>CM060905.1:644845107-647785570 GCA_030737815.1 Allium fistulosum
GTTCTCCTTCTTACTCTTGCTATAGAATTGCTTTTTTATTTTTTTCCTAGGAACGACCAGAATCTAGAGATGCTAAAGAATGGTAATTGTGTCGAAGTCATATTTCTATAGGCGTTTATGTTAGTATATTTTAAAAGATGTTTTATACATTGAAATAGCTACTTCCATATTGAGATACTTTGGGTACGAATGATTATTTTGATAAATGTTTGGTTTTGACTAGATCGATAAAGGAGTTGAGGGGTAACAATGTTTTTGTTACTAATCAAATTAAATTTTGTGTGAAGATTTGATGGTTGCTTTTGAATTGATTTTGTTTTGTAGTCTGTTGCATGTACATATAGCTGCACTAAATAAAACAATCTACTGCGATTTTGGCCCTATACTCACAACCAACTGATTTCTTACCTTAAAATTTATTCAACCAAGGAAGTAAATCAGCATACTGAACTGTCGGATAGGCAGAAGTCTATCAATTGGTATTCGGTTTTATTTCAAAAGATGTTATAAATATTTAACGTCTTTACTCTTCCATGCATAAACATTAGTTACTATGGTTAATGTTCTTTTCCTATCCACTTTACTCTATACAAAAAATAAAATATGCAACTATGTATGAGAAAAGATCATATGATAATCTAAATATATCTTGGAACTTAGATAAAAAATAGTATGACCTCTATTCTGTATGTACATGTTATATATTAACTAAGCATATAATATGTCTGTCCTGTTCTGTTTTTTCTATTTAAATTGTTGTACGTTACATTTCATTGGTCCAAATCTCACATGAATACCATTCTTCCTAAATAATAATGCATATGTTTGATTAAGTGTCATATACAGTTTTCCTATGGATTATACAATTTTCCCAGCATGTACCCATCATTGACTACAAGGTTCCATATCCATTAACTTAAGAATTTTGCACAAACGTTGAAAAAAAAGGTTGGCTACCATTTAAACAAAGGGCATGATGTAGTTTGTGCTCCACTTAGTAAAAATCTAAATGGGTGAAAATGTTAGTTAATTTCATTTAGATGACAAAGTATTTGAGAGTTGCTTGCCCCGATTGTTGAAAAGCGTGTTAATTGTTAATGGTACATCACTGATATTTTCATATATTTAAAGTTTGCATCCCTATGAACATTTGATTCTACAACAGATCTGCTATTTTATGTTAATTGAACATCATCAAAATATGATATTAAATTAATTACACATTAGATTACATGATGTTAATAAAATAGAATTTTTTTCAGGCTTTATTGACTTATATTTGGCTCACAATAGCATGTAATATATCGTTTCATTAGATAGGGTTTCTGATTCCATGTTTTATAGTCAATTATAGTCATATGTTCACTGTACTACATTTTCGTATATTATCACTTTAGCTATTGATATTTAGGCAATATTTGAAAGAAGATTGAAAATTCGAAGTTTTGATGTTCTCCTGATATTCTTGAGCCTTATGATTCCATTGGTTACATCAAGGAAACACGTTGATGTGGTGTGATGGTTGATCGAGAAACACGGTAAGTTCTCAACCCGAATATATACTATATACTTTCAACAATAATTGTAGTGTACCAGGAAAAATATGATTTCTAAAGAAAATGATGATTCATACATCAAGCTATTTTGATTTCATATGCATGTTGGTTTACAAATAATTTTTGATGGTTCAAGTTTATATGTTTGTGTGAATATTGAAAATTTATCGGTACTAAAAAGTTCATCATAACCTTTGTTCTATTATTATTTTTTCCACATATTTCGATTTTCGATTTCTTTTATACCCCTCTCTACTAATAATTGGAACTCTCCATACAAATCTGGTTCATCATAACCTTTGTTCTATTATTATTTTTTCCACATATTTCGATTTTCGATTTCTTTTATACCCATCTCTACTAATAATTGAAACTCTCCATACAAATCTGGTACCTGTATTATTTCAAAATTTATAGTTTTTAAGTCAGTAATATACAACTCAGAAGATATATTCCATTCGAAAAATGAGCAAACTCTTGAAGGATTCTATTATATTTACATTACATTCTCCTTTTGGATTCTACCTATAATTACTGTAAAAGTAGTGTTTTCTTCTTATTCAAGCTTACACTGAACAAATGATATAATCTTCAAATTATTACCATTGTATTCATCTTAGTTTTTAACAAATCTACTAAATAAAGTGACTTACACTCAGACATTGTATTTCCAACATTCAACTTTGATATTAGTATGAATCGACATGTCACAAAAGTTAACAAAGAGATTCAAACAAAGTATGAGCTTGAGATTGTAATTTTATAGCGGGATTTTCATTCAACATGCATGTTGTGTAAAATAACTACTTATGACCTTTTCTAATTATAATTGAAAGTAAAGAAGGATTCTGCCATGTTACTTAGCTTTTCCTAATTCATTTTCTTACTTAATTATGCTATGGACTTGATTGGAATTTGTTTCTTAAATGAACAGTTAAGATTTGTAGTTCATAACTTCTTTTATAACTATACTTCTTCATTGGTCCAATATTTTCTCTCTTGATCGACCAATTTTTGCAATATCTTAAGCCATTTTCCTCATCATTTGTAAAATAATTTAATATATCTAATTATCATTTCAACTGTCTTTGACATCTTGCTAAATTCACTTTTTCTCTCTTTGCTCCTCTCTATGTTTTTCCTCAGCTATTAACTCAGTAGACAATGAATGCCACACACATATTCTGTTAAAATATAAAATCTAGATCAACCATTTTGTAATATTTTCTCAGCAATACCTAAAACATATATGTTGTTTGCGCCAAAATTGGTCACAAACCCCAAGTGTTGTGAAAGCACCAGTGTATGAATACAGATCAACAAATATTCAAACACAAATCTCAGATCTAAGCAAACAACTAACTACAATCAAAAAATAATGAACAGTGACGCACGATTTATAGTGGTTCGGCTATCTCCGGCCTACGTCCACTTCAAGGTTTTTATGATTTTATTGCTCGATACTTGAAGATTACAATTTCTTATCGCGTAGTACAGTAATTTTTATGATTATAATCTGAATCCAAGGCAGCAATGGTGATCTGGAGTAAATCTGGCAGAATCTGGGCGCTCTTTAGCTCTCAAAATTGTCCGACCCCTTTTCTGAATGACCAGGGGCTCTATTTATAGGCGTAGGAGGCTGATATTTTGCCTAAACTGAAGGGAGACCAGTTCTGGCACGTGAGGGGATCCACATGCCCGCTTTCTGGAAATCCAGGCCCACTTTAGGATCGATTCGAAGCTATGTTCGAATCGATCAAGAAATTGTCCAATCGAGTTGAAATTTGGTGTGAACATTCTTCAACATGTGCTCAAGCTACTGTGAAAATTTCATAGCATTTGGACTTGTGGATCTCAAGTTATGATCGATTCAAGTTGATGTTCTTCGCCATATGGATTCGTTCGAATCGATATGGTTCGAATCCATAGGGTCGAATCCATGCTTCTGCACGTGAAGATGATGACGTGGTGCACGTGCTCCGGGTCAATCCCCCTTTTTCTCCGAGTTTTTTGGGTCAAATCAGTGGTTTTAGTCGCGTTTACTGGGTGGATATGAAGAGAAGGATCTGAAGGTATACCCCTTCGATTCGATCAAACGTGCGTTCCTTCGTATCGATCAAGGGATAAGTAGTTCGAATCGATCTCTTGTGCAAGACCTCAAATCGATGGTCCTCATTCCGATCGATTCGAGGTAACAATACCCTGATCGATTCGAAGGCATGCAATGTTGATCGATTCGAAGCTACGCACAGCTCACGGATTCGAACAACCTTTTACTCGATGGATTCGAACCAAGGTTGGGTTTATGGTTTCGAACGTAAGTTTGTTTGATGGATGCGAAGAGGAATGACTTCACGGATTCGAAGCATTATAACTGAATGGATACGGAGTGACCTTAGGTGGATGGATACGAACAGGACCCCTGCCTATGGATTCGAATTAGAGCGTAATCCTTGGATTCGAGCAAGGGCCATTTTCTCTATATTGAATCGATCGTAGCTTGAGCATACGAACTCCGATTAACCTGAAATTTGAAATGTAGCCTTCTTTAGCATTGATCATCATTCCCAATCGATTCTGTCTTGATCGGAGCTCGACCAAATTTTGATGACATCCATCGTAGCCTTGTCTCCAATCGACTTCCAATCCTGATACCCATCCTCTCTTATCAATTTGTTTGATATTCCGGCTTTGACCAAAAAGCGGGATAACATTTGCCCCCCAAAACATGCCTTGTGATAAGAAGGCGTGTTTTGAATAGTTTCCGAATTCGATATCCAAAGTCTGTAGCCAATTCCATGCCCATCCAAACTCGAAGACTGAGTTATTAGTCCATCCTTATCCAGCAATCGAATCCAAGACCTCTCTGGGTCGATATCCAAATCCGTAACCTCTCTGGGCTCTTGCCAAGCGCAATCCACACCTGATGACCGTGGTCCAGTGTCCCTGGACGTAAGTAATGCCATGGCTTAAGTCCTAAGCCGAATCCTGGTCGCTCCGGACCCTTGCTGAGCATAGTCCATACTCAACGACCTGAAACAATAATCGATAATAGGGGGCCTAAGTCCTAGGCCGAATCCTGGTCACTCCGGACCCTTGCCGAGCATAGTCCATACTCGACGACCTGAATGAGTCAATTTACCACATTCGGGCAAAAAGACTCACCCCTTGCCAGGCATAATCCATACCCGACGACCGTTTATCAAAAACCAAAAAGAATCCAATCAAAATCCAATCCAAAATCCAAATAAAATCCAAAAATCAGAAATCCAAACCAACATCCAAAATAGAAAACCATCCAAACGAAAATCCAAACCAGAAAGCAAACAAAACCAGGAGTTCAAACCAAACTCCAAAACCAAACCAGAAAAACGAGTGTCCAATCCAAAAACAAAAGAAAACAGATTTCGCAAACCATAGCTTCGCGGTGTATCATCATTCAGAGCATGCCTAAGGGCTATCTCCGTCCCCGTACATGTGTAAATGACTTGGTTGCTCGCCAATGGTTTGTTACTTATTTCATATTATCCTGGTCAATGGATAACCAATTGACCATCATTCCTGGGCCTCATGCCATCATGGCTTGAGGTGGGCGGTGGTTGCTCCTGCTCCACCGCTGCATTCCAAGCCCCAACATACTGCCTCAATTGTCCATTCCTCACATGCTCCTCAATTATGTCCTTCAGGTGCCTGCAGCTGTTGGTATCATGCCCGTCCAAATCGTGGAAGAGACAATGCTTTCCTGATGCCCTTTCTCGTTCAGAAGGTTCTCTCCTAGCCGGCCTCCGGTAAGGAAGGCGATTCCGGGTTTCCATGTATATCCGCTCCTGCGTCTCGTTTAATCCTGTGTATGTGGAAAACTTTGGATCCTTCCATCGCTTCCCGGCTTTTCCTGAATCGTCGTCCAGCTTCCTCTTTCCTTTGTCTTTATCCGGGTTTCCGTTGGATGGTCCTCCACCCTCAGTCGCATACACCTCCTTTAACTTTAAATCCATACATGCGTATTCTTGCCGAAGGAACCTTTCAGCTTCGTGAAAGAATTCACCGAGATCCAGTGGTGGGTCTCGTATTAAAGATACCTTAAAATCTAAATCCTCTCTGACTCCCGACACCGCCGCCATCAAAACCATTGATGGATCCGGCCGATCCACCGAAGCTACCGCCGCATTGAACCGAGTTAGAAAATCCCTAAGCGATTCATCTGTCCTTTGCTTTACCGATGTTAACGTCATCACGTTCTTAGGTCTTTTGATATGAACCCGAAACTGTCCCAAAAACCTATCCACCAATTCCCTCCAAGTCCTGATAAATCCTTCTTCCAACTGCCTAAACCACATTGTGGCTAGATCTGTCAAATACAATGGGAAACATCTGGCCATCACTTCCTCCGATGCCCCCAGCACTTCCATGTGTCTAGTGTATCTCATCAAGTGATCAGTCGGGTCAGCCTTGCCATTATATACTTCCACGCTAGGTAACATGAACTTAGGTGGATTCTGAGCTATCCTGATTTCCCGAGCGAACGGACTCCTGTTCACTCCTTCCAAGTCTCTATTGGTCGAACCTCCACGCATAGTCTTCCTAATGATTTCCATTAATCCAGCGTTGTTTGTGAGAGGTTGCCCCCCGTGATCCCGAGGGAACTCCGGCACATATTCTTCATGTGGCTCACTAGCAGCAACGTTGGCCCTAGCCTGTTGAACTCCCTCTAAAGGTCCTCCTGCATTAGATCATGCGGGCCTGCCCCCAAGCCCTTGTTGATTGCCCTCTGGCTCTGTATTCTGTTCTCTGTTGGGTTCTGCAACCCTTGTTCCTTGTTCCACATTAACAGCCGTTGTGGCTGGTCCTAAGTTCTGCATCCCTGCCGCTCTCATCTGTTCAAAGAAGGTCTGCATCATATCATGTTGACTCTTCAACAATCTCTCTTGCAATGAATTTGTCATAGCTTCCATTTCGTCTCTAGTAATGTAAATCGAAGCTTGTCCTTCTCCAGCTCCGGAGGATGCCTCTTGACTTCCTCCCTGTTGGCTCCTCTCAGCTCTTTGTCTTGTTTGTCGAGTCATCGTAGAGCCAAATCTGAATCCTTAAAATTTCAAATCTAAACTTTGAATCTGGTGTAGCGGGTGCAAGTTCCCTCTCAGTGAAAGCACCAAAGTGTTTGCGCCAAAATTGGTCACAAACCCCAAGTGTTCTGAAAGCACCAGTGTATGAATACAGATCAACAAATATTCAAACACAAATCTCAGATCTAAGCAAACAACTAACAGCAATCCAAAAATAATGAACAGTGACGCACGATTTATAGTGGTTCGGCTATCTCCGTCCTACGTCCACTTCAAGGTTTTTATGATTTTATTGCTCGATACTTGAAGATTACAATTTCTTATCGCGTAGTACAGCAGTTTTTATGATTATAATCTGAATCCAAGGCAGCAATGGTGATCTGGAGTAAATCTGGCAAAATCTGGGCGCTCTTTAGCTCTCAAAATTGTTCAACCCCTTTTCTGAATGACTAGGGGCTCTATTTATAGGCGTAGGAGGCTGATATTTCACCTAAACTGAAGGGAGACCAGTTCTGGCACGTGAGGGGGTCCACATGCCCGCTTTCTGGAAATCCGGGCCCACATTAGGATCGATTCGAAGCTATGTTCGAATCGATCAAGAAATTGTCCAATCGAGCTGAAATTTGGTGTGAACATTCTTCAACATGTGCTCAATCTACTGTGAAAATTTCATAGCATTTGGACTTGTGGATCTCAAGTTATGATCGATTCAAGTTGACGTTCTTCGCCTTATGGATTCATTCGAATCGATATGGTTCGAATCCATAGGGTCGAATCCATGCTTCTGCACGTGAAGATGATGACGTGGTGCGCGTGCTCCGGGTCAATCCCCCTTTTTCTCCGAGTTTTTTGGGTCAAATCCGTGGTTTTAGTCGCGTTTACTGGGTGGATATGAAGAGAAGGATCTGAAGGTATACCCCTTCGATTCGATCAAACGTGCGTTCCTTCGTATCGATCAAGGGATAAGTAGTTCGAATCAATCTCTTGTGCAAGACCTCAAATCGATGGTCCTCATTCCGATCGATTAGAGGTAACAATACCCTGATCGATTCGAAGGCGTGCAATGTTGATCGATTCGAAGCTACGCACAGCTCACGGATTCGAACAACCTTTTACTCGATGGATTCGAACCAAGGTTGGGTTTATGGTTTTGAATGTAAGTTTGTTTGATGGATGCGAAGAGGAATGACTTCACGGATTCGAAGCATTATAACTGAATGGATACGGAGTGACCTTAGGTGGATGGATACGAACAGGACCCCTGCCTATGGATTCGAATTAGAGCGTAATCCTTGGATTCGAGCAAGGGCCATTTTCTCTATCTTGAATCGATCGTAGCTTGAGCATACGAACTCCGATTAACCTGAAATTTGAAATGTAGCCTTCTTTAGCATTGATCATCATTCCCAATCGATTCTGTCCTGATCGGAGCTCGGCCAAATTTTGACGACATCCATCGTAGCCTTGTCTCCAATCGACTTCCAATCCTGATACCCATCCTCTCTTGTCAATTTGTTTGATATTCCGGCTTTGACCAAAAAGCGGGATAACATATGTTCTTGAGTATATTTTTTAAGTAAAAGCGGTATCAAATAATAGGAACTATTAAGATGACTATCATCAACAAGTGAAGTCCATACTGTTAATCATAACCAAGAAAGAAAGGTAGATGCCTAAAACTATCATTTGAATGTTAATGTGTTTCAAGATTGTGATTGACAAATAAAGATGAATTAAAGCGTAGTTACCTCTATTTGTTGGATTTCAGGTGATTTTATCATGATGGCTTTTTTACTATACTTTGCACAATTTAAATCTTAAAAAAAGGAAATGTTGCAAAAAATATTTATGTGAATGTTTAAAACTATGTTTGTCAACGGAAAATATTGTATGAATATGTTTATTGCTGTTTGCGCCAAAAATGGTCACAAACCCCAAATGTCGTGAAAGCACCAGTGTATGAACATAGATCAACAATAAATGATCACCAATCACAGATCTAAGTAATGTAGAGGATAAAAAATGAAGAATAATCAACTTAAAACGGAAAGAAATAGACAGAGACACAAGATTTATAGTGGTTTGGCTATCTCCGGCCTACGTCCACTCCAAAAGTTAATCTTTTATTGAATTTCCTTGCTGGTTACAACTGATTACAGCGGATTACAATGAAGAAATTCGAGTACAACAGTAGCTTAGTAATGCAAAAGTGTTTTCGGCAGAGTCTGGACGTTGGATAGCCCAAAGATCCTTTTTCTGTAGGCTCTCACGTGCTATTTAAAGGCGCTCTATGCAAATATCTCGCTTAAACTTTGGTAGACTTCTTCTGGCACGTGAGTGGGCCCATGCGATCGATCTCATGTGATTTCGTCTCGATTCGTGATCGATACGAATCAATTTCATATCGATCAAGATTTGGTCTAATCGAGTTGAAATTTGGCGTGAGCATTCCTTAGGTCGTACGTAAGCTCCTGTGAAAATTTCATAGCATTTGGACTTGTGGGTTGCAAGATACGATCGATACGAAATATAACTTCCTCAACGTCGTCTGGTCTGCATCGATCAATTCGTATCGATGCTCATCTGTGTCGATGCCAAGCACATGTGCATCGGTGACGTGGCACTATTTCTAGGCCTCGATCCCATTTTCATGCCGAGTTGAATGCTTCTTCCCTGAAATCATGCTTGCTTCTCGTTCGTGCCCAAAACGTGCTTTGAATCCATTATTTCGCATCCATTAGTTTGTATCGGTCTCATCTGCTGTTCATCAATTTGTATCCATCGGCTGCTTCCTTGTTTGTATCGATCAGGCTATTGCCATGGATCGATACGAACAAGACCGATACGAGTTTTTCCTTCGATTCGAAGTATGTCGCCATCTCCATCCCGACTGATACAAACACTATCGACTCGAATCTATGTTGATCGATACGAACAGCATCGATTCGAAGCATACTGCTATGCTCCATCCTGATCGATACAAAACCTTCGAGTCGAACAAACCATCATGTGCCCATCTATTCAATCCAAGTCCATATCCATCGAGTCGAAACCCATTTGGCCTTCCTACCTGATCGATACGAACGCGTTGTTCATATCCATACTGGACCGATACGAATGAGATCTCCTTATGCACGTACCCATCAATTTCTTGAGCAAATGAACTCCGTTTAACCTGAAATTTGAAACGTAGCCTTTCCCAGCCTCAATCATCATTCCCAATCGATCCCACCTTGATTGGAGCTCAGCCAAATTTTGACGACATCGATCAAAGCCTTGTTTCCAATTGATTTCCAATCCTGATATCCATCCTTTCTAGCCAATTTGTTGATATTCCGGCCTTGGCCAAAAGGCGGGATAACATTTGCCCCCCAAAACATGCCTTGTGGTAAGAAGGTGTGTTTTGAATAGTTCTGAATCCGACATCCGAAGTCCATATTCCATCCAGAGCCATACCATCCGATTCATAATCCGATCCATTACCAAGTCATGCCATCCAAGTGCATCGTTCTTGACTGCTCCGAGCCGATGTCTGATTCCAAATCCAGTAACCAAAGCCTTAGCCAATTCCATATCCATCCAAACACGATAACCGAGTGCTAATCCATCCTTATCTAATAACCAATAACTGAATCCAAGACCTCTCCAGGTCCTTTCCAAGCGCAATCCACACCTGACGACCGTGGTCCAATGTCCCTGAACGTTGAGTATTTGCCATGGCTTAAGTCCTAAGCCGAATCCTGGTCGCTCCGGACCCTTGTTGAGCATAGTCCATACTCGACGACCTGAAATAGTAACCGATAATATAGGGCCTAAGTCCTAGGCTGAATCCTGGTCGCTCCGGACCCTTGTCGAGCATAGTCCATACTCGACGACCTGAATAAGTCGATTTGCCACGCTCGAACAAAGCGACTTACCCCTTGCCAGGTATAATCCATACCAGACGACCATTTACCAAAAGCCAGATAAAAATCCAATCAAAATCCAATCCAAATCAAATCAGAAAACCAAAAATCCACATCCGAAATCAAAACCGATATCCAAACATGAAAACAATCATCCAAACAAAAGTCCAAACCAGAAAACAAACAACATAAGGATTTCAAACCAAACTACAAAACCGAGCCAGAAAAGACAAATGTCCAAACCAAAAGAAAAAATAGATTTCACAAACCATAGCGTCGCGATTTATCATCATTTAGAGCATGCCTAGGGGCCATCTCCGTCCCCGTACATGAGTGAATGACTTTGCCGTCTGCCAGTAGTTTGCTACTTATTTCATATCATCCCTGTCAATTGATAACCAATCGACCATCATTCAAGGGCCTCGCGCCATCGTTGTTTGAGGTAGGTGGTGGTTGCTCCTGTTCCACCGCCGCATTCCGAGCCCCGACATATTGTCGCAACTGTCCATTCCTTACATGCTCCTCAATTATGTTCTTTAGATGCCTGCAGTTGTTGGTGTCATGTCCGTCCAAATCGTGGAAGAGATGGTGCCTTCCTAATGCCCTTTCACATTCCAAGGGTTCTCTCCTTACTGGCCTTCGGTAGGGAAGACGGTTCCGAGTCTCCATGAATATCCGTTCCAACGTCTCGTTTAATCCCGTGTAAGTGGAAAACTTCGGCTCCCTCCACCGCTTCCTAGCTTTTCCTGATTCGTCATCCAGCTTCCTTTTACCTTTATCTTTATCCTTATCCGAGCCTCCGCTGGATGGCCTTCCATCCTCAGCCGCATTCGCCTCATTTAATTTCATATCTGAACACGCATCTTCCTGCCGAAGGAATCTCTCAGCTTCGTGAAAGAATTCCTCCAGATCCATTAGTGGATCCCGTATTAGAGACACTTTGAAATCGGAATTCTCTCTGACTCTTGATACTGCTGCCATTAAAACCATTGATGGATCCGGCCGATCCACCAAAGCAACCGCTGCATTGAACCGAGTTAAGAAAGCTCTGAGCGATTCGTCTGTCCTTTGCTTTACTGATGTTAGCGTCATCACGTTCTTCGGCCTTTTGATATGAACCTGAAACTGCTTCAGAAACTTATCCACCAATTCTGTCCATGTCCTAATAGATCCTTCTTCCAGCTGTCTGAACCACATAGCAGCTATATCCGTTAAGTACAGAGGGAAACATCGGGCCATCACTTCCTCCGATGCCCCCCAGCATTTTCATATGTCTTATGTATCTCATCAAGTGATCAATAGAATCAGCCTTTCCATTGTACACTTCCAAAGTAGGTAGCTTGAACTCTGGTGGATTCCGAGCAATTCTGATGTCACGAGTAAACAGACTCATGTTTACTCCTTCTAGATCTCTACTTGTCAAACCCTCGTGCATAGTTCGCCTGATAATCTCATCTAGTCCAGCATTGTCCGTCAAGGGTTGCCCCCCGAGTCCCCGAGGGAATTCTGGTACATACTCTTCATCCCATGCTCCTACATTCCTTCCAGCATCTTGTTGTGTGGTGTCAGTTGGAATTCCTCCATGTATTGGTCCATTATTTTCGGGTGGTGTGCCCCATTGTCTGGATCCATCCAGATTAGCAGTTGCGTGCTGATCAGGGGTTGTGCCTTGTTAAGTTGCTCCATTCGACTGCCTGTTTGGTCCTTCTGCTTCAGCTCCATGGATCTGAACCCCTGATGCTCCAGTTGTTCCTGCTTGTCCGAACTATCTGAGGAGCATCTGCATCATCTCCTCCTGCCTTTTCAGAAACTCTTCATGCATAGCTCCCATCATCATCTCCATCTCGTCTCTGGTGATGAAAGCTGAAGTCTGATTAGCCCCTGATGATGCCTCCTAGCTTCCTTCGTGCTGACTTCTCTCGGCTCTTTGTCTTCTACTTGATTGCCTAGTCATAGCTCTTTAGATCTGAACCCTTAAGCCTTCAAATCCGAACTCCAAATCTGGTATAGCGGGTTCTGAGTTCAGCTCTTAGTGAAAGCAATTGCTGAAAAGTTCGTTTACTTTAGTTTTTAAAAGAAATAAGTTTGATATCATATACTACTATGTGCATTGCTGACAATTAAAGTTGCAAAAAGTTGCAAACGTTTTATGTTTTAGACATATTAAAACAAATAATTAACGTCATAGATGTTGTTTATATCCATTTATATGATTTTTTTTAATCACTTGTATCTTTGTACATGTAAATTATAATGTATGGTAAAATTGGTAAATTAAAGATGGAAATGATGTGTGAAAGACATATGGTGAACACTATTAAATTAACGAAAGACGCATAGTAAAATGATGGTTGCCTAATGAATTTGTGAGTAAATTAACATATAAAGTGTAGTATGGCTTACTAACCTACCATGGTTTAGTTTGTGAATAGACAACGTGGACAATTTATGCAAGTTTGACACAGCTAAGATCCAAGATTTCATAGAATCCAATAAAGATGTTTGCTCCAACTGAGCACAAGCACAATGTCTGGATTGTGGTTCTAATCTTGCTTCATTGAGCACATTTCAATAGAACTGCATATCCAATGGGGAATACAATGAATCGGATCGATCCAATGTCCACCAAAAATGCTTTTAATAGGGAAGCTTCACTCACCTCTTCTACGTCAGTCTTTGAGGTTATTTTAACGGCTACGACAGGTTTAGGGAGTTGTTTCTGTTGTGAACTTAATTAGTTTTGTGTGTTTTTGTTATGGCTTATTTTCCGTGTTGTCTACGGAAGGAACTGCTATTATGTGGTCAGTACTCTATTTGTAGAGATGTTATATGATGTATGCTTGAATTGACCGTGTCCAATTCAATAGTTAGGTCAATCATTACGCAGACCACTTAATGCTTATATATATATATAATATCCAACAAAATTTTAGTACCTGTTAGCAAGCATTCTCTTATGTTTGCCGTTATTAAACTGAAGTTTTTATATTACTACCTAGCTTTAACAAGGTATATCTGTATAGTTAATGCTAAACGAGACGTCTTTATTATAGATTAGTCGGCTTTTATATGTATGTTTAGCTGTCTATTTATATGTACAGATATAGATTAATATTTCCCTTCGATAAATTAGTTGACTTGACTGTAGTTTTAGTTTAATATCTGTGAAATAGGTTATGTTTTGGAAAACAAATATTTTGATGTATGACAGTAATCAAAGTGTAATATATTTTGGAACATGGTAATTACCATTTTTTATATAAAAAATTACTGCACAGAAAGATGTACATGGTTGGCATATATGATTGTAGGAATATCATCCTAAAACCTTTTTGCTTCTACATCGGTTTTCCCTGAACATTTTGTCCGTATTTTTATGCTTTATTAAAACATCTAAGCTACATCCATGCCTTTGTAGAAGAGTCATGTATCAATAAACTTTGCTTCCCTTTAATTGCTATGATATCAGGCTAAAAGTGTTCACATTAACCTACGACGTCAAAAAGTATTACCCCTCAACAACATTGAATTATATTTATATTCCAACTTATATTAATTTAACAACCTTCACGTCACAAATGATAGCGCAATAATGATAACTAACTTGAATCGACACAGTAAAACTATAGGTTGCACATCAAACACATAATGCAACTACACTATAATAATCAACTCACAATTCTGCCTTTTGTGTTTTTATGTCTGTAGCTACTAATTTTGTGTATGTTTTTCACGTCTTCCGTTTTTTTATTCTGTTGCCTCATTTTGCACTTTTTTTCAAGATTGTACGTCAGGACGTATGATGGTTGAATTAGTTTGCTTTTGCCTACATTACATATGTGCAATTTTTTTAAATCGCAACTACAGCTTTGAACTATCATTTTTGTTTGTCATACTCAGTTGCACTAACGCTTTACCTACATACCATGTCCATGTTGACATATGTATATGTTGTACATTGTGCATGAATATGCATACGGACGATATGGTCACTCTTCTGTCCTAACATCGTCTTTCACGTGTTGCGATTAAATTTTACGAAACATAACAATGCTCGTGTGTGTAGCACGGCCTACTCACTAGTTTGCATATAATATTTAGACGTCCTGAATTGCGATTTCATACATGCACACGGAAATGTTCCACCATAATTCCTCTTGCCTTGGCAATTTGTAATTATACCTCAATATTGGTGCAAAAAAATACCAAAGGCATCTTGAAGGGTCATATTTAACGTGAAGCACATAATGAAAAAAGCATTAAAAGATACATAGTAGTTAAGGCTTCTAATTCAAAGTGAGAATAGAGTCAACAAATGAAGAATCATGCATAGTATCCATGCATCTCAAACATTGGAGAAATTTACAGCGATAACACTCTCAAAACCAAAATTATTTGTAATATTCAATTCAAATAAAATTTATGACATGTGGTCCGAGGTGTGGCACAATGGAAAAGGTGTGATTAGGTCTGGTAACAGATCCAGATTTGAGACTTGTCTTGCACACATTTCTCGTAATACATAACACCTGGGGTTATAGGTGCCATGAGTTGAAATGGACATGCACAACTTAATTCTCTTTAGGAGTTTATCGGTCCGTCGGGTTTTCTTGAGTATAATTAAAAAAAATTATGACATGTATTGTGTTCCAAATAAACACTGAATGGACCTTTCCATTTCTGTGATCAAGAACTCAAAAAAAAGCGGGCCAAAAATTCTCTGGCCAAAAACAGGACTCGATAGGCATTCTAAATGTCTAAGTTGGAACATACGATTCAAGCGTTAATTATGCAAATGCGGGTGACATAATTTCAACAATAAAGTAGGTAAATTTCCATTCCTATCAGTTTCATCTTTAAACATTTCTACACACCTTTCCAACAACATGAGGCCCTCGAACATAAAAATTTACTTAAATGGACAACATAAATATCATATTTTTTGGTCCACTGTATTGTAGGAATTTCAGTGTGTGTACAGTGACGTATGCAGAAATTCTAAACAATGGGGTCGGATGAAAATAAATTTCATATTGAGAACATTGAAATTTATACAATATAAAACAATATTACCTTGTATAATTTTTTTGTATTATATATTTGTTTGCAACCAAATTGGTCATAAACAACCTAGAGTAGATTTATGTAGTGAAACAAGTGAAGAAAGTAAAATTAAAACAGAGGAATAGAATAAACTAGCAAGCAAATCAAAGTAATAATCAAGAACATAAGGATTTATAGTGGTTCGGCATTGTGTGCCTACGTCCACTTTGAAGATTCTCCTTAATGATTCACAAATAGTTTGATTACAGTAGCAAACATCAAGAAATTAGGAGAAAACTTGATTAAAATAAAGACTAATGTAACCAGCAGCGTAAAGATCCCTAGAATGACCCCCTAGGCTAGTATCTATAGGTCAAGGCGACCACCAATCTCTCTGAAACTTCGGTTACAGGACGTTCTAATCCATAAGGGCCTACCAGAGGGGTTGGTAGGCCCAAATCCTAATGAATAGGGAACAGTACATATCCCTTCATTGGTCGATTCTGGGGTAGCGATCCCTATGGTGGCCTTCTTCATGTTTGGACATGTTGGTACTTCAAATATCATGTTGATTGGACAAGTCAAACTCGTGTTGTTGTTTGACCTTTTGTTCAGATCCACTTGGAGGTTATTTCTGTCGAACCCTTCTAAATGGATTATGCCGACCCCTCATAGTTGACTCAAGTATGCTGATCCCAATTAGCTATCAAACTATGATGATCCCTCTTACATGCTATGGTGATCCATCTATTTATCCAATCAGGACAATCCATGCCCTTCAACTTATGCCAATCCATGCACACTTATTTATGTTGATCTTTCCATTGCTTCAACTGTGCCGACCCCTTGTCCAACTAGCTATGTCGAACCATGCATTTCCATCTATACCAATCCCAAGAGTTCCACCAAGTCATGCCGATCCATGCACCATCACCTATGCCGAAACTCAATTACTTCATCCATGCCGACCCCTCATCCAACTAACTATGTCGATCCTAAGTGTATTACCAAGCTATGTCGATCCCTTGCTTATCCAAGCTAATTTCCATATTTCTAGCATCATGCATCGTATATCTACCAACTCCGTTCAATCCTGGCTTCAAATGACCATCTGAACTCTACTTCCAGGTCCTATAGTCATTGCTTCGTGGTCATCCTCATTGATGACAGTCGAATCTATCTTGCGCAATAGTTCAATATAGCCAGGTCAGGATAACGGGTAACACTTGCCCCTCAAAGTTGGTCTTGTGGGTAACATGACGTGCTTTGAATCAAAACAAATCTAAATTGTCGAAAAGAAGTCCATCTAGCTTCCTGATTGATTGTTATTCCTTTGTCAAATCATTTTCCAAGGCATTGAATATTCCATTGAATTTCATGATGCTTGGTCGATTTTTAATAATACAAGTCCAGTGTCACATTCCGTCAGCGTATACAAATCCAGCTATGCGAGGCTTATAAACATTTTATTATTTGATCCAGCCTTGAACTTGAAGGTTTCAGGTTTGGTTTCAATTTCTACTGATTTCAAAAGGTTGAACCTTTAAATCATTCACGTATATATTCATATACACATCTCCATTGTTGGCTCCCAGACGCGTTCGAACGCTCATGGGCCGTTGCTAATTTTTATAATATTTTGTATGTTCGCATTTACAATCAAACCTCAATGATCACTATCATCATTCATTTTTCACTCATCGTTCTCTTTTCATATATATATATATAATCTATAGGGATCGACATTCAACATGTTGATCCATTGCTGAAGCTACGCAAATAGGGATCGACATTCAACATGTCGATCCATTGCTGAAGCTATGCAAATAGGGATCGGCAAGTTCCAATACCGACCCCTATTCCCTTTTACTCATTCAACATTCTTGTGGCCGAACGCTTTCCCAACTATATAAATACGAGCCTCTCTCCTTTCCCTTTTCACTTTTCCATTCTATTTTCCTTTGCATAAAACTTTCGTTCCGAACCCAGGCTCTCCAAACTTCTACCTCAAATCCAAGCTCAATCCCAACCATTCCACTAAAACATATCTCCTTCGCCTTCGATTCAATTAACCTCGAACACTTGTCCTCAACTTAATTCGTACCTCCACATTTTAATATAGGTATATATTTGTGATATTTCTTTTAATTACACGATTAGGTTATCTGTTTTGAGCTGTTGATGTGAGCATAAAGTGGCGACCGATCTCGGAGTAGTTAATGGTTTCTTGAACAAAGGCTTTGTAGGTTGAATTATGCATAGGAAGAAGAGATGATGAGATAGAATGAGGGTTCGGCATAGGATCCTAAGGGAAAAAAGGTGGATGTAAAGAGATGAAGGAATCGGTGGTGTTGGTGACTCTAGGTGAAGGTTCGGCCTTGATGGAGGGATCAGTAGTTGATTCCAGAGTTGAGAGGGGAGAAGGATAAAGAAAATGAAGGGTCGACGAAGGGCATTGATAGAGGAAAGGATGGATTTTGGTTGATATAGGGATCGGTAAACTTTGACATGGCAATGATAGGGACCGGTCGCTTTAGTTATGGAGAGGGATCGGTGAGGAGGGTTTAGAGAAAGTGATCGGTATTGGGTAGTGATGTAGGGATCAGTGTTCCCTACTTTGGTATAAGGTTCGGTATAGAGGCCTTTGATCGAGGGATTGGCATAGGAATTCTTGGGATAGGGATCGACATCTAAATGCTAGGGATCGGCATATGCCTTATAAACTAATCCAACTCAACTTATTCGAACAATCAATGTTAGTTTGCCTTGCTGACCTTGAACATACGATGACAATGAACAATATAACATGCATACTTGAACCATCGAACCTGAAATTGATCAATTAAACTTCCGAAACTTCCAATATGGACTAAGCTACAAACTTGCTAATGAGCTTAAGTAACAAACTTCATAATTCAATGTCCCGATAGTCGATCCCAAAGCTTTTGTTGTCGATATATTTTCTTGCTAGTCGAGACGGTCAGCGATGACGGTCTCCCAAGACAAAACTCCCAAATCTCATCGTTTTATTTTACTTTTTCGATTTCAAACTATTTATGTATATTACATACTGCACCACACTAGTTCACACATAGCACGGGAGGAACAAGTTATTTCTCTAATCTTAATTATCTATTGAGTATAGCTGATATAGAACCCTGACGCTCGAAGCATTCAGTTGACATGTCTTCTAATTCGGCGACACGACACATTGGTTCTGAAGCAAAATCAAGTTCTGCAACTGTATCCGACAGACCTTTTCGAAGACATCATGTGGAGCAAACAGAAGTATCTAATCCATAAGCTGATCTTCTCTCGGATTTCCCAGTCCTTCTAATGGAGGACATGCCATGCCCTTGATGCTGTAGAGGGCGCTATTCTTCTCGATAATCCAGTGGATTCAAGGCCTCTCGAATTGGCGAAGCTGCTCTTCGTCGATTATGCTCCATCCATGGAATTCCGTTTGGGGATGTCTTGGGTCCCTCAAGACAAGATAGACCTCACTTTCCTCAGTAGGGTGTACATCTTGAAATAATTTTATGTGTTGGGCTGGATGCGTATCGCTCATCAATTCGTTTGTTCGAGAGATGTTGAGATATCTTAGGATCGCCCCTACACAACTTCATCCCAACAATTATGCTTTTATTCATGGAACCTTCTTGTTGTACATGAACGTTCTATTCCGTCCGCTACTTCTGAAGACATAAGATTCATCTATAACTTCAAACGATGATCAGAAAGCCTGTCTTATGTCTTTCTTCAGCCTTTTCCAAATTGTCAAGTTATGATGGGAGCTTGGAACAAACAAGTTCTGATGGTCACTTAGAACAAACTCTCACTATTTAAGCATGAATGGTTCTATGTGCGTTGCCCTCCTAGGTTTGCAAGATGATGGTTAGAAGGACATAAGTATTACTTTCACTTTTCTCTCAAGTTCACTGATCCAAGTCATAACTTTTCCTTTGAATCAACTAACATCCAGAGTTCTCTCAGGTGTTCACCCACATCTTGAAGGCACTGGTTTTTCTAGAGCCTTTGCAGCTATATGTGCTACTCCCATTGAGGATAGGGACATCGAACTTCTCGTAACCGACAAACTGCTATCCTTGTTCGGGCTATTGGAAGACGGTCGTAGTATTGGACTTCCTAGGAGTGAGGCATTATTAAGGAATGTTGCAGAACAAAAGAGGGATACTGTTAACCCCGTCATGCCCCCTGCAGAGGGGACTCGGGATGATACTAAGGAGGGAGAGATTAAGGATTCTCAAGCCGAGAAGTCGGGAGATGTCGATGCAGGCCTCGAAAAAGTTCCAATGCTTGGACCATCGCAAGATGGATAATCCCAAACACCTATAAAGAGAAAGAAGAGGTTGGCATATAGGCTTCATAGAAGAAAAGCTGCCTCAAACCCAAAGTTTGTTATTACTCAGGTTGAGGAGGAACCGTCTTCTCAGCACTTGGAAAGCTCATTAAAGGGGTTTTCTAATCTTCAAATTCCAAATGACATCATGTTCTATAACTTTCCAAACATCAACATAGAAGGACTTAACTCTCCCACCAGAAGTGGTGGAGGCATCCAACCTTTGGACAAAAGAGAGAAAACGCCAACGAGCAAAGCTACCGTTACTAGGCTGTTGAGGGAGCACTAGGACACTAAAATCCACACGCACTTCACTATACACTTCTATTGATCATTCATGTGACAATTACTAATATGCTCCCATTCGGTCTTTACAGGTGTAATGTCTCAATCAAGAGCCTTCGATCGCCTTAGAAGTTCTTCTTCATACCACTGATCAAACCGGGATTCAGAGTCTACTCAACGCAGGGAAAAAGGAGAGGCGTGAGATAAGAATTATCATTCAAAGGAATCTTCTTGCTCTTCCAAATGCAAATCCTAATTCCAAGCATCTCGACAAGGCGAACAATCTGACTTTCTTGCCCAAAGTAGAGAGCAGCCTTCCTAACGTGGTCCTCATATCGCCACATCTTTTGAGCCACATTTCGTCTCTAAAAGCTCTAGACAATCTTGTAAGCGCTGGTCAGGAAAACATCCTCTTGCTACCTCCGAACCACCTTTGCCGACCACTGCCCCTGACACTTCCACAGCAGAGAAGTTGGCCGAGCCCAAGGCCACTTTCCCAAAGATTTGCTTTGATGGCCTTAAATTCCTTCCTTCTATTCATATAATCCCAGTGCATGCCAAGGAAAGTTCTCTCGCATGTGTGAATGACGTATTTGTGCAGGAGGAACCATTTATACACTTGGCAAAGAAAGTCTCCAAAGTTTCTATTGAGTGACAGCACGAGATAGACCGCCTCAAGTTGGAAGCTATATATGATAAAGATATAATCAAGCATCAGGATGCTGAATTGTTAGAATTTAAAACCCAACTTGCTGAAGCGATGAAGAACGCCAAGGAAACGGCAGAGGTAGTAAGCCGTTTGAAAGCTACTCACAAAATGGAACTCGATGCGGCACTTCATCGTAGCGGAACACTCGCTTTAGAAAAGGACTCACTGCACAAGGAGACGGTTTCTCTGGCTTGCCACGTCGAGGAACATGAAGAATTTTTAAAGAAAGATCAGGTGGAAAAAATTTAAGCTTAGGAGGAATCATAGAAATACTGTGAGGAAGTTGTTGAAGCTAGAAGCTAAAAGGCTAAACTTGACAAGCAATTTGCTAGAATAGAAGCTCTTAAAGAAGAAGCTCGAGAGGAGGGGTGAAGAGAGATGATCGAACAAATGAACTCCCAAGTGGAAGCTGCGATCGAGTCCAGCAGGAATGAGATTAAAGACTTATTCGATCTGCTTATTATTAAATACAATGCCAAAGTCCTGATCCATCACGACATATGCTTTCTCGGTGAGGGTTACCTCAAATCGCCCGTTGAAGCATGGGAGCACATCGTCGAAATGAAGAAGAATGAGCTAGGTGAAGTCGATCTCAACGAGGAGGAACTAATGAGGGAAATTCTTCATGGGAATGAGTCTTCAGATCTAGCTGTAGAAAATCTTCAATTTCTCAAGTCCTCCGCACCTAATGAAGGAGGAGAGAATATTACTGGGTCTTCATAGATTGATCCTAAAGGTCCTTCTTCATCCCAAGTAGCTAGAACATCAACCTCTTTTGATATCGAGCAGGATCTCGATTATGATTCGGACAGGCCCGGCTTTGAACCCAAAATGCTATCTCCCATTTTAGAAGGAGGCACCCTGGCAACGACGGAGAGTCAACCAGATGCTGGTATTTTGCTTTACTCCTTAGTATATGAAAAGTTTTCGTTCTTCATGCACAATATCTGGGCTAATCTCCCGTTTTATCAAATTTTGTAGGTCTTCCGGGTCCAGTCAAACTCCTATAAGTAGCGTTGTTGCAGAACAATACAAGGAAATGGCCGAAGATCCGGCTGTTGCTAATGTCCCGGGACCCGATGCTCAAATCATTGGTGCCCTTGATGAAGATAAGACTGAGGATCCAATCTCAACCGACGAATCTGATGACGTGATTATTCTCGGTGCCTCGAAACACACTGATAAGACTAGCATAAGGGAGCAGATCAAAAAGGAGGAATTGTAGAAAAGAAATATTAAAATTGAGCCCATCGAGGGGGACATTGATGATCCTTATCTCATTACATTGCAAATTATTCCACCGGGTGGGTCAATCTTGATGAACTTCCTCTTATCTCCTCAAGCTCTCCAGCCAAAGGCGGTAGAGGTCCCGAAAGAGAAGCACAAGCGGCTCTACCTCTGAGAAATGCAAAAGGGAAAGAAAGTCAAAGAAGTAGTTACTACTCCAGCTCAATGTACATAGTTTGCATAATCGTCTCTTTCACTAGTTGTAGTTTTACGGGTATGAATCCCAATCTTTTGAAATAATTTGTATTGAAGTTTCGGCACCTGTTTTGTAAATAAAAGCTTTTGTTTTCTGTCATGCTTTGTGTGAATTATTATTTAATTAGATGAATGATTACTTTCCATTCAATGTACTTGTAATTTGTTGCTTGTGAATTCTGTTAACACCACCATCTCCATCCCAAGGCCTCCATATGGCCGTGGCCTCGAGTCATATCAAATACCAGGCTCGGGCCTTAGTGTTACGCTATTGAATTCAGCGGTTTTTTGAATAACTACGCTTCTTCCATCCACATTGATTTGGCGAGGTTGTAAATCGGATGGTCGAATTCCATCCTTAGTGAGTTTATACTCCTCCTCTCAATTTTAGGGCAAAGTTTGTGGAATACAGAACGGTCAGATTCCACTCATCTATTCATGGAGTTTATGGAATAGAGAATGGTCGAAATCCACTCATCTATTCATGGATTTTGTGGAATAGGGAATGGTATAAATCCACTCATTTATTCATGGAGTTTGTGGAATAAAGAACGGTCGAAATCCACTCATCTATTCATTCATGTTTATACTCAACGCACTCTCTGGGACATAGAATTATTTTGCAGGCAGTCGATATCCACCAGATTTATGTTTATACTCTAATCCGCACTCTAGGGACTTAGAATTATTTTTGTAGGCAGTCGGTATCTGCCCGAGTTATGTTCATACTCCAGTCCTCACTATGGGGACTTAGAGTTATTTTGCAGAGCGGTCAGGTTGCACTCTTTTTTGGGTTGATTAATTTGCCCCTAGAAATTGGGGTTTTGATTTAGCGAGCAATCGGTCGAATTTCGGTCGCTTTGATTCTTTTTCAATCCCACGGTCCAGGCAGGAATTATTAAACGAACAAGTTGACTAAGCTCATCTTATTTAATCCCAGCGGGAGTTAGCACAATTGATCGATTCCAAACTCTGGGAGCCTGTTCATACACATCGATATCAATCAGTTTTGTTATGTAATTATCGTGCAATGCAATAGCAAACATAAATGCAGAGGAAGCCTTAAACTTTATTCATTAAATGGAAGGGAACAACATAAAATGTCTCATTACATATTCGGAAAATCAAATGCTAAATCAAATTCTAAAAATAGATACAACTGAAATGTAAAGAAAATAAGCTAACTGAAATAGTGTCGTAGATGTTCGCTATTGCATGCTCTTGGAAGCATAATGCCATCGACAGTCGCTAGATTGAAAGTTCCTTCTCCAAGCCTCTGTTCAATGACATATGGTCCTTCCCAAATCGGGTTCATGTGTGATGGGGTAGGAAAAACTCGTTTCAGGACAAGATCGCCAATTTTGAAGATTCTCGGGCAAACTTTAGCGTTGCAATACCGAGCAACTCGATGTCAGTGTATGGCTGCCCTCAGATCAGCTTCCTCGCGCTTCTCATCTATAAAGTCCATAGGTTCCCAGAGGAGATCTTGATCTGTTTTGGGATCGTAGTAAGTCACTCAATGAGAAGGGACTTCGAGCTCGACAGGGTTAAGGGCTTCTGAACCGTAAGGGAGGGCGAATGGAGTATGGCCGGTCGCAGACTTGTGAGTGGTCCTGTAAGCCTAAAGTGATGTAGGGAGTTCATCGACCCACTTGCCTCTAGCCTTCTTCAAACGCTTCTTCGGAGTTGACTTGGTGATTTTATGTATAGCTTCAACCTATCCATTTGCCCAAGGGTGAGCGACCACCGCAAATCTCTTTTCAATGTGGTACCTTCGTTAGAAGTCTTTAAACTCGGTACTATCGAATTTAGCCCCATTATCTATTACAATGGTCCGTGGAAGACCAAAGCGACATAAGATGTTTCGGCCAATAAAGTTGATTACTTTCTTGGTCGTGATTGTAGCTAAAGGTTCAGCCTCGACCCATTTGGTAAGGTAATAAACTACCATAATAACGTACTTCGTGCCACCTTTAGAGATTGGTAATGAACCAATAATATCTATACCCCACATAGCAGACGGCCACGGGCTGACCATTTGTGTGATTTTTGTTAGCAGAGCTCTTGGAACTTTTGCATATATTTGGCATTTATCATATCCTTTTACATAATTAGTTACGTCTCGATTTATAGTTGGCCAATAATACCCATAACGGAGTATCCTTTTTGCTAGACTTTGCCCCTAGTGTGATCGTTGCATTCTCATTCATGAACTTCTTTCAAAATGTTAACTAGAAAACTTATCAACATCCCCAAAGCTATGTGAGGAGCAAATAAGTTCATATAAAATAAGGCTATCGAATATATTGCTCCTTTCGAAACCCACCTTTCGACTAGATTGACTTAGTTGAAACAGTTTCTAAAGTTAACTTAGAAATGCAGGCAAGGAAAAGAGCAACTTATTCGAAACCCTTCCTTTATATGAGTTGAAGTCAGGTACATATCTTGAACTTCCATCCCTTCCGATCATGTTGAAATGTTTAACCTTCCCTTTCGTCTATGTCAAAAGGTCTGTTTGGCCTCTTAAAGTTGAATAGCTGCTTTCGCCCATGTCAGTTTCATTTCCTCCTTAGAGGAACCACTTTGAAAGGATTACTGATGCTATTGGGTATAGGTTCCTTTCGAATTGACTCCTCCTCATATAAATTCTGGCCAAATGCAGTCCAGTTTTCCTTCGGGATACCCCTTCCAACCAGGTCGATAGGGTTCATATCCATTCGAAGCAGATCTGGTTTGCAGTTGCCTAATCCTTATTCAATATATTTAATATAGGATCATTTTTGGGATTCTTAAGTTCTGTTAACTTATCAATGTCAAAACATCATCATCATTCCTTGTTTTTCATTGTATAATATTTGTCATGATGATGATACATTTCGACATGTATATTTTCCAAGTTTATCCGATTGATTTGCATAGACAAAAAGAAGCAAAGAGAATAAGATAGAATTATGTGCAATGGATCACTAGTCTAGCTAATGATCATAATGATCTCCCTCATAATCAAAATTCTTAATGAATCCGTGAATCTCTCCATTATCATTAATCCAAAATGAGTTACAATTTCAAGAGCTTTTCCACAAATTGATTTAAGGTTTATAAAGATTTTGTTGTAGCAAAGAAGTGGAAGTGAAAGAAATGAGTTTAGGATTCCAAAATTCGGTCTCCAAAATCAGACTCCTTGGGTCTTATTTATAGATGCAGGACGGCTCACTTCATGGCCAATGCTTTCAACCTAGTCGAAAGATCCTTTTATCTTCCGCCTCCTTCCTTTCGATGTGATTGAAAGGCCTCGACTTCCTTCAATACAGTCGGAAGGCTTCTCTTTCAGTCCTCTAACTCATCCTTATGCTTCTCCTCTTCTTATTTCAGGCCTTTCGACCTTGTCAAAAAGGGTCTTTTATCTTCCTTTCGCCTTTGTTAAGTTTTAGTGTTCATGTTCCTTACTTTCTCTTGAATTTCTTTTGACGCCATTGAAAGGGGCCACAAATGTGCTTTTCTCTTCATATTGCTTTGTTGTTATCAGAAGTAAAGATAGGAGCTTTCGACTCTATCGATAGATTGTTTACTCGGGCTTCGAAGATGCTAAAGTATCAATGGTTTGATGCTGTAGGTAGCTTCCGAATGCACGTTTGAGGATTGATGCGGAACCTTCTCCTGATGTTACTGGCTTCGACCGGTTCGAAAAGCCTAACTATGCTTTCGAAAGGGTTGTTTGGAGCCATTTGAATGAAGGAAAAACCTTTGGTTTTGAAAGGTCTGGCGCGCATATGAAAGGTTAATGTCCATTGCCTTCGAAAGGGGGTTTTGAGCCCGTCCTTGCTTTACCTATATACGTGAATCCATCTGCATCGAAAGGTTGAAAATAGCGGAAAGGTAGCTCCGCTTTTCTTTTTCATCTATTTTGGAAGCTTTTTGCTGTATATCACTTGTGAGAGCGCCTGATACCTGCGACTCCTTCGAAAGCCTTGTTAATGCCTTTGAAACATTCTTTTGTGACCTTTGTAGAAACCTATACTTGTAATTCAATAGAGCCTAACATTTTTCATTAACCTTCTTTCATACTTCTGTTTTTAAGTGGATTTTATGGCTAACATTTTGCCCCATTTGTATAAAAGTAGCTTTTGTTCTTTAGGATAAAAATTTCAGAACTTCCTTGCCTTTAATAACTTTGTTTTCCTGCAAAATTCAAAGTAAGTGACGTTTTCAATTCCTAGCTCATTATCTTATATATGTATGTATGTATGTATGTATGTATGTATATGCTTCTTGATAAGTTTCACTAGAAGGACAAACTTTGCAGTCCAATTAGTATCTAGGACACACATCCACAGAAATTAATTTCAAGGCCAAAGTCAACAGAATAATTACTTTTAAGGACAAAGTCAGCAGTCCAATTACTTTCAAGGATATAATTTCATAGGTTTTTAGGCCTTAGAAACTAATTATTTTGCATTTTGTCCTTAAAAGTAATTATTTCAGTTTTGTGTCCTAGAAACTAATTGCACTTGCTAAAGAGGCCCTTGTGGCTAATTTCCACTTTTCTAAATTTATATGGTTAGTTGATCATAATCCTGATTTAATAAAGGATATGAGGTCTGTATTTGATAGTCATCCGTTCATATAATAATTGAAGCCTATTAACCTCCTGTGAGAAATAGTTAATGCCTGGAAATAGGTGATCATAAGCAATTTCTAGAAATAAGCCTTTGTATCCCGTAAATCTTAATATGTATTTAGAAATTCTTCTTGGAGATAAGAATGAACCTGGAGTCTGAATTTAGAAGTTGGTGAGAATCGTTTAGAGTTGCTCACTAATTGCCTTGATTCGGGTATTAAGAAGACCAGACCGAAGATTTTGGTTGGTGACTTAGGAGTCTATTGTAGCTTCAATGCTACTGCTTTAAAACCCAAATTCGAGAATAGATAAGAAGAATCCAAAATCGATGATAAAAGACCTGAAATTCAAATTCGGGCATTAGAAACTTATAAATTCTAACCCAGATTAGGGCATCGTCGAGTGAAATCTTTTATTAATCAATAGTAAGATGTTCAGAACCCAGATTCAAGTTTTAATAAGTGAGATTCAGAATTTGTCTTCAAAATAAGATTCTCAAACCCGGATTCAAGTAATAGTGGCGAATAATCAAAAATTCGTAATAATTGTCTCCTTGACAAAAATCTCGTGTCTAGATTAGGGCATATGTTGGATAATTAGAAATCTGTAATAATTATCTGTTTAACAGGAATCTCCAGCCTAGTAGGGCATTAATAAATGAAGTTGGATAATAGCCTTGATACTCGGATTCGGGTATGAGAAAGATCATAAATGATTAGAGAAAACCCGAAACCCATAATCGGGTATTAAAAGTCTAGAAATGAGAGTTTTGAAACCCAGATTCGGGTATTAATGAGCGAAGTTCGGTTTTTTCCTTACTTTCTGCCTTCTTCAGCATATGTTAACCTCTTAGTCCTCATATACAGTTGTAATCTCATTGGCTGCTTTTTGAGCTTGGACGTCTTAGTCCATTATTTGATATGTCACTTCTGGGGTTCAGACACCCTAATCCATTGTTCGATGAACCGCTTCTAGGTCTTGGACATCTTAGTCCATTGTTTGATGAGCCACTTCTCGGGCTTGGACATCTTAATCCATTATTTGATGAGCCGCTTCTCGGGCTTAGACATCTTAGTCAATTATTGATGTGCCGCGTTCTCGGGCTTGGACATCTTAGTCCATCATTGATATGCCGCTTTCTCGGGCTTGTACATCTTAGTCCATTGTTGATATGCCGCTTTCTCGGTCTTGGAAATCTTAGTCCATTGTTGATATGTCGCTTTCTCGAGCTTGGACATCTTAGTCCATTGTTGTATGGTGCTCTTGGTTAGCTCATTCTTAGAGGCTGGAACCAATGACTTACCCAACCTCCCTCTAGGAGGTGCCTTGACTTGACTAGAGGCGTGGCCAAGGGCTTGTCGACACTTTAACCTGGCAATAGCATGGCATGGATAAAGGCTTACACTCCTCCCTCTAGGATGTGCCCTGCCCTGGCCATAGCATGGTGCGAACAGGGGCTTGTCGATGCTTTAACCTGGCCATAGTGTGGCGCGGATAAAGGCTTACACTCCTCCCTTCAGGAGGTGCCTTGACCTGACCAGAGGCACGGCCAAGGGCTTGTTGATGCTTTAACCTGGCCATAGCATGGTGCGGCTAAAGGCTTACATCTTCCCTCAGAGAGGTGCTCTACCCTGGCCAACTCGACGCAGATAGAGGATTTGACCGTTAAAGGTAGTGTCCAAATGTAAGGAGAATTCTACTCCCAACCATGTAGATTTTTATTTTGAAGAATGAGATGCTTTATTTATTCATTTTGGTAAAATATGGTCTCAAATGTTCAGCGTTCCATGTTCTTGGAATCATATTGTTATCTGGTTAGCATAACTTATAAGCTCCTGGTGGGATAGCATATGATTAAGGGTCCTACCTAATTTGGTCCTAGGGGTCCATCTATGCGATTTCTTGTATTCGCCATTACTCTTCGAAGCACTAGATCGCCTTCCTGAAATGATTGTATTCTTACTTTTGAGTTATAGTAATTTGAAATCCTTCTTTGATATTCCGTTGTTCTTACTGCCGCTTCGTCTCTCAATTCATGTATCAAATCCAGTGATTCCCTTTTTAGTTCTTGGTTTAAATCGAACGCATATGCAATTCTTTGGTGTGATGGTACTTCAATCTCAATTGGTAACATCGCCCCATACCCATATGTCAATGAGTAGGGAGTATGTCCCATTGCCATTTTGGCCGATGTTCGATAAGCCCATAATACAAGTGGCAGCTCTTCTACCCAGTTTCCTTTAGCTTTGTTCAGCCACTTTTTCAGATCATCTTAGTGGTTTTATTTGCAGCTTCGACTGCCCCATTTTTGTTCGGATGTGCAATGGAGGAAAAGCTCTTAACGATTGCATTCTTTAACAAAACCGAGAGAATTCTTCACTCTCAAATTGTGTTCTGTTATCGAAGATAATTTTATAGGGAATTACGAATCTGGTTATAATATTTTTGATGACAAATCTGAGTACTTTTCTAGAAGTGAACTTAGGAAGAGATTCTGCTTCAACCCATTTGATGAAGTAATCTATAGCGCCTACAGCATATTCCACTCCCCCTTTTAAAATTGGCAATGGGCCGATTAAATCAATTCCTCATATGTCAAAGGGCCACGGACTTGAAATTGGAGTGAACTGACTCGGGAGTAATTTGGGAATTTTCGAGTACTTTTGACACTTCTCGCATCTCCTCACATATTCAATAGCTTGGCTTACCATATGAGGCCAATAAAAGCCTTGTCTCATTATCTTTTTTTGCCAATTTCGTCCCGTTTGAGTGGTCCCCATAGAATCCCTCATGTGCTTCTGCTAACAATTTTATTCCATCTTCCAGGCTTACGCATCTTAAGTAAGGAAGTGAATATCCTTTCTTGTGAAGGATTCCATCCACTACTGTGAAAGTTGGAGCTTGTCGCTTGATTTTTCTCACTTCACCCTTGTCAGATGTCAGTATTCCTTTAACAAGATATTCAACGATGGGTGACAACCAAGTGTTATCGTATGGGTCATTTTTTCTTGATTGATCAACCCTCTCATTTGATATTTCTCTTCCAATTTCTCTTCCCTCTTTTTCTTGTAACATAACTTGGGACCTTGTCAGAACTAATAGTTCCTTTTCTTGTTCGGATGTTCCCTCTTTAATACTTGGAGTCTCTTGATACCTACTAGAACAGTTCGTGCTTCCGGGGCTCCCCTTAAACTTCTAATTTCACTAATGAATCTGTCTGTGTGATTTTGCCTTTGGAACTTGATGTATGGAAAAATCCTCAAACAAAGCAAGTATTTTCAGTATCTTCTTCACATATAAAGATAGGTTGGAGTCCTTTGTTTGATATATCTGCTTTACTTGATTTACCATTAGCTGGGAATCACTAAAGATCTGAATTCGTGGTATTTTTAGCTCTAATGCTAAAGCTAGTCGCGCTACCATTGATTCATATTCAGCCACATTGTTTGTTGCAGGGAATCCTAATTTCATAGCATAATGTAAGCGGTGTCCGTCGGCGTTATTATCAAATAACCTGCATCGAGCCCTTGTTCATTTGACGCACCACCAACGAACAACTGCCACATAGGCTTCTGATCCTTTTCTTTTTATGATTTCTCTTGAATGAAGTTAGTGCATTCATTAAAATCTGTCGTTTCTTGCCCTTTGATTGCGGCTCGCGGCTGAAATTCTATATCATATTGGCTGAGCTCGATTCTTCATTTTACTAACCTTCCTGAAGTTTCTGGCTTACTAAAAACTTGCTTTAGCGGGAAATTGGTCAATACCCTGATTGTATGTGCTTGAAAATATGCTCTAAGTTTTCGTATTGTGAGGATCAAGCAATAAGCTAGCTTTTCTATCATCGGGTGTCGAATTTCTGCATCCTTCAATCGTTTGCTCACATAATACACAGGAAGTTGAGCTCCACTTCCTTTTCTAATCAATACTGAGCTGACCGCATGCTCTGAAACTACCATGTATAAGTATAGGCCATTCTTGGGACTAGAAAGTATCGGTGGCCTTTCCAAATTGCTTTTTTAACTCCTGAAAAACTTTTTTGCAATCTTCCCCCCACTCAAAGTTCTTTTTCTTGACTACGTCGAAGAAGGGGATACATTTATCAGTAGCTTTAGAAATGAACATGCTTAGGGAGCCTACCCTTCCATTCAAACTCATTACCTATTTACTGGTTTTGGGTTCAACCATGTCCTTGATAGCTTGAATTTGATCAGGACTAGCTTCAATCCCTTGGGCACTTACAAGATAGTCTGGACTCCGAAAGAGCATTTCTGTTGGTTCAATTTCATTTGATATTTCCATAGTATTCTGAACATCTCCTCTAGATCCACAAGATGATTTTTAGCCTCGCCAAATTTTAACAGCATGACATCCACATAAACCTCTATATTTCGACCAATTTGCTCTTTAAACATTCTGTTAACCAACCTCTGATAAGTTTCCCCTGCATTCATTAGCCCGAAAGGCATCACTTTATAGTAGTATATTCCTCATTCAGTAATGAAACTAGTGTGCTCTTCATCCAGGTTGAACATGGGTGTTTGATTATACCTAAATATGCATCCATGAGAGACAATAATTTGTGCCCACTAGTTGCATCTACTAACTGATCGATTCGCGGTAACGGGAAATAGTATTTCAGACATGCCTTGTTCAAGTCCGTATAATCAATGCAAGTCCTCCATTTTCCATTTGATTTCTTCACCAAGACTGGGTATGCTAACCACTTTGGGTAGTAAATTTCTCGAATAAACCCATTTTCGAGGAATCTCTCAACTTCTTGCTTCAATGCATCAGACTGTACTCTATCTAATTACCTTTTCTTTTACCTGATGGAGGTTGCTTCTGGATTGATGTAAAGCGCATGACACATGACCGTCAGATCTATCCCCACTAGATCAGAATGTGACTATGTGAATACGTCCTTATTGACCTTAAGAAATTGGATTAAATCTTTCTTCAAGTCACTATCCAATTATTTTTCCACTTTGACCACCTTAGTAATATCATCTGAATCCATGCATGCCTCCTCAAGGTCCTTTATAGGTTTCATCCTTTCTATTTCTCCTCGGCAATCGAATTCAGCAACGATTGGGCTTCCTTTAACGGAATTAGCATCGACTCTTTTTCTGTTGCCTCCAGGAGGAATGTACCTTTCGTACATGCACTTGTTAGACTTAGTAATTTTAATTTTTGCTTCGAATGTTGGATGTAAAAACCCATCATCCAAAGGCTGAAAAACAGTTGAGGAATCAAAGTAAGCAGAATACTACCTTTTATATTGATTAATTATGGCAAAATACATCTCTCAAGAGCTAAACTGCTCTCCTCGGACAGTGCCCCGGCCCCTTTTGTCAAGAACTTCACCATTAGGTACTTTGGGGAGACAAATGCATCTATTTCATCTACTATGGGCCTGCCAAAGAAGGCGTTGTAATATGAGGGTTGGTCGATGATTACAAAGAGAGTCTCAAACAATCTGCAGAGAGGTGGCACCCCCATTTGCACCAGCAGTTTCACTTGTCCCACCGGAGCTGATCCTTTGTTATTGAATCCGAAAATTGGCACTGTGCTAGGTTTCAGCTTATCTTCTGGGATATTCATTTGGTCGAAGGCATGCTTAAAGATAACATTGACTGCACTGCCTGTATCTATAAGAATTTTGGGTATGATGAACAATCTGATTTGAGCCGTGATCATCAATGGATCATAGTGTGGATGGTGAATTCCTTTCCTCAATTCTTGAGGGGTGACGACAAGATTTGGCATTTGAATATTGATTCATGGATTCTTTGTCGGAGGCTCTTCTTGGACAGAGAAGACCCTACTTTAGCCTTGCTGATATATCTGTTTCATGCGTCTTTGTTGTTTCCTACCGGATGCAGCCCACCATGAATTATGTCGATCCTGTTTATCGGTAGGCTTAAGCTCAGTGGGTCTTCATCCTCCAACATATTAACAGCATTTCTAGAAAACTTTTGCGGGCCATCTCCTGCTCATTGAACCTTCTGTTTATCCTGAACAAACTCTTTTAACTAACCCTCGCGGATCGATTATTGGATGATTCCGGCTAAGACTCTGCATTCATCGGTCTTATGACTATTTTCTTTATGGGATGCGCAGTAGTCTTCTCCTTTTCTTTGCTCTAGGTTGTTCTTAGCCTTGAAAGAAGTTGGACAGTATACTTTTTCCTTCGCCACAGCAAAAACGTAAGACAATGGCTTGTTCAAAGTGATTGCATTAGCAATTGGTTCTTCCTATTTCATTATTTTATGCCCAAGATCTGGACTAAATCTCCCCCCTTCCTTCTTGGGAATCGTTTTCCTTTTAGCGTGATACAGCTCATCCATTTGAATGAACTTGTCTGATTGAAAGTGGAAATCTTACACATCTTTACACCCATTGACAAAGAGTTGCTTCCAGATTGGGTTGTTTTCTGTTAAGCCGGAATGAACCACGATAAGCTTGTCACGGTCATTCATGTACTTTGCTTTTAGTGCCTTGGTGTTGAATCTTTTAAGATAATCTTCCAAAGATTCCCCTTGCCTTTGCTTTATGTTGGCCAGAACCATGTAATCAATGGTGGGGTTTTTACATATGCAGAACTGAGCGGAGAACACGTAGGAAAATTTCCTTCATGAATAAATAGTCTTCTCCCGATATTGTTTGTACCATTTCGCCGCTGCCCCTTAGAGAGTTATAGGAAATAGTCTGCATCTAACAGCTCTTATGCATTGTATAAGTCTATCTAGCTATCGAAAGCCATCAAATGGTCATTTGGATCTGTGATTCTGTAATACTTCATTGTTGGAATCTTCAAATAAGATAGGATGATTGTCGCCATAATCTCATCTGTAAAGGGTGACACCCACTCATTATCATTGACGTTTTCATCCATGGTCCTCTTCCCCTTTGAATTCATTGCAACTTTAATTGCTTTCTCTGATGCATCCTTCAGATAAGCTTCAACCTCATGATAGTTCTTCTAGTTTGGATGGTATTCTTTTGATGTAGAAATACCAGATTGTTCAAGTGATTTATCAAGCACCCTTCCTTGATAATCTGCTTTAGTTTGTGGATGCTCCTTCTTCTTTGAAGATGTTAGATCGATCTTGCTCTTATTTTCATTTGAATGAGTCTTCAAGTTCCTTCTTAGTGAGACCACCTCCTCTCCTTGTGTTGGCCTCGCTGTTTTTGAAGACTTTTCAGATAATGCCATTTTGAGGAGTTCCTGCAATTGCTGCTCTAAATGCTTGATTTTGGCAGTGTTGTCATCCTGCTGAGCTGATGACGAAGGCTATCCTTGAACAACTCCATCCATGTTGAAGGTCGGAGCTATGTTCTCTTTAACGGTTGTAATTTAGATGACCTCCTCATCCATTCTGCTGAGTCTTTTTAATTTCATTTTCCTATATCAAATCAAATATCCATAATTAGTCTATAAGATAGTAACAAGGTCGGAGATTCGAGCCCTCCTTCTAGCGCCAAAAATGTTAACAAGAAAACTTGTGAACATCCCCAAAGCTATGTAAGGAGAAAATAAGTTTATATAAAACAAGGCAGTCGAATAGATTGATCCGTTCGAAACCCACCTTTTGACCAGATTGGCTTAGTTGAAATAGTTTATGAAGTTAACTTAGAAATGCGGGAAAGGAAAAGAGCATCTTATTCGAAACCCTTCCTTTATATAAGTTTATGTTAGCTATTTATCTTGAACTTCCATCCCTTCCGATCATGTCGAAAGGTTTAACCTAGCCCTTTTGATTATGTCGAAAGGTCTGCTTGCCTTCTTAAAGTGGAATAGCTGCTTTCGCCCTTGTCGATCTCGTTTCCTCCTTAGAGGAACCCCTTCGAAAGTATTACTAATGCTGTTGGGTATAGATTCCTTTCGAATTGACTCCTCCTCATATAAATGCTGGCCAAATGCAGTCTAGATTTCCTTTGGGATACCCTTTCCGGCCAGGTCGATAGGGTTCATATCCATTCAAAGCAGATCTGGTTAGCAGTTGCCTAAGCCTCATTAAATATACTTAATATAGGATCATTTTGGAGATTCTTAAATTCTATGAACTTATAAATGTCGAAACATCAACATCCTTGTTTGTCATTGTATAATGTTTCTCATGATGATGATGATACGTTTCGACATGTATGTTTTCCAAGTTGATCCTATTGATTAGCATAGACAAGAAGAAGTTAAGAGAATAAGATAACATCATGTGCAATGGATCATTAGTCTAGCTAATGATCGTAATGATCTCCCTCATAATCAAAATCCTTAATGAATCCGTGAATCTCTCCATTATCATTAATCCAAAATGAGTTACAAATTCAAGAGCTTTTCCCCAAATTGATTTAGGGTTTACAAAGATTTTGTTGTAGCAAAGAAGTGGAAGTAAAAGAAATGAGTTTAGGATTGTAAAATCCGGTCCCTAAAATTGGACCCCGTGGGTCTTATTTATTGATACAGGTCAGCATCCTTTCGTGCCAATGCTTTCAACCTAGTCGAAAGGTCCTTTTATCTTCCGCCTCTTTCCTTTCGATGCGATCGAAAGACCTCGCCTTTCTTCAATACAATCGAAAGGCTTCTCTTTCGAGTCCTCTAACTCGTCCTTGTGCTTCTCCTCTTCTTATTTTAGGCCTTTTGACCTTGTCAAAAGGGTCTTTTATCTTCCTTTCACCTTTGTTAACTTTTCAGTGTTCCTGTTCCTTGCTTTCTCTTCAATTGCTTTCGACACCGTAGAAAAGGGCCATAAATGCACTTTTCTCTTCATATTGCTTTATTGTTATCAGAAGTAAAGATAGGAGCTATAATAGAAGTAAAGATAGGAGCTTTCAGCTTTGTCGATAGGTTCTTTACTCGGGCTTCAAAGATGCTGAAGTATCAATGGTTTCGATGTTGTAGGTAGCTTCCGAATGCACGTTTGAGGATTGACGCGAAACCTTCTCTTGATGTTACTGGCTTTGATCGGTTCAAAAGGCCAAACTATGCTTTTGAAAGGGTTGTTTGGAGCCATTTGAATGAAGGCGAAACCTTTGATTTTGAAAGGTCTGGCACACATATGAAAGGTTAATGTCCATTGCCTTCGAAAGGGGGTTTCGAGCCCGTCCTTGCTTTTCCTGTATACGCGAATCCATCTGCATCGAAAGGTTGAAAATAGCGGATGGGTAGCTCCGCTTTTCTTTTTCATCTGTTTCGAAAGTTTGTTCGCTGTTTATCACTTGTGAGAGCGCCTGATGCCTGCGATTCCATCGAAAGCTTATTAATGCCTTCGAAGCATTCTTTTGTGACCTTTGTCAAAACCTATGCCTGTAATTCAGTAAAGCCTGACATTTTCATTAACCTTCTTTCATGCTTCTGTTCTTAAATGGATTTTATGGCTAACACAAAACATGTTTTATCTCATCATGAGCGATACACCGGAATAGAGGGACTGAGAAACCTCTCCTATACATGACTCCTTCTTGCATTATATATCATGAAGCTTTGTGAAGGACTTGTCGCATTTCGTTTCTTTTATCAGGCAGGACCCTGTGTAGTAAATAGTCTTTAATTGGAGTCATCCATGATTCCCTTTCATATTCCACCTCTAATACTTGATCGATTTCCATCATGTTTATACTTGGGGTATCTAATACTTTGACCGGTACTAAACCCATCTATTGTGCATTGCCGGTACTAGCGAAATTTGCCAACAAATCAGCCTCTCTGTTTTGTTCACATGGAATATGTGAAATGCCATAGTATTCAAATTCTATCAACAACTCCTGAACTCGGGTAAAATAAGGGATAAGTCATTGTCCCTTAGCCTGGTAATCTCCTCTAACTTGATACACCACCAATTGCGAATCACAAAAGATTCCAAGAGATTTAACTCAAAGTTTTTTAGCGAGTTTAAGTTCAGCAATCAGAGCTTCATACTTGGCCTCGTTGTTCGTCGCTTGGAAATCAAGCTTCAAAGTATAAGAAATCGACTGATTTTCAGGAGTTACAAGTACAATCTCAGCTCCAGAGCAATGATGATTAGACGCTCCATCAGCATATAACTTCCATCGTACAGTAGGGATTTCACTCCCATCTGGAAGATCATCCTGCACAGCAAACTCTGCTATAAAGTCCGCTAAAGCCTGTCCCCAGATACCTCTTCGAGGGAGATAAGTAATGTCGAATTGGCTGAGCTCAATGTTCCACTTGAGTAACCTCCCAAACATCCCAAGGCGCTGTAGGACCCGTCGTAACGGCAGGTCGGTGTAAATATTGATCGGATGTACCTGAAAGTATGAATGAAGCTTCCATGACGCAATTAGCAAGCAATACTCCAGTTTCTCTATTTTCAAATAATTCCTTTATGCTCCTATCAATCATTTACTGAAGTAATACATCGGGCTCTGGATCTGATTTTCCTCAAGAACCAAGGCGGCACTTATAGCGTGTGCTGATATAGCCAAATAAATGAACAACTCCTCATCATCTATCGGCTTTGACAAGATAGGGGATCTCTCCAAATGATTCACCATAGCTTGGAACGCATCTTTACAATCCTAGGTCCATTCAAAGTTTCTTTTTCCCTTTTTAATTAGATCGAAGAAAGGAATGCATTTGTCAGTAGCTCTGGAGGTAAACCAACCTAAAGCAGCAACCTTCTCGTTCAGGCTCTGCGCTTGTTTAATGGTTCTTGGAGCCTGGATATCATGAATAGCCTGAATCTTCTTTAGATTAGCTTCTATTCCACGAGCATTGATAATAAAGCCTAGAAACTTTAATGATGCAACGCCGAATGAACATTTCAAAGGATTGATTTTCATCTTGTAATATCAGAGGATGTCAAACATTTCTGCCAAATCTTTGATGTAGTCACTTAATCGTCATGACTACACAGGCATATCATCCACGTACACTTCCATTGTCTTTCCGATCTGATCCCTAAACATCTTGTTAACCAAGCACTGATAGGTTGTTCCGGCATTCTTCAATCCGAACGGCATTACTACATAATAATACAACCCAACATCTATAACAAAACTTGTGTGCTCCTGATAGAGGATATCCATCGAGATTTGGTTAAATCCCAAATACGCATCCATAAATGATAACAATTCGTGTCCTATAGTTGAATCAACTAGTTGATCAATCCTGAGAAGGGGAAAACTGTCTTTTGGACATGCTTTGTTCAGATCTGAATAAAATCAATGAACATGCTCCATTTTCCATTTGCCTACTTCCCAAGTACGGGATTAGATACCCATTCAGGATAGAGGGCATCGCGGATAAACCCATTAACTTATAGTTTATGCACCTCCTCTTTAAGAGTGACAGATCTCTCTGGATCCATGCCTCGTCTTTTTTGCTTCACTGGAACATACATCGGATCAATATTCAATGCATGGCTCACAATGGCAGGCAAGATTCCACACATTTAGAGTGAGTCCAAGCGAATACATCTAGATTCGCTTAGAGAAAACTAGCAAGTTCTTTCATCATCAGGGGGCTAAGCTGTGACCCTATCTTCAAGACTCGTGATGGGTCATCGTGGCTGACCGTGATATCAATTGTTAGCTCAGCCGGTGTAGCCTTGGTCTCGTTGGGCTCCTCTTCATCATCTCTTGGATTTATATCTCTATAGAACCGACTGTGGCGCCCAAGCCAAGGCCCAGGCGCTGGTTGTCAATCTTCAGTGGTTTGGATGTTGTCCACACCCTTTCCCTTCTCCTTATGTTGAGCTTCCCTCAATTTGGCTACATAACAAGCACGTCCAGTCGCCTGATCGCCATGAACAATGCCTACACCATTATCCTTTAGAAACTTCACAGTTAAACACCATGGGACAAGAGCTGCCCAGAATCCAGCCAGGGCTGGTCGGCCAAGAAAAACATTGTACGGAGAATCAACGTCCAAAACAATCGACGGTAAGATTCGCACTCTCCTTCATATACCTTCTCCCAATTCGACAGGTAATTCCACATATCCTACAACCTCAGTTGCAACTCCATTAAAACCATGAATACGAGCTTTAGATGGTTTCAAGTCTTTGGCCTCTATTCTCATCTAATCATTTGCCTTTTTGAAGATTATATTCACTGAACTTCCACAGTCAAACAAAATCCATCTTACCAATACAGGACCAATAATAGCTGAAATAACCATCGAGTCAATTATTGGACCCTCTGCTTTTTCTACATCCGTGCTTCTAAACACAATATCATCTTCCAGGGTGAACTATTGTTTTGCCGGGGTTCCATCTTCCAAATTTGAACAGCATTCAAAATCTACATGCCTGATCACACTGGCATAACGCTCCATCTCTAGCCAACTTCTGTCCACAAGGTGTGGTCCCCCAACTATCATATTAATCACCAGTCTTCCGCCGGTCGATGCAGGCTCTTGAGCCCTACACTGAGCTTGTCCTCGATTGGGGTCGGATGTCCCCTGTCGGCCATCCTACAGAGTTTTCACAGACCGTTGTAACTTCTTTTCCCAAATCCATTTTTCTATGACATCCTAGAGGTTCCTATATTTATTCGTATTGTGCCCATAACATTCGCGAAACTGACAATACTTCCCGGTCTACTTCTGTCTCTCTGACTACTCTTTTCATTTCGACTTTTTGTGCTGCATGGTATTGCAAGTGGATAGATAAATGTTCTCCAGGGAAGTGTTTAGCGACATGTAATTTTCAAACATTAGAATATTAGGCTTTAGTCTTCCAAAATCCCTCTTTCGCTCTCGATTCCTATCTCCATCTTTCTTTTGTTGATCGGCTTGTTCTGAACATTCACCTAAACTTTCCCGAAACTATCATCGGACTGTTTTGTTGCAATATTACTTTGTACTGCTTCTCCACTCGCTCTTCCAACATTCTTTTTCCTATAGGACCTGGCCTCCTCCTTCCTCAAAAATTGAGCTACCTTTGAATAGAAGCACTTCAACATGGCAGGCTGTTTTCAAACCAGCCAGTCGACAAATTCAGATTCCAGATCAATCCCTCCCGTCACAGCCATGAGTATAGCATGATCATTCAGGTTACTGACCACCATGGCGACGATATGAAATCTCTCCAAGTAATCTTTCAACAATTCTCTTGGGGCCAGGATCACACTGGAAAGGGACATCACGTCTTTAGGATGAACTGTGTGCATTCAGAATTGCTCTACAAACTTGATTGCCAGCTCATCGAATCTCAAAATTAACCATAGAGGTAGTCTCGTGAACAACATCGTTGCTATCCCGGAAAGGGTTATGGGAAAGCATCTGCACTTGGTTGCATCGTTAGCTCTCGTGGAATCCATCAACCATCTGTATCTCATGATATGCTGTCTAAGGTCAGTTTTTCCCTCGTAGGCAGGCATTGATGGCATGTTGAACCTCCTCGTGGACATTGATTCTCTCTCACCAAATGTCTGACATTGCTGAAAAGTATGGTGTTTGGATGGGTGGTGCCAAGCGGTGGTCGCGCATCACCTCACGTGAACGGTCCGGTTGATGTCTACGGGCCGTTTCACGCCTTCTTGGTTCACCATCCTCTTGATGCGCATCTTGAACATTTATCTTGTTGTCATTCCGATGTGGTACTTGGTCATCATTTGATCGAGCTCCAACATTCAAGCTTCCGTGAAGAACTCCAGTGTGATTCCCTAAGTGTAATGGAGGAATCCCTCCTCTAGAGGAGGGATCGATACCGATCCCTAGGCAGGGATCGGCACTGGTCGGTCTTGGCATACCATATTAGTTTTGCCAAGCGACGGTTCGATGTTTCTGCGTGACCTCCTTCGAGCCTACGACGCCTAAGCCTTTGGTTTTCATCCGTTGAGCTTGAACTTTTCGATGCCGAGTAAGGAGTGGGATCCCTCCTGGCCTTCCCACGCTTTTGTTGGGTAATCTAGTTCATTAGGCTAATATTGGTCTGAATCTATTCATTTAGTTTTTGATGGATTTCCATCAACTGTCTCATCAGATTATGAAATTCAGCTCAAATTATTGAATCAGTAGGGTTCTGAACTTCAACCGGATCGGTATTCAAATTTGTAGGTTGATCGTTTAGGCCTCCTTATTGAATAATAGCAGTCTCATTTCCATCAACATTCTAAGAAGTGGACCTGGTATGTCTCACCATTGTCAATCTTCTTGTTTAGATTTTTTGCAAATCTAAGTAGTGCAAGCAAGTTTATGGAGATAGCTTTGGACCTCCTTTCGGGGATTTGCCCAATCCAGTGGCAGCAAAGGAGATTCTAATAGGCTGAAAATCAAGTTCTCGGTGAAAGCACCAAAATGTTTACAACCAAATTGATCACGAACATCCAAGAACAAATTTATGTAGTGAAATAAATGAAGAAAATAAAATTAAAACAGAGAAATAGAATAAACTAGAAAGAAAATCAAAGCAATAATCAAGAACACAAGGGTTTATAGTGGTTTGGCATTGTATGCCTATGTCCGCTTTGAAGATTCTCTTTATTGATTCACGAGTAGTTTGGTTACAGTAGCAAACAGCAAGAAATTAGGAGAAAACTTGATTACAATAAAGACTAATGTAACTAGCAGCATAAAGATCCCCAGAATGACCCCATATGCCAGTATTTATAGGTGAAGGCGACCACCAATCTCTCTTAAACTTCAGCTATAGGACCTTCTAATCCATAAGGACCCACTAGAGAGATCGCTAGGCCCAAATCCCAATGAATAGGGATCGTACTGATCCCTTCATTGGTCGCTTCTGGGGAAGCGATCCCTATGGTGGCTTCTTCATGTTTAGACATTTTGGTACTTCAAATATCATGTTGATTGGACAAGTGAAACTCATGCTAATGTTTGATCTTTGGTTCAGATCCACTTGGAGGTTTTTTTGCCGACCCTTCTAAATGGATTATGTTGATCCCTCATAGTTGACTCAAGTATGCCGATTCCAATTACTGTCAAACTTTTCTGATCCCTCTTACATGCTATGGCGATCCATCTGCTTATCCAATCAGGCCGATCAATGCCTTTCCACTTATGTCGATCTATGCTCACTTATTTATGCTGATCTCTCTATTGCTTCAACTGTGCCAACCCCTTGTCCAATTAACTATGTCGAACCATATATTTCCATCTATAGTGATCCCAGGAGTTCCACCAAGTCATGTCGATCCATGCACCATCACCTATGTCGAACACTACATTACTTCATCCATGACGACCCCTCATCCAACTAACTATGTCGATCCCAAGGGTATTACCAAGCTAAGCCGATCCCTTGCTTATCCAAGCTAATTTCCATATTTCTAGCATCCTACATCATCTATCTACCAACTCTGTTCACTCCTAGGTTCAAATAAACATCTGAACTCTACTTCCAGGTCCTACAGCAATTACTTCATAGTCATCCTCCTTGATGACAGTCGAATCTATATTACAAAATCAGTTTAATATAGACGGGTCAGGATAACGGGTACCATATTAAAACACTTAACCACTACTTAGTTGTAGGATTACCTTGTAGTTACAGTGTTACCATGTAGTTGGACTTGTTACCTTGCAATATAATACAAAACATGACTGTGCAAGAAAAAAGTGAAATTGAGAACAAATATTTTCTCAATATTAGAAGTTTATATAAACTTTTATGACTAACTTTCCTTTTATAGTTGAAGTACGGTAAAAAATTGTTAGTGAAAAAGGAAAATAAATAGTAAAAGAATGTTAATTAAAAGTGAATTAATAGGCTACATGGACCATAGTCAACTAGATTTATTTAGTTACAAGAGTAATGTGACAATTTTATCATTTTTTTTATTTATTTCCTATGAAGCATAATAGTTCTCCTTCTAAATCTCCTCATCAAATTATACTATATATGTATGCTTCAATTCTAAAAAATGAGTGAGGGCGCCCAACCCCACTGGGCCTGAAGTGAGCACATCCTTGTATGTATGTGTGTGTGTGTGTCTAATGTTTAAATATTTATCCTCAATATGTTGCAATATTAAACCATTCTAGCACTACGGCCTTTGATTCTACATTTATCGATCGAATCTTGGGAGCAGAATGTCATGATGCGGGATTTTGTATTGGAGGCATATTGTGCGGAGTGAGTTAGCAGTCGATACAAATGACATTAGATGTGGGAAGTCATTGAAAACCCTTAGACCAAGATCTTCGTTCATTGGGAGAGGTTGATTTTGGAATGAAGCCATTAGTATTATCGCTCCTTGTAACTCAGTTGTAATCGCACATCTAATTCCAATTAGCATAATGCCATCGCTTAAGCCAAAGAAGATTCAGCTTCATGATGAGTTTACGGCTCAGCGCCAACATTGAAACAAGGTGAATGAAGAGTCATTTAAAAAAACATGATACTAAACATGGTCGGGTATGTTTTATGTTGAAATTTTATGTTAATATAAACCGATGTAACCGATGCCCAGAATACAACCGATGTCGATGTATGTCGATTAATCGGATTTTGAACATCAATTAGGGCAATGTGAAATTTCAATCTATGCATGGTGTCTCCTATGTCCAATACGCGATGAATGGAATATTCTATGTAGATAGTTGCTCTCGTGCTGACAAACGAGCTCCGTCACACAATGACTATATGTCGGGGTTTACCTATTATCATTCGATAATCGATAACAAAACCACTCTTTGGAGCAACGTAGAGCCTTCTTTGTAGGAACATAGGATTATGCCATAACTTGAAGTGCTATGTGGTAGACTATTAACAATAGTTCTCTAACCTACCAAGCTTTACTCTTGACAGAGAGATAGCAGAAGTTGAGAGGTTCAAAAACATGATAAGTATACGAGACTTAGTTTCCATATGTGCTCACTCTCATTATTGTTGAATTTGACCAAAATTAACATAGGAAATATATATATATATATATAAGAAACACAAGAGTTGTATGGTACAGTTATTTTCGGAGATACTATACTATATGTATAAACTCATCTTGCTCTTCAAAGACAAATGATAAGGAAATCCATCTGGATAGGAGAAGATCTCCACTCTTATGTATTATCTATTTATTTCTGAAAGAATCGAAGTTGAATTTACCGAAAATCTATTGATTGTTTTTGGAGCGCCGGTTAAGTGGGGGAGTGTACGTATATGAGATGAGTTGAAATTGTAACCACTTTGAAACCATATACATGATCTATGCTTTAGAAGAGGTTCGTGGTCTATTTGAGATGCTGGAGTCTATAAAGAGATTTGAGATGCTGGAATCTATATGGAGATTCAAGATGTGGGAATTTATGTGGAGATTCGAGATCTGATTGAGATGCTCGAACTCATGTAGAGGTTCTTTGATCTATTTAGGATGTAGGAATTCTTATGTGGTTCTGAGATCTTTTGAGATATGGAATTCATATGTGGTTCTAAGATCTTTTGAGATATGGGAATCCATATATGGTTCTAAGATTAGTTCGAGTAGGGACTCATGTGTTCAGATGCTGAAAGTGACTTTACCATCGTTGTGACAAAAAACAGAGATAAGATGCATAGCCGATGGCGTTTAGCTAACCTAGAAACATACAGTCGGCTCCATTGTAGAGATACATACCAATACGCATGCGGGAGTGATGCATTCGGTCTCACTTAGTGGGGGCCAACTATGTTTTTCCCTTGTCACATTCACTAGAGATGTACGCTGGTTCGTAAGTATATCTCTGATCCGTGTGCAGGAGATTTGCCTTGATGTACTGAAGGCGTCTCCATGGAAATCCTACATAATTATGCAAACGCGTCTTTGTGGTTTTGATTGTATAACTGTTGTTGTCATGTTGTACACACATGCATCATAGCTATTTCTTATTTAAATTCTTCATCCTAAACATTATCTATTATATTACAATATGTACTTATTAGATGGTTTGGCTCTTTTGAGGCGATAACCATTACGATGGTCTCAAAAGGTGCTGTTATATGCTATACGCATATTTTTTGATTTTCTCACACCGGACTTATGTCTGACATATGGCCTTTGTTTTTCCTAAATTTCCTCGTGTGCTCTTTCAAGTAGTCTAAGAAAGGCAAGTTTTCGTTGATGTTCATTGAGCTCTTGGAGAGGAGTTGAATTTTTACCAATTGTACACTACGCCATAGATGACATTCTGCAACATTTTTGCAAGGTGTTGCCAGCTAAAATGTTGGGATAGATATAAAATTTTGGTCCTACTGCAACGTTGTATTTATGGTGTTACCTTAGCCATAAAAATGTGTTGCTCTAGCTAAACAAGTGTAACACGATGCAACATTTTTATATAGTGTTGCTATAGATGTATTCAAATTAAAAAATTAATAAAATTAGCAATCCGCATGAATACGATCCAACGGTCTACATTTAATCCGACTGTTAAAATGGATCGCCGCTGCACTTTTTACCAAATTTTCGTTTTCCCGCTTATGTTGGTGTAGATCCCCTTTCAGTTTTCAATTCATAATTCTCAAATCAAAAAGCAAATTCACGAAATCCAGCAAATTCATACTTTCAATTCGTGATTAGAATCAATTCATAATTCTCAAATCAATTCGCGTGGAGATGGAAGATGATTTCAGGCGATTAGAATAAATCAAGTTCCAATTCACGATTCATCATTCGGTCTAACATATACAAGTCATTCTCCTCTTCATCGTTTTCCTCCGCCGCAAGAAAGAAAAAACAAATCGATTTTCAGTTTTAATATCCGATTTCGATGTCGAACATCGATATAGAAGGAATCATGAAGTCGCTGCCGAGCGATGGCAGAGTTCCCAAAACCAAAATTGTATGCACTCTGGGCCCTGCATCAAGATCCGTACTGATGATCGAAAAGCTTCTCAGAGCTGGGATGAACGTTGCCCGATTCAATTTCTCACATGGATCTCACGAGTATCATCAGGAAACTCACGATAATCTGAGAATCGCTATGCAGAACACTCAAATCCTTTGCGCTGTCATGCTTGATATTAAGGTTCGGTTTCTGACTTTATTTTGATGCTCGTTTTTTTGTATTTGATTATAGATCTTAACTATTTTTTACTTCATTTTTTGAAACTGGAAACAGGGTGAGCAAATATGATGACCCAGTAACTTATGCCGTTGACTTCACTTTTTTCTTTTAATTAGAAAATGATAATACTTAGAAAAACTCTTTATTGTTATTGCATGATTTACGGAATATAGAAACCTCTTCATTTTGATCGAAGGATATATGCAATCCTATTAAATTGATCTCAGGGAAATGTTGATTAAATACCCAGTACAGTGTCAGGTGAGATTGAACTAACCATATGCTAAGTATGTTTTAGTTGTATTGCATGATTTATTTACAACATTTGATTGTTACTGATTGAAGATACATGCATACCTCTCAATTTTATTTAAAAGGTGTAGGATTAAAGTGATGCTGTGTTTCAAATCTAGAGTGGCTCGCAGTGCCATCATTCGGTCTAGAAGCATGCTGATTCATTTGTGCATCATTTTACGTCGTTTCAAAGAAGGCTCGATCTTCCGAAATCGGATGAATCGGGCGGTGCCCACTTGTTCGACCTAACCGGGTAGGTCGATCCCCGCCGGAACTGCGGTGCCCCGGACCCCCGCCGGCGCTGCGCCCGGACCCGCTTCTCGGCTCGCCTTCGGCTCGGCACTCGGCTCGTCAAATATTTGTCAATGTCGGTGTCTGTATAAATTGAAACTGCATATGTAATGAGTGAACTGAGTGATGTAGTGAGGAATATCTGTATATGTGAATATCAGTGTTATATATCATTGAATTGTAAAATAGTGGAGTCAGGAATTTGTACTGTTTCAAATGTTGAAATAAAATATTTATTTAAATAAATTACTGTTTGAATATCAAATTCTGTGCAATAGCATTTTATTAAATAAATATTTATTTCTATTAAAAAATCAAATATGCTCTACATTGTGGGTCACACAAATTCAGATTTTAATATCTATAGCAACATTTTGGAATGTTGGTACAGACACCTATGGATGTTGCTATAGACCCAAATATGGTTCTATTGCAACAATATTTCTTATGTTGCCTTAGATAGTCAAAATGTTGCCTTTGAGGTCTGCGGCAACGCGGCAAAATGCATCACCGAGAAAGTGTTGCCTTTGCCCTTTTTTAGCCTACAGCAACATTTTTTGGCACTTCCTGCATCACTTCTTTGGTGTTGCAGTATGCAATCTATGGCATAGTGGTAGTATTCTTATTTCCATTGCATTTTTTTATGTATATATATCAACAATTGTAAGGAAAAGTTATTATAACTTTCTAGGTTGCTGATAGTACTCTGATTAGTAACTTTGAGATACTATGTATACATTAGAGTAACTCTTTGTATTATCTTTTGATATTATACGTTATCAGTCCGTTTTAAGATTCTAATGTTTTTGTTCTCCTCTTTCTTGTTCCTTTTCTTTTCTTCTTTTTCTTTACCCTCATGTTCTGTCTTTTCGACACTCGAGTAGTTGGCAAATGCCGTGGATGTATTAGTATCGACATTCGGAGGTCAAAAAGACGGCCATTACAAAAGGGAAATGAAAATAAAGTCAAAATATTTAATTGAATGTATATTCTTATATTTGTATATGGAGGGAAAATTGAAATGACACTTTTCAACTTTTAAAATTCAAATTGCGAGGACAAAGCCCATAGAGCTCAAAACTTGTTTTCTTTATATATTATCGGCACGACCTTTGATTCGAACAAGTTTATAGTAAAAATCGATCGGCAAGATATCTTATATATAATGGTGCAACTCTTATCATCGGATTCCAAAGTTTGTCAAAAGACCATTTTTTCCTTTTAATATTTAATTTTATTGAAATATCACTTTTATTAATCATAATTTATTATTAAATTTATGGTTTATTACGATCGAGCATCTTGAACCATATTAATTAAAGTTATAACTGTTCTATTTTAGAATTAGTTTGGATTAAAAATATTATATATATATATAACTGTTTTTTATTTTAAATAAATGAATTTTTTCTTCATATGAACAAGATTATGATGGGTGCATATCACTGTGTTGCACATCATCACAAACGAATTATCCACAGTATCGATATAGTTTGGGTGGACCAAATGATAATGCAAAGTGGTCGACTAGTAAAGAAGAGAAGACTAGTATGACAATGACATCCCCGCAACTCCAAGAGGCAGCATCGGTGGATCATCTCGAATTGATGTTTTTAAGGACATGCATCGGAAATTTTTGGAGACATGTGTTATCTCATCTTGCCAAGGGGAACTCTTTGGTGATGGCGGTGGCGTGATCAATGACATCAAGCGATGGTAGCAACTCGATAAAGTGTGCGGTGTTCTAACGGCTAGGGTTTCAGAGTATGGAGGTAATTTTATTTATAAACCCCTCTTTAATATTAAAATTTTTTAAGAAAAACCCCATAACCTATAACCTTCATAACTTCCACATATGAGTATGGATATGTTTATATTATTTAATTACACATACACATATTATATGAGACTATAAATTAGATGTTAATATATTAATTTATCAATAGAATATCCATAGAAATCGAAAATTAGCAAATTATGACATTTTATTATTTAAATATCTCTCATCCAAATTAAAACAAATTACAGCTATATGTACACAATATATTTAATATATTTTAGAACACATTTTTTCAAATTGAAAATAAAATTGTTTTGTTAAATACAATATTAGTATTAATGTTATTCAAATTAATGATAAATTTAGTTTTAAATATATAAATTTGAATAAATCTTATACAAATCAGCAATGAAATTATCATATGTCTCCTATTCGAATAATCGTTATTTGTATTAATTATAATATATTTCAATTAAATTCAAAATTAAATCCAAAGTAACATTAAATATGATTTAATGTATTTGAAAAATTATTTAGGATAACACTATAAAAGATCTAGTACATACTGAATCTAAAAAGAAATTTATAAGGTTTGCATCTTTTACCGCACTACTTTATGCACCTAATCCAATGTATTCTCCATGTATGATGAAGCCTCGACTGTGTAATTAACCTAATGTCGGTATTAGTTCTTTTGCAAATTTTGTTACCATGAAAACATACATTAGGGGTAGGTGTTTTAGGTAAATTTCCAATCTCGGATCAAAACTACAACTAGTTGAAAGCGTGTTTGACAACAAGACATGAACCTTGGTAGAAACTGCATCCAAATCAAAGGTACGTTGAAGGAGGTTTTGCAATTTGAATAATGGGCCATCTAACGTAACTAATGAGCTTGCCTTAGAGAACTACTTTATATTTTCTACGGATATAACAACTGAATGTTTCGAAACGTGCTTCTTGATAATATGAGTCTACTAATCAAAGTCCCGCCTGATTCCAACTTAGAGCGAAAAGGCTATTACCGCTTGACAACGGTTTAACCTTGCTCCTACAAGTCAAAAAACCAAGGAAAATTAATGAGTATCAAAAGCCAAACTGCAAAAAATATTCCAGACAAGGCATAGGTGCATGAACCAGGAGTTAGGGGGTCAAGCAACCAAATAGTTGAGCCAAATAAATATCGGTTGAGTCGATTAATCGATTCAGGAAACCTATTCGATACCGAAACAGTAAATCGGTATGGGTGAACCAGTCTTCTATTCTAATCAAATGGATTTATGGCTTTCTTATTAAAAGAATTTATGGATTTCTTGCTAGATGGATTTTCAGGATTTCTAACTAGATGGGTTTCTGGTCTACTTATCAATTGAATTTCTGGACTTCTTATCAAACGAATCTTTGGGGTTCTTTCTAAAAGGATTTCTAGTTTTCTTATCTAGTGAACTTATGGACTTCTTATCGAGCAGATTTCTAGTCTTCTTAATTAAACATGGCTTTGCATTGAAATGCAAAAAAACTCCTTAATGTGAAGAAAAAGCCAAACTAATTCATGTCTTACCATATTCGAAAGAGTTTATCTATTTAAATTAGATTATAAAATTCATTATCATTTGCTTTATGTTTTTCAGAGGAACGGGATTAAAGAGAAAATCTCAAAGAAAATTAGAAGGTGAGAAGGTACTTGGCTTTACATTAAATTGTAAAAAACTTCTTTTATACAAGGAGGAAGGAAAATGTTATCAACATATTTTCTGACTACTATGTTAAGAAAATAAACAAAAGGATATGGAAGCAATGGAAGATAGTGTTACTACAAATATATATATCGAGTATCTAAAGAAAGCATAATCGAGCTTATAAATGCATGTTGAGTTAATAAATCTATGATTACATATCAGGCTTCCAAGTCAATGACGTAGAAAGCATCTAGCATGAAGATATCAAGCCATAAAGGTTATCAAATTTAAAGGCAAAAAATATATCGAGACTTTACAGCCTAAAGAAATGGTATCGAGCCTATGAACATAGAAATAGTTTCAAAGAGGTGATATTGAGTATTAAAATGATAGTAGTCAAGCTTGTAAAAAAGTGGGGACAGTGAGCTCCTACAATGGCAGAGAGATGTCAAGCTACTATAACGAAGAAAGTCATCCAATATATAACAATGAAAGGGGGATACCAAACATATAATATTAAGGAAAGATACTGAGTTTCTAGGGGATACCGAACATATAACGTTAAGGAAAGGTACTATTTTCTAAGATATACTGAACTTATAAATAAGCAAGCATGTTGAGTATGTTAGCAAGCAGTGTGCCAAGCATGAAGAAATTGAGCCTTGTTAACCTGCTTTTTAACAAAGAAGATCCCAACTAGACTTAGAAGGTTCAAACAAGGACGAACGGCTTGAGAACTTGGAGGCAAACTTAAAATAACTAGTGAATTGACCTCAAGAAATTTGGACGAAAAATACACTAAAGAGAGAGGTCACCACCGACCTATCATGTTAACTCCGTAGATGTTGCGCCACTTTGGGACACCTCCATATGAAATTAAAAGAATGCTGCAAAAGTATACAAGTCATTTTGAGTTAAGGAAAAATGTCACTACCGACCTCTTAGGCAAAAAGGCTGATACTGAGCTGTTTTGGAGAGAGGTAGGTATCAACTTATTTTAGACAACCAAAGATCAATGGAAACAACATGGGACACCTTAAAATGAAGTAAGAAGAAGGATACAAGAAGGTTTGTAGTGATTCGAACTACAGAGAGAAGTCGTCACCGATTGAGAGGTCGGTACCGACCTTTGTGGTTATCTCAGAAGATCCTGCAGCTTTGAACACCACTTCGGGCCAATATTTGGACTCTGCCCTAGGTGGATTTCTGGTCCAATATGATTGTTACCCCTAAAAATATATGCCATATAGCAACCAAAATAGGATCTAAATTCTATGAACATGGAGACTCTACCGTTTCTTTACCTCTAATCTCTCCTCTATTAGAGTTACCTAGGAAACAATTATTTGCTATTCTAGGACATAGATCAACAAATTATTAGTACTAGTGACTGTCAAACACTCTAGAAACTTCATTGTATCTAAGATCCACTAGACTGTGGTCAGATTTGATATAGCCTGTTGTAATCTAGAGGGAGAATGACTAATAAAAGATTAAAGTGGACGTAGGCCGGAGATTACGTCGAACCACTATAAAAACTTTCTATGTGTTCTCATCTATTTTCTGCTTTTTCTATTTTTTGAATCTAAACTGGTGCTTTCGTCTAATTTTTGGGTGTTTATCCATTTTTTGGATTAACATTTTAGTGCTTTCGCTAAGCAAAAAAGCTAGATCTGGAAACTTGAAGCTTGAATCTGATTTTTGGACAAGATGAAGAAGCCTAATATTAGATCTAAAACTATAGCAAGTCAACCAAAGCATGGAGGCAGCCAGGAGGTGTCCTTAAATTCTCCTTAATCCATCTATGTGACCAGAGAAGAGATGGAAAGAATGATAAAGGAGAAGTAGGATGAAGTGGTAACTAGACAACAAAAAATGCTTGAAGGATTCTTCTAAAGGATGGGATAACCAGGAATAGTTGGAGTTGCTAGAATTCCGAACCAAGGACAGGAAGCTAATGTAGGAGCACCTAGAGTTGCAGTAGAACAAATTAGAATGATGCCTTCACCAATTGAATAGGTCGGTACTAATAAACTTGGTACCGAGAGAACTATACTCAAAGGCAACGCTGGTGTGAGCTTGGGACGTGCTGGAATGCCAAAAACAAATGATGATGGATTTAGAAATGCGAATCAGAATGCACTACGCACCAATCGGAAGAATATATGCTAGAGATACCCCGTAGGAACGACAGATAGAATGAAACTAGAGGACTAAGAAAGAACGCTAACATGCAGCCAGTGGAGTACATACCAAAGTATGTGTCGGAATTCCCCTACAGGAGCAGGGGCAGAATATCGCTTTTGGACGAAGACCATTATTTGGCGGTAAAAACCGAATTGCTAAATGGGAAGGAAGAATAGTTAGAGGAGGAATCCTAGATCAAGGTTTTGAGAATGTGAATAGGATCACTTCTAATATCTAAAATGCAATAAATCCTCCTGATTTCAAGCTTCCGATGTTGGAAATGTACGATGAAAAGACAGATCTGATATGGTTCATTTGATGAGATACATCCAACAAATGAATATGTTGGGTGCTTTTGAGAAGGTAATGGGGCGGTGTTTCCTACTATACTTAATGGAATTAGAGGCAATATGGTTCAGATAGTTGGAAAATGGTTCCAAAGCACATGGATCAAATTGGTAAGCAGATTCTTAAGATAGTTTAGAGTTCATGTCTCTCTATCAAAGAATGTGATGACACTGCCAAGCATAAAACAAAGGCCCAGAGAGACCTTGAGAAACTATTTGATGAGATTCAATGCAGCAGCAGCTACAGGCGACAAGCCGAATCCATCATTAATCTTAATGGCAGCAGTATCTGAAGTCACAAGCAAGACCAACTTCAAAGTCATACTAGAAAATGATCCACCTATGGATCTTACGAAATTCTACTACGAAGCTCAGAGATATTTGAGTCAGAAAGACGTTGAAGCCAAAGATGAAGCTGAGGATGCTAAAGTTAATGATGTGGATGAATGGGGACTATCTGGAGCAGGAATAGGAAAGACAAAGGGAAAAGAAGAACTGACGACAACTTTAAGGAACTGAAACAACAAAGGAGGGAGCCAAAATTCACTTCCTTCACTGATTTGACTGAGACCCAAGAGAGGATATATCAAGACACTAGGGGCAAATCCCCTGTCGGAAGTCACCAAGAAGAGAACCCACCGATTGGGAGAAAAAACTAGAAAGATATGCATTTTCCAAGAGATGGATAGACATGAAACAAATGAGCCCCAACACCTTATGACATGATAGAGGATATGGTATCGAGAAACCAGTTGCAATAGTACATGAGGAATCGAATTGCAATGGTATGGCCGGAGCAACCATCACCTGCAGCAAATGCATCAAGGAACAATCAGGAATCTGGTCCTAGACTTGAAATCCCATGATTGGGATAAATGGGAGCCAAATCTGATTCCCACACTTTGCTTTTTCATTTTTTTCTTGCATTTTTAGTTTTGTATTAAGTAATAAAGAAAATAATAACCTCAAGATGCTTACAGTTGTATAGGATGTTGAACAGTCCCTAGGCACGCTCTAAGTCGGATGCCTGAGATGATTATTTAGGACATTAATACCCCAGACCACTCAAACGTGCACAAAACCTAGATTGGTCCCTAGTCACACTCTAAGTTGGATGCTTGTGATGAAAACTTAGGATTTCTGCTTGTTTGCTTTGATTTGATTTGAATATTTGAATTTTGAAAATCTACACTAAATGTTATGACTTATATTGATCGCTTTAAGTCCTGTTCGGAGAGACGGGACCGGAATGCAAAGTGCAAGCTCTCTTACCGAAGAGCGAGTGGATGGGCTTGTATGAAAAGTAAGTCCCGTTACTAGAGAGTGAGTGGACGGGCTAGCTTTAGTTGCTGGGTCCCTTTGCCAAAGCGCAAGCAGACTCAACAAGGATCCAGAGAGATCTAAACCTTAAATTAAAACATTAAAAACGATTAGGAGAGATCGAACATTAAACTAAATATAGAACAATCCAAAGAGATTGTCCCCTTAAATCAAATGATAAATGATCCACAAAGATCGCATGCTGTATCCTGGAGATTTGACCAGGCAACTAGTGCTCGGCATCAGGTAGCACCCGGCAACAAGAAAGTGTCCGGCATCCAAGAGTGATCGGCGAAGCACTTGGCATCCAGGAGTGTTCGGCGAAGCACTTGGCATCCAGGAGTGGTCGGCGAAGCACTTGGCATCCAGGAGTGGTCGGCGAAGCACTTGGCATCCAGGAGTGTTCGGCGAAGCGCACGGCATCCAGTGGGACTCGGCATCCAGTGGGACTCGGCATCCATAGCGTTCGGCATCCGTAATGCTCGGCGACCAGGAGACTCGGCGTCAAGTAGTGTTCGGCGTCAACTGGCACTCGGCGACAACCAATGCTCAGCATCCCTAGCGTTCGGCATCATTAGAACTCGGTGATAGGAGAACTCGGCAACAAGAGCGTTCGGCATCCCTTGGTACTCGGCGTAGTACTCGGCAACAGGAGTACTCGGCACTCCTTGGTACTCGGCGTAGTACTCGGCAACAGGAGTACTCGGCACTCCAAGGTACTCGGCGTAGTACTCGGCAACGAGAGTACTTGGCATCCAGAAGACATTCAGTATGCACAACTACTCAAGGTGACAATGTCGTTCGGCCAGCGTGCACTTTTCGTTCAAGAGCTTCGGATAGAGACACGTTCGGCCTCAATTGACAATCATCTTGCACTTCCCACACATCCAGCGTATCGTTCGGCATAGAAGGACTGTTCGGCATCAGAGCGTTCGGCATACCAGGATCGGCATGCAGCGACCACTGTACTGGGGCTAGAGTGTTCGGCCATCCAGCCCATTTGGGAAGTCCAGCCCATATTTGCCTATAAATAGAGGGGCAGGGTCACAGTGAAAGGGATCCTTTTTTGGGAGAGAGAACACTGGGGAGACTCTGCCATTTTCAAGACTCATTTTCTCTACTTAGCAACTTCATGCAAGCATTTGATTCACGAATTGTATTTGTAATCAACTATAAAGAAGATCAATAAAGTTTAACCTCAAAGTGGACGTAGGCAATTACGCTGAACCACTATAAATTTGGTGTTCTTACTTTCTGCAGTTAGATTAGCATTGTCTTCTCTGTTTAATTTACTTTCATCACTTATATATCTACACAATCTTTCTCTACGAGTTTGGTGACCAATTTTGGTGCTAACACTTTGATGCTTTCACTGAGAATTGAATTCTCAGACCTCAAGGATCTGCTTTGAAGCTACTGGATTGAACAAATCCCCCAAAGAAGATCCGACTCACTGATAGGACATCCGTTGATTCTACTCAGAGTTCATACCGATAACTCTACAATGGCAAGACCACGTACCAGGTCAGCTTCTCATAATGCGGATGCCCACGAAACTGCTAGTGTGCAACAAGCAGGACCTAGCAATCAACCAGCGGTTCCGAGTGCAGGAATTGCCGCTCAAGAACAGACTCCAGTTGTCACCAGAATAGAGTTCAATGACTTGGTGAGAGAACTCAGGGAAAGCAGGAGACAACTAGGAGGGCAGATGCAAGCTAACGCCAACCTGATGGCACAACTCACTCAACAGCAGCAACAGAATGCTGGGGGCAATCCCTCTCCTTACTCTTCATCTGACAGCTCAACTTCCTCTGATGAACCTCCCAGGCGCAGACGCTGCAAGACTGACGCTGCACGAGCAGAAGCTGCTGTTCAAACAACTGGAGACCATGACCAAGCAAGAGCTGCAAACTTCAGGACCGGGGTACAGACGGAGGATAGAGGCCCGGATCATCAAAATGCTAACGATGTCGAACCTCAAGACGCACGATGGGCAGACCGCCAGGAGAGGAGGCATCAGCATGGACAGGCGCGTAGAACAGACACTAACCTTCCGCCTTCCATACAGACACCAGATCTGACAGCCATGATCAGGCAGTTGATGAAGGAAAATCAGGGGTTATCGAATGATGATTGGGGAGTGTCAAGAAGTCATACTCCGTTCACGGATGTTGTGTTGCAAGCGGCGTACCCCAGGAAGTTTAGTATGCCTACTATCCCTGTGTATGAAGGGAGGACTGACCCCAGACAGCATGTCATGAGGTACGAATGGATGATGGATTCAGCTAGAGCGAATGATGCCACCAAGTGTAGGTGCTTTCCGATTACTCTATCTGGGATCGCTACTATGTGGTTCACCCGACTTCCTCCGCGATCCGTATCAAATTTCGAGGAGTTGGCAAAGAAGTTTATTGAGCAGTTCAGGATACACACTACGCGCCCAAAGGACGTGATGTCTCTGTCAAGTGTAATCCAAAATCCCGGGGAGTCGTTGAAGGAATATTTACAAAGATTCCACGTAGCAGCAACTGAAGTCAGTAATCCCAATGACCATGCAATTCTGATGGCTGTAATGAGAGGTGTGGATCCAGACTCTGAGTTTGGAGACTGGCTGGCAGGAAAACCTCCGGCTACATTAGAGCGTTTCTACTCAAAGGCACACCAGTTCATAAGAAGAGAGGAAGCTAGGTGGGTACGACGAGATAAGGCACCAGGACCTGTCTAAGAGTCAATAAAGAGCAACATTGCTGTGAAGCAGTCTGGAGACAGCTCGGGAAAGGTCCAAGTCAATGTCCAGAACAAGCCTGGGCAACCCAAGGAGTCCGGCGGAAGGAGTCAAGGGAAAAAGAGAGAAGCGGGGAAGTGGAAGTCGAGAATCCCAAGCTACAGCGAGTATACTCCGCTGAACGCACCGCTTGAGAACATTTACTTATCCACCTGCAATACATTTCAATACAGAAAGCCACGACCGAAAGAATCAACCGAGGAACAGAAGCGGACCGGGAAATATTGTCGCTTCCATGAGACTTATGGGCACAATACGGAGGAGTGCAGACACCTACACGACGCTATTGAGAAGTTGATCAGGCAGAAGAAATTGCAAGAATTTGTGAAGGATCCACAAGAAGGAGGACAGGGAACGTCCAACCCAGGTCGTGCACCAGCTCCGCGTCATCCCGAGGAGCCTGCCTGAACCGTAGGTAGACTAGTCATAAATACAATTATCGATGGACCTCACCCCGCGGATAAGAATTGGCAAGAGATGGAGCGATATGCAAGTTCCCTGAAGCATGCCGATTTTGAGTGTTGTTCGAACGCGAAGGATGGGACCCCTGCTAAGCAGCAGCGCGTAATGATAGACGATATTGTGTTCAGAAACAGGGACGCTGATCAGGTAGAGGCTTCGACCATCAACCCGATGGTCATATCTGCAACGATCGGACCAGCTTATGTAAAGAGAATTCTGATTGATTGCGGAAGTTCAGTCAACATCATCTTCAAGAAGGCTTACGACCAAATGAAACTGGAAACAAAAGACCTAAAACTGTCCAAGGCTCGTATACACGGCTTTAACGGCGCAGCAACCGACGCCGTGGGGTACGTTGAGTTACCAGTTGAACTGGGACAAGGCGAGCATCGGAGGGTGCGGATTCTACCCTTCGTAGTTTTGGATGTGGATTCTCCATATAACGTTTTCTTGGGCCGGCCGGCCCTGGCTGAGTTTAGGGCAGCATTAGCCCCTTGGTGTTTAACTTTGAAGTTCCCGACTGACAAAGGAGTAGGTATTGTTCATGGCGATCAAGCAGCTGGTCGTTCCTGTTATGTGGCTGAGCTCCGAGAATCCCATCGGAGGGAGAAGGGAAAGGTTGCAGACAATCCCGTCCGCATCCTTAATGCGGATAATTGACAAGTAGTGCCCGAGCCCTGGCTCGGGCATATTTCTTGGATCTTCGGAGATATAGATCCGAGAGACGACGATGAGAAACCCAGGGAAGAGAAGGCGGCACCAGCTGAATTAACAATTGACATCTCAGTTTGTCGTGACGACCCTTCGCGAATTCTGAAAATCGGATCACAGCTTGGTCCCGCGATGACTGAAGACCTTAGTGACTTCCTCCGGGCGAATCTTGATGTTTTCGCCTGGACGCATTCTGATATGTGTGGGATTTCTCCCGCCATCACGGGTCATATGTTGAACATAGACCCGAAATACGTCCCAATTAAACAAAAAAGGAGAGGAATGGATCCGGAGAGATCCGCCGCTCTTGGAGAGGAGGTGGAAAAACTCAAAGCAAATGGGTTCGTCCGCGACGCCCTTTACCCTGAATGGGTATCCAACCCCGTGCTCGTAAAAAAGGCGAATGGGAAATGGAGAACTTGCGTAGATTATTCCGACTTGAACAAAGCGTGCCCTAAGGACAGTTTCCCGTTGCCTAGGATCGATCAGTTGGTTGACTCCACCGCAGGACACGAGCTGCTGTCATTCATGGACGCATACTCAGGGTACAACCAAATCCCGATGCATATTCCGGACCAAGAACACACCAGCTTCGTTACGAATGTCGGACTGTATTGCTATGTAGTGATGCCCTTTGGATTGAAGAATGCAGGAGCAACTTACCAGCGTTTAGTGAATCGAATGTTCAAGGACCAGCTGGGTAGAACGATGGAAGTCTATGTGGATGACATGCTCGTGAAGTCACGACGGTCAAACGACCACATTCGAGACTTGGCTAAAATGTTCGACATACTCAGGTTTTATGGGATGAAGATCAACCCTTTGAAGTGTTCCTTCGGCGTTGCATCAGGGAAGTTTTTGGGATTCATTGTCAATGTTAGGGGAATCGAAGCCAACCCAGAAAAGATCCAAGCTATTCGAGATGTGCAAGCGCCCAGGACTATAAAACAAGTACAGAGCTTGAATGGAAAAGTAGCTGCATTGAGTCGATTTATATCCAGGGCAACTGACAAGTGCATCCCATTTTTTGATATAATAAAGAAAGGGAAGAGAAATTTTGAATGGACGGCTAGTTGTGAGGAAGCATTCCAGAATCTGGTGAGGCATCTGGAGAGTCCACCAATGCTGTCAAAACCAGTTGACCACGAAATGTTATATGTATACTTGGCAGTATCCCCACATGCGATAAGTGCGGCTTTGGTTCGTGAGGAGGATCGAGTCCAGAAGCCGGTGTACTATGTTAGCAAGCGTTTAACAGGGGCAGAGAGGAATTACCCTAAGATCGAGAAATTGGCTTATTGCTTGGTGATTGCATCACGTAAGCTGCGCCCATACTTTCAAGCACATTCAATCGGCGTTTATACCGATCAACCCCTGAGGCAAGTACTCCAACGGCCGGAAACTTCTGGAAGGTTGCTAAAATGGAACATCGAGTTGAGCCAATTCGATATCGCCTGCTTACCACGGAGAGCCGTCCAAGGGCAAGCGTTAGCAGATTTCATCGCTGAGTTTACCATACCCATCGAACCGGATGATCACGACATCATTCCACCTGTTCGATGGAAATTATACACTGACGGTGCATCAAACGGCCGTTGCTCCGGCGCGGGCATAGTTCTCATAACTCCGGAAAACCGATCAATCTGTTATGCCGTGAAGCTTGATTTCCCGGCTACAAATAACAAAGCAGAATATGAGGCACTGATCGCTGGCTTGAAGCTCATCAGAGAACTCGGGATCAAATCAATCGAAATCTTTTGCGACTCACAGTTGGTGGTTTACCAAGTACGGGGAGACTACCAAGCAAAGGGACGAAAGCTCGCTCCGTACCTCGTTCAGGTCCAAGAACTACTATCAAATCTTGAGCGTTATGACATTTCACATATCCTACGCGAACAAAACAAAGAAGCCGACTTATTGGCTAAGTTTGCAAGTACCGGCGATGCGCAGCAAATGGGATTGTATCCCGTCGAAGTCTTGCATGCCCCGAGCATAGACGGGATGAAAGTCGATCGCGTGTTGGAAACAGAAATCGAGAAGGAATCGTGGATAACCCCATTCAAACTGTACCTAACGACCGGGGCTTTACCAGAAAAAAGAAGCGAAAGACGGCAGGTCCTTCAAAAGGCCGCGCGATACGTAATGCAGGATGGGTCGATGTACCGAAAAGGATTCTCAGTCCCATTATTGCGATGCATCGCTCATGATGAGACAAAGCGGGTCTTAAGAGAGGTTCACAAAGGGGAATGTGGCGACCATACTGGGGGGCAAATGCTAGCAAAGAAGATCCTCCGCTATGGATATTACTGGCCCACCGTAAACCGGGACGCCGCGGACTACGCAAGAAAATGCGACAAGTGTCAAAGATATGCAAAAATCCTGAGGGCTCCATCAATGGAACTCACACAAATGACTAGTCCCTGGCCATTTGCGATCTGGGGAATCGACATAATCGGCTCTTTGCCTATATCCAAAGGTGGCGTGAAATATGCGATAGTTGCAGTCGACTATTTCACAAAATGGGCTGAGGCAGAACCTTTGGCCACAATCACCTCTAAGAAGGTCATTAACTTCGTTGTATGAAACATTATATGCCGCTTTGGCCTTCCACGCACCATCATTACGGACAACGGGACGCAATTTGAAAGCAGAGAGTTCAAAGAGTTCTGTTTAAAGTATGGTATCGAGAAGAAGTTCGCCGCCGTGGCACACCCGAAAGCTAACGGGCAAGTCGAGGCCGTCAACAAAATAATCAAGTCCATACTGAAGAAGCGTATGGAGAAGGTTGGAGGCAAGTGGGTAGATGAACTCCCGACAGCATTATGGGCATATAGAACTACCCACAAGTCCGCGACCGGCCACACTCCATTCGCCTTGGCATACGGCTCTGAAGCCGTTATACCCGTGGAACTTGAAGTTCCATCCGAGTGACATACTATGATCCCAAGACGAACTAGAATCTCTTGTTGGAATCACTAGACTGCATCGATGAAAAGCATGAAGAAGCCGAATTAAGGGCGGCAGCGCATAGGCACCGAGTCAAGCGCTACTACGACGGCAGAGTCCACCCAAGGATCTTTGATGTGGGTGATCTCGTTCTGAAACGAGTTTTCCCGGTACCATCACGTATGAATCCCAGCTGGGAAGGTCCGTACGCCATTGAACGGAAGCTTGGAGAGGGAACATTCAAGCTAGCGACCGTTGATGGCACGACACTCCCCTGAGCATGGAACAGTGAACATCTGCGGCACTATTACATTTAGCATGTTTCCTTTCTTGTTTTAGGCACTGTTATTTCCTGCATCTTTCCATTCAGTAATAACTTAGTTTCTTTTTAAAATTTGTAATCGAGCAGTTTAGTTGATTTTCATTAATAAAGGATTGAAGCCGTACCTTCCATGAATCACTAACGTTTCTATATCTCGTAATTGAATGACGAACTACATTATCTTGTACGACGTACGGACTCGTATAAACGATTTCAAATCTCCGAATCCCCAGAGTGCGGAGCGGAGTACTCTAAGTCCCCAGAGCGCGGACTAGAGTATAAACGATTTCAAATCTCCGAATCCCCAGAGTGCGGAGCGGAGTACTCTAAGTCCCCAGAGCGCGGACTAGAGTATAAACGATTTCAAATCTCCGAATCCCCAGAGTGCGGAGCGGAGTACTCTAAGTCCCCAGAGCGCGGACTAGAGTATAAACGATTTCAAATCTCTGAATCCCGAGAGTGCGGAGCGGAGTACTCTAAGTCCCCCGAGCGCGGGCTAGAGTATAAACGATTTCAAATCTCCGAATCCCCAGAGTGCGGAGCGGGGTACTCTAAGTCCCCGGAGCGTGGACTAGAGTATAAACGATTTCAAATCTCCGAATCCCCAGAGTGTGGAGTGGAGTACTCTAAGTCCCCAGAGCGCGGACTAGAGTATAAACGATTTCAAATCTTCGAATCCCCAGAGTGCGGAGCAGAGTACTCTAAGTCCCCAGAGCGTGGACTAGAGTATAAACGATTTCAAATCTCCGAATCCCCAGAGTGTGGAGCGGAGTACTCTAAGTCCCCAGAGCGCGGGCTAGAGTATAAACGATTTCAAATCTCCGAATCCCCAGAGCGCGGATCGGAGTACTCTAAGTCCCCAAACTGCGGACTAGAGTATAAACGATTTCAAATCTCTGAATCCCTAGAGCGCGGATCGGAGTACTCTAAGTCCCCAGAGCGCGGACTAGAGTATAAACGATTTCAGATCTCCGAATCCCCAGAGTGCGGAGCGGAGTACTCTAAGTCCCCACAGCGCGGACTAGAGTATAAACGATTTCAAATCTTCGAATCCCCGAAGTGCGGAGCGGAGTACTCTAAGTCCCCAGAGCGTGGACTAGAGTATAAACGATTTCAAATCTCCAAATCCCCAGAGTGCGGAGCGGAGTACTCTAAGTCCCCAGAGCGCGGGCTAGAGTATAAACGATTTCAAATCTCCGAATCCCCAGAGCGCGGATCGGAGTAATCTAAGTCCCTAGAGCGCGGACTAGAGTATAAACGATTTCAAATCTCCGAATCCCCAGAGCGCAGATCGGAGTACTCTAAGTCCCCAGAGCGCGGACTAGAGTATAAACGATTTCGAACCTCCGAATCCCCTGAACGCGGATCAACTTACTCTAAATCTCCAGAGCGCAGATTTAGAAAAAGGGTCCAAGTACTCGAGAAATGTGGAATAAGGAGTATGCCACGTCCGGAGATGTTTGAACAACATGAAAATGGACTGGGAGATAAGGCAACTCATAAGAACTTGAGTTATGGCTGCAATTAGTCATCAAACCAAAGAAAAGCAAGAGAATCATTCGAACGAAAAAGAAACCAAAAACTTTATTCGATCAGTCCAAAATGGGGTTACATGATCACTCCTACAAAATTCAGACCTGTCTATACAAACTACAAGCTACGGAAGATAAAAGCAATTACAAGACTTAAGCAAGAAGCTCGTTGAACGAGTGTATCGATTATTTCTTCGATTTCTTCTTCTTGTCTTCCTTTGTCTTTTCCGATGACTCCTCTTCCTCACGCTTTTTCTTGGACTTCTTGCTTGCTAAGAAAGCGGAGTCAGGAGTAGGAGACGGAACATCTAGTGGTTTGGACCTGCCCGGGAGGATGATTTTCAAAGGTCTGTTCCGCGGGTTGGTAAGTTCCAGGATTCCAGGTTCAACTTTGACCTCGGCCTTTTTCTTCTCCTCTTTGGCGAGGCGGTCCTTCATGCTCATTTGCGAGGTATGCTCAGAGGCGCCGGTGATTTCAATTTCATCATTCCCTTCGGCAGGAGATGAAGTGTCGAGCTTATCATCATCCAACGCCCCGATCACCTGAGCATCGGGACCAGGGAGTACTCCCGCATGGACAGCGTCGCTTGTTTTCCCTGCCTCCTCCTTGGTGTCATCGCTCCTCGGAGTTTGCTCGGCGTCAGAACAACCTGCACGAAAACATAAAGAATGAGCGTTAGAACGAGTAGCCACTGCTGAAAAATGACGGGATCTTTCAACTTTTAGAGAAAGGAGAATTTCCTACCAGGTTCTGGTTGGCTATCGGTGGCGCATGGGGTTTCACCCTCCAGGATAGGGGATAGCACATGAGCACCAAGCTCGGGATCTTCGGGGTCATAACCAGCATGCTGCTCGAATGGATCAAGTGTCGGCCGACCGACCAATTGAGCAGCGAGAGGAGCAGCAGTATGAGGAGTAGATGTACTGACCCCGGATGGGCCGGCTTCATCATTTTTCTCTTGTGGAAGGGGAGAGCCTTTGCTGTAAAGTGCCAATGCTGCGGATAAATCCGATGGCTCATTCCCCCTAAGGAACTCCTTCACCAAGGCCTCCTCATCGACCTCTTCGGAGCCCGACTCGATCTTCCTGATCCTTATCAAAGTTTCCCAGGCCTCAGCTAGGGATTCGAGATAGCCGTCGCCCAAGAACGTTAAGTCGCGATGCATGAGGACGCGGGCTCCGTATTCGACAATCAACGGGTCAAACATGCACTTGACCTCTTCCCTGTCGGCCTCTGCGGCCGCCTCGAGGCGAGAATCAATCTCCTCCGCAGCCGCTCTTTTGCCCTCCTCACGGGCCTCATCCTTCATTTTCTCAACCCCGGGAAGTTCGTCATCGAGCTTCGCTTTCAGGAGACGAGTAGCGACGATTTCATCACAGTATCGCTGCGATTCTTCTTGAGCAGCTACCTTGTCCTCCTTCTCCTTGGAGAGTAATTCTTTCAGCTCTCTGACTTGCACGGCGAGCGCGTCCCTTTCCTTTTGGACAGAGTCTTTTTCTAGGGCGAGGGCACCGCTGCGCTGGACTGCTTCGTCAAGCTCTTTTTTGTGAGCCGCCTCTAAACGAGTAACTGCCTCAGCAGTATCTTTTGCGCTTTGTTCAGCGGCTTCCAGCTTCGACTTATACGAAGCAAGCTCTTCGTCTTGAAGTTTGATAATTTTCTTATCGCTGCCAGCCTCCAGATTCAGACGATCAATCTCGTGTTGACGCTCAACAGATACTTCCGAGATCTTCTCCAACAAGTGCACAAACGCGTCATGTTGAACATAAACGTCGTTATTGCAGGCAATGGCACTCTGCTTCACATGCCCGGGAATATGATGAATGGCCGGGAGGAACTTCAGACCATCGAAGCAAATTTTTGGAAACTTGGCCTTAAGGTCGACCATCTTTTCCGCAACAGTTGGGTCCACCGTAGGAGTAGGAGGAGGAGGCTTTGAGAATTCCGCTCTTTTCCGTTGCTCTCGAACTTGCCTTGTACTCGATGAACTGGAGTGTTGTTCTCGAGGAGCATCAGATTGATAACCCTTTTGTAAAGACTTCTCTCTATCCGGCTCAGTTGGAGGAGGAAGATCGCGGGGCTGGGAAGATTGAGAGTGTGCCTTCTTGCGGTGAGACGACTCGCGAGGACGATTGTCCCTATCTTCATAATCGCCTCTGTCCCTGCGTCTGCCTGAACCAGAATCCCGTCCAGAGTGATGAAATACAGAAGAGCCCTGAAGGCGATCGAGACCGTGAGAACGCACCATATCACCTGCAAAGAATGGAGATAACAACGAGTTAAGGAAAATTCACGAGATAAGAAAAAAGACTTGAAGTATATTATGGAATGCGCATGTGCGTGTGTGTCCTAGTGTTCCCCTCGACGGACCCGTTCGTTTATCTTTGCTAATCGGAGTGGTGTCTCCTTGGGCCGGGAGTTGAACTCCTGCATTGCCTCTCGCGGGCGAAGAAAAATTGAGAGCTTCAGGATCATCAAACCCGTAATTAAGTAAATCATCGGGAATGGACAGGTTGGACAGACCCCTCAGAGAACTTTCCAGATGCTGTGAGGAAGCCTCTTTCTCAGGCGGGATAGGCGTAACTTTTGAAGTGCCACCAACTTTCTCTTTTTGAACTGTATATTTTAACTTCTTCTTTCCCTTCGAAGGGGAGGATGACGTCTCAATATCCTGAACTTCGATTGCCGGATTCCAAGCGGGACCCACGTTCTCGCCTTGAGTCTCAGGAACATCATCTTCTCTGCGCTCACCTTCTCCGTGCGTATCGGGAGTGCGGCGCGACGAATATCCGGCCTGTTTTTTCCCTTTACCGGACGGAGGTTTGGGAATGGTGACACCTTCTGGAAGGCTGATCCGACGACCAGGGGCTAGCAAGCCAAACCCCGACAGTGATTCATTTGAAATGATAGTCCGGATGTCTCGATCCTCAGCAGGAAGAGCTCTAATGGCTTCAACAGCCTCAGAATATCCTCGGCCTTCCGGACGCGGGTTGATACCTGAAAAGATGAAATGAAGAGTTAGGAAAAGCATGACTCCGATTAAATACGAATAGTGACTCAGCAGAGAGACTTACTGCCTTCAACCCATCTCCTAGCGAAACTAGAAGGGCAACGCACAAAGAACCATTCCTGTTTGTACAGGGCGAATTTACTACATGCCCCTGTCAAGATCTGGCATTTGTGGTATGGCTCGAGGAACATAAAGGAAGAACTGTCTTTCCGTCTCTTGAACATATAAATGTATCTGATATCACCGGCGGTTGGAGGTCTGGAGAAGACGTCCATGAAAAGTAAGTAAGTCCCATATAGAAATGCATGGCCGTTCGGGTGCAGCTGCGACGAAGCTATGTCTATATACTGCAGTACATCCCGGAGAAATAAATTGAATGGAGGCATGCTGCCCATCCAACACATGAACTTGTTGCAGGTAGTGTACCCGACTGGGGGCAGATGAGGACGATCGTGTCTCGAAGGAACTAACACGTCGGCAAAAGGAATCCCATGAATGGAGCATATACGTCGCAGAGCAGCTTCGTTGATCTTCGAGGCTTGTGAATCGATCGGATTATCTAGTAGGATGGTTGCCTCCAGAGCATCAGGTGCCAAGTTATGAGCAGGAGAAGTCGACGGATTAGAAGTATCAGCGGCTCCTTGCCTTGATGATGGCCCAGGCCTGTCGGATATGGTGGTAGAGCTAGATTTTCTCGACATCCCCAATAAATAACGAACCTGGCTAAGTGCTTGAGAAAACTATACTTAAAAAACGTTGAACGTTAGAATTAGCAACACGAGTTTTCCCCCCACGTGGTGTGTGAACTAGTGCAAGCAATTGTGTACAAGCGATAAGAATCTAAAGATTTCAAAGATATAAAAATGAGCTTCGAATCGTTGCCTTCGAAGACCGTCATCGCTGACCGTCTCAAAGAGCCCGCCTGGTGGTGATTACAGTTCCAGATTCAGAATTCATATGATTTATAAAGTAACCGGCCTAAGTGTAGTTTGACATTTATACTGTTCGGCATTTGAATGTTGTTCGGCAATTGTATTGTTCATCCTAAGTATAGGTCAGCGTGTATGTTTGTTCGACATGCCACAGTGTTCGGCTAAAGGCCTTTTTCAGCTAAGTCTGTGTTCGGCTAAAGGCCTCGTTCGGTTAAGTCATTGTCCAGTTAAAAGTACTGTTCGGCATTCAGATTGTTCGGCCTAGGTATAGTGTTCGGCTTTGTTTTGCTCGGTCTAAGTTCTGTTCGGCAATCGTACTGTTCGGCATCTAAGAATGTTCGGTTTGGGTTTTGTTCAGCTAAGTTATTGTTCGGCTTGGGTTTTGTTCGGCTAAGTTATTGTTCGACATTTTAGTAAGTGTTCGGCTCTGGTTCGTTCGGCTAAGTTATTGTTCGGCGTTCTAGAGAGTGTTCGGCCTTAGTTTATTCAGACGAAATACTATTCGGCAGCCTCTATCATTCGGCGCATGACAACACACGCCGAACCATAGCTATGCCATCCAACACCCTTACCACCTCCAACGTTTTCCTTTTCCTCCTTTTCTGACTTTGCTTCGGCGTGATGGAGCTAAAGCCACATGTGCAAACACCTCAAATCCTTCCTCCTCGCCTCGCATTATCGTTCGGCAATGAGGGCAACCTACTCGAAAGCTTTTTACAAGACAAACTTGACCATCTCATTTGAAACCTATTCGAGTTATACGAGGAGCAGTACCTAGATTGCAGTTAGGAGCTTAGGAAGGAATGTTCAAGTTGTAAATCTATTCGGCTAGAGAAAATTGCAAATCTTGGAAGAGTGACAGAAATGAAAAGGTAAAGGAGAAGGGACGGGAAGGACCTGGTTATATAGAGGGAGGTAGAAGTTGAAAAGGCTATACCCGGTAGAACCGGTCAATACCAGAGTGTTCGGCATCAAAACGAAGTATCGTTCGGCACATGAGGGCTGTCCGGCTTCGAACGTATCGTTCGGCGTCCAAACCACGCTCGTCACGCACCTCCGTCACAAGCATTCTCGAGAAGGCATCATCAAGGGAAATTGAACCAGATTCAAAGCGCATCACGTTCGGTCACATGATACACTTTGGGGAGCAAGTGTTTCCTGGAGATTTGACCAGGCAACTAGTGCTCGGCATCAGGTAGCACCCGGCAACAAGAAAGTGTCCAGCATCCAGGAGTGATCGGCGAAGCACTTGGCATCCAGGAGTGTTCGGCGAAGCACTTGGCATCCAGGAGTGGTCGGCGAACCACTTGGCATCCAGGAGTGTTCGGCGAAGCGCACGGCATCCAGTGGGACTCGGCATCCATAGCGTTCGGCATCCGTAATGCTCGGCGACCAGGAGACTCGGCGTCAAGTAGTGTTCGGCGTCAACTGGCACTCGGTGACAACCAATGCTCAGCATCCCTAGCGTTCGGCATCATTAGAACTCGGTGATAGGAGAACTCGGCAACAAGAGCGTTCGGCATCCCTTGGTACTCGGCGTAGTACTCGGCAACAGGAGTACTAGGCACTCCTTGGTACTCGGCGTAGTACTCGGCAACAGGAGTACTCGACACTCCAAGGTACTCGGCGTAGTACTCGGCAACGAGAGTACTTGGCATCCAGAAGACATTCAGTATGCACAACTACTCAAGGTGACAATGTCGTTCGGCCAGCGTGCACTTTTCGTTCAAGAGCTTCGGATAGAGACACGTTCAGCCTCAACTGACAATCATCCTGCACTTCCCACACATCCAGCGTATCGTTCGGCATAGAAGGACTGTTCGGCATCAGAGCGTTCGGCATACCAGGATCGGCATGCAGCGACCACTATAGTGGGGCTAGAGTGTTCGGCCATCCAGCCCATTTGGGAAGTCCAGCCTATATTTGCCTATAAATAGAGGGGCAGGGTCACAGTGAAAGGGATCCTTTTTTGGGAGAGAGAACACTGGGGAGACTCTGCCATTTTCAAGACTCGTCTTCTCTACTTAGCAACTTCATGCAAGCATTTGATTCACGAATTGTATTTGTAATCAACTATAAAGAAGATCAATAAAGTTTAACCTCAAAGTGGACGTAGGCAATTACGCTGAACCACTATAAATTTGGTGTTCTTACTTTCTGCAGTTAGATTAGCATTGTCTTCTCTGTTTAATTTACTTTCATCACTTATATCTCTACACAATCTTTCTCTACGAGGTTAGTGACCAATTTTGGTGCTAACACATGCTAAATTGGATATGAAATGGTCCAACCTCATAATGAATGCAGATTTTGATAAAATGATTTGAACGCCTTGTAATTAGAATAAAACTGATAAATCCTAGATGAATATAGGATGATTTTTGATATGTGATGTAATAACTTCAAATGAAATCAGATATGTGATGTAATAAGAGATATGTGATATAAAAATTCTGAATGAAATCAGAATGATTGTGACGTATAAACTACACTTAGGCAAAGACTAGAGTAAGATATAACAGGTTTAGAACTGATAGAGTAAGGGGTATGCCCTAGGGGCAATTATGTAATTTGTTACATACATCTAACTCGTTGACCAATCTTATTCACAATAAAGGTGTTTCTTTCTATTATGTACTTGATATAATGTGGTTAAATTAATCAATCAATTTAATTAAAAGTATATTTAATGGAAAATCCATAAATGGTATATTTTGTGACAGTAGTTACAAAGTGTTATAACCGTGAGTGATTTATCACAATAAAACAAATATACCATTTTAAATGTTCCTAGTCAAGATGCATCAAACTGGATATTGATGTATCCGTTGAGACTAGAGTACATAACCCTCTCCAAATGTTGGGCAGTGTATTACTCATGACTGCTAGGGGCACCAAGGGGTTACGTAATGATAGTTATTGCATAATTATGAAATGACTCACTCGATAGTTTTATGGTGGTTAATGTAACTAAGATGAAGCAGAGAATATCGATGTGAATAATTTACACAGTTCTCTCGACATGAGAATACTGTTGATCTTCAATGTGAAAGCTTCGCTTGATTATAGTTAAATCATGGCATGGTGTCCATCAAATGGCTATAGTTGGGCCGAGTGGAAGCATTGAAACATTATTCAAGAGAGGATTTGTCTCCTCAGTTATATGAGATTAGTATCACAGTCAACTGAAGTTAACTCAAAGTCAAATTCTCTTGCTAGAGCATATCGGTTAATAATAATTGTTATTACTGAACCAAGGACGTTGTGTTGGACTATAAAGTTGAATGTGGATGATATTGGAATTTTGACCATTACCAAATTCCATAAATCCAAAGTGATATATTTTTGACGAAGAGAATTGGTTTAAATAATTGTCGCTATTAGGTACCGCTTATAATACGTAAAATTGGATTTTACCAAAAGATGTGTAAGCGATAAATTCGGCCAAAATGTCACACCACCTGCTAAGTGACGTATGAACGTTAATATTCGAATAGCTCGATACTAATCACTGATTGAATTTACACCTTTGAGTCGCACAACCGTAATGATTAATTATTTGAGAAATCACATGATTTAATTAATTTATAAAATGTTGTAAATTGATTAAATTAATTGATATTTGAGAAATATTAATTATTATGTATTTGATGCTTGGAATTTTTTGTAATTATTTTAATGCATTTATAAAAGTTATATTTGCATGCATTGGTATACGATGGTAATTTATTTTAAAGATAATTGTATGAAATAATTTATGAAAATTTTATGTCATTTGATGACATGATTTTTTGAAATTTTATGTCATTTGATGACATAATTTGTGAAAATTTTATGTCATTTGGTGGCATACGTATAAAGATAGGATTAGAGAGAGAGAGAAACAATCAAGAGAATTAATTAAGGATGTTTTAATTAAAGAAATGGAGAAGTTTCATTCTTTCAAATAAAACATATTGTCTAATTCATTATGTACGTACAATTCATTCTTTCTCATTAAGTTTGTTTCTTTCTCTTCTCCTAACTTTTCATGGTAGAAAACAAAAAAAATTCTAAAATTCTTTCAACGCCATATAGAAACATAAAAAAACAAAAGTGGTTCATCCATCCCTTGCAAGAATAGGAGGAGATCTTGAAGATCTGAGGAAATATCATCATCCAAGGTGTGACTTCTAGGTAACATCCTAAGGGAAGTCCATTTTCAAGATGTGTTTTAAGGCTTTGGGAAATAAGGTATGTTTTTCTTTAATAGATAATGATATTTAATGTAATATTTGTTCAAAGAGAAATTTAATTATCATAATTTGTGTGTACATATCACTGCTTCATTTAAGTTGAAAACTGTTTGTGTAGCTTGAATTGTTTGATGAATGAATCGATTGTGTTTTATTTAATAAATCAAAACTAATATTTGTATATGTTTAAATATAATGTTTTGTTTTGGAACTATGTTCTAAACATTAAGTTAAAGTCTAATTTTTAGATCAGAATTTTTGTACGTTCAATTTATCGATTGGGTTCTTATTTTTTTAAATTAAAATAAAAATTTATATATGTTTGAATATAATATTTTATTATAAATCTATATTGTAAACATTCAATTCAAAGTATAATCCTAAGGGGAGTCCATTTTCAAGATGTGCTTTAAGGCTTTGGGTAATAAGGTATGTTTTTCTTTAATAGATAATGATATTCGATGTAATGTTTGTTCAAAGAGAAATTTAATTATCATAATGTATGTACACATAAGTTGAAAATTGTTTGTGTAGCTTGAATTGTTTGCCGAATGAATCAATTGTGTTTTATTAATAAATCAAAACTAATATTTGTATATGTTTAAATATAATGTTTTGTTTTGGAACTATATTCTAAACATTAATTTAAAGTCTAATTTTTAGATCAGAAATTTTGTATGTTCAATTTATCGATTGGGTTCTTATTTTGTTAAATTAAAATTAAAATTTATATATGTTTGGATACAATATTTTATTATAAATCCATGCTGTAAACATTCAATTCAATTAAAAGATGTGTAAGCGATAAATTTGGCCAAAATGTCACCCCACCTGCTGAGTGAGGTGTGAACATTAATATTCGAATAGTTCGATATTAATCGATGACTGAATTTACACCTTTTGAGTCGCACAACCGTAATGATGGATTCTTTGAAAAATCAAATGATTTAATTAATCTATAAAATGTTGTAGATTGATTAAATTAATTGACATTTGAGAAATATTAATTATTATTTATTTGATGTTTGGAAGTTTTTTATAATTATTTTAATGCATTTATAAAAGTTATATTTGCACGCGTTGATATACGATGTTAATGTAATTTAAAGATAATTTTTATGTCATTGATGACATGATTTATTAAAATTTTATGTCATTTGATGACATAATTTGTGAAAATTTTATGTCATTTTATGGCATACGTGTAAAGAAAGGATTTGAAAGAAAGAAACAATCAAGAGAATTAACTAGGGAAGTTTTAATTAAAGAATGGGAAAAGTTTCCTTCTTTCAAAACATATTCTCTAATTCATTCTGTACGTACAATTCATTCTCTCATTCAGTCTGTTTCTTTCTCTTTTCCTAACTTTTCATGGCAAAAAACAAAAAAAAATTCTAAAATTCTTTCAACTCCATATGAAAACATCAAAAAAAACAAAAGTGGTTCATCCATCCCTTGAAAGGATAGGAGGGGGTTTTTAAGATCTGAGGGGATATCATCATTCAAGGTCTGACTTCTAGGTAACATCCTAAAGGGAGTCCATTTCCAAGAGGTGCTTTAAGGCTTTGGGTAATAAGGTATGTTTTTCTTTAATAGATAATGATATTTGATGTAATGTTTGTTAAAAGAGAAATTTAATTATCATAATTTGTATGTGCATATCACTGCCTCATTTAAATTGAAAATTGTTTATGTAGCTTGAATTGTTTGCTAAATGAATCAATTGGTATTTTATTTAATAAATCAAAACTAATATTTGTATATGTTTAAATATAATGTTTTGTTTTGGAACTATGTACTAAACATTAATTTAAATTCTAATTTTAGACAAGAAATTTTGTATGTTCAATTTATCGATTGGGTTCTTATTTTGTTAAATTAAAATTAAAATTTATATATATATTTGAATACAATGTTTTATTATAGATCTATATTGTAGACATTTAATTCAAAATATAATCCTTTAGATCTAAAATTTTGTATGTTCATGTTATTTTGATTGGATTTTACTTTAACAAATTAAGCTAAAATTTGTTTATGAATATTACAGTGTTTTATTGAAGATTCATGTTTTAAATCATATAAAACAAAATGTAATTTTAGATTTGAAAGTTTACATGTACGTATTTTATGTTTGTATTGTTTCGGAAATTTAAAAAAAGGAAGATGTTTTGGTAATAAATCTAAATTTTAATTTGATTACTCTAGTCCCTAATTTGTATTAATTAGAGATATTTTATTGAATATTACATACACATAATTAATGTTTTGACAATAAATCTACTTTTAAATTGATTGCTATAAATCACTAATTTTTATTAAGTAGAAAGACTTGATTTAATCTTATATACATACAATTAATTTTATATGTATGTTTGCATATATAAAATTTATTACATGTATTTCATATTGTCAAAGTATGACTAGATTTCTTTCCAAAAGCAGGAAACAATTTAAATGAGGCAATAAGATATATACTTTTATTTTCGACTGTTTATATCCTTATATTATGGTGCCTATAATTTGTCATCTATATGCTACATTAATTAAGTTTACGAAAGGGAAATTGATTCAATCATTGTTGTTACCCTTTATTTTTTTCCCTTTTTTTCCCTTATGTGATAAGCTATCCATTTAATTTTGCTTAAATGTCTACACCTTGCTATCAATTTATAGCACCTATCATATGTCGCACTTACAAAATTTACACTGTAATACTGTAATATATATATATATGTGTGTGTGTGTGTGTGTGTGTGTGTGTGTGTGTGTATGTATGTATGTATATGTTTATACTTACATTCATGCCATATATATGTTGCTAATTAATGACATTCATATGATCAATTAATTTAATTAAAGAGAGAGAAATGAAAGGTTTCTCTCTCCATATAAATAATGCGCCCCCTCATTAATTGAATAAGTTAAGAGAAGGAAATAAAAAATTTCCTTCTCTAAATAAATTTATGCCCCGTCATTAATTGAATAAGTTAAGGGAAGGAAATGAAAAGTTTCATTCTCTAAATAAATTTATGCCCCGTCATTAATTGAATAATTTAAGAGATAAGAAATGAAAAGTTTCCTTCTCTAAATAAATTTAATAAGTTACTATTACACACAAATATGTACATAAGAGTATATTTGATATGCTCTAATTTACTATACATTAAATTAAAGTAAAACTTTATTTATAAAATTAAATTAAATATTTATTTTATTTAAAAGAAACTTAGAAAAGTTCTAAGTATATTTAGGCTTCATAGGGTAATTAAATATCCAAAAATGCCTAATTTTTTTGAAATTCACTCAATTCTTCCACTGCGGGCTAGCCTAGCCTTTAATAGTATCAAAGCCTAATAGTCTATGCGGTCTAAATTAGCCATGTTAGGGCTAAGTAATTAAGCTTGCACACATAGTATGGTGTCTAGAAAGGTGATGTCTAGGACTGGAATTGGGTAGTCAAGTACTCTGTCCTACCTGGTTAACTGCCTGGCCTGAAAGGTGAAGTGAGCCCAAAGGTTGATCCTGACAGAAAAGGCCCAATTTGTGGGCCTTGGACTAATTTTCATAATAGTTTTAAAAATTGAAATGAGATTTTAAATTTAAAAGTTAAATTTAAAATAAAAGCATGTTTATTACAAAAAATTATAATATAACATAAATTTTCAAAATGTTTGAAAAGGTAATGAAAATTTCAAAATGTTTGAAACTATTTAAATACTAATATCAAAATTTAAAATTTATTAATACGATTAATAATATAAATAAATTAAATGAGTTAATATATTAATACTTATATGCATATATTATATATGTTGATATATGTTATGTTATATTAAAGTGTTAAGATAACATAAGTATACATGTATGTAAGCTATATTTTGGAATTGATATAATTTAACTAAATAAATTAATTAAAGATTAATTAATTAAATAAAAAATACGCATATATAAGATATATGTGTTATATTATAAAGGTTATAGTATACAATATAAAGGTTATAATAGATATGTCTAATATAAAATTGTATCGAAATATTAATTTAAAATTGATTAAAGAGTTAATTAACTAAAATTAATTAAATAAGATTTAATTAATAAAATGTTATACATACGATTATTGTATAATTTAATTAAAATATAAAAGTTATATAATAATGGAACTTATATAATATGAGTGTATAAACTAAAGGTGGAACATTAAAGAAACCCAAATAGACTTAAGGAATAAATACATACATAAATGTACGTATACTGTGATTTCTGACGTATCTAACACTTGAATCACGTGGGTGTTTTATAAGAAATACATTATACCATAAGTTGATATCACTCAATAAATATACTGAAGATTATGAATATTCAATATAATGTTGTCCTCTACCATATATATATATATATATATTAATAAATTACTTGCATATTCCTTAGATGTTGAGCAAACTCAAGCTAGGGATGTTATGTGTAGTATTATTAATATATTGAATAGACGAGGTAAGATAACTATATGTATTTGTTGAGCAAACTCAAGGTACATATACTATACTTAGGCCGTCGCGATGTAGTAGGTATGAGTGAATAATCTCTTTCGATTTGTTGAGCAAACTCAAGGTCGAAATGAGATTAGGACAAGGAAAAATAAGTTAGGATTTGTATGTGATACAACCGATAAGGATTTATCCATCGTTTGTGGGGCTATGATTTGTTGAGCAAACTCAAGGTCAGAATAAAAAGATGGACAAGTCCTAACACCAACTAGTGAAGTCGAAAGACTTCTATGTTTCATCTTAGGGTTTGGAGAAACATAAAAGACTAGTGGGAGCCTTATTAGGAAAATGAAATGGTAACATTTAACCTTTCTAATATTGTAAGAACATATGCTAAATAATGTTATAATTATCTACAATGATAAATTTGTGCATTTAATATGATTGATAAAATGTTTATCAATTAGCAGATACAAACAAACCGATTGAAAGTTGATAAATGGAACTATAATACCCACTATTCGGTGCTTATTGCATGTTAATGTTTTCTATACCCATGTAAGTGTCTAAGTTTACAACAACTTAATACATTCGTAAAATGGTCACTTGCGTGCTTATTTAGTTGAGACTGTGTATTGCGCTCTATGAGTTTCGAATTTTGAAAGCAATATAAGACTTTGGATATTTAATCCATATACTATAATTTATAAATGCTATATGGTGAACGGTCACAGTTCGTAATGTACAATACTTCAATGAATATAGTCCATTGGGAATAATCCAATAAATAGTATTTTGAGAACATGTATTCAATTTGATTGATTACAAAAGGAATCATATTGTGTTAATGTAACGCAAGAACAAAAACTACAATATAGAACTAAGAACTCGATTGCCGAAATGTCATTTTGATCAGTTTACGTAAAGTGCAACATATTTGATATCCTTAAATGTAAAGGATAATCAAATGCGCTTTTGTAAAGAGTTTGTTATGTATCGTAGTAAGTTTTTCTTTTGAATAGTTTGACCATTTGAATGGAAAACGAATGTATAAGAATAGATATAATTTAAGGTACAACTGGGATTAAGGGAATGAATAGTCACATCTGCTTCATAGAGACACATTGGAAATAAGAACTGTAATAATAATTGATACTTAATATTGGAATAAGAAATATGATTTCTATTACGAAATGTGTTTTTATATAGAAAATTGTTTTCTATGAGATTTATTTCTTTGAGCTCAAGATATTTGATCGACGAACTCTCCACTGTAAATAGTTGCAGTGTATGAAATAAACAAATTGTATTAACTGAATGATGGACCTCTGAATTTAGTACACTATTATAGTAATGGTAGAAATAGTGGTAGCATGCCATATAGCACTTATTAATTGCATCCTAGTATGAAAATTGTTTCCGTAAAACTTACCGTACAGTATTTATGAAATAATGATTATTTTTCGATATCAACCAAAAAAATATAGACATAGTTATATTTCAATATGAATATTCTTTCTGGAATAAAACTTTAATGTGGTAATTTTTTTATGACAAAGGTGATGCATTGGAAAATACAAAAGTATCTAATATTATTTAGGGTTGTTTTGGAATTATAGACTAAGTCGTAGTTTTGAGAAATAATTTTATTGTATGGTTTTGAATCATATGATACTTGTTAATTATATCTCAAACAATAAAGGGATATGCACCCATTTAGTGGGAGTATCATAAGAGTTGATGAACTCTTCGGATTAATGCATATAGATGTATGCAATCGTAATCTATAAATACCAAAACGTTTCCATGTACTTCGTTATATTCATCGATGAGTTATCGCCGACATGGACATGTGTATTTGATACACATGTAGTATGTCTATGGCAAAATTATAGAATACAAAACAGAAGTAAATAAAATAATATGCGATAGAAATGATTTGATTTGATCGAATTGGTGAGTATATTGAAAAATGTTCCGAACGTACCTAAAATGAATAAAGATTCAATCTCAAAATTACTCCTCCATGTGGTACATAATGATGCATCGATATTGAGTAATCGAACTCTGTTGAAAAATGTACGATTAATTGTGAGTGAATTTGAGTTAGTTTCTTTCTATAAGGTAATGTACTTAAGGGTAGTACACAAAGTTAATATTATTTCATCTGAATAATAGTTTATATAATTTTACAAGGTAAGGGTTTATAAGAAATCCTAACATATCCTAGGCCAAAGAATTGGCAGGTTGTACGAGTCGAAAGATTGCACGTAATAATTGTTCATAAGGGATCTTGTATGAATCTCCCCAAAAAGATTTTGAAAAGACAGTCATTGGATGACATATTTATGTTTCGAACATAATTTTTGTAAACTAAAACCAAATCAGTTTTATAAATAAATAAATTCATAAAATGTTTATGAATACCTATTCTATTGCACTAAAAACAATTTTTGTTTCAAGATATACCAACTTCATTGTGAAGAAATTCATTTGAGGAATTATCGATAATAAAATGGAATTGGATACGATCCATGGATAGAACTGATTATATAAGATGAAATAAAATTAACTAACCTAAACGAACAAATAGCATTGGAATGTCTAATAAGTATTCTCGCACATCGAAGAGAAACTATGAGTTTCTTCTTAATGTCGAAAATATATAATCCTAGATTGTTTACTTAAATCATTGAGAGTGTTGACTCTATATGGTATGATGTGCAAATCCAAAAGAATTCGAGGTATGCTGTCAAAATATAGATTTTGGTGGTCGAAACTGAAGGGATATGATCTATTGACCACGACTGTGTCTTTATGAGTAAAACTAATGCAGTTGGAATTAAATGAGAAATGTTGATACGAATAATATCGCAAATTTCAATTGTTGAAATTAGCGTAATAGATTCGATATTCAACATGTTCAAGTCCATTTGAATTTACTCACAAAATTATCGCTTGATAAGTCCTACTGTTTTGGTATATATGTATTGAAATAGAAAATTCTAAATAACGATTTACAGTAAGTTGTTTACACATATTAACCAAAAATATCTCAAAGTCAGTAGGAGCGATATTGAGTTTGTGAGTCTTTGGATATGATCGAAGAAATGATACGAAAGTATCAATTTATAAGCATCAAGATTGAATAAGTATTTTGATAGAAATATCAAATAGTTTGATTTTCAAGCGTGTGTGTTCATAAGAAAGAATGTTAAAAGTTACATTGATATTTCTAAATTATAAGTAAATAACACGTTGTTGATTTTAACAATTAACTTGTGTTAAAATCAACCTTAGTTGTTTTAATACTCAACATTGGATTAATAAATGATGTCTTTTATAGTAAGTATAAAAGATGTCGAGAATGTCCCAAACGATATGCAAGGACACCTTATTAAAATGTTTAATACGGAACATGTAAGATTGATTCCTTTGCATTGGCAAAAAGGAATTATCATACATGTTATGTTGTCTACGATATCATGATTTGTTTATGTATTTGATACATGAAGCAAATTTCAAATCCAAATTGATATCACTAAATGTTTGTTTAAAGTGTTATCATGTATTTATGGAATACTAGAGAATTGTTTATAGAAACAAAAACTCCTTATGAAGGAGTGTTCGAACTCAAACTTCATAAGTCATATTGAGTGTAGTATGTCCATAATAAATTCAACTTATGAATCTTTAGGTTGAAAATGTTTCAAATAAAAGTCTCTGCCTTATTCAATGAAAAAAGGCTATGCACATCACCTTGAATATTGCCGCAATAAAATTAATGGATATAAAATTATAAGTGCACAAATTTATAACTGAGCTGATTCCAAAAGTTGAGAATCTCATAAAATTGTTATATGATAACAATGTCATGATATAAGTTCATAATAGAACTTAGAGCTCACTAGAGGTCAAGAGGCGTACTCCGAATTGTTCTACGTGATAAAGCAGTTTATCACCATCGGAGAGAGTTGATTGACAGAGTAGATAGCATACCCGTTCACAAAGGGACTGACCCAATTGGTTTTTAGAAACCAATTGAAGAAGTTGGAATAAGATTTCATAATTGACCCCAAGTGCAAGTGGGAGATTGATAGAGTTAGGGGTATGCCCTAGGGGCAATTATGTAATTTGTTGCATATATCTAACTCATTGACCAATCTTGTTCACAATAAAGGTGTTTCTTTCTATTATATACCTGATATAATGTGGTTATATTAATCAATTAAATTAATTAATTGAATATTTAATAGAAAATCCATAAATGTTATATTTTGTGATAGTAGTTACAAAGTGTTGTAACCGTGAGTAATTTATCTCAATAAAACAAATATACCATTTTAAAAGTTCCTATTCAAGATGCATCGAACTGGATATCGATGTATCCATTGAGACTATAGTACGTAACGCTCTCCAAATGCTGGGCAGTGTATTACTCATGACTGCTGGAGGCATCAAGGAGTTACGTATTGATAGTTATTGGATAACATAGAATGACTCGCTCGGTAGTTTTCTATTGGTTAATATAACTAAGGTTAAGCAGAGAACATTGATGTGACTAATTTACATAGTTCTCTTGATTTGAGAATACTGTTGATCTTCAATGTGGAAGCTCCTCTTTGATTATAGTTAAATCGTGGCACGACGTCCATCGAATGACTATAGTTGGGTCGAGTGGAAGCATTGGAAGTGAAAGACTGTTCAAGAGAGGATTCGTCTCCTTAGTTATATAAGGTTAGTATCACGGTCAACTGAAGTCAACTCAAAGTCAAAGTCTCTAGCTAGAGCATTTCGATTAATAATAATTGTTATTATTGAATCAATGACATTGTGTTTGGACAATAAAGTTGAATGTGGAAGATATTGGAATTTTGACCATTACCAAATTCCATTAATCCAAAGTGATATAGTTTTGACGAAGAGAATTGGTGTAAACAATGGTCATTATTAGGTACCGCTTATTATAATTAAAATTGGATTTTACCAAAAGATGTGTAAGTGATAAATTCGTCCAAAATGTCATAGCACCTGCTAAGTGACATGTGAACGTTGATATTCGAATAGTTCGATATTAGTCGCTGATTGAATTTACACCTTTGAGTCGCACAACCGTAATGATAAATTCTTTGAAAAACCACATGATTTAATTAATCTATAAAATGTTGTAAATTGATTAAATTAATTGATATTTGAGAAATATTAATTGTTATCTATTTGATGTTTGCAAGTTTTTGTAATTATTTTAATGCATTTATTAAAGTTATATTTCACGCATTGATATATGATGTTGATGTAATTTAAAGATAATTGCATGAAATAATTTATGAAAACTTTTGTCATTTGATCACATGATTTATGGAAATTTTATGTTGTTTGATGACATAATTTGTGGAAATTTCATGTCATTTGATGACACACGTGTAAAGAAAGGATTAGAAAGAGAGTAACAATCAAGAGAATTAATTAGGGAAGTTTTTATTAAAGAATGGGAAAAGTTTCGAATGAATCATATTCTTTAATTCATTCTGTAAGTACAATTCATTCTTTCTCATTACATCTGTTTCTTTCTCTTCTCCTAACTTTTCATGGCAGAAAACAAAAACAATTTCCAAAATTCTTTCAACTCCATATGAAAACATCAAAAAAAACAAAAGTGGTTCATCCATCCCTTAAAAGGATAGGAGGGGGGTCTGGAAGATCTTAGGAGATATCATCATTCAAGGTGTGACTTCTAGGAAACATCCTAAGGGGAGTCCATTTTCAAGATGTGCATTAAGGCTTTGGGTAATAAAGTATGTTTTTCTTTAGTAGATAATGATATTTTATGTAATGTTTGTTGAAAGAGAAATTTAATTATCATAATTTGTATGTGCATATCACTGCCTCATTTAAGTTGAAAATTGTTTGTGTAGCTTGAATTGTTTGCTGAATGAATCAATTGGTGTTTTATTTAATAAATCAAAACTAATATTTGTGTGTGTTTAAATATAATGTTTTGTTTTGGAACTATTTTCTAAACATTAATTTAAAGCCTAATTTAGATAAGAAATTTTGTATGTTCAATTTATCGATTGGATTCTTATTTTGTTAAATTAAAATTAAAATTTATATATGTTTGAATACAATGTTTTATTATAGATCTATATTGTAAACATTCAATTCAAAATATAATCCTTTAGATCTAAAATTTTATATGTTCATATTGTTTTGATTGGATTTTACTTTAACAAATTAAGCTAAAATTTGTTTATGAATATTACAGTGTTTTATTGAAGATTCGTGTTTATATCATATAAAACAAAATGTAAATTTAGATTTGAAAGTTTACATGTATGTATTTTGTGTTTGTATTGTTTTGGAAATTTAAAAAAAGGAAGATGTTTTGGCAATAAATCTAAATTTTAATTTGATTACTCCAGTCTCTAATTTGTATTAATTAGAGATATTTTATTGAATATTACATGCATACAATTAATGTTTTGACAATAAACCTACTTTTAAATTGATTGATTTAAATCTCTAATTTTATTAGGTAGAAAGACTTGATTTAATCTTATATGCATACAATTAATTTTATATGTATGTTTGCATATATAAAGTTTATTAAATGTATTTCATATTGTCAAAGTATGACTAGATTTCTTTCCAAAAGAAGGAAACAAATTAAATGAGACAATAATATATACATACTTTTATTTTCGACTGTTTATATCCTTATATTATGATGCCTATAATTCGTCATCTATATGCTGCATTAATTAAGTTTACGAAATGGGAAATTGATTCAATCATTGTAGTTACCTTTTATTTATTTTCCATTTTTTCCTTTATATAATTAACTATCCATTTAATTTTATTTATATATCTACACCTTGTCATTAATTGATAGCACCTAGCATATGTCGCACTTATAAAATTTACATTATAATATATATATTTGTTTATACTTACATTCATGTCATATACATGTTGCTAATTAATGACATTCATATGATCAATCAATTTAATTAAAGAGAGAGAAATGAAAGATTTCTCTCTCCATATAAATAATGTGCCCCATCATTAATTGAATAAGTTAAGAGAAGGAAATAAAAAGTTTTCTTCTTTAAATAAATTTATGTCCCATCATTAATTGAATAAGTTAAGGGAAGGAAATGAAAAGTTTCATTCTCTAAATAAATTTATGACCCGTCATTAATTGAATAATTTAAGTGATAGAAAATGAAAAGTTTTCTTCTCTAAATAAATTTAATAAGTTACTATTACACACAAATATGTACATAAGAGTATATTTGATATACTCTTTACATACACATTAAATTAAAGTAAAACTTTTCTTATAAAATTAAATAAAATATTTATTTTATTTAAAAGAAACTTAAAAAAGTTCTAAGTATATTTAAACTTCATAGATTCACTAAAGATCCAAAAATGGCTAAAACTTTTGAAATTCACTCATTTCTTCCACTGTGAGCTGGCCCAGTTCCTTCAGGAACGACCCATGGTTGACAAGAGAATCTGAAGGAATTGCATGATTCATCAAGATTAAAGTAGCCAAGGAGCTTAACTATTGAAGGTTGATTCATCGAACTTGTTCTTGAGCAAAGCACGTCTTACATTCGAAAGTCATACTTTGAAGGGCAAGTGTTAACCCACTTTTTAGCAAAATAGATTTTAATTGGACTTAGAAGATTCAAACGAGGACGAAACGACTTGAGAACTTAGAAACACGCTAAAAATGATTAGAGAATTGAGCTCAAGAAATTTGGATGAAAAATACACTAAGGAGAGAGGTCATCACCGACCTCTCAAGTAGGTACTGACCTCTCATGTTAACTACGTAGATGTTGCAACCACTTCGGGACATCTCCACATGGAATTAGAGGAGTACTGCAAAAGAGTACAAGTCATTTCAAGCTAAGAAAAAAGCTGACCGACATCTTAGGCAGAAAGGCTGATATTGAGCTGTTTGGGAGAGAGGTAGGCACCGACGTGTTTTAGACGACCAACGATCAATGGAAACGGCATAGTACACCTTAAAACGAAGTAAGAAGGAGGATTCAAGAATGTTCGAAGTGATTCAAACTACAGAGAGAAGTCATCAACGACTTAAGATGTCGGTACCAACCTTCGTAGTTAACTCGGGAGATCCTGCAACTTTGCACACTACTTCGAGCCGATATTTGGACTCTGCCCCAGGTGGTTTTCTGGCCCAACACAACTGATTTTCCTATAAATACAAGCCATAGAGCAACAAAAAACAGGATCTGAATTCTCTTACCATGAAGACTATCATTTCTTCACCTCTAATCTCTCCTCTATTAGAGTCATCTAGGAAGCAACTATTTGTTGTTCTAAGACTTAGATCAGCAAATTCTTAGTACTAGTGATTCTTAAATACTTTACAAAACTTCATTGTAAATCTAAGACCAACTAGATTGTGGTCAGATTTGATATCGTTAGTTGTAATCCAGAGAGAGAACGACTAATAAAATATTAAAGTGGACGTAGATCGGAGATTACGCTGGATCACTATAAAAACTTTCTGTGTGTTCTTGTCTATTTTCTGCTTTTTCTGTTTATTGAATCTGAACTAGTGCTTTCATCTGATCTTTGTGTGTTGATCTATTTTTTGGGTTAAGAAGCCTGTATCCATTATCAAGAGATGTTGAATTTCTAAAGGATGTCGCACTGTTAAGAAGTATTGAACACCTAGTAACAAAGAGGATATATTGAGTCTTTATGGACCAAATGATGTCGAGCCTCTACAACGTAATGTTGTAGAGCACGAAACAAAGGAAGAGTGTTGAGTCCTTATTGAAAACGTGTCTTAGATGTCGAGCCTAACCATTATAAAACATTTCAAGCAATAAATTATGTCGAACTTTTGAGAGAATGATGAGCTACAATACCAGCAAAGAAGCCCAAGCACTTTACAAGCAACAATGGATGTCAAATGGTAAAGATATCGAGTATTGTCAGTTGTACAAATTGCCTACATTAAGGTTATTTAGTACATGATGTCGAATATCAACTGTTACATGAGTTGCTGAGTTTCTATATATGATGTCAAGTCACAACAAAAGCGCTACTGAAGCAGAATCAAGATATGAATAGCAAAACCCTCCGATTTGAACCTAGGACACGTGTCAACCATCCTTCATGGTTGACATCTCTATAAATAGACACCCTTGCCATTCAGATGGGGGCAAATGATTTCTTCTTCTCTTTCTTCAAATTAAAGAATCGTAAACCCTAAATTGATTTGGGAAAATTGAGAACCGATTGTAATCTTTGAAACTTATGCAAACAAAAGACTTGAACAATAGTGCATAGCCTACTTCCCTTGAATTGTGCATATCTGACTATTATCGAATTATGAATATGCATATGATTGATTTTTGATATGGGCTTGGACTTACACATGAGTCAAGGCTATTTAAGCCCTTGCCTAAATTAAAGTTTATTTGCATAATGACTATCATGCCTATTGATATATGAATAGATGATAGTGACTTACGTGAATTGTCAATTTTGACCATTAACAAATAATTAATGGATTATCGTACATTTATGTGACTGCATATTTTACTCATAGACATATGATTCGGATTTTAAACAATTTCGTGACCATAATGAAAGTCCATGAGGATTGTAGGGCCATTCTGAATAATATTAATTTATGCAAACGTTTCGGATGTTGAGTAGACTGAATACTAAGTTGTCCTTGGATCCCTTTTAAGTGTGTTTGCCCAAAATTTAAGCATAAAAACATCCAACCGTGGTCTCCATAAACATGGTCTCTCTATACATATACACGTATATGTCAAAGACTGTTACTGACCTCCGTTTGTTTTTTAAGCCTATATTCCGTTAACCATATCGCTTCAACTGCTAAGATTCCATACATGTTTGCACATAATATTTAGACATCTTGAATTGCTATTTCCCACATAAACATAAAATATGTTCCACCATAACTCCTCTTGCCTTAGCAATTTGTAGTTATACCATCACTATTGGTGTAAAAATTACCAAAGGCATGTTGAAGGGTCATCTTCATGAAGTACATTCCCTTATTAGATATGCCATTATTTGAGTTTCATTCGTTTATTTCACTGTGCAGCACCATGAAGTTTATCAGTGTTACATTTTATTTTAGAGACGGATATTTAAGTTTATTTATTAGTTGTATAAACTCTATTATTGTTTTATATAAATGTATTGAACATGTGCTCTTATCTATGATGGATCATATAATTATATTTTTGCCACATCTGTTCTAAATTTGTTTAATTATTATATTTTATCCATATGCTGTAAGATATATGACAGGTTTCGGTTTGGGATTGACTAAACACGGAGTATATTCCATCATAAATCCTTTTGCCTTAGCAATTTGTAACTACACCGTCACTGTTGGTGTAAAAAAACACCGAAGGCACCTTGAAGGGTCATATTTAACGTGAACTACATAATGAAGAGACCATTAAAAGATACACAGTAGCTAAAGACTTCAAATTCAAAGTGAGAACAGAGACAACAAACAGAATCATACATCTTATCCCTTCATCTCAAAATTCGAGAAATTTACAGCACTTGTGCTCTCAAAACCCAAATTATTTTGCAATGTTCAATCCAAATAAAATTTATGACATGTCTTGTGTGCCAAATAAACATTGTATGAAGCTTTCCACGTCTATGATCATGAACTCCAAAAAAAAGCAGGCTGAAAATTCTCCAGCCCAAAACGGAACAACCATGTCCGCTTTCTTATTTGTCTAAGCTGGAACATACGATTCAAGCATCAATTGTGCAGGTGTGGGCGACATAATTTCAACGATTAAATAGGTAAATTTCCATTCCCTATCGGTTTCATCTTTGAACATTTCCGCGTACACCTTTCCTGCACCGTGAGGCCCTCGAACATAAAAATTTACCTGCATTTAGACAACGTAAATTTCAATTTTTTTCTTTGGTCCACTATATTGTAGGAATTTCAGTAGTTAATCATATATCATTCATGTTTAAATATTGATCCTCGACATGTTGCAATATTAAACTATTTCAGCACTGCAAGATTGATATGTCTTGTGTATTACTAATAATAATTAAATTGGTGAAAATTAGAAACACATCCCTCTTTTCTGAACTTATTTGTTTTACATCTTTCACTTTTAGAAACTATTTTCCACCTCCTTTTTTTTTCTTCTTTCGTTTCCAAATTTATAAGCGGTCGCTCCGACGTGTATTATGGCAGTAATGAATTATGTACGTAACCCTAAAAGCACATGTTAAGGTTAGTAAAATTACTCAAATACCCCCACCAATTTCATTTTTTTTTGAAAATAGGAATGTAATTTATAAAAGAAAATTGAAAGGGACCTAATGTTAATTTTTTATAATCACAAGGACGTATGCCAAAATTTCCCTTTACTATTAACACCGAAAAAATCTCTGCTGACTCCTATAACTATTGACCACCATACAAATTTTGATTACATGTATAACTACTACAGTACACTATTTTGTTTTATCAAATAAACACTCAGATACTCAATTTCACTTTTTGGCTGTTTATCACTGTACGCCAGTAAAAGATCAGTAATGAACTTATCACGGCACTGAAACACCACCATACGTCAGTGAATGCCCGTTGTAAACCAAAGATACATGGTTGTTTTAGAATGAATGAAAAATAATAATTTGGTGGTAGACGTATAAAAAATTGCTATTTATTGGAATTTTAATGGTAGTCCAAAGCACTTTTATGGGCGCCAATATAAGCACACTATGTCTAAAATAAAAGAACATGTCCAACTTTGTTACGTGCACGTTTTATACTTTTATTTGTGATAGCACTACACACAGCACTGAATAGGTACAGCCATTCCATAAATTTTAGTCCATGTTTAAATTTCATACAGACCTCCACAAAAAACTAAGAAAATGTAAGCATCAGAAATCAAGATAGCAAGTTTTTGATACTAAATTTCACCTCAACATGTTCGACCCCAGCTTCATCTGTCCAAACTCGATTAGGTATTCTTTGACGGGCAGCCCGATTTCGGCTTTCTGATCCATATCCAGTAACTGGAGAACCAATTCTTACAGTAACCTGAGAATAACATTTAAAAAACCTGAAAGTAATATATCAACAAAGAATGTCAGTGTTGTGAGAGTTTGACATCAGTAATTACCAACCTGACTATCCCGTTGTACTCTTTTCAAAGCCTTCCCAAAAATCTTGTACCTAACACATAAACCGGAGATCAAGAGAGACATATTTACACTTTCACGTCGATAATTTTAAAATCCAAAATAACATGCCATCACTGATTAAAAAACAATGCTATACAGTTGAAATGATGTCAATTGTATAATTTGATGAGTATACATCATCAGAGTTCATAATCCAGTTTAACAAAAACAAAAAAAGGATCACCATACTCTTTAGGCTCAAATATTAGCTCTTTAAAAACAGCATAAGCAGCCAATCCAGCAACTCCAAGACCAGCAAGTATCACGATGCTGTATGAAGCACCTTCAGTGAATGTAACTGGCTTCTCAGGAATATGATATGTTGGTGCATCAAATGGATCTTCGATAGTTGATATATCTTTTCTTTTCCCCTGTTAAAAAATAGGCTGATAAATTTTATCCATTATAGTTTACTCCTATAGGAGTGAGTGTTACCATTGGAATGACCAGCTATGATATACTGAAGCAGATTACACAACTGTATTAGTCTTTTACCTTTGGAGAAGGCTAAATATGGTCGTGCAGTCTCAAACTGCGTGCAATTATAACTTATGATCTATATTCTGATAATCGAATGAGCTATGTAATCAAATAGGAGAAAACATGCTTCAATGCCTGTGTAGTTAAGAAACCGTCTACATGCATATTCAGTTACAATTCAAGCAGGCATCTCGGAACAATTTCAACCAAGGAACAAAGAAGGGGTAACACTTAAGAAATCAAATACAGCATGTGGATCTCGAAGGGTGTTTGGCTAGGTATTTCTTTTTTTGGTATAAGATTGTTTGGAGGGACAATAATTTGTTCATTCTACAAAACAAGCACACTTCCCAACATAGAACTTAGCTATGTCTAGCCGTGGAACAGAAATGAGCTTCAGAATTTCCTCTTAAATTATTAGGTACTACAGATGACCTGACGGTGACATGCCACAGCAAAAAATAATTTAATTCACACAAGTGACACAGATCTATATAGGGACTGAAAAAACATCATATCTCGAACTACTCCTCCATCTAAGGAAATTTTAGGTTACCACATTAACAAGCTTATATTTGCTAGGTAAATAAACAAGCACTCCATAAACAGAAACTAATACATGCATATGAGACTCTGTGCAGTTAAAGCCACGTAATAGCGCATAGCGCTTTTTGACCGCAATGCTATTTCAGTATAGCGCTATTAAATAGCAGATCCGCTTTAAACCTCGCTATTTTCCGCTACGTCCGCTAAATCAAGGCTTTTTAGCACATGCTTTAGCAACATTAATATGCACAGGTTGATTTGACTAATTTTCTTTTAAAAGAAATCAACAAAGTTAGGGTAAAGACCTAAATCCACGGCATAAGCGCTCAATATAAGTTAGAAATATATTATAATCACCAAATCTAGTATGCATAAATCATGATATTCTTCAGTTTTGTTATATAAAATTAAATAATGTTTCTTTCTCCTACACAAATGACGTGAGAATGAGAATAAATTAACTTCATATATTTGGTTTTATATCTAACGAAGTTTTTTGCACCTCCGTTGTTTTCCGCTACATCCCCGCTGTAACTTTTTTCACCTCCACCGCTATAGAACCGCTAAACATTTTAGCTGCACGGATGACACTACACTAGATCGTCTAGTGTACTTACGTAGCATTGAAACTAGAGAATTATATTACTCTCCCATTAATTACAGAAATTATGAATCAAGGGAGTATGTCCTCTTTGATCCACTAACTGCCAAGTAAAAAGACATTTATTCACCATCAGATGTAACTAGTCGTGCAAATAGAACAAGATGATATGGTACTAGGATGATCTACATATAAGATTTTGCATATTCATTAAGATAATTCTTTTTAAAACACATAACTATCTTATGACCCCTTATGGAATAAGTGCCGGGAAGAAATAATGCTATAACTTTGGCAATTAAATCTTTACCGAGGACTGGGACTACACCTACAAAACTCAGACATAACTTTATCAAACAAGTTTTTAAATGACAAAAAATGTACATCTATATTGACATGTATTCACCATCGGATATAATTAGCCCTGCAAAAAGAACAAGATAACATGGTACTAGGATAATCTACATATAAGAGTCACGATAATCATTAAGATAATTCATATTAAAACACATAACTATTTTATGACCCGTGATGAAATAAATGCCAGGAAGAAATAAAACTTTGGCAATTAAATCTTCACCAAGGACTGGGACTAAACCTACAAAACTCAGATAAAACTTTTTTATTGTTTTTAAATAACAAAAAATGTGCATCTATATTACTCCTCAATATCAGTTATTACACTTCTAACAAACGTGACCAAGATGAAAGTTGGACAAACACTTACAGCAACAGAGTTATTGTTGTGATCGTATTCGTTGACCAGACATACGTGTTAAAAAAAACAAGGCAAACCATTCTAGTTCAAGTGCTAGTAAATTAAAATGAAAAAGGCTAACCTGCTCAGAAGCTTTCCTCGATGATTCCGTAGAACTATCCGATGATAATGTTCTCGCAGAACGAGGAAGCACACATTGATTTCTTTTATGCCCTCGTGGCAGAATAGAATTTCCTATGAAATCAAACTTCAGTCAGTGTTAACTGTTAAGTCTAAAGGCTAGAGGTGCTAAAATAATTTCAATATTATTGTTTATTATTGCAAATGAAACGGTATAAGAAATTTGAGAACTGCTTACCTCTGTGTATAAAAACAACGAAACAAATAGAAAATAGGGAAACAAGAAACACACAGAGATTGAGAAATAACTACAAACTGAGAACGAGAGCAAATAAAAATGCATGCATTACCAATGTAATGCACAATCAAGAAGATAACAATCTATTATGGTACTCGGAAAAAAGGAGAATTAACTGATCAACTTCAGAATACTTTTGTAGTGCAATTTGAAATGATCACCCCCATTATTGTTGCAATCCAATTAATGGGTGAAAAATAGAAATGTCATCCAACCCCTAAATCTAAAAGCATGTTGATTTCAGATACCATGATAAATTAATAATAATATAAACAGTTGACCACTCAGTTGAAGACCATAAACCAGTCATGCATTAGATACTTATATGTTACACGTCTAAAGACTTCGGGTGTGTTTGTTAACACGCTAGAAAGAGCATGATGCTCAATAAAAATGTGAAATACGTATTACAATAAGCAGTTTGAAGAAATTCAATGCCAATAACTGTTAAGCAATTTATTAGGCTGATTAAAATTCTATTATCCAAAGGTCAATAATCAAAGAATCCTATCGGTAATGAAACACTTTGGTAAGTGATAATCAATCACACTTCATCTTTTCACTCTTTATGCATGTCATATAAATAAAAAATTAACATAAATTTGCATACCAACATTTGACTTGCCATTCAAAGTTGAGTTAGCACCCTGTGAAAAAGAGCGTGCAATCTCATTCCTCTTCACTGTATTCCTCGCATTTTTCAGCTACAAATATCACCATGAAAATATAAGAGCACAATTTGACTACTTTTTTTTCTATCCATGCTCAAATGACCATAAATTAGAGGTAGAATCGATTTACTCTTTCCATATCCGCAATAATTATCAAAACGTTAATCAAATCACGCCTAATAAAATGAAATTTTGAAAAGCACAAACAGGAACCTAATAAAATGAAATTCTGAGATATACTAGCAAGAAATTACCTGTTTCAGTATTATGCTATAGTTGCGCGACATTTCTTCGATTTGCGTTTGATTTAACTGACTGATGAATATATGATTCAACTAGGCTTTAAAGTTGCTAAAGTTGCTATGGAGTTGGATGACTAAATTTGGCGACTGAAAAGACAACGCGCAAAAGATAGGGACGTCTGAGAGTGGATGGCTACTGGAGAAGCGACTCGCAGAGGATTGAGGAGGAGGGTAGAGGCGGGCGACTACAGTAGGCAGTGCAAGAATTTAGAACTAGGGTTTACCGGTTGGTTGATTTAGGTACAAGAAAGGGGCACGAAACGAACAATGGGTTATTGGAGTGTGGTTTCGTAGTGTGTTATTTAGGTCCGTCAATGGTACGGGTTTCGGCCCGAGCCCAATCTGAACCCGCCCTGTTTATGCGGGTACGGGTTTTATCTTTTACTATCCAAGCCTAACTCAGGTCCGATCGGGGTCGGATACGGTTTTATGAAAACCCGGTTCGGTTAGGGTCCGATCCGACTATTAGTTTTTCGTCGTATCAAAACATGAGTGCGTATGTTATTTATTTACCATTTTGTTTGTATACATGTAGATGTTTTTGCATACTTTTGTTATGAGCTTGACTACATCACCGTCCAATTTATATGTTAACATTGTTTGTATACAAATTTTACCTAAGTTGCAATTTTAAAATATGGTTTTAATATAAATATTCTGAGTTAGGTATATAATTATTACCAGCGGGCTTAAAAGGCCCGACGAGCCGGGCTCGGATATTGAGTTGAAATACCCTGCGGGTTCGAGCCGGGCTCGGATTTTAATTATTGTAACTGGACTCGGGTCCGGGTTTTATAATACCCGGACCGAACACTGCCCATTGACAGACCTAGTGTTATTGGCCTAGCAAAATACATGAAAGGGAAATTTAGTTTATTGGTAAGCCCAACACGGTTTATGCTAGCAGCACCATACACTTCGATCGACGAACAACCGCCGACTACGATGTCCCAAGCAACTAGCGTGGTGTCATTGGCACCACATAAATTTGTTATCAAATCAATCGTAATTTACCGTTCTATTTCCAATAATTATTAACTGAACTCAATTGTATCGGCAAAGACGATCAGCTAACCCGTCATGTTCGATTAAGGTGAGTAATACTTATATTGGTTTGGTTTAGATTGTGGGTTAAATGTCCATCTTTTACTTCTCTTTACGAGTTTTCTTGGTGATCTTTAAACGGGTCGAATTAGAATAATTCGCGTTTATATCTTTTACTTTGGCAAAATTTAATCCCTCCACTTGAAATATAGACCCATTAACACAAATTGTGTCGATTCAATAAGATCCAGACTTAATCCAACCTAAATGAGTTTAGAGTCGACTACGGATAACGAAGATAGTATAAATACATGATTAATCTGAAAACTCATCACAATCGAAAGAAGCAATGAAAGAAGCATAAAATTGTATTTGTTAAATAGTGTTATCGTCCATGTTGATCTGATTTCATCGTCATGGTCTACCTAATGCATAAGGCTTTTGCTTGAGCGAGGTTTGAGTGGGCAAGTGGTATGCAGCCTTATTTCCTTTATCGGGATTAATTAACTTGTTCTCGCCACTAACTAACATTTTAAGCCTACATCCAATAGTCGAAGATCGCCAAAATCCAAGTATCTTCAAAGTTGGTCAAACTATTCAATCAACGAAAATGATTCTCTAGATAGAAGAAACCGAGTTCTATGAAACATGATTCAATTAGTAATGAGTAAAGATGAGTTAAAACTTGGATTTTCAGATAAGTGTACGACTTGGATTTTTAGATAAGTGTAGTGAATGGATTTAAATTATTTTAATGAGTGAAAACGAGTTTAATCGAGTCAAGAGTATTTTTGGACATAAAAGTCGTTTTTCGAAGATAATGGAATTAGGACTTGAAACTAGTTTCATTATGTTCATAATGTCATTTACGTTTGAAAAATATATAAGACTTGAAGGAACCAAAGAATAGAGGAAATGAGACTGGTTGAGACGAAGACAAACTTATAATTTAGAGAGACATATACCTATATTATCCCCATTTCAAAAATTTAGTTATCATTTACTCATTTAACTTCATCTCTCCCTTCCTCCTTCCTCCTTCCTCCTTCCTCCTTCCTCAAGCCCTGGCTCATCTTCCCCTTGTCGTAGCTCCATCCCTTTATCAAAAACCACCCAAAAATACTCTAAATTCAAGTGAGATTGTCCTCTATAGTACCCATAAGCCAGATTTTCCTAGATTTGAAGAGCTGGTTTTGGAATTTTAGGAATAGAGATTTAGGAAGGTGATTTCAAGCAAAGTTTGGAGAAATCCACTAGCTTTGGTAAGTGGGAATGATTCTCCACCTTATATGATCTGATTTATGCTTTAGCGTTTATATAATTGCTTTGTTGAGTTAGGGCTTAACCATGAGTGGTCTGCTTCTAGTTGAATGATTAGTATTTGATTGTTTGACTGAAAGTATATTGAGTATATTGATTGAGTTATAAATTGAAATAATGAACATAAGTTGTTAGTTAAATGAGTAAACCCGTTTGAATGGAATCAATAAATGATAGCATTATGTGAGAATGATTGTTATAGGTTTACTGTTGCGTCACATTGTAGGTTGAGCACTTCAAATTCGTATAATTTGTAAAGTGTTTGGGTTCTAGGATGATTCTTCGAGTTCCCTTCTAATGGCATTCATCTCATTATGGATCGTTAGTAGCATGGACTCAAACATGAAATGTAGTGGACGAGCACAAGGTCGCAATGCCACAAAGCACTACATCAGGAAGAGGAAAGCCGAGGCGATGGTCTAACAAAGTAGAGAGGTGGGATGAATTCCTTTAGAGGAAAGCATGACATCAACCAGACAGCTGTCAATGAGGTCAGTCAACTGGTAGACCTTAATCGATCAACTGGTTCTTTGTAGCTAAAAAGTTGGCTATAGTGGGTCAGTTGAATGACCAAATTTGTTCAGTCCACTGATCGGCTGTGTGTTGGAGATTTTGTGGTTTCTCCGGTTTTTGGCATTCGGGTGGGACTTCGGTGACTTGGACGTGGCTCGTGGGTTCCGGTGTGAGTACGAAGCGATATTTTGAAGTTCTTCGGCTTATGAGCATGTGTCTTTAAGTTGGGACTTTAGTCACGTACTATGATGTATGGTGATTAGGAGGCAATCAAAAGTGTGATTGAGGCATAAGTCATAGCCAGGATATTCGGATAAACTATGCAGGAGACAATTAGGTGGTTGTGTTTGAGGTGGCTTCTACGTGGTTTCAGTGTTAGGTACGACTTCGGTATCCAGTCGTCAAGATATCAAAGACATATGATCAAGGCTGGGGATATTCAAATGACCTATGTGGGAGAAAACTAGGTAATCATGCTCCACGTGACTTCTACATGGGTTCAGTGTTAGGTACAACTTCGGTATCCGATCGTCAAGATATATAAGACACATAGATCGAGGTTAGGTACGATATGGTGCTACATGCACCTGAGGCCTATAGCAATGGGTTAGGTGTTATTATTTTCGAGACTACTAGAGATGGGTCACGGATTTCACCAACGGTGTCACCGTGAGAAAGATGGTAATGCTCATCTACATCAATAATCGCTATGAAGTAGCGATAACTACTTTGTTTTTTCTAACGTATAATAGTTCGAAGGAAAGACATTATGACTTATTAATATTGGCTTCAAATACATTGATGGGTATGATATGGCATTACCCTAGAGTTTAAATTGAGGTTTGATACGACATAACCTTAGGTTCACGGTTAGGTACGATACAGCGTTACCTTAGTGTTATGGTTTTGGGAATGATACGGTGTTACCTTGGAGCTTTGGTTTGTTGTCATATGTACATGGGGTTGCATATGTCTTTTTATGGTATTCTTAATGATTATATTAGCACTATTATTCATTATGCTAACTTATTGGATGTAGGAGAAGAGTAGGGCTGAGTTGATATGGCATTACTCTAGAGTTATTGCTCATTTATTATATGTACATTTAGTTTACATATGTTGGATATTCCCGGGTACCACTTAGTATATTATTCATGACATATTAGTATATTAGATATCGTTTTTTGTAGTATTGTTTCCTTTTCACTAGACTTTATGTATGACCCTAACTATGATTTTATTTTTAGCTATTCCTTGAGTGGGTATAGATTAGAGATTCAAGGAGATATTACTAGCCGGAGCAGGTTATATAACCATAGGTATATATTGCTATGATTATCTATCCAGTATTTTGTGTATGGACATGTCAGACTTTATCTTGTATATGAGACATATTATTTTGGGATGTTGTACCATTTAAGCTCTTCCGCAAGGTATATGTTATTATTATATTTCATCCTTCTACAATGAGTTCTTTGTGAACTTGTGATAAATATGTTCTATATTATTTTTCTTTAACTACACTCAAGAGTCGTCATTTTTTGTATTTGGGGATCCAGTTCTACTGTGTAGATTTTGGGTATTAGGAATGACGGGTCTTTACAATTATTATTAGAGCTTAAGTTACCCAATAAGAAACTTTAGCAATGTTGAGCAAGCATATAATATTTTCATTCCATATAACTACTTATGTATGCACCATTTATCCCGTGTATTTCGATGATTCTCAAGAAAGTTGCTAACTATATGTCTTATATATAAGCAGCACGACATACAAGACAATGACAAGTGAAGCCAATGCAAATGCTGGTAATAAAGCCAAGATGCCCACTTGGTTCTAACAGTACATAGCAGCTACAATATAGGCTATACCTCCGAAGGGAGCGGTTCCAGATGTTCCAGTAAGGGATATGGTGGTGCGGCCGCGATTTTTCCCATGCCACTTACAGTGGACTTCTTGAGGATGTGCTAAGGATTCATAGGCTTGGATGGAAGTCATATGTGGGTACGGAGACTTTTGCCAAGGCTCAAGCTTGGATCAAATCTTGTAATCACATATTCAATAACATGGCATTTGATGGCATAATAAGGCGTAGGCTTGCTTCATGGCATATCCAAAGGGAAGCTCTAAGTTGGTGGGAAGTAGTAGTAATTAAGGTAGAAGAGGAGTCATGTGGATGATTTCAAGCGCCAAATTGGGACTCGGTTCATTTTGGAGGATGAGGCAGGAACTAAGCTTGAAGTGTTCATCAACCTTCACCAAGAAATTCTTTCTATGTGGGATTATTTGTGCATGTTTGATGTTCTAGTTAAGTTTGGGATGGAATTTATCAACGCTCCATTGAAGAAAGCTTCCAAGTTTGCAAGGAGTTTAAACCCAGTTCTTAAAAGCCAAGATCTTGATCAAATTGCAATAGAAGCGACTTTTGAGAATCTTGTGGAGATGTCTCTTCTCTATAAGGGATCTAAGAGAAATGTTGAGGTAGTAATGAAAGTTGAAGTGAAATAAAAATTCCAATTGAAGCACAAGGGACAATGGGGTAAGAATGAGCAATAAAAGGCAACCTAAGAGGGTGAGATCATATGTGGAAGGTGCTACTTCAATGAGCATATCGCCAAGGATTGCAAAGTGGATATTATAAAGCGCAAGTGTTTTAATTGTGACCAGTTCAGGTATTATAAAAAGGTGTCCATCGCTGTCAAAAGGAGGTCTAACAACTGTTTATGCTATTAGAGCAGCTCCGAGCTTAAGTGGACCTATAGCTGAAGACAAGGGAAAGAACATCTAGGAAGGTTTGATACCTATTCTTGATACACCTATTCGAGTTCTTTTTGATATGGGACTTTGCAATTATTTTATCTCTAGTCAATTGGTTGATAGTTTGCATTTAGTTTCGAAATTTGTTTGCAAACATCTTACTATTTCAAATCCCATAGGGATTTTGACTTGTTGGAATATAGTTTGCCGAAATGTCCCATTAGAGATAAATAAATTCGAGTTTACTTGTGATGCATTTTTTATTGGGTTTTTGGGATATGGTCTTATCTTGGGTATGAATTAGATGAGTGAACATAAGATAGTGCTTGATTGGGAAGGGGGTGGGTTGGAAGGGAAAGTGGTAAAGTACAAGGGCTTAACATGTGTTGTGAGTTGGAGAGCTCCGTCATGAGTAGCTATTTATATTCATTAGGAATTTGTCACAACGAATTTTCATCGGTTCCTATTATTTGGGATTTTTCTAATGTGTTCGAGGTGGTTACGGGTTTCCCTCCCTATAAAAGATTGAGTTATGTATCGATCTTGAGAAGGATGCTAAGGTAGTGGTTATGCCAATCAGGCACAAAGCACCGGGGAGCGAAGGGAATTGGAAGTGCAAATCAAAGAGTTTCCAAGAGAGGATTTATTCAAAGGTTTACTTTGGAGTAGGGGCACTGGTTGTATTTGCCACTAAGGCCGATGGTTCATTAAGGCTTTGTGTCGGTTATTGAGAATTAAATAAGTTAACCCGAACGATAAGTATCAGTTGTCGAAAATAGATGACTTGTACCACTAACCTAGTGGCGTAAATATTTTCTTACAATTAGACCTTGTGATAGGGTTCTATCAACTGAGGGTAACAGAGGATAGCACCGAAGACTGCTTTTAGGACGCCCGATGGGTCCTTTGAGTGGAAGATCATACTGTTTGGATTGACAACCACTCTAGTGTATTTTGTTAACTTAACAAGTCATGTTTTCTGGGAGCAACTTAATAAGTTTGTGGTCGTGTTTGTTGATGACATTTTGTTAGATTCTAGGGATGAAGGAGAGCATAAGTCGCATCTTACAGTGATGTTCTCAGTTTTGTGGCAACATTGGTTGAAGGCTAAATTATCTAAGTGTCACTTTTGAAGGTGAGAGTTGCAAGTCTTGGGTCATGTTGTGTTTGAGCATAGGATCTCAATGGATCTGAGTAAATTAGCCATGATGCAAGATTGGAAGGTACCAACGACTGTCACGGAGTGGCTAGGTACCATCATAAGTTTATTGAAGACTTCTCAAAAGTGGCTACTCCTCTTTCTCAATTGACCAAAAAGAATAAACCATTTGTTTGTGATGAAGGAACCGCGCCAGTTAGAAGCAAAAAAATTTCTATTTTGGAACTATTAGGCTTATGATGCCTAAAGTGGATTTTAGACCTAATCTAAAATCTTTTAAATAAAATCTTTTATTTTATTTATTTAAAAGAGTTTGAATTTAATTCATATTTATATGTATATTGTAATGAGTGTATGAATTACACTCATGTGTGTAAAGTGCTAGTCAACATATAAGTAGTGTACATGGCTAATGTGACCATATATAGAAGTTCAAATTTACACCGCAACGGGCCCATTTGTCCCTTTATATATGCCTTTGCATTCCATGGGGTTTATTAAATTAAAAACAAAATAACATCTATTTTGAAGTTATATAAAACTATATATATATAGAGAGTTTACTTTCATTTATATGTATTATAATATGTTATAAAGATACTTTTAACCAAACAAGGATTGTTTACTTATATTAAAAATGATAATCAATTGTGTTTAAGTAGGCAATTAAGAAAGAGAAGAGAAGGTGGAGGAGTTATCTCCTCCCATTTTCTTATCCTTAATGTCATTTCAAAACAATTTTGAACGTTCAAATACATACTGATTTTGACTAATATGTTTTGAAATCTAATACAAACAATTTCAAATCTTGCTTTAATTTAGGAAGAATTTAAAATTAAATCAAAGATTTTACACGAATGCCCATTTTTCAAATTTTGAGATTGAGATAAAATAACATGTTTGTAGTTTTAATATGTTTTAAAATTTAAATCTAACCGATTAAAACTAGCCTTAAGGAGGATTCAAAGTAGGTTTGTGATCTTATATAAAATCCACTGATGAAGTTTGAAGCAAAACAACCTTTAAACCTATGCAAACGATAACCAAAATAATTTACATGCAAAACAAACAAACAAACAAATGTGCGAAACATTAAATCATCTTTTGAAATGGTTTCAATACTTATGTTTGCGTATATAATAATCACAAAATTACAACAACTACTTGAAATAGTTTTCAATTAAAAAAAGGTTTGTATAATTTCTTTATGAAAATCGATTTTAAAATTACTGAACAAATCAAACAACTTAGGCATATATAAGTCTGTTGAAGAATGATGGGAAACAAAATATGCATACGAAATGAACAAATAATCAAAAGTGATACAACATGTTTAAGATCTAACTATATTACCATCTTGTATTTTATAATTGAATAAAATTAGAAACTAGCTTATAGATGTAGCCAAAAATCACACCTTGAAAGAAGAAGAGAACTTCTAGATTCGATTGACCATCTCCATATTTTGCAAGAATCTAAAGCAACACCTTTTATTCATATAGTTTTTATTTTTATTGAATTTGTTTTGGGAATTTTTATCCATGGAAGCCAAGGAATTTCGACCATAAGTGGGAGAGAGAAGAGAAAGAAAATGAATTGCCAGAAGTGCCAACCTACGAATGAATGAAAGAGAATTTGTTTAAAGGAAACATTGAAACTTTTCCATTCCTTTCTTAAAAAATTCCATGTTTAGTTCCTCATTAAATCTCATCCGATCCTCTCACCCCTCATTATGCATGGCCAGCCATAAAAGAGGCATGTGGGCCTTAAAATTTTCCAAAACCACTAAGCAATTAATCTATTTAAATCTAATTTAAATATTCTATCGATAACGTATGTCGATACATGCGTTTATAACTTTTTTATACGCATTTTATTAAATACCAATGGTATTCAAACCAATCAAATAAAATTTAATAATTAATATGTCATGAATATTAATTACTTTAATTAATTAATAATGATTATAACTGAATTAAATTGTGTGGTTTTTTGGAGTATTCATCATTGTGGTCGTGCGACCCAGAAGTGTAAATTCGATCTGTAGTTAATAATGAACAATTCAATATTAGTGTTCACATGTCACTTTAGTAAGTGGTATGACATTTCTACTGAATTTATTGCTTATACATTTTTCTGGTAAAATCCAATTTTATTTATTATAAATGGTACCCAGTAGTAACGATTATTTACACCAATTCTCTTCGTCAATACAATATCACATTAGGACTTATGGAATATGGTTTTGGTCAAAATTCGAACATCGACCACGTTAACTTAATTAGTCCAAACACAAAATTCTTGGTTCAATAGTAAAAATTATTACTAATCATACATGTAACAACCCACCTCAGACCATGCTTAAATTTCGACCTAGAAAAAGCTCATCGAAACTTAGATCCATTCTAAGGCAAGCTGTTGGTAGTAAAAATAAATAATATTGCATACACATAACTAAACTTTCAAAACTCACAACGAACAAAATATAATAGTAAAGTATATCTATTTATTTCAAAACCATAAAAATGTCATAACACAAAATCCCATGAAAACCATAACATAATATCAATTACAACAATTGTCTAAATCCATTGGTACATGTAAAAGCAATAGATACTGCCACAAGCCAAGCTTCTCCATCTATAAGCATTGTCATCGCCATCACTCCATCCTTAACTTGTATTGTAATGAGGAGGGAGTCACAACAACAAGTGTCTGGTAAATAAAAACCTCGAGTCTTACCTTTTCAGTACTTGGGCAGTATATTTCAAAATAAGAATATGTCTATGAACATAAAACCATTAAAATCATTTAATACTTCTTTATAAGGAAAGGAGGTGGCTCCAACCACTTAATACCTTCCATTCCAGAAGCATGTTTCTAAAATCTCATATCCCAATCATACGTCATAGATAGCTAATAATGTGAGAGACGGTACCCAAACCACTTAATACCTTTTATTGAAAAATATACAGACTCTGGTCGTTTTAGACCTTAATTAATGCAAACCCCATCATTTAAGACCTATTTCCAAGGCATGCTCCTCAATGGTACTATTTAATTGACATCATATGAAATCTCATAGGCCACTTAATACTTCCAAGTGGAAAATAGGCAGACTCTGGTAATTTAAGACCTTAATTAACGCAGACCCCATCATTTAAGACATATCTCCAAAAGCGGACCCCTATAGGGTTACCACCTAACGTGTCCCCTTGGCCATTTAATACTTCATCTGTGGAAAAGAGGTGGGTCCAACCACTTAATACCTCAAAACCCTTAAGTAGGCCCGTCGTCATATGGCACATACTCGTAATGATGTCTCACAATAGTCCGCTATTCGTAGGAACTGGTAGCCAGATTAGCTGGGCAGATTTCCCCTACAGAATTTGGGACCAACCCCGCGTTATTACAAATATTTATCATAAGGATATCTCACATCAGTAAAAGTGTACACAACTGCTGGTAGCCTCAAAGTGAAGGGCGGACTTCCGTCATGTAAATCTATTGACCTCGCATCCCTATGATTTAGCCACAAATCAATTACTGTCCATATATATATATATATAACACACTCATCTTACCATTTCATAAATAAGGCCTTATAAGGAATCTTTCTTATTATGCCTTAAAATAATATTAGGCTATATAAGAGTTTTCTCTTATTTTCGCCTCAAAATCAATTACCTTCCTAATGGGGGAAAATAAGTGTAAATAAATGTCTAATTAACTATGCCATATATACAATAGTTATACGTTAATTATGTAAATACAGACAAATAAATATTCATGCATAATAAGTTCTAAATGTACGGGTTTTATGCTCTAAACTAGCGCTAAATGTCAATTCCTTAACCAAATATTATTTCAAGTCCTTTTGCTTCAAATTCCAAGATTTCATGGGATTTTAATATCCAAAACAGGGAATAAATATTCATAACCAAAACTGTAATAACAGACTTGTAAATAAAACAAAAACTCAATTTATCATACCAGTTCAATAGAATATCTTAAACACTAAGAATTGAAATCTAAACCCCATATTATATTCAACTCCTCTTTTACAAAGAAATAGATAAGAATAAGTGGTGTAAACTACGAATAAAATTCATAATCTGAACCCTTATTTTATTGAAGAATCACAATTTAATCCAAAGAAGAAGGAGAAGTGGAATAGACTATGAAATTATCAAAAATTGCATAAACGAAACAAATTTCATCAAATTAATGTAAATAATTGGGAATCTCGGCATAAAATTGACGTATCGAAACAAAAAGGAATTTTGGGGATTTTATCTATCATATTTTTGAAATCCCAAAATCCCTAAGGCATATTCAAATCCAAAAAGAAATACACTAAACAATTGCTAAAAAGAAATACTAACGTTTCCACTCATAGATTAGCCTTAGCTTCACTAAAATGAATTTATAGCCTTCCGATCTCTTCCAGAATCTCTCTGTTTTGAGACAATAGGGAAGAGGTGTATATATTAATTAGATTCAGAATAATTGGAGAAGAATAGGATAAGAAAAGATTAGAGGAAGAAGAAACAAATAGGAAATAAGTTGAATTCTTATCTAAATTCTCTACGGAGTTTCTGAATCTTATTAAAGAGAGATAGCAATGACAGAATTTCGTCGTATTCCCCAAAATAATATGAATAAAAGTGGAGAGGGTATGGTTCTATTTATAAGGTTTGAAATGCACCAGAACCGTAGGATGGAAGTAGGTAGGAAATGGGTAAATGTGGAGCGTACAATTGAATATAACATAGCTTCAAATCCTAGCCGTCATTGACAACCTTTGTTGCCAAGCGGTCGACCGTCTATGGGTGACCGGTCGACCTCTTCGGTCGACTGGTTGACATATACAGGTCTACCGCTCCTCTATTTCGGGGAACATTAATTTTCTTCTATTGCACGATTATTTTATTCCATAATTAACCTTTTAACGTTAAACGTTAATTGAACGTTTACTTAGCCCCCAGCTAATTTTTGAAAGTTAAACCATAAATTTGATTTCTCATTTGAATTTGAATTCAAACTAAATTAATTTAAGTCTAAAAAATTCAAATGCTCATAACTACTTTGCTTGAGCTCCGTTTTTAGCATATTATATATGGAAACAGATCAGAATTTCACCATGAACGCAACGGAATAACTTTCATGGTCAGTTTCCAACTTTTATAACTCCATATCCAACCCTTATCATATTTTATTCAATTTACTTTATTTATTTATTATGGTTCATTTTACGGGGTGTTACATTTTTCCCTCTTAAAAACGATTTCGTCCCAAAATCTTCCAAGGGTCGAACAACGTAACTCGCAATAATATCCATATTATACAACCTAGTTCTCTACACAACCATCTACTGAACTAATAGTGTAATGTGATTATGTACTGCAGTCATGCTAAAATGAGCTCAATCCTAGCGTGAGTGTGTAATCGTGTCATGTAAGTATGTATGCAAATATCCTAAACATTCACAAAAATTTGTACATGAGTGTAAAGTGATTGTGAAAAAGTGTAACAACCATCCCTACCATCCAATCTAGCAACCACGATGCAATAAAACCCCTAATTTTGGAGAGAGAAATTACTAGTGAAAAGCTCTGGGTGAGTGTTTTTCATCTTCTCCTTGGTCTCCCATGTGCTTTCCCCCAGATTGTCCCCCCATTGTACTCAAACCAACCTAATTATTTTATTGCAGTCTCCTAGTATCGTGCTCCATAATGCGTGCGGTGGCACGAGGCACTGTTGGCTCTATCTCAAAATCCTTCAAATGATCAGGCTCTACTCTACTAGCGGTGTCATGAAGGTATTTCCTAAGGTGAGAAACATGGAAAACATTGTGGACTCCTACCAACTTATCAGGAAGCTCCACACGATATGCCAATTTTCTTACTCTTTCCAGAATTCTGAATGGCCCAACAAATCTAGGCACTAATTTTCCAGACTTGCCAAATCTAACAACTTTTCTAAGTGGAGAGATTTTAACTAATACCATATCTCCAACCTCAAATTCAAGCTCTTTCCTTCTTTTATCTGCATAAGATTTCTGACGGTCTTGCGCTATCTTCATCCTTTGCCTGATCAACTCTACTTTCTCCATGCCCATGGTATCGTGGATCAAATCGAGTCCAAGTAATACTTTGTCGGTGATTTCCCACCAACAACTAGGCAATTTGCATAGCCGCCCATAAAGTGCTTCAAAAGGGGCCACACCAATCGTCATTTGATAGCTATTATTATATGCAAACTCAACCAAAGGTAGATGCTGCTCCCAATATCCTTTGAAATCCAAGACTCAAGCTCTCAACAAGTCCTCCAAAATATCATTCACCCTCTTTGTTTGTCTATCAGTTTGCGGGTGATATGTTGTGCTAAGATTCAAAGAAGTTCCCAAAGCTGTTTGTAGGCTCCTCCAAAACTCACTAGTGAACAAGGGGTCCCTATCACTGACTATGCTTATAGGAATTCCATGTAGACAAACTACCTTCTTTAATATAAATTTGGGTGAGAGAGTTGCTAGTCCTATTCCTTCTAATCGGCACAAAATGAGCATTCTTGGTGAGTTTGTCCACAACAACCCAAATAGCCTCATTGCCCTTTTGACTTTTAGGCAATCCTCCCACAAAATCCATAGAAATATGTTCCTACTTCCAAATCAGAATTTCCAAAGGTAATAATAATCCACCAAGCTTCCCTTGCTCGGCTTTTATCTTTTGACATGTTAAACACCTAGCAACAAACTCAGCTACGCTCCTCTTCATTCCATTCTAAAAGAAAATTCTCTTCATTTCCTTGTATATCTTATCTCCCCGGGGATGAATGGTCATCCTTGAGCGACGACCCTCCATAAGCACATCTCTCATCAAATCATCAATCATTGGGACGCAAAGACGTCCATCTCTTCTCAAACACCCCTTCCCATCAACTGAATACCTTCTAGCATGGGGAAAATGCTCTCCTTTTCTAATTTTTTCCAAAATCTCTACTAGCTTCTCATCTTTCACTTGCTCATGCCCTATATGATCCAACAAGGCTAGTCTAATCTCCATAAAAGAAAACCTTAGATCGGTTCTGTTGACAGTTGGAGGTTAAAATTCGAGAGAAACTCCAACTATCTCCATTCATATATAGCACCTAGGGTAGCGTGTCTCCGACTAAGGCATCAGTGACTACGTTCCCTTTTCCAGGGGTATATTGAATACTAAAGTCAAAGGATGCTACATACTCCTTCCACCTCTACTGCCTAGGGTTCAAATCTTTTTGGAAAATAAGTATTTGAGTGATTTATGATCAGTGAATAACTATAACCTTTCCCCTAAGAGATAATGCCTCCACATCTTTAAGGCAAAAACAACGGCTGCCTATTCTAAATCATGCATTGGGTACCTCTTCTCATGGTCCTTTAGTTGTCTACTAGCATAGGCAACTACCTTCCCTTCTTGCATAAGGACCGCCCCTAATCCCATGCCACATGCATTTGTGAAATTGTAAACGACGTGGTTCCATCTGGAATAGTGAGCACAGGTGCACTAGTCAGTGACTCCTTAAGCTTCTCAAATGTCTTGATGCATCTATCATCCCAAACAAAAACTAGATTCTTCTTAGTCAATTGGGTTAAAGTGGCTGCTAATTATGCAAAGCACTTGATGAATTTCCTACAGTAGCCCACCAACCCTAGAAAGCTTCTAACCTCTGATGCATTACTAGGAGTCTTCCATCCTTGGGTGACTTCAACTTTAGCAGGGTCCACCACCAATCCATGTTCCTAAACAATATGCCCAAGGAACCTAACTCCATTTTTCCAAAAATAGCATTTAGAAAACTTGGATTTGAGTTGGTTTCTTCTCAAGGTCTCCAATACCTCCCTTAGGTGGTCCTCATGCTCCTTCTTGCCTTTGGAGAAAACTAAGATATTATCAACAAAAACCATGACAAATTTATTAAGTTGCCCTCTAAATACTCTACTCATCAAATCCACAAAGTATGCTGGGGCATTCGTCAGTCGAAAAAGCATTACTTCCCACTTATAGAGCCCATCTAGAGTATGGAATGCGGTCTTCGGCTTGCTTTCTTTTGCAACCCTCAACTGATGGAATATTGTTGCTAAGCCTAATTTGGAAAAGACCTTTAGCCCCTACAAGTTGGTCGAGCAAGTCATCTATTGTAGGTAGAGGGTAGTTATTCTTCCTTGTCAACTTGTTCAACTCTCTATAATCGATGTAAAATCTTAAAGAACCGTCTGCCTTAGTAGCAAAAACAATAAAGGCTTCCCACTCAGAAGTACTCCTACGGATGAATCCTTTCTTCAAAGCTCTGAGATTTCTTATCTGATTCCCTTCTTTCTTTGGGGGCCATATGTTTCAAAGGCAGAGGGATAGGTCTTGTGTGCTTCTCCAAATCGGTTGGGAACTCAATCTCCCTATGGGGTGGGAGACCCAAGACCTCCTCGAAGACATCAAGAAATTCACAAACTATGGGTACAGATGATAGCTCTCCATCGACAGATAGATTTAGTGAGTATAAATGGCTCGACTCAACTAAAGCTTTGGGTGTATAAAAAACTTCTATATCACGACCTCCACAGCTCCTTAATTGTACTACCCTCTTATCATAGTCAAGAATGGCTCCGTAATAAGTTAACCAATAAATACCCAAGATAAGCCCATACCCCTCGAAATTTAGAATGTACGCAGTACATATGAAATCAACATCGTATACGTCTAACACTAGGTCTTTGCAAATAAGAGAAAAATGGGTCGAACCCCCAATAGGATTGGAAACCTCTATTGGGCTGTTGACCATCTAGGTTTGAAGGTTTAAGTAATTTACTACATCCCTAGCTATAAAGGAATTTGATGCTTCTGAATCAAATAGGGTATGAATAATAACCCCAAAAATAAGGGTTATAACTTCTAGAGCTGCTTTTCCTTGGTCTCTTAGTAGCTACTAGCAATAGGGACGGCTTCAATAACTTAGGCCTATCCGCTTGATCCTTCTTTAGCCATCTTGGGATATTGATTCTTGTGATGCCATTCTTCGTGGCAGTTAAAGCACCTTTCTTTAAAGGCTTCCTTTATCATACTCACCCTACAATCTTTAGCTTCATGACCCTTCCTTTGGCATTTCTTACACCCCTTCACATCCTTCTTAAACTTCCCCTTCGACTTCTTATTGGCCCAAAAGTTCCCCTTCTTGGACCCTCCTTTCTTTTGGGTTAGTACAGACTTCTCATTCACTCTTCTCTTATCTTCCTCATTGGCCACGTGCAGCATTTCCGTTTCTACCAATATCTCATACGTGGCCCCTATAGTTACATGGATCAACAACATTTCTCTTAGTGGGAAATTTAAGCTCTTCACGAACTTCATGGCCTTTTTCTCGTAGATGTCTCTATCAGGCTCATCCCAAATTTAGCCAATTCAATAAATTTAGCTATGTACTCCTTAATGGTAGAATCTCCTTGTCTCGGCTGAATGAACTTTTCCAATTGCAAGCTAACCTCTGCTCTAGACATATATCTCACCTCACTCCTTAAATTCATCCCAAGAGAATATCCTTCCTGGGTGCTCATCAATCACAAAGTTCCACCAATTCAAGGCTTCTTCCCTAAGGTGCCAAGTTGTTATTCTTCTTCTTAGCTGATTATCCCAACCAAGCTCTCTAAATATCTTTTCATAGTTTATAATCCAAACTTTAGCTTCCGAATATCCTTCAATTCCAGAGTATGTCTTCCCTCCTATATCGAGAAAGTCCCTACACAACTTAGGAAAATCGACAGGACGGGGTGCTGCATTGACGGGCTAGGGAGTGGGTGCTACCAGTGCTGCTGGAGGAATAAGTATCTAGCGGACAGTCCTAAGATATTGTTTAACCCATTCGGGCATTCCCTGAATGGGCGGTCTTCTACTTGCAGGGTTCCTTTGTTCGAAAGAAGATTGATTATCAACCATATGAACTATCTGTAGGTTAAATCTTTAATGATGATTTCTTAAGATAGTATTTACATGTTGCAAGAAAAAATGTTGCCTAGTGTATGTGCGTATGTTTAGGAAGAGAGGGTATAGACATATATATATATATATAGTAAGAATTCTTTTTGAAAAACTTTTTTCAAAATAACAAATATGTCTCTCATACATATAGTTTTTCCCCATTGATCGGGTAACGTAGGCTCTTATACCAAATGTAAAACCCACCCTGAAACAGGCTTAAATTTCGACCCAGAAAAGACCCATCGAAACTCAGATCCATTTTAAGGCAAGCTATTGGTAGTAAAAAGAAGTAAAATTGAAGATACATAACTAAACTTTTAGAACTCACAGCGGATGGAACAAAATATAATAGTAAAGTGTACTCATTTATTTCAAAACCATAAAAATGTCATAACACAAAATCCCATAAAAACCGTAACATAATATCCATTACAACAATTGCCATGGGTACACATAAAAACAAATAATAATAATAAATAAATACTACCACAAGCCAAGCTTCCCCATCTCTAAGCATAGTCATCGCCATCACTCCGTCCTTAACTTGTGTTGTAATGAGGATTAAGTAAGAACAACAAGTGTTTGGTGAATAAAAACCTCGAGTCTTACCTTTCCATTACTTGGGCAGTATATTTCAAAATAAGAATATGTCTAAAAGAGGCGGGTCCAACCAATTAATACCTTCCATTCCATAAGCAGGTTTCTAAAATCCCATATCCCAATCATACACCATAGATAGCCAATAATGTGAGAGATGGTACTCAAGCTACTTAATACCTTTTATTATAAAATAGGCAGACTCTGGTCATTTAAGACTGTAATTAAGGCAAACCCCATCATTGAAGACCTATTTCCAAAGGTGTGCTTCTCAATGGTACTATCTAGCTGACATCATATAGAATCTCATAGGCCACTTAATACTTCCAAGTGGAAAATAGCAGACTCTGATCATTTAAGATCTTAATTAAGGTAGACCCCATCATTTAAGAACTATTTCCAGAAGCGGAACCCTGTAAAGATACCACCTAATGTGTCCTATTGGCCATTTAATACTTCATGTGGGGAAAAGAGGTGGGTCCAACCACTTAATACCTCAAAACCCCAAAGCCCCAAAGCAGGCCCTTTGTCTTATGGCCCATACTCATAATGACATCTCACATTAGTTCGCTATTCGTAGGAACTGGTAGCTAGATTAGGTGGGAAGATTTCCACTGTAGAATTTGAGACCAACCTCACATCATTACAAATATTTAACATAAGGATGTCTCACATCAGTAAAAGTGTACACAACTGCTGGTAGCCTCAAAGTGAAGGGCAGACTTCCATCATGTAACTCTATTGACCTCGCATCTCTATGACTTAGCCACAAATCAATTACTGTCCATATATACACACACACTCATCTCACCGTTTCATAAATAAGGCCTTATAAATAATCTTCTTTATTATGCCTTAAAATAATAATTAGGCAATATAAGAGTTTCCTCTTATTTTTGCCTCAAAATCAATTATCTGCGTAATGGGGGAAAATAAGTATAAATAAATGTCTAATTAATTATGCCATATACGTAATATTTATATGTTAAATACGTAAATATAGACAAATAAATATCCGTGTATAATAAGTTCTAAACGTATGGGTTTTACGCTCTAAACTAGCGTTAAACGTCAATTCCCTAACCAAATATTATTACAAGTCCTTTTTCTTCAAATTCCCAAGATTTCATGGGATTCTAAAATCCAAAACAGGGAATAAATATTCATAACCAAAATTGCAATAATAGACTTGTAAATAAAATAAAAACTCAATTTATTACACCAATTCAATAGAATATCTTAAACAATAAGAATTACAATCTAAACCCAATATTCTTTTCAACACCTCTTTTACAAAGAAATAGATAAGAATAAGTGGTATAAACTATGAATATAATTCGTAATCTAAACCCCTTATTTTATTGAAAAATCACAATTTGACCCAAAGAAGAAGGAAAGTGCAATAGACTATGAAATTATCAAAATTGCATAAACGAAATAAATTCCATCAAATTAATGTAAATAATTGGGAATGTCATCATAGAATTGGCATATCGAAATAAAAAGGAATTTAAGGGATTTTATCTATCATATTTTTGCAATCCCAAAATCCCTAAGGCATATTCAAATCCAAAAAGAAATACACTAAACAATTGCTTAAAAGAAATACTAAGGTTTCCACTCACGGATTAGCCTTAGCTTCACTCAAATGGATTTGTAGCCTTCCGATCTCTTCCAGAATCTCTCTCTTTTGATATGTACACACACAATAGGGAAAAGGTATATCTATTCATTAGATTCAGAATAATTGGTGAAGAATATGGTAAGAATTGATTGGAGGAAGAAGAAGCAAATAGGAAATTAGTTGAATTCTTACCTGAATTCTCTATGGAGTTTCCGAATCTTATTAGAGAGAGATAGCAATGACAGAATTTCATCATATTCTCAAAAATAATATGAAAAAGGTGGAGAGGATAGGGTTCTATTTATAAGGGTTGAAACACACCAGAACCGTAGGATGGAAGTAGGTAGGAAATGGGTAAATCTAGAGCATACAACTGAATATAACATAGCTTCAAACCTTAGCCGCCACTGGCAACTTTTATTGCCAAGCGGTTGACCACCTATGGGCGACCGACGGTTGACCATTTGACCTATATAGGTTGACTGCTCCTCTATTTCGGGGAACGTTTATTTTCTTCTGTTGCACGATTATTTTTTCCCTAATCAACTTTTTAAAGTTAAACTTAATTGAATGTTTGCTTAACGCCCAAGCTAATTTTTGAAATTTAAACACTAAATTTGATTTCTCATTTGAATTTAAATTCAAACTAAATTAATTTAAATCTAAAAACTTTAAATACTTATAACTTCTTTGCTTGAGCTCCGTTTTAGCATATTATATATGGAAACAGATTAGAATTTCGCAACGAAAGCAACAAAATAACTTTCATGGTCAAATTTCAACTTTTATTAAATTTCCATATCCAACCCTTATCATATTTGATTCAATTTACTTTATTTATTTATGGTCATTTTACGGGGTGTTATAATACCGCTTTAGCCATAGACTTTGACTTTGAGTTGACTATTGTTGACCGTGATACTAACCTCATATGACCAAGGAGACGAATTTTCTATTAAATAGTGTTTCACTTCCAATTCTTCAACTCAGACCCAACTATAGTCATTCAATAGACTTCATGCCATGGTTTGACTATAATCAAAGTAGAGTGTCCACATTGAAGTTCAAATTTATTTTCAGGTCGAGAGAACTGTGTAACACCACGTATTCTCAAGTCGAGTGAATTGTGTAATATCATCACTTTGAGATTCTTTGTTTAACCTTAGCTATATCAACCAACGTAAAACTCTCGAGTGAGTCATTCTATATTGTCTAATGACTATCAATAGGTAACCCCTTGGTGCTCATTGCAACAATAAGCAATATACTATCCAACATTTATAGAGATTTATGCACTCTAGTCTCAACGGATATATCGATATCCCATCTTGAAACATCTTGAGTAGGAATATTTAAAATAGTATATTAATTTTAATATGATAAATTACTATGACTATAACACATTGTAATTACTGCCACATAACATATCATTTAAGGATTTTATATTTAATATACTTTAAATTAATTACTTAATTAATTATATCATAATATAACAAGTATTTAATAAAAAGAAAGCACCTTTCATTTTAAACAAGATTGGTTATCAATTAGATATATGTAACAAATAATTGCTCCTAGGGTGTACTCCTAACTCCATCAATCTCAATCTCCCATTTGCAAATAGGGTTAATTATGAAATCTTATTGCAATCCTTTAATCGGTTTTTTCAAAACTGATCAAACTAGTCCATTAGTGAATGGGTATGCTATATTTTTTAGCTTATCACTCTATCAACAAACTCCTCCCAACGTCAATAAACTACCTTCGTTATGTGGAACTTTTTAAAGTATGCTTTTCAACTTCTAGCGAGTTTTAGGTTCATTTACGAACTTTATCGTAGCATTGTTGTCATATAACAATGTCATAGAATTCTCAACATTTGGAATCACCCTCAGCGTAGTTATAAATTTATGCATTTCTATATTTATTTTATTGCAGTGCTATTCATGGTGATATACTTGGCCTTTGGTTAAATCATCCATTATTAATTGTTTGGAACATTTTTAACTTAAAGTTCTCAACTTAAAATCAAATATGAATTTATAATTGATATACTATACTCGATATCACTTATGAAGTTCGAGCCTGTGCACTCCTTCATAAGAAATTAATTGTTTTTATAAATAATTCTCTAGTATTTTATAAATACTTAAGATCATTCTAAACTGTCATTTAGTGATCTTATTTCAGATTTGGTACTTGGATAAGCGAGATATGATACAGTAAACAATACATCATGTACAATAATTCAGTTGCCAATCCATCAGAAATAAATCTTACATGATCCATATTAAACATTTTAATATGGTGTCTGTGTAGACCGTTTTGGGACAATCCCAACATCCTTCTATATTGATTATAAAAGTTGTTCTTTCAAATCCAATATCGAGAATTAAACAATCAAATTTGAAGGTTCTTTAATGTACTGCATCCGACTCATAGTTTAGAGTTTGGGGCATTTTTGTTTGCTTTGAAGACTTTAGAGGCATTTACTGTTAGGTGAAAAGTTTGATTTGTTCATGGAACATAAATCATCGAAGTTTCTATTTTTATAAAAGGATCTCAACCTTCATTGACAAAGATGGTTGGAGTTCTTTATCGCTTATATGTTTGGTATATTATACACTCATTGTAAAGGGAATATGGTGGTAGATGCACGTAGTAGAAGGCACACCGTATTGGGGCTATGTTCATGGAATGGTAAAGGTTGGAATTCATTATATGATTAGTTTTCGACCTACATGCGAACTTGAAGCTGATGTTTACTAGATAAGGAAGTAATGCCTACTCTACTTGAGCAGGTTAGATCATGTCAAAAGCATAATGCTAAGTTAATGGAAGTTTTTATGCAACTTGGAAGCAAACTAGATTCTAGTGATATGGCCTAGTTTAGTGTTGACTAGAATGGTTGGCTCGGTAGGAATGGAAGGATACACGTGCCTGATATCGATAATCTTAGAAATGAAGTGCTTCATAAATGAGATTGTTCAAGGATGACTATTCATCCCAGTGGTGATAAAATATACAATAATAATGAATTCATTTTATTAGGAGAGTATGAAGTGTGAGTGGAATCTACTATTAAATGCATGACTTGCTAAATGCATGACCTGCTAAAGGGTCAACGCCGAGCAAAAGACTCCAAGCGACTTGTTACTACCATTAGATGTTCCAAAATTGAAATGGGAGAAAATTTCTATGGATTTTATTGAACGGTTGCCAAGAAGTAAAAGAGGATAATGACCGCATTTCGGTCATTGTTTATCGATTGACTAAAAGTGCTCTTTTGTATTGGTTAAATCTATAATAATCGCTTTGTCTCTAGCTGATTTGTATTAAGGGAAATTGTGAGATCGCATTGAATTCCAAAAGGTATTGTGAGGAATAGAGATCCATTATTTTGTAGTGAGTTTTTGTGAATCTAACCATTTCTTTAGACATAGAATTGAATTTGAGTATCGTTTACCATCTGCAAACTGATGGGAAAACGGAGAGGGTAAATGGAGTAATTGAGGATTACGAGATCTTGCATATTAGACTTTGGGGATCTTAGGAAGATCAATTGCCCTTAGTAGAATTCACATATAATAATAGTTTTCAATACCTAGGTATTTGCATTGCGCGTTTAAAGCCTTGTATGCAACGTAAGTCTTCATCATGTTGGTTGTAGACAATCGATCGATTGATACTCGGGTTGGATATGTTTGAAGAGACTTCAAAGATGTTTGACTTGATCCAAAAGAGAATGAAGGCGTCACAAGATCGAGAAAAATGTGGTTTGGTTCGATACTTCGAGTAAGTTGGTTTGAAGATTTGTTGGACCTTTCCCTATTGTTGAAAGGGTAAGCTTGTATATCGAGTCACTATTCTTGAAAAGACTGTTCGGGTGCATAATGTCTTTTATGTGTCCAGTTTATGCAAGTGCGTGCATGATCCTAGTGTCATCATAAAGGCAGATCAACTTAAAGATGTAAGTGTTGAACTGGAGGCAACTGGACCAGGAGGCATATCTTTATTTTTAGGCATAGTACAAAGTGGATTAGAAGAAAAGTGATCAATCTTGTACGGGTTCTATGGAGTGACAACGTTGAGGATAACACTTGAAAAACAGAATAAAAAATTTGATCTTCACGCCTAAAGTTATTTACCGGTATGATTCACTCTTTATTATAGCACTTGTATTCTTCTAGCATACACAAATCTGAGTTGGGTACGATACAACACTACTCACACCCAAGGCTTTTAGCTATGGCTTGGGCATTATTATTTTTCCATCGAGGCTGCTAGAGACGGGTTACGACATTCACCAAGGGTGATCGTTAGAGAGAGATGGGACACTCATCTGTATTGGTAATCTCCATGGAGTGGCGATAATCACTTTGTTTTCTCCAAGCTATAGTGGTTCAATAGAAAGGCGTTATAACTTATTAGCATCATTTCATATATGTTAAAGGGTATGATACAGTGTTATCCTAGAGTCAGAACTAAGGTATGATACTTACCTCAAATTTACATATGGGTACAATACGATGCTATCTTAGAGTTTTGGTTTTGAGTATGATACGACATTACCCTAGAGCTTTGGCTCGTTGTCATATACACGTAGGGTTGCATTTGTCTTTGTATGGTACTCTTGATGGTTATATTATCATTCATCATGCTAACTTGTTGGATGCAGGAGAAGAGTAGGGCTAGGTACGATATTATGTTACTCTAGAGCTCTTGCTCATTTCATTATATGTATATTTGGTTATATATGTTGGATATTCTGGGGTACCACTTAGCATATTTTTCATATCATACCAGTATAGTGGATTATGTTTAGTAATGATGTTTACTTTTCACCCGACTTCATGTTTGACCCTCTCAATGTATTACTTTTTATATATTCCTTAAGTATGTAGGATTAGAGATTCAGGTAGACATTGCTAGTTGGAGAAGTTTATAGAGAAAAAGTTATACATTGCTATGATTATCTATCTAGTATTTTGTATATGGACTTGTCAGATTTTATCTTGTATATGAGACATTATTTTGGGATACTATACCATTTCAACTCCATGTATTGGAGTGTTATATATTATGATGATAGACCCTATTGTCTTCATACTATTATGATATTAATACTCTTGCACATGTATATGTTATTATTATATTTTATCCTTCCGTTGTGAGTTATGTGCGAACTCGTGATACATATGCTCTCTTTGTTTTCTTTTATTATATTTAAGACTCTTCATTTTTTGTACTTAGGATCCAAGTGTCGTTGTGCATGGATTTTTGGGTACTACTGATGGTGGGTTTTAAAGTAAGCCCCATTATACTCTAGGCTAGATCCTTTTGATGTAAGTTTATAGCTATCCTAAATTTGCATGAATGGAAACAAATAAGGTGAGAAAGTTCTCGGATATGAGTGCGAAGGGATCGTTGATACTCAGAGTGTTACTAATGTACTTGTAAAGCATGGATATATAAGGACGCTCATTGGGTACTTAGTCGGTTACCCTGGATCGAGGAAGAGGTCCGTGTATCCTGGATCGAGGAAGAGATCTAGCATCCAACATCTATGTGGCTAGTGTTTAAGTTCCTAAAAACTGAGATTTTCCATCAATCCCTATCAGAGGACTGTCAAACGAGTTATTATATATTCAAAGAACATAAGTGACGGTGATGATTGTTTGATGGATGCTATGTTAGTCATGTTTGTTTGTCACTTTAGGGATGTCATAAGACGTAGGTATTATGGAGTACCAAGACACCCGATGTTGTACTTAGGATGCTGCACACCTTATGATGTTAGTAGATTAGCATATTTTATTATGTGCTAACTCTTTGGATGCAAGTACGAGTCATGTATGATTCTTTGTACCATTGTTCCTTACAATATCGGTTTTCATGGTATTTTGTGATTTCTTATCGCTCACACTAGATTGTTGTCCAACTCGAGGTTTTATGCTTTGTTTCTTATTATCTCGAGTAAATGAGTAGATTAGATAGTAGGTGCAGATGACACATGGAGTTGTATAAATGGACTAATAGGAGGCGGTGCTTTCTTGTACTTATATTTGGGCTTATTATTGCTTATTCAACCATGACACTATTAAGCCTTGGTAGTGTTTATTTATTTTATGTAGAGACAATTCATCCGTTGAGTTAATTTATCAGTTGTATAGACTCTACTACTATTTTTCATAACCGAGTGAGCCTATGAACTTTGATTCAGTGGTTCATTAGTTATTACTATCTCTCCTGTTTTGTATCTGTGATGACTATTATATTTTATTCGATGCATTATGAGATATATAATGGGTTCTGTGATTTTTTTTAATTTACAACCCTGGCAACCATCCTGCATTGGCCGGGCACTGTCGTAGTGCACTATACAGGTATATTTGGTGCCGGAGTTGTAAGGTGGTCGTCATGTCTTCCATGAAAACCGCCTCCTCATTTCAGTGCGTACAAACCAACATATCTTTTCTTGACTCTTCAAACCATGTTTATCCATACAACCTGAATTATTTCAGTCCATAACATCAATAGTACATTCTCATATGATATTGAAACTAACTTAGGTTTGATTACTTTGTATATACCCATAACTCGAACTCCACTACATCCCTTCTCCATAGCACAGAAATTGTGCCTTTTGCCCAACATACTTTTCTAATCCTCGATAATACCTTTTTATATAATCCAAGCACTAACTCAATATGGGATATCTCTTAGAATAAAAATCAAATTTTCAATTTTTCCTTTATAGAAACTCACTAATTATGTCCTTTCCAAACATAACTTATTCACCACTTTACTTCTATCATACTATGGATGAGACAACTCAATATAGGATGGCACATATCATCATATCAATCCAATAAATGTAGTATTCAATAATCCAAATAGCATCGTAACCTATATAACATCTAGAAACATCGAAAATGGATAACGTCTCGCCTTATCAAAACCATGTCACATCCAAGTAGTGAATCACTCTCTTATCAGGCAAATTCTACATTAACTTAATTTAAATCCAAAACAATATACTTGAATTTGCAACAACTCAAGCATCAACATATTATAATTATTTCCACAAAACACATATATGGTAAAACAACAACCTACTTGCCTTCCAAGCCAAAACAAACATGTATGGTGAAATGTTATCCACAACATCGGATCAGTGACACCCATCCACGACCAACTAAATTACCTACCCTCACCGGTGATATCAAACAACAAATCATCTAAATATTATTCACTCCACTCTGATCATTACCATAATGATAAGGGATAAAAGAATGCAAGAATAATTTATTCCAAAATTTAATCTATGGACCGAACACCGAATCGAATCGCATAGAAATACTATTAGGTCATCGGGACTTTATCATATAGCAAAAAATATGCCCACTCATAAATATGTCAACCACACCATAGAATATTTTTAAATCGACTGGTTTACGGGATCCAACAAACTTAAATTCCAATACCACTTACGTCTTTTACACTAACCAATTTTGTGAATGAAATTCTACTTCAACCGTATCTTCAAAATTTTTAATGTAATATTAATATAACATTAGCCCAACCTCCTTCATAGTAATCTTAACCCAAATATTTTGTTGTAGGATTAGCATCTCTTCTCTATGATATTTTTAACAAAATAATTTGGACCTACTTTTCTTTTTTAAACACAAATATGATCTCTCTTTTACCAACTCACAAACTTTCCTACCCCACTCCCAACTCTCTTCCAGAGTTATATATTTAGGTGGCGTACCAATAGGCCCAGTGAAGTTTTTTACTTAGGGAGGAAAATTAGAATCTTCTTCGAAACATATGGGATTCCTATCTCCATCCAATATCATGCAACTATCAGGATCACAACATATGACAAAATCATGCCCAATCCACTACTTCTTACCCAAGCCACATTCCCATCTTCATCCAATATCATCCCATAACAAGTCATCCAATCCATTACAAAATCAATCCACACCCTAAGAGACTTGGTACATACATATAACTAAAGGACTCTACACCATATAACTAATTTTCAAATCATTGCAACCATAACTAAATGGGTTGATTTGCTAAATAGACACAATACCCATATAGGTTCACGCACTATATGAGATCTATAGTCTAAACTATCCACCATCATATTCTTTGTTCAGAAAATGATAACCCATTTTCTACCACGATCTGTTTCCCTCTTTCTAGCAGATGGTGGTATACTTGCACTTTGGATTGCTTCCTATGGGCAACCCTTCTCTTCTTTATTTGTTTCCAAACTCATTGAAACCTTTTTAATTTAACAAATTTCAAAATTTCCTTTTTCATATTTTAAAACAATAATGAAATATTTGTCCATTAGAAATTTATCACAACACCAAATTTAAAACTTCCATTCACTTTTAAGATATATCATCACTTTCCAAAATATTGTTTTTCAAAAGATCCCATTTGCTTAAAAAAGCCATAACATATAAACCTTTAATCATATATTTGATTTATTTTTACATTTTTACATCAACACCAATTATTTTCCTTTAATTTAATAATTCAATATTTACCAGTTAAAATATATTTAATTTCAAAATAAGTTTTGATTATTTTCCAAAATACTCATACTTCGTTTTTCGACATCCTTTCATATAATTTATAAACATTATATAATATATATACATATAATAAGTATACATCATTTTATATTTTAAATAGTAAATTTCTAACTTTAAGTAATACATCTTATATATATATATGAAAGTACATTTTAAAATTCATTTTGGTTACCGGCTATATTCATATCAAATTTAGAAATCATTTTTATAGTTCTAAACCTTATATTAATACATATATTTAAGATTTTACATCACAAAACCCTTGAATTTTCATCCAAACAAAATATAATAAAACGAAGAATCCCACTTGTCTTGGAATAAATTTTCAAATCACTTTGTAAAATCTTTTAAACATATTCTTAATCTTAAATAAAAACAATATTAAATCAAAAATATTCTTATAAAATAAGTATTATAATTTCAACTTCCAAAACTAATAACCTTATCAATAATTCCTTAAAAATATTCATTCTTAAAAATATATTGCTTCCAAAATTCAGTTTTCTACTAACCTTATCACCTTCTTATATGCTGTGTCTACCAAATCAAATCCAAAAGATTAAATATGTTGTCAAAAGTGGGTTTCCATGCCTACATCATCGAATATGGTTCAGTCCCAATATAGATTTTCCACCCAAACTAGAGAAATCCTCATACAGCTTCGAAAATCAATAGTTAGGGGTGGTTGAACAAGAACCACTCCTTGTACAGTAAGCGTAGGTTATAGGGGATTTACACTGGTCCGACTTATCGCTTAAAGATATCAGCAGAATTAAATGGGAATGTTTATGTTGGAATATCGATAGTATCGAATCTAGTACCATTTCCAATTTCTAGTTTCAACTCCAATAGTATTTATCTCTATTCTAGTTTCTATTTTCCTAATTTACTTACCCTCGGCTATTTGTAATTGGGATTCATTAGAAACTCCCCAATAGATAATTAACTAAACTAGGATAAAAAGTGTCACATATGCACTCGACTCATATAATACACACACACATGTTTATAAAAACACAAATATTCCCTCTTAATATGTCCTTGACCTTAATTTAAAGAAGATTTTGCTCTGATACCAAATGTAATAGCTCGCCCTTTTCAACTCCTGAGCCTAATGCCCAAACTGACGTTGATACCTCGAATGTCGAAAACAATGAGTCATTGAGATATAATAATCAAGAAACAAACACAATTGTAAATATAACATTCTGATCTCATAGTGGAAAAAAATAAAATATAACACCACCGTGTTTTTTTACATTATACTATAAGTTCGTATAATTCTAATACCAAACCCAATCCACTATATATATACAAGCCACGAAGTCTATATACATTATATATTATAAGTACACAATAAGACTTTCATCGTCTGGACCTTCACGTCACCGAGCTCCATTAACCTAAATGGTATAAAAAAGGAATGGTTAGACTTATGTCCGAGCGAGTGAAATATATGTACTCCACATGTACTACAAAGATACTACTATAGCATGATTAGTGCCTAACGCGTGTGTCAAAACGTTCTGGACCCTCCACATGTGTTATAGGTCATGTTACACCCAACTAGTCATTTCCTGTCCAATCGTCTGCAGTATAGGACCGTATCATCTGTCTATCTCATACTAGAATCAAACCTTGGACCCGCCTTATGTGCTACAAGATAGCTTGAAATCCACTTACTCCATAATGGACTCGGGTTGTGTGACTGTCTCATATGCTATAGGACCTCTTAACATCCACTCATCATAGAACCGTCTACGTGCGCTACAGGAGCATGTACGCTATATGGGCCGCCTACTTGTACTACAGGTTTGTATCTTGGACTCGCCTACTTGCGCTACAAGAACATAAACTATCAACCAATATCAAATAACTCCATCGTAAACCAAATATAGTAGTTTATACCTAACACAAAAATAAACATTTATATACATTGCCTTGACTTTGTAGCATCAAAATTGTCTTCAAAAATAGCTCCAAATGTTACATAAGATTAAGCGTATGAAGTTTCATCAAATGAACACGGCCCGGTTCAAGTCCTGGTTCAATCTGGGCCTAAATAAATTACTACCGGTCGACCTCGTAGGGACTGTTGGATCTTGAGTTTTTATTGCTGACAAGACACAACGATTCATGAATCTGCGACCACTATGACGACCGGACTCAACGACTCGATGTATGGTTCGTATAGTCAATATATTTAAACTAGAGTCGTGTATTAAGTATATAGAGTCAAGTCTAGTTGCTTTGTTAAGATCTTCTCTTAAGAATCACCACTCTCATTCAAATATACACAAAAATTTGCACTCGATTTAAAAATAATCATTTTCTAACTTAAATGCACTCAGGTTTCATGAACTATACAGTTCAGTCGACTGAACTGATGCCCTTAGTCGACTGAACCTGTGCATATTATTATTTTAAAATAAACATGGACCAGTCGACTGACAACATCATTCAGTCGACTGAGTCTGTGCATTTTAACATATATGTGCATATTTTTGAATTCAGTCGACTGAATGCTCAAAGTCAGTCGGTTGAAAACTGCAACTGCCATTTTTCTTGAATATACGCTTCTTTTCTAAAGAGATATCTTCCTCGTCAAGGGATGCAGCCATTGCCATTTGTAGAGATCTCTTCACCAGTCATTGCAACTCATTATCTACTATAAATAACTTGAGTTTCATTGATCAAATCACTTAATTTTCTCACCTCTTTTGATATAGTCTGAACTACATTCTTTAAACCTATTGCTTACCTGATTTCATATATACATTGCTTACAATCACACTTTCATATCTTACAAGAAATTCTAATCTTCCTATTCTTCATCTACACACACTCATACACATCATTCTTGAGGAGAATATTATAGGAAGGGTGTACATTATTGACTTATCTGTGCTATTCAAGAGCATACTCAGTCAGAAACAACTTTACTATTTGTATTGGAAGCCCTGTTCGGTTGCTCAGGCGGTAGAAGTCCTATTCGGTTGTCTAGGCGGTAGAAGTCCTATTTGGTTGTTCAGGCGATGTAATACATGTTCCTCCAGGTGAAGTGAGGGCTGCTAGTTTTAATTCCAGAAGGAGTCTGGGACTGACGTAGAACGGGAAGTTCGAACCAGTATAAAAATCTCTGGTGTCATTTTACTTTATTGTTATTTTTATTTTACAATTACTTTCCGCATTAGTTATCTATTATATATTCTATATTACACGATCCTATAGCACAGTCTCTTTCATTTGGTATCGGAGCAAGGTCATCTTATAACCGTAACATAGTTATCTAATATTTTAATATGGAAAACAACACTAGCACTACAACTAACACTGCCTTTCTTGAAGGACAATCTACTGCACGACCACCTCTATTGAAATGAACTATAACTATTAGGCTACTAGGATGAGAATTTATATATAAGCAAGTAGTTATAAAACCTGGAACATTATGCAATCTGAATATACCATACCTACTATAGAATATTCACAATGGTCTAACACACAAAAACTAGATGCTACTGCAAATGCTAAAGCTATGAACACGTTATATTGTGCATTAGACAAAAATGAGTTTAATAGAACAAGCATGTGTAAAATGGCTTATGAAATTTTGCATACACTTAAAGTTACACATGAAGGTACTAACAAAGTAAAACAGAGTAAAATCTCTATGCTCAAAAATCAGTTCCAGAATTTCAAAACAAAGCAAGATGAAACAATAATGAAATGTACTATAGATTCCAAGATATATATCATTCTCAACTTATACAGACTTTGATATTGTTTCAAAAATCCTCAACTCTCTAACGGATGAGTGGGAATGAAAAGTCTTAGCAATCGAAGAAGCTAACGACATTTCAACCATTAAAAAAGAAGGGTTGATAGGAAACCTAATGTCTTATGAAGTTAATCTCTAAGGAAAATGAGTACATCCTCAAGATATTAAGAATATAGCATTCCAAGCAGAAAAGGATGAATCCGATTCAGATGAAGAAGATATGGCATTCATTGCTAAAAATTTCAAAAAGTTTTGAAATTTAAAAAGAGCAACAAACTCGAATAATAAGAATAGCTCCAGTAACAATAACAACAGCAACAAACCATCATCATCAGCTCTAGAATGCTATGAGTGTCACAAGAAAGCCCACATGAAGAAAGACTGTCCCGATCGAAAGAAAGACAAATTTAAATACAAGAAAGACAGATTCAAAAAGAAAGCCTTCTCTGTCACTTGGGACGATTTAGAATCATCTTCATCATCAGATAGTGACTTAGACAATGATACGGAACAAGCCAACGTATGCTTTATGGCTGTAATGACCTGCCTTTTTGGATGTTTTAAGCAGACACACACGTTGGACTCAAACCATTCAAAAGGGCAGATTGTTATGGGGTAAATAAGAAAGGCAGAGAAAGAAAGAAAAACAAATACAGAATCTTGCAGCGGAATAACAAAATATAACAATCAAATAAACAGTTCATGAAGCTGTTTTACAAATAACATTTGATTTCACTTTTATAATACAGACCAAAGTTACATAAAACAAGAATAAATGACAAATAAATGCAGCGGGACAACATGATGAAGTGGAATAAATACAATACATAATAATAGTACAAAAATCTTCATCTTCATCCTCCAGAAAGCAGTCTTTGATAAACTGAAAAGCTCAGACTGACCCGAGCGAATTGAAAAGACAAAACACTCGAGTAAGAACTAAAAGATCTTATGTAAGTTAAATCAACAGTAAATAAATATGAGTGTAACGACGTCGAAGATGTTTACGGGGTTTGACATCTCCTATCCTGTGTCTAACGTGAGTGCAATAACTTAAGAGATGTTTGGGATCTCCATCTCCTAAGGATCCGTTAATCTATCTACTATGTAGTACAATATGCTATTATAATATGACTACAATAAATTAAAGTATTAAAATAACGTTAAGGCGTTACCCATATCCCCCTTAACACATTTTATATAATGCCGTAGTCTATACAGATACTGTAAACTCCACCCGCAGGTGGGCTATCAGGGAGCATTCCATAGGTACGACACAAAACAAACTCGTAGAAGGCGCAATAGGGCATGTGAACACAACACTCGAGGCAATGCCAGGGTAGATATACCAATTGCGGATCCAAACTGGTGGTAATGCATAGCAGCTACTACCGCCCACCTCGGAACACACTCCCATAATCAAAATCAAGGGGTGACCACCAAATCAATCACAAAGTAATAAATATGGTATCGATGAAATGTGTCCGATAGAAGGAATGACCTCACTTGGCCCGACATGGCTCCTGTTTTAGTCACATCTAAGCTAACTCACGGGAGTCAGGGTCACATAAATACCTCATACAGAATCGTTCGCCAAACCATCCTACTTCATTTCTGGAATCTCCACCACGTACAAAGTTGTTAAAGTGGTTTTCGATATTGACAGAGAGTATGACAATATCCGATCCCGGCCTCTTTAACAACCAAACGCTTATTTCACACCGGATGGTTCTTTTACATTTCCAAAACCATTTCATAATTGATATCAAAATATCATATTCTCAAAACCAAATCACTTTCGAATCATATTCACTTCAAAATCTCATTCACTTCAAAAATCATATTCACTTTAAAAATTCATATTTACTCAGATATGTCATTTCACAAAATGTATCAATTCTAAATTCCGACTTAGGTTGTCTCATCATCAATGATTTAAATATAAATACTTCAACTTTACACAGTCTGAAATTTTAGAAAATAGTTTAGATAGTCAAAAATAGTTTAAAAATAGTTTAAAATAGATTAAAATAGTTTAAATAGTAGAAATAGTTTAAAATAGATTTAAATTTGATTTAATTGGATTTTTAAATGATTCATATAAATTTAAAATAGATTAAATAGATTTAAATTATCTTAAATAGATTTTTAATAGATTAAATGAATTTAAATTATATTAAATAGATTTTTTTAAATAGATTTAATAAATTTAAAATAGATTAAATAGATTTAATTTATATTAAATAGATTTAAAATAGATTTAATAAATTTAATTATTTTAAATTAGGTAAATTAGATTAAATTGGATTAAATAGGTTATAATAGATTAAAATAAATTAAACTAGTTTAAATTGATTAAAATAGTTAATTTAATTAAACTAGTTTAAAATTAGTTTAAAATAGATTTCAAAGTTATATCCAAACATTTTCAATAAATCAATCCCGATAAATTCATTTATATTTGACACTTCAACTTTGAAATTCCAATTTAAATCAGTTGAAGAATTCATTAAATCAATTCCAATTTCAGCATTAATGCTTGGATTATCAAAAATAATTCAGTTTATATAAATCAATTTCTATTTCAAAATGCTAGTTAACTGAATTCAAAATTTAAAGAATTAAAAATCATTTAATTTAACCAATCCGGTGTCCATATATAATTTTCTACCCTATGGTGAAGTGATACTGATATTTATCTTTTCAATCCGTAATTTAACATTTTACAGTTATATCATTGCAAACCGCAATCTCGAATTAAATAAAATCCATAAAATCATTCGAGTCTATCATTTCAACCCATAATGATTTTTCCCTAATCTATAGATCATTCAGGTATGTATCATTTCAACCCATATGGAACTTGCAGTGTTATAACAATATAAAAATACAACATCCAGTCATCCAATATCAAGAATCAAACATCCATCATAATCATCATCCAAATCAACCAATAAACATAAATAGATAACTGATTATCATTAACAGGTATTAAATTGACGATTTAAATTCAATATTAAATTAAACAATGATTAAATGCAATAAAATTCAAATTTAACTAGAATGACAATTTAAACATACCCAACATTGATTAATTAATTTCTAATCACACCATAAATTTAATTTAACTAACATAAGATAGTTTAGTAATTGTGAGTGGGTTAAAACACTAACCTTTGATTTCAAATCGATTTGAAATCCAAAATAGGGTCCAAATTTGAACAGTCTCAGAATTCATCCAAATTAGTTTCAAAATGTCCGAAATTTCAATACAATCGCAGCAGAGCAAACCGCGCATAAATCCGACCTCGTATGCGAAAGTTATTGAGATTAGAACGATTGAAATTTGAAATTTAAATAAAATAAAAACAATTACCCCCAACCCAAAACAACCACATCACGCACGCTCTTCCTCTAGTAGCCATTCGAAATCCTACCTCCTTCCCATGTACATCATGATGCTACCCAAAGCCGTCATGACCTTTTGCCCTCGCCGTCGCCACTAAGCCAGTCGCGACCACACCTCTACCTACGCGCCTCCCCCCACGACCATCCACGCCCTTCAAACGTCGACGACCTCTCCCAGATGGTGACAGCCACTACGAGAATAAAACCCTAGGCGAATTTTAAGCGGTGATCCAGCCATCATCACACCAAACGACCAACACCGATAAACTCCACTCGCAAATCTCCACGCATCCATATCATCTATTCAACGATCGGTCGAAGTTGATTGCGACACAACGAACGTCCGAGAATCAATCACCCAATTCTAGCCACATAGAGACCCAAATCGAAAAATGAACTGCAGATTTGACTTGCGCTCGTCGTGGGCTTCGAATCGGTATATTATAAGATAAGGTTTGGAGGGATTTGATTTTGAAGTTGAATTTTGAATTGAAATTGAAATGGGGAATTTAGGGTTTCCAGCCATTGAGAAAGAGGAACAGACAGATGGAGTTGTTTGTAATATAATAAGGAAATGACTGCTATGGTTAGAACAGAACAATATATACTAACGAAGCCCGATAAGAAATGAATAAACATTCGAATACTTTTGAAACGACAAATACGACCCGTAAAGCCCGTTTCACTCCCGAAACGAAAATGGGTCATCCCATATATCAAAATAGATGTTTTCGATATTTTTAAACTCAATGGAACATGTTTCGGGTCCTAATTCCATCGTATGAAGAAGTTAGCTTTAAAATGAGCTTATTTCAAATTGATTTCAATTAAATTGATTTCTAGGCGTTTCGAGTCTGTATGATCGAACGACAAGTCCGATCGGTATGAAACTTGAAATCCTACAATAATTCACCGTTACGGATTCGATGAAACTGGTTTCATCGAAATCCGAGATAGTGGCCAAAATGACTATTTTCACATTAATTAAATAAATTAATATTAAATTAATTAAATCATCTTTTTAATTCCACCTTTAATAATTAACAATTTTCATCATTTTTGATTACTTAGACATTTACAATGATTTAATACAAGTTTACATATCGATTCAGTGTTAAATATTACTCTAACTTCAGCGCTCAATTTCACTATAATTAATTCAATTAATTACAATTAAATTCCAATAAATTGGTTAAATTTTATTTCAATATTTTTGTTCAATCTATCATTATTTTATGGACATAGTTACATTGGTTTATATCTTATTATATTAATATTCTTCAATTTCATCTTAATATTCCTTAACGTAATATTTAATTACATTTAATTGCAATTGATTTCAAATTGAATTCAACAATTAGACAAATTGGTAACAAATGACAATCGTTACCCTTACTAAATTTAATAAAATTTGTAAGTTTGTTATTTCTTATTTATCATTTATAACAAATTAAATTCCAATGAATTAATTAACTATTGTTACACTTGGCAATTCAAACACATTTCCAAGTTTATTGTTAACAAACCAAACAAATAACTTCATATTGATTTTATAATCTTATTCACAATTTCTAACCGATGTAACTTCCAATTTATTACAATTTTTTTGAGATTTTATTCAATTATTGCCTTATAAAATAAAATTAACATTTCTACACATTTTATTGCATTCACATTTTCCAGTTATCTTCTTAACTCGTTTTACGTAACATTTAATTTCATTTAATTGCAGTTGGTTTCCAATTAAATTTAACAGACTAAATAAATAGGTAAAATATAATAATTTGTCACCATTAACTTTTAATCACATTTATAAGTTTATTATTTACAACCAAATGTTATAACAACTTACACAATACTATTCTATCAATTACAATTTATTACACCTTATTTCATAAATTAATACAACCTTTAAATTAGCAATTACTCTTTTAAATCCAATTATTAATTAATACACATTATTACAATAAATTTAAATTCTATACCAATTATAGCTTTTTAATCATTTTAATTTATTGGAATTACATTTAAAGCAGTTATCAATTACCTTAAATTTATACTATTACATTTCAATCCAATTATATTCTTATTATTAAATCACAAAATTTTTTGTTTCTTCCAACATTGAATCATAAAACCTTATTAAATTGACCATTTTTAATTATCGAAAATTACGGGTCGTTACAATGGCCATAAATGATGAGGTGAGTGATCTAACTTTTGATGATTTATAGGAAATAAACTTTGAATTAGTTGACAAACTAAGAGAAATCAAAAGAATATATAAAGAAACCTCTGAAAAATTAAATAGAACTTAAATTGAAGTAGATATGTTAAGAAATGAGAAACAAATTTTAGAAGAGGAAATTAAAGTGACTCAAGAGTCTTGTTCTAATATGACATCTTAACTCTCTATGCTAAGTCAAGAGATAGAAACTCAGAAAGAAAAAAATGATGCTCTATTGATTGAAAACCATGATCTTAAAGGTAATGTTAAAATTTTGGAATTAGATATCTCTAGTCTTAGAACAAAATTAGATGATATTACTAAAAATGTCTATAATTTTAACAAAGGTAGGGAAAATCTTTCTAAAATTATAGAAAATTCTCAAACTGTTTTAAATAAAAGAGGACTAGGATATAAGCAAGCTTCTAAAGTTATTCCAAAGAAAAAGAATTCATTATATAGCAATTTTAAAAAGAATAATAATAAGATTGAAAAACCTAGTTCAAAATGTACAGATTATTCTAAATCAATTAAGATTTGGGTTCCTAAAACAAATAATTCTTTAATTAGAGATAAATATATAAAATCTTTTATAAAAACTGTTCATAAAATCAAAGATTTAATTTTAAAAGGAATTTTGAGCCCTCTTGGGTTTGGCTTCCTAAGATCTAACTCTTAGGACCCAAATAAAACGGCGGGTACCAATGTTAATTCTATATTTTTTAGGTACCGCCTAAAATAAGAGGAAAATGGATACTAGACAGTGGTTGCTCGAAACACATGATAGGAAACAAAGAGATGCTAACAAATATTACCTACTAAGATGGAGGTTCTGCCACTTTTGGTGACAATTCCAAATGATATGTGTGTCACCACATTTCCATATTTCTTTTAAACCAAACATACATTTCTAGTTTAAATATGTTTCACCACATATTTCTTTACTATTTCTGATGAGTTTTGGCTTATATATACCTTTACTTATCAAAAGGTTTTATATATTTAATATTTTATTTTCAAAAAGAAAGGTTTTTCTTTTCAAAGACTCTGCATTTTTTTAAACATGTCGTCTCAAGAATCGTTAGAGTACTCTTCCATAGATTTTTCATCACCAAGTTTCGGCTCGTCAAGTTTACCCACTCCAACTCCAATCTACGAACCGGTGCCTATTGTACCTCCCGGATATCACAACGGATATTCTCCCGACCCAAAATGCGCTAGTAGAAATCTGAGTTTATGCTCCCTATCGGTTGCTCGTTAGATTGATGATATTCATCATTATCAACGAGAATCGTTGAGCATTCAACGGGAAATGTATTACGAGCAGAAAAATCACAGTAGGAGACTCAGCTTACTGGAAAAATTTGCACTCAAATTTTGTGGATCGCCTCCATCGACTAGATATGTTCATCAACCAACTCCCTAGAGGCCTCCATACTCGCCTAATTCATGGGATCGTTCGATTATTCAACCGGCGAGAGAATTAACCAAAATCGAACCAGAAGAGTGTTTGACTACTAAATCTATTGAGTCGTCTAGACAAATGTTTTATATCTATCTTCTATTGTTTCTTTTGCCATTTTTTATGTCTCTGTATTTCCTTTTTTATACTTAATAAAAATCATTTCTGCATTTTTTTCAATAGAGGCAGTCGACTGACCAAGGCAAAACAGTCGACTGAATTAACTTTTTCAACTCTATTTTTTTACTGTAACTCAGTCGACTGACTAAGATACTCAATCAACTGAATATGCCAAAAATACATTATAAACTCTCGGGAATGATTCAGTCGACCGAATCCTTATGACAGTCGACTAAACCTAGATATTTATTTTTTAAATAACCCAGTCAGTCGACTAATTTTGCAACTCTAGTCGACTGAAACTGGTAAAACCGGCTGACCCTTGGCCAAGAGACATTTCAAATACCAAAATAAAGTTATGTTTTTTTACTTTTATTCATTTCTACTACTTTTCTGCCATTACTTCTTCAACTCCACTTCAAACAACTCTCAAAATTTCAAAAATTTCCAAAACAATCTTCATTTTTTCCTCCACAAACCCAAAACCTTACCATGACCCCAAAACGAGCAAGACAATCTTCATCCTCCACTGGTCCTTCAGATTCTCAAATTTTTGGTTGGTTATACAACGAGAAAGTAGCACAAAGGTTTGACAAAATGAATAACTCCCGAATATTTGAAGGGTCATTTGTAAAATTTCTAGATTTTGCTCCTTATGTCATTCAAGAACTTGCTAGACGAAGTAGATTGGAGTCTCTGATCGACTACACTGCAAATAGTATCAAACTCAGTCATCTTCACATCAAGCTATTTTATGCAAACCTCAATCTAGACCACCATTCTATTCAAAACATGAATGATTGTATTTGGACACTTGTATGTGGCGTCAAGATCTTATTACCACTACCTCGACTTGGACGAATCCTCACTTATCCATCCGAAGGAGAAGAGTTGGCTGAAATTTCCGTAAATATGGAATCAAGAGATCGAACTAGCCATTTATTCCTCTCCGATGACATGACTGAACTTAAAGCTGTTGCACTAAAACCCAAAGCACGAATTACGCATCGCGCACTGACTCACTCTATCAACCCAAGAACAGGAAACTACGAAAAGGTGTATAGGAGAGATTTCCAGTCTCTATACTCCATATGGGGGGAACGTCATGTAAACTGGGCTAAGGTTATTTTGGAAGAATTTCAAAATTTCAATCAAGGACGAATGCGAACAATCCATTATGGTGCATACATTATGAGGATACTACAACATTTCAGTGTTCCATTCCCCGACTCGGATTTCTCTACAATTGGATCATTGAACACCAAAACACTAAGTTTGATGAATCTCCTAAAATGATATCGTGATCACACGATTATCACCTACGAGCATTGACTAGAGAACCAAACTTCCGGACAACCAACACCATCCTCTAGCCAACAACCTCCCCGTGTTGAAGCTTCAGCTTCTTCTCGACCACCTCCACCTCAAAGAGAAGTTAGCCAGATACGAGAGATCAGTTCGCAAGCTCGACCTCAAGAATCCTTGACCATTGTTTCAAGAAATCAAAGGCTTCTAGATCAATGTCTTTCTCGTATCGATTCTAATGTCTCCCATGTTAAAAAATCTGCAACGAAGGTGAACAAAAAGCTCAATCATATCAAAGATTTTCTCAACAATATTTAGGAAGCAATCTCCTGTGCACAACCCTCTTCTACATCCGTTCATGTGCCAACATCTTAAGGAAAATGACCTGCACCACACTTTACTTGGTCGACCTCTAACGAAGAACAGGAAGAAGAGGAAGAGGAAGAGGAAGGGGGAAGAAGTAGGAAATCAAGGTGGAGATTCTAGTGGCAAAGAACAAACCGAGGGAGATGATGAAGAAGATAGCTCCGATGAAGAAGATGATGGTGATAAGTAGGTATTCTCTTTCTATCTTCATTATTTCGACAAAATGATATGTTATTATGTTGCAAATAATGGTAGGTATTTTGTTCTAAGTTTGACTATGTAATATTTGTCCGACAATGGTAATCTGGTTATGACTTGTAGTTTGATTTTCTTTGTTTGACTAAATGAATGTCCATGTTATTTTTTTATTATAAATTTTCTATATTATCCTTTTGGAAACTCTTCTTTTTGTCGATGAAAAAGGGGGAGAAAGATATTACTCAAATTCTATTTACAGGGAAATATAAGCAAAAATTATGGGGGAGAAACAACGAGCATAGTAGCAAGTATAGATTCAGGGGTGATATAGATCAACAAAGCTTGTCGAGATTCATTCATAACAAATGGAGTTGTCATCATCAAAAAGGGGGAGAATGTTGGATCTTGAGTTTTGATTGCTGAGAAGACACAATGATTCATGAATATGCGACCACTATGACGACCGGACTCAACGTCTCGATGTATGGTTCGTATAGTCTATATATTTAACTAGAGTCGTGTATTATGTATATAGAGTCAAGTCTAGTTGCTTTGTTAAGATCTTCTCTCAAGAATCATCACTCTCATTCAAATATACACATACATTTGCACTCGATTTAAAAATAATCATTTTCTAACTCAAATGCACTCAGGTTTCATAAACTACACAGTTCAGTCGATTGAACTGATGCCCTTAGTTGACTGAACCCGTGCATTTTTTTTTTAAAATATACATGGACCAGTCGACTGATGGCATCATTCAGTCAACTGAGTCTGTTCAATTTAACATATATATGCATATTTTTGAATTCAGTTGATTGAATGCTCAAAGTCAGTCGACTGAAAACTGCAACTACCATTTTTCTTGAATAGACACCTTTTTTGAAGAGATATCTTCCTCGTCAAGGGATGCAACCATTGCCATTTGCAGAGATCTCTTCACCAGCGGTTGCAACTCATTATCTACTATAAATACACTTGAGTTTCATTGATAAAATCACTTAATTTTCTTACCTCTCTTGATCTAGTTTGAACTACATTCTTTAAATCTATTGCTCACCTGATTTCATATATACATTGCTTACAATCACACTTTCATATCTTACAAGCAATTCTAATCTCCCTATTCTTCATCTACACATAATCATACACATCATTTTTGAGGAGAAGATTATAGGTAGGGTGTACATCATTGACTTATCTGTGCTATTCAAGAGCATACTCAGCCAGAAACAGCTTTACTATTTGTATTGGAAGTCCTATTCAGTTTCTCAGGCGGTAGAAGTCCTATTTGGTTATCTAGGCGGTAGAAGTCCTATTCGGTTGTTCAGGTGGTGTAATACCTGTTTCACCGAGTGAAGTGAGGGCTGCTAGTTTTAATTCCAGAAGGAGTCCGGGAATGGACGTAGAACGGGAAGTTCGAACCAGTATAAAAATCTCTGATGTCATTTTACTTTACTGCTATTTTTATTTTACAATTATTTTCCGCATTAGTTATCTATTATATATTCTATATTACACGATCCTATGGCACAGTCTCTTTCAGGGACCAACAGTTAACCGATCAAGGGCATTGATCGACCGTTGGTGATGTAGGGGTCGACTAGTGGGTTTGGGGTATCATTCCTGTGCATTTTTCTACGTTTGTTCTTCTTTATTCTTCCTTCCTACTTCATAATTTTACCCTGAATCTTCTCCAATCCAATCTATATTCAAAATTTCTTGCTTATACTATGATTTTATTAAGGTTAGTTTAACACTGGTTTGGATTCTATATTTGTTCAGAGTTAATTAATGTGTAATTAATGTGTAATCTAACCTAAACCATGGTTATATCATTAAGCTTTACAATATACTTTGGATTAGAGAGACTTCACTTTCCAAAACTACCGAAGCACATGAATAAACTTCGGTCCTTCGCTGTCCGGATCTATAACGTCTTAGATCCTATGAGTTATGCCTCCAAAGTAGTATGATCTTGTAATAAGTCATGCACCCTTCATTTCTCTAGTAGTTTTGTTGGATTCTATTGAGAAACAAAAAAATGTGCCTTTTTCAATTTGTGTGAAGAAGAGGGAAGAGGAAGAAGAAAATGGAATGGTGAAGATAAATGAAATTTTGGATTCTAGTTGGTACATGCTCCTTTTTTTACAGTTGGAGGGAAAAATTTAAATGTCCATGTAATTTCAAATTTAAATTCAAAATCCTAAAGCCCATTTAGCTCCAAAACTCATTTTTTTCATATATCCTCCATATGATCTCTGAATCAAAGCCGATACTTACCAGAAAGACGTGCTTACACAACGGTGTAGCTTGGTATAGATAGGGGTATGCCCTGTGGGCAATTATAAATTCTGTTACATATATCTAACTCGATAACCAACCTAGTTCATAATAAAGTTGTTTGATTTCTATAATATACGTTGTTATATTATTATAAGATTAATTAAGTACATAATATAAAGTATGTTAAGTAGATAATCCTTAAATGATATGTTATGTGATAGTAATTACAATGTGTTGTAATTGGGAGAAATTTATTACATTTGAATCATATATTATTTTAAATGTTCCTAGTCAAGATGTTTCGAGAATGGTTGTCAATACATTTGTTAAGGCTAAAATACATAACGCTCTCCAAATGTTGGTCAGTGTGTTATTCATGGCTATTGGGGCACCAAGTGGTTATGTACGGAGAGTTATTGGATATTTGTGGAATGACTCACTCGAGAGTTTTCTGTTGCTTAATATAACTAAGGTCAAAAAGCGAATGTCGAAATGATGATGTTACATGGTTCCCTCGACTTGAGAATGCTCACTCCACTTTGATTATAGTTAAATTATGGTATAACGTCTATTGAACAACTATAGTTGGGTTGAGTTAAAGTATAGAAAGTGAAACACCATTCAATTGAGAATTTGTCTCCTCGATTATATTAGGTAGCATCATGGTCAACTATAGTCAACTAAAAGTCAAAGTCTTTGGCTAAAGCAATATGGTTAATACTAATTGTTATTATTGAACTAAAGAATTTTTTTGGACTAATCAAGTTTAATGCAGACGATATTGGAATTTAACTAAAACCAAATTTCATAAATCCAAAGTTGATATAGTTTTGACTAAGAGAATTGGTGTAAATAATTGTTACCACCGGTACCACTTAAGATAGTAAAATTGGATTTTATCGAAAAGATGTGTATGTGATAAATTCAGCCTAAACATTATATCGTAGGCTAAGTTATGTATGAATGTAAATATTCAAGTTGTTCGATATCAATAGCTGATTGAATCTACACCTTTGAGTCGTACAGCCGTAATGATGAATACTCCAAAAAACCACACGATTTTATTAACTTATAGTTATTGTAAATTAATTAATATTTATGAAGTATTAATTATTAAATTTTATTTTTTATGTTTGAACACCATTAGAATTTAATAAAGTGCATATATAGAAGTTATATATGCACATGTCAATATACGATATATTTAAATTGGATTTAAATTGATTAATTGCTAAGTATGTTTGGGACTTTTTAGGCCTGTATTGCCTCGTTTAGTCCGCCCGTGCATGAAGAAAGGGAGAGGAATTGATGAGATTTAATAAGGAAATAAAGAGGAAAGGTTTTAAATGAGGGAATTAGAACGATTCTAATGTTTCTTTTAAAATAAATTTTCTTTCATTCATTGATTCTCCTAACAATTCATTTTTCTTATGCTCTCCCCTTTCTCTCCCCCTTAGGCCAAAAATTCATAGTTCCCATGCTAGAAAATTTTCCAAAACAAAATCAAAACAATTTAAATTAAATAAACACAAAGGTGGTGCTTTAGAGCATTGCAACTTTTGGAGATGATTGAATCTGATCTAGGTGTTTTATTCTACATCCAAGGAATGATTTTTGGCTTCATATTAAGGTAATATTATACTTTTATTTTATTACATAATTCACTAATGTTAATATCATTTATATCTTCCTAATCTACTTCTCTTCTGATTATGTGCTCATCTTATATGTATTGTTTATATCTCGAACTTTTTATAATGAATTTATATATGTCTGCATTTTTCGATCTATTTTTGTTTTTGATTTGGATAATAATGGTTAAATAAGAAAACAATTTTTGATTTTTAAACTAATTTTAGTTTATTGATATAATTTTGTAATTTTTCTTATATACAAACCTAAATAAGCTACATGCATTGAATGGTTGAAATCATTTGAAAAATGATTTCCTGTTTTATATTAAATTCATTTGATAATTGTTTACATAATTATAAAGGTATCTCAATTCAAAATTCATAAGTTGACTTTTGTGCAAGATTATGAACCTACTTTGAATCCTTCAAAAGTTAAGGCTAACTTTCTATTTATTAACTTTAAGTTTTAACACATACATATAAAATCATAAAGTTTAGAAATTTATGTTGTTTTTAAATTTAAAACATTGTTTGTAATTATTTACACATGCATACATATATGTTACTAATTTTAAATTAATTTTTTTGAAATGGTACTTAGATACAACATGTCACCGGGACAACATAATACAAATCACATGTCAATATATGTTCGAGTCACGCTACGCAAGTTTCGAACTTGTGACCTCTCGTACCAAAGTTAAATCACTTAACCACTAGGACAATGGTGCTTGTCTTTAATTTAAATTTTAAAATGAAATCTATGTGTTTCCACAAAAGTTCCTTTTATAAAATTTAATTTAAATTTTATAAAAGGAACTCTTGTGGAAACACATAGATTTCATTTTAAAACCTTTTTATGTTAAAATTAGATTTAAAATTGTTCATACTAGATTTCAAAACATTTAAAATGTTCAAAACAAAAAATATTTTAACACACACACACTCTTATATATATATATATATATTTGTGTGTGTGCGTGCGCGAGCATGCATGAGTGTTTTTGTGTGTAATTTTTATTATATGTACTAGTGTAAATTGCACATGTATTTAATAGTTAGAAATATTTACTTTCTATTTAACAAAAAATAATGGATGGATGTGTGCTATACATACAAAAGCTTTGGTGGTCATAATACTTTTATTTTAAGCAGTTTTGTTAGTGGTGTTGGCTACAAATTAGAAGAGAAATTTCATTCATGGATGGTCGGAATGGGGATGGTGGTGGAGTTTGCAAACCGATGGTAAGACTCCACTGATGAGTGTAGGGTATTTTTGGAAGTTCAAAAAGAAATGGTGGAAATCATATTCATTGAATTCTCTTTGTTAATAGTAGAGATATTTACAATTGTTATTTTTCGTATTAAAAAAAAACATTGGAAAATAAAGGCATATATAAGGGGATAAATATGCTAATTGTGGTGTAATTTCCAGCACTTACATGTGGTCACGTTAACCATATACATGTCATATTTGTTGCACGTGCAGTATATACATACAAGTGTATTTGATGCACTTATAAATTAAGACTCATTTAGTTTTAATGAAACATCCTTCAAAAATATTAAGTAAAATACGATTAACTATTTATAAGTAGTAAGTGAAATTTCTAATTAATTGCACACCCATTACATTTATAACATAAAAAATAGTTTATATAATTAACAACTTGACTCTGCACTAGCCAAAATAATAATTCAAAGCAATTAAGTATTACACACATACACCTACAAGCGTATATTCGACATGCTATGTGAACATCGAATTTATTAAACTCCTTTTTGAACAATTTGAATTAAATGAGATTTTACTAAGAAAAACATTAGATTGGATCTAATAATCCTTTAGACTTTACAGGCCCAATGGATTCAAAATAGTAATTTTTTGAAATTTATCTATTTTACCCGCTTCCGACTGGCCTAATTCCTTCAATGGTATCAAAGCCTTAATGGTCGATGCTGTCTAAATAATTAGCAATATTAGAGCTAACTTATCAAAGCCTGTCCATTTAGTGGTGTCTAGAAAGGCAGTGTTTAAGGTTAGGTTTGGGTAATCAAGCAGTTTGCCATACTTAGCTACTAGCATGCCACGAAGGATGATGTAAGCACAAAGATTATCCCTAATAAAAAGGCCCAAATTGATTTTGGTCCTTGGTTTATTTTCATAATTTGTTTGAAAATTTAAAATTACATTTTAAATTTAAAAGTTAAGTTTAGAATATAATTTTTTTAAAGTTATTAAATGCATTCCAATTTTCCAAAATTACTTTGAGAAATTAAATATTCAAATTTGAAATTTTAAGCTTTAAAATTAAATTAATATAATTAGTTAAGTTGAATAAAATAATTGATTAAAGTAAATTGATTAAAACAAATATGTTGTGTTTATGTATAACTATAATTGTTCTAATTATTGATTTATCTTAAAATTATTTATGATAAATTAAATTAAAATTTCAAATTAATAAAAATATTTAATTAAATTGTTTAATTAAATAAAATTAAATAAATAAAATCAATTAAAAGCCAATTGATTAAAATATATTCATATATTGCTATGTACACATAAACAAACTATAAATGTTATAGTTGATTAGCTAGCTTATGTAGTTTAAGATAAGTGATATAAAATTTTAGAAATTATGTATAAATTAAATTAAATATGATTCAATTAATAAGATTAAAAATAGTTACATAAGATTTAATTAATAAGATACATGTATATATATTATATAACTAAATTAAATCACAAAAGTCATAGATAAGTTAATACTTATATAACATTATATATATAAAGTTAAGTGGAACTAGAAAGAAACCCAAATGAGATTTATGGAATAAGAACATATGTGTAGTATGTATACCGTGATTTTAGATGTGTGACACTTGAATCATGATGGTATTTTACAAAAAATATTTTATTCTCAAAATTCATATCACTCATTATATGTATATTAAAGATTATGGATCTTTTAATATAAGTTGTCCACTACTATTTACATATTAATAGATTAATTGCATACTTTTTAGTTGTTGGTATTCCCCAATCTAGGGATGTTATGTGTCATGATATTAATATATTGAATAGATGAGCCAAGATACATGAACATATTTGTTGATATTCCTTAAGGTACATGAAATAATGGGTACGCGTGAATAATCTCTTTCGATTTGTTGATATTCCTCAAGGCCGAGATGAGATTAGGACAATGACTGTAACGACCTGCCTTTTCGACCCTCAAAAGTCGACACTAATACATCCACGGTATTCACGTGCCAAGCATTCGAGTGCCGAAAAGATAGATTGTTGGGTTGAAAGAAAAAAAAAGCAGAACATAATCTCACATCGTGACGAGTAATATATAATATACAATTAATCTTTGCAAAAGAGAGTTTTATATACATACAACAATTAGAGTGACTAACAATACAAAGCACCGGGGTACCACCTACCACAGTACACCTCTGGATAAAATATACCGAGGGCCTCACATGGACCCTATGCATGACAAGATTGGTCTACCCCTTCCTGGATAGTACCGAATATGTCATCACCCCGTTTGCTTTGCAACCATTTCTCATGAGCTCACATGCACATACCAAATCCATAAATATCGATCTAGAAAGGTGAGGACCATACCCTAGAGGTAGCGAACCATATAGCCTTGCGGCATATCCCCTGTTTAAGTTATTCCCGGATGTGAGACTTGAGGCAACGATTTATCTTTTATATAGCAATACCACTTGGAATGCTAACACTGCCCTCCAGGTAACAATACAATGCCAACATTCATCCATACAAGTTGTTTAGGATATGAACAAACTAAAGGCCCTATTTCTGCTACATCCGTTTTGGATTCACCCTCAGGATTAGTAGCAAGTAGCCCTTGCACTTCAAAGAACTCCGTCCTTAATTCCATCATCTTTAAGATGTCCCAACTCGAACACTTATGCCGGTTCGAAGTGGTTTTCGGATAATTCTAATTGACTCAATCTCATTTTTTTCAAAAGTAAGCAGAAGATATAAGAGTCCTAAGGAGATGTCGAATATCCTCCCATAAAGTGAGAGACGTTTCACCGAAATGAATTCTCCCAAGGTATCTCAAATCTTATGAAATCGCGAAGCTTTCATGTACTTCCTAATTCAAAATAGGTCAAGTTATTGATAGTGGAAAAACCATTATTTGTAAAGATCTACAAATCCGTACCCCTTTTGAGCCGACAATATCCCATACCAATTCAACTCAAAATGGGCGGAAATGCGAATCTTTAGGGTTAAAGAAGAAAGAGGTAGAAGAAGAAGATAGAAAAAAGAAACATAAAAAATATCAGAATCTCACATTCGTAGCGAAACAATATATAATAGATGAGTGAATAATCTTTATAACAAAGAACTATATCAGTTTATACAATACATCATCAGAGTTTACAACAACAACACACATCACTGGACAGTTATATAAACTTGTCCATATAACAGAATATACAGCGGAATAATACTAGTATAAGTGATACGTCTCGCCATCCAGCTCGCCTCCTGATCTCCGCAGCAATCCATCCAGATCCAATTGATAACCTGATTCAAGGCTGCCCGTGTGGAAAATTATGGGAACCCAGAGTTTAGAAAGGGAACAATAAACCCCAGGTCAGTCATGGGACTGGTGTGAGATCTAAAAAAAACAGTTATTTTCACAAAGAACATAAAAGAAATTCGCAATGCTTTTGGAAAACGAAACTACCATAAGGCCTCCCGCCACACACACAATGCAAACGCAGAATTGGAGGAGATTTCTCCTTATGATAGTCAAACATGCTTGATATGCAAAATCTTTTTTTATATTATCATTAGTGCCTAGTGTGTAAAACATTTCGAAAGTATAATATTAATCTTAGCCAGCATACAACCATTATTGTATGCCTACTATAACTACCAAGTTTTGTGGCAGGTTACCGCCACGTTGCATGATAGGTTATACAACTAAACCGTACAAGGTTCGTATTGTTTCTTGGATTTTCCAACAAATGGTCAGGCTAAGGAACTTCCTATGCCTCATGGGTACGCCTCTGGAGGGACGTCCCGAGAACTTAACTAGCTCTCTGCCAACACAAGGCCGGGTTACCTCTGTACTTAGGTAACTACTACTCAAGTATGCCACCCCCTGGTCGTTTGTGACCTTTATCCGAGGCCCTCGATCACAAAGCAATGACCACACAGTAAATGAGATTGAAGCAACCACATAGGTAAAGTATCTGGGCTCCATACCATGATACCACCTTTTTCCAGAAGGAAATGACATACCCTAAAGGGTGCGACCCTCATAACCTTGCTGCATCTTTCCTGTTTCGACCATTTTCGGGGAGTGAAGTTCGATGAGGTCTCGTCCACAAAGCTACGCTTTACACGAAAGCCATGCTTTGATCAAAAAATGATCAACAACACACAGCAGCACTCAGCATGCCACATTACCAATTTGGGAGTATATCACTGATAACCTTCAACTACATAACCTCTGAGCTCGTATGTCTCAGAGAAGGGTGTTAAGCTAAGAGAGTAAATCTTCGCCACCAAATAGAAGTGTATTTGAAAGAAATATGCTTTATATCTCAAAGTGTAATGTCAGACATACAACCATACAAATCTGTTCCGGGTTCGAACAGAACCGAAGGCACTTCCAAAGAAGCCCTTGCAATCCCAGTATTTACAGTCCCGATCGGACTTCCCATCACATATGGAGATCTCTATACCGGAGCAACTTAGTGCAGAGACATTTGATAGGTTATCCTATCGTTTTCGAAGACACCCGGTCTTCATCACCGGTCTTCAAATGCTATCCATTTACGTCGTATCACTATTTGGAATGGGTTATATGACACAAAGTCCACTCCCGGCTAAACCGAATAATGAGCGCTTGTTTTGAAAACAAATTCAAGTGTTATTTCAAAGGCCAACATTGATAGTCGGTTATTTAACTATCAAACAACATTCACAACAATCAAGCCTCAATAATTTCCCCAAATTGTTTATACTGATAGTTGGATATTTTACTATCAAGCAATATTCACAATAATCATCCAATCTAAATAATTTTTCCCAATTATTAAATCTCAAAATATCTTTGCAAGATATATATTTTCCACACTTCATCACTTTGAAAACCCATTTCAAATCACTTTTCACTCGCGGAATAAAATTCACGATATTATTTATTTCCACTAGAAATCTGCCAAGTCCGAATACTTTAAAGTAATTTAAATCACTCATCCAAATTATACTTGGAAATATTTGCAAATCGATTTCCAAATTAATTTCCAACACAAAATCAATTTTTCATTCAAACACCAAATCAATTTTCATATTGATTTTCCAAATATTTATTTTCAAATACCAAATCAATTATCAAATTGATTTCAAAATTTTTTATCACCTTTTAAATAAATCCCTTTATTCTTTCCAAATTATTTAAAATTCCATTTTCAATAAATTCTTCAACTTTTAAACAATATTATTCAAAACCCATTTATTAATATCTTTTCGAATTATTTTGGAAATAATTCGATAAGATTTCAAAAATCAACTTTATGCTTTTAAATTCCTTCTTTTAAATTCACCCAATTCTTTCAAAAGGGATTTACTTAAAATTTCCTACTTAAATTTCAAAAATCCAATTTTATTTATTTTTGGTATCCAACGGTACCAAAAATACATTCAGCTAAATTATAGCCTTCAACAAATTCAATCATCAATATAATCATTCACAGATTATCAATAAATCATCACACAACATATGAAACAAATTCATACAATTTGAGGAATGCAGTTGGATCCCTCCAACCCGTTTCCCTGCATCCACAGATGTTAGCACAACAATTAAATACCCATTCCACTTCGAGGTGGAATATCGCGGTATATGGGATTTATATAATATCATCCGCTATTATGCGGCGCATAGGGTCTCATCCGCTATATAATGCGGGAAATCAACCATTCCAAATATATATATATATATATACTACTATCATATATACTATCATCCAACAGATAAATTATTAATTTCATCCAAGCACATCCAACAATTTAAATTAACTAGGCAACAAATTTGCGTGAGAAGATCTCACATTAATAATGCATGCAACCCATTTCCATTCTCGCTTGATTTCACGAATTTTTGAACCTTGTAACAAACATGACAAGGATTTATTAATATTCGAAATAATCGAATAAATTATATTTAACTTAACTAACACTTTGGTTTTAAACTAATAATTTAGTTTTAACTAATTTCTTTTAAATAAAATATTTTTCTTAGTAACTAATTTTTTTTTGATAAGTTAATTAAACACCTTAATCTCCATAATACGTTATTTTTAGAAATAACTAGTAAATTTTAAGATGCATATATATATATATATATCTTTTTCCAGACTTTGTCTATATATAACAACTTTCTGTTTTCTCTTCCTGAAATTAACCACAATAATTACTTTATGACTTACTGTTTTTATTAAATTTAATAAAAAGAAGAAAAACTACCCCACTGACAAAATCGAACGAACCCAGGTTCGATCGAAATCTCTGGCCACCCGATGTCATCACTCATCATCGCGACCCTCTACCTCAAACCACCATCGCACGCGACCACGACCTGCAAGGCCATTGAAACCCTAACGTCGTCGAACCACCACATGGTGACAGAGACTATTGGCAGCTCGCACACGAACATCGCACCCACGTACGTCGTTCCAGGTCACCATGCGCGCTCGAAACATCGCGATTCCCAAAACCTGCTCGTGATTCGCCGCAACGAGTTTGATCGACGATTGCTGCCTCCTGCCATCGCCATACCACGGCCGTCATCTCCATCAGAACTCGACCATGACTCGCCCTCCTTTTTCCCAAAATCGAACGAAGAAGGATGTGCAAATTTATGCCAGGCTTGATTTCGAATTCGATTTTGAACGGCCATTGAATTGGATTTTTTTTTATTATCAGCACTAGATTTCATTTCCATAGAGAAGAGGAGGGTCTCGATTTTTTTCTTCTGAGTGAAGATTTTGGGTTTTGAACGATAAGAAGAAGATGACATGATTTAAAAGAAAGGGGCGACTTCGTACGAGTTAAAGTAGCGTGTTCGAGTGGATAAGTAGAAACCTATACGTTTCGGCTGTGATTTGATTTGAAAAAAAAATACAGCTGACGTGAAAATTTCTTGACCGGTCAAACTATATATATCATATTTAAATTTAAATCGTCTCGAATTTGTAGCTTAAAAACTAGACATCCTATCAAAGCGTGCTGCCGGACGTTTATAATGTTATAACCCTATTTCGAACGCACTGGTAAAGGTTTCGAGTCCTCATTCGATCGTATGGATAAGATAGCTTTTTGGACTCAGTTATTATATTAAATTTCGATATAAATTTCAGCGCGTTTATATATCGTATAATCACCCGACAACTCCAAACACTATGGAAATTGAAATCCGATAATAATATTCTATTACGGATCCAATGGAACTAGTTTCGTCAAATTCCGTGATTGTGCCTCGGAAGTCTATCATTTCAACCCATAATGATTTTTCCTTAATCTATAGATCATTCGGGTATGTATCATTTCAACCCATATGGAACTTGAAGTGTTATAACAATATAAAAATACAACATCCAGTCATCTAATATCAAGAATCAAACATCCATCATAATCATCATCCAAATCAACCAATAAACATAAATAGATAACTGATTATCATTAACAGGTATTAAATTGACGATTTAAATTCAATATTAAATTAAACAATGATTAAATGCAATAAAATTCAAATTTAACTAGAATGACAATTTAAACATACCAAACATTGATTAATTAATTTCTAATCACACCATAAATTTAATTTAACTAACATAAGATAGTTTAGTAATTGTGAGTGGGTTAAAACACTAACCTTTGATTTCAAATCGATTTGAAATCTAAAATAGGGTCCAAATTTGAACAGTCTCAGAATTCGTCCAAATTAGTTTCAGAATGTCCGAAATTTCAATATAATCGCATCGGAGCAAACCACGCGTAAATCCGACCTCGTATGCGAAAGTTATTGAGATTAGAACGATTGAAATTTGAAATTTAAATAAAATAAAATAAAAAAATTACCCCCAACCCAAAACAACCACATCACGCACGCTCTTCCTCTAGTAGCCATTCGAAATCCTACCTCCTTCCCCTGTACATCACGATGCTACCCAAAGCCGTCACGACCTTACGCCCTCGCCGTCGCCACTGAGCCAGTCGCGACCACACCTCTACCTACGCGCCTCCCCCCACGACCATCCACGCCCTTCAAACGTCGACGACCTCTCCCAGATGGTGACAGCCACCACGAGAATAAAACCCTAGGCGAATTTTAAGCAGTGATCCAGCCGTCATCACACCAAACGACCAACACCGATGAACTCCACTCGCAAATCTTCACGCATCCATATCATCTATTCAACGATCGGTCGAAGTTGATTGCGACACAACGAACGTCCGAGAATCAATCACCCAATTCTAGCCACATAGAGACCCAAATCGAAAAATGAACTGCAGATTTGACTTGCGCTCGTCGTGGGCTTCGAATCGGTATATTATAAGATAAGGTTTGGAGGGATTTGATTTTGAAGTTGAATTTTGAATTGAAATTGAAATGGGGAATTTAGGGTTTCCAGCCATTGAGAAAGAGGAACAGACAGATGGAGTTGTTTGTACTATAATAAGGAAATGACTGCTAGGGTTAGAACAGAACAATATATACTAACGAAGCCCAATAAGAAATGAATAAACATCCGAATACTTTTGAAACGACAAATACGACCCGTAAAGCCCGTTTCACTCCCAAAACGAAAATGGGTCATCCCATATATCAAAATAGATGTTTTCGATATTTTTAAACTCAATGGAACATGTTTCGGGTCCTAATTCCATCGTATGAAGAAGTTAGCTTTAAAATGAGCTTATTTCAAATTGATTTCAATTAAATTGATTTCTAGGCGTTTGGAGTCTGTATGATCGAACGACAAGTCCGATCGGTATGAAACTTGAAATCCTACAATAATTCACCGTTACGGATCCGATGAAACTGGTTTCATCGAAATCCGAAACAGTGGCCAAAATGACTATTTTCACATTAATTAAATAAATTAATATTAAATTAATTAAATCAACTTTTTAATTCCACCTTTAATAATTAACAATTTTCATCATTTTTGATTACTTAGACATTTACAATGATTTAATACAAGTTTACATATCGATTCAGTGTTAAATATTACTTTAACTTCAGCGCTCAATTTCACTATAATTAATTCATATATTACAATTAAATTCCAATAAATTGGTTAAATTTTATTTCAATATTTTTGTTCAATCTATCATTATTTTATGGACATAGTTACATTGGTTTATATCTTATTATATTAATATTCTTCAATTTCATCTTAATATCCATTAACGTAATATTTAATTACATTTAATTGCAATTGATTTCAAATTGAATTCAACAATTAGACAAATTGGTAACAAATGACAATCGTTACCCTTACTAAATTTAATAACATTTGTAAGTTTGTTATTTCTTATTTATCATTTATAACAAATTAAATTCCAATGAATTAATTAACTATTGTTACACTTGCCAATTCAAACACATTTCCAAGTTTATTGTTAACAAACCAAACAAATAACTTCATATTGATTTTATAATCTTATTCACAATTTCTAACCGATGTAACTTCCAATTTATTACAATTTTTTTGAGATTTTATTCAATTATTGCCTTATAAAATAAAATTAACATTTCTACACATTTTATTGCATTCACATTTTCCAGTTATCTTCTTAACTCGTTTTATGTAACATTTAATTTCATTTAATTGCAGTTGGTTTCCAATTAAATTTAACAGACTAAATAAATAGGTAAAATATAATAATTTGTCACCATTAACTTTTAATCACATTTATAAGTTTATTATTTACAACCAAATGTTATAACAACTTACACAATACTATTCTATCAATTACAATTTATTACACCTTATTTCATAAATTAATACAACCTTTAAATTAGCAATTACTCTTTTAAATCCAATTATTAATTAATACACATTATTACAATAAATTTACATTCTATACCAATTATAGCTTTTTAATCATTTTAATTTATTGGAATTACATTTAAAGCAATTATCAATTACCTTAAATTTATACTATTACATTTCAATCCAATTATATTCTTATTATTAAATCACAAATTTTTTTATTTCTTCCAACATTGAATCATAAAACCTTATTAAATTGACCATTTTTAATTATCGAAAATTACGGGTCGTTACAATGGCCATAAATGATGAGGTGAGTGATCTAACTTTTGATGATTTATAGGAAATAAACTTTGAATTAGTTGACAAACTAAGAGAAATCAAAATAATATATAAAGAAACCTCTGAAAAATTAAATAGAACTTAAATTGAAGTAGATATGTTAAGAAATGAGAAACAAATTTTAGAAGAGGAAATTAAAGTGACTCAAGAGTCTTGTTCTAATATGACATCTTAACTCTCTATGCTAAGTCAAGAGATAGAAACTCAGAAAGAAAAGAATGATGCTCTATTGATTGAAAACCATGATCTTAAAGGTAATGTTAAAATTTTGGAATTAGATATCTCTAATCTTAGAACAAAATTAGATGATATTACTAAAAATGTCTATAATTTTAAAAAAGGTAGGGAAAATCTTTCTAAAATTATAGAAAAATCTCAAACTGTTTTAAATAAAAGAGGACTAGGATATAAGCAAGCTTCTAAAGTTATTCCAAAGAAAAAGAATTCATTATATAGCAATTTTAAAAAGAATAATAATAAGATTGAAAAACCTAGTTCAAAATGTACAGATTATTCTAAATCAATTAAGATTTGGGTTCCTAAAACAAATAATTCTTTAATTAGAGATAAATATATAAAATCTTTTATAAAATCTGTTCATAAAAACAAAGATTTATTTTTAAAAGGAATTTTGAGCCCTCTTGGGTTTGGCTTCCTAAGATCTAACTCTTAGGACCCAAATAAAACGGCGGGTACCAATGTTAATTCTATATTTTTTAGGTACCGCCTAAAATAAGAGGAAAATGGATACTAGACAGTGGTTGCTCGAAACACATGATAGGAAACAAAGAGATGCTAACAATATTACCTACTAAGATGGAGGTTCTGCCACTTTTGGTGACAATTCCAAAGGATATATGTGTCACCACATTTCCATATTTCTTTTAAACCAAACATACATTTCTAGTTTAAATATGTTTCACCACATATTTCTTTACTATTTCTGATGAGTTTTGGCTTATATATACCTTTACTTATCAAAAGGTTTTATATATTTAATATTTTATTTTCAAAAAGAAAGGTTTTTCTTTTCAAAGACTCTGCATTTTTTTAAACATGTCGTCTCAAGAATCGTTAGAGTACTCTTCCATAGATTTTTCATCACCAAGTTTCGGCTCGTCAAGTTTACCCACTCCAACTCCAATCTACGAACCGGTGCCTATTGTACCTCCCGGATATCACACCGGATATTCTCCCAACCCAAAACGCGCTAGTAGAAATCTGAGTTTTTGCTCCCTATCGGTTGCTCGTCAGATTGATGATATTCATCATTATCAACGAGAATCGTTGAGCATTCAACGGGAAATGTATTACGAGCAGAAAAATCACAGTAGGAGACTCAGCTTACTGGAAAAATTTGCACTCAAATTTTGTGGATCGCCTCCATCGACTAGATATGTTCATCAACCAACTCCCTAGAGGCCTCCATACTCGCCTAATTCATGGGATCGTTCGATTATTCAACCGGCGAGAGAATTAACCAAAATCGAACCAGAAGAGTGTTTGACTACTAAATCTATTGAGTCGTCTAGACAAATGTTTTATATCTATCTTCTATTGTTTCTTTTGCCATTTTTTATGTCTCTGTATTTCCTTTTTTATACTTAATAAAAATCATTTCTGCATTTTTTTCAATAGAGGCAGTCGACTGACCAAGGAAAAACAATCGACTGAATTAACTTTTTCAACTCTATTTTTTTACTGTAACTCAGTCGACTGACTAAGATACTCAGTCAACTGAATATGCCAAAAATACATTATAAACTCTCGGGAATGATTCAGTCGACCGAATCCTTATGACAGTGGACTAAACCTAGATATTTATTTTTTAAATAACCCAGTCAGTCGACTAATTTTGCAACTCTAGTCGACTGAAACTGGTAAAACCGGCTGACCCTTGGCCAAGAGACATTTCAAATACCAAAATAAAGTTATGTTTTTTACTTCTATTCATTTCTACTACTTTTCTGCCATTACTTCTTCAACTCCACTTCAAACAACTCTCAAAATTTAAAAAATTTCCAAAACAATCTTCATTTTTTCCTCCACAAACCCTAAACCTTACCATGGCCCCAAAACGAGCAAGACAATCTTCATCCTCCACTGGTCCTTCAGATTCTCAAATTTTTGGTTGGCTATACAACGAGAAAGTAGCACAAAGGTTTGACAAAATGAATAACTCCCGAATATTTGAAGGGTCATTTGTAAAATTTCTAGATTTTGCTCCTTATGTCATTCAAGAACTTGCTAGACGCAGTAGATTGGAGTCTCTGATCGACTACACTGCAAATAGTATTAAACTCAGTCATCTTCACATCAAGCTATTTTATGCAAACCTCAATCTAGACCACCATTCTATTCAAAACACGAATGATTGTAGTTGAACACTTGTATGTGGCGTCAAGATCTTATTACCACTACCTCGACTTGGATGAATCCTCACTTATCCATCCGAAGGAGAAGAGTTGGCTGAAATTTCCGTAAATATGGAATCAAGAGATCGAACTAGCCATTTATTCCTCTCTGATGACATGACTGAACTTAAAGCTGTTGCACTAATACCCAAAGCACGAATTACGCATCGCGCACTGACTCACTCTATCAACCCAAGAATAGGAAACTACGAAAAGGTGTATAGGAGAGATTTCCAGTCTCTATACTCCATATGGGGGGAACGTCATGTAAACTGGGCTAAGGTTATTTTGGAAGAATTTCAAACTTTCAATCAAGGACGAATGCGAACAATCCATTATGGTGCATACATTATGAGGATACTACAACATTTCAGTGTTCCATTCCCCGACTCGGATTTCTCTACAATTGGATCATTGAACACTAAAACACTAAGTTTGATGAATCTCCTGAAATGATATCGTGATCACACGATTATCACCTACGAGCATTGACTAGAGAACCAAACTTCCGGACAACCACAACCATCCTCTAGCCAACAACCTCCCCGTGTTGAAGCTTCAGCTTCTTCTCGACCACCTCCACCTCAAAGAGAAGTTAGCCAGATACGAGAGATCAGTTCGCAAGCTCGACCTCAAGAATCCTTGACCATTGTTTCAAGAAATCAAAGGCTTCTAGATCAATGTCTTTCTCGTATCGATTCCAATGTCTCCCGTGTTGAAAAATCTGTAACGAAGGTGAACAAAAAGCTCAATCATATCAAAGATTTTCTCAACAATATTTAGGAAGCAATCTCCTGTGCACAACCCTCTTCTACATCCGTTCATGTGCCAACATCTTAAGGAAAATGACCTGCACCACACTTTACTTGGTCGACCTCTAACGAAGAACAGGAAGAAGAGGAAGAGGAAGAGGAAGGGGAAGAAGTAGGACATCAAGGTGGAGATTCTAGTGGCAAAGAACAAACCGAGGGAGATGACGAAGAAGATAGCTCCGATGAAGAAGATGATGGTGATAAGTAGGTATTCTCTTTCTATCTTCATTATTTTGACAAAATGATATGTTATTATGTTGCAAATAATGGTAGGTATTTTGTTCTAAGTTTGACTATGTAATATTTGTCCGACAATGGTAATCTGGTTATGACTTGTAGTTGATTTTCTTTGTTTGACTAAATGAATGTCCATGTTATTTTTTTATTATAAATTTTCTATATTATCCTTTTGGAAACTCTTCTTTTTGTCGATGACAAAGGGGGAGAAAGATATTACTCAAATTCTATTTACAGGGAAATATAAGCAAAAATTATGGGGGAGAAACAACGAGCATAGTAGCAAGTATAGATTCAGGGGTGATATAGATCAACAAAGCTTGTCGAGATTCATTCATAACAAATGGAGTTGTCATCATCAAAAAGGGGGAGAATGTTGGATCTTGAGTTTTGATTGCTGAGAAGACACAATGATTCATGAATATGCGACCACTACGACGACCGGACTCAACGTCTCGATGTATGGTTCGTATAGTCTATATATTTAAGTAGAGTCGTGTATTATGTATATAGAGTCAAGTCTAGTTGCTTTGTTAAGATCTTCTCTCAAGAATCATCACTCTCATTCAAATATACACATACATTTGTACTCGATTTAAAAATAATCATTTTCTAACTCAAATGCACTCAGGTTTCATGAACTACACAGTTCAGTCGACTGAACTGATGCCCTTAGTCGACTGAACCCGTGCATATTATTTTTTTAAAATATACATGGACCAGTCGACTAATGGCATCATTCAGTCAACTGAGTCTGTTCAATTTAACATATATGTGCATATTTTTGAATTCAGTTGATTGAATGCTCAAAGTCAGTCGACTGAAAACTGCAACTGCCATTTTTCTTGAATAGACACCTTTTTTGAAGAGATATCTTCCTTGTCAAGGGATGCAACCATTGCCATTTGCAGAGATCTCTTCACCAGCGGTTGCAACTCATTATCTACTATAAATACACTTGAGTTTCATTGATAAAATCACTTAATTTTCTTACCTCTCTTGATCTAGTTTGAACTACATTCTTTAAATCTATTGCTCACCTGATTTCATATATACATTGCTTACAATCACACTTTCATATCTTACAAGCAATTCTAATCTCCCTATTCTTCATCTACACATAATCATACACATCATTTTTGAGGAGAAGATTATAGGAAGGGTGTACATCATTGACTTATCTGTGCTATTCAAGAGCATACTCAGTCAGAAACAACTTTACTATTTGTATTGGAAGTCCTATTCAGTTGCTCAAGCGGTAGAAGTGCTATTTGGTTATCTAGGCGGTAGAAGTCCTATTCGGTTGTTCAAGTGGTGTAATACCTATTCCACCGAGTGAAGTGAGGGCTGCTAGTTTTAATTCCAGAAGGAGTCCGGGAATGGACGTAGAACGGGAAGTTCGAACCAGTATAAAAATCTTTGATGTCATTTTACTTTACTGCTATTTTTATTTTACAATTATTTTCCGCATTAGTTATCTATTATATATTCTATATTACACGATCCTATGGCACAGTCTCTTTCAGGGACCAACAGTTAACCGATCAAGGGCATTGATCGACCGTTGGTGATGTAGGGGTCGACCAGTGGGTTTGGGGTATCATTCCTGTGCATTTTTCTACGTTTGTTCTTCTTTATTCTTCCTTCCTACTTCATCATTTTACCCTGAATCTTCTCCAATCCAATCTATATTCAAAATTCTTGCTTATACTATGATTTTATTAAGGTTAGTTTAACACTGGTTTGGATTCTATATTTGTTCAGAGTTGTAGAAATAACATTCTTTCCATCTTACACAATTTTGTTACCCTTTCTTCAACTTACACTAAAATTCATTCATTTCTTCAGTATGAATTATCCTTAATATGTAATTAATGTGTAATCTAACCTAAACCATGGTTATATCATTAAGCTTTACAATATACTTTGGATTAGAGAGACTTCACTTTCCAAAACTACCGAAGCACATGAATAAACTTCGGTCCTTCGCTGTCCGGATCTATAACGTCTTAGATCCTATGAGTTATGCCTCCAAAGTAGTATGATCTTGTAATAAGTCATGCACCCTTCATTTCTCTAGTAGTTTTGTTGGATTCTATTGAGAAACAAAAAATGTGCCTTTTTCAATTTGTGTGAAGAAGAGGGAAGAGGAAGAAGAAAATGGAATGGTGAAGATAAATGAAATTTTGGATTCTAGTTGGTATGTGCTCCTTTTTTTACAGTTGGAGGAAAAAATTGAAATGTCCATGTAATTTCAAATTTAAATTCAAAATCCTAAAGCCCATTTAGCTCCAAAACTCATTTTTTTCATATATCCTCCATATGATCTCTGAATCAAAGCCGATACTTACCAGAAAGACGTGCTTACACAACAGTGTAGCTTGGTAGAGATAGGGTTATGCCCTGTGGGCAATTATAAATTCTGTTACATATATCTAACTCGATAACCAACCTAGTTCATAATAAAGTTGTTTGATTTCTATAATATACTTTGTTATATTATTATAAGATTAATTAAGTACATAATATAAAGTATGTTAAGTAGATAATCCTTAAATGATATGTTATGTGATAGTAATTACAATGTGTTGTAATTGGGAAAAATTTATTACATTTGAATCATATATTATTTTAAATGTTCCTAGTCAAGATGTTTCGAGAAAGGTTGTCAATACATTTGTTAAGGCTAAAATACATAACGCTCTCCAAATGTTGGTCAGTGTGTTATTCATGGCTATTGGGGCACCAAGTGGTCATGTACGGAGAGTTATTGGATATTTGTGGAATGACTCACTCGAGAGTTTTCTGTTGCTTAATATAACTACGGTCAAAAAGCGAATGTCGAAATGATGATGTTACATGGTTCCCTCGACTTGAGAATGCTGTGGAACTTCAATATGGACACTCCACTTTGATTATAGTTAAATTATGGTATAACGTCTATTGAACAACTGTAGTTGGGTTGAGTTAAAGTATTGAAAGTGAAACACCATTCAATTGAGAATTTGTCTCCTCGATTATATTAGGTAGCATCATGGTCAACTATAGTCAACTAAAAGTCAAAGTCTTTGGCTAAAGCAATATGGTTAATACTAATTGTTATTATTGAACTAAAGAATTTTTTTGGACTAATCAAGTTTAATGCAGACGATATTGGAATTTAACTAAAACCAAATTTCATAAATCCAAAGTTGATATAGTTTTGACTAAGAGAATTGGTGTAAATAATTGTTACCACTGGTACCACTTAAGATAGTAAAATTGGATTTTATCGAAAAGATGTGTATGTAATAAATTCAGCCTAAACACATATCGTAGGCTAAGTTATGTATGAATGTAAATATTCAAGTTGTTCGATATCAATAGTTGATTGAATCTACACCTTTGAGTCGTACAGCCATAATGATGAATACTCCAAAAAACCACACGATTTTATTAACTTATAGTTATTGTAAATTAATTAATATTTATGAAGTATTAATTATTAAATTTTATTTTTTATGTTTGAACACCATTAGAATTTAATAAAGTGCATATATAGAAGTTATATATGCACATGTCAATATACGATATATTTAAATTGGATTTAAATTGATTAATTGCTAAGTATGTTTGGGACTTTTTAGGCCTGTATTGCCTCGTTTAGTCCGCCCGTGCATGAAGAAAGGGAGACGAATTGATGAGATTTAATAAGGAAATAAAGAGGAAAGGTTTTAAATGAGGGAATTAGAACGATTCTAATGTTTCTTTTAAAATAAATTTTCTTTCATTCATTCATTGATTCTTCTAACAATTCATTTTTCTTATGCTCTCCCCTTTCTCTCCCCCTTAGGCCAAAAATTCATAGTTCCCATGCTAGAAAATTTTCCAAAACAAAATCAAAATAATTTAAATTAAATAAACACAAAGGTGGTGCTTTAGAGCATTGCAACTTTTGGAGATGATTGAATCTGATCTAGGTGTTTTATTCTACATCCAAGGAATGATTTTTGGTTTCATATTAAGGTAATATTATACTTTTATTTTATTACATAATTCACTAATGTTAATATCATTTATATCTTCCTAATCTACTTCTCTTCTGATTATGTTCTCATCTTATATGTATTGTTTATATCTCGAACTTTTTATAATGAATTTATATATGTCTGCATTTTCGATCTATTTTTGTTTTTGATTTGGATAATAATGGTTAAATAAAAAAACAATTTTTGATTTTTAAACTAATTTTAGTTTATTGATATAATTTTGTAATTTTTCTTATATACAAACCTAAATAAGCTACATGCATTGAATGGTTGAAATCATTTGAAAAATGATTTCCTGTTTTATATTAAATTCATTTGATAATTGTTTACATAATTATAAAGGTGTCTCAATTCAAAATTCATAAGTTGACTTTTGTGCAAGATTATGAACCTACTTTGAATCCTTCAAAAGTTAAGGCTAACTTTCTATTTATTAACTTTAAGTTTTAACACATACATATAAAATCATAAAGTTTAGAAATTTATGTTGTTTTTAAATTTAAAACATTGTTTGTAATTATTTACACATGCATACATATATGTTACTAATTTTAAATTATTTTTTTTTGAAATGGTACTTAGATACAACATGTCACCGGGACAACATAATACAAATCACATGTCAATATATGTTCGAGTCACGCTACGCAAGTTTCGAACTTGTGACCTCTCGTACCAAAGCTAAATCACTTAACCACTAGGACAATGGTGCTTGTCTTTAATTTAAATTTTAAAATGAAATCTATGTGTTTCCACAAGAGTTCCTTTTATAAAATTTAATTAAATTTTATAAAAGGAACTCTTGTGGAAACACATAGATTTCATTTTAAAACCTTTTTATGTCAAAATTAGATTTAAAATTGTTCATACTAGATTTCAAAACATTTAAAATGTTCAAAACAAAAAAATATTTTAACACACACACACACTCTCTTATATATATATATATATATATTTGTGTGTGTGCGTGCGCTAGCATGCATGAGTGTTTTTGTGTGTAATTTTTATTATATGTACTAGTGTAAATTGCACATGTATTTAATAGTTAGAAATATTTACTTTCTATTTAACAAAAAATAATGGATGGATGTGTGCTATACATACAAAAGCTTTGGTGGTCATAATACTTTTATTTTAAGCAGTTTTGTTAGTGGTGTTGGCTACAAATTAGAAGAGAAATTTCATTCATGGATGGTCGGAATGGGGATGGTGGTGGAGTTTGCAAACCGATGGTAAGACTCCACTGATGAGTCTAGGGTATTTTTGGAATTTCAAAAAGAAACGGTGGAAATCATATTCATTGAATTCTCTTTATTAATAGTAGAGATATTTACAATTGTTATTTTTCGTATTAAAAAAAACATTGGAAAATAAAGGCATATATAAGGGGATAAATATGCTAATTGTGGTGTAATTTCCAGCACTTACATGTGGTCACGTTAACCATATACATGTCATATTTGTTGCACGTGCAGTATATACATACAAGTGTATTTGATGCACTTATAAATTAAGACTCATTTAGTTTTAATGAAACATCCTTCAAAAATATTAAGTAAAATACGATTAACTATTTATAAGTAGTAAGTGAAATTTCTAATTAATTGCACACCCATTACATTTATAACATAAAAAATAGTTTATATAATTAACAACTTGACTCTGCACTAGCCAAAATAATAATTCAAAGCAATTAAGTATTACACACATACACCTACAAGCGTATATTCGACATGCTATGTGAACATCGAATTTATTAAACTCCTTTTTGAACAATTTGAATTAAATGAGATTTTACTAAGAAAAACATTAGATTGGATCTAATAATCCTTTAGACTTTACAGGCCCAATGGATTCAAAATAGTAATTTTTTGAAATTTATCTATTTTACCCGCTTCCGACTGGCCTAATTCCTTCAATGGTATCAAAGCCTTAATGGTCGATGCTGTCTAAATAATTAGCAATATTAGAGCTAACTTATCAAAGCCTGTCCATTTAGTGGTGTCTAGAAAGGCAGTGTTTAAGGTTAGGTTTGGGTAATCAAGCAGTTTGCCATACTTAGCTACTAGCATGCCACGAAGGATGATGTAAGCACAAAGATTATCCCTAATAAAAAGGTCCAAATTGATTTTGGTCCTTGGTTTATTTTCATAATTTGTTTGAAAATTTAAAATTACATTTTAAATTTAAAAGTTAAGTTTAGAATATAATTTTTTTAAAGTTATTAAATGCATTCCAATTTTCCAAAATTACTTTGAGAAATTAAATATTTAATTTTGAAATTTTAAGCTTTAAAATTAAATTAATATAATTAATTAAGTTGAATAAAATAATTAATTAAAGTAAATTGATTAAAACAAATATGTTGTGTTTATGTATAACTATAATTGTTCCAATTATTGATTTATCTTAAAATTATTTATGATAAATTAAATTAAAATTTCAAATTAATGAAAATATTTAATTAAATTTTTTAATTAAATAAAATTAAATAAATAAAATCAATTAAAAGCCAATTGATTAAAATATATTCATATATTGCTATGTACACATAAACAAACTATAAATGTTATAGTTGATTAGCTAGCTTATGTAGTTTAAGATAAGTGATATAAAATTTTAGAAATTATGTATAAATAAAATTAAATATGATTCAATTAATAAGATTAAAAATAGTTACATAAGATTTAATTAATAAGATATATGTATATATATTATATAACTAAATTAAATCACAAAAGTCATAGATAAGTTAATACTTATATAACATTATATATATAAAGTTAAGTGGAACTAGAAAGAAACCCAAATGAGATTTAAGGAATAAGAACATATGTGTAGTATGTATACCGTGATTTTAGATGTGTGACACTTGAATCATGATGGTATTTTACAAAAATATTTTATTCTCAAAATTGATATCACTCATTATATGTATATTAAAGATTATGGATCTTTTAATATAAGTTGTCCACTACTATTTACATATTAATAGATTAATTGCATACTTTTTAGTTGTTGGTATTCCCCAATCTAGAGATGTTATGTGTCATGATATTAATATATTGAATAGATGAGCCGAGATACATGAACATATTTGTTGATATTCCTCAAGGTACATGAAATAATGGGTACGCTTGAATAATCTCTTTCGATTTTTTGATATTCCTAAAGGCCGAGATGAGATTAGAACAATGACTGTAACGACCTGCCTTTTCGACCCTCAAAAGTCGACAGTAATACATCCACGGTATTCACGTGTCAAGCATTCGAGTGCCGGAAAGATAGATTGTTGGGTTGAAAGAAAAAAAAAGCAGAACATAATCTCACATCGTGACGAGTAATATATAATATACAATTAATCTTTGCAAAAGAGAGTTTTATATACATACAACAATTAGAGTGACTAACAATACAAAGCACCGGGGTACCACCTACCACAGTACACCTCTGGATAAAATATACCGAGAGCCTCACATGGACCCCATGCATGACAAGATTGGTCTACCCCTTCCTGGATAGTATCGAATATGTCATCACCCCGTTTGCTTTGCAACCATTTCTCATGATCTCACATGCACATACCAAATCCAAAAATATCGATCTAGAAAGGTGAGGACCATACCCTAGAGGTAGCGAACCATATAGCCTTGCGGCATATCCCCTGTTTTAGCTATTCCCGGGTGTGAGACTTGAGGCAACGATTTATCTTTTATATAGCAATACCACTTGGAATGCTAACACTGCCCTCCAGGCAACAATACAATGCCAACATTCATCCATACAAGTTGTTTAGGATATGAACAAACTAAAGGCACTATTTCTGCTACATCCGTTTTGGATTCACCCTCAGGATTAGTAGCAAGTAGCCCTTGCACTTCAAAGAACTCCGTCTTTAATTCCATCATCTTTAAGATGTCCCAATTCGAACACTTATGCCGGTTCGAAGTGGTTTTCGGATAATTCTAATTGACTCAATCTCATTTTTTTCAAAAGTAAGCAGAAGATATAAGAGTCCTAAGGAGATGTCGAATATCCTCCCATAAAGTGAGAGACGTTTCACCGAAATGAATTCTCCCAAGGTATCTCAAATCTTATGAAATCACGAAGCTTTCATGTACTTCCTAATTCAAAATAGGTCAAGTTATTGATAGTGGATAAACCATTATTTGTAAAGATCTACAAATCCGTACCCCTTTTGAGCCGACAATATTCCATACCAATTCAACTCAAAACGGGCGGAAATGCGAATCTTTAGGGTTAAAGAAGAAAGAGGTAGAAGAAGAAGATAGAAAAAAGAAACATAAAAAATATCAGAATCTCACATTCGCAGCGGAACAATATATAATAGATGAGTGAATAATCTTTATAACAAAGAACTATATCAGTTTATACAATACATCATCAGAGTTTGCAACAACAACACACATCACTGGACAGTTATATAAACTTGTCCACATTACAGAATATACAGCGGAATAATACTAGTATAAGTGATACGTCTCGCCATCCAACTCGCCTCCAGATCTCCGCAGTAATCCATCCAGATCCAATTGATAACCTTATTCTAGGCTGCCCGTGTGGAAAATTATGGGAACCCAGAGTTTAGAAAGGGAACAATAAACCCCAGTTCAGTCATGGGACTGGTGTGAGATCTAAAAAAAAACAGTTATTTTCACAAAGAACATAAAAGAAATTCGCAATGCTTTTGGAAAACGAAACTACCATAAGGCCTCCCGCCACACACACAATGCAAACACAGAATTGGAGGAGATTTCTCCTTATGATAGTCAAACATGCTTGATATGCAAAATCTTTTTTTTATATTATCATTAGTGCCTAGTGTGTAAAACATTTCGAAAGTATAATATTAATCTTAGCCAGCATACAACCATTATTGTATGCCTACTATAGCTACCATGTTTTGTGGCAGGTTACCGCCACGTTGCATGGCAGGTTATACAACTAAACCGTACAAGGTTTGTATTGTTTCTTGGATTTTCCAACAAATGGTCAGGCTAAGGAACTTCCTATGCCAAATGGGTACGCCTCTGGTGGGATGTCCCGAGAGCTTAACCAGCTCTCTGCCAACACAAGGCCGGGTTACCTCTGTACTTAGGTAACTACTACTCGAGTATGCCACCCCCCGGTCGTTTGTGACCTTTATCCGAGGGCCCTCGATCACAAAGCAACAACCACACAGTAAATGAGATTGAAGCAACCACATAGGTAAAGTATCTGGGCTCCATACCATGATACCACCTTTTTCCAGAAGGAAATAACATACCCTAAAGGGTGCGACCCTCATAACCTTGCCGCATCTTTCCCGTTTCGACCATTTCCGGGGAGTGAAGTTCGATAAGGTCTCGTCCACAAAGCTACGCTTTACACGAAAGCCATGCTTTGATCAAAAAATGATCAACAACACACAGCAACACTCAGCATGCCACATTACCAATTTGGAAGTATATCACTGATAACCTTCAACTACATAACCTCTGAGCTCGTATGTCTCAGAGAAGGGTGTTAAGCTAAGAGAGTAAATATTCGCCACCAAACAGAAGTGTATTTGAAAGAAATATGCTTAATATCTCAAAGTGTAATGTCAGACATACAACCATACAAATCTGTTCCGGGTTCGAACAGAACCGAAGGCACTTTCAAAGAAGCCCTTGCAATCCCGGTATTTACAGTCCCGATCGGACTTCCCATCACATATGGAGATCTCTATACCGGAGCAACTCAGTGCAGAGACATTTGATAGGTTATCCTATCGTTTTCGAAGACACCCGGTCTTCATCACCGGTCTTCAAATGCTATCCATTTACGTCGTATCACTATTTGGAATGGGTTATTTGACACAAAGTCCTCTCCCGGCTAAACCGAATAATGAGCGCTTGTTTTGAAAACAAATTCAAGTGCTATTTCAAATGCCAACATTGATAGTCGGTTATTTAACTATCAAACAACATTCACAACAATCAAGCCTCAATAATTTCCCCAAATTGTTTATACTGATAGTTGGATATTTTACCATCAAGCAATATTCACAATAATCATCCAATCTAAATAATTTTTCCCAATTATTAAATCTCAAAATATCTTTGCAAGATATATATTTTCCACACTTCATCACTTTGAAAACCCATTTCAAATCACTTTTCACTCGCGGAATAAAATTCACGATATTATTTATTTCCACTAGAAATCTGCCAAGTCCGAATACTTTAAAGTAATTTAAATCACTCATCCAAATTATACTTGGAAATATTTCCAAATTGATTTCCAAATTAATTTCCAACACAAAATCAATTTTTCATTCAAACACCAAATCAGTTTTCATATTGATTTTCCAAATATTTATTTTCAAATACCAAATCAATTATCAAATTGATTTCAAAAAAATTTATCACCTTTTAAATAAATCCCTTTATTCTATCCAAATTATTTAAAATTCCATTTTCAATAAATTCTTCAACTTTTAAACAATATTATTCAAAACCCATTTATTAATATATTTTCCCATATTTTGGAAATAATTCGATAAGATTTCAAAAATCAACTTTATGCTTTTAAACTCCTTCTTTTAAATTCACCCAATTCTTTCAAAAGGGATTTACTTAAAATTTCCTACTTAAATTTAAAAAATCCAATTTTATTTATTTTTGGTATCCAACGGTACCAAAAATACATTCAGCTAAATTATAGCCATCAACAAATTCAATCATCAATATTATCATTCACAGATTATCAATAAATCATCACACAACATATGAAACAAATTCATACAATTTGAGGAATCCAGTTGGATCCCTCCAACCTGTTTCCCTGCATCCACAGATGTTAGCACAACAGTTAAATACCCATTCCACTTCGAGGTGGAATATCGCGGTATATGGGATTTATATAATATCATCCGCTATTATGCGGCGCATAGGGTCTCATCTGCTATATAATGCGGGAAATCAACCATTCCAAATATATATATATATATACACACACTACTATCATATATACTATCATCCAACAGATAAATTATTAATTTCATCCAAGCACATCCAACAATTTAAATTAACTAGGCAACAAATTTGCGTGAGAAGATCTCACCTTTAACAATGCATGCAACCCATTTCCATTCTCGCTTGATTTCACAATTTTTTGAACCTTGTAACAAACATGACAAGGATTTATTAATATTCGAAATAATCGAATAAATTATATTTAACTTAACTAACACTTTGGTTTTAAACTAATAATTTAGTTTTAACTAATTTCTTTTAAATAAAATATTTTTCTTAGTAACTAATTTTTTTTGATAAGTTAATTAAACACCTTAATCTCCATAATACGTTATTTTTAGAAATAACTAGTAAATTTTAAGATGCATATATACATACATACATACATATATATATATATATATATATATATATATATATCTTTTTCCAGATTTGTTTATATATAACAACTTTCTGTTTTCTCTTCCTGAAATTAACCACAGTAGTTACTTTATGACTTACTGTTTTTATTAAATTTAATAAAAAGAAGAAAAACTACCTCACTGACAAAATCGAACGAACCCAGGTTCGATCGAAATCTCTGGCCACCCGATGTCATCACTCATCATCGCGACCCTCTACCTCGAACCACCATCGCACGCGACCACGACCTGCAAGGCCATCGAAACCCTAACGTCGCCGAACCACCACGTGGTGACAGAGATTATCGGCAGCTCGCACATGAACATCACACCCACGTACGTCGTTCCAGGTCACCATGCGCGCTCGAAACATCGTGATTCCCAAAACCTGCTCGTGATTCGCCGCAACGAGTTTGATCGACGATTGCTGCCTCCTGCCATCGCCATACCACGGCCGTCATCTCCATCAGAACTCGACCACGACTCGCCCCCGTTTTCCCAAAATCGAACGAAGAAGGATGTGCAAATTTATGCCAGGCTTGATTTCGAATTCGATTTTGAACGGCCATTGAATTGGATTTTTTTTTATTATCAGCAGTAGATTTCATTTCCATAGAGAAGAGGAGGGTCTCGATTTTAGCTTCTGAGTGAGATTTTGGGTTTTGAACGATAAGAAGAAGTGTAACGACCCCGAAATTTAAATTTATTTAAATTAATAATTAATTGAGTTTTTGAATTAAATTGAGTAATTAAATAAATTTTTGGATAAAATTAGTAAAATAAATAGATAAAATGGAAGCGAGTTTCCCCGATCGTATATGAGTGAATTTGAAAATAATAAATATATTGATATATATTCTATTTGAGTTTAAATTGTAAAATAAATGATGATGATAATATTAAAGTAAAATGTTTGAAATAGAATAAATTAGAAATTCAATTACATTGTAAAGTAATAAAATAACAAATACAACTTGAACAAAAGTTAAAATAAAAGAGGAATAAAAATAAGACAATAAAACAAAAAGGAATAAACAACACATGACAAAAATTTAACAACAAAGTTTCAACTTTAAAATGATGCAAGTAAAAACAAAACAAAACAAAGGATAAATTACAAAATATAAAACAAGCAAACAAGAAACTGTACATACAATAAACAAAGTAGCAAAGGTATGAAACAAAATCTTCTCCATGTAATAATCAGCCGAGTAAAATAAGAACATCAAGTACAAACAAATAAAAAAAATAAGTATGGCCGAAGTAAACAAATCTTTAGCACCCTACCTCTAAAACATCTCCAGCCATGCCTATATTGTACAAACAAACAATATAACCTGTAACATCTTCCTTTTATATACATCAAGCTTCTCCTCTCTGTTCGAACCCTGTAACCAAATTTTCATCAACCTGAGAACAAACTAAAGTCTGGATAATCGAGCCTGGAATCTCAACAGCAGTTAGCAATCTCTAATCAAAATACAGATTTAAAACAAATGCAAAGATAAGCAGATCATCTCAAATCAAGTTCAGGTTCAACTGTAAGTGAATTAAAGATTTCAAAAAAAAAACCAACCAAGCTCAGATCGAAAGTATAACTTCCAGATTTCAAATAAATCATTCCCAGGCTTGTTCTATGTCTTCATTTCAAAGGTGAGCAACTCCTATTTTTAGAGCCTACCCTGTTTTGATTTCTTGTTGCTTGTGAGTAAACATGTCAATTTTTTTTCTTCTTTAACCTGTACATCAGTTCATAAATAAATTTTGTGCTTCACTGTATATTTTAGCTAGGTAATGCCGAGTATAAATTATTGTACTGGGTAGTTTGACATAGTTTGTTCTTGTTGTTTCTGGTTACAGAGTTACCATAAACTGGAAGATTTAATGTATTATCCTCTAGCCATCATTGGACTTAAAGTATTCAATAAACAAGTCTGTTTAAACTTGAATTTTAGTTCAAAGTTCATTGTAAGCTAGATATAGAGGTATTGACTCTGTAAACTTAGTTTACAGTGGAAGGGATGAACATTTGATAAATTCGAACATTTCAAACCATTGATTCAATTACATAACTTGAATGCCTACTGGAATTTATGATTTTTAAAACTAAAACGAGGATTTTTAGTGTGAGATTTCAAGAGCAGTTCGCATTTGAATAAAATTTGAATTTTTATCAATTTCTCGAAATTAAATCAGTGATAAATGATGAAACTTGAATTGAAGCTTGCTTGATCCTCATGGAAGTCAGGAAAAATGTTAAAGAAAATTTCGATTGTGTGGATTGAGGGTACGAGATTAAATTAGGGTTTAAGGAGTTAGTTGTTTGGGTCTGGAAAACGAGGTGATCACTTCACCTCTGTCGAATCGAGCCACGCGAGTTTCTGGGAATGAGTAGGAAATGGGGTTGGCGTGGTGTAGTCGAAGTCGCGGCGTCTCTGGTGGTATGAGGAGCGGCGACGCGAGACGTTTTGCTGATGATGGTTATGATGGGTGTTGGGTCGAATTGCTCGATCTCGAATTCCGTTCGAATGTGTCGAACTGGGTGATGGATGGGAATGAGTCGATCATCGTCGACATGGGGATGAAGCCGGCATCGATTGCCGAGGCTCCGGCGCCTCGTGCATGTGCACGCGTGTGCACTTGTGTCTGGACCATTGTGTTGTTGGGGGAAGAAGAGATCGTTCTCGAGCTTGAAAACGTGCGAGCCTGGGAAAACTCGGAGCAAGTGGGTGGAGGACTCGAGTATCATAGGGATGGAATCGGGTTTTTGGTCAAACTGGAATAATATGTTGTAAAAGTGTAAAGTTAAAACAACTGTTTTTACAAGTTTTAAATATTGTAACTTAATAAAGAGTTTAACGGTTAAAGCCAAGTTTAAATCAATGTTAAATATGAATCCAAGTTTTCTTGAATTCAAATCTGTGATTCAAATCAGTTTTTAAATCTGAATGTTTTATTTAACATTCGATTTAAGAGAGTTATAAAATTTGTTTAACTTGAATGCTTAAGTTATTTTAAAACTTAATCTAGAAGTAAAATTAAGTGATGATTACTCAGGAGAATTAAAGGATTAATCAATGTAATTAATTTGTGAATTAAGGATTATTAATTAAAATATTAATTAATGATTAAAGTTGATTACTCAACTGATTAAACAAAAATTACTTAAAGGCTAATTAATTGATGAAATTAATTGAGGATTAATTTATTAATTTAAGATAATTTATGAAATGATGAATTAAATAATTAAAGGTTGATTTTTAGTTAATGAATTTTACTTAAAGGTTAATTAATTTATTATGAATGGTAAATTTATAAATGATAAAGAATAATTAATCAAAATAATTTGTAAATCATTAAAATAAATTTAACCAGGATTAGTAATTTATTCATAAGAAATTTATTTGATTTAAATTTATCAGATAATAAATTTGACCTTACTTATGAATGTTTGAATTCTATTGGATGATTTAATTGTTTGATATCCCTGATATATGATGCTTTGTGATACACCCTGATTCATGTTGTGATCTGTAGTTTACTTACCTGTGATATATATCTGTGATCTGTGAATGAACGATAAGCGTTATAGTTTATATCGCTTATCAACTATATCCTGTATTTCGTTATGTGATGATTGATGTTGCACTATTGTGTGTGAAACCCCTGGACTACACTTTACACCCACAAATATGGATTTCACGTGGAAATCGGTTAAGTCACAGATAATTTAAATTTGATTGTTTTTGAAATTAAATTTTTTAATTTCAATTGATTTTGAAATTGGAAATTTGGGGTTTAAAGTGAAAAGCTTTTGAAATAGAATTTCAAAGATAAAAGTTATTTTGAATAACTTAACCGAGTTTTTGAAAATTTAAATAATTAGATTTAAATTTGAATTCAAGTTTGAAATTAAATCTATGATTTGGAAACTAGGGATAAAAGATGATATAAATGTGTTTGTATGAATTAAACCATTTTAAAGTATTAATTTGGGAATTTGAATTTAAACCAAGAATTTCAACTCGTATGAATGAATCAGATTTCCAAATTGAAAACTGTTGTTTTCAAAAGAATAAAAGCTTTTAGATAAGAAAAGAAATTCCAGTTTAAATTAAAGGAATTTCAAGTGAATTGAAAAAATGATTTTCCAAGTTATAAATGAAATTGTTTTGAAAGCTATGAATTAAATCTGTTTGTTTTTAACAGATTTAAAATGATGATTTATTTAAACCATTCGAAATGAAATTGTTTTGAAAACTATAAGTTAAATCTTTGATTTAAAGATTTAACGAATTAATTAAACTGAAATGGAAATCGATTTGGAAAATCTGTGAATGAATCTTTGTGAAATTAAGTGAACTTTGTGAATTGAATCTTTTTTGTTTAAAAAGATTAAAATGGTAATTTGATAAACCATTTGTAAAGAAAGTTTGGGTTTAAGTTGTGACTTAATTGAAATCCCATTATCCATTTGTTTTTGAATATTGCGCTCACTATTCGGGTTAGCCGGGAAAAGACAATTGTGTCATATAACCCATTCCGAATAGTGATACGTCGTATATGGATAGCATTTGAAGACCGGTGTTGAAGACCGGATATTTTTCGAAAATGAAAGGACAACCTGTCGAATGTCTCTGCACTGAGTCGCGCCGGTATAGAGATTTATATCACTCTTTTGTGACGGGAAGTCCGGACGTGATTGAAAGTTATCCGGAATTGCAAGGGCTTCGTGAGAAGTGCCTTCGGTTCTGTTCGAACCCGGAACAGACTTGTATGGATACATGTATGACATTACACTTTGAGATATAAAGCCGATTTCTTTCAAATACATATCTGTTTGGTGGCGGAGAATTTATTCTCTTAGCTTAACACCCTTCTCTGAGACGTACGAGCTCAGAGGTTATGTAGTTGAAATTTATCAGCAATATATCCCAATTTGGTAATGTGGCATGCTGAGTGTTGCTGTGTGATGATCAGTGTTTGATCATTTGCGATATGATCATTTATTTGATCTTATATCTTTATGATCATAGGTTGATCATTTGTTTGACCCGAAGCATGGCTTTGTGACAAAGCGTAGCTTTGTGGACGAGACTTCGTCGAGCCTCACACCCCGGAAATGGTCAAAACAGGAAGGATGCGGCAAGGTTCTAGGGAGTAGCGCCCCTTAGTGTATGTCATTCCTTCTGGATAAAGGTGGTATCATGGTATGGAGCCCAGATACTTAACCTCTGTGGTTGCTGCAAGTTTATTACTTTGTGGTTGTTGGAAATCGGGGATCCTCGGGAAGATCGGTGACGATCGGGGGATGACATACGCATGTCAGTAGTTACCTATTTTTGCAGAGGTAACCCGGCCTTGTGTTGGCAGAGATCCGGTTAGGTTCTCGGGTCGTCTATTCCAGGGACGTACCCATCGTGGAAAAGGAAGTTCCTTAGCCTGATCATTTGTTGGAAATCCATCTTCCAATACGAACTTTGTACGGTATTAGTTGTAAAACCTGCCATTTACGTACGGTGGTCACCACTGTTTAGATGGTAGCTATAGTATGCATACGATACTGGTCGTATGTTGGCTAAGATTAATATTATACTTTCGAAATGTTTTCTACACTATGCACTAATGATAATATCCAATGATTTGCGTAGTAAGCATCTTTGACTATCATAAGAAGAAATCTCCTCCAATTCTGCGTTTGCATTGTGTGTGTGGCGGGAGGTCTTATGGTAGTTTCATTTTCCAAAAGCATTGCGAATTGACTTTAAATTCTCTGCTGTTTGTTTTAAAGATAAACTGTTTTTGTTGCTCACACCAGTCCCATGACTGATCCGGAGTTTATTGTTTATTTCCTAAACTCTGGATGCTCAAATTTTTTCTACACGAGCAGTCTAGAGTTGGGTTTTTCAGATATTCAGGATTAGTAGGTTATCTGGAGCTAGTTCAGTTCTTGGAGTTCATGGACTGACGTTGCTTATCTTGGAGCATTCTGTTGGAGACATTCTATTCCGCTGTTGGTGTTATCGTTTTCTATTCCGCTGCTATTTGTTGTATCATATCTCTGATGTATATTGATATTCATTGTATCACTCTGTTGTATCAGATATTGTATATCAATGTATTATTCATTTCTTCCGCTGTGTTATTTACTTAACTGTGTTATAAGCTCCGGCGACTCGGATTTGAACGCTCGAATCTACGACATTCGAGTACGATGTAAAGTATGGATGTCGATTTTCGAACGCGAAAATTCGGATCGTTACATTTGGTATCAGAGCTTTGGTTGAACTTTAGCTCAGGTGTATAACACGTTAAGTAGCTCATTAGAGATAGAGTGAAGTAAACTCTAGAATGAGAAAATCCTTAAGATATCTGTCTGAACGTCTCAGTAAATTCTCTTACTATCCACTGATAGTGAGTATGAGTGCAAGAAGAAGACGAGATAGGGTACAGGAAATACGACTATAAATGGTCAATACCCTGCAACACTGGGAACAAACTTTCCTATCAATCTTCTTTGATTCGTCTTTCCAAATTCTTTTGATTGCTTCGTGACAGCTACAAGAAGAAGTTTCGGTGTGATGAAGGCTCTATGAATCGTTGTAGAAAATTCTTACCTCGTATCTTCATCGGTTTCTTATCAGCTTTTTGATTTAAACTTTAATGAATTTGAAATTCTATTGTAATTTCTTGTGAATATCGAAGTCCGAAGAGGGACAAATTAGTATGTATTCTAAGATATTCCGACTTGAGTTTGGAATCCATATCTTGTATTCGAGTAATTATAGGAGATCGCATCTATCTATCTCTTTGTTTTTTTTCGTGCCTGCGAATTTCGAGGACGAAATTCTTTTAAGGGGGGAAGTTTGTAACGACCCCGAAATTTAAATTTATTTAAATTAATAATTAATTGAGTTTTTGAATTAAATTGAGTAATTAAATAAATTTTTGGATAAAATTAGTAAAATAAATAGATAAAATGGAAGCGAGTTTCCCCGATCGTATATGAGTGAATTTGAAAATAATAAATATATTGATATATATTCTATTTGAGTTTAAATTGTAAAATAAATGATGATGATAATATTAAAGTAAAATGTTTGAAATAGAATAAATTAGAAATTCAATTACATTGTAAAGTAATAAAATAACAAATACAACTTGAACAAAAGTTAAAATAAAAGAGGAATAAAAATAAGATAATAAAACAAAAAGGAATAAACAACACATGACAAAAATTTAACAACAAAGTTTCAACTTTAAAATGATGCAAGTAAAAACAAAACAAAACAAAGGATAAATTACAAAATATAAAACAAGCAAACAAGAAACTGTACATACAATAAACAAAGTAGCAAAGGTATGAAACAAAATCTTCTCCATGTAATAATCAGCCGAGTAAAATAAGAACATCAAGTACAAACAAATAAAAAAAATAAGTATGGCCGAAGTAAACAAATCTTTAGCACCCTACCTCTAAAACATCTCCAGCCATGCCTATATTGTACAAACAAACAATATAACCTGTAACATCTTCCTTTTATATACATCAAGCTTCTCCTCTCTGTTCGAACCCTGTAACCAAATTTTCATCAACCTGAGAACAAATTAAAGTCTGGATAATCGAGCCTGGAATCTCAACAGCAGTTAGCAATCTCTAATCAAAATACAGATTTAAAACAAATGCAAAGATAAGCAGATCATCTCAAATCAAGTTCAGGTTCAACTGTAAGTGAATTAAAGATTTCAAAAAAAAAACCAACCAAGCTCAGATCGAAAGTATAACTTCCAGATTTCAAATAAATCATTCCCAGGCTTGTTCTATGTCTTCATTTCAAAGGTGAGCAACTCCTATTTTTAGAGCCTACCCTGTTTTGATTTCTTGTTGCTTGTGAGTAAACATGTCAATTTTTTTTCTTCTTTAACCTGTACATCAGTTCATAAATAAATTTTGTGCTTCACTGTATATTTTAGCTAGGTAATGCCGAGTATAAATTATTGTACTGGGTAGTTTGACATAGTTTGTTCTTGTTGTTTCTGGTTACAGAGTTACCATAAACTGGAAGATTTAATGTATTATCCTCTAGCCATCATTGGACTTAAAGTATTCAATAAACAAGTCTGTTTAAACTTGAATTTTAGTTCAAAGTTCATTGTAAGCTAGATATAGAGGTATTGACTCTGTAAACTTAGTTTACAGTGGAAGGGATGAACATTTGATAAATTCGAACATTTCAAACCATTGATTCAATTACATAACTTGAATGCCTACTGGAATTTATGATTTTTAAAACTAAAACGAGGATTTTTAGTGTGAGATTTCAAGAGCAGTTCGCATTTGAATAAAATTTGAATTTTTATCAACTTCTCGAAATTAAATCAGTGATAAATGATGAAACTTGAATTGAAGCTTGCTTGATCCTCATGGAAGTCAGGAAAAATGTTAAAGAAAATTTCGATTGTGTGGATTGAGGGTACGAGATTAAATTAGGGTTTAAGGAGTTAGTTGTTTGGGTCTGGAAAACGAGGTGATCACTTCACCTCTGTCGAATCGAGCCACGCGAGTTTCTGGGAATGAGTAGGAAATGGGGTTGGCGTGGTGTAGTCGAAGTCGCGGCGTCTCTGGTGGTATGAGGAGCGGCGACGCGAGACGTTTTGCTGATGATGGTTATGATGGGTGTTGGGTCGAATTGCTCGATCTCGAATTCCGTTCGAATGTGTCGAACTGGGTGATGGATGGGAATGAGTCGATCATCGTCGACATGGGGATGAAGCCGGCATCGATTGCCGAGGCTCCGGCGCCTCGTGCATGTGCACGCGTGTGCACTTGTGTCTGGACCATTGTGTTGTTGGGGGAAGAAGAGATCGTTCTCGAGCTTGAAAACGTGCAAGCCTGGGAAAACTCGGAGCAAGTGGGTGGAGGACTCGAGTATCATAGGGATGGAATCGGGTTTTTGGTCAAACTGGAATAATATGTTGTAAAAGTGTAAAGTTAAAACAACTGTTTTTACAAGTTTTAAATACTGTAACTTAATAAAGAGTTTAACGGTTAAAGCCAAGTTTAAATCAATGTTAAATATGAATCCAAGTTTTCTTGAATTCAAATCTGTGATTCAAATCAGTTTTTAAATCTGAATGTTTTATTTAACATTCGATTTAAGAGAGTTATAAAATTTGTTTAACTTGAATGCTTAAGTTATTTTAAAACTTAATCTAGAAGTAAAATTAAGTGATGATTACTCAGGAGAATTAAAGGATTAATCAATGTAATTAATTTGTGAATTAAGGATTATTAATTAAAATATTAATTAATGATTAAAGTTGATTACTCAACTGATTAAACAAAAATTACTTAAAGGCTAATTAATTGATGAAATTAATTGAGGATTAATTTATTAATTTAAGATAATTTATGAAATGATGAATTAAATAATTAAAGGTTGATTTTTAGTTAATGAATTTTACTTAAAGGTTAATTAATTTATTATGAATGGTAAATTTATAAATGATAAAGAATAATTAATCAAAATAATTTGTAAATCATTAAAATAAATTTAACCAGGATTAGTAATTTATTCATAAGAAATTTATTTGATTTAAATTTATCAGATAATAAATTTGACCTTACTTATGAATGTTTGAATTCTATTGGATGATTTAATTGTTTGATATCCCTGATATATGATGCTTTGTGATACACCCTAATTCATGTTGTGATCTGTAGTTTACTTACCTGTGATATATATCTGTGATCTGTGAATGAACGATAAGCATTATAGTTTATATCGCTTATCAACTATATCCTGTATTTCGTTATGTGATGATTGATGTTGCACTATTGTGTGTGAAACCCCTGGACTACACTTTACACCCACAAATATGGATTTCACGTGGAAATCGGTTAAGTCACAGATAATTTAAATTTGATTGTTTTTGAAATTAAATTTTTTAATTTCAATTGATTTTGAAATTGGAAATTTGGGGTTTAAAGTGAAAAGCTTTTGAAATAGAATTTCAAAGATAAAAGTTATTTTGAATAACTTAACCGAGTTTTTGAAAATTTAAATAATTAGATTTAAATTTGAATTCAAGTTTGAAATTAAATCTATGATTTGGAAACTAGGGATAAAAGATGATATAAATGTGTTTGTATGAATTAAACCATTTTAAAGTATTAATTTGGGAATTTGAATTTAAACCAAGAATTTCAACTCGTATGAATGAATCAGATTTCCAAATTGAAAACTGTTGTTTTCAAAAGAATAAAAGCTTTTAGATAAGAAAAGAAATTCCAGTTTAAATTAAAGGAATTTCAAGTGAATTGAAAAAATGATTTTCCAAGTTATAAATGAAATTGTTTTGAAAGCTATGAATTAAATCTGTTTGTTTTTAACAGATTTAAAATGATGATTTATTTAAACCATTCGAAATGAAATTGTTTTGAAAACTATAAGTTAAATCTTTGATTTAAAGATTTAACGAATTAATTAAACTGAAATGGAAATCGATTTGGAAAATCTGTGAATGAATCTTTGTGAAATTAAGTGAACTTTGTGAATTGAATCTTTTTTGTTTAAAAAGATTAAAATGGTAATTTGATAAACCATTTGTAAAGAAAGTTTGGGTTTAAGTTGTGACTTAATTGAAATCCCATTATCCATTTGTTTTTGAATATTGCGCTCACTATTCGGGTTAGCCGGGAAAAGACAATTGTGTCATATAACCCATTCCGAATAGTGATACGTCGTATATGGATAGCATTTGAAGACCGGTGTTGAAGACCGGATATTTTTCGAAAATGAAAGGACAACCTGTCGAATGTCTCTGCACTGAGTCGCGCCGGTATAGAGATTTATATCACTCTTTTGTGACGGGAAGTCCGGACGTGATTGAAAGTTATCCGGAATTGCAAGGGCTTCGTGAGAAGTGCCTTCGGTTCTGTTCGAACCCGGAACAGACTTGTATGGATACATGTCTGACATTACACTTTGAGATATAAAGCCGATTTCTTTCAAATACATATCTGTTTGGTGGCGGAGAATTTATTCTCTTAGCTTAACACCCTTCTCTGAGACGTACGAGCTCAGAGGTTATGTAGTTGAAATTTATCAGCAATATATCCCAATTTGGTAATGTGGCATGCTGAGTATTGCTGTGTGATGATCAGTGTTTGATCATTTGCGATATGATCATTTATTTGATCTTATACCTTTATGATCATAGGTTGATCATTTGTTTGACCCGAAGCATGGCTTTGTGACAAAGCGTAGCTTTGTGGACGAGACTTCGTCGAGCCTCACACCCCGGAAATGGTCAAAACAGGAAGGATGCGGCAAGGTTCTAGGGAGTAGCGCCCCTTAGTGTATGTCATTCCTTCTGGATAAAGGTGGTATCATGGTATGGAGCCCAGATACTTAACCTCTGTGGTTGTTGCAAGTTTATTACTTTGTGGTTGTTGGAAATCGGGGATCCTCGGGAAGATCGGTGACGATCGGGGGATGACATACGCGTGTCAGTAGTTACCTATTTTTGCAGAGGTAACCCGGCCTTGTGTTGGCAGAGATCCGGTTAGGTTCTCGGGTCGTCTATTCCAGGGACGTACCCATCGTGGAAAAGGAAGTTCCTTAGCCTGATCATTTGTTGGAAATCCATCTTCCAATACGAACTTTGTACGGTATTAGTTGTAGAACCTGCCATTTACGTACGGTGGTCACCACTGTTTAGATTGTAGCTATAGTAGGCATACGATACTGGTCGTATGTTGGCTAAGATTAATATTATACTTTCGAAATGTTTTCTACACTATGCACTAATGATAATATCCAATGATTTGCGTAGTAAGCATCTTTGACTATCATAAGAAGAAATCTCCTCCAATTCTGCGTTTGCATTGTGTTTGTGGCGGGAGGTCTTATGGTAGTTTCATTTTCCAAAAGCATTGCGAATTGACTTTAAATTCTCTGCTGTTTGTTTTAAAGATAAACTGTTTTTGTTGCTCACACCAGTCCCATGACTGATCCGGAGTTTATTGTTTATTTCCTAAACTCTGGATGCTCAAATTTTTTCTACACGAGCAGTCTAGAGTTGGGTTTTTCAGATATTCAGGATTAGTAGGTTATCTGGAGCTAGTTCAGTTCTTGGAGTTCATGGACTGACGTTGCTTATCTTGGAGCATTCTATTGGAGACATTCTATTCCGCTGTTGGTGTTATCGCTTTCTATTCCGCTGCTATTTGTTGTATTATATCTCTGATGTATATTGATATTCATTGTATCACTCTGTTGTATCAGATATTGTATATCAATGTATTATTCATTTCTTCCGCTGTGTTATTTACTTAACTGTGTTATAAGCTCCGGCGACTCGGATTTGAACGCTCGAATCTACGACATTCGAGTACGATGTAAAGTATGGATGTCGATTTTCGAACGCGAAAATTCGGATCGTTACAAGAAGATGACATGATTTAAAAGAAAGGGGCGACTTCGTACGAGTTAAAGTAGCGTGTTCGAGTGGATAAGTAGAAACCTATACGTTTCGGCTGTGATTTGATTTGAAAAAAAATACAGCCGACGTGAAAATTTCTTGACCGGTCAAACTATATATATCATATTTAAATTTAAATTTAAATAGTCTCGAATTTGTAGCTTAAAAACTAGACATCCTATCAAAGCATGCTGCCAGACGTTTATAATGTTATAACCCTATTCCGAACGCACTGGAAAAGGTTTCGAGTCCTCATTCGATCGTATGGATAAGATAGCTTTTTGGACTCAGTTATTATATTAAATTTCGATATAAATTTCAGCGCGTTTATATATCGTATAATCACCCGACAACTCCAAACACTATGGAAATTGAAATCCGATAATAATATTCTATTACGGATCCAATGGAACTAGTTTCGTCAAATTCCTAGACTGTGCCTCGGAAGGCCATTTTTAAATTCAATTTAAACAATAAAATTTCAAAACTGAACAAAACAGTTTCAAATTCAATTCTGAAGCTTTTATTATCTTCAGTATTATCAAAATAGATTTTCTAAGCCTTGAAATCATTTTTAATCAGCTAAAAAATCAAGATTCAATATTTTACTCAATTTTAATATATTAAATTCAATAATTTAATTGCCAAATTCATTCCGATATTTGAATTTCAAATTAAACTAACTTCCAGATATTTAAAATCAATTAAATATTCTGATTTCCAATGTCAAAAATTCAGGGTCGTCACATTCTTCCTGCCTTAAAAGAATTTCATCTCGAAATTACAAGTTAAGAAGAATGATCCTCAACCCATTTATCATTTTCCCTAAACCAAATAGTTTTATCAACTTCTAAAACCAATCTTCTTATCATAACCACCCTATCATCCTTATTAATTTTCCAAACATTTTCATAGTTTCAAGCAACTTTATTTTACTTCACAATTCAAAATTAAATTTAAATTCAAATTATCCAAAATTTATCAATTTTTTTCTAATTCTCTAGATTTTCGAAAAATTTCGCCAGCGTCTCCTTTGTGCGGCTAGTTCGGTACGACTACAAAATGTCCCTACGGACCCCAGATTTCAAAAAGAAAAAGAAAAGCCAAGCGGCTAGACAAGAAAGGATCAAATTTCATACTGAAATTTAAATACATACCCTTTTGTCGAGCAATTTAAATTATCTTCAAAAACAAAAAATCCACTTAGTGAAAATTCGATATTCACTTTTGTCCAATACTTTTAACTTCGACCAAAACAATAGTTTTCCCTTTTCTATTTCAATTCCTATGTTTCCATTACAATTTGAAAATCAATTTTCCGTCGACTGAGTCTGACAACATGGACCAGTCGACTGACAACATCATTCAGTCGACTGAGTCTGTGCATTTTAACATATATGTGCATATTTTTGAATTCAGTCGACTGAATGCTCAAAGTCAGTCGGTTGAAAACTGCAACTGCCATTTTTCTTGAATATACGCTTCTTTTCTAAAGAGATATCTTCCTCGTCAAGGGATGCAGCCATTGCCATTTGTAGAGATCTCTTCACCAGTCATTGCAACTCATTATCTACTATAAATAACTTGAGTTTCATTGATCAAATCACTTAATTTTCTCACCTCTTTTGATATAGTCTGAACTACATTCTTTAAACCTATTGCTTACCTGATTTCATATATACATTGCTTACAATCACACTTTCATATCTTACAAGAAATTCTAATCTTCCTATTCTTCATCTACACACACTCATACACATCATTCTTGAGGAGAATATTATAGGAAGGGTGTACATTATTGACTTATCTGTGCTATTCAAGAGCATACTCAGTCAGAAACAACTTTACTATTTGTATTGGAAGCCCTGTTCGGTTGCTCAGGCGGTAGAAGTCCTATTCGGTTGTCTAGGCGGTAGAAGTCCTATTTGGTTGTTCAGGCGATGTAATACATGTTCCTCCAGGTGAAGTGAGGGCTGCTAGTTTTAATTCCAGAAGGAGTCTGGGACTGACGTAGAACGGGAAGTTCGAACCAGTATAAAAATCTCTGGTGTCATTTTACTTTATTGTTATTTTTATTTTACAATTACTTTCCGCATTAGTTATCTATTATATATTCTATATTACACGATCCTATAGCACAGTCTCTTTCATTTGGTATCGGAGCAAGGTCATCTTATAACCGTAACATAGTTATCTAATATTTTAATATGGAAAACAACACTAGCACTACAACTAACACTGCCTTTCTTGAAGGACAATCTACTGCACGACCACCTCTATTGAAATGAACTATAACTATTAGGCTACTAGGATGAGAATTTATATATAAGCAAGTAGTTATAAAACCTGGAACATTATGCAATCTGAATATACCATACCTACTATAGAATATTCACAATGGTCTAACACACAAAAACTAGATGCTACTGCAAATGCTAAAGCTATGAACACGTTATATTGTGCATTAGACAAAAATGAGTTTAATAGAACAAGCATGTGTAAAATGGCTTATGAAATTTTGCATACACTTAAAGTTACACATGAAGGTACTAACAAAGTAAAACAGAGTAAAATCTCTATGCTCAAAAATCAGTTCCAGAATTTCAAAACAAAGCAAGATGAAACAATAATGAAATGTACTATAGATTCCAAGATATATATCATTCTCAACTTATACAGACTTTGATATTGTTTCAAAAATCCTCAACTCTCTAACGGATGAGTGGGAATGAAAAGTCTTAGCAATCGAAGAAGCTAACGACATTTCAACCATTAAAAAAGAAGGGTTGATAGGAAACCTAATGTCTTATGAAGTTAATCTCTAAGGAAAATGAGTACATCCTCAAGATATTAAGAATATAGCATTCCAAGCAGAAAAGGATGAATCCGATTCAGATGAAGAAGATATGGCATTCATTGCTAAAAATTTCAAAAAGTTTTGAAATTTAAAAAGAGCAACAAACTCGAATAATAAGAATAGCTCCAGTAACAATAACAACAGCAACAAACCATCATCATCAGCTCTAGAATGCTATGAGTGTCACAAGAAAGCCCACATGAAGAAAGACTGTCCCGATCGAAAGAAAGACAAATTTAAATACAAGAAAGACAGATTCAAAAAGAAAGCCTTCTCTGTCACTTGGGACGATTTAGAATCATCTTCATCATCAGATAGTGACTTAGACAATGATACGGAACAAGCCAACGTATGCTTTATGGCTGTAATGACCTGCCTTTTTGGATGTTTTAAGCAGACACACACGTTGGACTCAAACCATTCAAAAGGGCAGATTGTTATGGGGTAAATAAGAAAGGCAGAGAAAGAAAGAAAAACAAATACAGAATCTTGCAGCGGAATAACAAAATATAACAATCAAATAAACAGTTCATGAAGCTGTTTTACAAATAACATTTGATTTCACTTTTATAATACAGACCAGAGTTACATAAAACAAGAATAAATGACAAATAAATGCAGCGGGACAACATGATGAAGTGGAATAAATACAATACATAATAATAGTACAAAAATCTTCATCTTCATCCTCCAGAAAGCAGTCTTTGATAAACTGAAAAGCTCAGACTGACCCGAGCGAATTGAAAAGACAAAACACTCGAGTAAGAACTAAAAGATCTTATGTAAGTTAAATCAACAGTAAATAAATATGAGTGTAACGACGTCGAAGATGTTTACGGGGTTTGACATCTCCTATCCTGTGTCTAACGTGAGTGCAATAACTTAAGAGATGTTTGGGATCTCCATCTCCTAAGGATCCGTTAATCTATCTACTATGTAGTACAATATGCTATTATAATATGACTACAATAAATTAAAGTATTAAAATAACGTTAAGGCGTTACCCATATCCCCCTTAACACATTTTATATAATGCCGTAGTCTATACAGATACTGTAAACTCCACCCGCAGGTGGGCTATCAGGGAGCATTCCATAGGTACGACACAAAACAAACTCGTAGAAGGCGCAATAGGGCATGTGAACACAACACTCGAGGCAATGCCAGGGTAGATATACCAATTGCGGATCCAAACTGGTGGTAATGCATAGCAGCTACTACCGCCCACCTCGGAACACACTCCCATAATCAAAATCAAGGGGTGACCACCAAATCAATCACAAAGTAATAAATATGGTATCGATGAAATGTGTCCGATAGAAGGAATGACCTCACTTGGCCCGACATGGCTCCTGTTTTAGTCACATCTAAGCTAACTCACGGGAGTCAGGGTCACATAAATACCTCATACAGAATCGTTCGCCAAACCATCCTACTTCATTTCTGGAATCTCCACCACGTACAAAGTTGTTAAAGTGGTTTTCGATATTGACAGAGAGTATGACAATATCCGATCCCGGCCTCTTTAACAACCAAACGCTTATTTCACACCGGATGGTTCTTTTACATTTCCAAAACCATTTCATAATTGATATCAAAATATCATATTCTCAAAACCAAATCACTTTCGAATCATATTCACTTCAAAATCTCATTCACTTCAAAAATCATATTCACTTTAAAAATTCATATTTACTCAGATATGTCATTTCACAAAATGTATCAATTCTAAATTCCGACTTAGGTTGTCTCATCATCAATGATTTAAATATAAATACTTCAACTTTACACAGTCTGAAATTTTAGAAAATAGTTTAGATAGTCAAAAATAGTTTAAAAATAGTTTAAAATAGATTAAAATAGTTTAAATAGTAGAAATAGTTTAAAATAGATTTAAATTTGATTTAATTGGATTTTTAAATGATTCATATAAATTTAAAATAGATTAAATAGATTTAAATTATCTTAAATAGATTTTTAATAGATTAAATGAATTTAAATTATATTAAATAGATTTTTTTAAATAGATTTAATAAATTTAAAATAGATTAAATAGATTTAATTTATATTAAATAGATTTAAAATAGATTTAATAAATTTAATTATTTTAAATTAGGTAAATTAGATTAAATTGGATTAAATAGGTTATAATAGATTAAAATAAATTAAACTAGTTTAAATTGATTAAAATAGTTAATTTAATTAAACTAGTTTAAAATTAGTTTAAAATAGATTTCAAAGTTATATCCAAACATTTTCAATAAATCAATCCCGATAAATTCATTTATATTTGACACTTCAACTTTGAAATTCCAATTTAAATCAGTTGAAGAATTCATTAAATCAATTCCAATTTCAGCATTAATGCTTGGATTATCAAAAATAATTCAGTTTATATAAATCAATTTCTATTTCAAAATGCTAGTTAACTGAATTCAAAATTTAAAGAATTAAAAATCATTTAATTTAACCAATCCGGTGTCCATATATAATTTTCTACCCTATGGTGAAGTGATACTGATATTTATCTTTTCAATCCGTAATTTAACATTTTACAGTTATATCATTGCAAACCGCAATCTCGAATTAAATAAAATCCATAAAATCATTCGAGTCTATCATTTCAACCCATAATGATTTTTCCCTAATCTATAGATCATTCAGGTATGTATCATTTCAACCCATATGGAACTTGCAGTGTTATAACAATATAAAAATACAACATCCAGTCATCCAATATCAAGAATCAAACATCCATCATAATCATCATCCAAATCAACCAATAAACATAAATAGATAACTGATTATCATTAACAGGTATTAAATTGACGATTTAAATTCAATATTAAATTAAACAATGATTAAATGCAATAAAATTCAAATTTAACTAGAATGACAATTTAAACATACCCAACATTGATTAATTAATTTCTAATCACACCATAAATTTAATTTAACTAACATAAGATAGTTTAGTAATTGTGAGTGGGTTAAAACACTAACCTTTGATTTCAAATCGATTTGAAATCCAAAATAGGGTCCAAATTTGAACAGTCTCAGAATTCATCCAAATTAGTTTCAAAATGTCCGAAATTTCAATACAATCGCAGCAGAGCAAACCGCGCATAAATCCGACCTCGTATGCGAAAGTTATTGAGATTAGAACGATTGAAATTTGAAATTTAAATAAAATAAAAACAATTACCCCCAACCCAAAACAACCACATCACGCACGCTCTTCCTCTAGTAGCCATTCGAAATCCTACCTCCTTCCCATGTACATCATGATGCTACCCAAAGCCGTCATGACCTTATGCCCTCGCCGTCGCCACTAAGCCAGTCGCGACCACACCTCTACCTACGCGCCTCCCCCCACGACCATCCACGCCCTTCAAACGTCGACGACCTCTCCCAGATGGTGACAGCCACTACGAGAATAAAACCCTAGGCGAATTTTAAGCGGTGATCCAGCCATCATCACACCAAACGACCAACACCGATAAACTCCACTCGCAAATCTCCACGCATCCATATCATCTATTCAACGATCGGTCGAAGTTGATTGCGACACAACGAACGTCCGAGAATCAATCACCCAATTCTAGCCACATAGAGACCCAAATCGAAAAATGAACTGCAGATTTGACTTGCGCTCGTCGTGGGCTTCGAATCGGTATATTATAAGATAAGGTTTGGAGGGATTTGATTTTGAAGTTGAATTTTGAATTGAAATTGAAATGGGGAATTTAGGGTTTCCAGCCATTGAGAAAGAGGAACAGACAGATGGAGTTGTTTGTAATATAATAAGGAAATGACTGCTATGGTTAGAACAGAACAATATATACTAACGAAGCCCGATAAGAAATGAATAAACATTCGAATACTTTTGAAACGACAAATACGACCCGTAAAGCCCGTTTCACTCCCGAAACGAAAATGGGTCATCCCATATATCAAAATAGATGTTTTCGATATTTTTAAACTCAATGGAACATGTTTCGGGTCCTAATTCCATCGTATGAAGAAGTTAGCTTTAAAATGAGCTTATTTCAAATTGATTTCAATTAAATTGATTTCTAGGCGTTTGGAGTCTGTATGATCGAACGACAAGTCCGATCGGTATGAAACTTGAAATCCTACAATAATTCACCGTTACGGATCCGATGAAACTGGTTTCATCGAAATCCGAAACAGTGGCCAAAATGACTATTTTCACATTAATTAAATAAATTAATATTAAATTAATTAAATCAACTTTTTAATTCCACCTTTAATAATTAACAATTTTCATCATTTTTGATTACTTAGACATTTACAATGATTTAATACAAGTTTACATATCGATTCAGTGTTAAATATTACTTTAACTTCAGCGCTCAATTTCACTATAATTAATTCATATATTACAATTAAATTCCAATAAATTGGTTAAATTTTATTTCAATATTTTTGTTCAATCTATCATTATTTTATGGACATAGTTACATTGGTTTATATCTTATTATATTAATATTCTTCAATTTCATCTTAATATCCATTAACGTAATATTTAATTACATTTAATTGCAATTGATTTCAAATTGAATTCAACAATTAGACAAATTGGTAACAAATGACAATCGTTACCCTTACTAAATTTAATAACATTTGTAAGTTTGTTATTTCTTATTTATCATTTATAACAAATTAAATTCCAATGAATTAATTAACTATTGTTACACTTGCCAATTCAAACACATTTCCAAGTTTATTGTTAACAAACCAAACAAATAACTTCATATTGATTTTATAATCTTATTCACAATTTCTAACCGATGTAACTTCCAATTTATTACAATTTTTTTGAGATTTTATTCAATTATTGCCTTATAAAATAAAATTAACATTTCTACACATTTTATTGCATTCACATTTTCCAGTTATCTTCTTAACTCGTTTTATGTAACATTTAATTTCATTTAATTGCAGTTGGTTTCCAATTAAATTTAACAGACTAAATAAATAGGTAAAATATAATAATTTGTCACCATTAACTTTTAATCACATTTATAAGTTTATTATTTACAACCAAATGTTATAACAACTTACACAATACTATTCTATCAATTACAATTTATTACACCTTATTTCATAAATTAATACAACCTTTAAATTAGCAATTACTCTTTTAAATCCAATTATTAATTAATACACATTATTACAATAAATTTACATTCTATACCAATTATAGCTTTTTAATCATTTTAATTTATTGGAATTACATTTAAAGCAATTATCAATTACCTTAAATTTATACTATTACATTTCAATCCAATTATATTCTTATTATTAAATCACAAATTTTTTTATTTCTTCCAACATTGAATCATAAAACCTTATTAAATTGACCATTTTTAATTATCGAAAATTACGGGTCGTTACAATGGCCATAAATGATGAGGTGAGTGATCTAACTTTTGATGATTTATAGGAAATAAACTTTGAATTAGTTGACAAACTAAGAGAAATCAAAATAATATATAAAGAAACCTCTGAAAAATTAAATAGAACTTAAATTGAAGTAGATATGTTAAGAAATGAGAAACAAATTTTAGAAGAGGAAATTAAAGTGACTCAAGAGTCTTGTTCTAATATGACATCTTAACTCTCTATGCTAAGTCAAGAGATAGAAACTCAGAAAGAAAAAAATGATGCTCTATTGATTGAAAACCATGATCTTAAAGGTAATGTTAAAATTTTGGAATTAGATATCTCTAGTCTTAGAACAAAATTAGATGATATTACTAAAAATGTCTATAATTTTAACAAAGGTAGGGAAAATCTTTCTAAAATTATAGAAAATTCTCAAACTGTTTTAAATAAAAGAGGACTAGGATATAAGCAAGCTTCTAAAGTTATTCCAAAGAAAAAGAATTCATTATATAGCAATTTTAAAAAGAATAATAATAAGATTGAAAAACCTAGTTCAAAATGTACAGATTATTCTAAATCAATTAAGATTTGGGTTCCTAAAACAAATAATTCTTTAATTAGAGATAAATATATAAAATCTTTTATAAAAACTGTTCATAAAATCAAAGATTTAATTTTAAAAGGAATTTTGAGCCCTCTTGGGTTTGGCTTCCTAAGATCTAACTCTTAGGACCCAAATAAAACGGCGGGTACCAATGTTAATTCTATATTTTTTAGGTACCGCCTAAAATAAGAGGAAAATGGATACTAGACAGTGGTTGCTCGAAACACATGATAGGAAACAAAGAGATGCTAACAAATATTACCTACTAAGATGGAGGTTCTGCCACTTTTGGTGACAATTCCAAATGATATGTGTGTCACCACATTTCCATATTTCTTTTAAACCAAACATACATTTCTAGTTTAAATATGTTTCACCACATATTTCTTTACTATTTCTGATGAGTTTTGGCTTATATATACCTTTACTTATCAAAAGGTTTTATATATTTAATATTTTATTTTCAAAAAGAAAGGTTTTTCTTTTCAAAGACTCTGCATTTTTTTAAACATGTCGTCTCAAGAATCGTTAGAGTACTCTTCCATAGATTTTTCATCACCAAGTTTCGGCTCGTCAAGTTTACCCACTCCAACTCCAATCTACGAACCGGTGCCTATTGTACCTCCCGGATATCACAACGGATATTCTCCCGACCCAAAATGCGCTAGTAGAAATCTGAGTTTATGCTCCCTATCGGTTGCTCGTTAGATTGATGATATTCATCATTATCAACGAGAATCGTTGAGCATTCAACGGGAAATGTATTACGAGCAGAAAAATCACAGTAGGAGACTCAGCTTACTGGAAAAATTTGCACTCAAATTTTGTGGATCGCCTCCATCGACTAGATATGTTCATCAACCAACTCCCTAGAGGCCTCCATACTCGCCTAATTCATGGGATCGTTCGATTATTCAACCGGCGAGAGAATTAACCAAAATCGAACCAGAAGAGTGTTTGACTACTAAATCTATTGAGTCGTCTAGACAAATGTTTTATATCTATCTTCTATTGTTTCTTTTGCCATTTTTTATGTCTCTGTATTTCCTTTTTTATACTTAATAAAAATCATTTCTGCATTTTTTTCAATAGAGGCAGTCGACTGACCAAGGCAAAACAGTCGACTGAATTAACTTTTTCAACTCTATTTTTTTACTGTAACTCAGTCGACTGACTAAGATACTCAATCAACTGAATATGCCAAAAATACATTATAAACTCTCGGGAATGATTCAGTCGACCGAATCCTTATGACAGTCGACTAAACCTAGATATTTATTTTTTAAATAACCCAGTCAGTCGACTAATTTTGCAACTCTAGTCGACTGAAACTGGTAAAACCGGCTGACCCTTGGCCAAGAGACATTTCAAATACCAAAATAAAGTTATGTTTTTTTACTTTTATTCATTTCTACTACTTTTCTGCCATTACTTCTTCAACTCCACTTCAAACAACTCTCAAAATTTCAAAAATTTCCAAAACAATCTTCATTTTTTCCTCCACAAACCCAAAACCTTACCATGACCCCAAAACGAGCAAGACAATCTTCATCCTCCACTGGTCCTTCAGATTCTCAAATTTTTGGTTGGTTATACAACGAGAAAGTAGCACAAAGGTTTGACAAAATGAATAACTCCCGAATATTTGAAGGGTCATTTGTAAAATTTCTAGATTTTGCTCCTTATGTCATTCAAGAACTTGCTAGACGAAGTAGATTGGAGTCTCTGATCGACTACACTGCAAATAGTATCAAACTCAGTCATCTTCACATCAAGCTATTTTATGCAAACCTCAATCTAGACCACCATTCTATTCAAAACATGAATGATTGTATTTGGACACTTGTATGTGGCGTCAAGATCTTATTACCACTACCTCGACTTGGACGAATCCTCACTTATCCATCCGAAGGAGAAGAGTTGGCTGAAATTTCCGTAAATATGGAATCAAGAGATCGAACTAGCCATTTATTCCTCTCCGATGACATGACTGAACTTAAAGCTGTTGCACTAAAACCCAAAGCACGAATTACGCATCGCGCACTGACTCACTCTATCAACCCAAGAACAGGAAACTACGAAAAGGTGTATAGGAGAGATTTCCAGTCTCTATACTCCATATGGGGGGAACGTCATGTAAACTGGGCTAAGGTTATTTTGGAAGAATTTCAAAATTTCAATCAAGGACGAATGCGAACAATCCATTATGGTGCATACATTATGAGGATACTACAACATTTCAGTGTTCCATTCCCCGACTCGGATTTCTCTACAATTGGATCATTGAACACCAAAACACTAAGTTTGATGAATCTCCTAAAATGATATCGTGATCACACGATTATCACCTACGAGCATTGACTAGAGAACCAAACTTCCGGACAACCAACACCATCCTCTAGCCAACAACCTCCCCGTGTTGAAGCTTCAGCTTCTTCTCGACCACCTCCACCTCAAAGAGAAGTTAGCCAGATACGAGAGATCAGTTCGCAAGCTCGACCTCAAGAATCCTTGACCATTGTTTCAAGAAATCAAAGGCTTCTAGATCAATGTCTTTCTCGTATCGATTCTAATGTCTCCCATGTTAAAAAATCTGCAACGAAGGTGAACAAAAAGCTCAATCATATCAAAGATTTTCTCAACAATATTTAGGAAGCAATCTCCTGTGCACAACCCTCTTCTACATCCGTTCATGTGCCAACATCTTAAGGAAAATGACCTGCACCACACTTTACTTGGTCGACCTCTAACGAAGAACAGGAAGAAGAGGAAGAGGAAGAGGAAGGGGGAAGAAGTAGGAAATCAAGGTGGAGATTCTAGTGGCAAAGAACAAACCGAGGGAGATGATGAAGAAGATAGCTCCGATGAAGAAGATGATGGTGATAAGTAGGTATTCTCTTTCTATCTTCATTATTTCGACAAAATGATATGTTATTATGTTGCAAATAATGGTAGGTATTTTGTTCTAAGTTTGACTATGTAATATTTGTCCGACAATGGTAATCTGGTTATGACTTGTAGTTTGATTTTCTTTGTTTGACTAAATGAATGTCCATGTTATTTTTTTATTATAAATTTTCTATATTATCCTTTTGGAAACTCTTCTTTTTGTCGATGAAAAAGGGGGAGAAAGATATTACTCAAATTCTATTTACAGGGAAATATAAGCAAAAATTATGGGGGAGAAACAACGAGCATAGTAGCAAGTATAGATTCAGGGGTGATATAGATCAACAAAGCTTGTCGAGATTCATTCATAACAAATGGAGTTGTCATCATCAAAAAGGGGGAGAATGTTGGATCTTGAGTTTTGATTGCTGAGAAGACACAATGATTCATGAATATGCGACCACTATGACGACCGGACTCAACGTCTCGATGTATGGTTCGTATAGTCTATATATTTAACTAGAGTCGTGTATTATGTATATAGAGTCAAGTCTAGTTGCTTTGTTAAGATCTTCTCTCAAGAATCATCACTCTCATTCAAATATACACATACATTTGCACTCGATTTAAAAATAATCATTTTCTAACTCAAATGCACTCAGGTTTCATAAACTACACAGTTCAGTCGACTGAACTGATGCCCTTAGTTGACTGAACCCGTGCATTTTTTTTTTAAAATATACATGGACCAGTCGACTGATGGCATCATTCAGTCAACTGAGTCTGTTCAATTTAACATATATATGCATATTTTTGAATTCAGTTGATTGAATGCTCAAAGTCAGTCGACTGAAAACTGCAACTACCATTTTTCTTGAATAGACACCTTTTTTGAAGAGATATCTTCCTCGTCAAGGGATGCAACCATTGCCATTTGCAGAGATCTCTTCACCAGCGGTTGCAACTCATTATCTACTATAAATACACTTGAGTTTCATTGATAAAATCACTTAATTTTCTTACCTCTCTTGATCTAGTTTGAACTACATTCTTTAAATCTATTGCTCACCTGATTTCATATATACATTGCTTACAATCACACTTTCATATCTTACAAGCAATTCTAATCTCCCTATTCTTCATCTACACATAATCATACACATCATTTTTGAGGAGAAGATTATAGGTAGGGTGTACATCATTGACTTATCTGTGCTATTCAAGAGCATACTCAGCCAGAAACAGCTTTACTATTTGTATTGGAAGTCCTATTCAGTTGCTCAGGCGGTAGAAGTCCTATTTGGTTATCTAGGCGGTAGAAGTCCTATTCGGTTGTTCAGGTGGTGTAATACCTGTTTCACCGAGTGAAGTGAGGGCTGCTAGTTTTAATTCCAGAAGGAGTCCGGGAATGGACGTAGAACGGGAAGTTCGAACCAGTATAAAAATCTCTGATGTCATTTTACTTTACTGCTATTTTTATTTTACAATTATTTTCCGCATTAGTTATCTATTATATATTCTATATTACACGATCCTATGGCACAGTCTCTTTCAGGGACCAACAGTTAACCGATCAAGGGCATTGATCGACCGTTGGTGATGTAGGGGTCGACTAGTGGGTTTGGGGTATCATTCCTGTGCATTTTTCTACGTTTGTTCTTCTTTATTCTTCCTTCCTACTTCATAATTTTACCCTGAATCTTCTCCAATCCAATCTATATTCAAAATTTCTTGCTTATACTATGATTTTATTAAGGTTAGTTTAACACTGGTTTGGATTCTATATTTGTTCAGAGTTAATTAATGTGTAATTAATGTGTAATCTAACCTAAACCATGGTTATATCATTAAGCTTTACAATATACTTTGGATTAGAGAGACTTCACTTTCCAAAACTACCGAAGCACATGAATAAACTTCGGTCCTTCGCTGTCCGGATCTATAACGTCTTAGATCCTATGAGTTATGCCTCCAAAGTAGTATGATCTTGTAATAAGTCATGCACCCTTCATTTCTCTAGTAGTTTTGTTGGATTCTATTGAGAAACAAAAAAATGTGCCTTTTTCAATTTGTGTGAAGAAGAGGGAAGAGGAAGAAGAAAATGGAATGGTGAAGATAAATGAAATTTTGGATTCTAGTTGGTACATGCTCCTTTTTTTACAGTTGGAGGGAAAAATTTAAATGTCCATGTAATTTCAAATTTAAATTCAAAATCCTAAAGCCCATTTAGCTCCAAAACTCATTTTTTTCATATATCCTCCATATGATCTCTGAATCAAAGCCGATACTTACCAGAAAGACGTGCTTACACAACGGTGTAGCTTGGTATAGATAGGGGTATGCCCTGTGGGCAATTATAAATTCTGTTACATATATCTAACTCGATAACCAACCTAGTTCATAATAAAGTTGTTTGATTTCTATAATATACGTTGTTATATTATTATAAGATTAATTAAGTACATAATATAAAGTATGTTAAGTAGATAATCCTTAAATGATATGTTATGTGATAGTAATTACAATGTGTTGTAATTGGGAGAAATTTATTACATTTGAATCATATATTATTTTAAATGTTCCTAGTCAAGATGTTTCGAGAATGGTTGTCAATACATTTGTTAAGGCTAAAATACATAACGCTCTCCAAATGTTGGTCAGTGTGTTATTCATGGCTATTGGGGCACCAAGTGGTTATGTACGGAGAGTTATTGGATATTTGTGGAATGACTCACTCGAGAGTTTTCTGTTGCTTAATATAACTAAGGTCAAAAAGCGAATGTCGAAATGATGATGTTACATGGTTCCCTCGACTTGAGAATGCTCACTCCACTTTGATTATAGTTAAATTATGGTATAACGTCTATTGAACAACTATAGTTGGGTTGAGTTAAAGTATAGAAAGTGAAACACCATTCAATTGAGAATTTGTCTCCTCGATTATATTAGGTAGCATCATGGTCAACTATAGTCAACTAAAAGTCAAAGTCTTTGGCTAAAGCAATATGGTTAATACTAATTGTTATTATTGAACTAAAGAATTTTTTTGGACTAATCAAGTTTAATGCAGACGATATTGGAATTTAACTAAAACCAAATTTCATAAATCCAAAGTTGATATAGTTTTGACTAAGAGAATTGGTGTAAATAATTGTTACCACCGGTACCACTTAAGATAGTAAAATTGGATTTTATCGAAAAGATGTGTATGTGATAAATTCAGCCTAAACATTATATCGTAGGCTAAGTTATGTATGAATGTAAATATTCAAGTTGTTCGATATCAATAGCTGATTGAATCTACACCTTTGAGTCGTACAGCCGTAATGATGAATACTCCAAAAAACCACACGATTTTATTAACTTATAGTTATTGTAAATTAATTAATATTTATGAAGTATTAATTATTAAATTTTATTTTTTATGTTTGAACACCATTAGAATTTAATAAAGTGCATATATAGAAGTTATATATGCACATGTCAATATACGATATATTTAAATTGGATTTAAATTGATTAATTGCTAAGTATGTTTGGGACTTTTTAGGCCTGTATTGCCTCGTTTAGTCCGCCCGTGCATGAAGAAAGGGAGAGGAATTGATGAGATTTAATAAGGAAATAAAGAGGAAAGGTTTTAAATGAGGGAATTAGAACGATTCTAATGTTTCTTTTAAAATAAATTTTCTTTCATTCATTGATTCTCCTAACAATTCATTTTTCTTATGCTCTCCCCTTTCTCTCCCCCTTAGGCCAAAAATTCATAGTTCCCATGCTAGAAAATTTTCCAAAACAAAATCAAAACAATTTAAATTAAATAAACACAAAGGTGGTGCTTTAGAGCATTGCAACTTTTGGAGATGATTGAATCTGATCTAGGTGTTTTATTCTACATCCAAGGAATGATTTTTGGCTTCATATTAAGGTAATATTATACTTTTATTTTATTACATAATTCACTAATGTTAATATCATTTATATCTTCCTAATCTACTTCTCTTCTGATTATGTGCTCATCTTATATGTATTGTTTATATCTCGAACTTTTTATAATGAATTTATATATGTCTGCATTTTTCGATCTATTTTTGTTTTTGATTTGGATAATAATGGTTAAATAAGAAAACAATTTTTGATTTTTAAACTAATTTTAGTTTATTGATATAATTTTGTAATTTTTCTTATATACAAACCTAAATAAGCTACATGCATTGAATGGTTGAAATCATTTGAAAAATGATTTCCTGTTTTATATTAAATTCATTTGATAATTGTTTACATAATTATAAAGGTATCTCAATTCAAAATTCATAAGTTGACTTTTGTGCAAGATTATGAACCTACTTTGAATCCTTCAAAAGTTAAGGCTAACTTTCTATTTATTAACTTTAAGTTTTAACACATACATATAAAATCATAAAGTTTAGAAATTTATGTTGTTTTTAAATTTAAAACATTGTTTGTAATTATTTACACATGCATACATATATGTTACTAATTTTAAATTAATTTTTTTGAAATGGTACTTAGATACAACATGTCACCGGGACAACATAATACAAATCACATGTCAATATATGTTCGAGTCACGCTACGCAAGTTTCGAACTTGTGACCTCTCGTACCAAAGTTAAATCACTTAACCACTAGGACAATGGTGCTTGTCTTTAATTTAAATTTTAAAATGAAATCTATGTGTTTCCACAAAAGTTCCTTTTATAAAATTTAATTTAAATTTTATAAAAGGAACTCTTGTGGAAACACATAGATTTCATTTTAAAACCTTTTTATGTTAAAATTAGATTTAAAATTGTTCATACTAGATTTCAAAACATTTAAAATGTTCAAAACAAAAAATATTTTAACACACACACACTCTTATATATATATATATATATTTGTGTGTGTGCGTGCGCGAGCATGCATGAGTGTTTTTGTGTGTAATTTTTATTATATGTACTAGTGTAAATTGCACATGTATTTAATAGTTAGAAATATTTACTTTCTATTTAACAAAAAATAATGGATGGATGTGTGCTATACATACAAAAGCTTTGGTGGTCATAATACTTTTATTTTAAGCAGTTTTGTTAGTGGTGTTGGCTACAAATTAGAAGAGAAATTTCATTCATGGATGGTCGGAATGGGGATGGTGGTGGAGTTTGCAAACCGATGGTAAGACTCCACTGATGAGTGTAGGGTATTTTTGGAAGTTCAAAAAGAAATGGTGGAAATCATATTCATTGAATTCTCTTTGTTAATAGTAGAGATATTTACAATTGTTATTTTTCGTATTAAAAAAAAACATTGGAAAATAAAGGCATATATAAGGGGATAAATATGCTAATTGTGGTGTAATTTCCAGCACTTACATGTGGTCACGTTAACCATATACATGTCATATTTGTTGCACGTGCAGTATATACATACAAGTGTATTTGATGCACTTATAAATTAAGACTCATTTAGTTTTAATGAAACATCCTTCAAAAATATTAAGTAAAATACGATTAACTATTTATAAGTAGTAAGTGAAATTTCTAATTAATTGCACACCCATTACATTTATAACATAAAAAATAGTTTATATAATTAACAACTTGACTCTGCACTAGCCAAAATAATAATTCAAAGCAATTAAGTATTACACACATACACCTACAAGCGTATATTCGACATGCTATGTGAACATCGAATTTATTAAACTCCTTTTTGAACAATTTGAATTAAATGAGATTTTACTAAGAAAAACATTAGATTGGATCTAATAATCCTTTAGACTTTACAGGCCCAATGGATTCAAAATAGTAATTTTTTGAAATTTATCTATTTTACCCGCTTCCGACTGGCCTAATTCCTTCAATGGTATCAAAGCCTTAATGGTCGATGCTGTCTAAATAATTAGCAATATTAGAGCTAACTTATCAAAGCCTGTCCATTTAGTGGTGTCTAGAAAGGCAGTGTTTAAGGTTAGGTTTGGGTAATCAAGCAGTTTGCCATACTTAGCTACTAGCATGCCACGAAGGATGATGTAAGCACAAAGATTATCCCTAATAAAAAGGCCCAAATTGATTTTGGTCCTTGGTTTATTTTCATAATTTGTTTGAAAATTTAAAATTACATTTTAAATTTAAAAGTTAAGTTTAGAATATAATTTTTTTAAAGTTATTAAATGCATTCCAATTTTCCAAAATTACTTTGAGAAATTAAATATTCAAATTTGAAATTTTAAGCTTTAAAATTAAATTAATATAATTAGTTAAGTTGAATAAAATAATTGATTAAAGTAAATTGATTAAAACAAATATGTTGTGTTTATGTATAACTATAATTGTTCTAATTATTGATTTATCTTAAAATTATTTATGATAAATTAAATTAAAATTTCAAATTAATAAAAATATTTAATTAAATTGTTTAATTAAATAAAATTAAATAAATAAAATCAATTAAAAGCCAATTGATTAAAATATATTCATATATTGCTATGTACACATAAACAAACTATAAATGTTATAGTTGATTATCTAGCTTATGTAGTTTAAGATAAGTGATATAAAATTTTAGAAATTATGTATAAATTAAATTAAATATGATTCAATTAATAAGATTAAAAATAGTTACATAAGATTTAATTAATAAGATACATGTATATATATTATATAACTAAATTAAATCACAAAAGTCATAGATAAGTTAATACTTATATAACATTATATATATAAAGTTAAGTGGAACTAGAAAGAAACCCAAATGAGATTTATGGAATAAGAACATATGTGTAGTATGTATACCGTGATTTTAGATGTGTGACACTTGAATCATGATGGTATTTTACAAAAAATATTTTATTCTCAAAATTCATATCACTCATTATATGTATATTAAAGATTATGGATCTTTTAATATAAGTTGTCCACTACTATTTACATATTAATAGATTAATTGCATACTTTTTAGTTGTTGGTATTCCCCAATCTAGGGATGTTATGTGTCATGATATTAATATATTGAATAGATGAGCCAAGATACATGAACATATTTGTTGATATTCCTTAAGGTACATGAAATAATGGGTACGCGTGAATAATCTCTTTCGATTTGTTGATATTCCTCAAGGCCGAGATGAGATTAGGACAATGACTGTAACGACCTGCCTTTTCGACCCTCAAAAGTCGACACTAATACATCCACGGTATTCACGTGCCAAGCATTCGAGTGCCGAAAAGATAGATTGTTGGGTTGAAAGAAAAAAAAAGCAGAACATAATCTCACATCGTGACGAGTAATATATAATATACAATTAATCTTTGCAAAAGAGAGTTTTATATACATACAACAATTAGAGTGACTAACAATACAAAGCACCGGGGTACCACCTACCACAGTACACCTCTGGATAAAATATACCGAGGGCCTCACATGGACCCTATGCATGACAAGATTGGTCTACCCCTTCCTGGATAGTACCGAATATGTCATCACCCCGTTTGCTTTGCAACCATTTCTCATGAGCTCACATGCACATACCAAATCCATAAATATCGATCTAGAAAGGTGAGGACCATACCCTAGAGGTAGCGAACCATATAGCCTTGCGGCATATCCCCTGTTTAAGTTATTCCCGGATGTGAGACTTGAGGCAACGATTTATCTTTTATATAGCAATACCACTTGGAATGCTAACACTGCCCTCCAGGTAACAATACAATGCCAACATTCATCCATACAAGTTGTTTAGGATATGAACAAACTAAAGGCCCTATTTCTGCTACATCCGTTTTGGATTCACCCTCAGGATTAGTAGCAAGTAGCCCTTGCACTTCAAAGAACTCCGTCCTTAATTCCATCATCTTTAAGATGTCCCAACTCGAACACTTATGCCGGTTCGAAGTGGTTTTCGGATAATTCTAATTGACTCAATCTCCTTTTTTTCAAAAGTAAGCAGAAGATATAAGAGTCCTAAGGAGATGTCGAATATCCTCCCATAAAGTGAGAGACGTTTCACCGAAATGAATTCTCCCAAGGTATCTCAAATCTTATGAAATCGCGAAGCTTTCATGTACTTCCTAATTCAAAATAGGTCAAGTTATTGATAGTGGAAAAACCATTATTTGTAAAGATCTACAAATCCGTACCCCTTTTGAGCCGACAATATCCCATACCAATTCAACTCAAAATGGGCGGAAATGCGAATCTTTAGGGTTAAAGAAGAAAGAGGTAGAAGAAGAAGATAGAAAAAAGAAACATAAAAAATATCAGAATCTCACATTCGTAGCGAAACAATATATAATAGATGAGTGAATAATCTTTATAACAAAGAACTATATCAGTTTATACAATACATCATCAGAGTTTACAACAACAACACACATCACTGGACAGTTATATAAACTTGTCCATATAACAGAATATACAGCGGAATAATACTAGTATAAGTGATACGTCTCGCCATCCAGCTCGCCTCCTGATCTCCGCAGCAATCCATCCAGATCCAATTGATAACCTGATTCAAGGCTGCCCGTGTGGAAAATTATGGGAACCCAGAGTTTAGAAAGGGAACAATAAACCCCAGGTCAGTCATGGGACTGGTGTGAGATCTAAAAAAAACAGTTATTTTCACAAAGAACATAAAAGAAATTCGCAATGCTTTTGGAAAACGAAACTACCATAAGGCCTCCCGCCACACACACAATGCAAACGCAGAATTGGAGGAGATTTCTCCTTATGATAGTCAAACATGCTTGATATGCAAAATCTTTTTTTATATTATCATTAGTGCCTAGTGTGTAAAACATTTCGAAAGTATAATATTAATCTTAGCCAGCATACAACCATTATTGTATGCCTACTATAACTACCAAGTTTTGTGGCAGGTTACCGCCACGTTGCATGATAGGTTATACAACTAAACCGTACAAGGTTCGTATTGTTTCTTGGATTTTCCAACAAATGGTCAGGCTAAGGAACTTCCTATGCCTCATGGGTACGCCTCTGGAGGGACGTCCCGAGAACTTAACTAGCTCTCTGCCAACACAAGGCCGGGTTACCTCTGTACTTAGGTAACTACTACTCAAGTATGCCACCCCCTGGTCGTTTGTGACCTTTATCCGAGGCCCTCGATCACAAAGCAATGACCACACAGTAAATGAGATTGAAGCAACCACATAGGTAAAGTATCTGGGCTCCATACCATGATACCACCTTTTTCCAGAAGGAAATGACATACCCTAAAGGGTGCGACCCTCATAACCTTGCTGCATCTTTCCTGTTTCGACCATTTTCGGGGAGTGAAGTTCGATGAGGTCTCGTCCACAAAGCTACGCTTTACACGAAAGCCATGCTTTGATCAAAAAATGATCAACAACACACAGCAGCACTCAGCATGCCACATTACCAATTTGGGAGTATATCACTGATAACCTTCAACTACATAACCTCTGAGCTCGTATGTCTCAGAGAAGGGTGTTAAGCTAAGAGAGTAAATCTTCGCCACCAAATAGAAGTGTATTTGAAAGAAATATGCTTTATATCTCAAAGTGTAATGTCAGACATACAACCATACAAATCTGTTCCGGGTTCGAACAGAACCGAAGGCACTTCCAAAGAAGCCCTTGCAATCCCAGTATTTACAGTCCCGATCGGACTTCCCATCACATATGGAGATCTCTATACCGGAGCAACTTAGTGCAGAGACATTTGATAGGTTATCCTATCGTTTTCGAAGACACCCGGTCTTCATCACCGGTCTTCAAATGCTATCCATTTACGTCGTATCACTATTTGGAATGGGTTATATGACACAAAGTCCACTCCCGGCTAAACCGAATAATGAGCGCTTGTTTTGAAAACAAATTCAAGTGTTATTTCAAAGGCCAACATTGATAGTCGGTTATTTAACTATCAAACAACATTCACAACAATCAAGCCTCAATAATTTCCCCAAATTGTTTATACTGATAGTTGGATATTTTACTATCAAGCAATATTCACAATAATCATCCAATCTAAATAATTTTTCCCAATTATTAAATCTCAAAATATCTTTGCAAGATATATATTTTCCACACTTCATCACTTTGAAAACCCATTTCAAATCACTTTTCACTCGCGGAATAAAATTCACGATATTATTTATTTCCACTAGAAATCTGCCAAGTCCGAATACTTTAAAGTAATTTAAATCACTCATCCAAATTATACTTGGAAATATTTGCAAATCGATTTCCAAATTAATTTCCAACACAAAATCAATTTTTCATTCAAACACCAAATCAATTTTCATATTGATTTTCCAAATATTTATTTTCAAATACCAAATCAATTATCAAATTGATTTCAAAATTTTTTATCACCTTTTAAATAAATCCCTTTATTCTTTCCAAATTATTTAAAATTCCATTTTCAATAAATTCTTCAACTTTTAAACAATATTATTCAAAACCCATTTATTAATATCTTTTCGAATTATTTTGGAAATAATTCGATAAGATTTCAAAAATCAACTTTATGCTTTTAAATTCCTTCTTTTAAATTCACCCAATTCTTTCAAAAGGGATTTACTTAAAATTTCCTACTTAAATTTCAAAAATCCAATTTTATTTATTTTTGGTATCCAACGGTACCAAAAATACATTCAGCTAAATTATAGCCTTCAACAAATTCAATCATCAATATAATCATTCACAGATTATCAATAAATCATCACACAACATATGAAACAAATTCATACAATTTGAGGAATGCAGTTGGATCCCTCCAACCCGTTTCCCTGCATCCACAGATGTTAGCACAACAATTAAATACCCATTCCACTTCGAGGTGGAATATCGCGGTATATGGGATTTATATAATATCATCCGCTATTATGCGGCGCATAGGGTCTCATCCGCTATATAATGCGGGAAATCAACCATTCCAAATATATATATATATATATACTACTATCATATATACTATCATCCAACAGATAAATTATTAATTTCATCCAAGCACATCCAACAATTTAAATTAACTAGGCAACAAATTTGCGTGAGAAGATCTCACATTAATAATGCATGCAACCCATTTCCATTCTCGCTTGATTTCACGAATTTTTGAACCTTGTAACAAACATGACAAGGATTTATTAATATTCGAAATAATCGAATAAATTATATTTAACTTAACTAACACTTTGGTTTTAAACTAATAATTTAGTTTTAACTAATTTCTTTTAAATAAAATATTTTTCTTAGTAACTAATTTTTTTTTGATAAGTTAATTAAACACCTTAATCTCCATAATACGTTATTTTTAGAAATAACTAGTAAATTTTAAGATGCATATATATATATATATATCTTTTTCCAGACTTTGTCTATATATAACAACTTTCTGTTTTCTCTTCCTGAAATTAACCACAGTAATTACTTTATGACTTACTGTTTTTATTAAATTTAATAAAAAGAAGAAAAACTACCCCACTGACAAAATCGAACGAACCCAGGTTCGATCGAAATCTCTGGCCACCCGATGTCATCACTCATCATCGCGACCCTCTACCTCAAACCACCATCGCACGCGACCACGACCTGCAAGGCCATTGAAACCCTAACGTCGTCGAACCACCACATGGTGACAGAGACTATTGGCAGCTCGCACACGAACATCGCACCCACGTACGTCGTTCCAGGTCACCATGCGCGCTCGAAACATCGCGATTCCCAAAACCTGCTCGTGATTCGCCGCAACGAGTTTGATCGACGATTGCTGCCTCCTGCCATCGCCATACCACGGCCGTCATCTCCATCAGAACTCGACCATGACTCGCCCTCCTTTTTCCCAAAATCGAACGAAGAAGGATGTGCAAATTTATGCCAGGCTTGATTTCGAATTCGATTTTGAACGGCCATTGAATTGGATTTTTTTTTATTATCAGCACTAGATTTCATTTCCATAGAGAAGAGGAGGGTCTCGATTTTTTTCTTCTGAGTGAAGATTTTGGGTTTTGAACGATAAGAAGAAGATGACATGATTTAAAAGAAAGGGGCGACTTCGTACGAGTTAAAGTAGCGTGTTCGAGTGGATAAGTAGAAACCTATACGTTTCGGCTGTGATTTGATTTGAAAAAAAAATACAGCTGACGTGAAAATTTCTTGACCGGTCAAACTATATATATCATATTTAAATTTAAATCGTCTCGAATTTGTAGCTTAAAAACTAGACATCCTATCAAAGCGTGCTGCCGGACGTTTATAATGTTATAACCCTATTTCGAACGCACTGGTAAAGGTTTCGAGTCCTCATTCGATCGTATGGATAAGATAGCTTTTTGGACTCAGTTATTATATTAAATTTCGATATAAATTTCAGCGCGTTTATATATCGTATAATCACCCGACAACTCCAAACACTATGGAAATTGAAATCCGATAATAATATTCTATTACGGATCCAATGGAACTAGTTTCGTCAAATTCCGTGATTGTGCCTCGGAAGTCTATCATTTCAACCCATAATGATTTTTCCTTAATCTATAGATCATTCGGGTATGTATCATTTCAACCCATATGGAACTTGAAGTGTTATAACAATATAAAAATACAACATCCAGTCATCTAATATCAAGAATCAAACATCCATCATAATCATCATCCAAATCAACCAATAAACATAAATAGATAACTGATTATCATTAACAGGTATTAAATTGACGATTTAAATTCAATATTAAATTAAACAATGATTAAATGCAATAAAATTCAAATTTAACTAGAATGACAATTTAAACATACCAAACATTGATTAATTAATTTCTAATCACACCATAAATTTAATTTAACTAACATAAGATAGTTTAGTAATTGTGAGTGGGTTAAAACACTAACCTTTGATTTCAAATCGATTTGAAATCTAAAATAGGGTCCAAATTTGAACAGTCTCAGAATTCGTCCAAATTAGTTTCAGAATGTCCGAAATTTCAATATAATCGCATCGGAGCAAACCACGCGTAAATCCGACCTCGTATGCGAAAGTTATTGAGATTAGAACGATTGAAATTTGAAATTTAAATAAAATAAAATAAAAAAATTACCCCCAACCCAAAACAACCACATCACGCACGCTCTTCCTCTAGTAGCCATTCGAAATCCTACCTCCTTCCCCTGTACATCACGATGCTACCCAAAGCCGTCACGACCTTACGCCCTCGCCGTCGCCACTGAGCCAGTCGCGACCACACCTCTACCTACGCGCCTCCCCCCACGACCATCCACGCCCTTCAAACGTCGACGACCTCTCCCAGATGGTGACAGCCACCACGAGAATAAAACCCTAGGCGAATTTTAAGCAGTGATCCAGCCGTCATCACACCAAACGACCAACACCGATGAACTCCACTCGCAAATCTTCACGCATCCATATCATCTATTCAACGATCGGTCGAAGTTGATTGCGACACAACGAACGTCCGAGAATCAATCACCCAATTCTAGCCACATAGAGACCCAAATCGAAAAATGAACTGCAGATTTGACTTGCGCTCGTCGTGGGCTTCGAATCGGTATATTATAAGATAAGGTTTGGAGGGATTTGATTTTGAAGTTGAATTTTGAATTGAAATTGAAATGGGGAATTTAGGGTTTCCAGCCATTGAGAAAGAGGAACAGACAGATGGAGTTGTTTGTACTATAATAAGGAAATGACTGCTAGGGTTAGAACAGAACAATATATACTAACGAAGCCCAATAAGAAATGAATAAACATCCGAATACTTTTGAAACGACAAATACGACCCGTAAAGCCCGTTTCACTCCCAAAACGAAAATGGGTCATCCCATATATCAAAATAGATGTTTTCGATATTTTTAAACTCAATGGAACATGTTTCGGGTCCTAATTCCATCGTATGAAGAAGTTAGCTTTAAAATGAGCTTATTTCAAATTGATTTCAATTAAATTGATTTCTAGGCGTTTGGAGTCTGTATGATCGAACGACAAGTCCGATCGGTATGAAACTTGAAATCCTACAATAATTCACCGTTACGGATCCGATGAAACTGGTTTCATCGAAATCCGAAACAGTGGCCAAAATGACTATTTTCACATTAATTAAATAAATTAATATTAAATTAATTAAATCAACTTTTTAATTCCACCTTTAATAATTAACAATTTTCATCATTTTTGATTACTTAGACATTTACAATGATTTAATACAAGTTTACATATCGATTCAGTGTTAAATATTACTTTAACTTCAGCGCTCAATTTCACTATAATTAATTCATATATTACAATTAAATTCCAATAAATTGGTTAAATTTTATTTCAATATTTTTGTTCAATCTATCATTATTTTATGGACATAGTTACATTGGTTTATATCTTATTATATTAATATTCTTCAATTTCATCTTAATATCCATTAACGTAATATTTAATTACATTTAATTGCAATTGATTTCAAATTGAATTCAACAATTAGACAAATTGGTAACAAATGACAATCGTTACCCTTACTAAATTTAATAACATTTGTAAGTTTGTTATTTCTTATTTATCATTTATAACAAATTAAATTCCAATGAATTAATTAACTATTGTTACACTTGCCAATTCAAACACATTTCCAAGTTTATTGTTAACAAACCAAACAAATAACTTCATATTGATTTTATAATCTTATTCACAATTTCTAACCGATGTAACTTCCAATTTATTACAATTTTTTTGAGATTTTATTCAATTATTGCCTTATAAAATAAAATTAACATTTCTACACATTTTATTGCATTCACATTTTCCAGTTATCTTCTTAACTCGTTTTATGTAACATTTAATTTCATTTAATTGCAGTTGGTTTCCAATTAAATTTAACAGACTAAATAAATAGGTAAAATATAATAATTTGTCACCATTAACTTTTAATCACATTTATAAGTTTATTATTTACAACCAAATGTTATAACAACTTACACAATACTATTCTATCAATTACAATTTATTACACCTTATTTCATAAATTAATACAACCTTTAAATTAGCAATTACTCTTTTAAATCCAATTATTAATTAATACACATTATTACAATAAATTTACATTCTATACCAATTATAGCTTTTTAATCATTTTAATTTATTGGAATTACATTTAAAGCAATTATCAATTACCTTAAATTTATACTATTACATTTCAATCCAATTATATTCTTATTATTAAATCACAAATTTTTTTATTTCTTCCAACATTGAATCATAAAACCTTATTAAATTGACCATTTTTAATTATCGAAAATTACGGGTCGTTACAATGGCCATAAATGATGAGGTGAGTGATCTAACTTTTGATGATTTATAGGAAATAAACTTTGAATTAGTTGACAAACTAAGAGAAATCAAAATAATATATAAAGAAACCTCTGAAAAATTAAATAGAACTTAAATTGAAGTAGATATGTTAAGAAATGAGAAACAAATTTTAGAAGAGGAAATTAAAGTGACTCAAGAGTCTTGTTCTAATATGACATCTTAACTCTCTATGCTAAGTCAAGAGATAGAAACTCAGAAAGAAAAGAATGATGCTCTATTGATTGAAAACCATGATCTTAAAGGTAATGTTAAAATTTTGGAATTAGATATCTCTAATCTTAGAACAAAATTAGATGATATTACTAAAAATGTCTATAATTTTAAAAAAGGTAGGGAAAATCTTTCTAAAATTATAGAAAAATCTCAAACTGTTTTAAATAAAAGAGGACTAGGATATAAGCAAGCTTCTAAAGTTATTCCAAAGAAAAAGAATTCATTATATAGCAATTTTAAAAAGAATAATAATAAGATTGAAAAACCTAGTTCAAAATGTACAGATTATTCTAAATCAATTAAGATTTGGGTTCCTAAAACAAATAATTCTTTAATTAGAGATAAATATATAAAATCTTTTATAAAATCTGTTCATAAAAACAAAGATTTATTTTTAAAAGGAATTTTGAGCCCTCTTGGGTTTGGCTTCCTAAGATCTAACTCTTAGGACCCAAATAAAACGGCGGGTACCAATGTTAATTCTATATTTTTTAGGTACCGCCTAAAATAAGAGGAAAATGGATACTAGACAGTGGTTGCTCGAAACACATGATAGGAAACAAAGAGATGCTAACAATATTACCTACTAAGATGGAGGTTCTGCCACTTTTGGTGACAATTCCAAAGGATATATGTGTCACCACATTTCCATATTTCTTTTAAACCAAACATACATTTCTAGTTTAAATATGTTTCACCACATATTTCTTTACTATTTCTGATGAGTTTTGGCTTATATATACCTTTACTTATCAAAAGGTTTTATATATTTAATATTTTATTTTCAAAAAGAAAGGTTTTTCTTTTCAAAGACTCTGCATTTTTTTAAACATGTCGTCTCAAGAATCGTTAGAGTACTCTTCCATAGATTTTTCATCACCAAGTTTCGGCTCGTCAAGTTTACCCACTCCAACTCCAATCTACGAACCGGTGCCTATTGTACCTCCCGGATATCACACCGGATATTCTCCCAACCCAAAACGCGCTAGTAGAAATCTGAGTTTTTGCTCCCTATCGGTTGCTCGTCAGATTGATGATATTCATCATTATCAACGAGAATCGTTGAGCATTCAACGGGAAATGTATTACGAGCAGAAAAATCACAGTAGGAGACTCAGCTTACTGGAAAAATTTGCACTCAAATTTTGTGGATCGCCTCCATCGACTAGATATGTTCATCAACCAACTCCCTAGAGGCCTCCATACTCGCCTAATTCATGGGATCGTTCGATTATTCAACCGGCGAGAGAATTAACCAAAATCGAACCAGAAGAGTGTTTGACTACTAAATCTATTGAGTCGTCTAGACAAATGTTTTATATCTATCTTCTATTGTTTCTTTTGCCATTTTTTATGTCTCTGTATTTCCTTTTTTATACTTAATAAAAATCATTTCTGCATTTTTTTCAATAGAGGCAGTCGACTGACCAAGGAAAAACAATCGACTGAATTAACTTTTTCAACTCTATTTTTTTACTGTAACTCAGTCGACTGACTAAGATACTCAGTCAACTGAATATGCCAAAAATACATTATAAACTCTCGGGAATGATTCAGTCGACCGAATCCTTATGACAGTGGACTAAACCTAGATATTTATTTTTTAAATAACCCAGTCAGTCGACTAATTTTGCAACTCTAGTCGACTGAAACTGGTAAAACCGGCTGACCCTTGGCCAAGAGACATTTCAAATACCAAAATAAAGTTATGTTTTTTACTTCTATTCATTTCTACTACTTTTCTGCCATTACTTCTTCAACTCCACTTCAAACAACTCTCAAAATTTCAAAAATTTCCAAAACAATCTTCATTTTTTCCTCCACAAACCCTAAACCTTACCATGGCCCCAAAACGAGCAAGACAATCTTCATCCTCCACTGGTCCTTCAGATTCTCAAATTTTTGGTTGGCTATACAACGAGAAAGTAGCACAAAGGTTTGACAAAATGAATAACTCCCGAATATTTGAAGGGTCATTTGTAAAATTTCTAGATTTTGCTCCTTATGTCATTCAAGAACTTGCTAGACGCAGTAGATTGGAGTCTCTGATCGACTACACTGCAAATAGTATTAAACTCAGTCATCTTCACATCAAGCTATTTTATGCAAACCTCAATCTAGACCACCATTCTATTCAAAACACGAATGATTGTAGTTGAACACTTGTATGTGGCGTCAAGATCTTATTACCACTACCTCGACTTGGATGAATCCTCACTTATCCATCCGAAGGAGAAGAGTTGGCTGAAATTTCCGTAAATATGGAATCAAGAGATCGATCTAGCCATTTATTCCTCTCTGATGACATGACTGAACTTAAAGCTGTTGCACTAAAACCCAAAGCACGAATTACGCATCGCGCACTGACTCACTCTATCAACCCAAGAATAGGAAACTACGAAAAGGTGTATAGGAGAGATTTCCAGTCTCTATACTCCATATGGGGGGAACGTCATGTAAACTGGGCTAAGGTTATTTTGGAAGAATTTCAAACTTTCAATCAAGGACGAATGCGAACAATCCATTATGGTGCATACATTATGAGGATACTACAACATTTCAGTGTTCCATTCCCCGACTCGGATTTCTCTACAATTGGATCATTGAACACTAAAACACTAAGTTTGATGAATCTCCTGAAATGATATCGTGATCACACGATTATCACCTACGAGCATTGACTAGAGAACCAAACTTCCGGACAACCACAACCATCCTCTAGCCAACAACCTCCCCGTGTTGAAGCTTCAGCTTCTTCTCGACCACCTCCACCTCAAAGAGAAGTTAGCCAGATACGAGAGATCAGTTCGCAAGCTCGACCTCAAGAATCCTTGACCATTGTTTCAAGAAATCAAAGGCTTCTAGATCAATGTCTTTCTCGTATCGATTCCAATGTCTCCCGTGTTGAAAAATCTGTAACGAAGGTGAACAAAAAGCTCAATCATATCAAAGATTTTCTCAACAATATTTAGGAAGCAATCTCCTGTGCACAACCCTCTTCTACATCCGTTCATGTGCCAACATCTTAAGGAAAATGACCTGCACCACACTTTACTTGGTCGACCTCTAACGAAGAACAGGAAGAAGAGGAAGAGGAAGAGGAAGGGGAAGAAGTAGGACATCAAGGTGGAGATTCTAGTGGCAAAGAACAAACCGAGGGAGATGACGAAGAAGATAGCTCCGATGAAGAAGATGATGGTGATAAGTAGGTATTCTCTTTCTATCTTCATTATTTTGACAAAATGATATGTTATTATGTTGCAAATAATGGTAGGTATTTTGTTCTAAGTTTGACTATGTAATATTTGTCCGACAATGGTAATCTGGTTATGACTTGTAGTTGATTTTCTTTGTTTGACTAAATGAATGTCCATGTTATTTTTTTATTATAAATTTTCTATATTATCCTTTTGGAAACTCTTCTTTTTGTCGATGACAAAGGGGGAGAAAGATATTACTCAAATTCTATTTACAGGGAAATATAAGCAAAAATTATGGGGGAGAAACAACGAGCATAGTAGCAAGTATAGATTCAGGGGTGATATAGATCAACAAAGCTTGTCGAGATTCATTCATAACAAATGGAGTTGTCATCATCAAAAAGGGGGAGAATGTTGGATCTTGAGTTTTGATTGCTGAGAAGACACAATGATTCATGAATATGCGACCACTACGACGACCGGACTCAACGTCTCGATGTATGGTTCGTATAGTCTATATATTTAAGTAGAGTCGTGTATTATGTATATAGAGTCAAGTCTAGTTGCTTTGTTAAGATCTTCTCTCAAGAATCATCACTCTCATTCAAATATACACATACATTTGTACTCGATTTAAAAATAATCATTTTCTAACTCAAATGCACTCAGGTTTCATGAACTACACAGTTCAGTCGACTGAACTGATGCCCTTAGTCGACTGAACCCGTGCATATTATTTTTTTAAAATATACATGGACCAGTCGACTAATGGCATCATTCAGTCAACTGAGTCTGTTCAATTTAACATATATGTGCATATTTTTGAATTCAGTTGATTGAATGCTCAAAGTCAGTCGACTGAAAACTGCAACTGCCATTTTTCTTGAATAGACACCTTTTTTGAAGAGATATCTTCCTTGTCAAGGGATGCAACCATTGCCATTTGCAGAGATCTCTTCACCAGCGGTTGCAACTCATTATCTACTATAAATACACTTGAGTTTCATTGATAAAATCACTTAATTTTCTTACCTCTCTTGATCTAGTTTGAACTACATTCTTTAAATCTATTGCTCACCTGATTTCATATATACATTGCTTACAATCACACTTTCATATCTTACAAGCAATTCTAATCTCCCTATTCTTCATCTACACATAATCATACACATCATTTTTGAGGAGAAGATTATAGGAAGGGTGTACATCATTGACTTATCTGTGCTATTCAAGAGCATACTCAGTCAGAAACAACTTTACTATTTGTATTGGAAGTCCTATTCAGTTGCTCAAGCGGTAGAAGTGCTATTTGGTTATCTAGGCGGTAGAAGTCCTATTCGGTTGTTCAAGTGGTGTAATACCTATTCCACCGAGTGAAGTGAGGGCTGCTAGTTTTAATTCCAGAAGGAGTCCGGGAATGGACGTAGAACGGGAAGTTCGAACCAGTATAAAAATCTTTGATGTCATTTTACTTTACTGCTATTTTTATTTTACAATTATTTTCCGCATTAGTTATCTATTATATATTCTATATTACACGATCCTATGGCACAGTCTCTTTCAGGGACCAACAATTAACCGATCAAGGGCATTGATCGACCGTTGGTGATGTAGGGGTCGACCAGTGGGTTTGGGGTATCATTCCTGTGCATTTTTCTACGTTTGTTCTTCTTTATTCTTCCTTCCTACTTCATCATTTTACCCTGAATCTTCTCCAATCCAATCTATATTCAAAATTCTTGCTTATACTATGATTTTATTAAGGTTAGTTTAACACTGGTTTGGATTCTATATTTGTTCAGAGTTGTAGAAATAACGTTCTTTCCATCTTACACAATTTTGTTACCCTTTCTTCAACTTACACTAAAATTCATTCATTTCTTCAGTATGAATTATCCTTAATATGTAATTAATGTGTAATCTAACCTAAACCATGGTTATATCATTAAGCTTTACAATATACTTTGGATTAGAGAGACTTCACTTTCCAAAACTACCGAAGCACATGAATAAACTTCGGTCCTTCGCTGTCCGGATCTATAACGTCTTAGATCCTATGAGTTATGCCTCCAAAGTAGTATGATCTTGTAATAAGTCATGCACCCTTCATTTCTCTAGTAGTTTTGTTGGATTCTATTGAGAAACAAAAAATGTGCCTTTTTCAATTTGTGTGAAGAAGAGGGAAGAGGAAGAAGAAAATGGAATGGTGAAGATAAATGAAATTTTGGATTCTAGTTGGTATGTGCTCCTTTTTTTACAGTTGGAGGAAAAAATTGAAATGTCCATGTAATTTCAAATTTAAATTCAAAATCCTAAAGCCCATTTAGCTCCAAAACTCATTTTTTTCATATATCCTCCATATGATCTCTGAATCAAAGCCGATACTTACCAGAAAGACGTGCTTACACAACAGTGTAGCTTGGTAGAGATAGGGTTATGCCCTGTGGGCAATTATAAATTCTGTTACATATATCTAACTCGATAACCAACCTAGTTCATAATAAAGTTGTTTGATTTCTATAATATACTTTGTTATATTATTATAAGATTAATTAAGTACATAATATAAAGTATGTTAAGTAGATAATCCTTAAATGATATGTTATGTGATAGTAATTACAATGTGTTGTAATTGGGAAAAATTTATTACATTTGAATCATATATTATTTTAAATGTTCCTAGTCAAGATGTTTCGAGAAAGGTTGTCAATACATTTGTTAAGGCTAAAATACATAACGCTCTCCAAATGTTGGTCAGTGTGTTATTCATGGCTATTGGGGCACCAAGTGGTCATGTACGGAGAGTTATTGGATATTTGTGGAATGACTCACTCGAGAGTTTTCTGTTGCTTAATATAACTACGGTCAAAAAGCGAATGTCGAAATGATGATGTTACATGGTTCCCTCGACTTGAGAATGCTGTGGAACTTCAATATGGACACTCCACTTTGAATATAGTTAAATTATGGTATAACGTCTATTGAACAACTGTAGTTGGGTTGAGTTAAAGTATTGAAAGTGAAACACCATTCAATTGAGAATTTGTCTCCTCGATTATATTAGGTAGCATCATGGTCAACTATAGTCAACTAAAAGTCAAAGTCTTTGGCTAAAGCAATATGGTTAATACTAATTGTTATTATTGAACTAAAGAATTTTTTTGGACTAATCAAGTTTAATGCAGACGATATTGGAATTTAACTAAAACCAAATTTCATAAATCCAAAGTTGATATAGTTTTGACTAAGAGAATTGGTGTAAATAATTGTTACCACTGGTACCACTTAAGATAGTAAAATTGGATTTTATCGAAAAGATGTGTATGTAATAAATTCAGCCTAAACACATATCGTAGGCTAAGTTATGTATGAATGTAAATATTCAAGTTGTTCGATATCAATAGTTGATTGAATCTACACCTTTGAGTCGTACAGCCATAATGATGAATACTCCAAAAAACCACACGATTTTATTAACTTATAGTTATTGTAAATTAATTAATATTTATGAAGTATTAATTATTAAATTTTATTTTTTATGTTTGAACACCATTAGAATTTAATAAAGTGCATATATAGAAGTTATATATGCACATGTCAATATACGATATATTTAAATTGGATTTAAATTGATTAATTGCTAAGTATGTTTGGGACTTTTTAGGCCTGTATTGCCTCGTTTAGTCCGCCCGTGCATGAAGAAAGGGAGACGAATTGATGAGATTTAATAAGGAAATAAAGAGGAAAGGTTTTAAATGAGGGAATTAGAACGATTCTAATGTTTCTTTTAAAATAAATTTTCTTTCATTCATTCATTGATTCTTCTAACAATTCATTTTTCTTATGCTCTCCCCTTTCTCTCCCCCTTAGGCCAAAAATTCATAGTTCCCATGCTAGAAAATTTTCCAAAACAAAATCAAAATAATTTAAATTAAATAAACACAAAGGTGGTGCTTTAGAGCATTGCAACTTTTGGAGATGATTGAATCTGATCTAGGTGTTTTATTCTACATCCAAGGAATGATTTTTGGTTTCATATTAAGGTAATATTATACTTTTATTTTATTACATAATTCACTAATGTTAATATCATTTATATCTTCCTAATCTACTTCTCTTCTGATTATGTGCTCATCTTATATGTATTGTTTATATCTCGAACTTTTTATAATGAATTTATATATGTCTGCATTTTTCGATCTATTTTTGTTTTTGATTTGGATAATAATGGTTAAATAAAAAAACAATTTTTGATTTTTAAACTAATTTTAGTTTATTGATATAATTTTGTAATTTTTCTTATATACAAACCTAAATAAGCTACATGCATTGAATGGTTGAAATCATTTGAAAAATGATTTCCTGTTTTATATTAAATTCATTTGATAATTGTTTACATAATTATAAAGGTGTCTCAATTCAAAATTCATAAGTTGACTTTTGTGCAAGATTATGAACCTACTTTGAATCCTTCAAAAGTTAAGGCTAACTTTCTATTTATTAACTTTAAGTTTTAACACATACATATAAAATCATAAAGTTTAGAAATTTATGTTGTTTTTAAATTTAAAACATTGTTTGTAATTATTTACACATGCATACATATATGTTACTAATTTTAAATTTTTTTTTTTTGAAATGGTACTTAGATACAACATGTCACCGGGACAACATAATACAAATCACATGTCAATATATGTTCGAGTCACGCTACGCAAGTTTCGAACTTGTGACCTCTCGTACCAAAGCTAAATCACTTAACCACTAGGACAATGGTGCTTGTCTTTAATTTAAATTTTAAAATGAAATCTATGTGTTTCCACAAGAGTTCCTTTTATAAAATTTAATTAAATTTTATAAAAGGAACTCTTGTGGAAACACATAGATTTCATTTTAAAACCTTTTTATGTCAAAATTAGATTTAAAATTGTTCATACTAGATTTCAAAACATTTAAAATGTTCAAAACAAAAAAATATTTTAACACACACACACTCTCTTATATATATATATATATATATATTTGTGTGTGTGCGTGCGCTAGCATGCATGAGTGTTTTTGTGTGTAATTTTTATTATATGTACTAGTGTAAATTGCACATGTATTTAATAGTTAGAAATATTTACTTTCTATTTAACAAAAAATAATGGATGGATGTGTGCTATACATACAAAAGCTTTGGTGGTCATAATACTTTTATTTTAAGCAGTTTTGTTAGTGGTGTTGGCTACAAATTAGAAGAGAAATTTCATTCATGGATGGTCGGAATGGGGATGGTGGTGGAGTTTGCAAACCGATGGTAAGACTCCACTGATGAGTCTAGGGTATTTTTGGAATTTCAAAAAGAAACGGTGGAAATCATATTCATTGAATTCTCTTTATTAATAGTAGAGATATTTACAATTGTTATTTTTCGTATTAAAAAAAACATTGGAAAATAAAGGCATATATAAGGGGATAAATATGCTAATTGTGGTGTAATTTCCAGCACTTACATGTGGTCACGTTAACCATATACATGTCATATTTGTTGCACGTGCAGTATATACATACAAGTGTATTTGATGCACTTATAAATTAAGACTCATTTAGTTTTAATGAAACATCCTTCAAAAATATTAAGTAAAATACGATTAACTATTTATAAGTAGTAAGTGAAATTTCTAATTAATTGCACACCCATTACATTTATAACATAAAAAATAGTTTATATAATTAACAACTTGACTCTGCACTAGCCAAAATAATAATTCAAAGCAATTAAGTATTACACACATACACCTACAAGCGTATATTCGACATGCTATGTGAACATCGAATTTATTAAACTCCTTTTTGAACAATTTGAATTAAATGAGATTTTACTAAGAAAAACATTAGATTGGATCTAATAATCCTTTAGACTTTACAGGCCCAATGGATTCAAAATAGTAATTTTTTGAAATTTATCTATTTTACCCGCTTCCGACTGGCCTAATTCCTTCAATGGTATCAAAGCCTTAATGGTCGATGCTGTCTAAATAATTAGCAATATTAGAGCTAACTTATCAAAGCCTGTCCATTTAGTGGTGTCTAGAAAGGCAGTGTTTAAGGTTAGGTTTGGGTAATCAAGCAGTTTGCCATACTTAGCTACTAGCATGCCACGAAGGATGATGTAAGCACAAAGATTATCCCTAATAAAAAGGTCCAAATTGATTTTGGTCCTTGGTTTATTTTCATAATTTGTTTGAAAATTTAAAATTACATTTTAAATTTAAAAGTTAAGTTTAGAATATAATTTTTTTAAAGTTATTAAATGCATTCCAATTTTCCAAAATTACTTTGAGAAATTAAATATTTAATTTTGAAATTTTAAGCTTTAAAATTAAATTAATATAATTAATTAAGTTGAATAAAATAATTAATTAAAGTAAATTGATTAAAACAAATATGTTGTGTTTATGTATAACTATAATTGTTCCAATTATTGATTTATCTTAAAATTATTTATGATAAATTAAATTAAAATTTCAAATTAATGAAAATATTTAATTAAATTTTTTAATTAAATAAAATTAAATAAATAAAATCAATTAAAAGCCAATTGATTAAAATATATTCATATATTGCTATGTACACATAAACAAACTATAAATGTTATAGTTGATTAGCTAGCTTATGTAGTTTAAGATAAGTGATATAAAATTTTAGAAATTATGTATAAATAAAATTAAATATGATTCAATTAATAAGATTAAAAATAGTTACATAAGATTTAATTAATAAGATATATGTATATATATTATATAACTAAATTAAATCACAAAAGTCATAGATAAGTTAATACTTATATAACATTATATATATAAAGTTAAGTGGAACTAGAAAGAAACCCAAATGAGATTTAAGGAATAAGAACATATGTGTAGTATGTATACCGTGATTTTAGATGTGTGACACTTGAATCATGATGGTATTTTACAAAAATATTTTATTCTCAAAATTGATATCACTCATTATATGTATATTAAAGATTATGGATCTTTTAATATAAGTTGTCCACTACTATTTACATATTAATAGATTAATTGCATACTTTTTAGTTGTTGGTATTCCCCAATCTAGAGATGTTATGTGTCATGATATTAATATATTGAATAGATGAGCCGAGATACATGAACATATTTGTTGATATTCCTCAAGGTACATGAAATAATGGGTACGCTTGAATAATCTCTTTCGATTTTTTGATATTCCTAAAGGCCGAGATGAGATTAGAACAATGACTGTAACGACCTGCCTTTTCGACCCTCAAAAGTCGACAGTAATACATCCACGGTATTCACGTGTCAAGCATTCGAGTGCCGGAAAGATAGATTGTTGGGTTGAAAGAAAAAAAAGCAGAACATAATCTCACATCGTGACGAGTAATATATAATATACAATTAATCTTTGCAAAAGAGAGTTTTATATACATACAACAATTAGAGTGACTAACAATACAAAGCACCGGGGTACCACCTACCACAGTACACCTCTGGATAAAATATACCGAGAGCCTCACATGGACCCCATGCATGACAAGATTGGTCTACCCCTTCCTGGATAGTATCGAATATGTCATCACCCCGTTTGCTTTGCAACCATTTCTCATGATCTCACATGCACATACCAAATCCAAAAATATCGATCTAGAAAGGTGAGGACCATACCCTAGAGGTAGCGAACCATATAGCCTTGCGGCATATCCCCTGTTTTAGCTATTCCCGGGTGTGAGACTTGAGGCAACGATTTATCTTTTATATAGCAATACCACTTGGAATGCTAACACTGCCCTCCAGGCAACAATACAATGCCAACATTCATCCATACAAGTTGTTTAGGATATGAACAAACTAAAGGCACTATTTCTGCTACATCCGTTTTGGATTCACCCTCAGGATTAGTAGCAAGTAGCCCTTGCACTTCAAAGAACTCCGTCTTTAATTCCATCATCTTTAAGATGTCCCAATTCGAACACTTATGCCGGTTCGAAGTGGTTTTCGGATAATTCTAATTGACTCAATCTCATTTTTTTCAAAAGTAAGCAGAAGATATAAGAGTCCTAAGGAGATGTCGAATATCCTCCCATAAAGTGAGAGACGTTTCACCGAAATGAATTCTCCCAAGGTATCTCAAATCTTATGAAATCACGAAGCTTTCATGTACTTCCTAATTCAAAATAGGTCAAGTTATTGATAGTGGATAAACCATTATTTGTAAAGATCTACAAATCCGTACCCCTTTTGAGCCGACAATATTCCATACCAATTCAACTCAAAACGGGCGGAAATGCGAATCTTTAGGGTTAAAGAAGAAAGAGGTAGAAGAAGAAGATAGAAAAAAGAAACATAAAAAATATCAGAATCTCACATTCGCAGCGGAACAATATATAATAGATGAGTGAATAATCTTTATAACAAAGAACTATATCAGTTTATACAATACATCATCAGAGTTTGCAACAACAACACACATCACTGGACAGTTATATAAACTTGTCCACATTACAGAATATACAGCGGAATAATACTAGTATAAGTGATACGTCTCGCCATCCAACTCGCCTCCAGATCTCCGCAGTAATCCATCCAGATCCAATTGATAACCTTATTCTAGGCTGCCCGTGTGGAAAATTATGGGAACCCAGAGTTTAGAAAGGGAACAATAAACCCCAGTTCAGTCATGGGACTGGTGTGAGATCTAAAAAAAAACAGTTATTTTCACAAAGAACATAAAAGAAATTCGCAATGCTTTTGGAAAACGAAACTACCATAAGGCCTCCCGCCACACACACAATGCAAACACAGAATTGGAGGAGATTTCTCCTTATGATAGTCAAACATGCTTGATATGCAAAATCTTTTTTTTTATATTATCATTAGTGCCTAGTGTGTAAAACATTTCGAAAGTATAATATTAATCTTAGCCAGCATACAACCATTATTGTATGCCTACTATAGCTACCATGTTTTGTGGCAGGTTACCGCCACGTTGCATGGCAGGTTATACAACTAAACCGTACAAGGTTTGTATTGTTTCTTGGATTTTCCAACAAATGGTCAGGCTAAGGAACTTCCTATGCCAAATGGGTACGCCTCTGGTGGGATGTCCCGAGAGCTTAACCAGCTCTCTGCCAACACAAGGCCGGGTTACCTCTGTACTTAGGTAACTACTACTCGAGTATGCCACCCCCCGGTCGTTTGTGACCTTTATCCGAGGGCCCTCGATCACAAAGCAACAACCACACAGTAAATGAGATTGAAGCAACCACATAGGTAAAGTATCTGGGCTCCATACCATGATACCACCTTTTTCCAGAAGGAAATAACATACCCTAAAGGGTGCGACCCTCATAACCTTGCCGCATCTTTCCCGTTTCGACCATTTCCGGGGAGTGAAGTTCGATAAGGTCTCGTCCACAAAGCTACGCTTTACACGAAAGCCATGCTTTGATCAAAAAATGATCAACAACACACAGCAACACTCAGCATGCCACATTACCAATTTGGAAGTATATCACTGATAACCTTCAACTACATAACCTCTGAGCTCGTATGTCTCAGAGAAGGGTGTTAAGCTAAGAGAGTAAATATTCGCCACCAAACAGAAGTGTATTTGAAAGAAATATGCTTAATATCTCAAAGTGTAATGTCAGACATACAACCATACAAATCTGTTCCGGGTTCGAACAGAACCGAAGGCACTTTCAAAGAAGCCCTTGCAATCCCGGTATTTACAGTCCCGATCGGACTTCCCATCACATATGGAGATCTCTATACCGGAGCAACTCAGTGCAGAGACATTTGATAGGTTATCCTATCGTTTTCGAAGACACCCGGTCTTCATCACCGGTCTTCAAATGCTATCCATTTACGTCGTATCACTATTTGGAATGGGTTATTTGACACAAAGTCCTCTCCCGGCTAAACCGAATAATGAGCGCTTGTTTTGAAAACAAATTCAAGTGCTATTTCAAATGCCAACATTGATAGTCGGTTATTTAACTATCAAACAACATTCACAACAATCAAGCCTCAATAATTTCCCCAAATTGTTTATACTGATAGTTGGATATTTTACCATCAAGCAATATTCACAATAATCATCCAATCTAAATAATTTTTCCCAATTATTAAATCTCAAAATATCTTTGCAAGATATATATTTTCCACACTTCATCACTTTGAAAACCCATTTCAAATCACTTTTCACTCGCGGAATAAAATTCACGATATTATTTATTTCCACTAGAAATCTGCCAAGTCCGAATACTTTAAAGTAATTTAAATCACTCATCCAAATTATACTTGGAAATATTTCCAAATTGATTTCCAAATTAATTTCCAACACAAAATCAATTTTTCATTCAAACACCAAATCAGTTTTCATATTGATTTTCCAAATATTTATTTTCAAATACCAAATCAATTATCAAATTGATTTCAAAAAAATTTATCACCTTTTAAATAAATCCCTTTATTCTATCCAAATTATTTAAAATTCCATTTTCAATAAATTCTTCAACTTTTAAACAATATTATTCAAAACCCATTTATTAATATATTTTCCCATATTTTGGAAATAATTCGATAAGATTTCAAAAATCAACTTTATGCTTTTAAACTCCTTCTTTTAAATTCACCCAATTCTTTCAAAAGGGATTTACTTAAAATTTCCTACTTAAATTTAAAAAATCCAATTTTATTTATTTTTGGTATCCAACGGTACCAAAAATATATTCAGCTAAATTATAGCCATCAACAAATTCAATCATCAATATTATCATTCACAGATTATCAATAAATCATCACACAACATATGAAACAAATTCATACAATTTGAGGAATCCAGTTGGATCCCTCCAACCTGTTTCCCTGCATCCACAGATGTTAGCACAACAGTTAAATACCCATTCCACTTCGAGGTGGAATATCGCGGTATATGGGATTTATATAATATCATCCGCTATTATGCGGCGCATAGGGTCTCATCTGCTATATAATGCGGGAAATCAACCATTCCAAATATATATATATATATACACACACTACTATCATATATACTATCATCCAACAGATAAATTATTAATTTCATCCAAGCACATCCAACAATTTAAATTAACTAGGCAACAAATTTGCGTGAGAAGATCTCACCTTTAACAATGCATGCAACCCATTTCCATTCTCGCTTGATTTCACAATTTTTTGAACCTTGTAACAAACATGACAAGGATTTATTAATATTCGAAATAATCGAATAAATTATATTTAACTTAACTAACACTTTGGTTTTAAACTAATAATTTAGTTTTAACTAATTTCTTTTAAATAAAATATTTTTCTTAGTAACTAATTTTTTTTGATAAGTTAATTAAACACCTTAATCTCCATAATACGTTATTTTTAGAAATAACTAGTAAATTTTAAGATGCATATATACATACATACATACATATATATATATATATATATATATATATATATATATCTTTTTCCAGATTTGTTTATATATAACAACTTTCTGTTTTCTCTTCCTGAAATTAACCACAGTAGTTACTTTATGACTTACTGTTTTTATTAAATTTAATAAAAAGAAGAAAAACTACCTCACTGACAAAATCGAACGAACCCAGGTTCGATCGAAATCTCTGGCCACCCGATGTCATCACTCATCATCGCGACCCTCTACCTCGAACCACCATCGCACGCGACCACGACCTGCAAGGCCATCGAAACCCTAACGTCGCCGAACCACCACGTGGTGACAGAGATTATCGGCAGCTCGCACATGAACATCACACCCACGTACGTCGTTCCAGGTCACCATGCGCGCTCGAAACATCGTGATTCCCAAAACCTGCTCGTGATTCGCCGCAACGAGTTTGATCGACGATTGCTGCCTCCTGCCATCGCCATACCACGGCCGTCATCTCCATCAGAACTCGACCACGACTCGCCCCCGTTTTTCCCAAAATCGAACGAAGAAGGATGTGCAAATTTATGCCAGGCTTGATTTCGAATTCGATTTTGAACGGCCATTGAATTGGATTTTTTTTTATTATCAGCAGTAGATTTCATTTCCATAGAGAAGAGGAGGGTCTCGATTTTAGCTTCTGAGTGAGATTTTGGGTTTTGAACGATAAGAAGAAGTGTAACGACCCCGAAATTTAAATTTATTTAAATTAATAATTAATTGAGTTTTTGAATTAAATTGAGTAATTAAATAAATTTTTGGATAAAATTAGTAAAATAAATAGATAAAATGGAAGCGAGTTTCCCCGATCGTATATGAGTGAATTTGAAAATAATAAATATATTGATATATATTCTATTTGAGTTTAAATTGTAAAATAAATGATGATGATAATATTAAAGTAAAATGTTTGAAATAGAATAAATTAGAAATTCAATTACATTGTAAAGTAATAAAATAACAAATACAACTTGAACAAAAGTTAAAATAAAAGAGGAATAAAAATAAGACAATAAAACAAAAAGGAATAAACAACACATGACAAAAATTTAACAACAAAGTTTCAACTTTAAAATGATGCAAGTAAAAACAAAACAAAACAAAGGATAAATTACAAAATATAAAACAAGCAAACAAGAAACTGTACATACAATAAACAAAGTAGCAAAGGTATGAAACAAAATCTTCTCCATGTAATAATCAGCCGAGTAAAATAAGAACATCAAGTACAAACAAATAAAAAAAATAAGTATGGCCGAAGTAAACAAATCTTTAGCACCCTACCTCTAAAACATCTCCAGCCATGCCTATATTGTACAAACAAACAATATAACCTGTAACATCTTCCTTTTATATACATCAAGCTTCTCCTCTCTGTTCGAACCCTGTAACCAAATTTTCATCAACCTGAGAACAAACTAAAGTCTGGATAATCGAGCCTGGAATCTCAACAGCAGTTAGCAATCTCTAATCAAAATACAGATTTAAAACAAATGCAAAGATAAGCAGATCATCTCAAATCAAGTTCAGGTTCAACTGTAAGTGAATTAAAGATTTCAAAAAAAAAAACCAACCAAGCTCAGATCGAAAGTATAACTTCCAGATTTCAAATAAATCATTCCCAGGCTTGTTCTATGTCTTCATTTCAAAGGTGAGCAACTCCTATTTTTAGAGCCTACCCTGTTTTGATTTCTTGTTGCTTGTGAGTAAACATGTCAATTTTTTTTCTTCTTTAACCTGTACATCAGTTCATAAATAAATTTTGTGCTTCACTGTATATTTTAGCTAGGTAATGCCGAGTATAAATTATTGTACTGGGTAGTTTGACATAGTTTGTTCTTGTTGTTTCTGGTTACAGAGTTACCATAAACTGGAAGATTTAATGTATTATCCTCTAGCCATCATTGGACTTAAAGTATTCAATAAACAAGTCTGTTTAAACTTGAATTTTAGTTCAAAGTTCATTGTAAGCTAGATATAGAGGTATTGACTCTGTAAACTTAGTTTACAGTGGAAGGGATGAACATTTGATAAATTCGAACATTTCAAACCATTGATTCAATTACATAACTTGAATGCCTACTGGAATTTATGATTTTTAAAACTAAAACGAGGATTTTTAGTGTGAGATTTCAAGAGCAGTTCGCATTTGAATAAAATTTGAATTTTTATCAATTTCTCGAAATTAAATCAGTGATAAATGATGAAACTTGAATTGAAGCTTGCTTGATCCTCATGGAAGTCAGGAAAAATGTTAAAGAAAATTTCGATTGTGTGGATTGAGGGTACGAGATTAAATTAGGGTTTAAGGAGTTAGTTGTTTGGGTCTGGAAAACGAGGTGATCACTTCACCTCTGTCGAATCGAGCCACGCGAGTTTCTGGGAATGAGTAGGAAATGGGGTTGGCGTGGTGTAGTCGAAGTCGCGGCGTCTCTGGTGGTATGAGGAGCGGCGACGCGAGACGTTTTGCTGATGATGGTTATGATGGGTGTTGGGTCGAATTGCTCGATCTCGAATTCCGTTCGAATGTGTCGAACTGGGTGATGGATGGGAATGAGTCGATCATCGTCGACATGGGGATGAAGCCGGCATCGATTGCCGAGGCTCCGGCGCCTCGTGCATGTGCACGCGTGTGCACTTGTGTCTGGACCATTGTGTTGTTGGGGGAAGAAGAGATCGTTCTCGAGCTTGAAAACGTGCGAGCCTGGGAAAACTCGGAGCAAGTGGGTGGAGGACTCGAGTATCATAGGGATGGAATCGGGTTTTTGGTCAAACTGGAATAATATGTTGTAAAAGTGTAAAGTTAAAACAACTGTTTTTACAAGTTTTAAATACTGTAACTTAATAAAGAGTTTAACGGTTAAAGCCAAGTTTAAATCAATGTTAAATATGAATCCAAGTTTTCTTGAATTCAAATCTGTGATTCAAATCAGTTTTTAAATCTGAATGTTTTATTTAACATTCGATTTAAGAGAGTTATAAAATTTGTTTAACTTGAATGCTTAAGTTATTTTAAAACTTAATCTAGAAGTAAAATTAAGTGATGATTACTCAGGAGAATTAAAGGATTAATCAATGTAATTAATTTGTGAATTAAGGATTATTAATTAAAATATTAATTAATGATTAAAGTTGATTACTCAACTGATTAAACAAAAATTACTTAAAGGCTAATTAATTGATGAAATTAATTGAGGATTAATTTATTAATTTAAGATAATTTATGAAATGATGAATTAAATAATTAAAGGTTGATTTTTAGTTAATGAATTTTACTTAAAGGTTAATTAATTTATTATGAATGGTAAATTTATAAATGATAAAGAATAATTAATCAAAATAATTTGTAAATCATTAAAATAAATTTAACCAGGATTAGTAATTTATTCATAAGAAATTTATTTGATTTAAATTTATCAGATAATAAATTTGACCTTACTTATGAATGTTTGAATTCTATTGGATGATTTAATTGTTTGATATCCCTGATATATGATGCTTTGTGATACACCCTGATTCATGTTGTGATCTGTAGTTTACTTACCTGTGATATATATCTGTGATCTGTGAATGAACGATAAGCGTTATAGTTTATATCGCTTATCAACTATATCCTGTATTTCGTTATGTGATGATTGATGTTGCACTATTGTGTGTGAAACCCCTGGACTACACTTTACACCCACAAATATGGATTTCACGTGGAAATCGGTTAAGTCACAGATAATTTAAATTTGATTGTTTTTGAAATTAAATTTTTTAATTTCAATTGATTTTGAAATTGGAAATTTGGGGTTTAAAGTGAAAAGCTTTTGAAATAGAATTTCAAAGATAAAAGTTATTTTGAATAACTTAACCGAGTTTTTGAAAATTTAAATAATTAGATTTAAATTTGAATTCAAGTTTGAAATTAAATCTATGATTTGGAAACTAGGGATAAAAGATGATATAAATGTGTTTGTATGAATTAAACCATTTTAAAGTATTAATTTGGGAATTTGAATTTAAACCAAGAATTTCAACTCGTATGAATGAATCAGATTTCCAAATTGAAAACTGTTGTTTTCAAAAGAATAAAAGCTTTTAGATAAGAAAAGAAATTCCAGTTTAAATTAAAGGAATTTCAAGTGAATTGAAAAAATGATTTTCCAAGTTATAAATGAAATTGTTTTGAAAGCTATGAATTAAATCTGTTTGTTTTTAACAGATTTAAAATGATGATTTATTTAAACCATTCGAAATGAAATTGTTTTGAAAACTATAAGTTAAATCTTTGATTTAAAGATTTAACGAATTAATTAAACTGAAATGGAAATCGATTTGGAAAATCTGTGAATGAATCTTTGTGAAATTAAGTGAACTTTGTGAATTGAATCTTTTTTGTTTAAAAAGATTAAAATGGTAATTTGATAAACCATTTGTAAAGAAAGTTTGGGTTTAAGTTGTGACTTAATTGAAATCCCATTATCCATTTGTTTTTGAATATTGCGCTCACTATTCGGGTTAGCCGGGAAAAGACAATTGTGTCATATAACCCATTCCGAATAGTGATACGTCGTATATGGATAGCATTTGAAGACCGGTGTTGAAGACCGGATATTTTTCGAAAATGAAAGGACAACCTGTCGAATGTCTCTGCACTGAGTCGCGCCGGTATAGAGATTTATATCACTCTTTTGTGACGGGAAGTCCGGACGTGATTGAAAGTTATCCGGAATTGCAAGGGCTTCGTGAGAAGTGCCTTCGGTTCTGTTCGAACCCGGAACAGACTTGTATGGATACATGTATGACATTACACTTTGAGATATAAAGCCGATTTCTTTCAAATACATATCTGTTTGGTGGCGGAGAATTTATTCTCTTAGCTTAACACCCTTCTCTGAGACGTACGAGCTCAGAGGTTATGTAGTTGAAATTTATCAGCAATATATCCCAATTTGGTAATGTGGCATGCTGAGTGTTGCTGTGTGATGATCAGTGTTTGATCATTTGCGATATGATCATTTATTTGATCTTATATCTTTATGATCATAGGTTGATCATTTGTTTGACCCGAAGCATGGCTTTGTGACAAAGCGTAGCTTTGTGGACGAGACTTCGTCGAGCCTCACACCCCGGAAATGGTCAAAACAGGAAGGATGCGGCAAGGTTCTAGGGAGTAGCGCCCCTTAGTGTATGTCATTCCTTCTGGATAAAGGTGGTATCATGGTATGGAGCCCAGATACTTAACCTCTGTGGTTGCTGCAAGTTTATTACTTTGTGGTTGTTGGAAATCGGGGATCCTCGGGAAGATCGGTGACGATCGGGGGATGACATACGCATGTCAGTAGTTACCTATTTTTGCAGAGGTAACCCGGCCTTGTGTTGGCAGAGATCCGGTTAGGTTCTCGGGTCGTCTATTCCAGGGACGTACCCATCGTGGAAAAGGAAGTTCCTTAGCCTGATCATTTGTTGGAAATCCATCTTCCAATACGAACTTTATACGGTATTAGTTGTAAAACCTGCCATTTACGTACGGTGGTCACCACTGTTTAGATGGTAGCTATAGTATGCATACGATACTGGTCGTATGTTGGCTAAGATTAATATTATACTTTCGAAATGTTTTCTACACTATGCACTAATGATAATATCCAATGATTTGCGTAGTAAGCATCTTTGACTATCATAAGAAGAAATCTCCTCCAATTCTGCGTTTGCATTGTGTGTGTGGCGGGAGGTCTTATGGTAGTTTCATTTTCCAAAAGCATTGCGAATTGACTTTAAATTCTCTGCTGTTTGTTTTAAAGATAAACTGTTTTTGTTGCTCACACCAGTCCCATGACTGATCCGGAGTTTATTGTTTATTTCCTAAACTCTGGATGCTCAAATTTTTTCTACACGAGCAGTCTAGAGTTGGGTTTTTCAGATATTCAGGATTAGTAGGTTATCTGGAGCTAGTTCAGTTCTTGGAGTTCATGGACTGACGTTGCTTATCTTGGAGCATTCTGTTGGAGACATTCTATTCCGCTGTTGGTGTTATCGTTTTCTATTCCGCTGCTATTTGTTGTATCATATCTCTGATGTATATTGATATTCATTGTATCACTCTGTTGTATCAGATATTGTATATCAATGTATTATTCATTTCTTCCGCTGTGTTATTTACTTAACTGTGTTATAAGCTCCGGCGACTCGGATTTGAACGCTCGAATCTACGACATTCGAGTACGATGTAAAGTATGGATGTCGATTTTCGAACGCGAAAATTCGGATCGTTACATTTGGTATCAGAGCTTTGGTTGAACTTTAGCTCAGGTGTATAACACGTTAAGTAGCTCATTAGAGATAGAGTGAAGTAAACTCTAGAATGAGAAAATCCTTAAGATATCCGTCTGAACGTCTCAGTAAATTCTCTTACTATCCACTGATAGTGAGTATGAGTGCAAGAAGAAGACGAGATAGGGTACAGGAAATACGACTATAAATGGTCAATACCCTGCAACACTGGGAACAAACTTTCCTATCAATCTTCTTTGATTCGTCTTTCCAAATTCTTTTGATTGCTTCGTGACAGCTACAAGAAGAAGTTTCGGTGTGATGAAGGCTCTATGAATCGTTGTAGAAAATTCTTACCTCGTATCTTCATCGGTTTCTTATCAGCTTTTTGATTTAAACTTTAATGAATTTGAAATTCTATTGTAATTTCTTGTGAATATCGAAGTCCGAAGAGGGACAAATTAGTATGTATTCTAAGATATTCCGACTTGAGTTTGGAATCCATATCTTGTATTCGAGTAATTATAGGAGATCGCATCTATCTATCTCTTTGTTTTTTTTCGTGCCTGCGAATTTCGAGGACGAAATTCTTTTAAGGGGGGAAGTTTGTAACGACCCCGAAATTTAAATTTATTTAAATTAATAATTAATTGAGTTTTTGAATTAAATTGAGTAATTAAATAAATTTTTGGATAAAATTAGTAAAATAAATAGATAAAATGGAAGCGAGTTTCCCCGATCGTATATGAGTGAATTTGAAAATAATAAATATATTGATATATATTCTATTTGAGTTTAAATTGTAAAATAAATGATGATGATAATATTAAAGTAAAATGTTTGAAATAGAATAAATTAGAAATTCAATTACATTGTAAAGTAATAAAATAACAAATACAACTTGAACAAAAGTTAAAATAAAAGAGGAATAAAAATAAGATAATAAAACAAAAAGGAATAAACAACACATGACAAAAATTTAACAACAAAGTTTCAACTTTAAAATGATGCAAGTAAAAACAAAACAAAACAAAGGATAAATTACAAAATATAAAACAAGCAAACAAGAAACTGTACATACAATAAACAAAGTAGCAAAGGTATGAAACAAAATCTTCTCCATGTAATAATCAGCCGAGTAAAATAAGAACATCAAGTACAAACAAATAAAAAAAATAAGTATGGCCGAAGTAAACAAATCTTTAGCACCCTACCTCTAAAACATCTCCAGCCATGCCTATATTGTACAAACAAACAATATAACCTGTAACATCTTCCTTTTATATACATCAAGCTTCTCCTCTCTGTTCGAACCCTGTAACCAAATTTTCATCAACCTGAGAACAAATTAAAGTCTGGATAATCGAGCCTGGAATCTCAACAGCAGTTAGCAATCTCTAATCAAAATACAGATTTAAAACAAATGCAAAGATAAGCAGATCATCTCAAATCAAGTTCAGGTTCAACTGTAAGTGAATTAAAGATTTCAAAAAAAAAACCAACCAAGCTCAGATCGAAAGTATAACTTCCAGATTTCAAATAAATCATTCCCAGGCTTGTTCTATGTCTTCATTTCAAAGGTGAGCAACTCCTATTTTTAGAGCCTACCCTGTTTTGATTTCTTGTTGCTTGTGAGTAAACATGTCAATTTTTTTTCTTCTTTAACCTGTACATCAGTTCATAAATAAATTTTGTGCTTCACTGTATATTTTAGCTAGGTAATGCCGAGTATAAATTATTGTACTGGGTAGTTTGACATAGTTTGTTCTTGTTGTTTCTGGTTACAGAGTTACCATAAACTGGAAGATTTAATGTATTATCCTCTAGCCATCATTGGACTTAAAGTATTCAATAAACAAGTCTGTTTAAACTTGAATTTTAGTTCAAAGTTCATTGTAAGCTAGATATAGAGGTATTGACTCTGTAAACTTAGTTTACAGTGGAAGGGATGAACATTTGATAAATTCGAACATTTCAAACCATTGATTCAATTACATAACTTGAATGCCTACTGGAATTTATGATTTTTAAAACTAAAACGAGGATTTTTAGTGTGAGATTTCAAGAGCAGTTCGCATTTGAATAAAATTTGAATTTTTATCAACTTCTCGAAATTAAATCAGTGATAAATGATGAAACTTGAATTGAAGCTTGCTTGATCCTCATGGAAGTCAGGAAAAATGTTAAAGAAAATTTCGATTGTGTGGATTGAGGGTACGAGATTAAATTAGGGTTTAAGGAGTTAGTTGTTTGGGTCTGGAAAACGAGGTGATCACTTCACCTCTGTCGAATCGAGCCACGCGAGTTTCTGGGAATGAGTAGGAAATGGGGTTGGCGTGGTGTAGTCGAAGTCGCGGCGTCTCTGGTGGTATGAGGAGCGGCGACGCGAGACGTTTTGCTGATGATGGTTATGATGGGTGTTGGGTCGAATTGCTCGATCTCGAATTCCGTTCGAATGTGTCGAACTGGGTGATGGATGGGAATGAGTCGATCATCGTCGACATGGGGATGAAGCCGGCATCGATTGCCGAGGCTCCGGCGCCTCGTGCATGTGCACGCGTGTGCACTTGTGTCTGGACCATTGTGTTGTTGGGGGAAGAAGAGATCGTTCTCGAGCTTGAAAACGTGCAAGCCTGGGAAAACTCGGAGCAAGTGGGTGGAGGACTCGAGTATCATAGGGATGGAATCGGGTTTTTGGTCAAACTGGAATAATATGTTGTAAAAGTGTAAAGTTAAAACAACTGTTTTTACAAGTTTTAAATACTGTAACTTAATAAAGAGTTTAACGGTTAAAGCCAAGTTTAAATCAATGTTAAATATGAATCCAAGTTTTCTTGAATTCAAATCTGTGATTCAAATCAGTTTTTAAATCTGAATGTTTTATTTAACATTCGATTTAAGAGAGTTATAAAATTTGTTTAACTTGAATGCTTAAGTTATTTTAAAACTTAATCTAGAAGTAAAATTAAGTGATGATTACTCAGGAGAATTAAAGGATTAATCAATGTAATTAATTTGTGAATTAAGGATTATTAATTAAAATATTAATTAATGATTAAAGTTGATTACTCAACTGATTAAACAAAAATTACTTAAAGGCTAATTAATTGATGAAATTAATTGAGGATTAATTTATTAATTTAAGATAATTTATGAAATGATGAATTAAATAATTAAAGGTTGATTTTTAGTTAATGAATTTTACTTAAAGGTTAATTAATTTATTATGAATGGTAAATTTATAAATGATAAAGAATAATTAATCAAAATAATTTGTAAATCATTAAAATAAATTTAACCAGGATTAGTAATTTATTCATAAGAAATTTATTTGATTTAAATTTATCAGATAATAAATTTGACCTTACTTATGAATGTTTGAATTCTATTGGATGATTTAATTGTTTGATATCCCTGATATATGATGCTTTGTGATACACCCTAATTCATGTTGTGATCTGTAGTTTACTTACCTGTGATATATATCTGTGATCTGTGAATGAACGATAAGCGTTATAGTTTATATCGCTTATCAACTATATCCTGTATTTCGTTATGTGATGATTGATGTTGCACTATTGTGTGTGAAACCCCTGGACTACACTTTACACCCACAAATATGGATTTCACGTGGAAATCGGTTAAGTCACAGATAATTTAAATTTGATTGTTTTTGAAATTAAATTTTTTAATTTCAATTGATTTTGAAATTGGAAATTTGGGGTTTAAAGTGAAAAGCTTTTGAAATAGAATTTCAAAGATAAAAGTTATTTTGAATAACTTAACCGAGTTTTTGAAAATTTAAATAATTAGATTTAAATTTGAATTCAAGTTTGAAATTAAATCTATGATTTGGAAACTAGGGATAAAAGATGATATAAATGTGTTTGTATGAATTAAACCATTTTAAAGTATTAATTTGGGAATTTGAATTTAAACCAAGAATTTCAACTCGTATGAATGAATCAGATTTCCAAATTGAAAACTGTTGTTTTCAAAAGAATAAAAGCTTTTAGATAAGAAAAGAAATTCCAGTTTAAATTAAAGGAATTTCAAGTGAATTGAAAAAATGATTTTCCAAGTTATAAATGAAATTGTTTTGAAAGCTATGAATTAAATCTGTTTGTTTTTAACAGATTTAAAATGATGATTTATTTAAACCATTCGAAATGAAATTGTTTTGAAAACTATAAGTTAAATCTTTGATTTAAAGATTTAACGAATTAATTAAACTGAAATGGAAATCGATTTGGAAAATCTGTGAATGAATCTTTGTGAAATTAAGTGAACTTTGTGAATTGAATCTTTTTTGTTTAAAAAGATTAAAATGGTAATTTGATAAACCATTTGTAAAGAAAGTTTGGGTTTAAGTTGTGACTTAATTGAAATCCCATTATCCATTTGTTTTTGAATATTGCGCTCACTATTCGGGTTAGCCGGGAAAAGACAATTGTGTCATATAACCCATTCCGAATAGTGATACGTCGTATATGGATAGCATTTGAAGACCGGTGTTGAAGACCGGATATTTTTCGAAAATGAAAGGACAACCTGTCGAATGTCTCTGCACTGAGTCGCGCCGGTATAGAGATTTATATCACTCTTTTGTGACGGGAAGTCCGGACGTGATTGAAAGTTATCCGGAATTGCAAGGGCTTCGTGAGAAGTGCCTTCGGTTCTGTTCGAACCCGGAACAGACTTGTATGGATACATGTCTGACATTACACTTTGAGATATAAAGCCGATTTCTTTCAAATACATATCTGTTTGGTGGCGGAGAATTTATTCTCTTAGCTTAACACCCTTCTCTGAGACGCACGAGCTCAGAGGTTATGTAGTTGAAATTTATCAGCAATATATCCCAATTTGGTAATGTGGCATGCTGAGTATTGCTGTGTGATGATCAGTGTTTGATCATTTGCGATATGATCATTTATTTGATCTTATATCTTTATGATCATAGGTTGATCATTTGTTTGACCCGAAGCATGGCTTTGTGACAAAGCGTAGCTTTGTGGACGAGACTTCGTCGAGCCTCACACCCCGGAAATGGTCAAAACAGGAAGGATGCGGCAAGGTTCTAGGGAGTAGCGCCCCTTAGTGTATGTCATTCCTTCTGGATAAAGGTGGTATCATGGTATGGAGCCCAGATACTTAACCTCTGTGGTTGTTGCAAGTTTATTACTTTGTGGTTGTTGGAAATCGGGGATCCTCGGGAAGATCGGTGACGATCGGGGGATGACATACGCGTGTCAGTAGTTACCTATTTTTGCAGAGGTAACCCGGCCTTGTGTTGGCAGAGATCCGGTTAGGTTCTCGGGTCGTCTATTCCAGGGACGTACCCATCGTGGAAAAGGAAGTTCCTTAGCCTGATCATTTGTTGGAAATCCATCTTCCAATACGAACTTTGTACGGTATTAGTTGTAGAACCTGCCATTTACGTACGGTGGTCACCACTGTTTAGATTGTAGCTATAGTAGGCATACGATACTGGTCGTATGTTGGCTAAGATTAATATTATACTTTCGAAATGTTTTCTACACTATGCACTAATGATAATATCCAATGATTTGCGTAGTAAGCATCTTTGACTATCATAAGAAGAAATCTCCTCCAATTCTGCGTTTGCATTGTGTTTGTGGCGGGAGGTCTTATGGTAGTTTCATTTTCCAAAAGCATTGCGAATTGACTTTAAATTCTCTGCTGTTTGTTTTAAAGATAAACTGTTTTTGTTGCTCACACCAGTCCCATGACTGATCCGGAGTTTATTGTTTATTTCCTAAACTCTGGATGCTCAAATTTTTTCTACACGAGCAGTCTAGAGTTGGGTTTTTCAGATATTCAGGATTAGTAGGTTATCTGGAGCTAGTTCAGTTCTTGGAGTTCATGGACTGACGTTGCTTATCTTGGAGCATTCTATTGGAGACATTCTATTCCGCTGTTGGTGTTATCGCTTTCTATTCCGCTGCTATTTGTTGTATCATATCTCTGATGTATATTGATATTCATTGTATCACTCTGTTGTATCAGATATTGTATATCAATGTATTATTCATTTCTTCCGCTGTGTTATTTACTTAACTGTGTTATAAGCTCCGGCGACTCGGATTTGAACGCTCGAATCTACGACATTCGAGTACGATGTAAAGTATGGATGTCGATTTTCGAACGCGAAAATTCGGATCGTTACAAGAAGATGACATGATTTAAAAGAAAGGGGCGACTTCGTACGAGTTAAAGTAGCGTGTTCGAGTGGATAAGTAGAAACCTATACGTTTCGGCTGTGATTTGATTTGAAAAAAAATACAGCCGACGTGAAAATTTCTTGACCGGTCAAACTATATATATCATATTTAAATTTAAATTTAAATAGTCTCGAATTTGTAGCTTAAAAACTAGACATCCTATCAAAGCATGCTGCCAGACGTTTATAATGTTATAACCCTATTCCGAACGCACTGGAAAAGGTTTCGAGTCCTCATTCGATCGTATGGATAAGATAGCTTTTTGGACTCAGTTATTATATTAAATTTCGATATAAATTTCAGCGCGTTTATATATCGTATAATCACCCGACAACTCCAAACACTATGGAAATTGAAATCCGATAATAATATTCTATTACGGATCCAATGGAACTAGTTTCGTCAAATTCCTAGACTGTGCCTCGGAAGGCCATTTTTAAATTCAATTTAAACAATAAAATTTCAAAACTGAACAAAACAGTTTCAAATTCAATTCTGAAGCTTTTATTATCTTCAGTATTATCAAAATAGATTTTCTAAGCCTTGAAATCATTTTTAATCAGCTAAAAAATCAAGATTCAATATTTTACTCAATTTTAATATATTAAATTCAATAATTTAATTGCCAAATTCATTCCGATATTTGAATTTCAAATTAAACTAACTTCCAGATATTTAAAATCAATTAAATATTCTGATTTCCAATGTCAAAAATTCAGGGTCGTCACATTCTTCCTGCCTTAAAAGAATTTCATCTCGAAATTACAAGTTAAGAAGAATGATCCTCAACCCATTTATCATTTTCCCTAAACCAAATAGTTTTATCAACTTCTAAAACCAATCTTCTTATCATAACCACCCTATCATCCTTATTAATTTTCCAAACATTTTCATAGTTTCAAGCAACTTTATTTTACTTCACAATTCAAAATTAAATTTAAATTCAAATTATCCAAAATTTATCAATTTTTTTCTAATTCTCTAGATTTTCGAAAAATTTCGCCAGCGTCTCCTTTGTGCGGCTAGTTCGGTACGACTACAAAATGTCCCTACGGACCCCAGATTTCAAAAAGAAAAAGAAAAGCCAAGCGGCTAGACAAGAAAGGATCAAATTTCATACTGAAATTTAAATACATACCCTTTTGTCGAGCAATTTAAATTATCTTCAAAAACAAAAAATCCACTTAGTGAAAATTCGATATTCACTTTTGTCCAATACTTTTAACTTCGACCAAAACAATAGTTTTCCCTTTTCTATTTCAATTCCTATGTTTCCATTACAATTTGAAAATCAATTTTCCGTTAACAAAAATTTTCCAAATTTTTCAAAATTTTTTCTAACTCCCAAAATTTTCAGAAAATTTTGGCAGTCTCCTTTGTACGGAGGAGCTTTTGCAATTTGACAAGAGATATAAATATATATACATCGACCCACACGGTCGGAAAGAAAAAAAAACCAAAAACAGTTCATATTTCCTAACTTTGTATTGCGTAGGCGTACCTTTATTAGCATTTTAAGAAAAGCGGTTATTTTTAAGCATTTTACACGACCAAATCCAGCCAAACGGCCCCTTGCACCTGTACTTACTCAATTTATATATGTAAGTGACATATATAGGAAATTCATTAACATTTTACTCATTTTCAATAACAAACAAGTAATTTTCGTAAACAGTACACTCAAAATTATTTCCATTAGCAATTTATCAAGTTTCAATACAAATTTAATCGCTTTCATCTAATGCACATACCATTTCTATTCAATTCAAGTGATTTATAATGCAGTTCCTTACATTCAATTTATTTTTAAGCGAAATGAATTCATACCAATTTCAATTGATTCAAAAATCAATTTTTATTTTCTTTTAATAACTCATAGAATTTTACATAACCCCGTTTTCATCAAACGACAACCATTTATATGCAAATTCAACGATATTCACTTAATAGAATATCCATTCTAGTTTATAACTAATTTAAATTGATACCAACTCAATTTACACTTTATTCTATTTCATTTCCAATTGATTCTGTTCAATTCAATTTGCATTTCATTAATCAAACAAATTTCATTGAAATCCATTCAATAAAAGTCGACAACAACCATTTCACAATTTTTTTTCTTAAGTCGAGCTTTTATCCAAATATTGCTTAAGTTATTTCAACTCAAAACTCAAGTTCATTTTCCTTGTAAACAATTTCTAATTTAAATCTTTGATTTAATTTTTTTTTCATTTATCAAATCCATTCCATCTACTAATTTAATTCAATTAGTATATTCACTTATCCTTTTCAAATTTCAAATTTCCATATTCAATTCATCCTGAATTTACTTTATCTTTATCAAGGAAATTTCAATTTATTTATTTTCTACTTACTTGAATTTATATGCAAATTCAAACCATTTTAAATTTAGCTCACAACTCAACTTAAATTTAACTAATTCAACTTCCAATTCATTATTTCATTATTTCATGAATTAATAAATTATCAAGTTAGTTTACTTGAATTCAATCCATTTTATTTTATTTTTTCCAAGTTTGGATTTTTATTCAACTTGATTGAAATCAAATCTCATTCCATTTTTCAATTCCAATTCATTTATTTACAAATGTAACCTCATTTGTTCATTCACAAATTCATTCCTTTTCAATTTGAACCTTATTCCAATCAAATTTCAAATATTTTTATAAGTTATCAAACTTATTTACATTCCATAAAATTTTAAAGAAATTCCAGAGTCTTTTTAACAATTACACACATTTCAAAACTAACTTTGAAATCAATTATGTCCCTTCAAAATATCTTCCCAAATATTTTTAAATTTCAAACCCCACCAGATTTCATATCCAACTCAAAAATACTTCTCAAATAATTATTTTCCAGACTTCTGGAAACCATTTTCACATTAGAAAATTTAATCTTTTGAAATTTCAATTCAAATCCTTTAATCTGTATTGCAAAAATTACTCTGGCACTTTATTTTAATTTATAGAACTCATTTATAAACTTCATTCCATTAATAAATTTATTTTCAAATATTTTCCTGGAATTCTATTTCAAATTATAAATCACATTTACAATTTATATTTACAAATCTCATTCGTATATAAACTTTATTTCCTTATCCTTCCAATTCATATTTATAAATTTCATTTGTTAAATGAATTTATCTCCAAATCTTTGGTTATACCATTATTTCTTATTCAATTTCCATATAACAATGATAATAATTCAATATTATCACTTCCTAATGACCAAGCAACCATATACAATAATGATTCATAGAAAATCATTTCTTTTCTACAAAAAATAGTTTTGGGTAAAATTATTTCATTTACCCTATTTAAAACAATACCGTGTCAGTTTATCTTGTTTAAGAGTTTAGAAACCCCTATCGATTATAGTTGGCCAAACTGCACCGACCAGAATCTATAAACAATCAACCGATAAGTCAACACAATATAAAACAAATTTTTGTATTCACTAACAAATACGCGCTCATACCTATTATTACACTCACACTCATTCTAGAGTACTATTGACTCTATCTCTAACGAGTAACACCCAACAGAGCCAAGGTTGTCGCTTAACCAATTGCTCTGATACCAACTGTGAAGATTTAGGCTTTTCAACCATCGACAGCGCCAATCTCCGCCGTGGCACACAGTGGTACCCTGCCCTTGCTTTTACGGCCAGCCTTTCGACTGTCACACCTTACGGCTAACCAACCCCACGAGGAGGACATGTAGGGGTAAGAGTCTCCCGTTCGCCACCAAACACGAAGCGAGAACCCCCTATCACATTTCACAAAGATAAGCAAGGTCAGTCATGGGACTGGTGTGAGATCTAAAAAAACAGTTATTTTCACAAAGAAAATAAAAGAAATTCGCAATGCTTGATAGTCAAATTGGAGGAGATTTCTCCTTATGATAGTCAAACATGCTTGATACGCAAAATCTTTTTTTTATATTATCATTAGTGCCTAGTGTGGAAAACATTTCGAAAGTATAATATTAATCTTAGCCAGCATACAACCATTATTGTATGCCTACTATAGCTACCATGTTTTGGAAATAATTTGGAAATAATTCGATAAGATTTCAAAAATCAACTTTATGCTTTTAAATTCCTTCTTTTAAATTCACCCAATTCTTTCAAAAGGGATTTACTTAAAATTTCCTACTTAAATTTCAAAAATCCAATTTTATTTATTTCTAGTATCCAACGATACCAAAAATACATTCAGCTAAATTATAGCCTTCAACAAATTCAATCATCAATATAATCATTCACAGATTATCAATAAATCATCACACAACATATGAAACAAATTTATACAATTTGAGGAATCCAGTTGGATCCCTCCAACCTGTTTCCCTGCATCCATAGATGTTAGCACAACAATTAAATACCCATTCCACTTCGAGGTGGAATATCGCGGTATATGGGATTTATATAATATCATCCGCTATTATGCGGCGCATAGGGTCCCATCCGCTATATAATGCGGGAAATCAATCACTCCAAATATATATATATATATATATGTATATACTACTATCATATATACTATCATCCAACAGATAAATTATTAATTCATCCAAGCACATCCAACAATTTAAATTAACTAGGCAACAAATTTGAGTGAGAAGATCTCACCTTTAACAATGCATGCAACCCATTTCCATTCTCGCTTGATTTCACGATTTTTTGAACCTTGTAACAAATATGACAAGGATTTATTAATATTCGAAATAATCGAATAAATTATATTTAACTTAACTAACACTTTGGTTTTAAACTAATAATTTAGTTTTAACTAATTTCTTTTAAATAAAATATTTTTCTTAGTAACTAAATTTTTTTTTGATAAGTTAATTAAACACCTTAATCTCCATAATACGTTATTTTTAGAAATAACAAGTAAATTTTTAAGATGCATATATATATATATATATCTTTTTCCAGACTTTGTCTATATATAACAACTTTCTGTTTTCTCTTCCTGAAATTAACCACAGTAATTACTTTATGACTTACTATTTTTATTAAATTTAATAAAAAGAAGAAAAACTACCTCACTGATAAAATCGAACGAACCCAGGTTCGATCGAAATCTCTGGCCACCCGATGTCATCACTCATCATCGTGACCCTCTGCCTCGAACCACCATTGCACGCGACCACGACCTGCAAGGCCATCGAAACCCTAACGTCGCCGAACCACCACGTGGTAACAGAGACTATCGGCAGCTCGCACACGAACATCGCACCCATGTACGTCGTTCCTGGTCACCATGCGCGCTCGAAACATCGCGATTCCCAAAACCTGCTCCTGATTTGCCGCAACGAGTTCGTTCGACGATTGCTGCCTCCTGCCATCGCCATACAGCGGCCGTCATCTCCATCAGAACTCGACCACACTCGCCCCCCCTTTTCCCAAAATCGAACGAAGAAGGATGTGCGAATTTATGTCAGGCTTGATTTCGAATTCGATTTCGAATGGCCATTGAATTGGAATTTTTTTATTATTATTAGCAGTAGATTTCATTTCCACAGAGAAGAGGAAGGTCTCGATTTTTAGCTTCTGAGTGAAGATTTTGGGTTTTGAATGATAAGAAGAAGATGACATGATTTAAAAGAAAGGGGCGACTTCGTACGAGTTAAAGTAGCGTGTTCGAGTGGATAAGTAGAAACGTATACGTTTTGGCTGTGATTTGATTTGAAAAAAAAATACAGCTGACGTGAAAATTTCTTGACCGGTCAAACTATATATATCATATTTAAATTTAAATTTAAATAGTCTCGAATTTGTAGCTTAAAAACAAGACATCCTATCAAAGTGTGCTGCTGGACGTTTATAATGTTATAACCCTATTCCGAATGCACTGGAAAAGGTTTCGAGTCCTTATTCGATCGTATGGAGAAGATAGCCTTTTGGACTCAGTTATTATATTAAATTTCGATATAAATTTCAACGCGTTTATATATCGTATAATCACCTGACAACTCCAAACACTACGGAAATTGAAATCCGATAATAATATTCTATTACGGATCCAATGGAACTAGTTTCGTCAAATTCCAAGACTGTGCCTCGGAAGGCCATTTTTAAATTCAATTTAAACAAAAAAATTTCAAAACCAAACAAAACAGTTTCAAATTCAATTCTGAAGCTTTTATTATCTTCAGTATTATCAATATAAATTTTCTAAGCCTTGAAATCATTTTTAATCAGCTTAAAAATCAAGATTCAATATTTTACCCAATTTTAATATATTAAATTCAATAATTTAATTGCCAAATTCATTCTGATATTTGAATTTCAAATTAAACTAACTTCCAGATATTTAAAATCAATTAAATATTCTAATTTCCAATGTCAAAAATTCAGGGTCGTCACATTATTTGTTGTAAGTATATGGTTTGCATATGGAAAATCAAACATCATATACTTATCACCACCTTTTCATTTCAACCCCGTACTATCCCTCGATTAATAATGAAGTCAGGAAAGTTAGAGTACTATTGTTGCCTCGATATACATTCTTAAACTCTTACAGATAGAAATGGGATTCCATATATCAAAATTTAGTATCAAGTATAAGATGAAGTACCTTCCATATACTTAATTAGTCATGGCCTATTTATAGAAATTAACCCTCTTATACTTATCATGTTTCTAACATTTAAACTTCTCTATCCCTCGCCAAGAATCGAAGCCGGGTAAGTTAGAACACTAGTTGCACCTGGCCTTGCCTTAGTTAAAGCACTTGGATTCTATATCTCACGGATAGAGGAAAGTCTACCCATCAGGTTTTAGTGCTAAATATAAGATGACTTACTTTCCATAAATGTATCAACATTTTAGCACTACTTATCATATTTGTTTTATGTTACTTAATGGCACCAACAAAATCCCATGCATAAAACAAAGTCTTTTTAACACAATGAGAAAACTAACTCCATACACTTATTTCTAGTCTTTGATTTCAAACTAATTATTGGAAATATTTTCCAAAATCATTTATTTAAACCAAAGCTTGATTTCAAAAGACAAGATCCTTTCTTTATATAAAGTAAACAACTTATTTAATAATAACCAAGTGTTATAAACCAAGCTTCCTTTCCAATTCTCCGAAACCATTTACTATAACAAAAAATGTTATAGTCCACGATCACTTTCCTTTTCTCAAAAATCTTGATTACAACAATAGTGTCATAATCGACGCTTCCTACCTTTTTAAAATTACTTTAAAGCTCTTTAAAACATAGTTTGAAACTTGTATATAAAACATCCCCTTAAAGATGGACGCTTTTAAACAAAACTTGACTTTTGAAACAAAGGAGCTTCCTTTATAAAATTTAAACCTCTTGCTTAAATAGCTCAAGTAAATTCTTAAATATATATTTAAACCTTCAATCTCCTTTTTAAATACTTATACTACTTTTATAAAAAAAATATGAAAAGAATTTACAAAATATCTAAAGTAGATAACTCTTTTACTTTACAAAAATCATAGATTTCCGAAGTGCATCCATAGCGATTATCGCTATATGAGCTGTAACTTTTAAAACTTTGTTTAATAAATCAAATAGCTTTTAAACTCCATTCTCTTCTATATTTTAAACCACTTTAATACCTTTGAAAAAAGGTTTGAAACAAAAGTCAAGTTTTAAAACCATTTCAACACACTTTAAGAAAACAAAGTAGTAAACCACTTTAAAAGAGAGCACATGATTTCAATGTCGGAAAACTGACAACAAGAAGATTGACTATAAGTAAGTAAACATTCACTTTCCACATACACAAGAATTTACATAAACAAGAATGTATGTAAATAAAAATCAATAAGGAGAGGAATCCTTTAGGATCCATCTACAAAAAATTTATTCTTTGAAGTGCTTCCATATCGACCTATTCACTATGAAGACACTTCGACTTCTTTTTACTTTAATTCGGCCTGCAAATCAAAATTACACACGTCATTCGCTTCCAGGTGGGAATCAAATCCAAATAACAACATATAAGCAATACACAACAACCAAAGCAAGCGATTATTTTTACAACAATATTCATAATAATATATGACTTTTAAAGTAAGTTTTCTTACTTCCAAAGCCAAAGCTTCCATCTTCCCTCATGTCCAAGCTTCCTAGGTCCTCCCCTTCCTTCCTCATGCTCATAGCCCAAGGCCTCTTCCCCTTTAGCACAGACCAAGGCCCCTTTCTCCTCCAAAAATGCACATGGCCCAAGGGGAAAAATGGGGATTAGGATCAAAAGTTTGTTGCTTTGAGGTGGTAAGAAGTTTTACTATGGTAGTAAGGACTTATGGAAGAATTTTAGGATGTTTTAAAGTTGCTTTGCTTATGGTTTTTGAGAACGGAAACTAAGGAAAGAAAATGAAGAAACATGAAGGTGGAAGTATAAATAATGAAATGAAAAGTGGAAAAGAGGAAGTGGTGGTGCTCCTTTTATAGAATTTGCAAAAATGGAAAAAACTTCAAATGTCCCTTAGCCAAATTACCAAATTACCCTCCAAAAATGCCTTCTTCCATGCACTTTTCCATGTGCCAACTCATGCACCACACCCCTTCACATGGCCTTGTACTTCTATCATGATAACATGTACTACATAGTACAACAACACTTAAAATAAGAAATACAAGTCTACTCTTACTTTATTACTTTATTTAATTACATTTAAAAACATTTAAGGACTATTTAGTTTAATTTAACCCCTTTTGTACTATTTTCAACTTTATTAAATGTATATGTGTATGTCACAAGAGTGTGCATATGTGTGCAACAACATTGCAACAAATTTCGTTCGATGAAATTTGAAAATCCAAAAAACGAATTTCGATCGCATTTTGTTTTTCTTTGAACTATTTATTTTTTTAAACAAAATTTCAAAATGATTCCACCATCATTACTTATTAATTAAAAGAGGGTTATTTGATTATTAAAATAATTAATTGAATATTTGAATTTAATTAAATATTCACAAATCAAAGCGATAAAACTCCGAGTCGTTTCATCTTTTCTTCCTTAAAATAATCTCGATCCCAAAATTTCATCACAAATAAACAACCTAGAAACAATCCATACTAATTTTTAACATTTCCCAAAATGTTGAATGACTAACAAACAAACTTAGAGTTTGTCAAGGTTTACAACCTTCTCATCACACAAGGATGATAAACAATATACTAAGCATACCTCATGCTCAACATCCATATGTTATTACTCAATCGATTATTCATACTACATCATGCTAAATCGAATAGTCATCGACCCAACTCCTCATAAACCATAAAGCATAAAAGGAAAATGTAATTATGCCCATACAATGTGGATGAATCATCTGTACGCAATATCTAATCACTTTTCTGGATACATAAATCTCTCATCCGAACTATTATAAATCACTTAACTTCTCCATTGTGGAACCCTGATCCGGTTCCTTGATTTAATACTCATATTTTCCTTATGTTGTCCTAAACTATGATAGAAAACACTCATATCACCCCAAGGATTCATCCCAAGTATTTATTGTCGAGAATCGAGTGAAAATGCTTAGTTTGGAACGATGTATACCACCTAGAAATCATGTACCCGAACTCTAGATCAAAAATTTCCATGCAAATAAAATGATCCAAGTCCAACTTACGATTTTATCCCTTTAGGATAACTTAATAATTATACCATTCCAATTCTTTTTCCTTAAATTTAGATGCATGTCCAAAATAAATCTAAGTCTTAAAACTGAGTCGACCACTTCGACCACTTTACTCATCTTGATTGGTAAGTAGCTAAGAAGAGCAGGATGCTGGTATCCAAACTCAGTCCTAGACTCTACGTTTGCTTAGACACCTCTATGGTAAAGACGTCATATTAGTTGTCCCAATAACATTGAATAGTTTATACAACTTAGATGTTAAAAAAAAGACATGATTTAATAAAACAAAGTTTATTAAAACCTTCTTATTAAATTTAATCCATATTAAAAATTTCATTTACCTACACATTCTTTTATCAAAATACTATTTTATATTGAATCCATTTTCTTTAAAGAATCTAAGAACTAAATACTCGGTTTTTTTTTCAAAACCATTTTGAAATGATACTATATAGTTTAATCCATAGAAAATATAGATATAGACCAAGTAACACCAAAATGATAGCAAAGAACTAAGTCCTACCAAATAGTATCATACATCCCCTTACCAAGAAGGATAATACTTAAGAGAAGTGCTTACCATCTGAACACATCTCTTGCCCATTTTTAGTCATTTTCAAGCCACTAGAACTAGTTAACGTAAAAATATTTCTTCTCTTTCGAATCCCATTTCAAAACAATAATGTATATATTTCTATATAAATAGTTTTAACAAAAATATCTGTTAACAATTTTGTTTGGGTTTGTTCAGATTCGAACTTGTTTCGATCGTATAATGACAAAGGGAATAATTTGCTAAGTGCACTACAACTTTCACCTAAGCAAACAGCCGATTGTCACTTAGAAGATTATTCAGATCACCAAAAAACTAATCGAGACTCATTCCCCAAACTATCCAAAAGAAAATGTATCTTACTTAAATTTCTCTTTGAAATATTTATACCTGCAAATATTTTCAAGTAATAATAATATTACTTTTTCGAAAAATCATTTGAAATCTTTTTCAAAGGCATCGGGATTTAAGTTCTAAAAAATTCTCTTCATTTTATAAGACACATCTTACAACCCAAGTTTATATAAAATTACCTTCATATAATAACTTCCTCTATTATAGTAGCCTGTTTAACAAAGTAAACTTGTTAAACCTACATTATTAGCGAATGCCTTATAGTCAAATCATGAAACTGAATTCACAAGGTATTCGTATTAAATTTAAATCAATAAATGCTCATAAACTGGCTGGGTATAAATAATTAATCAACAACCAGTAGTTAATGCTCCTAAACTGGATGAGCATGACTAATAAATAAATAAATAATAATAATTGCATATTATCATTTCCGAACAAACAATCACATCATAAATAACTATATCAATTTTTGAAAATTATTCTTTTATATATAAAATATAATTCTAGGTAAAATTATTTCATTTAACAATTTCAACACAAATATAAAACATTTTTTTATAGTACTAACAAATACGCGTTCTTAAATATAATACACTCAAACTCATTATAGGGTGTCACTTGCCATTTCTCTAATGAGTTTACCCCACCAAGCCAAAGTTGTCTCTTAACCTTCAGCTCTGATACCACTGTAACGACCTACCTTTTCAACCCTCAAAAGTCGATACTAATACATCCATGGTATTCACATGCTGAGCATTCGAGTGCCGGAAAGACAGATTGTTGGGGTGAAAGAAAAGAAAAGAGAGAATAGAATCATACATCGTGATGAGTAATATATAATATACAACTAATCTTTACAAAAGAGAGTAATATATATATATATAATAATCAAAGTAACTAACCTAACATCAACCTAGACAGTTATAATAGCATGTCCTTACAAATGCTGATAAATAGAAAATAAGAAATACAATGGAAAGTAAAATTCATCAGGTCTTGAAGGCATCCAGCTCGTCTCCTGAAGCCCAAAGCGTCCATCACTAAATCTGAAAAAAATGCTTAGGTTTGACCTAAGTATTATAATAAAATAACAAACAGATCAGTCTGGAAAACCAGCCTGAGAAACTCAAATCATATGGATTATTATATTTCATAAAACCCTTCAAAAATAAAGGTATCTCGTAAGACTATGCCTCACGTAATCACAGACAAGTTGTTACCTTACAATAGCTAAACCATTTTATAGGAAATCTTGTGATATTATAATAATGTATGTGGTTTAAAAGAAATGAAGAATCATAGCCATAATGGTTACATTAATTAAATTCAAAAGCATATTTAGTATACAACTAAGTCCATAAATGAACGTATTGGAAAATGGATTTCATATAATGACAAGGCATCGGGGTACCATCTACCATAGCACACCTCTAGATAAAACGTACCGAGGGCCTCACATGGACCCTCTACATGACAAGACTGGCCTACTCCTTCTTGGATAGCACCGAATATGTCATCACCTCGGTTGCTTAGCAACCTTATCTCATGAGATCACATGCAAATACCAAATCCATAAATATCGATCTAGGAAGGTGATGACCAAACCTAATGGTATTGAACCTCATAGCCTTGCTGCATATCCCTTGTTTTAGTCATTTCCAGGTGTGAGGCCTGAGACAAAATTTTACCTTTTATAGAGCAATCTCACGTGGAATGCTAACACTGCCCTTTAGGCAACATTACAATGCCAACATTTTTCCATACAAGTTGTTCAGGATATGAACAAACCGAAGGCACTACTTCTACTACATCAATTTTCGAATCACCCTTAAGATTAGTAGCAAGTAGCCCTTGCACTTCAAAGAACTCCATCTTCGATTCCATCATCATCTTCAAGATGTCCTAATTCGAACACTTATGCCGGTTCGAAGGTTCGAAGTGGTTTTCGGATAACTCATGCTTATCCGATCTCGGTCTTTCTGAACCAACAAACGATAGATTTCAGTTGACTCAATCCTGGTTCTTTCAAAAGTAAGCGGACAATATAAGAGTCCCAAGGAAATCTCGAATATTTGCCCTTAAAGCAAGAGGCGTTTCACCAGAATGAGTTCTCCCGAGGGATCTCAAACCGTATGAAATCGTGAAGCTTTCATATACTTCCTGAGTCAAAATCGGTCAAGTTATCGATAGTGGATAAACCACTATCTGGTGTAAGTATATAGTTTTCATATGGAAAATAGAACATCATATATTTATCACCACTTTTCAATTTTATCCCCGTACTATCACTGGATTAACAATGAAGTTGGACAAGTTACATTACTATTCCTGCCTCGATGTACATTCATAAACTCTTATAGGTAGAAATGGGCTTTCATTCCTTGAAATTTAGTGCCAAGTATAAGATGAAGTACCTTCCATATAATTAATTGATCACGACCTATTTATAGAAATTAACACTCTGATACTTGTCATGTTTTAGACATTTCGACTTCTCTATAACTCGTCAAAATCAAAGCCAGGTAAGTCAGGGAACTAGTTGCACCTGGCCTTGCCTTAGTTAAAGCACTCCGATTCTAGATCTCACAGATAGAGGAAAGTCTACTCATCGGGTTTTAGTGCTAAATATTAGATGACTTATTTTCCATAAACGTGTCAACATTTTAGCACTACTTATCATTTTTTATGTTACTTAATGGCATTGACAAAGAAACCCCTTGCATAAAACAAAGCCTTTTTAAAATAATTTTAAAACTAACTCCATAAACTTATTTCTAGCCTTTGATTTCAAACTAGTTATTGGAAACATTTTATAAAATCATTTACTTTAAACCAAATATTGATTTCAAAAGATGAGATCCTTCTTTATATAAATTAAACAACTTAATTAATAATAATCAAGTGTTATAAATCAAACTTCCTTTCCAATTTCCTAAAATCATTTACTATAACAAAAACTATTATAGTCCACTCTTTTCTTTTCTCGAAAATATTTATTACAACAATAGTGTCATAACCCATACTTCTTTCCTCTTTTAAATTACTTTTAAAACTCTTTAAAACATAGTTTGAAACTTGTATTTAAAACTTCCCCTTAAATATGGTCGCTTTTAAACAAAAATTGACTTTTGAAACAAATGAGCTTCCTTTATAAAATTTAAACCTCTTGTTTAAATAACTCAAATAAATTCTTAAAGGTATATTTAAATCTTCAATCTTCTTTTTAAATACTTATACTACTTTTATATAACACATTCGAAAATAATTTATAAATACCCGAAGTAGATAACTCTTCTACTTTACAAAAATCATAGATTTCCGACTTGCATCCATAATGACTATCGCTATATGGACCGTATGTTCTAAAATTTTGTTTAGTAAATAAGATAACTTTTATCCATTTTCTTATATATATTAAACCACTTTAATACTTTTGCAAAAAGGTTTGAAACAAAAGTCAAGTTTGGAAACCATTTCAACACACTTTTAGAAAATAAAGTAGTAAACCACTTTCAAAAAAGCACAAGATTTCAATGTCGCAAAACCAACAATAAGAAGGTTGACTATAACTACGCAACATTCATTTTCCATATACACAAGCATTTACATAAACAAGAATGTATGTAAATAAAAATCAATAAGGCGAGGAATTATTTAGGATCCCTCTACAAAAATTTTATTCTACGAAGTGCTTCCATAGCGACCTGTTCACTACGAAGACATTTTGACTTCCTTTTACTTTATTCCCCTGCAAATCAAAACTACATATGACATTTGCTTCCAAGCGGGACTCAAATCCAAAAAACAACATACAAGCAATACATAGCAACAAAATCAAAAAATTATTTTTATAACAATATTCATAATAATATATTACTTTTACAGTAAGTTTTCTCACTTCCAAAGCCAAAGCTTCGATCTTCCTTCATGTCCAAGCTTCCTAGCTCCTTCCCTTACTTCCTAATGCTCACGGCCCAAGGCCTCCTCCCTATTAGCTCATGCCAAGGCCCCGCTCTCCTCCAAAAATGCACAGGGCCCAAGGAGAAAAATGGGGATTAGGATCAAAATTTTGTGGCTTTGAGATGGTAAGTAGTTTTACTATGGTAGTTTGGACTTATGAAATAATTTTAGGACGTTTTGAAGTTTCTTTGCTTATGGTTTTTGAGAATGGAAAGTAAGGAAAGATAGTGAAGAAACATGAAGGTGGAAGTATAAAGAATGAAATAAAAAGTGAAAAAGAGGAAGTGGTGATGTTCCTTTTATAGAATTTGCAAAAACGGAAAAAAACTTCAAATGTCCCTTAGCCAAATTACCAAATCAACCTCCAAAAATGTCTTCTTCCATACACTTTCCCATGTGCTAACTCATGCACCATACCTCCTTCACACAGCCATGTACTTCAATCATGAGAACATGTAATACTTAGTACATCAATACTTAAAATAAGAAAGAAAAGTCTACTCTTACTTGATTGCTTTGCTTAATTACACTTTAAAAGCACTTAAGGACTCTTTAGTTTAATTAATGTCTTTTGTACTATTTTCAACTTTATTAAATGCATACATGTATGTTACAAAAGTGTTCATATGTGTGCAACGATGCTGTGACAATTTTCGTTTGATGAAAAGTCGAAAATCCGAAAAATGAATTTCGGTCACATTTTCAGCTATTCTCCATACTATTTATTCTTGTAAAAAAAATTTCAAAATGATTTAACCATCATTACTTATTAGTTAAAAGAGGGTTATTTGATTATTAAAAACCATTAATTGAATATTTGAAATTAAGTAAATATTCACATACCAAAGCGATAAAACCCTAGGTGTTACAATAACCTTAGGTTAGGAGTTGTATATGATGCAACCAATAAAGGTTTTTCCATTGCTTATGGACCTATGGTTTGTTGATATTCCTCAAAGTCAAAATCCCAAGGTAAGTGGGTCCTAACATATAGTAGAGAAATATAAAGATATCTATGTTTTTGTTAGGGTTTTCAGAAACATAAAAATTTAGCAAGGGCCTTGTTAGAAAAATAAAATGAACATATGTAACATTTCCAATCTTGTAAGAATATATTTATATAAAGTTCAAATAATCTATTATGGTAATGTAAAGTCTTCCATTTTAAAGCCCAAAACTAAGTGCTACGGATGCTGTGGTCATGCATGGTATCAATTTCTGATGATAAAATGCAGCCATGTTAATCATATCAATAACACTACTACAAATTTGCGGTTTTTTGACAGGCATTTGGCGTCGCTATGACATCACTAAATTTTTTAGCGCCACCATACTGACACCAAATGCGTGCCATAAGGCATCACAAAACTAGCGTCGCTAACATTAGCGACGCCTTTGCGATGTAAGTTTATATCAAAAAATAGTGTCGCAATGGCATCGCTAAATTATAGAGACGCCATTGCGACGCCAACGCTCTAAAGTAGAAAATTCATTATTGTTTCACCGAACTACAATCGCAAACCAAATAGAATTATCATACAAAACCAAACCGTCTGTGCCAAACATGCCATATAATCAGCATATATAATCACAAACAATCATATATATGCAAAGCTTGTATATTTAACCAACAAACTACGATAAATAAATACAATTAGTCTATATAAATACAATTTTAGTCACGGGAGAACTACAACTAAAACCTAGTATATCCAAATAACACTTAGTAACATAAATACGTATATAATACGCGAATAATGTTGTATCCATGCTTTAGGCTATTAGCAAATGAATTTACTACCGATGTGTTAAGATTTGATCATGGTATCTCTCCATTGTCATCTTTATGTCTTTAACCAAATGAGTTACCAGTTGAGATCATTTTCCACATTTTTTGTGCCTTTGACATGCAACTTCTCTCACTTGCAACTTCTCTCCCATGTGAAAGGTGCACTAACGACATTCCTCAAATCTGAAAGCCTTCAAGAATACATTGGTAAAATAGACATCACACTAGTCAAAACACAACGAATAAAAGAAACAAAAAAGGACATGATAATGGCAGTGCCATTGATAAAAAAAGTTACCTTTATTCAGCTCATTCTTTGCCATCCATTGCTCATGTCCCTCTTACATTGACATTTCATTCAACTCCTTGGCTGTCGACACTGATGCAGCTCAAATGGTACTGCCCAAAACTACAAAGGCAACTGATAAGAATATTTTAAGCTTTGAAATTGCCATTTGATCTAATTTCATTTTAATTACTAATCGAATGAGTAAGAATGAAGCAATTCTTTAAAAATGGTGAACACTACTTCTTTACATAGAGGTCTTAAACCAGCTTCGTTCTAGAGATGCTCAGGTGTTTTTTTCTTTATGGTAAGCTTATAATTTGTTTAAATTAGTTCTACACGCCTTGCATTGTTATTCAAGGATCATCTTGATCTAGACTTGAAAAGCAATACCATTGCTTGTTTTCAAGTCTGCTTATATAATTTGTTTAATGAGAGGGACCAATATCATTAAACACCAGTATGTATACGTGCAAAGTAAAGTTGACACAAGCATGCTGAATGGCATTGCATAGATTTACCATTGAAGACATAAAAAGGAATGGTATGTAAAAATCAACCACGATGGCCCACAAATAAATTCTCATTCTATTCAACTCCAGCAAACTTTCACCGATTAAAAAGCCAACTTCTGGTAACAAAAACATCCTAGTACAAAAGTTAAAAATAATAATCACCGATGATATTTGATGTGCTGACTTAGAAAAACTAATGACTTACATGGCATAAAGCGAGTGAATATTGTAAATCTTTCTTCATCCAAGTAACCATGAAACTTACTATAAATAAATAAAATGGTTGCAAAACAAAACAATCAAACAAATCTAAGGCCGAATATCATTGCATTAGAACAATGTCAATACCAAAATATCATCATTATTAGGGATTCAAAGTTCAAACTACAACTGTCAAATAGAAAAAAAACTCATTATACCATTAAAGGATTGATCTCGGATCCAATTACACACGAAAGAAATAAAAATAAGAAACAAAGATTTCACCTTGACACCTAAAATTCCAGGATGAGTACACTTTCTTGCACACATAGTCGACTTTCTGGCTAAACGAGCTTTTGGAAGTCTTCCCTGAATTACCACATTCAGTTCTAGCAATTTCCAAACCTCCTAACCAACCTGAACAACTAATACGTATCCCTTCCACCCCTTTAGGCATATGCAATGGAATATCCTTCACCATTCTAATAAAACTAGAACGGGATTAATTTGCTACTAAATGTTGTCAATAGGAGGATATGAAATTGCTTCGAGGGATATTGAATTGAATCTAGGGTTTTTATTTTTCTATTTGGGGATGTTGAGAATAGCAGGGGAAGACAATGGCAGATGAGAATTTCAGCTGAACTTTGGATGACAAGGATCACTGATGTCACTCACTGGATTTAAGAAAAATTGACGATGGTGATTATGTTTTGATCAATAGGTAATCCAGGTTGTTTTTTGGACCAATAGCATTTTAATGTTTCCTTCTAGAGTTGTTAAATTAATATGGCATCACAAAGGTGTAGGAAATTTCCTTTGCCTTTGTGATGCAAAAAAAGTAAGAAAGTTAAAAATGGCTCAAAGGCATCACTAATTAGGGACGTCTTGATGATGCCATAGTGTTGATAACAGTTTTAGTGACATCGTACCATCGTCGTGTCAGCATGGCGTCGCTAATTGACATTAGAAATCAGCCTACTTTCTAGTAGTGTAATCGGAAGCACATGAATATAAAACTCTTCAAACAAAATTTAGTAACAAGTTTTTACATTTCAGTTCATAAATAAGATTTCCTATTTATAACATAGCCCCATTCGATCCCCAGTTTAGAGAAAATATAATTATTACAAACTACTCCAAGATCGACATATGAAGATGCCTCCTTGGTTGATCAGAGTCTACTACTACTTGACAGTTATAATTTCTGTCATTACATCCACTCAAACAAAATGAACTCCACAATGGATTAGATAAAACTCCCTAGTATAGCTAGCTTGCCACTTGTACGTCTCTAGAAGCTTATTCGTCTAACTGAAAACTAGGAATCCCATACTCCCGACCTACTCAAACGAGTACTCGAAAGTTTAAGGGGGGAAAAAAACTTCGGGTAAGACAAAAAGTCTGGTGCAAATAATAACCTACAATCTCGAACTAAATAGATATCCAGTGAGACCAAGCCGTTGAGCAGAACGGGTTTTCCTCTCACTAGTATCTTAATCAACATATCAACCATATACTGTGCTCCTGCATCCATGATCGCTAAAGCATAATAAAACAATCATATGCAAGTATGCAATGAGGTAAGTCTGACTCATCTATTAATTTAGGGTTATATCTACCCTTAGTTCACCCCTTCTTACAAACTGGCTATCTGTCTCAACTCATAGTTTTCCTAGGTTCACTATGAACCTGTTAGGTTTCATGGGCTGGCTAATAACCTGTCAAAACTCTTATGGACTAGCTATCCTGAATCACAGTTCTCATGAAATCACTAAGAATGTATCGATTTCTACCAATAACAATTTCTAATTATAGTTTTCATGGGAGACTATGAACCTATTAGATTCTTCCAATACCATACTTTCAAATCATAGTTTTCATGAGTTCACTAGGAACCTATTGGACATCTCCAATAACATTACTCAAGCCATAGTTTTCATGGGATGACTATGAACCTATTGGACCCTTCGAATACCATATCTCAAATCACAAACTTTTGATCAATTCTGAGCATCCTAACACTTCCGATCTACCTGATCTTCTGGATGCAATTCTACTCACTCCGGAGTTAATTCTATTATACTCACTAATGGATCAACCTAACTGGTTATTCTGCCCTTAAACATTCCAAAATGTAGTAATAGGTTATGATGATGTGAGTATGTCAATAATAATTATGCAAAATAATTGACCAAATAATAACAAGAACATATAGCTTCCATTATTCGAATAGTTCAATCAATTGGCATCTTCTAATTACTTAACCTCAAGTAATAACTCTATTTGGTAATTTCATTCAAAAACTTGGGCTAACAATAATTTATTCCTTGAAAACATTTATCATCATATATGATTAACCCTTTTAATTTATATTTAAAATGAGAAAAATATGTCCCGTTGCTTTACTAATTTCTAATGTTAATTTATAACCCATTTTAATAATACCATGTATACTTTTGGTATTAATATGAGGACATCGTACCTCTTTATTATAGGTCATAACGCCATAAATTAGAATATGTTCGTCATTGAAAACTTACGGCATTAATATGGCCGACATGGGCTGTTGCATCCCTTCGTATCAAAGCTTTTTAAAAATAATTTCGATTTATAAAAAATATGAGGCTATAATGCTGAAATCAATGTTGTCGTAACATAGAAATTTATAGGTCATCGAACCTATTAAATATTACCTTTTATACGTAAAATACATAGAAGCCAACATTGATGACATGCGACATCAGTATCACAAAACCATTGATATTGGGTGCTTTAAAGCAGTAAGGTCGACATGGATGACTTCTGACATCAATTCCTTAAAACAATTGACATTGAATTCATAAAACTGGGTTACTATGCCGCTATAATAATAATAATGTCAAAATTGATAATAGGCGGCATCAATACCTTGAGCTGAGATCAATTACTTATGACATCATTATAAGTATGTCGTCATTATTATACTTCGGCTATTACGCCTCAATTGTAGAAAGATTAGTGGCACCACTGTTGCAAAATAGATTGATACTGAAATCGATGACTTGCGACATTAATTTAAGAATGCTGAAAACTGTCAACATTGATAACTCACAGCATCAATATATCATATACCCACAAGATGCGATGTTCCCATAACGTCAATATCAGATGCTTGACACAATGCATCACATACTTACGATATAAGTATCACATGCCTTCATGTCGATGTCGCTTATTTCCAATATCGCTTACAACTGTAAATTGATACCGCCTATTGTTAATGCCGAATGTCATGAGAATGCCGCATATCGGTGGCATTTTCATAATTATCATAAAAACCATTTTATTTCTATTAAAAGTAATTTCTTTTTACCCTCTCCTGTTCCTTGTCAAATTTCTTTTGGTTGAAAACAAACTTTACCAATTTCTTTTCAGAAAAATTCCGCAAATCAATTTTATACTTCCAAAAATAGTTTTGCACCCATTAAACAACCTTTAATTATTTAGTAATAATTATAAGCTTTTCTAGCTTATAATAAATCATAATCACATGGGAAAATTTTCAAAATTCACCATAAATCAAAATTAACATATAAAAATTACGGGACTAAGATCTTTATTTAGTTATTTTTAATAATTAAACCAAAAAAATGCCCTTTCTTTCTCATGAAATTCATAAAATATTCCTATTAAATTGGACAACTATGAAATCGAAAACTCATCTTCAAATTTTTTTACACAACATACCCAAAAATAAAATCGTTTGGAGATCATAAAATAAAGTTTTGGTCATAAACCTATCATGATAATTTCATAAAAAATCCCAACAATTCGTTATTTAACCAAACAATGGTAAAAATCAAACATGGCATAACATACATCATCAGCTAATCAAAACCAATCAGATCCGAAATCAAACAAGCATAAAAACGAGATGATTTATTATTATTCACCTCAAATTGGATAATGGAATTGAGATTTGATGGAGAATGTTTTTCCTAACTTTTTCCCTTGAAACCCCTTAGCTTTCTTCTTCTACTCTTCTTGTTTAATGGCCGGCCTCTATGTTCTTTTACTTTGATTGTTTTGCACTTATAAAAATGAGAATGATATGGGAAAGGGAGAGTTTAAGGGATAAAAGATGGATCTATTCCTATTTTGCCTTTCTCATATATTATTTTATATGTTAAGTTTTGAAACAATCTTAATAGTTAATTAGTTAAGGCCCGACCTTGTTAATCATCAAGTCTCATCCCATTTATCTTACTACACATCATATTATTCTATTTAATTTATCTAATTAAATCTCTTGAATAATGTTAATCTAAATTAGGGGTGTTACAGGCTCCTCACCTTAAAGAATTTCATCTTCAAAATTTCAATAAGAATAATAACAAGCATACCAATCATGCAAACATCAGTAACATTACATAACAACCATACTAGCCTACCTGGCTAGCAAAAAGTCTATATACAACAAATATAGAACATACATCGGAACAATGCAGGATAAGTCTCTTTAATCCTATCTTCCTTCTCCCAAGTACAGTCTTTCTTGTTCTCACTCCACTGGACTTTCACTAACTCGACTCTTGTTCCCTATCTCTTCTTATCTCTTCGCACAACTCGCACAAGTTGCCTAACAAAAGTCATATCTAGTTCCACTACTAAATCTTCCAATGTGGTTAGAGTAATAGTAGTCTTTGGATCATGTACATACTTTCTAAGATGAGAAACATGGAACATATTATGGACTCCTACCAAACTATTCGGTGACTTAATTCTATAAGCGAGTTTCACGATCCTCTCTATAATAAGAAATGGACCTACATATCTCGGTGCTAACTTCCTCGTCTTTCCAAACCGTACCACATCCTTCATCGATGATACTTTAACAAAAACGTGGTCTCAAACTGAGAACTTTAGATCTTTATGCCTCTTATCCACATAACTTCTCTACGTAGACTGAGATTCCTTCATCCATACTCGGATCAACTCAATCTTTTCCGTGGCTTCTCTTACCATATCTAGACTAAGAACCAATCTATCTTCGGTCTCTAACCAACATGCTGGTGATTTGCACGGCCTTCCATACCAAGCTTCGAAAGGCGCCATTCCTATACTAGTCTGATAAATATTATTATAGGAAAACTCGACTAAGTGCAAGTGGTCTTCCCATGACCCATCAAAATCCAGTATACAAGCTCTCAACAAATCTTCGAGTACCTTATTGGCTCTCTCTATCTGCCCATCCGTTTGTGGGTGATAAGCGACACTCATCTTAAGCTCTACCTAATCCTTCTTGTAGACTCTTCCAGAATTCACTAGTGAACAAGGCATCTCTGTCACTGAATATACTACTAGGAATCGCATGCATTCTAACAATATTCTTCATAAACAACTTAGCCAACACGGGTGCCGTCCTTGTCGACTTAACAAGAATAAAGTGTGCACTCTTGGCCAATTACTTCCCCTATTCGGTCTTGGCAACCCGTCAACAAAATTCATAAATACAGAATTCCATTTTCACACTGGTATATCTACAAGCTGAAGTAATACACTTGGCTTCTGATGCTCAGCTTTCACTTGTTAGCAATTCAAACGCTGCCTTTCCTATAGGCCTATATCCCTTCCATACCTTCCTAGAAGAAACTTCTCTTCATATCCTGATACATCTTAGTTTACCCGGGATGAATTGTAAACTTTAATCAATGACACTCCATAAATACTTCCTTCCTTCGGTCACTAACATCTAGAATACATAATCATCCCTTCTTTCTTAACCATCCGTTCTGGTCAGGTCTAAAATCCTTTAAATCATCAATCTTAGTTCAGCCTTCCAATCTTCTAATTCTTTCGACTAGAAGTGGATCATCTCTCTACTTAGATGCAATCCTTTGGATCAATACTAGTCGAACTTCTAAACATGACAATACGATAGTACTCTGACTAGAACTAGCAATCAATCTTAACTGCACACTACAAGTAGTCAACGCCTCTAAATCTTTCCATTTTGCCAACATGGCTAACACCATATTTTGATGTTTTCTACTAAGTGCATTAGCAACTTTGTTTCCTTTCCCTGTTGTATACTCAATACTAAAATCATAAGCTACTAAAACTCCCAACCATCTCTATTATCTCAATTCAACTCCTTTTGAGAGAATAAATACAACAAGGACTTATGATCCATATACATTCGAATATTTTTCCTAAAAGATAGTGTCTCCACACCTTCAAAGCAAAGATTGCAGCTGTCAACTTCAAATCATGAGTCTGATATCTGACTTCATGTGGTTTGAGCTATCGAAAAGCGTAGGCAATCACTTTACCTCTTTGCATCAACACAGCTCCTAATCCTATTCCACATGCATCTGTATACATCACCAAATCCTGATTACCATCTGGTACAACTAACACAGGCGCATTGGTCAATAAATGTTTAACTTAAGGAATGCCTCCTAACATTTATCGAACCAAATGAACTTCACGTCCTTTCTGGTTAGTTTAGTCAAGGGTGTTGCTATTTGAGAGAAATCTTTGATGAATCTCCAATAATAGTCAGCTAATCCAAGAAAACTCGTTTTCTCGGTCACCGACTCGGGTCTTTTCCAGTTATTAACAGCTTCTATCTTAGCTAGATCCATAGACAACCCTTTCTTTGAAACTACATGACCAAGAAACTTCAGTTCTCTCTTCCAAAAATGACAGTTCAGAAACTTCGCTTTTAGTTGATGCCGCCTCAACGTCTCAAGCAGCATTCTATGATGAATCTCATGATTTCTCTCATCTTTAAAATATATCAAAATGTCATCAATGAACATCAACACGAACCTATCCAAGTGCTCTCGGAAAATTCGGTTCACCAAGTTCATAAATAAAGCAGGCATATTAGCCAATTCGAATGGCATTACTAACCACTCAAACGAACCATATCTTGTTCGAAACACCTCAATGGAATACTGTCCTCCGCCACCCTCAATTGATCGAACCCTATTGCCAAATCCAATTGGAAAAATACTTTGGCTCCACTCAACTGATCAAATAAATCATCAATTCTCGTCGAAGGATATCTATTCTTTATCGTCTTCTCATTTAGTTTACGATAATCAATATATAATCGTAACGACCCGTCTGGTTTCTTTATGAACACCATGACCACTCGCCAAGGTGAACTGCTTAGTCCAATAAAATTATTTTCTTCTAAGCCACTAGCTGCACATTTAACTCCTTCATCTTGGTAGGTGTCATTCTGCTAAGCGGTCTACTTACGGGTTCAGCTCTAGCTATAAGTTCTATTCAAAACACAATAGCTCATTTGTTGATAGTCCTATAATAAGCTCATACATATCTGCATACTCTCTTACAACAAAAACCCAATTCAACTCATCTTCCACTTCTGTTGCACCTAATAAGGCACAAACTTCCAAACTCGAATTCTCAACTGAGTATATAATTCAATCACGGCTATTAGGGTGTCTTAGTGATATCTCCCTATCCAGGCAAAGAATCCTAGCCTCATATCTGCTCAACCAATCCATACCTAAAATGATCCCAAAACCCGCAAAGTCAAACACATAAAACTCTAGGCAAAAGCATGACCTAACCACTCAATCTCTAACTAGTCACATCTTATCCAAAGTTGCATACCCTCCTATTGGAATCGCAAGCCTTAAGGAAGTAACAAGGTATGATGATTCTAATTCTAACTTATATACCAAACACCGAGAGATAAAAGAATGTGATGCACCTGTATCAAACAATACCCTAACTAGTATGCTATGAATCAAAAGCGTACCTTCCACCATAGACTTTCCTTTCTCAACGGCAGTCGGTCTAGAAGATGGTAGTTCCAAAACAAAAAAATTTCTTTTGTCAACTTTGGCAGGCTCTGGACACTAATTCTTGTAATGCCCTATCTGGTTGCAGTCGAAGAACTTCACACTTATCGTTTCCGCAACCTACTTTCCCTTACCGGTTTGACATTCATGAATAAAATGTCCTTTCTTGTTACACTTAAAGCAAACAAGATCAACTTTTCCTTTCTTGGTAGCTCCATCCTTCTGAGCTCCCTTCTTCTTGAAGAACTTTCTCTTCTTATTCTAAGAACTCTAGGTTTCCATCGACTTTTCTTTCCTAATAGTCACAAGCATCAAATCATTCCTTATAGCCATTTCCACAACTACATTACTCAAATCTTAGAGATTTGGTATTGTTACTTTAGCAATCCTGGCTTCAACATTCGGATAAACTTCTAATTCCTCTTAATCATAGTGTTGAGGGTAGCGTATACATACCTACTCAACTCATCAAACTTCGTAGCATATTCCAGCACCGATATTTCCCTTTGGTTCAATTTCATAAACTTCCTAAGCAGGGCTGACTTGGCTACTTTAGATAAAAACCTCTCCTCAAACCTTCTCCTAAACTCAAACCAAGTCAATTCCTCTTCTAGCACACCAACAGTCACTACGTTCTACCAGTACAATGCTGCTCCTTGCAACTGCTTAGAAACCAATCTTCTCTTCCACTCATATTCAAACCCAAATTAGCAAAGATCCTTTCGCAATCCAACTGCCAGTTCTCTACTTCAGTAGCATCCTTAGTTCCAAGAAAAGGCTTTCCTCTAAGACTAGTATAATCACAATTCAGCTTGCATAGTTATTCCCAACTGTCAACCGTGGGACTAGCTCCTCCGCATTAGCAACATTCCCTCTAGCCAAACCAGCAACAACTCTAGCTTGCATCATGTTGACAAAGAATTGATGCAAAATCCTCATATCTACTGGTGGGGTTCCAACACCTTCATTAGCATTTACACTTCGGTTAGCATTTGTCTATCGACCCTGGTTCCTTCATGTATCGGGTCGAACATTTCCATTGGTTGTAGTGCTTCCTCCACTTATATTCACTCTTCCATTTCCTACTTCCATATTTTTCTTTCTTTTAATCTGCATATGAGCCTTAATAAGATACAAAAGAACGATCTAAGAGAGGGGAGAATACATACTTATATGTAGCAAATACAAGTACATTAATGTAGCTTATCCCATATCCCAACCTTATTCTCTGATTCATTGGATTATGTTTTCAAAATATTTTAATTTTAAGTCTTACATAAACCTATGCTATGAAACCAACTTGTAACATCCCTCATTTTGAGGCTCAAAACTAAGTACTATGGATGCTGTAGTCATCCACAGTATTAATTTTCGATGATAAAATGTGGCTATGTTAATCATATTAATAATTAGAAGCACATGAATACAAAACTCTTCAAACACAATTTAATAACGAATTTTTACAATTAAATTCACAAATAAGATTTCCTATTCATTACATAATCCCATTTGATCTCCCATTCAAAGAAAATATAATATTACAAATTACTCCAAGAGTGACATATGAAGATGCCCCTTGGTTGATCAGAGTCTACTACTACTTGATAGTTATAATATCTATCATTACATCAATTCAAACAAAATGAACTAGAAGGTTGATTAGATAAAACTCATAATATAGCTAGTTTTCCTCCTGTACGTCTCCGAAAGCTTATTCGTCTAAATGGAAACTTGATATCCCTTACTCCTGACCTACTCAAATGAGTACCTGAGAGTTTAAAGGGGAAAAACAAAAACTTCACGTCAGACAAAAAGTCTAGTGTGAATAGTAACCTATCATCATGAACCAAATAGATATCTAGTGAGATCGTGCCGTTGAGCGAAACGGGTTTGCCCTCACTGGTATCTTAGTCAACATATCAACTATATACTGTGCTCCTACATCCACGATGGTTAAAATATAATAACATAATCGTATGCAAGTATGCAATGTGGTAAGTCTGATTCATCCTTCAATTTAGGGTTATCTCTACCCTAAGTTCACCCCTTCTTACAAAACTGGCTATCTGTCTCAACTCATAGTTTTCCTAGGATCACTACGCACCTATTAGTTTTCATGGGTCGACTAATAACCTATAAAAACTCTTAGGGACTACCTGTTTTGAATCATAATTTTCACGGAATCGCTAAGAATCTGCCGGTTTCTACCAATAACAATTTCCAATCATAGTTTTCATCGGATCGTTATGAACTTATTGGAATTCTCCAATAATATCTCTCAAATCATAGCTTTCATGGGATGACTATGAACCTATTGGATTCTTCCAATATAATACTTTCAAATCATAGTATTCATGGGATCACTAGGGACCAATTGGATATCTCTAATAACATTACTCAAGCCATAGTTTACATGGGATGACTATGAACTTATTGGACAAATACTACCACAAACTTATTTAGGACATCCCTAAAGACGCGGCTCATCAAATCAACGAAATAGGCTGGAGCATTGGTTAGCCCCAAAGGCATAACCAACCACTCAAAGAATCCGTCCGGTGTCCTAAAGGCAGTCTTATCTATGTTGTCATTAGCGACTCTAAGCTGATTGAATCCCATGGCTAGATCAAGCTGAGAGAAAATCGAAAAACCTACCAACTGGTCAAAAAGATCATTAATCCTAGGGAGTGGATATCGGTTCTTCTTGGTGAGCTTATTTAATTCTCTATAATCCATGCAAATTCGGAGAGAACCATCCACCTTAGTGGCGAAGACGACTGACGCTCCCCACTCTGATATGCTCCATCTTATGAATCCCTTGCTTCAAATGGATAAACCTATCTAGCTGAACACTCTCTTTTGCCTGAGATAGAAACTTCCTATCGAATCGCTCCCTGAATCCATCCCAAGTAACATTTCTTCCCTCCAATTGGATCACCTCCCACCAATAAGATGCCTCCTCCTTTAGCTGCCAAGCGGCTAGCTAAACTCGATGCTGACCATCCAATCCCAAAAGACCAAAAATCCTCTCTATGTCCCTAAGCCATGCTCTCGCGTCCATAAAAGTCTCCTTGCCTGAAAAAGTCTTCCCGCCCAAACTAGCAAAATCTTTACAAAGCTTAGAGAAATTGATGGCGGCAGGTGGGTTAATGGGATTCCCACCCGTTGGTGCAGGATTGGGCGTAGACCCGTGCACCTCTGGAGTTGTGGGTTGTAAGTACCTACGAAACCAAGCTGGGATTGGAATGCCCTCGAGAAGGTTCGGGGCATTAGCCATTCTACAAAAAGAAAAAGATAGTTTAGGAAAGAGTCAAAGGGAGATTGAACTGGACTTATGAGGGGATTTTTATAAAAATTCTTTTATACTTAAAAATCATTTCTAAAAGTTCTTTTCTGAAAAATACTTCTAAAATAAGTTATTTTGAAAAATACTTTACTTTTAAAAATAAATTTTTAGGAATTCTGTAACCTTAGGCTCTAATACCAAGTGAAACACCCCACACCCCTTAATATACCCAAAAGGACACATTAAAAGGCATGGTGAGTTGTAGGTATAACTTAAACTAACAGAGACTAAGATTCACAAGACAAAAATGGATAAAAACAGCGGAAACTTAAAATAATAACTTAATTAAAACAAAGCTTCATAATTTCTTCATAAATAAGTCAAACAACAAATACCACATACATGTCTAAAAATCCAATATGTCTCATGAAACAAAAACTCATAGTCTCAAAATCAGAGTACATAATATCCCTCATAATAAGCAATACATAGAAAGAACTAAAACTAAAATAAAAGAAATACATAATAGAGGACTCCTTCAAGAAACCGCCAAGCAACAACAATCTACTGACTTCTCCCTTGATTTCCTATGGGGGAAAAAGGGGAAAATAGAGGAGTGGGTAAGACTAAAAGTCCGGTGAATGATAGTAATTACTAGAATCTTTAAGCAAGATAAATGTAATAGACTCTACAACAGTTCTAGCATAAATAAGGATAATAAAGGAAATAGGAAAGAGATAAATTGGAAATAAGTACGATTAAATATTGCTCAATTTATAAGATAGGTTAACTTTGATTGCTTGCACTTGTCCTTGATTTCTGCTTTGATCAGGCTTAATTTCTAATCCTGTAATTAGGATGTAACCCTAATTCTACCGTTTTTAATCGGCCTGCTACTCCATAGACTTTACTACAGACCAGCTGCTATATAACTCCCTACACAACAGCCAATGGTATCTACGAAAGATGCATAGAACAACCACTATGGATCCGGACGACATATATAGCTCCCTACAAAGAAGGCAATGGCGTCTATGAAAGACACCCATACTAAGCGCTTGGAACTCATAGCTATTACTGAGCACCCGAATGGAAGTCGCACACGTAACTGCCACCATGCTCATGCCACCTTTTGCTCAACCTAATGGGTCTTCTTATTACCTCCAACTTCCAGCTTAAGTGTGCCCCTCATCCCACTTCAAGCTAACGTGAGATCACCGTGTGTCCATAGAATCTATAGGGGAAATGCTATTGGTACTGGCCCTTCATCCAAAAAACATCTAGTTGCGCCCCTTATCTAAATCCCCAGTGATTTGGACTCCTATTTGACCAATTACTACCATTCTTAGCATAAGCATGCCCTAGGCTCACCGTTTTGTCTAATAGGGAATGCTATTTGGTACAGGTCCTATTTTCATCTTTGCTTATTAACTTAGGTAAATTACTTAAATAGGCCTTTACATTTTTCTCTACTATCTGTGCTTATTAATTTATCCTAAGTCTTAAAATAAGCCTTATTCTTTCTTTTTCTTATTATAACCTACGTTATAATCATGCTTATTACTTAACCCATGGTCTAAGTGTGAAATAAGCTTCTTTCATCTTTTACTCTTTTTAGTTATAATTCTAAGTTATAACTAAGCCAATCTTTTTAATTCAGTCCAATTAACGTCATAATTAGGCGTAATTTTAGTCCAATTCCATTTATATTACTGTCTTTGAAATTTACATCTTATATTCCATTATTTCAATTTTCTTACAATTTAATCCGTATTCGCGTTAATCCTATTCTAATCCATACGCGAAGATGAAAGGAATAAATGAAAACTGAAAATAGAAGAAAATCCAAAGCGTAGAAAGAAGATGTAAATAACGTATAAATAACAGTAAATAAATTAAAATATTGTAAATAACTGTAAATAAATGGAAAAACTATAATTAACAGAAATACACTAAAATTACTGAAAAGAATAGCTGAAAGGAAATAGACTGAAAATAATTCTAAAAACTGTATATAAACTACTTAAAAGGTTATTCCAAAAATCGTAGTAAAACTACAACTATTGGAAACCCTATTATTTTAAATCACTTATAGAAATCTTTAAAATAATTACAATCACTCACCTCCGGTCCTAAGCTCTTCCTTTGGTCTTCCCGGATCCACTTGGAGTTGTAAAATAATTTAAATTATAATGATTTTCTCCTTTGGAAAAATTATTCCGTTTAGGGTCCTTCCTAGAAAGGTGAACCCAATTGGAGAAAACCTAGAATGAGAAAAAGTGTTAGGTCTAGGGGTTTATTTATAGGTGTAGAAGTGGATCTCGGACCGTTGGATTTGGAGATTGAATAGGATGTAATGACGTCATAGGCTGAATAGGGGCCATCGGATGCAGAAACGGAGGGACCGTATCAGTTAAAACAATGCAAAATACGTGTTCAATCTCTGCCGATTCATTCGAACGAACGAACCTTCGTTCCCTTGCCAAAAGGCAAGGTGGATCGACCGGGTGGTCGACCGCCCCCTTGCTTAGGTCGACCGGTCGACCTGTATATATATTTATTTTTTTCTTTTTATTTCTGCTTATTTTGTTTATTTTATAACTTGGTCATATTTGCTTGGTTTCTGACGTTCTATATATGGAAATTGACCAAAAAATTACCATGAACACAATAGTGCAACTTCCATGGTTTAATTCTGATAATTTCACAAAGTTATTTTATTATCTAATTAATTAACGAATTAATTATTACGGGTTAAATTTCGGGTCGTTACAAGTATGGATCGTATATGTATATCTAATATGCACGTGTACTAAAACACTAGCTTATGAACAATAGAATAAAGTATAATAGTAAAGAACCATCACACCAGAGTTTTATACTGGTTCGGACCTCCCATCCTACTTTCAGTCCTGAAGCTCCTCTTCGGCTTTCACTAATAAACAACCCTCGCTTTGCCCAGAGGAATAGGCTAGATACGACAGTTCTTTCTATTGCAAGTATGTGATCTAGAAAACATGGATTTTGACTACTTAGTACAAATCTTCCTATAATCTTCTTTAAGTAATATGTGTATGTGAGGCTTTGGTTTTAGGAAGTAAAAAGGCTGAATATTGTTTGCTTTTGAAATCAGAGTATGAAAGAATATAGATAAGAGATTCAGAAAATTCAAGTGAGTTTCAATCTTAAAAATCTTTGCATATTTATAGAGAATGAAGAGTTATGATAAAATGTAGTATCATTTGAATTTGCTTATTCATTCTTATGGTTGCAGCTGTTAGTACAGAAGGGATACATTGAAAAGTTGTGAAGATATCCCTTTGTTTGAAGAAGACGTCCTTTCGAAATAAAAGTTTGTTACCTAGCATAGACGTCTGGGCATATGTTCAGACGTCTGAGCTGTTATATAAATTCTAAATTGGACACAGAATCAGACATTTGGTGAAAGCAGACAGACGTCTGAGTTTGGTTTTAATTTAAAAACAGAGACTACTATCAGACGTCTGATATGTAATGTCAGACGTCTGACATTTGTAGTTTTGACCATTTTAAATTTCTGTTACATGCAAATGCTTGAGTTTAAATGTTACTACTTAAAAGGAGATTTTACAATCATATCCAGGACAACAATAGTACTATAGTAGCTTTGATGATTTTTCTCCTTTGTCGAACTATCTTCAATCTAATCTCTGAAAACCTTTTCCTGCAAGTAGACGAACTATATATATGTGTATAGTTGTTATCATCGAAACCATATAATAGTGGTTCTAACATTCTCCCCCTTTTTTATGATGACAACTATACATTTGTTTTATATACATATGTATTCCCCTGAATCGATTGCTCCCCCTATAAATATGTAATATAATATTTCTCCCCCTTTGACATTATCAAAAAGAAAATAGAAAATCATAGATTCCACAACTAAGAGAGTTTAAGATTACAACAATCTAGAAAATAGAAAGAGCAAAGATACATAAGTAGAAATGATCAAAAATACAAAAAGCTTGCTGATAATCATAATAGCCCCAAAATTTGGAGGAGTCTTCATTGTGTTAACATTGAAATTAGTCAACATACTCATCATCCTCTTGAATAGATAGACCCTGAAATGATGTGTAATAGTCATAGTCATGTGGATCTTGTAACATATGATGTTCTTCAGAATGGTAAGATAAGCCTTCACTTTCTTCAGTGTCAAGAGATATATGTTCTTTGCCAGGACGAGAATGATGTTGAGGTTCCTCTGAAGGCCCTGCTCCTGTAGAAGGTCCGACATGAAGGACTGGTGCGAATGGTGGAGTAGGAGAAGGTGAAGATGATGACCGTGACGAAGAACGACACCGAACTTTACGGAGAACTTTACCCAATGTTGTAACAACCTTTTCTATTGTTTTCTCTACCTTTGTCATGCAAGTAGAAAAAGAACATTCTAGCCGTGACATTTTCTTATCAAGAACTTGTTGATTTAAGGAGAGAAGTCTGTGGTTTTGAAGTGCAATATCTCAGAAATTCTCTCCTGGACCTGTGGATATCCTAGCTTCTTTTATTTTCGAATCGGAGTAATATTCTGAATCAAGTGAAGATCTATTAGGTTGTGAAGGTTGAGTGGGAGGTGCTTGTTGTTGTTGTTATGGTGGAGGTTGATATTGGGTAAAAGGAATAATGATCGGAGGTACTTTCGGGAGATGCATTAAAGAAAGAAATCGAATTCCACTGTTTTTAACAGGTATTTCTTCATATTGTGAAAGGTAAAGGAATCCCTAATGATCGTAAAATTCGCATAATATATGGTGCATAAACAATGCTACTACGAGTGGGAGTCCAAAAGCTTTTAATTTGATCAAAGATATATTGAGCCCAATTGACCTTTATACGACCAAAAATAGCGTATAATGCCTTATGATCATCGTCATATACTTGTTCATGACTTCCTAGTCTGGGGATGACAATGTTTATAATCATTTGGCTCAAAAGACGTGCTTATGGATGGAAATTTGATGGTTTTAATTTCTGTGAGTCATCTTCCCAAATTAGGTAAGTAATTGCATCTCGGGGTGCATAACGTTTATCAGGGTTTCCTGTAAACGAGTTCCTTTATATGAACAATTTAGCATTTGGTCAATCATTTCAACACTTAGCTTAATTACTTGACCATACACACTAGTCCATATCCAATTTTCATCATCGGTCGGATTCCAAATAGCAATTGAACAAAGATTGATTAAAAAGAGAAATACTGCTAGTTAGTCAGTATTACCCGAATTGGCATCATAATCGATTAGGTGATAAAGACCCGCATCAGAAAGTAGTTCATCGGCATCGTAGTGAGCAAATCTTCAAAGGGGGTAGAATGGACCAGTAGTGAATGGCTTTTTCTCTAGCTCCTGAAGACGTTGTCTTCTAGGTTGTTTCTCGAGAATCCATTCGTTGATATGATGGTCGGTGATAAAGTTTTGAGTTGGAGGTTGAGAGCTTTATCCCATAGAAGTCTTGCGGCATTTTGCAACAAGGTTTCGTGGTTTTGGAGCCATGAAATTTGTTTAATTTGGGGAGGAAATTAATTTGCGATTTAGGGTTTTTGGGTAGGGCTGAAGAATATGAACAATATTGAGAAAGGAGGAAGAAAAGATAATTTATAGTGGAATGAATTAGTGCGGCTGATATACGTTCAGACGTTTGACAATTTGGTAACAAACGTCTGAGCAAAGTGTTATCCGTAGTCAGTGAATGGGAACAGATGTTTGGAAGTATGATTAGACGTCTGTCTATGTGAGTTTTTGTTTTCCAGAGAATATTTTCAGACATCTATTGACATGTATAGACGTGTGTGCTGAAGCTTGCCAAAAAGTAGAAATAACAGGGGTTTTAAACAGACGTCTGCATAGTTAATTCAGACGTCTGTGCTGAAAGTTTGAATTTTTCTAGAGACTTTTAACAGACGTCTGATTGCTTAGAAAGGCGTCTGTCTTAAAGATGGTCATATATCCAGAGAATTTGAACAGACGTCTGAATATTTTTGTTAGACGTCGGTGCTGAAGGGTTAATTAAAAATTAAATTTCTATATCTGTTTCGGGCGTCTGACTTAGGGAGGAAGATATACTTATTCAAGGTCAGACGTCTGTATCGTCTTTTTTGACATCTGATAAAAAAATTCGCTTTCTGCCATTGTAATTTTATTTAGATAATTATTTGATGGATGTGAAATAATACAAATAATTATAAAACGTACACAAATTATTACCTAGGGGAGCCAAAGGAATTGTTCTGTTTTTCCCAAGAATTTGGTTCATCCTTTGTACGCTCGTTCAATGGCCGAAGTGGGGACTAGTAAGGAGGCACGGGACTGTGTTGAGCTTCTGATGTCCCTTCACCCCATAATTGTTGTGGAGTGACCCGATGCGCTCTTGGAGGAGTTTCCTTTAAATGAGGAGAACGTACGTGAATGCAATCCTTTGTCGGTGAATGACCACAAATGGAAAGGATGCATTTCTCAAGGAAATTTAGGTGAGCTCCTTGGCGTCTTTATTCGTAGTACATTTCTTTTTGTACATCCATCATTTCCTTTTGGTAATGATGGATCTCGTCAACCTTGTCGGATAGGGAGGCTGATTGAAGATTAATTCCATATTTGGCTTTCTTTCCTTTCGGAGAGTAGCCAGTATAACATGTAGGAGATGGAACAACTTTGAGTGACGAGGATGATTTAGGTGTTACTTTGGATTGGGAAGTATAAGTACTTCCCGATGAAGGTGAAGCGTAGTCAATAGCAGAGTAAGTGGAGTCATGGTCGGAAGACATTGTAGGAATTTTTAGGTTTGAAAGATATGTAGATTAAAAACTTTGATTGTGGTTTGTAATGAGGTGTTCACATATATATATATTTTCAGTTTGCTATTTTAAGAAGAATTCTATTTTATTTTTTGAAGGAGTAATGGTAAACATAAAGTGATTGGTTAGAAAAACAAAGGTTATTAAACCATTTGATTTTATAGCCAAAGAAAAAATAACTTTAATGTTTTTACCATAAAAAGTTTTGTTTTAGAAATGGTAAACTGTTTTATATATCATGTAAGGATACAATGCCAAGGTCACGACAAAGCTTAATAAAAATTTGTTCGCTTAGAGGTTTTGTAAAAATATCAGCAATTTGATTTTTGATGTTTATGAATTCTAGAGTTATTGTTTCCTTTTCGACATTATCTCTTAAAAAATGTTGGTGAATGTCTATATGTTTTGTTCGTGAATGGTTTATTGGATTATTTGATAGATTTATTACACTAGTGTTGTCACAGAAAATTGGAGATTTGTTTATAATTTTTCCAAAATCTCTAAGAGTTTGTTGCATATATATTACTTGCGCGCAAGCTAAAGCGGCAACAATATATTTTGCCTCACAAGTTGAAAGTGAAATAGAATTTTGTTTTTTACCGAACCACGAAACTAGGGACTGACCGATAAAGTGACAAGTTCCACTCGTACTTTTTCTATCAGTTCTACAACCGCCAAAATCCGCATTGCTATATGATATAAGTTCAAAAGAGTTTTCTTTAGGATAGAAAAGACCATAATTTGTAGTCCCAGATAAGTATCGTAAAATAAGTTTAACTGCCCGATAGTGTGAATCTTTAGGTTGTGATTGAAATCTTGCACACAGACACACTCATCATAATATCGGGTCTACTAGCCGTTAAGTATAGAAGTGATCCTATTATACTTCGAAACAATTTTTGATCAAAATCTTTACCTTTTTCATCTTTATCTAAATGTGTAATTTTACTCATGGGAGTTGGTTTACTGGTTGTTTTATCCATTCCAAAACATCTTAATAAATTGTGACAATATTTTTCTTAATTAATAAAAATACCGTTATCTAATTGTTTGATTTGTAATCCTAAGAAAAAATTTAATTCTCCCATATGTGACATTTTAAATTCATTTTTCAGAATATCCGAAAACTCATTACATAATTCTTCATTTGTTGATCCAAACGTCATCAACATATATTTGGACAACTAGAATATCATTTTGATTTCTTTTTTATAAATAAGGTTGTATCTATTTTTCTAACTTTAAAACCGGAATTTATTATATGTGTTTTAAGTCTATCATACCAAGCACGAGGTGCTTGTTTTAAACCGTACAGTGCCTTTTTTAGTTTATATACATGTTCAAGGAATGTTTCATGTATGAACAATGGGGGTTGTTCAACATATACTTGTTCTTTTATATAACCATTTAGAAAAGCACTTTTTACGTCCATTTGAAAAAGCCTAAAGTTATGATAACATGCAAAAGCAAGTAACGTACGTATTGCTCCTAGACGTGCAATTGGAGCGAATGTTTCCTCAAAATCAATTCCTTCCTCTTGATTATATCCTTGAGCAACTAGTGTTGCTTTATTATGTATAATGTTTCCACCTTCATCAGTTTTATTTTTGTATACCCATTTAGTTCCTATTACAGATTGATCCGTGGGTCTTGGTACAAGTTCTCATACTTCATTTCTTTCTAGTTGATTTAGTTCTTCTTGCATTGCTATAATCCATGATTTGCCTTTTTAAGCTTCTTTATGATTTTAAGGTTCAAAATTCGAAATAAATGCAACGTGACTCATTTGATTTAATTGATGTCTTGTAGAAACTCTTGTATTTAAATCACCAATTATATTATTAATTGGATGATTTTTCAATATACGAGGTGGTGATCTTAATGAATTATTATTAATTAAATTTTCATTATCATTTTGTATATTTGTGGTATTTTTCGAAGGTTGTAGTAACTCATCGTCGTCGTTATTTTTAGTAATAGAAAATTTTTCATCAAAAGAAACATGTAAACTTTCTTCAATAGTACTGGTACGTTTGTTAAAATTCTATAATCTTTGCTACGGTCCGAGTATCTAATAAAAATACCTTCGTCAGCTTTTGAGTCAAATTTACCAAGATTATCTTTAGTATTTTGTATAAAAAAATTTGAAACAAATATTCAAAAATATGAAACTTTGGGTTTTTTACCAAAAAACATTTCATAACAAGTATTTTCAGTTAATGGTCGTAATGTAACACGATTTAATACATAACAAGCAGTAGCTACAGCTTCTGACCAAAAATTCTTTGGTAGATTACTACTGTTAAGCATAGTTCGTGCACATTCTTGTAGCTACGATTTTTCCTTTCGACAACACTATTTTGTTGTGGTGTTCATGGGAATGAGAAATTATGTGTAATTCCTTTTTTGTTACAAAAATTTTCAAAAATTTCATTTTCAAATTCACCTCCGTGATCACTTCTTATACTTTTTATTTAAGATTCATTAAATTTTCAATTCTTTTAGCAAAAATTTTAAACATTTCAAAAGTATCACTTTTATGTTTTAGAAATAATGTCCATGTATAACGTGAAAAATCATCTACAATAACAAATACATATTTGTTATGATTTATTGATCTTATTTGAGTAGGTCCAAATAAATCAAGGTGTAATAATTCTAAATGATGTTTGGAAGAAATTTCCTTCTTTGATTTAAAAGAACTCTTTTTAAATTTCCCATATTGACATGCATCACATAAATGTTTAACATTATAATTTATTCTAGGAAGACCTCTAACCAAATTATGTTTAGCTAGTTTGTTTAAAGACTTAAAGTTTATGTGACATAATCTTTTGTGCCATATCCATGGATCATTAAATTCTGCCGCTAAACATAAATCACTTGAGTTATTAAATTTCATATTTAAAACATATATTTTTCTTTTTCTTAATCCTTCGAAAATCAGATTTTTATCTTGATCATATATATTGCATTTATTCTTTTCAAAATTAATTTTAAATCCTTTATCACAAAGTTGACTGATGCTTAAAAATTATGTTTTAAGTTTTTAACTAAAAGAACATTTGTAATAACAGGTGAAGTGGACATACCAATGTTGATGACATCTCTAATTCCTATGACAAATCCTTTCGAATTGTTTCCAAAAGTAACAGTACCGCCATCTTTGTATGTTATCTTTGATAACATCTGTGCATTTCCAGTCATATGTTTGGAGCATCCACTATCGAGTATCCATTCCTCCTTGTTATTTGATTTTCTTTTGGGTACCTGGAAGATAAATATAGTTTAATTAGTACCCACATTTTGTTAGGGTCCTAAGTGTTAGACGGTTGCCATACCCAAGAGGATTTGGGACCTTTAAAAAAATAATTTTTATTATGAACAACATTTTTCAGATAGTTATTGATGTGTTTTTGTCTAATCAGTTTGTTATTGGATTTTGGAATCCATATTTTAGTTAATATGGTGTTAGACTTCTTTTCTTCAGTATCTGACTTCTTATATTTGTTATACAGTGAACTAATGTTTTTCTATATTGAAAGTTTCTTAAATCCTAGTCCATTTCGATTTCCAAAAGGTTTTGAAATTTTGATCAAGTTATCCAAGTCCTGCTTACCTTTATTAAATTTTGAAACATTGCTAGTAATCTTGTCTAATTGATGCAGCAGTGGATAGCAAAAATGTATGTAACGATGAAAGTAGCAATCGGTGGATTGAAGAATACCAAAATGCCCGAATCCGTTGATCCAAAGATACCGGAATCTAGCTATCTTCGTCACGTTGATCGCGCACGATGCCGTGAAGGAAGATCTACAATTCTTCAGACGTTGATCAAGCGCACTTGATACCGTGAATTGGCTTCAGCGATCGTTGATTCTAGCGCACTCGAATGCCGAAAGTGGAGATAGGAGATCACACTCAACTACCAATTTCAAAAGAGGCACAAAGCACTCAAATAAATTTTATTCAAAATCAACTTAACATTACAAGTGACACCACCATCCCTATTTATAGGGTTACAAACATACACGGCTCAATACTTGACAACACATAGGTCGTGAACGACCTAACAACATGCAACCTAAAACAGACCCGCGACCTACGACCTAACAACACGTTACAACACACGCGACCTAAAAACATTACGACATAAGAAAATACAACTTGAATGACATACGACTTAATATGTACAATTACAACAGATACAACATACACAATGACCTAAGAATACAACGCATACGACCTAAGAAGTAAAAGCGGCTTCAGGACTCTTCACGCGACCTATCTTCACAGCGGCATAAGGTCGAGCGACCTATCTTCCCACGACTTATGGTAGGTCGTTCGCGACCTAAAGAAAGCAGCATAAGATCGAGCGACCTAAGAACATTGCTTCTGGAAATCTTCGAGCGACCTAAAGTTGAGCGACCTGTCTTCCCGCGACCTAACTTAGGTCGTATCTCTTCTCTGTGACCTAACATAGGTCGTAATTCAATCCCGCGACCTAACTTAGGTCGTAACTCGTCAAAGCCGTTACTCGAAATGTCAGAGCGATCTAATGCTAGCTTGCTTATCTCGCTTGGAGGCTTGCATGTTTTAACACTGAGTCCATTAACTCGTGAGCGACCTTCACTAGGTCGTGAGCGACCTAATTCACTAGGTCGTTCCAGCGACCTATCCCCCTAATTTAGCTCGCTAGGTCGTTCCAGCGACCTATCCCACAATTTTAGCTCGTTAGGTCATTCACGACCTAAAACTTCAACAGGCTGGGCTGCATCTTCCTCCCCTGGTTGAGAAAAATTCGTCCTCGAATTTAAAAATTCTTCGACTTTGACATTCTCGTCCTTGTGAAACAGAACCAAGTGTTTGGTATTGTCAACATTAGCAATAGGAAGATGATCCGGCAAACTCAACTTACAATCATTCTCACAAATTTCCTTCACAATTTCCAAACGACCCATTCCACCGGCATCTAGCTTGTTGTACGTACCAATAAGAGATCGTCCAACCTTCAAGTAGATAGATTCGTTGCCACTTTGCGTCGTCATCAAATCCAATACAGGGTCCATACTTACCTCCACCCACGACCTAGTATGTATAGGTAATGACATACATAATCCTGACTTCGTCGCGGTCTCTTTTGAAATTTGATAATTATGGCGCCTCTGAACAAAACTTCCAACCTCCTTTCTTATTGACGACCCAACACAAATCGTTGCAATCAACTGCATGGTACGATCACAGTCCTCATGTCTTTCTACATGTAAGTCTTTGATAAATTTTATTTGCCAACTGCAATCAGGAGTATAAAATTGCCTTCCTTTGAATAGAAACCCATCAACCAATCTTCTCAATTCTACCTGCTCTGTCGGACACATATGGTTACGTGGCATATACAGTACAATAGCACTTGACACTTGATTAACATGATGTACGTTCCCCCATGGCAGTAATTCCTTGGACAACTCTACAGGAACTATATTTTCACATTCATTCACCATTGACTTAACTTCCTTAGGAGTCTCGAGATCTCTACTGGTTTCATTCCCATTCAACATAAACACTTCCGCTCTATCCTCCACTTCTTTAACAAACTCTTCTGTAGATAATAGACTAATCGAATCCACCTCCTTCATCAACAAATTACCCTCTTCATTTCCTGACTTACTTTCTTCACCCTCATCCAACTTTGCTGATTGTGAATTTTCAACCTCATGTTCAATAGATTTTGTTGGTTGAAACTCATCAACTTCATCTTTATTAAACTTTGATGATTGACAACAATCGACTTCATCTTCCACATCAACAAATTCCTTTTAAAGACAACAAAGTCTTTAGCTCCTCGATTTCCTCCAATTTGTTTTCACTCTGTTGACGCCTTTTAGGAACCAAAATGATTCGTGTATCCTCGAACATAAAACTGTAACTGTTGTGCGACCATCATGTTGCACAGCTCTGTCGTATTGCCATGGTCTTCCCAATAACAGATGGCATACATCCATGTCAACCACATCACACCAAATTTCGTCTTTGTATTTCTTCCCAATGGAAAAATTAACACACGCTCTTCGATTAACCTTCACTTCCCCTCCTTTCCTCAACCAAGCTAATTTGTAGTGGTTTGGATGCTTCTTTGTTTTCAATGACAACTTCTTTACAGCTTCTGAAGAAATGATATTATCACAGCTTCCTGCATCGATGACAAATTTATAAACCTTTCCCAGAATAGTGCATGTTGACCGAAAAATATTGTTCCTCAACCAACTGGAATCATCCTCTTGCTTTGGTGTTAAACAAGATCTCCTCATCAACAAACTACAACCCTCATCTCCAGACAATAATTCTTCTTCTTCAACTAGTATTGAATTGACACACTCTACCTCTGCATCTTCATTCTCAATCTCCGCAATCATTGCTCGCTTCTTTGGTCTTGGACATTCATTGCTTTTATGGCCCAATTCTTGACAATTAAAACATTTGAGATTACTATTGACCTTTGCTTTGCTGGCTTCATTCACAATTGACTTACTGACGACTTTGGAAACATCCACACTGCTACTAACATCCTTGTTCTGGTTGCTGGAATTCGTAAACACACCACCTCCTCGTCTTCCTTGCTTTTCCCACGCCAACACTTTCTGATGTGCTTCAGCAACAGATCTGGAATCAAACATATTCACCATGTCTTGAATCTGCGTTCGCAATCCTCCAACATACCTTGCTGTTAGCCGTTCCTTTGTCTCTATAATATCGTTCCTCGCAATCAATTGGTAAAAATCATCTGCATACCCATTCACTGATCTCGCCCCTTGTCTTAGGTTCTGCAAACGTTGATACATAGGAGATTGATAATTATGCGGTAAGAATGTAGCTTTCATCAACTTACTCATTTTCTCCCATGATTCAATCTTTGACTTTCCCATTCTCTCCCGTGTTAGTTTAGTTTGCTGCCACCATGCCATAGCTCTTCCTTTCAATCGTGTAGCAACCAACTTCACTCTACGATGCTCGGGAACTTCCTTAAAGTCAAAAATCTCTTCAACATTAGACAACCAATCCAAAAATTCTTCCACCACCATTCCACCCTTGAATTCTGGAATTTCAGTTTTCATCCCCGATTCCCATCGACGATCATCTTCAACATCCCGATATGCATTTCGTACTTGGTCTCGATCTCGATAATGAATATTACTTCTATCACTCTCTTCATCATAATCACGTGTATTTCTATATCGATCTCGACCATCAACATCTCTTCGATCACGCATGTCTCTTCTACTATGTCTTTCATTATCTCGAGATGGCTCATACTCAAACTCACGTTGAGTTCTTCTTTCTTCATCTCTATACTCATGGTGATCTCTTCTCATCGAAACTAATGATTCTCTTCTACCTCGATCAGATTGTGGCGACACCCTCCTCACTTCCGTAATCGATGGTGAAACTCTGTTTCCTCCATGGTTCGATACTGGCGACCTTCTCCTTTGACCTTGATTCATGTCCATCATCAATTTCTCTAACCTCCCAATACCTTCATCTAACTTCTCATTGAATTTGTTACTAATGCGTTGTTCCATTTGTTCGGCATCTTCTCTTTTGTACAAATCTTCAACATTTTGATGACGATTAGCTCTTCTCGGCGGCATTGTCAAATGAAACAATCTTCAACTCTCGACTTGAACTAAACTGAACTTGAACACTTTAACTTTCGGCCTTGATCTTCAAATATGATGCACGACTTCAACTAGCTCTCAGCTCTAACTCCACTTAGCTCGGCTTTGCTTGATGTAGTTCGGCTTCACTAACTCCTCAAACTCTTCAATAAGAATTGGCTCCAAGACTCGGCTTAGCTATGATTGGCTAAGTCTAGCTCTGATACCAAATGATGCAGCAGCGGATAACAAAAATGTATGTAATGATGAAAGTAGCAATCGGTGGATTGAAGAATACCAAAATGCCCGAATCCGTTGATCCAAAGATACCGGAATCTAGCTATCTTCATCACGTTGATCGCACACGATGCCGTGAAGGAAGATCTACAATTCTTCAGACGTTGATCAAGCGCACTTGATACCGTGAATTGGCTTCAGCGATCGTTGATTCGAGCGCACTCGAATGCCGAAAGTGGAGATAGGAGATCACACCCAACTACCAATTTCAAAGGAGGCACAAAGCACTCAAACAAATTTTATTCAAAATCAACTTAACATTACAAGTGACACCACCATCCCTATTTATAGGGTTACAAACATACACGGCTCAATACTTGACAACACATAGGTCGTGAACGACCTAACAACATGCGACCTAAAACAGGCCCGCGACCTACGACCTAACAACACGTTACAACACACGCGACCTAAAAACATTACAACATAAGCAAATACAACTTGAACGACATACGACTTAATATGTACAAGTACAACAGATACAACATACACAACAACCTAAGAATACAACGCATACGACCTAAGAAGTAAATGCGGCTTCAAGACTCTTCACGCGACCTATCTTCACAGCGGCATAAGGTCAAGCGACTTATTTTCCCACGACTTATGGTAGGTCGTTTGCGACCTAAAGAAAGCGGAATAAGATCGAGCGACCTAAGAACATTGCTTCTGGAAATCTTCGAGCGACCTAAAGTTGAGCGACCTATCTTCCCGCGACCTAACTTAGGTCGTATCTCTTCCCCGCGACCTAACATAGGTCGTAATTCAATCCTGCGACCTAACATAGGTCGTAACTTGTCAAAGCCGTTACTCGAAATGTCGGAGCGACCTAATGCTGGCTTGCTTATCTCGCTTGGAGGCTTGCATGTTTTAACACCGAGTCCATTAACTCGTGAGCGACCTTCACTAGGTCGTGAGCGTCCTAATTCACTAGGTCGTTCCAGCGACCTATCCCCCTGATTTAGCTCGCTAGGTCATTCCAGCGACCTATCCCACAGTTTTAGCTCGTTAGGTCGTTCGCGACCTAAAACTTCAACAGGCTGGGCTGCATCACTAATTTATCAGAAAGATGGGAAATATTGGATTTTAATGCGTCTACGTCGTTCTTTAATATAACATTTTCTTTTCTAATCTCATCATTTTCTAGTTTAAGTTTTCCTATGTCAGAAAATAACGACTCATTTTGAATAGATAAATTCTTATACTTCTCTTGTGAAGTTTCTAATTCTTCTTCTAAAATTGTTTACTCATCTTTTAGTAATCCTATCTCAAGTTCCAAACGATTAATTTTGGCAACATATTCTTTATTTTGCTTTTTAGTTTCTCTATATTTGTCATCTAATTCCATGCTAAGTTCTAAAATTTCATCATAGGTAAGATCATGACATACCTCTTCAGGATTTGCCATAAAAACAAACATTAGCCTGCTCAGAATCACTATTACTATCACTATCTGATGATGAGGTTGAATCTGAGTCATCCCAAGTCACTTGAAAAGCCCGTTTTCTTTTCTTGAATTTCTCAAACTTGCCTTTCTTTTTGTCATTGTTAAGCTCTGGGCATTGTTTCTTCATGTGTCCGAACTTGTCACACCCATAACATTTGATTGAAGTTTGATTGGATGAATTTGAATTTCCTCCATTTTGGGATCTTGCCATCTTCTTGAATTTCTTGAATTTGTTGTAATTTTTGGCAATAAAAACAATTTCTTCTTCATCTAAATCCGAGTTACTATCATTGGCTTGAAAGGCTATATTTTTCTTTTCATTGATTTGTTCTTTCCTTGCTTGCAGATTTGCTTCGTATAACATTAAATTCCCTATCAATTCTTCAACTTTTAGTTGAGATAAGTCATTTACTTCTTCAGTGGCCAATACATTTTGTTCCCATTCATTTTTTAAGAAATTTAAGATACGTGTAACTAAATCAAAATCTTTAAATTTAACTCCAAGTGCCATGAGATCATGTTGAATAGTTTGAAATCTAGCATACATATCACCAATAGTTTCATTTGCTTTCATTTTAAATAAGGAAAATTGATTTTGTAAAATAGAAATCTTTGTTCACTTAACTTTGTTTGTGCCTTCATGAGTGATTTGTAGTGTACGCCATATATCATATGCAGCAGTGCACAACATGATAGTGAAAATTCATTTTTGTCAAGTGAATAGAATAAAACATTCATAGCATTAGCATTGTTTGTTGTTGTGTTCTTTTAGGCATCTGTCTAAGTGCTTATGTTAGTTTCTAGTGCTACATATTGAACTTGTGTTGTTTGCCAAATTTCTAGACCATTTGCTTTCATAAAGATACGCATACGTGTAGACCAGTAAGCATAATTTGATCTAGTGAATAGTGGTGGTCATGCAGTTGATTGTCCTTCTTGAAATGTACTTGCCATATTAAATATGTTTTCAATTACGTGTTACTGTGAATTGAAATGACCGTGCTCTGATACCAAATGAAAGAGAGTATGGATCGTATATGTATATCTATTATGCAAGTGTATTAAAATACTAAATTATGAACAATAGAATAAATTATAATAGTAAAGAAAAATCACGCCAAAGTTTTTATACTGGTTCAGACCTCCCGTCCTACGTCCAGTCCCGAAGCTCCTTTTCGGCTTTCACTAATAAACAACCCTCGCTTTCCCTGGAGGAATAGGCTAGATACAATAGTTCTTTCTATGACAAGTATGTGTTCTAGAAAACACGGATTTTGACTGCTTAGTACAAATCTTCCATATGTGTATGTGAGGCTTTGGTTTTAGGAAGTAAAAAGGCTGAATATTGTTTTCTTTTGAAATCAGAGTATGCAAAGAATATAGATAAGAGAATCAGAAAATTCAGAAGAAGTTTCAATCTTAAAAATCTTTGCATATTTATAGAGAATGAAGAGTTATGATAAAAAAGTAGTATCATTTGACTTTGCTTATTCATTCTTATGGTTGCAGCTGTTAGTACAGAAGGGATACATTGAAAAGTTGTGAAGATATCCCTTTGTTTGAAGAAGACGTCCTTTCGAAATAAAAGTCCGTTACCCAGCATAGACGTTTGGGCATATGTTCAGACGTCTGAGCTGTTATGTAAATTCTAAATTCCATACAGAATCAGATGTTTGGTGAAAGCAGACAGACGTCTGAGTTTGGTTTTAATTTAAAAAACAGAGACTACTATCAGACGTCTGATATGTAATATCAGACGTCTGACATTTGTAGTTTTGACCATTTTAAATTTCTGTTACATGCAAATGCTTGAGTTTAAATGTTACTACTTAAAAGGAGATTTTACAATCATATCCAGGACAATAATAGTACTATAGTAGCTTTGATGATTTTTCTCCTTCGTCGAGCTATCTTCAATCTAATCTCTGAAAACCTTTTCCTGTAAGTAGACAGACTATATATGTGTATAGTTGTTATCATCGACACCATAAAATAGTGGTTCTAACAGTTTTAACTTTTTTTATTTTGTTGCACCTATTACTATATTTTCTTGGATGATTGGTTGTAATTTGATGATGTTTTATGTGATTATACGTGTTTGTATGTGGTATTGGTTATTGAGTTGAAATGAAATCAAAAAGTTAGTAAAATTACAAGTTGTGATCTTTATGTGATAAAGTTTGTATCTTTATATGTGTATTTGTGGTTGTAATATGATTGTGTACATTATGGACATGGTTATATGGTCGTACGCTAAGAAATTAGCACCTTTGTATGGTTTGACGACTTGGAATCCTTGTGAAATTTTTTTTGCTAGTTGTTTTCAAAAATCAAAAGAGTTTTCAAGTTTCAAACTTTGTTTTAGTTTTACTAAACTCTTACTTTATGTTTGGAAAAAATAGTAAGCTTCCATGAGTTAAGTTTCAAAAAGAAAAGCCGAATGTTTTTAAGTTATGGTCCAATAGCGATAGTTGCTATGGATGCAGTTTCGCTAAAAGACCACTTTTTGCAAATTAAGTTTTTATACTTAAAATACTTTGGAAATGTTTTCAAAAACTTAATTAATAATATTAAGAAGTTAATTAACGATTTATTATTTATTTATTAATTAATTATTTTTTAATTATGTTTGCTAATTAATAATCCATTAAGTATTAAACAAGGTTTATTAATTATAATTAAGTGGAGATTAATTACCAATTAATTATCTTTTAAAAGTAAGATTAATTAATTATTGATTAAGTAAAATTAGTTTTTTAATTAATTATGAATTAAGCATATGATTTATTTTTAATTAATTATTAATTAAGTATAGGGTTAATTATTAATTAATTATTAAATAAGTGTTTAATTATTCTAATTATAAATTAATTAAGGGTTTAATTTATAAAAAAATATTTATTAAAGTTTAATTATTTCTTAATTAATAATTAAGTAAAGTTAAGACTTAATTACAATTTATTTATGTTTTTTTAAAGGATTTAAGTTGTAAGTTATTATTTAAAAAAGGTTTAAGTTCTTAATTACTTTTGTTTTCCAAGGATTAATTTGTTTAAAGGAAACTTTCTTTTACAAAGAATAGATCAGAGCACAAAGGATTCAATTGTCGATTGTGACGACCCACCTTTCTGACCCCTACGAACGACACTTAACACATCCTCGGTGTTCATGTGTCGTTGCCCAAGCATTGGAAAAATGAATCATCGTGGGGTAAAATAAAGAACAGAATAGAAAAACCTCACAATGGAACTGCTAAATAAAACATAACAGTCAATAGTACATCGGTTACTCCTTAACATGGAGTTATTTGAGTTACAAAAAAGTACTACAAACAACTTAGGCAGTTATAATATCCTGCCTTTACATATGCTGAAACAAAACACATACACAAACAAGATATACATCGGAATAGATAACTAAGAAGATGAAAGCCTTCTGCTCGAACGCCATCTTCAAAAGAGCCAAACAAGAAACCTGCTACTCTCGGACTACTCATATAAAATGTGTACCCAAGGATTCAGGGAAAACAAACAACTCGGGTCAGACGATATGTTTAGTATGAGTAAAAATTTAAACAGTAGGTGTGAAATTAAACAAAAACATGTGAGACCATGCCACATAACATGGAATGGGTTTAGTCCCACAAAAATAAACATCCAAACGTAAAGAATGGATAAATAATTAAACACAGCGAAGAGTGGTTGAATCTTCTCAATGCAAATAAATTTTAAGGTTCATATCAAATCAGAAAAGGAAATTCTCTAACAAATGACAGGAAGGTGCACCACCCTTGAAGTATACCTCTTGTAACAACCCGCATATTTTACGATTGTATATTTAAATGTTTAATTTAAATATAGCATCGTTAGTCGGATTTAAGTCTGAAATGTTACTTTTTGTAAACAGTCGAATTTGGACTCGAGACCACTTCCATTGAGTTCAAAATGACATTTACAACTTTTTTGAGTATAAACATCGATATGTTTGGAGTTGAGTGAATTTTGCTATTTTTCTATTGGGCTTTGGGTTTGGGCTTCAGCTCATTACTCATCTAATACCCTAACTCCACTCAACTTCCTTCATTCATTTTTATTTCCTAAACACTCTCTAGCTAAAGCAAAAATGGTGAAGGAGAAAGGAAATTAGAATTCCAAACCCTAGTGTAATTAGGAAATACTAATTCTAGCTCCAACATCAAGGAGAAGCTAAGGTAAGCATCCTCTTCTTCTTCTCCATCTCAATCTCACTTCAATTCTCAGAAATTCCTAACCCTAACTTAGGAAAAACTTCACCTTTGATAATAGATTGAAGATTCTTGAGGTGTGTTGAAGAGGAATTGTTCTTGCCTTGTTTTAAAAGCTTCTCATTCATTGTTTTTGGGTTTAAAGGTGAGATCTTTAACTCACATCTACGTCTATAACTATCATTGTTGTTAGGTATGAATTCCTAACATTTGTGCAAATTCATTTGCTTTTGATTTGAATTGATTTGGTGAATTTTCCAAATTTTGGTGTTTTGGTCCAATTTTATGAAAATCCTACTATGGATGTTTGGACATTGATATTTGGGGTGTGTCGAAGAGCCTATAAGGCTGGGTTGTCGTTTGGCATAAATCCCTAGTCGTCGTTGCTCACTCGATTGCTCCCGAATCATTTTGGCCATCGTGGCCTAGACAAATTGTTGCCCATACTAGGTGTTCAGACGTCTGGATATCAATTCCAGACGTCTGGATAGGCCTTCTAGAGAAAAGAATATACGACAGAAAATAAAAATTGCAGAAAACAGAATCAGACGTCTGAAACAACCTTTCAAACATCTGAAACACCTTGTCAGACGTCTGATACCACCTTTCAGACGTCTGAAACACCCTATCAGGTGCCTGGATGGTTTATGAATTTCCAGAACCTAAATTTAGACGTCTGGATCGGCCCCTAGACTTCTGGAACTGTTCATTTTGCCTATTTTTGCTGTTTTGAGTGGATTTCCAATTTTTATCGATTTTTGTTGATCCGGTTAGTTGTTATCACTTATTATCGACTTTGATGACTTCTTTCTTTGAATTTTTGGGAATATCCATTTTGATGGATTTGATATCGATTTCTTTGGACTTAATTCACGTCTTCGTATGTGAATCTTTGGTGATTGATTGTTTCTATAATCATTTTTGTGATTTGTCACTTCTAAATACAAAGGTTTCTATAGTAGTAGTAAATACTCAAACTCTTTCATCAAAACGATTTCGACACTATTTTAAATATAAAGCTCTCTTTTAAAACCGTTTTTCCAATCTATTAGTATATACAAACCTTTACTTCATTCGTACGAGAAATCTAATTAAACGGCTTAGTAAAACAAGTGGTATGAAACGCTTGCGTTTACTTCGTCGGTTAATTCTTGGACTTGTCGGATTGAACTCTTGTGACAATTTTCGAGTGGAAATCTACAATTTGTTCATAAATATTTAAGTTAAGCCAGTGGTTATGGGACATGAAGCTAAACTCATTTATTTACTAGCTTAGTGTGGTTCACACTTTTTATTGATCGATGATGATCATTTTGTGATTTAGACTAGCGATGTGCGATGTCTATTTATTTGTGTGGGCACTAAAAACCCCATTTGTGGAACTTCGGTTCAATTTGGTGAGGTAGCGACCCATGGTCTTTGGGCCGTTTGGGGAGCTTCAGCTCAAAATTTATGGTTAGCAACCATGGAATAGCGTTCCGTTTGTGATACATGTGTTGGTGAGTTTTCATGCTCCCGTTTGTGATAGGCCTCTCCCCCCTTTGTGGTTTCTGGATTTCTGGTTGTGATTTCTAGAATTTGTGTTTCACCAATTTTCGTGGTTTGCATTGATAAGCTCTATCAATATTTGTGTTTTGGTGAATAATTTAAAAAATGTGATTCTTTTTGGTGTTTTGAGATGTTTTGAGATATTGTATGATTTTTGTTGTTAATTGATGTATACCTGACACAGTATGACATTTTTGTTATCATACGTTTTTGGTCATATCTCTTATCCTATCTCATTTTATTCGATATTTATAGCTAGACTGATCCGTTTATTATTTTCTTCTTAAATAATACTCGGATCAGACCGAGGTATTTCAGGTGCTTCTGCTTGACTTCTTATCAGGAACCATCATCTGATTTTTGGGCTAACTACTTTAGATCAGTAGTTTTTGTTATTATACATTTGAGATAGAGACATCCTTGATGTATAATTATTCTTTTGTCTAGCACTTGTACCTATTCTTTTGTGATGTAGTGGATCTTATATGACCACTATTTTGATGTACACTTTTATGTGATATATTCATATCTGATTCCACCTTTGTGATATGAATATCTGTGACTGATTTGTGTTATGTTTATTTCTATATTTGTTTCCGAAGGTCACTTAGCCACTATGTAGTAGCTTTGAGTTTGTATTTGATATGTCGGATTTCCTCTTGAAATGAAATGTAATTTATATTATTTGACATATCGGTACTCGCACAAAGCAATTACACAGATCGTCACTCCTCAACAGCCTTATTCTTCATGCTAGTCGACGACATTACCCCGTAGTGTCCTTGGCTAGCGTGAGTATAGAGGTGGGGCGTCACAGCTTGGTACCAGAGCCAAACTTTGGAACAATGTAGAATAATCTAGCAGGATCATTGTCCTAAGTCTTTCTTAGGAATCGTGCCATAGAGTATAATTCGAGTCTTCGTAACGTTCTATCCTATTTCTTTTTATGATGCCTTGTTTCATCAATCAAGATTGTTTGATATTCATTTTGAGAATAACCTTTTTCCTCTTCTTTCTTTCTTTCTTAAAGAAGAGAAATGGTTAGACCAGGCTGTCCCGGCACCGGTCAATCAAGTGCTACTCCTCAGGATGAAGTATTTATGTCTGCTCAGCAACTTCTAGATCTTGTGAAGAATGCTCAAGCTATCGGACCCATTCCAAAGCCTACTCATCCTAAATCTGGGTTTGCACGCTTGTGTAGTGATTACACCAGCTTGGGTGGAAAGCCTTTCAAAGGTTCCGAGAGCGTTATAGAAGTCCAAGCTTGGCTTAGATCGTGCGACCGCATCTTTTCCCGCATGAATCTTATTGATCTGCATCGAGTCCAAGTGGCTTCTAGCATGCTCAAAGAAAGAGCATTAGATTGGTATGAGCTTCTGATCTCCAAAATTATTGAAGCGGATCTTACTTGGGAGAAATTCCGGGAAAGGTTCGAGTTGAAATTTGTGTCGGAAGCTGAAAAAGTATCTTTAGCCCGACGCTTTATTGACCTTGTTCAAGGTGAATCTTCTGTGACGTATTACGTCGCATCTTTCGAATCTCTATCTAAATATGAGGTCGAGTATATTAATATCCCACTGAAGAAAAATCAAAGATTTGTCTATGGGTTGAATAAGAGCCTCAAAAAGCCATTACTTCTGAAACTAGAAGTTCCTTTTGATCATGTTATTGATATCGCTCCTCGACTCGAAGAGGCCGATAAAGAAAGTGATGTTTAAGTGAAACAAAACATCAACAAGAAGAGGCCTTTTAAATTCAAGCCTAATCCCAACAAGAAAGGGAAGCAAGCAACTTCGGTAGCAAGAACTCCAACCTCTAGTCGTGGAGAATGTTACAGTTGTGGTTCTAAGGACCATTATGCAAACAAGTGTCTGAAGTCCCTTACTTGCCGCTATTGCAAGAGTTCGGGCCATACTATATCTTTGTGTCCCAAACTTCAAAGCAAGAAGGAAGGCAAGCTAAACATTGTGCAAGCCCCTACTAACACTTCTCGTGGTCAAGGTATTTCTCATTCTATCCTTGATGGCATTATTATATTTTATGATTTTCTTATTCGAGTTCTTTTTGATACGGGTGCATCTCACTCTTTTATATCAAAGAACTTGTTGATGCTTTGTCTTTGAATGTTATTGGCTTGATGACTTCATTGAGGATTGCGAATCCGGTTGGTGGATCCGCAACACTCAATTTACTATGTAAAGATGTCAAGATTATTTTATGTGATTACTCTTTCTGTGCCGATTTGCATGTTATGCATTACTTAGGCTTCAGAATGATTTTGGGAATGGATTGGCTTAACCGTTATGAAGCCCATATCCTATGTCCTGAGCGGACTATATATCTTCGACATCCTCAATTTGTTAAGCAGATTTTTCTTGTTCTTAAAGATTCAGATTCCAATTCGAAAGCGTCCTTGTATTTTCTAAATCCTTATGATGATGATGATGATGAGGAAGATGTCATTTCTCTCATTCACATTGTTCGTGAATTTCCTGATATATTTGAGCCCGTATTAGGATTACCACCTAAGCGAGAAATTGAGTTCAGAATTAATCTAATCCCTGGAGCTCTACCTATCACTCGTCCTCCTTATCGTATGTCCAATAAGGAAAATGAGGAGATGCATAAACAATTATCCGAATTGGAAGCAAAACAGTTTGTTTGATCTAGTTCCTCTCCATGGGGAGCTTCATCTATTTTTGTGAAGAAATCTGATGGTACACTTAGGCTTTGCATTGACTACCACAAACTTAATGATCTCACCATCAAGAATAAATATCCCTTACCTCGGATTGATGATTTATTCGATCAACTTAGTGGTGCTAGAGTCTTTTCACAATTAGACTTAGCAACCGGTTTTTATCAACCCCGTATTGCAGAGGATAGCATTCCTTTGACATCGTTCCATACTCGTTATGGATCTTATGAATGGCTTGTTATGCCATTTGGTTTGACGAATGCCCCAGCTTATTTCGTTGACCTTATGAATCGAGTTTCCAAAGACTTCCTCGATCGATTTGTTCTCATTTTTATCGATGATATTCTTGTTTATTCTAAAATAGAGAAAGAGCATAAATCATCTTCAGATTGTGTTGGAAACGCTTAGGAGCAACCAATTAAATGCAAAATTTTCTAAATGCCACTTTTGGCATTCTCGTGTGAAATTTTTGGGGCATATTATTTCTGAATATGGAATTTCCGTGGATCCTTCAAAGATTGAAGCGATTCAAAATTGGAAGAGACCGGAGAGTGTGACGGAAATTCGTAGCTTTCTTGGAATGGCGGGTTATTACCGTCGGTTCATAAAAGACTTCTCTAAAATTTCTATACCTCTTACTAATTTGACAAAGAAGGGAGTTAAATACATTTGGTCAGACAAATGTGAAGCTTCATTTCAAAAATTAAAAGAACTCCTTTACGATGCTCATATTCTTGTGATTCCCGAAGGGAAACAAGATTTTATTGTTTATACCGATGTTAGTCGTGTTGGTTTGGGTGCCGTTCTCATGCAAAGGGAACGCGTTATCGCTTATGCTTCTAGGCAATTAAAGCCTGCCGAGATTAGATATGCCACTCATGATTTAGAGCTCGCGGCTATTGTTTTCGCCCTTAGAATTTGGCGCCATTATCTTTTGGGAGAGAAGTTTGTTCTCTACACCGATCATAAATCATTGAAGTATTTATTTTCTCAAAAGGAACTTAATTTGCGTCAACAATGTTGGCTCGAGTTCCTTGCATCTTATGATTTTGATATTCTCTATACTCCCGGAAAGGGAAATCTTGTTGCCGATGCCCTTAGTCGTAAGCAACAAGCAGTTGTTTCTATGATGATATCCGAATGGAATGATCTCGAGACTTTGTCTACTTGTGAGATTCGAGATTATGAATCCAATTCATGTTCATCTCTTGTTTTGTGTAGCCTTGAGGCTCATCCTTCTCTTTTAGACCGCATTCTTGAAGCTCAAGAGCATTATCCCGAATTGGTTCTTCTTAGCCAAAGTTGTAGGGATAAAATTGATATTGAAGGTTTGAAAGACTTTGATATTGATGTTCGTGGCGATATTCGAAAATTTGGTAGACTTATTGTGCCAAATATTATTGATCTTCGTAAAGACATATTAGAAGATTCTCATTGTTCTAAATTTACCATTCATCCCAGTTGTAGTAAAATGTACGCGGACATGAAGCGACTTTATTAATGGGACGGAATGAAATCTGATATTGCTAACTTTATTAAGCGTTGCATGACTTGCCAACTCGTAAAGGCCGAACATTAAAGGCTCGATGGGTTATTGCAACCTTTGGAAATTCCAATATGGAAAGGGGATCAAGTCTCCATGGACTTTATTGACGGTCTTTCCCGTTCTCGTTCGGGTCATGATAGCCTATGGGTGATAGTAGATAGACTTACAAAATCCGCACATTTTCTTCCCGTTCGGTCCAACCGGACCATACATATTTTGGCTAAACTCTATGTTAAAGAAATTGTTAAATTGCATGGAGTTCCTACTTCTATTGTTAGCGATCGTGATCCATTGTTTACTAGTGGATTTTGGAAGGGTCTTCAAAAATCTTTGGGAACAAAGCTTAATTTTAGCACCGCTTATCATCCTCAGTCCGATGGACAAACCGAGCGTGTGAATCAAACTCTTGAAGATCTTCTTCGTCCATGTGTTCTTGATTTTGGTGGAAGTTGGGAAGATCATATTTCTCTTGTTGAGTTTTCGTATAATAATAGCTTCCAATTAAGTATTGGTATGGCACCTTTCGAGGCACTCTACGGAAGGCCATGACGACCTCCTTCGTGTTGGCTTGAAGCCGGTGAGGAGCTGGTTTTAGGTCCAGATTTTATTCGGGATGCCACAGAAAAGATTGACCTTATTCGTCATAGGTTGAAAGAAGCTCAAAGTAGACAAAAATCTTATGCCGACAACCGAAGAAGGAAACTAGAATTTTCTATGGGAAATTTGGTGTTAATTCGTGTTTCACCTATGAAAGGTGTTGTGTGTTTCAGTCGATCGGGAAAATTAGCACCTCGATATATTGGTCCATTTCCCATCACCTAACGCATTGGTTCCGTGGCTTATCGCCTTTTATTACCGGCTCAGTTTTATGCTATTCATGACGTATTCCACGTCTCTCAATTACGGAAATGCCTTCGAGATTCCGATTCTGTTCTTGAGCTCGGTGTTATTGAAGAAGTTGAAGTTTCGCCTAATTTGACTTATGAGCAACATCCTATTCGTATCATTGCTACGGAGGTTAAACGCCTTCGAAATAAAGATGTTCCTCTTGTGAAAGTTCAATGGTCCTCAAATCCTAAGGATTGTTCTTGGGAATCCAGAGAATTCATCGAGCGAACACATCCGGACCTACTCTCTCGTGCTCTTTAAAGGTGAACTTCTCATTTCAAAATTTCTTTCTTTTGTGTTGATATGCTTTTATGGTTGTTACTTTTTATTTCTTCCTCTTAATTATTGCGAGGACGCAATTTCGTTAAGGAGAGGAGTCTGTAACAACCCGCATATTTTACGATTGTATATTTAACTGTTTTATTTAAATATAGCATCGTTAGTTGGATTTAAGTCCGAAATGTTACTTTTTGTAAACAGTCGAATTGGACTCGAGACCACTTCCATTGATTCCTGTTATCCCACCTTTTACCAAAGCCGAGATATCAAGAAATTAACTGAGAATCAATTATTACTAGTCATAAATATCGGTTATGCATTACAGGTTAGCTATGGATATCGATGAATTTTGTTTGAGTCCATATCGAGCTTCAATTTACGAGACATGACAAGCAAAGCTGTGAAAGCCAACGTTTCAAGTTTCAAGTCAATCCGAGTTCGTATGCTCAAGATATGATCGATACAAGTTATGGTAAACACGCCGTTTGTATTGATCTCAACGCCTTGTTCGAATCCATCCAGAGAAGTCATGTTCGTATCCATATGTTCGAATCCATCCAGAGAGTCATCGACCGGTTCTGTTCGCAACGGTTCCGTTCGCACTCTTATAAGAACTACACTATTCGTGTTGATCTATTAAGGGCCTTATTCGTATCGATCGAACATTCGCTATTCGTATCGAATCCACATGGATCAACCCCATCGAATCACTAGTTCGTATCGATCAGTATTATCGATAGTCGATCGATACGAACAGAACTACGATCGATCGATACAAACAGTACATTCCCTCATAAGTGACCGATGCGAATAGCGCCGTAGCAATTGATACGAACAGCACATCATTCCCTCATAAGTGACCGATGCGAATAGCACCGTAGCAATCGATATGAACAAGATCAATTCCCTCGATACGAACAGGAAGACTGCGTTGATCGATGCGAACTAGAAGCTATCGATTGATGCGAACAAGGCAGCGTCTTCGATACGAATAAGGCGAAAGCTTCCGAATGACTCGGCCAATTCGGCACAAAAAGTGGATCGATCCCAGAATCTCGATCCACGTCAATTTACATGCACGTGTTCGGGATCGAGTCGAAGGGATCGATGCGAAATGTATCGATACGAATGGCGCAACCTACCAAAAGCATGGATTTTCATCGATCATATCTCACAAACCACAGGTCCAAATGCTATGAAATTTTGATAGGAGCTTACGTACACGCTAAAGAAGATTCATGCCAAATTTCCACTCGGTTGGACCAAATCTTGATCGATACGAAATTGGTTCGTATCGATCGCGGATCGAGCCGAAACTTCATGAGATTGATCGCGTGGGCCCACTCACGTTCCAGAAGAAATATCCCAAGTTTGAGCCAGATATTTGCATGGAGCGCCTATAAATAGCACCCTAGAGCTTATAGAAAAAGGACTTTTGGGATCGAGCCACGTCCGGACTCTGCCGAAATCACGATTGCACTCAAACTCCATCATTGTACATGAAAATTACTGCTGTAATTCACTGTAACCAGCAAGAACATCAATAAAAGATTATCCTTTGAAGTGGACGTAGGCCGAAGATAGCCGAACCACTATAAATCTCGTGTTTTTGTTCGTTATTTTCCAATTGTTGTTCTCTATTTTGCCTGGATCTGAGATTTGTGTTAGAGTATTGTTGATTTGTATTCATATTTCGATGCTTTCACGATATTCGAGGATTGTGACCAATTATGGCGCAAGCACTTTGGTGCTTTCATTGAGAGGAACTAACACCCGCTATACCAGATTTGGAGTTCACGTTTGCATGCTTGAAGAATTCAGATTTGAGAGACAATGACGCGACAAACAAGTAGAAGACAAAGAGCCGAGAGAAGCCAACAAGGGGGAAGCCAAGAGGCATCCTCTGTAGCTGGAGAAGGACCAACTTCGATCTACATTACCAGGGATGAAATGGAGGCTATGGTAGATTCAATTCACGAAAGATTGTTGAAGAGTCAACAAGAAGCAATGCAGACTTTCTTTGAACAAATGAGAGCAGCAAGTGCGCAAAACCTTGGACCGACTACAACGGCTGCAAATGCGGGACAAGGAGCCAGAGTAGCTGGGACCACTAAGGGTCAGATTCAAGACCAGAATGTAGAGCCTGAAGGCAATCAACAAGGAATTGGGGGCAGACCCTCAGAATCTGACATTGGAAGACCCATAGATGGAGCCAAACAGGCTAGAGCCAACGTTAACGTTAACGAGCCACATGAAGAATATTACCCAGAATACCCTTCAAGACCTAGGGGCAGGATGGAAACATGCTAAGGAGACAACCCTTGGATGGAGATGAAAGATAGGCTGGATTAGTGCGACGAATTATGAGAGGAGGATTGTCCAGCGGAGGCTTAGAGGAAGTTAGTCGGAGTCCGTTCACTCCGAATATCAGAAATGCGAGAAATCCTCCAAAATTCAAGCTACCCATGCTGGAACCTTATGATGCAAAGTCGGACACGACCATGCATATTACCAGATATATCAGACATATGGAAGTTCTGGGAGCATCCGAGGAAGTGATGGCACGATGTTTCCCTTTATTCTTATCAGATTTGGCTGCGCTTTGGTTTAGACAGCTAGAGAACCGATCTATCAGAATGTGGGGTGAGATAGTGGAATGCTTCATGAGACAGTTTACGGTCCACGTGATGCGACCCAAGAGTGTGATGACCTTAGCTTCGATAAAGCAAAGGACCGGAGAGTCCATAAGAGATTTTTTACTACGATTCAATGCGACGGTGGCTTCAGTGGATCGCCCGGATCCATCGATGATTTTGATGGCGGTGGTAGCCGGAGTTGCTGAAGACACAGAGTTTAAGGATTCTTTGGCAAGGGATCCACCACAAGATCTGGGAGAATTTTATCATGAGGCTGAGAGATTCATTCGGCTAGAAGACTCACGTGCCGAGAGACGAGAAACAAACGCTGTGCAAGGCGAAGGAACATCCAAAGAACAGTACAAAGCGGACAAAGGAAACTGAAGAAATTCTGAGAACCCAGATTCAGACAATACACAGACTTGACGGTAGTCCTGGAACGGATTTACACGGAAACTAGGGGGCAGCTTCCCTATCGAAAACCACCCAGGAGAGATCCCACGGAACGAGAACGCAGGAGTGGGAAGTACTGCCTATTCCATGAGCTAGAGGGGCATACAACCGACGAATGTCGCCATCTGAAAGATGAGGTGGAGGAGCATGCCAGAAGTGGAAGATTGCCACAATACACAAGAGATCGGACAACGGCCGTAGGACCTGAGCAACTATCGCCTCCACCTAACAGGACTAATCCTGGATCAGGATCACGACTCGTCATCAATTGATTATGATGGCAAGGGCCAAGTTCAAGGTTTGGACTTTGGTCGATTAGAATCCTTAGATTTGATTTCAAAATAAAACGGCTATTCCACTTACACATGTATGGGAACCGGAGAGATCCCCAGGCATGCTCTGAGATGGTAATAGACCGCTCTGCCCGGAGAGGCAATGCCTAGTTTTTCCTGTTGTTTGAGATTGAACATCCGGAACTTGAATTTAATAAATGAACTTGAATTTCTTGAAATAAACCTTTGACCGGAGAGTTAAAGGATGAATATTGAAAACCAGCTTGAAAATGATCGCTTTATGACCCTACCTGGAGAGGCGGGGTCCGGAGTGCAGGAAGTGAGCCGCTTCGTCGGAGAGCGACAGGATCGACTCACTTAACGTCGTTCCCCATTCATCGGAGAGTGATTGGATCGGGGTTCGATAAGAGCCCGGAGTTTCTGTGATCGGCCTAGGATTTAGGCCAAGACATCGCTTAATGTTCAGAGACACTGAACCGGAATGCAGGGGGTGTTGCCGCTTCATCGAAGAGCGATAGGATCGGCTCACTCGACATTGTTTCCCCTTCACCGGAGAGTGACAGGATGGATTCAGCAAGAGCCCGGAGGGGCTATGATCGGTCTAGAGAGACCAAGACATTGCTATATGCCCTCACTGGGGCCAGAGTGCAAGGGATAGAAAGCAGCACCGGAGCGCTACAAGATCTTTCTATTCGATCGCTATGTTTGGAATGGACTTAGCAAGGGTCCGGAGTGACCATCGATAGTCCGAAGAGGCTGTATAATTTGATTACTGACTTCCACAAGTGGAAATGGATACTGATTCGGCTTCGAACAACCACAAACTTGATTGACGATACTATATCTGTGAATAAAATATGAGCTCACAGCATTCGATTTGAAGCTATTCAAAAACCACCTTTTACCAAAAGGCGTGTTTTGGGGGGCAAAGTGTTATCCCACCTTTTAGCAAAGCCGAGATATCAAGAAATTAACTGAGAATCAATTATTACTAGTCACAAATATCGGTTATGCATTACAGGTTCGCTATGGATATCGATGAATTTTGTCCGAGTCCAGATCGAGCTACAATTGACGAGACATGACAAGCAAAGCTGTGAAAGCCAACGTTTCAAGTTTCAAGTCAATCCGAGTTCGTATGCTTAAGATATGATCGATACAAGTTATGGAAAAAACGCCGTTCGTATCGATCTCAACGCCTTTTTCGAATCCATCCAGAGAAGTCCTGTTCGTACCATATGTTCGAATCCATTCGGAGAGTCATCACACCAGTTCTGTTCGCAATGGTTCCGTTCGCACTCTTATAAGAACTACACTATTTGTATTGATCTATTGAGGGCCTTATTCGCATCGATCGAACATTCGCTGTTCGTATCGAATCCACAGGGATCAACCCCATCGAATCACTAGTTCGTATCGATCAGTATTATCGATAGTCGATCGATACGAATAGAACTACGATCGATCGATATGAACAGTACATTCCCTCATAAGTGACCGATACGAATAGTGTCGTAGTAATCGATACGAATAGTACATCATTCCCTCATAAGTGACCGATGCGAATAGCGCCGTAGCAATCGATACGAACAAGATCAATTCTCTCGATACGAATAGGAAGACTGCGTCGATCAATGTGAACTAGAAGCTATCGATCGATGTGAACAAGGTAAAGTCTTCAATACGAATAAGGCGAAAGCTTCAGGACGACTCGGCCAATTCGGCACAAAAAGTGGATCGATTCCAGAATCTCGATCCACGTCAATTTACATGCACGTGTTCGAGATCGAGTCGAAGGGATCGATGCGAAATGTATCGATACGAATGGCGCAGCTTACCATAAGCATGGATTTGCATCGATCGTATCTCACAAACCACAGGCCCAAATGCTATGAAATTTTGACAGGAGCTTACGTACACGCTAAAGAAGGTTTATGACAAATTTTAACTCGGTTGGACCAAATCTTGATCGATACAAAATTGGTTCGTATCGATCGCAGATCGAGCCGAAACTTCATGAGATCGATCGCGTGGGCCTACTCACATGCCAGAAGAAGTCTCCCAAAGTTTGAGCCAGATATTTGCATGGAGCGCCTATAAATAGCACCCTAGGGCCTATAGAAAAAGGACTTTTGGGATCGAGCCACGTCCGGACTCTGCCGAAATCATGATTGCACTCAAACTCCATCATTGTACATGAAAATTACTGCTGTAATTTGCTGTAACCAGCAAGAACATCAATAAAAGATTATCCTTTGAAATGGACGTAGGCCGGAGATAACCGAACCACTATAAATCTCGTGTTTCTGTTCGTTATTTTCCAATTCTTGTTCTCTATTTTGCTTGGATCAGAGATTTGTGTTAAAGTATTGTTGATTTGTATTCATATTTCGGTGCTTTCACGATATTCGGGGTTTGTGACCAATTTTGGCTCAAACAGGTCCAAAATGACGTTTACAACTTTTTTGAGTATGAACATCGATATGTTTGGAGTTGAGTGAATTTTGCTATTTTTCTGTTGGTCTTTGGGTTTGGGCTTCAGCTCATTACTTGTTAACGCGAAAAATGTACACTAACACCCCGGTGTAATTTGTGATAAAGCGAAAGCACCACCCGTTGGTACGGGAACTAAAAGTAAGCGGAAACTAGCAGAAAACAGTAAAAGAGACAACAGTTTTATAGTGGTTCGGCTCAAAATCAAGCCTACGTCCACTTAATCTCTTCTATGACTGATTCGATTATAGATTTTACAATAACTCTTTGATTACAACACAATCAAGACAAATAATCAGAACTTTGACGTAGAAAAGCTCTTTCGATTCATGTTGAATGAACTTGATCTTTTCCGAAGTTTCGTTGAAGTATCCTTTGCCTTTAAAGTGTAGAAGTCAGTAGAGAAATCAACAGAGTCTTGGCGTTCCAAAAATTCTTCCTCCCTCAAGTGCGGAGTTGGCGGGGTATTTATAGGTGAAACTGGGCTTAGGTCGGCTGCATTTTAGGTCGTGAGCGACCTAAGAGTGATCACGAGATAGCTTAAGTCGTTGACGACTTAACGGAATAATTCTGGACGAGATATTGGCTATGAGCGACTTAGCATGCGTAGCACAGGAGTTATCTCGGCATAATTAGGTCATTAGCGACCTAAAAGAAGAGGCAGGGCATGCGGCTTAACTCTAGAGCCTGCTGGGTCGTTAGGTCGCTCTGTCTTTATTTAGTTGCTAGGTCATTAGGTCGTTAGATCGCTGGGTCGTTAGGTCGTTAACCTGTTAGGTCGTAGGAGTCTTTAGGTCGGTAACCTGTTAGGTCGTAGGAGTCTTTAGGTTACTAAGTCGCTGCTTCCTTATCTCGTTAGGTCGCACCGCATTGAGTCGCTTTGTGTTATAGGTCGCTAGGTCGTTGCCTTGTTGTAGATCGTTAAGTCGCATATGCCTTGTTTAGTTTAAGTCGCTTATTCCCCTAAGTCATTGAGTCGAGTAGGTTGCTAGGTCGCTAAATAAAAGAGGGTTAACACTTGCCCCTCGAAGTATACGCCTAGGAGTTAGGTCGTGTGCTTCGATATCTCTTAACTCACGCCATCCTGAATCGTTAAGTCGTGAGCGACTTATGAGAGAGTTAGGTTGTTCGTGCCGATTCGTGTTCCTCTGCCCCTGTATATAAGTCGCTGAGATCACTCCTTCTTCTCTTTACCTGCTCTAACACTCTAACCCGCTTTCGAAGGATTTCCAAGCTCTCGAAGAAGAATTCAAATCAACCAGTCGTCGATCATCTCTACAATCACACTACGTAAGTGAATCCCGACGATTATCTAACCATGACCATCACCGAATTGTGAATCCCCCATTTTTCGACCCTAACCCGATTTCACATGCCGCATTTCGCCACGAATCATGTTACGATCGATTTTCGATCGTTATTGGACATGTTGATGTTGTAATTCACGAGAGCACAGCAGTGCATCGGGTTTATGATAGATCTGAGGCGTTTTGAATTGGTTTTGGATGATCTGGTGGTGTGGAGAGATGGTGGATTTTATTGTAGAGAGGCTAACGGGTTATCGGGTTAACGGGTTAGTGGGTTAGGCGATTTGTTGAAAGAAGAGGAGTTAGCGAGTTAAGGAGAGTTAGGTCGTGCTCGACTTAGGAGCCTTGAACGACCTAGGGCTTTAGTAGTTTGGACATGAATCGCGCGACTTAACTCTGTGAACGACTTAGCGACTTAATCATCAAACTCCGAACGACATAAGGGACTACGACTTAACTTGCCAGAATAGCATACGACTTAAAGCTGAACGACTTAAAGAATCAACGACCTAACTGGACTCGCAGCATAGCTTTAACTTGTAGGAACATAACTGATGAACTTCATGACTTGAGCAGAGCGACTTAGGAAAGCCCGACCTATGTTAGGTCGTTTGGACATGAACTGGACAACCTAAAAGAGTCTTGAGCTAATTTAAGTCGTTCCTGCGACTTAAGGGATGGACAGCATTTGAACACTTGCAGATTTAACCAAAACTTGATTGAACTTCCAATTTGAACTGCCAGAACTTGTTGCACTCTTTCATAGATTATATTGACTTTTAAGCTAACAACCTATTAAATACAACATTTGCAGAAAACTAGGACGAATATACTCATCATCGACTGCCCACAACGAGTGATGGATTAAGTTAAAGAGAAAATAATATGAATCTAATTAAAAAGTGAAATGCTGTGAATCAACTAACTTAAATGGAGCATCAACGCAAAATTCATACAGTTATAACTGCTTATTGCTGAATATTATCTGCATTGATATTACACTTAATTTTGATATAATAACAAGTCTTGAATATTCCTAAATTGACGCGCGCCAACCAGTATTATTTCAAGTTTTGCTTTATTTACTTGTTATTTTCAGTAGCTTAGCACAACACTCCACACACTTTTTAGGAAACATGCACCTTCATATTTGAATATCCAGTTCCTTGTGTAGAATGACTTCTCTACAAGTACAAGAAGAGACAGTAGATCGGACCGATGAAGTTTTTCCGATTGCTGCTCCTTTGGATAACCCTCCGGAAAGAGTTCCAACTACACTGAACCAACGAACCTTCAACTAGCTATGTATGCAATTTGGCATTGCTGAAGCGGATGCTCTGCTTCCTGGAGTAAATGACACTGCCGACAGGCCGCCATATGGCTTCATTGCAGTTAATCGTCACATGTGTCTGAATGGAGGTATTCCCCCCTTCAATGATTTCCTCAGAACACTTCTCCTTCGATTAACCATTTCTCCGTTCCAGTTGCACCCCAATGGCTATGCCATTTTGATGGGGTTGTGCGTACTATTCAGGAGGACGCTTGACCGCCTCCCAAGCTTTGAGGAGATCTGTTATCTGTGTACATTTAGGAGGAACAAAGATCACCCCTCCATTATTCTTGTTAGAAGCGCAAGGAATCACAAGCTAATCACAGATCTGCCCAAGAGCGCTCATGGGTTTTTAAACCAATTCTTCTATGTCCGTTGCCTTTCGGGATTCTATGGCATCTGGAGACTAGGAAGTAAGACTAGCTATCTCCGTCTACTTCATTTCTGAGCTTTTTCAGAGTTCGAGTTGTCAAGTGCTAACTTCTTTCTTTACTTTTGCAGCACTTCCTCCTCTCGCTAAAGATTCTGCCCACAAATCAACTTTTGAAAGATTGAGTGCCATAGCTGCCAATGAGAGAAGTATTAAATTTCTACAAAGGAACGAACTTCTGCATCAATTCAGACTCTTGCATTCCTCTCGATCTATTCAGTCTCGTGATGCCCCCAGCTCTCAAGCAGATGCATCAAATGCCCCAGTCTCCGCAGAGGAACCTGCACCGAAAGAACTTATTGTAGAGACTTCACTAGTAAAATGCTCTAGTTCTACTGACGGTGTGGGGTTATCTAGCAAATCCAAACTTCACCCAGTTATTGAAGAAGAGGAATTTCCTCAACATTCTGGGAAGTCTGATACTTTTGGAGGACCGAGTGATCTCATGGTGACTTCTCAGGAGCTCTTTAAAGATGACTCCACCACTCCTAAACTTGCTTCTCCAGCAATTGAAGCGACATCCGCCTTGCAATCAATTCCACCGGCCCAAGAATTGACTCCTGCTGCAAAAGTTGACATCACTCCTAAGCCAAAGAGTGGTTTGTAGCTTGACACGCGTAGTTCGCACGCCACACACACACTTAGGATTTTTGGCAATTATGCACACTTAGCTTCTTTATTTCAAAGATTTCTAAATTTTGTTTCTTCTTCGCTTTCAGGTTCTCCCATGGGACGCAGCGGCTCTTATTATGATGACTTTCAATGCTACGCAAGGCGTGACTCTTATGATCCCCGACGCTATCTTCCTGCCCCCAGGGAAACCGATGAGGAACGAGCAGCTAGGAAAGCTCGCGAGAGGCAGGCTTATGAGGAGCGATATGGAAGAAGAGATGACCGCCATGACTCTTACCAAAGGGATGATGACTCCCACAAAAGAAAATTGCATGATGATAGGGGGAAGAGTCACATAACTGAAGATCCAAACAAGCGGGCCAAACTTGACGACAAGTCTTCATCTGAAATTTCTAAAGTGTCCGCTGCTTCTATCTCTTTAGACATCCCTTCCAGCTCTCCTGCCCTTAAAAGAGCTGATATTCAATCAATCATCAACAGGCCTCCTTATTAGGTTGAGAAGCCTCCGTCTGTACTCCAAAGCCAATTTCCAAATTGGTGTTTGAAAGGAGTATGTTTCGATTTGGACTTGGTTCCAATTGATAAGCAGGCTATGCTAAGAAATCTTGATGCCGTCAAGCTTGACATTGAAAGAATGTCTGGATGGCATAAATTAGTTAATGAGCTCCAAAGAGTTAATCACGCAAACCTCTAGGCCATGCTGACCATGGAGAATGATAAATCTGAATGGCAAAAAGTTCTTGATCAGCATGATACGGAGATGAAGAGCATCACCGCCTACAACGAGGAGCTTGAGGCTGAAGTTAAGAAACTTAAAGATGATCTCGCCTCCTCTTCCACTTCTTATACACAAAAGGAAGAGGTTCTCCAAAAGCAAGTAAGAGACGCCCATGCCACTCAATGAGACGTTGAGGCTAAACTTGAAGCTGAGCGGAAAATTGTAGAAATGTACCACAAAGATGCTGCTCAGCTACGGGAAAAAACTAGCTCTCAAGATATGGAGATTACAAAGTTAAAGGCCCAGCTTGCTAAGGCTGAAAGAGAGCGTGATGAGGCTATCACTAGGAAAGCAGCAGCTGAACACTCACATGAAGCAACCAAGGCCAACATTAGCTCCACTCTTTTCGAGTTTTACATTCTCAGCGTCTTGGGACGTGGCAGTCTTTCTTTCTTGGGCCCAAAGTATGAGTTACATTGGCTGAAGTGTGTGAGGCAACAGTTGAAGTGCTTAAAGATGCCGGCTACACCGAGGAGGATTTTGAGGCTAATTATTTGGACGATGATGGTCGTGCCGCCCTTGCGAGAGGGAAAGAGCAACTTGCCAAAGAGCGAGCCGAAGCAGCGGAAGGAGAGCATCCAGGGAAGGCACCTTTGACCGACCCAACTCGTCCTTCGTCTTCGGTCGACGTTGATATTATCGACTCTAGTTCCTACTCTCCGCCTCCTGCTAAAGCCGAAGCTAAAACTGATCACGCCGAAGATGAGGCCCAAGAAAGCACCGAAGCCCAAGTCTATGAAATTGACATGATAAAGCCAACTTCTCCAGCTAACTTCAACATTGATCTAGCTCAAGTGGACTACTCGTTTTCCTCACATGAGCTCGATGAATTTCTTGCTTATTACTTAAGCCTCGACGTGCCACTATCTCCTCTCTTTTGCGAGGAATACCGATGTTTAACTTTTCTTCTTCTATAGTGAAATCAATAAGTGCTATTCAGGCTTCGCCTCCTCCCGCTGTTGCCCCTCCACCTCTTCAAGTTACTCCTCCTTCTGCTTCTCAACCGGGATCACAAGAAGAAAAAAATAGAAGCTCTTCAAGGTTTAGATGACCCGGCGGTTTCACAAGAATAGAAGGCCGAAGAACTTGAGGAGGGTGAGAGGACCCCGGAGAAATTCACTACCGACGATACAAAGCTTTCTGATCTTATCTCTCTGGGCAGCGAATCTTCTTCGAAGAAGAAGGGAAAGCGCGTAATTTCAAGGAAAAAGAAGGACGCTCCTGTTGGCGATGAGAAAGCAGAAGAGGACCCAATTGCACCTCTTTCTCCTTCTTCCCTGAAGAGTTCAAACCGACCTAAGAAGTTAACCATTAGGCCAGGTGAGGGCTTAAAAGGCGGCGGGAGGAAGAAGAAATGAGTCTGGCTTTATCCTTCTTGCTTTCCTTTTTTTGGTTGTATCTAAAGATTTGTATCGACCGGAGATTGTGCGGGTACCGGCCCCCTCTTTTTGAAATCTGCACATGTATAAAAACTTTTTATAATAGGGAATAAAATGATTCTTTTTACTTGTACAATCTTTTGTCTGTATTTGTGAATGCATTTATTCCCTATTTTAGCACAAGTTTCTTTATTTTCTTTGCATGATATTACAGTGAGCTCGTGGTATGCTGTTTGAGCGTTGTTTCTGTTAATGTAGCTATATTGCCCCCATACCACGGCTTATTGCAATATTCTCCATTTTGAAAAGACTTGTACTCTTATTCTAGAGAATAATTCTTCCGTTTTGAGGAAATATCATTCTGCTTTAGTAGAGTGTGCTTTGTATCGAAGAAGTTTTCTCTTTTTTTTAACACTTCAACTTTCGAAGATGGTCACTTTTATTTTTGAAAAGCGGATTCTCCTACGCGGTGAAGCGGGCCTCCATAGAGGGCTTTGATTTGGCATTTCAACTTGTGGAAGTGTGCCTCTAGAGAGGGCTTTATTTGGCACTTCAACTTTTTTGGGGAAGAATGTTCCCATGAGAGTAGAAGTGTGCCTCCGAAGAGGGCTTCATTTGTTTGCCTGAAAGTCATTTCTCATAGTTAAATGGATCCACGGGGCGGACGCAAGCAACCTAATTGGATGTTCGTTTGCACAAACGATCGCAATTAACTAGCAAGAGCCCGGTGCCTTCACTTTGGGAAGGTGCCCCTTCGGTGGTACCACCAACCTTGTTATTTGAGAAAAACATTTCATTTTACGGCGTGCCTCATTAGAGGGCTTTCAATTGTTCCTCCAGAGAGGGCTTTGAATTGTGCCTCCGAAGAGGGCTTTGAATTGTGCCTCCGGAGAGGGCTTTGAATTGTGCCTTTGGAGAGGGCTTTACTTGTTCCGTTTGCCAGGAAGGTTGTATCTCATAGTTAAGTGGATCCATGGAGCAGACGCAAACTACCTAACTGGATGTTTGTTTGCACAAACGATCGCAATTAACTAGTAAGGGCCTGGAACATTCACTTTGGGAAGGTGCCCCTTCGGTGGTTCCACCAACCTTTTTATTGAGAGACAAGATCCCAATTTGGCTGTTTTGACTGCTTGCCCATGTCTTTTCACCATCTGTTTCTTAGTGATTCCTCGTTATCATTCCTAAGTACATGTTCCTTTCTTTTGAAGGTTGTTTGATTCTTCCAGAGAAGTGTACTTCATTGTTAAGTGAATCCACGGGGCAGATGCAAGCTACTTAACCGGATGTCTGTTTGCACAAACGATCACAATTAGTTAGCAAGGGTCTGGAACCTTCACTTTGGGAAGGTGCCCCTTCGGTGGAATCACCAACTATTTATGAGAAGCACTTCTTATGTAGGAATTGAACCTGGAATTTTTGTGGCTTGACATTTGTTTGTCGAGTGATTTGTAGGAATCGCTTGGCCTGGCGATGTATTGAATAGGTAAGCTTTGCTTCGATAGCCTGCAATATTAAATCGATATTTTAGCAACATATTTAAGATATTTGCACATCGAAATGAGACAGGCATTTTATAGTAGTAGAAGACACAAGATTTATAGTGGTTCGGCCAAGAATTGGGCCTACATCCACTTTATAGTTCTTATTGCTGAGTCACACTGATTTTACAATGGCTTACAATACAAGAATGATACATCCATAATCATTTTACAAATTTGAGCATAGCTTCTAAGTAAAATATGGACGCAAGTGATTGCTGTTCCAGGCTCTCGGAATTGGATCTCCTTCGATAGTTGTGAGCTTGAAAGTGCCATCAAGAAGTTTTTTGCCTATGACATATGGCCCTTCCCAGTTTGGCCCAAACACTTCTGTTGCTGTCATGATCCTTTTCAAGACTAGATCCCCAATTTCAAAGCTGCGTTGGCGGACTTAGAATTGAAGTGCTTGGCTATTCTTTGCTGATGAGCTGCAACCTTGAGCTTAGCCTCTTTCCTTCTTTCGTCAAGTAAGTCAAGTGCTTCAAGTTGTAGCTTTTCATTTTCAGCTTGGTTGAAATGAATTCTCCTATGTGAGGGGACCGCTATTTCCACAGGAATCATTGCTTCTGATCCATATGCTAATGAAAATGGAGTGTACCCAGTTGCAGTTTTGTGGGTAGTTCTATAAGCCTATAGTGCTAGTGGCAATTTATCGACCCAACCACCTTTTTCTTTTTCCAGCTGTTTTTTGATGGTTGATTTGATAATTTTGTTCACTGCTTCCACTTGCCTGTTTGCCTGCGGATGAGCCACTACTGAGAAGCTTTTTCGGATCTTGAATCGCCTGCAAAAGTCCTGGAATTCTTCGCTTTCGAATTGGGTACCATTGTCTGTGATTATCTTCTGAGGCACACCATACCTGCAAATGATATTTTTAGTCACAAAGTTTATCATCTTTTTAGAGGTAATAGTAGCCAATGGTTCAGCTTTAGCCCATTTAGTGAAATAATCAACATCAACAATAGCATATTTGATTCCGGACTTGGCAATCAGCAAAGGTCCGATGAGATCTATTCCCCAAATGGTGAATGGCCATGGACTGACTATATGTGTTAGCACGGTGGAAGGTGCTCTTGGGATTTTTGCAAATCTCTGGCATCTGTCACACTTTCGGGAGTAGCTAGCAGCATCTCGATTAATATCTGGCCAAAAATACCCATAGCGGAGAATTTTCTTTGCAAGAGTTTGGCCACCTGAATGATCTCCACACTCTCCTCCGTGCACCTCAGCTAAAATTGTCTTAGCCTCTTCTTTGGTTACACATCGGAGTAATGGCATCAAGAATCCTCGTCTGTACAAATGGCCGTCTTGAATTACATATCTCGGGGCTTTTCTTAACAGCTTCTGGCGCTCTTTTGAGTTTTCTGGCAAGGAGCCGTTGAGTAGATATTCCTGGATAGGGGTCATCCACGACTCCTGTTCTTGAGATACAGCCATATCCAGTCAATATCCATCTCATCAGTACTTGGAGCTGACAAGACTTCCACAGGGATCAATCCTAATAATTGAGCTTCGCCAGAGCTTGAATATTTTGCGAGAGAATCTGCCTTCATGTTCTCTTCCCGGGGTATATGGCTGATTTTATAATGATCAAGATCATCGAGAAGCTCCCAGGCCTTTGATAAGTAAGCAGGAAGATTTCCTCCTTTAGTTTGAAACTCTTTCTTAACTTGGTATACAATAAGCTGGGAATCACTAAAGATCTGCAATACTTTGATGTTCAGTTCTTTAGCAATCTTCAAGCCGGCAATAAGAGCTTCATATTCTGCTTCATTATTTGTCAAAGGAAATTCTAATCTCAATGCATAGCACAATGATCGTCCTCCGGGGGTTTCAAGCACAACCCCAGCTCCAGAGCAATAGTCATTTCTTGCACCATCAACATATAATTTCCATCGGATCAGGATGTCATTAGTCACTTCTTCCTCACTGCCACCTTTATCTGTGTACTGCAATGAAATCTGCTAAAGCTTGTCCATTGATTGCTCTTTGGGGATGGTAGGTAATATCATATTGACCGAGTTCTATATTCCACTTCAGAAGACGACCCGAAGTTTCAGGGCAAAATAGGACTTGCTTTAGAGGCTGATCAGTGAGGACTTGATAGGATGAGCCTGGAAATATGGCCTCAACTTTCTGGATGCAATTAACAAACAGTAGACGAGCTTTTCCAGCGTTGAATAGTTCATCTCTGCCCCCAGTGAATCTTTTGCTGATGTAATAAACCGGGTGCTGAACTTTTGCGTCTTCCCGTACCAATGCTGCACTGAGAGCATGAGATGAAACCGCTAAGTATATGAAAAGATCTTCACCATTGCTGGGCTGAGAAAGTACAGAAGGCATTTCCATGTGACGAATCAGTTCATCAAAAGCTTTTTGACATTCAGGAGTCCATTCAAAGTTTTTCTTTCCTTTTTTCAGAGCGTCAAAGAAGGGAATTTATTTATCAGTGACCCTGGAAATAAACTGACTTAAAGCAGCGACTTTCCCATTGAGGCTTTGCAATTCCTTCTTTGTTCTAGGGGCTTTGACTTCTCTTAAAGCAGTTATCTGAGCAGGATTAGCTTCGATGCCCCTAGCACTCACAATGAAACCCAAGAATTTTCCGGACTCTACCCCGAACGAACATTTCAGAGGATTTAGCTTCATCCCATACTTTCGGAGAACCGCGAACATTTCTGCCAAATGATCCATGTGATCCACTACTTTCTTTGATTTCACTAACATATCATCGACATACACTTCCATAGTCTTGCCAATCTGGGGTTTGAACATGGCATTAACAAGTCTTTGATAAGTTGCCCCTGCGTTCTTTAGTCCGAAGGGCATGACTTTATAGCAGTAAAGACCAACATCAGTGATGAAGCTCGTGTCCTCCTGATCTGGCTCATGCATCATGATTTGATTATATCCTGAGTAAGCATCCATAGAAGACATTAATTCATGCCCGGCTGTTCCATCCACCAACTGATCGATTATGGGCAATGGGAAACAGTCTTTGGGACATGCTTTGTTCAAGTCTGAAAAGTCGATGCACACTCTCCACTTCCCATTTGCTTTTTTAACCAACACCGGATTAGAGACCCAATTTGGATAAGTGGATTCTATGATGAAGTCGTTTTCCATGAGCCGATCTACTTCTTCTTTTAATGTTGTCGACCTTTCAGGACCTTGGGTTCTTCTTTTCTGCTTTACGAGTGTGAATTTTGGATCAATATTCAAGGCATGCACTGCGATTTCTGGAGATATTCCACACATATCAGCATGACTCCAAGCGAATACATCCAGATTTGCTTTCAAGAATGATATCAGCATATTCTGAACAGTCATACCAAGTTGTGAACCCACATTCAGCACCTTGTTTGGGTCATTCAGGTCAACAGATATCGGCACCGTTACTTCCATCGGTACCACTCTACTTTCCCCTGCACTGGTTTTTCTGGGATCAATCTCTTTTCGTGCACCACCGTGCTCACCAGTGCAGGGTCCACCCCGTAATTGCTACAAGGTGGGTTCTTTGATGCGGAGCGGAGCTGCCGCACCTTTACCCATTTCTCTTTTCCTTCTTTCCCGCAACTCTGTGAAATAGCATTCTCGCTCGGCATTTTGGTCCCCCTTCACAACACCGACGCCATTATCAGTGGGGAACTTCATAGTTAGGCACCATGGGGCGAGAATGGCCTTGAATGCAGGAAGAGTTGGTCGACCCAAGAAGGCATTGTAAGCAGAGAATTCATCAACAATCACAAAAGTTTGCTTTCGGACCACCTTCTTTTCTCCTTCTCCGAGTTATACAAATAAATCAATAGTCCCAATAGGCTGTTTTGGTTCTCCAATGAACCCAACAATTTTCTGTGAGGAAGCTTGGACATCAGCCATGGGAATTTTCATCTGATCACATGTCTTTCTGAAGAGGATATTGCAAGAGGTGCCGCAATCAACAAGCACCCTTCTTACAATGGCTGATCCGATGCCTGCAAATATTACCAAAGGATCCATGGTGGGAGCTTCAACTCCAATAGAGTCTCTAGCCCGGAATATGATGTCTTCGTTAAAAGTTCTTTGCTGTTTCAAAGGTGAAGCATCTTCTAAGACAAAAACATTTTCTTCCACCGGAGCATATCTCAGAGCCTGAGCATATCTCTCCATCTCACCCCAACTTCTGCCCGCTGGGTGAGGGCCCCCTGTTATAACATTGATGATGGGCCTCTCAGATTCCTGGCTGCAATCCTCTCACTTGAGTTGGATTGATGAGCAGGAACTTGTTGCCCCTGAGTAGATGAAGTTGGGTCACTTTTGTTTCTCTTCACATATTTGTTGTAGTTTATTCTGTCTCAGAAGCTCTTCAATCAAATTCTTTAAATGGCGACATTCATTAGTGTCATGGCCAGGTTGATTGTGAAACCGACAGAATCTTCCATTATGAAAAGCATTTTTCCTAAGCTTCATCTCAGGTGGTTTGGGGTATTCGATAGCATCCTTGGTTGCGAAAAAGATATTTTCTGGAGTATCAGTTAAGGGAGTAAAATCTAAAGGCTTAAAGAAGCGAAGTTTCTTCATATCTTTCTGCCCTTTCCTACCGTCATTCTCCCTCTTCTGACCACTAGATTCCTTTTTGTTAGTAGCAACATTGTTATTCTTGACTTCAGCCATGTCTACTTTTGCTGGTACATGAAGGCTTTCTAAGCGCATGAATTCATCAGCCTTCTTATAGAACTTCTCAAGTGAGTTTAGCTCTTTCATCTTTAGCCATTTTCCGAATTCACTTGATTTATCAATAGCTCGCATCAAGTAGGTCAGAATTATTCGAGGCTCTGCATTATCAATTTCGGCCAAGGCTATATTGAAGCGGTTTAAGAAAGATTTGATAGACTCTCCGGGGCTTTGTTCGAGGCTGGATAGTGACATTATGTCCTTGGCCTTCGAAGCATATAACCTGAACTGATCTTTGACTTTCCAAGTTAGATCGGAGAACTGATCTACGGATCGAACTGGCAGCTTCGTGAACCAAAGCAGGGCCACTCCCTCCAAGTACACAGGAAAGTATCTGCAATTGATCTTGTCTGTTGCCCTAGCACCTGTCATATGCCAGTCATACTTGTACAAGAATTGGTTAGGATCGCTTATCCCTCGATAAGCTGGAATAGTGGGAGGAACAAACTTTCTTGGAAATTCAGCCTTCAGAATTCTTTCAGTAAAAGGAGTTTTACTTGGAGCGAACCCCCAGTCACTTTCATCTTCCTTGCTTCTCATGCTTTCTTTCATAATCTGTCGAATCATTCCTGAGAGGTACTCCTCATCGTTCAGAGGCTCCGTGGGACAGATGTCAGCTACTTTTTTGGAAGTTTGCCTGGGCAAACGTTCACGAAGAGTTGGCTGCGGCCTTGAACCTCCAGCTTGGGGAGGTGCCCCTTCGGCGGTGCCAGCTGCCCTTTGAGGAATACTTTTCCCTTGAGGATCATGAACATCTTCAACAAAGGCTTCTTCATTGTTTTCTGGTGGCTGGTTAACTCCAAGTAAAGCATTCAATTTGTCCAACATCAAAGCGCTCTGGGCTTCCATTTGTTGATACAACCCAGACACTACGGAATCTAATTCCGCTCTTGTGACTCCAACACTAGGAGCCGCTTGGTTTGATGCGGGAGAAGTGGCAGTGTTGTCATGAGCAACTCCAGATCTGGTAGATTTACTTTTCCTTCCAGGAGCCATAATTTCAGATAGACTTCTGGTTCTTAGGGAGAGTCTTTCCACAAATCTTTGTGAAGCAATGATGAAAGCACCTCTGAGTTGGGTTCTCAATGAAAGCACCAAAAATGTTAACACGAAAAATGTACGCAAACACCCCGGTGTAATTTGTGATAAAGCGAAAGCACCACCCGTTGGTACAGGAACTAAAAGTAAGCTGAAATTAGCAGAAAACAGTAAAAGAGACAATAGTTTTATAGTGGTTCGGCTCAAAATCAAGCCTACGTCCACTTAATCTCTTCTATGACTGATTCGATTACAGATTTTACAATAACTCTTTGATTACAACACAATCAAGACAAATAATCAGAACTTTGATGCAGAAAAGCTCTTTCGATTCATGTTGAATGAACTTGATCTTTTCCGAAGTTTCATTGAAGTATCCTTTGCCTTTGAAGTGTAGAAGTCAGTAGAGAAATCAGTAGAGTCTTGGCATTCCAAAAATTCATCCTCCCTCAAGTGCAGAGTTGGCGGGGTATTTATAGGTGAAACTGGGCTTAGGTCGCTTGCATTTTAGGTCGTGAGCGACCTAAGAGTGATCACGGGATAGCTTAAGTCGTTGACGACTTAACGGAATCATTCTGGACGAGATATTGGCTATGAGCGACTTAGCATGCATAGCACAGGAGTTATCTCGACATAATTAGGTCGTTAGCAACCTAAAAGAAGAGGCAGGGCATGTAGCTTAACTCTGGAGCCTGCTGGGTCGTTAGGTCGCTCTGTCTTTATTTAGTTGCTAGGTCGTTAGGTCGCTGGGTCGTTAGGTCGTTAACCTGTTAGGTCGTAGGAGTCTTTAGGTCGGTAACCTGTTAGGTCGTAGGAGTCTTTAGGTTACTAAGTCGCTGCTTCCTTATCTCGTTAGGTCGCACCGCATTGAGTCGCTTTGTGTTATAGGTTGCTAGGTCGCTGCCTTGTTGTAGATCGTTAAGTCGCATATGCCTTGTTTAGTTTAGTCGCTTATTCCCCTAAGTCGTTGAGTCGAGTAGGTCGCTAGGTCGCTAAATAAAAGAGGGTTAACATTACTCATCTAATACCCTAACTCCACTCAACTTCCTTCATTCATTTTCATTTCCTAAACACTCTCTAGCTAAAGCAAAAATGGTGAAGGAGAAAGGAAATTAGAATTCCAAACCCTAGTTTAATTAGGAAATACTAATTCTATCTCCAACATCAAGGAGAAGCTAAGGTAAGCATCCTCTTCTTCTTCTCCATCTCAATCTCTCTTCAATTCTCAGAAATTCCTAACCCTAACTTAGGAAAAACTTCACCTTTGATAGTAGATTGAAGATTCTTGAGGTGTGTTGAAGAGGAATTGTTCTTGCCTTGTTTTAAAAGCTTCTCATTCATTGTTTTTGGGTTTAAAGGTGAGATCTTGAACTCACATCTACGTCTATAGCTATCATTGTTGTTAGGTATGAATTCCTAACATTTGTGCAAATTAATTTGCTTTTGATTTGAATTGATTAGGTGAACTTTCCATTTTGGTGTTGTCCAATTTTATGAAAATCCTACTATGGATGTTTGGACATTGATATTTGGGGTGTGTCAAAGAGCCTATAAGGCTGGGTTGTCGTTTGGCATAAATCCCTAGTCGTCGTTGCTCGCTCGATCACTCCCGAATCGTTTTGGCCATCATGGCCTAGGCAAATTGTTGCCAATACCAGGTGTTCAGACGTCTGGATATCAATTCCAGAAGTCTGGATAGGCCTTCTGGAGAAAAGAATATACGGTAGAAAATAAAAATTGCAGAAAACAGAATCAGACGTCTAAAACAACCTTTCAGACGTCTGAAACACCTTGTCAGACATCTGATACCAACTTTCAGACGTCTGAAACACCCTGTCAGACGTCTGAGGCCATCTTTTAGACGTCTGGATGGTTTCTAAATTTTCAGAACCTAAATCCAAACGTCTGGATTGACCTCAGACGTCTGGAACTGTTCATTTTGCCTTTTGCAGTTTTTGAGTGGATTTCCAATTTTTATCGATTTTTGTTGGTCTGGTTAGTTGTTATCACTTATTATCGACTTTGATGACTTCTTTCTTTGGATTTTTGGGAATATCCATTTTGATGGATTTGGTATCGATTTCTTTGGACTTAATTCACGTCTTCGTATGTGAATCTTTGGTGATTGATTGTTTCTACAATCATTTTTGTGATTTGTCACTACTAACTACAAAGGTTTCTATACTAGTAGTAAATACTCAAACTCTTTCATCAAAACGATTTTGACACTATTTTAAATATAAAGCTCTCTTTTAAAACCGTTTTTCCAATCTATTAGTATATACAAACCTTTACCTCATTCGTACGAGAAATCTAATTAAACGGCTTAGTAAAACAAGTGGTATGAAAGGCTTGTGTTTACTTCGTCGGTTAATTCTTGGACTTGTCCGATTGGACTCTTGTGACAATTTTCGAGTGGAAATCTACAATTTGTTCGTAAATATTTAAGTTAAGCCAGTGGTTATGGGACATGAAGCTAAACTCATTTATTTACTAGCTTAATGTGGTGCACACTTTTTATTGATCGATGATGATCATTTTGTGACTTAGACTAGCGATGTGCGATGTCTATTTATTTGTGTGGGGACTAAAAACCCCTTTTGTGGAACTTCGGTTCAATTTGGTGGGGTAGAGACCCATGGTCTTCGGGCCGTTTGTAGAGCTTCGGCTCAAAATTGATGGTTAGCAACCATGGAATAACGTTCCGTTTGTGATACATGTGTTGGTGAGTTTTCATGCTCCCGTTTGTGATAGGCCTCTCCCCCCTTTGTGATTTTTGGATTTCCGGTTGTGATTTCTAGAATTTGTGTTTCACCAATTTTCATGGTTTGGATTGATAAGCACTATCAATATTTGTGTTTTGGTGAATAATTTAAAGAATGTGATTCTTTTTGGTGTTTTGAGATGTTGTATGATTTTTGTTGTTAATTGATGTATACCTGACACAGTATGACATTTTTGTTATCATACGTTTTTGGTCATATCTCTTATCCTATCTCATTTTATCTGATATTTATAGCTAGACTGATCCGTTTATTATTTTCTTCTTAAATAATACTCGGATCAGACCGAGGTATTTCAAGTGCTTTTGCTTGACTTCTTATCAGGAACCATCATCTGATTTTTGGGCTAACTACTTTAGATCAGTAGTTTTTGTTATTATACATTTGAGATAGAGACATCCTTGATGTATAATTATTCTTTTGTCTAGCATTTGTACCTATTCTTTTGTGATGTAGTGGATCTTATATGACCACTATTTTGATGTACACTTTTATGTGATATATTCATATATGATTCCGCCTTTGTGATATGAATATCTGTGACTGATTTGTGTTATGTTTATTTCTATATTTGTTTCCGAAGGCCACTTAGCCACTATGTAGTAGCTTTGATTTTTTATTTGATATGTCGGATTTCCTCTTGAAATGAAATGTAAGTTATATTATCTGACATATCGGTACTCGCACAAAGCAATTACATAGATGGTCGCTCCTTAACAGCCTTATTATTCCTGCTAGTCGACGGCATTACCCCGTAGTGTCCTTGGCTAGCTTGAGTATAGAGGTGGGGCGTCACACCTCTAATAATATACTTCGGAGAAGCTCATATACTCCGTGATAATTCTCAAATAATACCAAGCCGAACCCCGCCAAACCTTACCGAGTATCTGAATATTTCACATCTAATAGCGCTACCAAATCCAATCTAGATGAGATGTGAAACTACCCTGATGGGAGCAACCCCACACAGCCTGGCTTCCTCTTGCACTTTGGATTTTAGTCATTTCCGACAAAGGATATCAATGCTCAACGGAGCAACATATCGTCTTAGAATGACGATAATAAAGAAGATAAAGTAACCGATAGCTGAGAAACCAACAATCGTGGATATAAAATGATCATATATGGAAATTAAGTCTTATATACTTATCACCACTCATTGAATTCAAACTCGTACTATTCTTGGTTAACAAAAATACCAAACAAGTCAAGGTAGTGTTACCTCGAAGTCATGCCTCACGATCATTCTTAACTTTCGAGATAACAACAAGTCTACTTCTTTGATGTTTAGTGCAAATTATATAAATAAATCGTTTCCATACAAGTGAATCTCTTTACGGAAATTAATTCATTTCCATAAACAATTCAAACGCTTTCTTTTAAAAAAACCCGAATTCGTACTTGGCTTCACATTACAAGTATTAGCTTTAAAACACTTTGTTAAAAGAGTTTACTAACTTTGAAACATCATTAGAAAGGATTTAACAACTTAAAGCATCCTTGTTACATTGATTAATTAACTTTTAAAACTTTTTTTAACTAAATTGATTAATTAACTTCAATAACCTTTAATTAAAAAGGGTAAATCTCCTTTAAAACATCATTAATTCAATTAATTAATAATAAAATTAATTAATTAAATTAAATTAAATAATAATTAAATATCATTGTTTAAAAGTGATTAATAAATTTAAACTTTATCTAAGAAAAGGTTAATTAAGGTTAAACAGATTTATTAACTTTTAGAAGTCATAAATTAAAAGGATTAATTAATTTTAAAAACATCATTAGTAAATTTATTATTTAACTTTAATCCATCATTATTAAAAGATTAATTAACCTTAAACATCATTAGATAAATGATGAATTATTTTCAAAAACATCGTTAAATAAAATGATTAATTAATTTCCAAACATCATTAACCAAGTGATTAGTTAAATTTAAAACTCATTATTAATAAGTTAATTAATTAACCTTAATACTTATTAATTAAATAATTAATTAAATTTAAAAATCACTAATAAAATAATTAATCAAACTTGAAATCATTATTATTTCAATAAACTTGTTTAACTTGTAAAACAAATCCAAGCACGATTTGAAACCAAAAGGTTTCGATAAAGTGTTAAATTTTCGAAAGTGCCGATATAACGACTATCGCTATACGGGTAGTTCGGCAAACTAGTTCATGTCCTATTTCATCCATCGAGTCATCACACAACATATGAGTAAGCATATAAACATGGTATGTACATTTACACAAGTAGGAAACAACACTTGCAAAATTTCAACTTTAGCTTACTAACTTGTCAAGTTACTAACTAACTTCCAAAGTGTTAACTTTTTGATGCATAAGTCAAGCCAACAACCACCATAACACAACATATATCCAACAAGAATTCACCAACAATATAAATGAACTATATTTAAAGTTACAAACTTGGATTTTGAAAGGTGAGATTTTTACTCAACAAAGTGCACTAAATATATGCTAAACTTCCACCGAACTTGAATACGATCCTAACACGTCGTCTAGTCTTGAAAATATGGACTTTTGTGCTTGAGTAGGGTCAATTTGGGTTCTGCCTAGGGCTTATGGGCTTGACCTAGAGGGTTTAAGGTGGATGTGGGGTTTTGTTTTGGTGGAGGAGTGTTTGTATACGAATATATGAAGTTTTAGCTTGATTTTTATTAGTGTATTCACTAGTTTTTGACTTTGGAAATAATTTTAGAAGCTATGGATATTCTTGAACATGAAGAAAAGAGAAGTGAATATGAAGATGTAAAGGGAGAATGTTTGGAGATGGTGGGTATTCATAGGCAAAGAAGTGGAATATTAATTTAAATTAACTTATACATTAATATATATTAAATGTTGTCATGTTGCATGCATCCATGCCTCCTCCCTCACCTTAGAGCACACGCACCTCCCCCTAGGTCCACCTACACCATGCATTAGGTACTTGTGTAGGATATGATTAGGTTGTTTAATTAATTTCCTAAGGTTATTTAATATTTTTTTTGCATTTAATGTCAAATCAAGTTTTATATTTAAACTAAGCTTGATTATTAACTTTAACACATGGATTATCTTATCACATGATATATGTGCATGTGTGTACATGTGTATATGAGTAATACAAAAATGTGCATAACATTTTTGACGACTTTCCGAGGCCGAAAAGTCAAAATTTCGAAAAACGTTTTCAGTCACATTTTCTAATTTTATTTGAACTATTTATTTCGGTAAACAAAATTTAAAATGATTTTAATATCATTAATTAATGTTAAAAATATTTTATTTGGTTGTTAAAATTTCTTTATTTAAATATTTAAAAATGATTTAAATATTCAAATACCAAGCGATAAATTTACGAGTCGTTAAACTCTCCCCCCCCGGGAGAATTTCGTCCTCGACATTAGTACACAAAAAACAATCCAAAAGGTGTATATTATACCACGAAATTCATATAACAATGCAAAGCAACTATGCCATACATAATGCATTCAAACAACAAACAACTAACCTGACATTTCATCAGGGTAAGTTTCTCTAATATTATCCTCAGTCTCCCAAGTACAATCGCGGGGATCATCACTCCACTGAACCTTCACAAGCTTCACCACCTTGTTCCTCAATCTCCTTTCATCCCGATCTACAATATGAAATGGATGTCAGATTAATTTCAAATTCGGTTCTATTTCCAAGTCTTTCTGAACAGACATCTCTACAATCAACGACGGATCATGAACTTGCTTTCTCCAATGAGATACATGAAAAAAATTATGAACTTCAGACAATCTCTCAGCCAAATCTACTATATAGACCAATGATCCAATTCTGTCAAGGATTCTAAATGGTCCAATGAATCTGGGTGCTAGCTTTCTTGTTTATCTAAATCTTACAACTCCATTCATCGGGGAAAATTTCACAAATACCAAATCCCCAACTGCAAACTCTAAGCCCCTTCTCCTTTGATCAGCATAAATTTTTTGTCGATCTTTGGCTTCTTTCATCCTTTCCTTGATCATAGCCACTTTCTCTAATGCTTCTCGAATCATCTCTGGTCCAAGAACTAAACGTTCTCTAGTCTCAACCCAACATGAAGGTGATTTACATGGCCATCCATACAATGCCTCGTAGGGTGCCATGCCAATACTAGCTTGGTAACTACCATTATAAGAGAACTCTACCAAATGTAGATGACCTTTCCAAGCACCTCCAAAATCCAAAATACATGCTATCAAGAGATCCTCTAAAATCTGGTTCACTTTTTCGGTTTGTCCATCTGTCTACGGGCGATAGGCTGTGCTTAAATTCAACTCCATCCATAAAGTGACTAGCAAGGCTCCCCAAAATCGACTAGTGAAGAAGGATCCTGATCATTGGCTATACTTACTTGAATTCTATGCATTCGAATGATCTCCTTCAAATAAATCCCTGCAAAAGAAGCTGTAGTTTTTGTAGACTTCACCGGGATAAAGTGGGCGCTCTTCGTTAATCGATCTACAATTACCCAGATGCCTTCATTACCACTTCTTGTTCTGGGCAACCCATTAATAAAGTCCATGGATAGTTGCTCCCACTTCCAATTCAGTATCTCCAATTGTTGGAGTAACCCAATAGTCTTTTGCTGGTCACCCTTGACCAGTTGACAATTCGAACACCGACTTACGAAAATTGAAATGTCTCTCTTCATCCCTTTCCACCAAAAGGTCTTCATCATATTCTGAAATATTTTAGTTACCCCTTAGTGGATAGATAACCTTGACCAATGGCACTCTCTTAGCACATCCTATCTAATTCCATTAACATCTGACACACAAATCCACCCATCCATTCTTAAAACACTTTGGGAGTCCATCTAAAAACTAGAAACAATTTTCTCTTCAACATTCTTCTTAAACCGAGCTAAAACAGGGTCTTCTTCTTGGAAATATGCAACTCTCTCTATTAGTGCCGGCTTAACTTCCAAATTTGCAATCATCGCCACATTCCTACTCAACGCATCCGCAATGGCGTTTACTTTGCCCGAGGCATAAAGAATCTCTAGGTCATAAGATGTGAGAAATTCCAACCATCTTTGCCGCCTTAAGTTCAAATCCTTTTGGGTAAAAAGATACTTTAATGACTTATGATCTGTATATAACTCAAACTTTGCACCCAATAGATAGTGCCACCACACCTTCAATGCAAAGACAACTACCAAAAGCTCCAGATCGTGCATATCGTAATTTTTCTCATGATGTTTAAACTATCGAATCGCATACGCAATTACTTTACCATTCTGCATCAAAACTGCTCCCAATCCGGTCCTACAAGCATCCGTGTAAACTGCTAATCCTTCACCCCATTAGGAATAGTTAAAATGGGAGCACTTGTCAATTTCTCCTTTAACTCATTGAATGCTTGAGTGCACTTGGGTGTCCAAAGAAACTTAGCATCCATCTTTGTTAGCTTTGTTAGATGAGAAGCAATCTACAAGAAATCTTTAGTGAACCTCCTATAGAACCTGCCAATCCTAAGAAATCCTAACCTCCAACACATTTTCAGGTTTCTTCCAACCTTGAACCGCAATTGCTTTAGTTAGGTCCACTGATATGCCTTCTCCCGAAACTACGTGCCCTAGAAATCTTACTTCGGATTTCCAAAAATGGCACTTAGAAAACTTTGCATTTAAAACATGACTTCTTAAGGTACTTAGAACAACATGAAGATGATACTTGTGTTCTTCCTCCATTTTAGAATAAACGAGAATGTCATCAATAAAGACTAGGGAAAACTTGTTAAGAAAATCCCAAAACACACTATTTATCAAATCCACGAAATAAGCGAGTGCGTTAGTAAATCCAAATGGCATGACTAACCATTCGTAAAAACTATAAAGGGTTCGAAAACCTATTAAGGGTACACTCTCCTTTGCTACCCTTGATTGGTGAAAACCAGCGGCAAGATCCAACTGTGAAAATATCCGAGCTCCATGGAGCTGGTCAAATATGTCGTCAATCCTAGGTAAAGAATACTTATTCTTGTTAGTCCTCTTATTTAATTCTCGGTAATCCTCACATATTCTAAGATAACCATTGGCCTTGGTAACGAACACTACTGGCGATCCCGGACTTGATGTGCTATGTCTGATCAAACCTTTCTGCAATAAATCAAATGTCTGCTACTCCAATTCTATTCTTTCCTTTCGAGCCAACCTTCGAGGAGGTTGTACAATTAGTCTAGTTGCTGTAATCAAATCAATACAGAATTCCACTTCACGGTGAAGAGGTAAACCTTGCACTTCTTCAAAAATATCCTTGAAATCCCAAACAATTGGTATATTCCTTATCTCCTCTTTGGGTACTTCGAGGGAATACAAAAAACTGCTCATCAACCCCCTAGGCTCTCTGCATCATATATCATCGCTTCAACTTATTACATCTTCTACTACGATCACCTTCTAACACAGTCCAAGACAACTTTAAACTTAGATAACCAATTCATACCCAATAATACCCCAAAATCCATGAACCCGAGAACAAACAAGTCAGAAAAGAAAGGTCGATTAAGATAAGAAATAGGCACATTCAAACATATGGAATCATGATTGGTCAAATCCCCAATTGGGTTCGACACACAAAGAAAATTATGGAGAATAACATATTTAAGATTGAACTGGTTCATTAGGTCATATGAGATAAAACTATGGGATGCACCGGTATCAAATAACACTCTAACAGAAATATTAGAGATGGATAGTGTACCTTGCAAAACCTGCTTTTCTTTTGGGTTCGTAGAAGTAGATGGTATTTCTTTAATAGTAAAAGCTTGTCCCTGTGATCCCTTTTTTGTAAAGGGCATTGGTTCTTCATATGTCCATGTTTATTGCAATTGTAGCAGAGTGGTCCACTTGCCAGGTTTGGGCACTGATCTGCAAAGTGGCCCATTTGTTGCACTTATAACAAAGGAACTTGGTCAAGTCTAACTACTTGTTCTGTGTTGAAGCTCCACCTCCAGGCTTCTTTCCTGACCACTTCTTCTTTCCTTTGCACTTGAAAAATGGCATACTAGCCACGGGTATCCCTGATAAAGGTTAGGCATTGACTGATGGCACTACTCCTTTCTGAAATCCTTGCTCAATTTCAAAACCCCAAAGTCATACTGATCAGATTGGTAAAGGTACCATTGAAATGATTGGTCATTTCCTGATGAAATTCTGGTCGAATTCCTTTCACGAATATTTCATTCTTTTTGAGTGGCATTGTGGTCACTAAGCCTCCTTTCAAATTTGTAAATTATGGTTTTTAAATTGACTTTAATTCCATATCAATTTGTGATTAAGTTTTTCTAAATGATTTTGTAATATGTTGAATTATTTTAGTAAATGTATTTATACATAATATTAGTAAATGATATTTTAGAAAGGGAAGTATAAATGAAAATTTGTAAAAGAGTTTATAAATGACTTGGATAACTATAAAGGAAATTTTATAAATGATTTTTAGATATTTATAAAAGAGTTTTATAAATAAACTTGAAGATTTATAAAAGGGTTTATAAATCGGTTTAAAATTTAATTAAAGAAGATTTCATAAATGAAACAGATTTATTAAAAGGATTTATAGAAGTAAATTATAAAAGAATTTGAGATGGTCTTTCCCATAATTGACCTTCTTAATTATGGTGGTGTGGAACTTTCGTCCCATGCTTAACATCAAAGGAATAGTGTTTGGGGTTGTTCTTATCTTTAATTTAAATAACAATTGTTTGATCCATTTAATATGATTTTGAAATAAGAAAGCTTTCACAATGTTTTGTGAATATACTATGTCAATGAGATAAGCATATGAATGTTTTGATAAAAGTTTTGAAAAGAGATTTAATAAATGAATATCTATTTTTGAGGCTTAGTGGTTGCTATGGGTAACTAAATCTCTAGATTTTTGTTTGTTTGTGTATTTGATAGTTAAATAACCGACTATCAAATCTTGCCCAGTTTTGACTTAGAAAGTATGATTTTATATGCGAGTTCCCCAGTGAGTACTCGAATACTTGTATACTTCCAAAGAACCGAGAATGAGTCAACCAAAAATTATCGTTGTTGATTTGGAGAGTCCAGTTTTGGATACGTTATCCAAAAACCACTCTGAACCAATATATGTGTTCGCCGGAAGACATCTTGAAGATGATTGAAGACAATGCTCGTTGAGGAGCCTTTGTTACGTTCAGACCTAGAATGAATTTGTACGGATGAATGCTGGCATTGCATTTTTTCTTGGAGAGCCGTGTTAGCATTCCAAGATGGATTTCTAAGTGTGAAGAGCTTAGCCTCTCAAACCTCACATCCCAGTAATGGTTAAAACATGGTAGATGCAGAAGGGCTATGTGGTCGCACCCATCAGGGTATGATCATCCCAAGATCTAGTGTCAATATCTCTATGTATGCTTCGAGGCTAATTTTTGGTTGTTGATTATAGTTAGGGGATGTTCATATTCGGCACTATCCAGTAAGGGGTAGGCCGGCCCAGTGTTTGTATGGGTCCAAACGATTTCGATCTCACTTTACATTTAAAGGTGTACAAATTTTAGGAAAGTAATCCCTTACCTTGCCATTTGATGGAAATCCATTCTCCAATAAGTGCCAAAAGTTTTTTATTGTATATTATTGCTGTCATGTACACACATAATATCTACTTGATATATTTACTTTAAACCCCTAGAAATTATGATAATATCACTGGATTTTCATATAAAATATTTTGGTTATCATAAGGTAAAAACCCGTCTGGGTCTATGTGCGGCGTAGTCTTACGAGATACCTTTTATGAAGACCCGTCTCCTCGACTCTCGGAAATCGACACTAATACATCCACGGTATTCACGTGCTATAAATCTAAGTGCGGGGGAGGCAGATTTCTAGGGGTGAAGTAAAGTAAAAGATAGTAACACAAATTCTCACATTACGTTAAATAGGTAAATAGTACATACAACTATCGTCACTAGGGTACATCAAAGTTTTGTATGCACTAACCCAGCCAGGAATAGTTATAACTGCCTGCTCCTACATTTGCTGGCATTACTAACTTATATACAGCGGAAAACAAAAATATATAGATTGATATCCCCAATGGGTGCTCCAGCTTCATGCTCCAAAAATCTCTTCCAGCATGCTCCTTCCAAAATACTCTAAACCGAATCTTGACTACTTGGCTGCCCGGGAAAATAGGGCACCCAGAGTTTAAAGGAAAAACAAAATAAACTCTGGGTCAGTCATGGGACTGGTGTGAGAATTCAAAACACGCGTTTTGAAAAAAAAAGGTATCTCATAAGACCACGCCACATATAAACACGGAACGGGTTTACCTTATGATAACCAAAACATTTTACGTCAAAATAATAGATATTATTATTAATGACATATCTTTGAAAACATTTGCAAGTGAACTTATTAATCTTAGCCGTAATTGTTATATTGATTAAATTCCAGCAATACTAGCCACAAACGCGGGTTCTACAAACAAACTGGCAAGCACTTATTGGAGAATGGATTCCATACAAATGACCCGGTGAAGGGACTACCTTCCGGCAGTACATCTCTAGAGGAATGTACCGAGGTCAACAGAACATCTACACCTCTATCAACAAAAGATCGACCTACCTTTCCTTAGATAGTAACGAATATGTCATCACCCCGATCGTTACTGACCTATCGAGACGTCTCTTAGCATAAAATACAATAATTTAAACTCGAACGTTATAGTGGGTAGAAATATATCTAGAAGGGGATGATCATACCCTAATGTTTTCGAACCACATAGCCTTGCTGCATCCATCCCTGTTTCGGTTATTTTCGGGGGCGAGGCTTGAGGTAGCGTTTACCTTTCACATAACACACATCTTTCTTTGAATGCCACACTACCATTCCATCGATCCCTTGTTGACTTCCACAAACATACAACCTCCAAGCTCATACGTCACAGAGAAGGGTGTTAAGCTAAGAGAAGTTGCCTTCTCTGCCACCAAACAGATGTATGTTTATAAAAGTCAACGATGTAAATCTCAAGAATGTAATGTCAGACATCCCTCCGTACTAGTTCGTTCTGGGACTGAACGAAACCGAGGCACTCCTCCTACCACATCCTGTCAGGAATTATCCCTAGGATTAGTAGCGATTAGTCCTTGCAATCGAAGATTTTCATAATAGAGCACTACTACCACCATAAATATATGATATGGTAAATTTCACCTCGATGGACTAGTGGCAAGCAGCCCTTCATCATCAGATCCTCGTCTTCAAAAATCATCATCATCATGTCTTCACTTCCTAACGTATACATTGGTTCGGAGTGGTTTTCGGACAGGAATTATCCAAATCCGACCTCGGTTTCTTCAAACCAATCATCGATAAAAGAGGTCAAGTGAATAGGGATCATTCTTTAGTTTATTAAGTTCTTTTATCAAAATCTCTTTTGGAGATATACATTTATAAAACATTCTTTCTGGTATATACGGAATCATTAAACATCTCTTACTACTGCTTTTGATTTCTTAAAAACCTTTTTACACTTAACTCGTTTCCGACATTTCGACCTTATCTATCCCTCACCCAGGAAAGAGGCCAGGTGAGCCAGGGCACTGGTTGCTCCTGAACATCTCCTTAGTTTAAACACCCCACATTCGGATCTCATGAATAGAAAAATATAGTCTACTCGGTTTTTAGAGCCAAGATTTAACCACTTATTTATAATAGCTTTTTCTTTAAATCATTTATTTGAACTCTCTTCAATAATCTAGAAAACCTCCAATCATTATTTAAACATTAAATTATCCATTTTAAAACATTTATATAAGATTTGGAAAAGAATTGTTGAGTTTAAAACTATATTTCAAAAAAGTCATAAAAAAAGTGCGGCGATAAAGTGCTGCAGAAAGTGCCTTTTAAGCTATATTGATCAAAACGACTTTTTATTTTTTGAAAATTCATTTTTATTCCTCAAATCACTTTTTAAATCATTTTAAATAATTTAGAAGATTTATTTCACATTTTTAAACAATTTAAAAACATCATCTGTAACCAGTTTTGGATTTTGAACTACAAAATCAAGATTTTTCCAAAATTTGTTTTACTCATATTTCAAAATCTACTTATCGAAATCTCAATTTTCTTTCTTCGTTGGAAAACTATGAATATAATAGTTCAGAAATTCTTATCTTGAAGAATTCCGAGCTATATACCAACCTTTACACTAGTTTGATTTTTATAGCGCGAAATCACGAACTACCGTTACGCGACGCACTTATTTTTGACCAAATTTTCTATTTCTTTTCAAACTTCACCAAAAAACTTTTAAATGTTTACAAAACATTTCGAATACATTTTAAACCATTTTTAAGTGGTTTAATACTTCCATATACACCATTTTATTAATTTAAGGAAAGTGATTTCCTTTTGTGTTTATCGACGTGTATATTCGTGACTTGCATATATATTCAGCATTCATATGAAAACAACCAAACTTGATGATCAAAGCATATTAAACATCCATTTGCAACATCATATCATCATCCAATATATAATATAGTAGTTTAGAAGTACTCATCTTGGATTTCCAATGATTCACAAAAAATACTATAGCTCCGCTATTCGAGTTCTAAAGCTCACTAATCTTCGGATTTTAGCTCCTAAATGTCTTGACCAAGCCTCAAGGAAGCTAAGGGGTGCATGGCCTAGGGTATAGCAATGAATGGAATCGGCCTATGATGAAATGAAGAGGGGTTTGTGAAGAACAAAGGGAAATGAGGAGTTTTTTGGGATCATTTTGAGGTGTTTTACTATATATGATTATTTTTTATTATTTTAGTTTCTCTGTGAAATAATTTTTGACTTTATTTCTTTTATTTTGGAATCCATTAAAGAGGAAGCATAATTTTGAAAATATGAAGAAGAAAATGAATGGAAAAAGAGAGAAGAGGGTATGGTATTTATAGAAAAAAGAAGTGTGCAAAGGAAGACATGTAAACACCACTTTTTCCAAGCTTCTCTAACACACCATCCCCTTCAAAATGCATGGCCAAAGCCCCCCCTCATGTGGACCTCACTTCCATCATCTCATGTGCACATATGTTGACTTATAAAGGCTTAAGGAGTAAGTTTGTTTTAAAGTATCTTATATATTTTATATTATATCTTTAACTTAATTATTTATATATATGTGTGTGTTTATGTGCATGTTCTTATGTATGTACATGCACATGTATATGTGTATGTAACATATACTTACAATGTTGCACCACTTCCACACGTTGCATCGTTACAAATCCCAATTTTGTTTTTCGGTCGTATTCTCTTTTAAGTTTATATGCCATTTTTGTAAACAAATGTTGAAAATAAAATTTTCTATTATTCTTAAATAAAAGAATGATCACATTTTATTTATAAAACCATATAAATTAATAATGATCACAGTTTACAAATTTGTTGTTATATCGATAAGGCTAAATGATCATTTATTTGAAGCGATATATTTATGGGTCGTTACAGACTCCCCTTCTTAAAAGAATTTCGTCCTCGAAATTAAGATAAGAGAGAATAGTTCAAAAGGAAAATATATTCGATATGGTAGAATATATACAAAAGTATGAATAAGTGACTACACCACAGGCGATGAGTATACTATAATGATATAGATCATTCTTCAACTTAGGATACACATGTTTCATTCTATCCTCTTTTTCCCAAGTGCAATCCTCAACATCTCCACTCCATTGAACTTTGACTAACCTTTCCACCTTCCTCCTTAATCGTTTCTCATCACTATTAATGATTCGAATAGGACGTCTTATAACTGCTAAATTCGGTTCCACCTCAAAGTCTTCCTGAGTAGCTGTTTCTACAATTTGCTCTGGGTCATGCACATGTTTCCTTAGATTAGATACATGAAAAACATTGTGTACTCCTGCCAACCTTTTTGGCAATTGCACTCGATAAGCTAGTGGGCCAATTCATTCAAGAATGGGACATGGTCAAATATATCGACGTGCTGACTTCCCTATTCTTTAAACCTCACAACTTCTCTCCACGGAAAGATTTTCAAAAAGACTGAATCTCCAATTGAGAATTCCAGATTCCTACGCTTTTGATCTGCATAACTTTTCTGTCTGCTCTAGGCTTCCTTTAGCTTCTTCCTAATCACATCAACCTTCTCTGAAGCTTCTCATGTCATATCAGGACCAAGTACTAACCAATCTCCGGTCTCGATCTAACATGTTGGTGACCTGCACGGACAACCATTTAGAGCTTCATACGGTGCCATGCCGATACTATCTTGATAACTGCTATTATACGAGAACTCTACTAAATGCTGATGATTTTCCTAGGAGCCTCCAAAGTCTAGAATACATGCCTTGAGAAGAACTTCCAAAACGCGGTTGACCCTTTTCGTCTGTCCATCAGTTTGTGGGTGATAGGCAGTACTTATATTCAACCTTGTTCCAAAGCGGTCTGTAATGGTTCCCAAAACTGACTAGTAAAGATCGGACCCCGATCGCTCACTATACAGCTCGGAACTCCATGCAATCATACAATCTCCTTCATATATATATCAGCAAGGCTTGCAGCGGTCCTTGTTGGCTTAACTGGAATGAAGTGTGCACTTTTAGTTAATCGATCTACGATAACCCAAATACCTTCGTTCCCTTTCCTTGTTCGAGGTAAGCCATCAATGAAATCCATTGATTGTTGATCCCACTTCCAAGCTGGAATCTCTAGCGGCTTAAGTAACCCTACAACTTTCTGTTGGTTGCTTTTGACTCATTGACAATTTACGCATCGGCTAACATAAATAGATATGTCCCTTTTCATACTTCTCCACCAAAATGTGCGCTTCATATCTCTATACATTTTGTTAACTCCTAGATGAATGTTGAGTTTGGATTTGCGACATTCAACTAACACCTCCTGCCTTTTCCACATCTGGAACACAAATTCGCCCATTCAACCGTAACACTTTACGGCTATCTATTTCAAAGCTTGAATTCTCCCCTTTGTATTTATTTTTAAAAATCTTCTTTAGGAATTGATCTTCTTTTTGCTTGCTGATAATTCTTTCCAAAAGAGTTGGAGTTACTACCAAACAAGAAATAGTAGCATACTTCCTACTTAACACATCAGCTACTGCGTTGGCTTTCCATGGTGTATATAAAATATCTGGATCATAAGATGCAAAAAATTCCAACCAACGTTGCTGCCTCATTTTAAATCCTTCTGAGTGAAAAGATACTTTAAAGATTTATGATCCGTAAAGAGCTCAAACTTTTCACCTAGTTAAAAGAGGAATTTTATTTACTAAGGTCAATTCAAAGTCTTATTGAAATAACTATGAAAACTTCTTTCCCAGCAAATAATGCCTTCATATTTTTAATGCGAATACCATGGCTAGTAAATCTAAGTCGCGCATTGCATAATTTTTCTCACGAGTCTTTAGTTGTCTTCTTGCATAACCAATCACCTTCCCTTCCTGCATCAAAACTGCACCAACTCCTTCTCCACGAGCATCGGTATACACTGTTAATCCATTATTTCCATTTATAATTGCTAGGACTGGAACAGTTGTTAGTCTCTTCTTGAGTTCTTGGAATGCTGCTTCACATTTAGGAGTCCAGATAAATTTTGCATCTTTCATAGTCAACTTTGTTAAGTGATAGGCAATCTTCGAGAAGTCTTGAATGAATCTTCTGTAATATCCTGCCAAACCTAAGAAGCTACAAACTTCTTTAGGAGTTTGTGGTTGCTTCCAGTTTAGAACAGCCGCAACTTTTACAGGATCTACTGAAACCTCATCCCTTGACACTATATGTCCAAGGAATCTTACCTCCTTCTCCCAAAAATGGCATTTTGAGAATTCGGCTTTAAGCACATTATTTCTCAATATTTCTAACACAATTTCTAGATGTCTCTCGTGTTCTTCTTCGTCTTAGAATAGATAAGGATATCATCGATAAAGACTAACACAAATTTTTTGAGTACATCTCTAAATACTCTATTCATAAGGTCTACGAAATAAGCGGGTGCATTGGTTAGCCCGAAAGGCATAACCAACCATTGAAAGAATATGTTTAGACCTTTGAATGCGGTTATATGGATGCATTCTTCTACGATTCTTAGCTGATAGAATCCTGTAGCATGATCCATTTTTGAGAATACCTGAGCACCATGTAAGTGATCAAACAAGTCATCTATTCGAGGTAGAGAATACTTGTTCTTAATTGTTTGTTTATTTAGATCTCGGTAATCTACGCACGACCTTAGAGATCCATCTGACTTGGGCACAAAAACTACTACCGATCCCCAACTTGAACGACTCGGCCTTATCAACCCTTTCTTTAATAACTCTCAGGTTTGGTTATCTAACTCCTTCCTTTCATTCGGAGCCATTCTTCGGTCTCGTTGTTTAATTGGCATTGCTCCGGGGATCAAATCAATACAAAATTCGATTTCTCAATGTGGGGTTAAACATTTTATTTCTTCAAAAACGTCTGGGAATTCTTTAACAGTGGGTATTATCCCTAATCCTTCCTAGGATGAGTCTAATGCATAAAGAAAACTTCCCCTTCTTGGATTAGGATCTTAGCAAGATATCTCTATAAACTTTCCTAACTTTATTTTCACGAAAACTATCCTTTTTACGCAATCGAGAATAGCTTCATGTTTACTCAACCAATCCATACCGAATAAAATCTCAAACCCAATAAAATCTAGGACAAATAGGCCAAAAGGAAATTTATGGGAGGAGTGGGAAATTTGGTCTTTCTAACAATTCATGCAAAGGTTGGTAGTACCACCTATAGGATTCGTCACTCAAATAGGGGTATCAACTAACTTAAGTTCAAGTTTTAATTCTTCTACAGTTTTTTAGCAATAAAACTATGAGAAGCTCCTGTATCAAACAATACTCTAACTAAAATATCTTCAACAAAAATATTACCTTCTAAAACTCCCTTACCCTTCACGTCCTGAGAGGTTGAAGGCTCATCCTTAATTGCGTAGACCTTAGCTTGCTCTCCCTTCCTCATAATCGGACAGTCCTTTATCATATGCCTTGGTTGATGGCAATTATAGCAGAGGCTATTTTGGACCATAGGAGAGATGGAATCCTGGACCATTGGGCTTCTACAATCCTTTGCAATATGGCCCTTCTTCTTGCAATTGTGACAAGTGTATCCCTTAAAGCGGTTTCCTTGAGATCCTTCTCCAGGTTTTCCTGACCACAGCTTCTTCCCACTGTTATTGAACTTCCTTTTCTTCCAGTTGTTGGCGTTGATGTGGGTCTGAACTTCCACCGGATACTTCTTATCTAGTGTTTCATAAAAGAATCCCATATCCACCAAATCTATAAATGACCCCTTAACATGGGCAGTCATCCTGCTTTGGTACTTGTCATTCATCCCCGAAATAAACTTCTCATTTTTCTTTAAAAGCATGTCGATTAGACCTGGCTCAAAATAAGATAATTCATTGAACTTATTAGCATACTCTTCAATAGTCATTTCCTCCTGCTTTAGATCCATAAAGCTTTTGTAAAGACGAGATTTCTTGGAAGCAGGCATGTACTGCTCCTTGAAAACTTCCTTAAACCTTTCTGAAGATAAAGTGTCCCCCGACTCACTTAAGGTAATGAACTCCCACCAAGCAAAGCCCCTTCCTGTAACTGCCACGAGGCCAAGAACCTCTTTTTCCCATTGTTGTATCCAATGCTTTAAAGATCCTTTCGCATGATTTAATCCAAGCTTGTACTTTAATGATAGCTTCTGTACCCTTGAATGGTTTTCCCCTAAGCTGTCTAGGGTTGTACGGGAGCTATTTCTTCTACAACGGTGGTTGGAGCTCGACCGTTAGTTGTTGTGGTGCTGCTATTTCCCCTTTTTCGTCCTCTACCGGTAATCATGTCTTACTACCTGTATTTAGTAAGATAACTTCAGAATACAAAGATGAAATTATCTTTGGGAATGGGTATATAACACAACTTTTATTTAGATAAGGATTCTAAACGCGCACTCTTAAATATTAAACTCATTCTAGGGCATTACTAACCCTATCTCTAATGAGTTATACCCCACCAAAGCCAAGGTTCTCACTTAAACTTTGGCTCTGATACCAAATGTGAAGACCCATCTCCACGACTCTCAGAAATCGACACTAATACATCCACGGTATTTACGTGCCGTAAAGCTAAGTGCCGAGGAGGAAGATTTCCAGGGGTGAAGTAAAGTAAAAGATAGAAACATAAATTCTCACATCACGTTAAATTGGTAAATAGTTCATACAACTACCGTCACTAGGGTACATCAAGGTTTTGTATGCACTAATCCAGCCAGGAGAAGTTATAACTGCCTGCTCCCACATTTGCTGGCATTACTAACTTATATACAGCAGAAAACAAAAATAGATAGATAGATCCCCATCAGGTGCTCCAGCTTCATGCTCCAAAAATCTCTTCCAGCATGCTCCTCCTAAAATATTCTAAATAGAATCCCGACTACTTGGCTGCCCGGGAAAATAGGGCACCTAGAGTTTAAAGGGAAAACAAAATAAACTCCGGGTCAGTTATGGGACTAGTATGAGAACTCAAAATATGCATTTTGAAAACAAAAAGGTATCACATAAGACCACGCCGCATATAAACACGGAATCGGTTTTTACCTTATGATAACCAAAACATTTATCAACAAAATAATTAATATTATTTTTAATGACATATCTTTGAAAACATTTGCAAGTAACTTATTAATCTTAGCTGAAATTGTTACATTGATTAAATTCCAGCAATATTAGCCACAAACGCGGGTTCTACAAAAAAAATGGCAGGCACTTATTGGGGAATGGATTCCATACAAATGACCAGATGAAGGGACTACCTTCCGGCAGTACATCTCTAGAGGAATATACCGAGGTCAATAGAACATCTGCACCTCTACCAACACAAGACCAGCCTACATTTCCTTAGATAGTACCGAATATGTCATCACCCCGGTCGTTACCGACCTATGCGAGACGCCTCTTAGCATACGCCACAATAATTTAAACTCGAACTTTATAGCGGGTAGAAATATATCTAGAAGGGGACGATCATACCCTAATGGTTGCGAACCACATAGCCTTGCTGCGTCAAACCCTGTTTCGGTCATTTCCAGTGTGAGGCTTGAGGTAGTGTTTACCTTTCACATAGCACACATCTTTCTTTGAATGCCACACTACCATTCCATCGATCACTCGTTGACTACCACAAACATACAACCTTCAAGCTCATACGTCTTAGAGAAGGGTGTAAACCTAAGAGAAGTTGCCTTCTCCGCCACCAAGCAAATGTACGTTTGTAAAAGTCAACGATGTAAATCTCAAGAATGTAATGTCAGACATCCCTCCATACAAGTTCATTTTGGGACTAAACGAAACCGAAGGCACTCCACCTACCACATCCTATCGAGAATTATCCCTAGGATTAGTAGCGATTAGTCCTTGCAATCGAAGATTTTCATAATAGAGCACTACTGCCACCAAAAATATATGATATGTTAAATTTCACCTCGAGGGACTAGTGGCAAGCAGCCCTTCATCATGAAGATCCTCGTCTTCAAAAATCATCATCATCATGTCTTCACTTCTGAACGTATACATTGGTTCGGAGTGGTTTTCGGACAGGAATTATCCAAATCCGACATCGGTTTCTCCGAACCAATCATCGATAAAAGAGGTCAAGTGAATAGGGAATCATTCTTTAGTTTATTAAGTTCTTTTATCGAAATCTCTTTTGGAGATATACAATAATAAAACGTTCTTTTCGATATATACAGAATCATTAAACCTCTCTTATTATTGCTTTTGATTTCTTGAAAACCTTTTTGCACTTAACTCATTTCCGACATTTCGACCTTATCTATCCCTTGCCCAGGAAAGAGGCTAGGTGAGCCAGGGCACTGGTTGCTCCTGAACATCTCTTTAGTTTAAGCACCTCACATCCGGATCTCATGAATAGAAAAATCCAGTTTACTTGTCGGCTTTTAGAGTCAAGATTTAACCACTTATTTAAAATAGCTTTTTCTTTAAATCATTTATTTGAACTCTCTTCAATAAGCTAAAAAACCTCCAATCGTTATTAAAACATTAAATTGTCCATTTGAAAACATTTATAAAAGATTTGGAAAAGAATTATTGAGTTTAAAACTATATTTCAAAAAAGTCATTAAAAAAAGTGCTACGAAAAAGTGCTACGGAAAGTGTCTTTTAAGCTATATTGATCAAAACGACTTTTTATTTTCTGAAAATTCATTTTATTAATCAAATCAATTTTTAAAACATTTTAAATGATTTATAAGATTTATTTCACATTTTTAAACAATTTAAATACATCATTTGTAAAGAAATCCAGTTTTGAATTCCGAACAGCAAAATCGAGATTTTTCCAAAACTTGTGTACTCATATTTCAAAATCTTCTTATCGAAATCTCGATTTTTTTTTCTTCGTTAGGAAACTATGGATATAATAGTTTGGAAAATTCTCATCTTGAAGAATTCTGAGCTATATACCAACCTTTACGCTAGTTTGATTTTTATAGCGCGAAATCGCGAACTGCCTTTATGCGACGCGCTTATTTTTGACCAAATTTTATGTTCCTTTTCAAACTTCACTGAAACAGTTCTAAATGTTTACAAAACATTTCAAATACATTTTAAACCATTTCTAAGAGGTTTAATACTTCCATATGCACCATTTCGTTAATTTAAGGAAAGTGATTTCCTTTTTGTTTATCGACGTGTATATTCGTGACTTACATATATATTCAACATTCATATGGAAATTGTTTGCACAAAAAATGGGAAAACACCTCCAAGACGTTATAGTAGGCCTATGAATACTGTTTGCTGTATACAGGTACCGTTTGATGAATTTTAGTTGCGAGTGTATGTGGTAGAAAATCAATATTTGCAATAAATAATAAATAAAAGACTGAAATGTAAAAAGACACAGAATTTATAATGGTTCGGCCTGAATGTGCCTACATCCACTGTTCCTCTTTTATTATCTCTTTCATATCTGATTACAAGTACAAGCTTTGAATATGAATAAACTTGTTGTTAGGACTAAGGATTTTCTCTCTCTTAGTTATCCGCCATTGTTGTTGGAAGCATCAATATTTTCCATCCATCCTCCTTTATGATGCCATATGCCTAGTATTTATAAAGTGAGGTTAAGGGGAGAGGCAGATGAGTACATTGCTTCTAGGCTTTGGTTCAACCTCTCTTCTTCTAGGCTTTGGTTCAACCTTTCTTCCTAGAGGCTTTGGTTCAACCTTTCTTTTGTTCCACTGCTCTTGGATGCCAGTTGAATACTATCCTAGTAGCTTCCTTCTATCGCCCATCGACCTTGGAGTCTTGAATGCCAGAACATGTAGGTTCATCCTAAAAGTACAAAAAAGAGTGGATCCAACACAAGAAGGGCTTGACCGGATATGTCTGGTGGGTCCAGTCTCAGAAGGGCTGGACCAAGTGGGTCCGGCGGGTCCAGCCCTAGACGGGCTGGACCACGTGGGTGCGGCCCCGGACTAGGTGGGTCTGGGTCAGGGGCCGGACCAGGTAGGTCCGGCACTGTGTCGGACCAGAAATCTGGTCCGGCATTTGTCGGACCAGGGGAGTCCGGCCATGGATCGGACCAGGTGTCCGGTCCTAAAGGGCCGGACCTATACGGGTCCGACCCTCCTGGGCTGGACTAGAATATCTGGCCCTGTGGGATCGGATCTGTGCGGGTCCGGCCCTCCTACGCCAGACCAGGATGTTCGGTCATGTGGGGCCGGACCTATGTGGGTCCGGCCCTCGTAGGCCGGACCAGGTTGTCCGGCCCTGTTGGGCCGGACTCTGCTGGGCCGGACCAATGTGGGTCCGGCCTGGGCTGTAAGGCCCTGTGGGGCCGGGCACTTGCAGTTCCAACTCTGTGGGCTAGATTTGGCGAGTCCGTCCCTGTTGGGCTGAGCTATGCTGGGCCTGTGTAGACCTGATTTTGTAGGGCAGTTTCTTGCTGGTGTAGGCAGTGTCGGGCCTTGGCAAAAGGCAGTCTTCGTGGCTTTATCGTTGGACCGTGTTAGGCAAATCTTAGAATGACCATATCTTGTTTGTACCAAAAATGGGCACAACACTCTTCGGGAGTTGTTTGAAGAGATAAAATGAAGATTATAAATGTAAAACAGAGATTATCTAACAAAAACTCCAACAAACAGGAATGTAAAGTGCACAGACAAGCAGTTTAGAGTGGTTCGGCGTATAGCCTACGTCCACTATGAAGTTTTGATGATTTTATTGATTCTCTTTCAATGATTACAAGCGTTTACAGCAATGAACAGCGGATTACAGTTTAGAATTCGAAATTGACAGCAAAAGTAGGATGCAAATCTCAATCCGGCAGAGTCTGGACGCTTCAGAGAAAAAAGATCCTTTTTCCGTTGATTCTGGGGCTCTATTTATAGGCGTAGGAGGCTTGGATTTCGCTCATACTCTGGGAGACTTGGCCTGACACGTGAGGGGACCCATTCGACCACTTCCAGAGAGTTTCAAGCCAATCTGTGATCGATACGAAATCATTTCGTATCGATCAAGACTACTTCCAATTGAGCTCAAAATTGGTGGAGATGTTCCTTGGTATGTGTGCAACCTTTAGTTAAAATTTCATGGTGTTTGGATTAGTGGATTGAGAGATATCATCGATACGAGACGATGTTCTTCGTTAGGCTGTCTGGTTCGAATCCATTTCTCTGAGCTGAGGGCTTCGAATCGATGGTGTCACGCGCCCCTGTGAAGACGTGGAACGCACACTTCGCCTCGATCCGGTCTCTACTCCGAGTTGACCGCGTCGACTCCATATATCTCGGCGCATTCGCATCGAGGGATGACGTAACGCGCGCGCTTCGCCTCGATCCGGTATTCGTTCCGTGTTGACTGCTTCGACTCCATGTATCTCACCCCGTCTCCTTCGAGATATGACACGTTATCCAAGCTAGTTGACCTGATGGATTCGAGTAGGACTCCATCCAGGGATACGAGGCAAACACTGGCTGATGGATACGAAGCAGGTACTGACTGATGGATACGAAGTAGACATTGGATGATGGATACGAAGCAGGTACTGACTGATGGATACGAAGTAGACATTGGATGATGGATACGAAGCTCACCACCGTGTGGACTTAATCATTCAGATGGGCATGAGATCGATGGATGCGAAAACGAGGACCACCGATGGATACGAAATCCATCGATACGAACTGCTGCTTATTGATGGATACGAAAGTGCGCTCTTCCCTTTGCCTTGCCTCCATCATAACTTGAGCATATGAACTCAGATCGATCTGAAACTTGGAGCGTTGGTTTGCTTTATTTTTCCCGATCATGTCCCATCGATTGGGGCTTGATCCGGACTTGGTCAAAATTCATCGATATCCATGACAAACGACATTTGGAACCCAACTCCTTGGTGTCCTGGCCTTGTCAAAAGGCGGGATAACATTTGCCCCCCAAAGTACGTCTTGTGAAAACATGACGTGCTTTGAAAAGCTGCAGGTCTTCTTTGAATAACTTTGGAAGTCGTACCCTTTAGCCATTCTCTTGTATCAATGTGGGTTGACTTGATGGATACGAAAATGATCATTCGTATCGATGGTCACAAATCGCGGTGAATCCTGATTCGAATTGGTGATATCTGGGGGATACGAAATGGATGTTCGTATCGATAGATTCTGATGGATACGAAAGTGACGCTCGTATTAGCAGGTCTGCTCTGTTTCGAATCGATGGCTCATAATTTGGATGTTTCGAAACGATGGTGTCTGGTGAACATTTCGCCTCTATGAATGCACAGCTTGATGGATGCGAGGAGAGCGTGTGCATCTACCCATCGTATTCACGTGGCCTCCCTGTGCGCTTCGAACCGATAAAGGCTAGTGGGCTCGATACGAATGCTCGCATCGATGCGCTGCTTGACTGGCTGCGACCGGTCATGTTGACTGGGAGGTTAATCGACCCAGTTCGCCTCCAGGCCTCATATAAATACCGGGGACTTGACTCGATTTCACTTTTTTACCTTTTACTTTTACTGTTGCCTTCCGTATTTTCATATCGATCCACGAATTTAGAAAGAGATAACAGCTCTGTACTTTCGACTCTATCAGCCTCAATCCACCAGATCTTGAAATCTCAATCTTAAATTAGGTAATCCACCACGAATCTAAATGACGACACTACCTTCGATCCGCTCTTTCTTCGTCAATCAAACACTCTGGCAGTTGATAAAACCAGATCTGGTTCGAAGTCCAGATGGCCATGGCGGCGCTCTGGTAGATTGGAGAAGAAAGAGTGGAGAAGGCATACGCGAATCGATCTAGAGGCCGTGTTCGAATCGACAAAGACAGAGATATCTTTTCTTAGATCCCGTATCGATTCCTGGGATAGGTCAATGGGGGAGATCTAGTTCGTATCGATGGATGTGATGGTGGATCGTATCGACACGAAACGATCAATATGAAAAACTAAAAATGTATCTTAGTTTCAGATCGATACGAACCTTGCCTTCGCGATCGATGTTTAGCTAAGGCCTTTTCTGATCGATACGAACCAGACAGCCAGGGATCGATGCGAAGTATTCTGATCTTTGATGGATTCAAACTTGACTCCTGACGATCGATTCGAAGCCTGTTCACGGGTATCGATTCGAACCGGTATCATGATGGATTCGAACGAGCCTTTTTTGATCGATTCGAACTTCCCATTATGGATGCGAAATCTTGACATTCTTCAGCATAACTCCGATGAGCTTCATCCTTGCATATCTGGACTTGATAATTAAATTGCATATTTGACTACCTCTCGAAGCTCGTCGATGGAACTGCCATTTAACAGAAAAGTACAACAAACTCTTTAATCTCGAATCGATCGCTATCACCTGAATAGCGTGGTCGTGACGGTCAGCGATGACGGTTACGCCCGTCTGACTTCCAAAAATTTTAGTCGCTTGCATGTTTTCTTTAACTCTGCAGAATTTGCTCAAGTCATGCACAACACTTGCACTACACAGCACATTCATGCACTTTACACTGGGGAATGCACGGGCTTTTTGTCATCTAATGATGGTTTCTCGTGAGTTAGCCAGCGATGGAACCGTTAAGTTCGCAGCAGCAAGAAACTCAGAACCCTATCCTTCCCAGACTTGAGATTCCGGTCATCGAGACCGAAGCTATTGGTCCAGCTCCGGATGAGTTGCCCGATGCGTCCTTCATTAACAGTCCACCTGATTCTGTCCCGTCCAATATTTCTGAAGACATGCTAGGGAGAATATGCTTAAGGCATGGCTTATCTTTGGATGAGGTACTGTTGCCTGGACCGGATGACAGGCCACATAATCCCCCGGAGGGGTATACTGCTTTTAATCGGCATGCGTGCTCAGCCGGCACACTTCCTCCGTTCAATGATTATATAAGAGATGTGTTGGCTTATCTGGACATCGCTCCGTCTCAATTGCATCCAAACGGATATGCCTCACTCAACAGCTTGTTCATTGCATTCATGGAGTACCTCCATCGTCCTCCCCGTATGACCGACATAAGATACTTGTTTAATTTCAAGAGTCGGACTGACAGCCCATCTTACACGTTCTTGGAGTCTGTAAGGAACTGCCAAGTTGTCGCGGGGTCGTGGACTAGGCTAAGCTACTTTAAGTCGGAGTGGTTCTATGTCCAATGTCCTCCAGGGTTTGCCAGAAGATGGCTGTTCAGACGTGAGTATTGTTTTTTTTTCTCAAGTGATTGACAGGGCACTTTTCGGAGTGAAATTAAACTTACGTCTTCTCCTCTTTTTCTTTCAGCTATCATCCAGCGGCCTGAGGGTGGCTACTATAAAGAGATAGTTCGGGTCCTCCAAGAGATTCCTAGCGAAGAAAGGAATATTGAACTGTTATTGACAGATCGGAATCTCAGAGTCCTTGGGCTGGTCGGCCGGAGGCAGAGCATAAGACTCGATGGTGCATTAAAGACCATCTCCAGGAAAAAGGTCAAGCGGATGAAGCCTAGGGTTGTGATAATCGAGGAACCCGATTCCGAGAAAACTCATACTGACGAGGAACCGTTGGTCGGACCTGCTAATGCAACCCCGGAGTCCGATGCAAAGAGGAAAGGCAAAGCAGTGGCCTCGAAACAGCCTAAGTCTGGGAGGCGGAAGTCTGTGGTTTTGCATCGTCCTTTGCCAGGAGTTAAGATTACGGAGGCATCCTCCCTGCAAGCTGAAGATCAACTCGAAGGGCCTGCTGACCCTCCAATCCCGGACATCGAGCCGGAGCAACACGATGTTGGGTCGGGTGGACCGTGACATATCGTCGATGTTAGCGAGTCTGAGCTTGCCAGTGCGATTGACACTTCTGGTTGGTCCGGGGGGTTACACATTCACACACTCTTCACGGCACAACACACTTTCCTAACCATAAACAACACATCGCAAACGGTTACTGATTCTTTGTGGTTTTCTTTTCAGGTACGATGTCTGGGCAAGGTTCTGTGCTTGGTAGTTTGCGTAATAAGCGTCGTTATCATGAGCCACGCAGGAGAGAGGGCGAGAGGGATTATGACACGGGACACTCTAGTCAGGAGAAGTCTGACAGAGATAGGGGATATGTTCGCCGATCCCGATCTCGCTCTCCTCCCCCCAGGACCTCTGCACCTCCTACGGCCGCAGTTACTCGTCCTCCCGAAACTTCACGGCCTAGGTCGCCTTCTCAAGCTTTGAGGTCCGATCCTCCGCGCAGGACTGAAATAGCCACCTCTTCGGCTACTGTGCCGGTCCCGACCGAGGCGTCTAGTGAAGGAGCGCTTAAATTGGCACAGATGAGGAAGGAATTTCCTTACATCTGTTTTGATGGGTATGTCTTCCCTCCGCACCTGAAGAGAATTCCGCCAACCGCGGAAACCACTATCCATGATTATGTTGCGGACATCTTTTTCCAGTACAGGGAGTGGGGACGGGCCGCGAGGAAGGGGTCTAAAGTGGCATTCGAGCGGGGCATCACCATTGAGAAGCTCGAGAAGGAGCTGGGTCGCAACGACCAAATCATAAAAGCGCTCAACTCGGAGGCTGAGTCTTCCCGTAAGTCTGAAATGGAGGCTTTAAAGAAAGTTGATGAAGTGAACGCTGTCATGGCCAGGATGAAGCAAGAGCACTATACTGCCATCGAGGACATGGGTCATAGGAACACTTCCATTACCGCCGAGAGGGATGCCGCTCTGAAGGAGCTTAATGAGCTGAAATCAAAGTTTTCAGAGATGGCGAAGGAAAAAGACGCAGCTAATGTCTCTGCGCAGGAGGCCTGTGACCAGGCAGTGACACTCCGAAAGGAGAAGGAAGCAGCTATACAACAAGCCCATGAAGCTGAGGCTGGGGTTGACGAGAAGGTACGGTAGGCGGAGGCCAGGATTGAGGCCGAGGTGGAGGAGCTACTCGTCACTTATAATGCCAATGTGCTAAGGCACCGAGACTTGACATGGCTTGACGATTACCCTACACATCTCTATAACGCCTGGAACCTACTGGTTGATGAGTAGAGATCTGGGCACCCTGATGAAGCCCTTGACGAGTTCGAGCTGGAGAACCGCATCCTTAATGATGACGAAAAGAAGGTTCTTCATGACTCCATGATTTCCCACGACAAGGTGAGGCTTGGTGCCCAGATCCAGGAAGTCGGAGAGAGCTCTGGTGCAGATCACCATGTTACGAGTTCTGAGATAGTCGTGTCATCTCAGTCTGAGCCAACTCCGATGATCTACCCCCAGCCTATCCCGGCGTATGACCCAGATCAACCGCATTTATCTCCTATTAAGGAACATCCTTCTGAAGTAGTTCAGACGACCTCGAGCCAAACCGAGGAAGGTACTTTGAACTAACTTCTAGTATATTTGGATTGAAGAACCCGTGTTGAAATGTTGCTAATGACATGTCTTTTCCTTTGATCAGTGACAGGAGTTGCACCAGCCGCGCCTCTTACCATCCAAGAATCAGGTCAAGCACCAGGAGCCATCATCTCTGAGGCGACCTCCGTCGCGGCAATGGCACCAGTTGGAGTGATGCAGGGGAGCTCACTTTCTTTCGACGAGCAGATGATAAACGAGCTCCTTGGCCGTCAAAGTGATCCTTTTGCGGACTTGCCATTTGGCTTGGGTGGATTCACAGCTACTTCTAACACCTTGTCCCAGACTACTACGGCCCCTAGCGAGGCCAGGGCACGGCGGGAAGCGGCGATGTTGGCCGAGATTAATGCCGAGATGGCGGCCGCGGCGCACGGTGGTGAAGTAGATGGCGGAGCAGCAGCACAGTGCCCTACTCCTCTTATGACTGTGTCTCCTGGGGGCACACTTACTGATACTAATGTGCCAGCCCCTCCTCCAGCTGCCGAGTCTGTTCCTCCCACTCCTCCTTCGGGAAGTATCCCTATAGAGTCCAGCTCAGACGAGGATGTTGACATTATGCCTCCACCCGAAGGGAGCTTGCCTAAGGAGAAAGGCTCCAAGCGAAAGGGTACTGGTGGCTCCAGTAACTCCTCGAGGAAGAAGAAGCTGAGGAAACAGAAGGATTAGACACTCTTTTCATAGGTAGTTAGGGACTTTTGTTATTTTTTCTGCTTTTCCCTTTTGTAGGCCGTGTTTAGATGCAGGTTCGGCCCCTGCTAGTAGGAATATTTTGGAAAAAACTCATGTATGAACCATTGTTCTTGAGTTAGTTGGAATAAAATTTTGTTTTCTAGCTTCAGCTTGTGTTCCTTTCTATACTTGAATATTGCAGTGTTCGGACTTTGGTCCAGTGTACTTGCATTATCTGATTGCTTCAAGAATAGCTCATTTTACTTGTTAAGTATGGAAATCTCGGACTTGAGTTGTGATAGGGGATCACATCGGAGCTGAGCATCGCATAGTTTCGGGTAATGACTAACATTCGCCTCTGCCCCCAGTTCCGGGGTCAAGTTGTGATGATCAGCTTGTGATGGCACCAAGCGAGGACCGAGTGGTCGAACTACGCTTGTTCTCTTATGAATCGTTCCATCCACACTCCGGGGATATGCGTCATCTCGTAAGCGGTTGTTCGCACTTTGGGAACATGGAGTTGACCGTTTATACTCTGCATCACACTCTGGGAATGCGGAGTTGAATGTATATACTCCATTTCGCATTCTGGGAATGCGGAGTTGAATGTTTATACTCCGCTTCGCACTCTGGGAATATGGAGTTGACTGTTTATACTCCGCTTCACACTCTGGGAATGCGGAGTTGAATGTTTATACTCCATTTCGCACTCTGGGAATATGGAGTTGAATGTTTATACTCCGCTTCGCACTCTGGGAATGTGGAGTTGAAATGTTTATACTCCGCTTCGCACTCTGGGAATGCGGAGTTGAATGTTTATACTCCGCTTCGCACTCTGGGAATGCGGAGTTGAATGTTTATACTCCATTTCGCACTCTGGGAGTATGGAGTTGAATGTTTATACTCCGCTTCGCACTCTGGGAATGTGGAGTTGAAATGTTTATACTCCGCTTCGCACTCTGGGAATGCGGAGTTGAATGTTTATACTCCGCTTCGCACTCTGGGAATGCGGAGTTGAATGTTTATACTCCATTTTGCACTCTGGGAGTATGGAGTTGAAATGTTTATACTCCGCTTCGCACTCTTGGAATGCGGAGTTGAAATGTTTATACTCCGCTTCGCACTCTGGGAATGCGGAGTTGAATGTTTATACTCCATTTCGCACTCTGGGAATATGGAGTTGAAATGTTTATACTCCGCTTCGCACTCTGGGAATGCGGAGTTGAATGTTTATACTCCATTTCGCACTCTGGGAATACGGAGTTGAATGTTTATACTCCATTTCGCACTCTGGGAATATGGAGTTATATGTAGGATTGTCGTGTGTCAACCCTATTAATATCGGTGTCATGGCTTGTCCCCGAGCTCGGGTTTCACCTAGTGAGTGGCCGGTCGTATCACAGCCACTCTCCATTTGAATAAGTCCCATTGCGTGATGGGATTTAGCTCTTCGTGCATCGTGATGTTGTATATCGTACATAATGAATCACAGCTCTGGCTCGAAGAAGTGGCATTTTATTGCTGAAATAAGAAAATGCGGCAAAGTCAGTTGCCTTATTACAAAATTCAAATTTCGAAATGCAGAAACAAATTGCTAAATAGAATGAAATAAATAAAGCTTGTCATATGTAGTAGCGGCGGAGACTTTCGCTGTTCCAAGCCCTCGGTAAATCGAGACCGTCAACAGTCGACAGCTTGAATGTACCATCTCCGAGCTTTCGTGTAATTACATACGGCCCTCCCCAGTTCTGTTTCATGTGTGAAGGAACTGGGTAGATTCTCTTGAGCACGAGGTCGCCGAGTTCAAAGGTTCGAGGTCGAACCCTGGTGTTGTACAATCGGGCGACCCGGCTTCGATGTGCGGCTGCTCTCAAATCAGCCTCTTCCCGTTTTTCATCCAATAGATCCAAAGACTCGGCTAGGAGTATAGCGTTTGTTTTTGGATCATAATAAGTCACGCGATGAGAGAGCACTTCTGTCTCGACCGGAATAACGGCCTCTGAGCCATAAGATAGGGAAAACGGAGTGTGTCCGGTCGCGGTTTTGTGGGTCGTTCGATAGGCCCATAACGCCATAGGAAGTTCATCGACCCACTTGCCCCCAGCCTTCTCCAATCGTTTCTTCAGGATCGATTTTATAACTTTGTTGACAGCTTCAACCTGTCCATTCGCTTGGGGGTGTGCGACAGCCGAGAACTTTTTGCGGATATGAAACCGTTGACAGAAATTCTTGAATTCCGCACTCTCGAATTGGGCTCCGTTATCAGTGATGATAGTATGCGGGAGTCCAAATCGACAGATGATGTTGCGAACCACGAAATTTATCACTTTCTTTGTCGTAATGGTTGCTAGGGCTTCAGCCTCAGCCCACTTTGTGAAGTAATCAACGGCGACGATGGCGTATTTTGCACCGCCTTTTACTAAAGGTAAAGCGCCGATGATGTCAATGCCCCACATTGCGAATGGCCAGGGACTGACCATTTGGGTTATTTCAGTTGGCGGAGCTCTCGGAATTCGGGCATGTATCTGGCATTTATCGCACTTCCGGGCATAGTTCGCCGCATCTCCGTTCACTGTCGGCCAGTAGTACCCATATCGGAGTATCTTCTTAGCGAGAGCTTGCCCGCCGGTATGATCGCCGCACTCTCCTTCGTGCACGTCACGTAGCACTCGTTTGATTTCCTCGTGGGCGATACACCTGAGGAGAGGAACGGAATAACCTCTCCTGTACATGACTCCGTTTTGGATGACGAACCGCGAAGCTTTTCGCTGAATTTGTCTCTTCTCATTTCTAGGTTCAGGCAGCACCCCATTCTCAATGTAATTCTGATATGGAGTCATCCACGATTCTCTACTGGGAGCGGTTTCACACACAGAGTTCATTTCTATCCGATCGATGCTCGGAGTGGCCAAAGTTTCGACGGGGACAAGTCCCATTTGTTGCGCTTCACCTGTGCTGGCTAACTTTGCCAATGAATCGGCTTTTTGATTGCGCTCCCGAGGCACATAATAGATGGCATAATAATCAAACTGGTTTAGTATTTCCTGAACCCGTGCCAAGTAAGCGGCCAGTCTTCGGTCTCTTGCCTGGTATTCTCCTCGCACCTGGCATACCACTAACTGTGAATCGCAATAAATTTCTACAGCGATAATTCTCAAATCTCTAGCAAGCTTTAGGCCGGTTAGGAGGGCTTCATACTCGGCTTCATTATTGGTTGCACGAAAGTCGAATTTAAGAGCATAACATATGGATCGGCCCTCGGGAGTCTCAAGTACAACCCCAGCGCCCGAACACCGGTCATTTGACGCACCATCAGTATACAGCTTCCAGATGTATTCGGGGGATTCGTTGGTCTCGGGTAAGTCTTCTGGAACGGTGAATTTGGCTATGAAATCAGCTAGGACTTGTCCTTGAATGGCCCTCCGCGGAGCGTATGCGATATCAAATTGGCTTAGCTCAATGTTCCACTTGAGTAACCTACCGGACGTCTCAGGCCGCGTAAGGACCTGTCGTAACGGCTGGTCGGTGTACACAGTAAGCGGATGAGCTTGGAAGTAAGGACGGAGCTTCCTTGAGGCAATGACCAAACAATAAGCCAGTTTCTCCAGCCTCGGATAATTTCTTTCAGCTCCTGTTAGTCGCTTACTAACATAGTAGACCGGGTTTTGCACTTTGTCTTCTTCCCGGACTAGAGCAGCACTGATCGCATGTTCTGATACTGCCAGGTAGAGATATAGTTGCTCGTGGTCAACCGGTTTTGACAAGATCGGAGGTGTGGAGAGATGTTGAACTAATGATCGGAACGCGCCTTCACACTCCGTGGTCCATTCAAAGTTTCGTTTGCCCTTCCGGATCAGGTCGAAGAAAGGAATGCATTTGTCGGTGGACTTTGAAATGAACCTGCTCAATGCTGCGACCTTCCCGTTAAGACTCTGGACTTGTTTTATAGTTCTAGGGGTTTGCAAATTTCTAATAGCCCAGATCTTCTCAGGATTCGCCTCTATTCCTCGAGCGTTGACAATGAACCCAAGGAATTTTCCGGATGCAACGCCAAAGTGACATTTGAGTGGGTTGAGCTTCATTCCGTACTCCCGGAGGATGCTGAACATTGAATTCAAATCTCTGACGTGATCGGTGGAGAATCGGGACTTCACCAGCATGTCATCCATGTAAACCTCCATGGTCTTCCCAATCTGATCAGCGAACATTCGGTTGACTAAGCGTTGGTATGTTGCTCCAGCGTTCTTTAGACCAAACGGCATGACTTTGTAACAATAGAGTCCCAGGTCGGTCACGAAGCTGGTATGTTCCTGATCAGGCAAATGCATGGGTATCTGATTGTAGCCGGAATAAGCGTCCATAAAGGATAGTAGTTCATGTCCGGCCGTCGAATCTACGAGCTGATCGATTCGCGGAAGTGGGAAGCTATCTTTCGGACAGGCCTTGTTTAGGTCAGAGTAATCAACACAGGTTCTCCACTTCCCGTTTGGTTTCCGAACTAGTACAGGGTTGGACACCCATTCTGGATACAAGGCATCTCGAATGAACCCATTCGATTGTAGTTTATCAACTTCCTCCTTAAGGGCGGCAGATCTCTCTGGATCCATACCGCGCCTTTTCTGCTTTACTGGGACATGTCGCGGATCTATATTCAGGGAGTGACTTGCAATGCTCGGCGAGATCCCGCACATGTCAGAGTGTGTCCAGGCGAAGACGTCGAGATTCGCCTGAAGAAATTCGACCAACTCCTGCTGTGTCTGCTTGTTTAGTTGGGACCCAACTTTCAGCATCTTTGAATCATCATCCTCACTGATTGGGACGTCCACAGTCAGTTCGGCTGGAGAAGCTTGACTCTCCGTTGATTCGTCTTTATCCTTGTTGTCCCTGGGGTTCAGGTCCTTCAGGAATTGGTCGTGGTGCCCGGGCCGAGGCCCAGGCATTAATTGTCAATTATCGATAGAACGGACGCAGAGAGATTCCTCTACGCCCTTCCCCTTCTCTTTACGTTGCGCCCCGCGCAGCTCAGCAACATAACAGGCCCTTCCTGAGGCCTGATCTCCTTGAACAACTCCAATCCCATGATCAGTGGGAAATTTCAGAGTCAGACACCATGGGGCGATCGCCGCCCTGAACTCAGCTAAGGCTGGTCGACCTAGAAACGCATTATATGGCGAATCGATTTCTAGCACAACAAATTGTAACATTCGGACCCTCCGGCGTTCTCCAACGCCTAACTCGACTGGGAGTTCAGTTATTCCGATGGGTATCGTGGCACTTCCGTTGAAACCATGGATTCTGGATAAACAGGGTTTCAAATCCTTTGTCTCCATCTTCATTAGATCGTAAGCTCGTTTAAGCAAGATGTTCACAGAGCTCCCACTGTCAACCAGGATCCTCTTCATCCAAGCAGGACCTACCTGGGCAGATATGACTAGTGGGTCGATTGTAGGGGCTTCGACTTTATCGGCGTCTCGGCTCCTGAACACGATATCATCGGACATTATCTTTTGCTGCTTTGCCGGGGTTCCATCCTCGCAATTACTATAACACTCGAAGTCCGCATGCCTGATAGAACTGGCATACGACTCCATTTCCCCCCAGCTTCTGTCTGCCGGATGGGGACCACCACTTATTATGTTGATAACTAATCTCCCGCCCGCACGAGCGGGTTCCTCCTCTCTTTCCTGATTTTGTGAACGATTTTGATTCGAGGGGCCCGCTCCGCCAGGCTGCGGCGCCCGTACAAACTGATCTAGCTTCCTCTCTCTAATCAGCTTCTCGATGAGGTCCTGTAAGTGCCGACACTCATTGGTATTGTGTCCATAGCTCTCATGGAACCTACAGAATTTCCCTGTCTGAATCTGTCTCTCCGACGAGGGCTTCGGAGCAGGCTTCTTATACTGTACAGTGTTACAAGTCTGTAAGTATACGTTTTCCAATGACGTGTTTAGCGGTGTATAACTGTCAAACATCTGAGCTCTACGTCGTGGACCTCGGTTCTCATCTCTCTTCTTATTCTGGCCATTGTTTCCTCTCTGCTGGGTTTGCTTGTTTTGTATATTCAGCTGAACTTTCCCGGAACTCTCGCCGGACTGTTTAACTGCCACATTGCTCTGTATTCCCTCAATGCTGGGCCTAGCATCGTCCTGCTTCCTAGACTGTTTTGCATCCTCCTGCCGCAGGAATTGAGCGGCCTTGGAGTAAAAACGGTCCAACGACGCGGGCGGTTTTCCAGCTAGCCAGTTTCCGAATTCAGAATCAGGATCAATCCCCTTGGTCAGAGCCATTAAGATTGAATTATCGTTGGGATTGGTGATCTCGACGCATGCTGCGTGGAACCTCTCCAAGTAACGCCTGAGTGTTTCTCCAGGAGCTTGAGTGACGCTGGACAAGGTGTTGACGTCTTTTGTCCTAGCAACATGCATTCGGAATTGTTCCACAAACCTCTTGGCCAATTGATCGAACGAAGAAATTGATCTAGGTGGTAGGCGGGTAAACCACATTGTCGCGATTCCTCCCAGAGAGATGGGGAAACTCCGACACTTCACTGCATCGTCGGCCCTTGCAGCGCTCATCGACCATTCATACTTCAGAATATGCTGGTTGGGGTCACTATTCCCTTCATACATCGGGAGAGTCGGCATTCTGAATCGCCTAGGGGGTTCGGCATGTAACACTTCGTCTGTGAAAGGGGTATGACTACGGGAGATCCCCCAGTCATCATTAGTGAGCCCCTGACTCTCGCGGATCATTTGACGTATCATGGTTGATATATCCGAAACGGGCAGATTTGGAGCGTGATGAGCTAAGGCGTGGTCGGGTTCCACGGTGCGAGTTGGGATCGGGCGCTGTCGACGATCCGTATCTCGCCTCCTTGGCTCAACGTCTTCTGGGACATAAGGTTCAGGAGTATGTCCTCGCTGTTGATTGATCGGCTCAGATTGATTTCGGGTATCGACCCTTGTCTCTGCTGCGGCGGTTGTGGTGCGGTTATCCGTGGTGTACTGTGGGGCAGTACCTCCTCGTGTTGAGGGGCGGTTTGGAAACTGGTCGACGGTCCTACCCTCAGTTGCCCAACAGTTAAGGCGGGCTGATACTCAGCAGCTTGAGCGCGACTCCCCTCTAGTCGAGGACGGGTAGTTCGGTGGTGATAATCAGATGAAGCTGAGCTTTCGGTAGACGCTCTGGAGACATCATCTCTCCTGGACCTTCTGTGCCCCCGGCGATTTAGCTGGTTGGTCAGCTCGATATTGGCGCGTAATTTGTTCTGCCAACTGCTGACGGCTTTGGGTCAGCTCCTGGAGCAATACCTGAAACTCCTGTCGGGTGACTAGCCCTGTTGAGTCTGAGTGAGTGGTATTGTCTTGATTGGAAGAAGGCGGCTGTGCGGGATTCTGCCTATCTCTGCCTTCTTGCTCTGCAGCGGTAGCGCCAGTTCTTGTGCTGACCATTCTCGGTGGTGGAGTCCTTTCCTAGATTTTGAGCAAATCTGAATAGAATGGAAGGATTCCGGACTGGATATCTGGATCTTCCTCTTGGATTTGTGCAATCCGGTATCGACGGCAGATCCAACGAGCAGGAGAAAAAGCTGGTTTTCTCGGTGAAAGCACCAAAGTGTTTGTACCAAAAATGGGCACAACACTCTTCAGGAGTTGTTTGAAGAGATAAAATGAAGATTATAAATGTAAAACAGAGATTATCTAACAAAAACTCCAACAAACAGGAATGTAAAGTGCACAGACAAGCAGTTTAGAGTGGTTCGGCGTATAGCCTACGTCCACTATGAAGTTTTGATGATTTTATTGATTCTCTTTCAATGATTACAAGCGTTTACAGCAATGAACAGTGGATTACAGTTTAGAATTCGAAATTGACAGCAAAAGTAGGATGCAAATCTCAATCCGGCAGAGTCTGGACGCTTCAGAGAAAAACGATCCTTTTTCCGTTGATTCTGGGGCTCTATTTATAGGCGTAGGAGGCTTGGATTTCGCTCATACTCCGGGAGACTTGGCCTGACACGTGAGGGGACCCATTCGACCACTTCCAGAGAGTTTCAAGCCAATCTGTGATCGATACGAAATCATTTCGTATCGATCAAGACTACTTCCAATTGAGCTCAAAATTGGTGGAGATGTTCCTTGGTATGTGTGCAACCTTCAGTTAAAATTTCATGGTGTTTGGATTAGTGGATTGAGAGATATCATCGATACGAGACGATGTTCTTCGTTAGGCTGTCTGGTTCGAATCCATTTCTCTGAGCTGAGGGCTTCGAATCGATGGTGTCACGCGCCCCTGTGAAGACGTGGAACGCACACTTCGCCTCGATCCGGTCTCTACTCCGAGTTGACCGCGTCGACTCCATATATCTCGGCGCATTCGCATCGAGGGATGACGTAACGCGCGCGCTTCGCCTCGATCCGGTATTCGTTCCGTGTTGACTGCTTCGACTCCATGTATCTCGCCCCGTCTCCTTCGAGATATGACACGTTATCCAAGCTGGTTGACCTGATGGATTCGAGTAGGACTCCATCCAGGGATACGAGGCAAACACTGGCTGATGGATACGAAGCAGGTACTGACTGATGGATACGAAGTAGACATTGGATGATGGATACGAAGCAGGTACTGACTGATGGATACGAAGTAGACATTGGATGATGGATACGAAGCTCACCACCGTGTGGACTTAATCATTCAGATGGGCATGAGATCGATGGATGCGAAAACGAGGACCACCGATGGATACGAAATCCATCGATACGAACTGCTGCTTATTGATGGATACGAAAGTGCGCTCTTCCCTTTGCCTTGCCTCCATCATAACTTGAGCATATGAACTCAGATCGATCTGAAACTTGGAGCGTTGGTTTGCTTTATTTTTCCCGATCATGTCCCATCGATTGGGGCTTGATCCGGACTTGGTCAAAATTCATCGATATCCATGACAAACGACATTTGGAACCCAACTCCTTGGTGTCCTGGCCTTGTCAAAAGGCGGGATAACATATCTTTCAAACCGTTATTCGGATTGATACGTCGTTCGGACCGGTGGTCACATCTTGAATTCGCGAACATTTCTAAGCAGCTCTGAGTCTATTCTAAAACTCTGACAATTTTTCCTCCGACTTTTCATATCCAATATGCGGTGGGCGAAAATGCTCACAACAGAAACAACCAAACTTGATGATCAAAGAATATTAAACATCCATTTCCAACATCATATCATCATCCATCATATAATATAGTAGTTTAGAAGTTCTCACCTTGGATTTCCAATGATTCACAAAAAAATGTTATAGCTCCGTTATACGAGTTCCAAAGCTCACTAATCTTCGGATTTTAGCTCCTAAATGTCTCGACCAAGCCTTGAGAAAGCTAAGGGGTGCACGGCCTAGGGTATAGCAATGAATGGGCTCGGCCTATGATGAAATGAAGAGGGGTTTGTGAAGAACAAAGGGAAATGAGGAGTTTTTTTGGGATTGTTTTGAGGTGTTTTACTATATATGATTATATTTTATTATTTTAGTTTCTCTTTGAAATAATTTTTGACATATTTCTTTTAGTTTGGAAGTCATTAAAGAGGAAGCAAAATCTTGAAAATATGAAGATGAAATGAATGGAAAAAGAGAGAAGAGGATGGTATTTATAGGAAAAAAAGAAGTGTGTAAAGGAAGACATGTAAACACCACTTTTTCCAAGCTTCTCCAACACACTATCCCCTTCAAAATGCACGGCCCCATGTGCACATCACTTCCATCATCTCATGTGCACATATGTTGACTTATAAAGGCTTAAGGAGTAAGTTTGTTTTAAAATATCTTATATATTTTATATTATATCTTTAACTTAATTATATATATATATATGTGTGTGTGTGTGTGTGTGTGTTTATGTGAATGTTCTAATGTATGTACATGTACATGTATATGTGTATGTAACATATACTTACAATGTTGCACCACTTCCACACGTTGCATCGCTACAAATCTTGATTCTGTTTTTCGGTCATATTTTCTCTTTTAAGTTTATATGCATATTTTTGTAAACAAATTTTGAAAATAAATTTTCCTATTATTTTTAACTAATAAAATGATCACATTTTATTTATAAAACCATATAATTAATAATAGTAGTTGTTTATAAATTTTTTGTTATATAGATAAGGCTAAACGATCATTTATTTAAAGCGATATATTTACGGGTTGTTGCACCTTGGATTTTAAAGGATTTTTAAAGTTATAATAAAATTCCTTTTGATTTGAGTTTCTCATGTTGGTTTTACTAGACTGATCCGGGCCTTGTTTTCATATAATGGTTGGGTCAGCCTGAGCGTATTTTCCAGATTAGCTTTGGATGCATTGGAGCTCAAGGGACGAGCTAGAGGCCAAGATGTATCTACTATTTTATTATGTTCTGCTACATGGCTTTGTTGTATTTATTAGAAATTGTAAGGACGAGTGTTATAACTATCCAGTTAGATGATAGGTTAGTACTCTGATGGATGTAAGTATATAAAAGTTTTGGTGTGTAAAGATCATTGTTATATTATAGATTATTCGTTGCGATGTTAGATTTTGTATTTTTTAGTTTCTTCTTGTCCTCTTTCTTCTTCTTTCCCCTAATTATCTATCTTTTCGGCACTTGATTGTTTGGCATGTGAATACCGTAGATGTATTAGTGTGGACTTCTAAGGGTCAAAAAGGCGGGTTGTTACATTATAGAAAGAGCGCGTATTTGTTAGTGATATAAAAATGTTTTATATTGTGTTAATTGACCTATTACGTGGCTTATGAATTATGGTCGATGCGTTTGGCCAATTTTATTGGTAAGGGTTGCTAAATACTTGAACAAGACCAGTCGACACGATATTGTTTTAAAATTGGTAAATGAAATTATTTTACCAAGGAATATATTTTAATATAAAAAAATGGTTTTCAAAAAAATAACATAGTATCTTTGAGATGCTTGTTGAATAGGAAATGATAATATTCTATTATTATCATTTAGGATTTGGTTTAGTCATGCTCATCCAGTTTGAGCATTGACTATTGTTGAGTGTTATAGGTAGCTTCCCTTTTTAAAACTTAGGTTGGGTAAATAGAAAATCGATAAACATTGAAACTAACACCTTATGAATTAAGTTTCATAATTTGATTATAAGACGTTCAGTGTTAATGTTGGGTTAAAACTTGATTTAATAAAAGATGTTTATAAAAAGGAAAGTTAGGATATTAGGAGTGATTTATATAAGAAAATGAATTTATAAAATTGGTTTATAAGATGTGACTTATAAATAAAAAGAATTTAAGTAGAAAAATTAAGCACTTAAATCCCGGTGCTTTTCAAAAAATGGTTTCAGGGTTTTGAAATTAATAACAGTATTATTTGGAAGTATTTTTGTTAAGAAAAGGGAAATTTTTGAATATGGAATTTTTTAGTAAAAAGTATTTTCTTTGGATTGGTTCTGGTAACGTATTTCGATTTGTTTTGTGATGATATGAATAATCTTCTAAGTGACGACATGATTTTGCTTATGCGAGTGCACTTAGTAAATTATTTTTTTTATCATTTTATGATCGAAACGAGTTCAAATCCAAACGAACCCTAAGCAAGTTGGTAAGAAATATTTTGTTGAAATAATATAAAGTATTGTTTCATAAAGGTTGTGTTGGAATAAAAGAAGTATTTTGAAGTTCGAGTGGCCCAACAATAACTTAATATGGGAAAGAGATGTGTTTGGATAGTAAACACTTCTCCTGAGTATTACACTTCTTGGTAAGGGAATGTATGATACGGTTTGTTAGTACCCTGTTCCTTAGTATCATTTCGGGCTTACTCGAGCTATATATATATCTTCTATGGATTAAATATATATTATTATGTCAAAAGATTTTTGAAATAAAACCAATTATTTTGCTCCTAAGTTTTCAGGATGTATAGTTATCTTGATTTAAAATGGTTAATAAATGAAGTTTTAAAATTGAATTAATTTAATAAGAAGGTTTAATAAAAATTGGTTTTATTATACAGTGCCTTTTGGATTTTAACACTTAGGAGGTAATAGTATTTAATGTTATTGGTCCAACTAATAAACACCTTTACCTTAGAGGTGCCCAAGAAAAAGTAGACTCTAGGAGGGAGTTGGATACCAGACCGAATGGTTAAAGAGGTTGAATTGGTCAACTCCGTTTTAAAGACCCAAAATTATTTTGTACCTACATCTGAATATTTAAAAGTGAATTGAATTAAAAATCAGATGTTATACTTACACACACACACACTATATATATATAGACACACACTCATAGAATGTAGGAGGGTATTATCCAAGATAATATATTTAGATGATTTTATTAAAGATTTCATAAATAATTTGTATCATTAAAAATTATTTGAACCTAAATTGGAATTGTTATGAAATGATTTCATAAATATTTGTGGGAAGGTAAGAAGGTAAAGGGGTAAAATAGAACCTTTAGATGAGTATGTAGGTTATACGTAGGTCATTTCCCTTTCTCAAATAGTTCTCGATCCAAGATTCGAGTACATGACTTGAGGTATATTAAACCATTCTGAATAAGGAGTTATCGCTCGATTTTGACAGCGGGTACTTGATGAGGGATCTTGATAGGGAACCAAAGTTTTCTATCATAGTATGTGGCTATGTAACGAGAACAGAGGTTTTTAGTCAAGAAGCCTGATCGGATTCCACACTAGTGAATCTGCTAAGCGATACTAGTTCGGAAGTGAAATTATGTATTCGAGTGGTAATTGAAGCCAATTTTTTCATATAGATGATCTATGAACATCATGCGGACTTACGAATAATATTGGTTATTCGTGCGATGGAATTTCGGCGACGAAATCCTTTTAAGGGGAAACGAATATAACGACCCAGAATTTTACCGCTTTGATGGGTGAATATTTAATTAATTTTAAAATAATTAATTAATGGTTTTAATAATTAAATAACCCTCTTTAATTTATAACTAATGATAGAAAATTCCTTTTTGAATTTGGTTTACAAAAACAATTATTTAGAAGGAATTAGAAAATGTGACTGAAAAGCTTTTTCAAAAATCCAGATTTTTGATCATTTAAAAGTTTTTTAAAAGGTTGTAAAACACCTTAATACACTTTATCACACACTTATATAAATAATGAGTACTTAATTAAGGATGTTAAAAGTGTAAATATATGTGTTCTTAAGTGAAAGGAAGGATGCGACAATTAGTAAGTTTAAAAATTAAACAACAAAAGAAATCATGAAATGTCACTCACCCTAAGTACAAGAGAAGGCCTTTACATGTTGGATAAAGGGGATGAACCCCTGGTTTATGCGTGTGAAGGGGGTTAGGTAGGAAGGTGATGATGTGGCATGAATCTAGTGGAGGGCATTTGTACAATAGAGCATTTTGGTAATTTATCAAACGCATTTTATATAAAACCATTTTTTCTTTTTCCTCTCTTTCTTATTTACCTTTTCATTTCATTTTTTAAACTTAACTTTGTTTTCAAATGATTTTAAAACTTTAGTGGCTTCCTTTGAATTTTTCAAGTTTCAAAAATCATATTTTTCTTCTTCAAAACCTTTGAAAATCTTGGTTAAACTCTTGTTTTCCTTTCTACTTCTCTTCTATTTCAAGTTTTTAGCCCTACACCCTCCTCACCATCATGGTCGTGCCCATGTCCATCTAGGCCGAGTCCATGTATGTGCATTCTTGGCTAAAACCAAGTTTTGTTTTCAAAAATCCAAGTTCTAGGGTTTATTTCAATGTTTTAAAGGGATTTGCTTAAGTTGGTGAGTAAAGCTCACATCTTTAACAATTTTTAACTTTTTTTTATTTTTCTTTACTTAGTATTATGCTTAGCTGGATGATTGGTTGTAATTTGATGTTGTTTTATGTTATTATACTTGTATTTATATGTGCTTGTATGTGGTATTGGTTATTGACTTGAAATGAAGTCAAAAAGTTAGTAAAGTTGCAAGTTGTGATCTTTATGAGATAAATTTTGGATCTTTATATGTTCTTGTGGTTGTAATTTGATTATGTATGTTATGGACATGATTATATGGTCATACGCTAAGAAAGATAGCACCTTTGTATGGTTTAGGGATTTGGAATCCTTGTGCTAACAATTTGGTTAGTTGTTTTCAAATATCAAAAGAGGTTTCAAGTTTCAAACTTTGTTTCAGTTTTATAAAACTCTTACTTTATGTTTGAAAAAAGTTAGTAAGCTTTCATGAGTTAGGTTTCAAAAAGGAAAGCTGTAACGACCCGAGAATTTTAACGATTTTATAACGTAATTAACTATTTTTTCTTGAAATTAAACAATTAAATTTTACAATGAAAATTTGATATTTGGAATGCGTCTATTTAAACGTACCAGTTGTCATATTTTCATTGGAAAATATGTAAGTCTATTTAGTTGTGAAATTTCAATGTTAAATTTAAATCAGTTGAAAATTTGATGGAAATTAAATATTTTCGAAATCTGAATATTTTTATATAATAAAATGTTTATCATTTTTTGAGTGAGACACCATATTTCGTTTTGCCAAATTTGGACTACTTTAGCCCCGTTTATCTTATTTTCGGCGTTTTAGCAGCAGTTTGGCAGAGAATATCGAGTATTGATAGCTTGGTCGTATCACTGATATCTGTGTACCATTCTGTTCGTCTTGTCGTGCTAATCTCCATGGTATAGTCATTTGTGTGTTTCGACCTCTGATACGCAGCGAAATTGGCGAAACGATTAGCCATATCGGTACCCGTTTTGAGTCTTTTGGGTTTCACTATGGCTATTCATATATTTTCTGTGAGAAAAAAATGGCCACTTACCGTTGTTATTTTCAAAAATCAATACTTGACCTTTTCTATTCGTACGGTCTCATTATATTTGATATTGTCCCTTCGTTTCCATTTCTAGTTCATTTCTCTTCCTCCGTTTCTTCTTTCCACTTCTCTTTTGTTCAGCAATGCTTTGAAAAAAAGAATATAAATATTTATACGAAAGCATATTACCTTCATCCACCTTTATCATGCTTCGATTGCTTCACTATGAATCGTCCCATCTCCATAACTCAACCGCTTAAATCCATTTGCCGATTGCCGCATCCACCAGATGACCCTACCACCATTGCAGTTCTGATCGCCCATGCTCCAACCCTACCGCCCTCTAGCAGCTCGCCACCCCACAGCTGGCAACCCAGCCACAATGTAGCAGCCAAAGCCCATCTCCACTCCATCTCAGATGTACGTCCGCCCCTAGCAAACCCATAACCCCAATGCTCCAGACCCGAACTGCACCCTTAGCCCCAGTTCGCCACCGCCTATTATTCCAGGCCGAACTCCACAGCCATCATTACATCAGACGCAAGCCTTGTCAGCCCCTTCATGACAGCCTTCCTTTCACATACCAACTATAACGGCCCTGCATTTTTGACCATTCAAGTCGACAAAACATACACACATGCCGACTCAAACAATCCAAAATACAGATAGTTATTGGGGTTAAATAAGAAAAGAAAAGAAAGAACAGAAACAACTTAGAATCTCGCAGCGGAAGGGACAAGATATAATAATAAAATAACAGTTCATGAAGCTGTTAAATAAATAAATTTGATTATTATTATACATCATAAATCAGAGTTACATACATATCAGAGATAATACAACAATGCAGCGGAAAAATAATACAGTAGTAGAATACAAATGATATAATACCAAACTCCGTCTTCGTCCTTCAGAATAGATCTTCAACCTTATCTGAAATGCTCAGGCTGACCCGAGCGTAATGAAAAGACAAAACACTCGAGTCAGGACTAAAATATCTCATGTAAGTTAAATTGAATAAGTAAAATGAGTGTGGCGGCGTCAGAGATGTTTACGGGTTTTAGACACCTCCTATCCAGTGTTTAACGTGCGTGCATTAACTTAAGAGATGTTTGGGATTTCCATCTCCTAATGATCCGTTAAACTATCTACTATATAATAGAATACGCTATATACAATAATGTCTATCATAAAGTAAAATATCAAACTAGCGTTAAGCCATGGCCCATTCCACCCTTAACACATTTTTATTCCCAAGAGTATATACAAGACCGTAGTTTCCCCAAAACCGGAAGTCACTAGAGGGCAATCCATATACTAAAGGTACAAACCAAAACGTAGTGGTCGCGAATAGGATAATCAGTATGACAAGGTACATGAGGCGATACCAACTAGGATACTAGTAGTTGCGTGATCCGAACTGATGTTGGGCATAGCAGCTACTACCCCAACACCGCGAAACAACACTCCCATAATCGAGGGGTGCACCCAAATCGAATCACAACAGCAATAGATATGGTAATGAAGAAGTGTGTCCGCTAGAGGTGGCGAACCTCAATGGCCCGGCGCGTCTCCTGTTTTAGTCATGTCAGGGGTCATCCAAAATCGTTCTATTTTTTCAGTCAACGTGTTCACCAAACCATCCACTTCATTCTGAATCAACACTCCGCGTATAATAGTTATTAAAGTGGTTTTCGGTATCGACAGAGAGTATGTCCATATCCGATTCCGGTCTCTTTAATAACTACGTATTATTACACCGATGGCTCCTTTACATTTCAAATCGATTCATAATTGATATCAAAATATCATATTCGCTTCAAAATCAAATCCATTTCAAATATCATCATGTCTATTCAAGATGTAAGATTCCGTTTCAAAATCATTTTCGCCTCAATATCTCATGTCGATTTCAAAATCATTTTTCGCCTCAATATCTCATTTCGATTTCAAAATCATTTTTCGCCTCAATATCTCATTTCGATTTCAAAATCATTTTTCGCCTCAATATCTCATTTCGATTTCAAAATCATTTTTCGTCTCAATATCTCATTTCGATTTCAAAATCATTTTTCGCCTCAATATCTCATTTCGATTTCAAAATCATTTTTCGTCTCAATATCACATTTCAATTTCAAAATCATTTTTCGCCTCAATATCTTATTTTGATTCACATAAACTCGAATTCCAAAATTTAAAATTTAATCAAATCTCAAATCATCAATTTCAACTCGATTCAGCTTCTCAATAAAACCATTTCAAATTATCAATTTCAAATACATATTTGAACCACAAAATAAACGATTCCAATTTCCATATATCTCAAAGCTTTAAATATTCACATTTCAAAACTAAATTTGATAATTCCATTTATATCTCAATTAAATTTCATTACATTTTGTTTCTTAGATATTTCTTTAATCATTTCAACACATCTAAATACGACTTCAATCTAAAAATTTAAATAAACAAAATATCCCCTTTAAATTTATATAAGTTTTAAATATTCATTTAAGTCACTTTTAATCAAATTCAAGTTACAAAACACATCTTTCAATTTTCAAATTTAATAATTTCAAATCAACCTTGTTTAAGAAAAATTCTTAAATAAATATGATTTCAAATCAATTTTATCTTCAAATTTCATTCAATAGTTTCAATTTAGTTCAATTCACAAATTTATTTAAATTTCAATTCAATTCCAAATTAATTAAATCTCAATTTCAAATAAATTTTCAATTCCAAACTCAAACTTGAAATATCATTTCATATAAATTTTCTTAGAAATATTCAGAGTTCGATTAAAAGTCCAATCTTTTAAAACAAATCAACTTTCGAAAATTTACGCCGTATTTCAATCTTTTTTTTTAAATCTAAACTTTGAATAATTAAACAATTTCATTTACCAAGTCTAAATCCCAACATCTCGAGCTTCAATTCAAAATAATTCAATTTCCATAAATTGGATTTTATTCTTAAAATCAATTCATTTAAATAATTTCAAAACAACTTTTAAAATCATTTAATTTAACCAACCCGGTGTCCGTATATGATTTTCTAACCTATGGCCAAGTGGATAATTATTTCAATTTTAATTTCAAGGATGGATATATCATTTCAATCCAAAAAGAGGTCATAGGTATATCATTTCAACCTATTCCTTCATTTATTTGAAATGATTCAGTTTACAATTTTATATGCAATCGACAACATACATGATGATAGCATGGTATATCAAAATAAATAAACAACCAATATCGACCAATAGCATCCATTACAACCAATTAACCATAAAGCCAATAACATTCACAACAATTTTATAATTATCAATATCGAGTAATATACTGCCAATTTAAATTTAAATTTATTTTAACGGTCAATTTAAATTCTATCAATTAATTCATATATCAATACAAATGATAATTAAACCTACCAAACAACAGCCAATAAATTTCATATCACTTCAGAATATAAATTAACTAACAAAAGTTATTTTAGCCAATTGTGAGCGTATAAACACTCGCTTTTGATTCAAAGCCCATTAATAAGGCCCAAAATTTCACAGTCTCAGATCTGAATGAAGCCTGCGCCGAAATGTCCGAAATTCAGATACGATCCTAACGCAAAAAACCGCGCATGAATTGGAGTTCGTATGCAAAAGTTATATACGTTAGAACGATTGAACATTTAAAATTTTAAATGATTAATTAATAAAAAAAAGAACGTATACCCTTCTTCCATTTATGCACAGCGCACCCGAGACCCACTTCACGCCGTTCATCCTCATCCACGCGCGAGGCAAACGACCACCGGACGTTGATCAGGGGATGCCATCGCGTGCGCCTCTTCTTGCTCCACCTACGCGCCAAGTTTCGCCACCCCATTCGCCACCATTTTCTCGAAAAACGTGAAAATACGCATGACATTCAAAGCCAGATCTGGACCAATCCGTGATGAATTAGCACGAATCAACCGTATGGATTTGAAGAGATCGTCGAGATCTACACTTTTGCTTTTGGAATTTTTCGATTTCGTTGAACGGATTGAAAGATATTAAGGAAAGAAGTTCGAGCAATTTCAGCCATGGAATAGGTGGCGGCCATGGTTTGAAATTAGGGTTTCTGAAATGAAATAAAACTGTCTCGATTGCGTGCGTATTTATATAGTTAGGTCCAAAATCATCCGAACTCCAATCGAGACGTGCCGCCAGGCGTTTATAAGGTTTTACCCATATTCCGAATGCAATGGAACTAGTCCCAAGGCATAATTCAATCGTATGTGGAAGATAGCTTTTGAAGTCGATTATTTTAATTAAATTCGACATTAAATTTCTACGCGTTTCAAGCTCGCACGGCCAAACGACAAGTCCGATTGCTATGAAAATTGAAACCTTACAATAATTTACTATTACGGATCCGATGAAACTGGTTTCGTCGAAATCTGAGATAGTTGTAAAAATGACTATTTCTACTGTTTAATTACAATATAAAATTCCCAATTTTAAATTATTAACTTTTAAATCAAATTTCAAGTGTTCACAAATTTCATTTTTAAATTCACAATAATTAACAATCTTTTACAATGCAGTTTTCCATTATAAATCCAGTATAAAAGATTACATTAGATTCAGCGTTCAATTATATTATAATTCAAATTCAAGTTATTTAATTCCAATTGAATTCTTTTATTTCGATTTACACTTTCATTTTTGAATCAACCATTTACTTATACATTATTATCAATAGTTTATAATTCATTTACTTTCATTTTCTTCAGCTATCATCTTATTTAAATTCACAGTAATATTAAATTACATTCATTTACGTTGATTTCAATATTATAACTTCAATATTAAATGTAACATTTTATTTATTTCGTTGTTTACAATCAAATTCAATTCGTTTCAATTACTCAAATTTAAATCTTTACTTACGTTCAATTACAAGTTAACATCTTTATCAAATTACAGTTTCAGTTATTATCTGATTTCAATCAACTATAATATTAAGTTACATTTATTTATATTAGTTTCAATTACATACACTTCCACTATTAAATCTACCATTTTATTTATTCTTTGTTTACAATCATAACCAATTTGGTTTACAATCAAATTCAATTCATTATTTACATTCACTACAAGTTAACATCCATATTTAATTTACAAATAAGTTATTTCAGAATTCAGTTTTGTATTTTAACTTGTAATTCACATTTAACAACACAAAATTTTTTTCGCTTTGCAAAAAAAACAACACAAAATTTTATTTCCTTCGGATTTTTATCCAAAATTTTCATTTTAATTCGTATTTTTAAAGTGTTAGAAATACGGGTCGTTACACACCGACTTCAAACCAATAACCGCCACTGCCATGTATCAGCCAAGCATCCGCCTTGCTTCACCCACATTGCTCCACCGAGTAGCCTTCCTCCCTAGATCGCCACCATCTCCTTGCCCTCCGAACAGTCGCCACCTTTAGCCACAAGCAAGCTGCAACTCTTCTCATCTCTTATATATATGAAGGTATATATACTAAGTTTAAGATATTATATAATATGTTTGAAGGTGTGTGTGTGTGTATATATGTTTAAAGTATTTATTTAAATTTATGTTAATATCTTTAAAATAGATTTATTTTGTAATAGCTTTAATATATATATAGATATATTATGTTTAAATATTCATTTGAATTTTTTTGAAATAAATATATGGCTTTAATAAATATTGATTTTTAAAATATAATATATAGATATTTTGTTTTAAATATGTGTTTTGATTTTTTTCAAATATAATATAAGGGTTTTATTTTAATTATAATATGTGTTTTAAATTAAATAATGATTTTGAAATATATTTATATATATATATATTTTATTCCAATATGTGTTTTAAATTAAATAATGATTTAAATATATATATATATATAGCTTATAAGTTCACTTATATGATTGATTTTCATCGAATCTAGTTCATCGTGCTTTGCTTTTGTCTCGCCGCTATCCAAAATTGGTTGCAGCAGCGTTTTGCTTTCCTTCGTGTCTGTATCCGTGTAGGCATCATGTTCATTTCTCGTTGTTCTCTAGCCTTGAAAGGTGAGCAATCACTAACGATTAATGTGACGACCGCCCATGACCCCTGCACTAAACATAGAAATAGTGCGCTGAAGAGTGTGCCAGGCAGCCATGGACGATCACTAAGGTAAGTTAAAATAGCAGAATCTATCGTATTACTCACAGCGCATGGATAAAATACAATAAAGAATATATATAGTGAAGCATCTCAAAATAGAATCTCATCAATTAAGCTTCATAATAGTTGAATACAAACATCTGAATAGTCAATACATCAAGCCTCACTACATATCACTCAGAGAATCATACAAAGCAGTGGAACATCCAGTACATATAGTAAGAAAATAATATGCAAGCCTCCAGCTCGTCTTCGTCATCAGCATCGTCGGAAACGAAGAACAGCACCTGTCACTTGTTACCTAGTCTGCCCATCCCAAAGCGGATGAACAGCCCAAGGCAATAAGAGTTAAACATAAAGCCTTGAGTCAGACAACAGTCTTAGTGAGCGGTAAATTAACTAACAACATACCAAAAGAGCATAAAGGAAAAAGGAATAGGAATCCAACCCTCCCACTCCACCTCTTTCTATAGTGATAGCCCCCAGACACACACTAAGCAGAAGTAAACATAGCAAAGCAAACATTTAAAGTAAAGTAATTATCACTCGAGTCAAGGGCGATGTTTTCCAAGTACAAACCCCCAAGGCCTAAACCAAGATCAGATAAGCACCTAAAAAATACCGCTCATGGGACCGAATGGCGATACAACCAAACATCCATGACTCTGGCTATCACTATTATCATTGCTTTGATACCACCGTTAATTGAATGACCGACACATTCTTTCAGCCGTCCGTCAAGGGCTAATGGAAACCCCGGCTCTAGACAGAACTCTGCACGTCGTCGCAGCCCGTGCCTAGGACTATCGAATCTGCCCAGAGTACTCGACTACAATCATAGTCTTTAGGGACTATCGAATCTTCCCAGCTTACTCTTGCTTTGAGTCTGCTAGAACCTTCAATAACGATGAAACCTCAGCCTTCTAATCATCCTCCTCGACGACTATTTCCATACTAGCTCAAGCGCCTCTCGAGCAAACCATTATCCTCAAACACGAACCATTTCACCGAGTTATCAACATGCTTGGAATGATCCCGTCTGGATTAAACCAAGGCTATCTCATACCATGCCTCGCTTCATCTCATCCTAGCAAAGCCTCATCTCAACTTCAACATCATCAAATCTGTCCATATGCGCTTCATCATCCGCCACATATGCCACGAGCAGCTTTTCCAATTCAAGAGCCTTTCCCTTAGCTTTTGAATCATCTTCGACCATCTTGTCCAAATCAAATCATCAATCAACTAATTTATAACAATCAATCAAGTCAATCATTAATCCAAGTAATTAAGCATTCAAACATGATCTAATAAACAATTATAACAATAATGGCAATCTTGTAAATAAAGAGTCCAAATCTAACAAGCATGAATTATGAGCAATATCTCTATAACTTAATGAATGAACTTACATAGGTTAACATGTAGTAAAATGGATGTCAAATCATCATGAACAATGGATCTATACTTAAGTTTAAGAAAATGCATGGAAATCACTATTTTAACACCAAATCAAGCCAACAATCCGATATACTCCTTTGGATCCGTGTGAGAGATAACCACCACTCACCGAATCACCTAAACACTTCAGATCTGGACAGCGAAGGATCTAACTCGATTCTCCAAAATTCCGCTTCAAACGATGAAATCTCTCTTCGATGGATGTAGATCTTCAATCTAAGCTCTTGGATCTTCGATTTGATCTTCGATTTGGATGGAAGGAAGCACAAGATTAAAGTGGAGAAAAGAAGTGAAGAAGTGTAGAACTCGAGCTCTCAAAATGGCAGCACTTCGTCGCTTCAAAATCCGGATCCCAAAAAGTGAAATAGAACCGAGTATTTATAGGCTGGAAATCCTTAGGCCGTCCGCCCCCTTAGGTCGTCCACGACCTAACTCTTGCCGACCTACCCATCCACACGACCTACGACCTAACGAATATGCGCTTCCACGACCTAAAAATGTCACGACCTAAGACTCAACACTAATGCGCGACCTACGACTTAACCATCCCCTTCGACCTACGACTTAACAACAGTCGCGACCTAACACTTGCGCGACTTAACTGGGTTACGACTTAACACCTCACGACCTAACTACACCCAGCATACTATCATAGGTCGTCTACGACCTAACTAAACATGCCATAGCGACTCAACGACTTATCTTAACTCGTCCACGACTTAAGAAAACCCTACGACTTAACTGTCTCCGACCTAAGACTTAACGGTACAACATCCTAAGCCATAACACACGTGCGCGACTTACGACCTAACCTTAGCTCGCTCCTAAGTCGCTCACGACCTATCTCCTTAAGTCGTTAGTTCGCCTAGTTTCCTAGGTCGCTATCCTTATGCCGCTAACTCTTAAGTCGCCGATTCCTTAAGTCGCTAATTCCTTAAGTCGCTTACTAACTTAAATCTGCCAATCCTATAGGTCGCTCCAATCCTTAAGTCGTCTACCCTCCTAAGTCGCCAACTCCTTAAGTCGCTCCACTGACCTAACTACTATACGACCTAAGCTCCGAACGACCTAGGCTCTGAACGACTTAACTCTGGACGACTTATCAACATTACGACCTATTAACAACTGTTTTACAACGTTTTGATCCATAAAAATACGGGTCGTTACATTCTCTCCCCCTTAGGAATTTCGCCTCCGAAATTCCAAACAAACAAGAGCAATCAAAAACTATTCTCCATGCCTACCATCCATAGCAATCAACAAACCATGCATCCAATTACTAGCCTAGCATGCATAATTCTAAAACTAGAACAAGTTACAATGTCGTGAGATGACACGACACCTCATGGCCATACCTTGAAGAGTTCAGGATGAGCTGCCTTCATCCTCTCTTCCACCTCCCATGTACAGTCGTTAACATCATCACTCCATTGTATCTTGAGCAACCTAACTACCTTCCTCCTAAGCTGTTTCGTGTCAGTTTCCACAACACGAAGCGGCTTATGAGGTCTCTTCTCGACTGGATAAATCTCAAAGTCTTCACAGCTATTAGCAGAAACCACTGTATTCGAGTCGTGCACATACTTCCGTAGATACGATACATGAAAAACATTGTGCACACCCGCCATCCTTTCTGGTAACTCCAATTTATAGGCGAGCTTTCCAATTCGCTCGATGATCGGGAATGGTCCAACAAATCTTGGAGTCAATTTTCCTTTCTTCCCGAATCGAATAACATTCTTCAGTGGAGAAATCTTCACAAAAACCATATCACCTACGTCGAATTCCAAATCCTTACGACGCTTATCGGCATAACTTTTCTGACGGTCTTGGGCTGCCTTCATTCGTTGCCGAATGATCTCTATGAAATCTGAAGTCTGTCGAATCATTTCTGGCCCAAGTATCAACTTTTCTCCTGTTTCTAACCAACATGTCAGAGAGTTACACGGTCTTCCATACAATGCCTCATACGGTGCCATACCAATACTTGACTGGTAACTGTTATTATACGAAAATTTCACCAAATGAAGATGATCTTCCCATGATCCTCCGAAATCCAAAACACATGCTCTAAGGAGATCTTCCAAAACTCGGTTGACTCTCTCGGTCTGACCATCTGTTTGAGGGTGATAAGTTGTACTCAAACACAACTCGGTTCCCAAAACTTCCTGGAAGCTCTTCCAAAATCTACTAGTGAACAATGGGTCTCGATCGCTCACTATACTTTTCGGAACACCATGAAATCGAACTATCCACTTAACATACAGCTCAGCCAACTTTGATGCGGTCCTAGTCGATCGAACAGGAATGAATCTTGCACTCTTAGTCAGACGATCTACGATGATGCAAATCCCTTCATTTCCCGTTCTTGTTCTAGGTAACCCATCAATAAAATCCATCGATATTTGCTCCCACTTCCATGTAGGAACTTCTAATGGCTGAAGCAATCCACTGGGCTTCTTCTGCTCAGCTTTTACCAACTGGCAGTTCATGCATTTGGAAATAAAATTTCCAACATCCTTCTTCATACCTTCCCAGTAATAGGTTCTCTTCATATCTCGATACATCTTATTTCCACCTGGATGAATTGTCAGCTCCGAGTGATGACTTTCCTTCAGAACTTCATTTCTCAATTCACCTATATCGGGAACAACTAGTCGTCCTTGCTTCCGAAGCCAACCCTCTCGATCGACCTCGATTCCTTTATCCTTTTCTGGGTCCAATCCAGATTCCAAATCACGGATAATCCTGACAAGCTTATCGTCTCGCTTTTGGCTCTCACCAATTCTTTCCACAAGAGTCGGTCTTATCGATAAGTTTGCCAACATCTCAGGTTCCAATTCACATCTGGGCCTGAAGTCAAATCCAGCTAAATACTCGAGACTCTTCCATTCTGAAAACATGGCTCCCAATCCTGCATGTCTTCGACTTAACGCATCTGCCACTGCGTTACCCTTTCCCGGAGTATAGGCTATACCAAAATCATATGATGCCAAAAACTCTAGCCATCGTTGCTGCCTAAGATTCAAATCCTTTTGGGAGAAAAGATACTTCAACGACTTATGATCTGTAAACAACTCGAATCGAACTCCCAATAGATAATGTCTCCACATCTTCAGAGCAAAAACAATTGCCGCTAACTCCAAATCATGAGTCGGATAATTCCTTTCATGTTGCTTCAGTTGTCGACTTGCATACGCAACAATTTTACCCTTCTGCATCAGCACTGCTCCAAGTCCAGTACCACATGCGTCGGTGTAAACCACCATCTCATCATTTCCACTTGGAATAGTCAAAACTGGAGCACTTATCAGTCGCTCTTTCAGGATTCCGAAAGCTTGCTCACACTTAGCATCCCATCTGAATACTTGATTCTTTTTCGTCAATCCTGTTAATGGTGCAGCCACCTTGGAAAAGTCTTTGATAAATCAACGATACTATCCTGCTAATCCAAGAAAACTTCTCACATCAGATGCATTCTTAGGTCTACCCCAATCCTGGATTGCTGCTATCTTGGCGGGATCAACCGCTATTCCGCTTCCAGGGATAATATGGCCTAAGAACCTCACTTCGCTCTTCCAGAAGTGACACTTCGAAAACTTAGCCTTCAGCTGATGTTTCCGTAAGATTTCCAAAACAATACGCAAGTGCGTCTTGTGCTCTTCTTCGGTTCTGGAATAAATCAAAATATCATCCACGAACACGAGTACGAACTTGTTCAACTGATCTCTGAACACTCTATTCATAAGATCCACAAAATATGCAGGTGCGTTGGTTAATCCAAACGGCATCACCAGCCACTCAAAGAAACCAGATGGTGTCCTGAAAGCAGTCTTCAGCACACTATCCTTAGCCACTCTTAACTGGTGAAATCCCGTTGCCAAATCCATCTGAGAAAATACCTTAGCTTCGTGAAGCTGATCAAACAAGTCATCTATTCTTGGCAATGGATACTTGTTCTTCTTAGTCACTTTATTCAGCTCACGATAATCCACACACAACCTCAACGATCCATCTGCTTTGGTTGCAAACACAACTGGTGCACCCCATTCGGACACACTACGCCGAATGAATCCTTTCTGTAAAAGATCATCAACTTGCACCTTCAATTCCTGCTGTTCCCTCGGCGCCATCCGCCTAAGAGGCATCACAATAGGTCTGGCTCCTTCAACTAGATCGATACGAAACTCGATCTCTCTATGCGGCGGTAACCCTTTGACCTCATCAAAGACATCCTCAAATCCATTAGCGATTGGCACCGATGACAGTCCATCCCGTGGAACAACCAGCGAATACATGAAGCTCATGAAGACGCCTTCCTCATGCTTACATCGTATTACAACCTTTCGCCCCTCCACATTCTCGACTGTCACCTCCAACCTTTCACAATCAACCTTTGCCGCATACTTCCTAAGCCAGTCCATACCCAAAATAATCCCGAACCCCGCAAAGTTCAGAACAAAACAATCACAAACAAAAGAGCAATCATGACTCGATACAACCAGACCACGGCATAGCATACACAGACAGGACGAACCCCCAACTGGATTAGTCACAACCAATGGCCTATCAACAATATCCGGTTCTAAACCTAACCGGCTTACAAGTTCATTACAAACAAAGGAATGCGACGCCCCAGTATCAAATAACACTCTAACTAGAACACCACATATGGAAAGAGTACCTTGAACCACCACACTCTTTCCTTTCTCTTCAGCGGTAGGAGCTTTTGAAGATGATGGAACAGCTCCCAAAGCATAAGCTTGCACAATCTGCTTGTCCCTCCGCGGTTCTGGACAATTCTTCTTAATATGCTCCGGCTTGTCACAGTTGTGGCATTTCACCGGCACCTTCGGATTCTTGCAATCCCTAGAGAAATGTCCCTTCTGCTGACAATTGTAGCAGGTCACTTCGCCCTTCGGCTTCTTCTGGCCATCCTTACCCTTTTGTTGCTGCTGCTTCCTCTTCTTGTTTCCACCCTGCTGTGGTTTAGACTCTTCCTTGGTCACAGCAATAACATATCCTCCTTTAGGAAACAGATTCTCGTGCCTGAGAGCCTTCTCTACAAGCTTCTCAAATGGATCATCCAAATGATCCACCAACTGCCTCCCAAGATAACTGTCCAAGCCTGTCACAAACTTCTCATTCTTCTGATAAGGAGATTCAATATACGACCGGGCATACTTGGACAAGGCTTCAAACTCAGAAACATACTCAAGAACTGGTCTTCCACTTTGCTTGAGCTCCACAAACTTCCTGAACAGAACAGATTTCTGAGCTGTAGAAATGAACTTAGCTTCAAATCTGGCTTGGAATTGCTCCCAAGTAATTTCTTCCTCTGGAGTATCAATGGTGATAGAGTTCCACCAATCAGAAGCTCTTCCTTGAAGCTGTCTTGATGCTAGCTTTCTTTTAGTTGCATCCTCAATTCTCAAATCACCAAAGATTCTTCTACAAGCATTTATCCATCTCTGGACTTCAATAGTTGATTCTGTTCCCATGAAAACCTTTCCTCCAAGAGCAGTATAATCTTTACACAGCTTAGCAAAATCCACTGGTTTTGGAGTTTGGACTTGAACTCCAACATCTACTGATGGCCCCGGAGATGGCATCCTTCTCATGATCGAAGTCATCATAGCCTCGAACATAGCAGTATAATCAGCAGCCCCCTCAGTAGCACGACCTTCCTAGCAGTTGGTCTCCCTCTTCGACTCATTCCTAATATCTATAAAAGAAATGATCAGCACACCTTGAGAAACAACTACATAAAGGACTCAAATCCTTCCAAGCTACTATATTATATATAATAATCATCCATCAAAATACAATTACGTCTCTCATACGTAGTTACGTCAGCGAGCGTTGGGTAAAATCGATTAACCAAAGCTCTGATACCAAATATGACGACCGCCCATGACCCCTGCACTAAACATAGAAATAGTGCGCTGAAGAGTGTGTCAGGCAGCCATGGACGATCACCAAGGTAAGTTAAAACAGCAGAATCTATCTTATTACTCACAGCGCATGGATAAAATACAATAGAGAATATATATAGTGAAGCATCTCAAAATAGAATCTCATCAATTAAGCTTCATAATAGTTGAATACAAACATCTGAATAGTCAATACATCAAGCCTCACTACATATCACTCAGAGAATCATACAAAGCAGCGGAACATCCAGTACATATAGTAAGAAAATAATATGCAAGCCTCCAGCTCGTCTTCGTCATCAGCATCGTCGGAAACGAAGAACAGCACCTGTCACGTGTTACCTAGTCTGCCCATCCCCAAGCGGATGAACAGCCCAAGGCAATAAGAGTTAAACATAAAGTCTTGAGTCAGACAACAGTCTTAGTGAGCGGTAAATTAACTAACAACATACCAAAAAAGCATAAAGGAAAAAGGAATAGGAATCCAACCTTCCCACTCCACCTCTTTCTACAGTGATAGCCCCCAGACACACACTAAGCAGAAGTAAACATAGCAAAGAAAACATTTAAAGTAAAGTAATTATCACTCGAGTCAAGGGCGATGTTTTCCAAGTACAAACCCCCAAGGCCTAAACCAAGATCAGATAAGCACCCAGAAAATACTGCTCTTGAGACCGAATGACGATACAACCAAACATCCATGACTCTGGCTATCACTGTTATCATTGCTTTGATACCACCGTTAATTGAATGACCGGCACATTCTTTCAGCCGTCCGTCAAGGGCTAATGGAAACCCCAGTTCTAGACAGAACTCTGGACGTCGTCGCAGCCCGTGCCTAGGACTATCGAATCTGCCCAGAGTACTCGACTACAATCATAGTCTTTAGGGACTATCGAATCTTCCCAGCGTACTCTTGCTTTGAGACTGCTAGAACCTTCAATAACGATGAAACCTCAGCCATCTAGTCATCCTCCTCGAAGACTATTTCCATACTAGCTCAAGCGCCTCTCGAGCAAACCATTATCCTCAAACCCGAACCATTTCACCGAGTTATCAACATGCTTGGAGTAATCCCGTCTGGATTAAACCAAGGCTATCTCATACCATGCCTCGCTTCATCTCATCCTAGCAAAGCCTCATCTCAACTTCAACATCATCAAATCTATCCATATGAGCTTCATCATCCGCCACATATGCCACGAGTAGCTTTTCCAATTCAAGAGCCTTTCCCTTAGCTTTTGAATCATCTTCGACCATCTTGTCCAAATCAAATCATCAATCAACTTATTTATAACAATCAATCAAGTCAATCATTAATCCAAGTAATTAAGCATTCAAACATGATCTAATAAACAATTATAACAATAATGGCAATCTTGTAAATAAAGAGTCCAAATCTAACAAGCATGAATTATGAGCAATATCTCTATAACTTGATGAATGAACTTACATAGGTTAACATGTAGTAAAATGGATGTCAAATCATCATGAACAATGGATCTATACTTAAGTTTAAGAAAATGCATGGAAATCACTATTTTAACACCAAATCAAGCCAAAAATCTGATATACTCCTTTGGATCCGTGTCAGAGATAACCACCACTCATCGAATCACCTAAACACTTCAAAAGAAACACACTTCAGATCTGGACAGCGAAGGATCTAACTTGATTCTCCAAAATTCCGCTTCAAATGATGAAATCTCTCTTCGATGGATGTAGATCTTCAATCTAAGTTCTTGGATCTTCGATTTATCTTCAATTTGGATGGAAGGAAGCACAAGATTAAAGTGGAGAAAAGAAGTGAAGAAGTGTAGAACTCGAGCTCTCAAAATGGCAGCACTTCGTCGCTTCAAAATCCGGATCCCAAAAAGTGAAATAGAACCGAGTATTTATAGGCTGGAAATCCTTAGGTCGTCCGCCCCCTTAGGTCGTCCACGACCTAACTCTTGCCGACCTACCCATCCACACGACCTACGACCTAACGCATATGCGCTTCCACGACCTAAAAATGTCACGACCTAAGACTCAACACTAATGCGCGACCTACGACTTAACCATTCCCTTCGACCTACAACTTAACAACAGTCGCGACCTAACGCTTGCGCGACTTAACTGGGTTACGACTTAACACCTCACGACCTAACTACACCCAGCATACTATCATAGGTCGTCTACGACCTAACTAAACATGCCATAGCGACTCAACGACTTACTTAACTCGTCCACGACTTAAGAAAACCCTACGACTTAACTGTCTCTGACCTAATACTTAACGGTACAACATCCTAAGCCATAACACACGTGCACGACTTACGACCTAACCTTAGCTCGCTCCTAAGTCGCTCACGACCTATCTCCTTAAGTCGTTAGTTCGCTTAGTTTCCTAGGTCGCTATCCTTATGCCACTAACTCTTAAATCGCCGATTCCTTAAGTCGCCAATTCCTTAAGTCGCTTACTAACTTAAGTCTGCCAATCCTATAGGTCGCTCCAATCCTTAAGTCGTCTACCCTCCTAAGTCGCCAACTCCTTAAGTCGCTCCATCGACCTAACTAGTATACGACCTAAGCTCCGAACGACCTATGCTCTGAATGACTTAACTCTGGACGACTTATCAACCTTACGACCTAATAACAACTGTTTTACAACGTTTTGATCCGTAAAAATACGGGTCGTTACAATTAACATTCTTATATTTAGTAAATTTAATTCACATGAAATGATAATTGAAATATGCTGTTAAATTTGAATTGTTAGTTATTTAATTGTTAAATATGATATGCCATTATCTGCAATTATTTACTTATGACATATGAGACCATAACCCGCTGTATATATTATATTTAAATTGTTAATGATGATATATGCCTGCTATTGATATGCTATGTCATTTTATGCTATTATATTATTGCTCTCACTCTACAAGTTCCCTAATAGTTTAGAAATTCCTATGGGTTGAAATGATACATAGCCGAACGATATTATAGATTAGGGGAAAATCGTTATGGGTTGAAATGATAAACCCAAACGATTTTATTGATTTTAAATTTAGGATTGCGGGTTGAAATGATATATACACGTAAATATTAAATTATTGCGGATTGAAATGATAAATATCTGTATCACTTAACCCTAGGATAGAAAACTATATACGGACACCGTTGGTCTATTTTTGAAACGATTTCCAAAGTTTTGAAAGGAAATATATGGATTTTAATAAATATTGATTTTAAAATATAATATAAAGACATTTTAATTTTAATATATGTGGAAAATTTAAAATTTTAAAATTATACGTTTTAGAAATTTAAATTTATAAGTTAAATTTTAAAATGTAAATTATAAAATTTTACTTATAACTTTATTTTTTTTTAAATATATATAATAAGATTTCAAATATATTTTAAAATAATAATATTTAATTTAATAATAATTAATATAATAAAATTTAATAAGAATTTAATTTAACTAATATATATAATATGTTTTAAATATTTATTTACAATTTATATTAATATTTTAAAATAGATTTTTGTAATAACTTTATTAAATAAAAGTGAGATTTTAAAGATATGATTTTTATAACTTGATAACTTGATTTTGATTAAAGGTGATTAAATGGATATTTTCAAAATTTAATAAATTGAAGTTGAATATTTAATTTGATTTGAATTTGAATTTGAGAGTTTTATGTAAATGTTTAATTAAAAATGATTAAGTGACTATTTTCAAATTTAAATAAAATTAAATGTTGAATTTTGAGATGTAAATGAAATTTATCAAGTTGAGTTATTGTAAATTGTTTGAATATTTAAACTATGAAACCTATTGAATTAGAAGTGGACTAAATTTATAATTCAAACCTAGATTTGAAATCGATATAAATTAGAAATGGTTTTAATGAGAATTTGAATTGAACCTTTAACCTTCTAAATTGAAATTGTTGAACTGAGATTGATTTAAACTGAATTTTTAGAACTAAAGCTGATTTGAATTGATTTGTGAAATGAGAGGAATTTTTTTAATTTAAAACTATATTTCAGTATAAACTCCTTTAACATACAAACTATTTTAATATATATTATTTTAAATTTATAAACAATTTTTAATATATATGTTTAAACTATTTTTATATATAAACTATTTTTATTCTATACCTATTTTTAAATATAAACTATTTGTAATTTATAACTATTTCAATATATATAAAATATTTTCAATATTTAAACTGTTTAAGTAGGAACTATTATGATTTATAGTTAATGGATTAAAATGCGAATATTTTAATATTATGGTTTAAACTATTTTATGGTTATGATTTCGAAAGTGAATATGATTTCGGAAGTGAATATGATTTCGAAAGTGAATATGATTTCTAAAGTGATATGGTTTTGAAATGAATATGATATTTTGATATGAATTATGAACTATTTGAATTGAAAATGACCACGGTGTGAAATAAGCGTTTGGTTGTTAAAGAAACCGGGATAAGATATTGTCATACTCTCTGCCAATACCGAAAACCACTTTAACAACTGTGTATGTGGTGGAGATTCCAGAACGAAGTAGGATGGTTTGGTGATGATTCTATATAGGTATTAACGTAGCCCTGACTCCCGTGAGTCAGCTTGATGTGGCTAAAACAGGAGCTATATCGGGCCAAGTGAGGTCGCTCCTCCGATCGGGCATAATTCATCGATACCATTATATTACTTTGTGATTTGATTGGGTGCACCTTTGATTTGGGAGTGTGTCTCGAGGTGGGCGGTAGTAGCTGCTATGCGTTACCACCAGTACAGGAGTGCAAACGGTAGAATCCTACCCTGGCATTGCCTCGCGTGCCTCGTCACATGCCTTATCGCGCCCACTACAACTTTGGTTTGTACCGTACCTATGGAGTGCTCTCTACGTATCCCACCGGTTTGGTGGAGCTTATAGTATCTATATAGACTATGGGAATATATATAAAAATGTGTTAAGGGGGATATGAGTAATGCCTTAACGCTATTTTAATATTTTACTTTACTATAGACATTATCTATGTAGCGTATTGTACTATGTATGTAGATAGTTTAGTGGATCCTTAAAGGATGGGAATCCCAAACATTCTTTAAGTTATTTGTATTTCACTTTGACATTTCACTTTAGTTGATTTATTGGTATAAGAATGTTAATCCTAACTCGGTTGTTTTGTGTTTTGCTTTATGCTCGGGTCAGACTGAGTGTCACCGCATTTGAGACTCACTTGAGCCTTGAGCTTTGCTTAAAGATCTGCTTTTTCTATTCAACTTTTAGTTATTCCAGTTATTTCCAGTTATTTATGTTTAGACTTGTCAGTTGCTTTTGTATTAGTGACTCCTATGTACTTGAGATATTCTGTTGTATTTTGTTTTAAACTCCGATGTTCTATAGTAGCTTCATGAATAACTATTTATCTATTCCGCTGCTTATTGTTATATTACTCTATGTCTGTGATTCTGTGATTGATTTATTTACTGTATATGCTAAGTTTTGCCAAATATAAATTAACAATCTGTTATTTTGAGCAATTCAAGTCCGACATGTGTGGATGATTGTCGATTTGAATGGTTCGAAATAGCGGGTCGTTACATGTGGTATCAGAGCCAGGTTTAGGCAAAACTTAGCATATGGAGTAAAAACACATTAGAGATAGGTAGTAATATCCTAGAATGAGTGGAATTAATTACAGAATCATCTTCGTTCGAGCTTGAAATTCTTCGTTAGGATCCTCATGGATTAGGATTTCCTTTGAATTTTTGGAACTTCCCTTTTCTCCGAAATCCATTCTTATTTTTTTCGGTTCATGTTCTTCTTTATACTAGAGCATCCCATAGCTTCAACCTCAATTGGCAACTTCATCCTTATGTGTGACTAATCTCATCGGCGGTCCCGCCAACCTTATTATGATTTGTAAAGAGGTGAAACTCCTTTAAGCAGGCATTGATTCATCAGATATTTCTACGTCCTCGGTTTTGATGCAGTTATTTCTTGTAAAGCCCGAACTGTTTCTCTAGTAGATGACCAGGGTAATTCTCTTGTGATCGAATATCGAATGCCTCAATATATGCAGGCAGTTCTATCTATTCACTTGATTCTCACCCTAGTGATCTTGACTCCACCCCTGTTGTCCAACTATTTCCGGATGTCTTTGGTGAAGTCACTTCCCTCACTCCCAAGCAGGAAATTGAATTTCGCATCAATCTTATTCCTAGAGCTCGATCTTGCTATCGGTTTCACCAGCTTCGTGTAGCCGAGGAGAGTATTCCCAAGACAACTTTCCGAACGGAGAATGGTTTCTATGAGTGGTTAGTCATGCCTTTGGATTAAACAATTGAAATGACCCTAGTTATTTCACCTAATTTTTTTTTCCTAGAGTCATTTAGCCTTTTTACTAAATTATCCAGGATCCTAATTTTTCTACTAATATATTTATATCAGTTTGTTAATAAATATATTCACATACATATGAAGATGTATGTGACCCCCCTTGCTTGGATCAGAGTGTTGTTTAGCAAGAGTGCATCCTGATTGAATTTGAATTTCTAATCAACCAGTTCATAGCTCATTTTTCCAAAATATTGATATTTGAGTCAGGGTATTGAATCCCATAATCATATGCAATCCATACTTACTAATTCTTGACCATTTCTATAGTGATTGTCTGTTAGTTTGAGATAGCAAAGTGATCTCAGATTATATATAGCAAGCCACCATAATTTTAGTTTGATTATTTGGTATTTGATCAAAGCCAGAAAGGAAAATGATATATTCATTTATCATTTTCAACATAAGTGATTTTTGTCCAAATTCCTTTACTTATAACCAAGCCAGTTTAGTAATTCTTTTATGATCTATATGGTTGTATTTTTATGGACCAAATTTATTCCCTAATCCCTGAGTTACCTCAGTTGGCATCTAATTTACAGGTTGCTTTGCTGGATTTAGAGAATCCAGATCTTATGGTCACTTGGTAAAAGTAATAGTTAAGTAAAATGTGTGCATATCATTTGTGTTGTACTCTCTAGACTAAGAAAGCTTCTCAAGAATAAAAGAGAATGGCTCAAGTATTCGAAAATGTCTTTGTACATGCAATTGCAAAGGAAGCTTCAGATTTTTACAAATTCATTTCCTTCCTATACACCCAAAAACTCTGGTCATCTTGATCAACCCAGACCTCACTATTTTGAAGTGGGTTAACTTCATGACTGGATCATCAAAACATTAGAGCCTGACTATTGCAAGGTGAATTCAGATTTAAGACACTTGGAAAATCTCTTAGAACATGTACACCTCTTTTATAAAATACGCAATTATATAAATATATAGTTTCTTCTTTTATCAAAACACTTCTGCATATTATTACTAAATTCTTGAAATATTACTTCTAGCCAAAAATTCAGGTTTTTAACCTTCAAGCTTAAAGTTTTATGTAACTTGTAATTAACTAATACAGTATATGTATGTACATATCCATTTCTCAAATATAGGCATATGTCAATTACAGATTTCCACCATGATACTCAAGTATATATTTTCTTGCATAGATTCAACTAAGTCTTTGGTTAATCCCAAACTCAATGCATTGCTAGATTCAATTAAAACAACTAAATAAATCCAAACATTCAAGATCATTACATAACAACCAAAGCAGAACTATAAAAACTTCCCAGATTACATGCAAATAATTCATTCTAAGTTCTTATTTAATTCTAATTTAGCATGCCTATCCAATCATTCTCATTAGCCATAGCAGCTTCCTATTTAGATCCAGCATTCCCTGTAAGAGCATTAGAGGCTGCCTCATTTTAAATGAGACACCCCAGATGCCATAAGCAAACAAGGGTCAGATACAAGATCTGGTATGAGCAATATCAAAAATTCCATGATATTAAGTAAATAAGTGAGACATAAACATTTTGTATAGGTTGGCATAGCTTCTTTGATCAATTTGCCTGACTTGTTTATGATATATTGTGCATATATGATTAGTATTTAAAACTAATTATGTACACACATTCAACTATGCAAACATATATTTCAAATAGAAATACTCAGGAACTGTCATAGCACCAGTCCAACCAACCTAGGAATAACACAAGTTCCTACTTCATCAATTTGAGGTTGCATTTACCAACTTTCTTCCTAGCCTCATCTGCCATAAAGGAATCACGGGGACACATTGCAATAAAATAATTCACAATATTGCACAAAGATCTCAGGGCTTAAACAAGCCATGTGCCAACTTGCATACTTTAAATACAACAAGCATTTCAGCAGTCTTCTTGGCTCATAATCCTTAGTTTATTTACTAAGTGTTCATGTTTGATCCTATCATAGGATAGCTAGATGACTGAATTGCAGTGTTCATGAAACATCATATAGAGCTTACAAGCATAATTCAAGAACAAGCTAACTTTCATATCCAGGGAAATCATATTTTCAAATATTCTGGCTTAAAGAAAATACAAGAATATTTATAACTGTGAATAGAGACTAGGCATGTGGGTTATTGTTGTTTCATAAGCAACCATGTTTGAACTAAATTCAAGATCTAGCTTAAACAAGATTTCTGGCTCATGGTTTTCTATTTGATCAAGGGTTCAGCACTTTTGGATGTTTCCATTGCAACCTTGAATCTTTCATTTGAGCTTCAGCACTTACATAAGTGTAATGCAACTCATATATATATATTTGATTTCTATATTTGTCATGCCATATCTAAACCAGTTACAAGTATTCTCTATTTACTTTCATAATTTCACACTTTAACATTTCTGGATATAGCTAAACAGAGCAAAATACTCAGTTATCAAAACAATCAAAAGCATTCAGAAACACCCATTAAAGCATCCATTAAAACCATAGTAATAAAATCCAAAATATGTAGAAAATAATACAAGCTTGGCTGCCTCATAACATGACTTAATGCCATGGGTTTAGTGAGATTACACACAGAAAAATGTTTCTCTTGCTTAATCCAGAAAAGAAACCTTTTTAAAACTTGCTTTCCTGCTTGCAAATATTTTCTTCTTTGTTTTCTTAAATGTCTTGGGTAGCAAATGATCTTTCTGGTTTATACTTGGATTTATAAGAGAGGTTTTTTTTCCTAGGGTTTTATCATTGTAAAATCCCATTCCTACCCTGGCCAAGACTCATGCATTCTGCATTTCAGATTTGCTTATTTTTCACCCTTAATACCCCAACCATTTGATGCTTACCTCCCCTTTTTACTTTTCCAAAATATCATATTCTTATCAAGTCATGTTAATTGTGTGTGACATTGTCACTTGTTTATTTTCTATTTTCTGCCTAAAGCAATTATTTTTCTTGCAATTTGTCTTTTGCTATTTTAGTGTTAAACTTCTCCTTGCTTATTTCTTTTTAATACTTTTAATACTTATAGAAATGTACATATGCATACATATCTTATCTAGGCTTATTTAACTCCTCCTTAATTTCAGAAAGATATGCACCTATATGTGCATCCAAGTTTTTTTTTCAAATCCTTGTGACATATATATATATATATTTTTGGGTTTTAAATAAAATCTATTTACTAAATTCAAATCAAAACTTACTTTTCTTATTTTCTGGGATGATTTATATAATTCCAGAAATCAAATATCCATATCACAAAATCATGTTTGTAATGCTTTTTAATTCTTGTTTTAAATTCAGGAAATCTGGAGTTCTTCCTTGTGCCATATCAGTGTGCACGTGCACACATGCACACATACTTGTACACCATTAATTCCATATATTCCTATACAATTAAATTCATATATTTTCAAAATCTAACCAAAATAAGATTCCATGAATTTCTGGGGCATTACAATCACCCCACCTTTTTAGGAATTGTGTCCTCACAATTTTCTCATTTTGACTTTAAACATTTCCAGATTTTATAAAATCTATCAAACATTGCATAAGCAAACAATTTAGTCAAAACAACCATACATATTAAACTTTTTAGGAATTTAGATTTTACCTTCCACTGCAAAAAGCTTAGGGTAATCCATCTTTATATTATCCTCTAACTCCCATGTACAATCATTAGGGTCTAGGCTCCATTGAACCTTTACCAATTTCAGAGTTTTGCTCCTCAACTTCTTTTCCTCTTTAGCTAAAATCCCCACTGGTTCTTTCTCATAGACCAAATTTGGATTTATTTGGACTTGAGTTGGTTTCTCTAGAATTTCCTCTTTATCATGCACCCATCTCCTAAGTTGTGACACATGAAATACATTGTGCATTGCACTCATCTCTTCTGGTAGCTCCAACTTATATGCTAATGAACCTATTCTTTCCAAAATCTTGTAAGGTCTAACATATCTTGGGGTAAGTTTTCCCTGCTTGCCAAATCTTAGCACCTTCTTCATAGGTGAAACTTTGATGAAAACATAATCACCAACTTCATATTCTACCTGCTTCCTCCTTTCATCTCCAACTTCTTTTGCCTATCTTGAGCTGCTGCCATTCTTCTCCTCACCAGTTCAATTTTCTCTGTAGTCTCTTTAACATACTCAGGCCCTAAGACAGCCTTTTCTCATGCTTCAACCCAACATATTGGTGACAAACATGGTTTGCCATACAAGGCTTCAAATGGTGCCATGCCTATGGTGCTTTGATAACTATTGTTATATGTAAATTCAGCCAAATGGAGGTGATCTTCCCAATTACCTCCAAAGTCCAATGCACATGCCCTCAACAAATCCTCCAAAACTTTATTTATTACTTCAGTTTGACAATCTGATTGGGGGTGGTACGCAGTACTCAAACATAATTCACTCCCCATGGCTTTCTGAAAGCTCTTCCAAAATCTGGATGTAAAGATTGTGTCCCTATCACTCACTATAGTTTTAGGGATTCCATGCAACCTTACTACTTCTCTCATGAATATTTGAGCTAGTTTAGGTGCATTTCTTTCTGCCTTCACTGGTATAAAGTGTGCTACTTTAGTCAGTCTATCAACTACCACCCAAATGCTTGTATTTCCTCTCTTTGATCTAGGCAGACCATCTATGAAATCCATAGATATATCTTTCCACTTCCATTGTGGTATGCTTAGAGGTTGTAATAGGCCTGAGGGTTTTTGGGTTTCTACCTTGACTTGTTGGCAAGTCATACACTTTGCAACATGTTTAGCCACATCAGTTTTCATCCCTCTCCACCAATAATCCCTCTTCAAGTTTTGGTACATCTTGGTACTACCGGGATGTATAGAATATTTGCTCCTATGATATTCATTAAGTATCTCTTCCTTTAATCCCATATCCTTTGGAACACATATCCTACCTTTATTCCTTAAGTAACCATTCTTATCAATGTGGTAGTTTATTACTTCTTCTCCTTTTTCTATTAGAGTTTTCTTTTCTAATAGATCAGGATCTTCCTCTTGCATTTTCCCCACTTTCAAAATTAAATCTGATTGCAGAGTTATCAAACTTAATTTTCCTTTACTCCCTTCTTCAATCATCTCCATGTTTACCTTATTATTTTCCTCAATTTCCAAATCAGTAAGTAGAGATAAATTTCTGAATTCTTCTATCATTAACATGGCTACTTTAGCATGCTGTCTGCTCAAAGCATCTGCAACCTTATTAGCTTTTCCTGGTGTATAAAGTATGTCTAAATCATATGCTGCTAGAAACTCAACCCATCTATGCTGCCTCATATTCAAATCTTTTTGTGAAAAGATATATTTCAATGCCTTATGGTCAGTGTATAAAATAAACTTAGCACCTAGGAGATAATGTCTCCAGAGCTTTAGTGCATACACTACTGCTGCCAACTCAAGATCATGGGTTGCATACTTTGATTCATGTGGCTTCAATTATCTTGATGCATAGGCTATAACTTGGTCTTGCTGCATCAATACAGCTCCTAGCCCAGAACCACTTGCATCAGTATAAACAATCAAATCCTCATTTCCTTCTGGTACTCTCAATACTGGTGCTTTGACTAAGGCCTCCTTGATTTTACTAAAGGCTTGTTCACATTTCTCAGTCCATATAAAGGGTTGGTTCTTTCTAGTTAGGTTGATAAGAGGTGATGACATCTTAGAAAAATCTTTTATAAATCTTCTATAATACCCTGACATTCCCATATATGACCTAACTTCTCCTACTGTGCTTGGCCTTTTCCATGCTTGGATAGCCACAATTTTATTGGGGTTTACTGAAATGCCTTTGGCAGATATAACATGCCCAAGGAAATGCACTTCTTCTTTCCAAAATGCACACTTAGAAAATTTTGCCTTTAAATCTTTTTCTCTTAATCTAGACAAAACAAGGTGTAAGTGATTTTCATGTTCCTCTACTGTTTTAGAATAAATCAAAATATCATCAATAAAAATCAATACAAACTTGTCTAAATAATCCCTGAATATCCTATTCATTAAGTCTACAAAGTATGATGGGGCATTTGTCAACCCAAATGGCATGACAAGAAACTCATATAAACCATACCTAGTGTTAAAGGCTGTATACTTAACACTTGAGTTCTCAACCTTCATCTGATGAAATCCAGATGCCAAGTCTAATCTAGAGAATATTTTTGCCCCACTAAGTTGATCAAAAAGATCATCAATTCTAGGTAAGGGGTACTTGTTTTTGATAGTGACTTTGTTTAGCTCCCTGTAATCTATGCACATTCTCAAAGTGCCATCATGTTTTCTTACAAACACTACTGGAGCACCCCAGCATGAATTACTTGGTCTTATAAATCCTTTGCTTTCCAACTCTTCTAAACGTTTCTTCAATTCCTTCAACTCACTTGGCCCCATCCTAGTTGGTTTTTTAATAATTGGACTTGCTCCTGTATCAGACTAATCTGAAATTCCACTGGTCTGTGGTGTGGAACACCCTCAACTTCTCCAAACACATCTAAGTATTCGTTAATTATGGGGATTTCTTCAATAGAAGGCTCACTGGAATCCTTATTTAAGTCAATCAAGTGATATAATTTTCTTTCTTTGGCTATTTCACACAAAATTGTGATTCTTTGACCTCTAGAATTTTGTAATGATATGGTGGATGAGTCTAAATTAATTATGGCTTTGTATTGCCTTAACCAGTCTACACCCAATATAATACCTATATTTGGGTAATTTAAAACATATAAATTGGAAATAAAAACATTTCCTCCTATGTTTAATTCCACATCCACACAAATCATGTTTAAAACACTAGAACTCCCCAATGGGCTTTGCACTAACAAAGGAGTTTCAACCAGTATGCAATTTAATTTAAGCAATGCAACTAATTCATGGGAAATCAGAGAATGTGTTGCCCCTGTGTCATACACTACTGATATAGGTAGGGTACAAATAAATAAGGTACCTTCCACTTGACCATGGTTTTCTGCAATAGCTTCTACTGTGGATTTTCTTTTGCTCTCCAAACTTGCTAGCTTCCCTTGCTGTTTATACTCAGGGCAATTCCTCTTGATATGTCCCTCCTTACCACATAGGTAGCACTTGAAAGCTCCTCCCTTCAATTCTGGGCACCTTGGTTTGATATGTCCTTCTTTTCCACAATGATGACATGTTATTTTCCTCTTTGTATCAATGGTCTTAATATCATGGGTTTTCTTGCTTTCTGTCTCCTCCTTCTTTTTGTCATAGGGGTGATACCTTCCCTTATTTTTCTTATTGTTGTTATTCTTAAAACTCTTATACAGGGTTAATTAATTTAATTTAAGATAATTAAATATTCTCCCTTTCCTTGTCATGTTGCTCAAATTTTAAGGCCAGATCAATGACCTGATCAAAAGTTTTATCTGCATATGGCAACATAGCCCTACTAAGTCCTGGGTTTAAAACCTTAATATACCTATCATTCTTTGATGCCTCATCAGCCACAAGCATAGCTCCATACTTAAACAAGCCCTCAAACCTATGAGTATATTCAGTCACATTAAAAGTTCCCTGCCTGAACCTGATGAATTCTTCAAGCAATAGAGTTTTGGCTGATGCTGGAACAAATCTAGCTTCCAACATCTCCTTGAATTGATTCCAAGTAATTTCATTCTCAATCCTCCCAGCTATGATTACCTCCCACCAGCTTAAAGCCACACCTTTCAGTTGTCTTGAGGCCACTTGCCTCTTCCTTTGATCATCCAATTGCATGTCATTGAAAATTCTGTCCAGTGTTCTCAACCATGCTTGAATTTCCATCACATTTTCAGTTCCTTCAAAGCTCTTGCCTCCTAAATTGGTATAAGTCTTTAATAGTTTGGAAAGTTCCTCATGTGGGTTCTCAAGTCTCTGCCCTACTCCATCTCTTAAAGCCCTCATAAAGTCTTACATATCAAGCATTTGTGGTGTACTTGATCCTGCATTGTGATGAGATCCTCTTCCTACCATGATTGGATAACTAGAGTATGGGTAAATGGGGTTAGTTTATCATGGATATATTTTTTTTAATCTGAATTATTATTTTACTCAAACAAACAATCAGTGCATACACATGGTTATAATACTTCAATCAATCAGTACAATCATTCTTAGCTATGTATAATTTTAACATAGCTCTGATACCAAATGAAATGACTCTAGTTATTTCACCTAATTTTTTTTTCTAGAGTCATTTAGCCTTTTTACTAAATTATCCAGGATCCTAATGTTTCTACTAATATATTTATATCAGTTTGTTAATAAATATATTCACATACATATGAAGATGTATGTGACCCCCCTTGCTTGGATCAGAGTGTTGTTTAGCAAGAGTGCATCCTGATTGAATTTGAATTTCTAATCAACCAGTTCATAGCTCATTTTTCCAAAATATTGATATTTGAGTCAGGGTAATGAATCCCATAATCATATGCAATCCATACTTACTAATTCTTGACCATTTCTATAGTGATTGTCTGTTAGTTTGAGATAGCAAAGTGATCTCAGATTATATATAGCAAGCCACCATAATTTTAGTTTGATTATTTGGTATTTGATCAAAGCCATAAAGGAAAATGATATATTCATTTATCATTTTCAACACAAGTGATTTTTGTCCAAATTCCTTTACTTATAACCAAGCCAGTTTAGTAATTCTTTCATGATCTATATGGTTGTATTTTTCTGGACCAAATTTATTCCCTAATCCCTGAGTTACCTCAGTTGGCATCTAATTTACAGGTTGCTTTGCTGGATTTAGAGAATCCAGATCTTATGGTCACTTGGTAAAAGTAATAGTTAAGTAAAATGTATGCATATCATCTGTGTTATACTCTCTAGACTAAGAAAGCTTCTCAAGAATAAAAGAGAATGGCTCAAGTATTCGAAAATGTCTTTGTACATGCAATTGCAAAGGAAGCTTCAGATTTTTACAAATGCATTTCCTTCCTTTACACCCAAAAACTCTGGTCATCTTGATCAACCCAGACCTCACTATTTTGAAGTGGGTTAACTTCATGACTGGATCATCAAAACATTAGAGCCTGACTATTGCAAGGTGAATTCAGATTTAAGACACTTGGAAAATCTCTTAGAACATGTACACCTCTTTTATAAAATACGCAATTATATATATATATATATAGTTTCTACTTTTATCAAAACACTTCTGCATATTATTACTAAATTCTTGAAATATTGCTTCTAGCCAAAAATTCAGGTTTTTAACCTTCAAACTTAAAGTTTTATGTAACTTGTAATTAACTAATACAGTATATGTATGTACATATCCATTTCTCAAATATAGGCATATGTCAATTACATATTTCCACCATGATACTCAAGTATATATTTTCTTGCATAGATTCAACTAAGTCTTTGGTTAATCCCAAACTCAATGCATTGCTAGATTCAATTAAAACAACTAAATAAATCCAAACATTCAAGATCATTACATCACAACCAAAGCAGAACTATAAAAACTTGCCAGATTACATGCAAATAATTCATTCTAAGTTCTTATTTAATTCTAATTTAGCATGCCTATCCAATCATTCTCATTAGCCATAGCAGCTTCCTATTTAGATCCAGCATTCCCTGTAAGAGCATTAGAGGCTGCCTCATTTTAAATGAGACACCCCAGATGCCATAAGCAAACAAGGGTCAGATACAAGATCTGGTATGAGCAATATCAAAAATTCCATGATATTAAGTAAATAAGTGAGACATAAACATTTTGTATAGGTTGGCATAGCTTCTTTGATCAATTTGCCTGACTTGTTTATGATATATTGTGCATATATGATTAGTATTTAAAACTAATTATGTACACACATTCAACTATGCAAACATATATTTCAAATAGAAATACTCAGGAACTGTCATAGCACCAGTCCAACCAACCTAGGAATAACACAACTTCCTACTTCATCAATTTGAGGTTGCATTTACCAACTTTCTTCCTAGCCTCATCTGCCATAAAGGAATCACGGGGACACATTGCAATAAAATAATTCACAATATTGCACAAAGATCTCAGGGCTTAAACAAGCCATGTGCCAACTTGCATACTTTAAATACAACAAGCATTTCAGCAGTCTTCTTGGCTCATAATCCTTAGTTTATTTACTAAGTGTTCATGTTTGATCCTATCATAGGATAACTAGATGACTGAATCGCAGTGTTCATGAAACATTATATAGAGCTTACAAGCATAATTCAAGAACAAGCTAACTTTCATATCCAGGGAAATCATATTTTCAAATATTCTGGCTTAAAGAAAATACAAGAATATTTATAACTGTGAATAGAGACTAGGCATGTGGGTTATTGTTGTTTCATAAGCAACCATGTTTGAACTAAATTCAAGATCTAGCTTAAACAAGATTTCTGGCTCATGGTTTTCTATTTGATCAAGGGTTCAGCACTTTTGGATGTTTCCATTGCAACCTTGAATCTTTCATTTGAGCTTCAGCACTTACATAAGTGTAATGCAACTAATATATATATATATTTGATTTCTATATTTGTCATGCCATATCTAAACCAGTTACAAGTATTCTCTATTTGCTTTCATAATTTCACACTTTAACATTTCTGGATATAGCTAAACAGAGCAAAATACTCAGCTATCAAAACAATCAAAAGCATTCAGAAACACCCATTAAAGCATCCATTAAAACCATAGTAATAAAATCCAAAATATGTAGAAAATAATACAAGCTTGGCTGCCTCATAACAGGACTTAATGCCATGGGTTTAGTGAGATTACTAACAGAAAAATGCTTCTCTTGCTTAATCCAGAAAAGAAACCTTTTTAAAACTTGCTTTCCTGCTTGCAAATATTTTCTTCTTTGTTTTCTTAAATGTCTTGGGTAGCAAATGATCTTTCTGGTTTATACTTGGATTTATAAGAGAGGTTTTTTTTCTAGGGTTTTATCGTTGTAAAATCCCATTCCTACCCTAGCCAAGACTCATGCATTCTGCATTTCAGATTTGCTTATTTTTCACCCTTAATACCCCAACCATTTGATGCTTACCTCCCCTTTTTACTTTTCCAAAATATCATATTCTTATCAAGTCATGTTAATTGTGTGTGACATTGTCACTTGTTTATTTTCTATTTTCTACCTAAAGCAATTATTTTGCTTGCAATTTGTCTTTTGCTATTTTAGTGTTAAACTTCTCCTTGCTTATTTCTTTTTAATACTTTCAATACTTATAGAAATGTACATATGCATACATATCTTATCTAGGCTTATTTAACTCCTCCTTAATTTCAGAAAGATATGCACCTATATGTGCATCCAGGTTTTTTTTTCAAATCCTTGTGACATATGTATATATATATTTTTGGGTTTTAAATAAAATCTATTTACTGAATTCAAATCAAAACTTACTTTTCTTATTTTCTGGGATGATTTATATAATTCCAGAAATCAAATATCCATATCACAAAATCATGTTTGTAATGCTTTTTAATTCTTGTTTTAAATTCAGGAAATCTGGAGTTCTTCCTTGTGCCATATCAGTGTGCACGTGCACACATGCACACATACTTGTACACCATTAATTCCATATATTCCTATACAATTAAATTCATATATTTTCAAAATCTAACCAAAATAAGATTCCATGAATTTCTGGGGCATTACAATCACCCCACCTTTTTAGGAATTGTGTCCTCACAATTTTCTCATTTTGACTTTAAACATTTCCAGATTTTATAAAATCTATCAAACATTGCATAAGCAAACAATTTAGTCAAAACAACCATAAATATTAAACTTTTTAGGAATTTAGATTTTACCTTCCACTGCAAAAAGCTTAGGGTAATCCATCTTTATATTATCCTCTAACTCCCATGTACAATCATTAGGGTCTAGGCTCCATTGAACCTTTACCAATTTCAGAGTTTTGCTCCTCAACTTCTTTTCCTCTTTAGCTAAAATCCCCACTGGTTCTTTCTCATAGACCAAATTTGGATTTATTTGGACTTGAGTTGGTTTCTCTAGAATTTCCTCTTTATCATGCACCCATCTCCTAAGTTGTGACACATGAAATACATTGTGCATTGCACTCATCTCTTCTGGTAGCTCCAACTTATATGCTAATGAACCTATTCTTTCCAAAATCTTGTAAGGTCCAACATATCTTGGGGTAAGTTTTCCCTGCTTGCCAAATCTTAGCACCTTCTTCATAGGTGAAACTTTGATGAAAACATAATCACCAACTTCATATTCTACCTGCTTCCTCCTTTCATCTGCAAACTTCTTTTGCCTATCTTGAGCTGCTGCCATTCTTCTCCTCACCAGTTTAATTTTCTCTGTAGTCTCTTTAACATACTCAGGCCCTAAGACAGCCTTTTCTCATGCTTCAACCCAACATATTGGTGACAAACATGGTTTGCCATACAAGGCTTCAAATGGTGCCATGCCTATGGTGCTTTGATAACTATTGTTATATGTAAATTCAGCCAAATGGAGGTGATCTTCCCAATTACCTCCAAAGTCCAATGCACATGCCCTCAACAAATCCTCCAAAACTTTATTTATTACTTCAGTTTGACCATTTGATTGGGGGTGGTACGCAGTACTCAAACATAATTCACTCCCCATGGCTTTCTGAAAGCTCTTCCAAAATCTGGATGTAAAGATTGTGTCCCTATCACTCACTATAGTTTTAGGGATTCCATGCAACCTTACTACTTCTCTCATGAATATTTGAGCTAGTTTAGGTGCATTTCTTTCTGCCTTCACTGGTATAAAGTGTGCTACTTTAGTCAGTCTATCAACTACCACCCAAATGCTTGTATTTCCTCTCTTTGATCTAGGCAGACCATCTATGAAATCCATAGATATATCTTTCCACTTCCATTGTGGTATGCTTAGAGGTTGTAATAGGCCTGAGGGTTTTTGGGTTTCTGCCTTGACTTGTTGGCAAGTCATACACTTTGCAACATGTTTAGCCACATCAGTTTTCATCCCTCTCCACCAATAATCCCTCTTCAAGTTTTGGTACATCTTGGTACTACCGGGATGTATAGAATATTTGCTCCTATGATATTCATTAAGTATCTCTTCCTTTAATCCCATATCCTTTGGAACACATATCCTACCTTTATTCCTTAAGTAACCATTCTTATCAATGTGGTAGTTTATTACTTCTTCTCCTTTTTCTATTAGAGTTTTCTTTTCTAATAGATCAGGATCTTCCTCTTGCATTTTCCCCACTTTCAAAATTAAATCTGATTGCAGAGTTATCAAACTTAATTTTCCTTTACTCCCTTCTTCAATCATCTCCATGTTTACCTTATTATTTTCCTCAATTTCCAAATCAGTAAGTAGAGATAAATTTCTGAATTCTTCTATCATTAACATGGCTACTTTAGCATGCTGTCTGCTCAAAGCATCTGCAACCTTATTAGCTTTTCCTGGTGTATAAAGTATGTCTAAATCATATGCTGCTAGAAACTCAACCCATCTATGCTGCCTCATATTCAAATCTTTTTGTGAAAAGATATATTTCAATGCCTTATGGTCAGTGTATAAAATAAACTTAGCACCTAGGAGATAATGTCTCCAGAGCTTTAGTGCATACACTACTGCTGCCAACTCAAGATCATGGGTTGCATACTTTGATTCATGTGGCTTCAATTATCTTGATGCATAGGCTATAACTTGGTCTTGCTGCATCAATACAGCTCCTAGCCCAGAACCACTTGCATCAGTATAAACAATCAAATCCTCATTTCCTTCTGGTACTCTCAATACTGGTGCTTTGACTAAGGCCTCCTTGATTTTACTAAAGGCTTGTTCACATTTCTCAGTCCATATAAAGGGTTGGTTCTTTCTAGTTAGGTTGGTAAGAGGTGATGACATCTTAGAAAAATCTTTTATAAATCTTCTATAATACCCTGCCATTCCCATATATGACCTAACTTCTCCTACTGTGCTTGGCCTTTTCCATGCTTGGATAGCCACTATTTTATTGGGGTTTACTGAAATGCCTTTGGCAGATATAACATGCCCAAGGAAATGCACTTCTTCTTTCCAAAATGCACACTTAGAAAATTTTGCCTTTAAATCTTTTTCTCTTAATCTAGACAAAACAAGGTGTAAGTGATTTTCATGTTCCTCTACTGTTTTAAAATAAATCAAAATATCATCAATAAAAATCAATACAAACTTGTCTAAATAATCCCTGAATATCCTATTCATTATGTCTACAAAGTATGATGGGGCATTTGTCAACCCAAATGGCATGACAAGAAACTCATATAAACCATACCTAGTGTTAAAGGCTGTATACTTAACACTTGAGTTCTCAACCTTCATCTGATGAAATCCAGATGCCAAGTCTAATCTAGAGAATATTTTTGCCCCAGTAAGTTGATCAAAAAGATCATCAATTCTAGGTAAGGGGTACTTGTTTTTGATAGTGACTTTGTTTAGCTCCCTGTAATCTATGCACATTCTCAAAGTGCCATCATGTTTTCTTACAAACACTACTGGAGCACCCCAGCATGAATTACTTGGTCTTATAAATCCTTTGCTTTCCAACTCTTCTAAATGTTTCTTCAATTCCTTCAACTCACTTGGCCCCATCCTAGTGGGTTTTTTAATAATTGGACTTGCTCCTGGTATCAGACTAATCTGAAATTCCACTGGTCTGTGGTGTGGAACACCCTCAACTTCTCCAAACACATCTAAGTATTCGTTAATTATGGGGATTTCTTCAATAGAAGGCTCACTGGAATCCTTATTTAAGTCAATCAATTGATATAATTTTCTTTCTTTAGCTATTTCACACAAAATTGTGATTCTTTGACCTCTAGAATTTTGTAATGATATGGTGGATGAGTCTAAATTAATTATGGCTTTGTATTGCCTTAACCAGTCTACACCCAATATAATACCTATATTTGGGTAATTTAAAACATATAAATTGGAAATAAAAACATTTCCTCCTATGTTTAATTCCACATCCACACAAATCATGTTTAAAACACTAGAACTCCCCAATGGGCTTTGCACTAACAAAGGAGTTTCAACCAGTATGCAATTTAATTTAAGCAATGCAACTAATTCATGGGAAATCAGAGAATGTGTTGCCCTTGTGTCATACACTACTGATATAGGTAGGGTACAAATAAATAAGGTACCTTCCATGTAACGACCCGAATTTCCAGACCCGGAAAATCGAACCATTTTAGTTAAGAAGAAGAGGTAGAAGAAGAAAAATAGAAAACAACATCAGAATCTAACCATCACAGCGGAATAAAATATAATATATATCAACAGATCTTTACACAAATAAAAAACTATATCTGTTTTATATAATATAGCATCAGAGTATACACCAGAGAACACATAACATACAACTGGACAATAACCATATCATGTCCTCAATACAACAGAGTACAACAATCAACACAGCGGAATAATAATAGCAAGTACGAGAGTACGTATCGTCATCCAGCTCGTCTCCTGAGCTCCACAGCATCATATCCTATAACCTATAATACTCGGTCTGACCCGAGCATTATATAAAACAATACCCGAGTCAGTTTGGAATACCAGCGTGAGAAAATCACACTCAATTGATTATTAAAGTTTCAAAAATCCTTTTGAAAATAAAAGCATCTCGTAAGACCGCGCCACAAATAAACATGTCGGGTTTTTACCTTACGATAGCTAAAACACTTTATATCAAAATCCTCTGATATTATAATAGTGTCTACAAAAAGTAAAATAGAATCTAGCTGAAATGCTTGCATCTCACATTTCAACAATAGTTGGGCACAATCAAAACCGTACAGGCACGTAGGGAGAATGGATTTCCAACGAATGACTAGGCACTGGGGTACCACCTGTCACAGTACGTGGCCTAGATCACAGTACCGAGGAGTACGCCCGCTCCCCTGCAACACAAGGCCGGAATCATCCCTTACTGGATAATTCCAAATAAAATCACCCCACTGTTGGGATCAGCAACCGCACCACTAAGCCGAAATAAAAGGGACATCTAGACAGGGATGACCTTACTCTCAAGTGGGGGCTACCCACGAAGCCTTGCTGCATAACCCCTGATTTTCAGTCATTCCCGGTTGATGAGGCTCGAGGCTAAACGATACCTTTTCAGAACATATCCCTTAGAATGCCCATCGTCCACCTGACGATGTCACGAAAGCATTCGTCCATACAAGTCCGTCCCGGGTCCGAACGGAACCGAAGGCACTATTCCTACTACATCCATTTTGGAAATATCCTCAGGATTAGTAGCGACTAGCCCTTGCACTTCACTGCTCCATCTTCGACTCTGAACACGTTACACGAAACGTACAAACCGAATCGAAGTGGTATTCGAGTCTCCAGACCTAGAATCCCGGTATACGGAAACCCGATCCCGGTCTCTTCGAAACGATCAGCGCATTTGGCCAATATTGATAGTCGGTTATTTAACTATCAATTAACATCCACAAGCAACCATCACACAATAAATAATTTCCCACATTATTTATTAACCTCAAATATCTTTCCAAGATATATTCCTATTTTCAAACTCCTTTTGAAACAATTTCAAAACAGTTTCCACTTATGGAATACATTTCCCAAATAATTATTTTCACTGAATCACCAAGTACAAAATACTTTAGATTTTAAAATAATTTAAAAACACTTATCATAAATATATTTTATAATATTGAACTTAAACTACTTTAATACTTTATTAAAAATATATACTTTAAAATAAACCACTTTATAAATATAAACTAAATTTCTCCTTTTAAAACATTATAGCAAATCACTTTTATATAATTACTACAATAATAGATTTTTGAAAATACTACTTTAGGCCTTAACATTTAGAAATAAATCAATTTTCTAAAATATGCTTTTTTTAAAACAAATTAGAACCTTTAACTTATATTAAAAATTGCTTTGAAAACGTACTTGGCTATCCAGAGAAATACCCTTCTCATTTCCATCTTTTAAAAATAAATCAACATTTATTTTTAAACCAATCCATATTCTTTTATAAATTCCCACCTTGAATTTATATTCTCAAATATCCCCTGATATTTTATTTTACTTTATAAACCCAGTTTACAAATTTCAAAATCTCACTTCTCTTTTAAATTCCAAATCCAAAGTATTTAAATCAAATTTATAATTGATTTCCCAATTTATTTTACTTTGAAATAAATTTCCTTACTTAATCCATTTATTTCCAAATTCATTAACTTCCAGATTTTATTTCTCATTATGATTTAAAATCTTTAAACTGAAACACAAGTTTCAGATTTCCCAAGTTCCTTCTTTCTTTTTAATTACATTTAAACATTGAATTAAAATAAATCATTTATTCCTTTAAATAATATTACATAAGTTTTTAAATTCAATATTTCTCGGTTTATTCAAAATTCTTCTTTTCCATATTTAATTTATTCGAATTCACTAGAATTACTTAACTTAAATTTTACTCTTTTATTTCTTTCCAAAAATCCAATTCAATTTCTTTTGATAACTCATTATACTGGGAAATTCAATCCAACCAGATTATCCAATATAAATCATCACAGGATATCAACAATCATATCACAGAATATTTAAACAAAATTAAATATTTTGAGGAATCCAGTTGGATCCCTCCAACCTGTTTCCCTGCATCCACAACGTTAGCACAATACCAATTCCACTTCGAGGTGGAATATCGCGGTATATGGGTTTTATAAAATATCATCCGCTATTATGCGGCGCATAGGGTCTCATCCGCTATATAATGCGGGAATATCAACAACTCCAATATATACATATGCCAATATGTATATATTGCTATATACTACTATATATACTATAGCACATCAATCAATGCAATCATCCAATCAATTATTTAAATTTAACCATTTAAATTTAATCAAAATTCAACCGAGTGAGATTAACTCACCTTTGATTTTAGTTTGCAGTCTATTCCACTCCAGTTCCATTCCGACTTGTATTTTCTCGATTTTAGACCTTGTAAAAATATTTATATAGTCTATTAACATTTGAATTAATCGAACAATGTATTTTCCTAAGATTTCAGACCTTAACAACATTATAAAGTTATAAATACTCGAACTTATTGAACACTTCCCTTTAGATAAATTTACTAGCTAATTATTTATTTAAAATTTCTTTAAATAAATATTCTTTAGTAACTAAAAATAAACATTTTTACGACTGATTTACTGATCATTCTCAAACAGTTCACTGATGTATTATATATATTTTCAAATTTATATATCAAGACTGTAGATTTTCCTTTTCTGTTATTTGCCTACTTCAGCATTCTAAAACAAGTTGATTAACTAATAAAAATTAAACATATAACAAATTACAGGAAGGGATAAAACAATACCCTAACGAATATCTGCTACCGAACGACGTCGATCACCACACATCGATGACCCACTCCGCAGCCCTTACCCATTACGAAATCGACTCCATACCCAAAGTCCACGTCGATGGTCGAACAAAACAGACCCGAAGCCCTAGATCCCAATTCACTCGACTTCACTGTCGATTTCTCCAAGCCCATGCAATCGCGATGACAGCCACTGCCCTAGCCTCGCCGAACCACCGGCCTCGCGAGCTTTCCCCCGACACCTCAACGCGATCGACCCCCTTCGCGAGTGCACCGGCCTCGTTTCCTGCCATTGACGAACGATCGAGCTGCCCCATCCTCTTCCGATCGAAGTTCGATCTCGAGTAACAGAGGAGAAGGAAAAGAATTGTTTGGTTTTGAATTTCGAACTGAACTAGAGAGGAAAGAAGAAAGGCTCGCGTCCAGGATTCCTTCCGCCATTTTTCTTTAGACGCGATATCCCACTTTCTTTTTTTCTTTTGCCTGGAAATGGAAGGAGGTGTTTATTTCTTCCTTAAGTTTTGAAAAGCTCGGCCACGATTTAAGTAAAGGAGAGGGGACATGATTTGAACGAGAGAAAAGGATACGGGGCCATGCCTTGAAACGAAGGGGTAAGCTTTGCACGATAAATTTCGTGATCTTCGGCATGATTTAAGGAGACAACGTGCTGATGGAAAAGGAATTCCAGCTAATGTTGACCCAATTTTAAATTTAAAATTTAAATCAACTTCGATTTAACTTTCAACGCATTTACTTACCGTAAGGTCACACCACAACTCCGAAAAATACGAAATTTGAAATTCGATAATAATTCAATATTACGGACCCAATGGAACTGGTTTCGTCGAATTCCGAGACTGTGCCTCGGAAGGCTATTTTTAAATATCGATTCAAACGATATAATTTCAAAACTGAACAAAACAGTTTGAAATTACATTCTGAAGCTTCTATTATCTTCAGTATTATCATTACGAATTTTACGAGCTTTCAAAATATTTTTAATTAGCTTAGAATGCCCGATTTACTATTTTATCCAACTTCAAATAAATTAAATTTAATAATTAAATTACTCAATAACAGCGATATTTGAAATTTAAGTTTATAATTAACTTCTGAATATTTAAAATTAATTAAATATTCCAATTTCAAATATACAAAAATTCCGGGTCGTCACATTCCTCCCCCCTTAAAAGAATTTCGTCCCCGAAATTTCCAGTTAAGAGAAATGATTCGATACCCGTTCTATTTCCCCAATCCAAATAGTTTTTAACAATTAACCCAACAAATCTTTGATTAATGGTACACTAATCATCTTTTAACTTCCCAACTTATCCATAAGTCTCAACCCATAATACTTACTTAACAATTCAAATTTAAATTTGAATTCAATTTTGAATTATCAAAATTTTCTCAAAATTTTTCTAACTCCCTAAATTTCCGAAAAATTTCGCCAGCGTCTCCTTTGCGCGGCTAGCTCGGTACTACTACAAAATGGCTCTACGGCCCCCCAATCTCAAAAAGAAAACAAAAGGCCAAGTGGCTGGATCAAAACCCAATCAAATTTCATATAGAAATTCAAATACATACCTTTTTGTCGGGCCATTAAATTTTATCTTCTAAAATCAAAAATCCCAATTTATCCATTGCTTTTATACACCTGTATATCCTACTAAGCAATAATATTCAATCACAATTCCAAAGTCATTTTATACTTTCCTTTACAAATTTTCAACATTTGTTTTACTTAAGCCCGTACGATGCACATATATTATCCGTACGCAATATCACATTCGATCGCTCAATCGATCACACAATTTCACTTCCGAACTAGTATCGTCCACCCGACTTCCTAGTGCAGACTCAGATCTGGTTTCTTGATCAGAAACCGTTATTCTCCTTGCATAGCCACCAACTATGATAGAGAATATCCAGAATCAATCAACAATCCATATCCAGGTTCGCCGTTGAAAATCGAGTGAAAAATCCTAATTCGGATCGATAAAACTATCTCGAAATTCTGTGTTCGACATCTGGACCAAATAGCTATGCGAATAAAATAATATACGTACATCTTACGTATAAATTCCGATTGATTTCAATTATATCAATTTCTTTTATTCACATTCATTTTGATTGTTATTCACTTATCCACAACTATCCCATTTCACAACTTCAGTTTTAGTCTTCATTCCACTATTCACTTAGTATATTTTTTTTTTCCATTCCAAAAATTACTAATTATATTTCCAATACAAATTTTCTTAAGAATTTCATTCTTCAATTCTTAAGTTCAATATAAATTTTTCTTATATTTATTTACTACTTCACCACCGAAGTGTATATATTCAAATTGAACTCCCATTCCATATGAATTCCAATTTACTTCAATTTACTACTTCATTTCAAAATTAAATACTTATTCCACATTTTCAATTCAGATTTCCATTTCCAATTTTTCTTTCTTAAATTCAATTCATCTCCAACTTCTGAATATTGAATTTTATTTAGCTCGAAAACAATCCAAGTTAATTCATTCAATAACCATTTCTCAACTTATTTAAACCACTCCTCTGTTTGAGTTCAGTTTCCATTCAACATTTACTTAAGTCAATAACTTAAGTTTATTTTCCATTTAACCAACCCTTTAAAGTTTTATTTCCATCTTTCATTTGATTCTTATTTAATCAAATTCCATCCATTTATTTATTTAATATAATTGGTTTATTCACTCAATCATTATGAATTTTATTTTCCATACTCAATTCATCTGGAATTATTTTATTAATAACCAGGCCATTTCCAATTTATTTTCACTTATTTGGATTTCATTCGCAATTCAAACCATCACTATGTTAATCCAATTTCATTTACTCACAATTCAATTTCATTAACTAATTTATTATCTAATTAGTTCCTCCGCTGGTTAAAATTAAATACTTGCTTTTTAATTCCAAATATCACTTCACTTAATTATCTTAAGTTCAATTTATTTTATAATTCAAGTTTGGATTTATTTAAAAATTAAGATTGCTCATCTTAGTCGTTTCCATTTGATAATTACAATTTCAAATTATAACTCTTAATGGTTCAAAGAAATGAATTCCCATTTATGACTTACAATTTCATTTCTATTCATAAGTTTTAACTTACTTAAGATCTGGGACTATTCATTTAAGTCCATTTTCATCTTTATAATCAAATTTCAAATTATTACACTTAAGAACTTAAGAATATGAATTTCTTTACACAATTATAAGCATTTTACATTACCTTTATATCCAATTCAATTCGACTTCAACTTATTTACATTTAATTCAATTCCAATTCTCAATTTTATTTAACTTATCTTAAGTTAAATTCAAATATATTTTATTCACCTTCATATACTCAAATTAAATTTTAATTCCAGGATACACATTTATACGAGTTTTACAATTCATTCACCTTCAAGTTCTCTAACTCTTTTATCTACCAACTTATATTACTCATTTAGTTATTTTCATCTCATAATTATAATCCAAGAATTAAACTTTCATTCCCTTCTTATTTCAATCAACTTCATTCTATATTTTATATTGTTGATTCATTTAAATTTCCACATTTATATTTTAAATAGAATTCCGAGAATTCAATTGCCCGGTTTTATTTCAAAACCATTTTGAATCCATAAATAACTCATACACATCTGGTATATCACCTCAAATCCCAATTTCCAAAATAATCTGCTTTTACCAAACAATTTTCCCTTTGAATTTCAAAACCAACCCAGTTCACAATCACTTCCAATTTAAAACAGTTTGGTAGCAATTTCTCTTTGGAAACTCGAAAATGAACACCGATGATGTCGCGATCATCATCGGAATTATTTTCCAGCGACCGAAAGAGAATTTAATGCTTTTATCACTTTAAAACATTTCAAACATTTTTAATTCCTAAATCCCAACAGATTTCAATTCAATTTTCAAAATATTCATGAAATAATATCACCATTATTTCCCCAAAACCTTTGAAACTATTTTAAATCCAAAGGAATTTAAACCTTTCCCAAAACTTCAAATTCAAAATCCATTCAACTTAATATCCAAACATTACTCTGGAATTCTACATTTACAAATTTCATTTGTTTATGAATTTATCTCATTTGATTATAAATCCATTTGTAATTCACATTTGTATATAAAGGTTATCTCAATTTATAAATTTCATTTATAATCTATATTTCAAATTCCATTTGTTATATCAATTTATTTTTCAACTTGGTTAGAAACTTTCAATTTCTTATTCAATTTTACACTTAAATGATAATAATTTAATATTATCACTTCTTAACAACCAAGCAACCAAATACTATAATAATTTACAAAAATTATATCTTTTGTATACAAAAATAATTTGGGTAAAATTATTTCATTACCCTATTTAAAACAATACTGTGTCGAACTGTTCTATTCAAGTGTTTAGAAACCCCTTCGATACAGTTGTCCAGACTGTGCCGACGAAGGTTCATATGCCACTCAATAAATCAACCAACACAATATAAAACCATTTTATATTTACTAACAAATACGCGCTCATATCTATTAGTACTCTCAAAATTCCCAACAGAGCCAAGGTTATCGCCAGCCTAAGCTCTGATACCACTGTAACGACCCGAATTTCCAGACCCGGAAAATCGAACCATTTTAGTTAAGAAGAAGAGGTAGAAGAAGAAAAATAGAAAACAACATCAGAATCTAACCATCGCAGCGGAATAAAATATAATATATATCAACAGATCTTTACACAAATCAAAAACTATATCTGTTTTATATAATATAGCATCAGAGTATACACCAGAGAACACATAACATACAACTGGACAATAACCATATCATGTCCTCAATACAACAGAGTACAACAATCAACACAGCGGAATAATAATAGCAAGTACGAGAGTACGTATCGTCATCCAGCTCGTCTCCTGAGCTCCACAGCATCATATCCTGTAACCTATAATACTCGGTCTGACCCGAGCATTATATAAAACAATACCCGAGTCAGTCTGGAATACCAGCGTGAGAAAATCACACTCAATTGATTATTAAAGTTTCAAAAATCCTTTTGAAAATAAAAGCATCTCGTAAGACCGCGCCACAAATAAACATGTCGGGTTTTTACCTTACGATAGCTAAAACACTTTATATCAAAATCCTCTGATATTATAATAGTGTCTACAGAAAGTAAAATAGAATCTAGCTGAAATGCTTGCATCTCACATTTCAACAATAGTTAGGCACAATCAAAACCATACAGGCACGTAGGGAGAATGGATTTCCAACGAATGACTAGGCACTGGGGTACCACCTGTCACAGTACGTGGCCTAGATCACAGTACCGAGGAGTACGCCCGCTCCCCTGCAACACAAGGCCGGAATCATCCCTTACTGGATAATTCCAAATAAAATCACCCCACGGTTGGGATCAGCAACCGCACCACTAAGCCGAAATAAAAGGGACATCTAGACAGGGATGACCTTACTCTCAAGTGGGGGCTACCCACGAAGCCTTGCTGCATAACCCCTGATTTTCAGTCATTCCCGGTTGATGAGGCTCGAGGCTAAACGATACCTTTTCAGAACATATCCCTTAGAATGCCCATCGTCCACCTGACGATGTCACGAAAGCATTCGTCCATACAAGTCCGTCCCGGGTCCGAACGGAACCGAAGGCACTATTCCTACTACATCCATTTTGGAAATATCCTCAGGATTAGTAGCGACTAGCCCTTGCACTTCACTGCTCCATCTTCGACTCTGAACACGTTACACGAAACGTACAAACCGAATCGAAGTGGTATTCGAGTCTCCAGACCTAGAATCCCGGTATACGGAAACCCGATCCCGGTCTCTTCGAAACGATCAGCGCATTTGGCCAATATTGATAGTCGGTTATTTAACTATCAATTAACATCCACAAGCAACCATCACACAATAAATAATTTCCCACATTATTTATTAACCTCAAATATCTTTCCAAGATATATTCCTATTTTCAAACTCCTTTTGAAACAATTTCAAAACAGTTTCCGCTTACGGAATACATTTCCCAAATAATTATTTTCACTGAATCACCAAGTACAAAATACTTTAGATTTTAAAATAATTTAAAAACACTTATCATAAATATATTTTATAATATTGAACTTAAACTACTTTAATACTTTATTAAAAATATATACTTTAAAATAAACCACTTTATAAATATAAACTAAATTTCTCCTTTTAAAACATAATAGCAAATCACTTTTATATAATTACTACAATAATAGATTTTTGAAAATACTACTTTAGGCCTTAACATTTAGAAATAAATCAATTTTCTAAAATATGCTTTTTTTTAAACAAATTAGAACCTTTAACTTATATTAAAAATTGCTTTGAAAACGTACTTGGCTATCTAGAGAAATACCCTTCTCATTTCCATCTTTTAAAAATAAATCAACATTTATTTTTAAACCAATCCATATTCTTTTATAAATTCCCACCTTGAATTTATATTCTCAAATATCCCCTGATATTTTATTTTACTTTATAAACCCAGTTTACAAATTTCAAAATCTCACTTCTCTTTTAAATTCTAAATCCAAAGTATTTAAATCAAATTTATAATTGATTTCCCAATTTATTTTACTTTGAAATAAATTTCCTTACTTAATCCATTTATTTCCAAATTCATTAACTTCCAGATTTTATTTCTCATTATGATTTAAAATCTTTCAACTGAAACACAAGTTTCAGATTTCCCAAGTTCCTTCTTTCTTTTTAATTACATTTAAACATTGAATTAAAATAAATCATTTATTCCTTTAAATAATATCACATAAGTTTTAAATTCAATATTTCTCGGTTTATTCAAAATTCTTCTTTTCCATATTTAATTTATTCGAATTCACTAGAATTACTTAACTTAAATTTTACTCTTTTATTTCTTTCCAAAAATCCAATTCAATTTCTTTTGATAACTCATTATACTGGGAAATTCAATCCAACCAGATTATCCAATATAAATCATCACAGGATATCAACAATCATATCACAGAATATTTAAACAAAATTAAATATTTTGAGGAATCCAGTTGGATCCCTCCAACCTGTTTCCCTGCATCCACAACGTTAGCACAATACCAATTCCACTTCGAGGTGGAATATCGCGGTATATGGGTTTTATAAAATATCATCCGCTATTATGCGGCGCATAGGGTCTCATCCGCTATATAATGCGGGAATATCAACAACTCCAATATATACATATGCCAATATGTATATATTGCTATATACTACTATATATACTATAGCACATCAATCAATGCAATCATCCAATCAATTATTTAAATTTAACCATTTAAATTTAATCAAAATTCAACCGAGTGAGATTAACTCACCTTTGATTTTAGTTTGCAGTCTATTCCACTCCAGTTCCATTCCGACTTGTATTTTCTCGATTTTAGACCTTGTAAAAATATTTATATAGTCTATTAACATTTGAATTAATCGAACAATGTATTTTCCTAAGATTTCAGACCTTAACAACATTATAAAGTTATAAATACTCGAACTTATTGAACACTTCCCTTTAGATAAATTTACTAGCTAATTATTTATTTAAAATTTCTTTAAATAAATATTCTTTAGTAACTAAAAATAAACATTTTTACGACTGATTTACTGATCATTCTCAAACAGTTCACTGATGTATTATATATATTTTCAAATTTATATATCAAGACTGTAGATTTTCCTTTTCTGTTATTTGCCTACTTCAGCATTCTAAAACAAGTTGATTAACTAATAAAAATTAAACATATAACAAATTACAGGAAGGGATAAAACAATACCCTAACGAATATCTGCTACCGAACGACGTCGATCACCACACATCGATGACCCACTCCGCAGCCCTTACCCATTACGAAATCGACTCCATACCCAAAGTCCACGTCGATGGTCGAACAAAACAGACCCGAAGCCCTAGATCCCAATTCACTCGACTTCACTGTCGATTTCTCCAAGCCCATGCAATCGCGATGACAGCCACTGCCCTAGCCTCGCCGAACCACCGGCCTCGCGAGCTTTCCCCCGACACCTCAACGCGATCGACCCCCTTCGCGAGTGCACCGGCCTCGTTTCTTGCCATTGACGAACGATCGAGCTGCCCCATCCTCTTCCGATCGAAGTTCGATCTCGAGTAACAGAGGAGAAGGAAAAGAATTGTTTGGTTTTGAATTTCGAACTGAACTAGAGAGGAAAGAAGAAAGGCTCGCGTCCAGGATTCCTTCCGCCATTTTTCTTTATACGCGATATCCCACTTTCTTTTTTTCTTTTGCCTGAAAATGGAAGGAGGTGTTTATTTCTTCCTTAAGTTTTGAAAAGCTCGGCCACGATTTAAGTAAAGGAGAGGGGACATGATTTGAACGAGAGAAAAGGATACGGGGCCATGCCTTGAAACGAAGGGGTAAGCTTTGCACGATAAATTTCGTGATCTTCGGCATGATTTAAGGAGACAACGTGCTGATGGAAAAGGAATTCCAGCTAATGTTGACCCAATTTTAAATTTAAAATTTAAATCAACTTCGATTTAACTTTCAACGCATTTACTTACCGTAAGGTCACACCACAACTCCGAAAAATACGAAATTTGAAATTCGATAATAATTCAATATTACGGACCCAATGGAACTGGTTTCGTCGAATTCCGAGACTGTGCCTCGGAAGGCTATTTTTAAATATCGATTCAAACGATATAATTTCAAAACTGAACAAAACAGTTTGAAATTACATTCTGAAGCTTCTATTATCTTCAGTATTATCATTACGAATTTTACGAGCTTTCAAAATATTTTTAATTAGCTTAGAATGCCCGATTTACTATTTTATCCAACTTCAAATAAATTAAATTTAATAATTAAATTACTCAATAACAGCGATATTTGAAATTTAAGTTTATAATTAACTTTTGAATATTTAAAATTAATTAAATATTCCAATTTCAAATATACAAAAATTCCGGGTCGTCACATTCCACTTGACCATGGTTTTCTGCAATAGCTTCTACTGTGGATTTTCTTTTGCTCTCCAAACTTGCTAGCTTCCCTTGCTGTTTATACTCAGGGCAATTCCTCTTGATATGTCCCTCCTTACCACATAGGTAGCACTTGAAAGCTCCTCCCTTCAATTCTGGGCACCTTGGTTTGATATGTCCTTCTTTTCCACAATGATGACATGTTATTTTCCTCTTTGTATCAGTGGTCTTAATATCATGGGTTTTCTTGCTTTCTGTCTCCTCCTTCTTTTTGTCATAAGGGTGATACCTTCCCTTATTTTTCTTATTGTTGTTATTCTTAAAACTCTTATACTTCTCCCTTTCCTTGTCATGTTGCTCAAATTTTAAGGCCAGATCAATGACCTGATCAAAAGTTTTATCTGCATATGGCAACATAGCCCTACTAAGTCCTGGGTTTAAACCCTTAATATACCTATCATTCTTTGATGCCTCATCAGCCACAAGCATAGCTTCATACTTAGACAAGCCCTCAAACTTATGAGTATATTCAGTCACATTAAAAGTTCCCTGCCTAAGCCTGATGAATTCATCAAGCAATAGAGTTTTGGCTGATGCTGGAACAAATCTAGCTTCCAACATCTCCTTGAATTGATTCCAAGTAATTTCATTCTCAATCCTCCCAGCTATGACTACCTCCCACCAACTTAAAGCCACACCTTTCAGTTGTCTTGAGGCCACTTGCCTCTTCCTTTGATCATCCAATTGCATGTCATTGAAAATTCTGTCCAGTGTTCTCAACCATGCTTGAATTTCCATCACATTTTCAGTTCCTTCAAAGCTCTTGCCTCCTAAATTGGTATAAGTCTTTAATAGTTTGGAAAGTTCCTCATGTGGGTTCTCAAGTCTCTGCCCTACTCCATCCCTTAAAGCCCTCATAAAGTCTTGCATATCAAGCATTTGTGGTGTACTTGATCCTGCATTGTGATGAGATCCTCTTCCTACCCTGATTGGATAACTAGAGTATGGGTAAATGGGGTTAGTTTATCATGGATATATATATTTTTTTTATCTGAATTATTATTTTACTCAAACAAACAATCAGTGCATACACATGGTTATAATACTTCAATCAATCAATACAATCATTCTTAGCTATGTATAATTTTAACATAGCTCTGATACCAAATGAAATGACCCTAGTTATTTCACCTAAATTTTTTTTCCTAGAGTCATTTAGCCTTTTTACTAAATTATCCAGGATCCTAATTTTTCTACTAATATATTTATATCAGTTTGTTAATAAATATATTCACATACATATGAAGATGTATGTGACCCCCCTTGCTTGGATCAGAGTGTAATTATTTAGCAAGAGTGCATCCTGATTGAATTTGAATTTCTAATCAACCAGTTCATAGCTCATTTTTCCAAAATATTGATATTTGAGTCAGGGTAATGAATCCCATAATCATATGCAATCCATACTTACTAATTCTTGACCATTTCTATAGTGATTGTCTGTTAGTTTGAGATAGCAAAGTGATCTCAGATTATATATAGCAAGCCACCATAATTTTAGTTTGATTATTTGCTATTTGATCAAAGCCAGAAAGGAAAATGATATATTCATTTATCATTTTCAACACAAGTGATTTTTGTCCAAATTCCTTTACTTATAACCAAGCCAGTTTAGTAATTCTTTCATGATCTATATGGTTGTATTTTTCTGGACCAAATTTATTCCCTAATCCCTGAGTTACCTCAGTTGGCATCTAATTTACAGGTTGCTTTGCTGGATTTAGAGAATCCAGATCTTATGGTCACTTGGTAAAAGTAATAGTTAAGTAAAATGTGTGCATATCATCTGTGTTGTACTCTCTAGACTAAGAAAGCTTCTCAAGAATAAAAGAGAATGGCTCAAGTATTCGAAAATGTCTTTGTACATGCAATTGCAAAGGAAGCTTCAGATTTTTACAAATGCATTTCCTTCCTTTACACCCAAAAACTCTGGTCATCTTGATCAACCCATACCTCACTATTTTGAAGTGGGTTAACTTCATGACTGGATCATCAAAACATTAGAGCCTGACTATTGCAAGGTGAATTCAGATTTAAGACACTTGGAAAATCTCTTAGAACATGTACACCTCTTTTATAAATACGCAATTATATATATATATATATAGTTTCTTCTTTTATCAAAACACTTCTGCATATTATTACTAAATTCTTGAAATATTACTTCTAGCCAAAAATTCAGGTTTTTAACTTTCAAACTTAAAGTTTTATGGAACTTGTAATTAACTAATACAATATATGTATGTACATATCCATTTCTCAAATATAGGCATATGTCAATTACAGATTTCCACCATGATACTCAAGTATATATTTTCTTGCATAGATTCAACTAAGTCTTTGGTTAATCCCAAACTCAATGCATTGCTAGATTCAATTAAAAAAACTAAATAAATCCAAACATTCAAGATCATTACATAACAACCAAAGCAGAACTATAAAAACTTCCCAGATTACACGCAAATAATTCATTCTAAGTTCTTATTTAATTCTAATTTAGCATGCCTATCCAATCATTCTCATTAGCCATAGCAGCTTCCTATTTAGATCCAGCATTCCCTGTAAGAGCATTAGAGGCTGCCTCATTTTAAATGAGACACCCCAGATGCCATAAGCAAACAAGGGTCAGATACAAGATCTGGTATGAGCAATATCAAAAATTCCATGATATTAAGTAAATAAGTGAGACATAAACATTTTGTATAGGTTGGCATAGCTTCTTTGATAAATTTGCCTGACTTGTTTATGATATATTGTGCATATATGATTAGTATTTAAAACTAATTATGTACACACATTCAACTATGCAAACATATATTTCAAATAGAAATACTCAGGAACTGTCATTGCACTAGTCCAACCAACCTAGGAATAACACAACTTCCTACTTCATCAATTTGAGGTTGCATTTACCAACTTTCTTCCTAGCCTCATCTGCCATAAAGGAATCACGGGGACACATTGCAATAAAATAATTCACAATATTGCACAAAGATCTCAGGGCTTAAACAAGCCATGTGCCAACTTGCATACTTTAAATACAACAAGCATTTCAGCAGTCTTCTTGGCTCATAATCCTTAGTTTATTTACTAAGTGTTCATGTTTGATCCTATCATAAGATAGCTAGATGACTGAATCGCAGTGTTCATGAAACATTATATAGAGCTTACAAGCATAATTCAAGAACAAGCTAACTTTCATATCCAGGGAAATCATATTTTCAAATATTCTGGCTTAAAGAAAATACAAGAATATTTATAACTGTGAATAGAGACTAGGAATGTGGGTTATTGTTGTTTCATAAGCAACCATGTTTGAACTAAATTCAAGATCTAGCTTAAACAAGATTTCTAGCTCATGGTTTTCTATTTGATCAAGGGTTCAGCACTTTTGGATGTTTCCATTGCAACCTTGAATCTTTCATTTGAGCTTCAGCACTTACATAAGTGTAATGCAACTCATATATATATATATTTGATTTCTATATTTGTCATGCCATATCTAAACCAGTTACAAGTATTCTCTATTTACTTTCATAATTTCACACTTTAACATTTCTGGATATAGCTAAACAGAGCAAAATACTCAGCTATCAAAACAATCAAAAGCATTCAGAAACACCCATTAAAGCTTCCATTAAAACCATAGTAATAAAATCCAAAATATGTAGAAAATAATACAAGCTTGGCTGCCTCATAACAGGACTTAATGCCATGGGTTTAGTGAGATTACTCACAGAAAAATGCTTCTCTTGCTTAATCCAGAAAAGAAACCTTTTTAAAACTTGCTTTCCTACTTGCAAATATTTTCTTCTTTGTTTTCTTTAATGTCTTGGGTAACAAATGATCTTTCTGGTTTATACTTGGATTTATAAGAGAGGTTTTTTTTTCTAGGGTTTTATCATTGTAAAATCCCATTCCTACCCTGGGCAAGATTCATGCATTCTGCATTTCAGATTTGCTTATTTTTCACCCTTAATACCCCAGCCATTTGATGCTTATCTCCCCTTTTTACTTTTCCAAAATATCATATTCTTATCAAGTCATGTTAATTGTGTGTGACATTGTCACTTGTTTATTTTCTATTTTCTGCCTAAAGCAATTATTTTGCTTGCATTTTGTCTTTTGCTATTTTAGTGTTAAACTTCTCCTTGCTTATTTCTTTTTAATACTTTCAATACTTATAGAAATATACATATGCATACATATCTTCTCTAGGCTTATTTAACTCCTCCTTAATTTCAGAAAGATATGCACCTATATGTGCATCTAGGTTTTTTTTTCAAATCCTTGTGACATATATATATATATATATATATATATGGGTTTTAAATAAAATCTATTTACTGAATTCAAATCAAAACTTACTTTTCTTATTTTCTGGGATGATTTATATAATTCCAGAAATCAAATATCCATATCACAAAATCATGTTTGTAATGCTTTTTAATTCTTGTTTTAAATTCAGGAAATCTGGAGTTCTTCCTTGTGCCATATCAGTGTGCACGTGCACACATGCACACATACTTGTACACCATTAATTCCATATATTCCTATACAATTAAATTCATATATTTTCAAAATCTAACCAAAATAAGATTCCATGAATTTCTGGGGCATTACAATCACCCCACCTTTTTAGGAATTGTGTCCTCACAATTTTCTCATTTTGACTTTAAACATTTCCAGATTTTATAAAATCTATCAAACATTGCATAAGCAAACAATTTAGTCAAAACAACCATAAATATTAAACTTTTTAGGAATTTAGATTTTACCTTCCACTGCAAAAAGCTTAGGGTAATCCATCTTTATCTTATCCTCTAACTCCCATGTACAATCATTAGGGTCTAGGCTCCATTGAACCTTTACCAATTTCAGAGTTTTGCTCCTCAACTTCTTTTCCTCTTTAGCTAAAATCCCCACTGGTTCTTTCTCATAGACCAAATTTGGATTTATTTGGACTTGAGTTGGTTTCTCTAGAATTTCCTCTTTATCATGCACCCATCTCCTAAGTTGTGACACATGAAATACATTGTGCATTGCACTCATCTCTTCTGGTAGCTCCAACTTATATGCTAATGAACATATTCTTTCCAAAATCTTGTAAGGTCCAACATATCTTGGGGTAAGTTTTCCCTGCTTGCCAAATATTAGCACCTTCTTCATAGGTGAAACTTTGATGAAAACATAATCACCAACTTCATATTCTACCTGCTTCCTCCTTTCATCTGCAAACTTCTTTTGCCTATCTTGAGCTGCTGCCATTCTTCTCCTCACCAGTTCAATTTTCTCTGTAGTCTCTTTAACATACTCAGGCCCTAAGACAGCCTTTTCTCATGCTTCAACCCAACATATTGGTGACAAACATGGTTTGCCATACAAGGCTTCAAATGGTGCCATGCCTATGGTGCTTTGATAACTATTGTTATATGTAAATTCAGCCAAATGGAGGTGATCTTCCCAATTACCTCCAAAGTCCAATGCACATGCCCTCAACAAATCCTCCAAAACTTTATTTATTACTTCAGTTTGACCATCTGATTGGGGGTGGTACGCAGTACTCAAACATAATTCACTCCCCATGGCTTTCTGAAAGCTCTTCCAAAATCTGGATGTAAAGATTGTGTCCCTATCACTCACTATAGTTTTAGGGATTCCATGCAACCTTACTACTTCTCTCATGAATATTTGAGCTAGTTTAGGTGCATTTCTTTCTGCCTTCACTGGTATAAAGTGTGCTACTTTAGTCAGTCTATCAACTACCACCCAAATGCTTGTATTTCCTCTCTTTGATCTAGGCAGACCATCTATGAAATCCATAGATATATCTTTCCACTTCCATTGTGGTATGCTTAGAGGTTGTAATAGGCCTGAGGGTTTTTGGGTTTCTGCCTTGACTTGTTGGCAAGTCATACACTTTGCAACATGTTTAGCCACATCAGTTTTCATCCCTCTCCACCAATAATCCCTCTTCAAGTTTTGGTACATCTTGGTACTACCGGGATGTATAGAATATTTGCTCCTATGATATTCATTAAGTATCTCTTCCTTTAATCCCATATCCTTTGGAACACATATCCTACCTTTATTCCTTAAGTAACCATTCTTATCAATGTGGTAGTTTATTACTTCTTCTCCTTTTTCTATTAGAGTTTTCTTTTCTAATAGATCAGGATCTTCCTCTTGCATTTTCCCCACTTTCAAAATTAAATCTGATTGCAGAGTTATCAAACTTAATTTTCCTTTACTCCCTTCTTCAATCATCTCCATGTTTACCTTATTATTTTCCTCAATTTCCAAATCAGTAAGTAGAGATAAATTTCTGAATTCTTCTATCATTAACATGGCTACTTTAGCATGCTGTCTGCTCAAAGCATCTGCAACCTTATTAGCTTTTCCTGGTGTATAAAGTATGTCTAAATCATATGCTGCTAGAAACTCAACCCATCTATGCTGCCTCATATTCAAATCTTTTTGTGAAAAGATATATTTCAATGCCTTATGGTCAGTGTATAAAATAAACTTAGCACCTAGGAGATAATGTCTCCAGAGCTTTAGTGCATACACTACTGCTACCAACTCAAGATCATGGGTTGCATACTTTGATTCATGTGGCTTCAATTATCTTGATGCATAGGCTATAACTTGGTCTTGCTGCATCAATACAGCTCCTAGCCCAGAACCACTTGCATCAGTATAAACAATCAAATCCTCATTTCCTTCTGGTACTCTCAATACTGGTGCTTTGACTAAGGCCTCCTTGATTTTACTAAAGGCTTGTTCACATTTCTCAGTCCATATAAAGGGTTGGTTCTTTCTAGTTAGGTTGGTAAGAGGTGATGACATCTTAGAAAAATCTTTTATAAATCTTCTATAATACCCTGCCATTCCCATATATGACCTAACTTCTCCTACTGTGCTTGGCCTTTTCCATGCTTGGATAGCCACTATTTTATTGGGGTTTACTGAAATGCCTTTGGCAGATATAACATGCCCAAGGAAATGCACTTCTTCTTTCCAAAATGCACACTTAGAAAATTTTGCCTTTAAATCTTTTTCTCTTAATCTAGACAAAACAAGGTGTAAGTGATTTTCATGTTCCTCTACTGTTTTAGAATAAATCAAAATATCATCAATAAAAATCAATACAAACTTGTCTAAATAATCCCTGAATATCCTATTCATTATGTCTACAAAGTATGATGGGGCATTTGTCAACCCAAATGGCATGACAAGAAACTCATATAAACCATACCTAGTGTTAAAGGCTGTATACTTAACACTTGAGTTCTCAACCTTCATCTGATGAAATCCAGATGCCAAGTCTAATCTAGAGAATATTTTTGCCCCAGTAAGTTGATCAAAAAGATCATCAATTCTAGGTAAGGGGTACTTGTTTTTGATAGTGACTTTGTTTAGCTCCCTGTAATCTATGCACATTCTCAAAGTGCCATCATGTTTTCTTACAAACACTACTGGAGCACCCCAGCATGAATTACTTGGTCTTATAAATCCTTTGCTTTCCAACTCTTCTAAATGTTTCTTCAATTCCTTCAACTCACTTGGCCCCATCCTAGTGGGTTTTTTAATAATTGGACTTGCTCCTGGTATCAGACTAATCTGAAATTCCACTGGTCTGTGGTGTGGAACACCCTCAACTTCTCCAAACACATCTAAGTATTCGTTAATTATGGGGATTTCTTCAATAGAAGGCTCACTGGAATCCTTATTTAAGTCAATCAATTGATATAATTTTCTTTCTTTAGCTATTTCACACAAAATTGTGATTCTTTGACCTCTAGAATTTTGTAATGATATGGTGGATGAGTCTAAATTAATTATGGCTTTGTATTGCCTTAACCAGTCTACACCCAATATAATACCTATATTTGGGTAATTTAAAACATATAAATTGGAAATAAAAACATTTCCTCCTATGTTTAATTCCACATCCACACAAATCATGTTTAAAACACTAGAACTCCCCAATGGGCTTTGCACTAACAAAGGAGTTTCAACCAGTATGCAATTTAATTTAAGCAATGCAACTAATTCATGGGAAATCAGAGAATGTGTTGCCCCTGTGTCATACACTACTGATATAGGTAGGGTACAAATAAATAAGGTACCTTCCACTTGACCATGGTTTTCTGCAATAGCTTCTACTGTGGATTTTCTTTTGCTCTCCAAACTTGCTAGCTTCCCTTGCTGTTTATACTCAGGGCAATTCCTCTTGATATGTCCCTCCTTACCACATAGGTAGCACTTGAAAGCTCCTCCCTTCAATTCTGGGCACCTTGGTTTGATATGTCCTTCTTTTCCACAATGATGACATGTTATTTTCCTCTTTGTATCAGTGGTCTTAATATCATGGGTTTTCTTGCTTTCTGTCTCCTCCTTCTTTTTGTCATAAGGGTGATACCTTCCCTTATTTTTCTTATTGTTGTTATTCTTAAAACTCTTATACTTCTCCCTTTCCTTGTCATGTTGCTCAAATTTTAAGGCCAGATCAATGACCTGATCAAAAGTTTTATCTGCATATGGCAACATAGCCCTACTAAGTCCTGGGTTTAAACCCTTAATATACCTATCATTCTTTGATGCCTCATCAGCCACAAGCATAGCTTCATACTTAGACAAGCCCTCAAACTTATGAGTATATTCAGTCACATTAAAAGTTCCCTGCCTAAGCCTGAGAATTCATCAAGCAATAGAGTTTTGGCTGATGCTGGAACAAATCTAGCTTCCAACATCTCCTTGAATTGATTCCAAGTAATTTCATTCTCAATCCTCCCAGCTATGACTACCTCCCACCAACTTAAAGCCACACCTTTCAGTTGTCTTGAGGCCACTTGCCTCTTCCTTTGATCATCCAATTGCATGTCATTGAAAATTCTGTCCAGTGTTCTCAACCATGCTTGAATTTCCATCACATTTTCAGTTCCTTCAAAGCTCTTGCCTCCTAAATTGGTATAAGTCTTTAATAGTTTGGAAAGTTCCTCATGTGGGTTCTCAAGTCTCTGCCCTACTCCATCCCTTAAAGCCCTCATAAAGTCTTGCATATCAAGCATTTGTGGTGTACTTGATCCTGCATTGTGATGAGATCCTCTTCCTACCCTGATTGGATAACTAGAGTATGGGTAAATGGGGTTAGTTTATCATGGATATATATATTTTTTTTATCTGAATTATTATTTTACTCAAATAAACAATCAGTGCATACACATGGTTATAATACTTCAATCAATCAATACAATCATTCTTAGCTATGTATAATTTTAACATAGCTCTGATACCAAATGAAATGACCCTAGTTATTTCACCTAAATTTTTTTTTCCTAGAGTCATTTAGCCTTTTTACTAAATTATCCAGGATCCTAATTTTTCTACTAATATATTTATATCAGTTTGTTAATAAATATATTCACATACATATGAAGATGTATGTGACCCCCCTTACTTGGATCAGAGTGTAATTATTTAGCAAGAGTGCATCCTGATTGAATTTGAATTTCTAATCAACCAGTTCATAGCTCATTTTTCCAAAATATTGATATTTGAGTCAGGGTAATGAATCCCATAATCATATGCAATCCATACTTACTAATTCTTGACCATTTCTATAGTGATTGTCTGTTAGTTTGCGATAGCAAAGTGATCTCAGATTATATATAGCAAGCCACCATAATTTTAGTTTGATTATTTGCTATTTGATCAAAGCCAGAAAGGAAAATGATATATTCATTTATCATTTTCAACACAAGTGATTTTTGTCCAAATTCCTTTACTTATAACCAAGCCAGTTTAGTAATTCTTTCATGATCTATATGGTTGTATTTTTCTGGACCAAATTTATTCCCTAATCCCTGAGTTACCTCAGTTGGCATCTAATTTACAGGTTGCTTTGCTGGATTTAGAGAATCCAGATCTTATGGTCACTTGGTAAAAGTAATAGTTAAGTAAAATGTGTGCATATCATCTGTGTTGTACTCTCTAGACTAAGAAAGCTTCTCAAGAATAAAAGAGAATGGCTCAAGTATTCGAAAATGTCTTTGTACATGCAATTGCAAAGGAAGCTTCAGATTTTTACAAATGCATTTCCTTCCTTTACACCCAAAAACTCTGGTCATCTTGATCAACCCATACCTCACTATTTTGAAGTGGGTTAACTTCATGACTGGATCATCAAAACATTAGAGCCTGACTATTGCAAGGTGAATTCAGATTTAAGACACTTGGAAAATCTCTTAGAACATGTACACCTCTTTTATAAATACGCAATTATATATATATATATATAGTTTCTTCTTTTATCAAAACACTTCTGCATATTATTACTAAATTCTTGAAATATTACTTCTAGCCAAAAATTCAGGTTTTTAACTTTCAAACTTAAAGTTTTATGTAATTTGTAATTAACTAATACAGTATATGTATGTACATATCCATTTCTCATATATAGGCATATGTCAATTACAGATTTCCACCATGATACTCAAGTATATATTTTCTTGCATAGATTCAACTAAGTCTTTGGTTAATCCCAAACTCAATGCATTGCTAGATTCAATTAAAACAACTAAATAAATCCAAACATTCAAGATCATTACATAACAACCAAAGCAGAACTATAAAAACTTCCCAGATTACACGCAAATAATTCATTCTAAGTTCTTATTTAATTCTAATTTAGCATGCCTATCCAATCATTCTCATTAGCCATAGCAGCTTCCTATTTAGATCCAGCATTCCCTGTAAGAGCATTAGAGGCTGCCTCATTTTAAATGAGACACCCCAGATGCCATAAGCAAACAAGGGTCAGATACAAGATCTGGTATGAGCAATATCAAAAATTCCATGATATTAAGTAAATAAGTGAGACATAAACATTTTGTATAGGTTGGCATAGCTTCTTTGATCAATTTGCCTGACTTGTTTATGATATATTGTGCATATATGATTAGTATTTAAAACTAATTATGTACACACATTCAACTATGCAAACATATATTTCAAATATAAATACTCAGGAACTGTCATAGCACCAGTCCAACCAACCTAGGAATAACACAAGTTCCTACTTCATCAATTTGAGGTTGCATTTACCAACTTTCTTCCTAGCCTCATCTGCCATAAAGGAATCACGGGGACACATTGCAATAAAATAATTCACAATATTGCATAAAGATCTCAGGGCTTAAACAAGCCATGTGCCAACTTGCATACTTTAAATACAACAAGCATTTCAGCAGTCTTCTTGGCTCATAATCCTTAGTTTATTTACTAAGTGTTCATGTTTGATCCTATCATAAGATAGCTAGATGACTGAATCGCAGTGTTCATGAAACATTATATAGAGCTTACAAGCATAATTCAAGAACAAGCTAACTTTCATATCCAGGGAAATCATATTTTCAAATATTCTGGCTTAAAGAAAATACAAGAATATTTATAACTGTGAATAGAGACTAGGAATGTAGGTTATTGTTGTTTCATAAGCAACCATGTTTGAACTAAATTCAAGATCTAGCTTAAACAAGATTTCTAGCTCATGGTTTTCTATTTGATCAAGGGTTCAACACTTTTGGATGTTTCCATTGCAACCTTGAATCTTTCATTTGAGCTTCAGCACTTACATAAGTGTAATGCAACTCATATATATATATTTGATTTCTATATTTGTCATGCCATATCTAAACCAGTTACAAGTATTCTCTATTTACTTTCATAATTTCACACTTTAACATTTCTGGATATAGCTAAACAGAGCAAAATACTCAGCTATCAAAACAATCAAAAGCATTCAGAAACACCCATTAAAGCTTCCATTAGAACCATAGTAATAAAATCCAAAATATGTAGAAAATAATACAAGCTTGGCTGCCTCATAACAGGACTTAATGTGACAACCCGGAGTTTTATAACGATTTAATTGGTTGAATTCTTTTAAAAATTGAGTTGAAATTCTTTTGATAATTTGATAAAGGGTATGTGGGCTTTCAAATTAATTCGGGCCGCTCCCTTTTCAATCAATTCGACCCGTTCCCTTTTGTTGAGATAAGGGATGTACTCGCTCCCCTTTTCATTTCCTGGAGCCAAACCCTAAAATAAATCGAACGAAGAAAAATGGTGGCGGCTCAATGTTTTTCATTCGTCTCCAATTAGGGCTTCGTTCAACTTCGTGGTGCCGTGGTTTCAACTTGCTTGATCGATTCTGTGTGGCTCACTACGGCTGCTCCTTCTCGCTCATCTTCGAGATGCCGTGGCTTCAATTCCGATACTCGTTCTTCTTTGACAATTTGGGCTTTCGATTTTCTGGGGCATCGGCTACAAACTTTCGACCGAATGATAAGGTGAGTAAATCTAGTTACTCACATCTAATTCAAGCACATACATTTGTGAGTGTGATTTTCACTGCTTTGAATCCTTGGGTTTTTGTTTGTATACGAACGTTAGAGTTCGTCTTGATTCACCTTGGCCATCCTATTTTGTTTGAATACATAGATGGTTTCTCTGACTTTAGCAGTTGTACAGTTTTATGCCTGATACTCGTAGAGTTGATTCTTGTATGGATTTCTGGCTTTAATGACCTTTGATTTGGGTTGACGATGTTGTTTTTGTTCACCCTTGACTATCTCGCGACCACCACGGCTTGAGATTTGGGTTGATTTGGGTTGATTTGGGTTCGACCTTGTTTTCATGGAAAAATCGGCTTTGATGCTTTTGCACTGGTACCATGACTTTGATCTTCACTGACCTGCTGTCCCCTGATTTCGTTTATACTGTGAATTCTGTTCTTTGTCAAACTACTTGAGAAATCGATTTCGGTCTGTAGATTTGTTTCTTTGTAGCTCTGTTGCCCTTAACGTTGTAATGTTGAACTTGGATAGTATACCAGTGATGTATCATCCCTGTTGTATACCTGTAGTTGCATCGTTCATGTTGTAACTGTGCACTTGTCGGTGTAGTCTTCATTTAGGGTAGTCTGCACTACTTCATGTTGTTGCTTGACCTGTTCCACTATGGTTCCATGCCTTGTGGTTGAATTTTATTCGTGTTGGCTGTCACATTGGGCTTGTAGTTGTAGTAGCTTGATGATCATTTGTTCATGTTATACCTTCTGAAATCACTTAAACTCTGGTCTGTGGTCTTGGGTATATCACTGCATACTTGACTAGTTGCATTCATTTCATGTCCTCATTGCACTTGTATTTCCTCAAGCTTGTGCTGTCTGGTTGATTGTACTTGAATCAGTGATTTGCTTCCCTGTTACTATTGGTCATCTTCTCTGTCATTTGCAGTTGTACATCTGAGTCAGTCATTCTGTTTTCATATTGTTGCATTGTTGCCTGTCATCTCTACTTCACCTATGCTGCATGATATTTGTTGTACATATAGGTGATCAGTTGCCTGTGGGCTTTACTTGAATACGATCTTGTACTTGTAAACTTTGAACTAGTGCACTCGTGACCATTCACTGCTGCACTCAGGTCTGTGACATTTGTAACCTGTATATTCATGTTGGAGTTGTTTATTGAAGTTCATTCTATTATTGTTGGCACTAACTTCATCATGTTGGCATTCTTTTATCTGGGTTGTTGTTTTCGCCTATGTGCTTCGACTTTGGCATTTGCCTTGTTCTAGACTATGAAATTAATACTGTCCAGTTACAGTATTAAATATAAATGTACAATTCGTACATTCATGTTTTGGAAACTGTTTGCACCCAGTTGCATTCTAGTCTTCATACATATGTATGCAGTGACGTGTGTATATACGTTAATTGATATGTATATATGCATGTTCGAATTGCATTTTCTTTTCTCTTGGAGTGATTGACTGTATTTTGGGATTGAATTACGACTTGGTGGAGTTGCTGCCATTATTTTGGGCACCGACTTCAGTTTGTCTGCACTTTGATGATTAAGTTATATTGCCTCTGACTTTTGACATACAGTCTTCATTTACTTCAAGTTAGTCGCTTACAGTCGCATTGTTGACCCATTATTCTGGTTGACATTTTGTTATCGTCTACTTGTATCAACCCCTATCATCACTTAGTTAGTGCAGTCTTCGAGTAGTTAGTGCACTTGTATACAGCTGCATTGGGTAGTTCTTTGTAGTCTTCACTATGCCATATTGTCACTGCATATCTCTTTCACATTGCTTTCCTTGTGGTTTAGTTGCACACTGCTGTCACTCGTAGTTGCTGCAGTGTTATAGATCACTGTCTTCATTTGAGACAGTGTTCATATACTCTTGAGTCATGTTTCAGTTGCTCGAATTGGTTGGGCTTGTGTTGTTGGTTCATGTTGTGGCTTCTCTTGTATCTCTTGCGATATCTGTCGAGCCTAGTTGTATATGCATTGTATCACTTGATGGCATCAAGTCTGATCTACAGTTGCCACCATTTGTGATATCTTGTGATATCTACAGTTGCCACCATTTGTTTACTTTGATTCTGGGGTGTCACTGTCTTCTTTCTGCACTTGTATTCACGTTGCAGTATGTTTATGTGATGTTGCCTCTGTGTATTTGTAGCAGTTGCATGTTGCACCTTTATCTGTGCACACGAGTTGGTGGGGCAGTGCACACGAGTTCGAATGCACGCGTGTGTACTGCAGCCACCAAGAAATCGACAGCCTTGAATTGATATTTCTTTGCGTCATGATGCATTGAGCTTTTATACCGTATTGGCGAGGCCGTACACGCGCGCGTGTACGGCAGCCAATCGAACTTTGATGATTTTAAAGTGACAATTTCAATTGTTTAAATTGAATTAGTTGATTTGATGAACTGTTATTTACCTCTGTTGATGATTTAAATCTGTTGATTTGTCGGTTAACACTGTTTAGTGTTACATATGCCGTGATCCAATTCTCGTATCGAGAGTTGGATATACGAGATTTCTGTGATTATCGTCTATTTGATTATCTGATTATTATTGCTGCTATGCACTAATAACTGAGTTTGAATTAGACTGACCCGTGTATTATTTTCTTTTGAATTTAATACTCGGGTCAGACCCGAGTTATTTCAGGTTGTAGATTTCCTGATTTGAGTTGCTGTTTGAGCTATGAAGACTTTTCACATCTTTTGAAGTAATCGTGTCATAGTATAGGTTGATATGTATTCATGTATATTAGTTGATAATGTACGTGTATATATAACTTCCAGAGTCGACAATTGTAGTTGTATCATATGTATTGTATCAACTGTATTGTAACTGACATCAGTTATATATATATGAGACTTTTGTTTTATCTGTGTTCCGCATTCTTTGTGTATCTGTGTTGTTTTATATATATTGTCCTAAACCATTATGAACCATCGTAGTTCGTTTTATACTTGAATTGGATATGTCAATGGGAGTGAATAAATAAGAGATGAAAAATTTAAAATATATACCACTCCTATCGAGGTAACCAATATTAGTGTAAGGCCAACTACGGATGGCCGCTCCTACCCAGCCTTATTCTTCATAATAACAGACAGTATTTCTTTTAATACTCTTTGTTATTGTGAGTATAGAGGTGGGGCGTCACAGTTGGTATCAGAGCTTGGGGTTTATGGACATAATATAAAACATAACTTGGATGGAACATGTGTTACAACTATTTGTCGATGTTTTCTTTGAGTTTTGAGTCAAAACTAAAGTTTTGAAATTAGGATGAAATTTTTAAATATCTTTATTTAAAAAATAAAAGTGAAACTGTCTTCGCTGAGTACAACTGATAATCTAATTGAGTTAAAAAAAAATTTGAAATATGAAATTTAAAAATTTCATTGGTTGTTTACATAGCTGTGTTTATTTTGTTTCTTTGAGAATTTCGAATCTGAATTAGGGATTCGAAATGATTGCAGTTATGTGATTCTTGTTGAGATTTTTGCTGATTTTCTTTTATGCTAATCACATGTTGAATAGATTCTTGCTGTTTTGAATTATCTTCATTGAAGATATGTTTGAATGATTTCTTTGTTCATTTTGTAGTACGTGCAAATTTGAGTTGCACGTTACTGCATTAATTTTACGTTGAACCAATGCTTGGTTATGAAACGTATTTTATTGCCGTTACCTTTATAACGGGATTTTTATACTAGTGCTATATTTTGAAGCACGATGTTTAGTTAAAAATTTTTATGAGTGAAAATTCACTGGTGTTACATTGTGGTGTAAGTTGTTTTGATGAGATTTTGACGTTTAAAAATTACTGTCGCTTTGGCTTCAGTAACCGTCAAATTTTAAAAAGTGGATTTTCAAGCGGTTATACCGCAATGCGGATTTGTGACCCGTTTTTACGGTATTTGAGAAGTACAATTTCCTTATCGAAATTGTTACTAATATTGCTGCTTTAACCACATAATTGGGAAATCGTTTTAAAATGAAAATTGTTTTATAAAAATTTCTAACAGTTTGCACTTTCAAAAGAAGAGGAAAGTAAGTAATAATCACTTATGAGATTTATGGCATTAAGCCCCAAGTAAGGGCAACCAATTATTTTATATGAAAATCATATTATGATTTCTGTTAATCTTTATTTCTCTGGATAAATATATGATGATCATGAATGACATTTTGGTTGAATTTTTGGTTACTGTTTTGATTTGCTTTTGGAATTGACTAATTTTGTTTTAAAAAATCGTTTAATCAATCATATAACCCGATTACAGAAATGAGTTTGTAACTCAGTTTTTATAAGAAAATAATTTGAATAATTTACTGAGAAATATGGTATTGAATAATAATAATGGATTAGGCAGTATGAACAAAGAGGTTTATGCTCATGTCTAGTTCATTTAAAAATTGATATGAACAAAGCAATATATATAAAGAAAACGTGATCAAGCAGAAATGACTTTGAAATGGGTTGTAAAAATTTGGCATGAATGTTGGTATGTTTAGATATGATTTTTAAAGAAATTAAATTCCCTACTTATGAAATGAAGAAAGGATTACAAGAGTATTTCTGGAGTTAAAAAGGAAAAATTCCTTAAATGAATGAATATGTATGGTCTCTAAATTACCAAGTAATTTAGGGGAGTTGCCTTGATCTACTCATCATCAGGTGGATGGTGGGTATGTGCATGACTTGTTAAAGTCCTGAAGGCCTCTGTGCAAAGGTTAACAGATTGAGTCCTTTGCAATGCACACTTTGTGTTCAAAGGCAAGAGTTTGGACCATATAAAAATGTAAAATGGAACTGGAAAATAAGCTAGGCAGTGTGAACAAAGGAGGTTCATGCTTATGTCTAGATTGTTTTAAATTGGAGATGAACAATGCAATAAGTTATTTATGTGCTGATTTGTTCAGATCTAAAGCTAAAATGTTTTATAGGTTTTTCTTTAAAACCTTACCCTATGTTCACAATAGGATTGAGTATAAGAATGTTTATAGAATTCTACTGGATTTGTTTAAGAGATCATGACATTCTTGAATATAGGAGATATGCAAGTGATAAAACAAATTTTGAAAGAGACAACTGGAGAAATGAAATAAAACATTATTTTCACGAATGAAAGTATGGACAGTTGAGATTTTCTGAAATAAGAAATGAGATTGGTCACTAGATTATAAAACTAATCTAGGAGAGAAGCCTTGATCTATTCATCATAAGGAGTATGATGGGTATGTGCATGACTTGTTTAAGTCCTATAGGCCTTTGTGCAAGGGTTAACAGATTGAGTCCCTTGCAATGCACACATGGTGTTCAATGGCAAAGAGACATGACCAAATTAAATTGATAAATCGAGATTTAGAGCTGAGCTATGGAATTAAAATGAGTTGATTCCATAGGAGTATGTGTACATGTATACTGAATTGGATAATTGAATATTTGTTGATTTGAGATTCGATTATCGTTTTTGATAATTGAATATTTGTTGATTTGAGAATTCGATTATCGTTTTTGATAATTGAATATTTGTTGATTTGGGATTTCCGATTATCGTTTTTGATAATTGAATATTATCGTTTTGATAATTATGCAAATGCTAATTTTGCTGATTGAAAGATTTTCTAGTCTCTAACTGATTCTAGATCATGTTGATTATATTAAACTGCTGTTTTCTATCTATCTTTGTTGATAGTTATATTTTGCTGATTATGAAGTTAGTGTTTTCTATTTATCGGTTGGATAACTAGATATTTGCAGTTTTGCGATTTGCGAATTTTGTTTTCTAATTATCTTTGTTGATAATTAAATATTGCTGATAATTGCATTTATTCAGTTTTGTTGTTTTCTGATTATCTATTTGATGATTAGATTTTGTGAGAATTTGTGAACTTATTTTATGGAATTAAAAGTTTTCTTCGATGTTGGTGTTCTTGATCTTTATTTTTCTAGATTAACCAGTTTATGTTAAAAAAAAAAAAAATAATTGTTATTGACAACCTTAATTATGAAAATTGCGGGGACGCAATTTCTATAAGGAGGGGAGTCTGTGACAACCCGGAGTTTTATAACGATTTAATTGGTTGAATTCTTTTAAAAATTGAGTTGAAATTCTTTTGATAATTTGATAAAGGGTATGTGGGCTTTCAAATTAATTCGGGCCGCTCCCTTTTCAATCAATTCGACCCGTTCCCTTTTGTTGAGATAAGGGATGTACTCGCTCCCCTTTTCATTTCCTGGAGCCAAACCCTAAAATAAATCGAACGAAGAAAAATGGTGGCGGCTCAATGTTTTTCATTCGTCTCCAATTAGGGCTTCGTTCAACTTCGTGGTGCCGTGGTTTCAACTTGCTTGATCGATTCTGTGTGGCTCACTACGGCTGCTCCTTCTCGCTCATCTTCGAGATGCCGTGGCTTCAATTCCGATACTCGTTCTTCTTTGACAATTTGGGCTTTCGATTTTCTGGGGCATCGGCTACAAACTTTCGACCGAATGATAAGGTGAGTAAATCTAGTTACTCACATCTAATTCAAGCACATACATTTGTGAGTGTGATTTTCACTGCTTTGAATCCTTGGGTTTTTGTTTGTATACGAACGTTAGAGTTCGTCTTGATTCACCTTGGCCATCCTATTTTGTTTGAATACATAGATGGTTTCTCTGACTTTAGCAGTTGTACAGTTTTATGCCTGATACTCGTAGAGTTGATTCTTGTATGGATTTCTGGCTTTAATGACCTTTGATTTGGGTTGACGATGTTGTTTTTGTTCACCCTTGACTATCTCGCGACCACCACGGCTTGAGATTTGGGTTGATTTGGGTTGATTTGGGTTCGACCTTGTTTTCATGGAAAAATCGGCTTTGATGCTTTTGCACTGGTACCATGACTTTGATCTTCACTGACCTGCTGTCCCCTGATTTCGTTTATACTGTGAATTCTGTTCTTTGTCAAACTACTTGAGAAATCGATTTCGGTCTGTAGATTTGTTTCTTTGTAGCTCTGTTGCCCTTAACGTTGTAATGTTGAACTTGGATAGTATACCAGTGATGTATCATCCCTGTTGTATACCTGTAGTTGCATCGTTCATGTTGTAACTGTGCACTTGTCGGTGTAGTCTTCATTTAGGGTAGTCTGCACTACTTCATGTTGTTGCTTGACCTGTTCCACTATGGTTCCATGCCTTGTGGTTGAATTTTATTCGTGTTGGCTGTCACATTGGGCTTGTAGTTGTAGTAGCTTGATGATCATTTGTTCATGTTATACCTTCTGAAATCACTTAAACTCTGGTCTGTGGTCTTGGGTATATCACTGCATACTTGACTAGTTGCATTCATTTCATGTCCTCATTGCACTTGTATTTCCTCAAGCTTGTGCTGTCTGGTTGATTGTACTTGAATCAGTGATTTGCTTCCCTGTTACTATTGGTCATCTTCTCTGTCATTTGCAGTTGTACATCTGAGTCAGTCATTCTGTTTTCATATTGTTGCATTGTTGCCTGTCATCTCTACTTCACCTATGCTGCATGATATTTGTTGTACATATAGGTGATCAGTTGCCTGTGGGCTTTACTTGAATACGATCTTGTACTTGTAAACTTTGAACTAGTGCACTCGTGACCATTCACTGCTGCACTCAGGTCTGTGACATTTGTAACCTGTATATTCATGTTGGAGTTGTTTATTGAAGTTCATTCTATTATTGTTGGCACTAACTTCATCATGTTGGCATTCTTTTATCTGGGTTGTTGTTTTCGCCTATGTGCTTCGACTTTGGCATTTGCCTTGTTCTAGACTATGAAATTAATACTGTCCAGTTACAGTATTAAATATAAATGTACAATTCGTACATTCATGTTTTGGAAACTGTTTGCACCCAGTTGCATTCTAGTCTTCATACATATGTATGCAGTGACGTGTGTATATACGTTAATTGATATGTATATATGCATGTTCGAATTACATTTTCTTTTCTCTTGGAGTGATTGACTGTATTTTGGGATTGAATTACGACTTGGTGGAGTTGCTGCCATTATTTTGGGCACCGACTTCAGTTTGTCTGCACTTTGATGATTAAGTTATATTGCCTCTGACTTTTGACATACAGTCTTCATTTACTTCAAGTTAGTCGCTTACAGTCGCATTGTTGACCCATTATTCTGGTTGACATTTTGTTATCGTCTACTTGTATCAACCCCTATCATCACTTAGTTAGTGCAGTCTTCGAGTAGTTAGTGCACTTGTATACAGCTGCATTGGGTAGTTCTTTGTAGTCTTCACTATGCCATATTGTCACTGCATATCTCTTTCACATTGCTTTCCTTGTGGTTTAGTTGCACACTGCTGTCACTCGTAGTTGCTGCAGTGTTATAGATCACTGTCTTCATTTGAGACAGTGTTCATATACTCTTGAGTCATGTTTCAGTTGCTCGAATTGGTTGGGCTTGTGTTGTTGGTTCATGTTGTGGCTTCTCTTGTATCTCTTGCGATATCTGTCGAGCCTAGTTGTATATGCATTGTATCACTTGATGGCATCAAGTCTGATCTACAGTTGCCACCATTTGTGATATCTTGTGATATCTACAGTTGCCACCATTTGTTTACTTTGATTCTGGGGTGTCACTGTCTTCTTTCTGCACTTGTATTCACGTTGCAGTATGTTTATGTGATGTTGCCTCTGTGTATTTGTAGCAGTTGCATGTTGCACCTTTATCTGTGCACACGAGTTGGTGGGGCAGTGCACACGAGTTCGAATGCACGCGTGTGTACTGCAGCCACCAAGAAATCGACAGCCTTGAATTGATATTTCTTTGCGTCATGATGCATTGAGCTTTTATACCGTATTGGCGAGGCCGTACACGCGCGCGTGTACGGCAGCCAATCGAACTTTGATGATTTTAAAGTGACAATTTCAATTGTTTAAATTGAATTAGTTGATTTGATGAACTGTTATTTACCTCTGTTGATGATTTAAATCTGTTGATTTGTCGGTTAACACTGTTTAGTGTTACATATGCCGTGATCCAATTCTCGTATCGAGAGTTGGATATACGAGATTTCTGTGATTATCGTCTATTTGATTATCTGATTATTATTGCTGCTATGCACTAATAACTGAGTTTGAATTAGACTGACCCGTGTATTATTTTCTTTTGAATTTAATACTCGGGTCAGACCCGAGTTATTTCAGGTTGTAGATTTCCTGATTTGAGTTGCTGTTTGAGCTATGAAGACTTTTCACATCTTTTGAAGTAATCGTGTCATAGTATAGGTTGATATGTATTCATGTATATTAGTTGATAATGTACGTGTATATATAACTTCCAGAGTCGACAATTGTAGTTGTATCATATGTATTGTATCAACTGTATTGTAACTGACATCAGTTATATATATATGAGACTTTTGTTTTATCTGTGTTCCGCATTCTTTGTGTATCTGTGTTGTTTTATATATATTGTCCTAAACCATTATGAACCATCGTAGTTCGTTTTATACTTGAATTGGATATGTCAATGGGAGTGAATAAATAAGAGATGAAAAATTTAAAATATATACCACTCCTATCGAGGTAACCAATATTAGTGTAAGGCCAACTACGGATGGCCGCTCCTACCCAGCCTTATTCTTCATAATAACAGACAGTATTTCTTTTAATACTCTTTGTTATTGTGAGTATAGAGGTGGGGCGTCACACTTAATGCCATGGGTTTAGTGAGATTACTCACAGAAAAATGCTTCTCTTGCTTAATCCAGAAAAGAAACCTTTTTAAAACTTGCTTTCCTACTTGCAAATATTTTCTTCTTTGTTTTCTTTAATGTCTTGGGTAACAAATGATCTTTCTGGTTTATACTTGGAATTATAAGAGAGGTTTTTTTTTCTAGGGTTTTATCATTATAAAATCCCATTCCTACCCTGGCCAAGATTCTTGCATTCTGCATTTCAGATTTGCTTATTTTTCACCCTTAATACCCCAGCCATTTGATGCTTATCTCCCCTTTTTACTTTTCCAAAATATCATATTCTTATCAAGTCATGTTAATTGTGTGTGACATTGTCACTTGTTTATTTTCTATTTTCTGCCTAAAGCAATTATTTTGCTTGCAATTTGTCTTTTGCTATTTTAGTGTTAAACTTCTCCTTGCTTATTTCTTTTTACTACTTTCAATACTTATAGAAATGTACATATGCATACATATCTTATCTAGGCTTATTTAACTCCTCCTTAATTTCAGAAAGATATGCACCTATATGTGCATCCAGGTTTTTTTTTTCAAATCCTTGTGACATATATATATATATATATATATTTTGGGTTTTAAATAAAATCTATTTACTGAATTCAAATCAAAACTTACTTTTCTTATTTTCTGGGATGATTTATATAATTCCAGAAATCAAATATCCATATCACAAAATCATGTTTGTAATGCTTTTTAATTCTTGTTTTAAATTCAGGAAATCTGGAGTTCTTCCTTGTGCCATATCAGTGTGCACGTGCACACATGCACACATACTTGTACACAATTAATTCCATATATTCCTATACAATTAAATTCATATATTTTCAAAATCTAACCAAAATAAGATTCCATGAATTTCTGGGGCATTACAACAATGCTCCAGCCTTCTTCGCCGATCTCATGAATCGCGTTTTCCGCGATGTTCTCGACAAGTTTGTCTTCATTTTCTTTGATGATATTCTCATCTTTCTAAGTCTCGGTTGACCCGGTTAAGGTCGTCGCAATTAATATAAATCTATCCATCTTTCCTCTTTTGTAATTTAATTATCTTATCTTCCTTTTGAACCTATCTTCTTAGTTAGAATTCGCTCTGATTAGGGTCCCTCTAAGTTTGAATCTCTATCTTTGTTCTAAAATCCATTCTTGAATCATCCTATGAAAGTACGTATTTTTAATTAGTATAAAATGTTTTATATTGTGTTGTTTGAGTTGTTAAGTTTGATTTGGGGTTTCGATCGATTCGTCTGGCCAACGCTATCGGTAGGATTCCAAAACACTTGAACAGGGAAAACTGACACAATATTGTTTTCGAAATTTATAAATGAAATAATTTTATTTATGGTTATATTTTATATATAAAGATATAATTTTCTGAATTTTGATAGTTAATTGAATTGGTTTTTAGAAATGATAGTACTAGATTATCATTTATTGTATTGTCAACATTCCTAAACCATTAACTATTGTTGTATCTTATAAGAAGTTGAAATTTTATAAACATGGTTTATAAATCTGGTTTGGAAATGAAATGAATATAAATTAAGGATTTGTGAATTTAATTTCCGGTTCTTTCAAAATTTGTTTTCAAAGTTTTGGAAAATATACTATTTGAAAGTATTTTCGAACAGAAATTGTTTTTAAAAGAATTTTGAAAGATGTAAGTCGGTACTCTCCTCTTATTTCATTGGAAAATAATTTCGATGATGACTGCAGCACCATCGACATTGATTTTCGAGTCTCGGAGTGGAGAGACCACTTAGTAGCTTCGCTACACTTTTGTTTTGGAAAATGAATTTGATTTGAATTTCTTGAATATGATTTAATGTATAAAATATATATATGTATATATTTATTTCAAAATGGTTTGAAGCGAAACCGGAAATTTAACTCATAAGTTTTATGTTAAGTGATGGTTCTCAATTACTGAAATAAAGCAAATATTTGAATAATTGGAGTGTCTAAAATTAGAAATGAAATTAAAATAACTTGAAATAGTTGAACTAGGATAAATTTAATTTTTATAATACTCAATTGCATTCTAAAACATATATATAACTTACTTGAAATATTCAAAAAGTTAAAATGTTAATATGAATATGTAATTGAAGGTTATACAAGAGAAAAAAATTAAGTAATAAAATGCTCAAACTAAATTTTGCTTAATAGAAATGTTGTATATAAAAGGAAAATTTGTATAGTGCTCAATTACATTCAGAAACATTAATAAAACTTACCTGGAAAAAGTTTGAATGTAATGAGAATATGTAATTGAATAGTATACAATATAAATGTAGGTAATAAAATGTCCAAAATGAAATTATATGGTTTTAAATTAATTGTTGTATCTGGTGCTATGAATTTCAAATCTATCTTTCCTTTCTGTTGCTTCTATTCTCCTATCTCGTTCCTTTTCGGGGACGAAAAGTTTTGAGTGGGGGAGAGTGTAATGACTGAGAATATTAACGATTTTATAATGTAATTAACTAATTTTTCTTGAAATTAAACAATTAAATTTTACAATGAAAAATTGATATTTGGAATGCGTCTATTTAAACATACCAGGTGTCAGATGTTCATTGGAAAATATGTCAGTCTATTCAGTTGTGAAATTTCAATGTTAAATTTAAATCAGTTGAAAATTTGATGGAAATTAAATATTTTCGAAATCTGAATATTTTTATATAATAAAAATGTTTATCATTTTCTGAGTGAGATGTCATATTTCATTTCGCCAAATTTTGACAGCTTTTGCCCCGTTTATCTTATTTCGGCATTTTAGCGGTAGTTTGGCAGCGAATATCAAGTTTTGATAGCTTGGTTGTATCGCTGATATCTATGTACCATTCTGTTCATCTCGTCGTACTAATCTTCGCAGTATATTCATTTGTGTGTTTCGGCATCCGGTATGCGGTGAAATCAGCGAAACGGTTAGTCGTATCGGTACCCATTATGAGTTTTTTGAGTTTCACTATGGTTATTCACATATTTCTAGTGAGAAAAAAATGGCCACTTTTCATTATTATTTTTGGAATTCAATACTTGACTTTTTCTATTCGTATGGTTTCATTATATTTGCTATTGTCCCTACGTTTTCATTTCTCGTTCATTTCTCTTCCTCCATTTCTTTTTTCCTCTTCTCTTTTGTTTGGCTATGCTTTGAAAAAAAGAATATAGATATTTATACGAAAGCATATTACCTTTATCCACCTTTATCATGCTTCGACTGCTTCACTATGATTCCCATGTCCCATCTACACAACTCAACTACTTCCATCCATTTGTCGATTGCCGCATCCACCAGACAACCCTGCCACCATCGCCGTTCTGACCGCCCATGCTCCAACCCTACCGCCCTCTAGCATCTCGTCACCCCACAGCTGGCTGCCCAGCTGAAACACCCCACACCCCTTAATATACCCAAAAATGGCACACTAAAGAATATGGTGCATTTTAGGTATAGCTAAAGCTTGCAGAGACTAAGATTTACAAGCCAAAATAAATAAAACAAAACATTTAAAAACAATAACTTATTAAAAATCAAACTTCATAAAATAAGTCATAACCAAAATAAGTCTACAAATACCAAATACATATGTCTTATGGAAAACATCATCTCATTCACAATATCATAGTACATACATAAAACCATCCCTCTCAACAAGTGCCAGTGCATGAAAATAAAACTAAAAAGAAGAAGAAAAAGAATACATGTAGAAAAACTCCACAGCTGAATCTCCAAGAAAATCCAAAATCTACCGTCCCTGCCTCTACTGGCCACTGGGGGAAAAGGGGAACTAGAGGAGTGGGTCAGACTAAAAGTCCGGTGAATGAAAGTAATTACTAGTATTCTTAAGCAAGGTAAAGATAATAGGCTTTGCAACAATTCTAGTATAAAAGGAAATAAAGAAAAAGATAAAGTTGGAATAAAATATGATTTAACTATTTTCTTTGCGTAGATTGTTCGATTAGATTGTTTGCACTTTTCTAAAACTGCTTTGATTAGGCTGAAATCCCAATCCTAGTTTAATTAGGCTGAAGTCCTAATTCTACCATTTGATCGGCCTTCTATCTCTGTTGTGCCTACTACGGGCTAGTCCCATCCTGTGGGTCCCACAGTAAAAGACACATGTTTAGTGCTTGGAACTCAATAGCGACTTATCTCCCTGCACCGAGGTCGCACGGTCGACCACCGTTAGGCTTGCGCTACCTGTTGCTCCCTCTTTGGACCTCTTATCTACCCTAAACAGCATAAGCGTGTCCTAAGGGAAATGCTGCCGGTATGGGTCCTACTTCTATCTTTGCTTATTAGCTTAGTATAAGTCTTTAAAATAAGCATTTTTCTGTTTTTTTTTCTCTGATTATAACCTGTGTGCTATAACTTTGCTTATTTACTTAACCCAAGGCCTAAGTTAAAAATAAGCAACTTCTGCTATTTCTTCTATTTTCTCTTTTTAGTTATAATTACATGATATAACTATGCTTGCCAGTGTCTTAAATTTGCCTATTTCATTCTAAGTCCAATTTATTACAGTTCTCCTTATTTTACATTCCATTTCTGTAAATTCAGTGTTCTTATATTTTAGTCCATATTAACGAATTATTTTCTTCTATTTATTCCATTCGCGTAAAAAGGGAATTAAAAAGAACTGACATTTACAGAATAAATCCCAACGTAGAATAGATGTAAATAAAACGTAAATAACAGTAAATAACTGTAAATACCGTAAATAAATGTAAATAATTGGGAAAGCTATAATTAACAGTAAATAATTGCAAATTACTGAAATAGAAAATCTAAAAGAAAATAGAGTGGAAAACAAGTCTAAAATTTACATAAAAATAAACTGTAAATAAACTTGCATAAAGGTTATCCCAAAATTGTAGAAAACTACAACTATTGGAAACCCTATTATTTTAAATTACTTAAAAATCTAAAATAATTACTTAAACACTCACCTGTGATCCTTAGCTCTTTCCTTTGGCCTTCCCAGATCCACTTGAGGGGTATAAATTTATTTAATAAAAAAGTTCTTCTCCTCGGAAAAATATTCCTTTTAGGGTCCAACCTCAGGCAATGAACCCAGATGGAGAAAATCTGAATGAGAAAAATAGCTAGGCCTAGGGTCTTATTTATAGTGTCACCTGTGGATCTCGGACCGTTGGATTTGGAGATTAAACCTGGTGCAACCACGTCATAGGCTCGATAGGAACCGTCAGATGGAAGCACGGACGCACGAGATGGAGTAAAAATAGCAAAATGACGTGTTGAAATCGAACTGGACGAAGCCAGCAAAAGAATGCACGCGGGCCTACCTGGGTGTTGACCTACCACTTGCTAGGGTCGACCTATAGGTCGACCTAGCCATGGTGAGGGTCGACCCTAGGGTTGACCTTTCCTATATATATATATATATATATATATATATATATATATATATATATATATATATCCTTTTGTTTTCTCGTTTCTTGTTTATTCTGTAACTTCCTCGTTCTAGCTCCGATTTTGACAATCTATATATGGAAATTGACCAGAAAATTACCACAGATACAATGGTGCAACTCCCGTAGTCTAATTCTGATAATTTCACAAAGTTATTTTATTATTTAATTAATTCTTTAATTAATTACTATGGCTTAAATTTCGGGTTGTTACATTTTCCCCTCCTTAAAGGATTTCGTCCCCGAAATCTCTAAGGATTGAAGAATGAAATAAATGTTTTCATCCAAGTTCTACAACCAACTACTCAACCATCATCCATTACATCCATTGTCCTTAAGTTTATCTAATGCGATTTATGATACATATGCAATTACTGTAGTGTTAATGTCCCTAACTAAAGCAAAAGATTAGGCGGTCTACTGATTCAGTTGACCTCCTTTTATGCAATCATGTCCGTGTCATGTATCCAAATGAATGCAAATTCCCTAATTATAACTGATAGTTCCACATGCATGCTACAATCATCATCCAAATGCAACAATCATGTGATAATCATCCATTTATAGCAACCATGGAATAAAATAAAAATAAAAATGCAAATGCGCACACATCCATATGTATATGGTCTAGTGTCCTAGTTAGGCCAATCCCTAAGAGATAATAGTGCCTAGTGTAAGTATATGTGTCCATTAGCATCCACTAGCAACCACTTGCAACCACTAGTATCCATCATACATAACATGTTCTAATAACATGTTTACATCAAATCCTACCATCCATAGGTTAAATCCTAAGTTCTACCCTTCCAAAGGATAATAAAGGAAAGAACCTATTCAAAACTAAAGATGGAAATAGGAAATTCTAAAACTTACTATCAAAGAGATGCGAATAAGAGGTACGAATCTTCTCTTCAACTTCCCACGTAGCGTCTTCAACATCATCACCCTGCTGCACCTTTACTAACGGGACTTCTTTATTCCTAAGCTTCTTGATGTCACGTCCAATGATCTTGGTAGGAATACGATGAACCGATCTTCTCTCTCCACTTCAACCTCCTTCAGTTGACTAGGCTCCAAAATCTCCATTGAGTCATGTAAGCACTTTCTCAAGTGTGAAACATGAAAAACATCGTGTACTCCCGCGAGCCTCTTCGGTAGCTTTACTCGATACGCCATCTTCCCTACTCTCTCTACAATAGGGAACGGTCCTACGAATCTGGGAGCTAGTTCCCACTCGATCCAAACCTCACCACCTTCCTTAGCGGGGATACTTTAATGGAAACTAAGTCTCCTACCTCAAACTCAATGTCCCTTCTCCGCTTGTCTGCATAAGATTTCTGTCTATCTTGGGCTGTTTTTATCCTCCTAATCAAATCAACCTTCTCTGATGTCTCCCTAACCATGTCAGGACCAAGTAGCAATCTCTCCGTAGACTCCACCCAACATGAAGGTGACTTGCAAGGTCTCCCATAAAGAGCTTCGAAAGGTGCCATCCCAATGCTAGCTTGAAAACTGTTATTATATGCTAACTCCACCAAAGGAAGATGCTCCTCCCAAGTTCCTCCAAATCAAGAATGCACATCCTCAAAAAATCCTCAAGCACTCTATTAACTCTCTCTGTTTGGCCATCCGTCTGAGGCTGATAGGCCGTATTCAATCTAAGCTGCGTCCCTAAAGCCTCTTGCAAGCTTCTCCAAAACTCGCTAGTAAAAATAGGGTCTCTATCGCTCATTATGCTAGAAGGAACTCCATGAAGTCGGACTATCTCACGAACATATAAGGATGCCAAATAAGATGTCGTCCTCTTACTCTTAACCGGAATGAAGTGGGTGGTCTTAGTCAATTGATCTACAATCACCCAAATGCTAGTATTCCCCTTCCTAGACCGGGGTAAACCATCTATGAAGTCCATCAAAACACTATCACACTTCCATTCAGGTACATCCAATGGTTGAAGTAATCCATCGGGCTTCTGATGATCTACCTTAACTCTTTGGCACACAAGACACTTAGCTATAAACTCCGCCACATCCTTTTTCATACCACTCAAATAAAACATTCTCTTCATGTCCATATACATCTTATCACCACCCGGATGAATAGTTATTCGAGAATAGTGTGCTTCCTCTAGAACTGCTCTCAACAAATCACTAGTGCGGGGACACAAAGTCTTCAATCTCTCCTTAGCTACCCTTTGCTATCTATGGAATAGCGTTGGAGATGTATAGAGATCTCTCCTATGCTAATCTTCTCTAAAATATCCATAAGCTCTGAATCCTCTCGCTGCCTCAAGCCAATCTGATCCATGAGGGTAGGCTTAACCTCAAGTGATGCCAACAATCCCGAGGTAATGTCCGTAGTGGGATTAAATCAAAGGTGGAAATAAAATCTAGGCTCTTCCACTCCACGAACAAAGGACTAAGGGTTGCTTTCTTCCTACTCAATGCATCCGCAACCACGTTTCCCTTGCTAGAGGTATAAGCTATCTCAAAGTCATACAATGCCAAAAACTCCATCCATCGTTGCCGCCTCAAGTTCAAATCCTTCTGTGAGAATAGGTACTTCAATGACTTATGGTCAGTGAAAAGCTTAAACCTCTCTCCTAGCAAGTAATGCCTCCAAGACTTGAGTGCGAAAACTATAGCAGCTAACTCCAAATCATGGGTAGGGTAGTTCTTCTCATGCATCCTCAACTGTCTACTTCCATAACATACCACCCTCCTTCTTGCATCAACACTGCTCCTAGACCCTTGCCACATGCATCAGTGTATACTGTAAAAGGCTTAGCTCCATTGGGTAAAACTAACACCAGTGCACTAGTAAGGGATCTTTCTAGCATCGTGAAGGAATCCTCACAATCCACGTCCCACACGAATGCCTTATTCTTCTTAGTGAGACAAGTAAGTAGTGCTGAAATCTTGACAAAATCTCTGATGAACTTCCTATAATAGCCAGCCAATCCTTGGAAGCTTCTAACTTTGGTAACGTTCTTGGTGGCCTTCCAATCTTGCACTGTAATTACTTTAGTGGGATCAACAGCTAAACCCTCTCTTGAGACTACGTGCCCCAAGAAACGTACCTCCCCTCGCCAAAAGTGACACTTCGAGAACTTTGCCATCAACTGATGAACACGAAGTGTACGAAGAACCTTCTCTAGATGAATAGCATGCTCCTCCATACTCTTGGAAAGCACCAAAATGTCATCCATAAACACTACTACGAACTTATTTAGGACATCTCTAAAAATACGGCTAATAAAATCCAAAAAATAGGCCGGGGCATTGGTTAGCCCAAAAGGCATAACCAACCACTCAAAGAATCTGTCGGGTGTCCTAAATGTCGTCTTATTAATGCTATCGTCAACGACCCTAAGCTGATGAAATCAAGTGGCTAAATCAAGCTGAGAAAATACTTAAGAGTCAACTAACTGGTCGAAAAGATAATATATCCTAGGAAGTGGATAACGGTTCTTCTTCGTAAGCTTATTCATCTCTCTATAGTCTACGCAAAGTCGAAGGGAACCATCCACCTTAGTAGCGAAGACGACTGGCGCTCCCCACTTAGTTATGCTCATTTTGATAAAGCCTTTCTCCAATAGCTCACGAATCTGCTTGCTCAACTCCTTCCTCTCCCTAGGTGCCATGTGTCTCACGGGCAAAGCCACTGGCTTAGCATTGTCATTCAAATAAATTCTGAAGTCGATCTCTCTCTTAGGGCGTAGTCCCCTAACCTCCTCAAAGACGCTCGGGAAATCTCTGACTACCGGAACTGAATCTAACTCTGCTGATGATGAATCAAGGGAATAAAGGAAGCTCAACATGACTGACCCCTATGGGTCGCAAGGAACCTCGAGAGTCCTACCTCCGAATGTCTCTAGTCTAACGACTCTCCTCTCGCAGTCCAATATCGCTCCATATGTGGATAGCCAATCCATCTCCAAAATCATCCCATACACCGAAAATCCCAATACATTGGCATCACAATCAAACTCTTCGCCTAGGATAAAATTTTTCAAACCCCTACAAATCGTAGATAAATGTGCCGATCCTCCTATGGGGTTTGAAACAACTATGGGGTCCACTACTAAGGAGATATTTAAGTGCAAACAATCAACCAAAGAACTAGAGATGAAAGAGTGTGATGCTCCATAATCGAAAAGGGTCCGAATGGGAAAATCAGAAATAGAAATCAAACCTTCCATGGTGACTTTCCTACCTCTATTTGGTTCGCTGCTGGAAGGTGCTGCATCCAATGCCTGAATCTGTGCTGCCTATGCACCCGCTCCCTACCCCGTCTTCTGAGGACAAAATCTACTAATGTGACCGGGCTGTCCTCAATTATAACACTTTCCCTTCATCCCTGCCTTCTTACAATCTTTTGCGTAATGACCAACCATCCTACAACTATTGCACTTCCCTCCTTTCTTAATTTGCTTCTGAGGGCCTTCTACTTTCTTCTTATCTTTATTGTTCTTCCACCATTTCTTCTTAGAACCTTCCGTCTTAGGGACCACCTTAGATTCTCCTTCCTTAGCTACATCAGACATAAGCGCCATCTCCATCAGTGACTCATAGGTAGCTCCCATCGGTACGTGAGTCAATAACAACCCTTGAAGGGGCTGATTCAATCCCTTTGCGAACTTCATGGCCTTCTTGTGCGGTGTATTCACTAACTCCATCCCAAACCGCAACAACCCATTAAATTGGTTGACATAATCCTTTATTGAAAGACTTCCTTGCTTCTAGCTAATAAACCTTTCCAACTACATACTCTCTTCTGCTTGTGACAAAAACTTCCACTCAAGCCTCTCTCGAAATCCAAACCATCCAACATCTCTTCCTTCCAACTAAACAACCTCCTACCAATAAGAAGCCTCTCCTTTCAACTGCCAAGATGCAAGATGAACTCTCTGCTGATCCTCCAGTCCCAATAGCCCAAATATCCTCTCTGTACTCCTTAACCAAGCTCTCGCATCTACAAAATCCTCTGTACCGAAAAATGTCTTGCCTCTTAAATTGGCAAAGTCCTTGCATAACTTAGAGAAATTGGCTGTTGTGGGTGGATTGATGGGATTTCCACCCGCTGGTGCTGGATTGGGCGCTTGCCCTTGCACCTCTGGAGTCGTAGATTGAAGGTATCTACGAAACCAGCCTAGGACTTGGACACGCTCAAGAAGATTAGGGGCATCTGCCAATCTATGCAAAGAAAAAGAGAATTTAGGCTCGAAAGAATCGAAGGAAGATTGAACTGGACTTTGAGGGGATTTTTATAAAAACTCTCTTTTATACTTGAAAACTTTTTCTAAGAGTTTCTTTTTGAAAAATTCTTTTAAAACAAGTTATTTTTGAAAAATACTTTACTTTTTAAAACAAATTTTTAGGAATCCTGTAACCTTAGGCTCTAATACCAAGTGAAACACCCCACACCCCTTAATATACCCAAAAATGGCACACTAAAGAATATGATGCATTTTAGGTATAGCTAAAAACTTATAGAGAGTAAGATTCACAAGATAAAATAAATAAAATAAGCGAAACATTTAAAAACAATAACTTATTAAAAATTAAACTTCATAAAATAAGTCATAACCAAAATAAGTCTTAAAATACCAAATACATATGTCTTATGGAAAACATCATCTCAGACACAATATCAGAGTACATACATAAAACCATCCCTCTCAATAAGTGCCAGTGCATGAAAATAAAACTAAAAAGAAGAAGAAGAAGAATACATGAAGAAAAGCTCCACAGCTGAATCTCCAAGAGAATCCAAAATCTACCGTCCCTGCCTCTACTGGCCTATGGGGGAAAAGGAGAACTAGAGGAGTGGGTCAGACTAAAAGTCCAGTGAATGAAAGTAATTACTAGTATTCTTAAGCAAGGTAAAGATAATAGGCTTTGCAACAATTCTAGTATAAACGGAAATAAAGAAAAAGATAAAGCTGGAATAAAATATTGTTTAACTGTTTGCTTTGTTTAGATTGTTCGATTGGATTGTTTGCACTTTTCTAAAACTGCTTTGATTAGGCTGAAATCCCAATCCTAGTTTAATTAGGCCGAAGTCCTAAGTCTACCCTTTGATCGGCCTTCTATCTCTGTTGTGCCTACTGCGGGCTAGTCCCATCCTATGGGACCTACAACAAAAGACACCTATTTAGCGCTTGGAACTCAATAGCGACTTATCTCCCTGCACCAAGGCCGCACACTCGACCACCATTAGGCTCACGCTACCCGTTGCTCCCTTTTTGGACTTCTTATTTACCCTAAACAGCATAAGCGTGCCCAGCCCTACCTCCTTGTGTTGTGAGACCACCAGTTCCTGACTGAAGAGGAATGCAGTCGATATGGGTCCTAACAAACAAAATCTAGTTGCGCCCCTTGTCCAAATCCCCTGATTTGAACTTCTAATTATTGACCATTTTTCTACCCTAAACAGCATAAGCATGTCCCAAGGGAAATTCTGCCGGTACGGGTCCTACTTCTATCTTTGCTTATTAACTTAGTATAAGTCTTTAAAATAAGCTTTTTCTGTTTTGTCTCTAATTATAACCTGCGCGTTATAACTTTGCTTATTTACTTAAACCAAGGCCTAAGTTTAAAAATAAGCTACTTCTACTATTTCTTCTATTTTCTCTTTGTAGTTATAATTACATGTTATAACTATGCTTGCAAATGTCTTAAATTTGCCTATTTCAGTCTAGTCCAATTTAAATTTATTACAGTTCTCCTTATTTTACATCCCATTTTCTGTAATTCAGTGTTTTTATATTTTAGTCCATATTAACGAATTATTTTCTTCTATTTATTACATTCGCGTAAAAAGGGAATTAAAAAGAAACTGACATTTACAGAATAAATCCCAATGTAGAATAGATGTAAATAAAATGTAAATAACAGTAAATAACTATAAATACCGTAAATAACTATAAATAATTGGAAAAGCTATAATTAACAGTAAATAATTGCAAATAACTGAAATAGAATAGCTAAAAGAAAATAGACTGGAAAACAAGTCTAAAATTTACTTAAAAATAAACTGTAAATAAACTTGCATAAAGGTTATCCCAAAATTGTAGAAAAACTACAACTATTGGAAACCCTATTATTTTAAATTACTTAAAAATCTAAAATAATTACTTAAACACTCACCTGTGATCCTTAGCTCTTTCCTTTGGCCTCCCCAGATCCACTTGAGGTGTATAAAATATTTTAATTAAAAAGATCTTCTCCTCGGAAAAATATTCCTTTTAGGGTCCAGCCTCAGGCAATAAACCCAGATGGAGAAAATCTAAATGAGAAAAATAGTTAGGCCTAGGGTCTTATTTATAGTGTCATTTATGGATCTCAGACTGTTGGATTTGGAGATTAAATCTGGTGCAACCACGTCATAGGCTCGATGGGAACCGTCGGATGGAAGCACGGACGCACGAGATAGAGTAAAAATAGAAAAATGATGTGTTGAAATTGAACTGGACGAAGCCAGCAAAAGAATGCATGTTGGTCGACCAGGGTGTCGACCTACCACTTGCTAGGGTCGACCTATAGGTTGACCTAGCCATGGTGAGAGTCGACCCTAGGGTCGACCTTGCCTATAAAATTTGTATATTTTTAGCTTCAAGGACATGACCTCAATATTTTAATCATAAGGACAAACATTTTTCCAAAATTATTCATAAGGATAAACATTCTTCCAAAACTGCTACTGAACTAAAAACTAATACCTAAAAATTGCTACCGATAACTACAAACCGATACCTAAAAACTTCTATCAATAACTAAAAACTAATACCTAAAGAAAGTTCTCCTTCAGGCTAAAATACTGAAAGTCTGTCCTTGAGGCTAAAACGCTGAGAAATTTTGTCCTTGACAATAATTTCATGTATATACATATTCCTTTTGTTTTCTCATTTCTTGTTTATTCCTTAACTTCTTCGTTCTAGCTTCAATTTTGACAATCTATATATGGAAATTGACCGGAAAATTACCACGGACACAATGTTGCAACTCCTGTGGTCCAATTCTGATAATTTCACAAAGTTATTTTATTATTTAATTCATTCGTTAATTAATTACTATAGCTTAAATTTTGGGTTGTTACACCAGTCACGATGCAACAACCAAAGACCATCTCCCCTCCATCTCAGATCCACCTCCGCCCCTAGCAAACCCACAACCCCAATGCTCCAGACCCGAACTACACCCTTAGCCCCAGTTTGCCATCGACCAGTGCTCCAGGTCGAACTCCACAGCCATCATTACATCTGCCGCAAGCCTTGTCAGCCCCTGCGTGACAGCCTGCCTTCCACTGACTTCGAACCAATAATTGCCACTGCTATGTATCAGCCAAGCAGCCGCCTTGCTTCACCCACATTGCTCCACTGAGTAGCCTTCCTCCCTAGATCACCACCATCCCCTTGCCCTCCGAACAGTCGCCACCTTTAGCCGCAAGCAAGCTGCAACTCTTCTCATCTCTTATATATATGAAGGTATATATACTAAGTTTAAAATATTATATAATATGTTTGAAGGTATATATATATACACACACACACACATACATATATATATATATGGTTTAAAGTATTTACTTAAATTTATGTTAATATCTTTAAAATAGATTTTTTTTGTAATAGCTTTAATATATATATATATTATGTTTAAATATTCATTTGAAATTTTTTGAAAGAAATATATGGTTTTTATAAATATTGATTTTTAAAATATAATATATAGATATTTTATTTAAAATATGTGTTTTGGTTTTTTTCAAACATAATATAATGGTTTTATTTTAATTTTAATATGTGTTTTAAACTACATAATAATTTGAAATATATATATATAGATATATATATATATTATTCTAATATGTGTATTAAATTAAATAATGATTTTAAAAAATATATATAGAAGTTCACTTATATAATTGATTTTCATCGAATCCAGTTCATCATGCTTTGCTTCTATCTTGCCGCTGTCCAAAATTGGTCGCAACAGCTTTTTACTTTCCTTCGTGTCCATGTCCGTATTCGTGTACGTGTCGTGTTCATTTCCCGTTGTTCTCTAGCCTCGAAAGGTGAGCAATCACTCACGATTAACATTCTTATATTTAGTAAATTTAATTCACATGAAATGACAATTGAAATATGTTGTTAAATTTGAATTGTTAGTTATTTAATTGTTAAATATGATATGCCATTATCTGCAATTGTTTACTTATGACATATGACACCATAGCCCACTGTATTATTATATTTAAATTGTTAATGATGATATATGCCTGCTATTGATATGCTACGTCATTTTATGCTTTTTTATTGCTCTCACTCTGCAAGTTCCCTGATAGTTTAGAAATCCCTATGGGTTGAAATGATACATACCCGAACGATATTATAGATTAGGGGAAAATCTTTATGGGTTGAAATGATAAACCCAAGCGATTTTATTGATTTTAAATTTTGGGATTACGGGTTGAAATGGTATATACCCGTATATATTAAATTATTGCGGATTGAAATGATAAATATCCATAAAACTTGACCATATCATAGAAAACTAGCCGTGATTTTCAACTCGTATATGTCGACATACTAGCCATGATTTTCAAAAATCAAATTTCAAAAGAAGTGTTTATTCGTCGTATCTTTTCATGAACGAACATGACCGTTATTCCTCTGTAAATACCCACCAATGAATTTCATAATCATTTTTTCATTCTTCTTCTCTTCTCCTTATCTTCTTTCATTTTCTAAACAAAAATAACAACCATACTCTGCTGAATTTCAACTAAAATCAAACTCATTCACCATTAGTTTGATTCTCTATCATTTGCTCTTTGATTTCTATCATCTCACTCACTCCAATCAAGATCAAAGTGCTATTCACGAGTTATAGGATCATCTGCAATAAAGATTGAAGATCAAAGTCTGTAAAACTCTATCAAATCAAACCACTATACTTGTGGGTGAGACTGTAGCACGTAAATCAATTGGGTGCGCTTAGTAGCCCGTAAATCTTATGGGTGTGCTTGTAGCCCAGAAATCAAGTGACTCAACCCAGAAATAGGGATTCTGGATGGTATATCTTGTGGCCTTGAAATCGAGATTGTATTTGCATTTAGTAGTTGAAAAGAAATCCGTACAAGGAATTGTGCGGGACTGGATATAGGATAACTCTGAACCAGTATAAAATCCTAGTGTGTTCTTTCCTTTTACTTTTACTGCATTTACTTTTATCTGTATTTTGATTCTCTGGCTGTTTCTATGATTAATGATTGCATAATTCTAAGTATAATTTGAAAAGATTTCAAAAAGATACATATAAATTAGAAAACACTATCCACCCCCCTCTAGTGTTAATTTAGCCTTAAGTTCCCTATTCCACAATCTTACAATATATATTATAATTTCAAAAGATTTTTTTAATAAAACCAGGTATTTGGCTCCTAAGTTTTCAGGATGTATATGTATCTTGATTTAAAATGGTTTTAAATGCAGTTTTAAAATTGAATTAATTTAATTATAAGGTTTAATAAAAATTTGTTTTATTAAACAGTGACTTTTGGATTTTGAAATTCAAGAGGTTAAATAATATTTAATGTTATTGAGCCGGCTAATAAACACATTTACCTTAGAGGTGTCCAAGAAAAAGTAGACTCTAGGAGGGAGTTTGGATACCAGCATCCTACTCTTCTTAGCTAATTACCAGACCGAATGGTTAAAGAGGTTGAATTGGTCGACTTAGTTTTAAAGACCCAAAATTATTTTGTACCTATATCTGAATATTTAAAAGTGAACTGGATTAAAAATCAGATGTTATACATACATACATACATATATACATACATATATATATATAGACACAGACACTCTTAGAATGTAGGAGGGTATTATCCAAGATAATATATTTAGATGATTTTATGAAAGGTTTCATAAATAAGTTGTATCATTTAAAAATGCTTGAACCTAAGTTGGAATTGTTATGAAATGATTGTATTAAATAATTGTTGGGGGGTAAAGAAGGTAAAGGGGTAAAAGTGAACCTTTAGATGAGTATGCAGGCCGTACGTAGATCATTTTCCTTTCTCATATAGTTCTCGATCCAAGATTCGAGTATATGACTTGAGGTTTTTTACACTATTCCGAATAAGGATTTATCACTCGATTTTGATGGCGAGCACTTGATAAGGGTTCTTGATAGGGAACCAAAGTTTTCTATCATAGTATATGAATATTAAGGAGAATATAGGTTTCTAGTCAAGAAGCCTGATCAGAGTCCGCCCTAGTGAATCGGGTGAGCGATACTAGTTTGAAAGTGAAATTTTGTATTTAAGTAGAGATCGAGTCCTATTTTTTCATATGGATGATCTATCAACATCATGCAGACTTAGGTATAATATTGGGTATTAATGTGATGGAATTTCGGGGACGGAATTCATTCAAGGGGAAAGAATGTATCGCTCGGAATTTTACTGCTTTGATGGGTGAATATTGAATTAATTTTAAAATAATTAACTAATGGTTTTAGTAATTAAATAACCCTTTCTAATTTACAAATGATGATAGAAAATTTCTTTTTGAATTTATTTACACAAATAATTAGTTAAAAAGAAATTAGAAAATGTGACCGGAAAGCTTTTTCAATAATCCTAATTTTTGATCATTTAAAAGGCTGTAGAACACCTTAATACACTTGAACACACACTTATATAAATAACGCGTATGTAATTAACAATATTAAAAGTGTAAATATATGTGTTCTCAAGTGAAAAGAAGGATGTGATAATTAGTAAGTTTAAAAATTAAATAACAAAAGAAATCATGACATGTCACTTTCATCTTACACCCTAAGTACAAGAGAAGACTTTTACATGTTGGGTAAAGGGGATGAATCCTTGGTTCAAGCGTGTGGAAGTGGTAAGGTAGGAAGGTGATGATGTGGCACGAATCTAGTGGTGGTCATTTTTACTTTAGTGCATTTTGGAAATTTACCAAATGCATTTTATATAAAACCATTTCTTCTTTTTCCTCTCTCTCTCTCATTTAACTTTTCACTTTCATTTTTTTCAAACTTCATCAAAAGCTTTTAAATTTTCAATGGCTTCCTTTGAATTTTTCAGGTTTTAAAAATCATACTTTTCCACTTCAAAACCTTTGAAAATCTTGTTTAAACTCTTGTTTTCCTTTCTACTTCTCTTCTTTTTTAAGTTTTTAGCCCTACATCCTCCTCACCATCATGGCCATGCCCATGTCCATCTAGGCCGAGCCCATGTGTAACGACCTGCCTTTCACTCCACAGAAAGACATATCATTATTAAGAAAGAAAAGGATAGAAAAGAGAAAAGATAGAAAAGAAAGAACTAAACAATACCAAAATCTCACAGCGGAAAGAATAAAATATATTAATGACATAGTTATTACATAATATACAACATCTATTGGAGTCATACAGCTTATGCAACACATATTAGACAGTTATAAAAGTCTATCTATTATACAACTCAAAATACAACACAGAGATACAAACACAGTGGAACACAATATATATCTACACGCTGAAGTGTCCTGCTCCAAGTCTCCTCCATAAAATTCGTCAAAGCCAACCTAAATCCCTTGGCTACTCATAAAAATTTGAGTACCCGAGAGTTTAATAAAACAGAAAATAAACTCCGGGTCAGACATGGGTCTGTTGTGAGTAAACGGGTTAAAGTTGCTTAACTTTGAAAGTCATTTGAAAAGAAAGGTATCTCGTAAGACTTCCCACACATAAACACGGAAAAGTTTTTACCTTATGATAACCAAAACATTTGATAGGAAATCCAGTGATATTATAATAGGGTCTAGGGTTTTCAAGTAAAATACAGAAATAGGTGGAATGCTTACATCTCACGTTCCAACATAGTTGGGCACAATCAAAACGTACGACACTTATTGGAGATTGGATTCCATACAATGGCAGGGCTACTGGGGTACCGCCCGTCACAGTACGGGGCCTAGATCACTGTACCGAGGATCCCTCTCGATCCCCTGCAACACAAGGCCGGAACCATCCCTTACTGGATAGTCCCGAACAAGACAACCCAGCGGTTGGGATCAACAACCGCCCACTAAGCCGAATAAAAAGGGACCTCTAGACAGGGGAAAATCTCATCCTACTTGAGCGCGACCCACTTAGCCTTGCTGCACCTCCCCTGTTTTAGCCATTCCCGGTTGATGAGGCTTGAGGCTACGATTACCTTTTTAGAACAAATCTCTTAGAATGCTCATTGTCCTCCAATGATGATGTTCTGAAAGCATTCAATCCATACAAGTTCGTTCCGGGTTTGAACGAAACCGAAGGCACTATCTCGCTACACTCATTTTGGAATCATCCTCAGAGTTAACGACAATAGCCCTTGCACTCTAAATCTTCATCTCGACTTAACTATAGATTCACGACCTATCGTTTAATTTGGATCAATGTGGTTTTCGGATATCCAAATTTGGAAATCCGATCCCGGTCTCATCGAAATCCAAAACGCCGTCTTAAAGTCCAAGTTGTTTAAGGTTTAAACAATTAAATATATTATCTATATTCACACAAATAGATAATTCGCATTTAGATAGATAATCCAAAGCATCTCATATCACAAAGCAACACATATCACATATCAGAGATATAAATAATCCAAGGCATTCAATATCATTCCATCATCCATAAGCAAGATTAATCAACCACACCATCCCTAATTATTTAATTAACCACAAATGAATTTAAATAATTATTTTAATTACTCTTAAATCCTGCTTACTTAACATTAATTAATTACAAACCAATTAATTAATCATCCTTTAATTATCCATCTTATTTAATCATCCTTGATTAACTATCCTTCAATTACTTTAAGTAATTAGCCTTTAATTAATTACACAAATTAATTATCCTTTAACCATTCACATTAATTAACCCTTAATTACTCTCATAAATTAATTATACTATAATTAATTACATTAATTAATGCTCCTTAATTAATTACATTCATAAATTAATTAACTGTAATTAATTACATCGATCCTTAATTAATTACATTAATTATACTATAATCACTTACATTGATTAATTATCTTTTAATTAATCACATTCATTTATTAACTAACCCTTTAATTAATTACCTTAGTTAATAAATTCTTCAATTAATTACACCAAGTAATTTAATCCTTAATTACTTCCATTAAGTAATTAACCTTTTATTACTTTCATTAATTAACCTTTAATTACTTCATTGATTAACCTTTAATTACATTCATTAATTAACCTTAATTAATCACATCTAGTAATTAATTATTCTTTAGTTACTTAACTAACCCTTGAATTAATTTGAATTAATTAATCCTTTAATTAATTACACCAAGTAATTAATCCTTAATTACTTCATTAAAGTAATTATCAAATCAACCTATATTTCAACTTGAACATGATTTTCTTTTAAATGATTGAAACCTAAACAAAACTCAAAGAGAAACGAACCCGAGCAAATTTAACAAAAACCCAAAGATTCCAAACAAAAGCACCGAGTTCCCCACAATACCCAGCTACTCCGAGACATAACACCATCAACATCGAGCAACACCCGAGACAACTCCTCCTCCCAAACCTAACAATCAACCAGAAACACAAACGTGCATAGTGCACGTGCACGGCGACTTCACGTCGTTCCGACCATCTACGACAGCCTCGACCTATCGCCGATGATCCCTACTTCCCTTCAGACCACCCAGATCCGAAGATCTCCTCACAAAATCAAATCGAGCAAAACGAACGACACAGAACCAAACCACCTTGACCAAAAATGATTCGCCGCGATGATCTAGACAACCGAAACCCACGTCCCTCCGACCACAGCATCATCATCGATCCACGAAACTATCCCAACATTCGTGATCATCTCCGATGATGCAACGACGTCACACGAACCCCATTTACACCGTCGTCCAAGCAGGTCTTCGAACCCTAGATCCTCTTCCCCTGGCCTCTACAACATACTACAAAATCTCTGATCAATTTTCCAGTGATCGACAACCCTTCAGCCACCCTCGACATCAACCCCAAGCTCCATCACGACATAGATCGTCGGCAATTGTCGATAATCCCAAAATCGCTCATCTCAGATTATCTCCACAATCTCTTATCTAAAAATCAAGATTTTACTTCCTAAATTCGTTATTCTATCATACGATCATGTTTAGATAATCAGAGTATGGAATTATACATATTGATTTTCGACATAAATTGGGTTTTTACTGTAATTTTCTATTTCCAGAATATTTACCAACAGTTTTGATTGAAATTATTTTTATAAACAAATTTAGGTTGTAATAACCATACTTCATTCAAGGATAAAAACTCAATTCTTATTGTAAGAAGAGATTTGGATTTTTGAAAATAGTTTGAGCTTGTGGAAATAACAGAGAACAGATTGTATATATACATATTTTAGCAGAGCAATTCAAAGCATATTACATATCCAGATCAATCATGCGAACCATCATACAACAATATCCAAACAGATTTATCATATGCATAATGATAGATTAAAAACTGTTTTTTTTTAAAAAGGTTTACTCACTAGGTAATAAAACAGAGAACAGAATTCTTGTTCCAAGAACTTGTATTTGATTTTGTATTTGCTTAGTTGATCCTGGAGTTTGATGTTTGAGTTGAACTGCAATTTGAAACTGAAGCTTAAAAACAAATGTTGCTGTTGAATCTTGAACTTGAAACTGGTGAAGCTTTTAGTTATAGATTTTATTTTCCTTTGATTTCTGGTTTGCAGATTTGTTGAATTTGAAGCCTTTAGTTTTAGTTTTGATTTTCAGTTTCTTTTATTATTTTTTTAGAAAAGATGAAGGAAGAAGAATGATGAGAAATCATTGAACTAAATAACCATATTTTCTTTAAAACATTATATCTATATTTCATTTACAAGAGAATTTGGCCACTTGTTTAATTGCATGCCATCTTAGTTACAAATGTCTTAATGTTTGTTTTATATTTTTACAAATGTTAAAAAAATGTATATATGAATTACAAATGTCAAATATATTTATTACTAGGTTCCTTATGTATTTATAATTTGTATAATATGTTTATATATTTAAAAGAAAGTATTTTTAAAACCTTTATATATATATTAACCCATTTTTAGTTTAAGTAAATCATAATAAACCATTTTTATTAAATATTTTTCTTATGTTTTATATATTTTAAAATGTTTGAAATAAATTATGTTTTAAACTTCAATATTTACAAATCATATTTAGATCAAGCAACTTAAAAAGAAAGTAAAACAAACCTTTTATAAATCTTATTTAAACTTTAAGTTTAACTTAAATATTTTTAAATAAATATAAATGTTATCTTTATTGTTAAGAAATATAAAGTTAAATTTCAAATAGCCTTTGAAAAGCATTATATTAAATTTAATTCTAACTCCCAAATTACAATAGATATTAAATTTGAAAACATGTTTTTATTTGTTAATTTCAAACTAAAGCTTTTCTTATTTACAATATATATACCAATTAAATATTTATAAAAGAAGACCATTAAACCAATTTAAATATTTATTAATAAAGATTATCAAATTGCTATTGACCAAAATTCCGGGTCATCACATTCCTTCCCCTTTAAAAGAATTTCGTCCTTGAAATTTTAAAAGCAAAGATAATTTAATAATCCAGCAAAAGTTTTATTTCCAAACAGCAAAGCATACATATAAGCCAGATACTAACAACCATAGCAACCAATTTATTTGAATAACCAATCTAACTAACTGACGCGACAGCGGATTACTGAAATGGATGAATTGGTGAAAGTAGAAATTGATGGAATAGAAGATACCGAATGGCCCAAATCCGTTGATCCAAAGATACCGGATTCTAGTTATCCCAGACACGTTGATCGCGCACGATACCGTGTTTAAAGATCTACGATTCTTCGACGTTGATCTAGCGCACTAGATTTTGTGAATCGGCTTCAGCAGTCGTTGATTCGAGCGCACTCGAATACCGAAGTGGAGATAGGAGATCACACTCAACTACCAATTGGAGAAGTGGCACAAAGCACACAAACAAGTTTTATTCAAAATCAACTAAACTGTTACAAATGACCAACACTACCTATTTATAGGGTTACAACTCACGCACTTCCATGACACAACACTTAGGTCGTAATAGACCTATAATATGCGACTTAGTACACACAGTGACACACACGCGACCTACGACCTAAACAAGGTCATTAACGATTTAAGGAAAACCATACAGCAACACAGTACGAAATATAGTACATTACAACACATGATATCACATATTTACAACACTTAGATCGGCCCCGACCTAAAATACAACTCACGCGACCTAACTTTCGCCCATTGATCGCGACCTACGACCTAACAACACATGCGACCTAAAACAATGCGATTCAAGATATCCAGGCAGCATAAGCTTTGTACGCGACCTATCATAGGTCGTAACTCATTAAGGTCGAAGCGACCTAAGAAGGTGATAGCATGACCGACCTACTGGGAATGCATAGGTCGTTAGGTCGTTCCGATGTTTCACTGCGTAACTATGCTACCCCGCTAGGTCGTTTGCGAGCTTTACTAAGTCGTTAGGGCGACTTAAAGGAATCGTTAGGTCGTTCGCGACCTAACACTTCACCAAATTGGGCTACATCATCCTGGAGCGACTTAAAGGAATCGTTACTTCTGGAACTCTTCGAGCGACCTAAGGTGAGCGACCTAAGGCCTCGCGACCTAAGGCCTTGCGACTTATCATAGGTCGTTGGCTTTCCTTCTCTTGCATAACTCGCTTCTTCTCTTACCTCATCATCCTGGAACCTGTTAGGTCGCACGCGACCTAAGACTTCAACTTCCCACGACTTATCCCAAAGTTTTAGCTCGTTAGCTTCTCCGTTAGGTTGCACACGACTTAACATCACGTTAGGTCACTTGCGACCTAAGACTTTATCTTTCTGGGCTGCATCATCCTCCCCTGGTTGGGAAAAATTCGTCCTCGAATTTGCGCCCTCCTCTTCCACAACAAGCTCATCCCCATGATATGGTATAAGATGTTTAACATTAAACACATCGGAAGTGTACACATCCTCCGGCAGCTTCAATCTATAAGCGTTTTCATTGATCCGTTTCTCAATCGTTACAGGACTAATCTTCCGAGCTTTAAGTTTATTGTATGCTCCCACTGGAAAACGATCCTTCGTTAGTACATCATATACTAAATCTCCTTTGTTAAATTCAACTCTTCTTCGCTTCAAATCCGCAGATCGTTTATACTTTTCATTCGCTTTCTCCAATCGTTCCTGAACGATTTTATGGCATTCTGCCAATCCATCAACAAAATCAACAGCCCGTTGAACGGTCCCCTTTGGTTGTGGTACTATCGTCAAATCCAACGGCCCCTTCGGTAAGCTTGAATACACTATTTGAAATGGACTGAAACCCGTACTATGGTTTATAGCATGATTATGAGCAAACTCCGCTTGACATAACTTCACATCCCAACTCTTCAGATTGTCTTTCACAAGGCACCGCAACAAATTTCCCAAAGACCTGTTAACAACTTCAGTCTGACCATCGGACTGCGGATGGTAAGCACTACTGAAATTTAGCTTTGTTCCCACCATCTTCCACAAGCTCAGCCAAAAATGACTTAGAAATCTGGTATCCCGATCATAAACAATGGATTTTGGTAAACCATGTAAGCGATACACCTCTTTAAAGAATAACTCGGCAACACGGACGGCATCAGCTGTCTTCTTACAAGCGATAAAATGCGCCATTTTTTAGAATCTATCCACCACCACATATATGGAATCATTTCCCCTTTGAGTTCTAGGCAAACCCAAAACAAAGTCCATGCTGATATCAACCCAAGGTCTAATAGGCACAGGTAATGGCATATACAATCCTGCATTCGTCACTGTTCCCTTCGAAACTTGACAGATATGGCATCTCTCCACAAACCTCTCAACTTCTTTTCTTATAGTTGGCCAAAAATATGATTGTGAAATCAACTGTAATGTACGGTCTCTCCCCACATGACCTTCCTCATGTAACTCCTTCACAATTTTCATCCGTAAACTGCAATCTGGTATACATAATCGATTTCCTTTGAACAGAAAACCATCCACCATCATAAACTCATCCGTCTTTCCCTCCTTGACTTTATCTACAAACTTCGCAAAGTAAGAATCATCAACAAATAATTCTGGCAACACATCAAACCCCGTCACTTCAACCTTCATTGTAGTTAACAAATGATTTCTTCGACTTAATACATCTGCCACTCGATTTGTAACTCCCGATTTATGCTTTACCACAAATGTAAATTGTTGTAAGTATGCAATCCACGAAGCATGCCTAGCTGCAATCTTGTCCTGTCCCTGCATATGCTTCAACGCCTCATGATCAGTATATAAAACAAATTCTTTATGAAACAAATAATGTCTCCAATGTTTCACAGCTTGCACAATAGCATAAAATTCCACATCGTAAGTATTATATCTCATCTTTGCTCCTGATAACTTCTCACTGAAATATGCAATAGGACATCCCTTCTGACTTAGCACCCCTCCAATTCCAACTTTAGATGCATCAGTATGTAATTCAAACAACAACTGAAAATCCGGCAACACTAGAATTGGTGCTGTCGTCAAAAGTTCCTTGATTCTCTCAAAAGAAAATCCCGCTTCCTCTGACCATGAAAATTGCTTCCCCTTCATACAATCAGTAACTGGTGTCATCACGCTACTGAAGTGTGGAATAAACCTTCGGTAGAATGAGGCTAAACCGTGAAAGCTTCTAACTTCTGTTATCGTCCTGGGTTGTGGCCAATTTCTGATTGCTTTAACTTTATTCTGATCCACCTGTATACCTCCTCCCGATATAACATACCCCAAAAATAAAACACTCTGCGTCATGAACACGCATTTCTTCGTTGCAGCATAAAATTGTTCCTGTCGCAGTACCATCAACACTTCTCTCAGATGTTGCAAGTGTTCTTCTGGACTTCCATTATATATCAGTATATCATCAAAATACACCACCACAAACTTCCCAATAAATGGTCTAAAAATCTAATTCATCACCCGCATGAATGTACTTGGTGCATTCGAAAGACCAAAGGGCATCACCAGCCATTCTTACAACCCCTCTCGTGTCTTGAATGTTGTTTTCCATTCATCCCCTGGTCTGATTCGAATTTGATGATAACCACTCTTCAAATCAATTTTCGAAAAGATAGTAACCCCACTAAGTTGATCCAACAAGTCATCCAATCTAGGCATAGGAAATCTGTATCTCACTGTAATCTTGTTCAATGCCCGACTATCGGTACACATCCTCCACGTCCCATCCTTCTTCGGTACTAACAATGCTGGCACAGCACATGGACTTAAACTTTCCTGCACACGCCCCTGTTCAAGCAACTCTTCCACTTGCCTTCTCAACTCCTCATGTTCTTTTGGACTCATTCTGTAATGCGGTCTATGCGGTAGCACAGCTCCTGGAACAAGATCTATTTGGTGTTGTATGTCCCTCAATGGTGGTAATTCAGTTGGCAGCTCTTCAGGAAATACATCGTCAAATTCTCCCAGCACTGGCTTTACTTCTTCAGGAATCTTAACCACCTCATTACTCTCACGTCCAATCAACAAAAATACTTTAGGCTCCTCTTCGACTTCTTTAACAAACTCCTTCAAAGATAGCAAAGTTTTAAGTTCTTCAATCTCCTCCGACTTGCTTTCTTCTTGTTGTCGCTTCTTGGGAACTAAAGTGATCTTAGTGCCTTCAAACATAAAACTGTAACTGTTAGTACGTCCATCATGTTGCACCCCTCTATCATACTGCCACGGTCTCCCCAGCAACAGATGACATACGTCCATGTCCACAACATCACACCAAATTTCATCTTTGTATTTCTTCCCAATCGAAAAATTAACACAAGCTCTTCGTCCAACTTTCACCTCCCCACCTTTCCTCAACCAAGCTAACTTGTACGGTTTTGGATGCTTCTCTGTTTTCAATGCTAACTTCTTCACAGCTTCTGTAGAGATGATATTATCACAACTTCCAGCATCGATGACAAACTTGCAAACCCTTCCCAAGATAGTGCATGTTGATTGAAAGATGTTACTCCTCAACCAGCTAGTTTCCTCCTCCTGTTTTGGTGTCAGACAAGATCTCTTCATCATTAATGAATAACCTTCATCTCCCGACACATTTTCTTCCTCCTCATCATGTGGTGAATTAGAACATTCAGCTTCTACATCCTCATCTTCCTCTACCTCAGCAATCATCGCTCGCTTCTTTGGCTTCGTACATTCATTGCTCTTGTGACCAATCTCCTGACAATTGAAACATTTGATACCACTATTGATTCTGGTCTTAGCAACTTCATTAACAACCGGTTCTGCAACAGCCTTCGAAACATTCGCATTGCTACTAGCCCCTTTCATTGGATTGTTGGAATTTGTAAACACACCACCACCTCTCCTGCCTTGCTTCTCCAAAGCTAGAGCCTTTTGATGTGCTTCAGCGACAGATTTGGGATTAAACATATTCACCATATCTTGAATCTGCATTCTCAACCCTCCAACAAATCTAGCTGTTAACTGCTCCTCCATCTCCATGATATCATTCCTCGCAATCAGCTGATAGAACTCATCTGCATAATCATTCACAGACTTTGTTCCCTGTCTCAGATTCTGCAATCATTGATACATAAGAGACTGATAGTTATACGGCAAGAATGTAGCTTTCATCAATTTCTTCATCTTCTCCCATGACTCAATCTTTGACTTTCCCATCCTCTCCCGTGTTAGTTTAGTTTCCTGCCACTATGCCATAGCTCTTCCTTTCAAACGAGTAGCAACCAACTTCACTTTTTGATGCTCGGGAACTTCCTTAAAGTCAAAAATCTCCTCAACATTAGACAACCAATCCAAAAACTCTTCAGCCACCATTCCATCCTTGAATTCTGGAATTTCAGTTTTCATCCCCGATTCCCATCGTCGATCATCTTCAACATCTCGATATGCATTCCGAACTTGGCCTCGATCTCTAGAATGAACACTACATCTACCACCATCTTCATCAAAAACAGATGCACTTCGATAACGATCTCGACCACCCACATCTCTATGATCTCGCATATCTCTTCTACTTTGTCTTTCTTCATCATGATATGGTTCACGTTCAAACTCTCATGGAGTTCTTTTCTCTTCTTCTCTATACTCATGATAATCTCTTCTCATCGAAACTGATGATTCTCTTCTTCCTCGATCAGATTGTGGCGACACCCTCCTCGCTTCCGTAACCGATGGCGAAACTCTGTTTCCTCCATGGTTCGAGATTGGCGACCTTCTTCTTTGACCTTGGTTCATGTCCATCATCAATTTCTCTAACCTCCCAATACCTTCATCTAACTTCTCATTGAATTTGTTACTAATGCGTTGTTCTATTTGTTCGGCATCCTCTCGCTTATACAAATCTTCAATATTTTGATGACGATTAGCTCTTCTCGGCGGCATGATTGAATCTTTACAAACACTTCAATTCTCGGCTTGAACTTACAAAATGATATCAAATGATGCATAACCTTCAACTTCAAAATGATGCACGGCTTTACTAACTCCTCAAACTGTTGAATAATAATTGGCTCCAAGACTCGGCTTAGCTATGATTGGCTAAGTCTAGCTTTGATACCAAATGACGTAGCAGCGGATTACTGAAATGGATGAATCGGTGAAAGTAGCAATTGATGGAATAAAAGATACCGATTGGCCCAAATTCGTTGATCCAAAGATATCGGATTCTAGCTATCCCAAACACGTTGATCGCGCACGATACCGTGTTTAAAAATCTACGATTCTTCGACGTTGATCTAGCGCACTAGATTCCGTGAATCGGCTTCAGCAGTCGTTGATTCGAGCGCACTCGAATACCGAAGTGGAATAGGAGATCACACTCAACTACCAATTGGAGAAGTGGCACAAAGCACACAAACAAGTTTTATTCAAAATCAACTAAACTGTTACAAATGACCAACACTCCCTATTTATAGGGATACAACTCACGCACTTCCATGTCACAAAACTTAGGTCGTAAACGACCTATAATATGCGACTTAGTACACACAGTGACACACACACGACCTACGACCTAAACAAGGTCATTAACGACTTAAGGAAAACCATACAGCAACACAGTACGAAATATAGTACATTACAACACATGATATCACATATTTACAACACTTAGATCGGCCCCGACATAAAATACAACTCACGTACCTAACTTTCGCCCATTGATCGCGACCTACGACCTAACAACACATGCGACCTAAAACAATGCGATTCAAGATATCCAGGCGGCATAAGCTTCGTACGCGACCTATCATAGGTCGTAACTCGTTAAGGTCAAAGCGACCTAAGAAGGTGATAGCATGACCGACCTACTAGGAATGCATAGGTCGTTAGGTCGTTCCGATGTTTCACTGCGTAACTCTGCTACCCCGCTAGGTCGTTTGCGAGCTTCACTAAGTCGTTGGGGCGACTTAAAGGAATCGTTAGGTCGTTCGCGACCTAACACTTCACCAAATTGGGCTACATCATCCTGGAGCGACTTAAAGGAATCGTTACTTCTGGAACTCTTCGAGCGACCTAAGGTGAGCGACCTAAGGCCTCGCGACCTATGGCCTTGCAACTTATCATAGGTCGTTGGCTTTCCTTCTCTTGCATAACTCGCTTCTTCTCTTACCTCATCATCCTGGAACCTGTTAGGTCGCACGCGACCTAAGACTTCAACTTCCCATGACTTATCCCAAAGTTTTAGCTCGTTAGCTTCTCCGTTAGGTCACACACGACTTAACATCACGTTAGGTCGCTCGCGACCTAAGACTTTATCTTTCTGGGCTGCATCACTAACTAACTAACTATCGTGACATAATTCAGGATAGGATTTCCTAATACCGTCTAGAGTTTCCCAGGTACAAATCACTGGGATCCTACTCAACAAGATGGTCCTCTCAAAATCCATCGAAATCCCGAACACAACTCTACTCCACCAACATCAGTAGACTTCGAACTTACTTCTCCTATCTGGAATAACCAAAACAGTTACACTCGACAACCTTGCTTTCAGATCCTGAAAAACTCCTTCCTGAAGATGCCATCACTCGCTTCTACTCATCCGACAGATCCAAACTTTAGAAAATCTGCTCACACGAGCGCAACCAAACTTACACCATGCTGCAAAGCTCACTCGAGGCGATATTAGGTCTACAGCCTCGACAGATACACCTCCAACCTCAACAATAGGGCCTCTTCCAATAGTGGTAGTCATACTACTCACACCACTGCCCTACTACTTCTAGAACTTAAGCTACCAGTCCTAGCTCATGTGGGTAACCCGAACTGGTAACCCAACAAATCAGGTAGTTATAGATATATATATATATATAAAAATACAAGTACGCTCTCTCAAGATAGAAATCACTCCAAAGCCTAGGTATTCTCTCAACCTAGCGCTTTGATACCACTGTAACGACCCATCTTTCACTCCACAGAAAGACGTATCATTATTAAGAAAGAAAGGATAGAAAAGATAGAAAAGAAAGAACTAAACAATACCAGAATCTCACAGCGGAACGAATAAAATATATTAATCACATAGTTATTACATAATATACAGCATCTATCAGAGTCATACAGCTTATACAACACATATTAGACAGTTATAAAAGTCTGTCTATTATACAACTCAAAATACAACACAAAGATACAATCACAGCGGAACACAATATACATCTACAAGCTGAAGCCTCCTGCTCCAAGTCTCCTCCATAAAATTCGTCAAAGCCAACCTGAATCCCTTGGCTACCCATTGAGTACCCAAGTGTTTAATAAAACAGAAAATAAACTTCGGGTCAGACATTGGTCTGGTGTGAGTAAACGGGTTAAAGTTGCTTAACTTTGAAAATCATTTGAAAATAAAGGTATCTCGTAAGACTTCCCACACTTAAACACGGAAAAGTTTTTACCTTACGATAACCAAAACATTTGATAGGAAATCCAGTGATATTATAATAGGGTCTAGGGTTTTCAAGTAAAATACAGAAATAGGTGGAATGCTTACATCTCACGTTCCAACATAGTTGGGCACAATCAAAACGTACAGCACTTATTGGAGATTGGATTCCATACAATGGCAGGGCTACTGGGGTACCGCCCGTCACAGTACGGGGCCTAGATCACTGTACCGAGGATCCCTCCCGATCCCCTGCAACACAAGGCCGGAACCATCCCTTACTGGATAGTCCCGAACAAGACAACCCCACGGTTGTGATCAGCAATCGCCCACTAAGCCGAATAAAAAGGGGCCTCTAGACAGGGAAAATCTCATCCTACTTGAGCGCGACCCACATAGCCTTGCTGCACCTCCCCTGTTTTAACCATTCCTGGTTGATGAGGCTTGAGGCTACGATTACCTTTTTAGAACACATCTCTTAGAATGCTCATTGTCCTCCAATGACGATGTTCTGAAAGCATTCAATCCATACAAGTTCGTTTCATGTTTGAACGAAACCGAAGGCACTATCTCGCTACACTCATTTTGGAATCATCCTCAGAGTTAACGACAATAGCCCTTGCACTCTAAATCTTCATCTCGACTTAACTTGAGATTCATGACCTATCGTTTAATTTGGATCGATGTGGTTTTCGGATATCCAAATTTGGAAACCCGATCCCAGTCTCATCGAAATCCAAAACGCCGTCTTAAAGTCCAAGTTGTTTAAGGCTTAAACAATTAAATATATTATCTATATTCACACAGATAGATAATTCACATTTAGATAGATAATCCAAAGCATCTCATATCATAAAGCAACACATATCACATATCAGAGATATAAATAATCCAAGGCATTCAATATCATTCCATCATCCATAAGCAAGATTAATCAACCACACCATCCCTAATTAATTTAATTAACCACAAATGAATTAAATTAATTACTTTAATTACTCTTAAATCATGCTTACTTAACATTAATTAATTACAAACCAATTAATTAATCATCCTTTAATTATCCATCTTAATTAATCATCCTTGATTAATTATCCTTTAATTACATTAAGTAATTAGCCTTTAATTAATTACACAAATTAATTATCCTTTAACCATTCACATTAATTAACCCTTAATTACTCTCATAAATTAATTATACTATAATTAATTACATTAATTAATGCTCCTTAATTAATTACATTCATAAATTAATTAACTGTAATTAATTACATCGATCCTTAATTAATTACATTAATTAATTATACTATAATCACTTACATTGATTAATTATCTTTTAATTAATCACATTCATTTATTAACTAACCCTTTAATTAATTACCTTAATTAATAAATTCTTCAATTAATTACACCAAGTAATTTAATCCTTAATTAGTTCCATTAAGTAATTAACCTTTTATTACTTTCATTAATTAACCTTTAATTACTTCATTGATTAACCTTTAATTACATTCATTAATTAACCTTAATTAATTACATCTAGTAATTAATTATTCTTTAATTACTTAACTAACCCTTGAATTAATTTGAATTAATTAATCCTTTAATAAATTACACTTAGTAATTAATCCTTAATTACTTCATTAAAGTAATTATCAAATCAACCTATATTTCAACTTGAACATGATTTTCTTTTAAAAGATTGAAACCTAAACAAAACTCAAAGAGAAACGAACCCGAGCAAATTTAACAAAAACCCAAAGATTCCAAACAAAAGCATCGAGTTCCCCACAATACCCAGCTACTCCAAGACATAACACCATCAACATCGAGCAACACCCGAGACAACTCCTCCTCCCAAACCTAACAATCAACCAGAAACACAAACATGCACAGTGCACGTGCACGGCGACTTCACGTCGTTCCGACCATCTACGACAGCCTCAACCTATCGCCGATGATCCCTACTTCCCTTCAGACCACCCAAATCCGAAGATCTCCTCACAAAATCAAATCGAGCAAAACGAACGACACAGAACCAAACCACCTTGACCAAAAATGATTCGCCGCAACGATCTAGACGATCGAAACCCACGTCCCTCAGACCACAACATCGTCATCGATCCACGCAACTATCCCAACATTCGCGATCATCTCCGATGATCCAACGACGTCACACAAACCCCATTTACACCATCGTCCAAGCAGGTCTTCGAACCCTAGATCCTCTTCCCCTGGCCTCTACAACATACTACAAAATCTTCGATCAATTTTCCAATGATCGACAACCCTTCAGCCACCCTCGACATCAACCCCAAGCTCCATCACGACATAGATCGTCGGCAATTGTCGATAATCCCAAAATCGCTCATCTCAGATTATCTCCACAATCTCTTATCTAAAAATCAAGATTTTACTTCCTAAATTCGTTATTCTATCATACGATCATGTTTAGATAATCAGAGTATGGAATTATACATATTGATTTTCGACATAAATTGGGTTTTTACTGTAATTTTCTATTTCTAGAATATTTACCAATAGTTTTGATTGAAACTATTTTATAAACAAATTTAGGTTGTAATAACCATACTTCATTCAAGGATAAAAACTCAATTCTTATTGTACGAAGAGATTTGGATTTTTGAAAATAGTTTGAGCCTGTGGAAATAACAGAGAACATATTGTATATATACATATTTTAGCAGAGCAATTCAAAGCATATTATATATCCAAATCAATCATGCAAACCATCATACAACAGTATCCAAACAGATTTATCATATGCATAATGATAGATTAAAAACTGTTTTAAAAAAAAAGGTTTACTCACTAGGTAATAAAACAGAGAACAGGATTCTTGTTCCAGGAACTTGTATTTGATTTTGTATTTGCTTAGTTGATCTGGTGTTTGATGTTTGAGTTGAATTGCAATTTGAAACTGAAGCTTAAAAACAAATGTTGCTGTTGAATCTTGAACTTGAAATTGGTGAAGCTTTTAGTTATAGACTTTATTTTCCTTTGATTTCTGGTTTGCAGATTTGTTGAATTTGAAGCCTTTAGTTTTAGTTTTGATTTTCAGTTTCTTTTATTATTTTTTTAGAAAAGATGAAGGAAGAAGAATGATGAGAAAGCATTGAACTAAATAACCATATTTTCTTTAAAACATTATATCTATATTTCATTTACAAGAGAATTTGCCCACTTGTTTAATTGCATACCATCTTACTTACAAATGTCTTAATGTTTGTTTTATACTTTTACAAATGTTAAAAAAATGTATATATGAATTACAAATGTCAAATATATTTATTACTAGGTTTCTTATGTATTTATAATTTGTATAATATGTTTATATATTTAAAAGAAAGTATTTTTTAAACCTTTATATATATTTTAACCCATTTTTAGTTTAAGTAAATCATAATAAACCCTTTTTATTAAATATTTTTCTTATGTTTTATATATTTTAAAATGTTTGAAATAAATTATGTTTTAAACTTCAATATTTACAAATCATATTTAGATCAAGCAACTTAAAAAGAAAGTAAAACAAACCTTTTATAAACCTTATTTAAACTTTAAATTTAAGTTAAATATTTTTAAATAAATATAAATGTTATCTTTGTTGTTAAGAAATATAAAGTTAAATTTCAAATATCCTTTGAAAAGCATTATATTAAATTTAATTATAACTCCCAAATTACAATAGATATTAAATTTGAAAACATGTTTTTATTTGTTAATTTCTAACCAAAGCTTTTCTTATTTACGATATATATACCAATTAAATATTTATAAAAGAAGACCATTAAACCAATTTAAATATTTATTAATAAAGATTATCAAATTTCTATTGACCAAAATTTCGGGTCATCACACCATGTATGTGCATTCTTGGCAAAAATCCAAGTTCTAGGGTTTATTTCAAAGTTTTAAAGGGATTTGCTTAAGTTGGTGAGTAAAGCTCACATCTTTAACAAGTTTTGACTTTTTTATTTTACTTTACCTACTACTATGTTTTGTTGGATGAGTGGTTATATTTTGATGTTGTTTTATGTGATTACACATGTTTTTATATGTGCTTGTATATGGTATTGGTTATTAACTTGAAATGAAGTCAAAAAGTTAGTAAAGTTGCAAGTTGTGGTTTTTATGTGATAAAGTTTGGATCTTTATATGTGTTTGTTGTTGTAATATAATTATGTATGTTATAAATATGATTATATGGTCGTATGCTAAGAAAGTTGGCACCTCTGTATGGTTTGGTGACTTAGAATCCTTATGTAAACAATTTGGTTAGTTGTTTTCAAAAAGCAAAAGGGTTTTCAAGTTTCAAACTTTGTTTTAGTTTTAATAAACTCTTACTTTATGTTTGAATAAGTTAGTAAGCTTCTATGAGTTAATTTTCAAAAAGGAAAACCAAATACATGTTTGTAAGTTATGGTCCATATAGCGACAGTCGCTATGGATGTAGTTTCACTAAAAAGTCCAGTTTTTGCAAATTAAGTTTTTATACTTAAAATACTTTGGAAATGTTTTATAAAACTTAATTAATAATGATAAAGAAGTTAATTAAGGATTTATTAATTAGCTATTTTTTAGTTCAGTTTGCTATTTAATAATTAATTAAGTATTAAACAAGGTTTATTAATTATAATTAAGTGGAGATTAATTACTAATTAATGATATTTTAAAAGTAAGATTAAAACCTCAGAGTTATCCATCGATCCATCAGCACACATACCGATAGTAGAACCACTTCTTGTTCTACTCCACAAGCTATCGCATAGAACTTTCCCTCTCAGTCCATCACTAGATGCTATAGTCACTCGCCTCATTGAGTCATCAAAATTGCTATATTAGTGTAAAAACCCGCCTTTTGACCACTAGGTTCTATGCCTGATCCAACGTAACACCTCGAGAACCAAAAAGGATGAATCATTGGGATATGATAATAAGAAACAAATATAGCTCCAACTAATAACTATTATGGTCTCACAGCGAAAGGAAATAGTATAATATCAATAACCAACATCATAATATACTCACACTGTCAGATACATATGTATGTACAATACGAATCAAACCCGATCCATATACATAATCAAATCCAGGTCACAACATTTATTTACATCATTTACAATATGCACATATAAATCCTTATCCTTTATAACATCTCATCTCAAAACTCCATCGGCCTGGATATATAAATAAAGAGGAAAAATATGAGTGGGTCAGACATAAGTCAGGTGAGTGAGCCATACTTACTCTAGATATACTACAAAGATAATACTATAACATTATTGAGTCAAACATCTCAGTTACCTCATGCCCTGCTGGTCATATTAAACTTAATCTAGCGTATACATCTGGCTGTATCGCACTGCCTTTATGTGGACTTGCCTCGTGCACTACAGGATCACATGTTTTCCTTATATACAAACTAGACTCACATCCTGGACTTGCCTCTTACACTAAAACATCGCTTACCATCCATCCTTTGCAATTATCCATCGAAGTACTATAGGGGAGCAATGTAATACTTAGATCACCTCCTTCTGTTATGGACTAGTATCCTAGGACACCTACTTGTACCAACGTTTATGCTAACGTCGAACAATTTCCAAACAACGAATACTTTACAAATCCAACTCAAACAGCGATCATCATCACATAATTAACCTTACACTTATAACGCTGATCACCATCTTCGTAACGACCCGGAAATTTTAACAATTTTTATAATGTAATTAACTAAATTTTTCATGAAAATAAATAACTAAAATTTAGCAATAAAAATTTGATATTTGGAATACGTTATTTAAACGTAGCAAATGTCAGATTTTCATCAGAGTATATGGAAGTTTATTTTGTTGTGTAATTTTATTTAAATTTAAATCAATTAAATTGATGGAAATAAAATATTTTTGAAACCCGAATATTTTTATTTAATAAAAATGTAAATCATTTTCTGAGTGAGACGTCATATTTGGTTTCGCCAAATTTGGACTGATATAACCCTGTTTATCTTATTTTCGGCGTTTTAGCAGCATTTTGGCAACGAATATCGACTTTTGATAGGATGATCGTATCGCTCGTATCTATGTACCATTCTGTTCGCCTCGTCGTGCTGATCTCCGCAGTATATTCATTTGTGCATTTCGAAGTCCGGTACGCGGCGAAATCAGTAAATCAATAGCCGTATCGGTACCTAAATTTTAACCTTTTTGTTTTCTGTGTCCTTTCATTTGTTTAGCCGTGAGAAACCAATAGCCATAGCTTTTATTGTTACCTGAAATTCAAGTCTGGCTTCTGTTATTCCAACTTTTCAATTTATATTTTCTTTTCCATTTTCTCCGCTTCCTTTCATATATTTTATTCTCTTTCCTCTTTTGCTTCTATTCCAACTTTTCATATGAATTTTGCTTCTCCTTCCTCTTTTGCCATCGCCAGGCCTTCTCAACCTCGCCCACAGTTCCAAACACTTATATATATATATATAAGATATACAGATCAAATCTGTTATATATATTAATTCCCAGAAGCTTGCTCGTCTCTCATGCCTTTCGCCATCAGAACCCACGCAACCAAGCATTCACGTCAAGCACTAGCCAAGTTCTTCCCTTCCGACCACCATCTTCCCTGACCGTTCCTCTGCCATCTCATCTCCACTCCTTATCAGCCTCCCTCCATGTGATGCGTAGCCATCCACTCGACAGCCCGCCTACCCCACTCAGGCCGCTAATACCCTGAACCGCACCCTAAAAACCACTCCTCTCCAATGTTGCCCGATGCCTAAGCCACTTCATGACCGCAAGAAACCCGCTTCCCCCTTCACGCGCAGCCACCATCTCCATGGACGCACAGCCTCACCGAAGCCAAACAACCACATCCAACAGTCGTCACCCAGTCCCCTTGACCATAACCCGATCTGCGCCTCTCCATTCATCACCTAGCCACCCTCCGCAGTTTTCCCTCCACCACTGACCCATCTTCGCTGAACGCCTCAACCACCCTCAGTAGCATTGTCGTGACTCACAAGTCTCCACCACCCATCAGCCAACTGCACCGCCTTGTCATCCACCCGCTAGTACAGCTCGCTGGCCAACCGACAACCCACGTCAGCCATTCTTCGAACCCATCAAACTACTGCAGCCACCCCTCTTTCAAATATATATTATTTATACTTGATTTTGAATATATGCATTTTAAAATATATATTGATTTTAAATATATAATATATATATACTTTGATTTTTTAATATATGAGGTTTTAAAAATATAATATATATATATACACACACACACTTTGATTTTAAATATAGGGGCATTTCACCAGAAGGACAAACTTTGCAGTCCAATTAGTTTCTAGGACACACATTCAAAGAAATTACTTTCAAGGCCAAAGTTAGCAGAATAATTACTTTCAAGGACAAAGTCAGCAGTCCAATTACTTTCAAGGACATAATTTCATAGGTTTTTAGGCCCTAGAAACTAATTATTTTACGTTTTGTCCTTGAAAGTAATTATTTCAGTTGTGTGTCCTAGAAACTAATTCCACTTGCTAAAGAGGCCCTTGTGGCTAATTTCCACTTAAATATATGTGTAGTAAGAAATGATGATTTTGAAATATAAATATAAAGATTTTATTTCGAATTGGTTTTAAAATATATGTATATAAAGATTTTTAAACATGTGTTTACATTTATAAGAGATTTTTGAAGGGAAATAGATGTTTTTAATCTATAATGATTTTGAAATATATATACAAGGTATTGATTTTAATATATATGTGTTTTGAGTTTAATATTGATTTCAAATATATATATTATAAAGATTTTATTTAAGTATGTGTTTTAAATTTTAGATTTTAAAATATATAGCTATATATATTTGTTTCACCGGATCCATCGGGTTCAAGATCGTGCCAGCTTCGCTTTGCTTTGCTTTGAATTTGTTGTAGAGTTTGTGATTCAAAAATTCATAGCTTGTCATGTTGTCTAATTTCTCTAGCCACGGAAGGCGAGTAATCACTCACGATTAACATTCTTATATTTAGTAAATTTATTTCACATGAAATGACAACTGAAATATGCTATTGAATTTAAATTGATTAGTGATTTAATTGTTAAGTATGATATGTTATCATCTGCAATTGTTTATCGATATTAATTGACATATGACCCCATAACCTGTTATAGATATTTTATTTAAATTGTTAATTATGATTATATATATGGTTGCCATTGATATGCCATGTCATTTATGCTATTATTAAATTGTTCTCACACTGCAAGTTCCCTGTTTTAGAAATCCCTATGGGTTGAAATGATACATACCGAACGATCTTATAGATTAGGGAAAATCGTTATGGGTTGAAATGATAAACCCAAGCGATTTTATTGAATTTTGAATTTTGGGATTGCGGGTTGAAATGATATAAAACTGTAAATTTAAAATAATTACGGATTGAAATGATAAATATCTGTATCACTTGACCATAGGATAGAAAACTATATATGGACACCGTTGGTCTATTTTTGAAAATGATTTCCATGGTTTTGAAAGGAAATATATGGATTTTAATAAATATTGATTTTAAAATATAATATATAAATTTTATTTTTATATATGTGAAAAATTTAGATTTTTAAGATTATATATTTGGAAATTTTAAATATATAAGTTAGTTTTGAAAATATAAATTTTAATATTTTACTTATAATTTTATTATTTTTAAATATATAAAATAAGACTTAATATAAAATAAATTTAATAATAAGATTAAATTAATAAAATATAATTTAATTAGTATATATAATATCTTAAAGTATTTATATAAAATTATATTAATATTTTAAAAATATAATTTTGTAATAAATTTAATAAATTAAGGATGGAAAGTTAAACTGAAATTGATTTGGAATTTTATTTTTTTAAGAATTAAATTTAAATAAGAATTGATTTGAACTTATTGATTTTGAGATAAAAAGATATGATTTTATAACTTGATAATTTGATTTTGATTAAAGATGATTAAATGAATATTTCCAACTTTAGATAAAATTGTAATTGAATATTTAATTTCGATGTAAATTTGTAATATGATATTTTTATTTAAATATTTATAACAAGGTGACTAAGTGAATAATTTCAAATTAAATATAATTGAAGTTGAATATTTAATGTTGATTTAAATTTGTAATTTTGGAGATTTTATTTGAATGTTATTAAAAATGATGAAGTGAATATTTCAAATTTAAATAAAATGATAGTTGAAATTTTGAAATATAAATGGAATTTATCAAATTGAGTTAATGTAAATTGTTTGAGTATTTGAACTTCGAACGTTATTGAACTTGAAATGGTTTAAATTTGGAGATCAAATTTGGATGTGAAATCGATAAATAAAAATGGTTTTAATGAGAATTTGAATTGAGATTGATTTAAATTGAATTGTGGAATTAAAGTTGATTTGGATTTATTTGTGAAATTTGAAGAAACAAATTTGAAACTATTTTCGATATAAACTCTTTTAATATATATACTATTTGTGACGACCCGCAAATACGTACCCTTTGAATCGATAATAAACCACACATGTCTGACCCACAAAGCACAGACTGATGGAAAGTCATGAGAAAGAAAAGAAGAGTGAAGAAGAGAAGAGAAGAAAGAGAGAAGAGAGAACAAAATAGAACAATACAAAATCTCACATCGCAGCTAAAAACATATAATATCATATTAATTACAAAACAGAAACTGTAATATCATATACATCAATCAAAGTTCAACAATCAATCACTAATCATCGGCCTGGACAGTTATAATAACATGTCCTTATAATTGCTGATAATATAAACAATAACAATGCAGTGGAAAATAAACAGATACGTATATGCGACATGAAGATCTCCAGCTTGCCTGCTGAAGCTCCAAAAGAACCAAATCTGAACCTATAAATATACTCGGTCTGACCCAAGCATTGAAAGGAAAGAACGGCCAACGAAGAGACCACTGCTACTGGATGTATATTGGGATTTTAACCCCAAACGATCAACAAGCAATCCTTCACTATGAAAATCATAAATATCAATATCATCGATAACCTGCACAATCGAACGCATATACGTTGGTCCGAAGTGGTTTTCAGATAAGTCTGATCCTTGTCTCTTCGCACCAACAACGCAAAAGCGTTTCTCAACCTCACAAAGAAACTAAGTCACATAGACTTATCACGTCTCCAACTTTCAAATTGCTATCCTTCGGCCAAGAAGGAAGCTCGATAGATTGGAGTAATAATTCCGCACTACACGAATCAAAATTCTCAACACAACGATAATCAAGCCTACACAGTCAGCTACGTACTAAGTGTATGATTAATTAGTTCCCACATCAAGTCGAGGAACTAAAATGACCAAATTTGATAGTCGGTTATTTAACTATCAAAGCAAACAAACAAATATCAAGAACCATAAGCAATCACTAGGCCCTTTTAATTAATCTTTTGTTAATTAAATCACTTTTCCAAATCATTTACTTCAAATTATCTTTAAAAAGATATATTCACAAAACCATTTCACTATTTCACTATTTGGAAAACATTTCCATATACTTATTTTAATAATAAGTGAATTCACAATTTACTTTATTTTCAAACCATTCAAACTTCATTTTAAAATATCATTTTATTTAAAGGATTATTCACTGTTCAAAATCGTGAATATAATTCCTTACCAAATTCATTACTTCTACACATTTAATTTAAAGGATTATTCACTGTCCAACATCGTGAATATAATTCCTTTAATAAACTTTCACATTTAACATATCAAAATAAGTTGATTTCACATTTATAAAACAATCTTTATAATTCACATATCTATTTTATTAAAACTTCCACTTATAAAATTCCTTTATTAACCAGCTCCATTTATATCTCATTTACATACCAAAATCCAATTATAAGTTAATTTACTTATAAATCTCCTATTACAAATTCATTCCTTTTATAACTTCATAAAATTTTAAATCTTATTTACTTATAAGATTCATTTATAACTTCATTTAACACTTATAAAACTCGTTTATAATCCCGTTACTTTTTATTTAGAAGATATCAATTTTATAAATCTTATACATAAACCATTTGTAATAAATCTAAAATTATGAATTTAAATTATTTTACAAAATGATTAACTTTATATTTCAAAAATCACATTTCGTTTCCATTTAAATAAACTTCTTCTTTTAATAATTTAGAAATCATCACTAAAACTCGTATAACTCCAAAAATCACTTAAACAGCTTTTTTAATTTGAAATCGTCATTTTAATATTTTTAAAATTCCAAAATATGGCCCAGTGCTACAACAGCACTAAATAAGGTGATTCACATCAATCATATTAATCCAAACATCATATATCATAAGATAACAGCATATATAACAATATCTATAAATAAAAATCAACACAAGTGAGGAATCCAGTTGGATCCCTCCAACCTATCACCTGCAACAAATATACATATGAGAATATATGTACAATGTTCGCTTCGAGGCAGACGAGCATACAAAGGGGTCATCCGCTCATACTCGGGAATGTATAGGGTCTCATCCGCTAAAATATGCGGGAATATATCCAAACCAATCAATATATATATATATAATATCATATATAACCCAAAAAATCATCAATCAACACAATTCTTTTTTATTCTCACTTATATAAAAATATAAGCGAGTCAGAAAGAATGAGTTGTACTCACTTTGCTTGTAGTGGTCGTTGCAACGTTTTATTTCGAATAAAATTAAACGAGCATTTAATTTTACCCAAAATTCCTAGCAGCTCCAAGTCAATCCAATCCAGCCCCATCGCGTAGTGTTCGCGAATACGAATTCAACGCACTTGTTTCTTCCAATTTTGACCTCGTATGGAAAAGTTATAGCATTTTAAAGATTACACGAATTTAAATATAAATAATTCACAATTTTTTTATTTTTTTTATTTTAACCTTAAATCAAATCGTGGCCGTTCATCTCGGAAAGAGAAGATCATGGCCGTTATCACTTTCTTCTTCCTCGCGTTCATGCTCCAGGATCGAACCCATATATGCGCGAGAATATTTGAATGTCGCACCACCTACGACGAACTAGAAGATGATCGAGTACCACCAAATCAAATCCCATCGCGAGACACACCATCGACCACAACGACGTCGAACTCGGTCGTCTATATCATGCTCGAAAACCCACTCAACGTCCCTCCTATTCAATTAGTTTACATTCACTAATTTACATTCAAGTTGTTCACTTTCAATTCAAATAAAATTCAATTCTATTTAGATTCACTTACTTCCAATTTGAATTCAATTACTTAGCTTTCAATTTTATTAATTCAATTTAATATGAATTTCTATACAATCAACTAAAATTCATCTAACAACCAATGCATATCCAACATAACTAAATTTTTTTAATTTACACACATCATTCATATTTACTTCATTTTCATTCAATTTGGTCTAACACTTTTAATTCTAATTGGTTGATATCTAATTGACTTTCATTCGATATCCAATTCCCAATTTCATTAGCTTTTAATGATTTAACACTTACATTTACTTTCACTATACAACTTAAGTTCACTTCTAATTTTATTCAAATTCTATTTTATTTAACCTTTACTTAAGTCAAATTTCATATCACTTATTCAAATTCAGATTTTGTTTTGCCTAACAGAATTGTTTAACCATTTTAATAACTTATCTAACCTAGTTCAAATCCGATTCAATTCATTTAACTTTCCTTAAGTTAAGCTTCAATTTATATAATTTACTTACTTACTCAATTCAATTTAACCTTACTTACGTTAAATTTTAATTTCATATCTCAATTTCAAACTTAAATTTTTTAAACTTCCTTTTCTTATTTATACTAATTCCAATTATAAGTTCAAAACTTATTTTACTTATATTTATCAATTCCAACTTAGATTTTAAATTCAAATTTGTTTATCACAACAAAATTTCAAATTTCAATTTACTATTGGTAGCAAATCAATCACACAGAAACTCGAAAATGATACTGATGATGCTGCAGTCATCACCCTTATTATATTCCAACAACGGTAGTGAATTCAATGCTTTATATTCTTTTAAAAATCCCTTTTTATATTTTCAAATCTCATTTATAAATTTTTTACTTATATAATTTCACTGCTTTACTTTACTTATATATGATTCATTCCAAATTTATTTATCTTATTTAGATTTTGAATAATATAACCTCTTTTAACTTTGAAAAACAACTTTCAAAATCAACGGGATTCAAATTCTCAATTTTTTTGTTTAAATCCATTTTTGTTTATAACTCATATTAAAAAATATACTCATGTAGTTTCATTTCTTATATTATAAGATTATTTCACAATATTATATCATATTAATTATAATTCCATACCTTATAATTCACTAGCTTATATAATTTATTCTTTTACAATTGTTGTTTTTATTTAGATTATTCAAACAGCTTTTATTATCTTATATATATTTACATTTTCAAACAACCAGATAATCAATTTATATACACTATAATAATTTCTGAAAAATTATTTCCTTTATAGATATAATATAGTTGAGGTAAAATTATTTCATTTACCTAATTTAAAAACAATACTATGTCGACTTGCCTCGTTTAAGTGTTTAGAAACCCCTATCGATAACATGGTGTCGCACATACCGACCAGAATTCATAAGCCACTCAACCGATAAGTAAACACAATATAAAACATTTTTTATATCACCAACAAAATCGTGCTCATATATATAATACACTCAAACTCAATCTAGGGTGCTACTGACCCTATTTATACTGAGTACACATCAAAGCCTAGGAATATACTAAACCTAAGCTCTGATACCACGTGTGACGACCCGCAAATCCGTACCCTTTCAATTGACAATAAACCACACATGTCCGACCCAAAAAGCACATAATGACAGAAAGTCATGAGAAAGAAAAGAAGAGAGAAGAAGAGAAGAGAAGAAAGAGAGACGAGAGAACAAAACAGAACAATACAGAATCTCACATCGCAGCGGAAAACATATAATATATATCAATGGTCTTTACAAAACAGAAACTGTAATATCATATACATCAATCAGAGTTCAACAATCAATCACTAATCATCAGCCTGGACAGTTATAATAATCTATCCTTACAATTGCTTATAATATAAACAATAACAATGCAGTGGAAAATAAACAGATACGTATATACGACATGAAGATCTCCAACTCGCCTGCTGAAGCTCCAAAAGCACCAAATCTGAACCTTTAAATATAATCGGTCTGACCCGAGCATTGAAAGGGAAGAACGCCCGGATCACTCTGGTAAACCAGCATGAGAAAAACACACTCAACTGAATTTATTAAATTACCAAACTTTTCTTTTCAAAATAAAGGTATCTCGTAAGACACGCCCACACATAAACACGGACATGTTTTTACCTTACGATAACCAAAACCTTTCATATCAAATCTTGTTATATTATACTTGTGTCTAGTATACAAATAATAATTAAAATAGCCGAAATTGTTACCATTAATAAATTCCAGCATACTAGGCTCTACAAACAAAATGGCAGGCACGTAGTGGAGTTTGGATTTCCGTACAAATGACCAAGTGTAGGGACTACCTTCCGATGGGTACACCTCTAGATGGATGTCCCGAGGCACAGAACATCTGCCCTCTACCAACACAAGACCGGTATATCTCTTTAACTGGATAGTACCGAATATGTCATCCTCCAGCCATTACCGACCTTTATCCGAGGGCCCTCATAGCATATAAACCACATTAATTTACATCCCGAACATCATAACGGGAAGAAATATATCTAGAAGTGGATGATCATATCCTAATTGGGAATGACCCACTTAGCCTTGCCGCATCTAACCCTGTTTCGGTCACTTCCGGTTGGTGAGGCCTGAGGTAACGATTACCTTTCACATATTACATAAGCCATCACTTTGAATGCCATATTGCCTTTTCCGTTGACTACTAATTTCCTTCCACAAAAATACAGCCCTTGAGCTCGTACGTCTCAAAGAGGGTGTTAAGCTATAATAAGTTGCCTTCTCCACCGCCATTGATGTACGTTTGTAAAAACCAATGTATGTAATCATAGAAATGCAATGTCAGACACTCGTCTATACAAGTTGTCCAGAAACAGGACAAACCAAAGGTACTTTCCTACCACATCCTGTCGGGAAATCCCTAGGATTAGTAGCGAATAGTCCTTGCATTGGATATTTCATAACGAAGAGACTACTGCTACTGGATGTATATTGGGATTTTAACCCAAAACGATCAACAAGCAGTCCTTCACTACGATAATCCTAAATATCAATATCATCGATAACCTGCACAATCGAACGCATATATGTTGGTCCGAAGTGATTTTCAGATAAGTCTGCTCCCGGTCTCTTCGCACCAAAAACGAAAAAGTGTTTCTTAACCTCACACAGAAACTAAGTCTCATAGACTTATCACTTCTCCAACTTTCAACTTGCTATTCTTCGGCCAAGAAGGCAGCTCGATAGATTGGAGTAATCACTCTGCACTACATGAATCAACATTCTCAACACAACGATAATCAAGCCTACACAGTCAGCTACGTACTAAGTGTACGATTAATTAGTTCCCACATCAAGTCGAGGATCTAAAATGACCAAATTTGATAGTCGATAATTTAACTGTCAAAGCAAACAAACAAATATCTAGCACCATAAGCAATCACTAGGCCCTTTTAATTAATCTTTTGTTAATTAAATCAATTTTCCAAATCATTTACTTCAAATTATCTTTAAAAACATATATTCTCAAAACCATTTCACTATTTCAGTATTTGGAAAACACTTCCCTATACTTATTTTAATAATAAGTGAATTCATAATTTACTTTAATTTCAAACCATTCAAACTTCATTTTAAAAGATAATTTTATTTAAAGGATTATTGACTGTCCAAAATCGTGAATATAATTCCTTACCAAATTAATTACTTCTACACATTTAATTTAAAGGATTATCCACTGTCCAAAATCGTGAATATAATTTCTTTAATAAACTTTCATATTTAACTTATCAAAATAAGTTGATTTCCCATTTATAAAACAATCTTTATAATTCACATTTTTATTTTATATAAACTTCCACTTATAAAATTTCTTTATTAACCAGTTCCATTGATATCTCATTTACATACCAAAATCCAATTATAAGTTAATTTACTTATAATCTCCTATTACAAATTCATTCCTTTTATAACTTCATAAATTTATAAATATTATTTACTTATAAGATTCATTTATAACTTCATTTTAACACTTATAAAACTCGTTTATAATCCCATTACTTTTTATTTATAAGATATCAATTTTATAAATCTTATATATAAGCCATTTATAATAATCTAAAATTATCAATTTCAATTATTTTACAAAATAATTAACTTTTTATTCCAAAAATCACATTTCGTTTCCATTTAAATAAACTCCTTCTTTTAATAATTTAAAAATCATCATTAAAACTCATAGAACTCCAAATATCACTTAAGAAGCCTTTTTAGTTTGAAATCATCATTTTAATCTTTTTAAAATTCCAAAATATGTCCCAATGCTACAACAGCACTAAATAAGGTGATTCACATCGGTCATATCAATCCAAACATCATATATCATAAGATAACAGCATATATAACAATATCTCTAAATAAAAATAAACACTCGTGAGGAATCCAGTTGGATCCCTCCAACCTGTCACCTGCAACAAATATACATATGAGAATATATGTACAATGTTCGCTTCGAGGCAGACGCGCGTACAAAGGGGTCATCCGCTCATACACGGGAACATATAGGGTCTCATCCGCTAAAATACACGGGAATATATCCAAACCAATCAATATATATATATATATATATATATAATCATATATCACCCAAACAATCATCAATCAACAAAAAATAAATTTTATTCCCACTTATATAAAAATATATGCGAGTCAGAAAGAGTGGGTTGTATGCACTTTGCTTGCAATGGTCGTTGCAGCGTTTTATTTTGAATAAAATTAAATGAGCGTTTAATTTTACACAAAATTCCTAGCAGCTCCAAGTCAATCCAATCCAGCTCCATCGCGTAGTGTTCACGAATACGAACCCAACGCAACTTGTTTCGTCCAATTTCGACCATCATATGTAAAAGTTATAGCATTTTAAAGATTACACGAATTTAAATATAAATAATTCACACTTTTTTATTTTATTTTAATCTTAAATCAAATCGTGGTCGTTCATCTCAGAAAGAGAAGATCATGGCCATTATCACTTTCTTCTTCCTCGCTTTCATGCACAAGGATCGAACCCATATATGCGCGAGAATATTTGAACGCCGCACCACCTACGACGAACTAGAAGATGATCGAGTACCACCAAATTGAAGCCCATCGCGAGACACACCATCGACCATGACGACGACAAACTAGGTCATCCCTATCATGCTCGAAAACCCACTCAACGTCTCGCCTATTCATGGCCATAGCCGTTGATTCTCTTCGCCATATCAGATTATAGCCGTTGGATTTGTCGAGCTCGAGGAGCTCTACGTTTTTGTAGTTGAATGTTTTCGATGAAAGTGGATGGATGAGGAGATCGGAGGGAAGAATGCATGGAAATTTTTTCGGCCATTAAACAGAAACTGGTGGCTAGGGTTAGATAGATTAGGGTTTGTGGAAAAAAGAAAAAATGAGGTTGTTTTATAGAATATTTCAAAACACTATTCACCCGAAATAATTCCGAACTCCAATCGAAGTGTGCCGCCTGGCGTTTATATTATTTTACCCCTATTCTGAACGCAACGGAATATATAACGGGAGCCAATTCCATTGTATTTGGAAGATAGGTTTTCAAATCGAATTATTTTAATTAAAAATTACTTCAATAAATTTCTACGCGTTTCAGCTTCCCACGACCAAACCGTATGTCCGAGTGATATGAAATTTGAAATCCTACAATAATATAACATTTCGGATCCAATGAAACTAGTTTCATCAAAATCCGAAACAGTGTCAAAAATGACTAATTTTACATGTTAGTTAAATATTAAAATTTCCAATTTCTATTAAATCGCTTTTAAATCAACTTTAAAAGTTCCCCAACTCAATTATAATTCAAATAGAATTTATATCAAGTTTATAAATCATTTTCATTCACATTAAATTCAAATTTCAATTATTTCCATAATTTCAAATATTAAATTAACAATTTAATTATCCAAATAAATCATTATATTTGAAATATATGTTATTCAACTTATAAAATTAACTTGTGAATATTTAAAATCAATTAAATATTTCAATTCCGAATGACAGATATTCTGGGTCGTTACATTCTCCCCTACTTAAAAGAATTTCGTCCTCGAAATTACCAAGTAAAAAAAAGCCACAAAATCCATTAACTTTTCCAAAACAATTCATTAAGTTAGATTACCAAATCTCTTAAGTGTTTAACTTTCCCAAAAATCATTTAGTTAAACTTCTTTTAAAAACTTTCCTAAGTTTTCATATCCATTCATAGTTATCTTTTCAAAACCAACTAATATCGCTTAACTTTTAACTCAAAATCAAAATTTTAGTTATCAAATTTTTTTTCCAAAATTCTCAAAATGTTCCTAACGCCTTAAATTTTCAAAAAATTTCGCCATAGCCTACTTTGTGCGGTTCAATCTGAAAAATCGCAATATATATAATATCACGAATATACATCTCATCTTCGAGGATGAGGCATCCCATAGGGAAAAAATATAAAAGTACGATATGTAATCCGAGATATGTACCATATATGTTATTAGCGAGCATATACGGCTAAAATAGCGCGAAAGTGAGCTCCAAATGCGAAGCATACGCCATCCACACCTACTAAATACTCAACAAACAGTAAGTACATGTTTATATGGAAAGTAATATCAATATACAACATATACCAATACAAAAACTATATATGCCAATATAGCAAATGCAACAAAAAGCAACAAATTCAACCATCAAACAACTATCATCCAACTAACATCCAACGAACCAATATCTATCTAATAAATCCATAACCAAATCAATATTCATTTCTTATTAATATTCATTGAATTGGTTTTTAATTTAATCACATTTGACTCGTTAACATTGGATTTTACTAACATTCATTTATTCAAATTCAATTAGTTTACATTCACTAATTTACATTCAAGTTGTTCACTTTCAATTCAAATCAAATTCAATTCTATTTAGATTCACTTACTTCCAATTTGAATTCAATTACTTAGCTTTCAGTTTTATTAATTCAATTTCATATGAATTTATATACAATTAACTAAAATTCATCTAACAACAAATGCATATCCAACATAACCAATTTTTTTTAATTTACACTCCACCATTCATATTTACTTCGTTTACATTCAATTTGGTTTAACACTTTTAATTCTAATTGGTTGATATTTAATTGACTTTCATTCAATATTCAATTCCTAATTTCATTAGCTTTTAATGATTTAACACTTACATTTACTTTCACTAAACAACTTAAGTTCACTTCTAATTTAATTCAAATTCTATTTTATTTAACCTTTACTTAAGTCAAATTTCATATCACTTATTCAAATTCAGATTTTGTTTTGCCTAACAGAATTTTTTAACCATTTTAATAAATAATAACTTATCTAACCTAGTTCAAACCCGATTCAATTCATTTAACTTTCCTTAAGTTAAACTTCAATTTATATAATTTACTTACTAACTCAATTCAATTTAACCTTACTTACGTTAAATTTTAATTTCATATCTCAATTTCAGACTTAAATTTTTGAAACTTCTTTTTCTTATTTATACTAATTCCAATTATAAGTTCAAAACTTATTATACTTATATTTATCAATTCCAACTTGGATTTTAAATTCAAATTTGTTTATCACAACAAAACTTCAATTTTCAATTTACTGTTGGTAGCCAATCAATCACACAGAAACTCGAAAATGATACCGATGATGCTGCAGTCATCACCCTTATTATTTTCCAGTAACGGTAGTGAATTCAGTGCTTTATATTCTTTTAAAAATCCCTTTTTATATTTAAAAATATCATTTATAAATTTTTTTACTTATATAATTTCACTATTTTACTTTACTTATATAAGATTCATTCCAAATTTATTTATCTTATTTAGATTTATAATAATATAACCTCTTTTAACTTTGAAAAACAACTTTCAAAATCAACGGGATTCAAATTCTCAAATTTTTGGTTTAAATCCATTTTTATTTATAACTCATATTTAAAAATATACTCATGTAGTTTCATTTCTTATATTACAAGATTATTTCACAATTGTAAATCATATTAATTATAATTCCATACCTTATAATTCACTAGCTTATATAATTTATTCTTTTACAATTGTTGTTTTTATTTAGATTATTCAAACAGCTTTTATTATCTTATATATATTTACATTTTCAAACAACCAGGCAATCAATTTATATACACTATAATAATTTCTGAAAAATTATTTCCTTTATAGATATAATATAATTGAGGTAAAATTATTTCATTTACCCAATTTAAAAACAATACTATGTCGACTTGCCTCGTTTAAGTGTATAAAAACCCCTATCGATAACATGGCATCCCACATACCGACCAGAATTCATAAGCCACTCAATGGATAAGTAAACACACAATATAAAACATTTTTTATATCACCAACAAAAGCGCGCTCATATATATAATACACTCAAACTCAATCTAGGGTGCTACTGGCCCTATCTATACTGAGTACACAGCCTAGGAATATACTAAACCTAAGCTCTGATACCACGTGTGACGACCCGCAAATCCGTACCCTTTGAATAGACAATAAACCACACATGTCCGACCCTAAAAGCACAGATTGACGGAAAGTCATGAGAAAGAGAAGAAGAAGAGAAGAGAAGAAAGAGAGAAGAGAGAACAAAACAGAACAATAGAGAATCTCACATCGCAGCGGAAAACATATAATATCATATCAACGATCTTTACAAAACAAAAACTGTAATATCATATACATCAATCAGAGTTCAACAATCAATCACTAATCATCAGCCTAGACAGTTATAATAACAAGTCCTTACAATTGCTGATAATATAAATAATAACAATGCAGTGGAAAATAAACAGATACATATATACGACATGAAGATCTCCAGCTCGCCCGCTGAAGCTCCAAAAGCACCAAATCTGAACCTGTAAATATACTCGGCCTGACCTGAGCATTGAAAGGGAAGAACACCCGAATCAGTCTGGTAAACCAGCGTGAGAAAAACACACTCAACTGAATTTATTAAATTACCAAACTTTTCTTTTCAAAACAAAGGTATCTCGTAAGACACGCCCACACATAAACACGGACACGTTTTTACCTTACGATAACCAAAACCTTTCATATCAAATCATGTTATATTATACTAGTGTCTAGTATACAAATAATAATTAAAATAACCGAAATTGTTACCATTATTAGATTCCAACATACTAGGCTCTATAAACAAAATGGCAGGCACGTAGTGGAGTTTGGATTTCCATACAAATGACCAGGTGAAGGGACTACCTTCTGATGGGTACACCTCTATATGGATGTCCCGAGGCACAGAACATCTGCCCTCTACCAACACAAGACCGGCCTATCTCTTTAACTAGATAGTACCGAATATGTCATCCCCCGGTCGTTACCGACCTTTATCCGAGGGCCTCATAGCATTCAAACCATATTAATTTACATCCCGAATATCATAGTGGGAAGAAATATATCTAGAAGGGGATGCTCATATCCTAATTGGGAATGACCCACTTAGCCTTGCCACATCTAACCCTGTTTCAGTCATTTCCGATTGATGAGGCCTAAGGTAACGATTACCTTTCACATATCACATAACACATCACTTTGAATGCCACATTGTCGTTTCCGTTGACTACTAATTGCCTTCCACAAAAATACAACCCTTGAGCTCGTACGTCTCAAGGAGGGTGTTAAGCTAAGAGAAGTTGCCTTCTCCGCCACCACTGATGTACGTTTGTAAAAATCAATGTACGTAATCTTAGAAATGCAATGTCAGACACTCGTCCATACAAGTTTTCCAAAAACAGGACAAACCGAAGGTATTTTCCTACCACTTCATGTCGGGAAATCCCTAAGATTTGTAGCGAATAATCCTTGCATTGGAAATTTCATAACGAAGAGACTACTACCACTGGATGTATATTGGGATTTTTACCCCAAACTATCAACAAGCAGTCCTTCACTATGAAAATCCTAAATATCAATATCATCGTTAACCTGCACATCGAACGCATATACGTTGGTCCGAATTGGATTTCAGATAAGTCTGATCCTGGTCTCTTCGCACCAACAACGCAAAAGCGTTTCTCAACCTCACATAGAAACTAAGTCTCATAGACTTATCACGTCTCCAACTTTCAACTTGCTATCCTTCGGCCAAGAAGGAAGCTCGATAGATTGGACTAATCACTCTGCACTACACGAAGCAACATTCTCAACACAACGATAATCAAGCCTACACAGTCAGCTACGTACTAATTGTACGACTAATTAGTTCCCACATCAAGTCGAGGATCTAAAATGACCAAATTTGATAGTCGGTTATTTAACTATCAAAGCAAACAAACAAATATCTAGCACCATAAGTAATCACTAGGCCCTTTTAATTAATCTTTTGTTAATTAAATCACTTTTCCAAATCATTTACCTCAAATTATCTTTAAAAAGATATATTCTCAAAACCATTACACTATTTCACTATTTGGAAAACATTTCCATATACTTATTTTAATAATAAGTGAATTCACAATTTACTTTATTTTCAAACCATTCAAACTTCATTTTTAAATATAATTTTATTTAAAAGATTATTCATTGTACAAATCGTAAATATAATTCCTTACCAAATTCATTACTTCTACACATTTAATTTAAAGGATTATCCAATGTCCAAAATCGTGAATATAATTCCTTTAATAAACTTTCATATTTAACTTATCAAAATAATTTGATTTCACATTTATAAAACAATCTTTATAATTCACATTTCTATTTTCTAAAAACTTCCACTTATAAAATTCCTTTATTAACCAGTTCCATTATTACATACCAAAATCCAATTATAAGTTAATTTACTTATAAATCTCCTATTACAAATTCATTCCTTTTATAACTTCATAAATTAATAAATCTTATTTACTTATAAGATTCATTTATAACTTCATTTTAACACTTATAAAACTCGTTTATAATCCCATTACTTTTTATTTATAAGATATCAATTTTATAAATCTTAGATATAAGCCATTTATAATAAATCTAAAATTATCAATTTAAATTATTTTACAAAATAATTAACTTTTTATTCCAAAAATCACATTTCGTTTCCATTTAAATAAACTCCTTCTTTTAATAATTTAGAAATCATCATTAAAACTCATAGAACTCCAAATATCACTTAAGAAGCCTTTTTAGTTTGAAATCATCATTTTAATCTTTTTAAAATTCCAAAATATGTCCCAATGCTACAACAGCACTAAATAAGGTGATTCACATCGGTCATATCAATCCAAACATCATATATCATAAGATAACAGCTTATATAACAATATCTCTAAATAAAAATAAACACTGGTGATGAATCCAGTTGGATCCCTCCAACCTGTCACCTGCAACAAATATACATATGAGAATATATGTACAATGTTCGCTTCGAGGCAGACGCGTGTACAAAGGGGTCATCTGCTCATACACGGGAACGTATAGGGTCTCATCCGCTAAAATATGCGGGAATATATCCAAACCAATCAATATATATATATGATATATCATATATCACCCAAAAAATCATCAATCAACACAATTTTTTTTATTATCACTTATATAAAAATATATGCGAGTTAGAAAGAGTGGGTTGTACTCACGTTGCTTGCAATGGTCATTGCAGTGTTTTATTTCGAATAAAATTAAACGAGCGTTTAATTTTACGCAAAATTCCTAGCAGCTCCAAGTCAATCCAATCCAACTCCATCGCGTAATGTTCACGAATATGAATCCAACGCAACATGTTTCGACCAATTTCGACCTCGTATGGAAAAGTTATAGCATTTTAAAGATTACACGAATTTAAATATAAATAATTCACAATTTCTTTTTTATTTTATTTTAACCTTAAATCAAATCATTGCGTTTATCTCAAAAAGAGCATATCATGACCGTTATCACTTTCTTCTTCCTCACGTTCATGCTCTAGGATCGAACCCATATATGCACGAGAATATTTGAACGTCGCTCCACCTACGACGAACTAGAAGATGATCGAGTACCACCAAATCGAAGCCCATCGCGAGACACACCATCAACCACGACGACGATGAACTCGGTTATCCCTATCACACTCGAAAACCCACTCAACGTCATGCCTATTCATGGCCATAGCCGTTGATTCTCTTCGCCATATCAGATCATAGCCGTTGGATTTGTTGAGCTCGAGGAGCTCTACGGTTTTACAGTTGAAGGTTTTCGATGAAAGTGGATGGATGAGGAGATCGGAGGGAAGAAAGCGTGGAACGTTTTCAACCATTAAACAAAAACTGGCAGCTAGGGTTAGATAGATTAGGGTTTGTGGAAAAAAGAAAAAATGAGGTCCTTTTATAGAAAATTTCAAAACACTATTCACCCGAAATAATTCCGAACTCCAATCGAAGCGTATCGCCTGGCATTTATAATGTTTTACCCCTATTCCGAACGCAATGGAATATATATTGGGAGTCAATTCCATCGTATTTGGAAGATAGGTTTTCAAATTGAATTATTTTAACTAAAAATTACTTAAATAAATTTCTACGCGTTTCAGCTTCCCACGACCAAACTGTACGTCTGATTGACACAATATTTGAAATCCTACAATAATGTAACATTATGGATCCAATGAAACTAGTTTCATCGAAATCCGAGACAATGTCAAAAATGACTATTTTTACACGTTAATTAAATATTAAAATTTCCAATTTCTATTAAATCACTTTTAAATCAATTTTAAAAGTTCCCCAACTCCATTATAATTCAAATAGAATTTATATCAACTTTATAAATCATTTTCATACACATTAAATTCAAATTTCAATTATTTCCACAATTTCAAATATTAAATTAACAGTTTAATTATCCAAATAAATCATTATATTTAAAATATAAGTTATTCAACTTATAAAATTAAATTGTGAATATTTAAAATCAATTAAATATTTCAATTCCGAATGACTGAAATTCTGGGTCGTTACACTATTTTAATATATAAACTATTTTATTCTATAACCAATTTTTAAATATAAACTATTTTAATTTATAAATATTTTAATATATAAACTATTTTCAATATTTAATCTGTTTTATGTTGGAACTATTATGATTTAGATTTAATGGATTTAAATGCGAATATTTTGATATGATGGTTTGAACTATTTTGAAAGTGAAATAATGATTTCGAAAGTAAAATACGATTTCGAAAGTGATATGATTTCGAAAGGGAATATAATTTCGAAAGTGATATGATTTTGAAATGAATATGATATTTTGATATGAAGTATGAACCGTTTGGAAATAAAATGGCCACGGTGTGAATAAGCGTTTGGTTGTTAAAGAGATCGGGATTGGATATTGTCATGCTCTCTGCCAATACCGAAAACCACTTTAACAACTGTGTACATGGTGGAGATTCCAGAACGAAGTAGGATGGTTTGGCGACGATTCTATATGAGGTATTAACGCAGCATTGACTCCCGCGAGTCTGCTTGATGTGGCTAAAACAGGAGCTATATCGGGCCAAGTGAGGTCGCACCTCCAATCGAGCATGCTTCTTCGATACCATTCTATTACTTTGTGATTTGATTAGGTGCACCTTTTATTTGGGAGTGTGTCTCGAGGTGGGCGATAGTAGCTGCTATGCGTTATCACCAGTCTGGGAGAGCAAACGGTAGAATCCTACCGTGGCATTTCCTCACGTGCCTTGTCGCATGCCTTATCGCGCCTTCTACGAGTTTGGTTTGTACCGTACCTATGGAGTACCCTTTGATAGCCCTCCAGTTTACGAAGGAATTACGGTATTGTGTAGACTACGGGAATGTGTAAAATGTGCTAAGGGCGATATGGGTAACACCTTAACGCTATTTTAATAGTTTACTTTACTATAGACATATATATGTAGCTTATTGTACTATGTATGTAGATAGTTTAACGGATCCTTAAAGGATGAGAATCCCAAACATCCTTTAAGTTATTTGTATTTCACTTGGACATTTCACTTGAGTTGATTTACTAGCATATGAATGTTAATCCTTACTCAAGTGTTTTGTGTTTTGCTTTATGCTCGGGTCAGACCGAGTGTCACAACATTTGAGACTCACCTTTGGAGCTTGGAGCTTAGTTTGAAGATCTATCTTATATCTATTCAGCTTTTGGTTATTCCAGTTTATTCCAGTTGTTTATGTTCAGAGTTGTCAATTGCTTTTGTATTAGAGATTCCTTTGTATTTTGGGATATCTATTGTATTTGTTTTGACTCTGATGTTTATATAGTAGCTTCATGAATTACTATTTATCTATTCCGCTGCTTATTGTTATATTACTCTGTGTCTGTGATTCTGTGATTTATTTATTTATTGTATATGCTAAGTTTTGCCAAATATAAATTAACAATTTGTTGTTTTGAGCAATTCAAGTCTGACATGAGTGGATGATTGTCGATTTGAATGGTTCGAAATGGCAGGTCGTTACAAGTGGTATCAGAGCTCTGGTTTAGGCCAAACTTAGCATATGGAGTAAAATAATTACAGAATCATCTTCGTTCGAGCTTGAAATTTCTTCGTTAGGATCCTCCTGAATTAGGATTTCTTTTGAATTTTAGAACTCTCCCTTTTGTTCTGAAATCCATTCTTGTCTTCTCCTGTTCATGTTCCTTTTTTATACTAGAGCATCCCATAGCTCTATTTCTATTGATCTATGTAGTAAATTTGAGCCCGTCTTGCCACCTTGATTTGGCAACTTCATCCTTATGTATGATCGATCCTATCAGAGTTCCCGCCAACCTCAGTATGATCTGTAAAGGGGTGAAACTCTTTTACAACATGCATCGATTCACCGGAGATTTCTATGTCCTCGGTTTTAATGCTATTATCTCTAGCAAAGCCCGAATTGTTTCTCTAATAGACGACCAGGGTAATTCTCTTATGATCAAATGTCAATTTCCTCAGGATTATTCATGCAACTTTATCTTTTCGCTTGATTCTCAGCCTAGTGAACTTGACTTCCCCGATAGTCAGGGATTATCCTGATGTTTGGTGAAGTAACTTCTCTTCCTCCCAAGTAGGAAATTGAATTTCCCATCGATCTTCTTCCTGGAGCTCGACCTGTTGTCCTTCCTCCCAAACAAACGATTTCTATGAATGGTTAGTCATGCCCTTTGGATTAACCAATGCTCCTGCCTTCTTCGTCGATCTCATGAATCGCGTTTTCCATGATGTTCTCAATAGGTTCGTCCTGGTTTTCGTTGATGATATTCTCGTTTTTCTAAGTCTCGGATGATCCGATTAAGGTCGTCGCGGTTAATATAAGTCTATCCATCTTTCCTCTTTCGTAATTTAAATTATCTTATCTCCCTTTTGAGCCTATATTATTTGTATTTCTATCCTTGTTCTAAAATCCATTCTTGAATCATCCTGTAAGGGATTGTCTTTGTAATTGGTATAAAATTGTTTTATATTGTGTTATTTGAGTTGTTAAGTTTGATTTGGGGTTTCGATCGATTCGCCTGGCCAACGCTATCGATAGGAATTCCAAAACACTTGAACAGAGCAAACTGACACAATATTGTTTTCAAAATTAGTAAATGAAATAATTTTATGTATGGTTATATTTTATATATATAAGTAAAATTTTCTGAAATTAGATAGTTAAATGAATTGGTTGTTCGAAATGATAATACTAGATTATTATTTATTGTTTTCTCAACATTTCTAAACCATTAATTATTGTTATATGTTATAAGGTATTTGAAATTTTAAAACATGGTTTATTTTAATAGTTTACTTTACTATAGACATTATATATGTAGCGTATTGTACTATGCATGTAGGTAGATTAACGGATCCTTACAGGATGGGAAACCCAAACATCCTTTAAGTTATTTGTATTTCACTTGGATATTTAACTTGAGTTGATTTACTAGTATAAGAATGTTAATCCTGACTTGAGTGTTTTGTGTTTTGCTTTATGCTCGGGTCAGACTGAGTGTCACAATATTTGAGACTCATCTTTGGAGCTTGGAGCTTTGTTCGAAGATCTGTCTTATATCTATTCAGCTTTCGGTTATTCCAGTTTATTCCATTTGTTTATGTTCAGACTTGTCAGTTGCTTTTGTATTAGAGATTCCTTTGTATTTTGGGATATCCGTTGTATTTGTTTTGACTCTGATGTTTATATAGTAGCTACATGAACTACTATTTATCTATTCTGCTACTTATTGTTATATCACTCTATGACTGTGATTCTATGATTTATTTACTATATATGCAAAGTTTTTCCAAATATAAATTAACAATATGTTGTTTTGAGCAATTCAAGTCTAACATGAGTGGATGATTTTCGATTTGAATGGTTCGAAATGGCGGGTTGTTACAATCTCGACAATAGCCTCCATATGCCTTCAGAAAATAAAAGAAACATGAATCAAACCTATAAAGATTTATATATATATATATATATATATATATATATTGGCTCGTTTGGGTCATGGTTCAACCTGTGCCTAAACTAGGTCACCGGTGGACCCGTGGACTAGTTGAAGCAAAAAGTAGGAATTTTGAGCATAATTTCGATTGTTCCTCCATGTCATGTCATCTCTAATAGCTCTCGATTACCCGAGAACATCTCTAGTACCTTAAATTACGTTTTTATTGTCTCTTTACGCTAAGTTCATCAAATTTCTATTGTATTTTCATTAAAGTCCTGGAAAAAGGGGGGAATCTACTTTTTAGTTTTATGTTTATTCAAATCCCTCGCAAAACCTATTTAAATCCAAATTTAAGCAAATATTAAAGGATTATCTACCCTATTCTAAACAGCGGATCATATTCATAGGATTGTAATTGCATTATACCGAGAGAAAAGCATGCATTCATGGAATCACCTCGCTATTCTTTTGAAAACAGGTTCTTTATTAATGACGAAAAGGACACTAAGAAACTCGCCTCCATAAAAAACCTTTCCAGAGTAGCAAGGAAAAAGAGAACGACGAATCTTAAACATTTTCAAAAAGAGAATGACGAATCTTAAACATTTTCAATACAACATTCTTTACGACAAATTAAAAAATACAACAAAAACACAACCAATCCTTCTCAACAACATATTGACCGGCCCAACCACGCAACCCGCTATCAACAACAATATGATAACAAGAAAAGAGTCACATGTCCCTGTTTTTGATGTTGTTATAAGAAAAGTCCCTGTATATATGAATATGTAAATTTAGTCCCTATTTTTTGAAAAATGGAAAACGCAAAGTGTTTTGCATTTTTCTGACAGAAAATGCAAACTAACTTGCAACTTTTTGACTATGAATTTTTTATTTTGAAAGTTTTAAAATTTTGAAATTTTTGAAAAGCGCAAGTTAACCTGCGCTTTCTATCAGGAAAGCGCAAGCTAGTTTGCGCTTTTACTTTGAATTTTTTTTAAAATTTTTGAAAAATGTAAGTTAACTTGCGCTTTCCATCAGGAAAACGCAAGCTAGCTTGCGTTTTTTGATTTTGAAATTTTTAAAATTTTCGAAAATTTTGGAACTTTTCAAAAACGCAAGCTAGTTTGCACTTTTTGATTTTGAAATTTTTTTTGAAAATTTTGAACTTTCAAAAAATTTTATATTTTTGAAAAGCGCAAGTTAACTTGCATTTTCTATAAGGAAAGCGCAAAATAGTTTGCACTTTCTGATTTTAAAAAAAATAGAAACTTAATTTACATACTCATTATTACATGGACTTTTCTTAGTCCAACATAAAAAATAAGCAATTTCAGTGCAATCTAACATAATATTCCAACTTCATATAATACCAATGTCTTCCATCTGAACAACTACCCTTTGGCCATAAAACGGAGCTAAAATATCCAAATCGATCAATCTCTCTCTCTGATTCATTTCCAGTTTCTTCTGCTCGAAGATACGGCAGTTTCTCTCTTGCCAAATCTGGTGTATGACGATGGAAAATCCTATGAAAGCTACGCTTCGTCTATGACCTTTTCACACGAACATAGGTACGAACTCTACGATCTTTTTCGGCAACTACGGAGATGAAATTAGTGGAAGATCGAATCGGTATCGAAACCGATTCCAAAGATAAGTGCTAAACTCACATTTGAAAAAAGGTGTTCATGACTTTCCTGTTCTTGATCACATAGTTCGCACGTAGTATCGTCCAAAAACCCCATGCGTGTAATCTGTCTTTGATTGATAATCGCCCCATGCATGCTTTATAAGCTGTTAGGCTAATCTTCTTAGCTGTAGTATTATGCCGTATAATTCTGCCCCAATCTTGAGTAGGATATGCCAGTCTAACTCTATTCCAAACAGCCTTGAAATTAGAAGTCTTTGAATCTAAAATTTTCCAGTAATCTGAATTGTTGTCGGAAGCCAATCGAATCTGATTAATTTCATTAGCTAATTCCCATGTGGATGTCATAGATTCTGGACATAGAACACCCTGTTCAATAATACTGTTAACTTGTACATTAGACTGTGATGAAAACATAACTTTGTTCCACCCCAATAAATCAACTAATGACCTATGATTTATCCAGGGGTCATACCATAAAGAAGTAGAACTGCCATTTACAATTATTCTCTGCATAAGTAGAACTGCTTTATCTCTAGCACGAAGAATATTTTTCATTGTGCATGAGTAATTATTATTAACTGCCATATGCCAAAAATGTTGCTGTGATAAATACTTACGACTCATCCATGTACTCCACAGTCCATGTTTAGCAAGAATATTTCATAAGAGTTTCAAAACTGCTGTCTTTTTAAGGTTTGTGAAGAGTTTAAGTCCTATGCCACCTTATAATTTTTGTCTACATAGTAACCCCATGCTATTTTATGAAATTTGCCTCCCAAAAAAAAATCAGCGCACATATTTTCAAGTTTTTGTAGTACTAAAGAGGGTAATTGATATATTAGCAACCAATATAGAACAATAGTGGTGATGGTGCTTTGTATCAACTCAGCTCTACCTACTGTTGATAATAAAGTACTATCCCGTCTCTTATTTTTATCATAAACCTTTGCCATAAGGGGTGAAAAGTTAGAAGCATGAATGTAGTCTGTAGACAATGGAACACCCAAGTACTTTACTGGCAAAGAATCTTCATTTTATACAAATTTGTTATAATATAGCCTTGTTTGTGACATCCTTTCTAAAGTAGACCTTAGATTTCATATGGTTAATTGTAGACCAGCAGTACTCTCTAACTGATTGAAAATATTACCCATGGTACTAGCCTTAGGAATTGAAGCACTTAAAAAATCTTGACGTCATCAGCATATAGAAGTGAGAAATAATTGGATGCACTTGTAAGAGTGGTTGTATGTGTTTTAACATGACAGTATCTTCCATATGTTAAGAAAAGAATTCCATAACTGCACAAAATAAATAGGGGGATAGTGGATCGCGTTGCCTTAGTCCTCTTTTTGAAGTTATAAAACCATGAGGAACACCATAAAAAAGTATAGAAAAAGTAGGAGTTGCTATACATTTGTAGATCAAGTTGATAAGAGAATAAGGAAACCCCATTGTATGTAGCATGTAACATACAAAATCTTTGTTTATCATATCATAAGCCTTTTGCAAGTCAATCTTTATACACATCTGACGCAGCGGATAATTCAAATCGATCTTCAATCGGTGAGTGTAACAATTCGTGGATTGATGGATACTGGAATGCCCGAATTCGTTGATCCGAAGATACCGAACTCTAGCTATCTCTGACTCGTTGATCCGAAGATACCGGGAAAGAGATCTACGATTCTTCGACGTTGATCTTGCGCACAAGATACCGTGAATCGGCTTCAACAAACGATGATCCGAGCGCACTCGAATAACGTTAGTGGAGATAGGAGATACACTCGACTACCAATTGAAATTGAAAGCAACAAGCTAACAAAAGAGAATTTTATTCAATATTCAACAACCTTTTACAAATGAGAGACTCGGCCTATTTATAGGTATTTTACAACTCACAAAAAAAAACAACAAAATTACAAGTATTAAGTCGGTTCCGAGTTAAGGCTTCCGACTCAACATTTACAACTTTACAAGCCTTCAGCGACTTTAACAAACAGACCAAAACATTAAAGAAAAATACAAGTATTTAACTCGGCAACGACTTAATCTTCCTTTTCGCGACTTAAGGTTAACTCGGCAACGATTTAATGGAAGCTATCTCGGTTCCGACTTATCAACATCTGTTTCGCGACTTAAGGAATAGCTCGGCAGCGTCTTAATCTTCTTTTCGCGACTTAAGGGATAGCTCGGCAACTATTTAATGGAAGCTTATCTCGGCAACGATTTAAACAAGTGCCGCGACTTAACAATGTCGTTCGCGAGTTATCTGGTAATGATCTAGGGTAAGGTCGGAACTTGCGAAGTGTTTCTGCGACATGGGGTTTAGGTTGGACGCGATTTTGGGAAGCGGTGTTAAGTCGTAGCTCGGCATGGAGGTGGGAGATAGGTCGGCAATTGGGGAATAGATCGTCAATTGGAGCTAGGTCGGCAATTGGAGTGGAGCTTAGCTCGGCAATGGGAGTGGGAGTTAGGTCGGCAATTGGAGTGGAGCTTAGGTATGCTGCTTCATTATCCTCCCCTTGTTGACAAAAATTCGACCTCGAATTTGTACTTCTCTCGTTTTCAACAAACTCATATCCATGGTACGGAATCAAATGTTTAACGTTGAAAACGTCAGCAGTGTGAATGTGGTCTGGCAGCTTTAACTGATAAGCATTGTCATTGATTTTCTTCAAGATTTCTACTGGTCCAATCTTTCGAGCTTTCAACTTGTTGTAAGTCCCAACTGGAAAACGATCTTTCGTCAATACCGCGTAAACAAAATCACCCTCTTTGAAGACTACACTCCTTCGTTTCTTATCCGCCATTTGTTTGTACTTCTCATTTGTCTTTTCCAATCGTTCTTGAACGATTCTATGGCACTCCGTCAACCCTTCAACAAAATCAGCAGCTTTTTTAACTGTCTTCTTTGATTGTGGTATTATCGTTAAATCCAACGGGCCCTTCGGTAAGCTCGAATAAACAATCTGGAATGGACTGAACCCAGTACTTCGATTCACAGCATGATTATGGGCAAATTCTGCCTGACATAACTTCACATCTCAACTCTTTAGATTATCTTGAACAAGACACCTCAACAAGTTTCCCAACGATCGATTAACCACCTCCGTTTGTCCATCAGTTTGCGGATGATAAGCACTACTAAACTTCAGCTTTGTTCCCACCATTTTCCACAAACTCAACCAAAAATGACTCAGAAATCGAGTATCTCTATCTGACACAATAGATTCTGGCAATCCATGAAGTCGATAGATCTCCTTGAAAAACAACTGAGCAACATGAACAGCATCTGCCGTTTTCTTACAAGCAATAAAGTGTGCCATCTTTGAGAACCGGTCCACCACAACAAATACAGAATCATTTCCACGCTGCGTTCTCGGCAATCCCAACACAAAGTCCATACTCACATCAACCCATGGTTTAGTTGGTACCGGTAACGGCATATATAAACCCGCATTAGTCGCAGTTCCTTTCGAAACTTGACAGATATGGCATCTCTCAACAAATCTTTCCACCTCTTTCCTCATTGACGGCCAAAAATAAGATTGAGAAATTAACTGTAAGGTACGGTCTCTCCCAACATGTCCTTCTTCGTGTAACTCTTTGATAATCTTCATTCTCAGACTACCCTCCGGTATGCACAATCTATTTCCCTTGAAAAGAAAACCATCAATCATCATAAACTCATCAGTCTTCCCTTCATTGTCCCTTTCAACAAATTTCTTAAAATAAGAGTCTTCTGCAGTCTGCTCCGGCAATAATTCAAAACCAGTCACCTCAACTTTCATTGTTGTCAACAAATGACTCCTTCTACTTAAAGCATCAGCCACACGATTTGTCACCCCTGACTTGTGTTTAACAACAAAAGTAAACTGTTGCAGATATGCAATCCACGATGCATGTCTTGCTGAAATCTTGTCTTGCCCTTGTAAATGCTTCAATGCTTCATGATCAGTATACAGAACGAACTCCTTCTGAAATAGATAGTGTCTCCAGTGTTTAATAGATTGTACAACAGCATAAAACTCCACATCATATGTACTGTATCGCATCTTCGCTCCGGACAACTTCTCACTGAAATATGCAATAGGACGTCCCTTCTGACTCAACACCCCTCCAATCCCAACCTTGGATGCATCAGTGTGCAGTTCAAACACCAACTGAAAATCTGGTAACACTAGAATTGGTGCAGACGTCAGCAATTCCTTGATCTTCCCAAAAGCACTCCCTGCTTCCTCTGTCCATGCAAACTGTTTACCTTTCATGCAATCTGTAACAGGCGCCATCACACTACTAAAGTGTGGAATAAACCTTTGATAAAATGAAGCCAACCCGTGAAAACTACGAACTTCCGTTATCGTCTTGGGCTGCGGCCAGTTTCTGATCGCCTCAACTTTACTTTGGTCAACCTGTATTCCTTTCTCTGAAACAACATACCCCAGAAATAAAACACTATGCGTCATGAACACGCATTTCTTCGTTGCAGCATAGAATTGTTCTTGTCGCAATACCGTCAACACTTCTCTAAGATGATTCAAATGTTCCTCTGGATTCCCACTGTAGATAAGAATATCATCGAAATATACCACCACAAATTTCCCGATGAACGGTCGAAAAATCTGATTCATCACTCTCATAAAAGTACTCGGTGCATTTGATAAACCAAACGGCATAACCAACCACTCGTATAGACCCTCTCTGGTTTTAAAAGCAGTCTTCCACTCATCTCCTGGTCTGATACGAATTTGATGATATCCGCTCTTCAAATCAATCTTAGAAAAGATAGTAGCTCCGCTTATCTGATCCAACAAGTCATCCAACCTCGGCATTGGAAATCTATATCTCACGGTAATTTTATTCAATGCTCGACTGTCAGTGCACATTCTCCATGTCCCATCCTTCTTGGGTACCAATAAAGCTGGTACAGCACAAGGACTCAGACTCTCCTGCACACGCCCCTGTTCAAGCAGTTCCTCTACCTGCCTCCGCAATTCTTCATGTTCCTTCGGACTCATTCGATAATGTGGTCTGTGTGGCAATATAGCACCGGGAACAAGATCTATCTGATGTTGTATATCCCTCAACGGTGGTAACTCCGTTGGTAACTCATCTGGAAATACATCGTCAAATTCTTTCAGAACTGGTTTAACTTCTTCTGGAATTTCAATCTCTTCACTGCTTTCTCGTCCAATCAACAAGAATACTTCCGGCTCTTCTTCAACTTCTTTAACAAACTCCTTCAAAGTCAATAAAGTTTTCAGCTCTTCGATTTCCTCCACTTTGTTTTCTTCCTGTTGGCGTTTCTTCGGAACCAGAGTAATCTTTGTACCTTCGAACATGAAACTGTAACTGTTGGTCCGTCCATCATGTTGTACTGCTCTATCAAACTGCCATGGTCTCCCCAGCAACAAATGACAAACGTCCATATCTACGACATCACACCAGATTTCATCTTTGTATTTCTTCCCAATTGAAAACTTCACACAAGCTCTACGTTCAACTTTCACTTCACCACCCTTCCTCAACCAAGCTAACTTGTACGGTTTAGGATGTTTCTCAGTTTTCAACTCCAACTTCTTCACTGCTTCTGTAGAGATAATATTATCGCAACTCCCAGCATCAATAACAAATTTACAAACTCTTCCCAGAATAGTGCATGTAGATTGAAAGATATTGTTCCTCAACCAACTACTTTCCTCCTCTTGCTTCGGTGTTAAACAACTTCTCCTCATCATCAATGCGTACCCGTCATCTCCCGACAGTAAGTCTTCCTCCTCAACTGGTAAAGAATTAGAGCATTCAGCTTCTTCATCCTCATCCTCAACCTCAGTAATCATTGCTCTCTTCTTTGGCTTTGGACACTCATTGCTTTTATGACCCAACTCCTGACAGTTGTAACATTTGAAATCGTTGTTAACCTTTGCCTTCTCAACCTCCTTCACCCCTGGTTTGCTGATAGGTTTAGACACATTAGAACTTCCACCAACACCCTTCACTTGATTATTGGAATTCGTAAACACACCACCTCCTCGTCGTCCCTGCTTCTCCCAAGCCAACGCTTTCTGATGTGCTTCCGCCACAGATCTTGGATCGAACATATTAATCATATCCTGAATCTGCATTCTCAATCCCCCACTGAATCTAGATGTCAGCTGATCTTCCGTCTCCATAATGTCATTCCTCGCAATAAGCTGGTAAAACTCATCCGCGTAATCATTAACAGTCTTTGTGCCCTGCCTCAAGTTCTGCAAACGTTGATACATCAGAGATTGATAATTGTAAGGTAAGAACGTTGCTTTCATCAATTTCTTCATCTTCTCCCAAGATTCAACTTTTGACTTCCCCATTCGTTCACGTGTAAGTTTAGTTTGTTGCCACCATGCCAAAGCTCTACCCCTCAACCTCGTAGCAACCAACTTCACTCTGCGATGTTCTGGAACTTCTTTGAAATCAAAAATTTCTTCAACATTAGCCATCCAATCCAAAAACTCTTCAGCTTGCATACCACCTTTGAATTCAGGAATTTCAGTTTTCATTCCCGATTCCCACTTGTGATCGTACTCCGATTGATTCCTTCCTCGTCCATGTCCTCGTCCATGAACACTACCACCATCATACTCTTCTTCACCATCCGATGTATATCGATGTCGATCCTGACCACCAACATCTCTACCACCACCATTTCTTCCACCAACATTCCTACGATCCACATTCCTCCGATCTCGATCAGTCACATTTCTATCACAATCTCGATCCACGCTTCTATGATCACTATCAACACTTCTCTCCCGATTAGAATGTGGTGAAACTCTACTTCTTCCATGGCTCGATTCAGGTGAAACCCTTCTCTGATTTTGACTCATTTCAAGCATCATTCTCTCTAATCGACCAATCCCTTCCGTAAGCTTCTCATTGAAATTCTCGTTGATTCGTTGCTCCATTTCGTCGGCCTCTTCTCTTCCGTATAAAGCATTAATATTGCGATGACGTTGAACTCGTCTTGGCGGCATGATTGAATTCTTCACAAACACTTCAACAAATTCACACTTCACGATTCCAACACCTTTCGAACTTTGATCCAAAATGAAATGGATCGAAAACTCCAACTTTGTTGCAAAATATGATGAACACGATGAACACAACTTCAAATTCTCGGCTCCAAGACTCGATTTAGCTATGATTGGCTAAAACAAGCTCTGATACCAAAACTGACGCAGCGGATAATTCAAATCGATCTTCAATCGGTGAGTGTAACAATTCGTGGATTGATGGATACTGGAATGCCCGAATTCGTTGATCCGAAGATACCGAACTCTAGCTATCTCTGACTCGTTGATCCGAAGATACCGGGAAAGAGATCTACGATTCTTCGACGTTGATCTTGCGCACAAGATACCGTGAATCGGCTTCAACAAACGATGATCCGAGCGCACTCGAATAACGTTAGTGGAGATAGGAGATACACTCGACTACCAATTGAAATTGAAAGCAACAAGCTAACAAAAGAGAATTTTATTCAATATTCAACAACCTTTTACAAATGGGAGACTCGGCCTATTTATAGGTATTTTACAACTCACAAAAAAAAACAACAAAATTACAAGTATTAAGTCGGTTCCGAGTTAAGGCTTCCGACTCAACATTTACAACTTTACAAGCCTTCAGCGACTTTAACAAACAGACCAAAACATTAAAGAAAAATACAAGTATTTAACTCGGCAACGACTTAATCTTCCTTTTCGCGACTTAAGGTTAACTCGGCAACGATTTAATGGAAGCTATCTCGGTTCCGACTTATCAACATCTGCTTCGCGACTTAAGGAATAGCTCGGCAGCGTCTCTTCTTTTCGCGACTTAAGGGATAGCTCGGCAACTATTTAATGGAAGCTTATCTCGGCAACGATTTAAACAAGTGCCGCGACTTAACAATGTCGTTCGCGAGTTATCTGGTAATGATCTAGGGTAAGGTCGGAACTTGCGAAGTGTTTCTGCGACATGGGGTTTAGGTTGGACGCGATTTTGGGAAGCGGTGTTAAGTCGTAGCTCGGCATGGAGGTGGGAGATAGGTCGGCAATTGGGGAATAGATCGTCAATTGGAGCTAGGTCGGCAATTGGAGTGGAGCTTAGCTCGGCAATGGGAGTGGGAGTTAGGTCGGCAATTGGAGTGGAGCTTAGGTATGCTGCTTCATTAACATCTTAGGTTTTCCTTTTTTCTTGATGCCATGAACCAATTCATTGGCCAGCAGTATATTTTCCCTAATATCGCTGGAACAAAAGTAGATTGGTTCTCTGTAATAAGAAAAGGCAGCAAGTACTTAATTCTATGGAAAATTATTTTAGAAATTATTTTATAAAGAACATTAGCATAGGATATTGGTCGATAATCTGAAATAGTCTGCGGCTTATACTTTTTAGAGGCAAGGGTTATGAAATTATGGTTCAACCTATAAGGCAGCTTCCCACTCTGAAAAACAGCAGTAATGGCAGTGCAACTTATAAAATTTGGCAGAGAAGCCATCGGGGCCCAGGCTTTTGAAATCGTCAATCGAAAAATAGCCTCTTTAATATCGGCAATAGTCATTGCTACAGATAAGTGTCTCTTACCTTCATCATTAATGAATTTCCTTTGTTGAACAGGGGGCAAAGTCCATCTGTTTGACCATTGAACAAGTTAGTGTAGTAAGATATAGCTTGTGAGATAAGTTGATGTTGATCATATACATAATTTCCATCTGAATCCAATAGAGCATGCAATCTATTTTTATGTCTTCTCATTAACATTTTAGCATAAAAGAATTTTGTGTTGGTTTATCCACTTTGTAGCCATGAAATTTTGCTTTGTTATTTGTGGAACCCATTTTCAAGCTTCACCTTTTGCTTTAATTGTGGGTAAATCTACAGTAGGATGTCATATTGTAAAGTATCTTCAGGATCAACATCTAATTGCATAAATGCTTTATTATAATCATCTTCTAGTTGACGAGTTGAGCTATCTTTCACCTTGATCTTATTCCAAGATTTCAAGTTCTTTCTAATAGATTGCAACACAAACATAAATTTATGCATACTTGTTCCCCATGTGTTTACTTTGAGTCCTTGAATGCATTGTATGTATCCTTCTAGTTGATGTCAGTTATTGCATGTTCTATTTGAACGGCTTTCCTTTTAGTTGTCTTTGTAGCAATGAGGTATGATCACTATGCTAATCAGGCAATGCAATTATTATATTAAGTCTGGAAACTTAGTTTATAAAGCATAATTGACAAGTACTTTGTCAATATTAGTAGCCATCCCTCTTCATCTCCATGTATACTTGCAACCTATAATTCAGTTTCAACTAAACCACACTGGAGCATACAATTTTTAAAATTTACTAATATAGGATAAAGGAATAAGCAAGCCTCCTTTTTTGTCCTTTGGACTCAAAGCATTATTAAAATCTCCCATCACTAACAACGACAGTTCTATGGTTGTAGAATTCATAATTAGATATTCCCAAAGTGTTCTCTGTCCTCATAAAAATTACTTGCATATACAAAAGTGAACACACACTCAAAACCATCTCTATTTTGCATTTGAGCAGTAATGTGTTGTTCAATCTTGTATAAGATTTCGTAAGACCAAACCTACGACTCAATGATAATTAGTATACGTCCTTTACTCCCCTTATCATTATTATGGAAAATCTCCCATTTTCGTGGTAATAAAGCATGCATTCTAAAAATAATGCTAGTTCCCATTTTATTCTCCACTAAATTCAGCAAACTGAGTTTGTGGAGATGTAGAAGTTTGAATATGTGATACATTTTCGAATCAGTATTGAAACCTCGTACATTCCAGTACATTAGATTCATTTAACTGAAGATGAATTCCTTGTTCTTGTTTAGGAGGAGCAATAACTTTGGGAATACGTTGTTGATGCTTAGCCTCATATATAGGATTTGCTGATACAAGATGGGAAACATTTGGTTTATTAGAGTTTGTTGGAACTTCCATGTATTTTTGAGGCAACATTTTCTACAGACGTATGAGTTGAGTCAAAAACTTCATCTGAAGGAATATATGTACCAAAATCTAAATCATTGGAATTACAATCTTCAACAATTACTTCTTCCAAATTTTACTTTGTATATGCAGGTTAAGTAGTTTGCATTGGTTGGCTAGGTGTAGCAGTATGATTAGGACCAGAGGTTACATCAGAAGTTGAAGTCAAGGTGGGGGCAGGTATTGAAAAATTAGGCAGTGAAGTGGAAGTTGAAGGTCCAGGAACATGGTTATAGCTAATATCAAAAAGGTTTTTTGGAATTGGATCAAGAATGGTGGCTATTGAAGTTTGGCATGGGTCAATAATATCAAGGCAATCAAAAGGGTTGGAAGTAGGGGTGGGTACGGAAAATTTCCGTACCAACCAAGACATTTCCATTTTCTTCCAATTGTCAATGGAATGATACCCGATGTTCCAAGTTCCGTTCCGCTAACTTCGGAATTTCATTATGCGGTAGATGGAAAAGGTGGAACGGAATATGGAATTCCATTTTTTCCGTTGATGTATTTAAGGGCCGTTTGGATGACATTAAATAAGTTGTTTTTTTGCTTATAAAATGCAAAAGTTAAAAAGTCAATATGGATAAACAAAATTTAACGACTTTTAAAAGTCACTTTTCAACTTATTGCAAAAGCAATTTTTTTTTGCTTTTCGACTTACATAAGTCGATTTTTTATATAAAAAAATTCTAAAAAAAATGCATTTTCAAAAAATTTCAAAATTCAAATTTCATATTTTCAAATTACAAGATTTTAAAAATTTCAAATTTCAAAATTCAAAATTTCAAATTTCAATTTCAAAATTTTAAATTTTCGAATTTCAAAACTCAAATTTCAAAATTTCAAATTTCAAAACTCAAATTTCAAAATTTCAAATTTAAATTTTCAGAACTTCAAATTTCAAATTTTCAAATTAAAATTTCAGATTTCAAAATTTCACAAATTCAAAATTCAAATTTTTAAATTTCGAAATTTCAAAATTTTAGAATTCAAATTTCAAAATTCAAAATTGAAATTTCAAAATTTCACAAATTCAAAATTTCAATTTTCAAAATTTCAAAATTTTAGAATTCAAATTTCAAAATTCAAAATTCAAAATTGAAATTTCAAAATTCAAAATTGAAATTTCAAAATTTCATATTTCAAAATTCAAAATTTCAAATTTTGAATTTCAAAATTTCAAATTTAAAATTTCAAAATTTAAAATTTAAAATTTAAATTTTCATATTTTTTATATGTCTGGTCTAGTTAAACTAATCATACAAGAATATCGGTAGGAATAAAATTTCCATGGAAAACAGTGGAAATTTCCGCTTTGTTCCATCAAAAACCGGAAGGAATTCCTTCCGAGCTATTTTAAATGGAAAAACATGGAAATGGAAATTTACGGAAATACGTGGAAGGAAAAATCTGGAAAGCCGGTAAAGCGGAAAATAATCCAAACCTAATTAATTGGAAGTAGGGATAGGTGAAGAGGATATTATTTTTTCCTTGCCTTTAAATGTATGCATATATGTACATTTGTTGTAGGAGAAGGAACTGTTGAAATCTGCAACTTATCATCCTTTGTAACTGTAGAATTTTGTGTAACTTGAACTGTCTGTACATTTGTACTCATATGCAAGATCAATAAAGTCATAGTGATTATCAGAACATACCACTTTCACTGTGTCTGGGTAATTAAAACTGGCATCAATTTCGACAAGAACGCAAGAAAAATTCAGTCGTAATTCATTCGAGGTCATGTTATCCATTCTAATAGGATTTCCAAGCTCACTTGCAACATGAATAATCCCCTCTTTGTTCCAATAAGCCAAATTAAGTTCTAATAGTCGAATCCAAATGGGAATAGTGGAGAAGTATTCTCTAGTGAATTTAAGATCAGGAGTCCATTTTATGAGGATAAAAATATTTGAGTTGAACATGTATGGGCCACCTTTTAGCACATTATCCACATCAATTGAGGATGAGAAACAAATAAGAATGGAACCATTTGGTTTATAAAATATTTCAAAGTTGGAAAGTGTTTTTAAAACGTTTAGGGGGTAAGAGACAAAGATTCATCAAACGTTCACCAATGTGAGAACCTCTTATCACGTGCCATGCACTCACTAGAACCGATAACATTTAATATCAAAAGACATTACAAAACAGTCACTCTAAGATACACAGCATTATAGAGTTATAATTCTAAATGCTATCATCAGCTTGGACATTTATAACATGTTGTCCTCATAAATGCTAATATATACATAATAGTAATGCAGTGAAAATAAGAATACTACAATAGGTGAGACATCCAACTCGTCTCATCGAGCTCCAATAAACATCAACTAAAACCTACCTTTTCAGACTACTCGAAAAAGCACATGAGGAATTTAGGAAAAACAAAAGCCATGCATCAGACATAAGTCTGGTATGAGAAACTCAAGAAATATGTGGCCAACATTTAATAGTATTTTTGAGTCTTTCCGTAAACGGTTACCCCCTTAAAAGAACCACTTATCTAATAAGTACGTAAGGTGATATTAGATAATATTTAGAGTGTAGAATATGAATCATATCAAATAGGTGTGATGCTTACATTGGTCACACCACAACATATTTAGGGTACAATTAAAACAGATAAGGAAAGTTCGCATATTGGATTTTTCCATGGAGATTCTTCGATCAACACTGAATCCAATCCCCCGCACAAGGGTTGAAAGTGTCTTTCGAGCGTTGTATATCTCTAAATAAAATATACCATTATTGCAAACACAACTGATCCACGCCCGAACACGTGGAATCAAGTTCCATCAACTCTTCCAGCAACATCAGAAAGCACACTATAGATATAGAGTTGACATACCCTATCGTGGGTTACCAAAAACCCCAGGTTATGCATTGATGCAGCGGCGGAATACAAAATTGATGATACGATGAACGTAGCAATCGGTGGATTGAGAAATACTGAAATGCCCAAATTCGTTGATCCGAAGATGCCGAATTCTAGCTATCTCTGACACGTTGATCGCGCACGATACCGTGAGGAGAGATCTACAATTCTTCGAGCGTTGATCAAGCGCACTTGATTCCGCGAATTGGCTTCAACGATCGAAGATTCGAGCGCACTCGAATGTCGAAGGTGGAGATAGGAGATACACTCAACTACCGATTTTAATTGTAAGCACAAAGCTAACAAACAAGAATTTTATTCAAAAATCAACAACCGTTTACAATGACATTATGTCCCTATTTATAGGGTTTACAACACGACACAATGACTTAAGAAAAATTACAACACTTTACACCAACACATAGGTCGTACGCGACCTAAGAATTACAAAGCATTACGACCTAAATTATATTCACGCGACTTAAAGAAGCCTTGCGACCTAACATTTGGCATAGCTCGAGAACTTCTGGAACAAATCAGTTTGCGACCTAAAATGATGTCTAGCATCGTCTCGTTCGCGACTTGGGAGATGGAGTTAGGTCGTGGAAAGGGATTTAGGTTGTTGGAGTTAGGTCGTGGAAAGGTTTAGGTCGTTGGAGATAGGTCGTGGAAAGGGTTAGGTCGCTGGAGATAGGTCGTGGTGGAATTAGGTCGTGGCGATGGTTTTAGGTCATTGGAATTATTTAGGTCGTGGGGTCTGGTAGGTCGCGGCCTTGTTAAGTCGGAGATGTTAGGTCGTGGAGGTGTTAGGTCGCGAGATGGCATTGTGGTGGAGTTTAGCTCGTAGGGGTTGGGTCGGAGAGGCCTGGTAGGTCGCGGTATTGTTTTTAGGTCGTGGAAATTAGGTCGTGGGGTTTGGTAGGAGTTTAGCTCGTAGGTCGCGATGGAGGCTGTTAGGTCGGAGTGCTTAGGTCGTAGCTCGCCATTGCTAAGTCGTTCGAGTTCGTCCACTAAGGTATGCACTGCATCATCCTCCCCTGGTTGAGAAAAGTTCGTCCTCGAATTTAAAAGTTCCTTCCCATTGGATTGTTCATCTCCATAATAAGGTATAAGATGTTTAACATTAAACACGTCAGAAGTGTAAACATCCCCTGGCAGCTTCAACTTATAAGCATTTTAATTGATCCGTTTTATAATTTCTACTGGACCAATCTTTCGGGCTTTCAACTTGTTATAAGCACCCACTGGAAAACGATCCTTTGTTAACACAGCATACACCCAATCACCCTCGTTGAACTCCACACTTCTTCTCTTTTTATCTGCCGCTTGCTTATACTTCTCATTTGTTTTCTCCAAACGTTCCTGAACAATTCTATGACAGTCTTTCAACTCATCAACGAAATCAACAGCCCGTTTAACTGTCCCCGTCGGTTGCGGTACTATTGCTAAATCCAACGGCCCTTTGGCAAGCTTGAATATACAATCTGAAATGGACTGAAATGCGTACTACGGTTGACAGCATGATTGTGTGCGAATTCCGCCTGACATAATTTCATATCCCAACTCTTCAAATTATCCTGCACAAGACATCGCAACAAGTTACCCAATGATCTATTCACAACTTCAGTTTGCCCATCCGTCTGAGGATGATATGCACTACTAAAATTCAGCTTCGTCCCAACCATCTTCCACAGACTCAACCAGAAGTGACTCAGGAATCGAGTATCTCTATCTGACACAATAGTTTCTGGCAATCCATGAAGTCGATAGATTTCTTTGAAAAATAACTGAGCAACATGAACAGCATCCGCCGTCTTCTTACAAGCAATAAAATGTGCCATTTTTGAAAATCGGTCAACCACCACATAAATGGAATCGTTTCCCCTTTGAGTTCAAGGCAAACCCAAAACAAAATCCATACTCACATCAACCCAAGGCTTAGTTGGTACAGGTAACGGCATATATAATCCAGCATTGGTCGCAGTTCCTTTCGAAACCTGACAGATATGACATCGCTCCACAAATCTTTCTACCTCTTTCCTCATGGATGGCCAAAAATAAGATTGAGAGATCAACTGCAATGTACGATCTCTACCCACATGTCCTTCCTCATGCAGCTCCTTCACTATCTTCATTCGCAAGCTACAATCTGGTATGCACAATTGATTCCCCTTGAACAAGAATCCATCTACCATCATAAACTCGTCAGTACTCCCGTCTTTTACATTCTCAACAAGCTTCGCAAAATAAGGATCTTCTTCAAACAATTCTGGCAATAGTTCAAATCCTGTCACTTCAACCTTCATCGTTGTCAACAAATGATTCCTCCTACTCAAAGCATCAGCCACACGATTCGTCACTCCTGACTTGTGTTTGACAACAAAAGTAAACTGTTGTAGATATGCAACCCATGATGCATGTCTTGCTGAAATCTTGTCTTGCCCTTGTAAATGTTTCAACGCCTCATGGTCAGTGTAAAGAACAAACTCCTTCTGAAATAGATAGTGTCTCCAGTGTTTAATAGCTTGCACAACAGCATAAAATTCCACATCATATGTACTATATCTCATCTTTTCTCCCGATAGCTTCTCACTGAAGTATGCAATAGGACGACCCCTCTGACTCAACACCCCTCCAATTCCAACCTTCGACGCGTCAGTATGTAATTCAAACAACAACTGAAAATCAGGTAATGCTAGAATTGGTGCTGTCGTCAACAACTCCTTGATTCGTTCAAAAGCAACTCCTGCTTCCTCCGTCCATGAAAACTGTTTGCCCTTCATACAATCAGTAACAGACGCCATCACACTACTAAAGTGTGGAATAAATCTTCGATAGAATGAAGCCAACCCGTGGAAACTTCGAACTTCTGTTATCGTCTTAGGTTGTGGCCAATCTCTAATCGCTTCGATTTTACTTTGGTCAACCTGTATTCCTCCATCCGATACAATATACCCCAAAAATAAAACACTATGCGTCATGAACACGCATTTCTTCGTTGCAGCATAAAATTGTTCTTGTCGCAGTACCATCAGCACTTCTTTCAGATGATTCAAATGTTCCTCTGGATTTCCAATATATATCAGAATATCATCGAAATACACCACCACAAATTTTCCAATAAATGGTCTAAAAATTTGATTCATCACTCGCATAAATGTACTTGGCGCATTTGATAAACCAAATGGCATTACCAACCATTCGTATAGACCCTCCCTAGTTTTAAAAGCAGTCTTCCACTCATCACCTGGCCTGATACGAATTTGATGATATCCGCTCTTCAAATCAATCTTCGAAAAGATAGTAGCTCCGCTTATTTGATCTAGCAAGTCATCCAACCTCGGCATTGGAAATCTATATCTCACAGTAATCTTATTCAATGCTCGACTGTCAGTGCACATTCTCCACGTCCCGTCCTTCTTCGGTACTAACAAAGCTGGTACAGCACAAGGACTTAAACTCTCCTGCACACGCCCTTGTTCAAGCAATTCTTCCACCTGCCTTCGCAACTCCTCATGCTCTTTTGGACTCATTCTGTAGTGTGGTCTATGAGGTAACACAGCTCCTGGAACTAGATCAATTTGATGTTGAATGTCCCTCAACGGCGGTAACTCTGTTGGCAACTCCTCTGGAAATACATCCTCAAATTCTTTCAATACTGGTTTAACTTCTTCTGGAATTTCAACTTCTTCACTGCTCTCACGCCCAATTAACAAGAATACTTCCGGCTCCTCCTCAACTTCTTTAACAAACTCCTTCAAGGTTAATAAAGTTTTCAGCTCTTCAATCTCCACCAGTTTGTTTTCTTCCTGTTGACGCTTCTTGGGAACGAGAGTAATCTTCGTGCCTTCAAACATGAAACTGTAACTATTGGTACGCCCATCATGTTGCACCGCCCTATCATATTGCCACGGTCTCCCCAACAACAAATGGCATACGTCCATGTCCACAACATCACACCAAATTTCGTCCTTGTATTTCTTCCCAATTGAAAAATTAACATAAGTCCTTCGACTAACTTTCACCTCCCCACCTTTCCTCAACCAAGCTAACTTATACGGTTTCGGGTGCTTCTCTGTCTCCAATGATAACTTCTTTACAGCTTCTGTAGAGATAATGTTATCACAGCTTCCAGCATCAATAACAAATTTGCAAACCCTTCCCAAGATAGTGCACGTCGATTGAAAGATGTTACTCCTCAACCAGCTAGTCTCTTCCTCCTGCTTCGGTGTTAAGCAATTCCTCCTCATCATTAATGTATAACCATCATCTCCAGACAACAATTCTTCCTCCTCAACTGGTAACTGATTAGAATTTTCAGCCTCCTCATCCTCAACCTCAGCAATCATTGTTCTCTTCTTTGGCTTTGGACACTCATTGCTTTTATGACCCAACTCCTGACAATTGTAACATTTGAAACCGTTGTTAACCTTTGCCTTCTCAGCCTCCTTCACCACAGGTTTACTGATAGGTTTAGAAATATTAGAACTTCCACTAACACCCTTCACTTGATTGTTGGAATTAGTAAACACACCACCTCCTCGTCGTCCCTGCTTCTCCCAAGCCAACGCTTTCTGATGTGCTTCCGCCACAGATCTTGAATCGAACATATTCACCATATCCTGGATCTGCATTCTCAATCCCCCAATGAATCTAGATGTCAGTTGTTCTTCCGTTTCCATAATATCATTCCTTGCAATAAGCTGATAAAACTCATCTGCGTAATCATTAACAGTCTTTGTGCCCTGCCTCAAGTTCTGCAAACGTTGATACATCAGAGTTTGATAATTGTAAGGTAAGAACGTTGCCTTCATCAATTTCTTCATCTTCTCCCAAGATTCAACTTTTGACTTCCCCATTCGTTCACGTGTAAGTTTGGTTTGCTGCCACCATGCCAAAACTCTACCCCTTAACCTTGTAGCAACCAATTTCACTCTACGATGTTCTGGAACTTCTTTGAAATCAAAAATTTCTTCAACATTAGCCACCCAATCCAAAAACTCCTCAGCTTGCATACCACCTTTGAATTCTGGAATTTCAGTCTTCATCCCAGATTCCCACTTGTGATCGTACTCCGACTGATTCCTTCCTTGTCCACGTCCTCGTCCATGAACACTACCACCATCATACTCTTCGTCACAATCCGATGTATATCGATGTCGATCCTGACCACCAACATCTCTACCACCACCATTTCTTCCACCAACATTCCTACGATCTACATTCCTCCGATCTCGATCAGTCACATTTCTATCCCGACTTCGATCATCAACATTTCTATCACAATCTCGATCCACGCTTCTATGATCACTATCAACACTTCTCTCTCGATTTGAATGTGGTGAAACTCTACTTCTCCCATGGCTCGATTCAGGTGATACCCTTCTCTGATTTTGACTCATCTCCAACATCATCCTCTCTAATCGACCAATCCCTTCATTAATCTTCTCATTAAAATTGTCGTTAATTCTTTGCTCCATCTCATCGGCCTCTTCTCTCCCATACAAAGCATCAATATTGCGATAACGGTTAGCTCTTCTCGGAGGCATGATCACTCTTCAACAAATTCCAACAAAAACTTCACTTCGATCTAAAAATCTTCAAATCAAAACTACCCAATTGTTGAAAACTTCAAAAATCTCCAAACAAACAAGTCTCTTCAAAATCTCGATAACCCACTTCTCCAAATGATGTAAATCTCGCACAACCCCAAAAATCTACGCAAACTCCTTGCGTTCTAGCTCTGATACCAAATGACGCAGCGGCGGAATACAAAATTGATGATACGATGAACGTAGCAATCAGTGGATTGAGAAATACTGAAATGCCCAAATTCGTTGATCCGAAGATGCCGAATTCTAGCTATCTCTGACACGTTGATCGCGCACGATACCGTGAGGAGAGATCTACAATTCTTCGAGCGTTGATCAAGCGCACTTGATTCCGCGAATTGGCTTCAACGATCGAAGATTCGAGCGCACTCGAATGTCGAAGGTGGAGATAGGAGATACACTCAACTACTGATTTTAATTGTAAGCACAAAGCTAACAAACAAGAATTTTATTCAAAAATCAACAACCGTTTACAATGACATTATGTCCCTATTTATAGGGTTTACAACACGACACAATGACTTAAGAAAAATTACAACACTTTACACCAACACATAGGTCGTACGTGACCTAAGAATTACAAAGCATTACGACCTAAATTATATTCACGCGACTTAAAGAAGCCTTGCGACCTAACATTTGGCATAGCTCGCGAACTTCTGGAACAAATCAGTTTGCGACCTAAAATGATGTCTAGCATCGTCTCGTTCGCGACTTGGGAGATGGAGTTAGGTCGTGGAAAGGGATTTAGGTTGTTGGAGTTAGGTCGTGGAAAGGTTTAGGTCGCTAGAGATAGGTCGTGGAAAGGGTTAGGTCGCTGGAGATAGGTCGTGGTGGAATTAGGTCGTGGCGATGGTTTTAGGTCGTTGGAATTATTTAGGTCGTGGGGTCTGGTAGGTCGCGGCCTTGTTAAGTCGGAGATGTTAGGTCGTGGAGGTGTTAGGTCGCGGGATGGCATTGTGGTGGAGTTTAGCTCGCAGGGGTTGGGTCGGAGAGTCCTGGTAGGTCGCGGTATTGTTTTTAGGTCGCGGAAATTAGGTCGTGGGGTTTGGTAGGAGTTTAGCTCGTAGGTCGCGATGGAGGCTGTTAGGTCGGAGTGCTTAGGTCGTAGCTCGCCATTGCTAAGTCGTTCGAGTTCGTCCACTAAGGTATGCACTACATCATGCATCCTACTCTGTTTTCCTCATTTCTAATGTCGAGGTCACATTCGACATCTTTCACACGAGTCCTCATTGTTAGTCCTTGAAAAGAATGGTTTTGATGACAACAACCTTAGGACTTGTTATAAAATATAAATACTAACATTATAGTTTAGATATATATGTATATGCAGGATATACACATGCAGGTACTGAGAATGAAGACCGTACAGTATAGAGACTCAAGATTGAAGACATCAAGATTCAAGACTCATGAGTATCAAGATATCAAGAGTTCAAGATTTCAATAATACAAGATAAGTATCAAGTCTAGAATTTTGTTAAAACTCCTAGAAAAGCACTGACATCTTAAAATCTATTTTATTCATGGAATGGAATCCACTTCGAGCTTGTTAAAGGGATGGAATCCTAAGTAGGATGGAACCTATGAAAAATCTAGTGGAACATTGTTTTGTATCCACTACCTTTTATTCAAATGTTTTACAAAATTATATCTTGTTTTCAAAATGATTTCAAAATCTTCCTTTTAAAATCAAAAACATCTATCCTGGTTTTTAAATATTTTAGCCTCAAAATAATCTTTATTTTCAATATCAAATTATCCTTGATTTAAAACTACCTTTTAACTATTATATATTTAACTTTTAATATTTATACTTAGATTTAAATATGAAATTATAGAAAAATTTATATATATCAAAATATTATTCTCTATACTTATTTATGTATTTTAACTATAGTAAAGTATATTTATAAAGTTTAAATAGTGTTAATACAAGATAAAAGTTATTTTCAAAGAAAAACAAATTATCAAAAATTCCTTAGGCATGTCGACAACCCCTAAGGACCCTTGTCGACATGGTGTCAGTTAACTTCAAAAGTTTGAATTTCAAAAGAAGTGTCTATTCGTCATAACCTTTTACGAATGGACATGACTGTTGTTCTACTATAAATATGGGATGTTTTTAACGAATTTATATTCATATTTTTCTGATTTCACTTCTCTTCTTCTTCCACACTTCTTTATATACATTTTTACTATTACTTTGCCGAAATCTCTATTGAATCTAACTAGATCATCTCCGGTTTGATTCTCTATCACTATCTCAACAAGATCCCAGTGCTATTCAGAGTTATAGGCTTCTTTGTATAAAATCAAGTGAGAAAAGGTGTGATTGTAGCCTGAAAAATCAATCAAGTGAGATAAGGTGTGATTGTAGCATAGGAAATCAATTGGGTGAACTTGTTGCCCGTAAAATCAAGTATCTCTACCCAGAGGATTGTGAATCTGGAGTGGTGTACCTCGTGGCCTTGAAATCGAAGGTGTAATTGTAAGAATTGATTTTGAAAGGAAATCCGTACTTGTGTTGCGGGACTGGATGTAGGGTAACTCCGAACCAGTATAAAATCCGGTTTTTTCTTTCCTTTACTGCTTTTACTTTATATTTGCATCTGTGTTTGATTCTATGATCATATCTGTGTCTGAATATTGCATACATTTGTGTTCAAATTAATATAAACTCAAAAAGTATTAGTAAATTCTTAAAACACTATTCACCCCCCTCTAGTGTTTATTCTAGCCTTAAGATCCATAATCCGCATTTCTCACATTTGGTATCAGAGCAAGGTTTTCAAAGTTTCATAATATGAATTTTGAAAATTTCTTTAAAATGGCTATGTTTGAAAAACTTGTTAATACTAGTTTAGAAATATTCAAATCATCATTGCATCATGAGGCTGCATATAATCTCTATATGAATTCAAGTTGTCTACAAAATCTTTATGATGTGCAGGAAACATGTTTTATGGGTGCTGAGGAATCAATCCACAATGGACAAATTGTGCAGATCAAAAAGAATAAATGGATACTCGATAGTGGATGCTCTAGACACATGACTGGTAATCCGGATATGCTGAATGATATAATATACAAAGACGGAGGACTGGTTAACTTTGGAGACAACTCAAAACGATATGTGATTGGCTTCGGCAATGTCGGTAACTCTGAAACTCCTATTATTACTAATGTTCTGCTAGTTAAGAATCTGAAACATAATCTGCTAAGTATTAGTCAACTTTTTGATAAAGGATATAAAATTAAATTTGAAAAAGATAAGTGTCACATTGAAGATAATAATTCAACCATAATATTTGAGGGAATTAGGAAAAAGAATATTTATATTCTTAATATGAAAGTTTCAAATGATAACCTGTGTCGTTTGGCAAATAGAAGTGACCCTTGGATTTGGCATAAGAGATTTGGGCATTTGAATTTCAAACTCTTATCTAGACTGTCAAAACATGATCTAGTAAGAGGTCTCCATAAAATGAATTTTAAAGTAGATAGTTTATGTGATGCATGTCAATTAGGAAAACTCAGAAAAAGTTCCTTTAAACTAAAAGATATGATTTCAACTTCAAAACCTCTTGAATTACTTCATCTTGATTTATTTGGTCCATCTCAAATTCAGTCAATAAATCACAGTAAATATGTTTTTGTAATTGTAGATGATTATTGTAGATTTACATGGACAATATTTTTGAAACATAAAAGTGATACTTTTGAAAGTTTTAAGAACTTTACAAAAAAGATTCAAAATCAACTTTCTGTAAAAATTATAACTATCCGTAGTGATCACGGTGGTGAATTTGAAAATGAAAAGTTTGAGGAATTCTGCAATAAAAAGGGAATAACTCACAATTTTTCATTTCCAAGAACTCCACAACAAAACGGTGTAGTAGAACGTAAAAATAGGACGATTCAAGAGTGTGCGAGAACTATGCTTTCAGATAGTGAATTACCAAAACATTTTTGGGCAGAAGCAGTTGCTACCGCCTGTTATATTTTAAATAGAATTTTAATTAGACCTTTAACTGATAAGACATCTTATGAACTCCTTCACGGAAAGAAACCTAAGGTATCTTATTTTAGAGTTTTCGGAAGTAAATGTTTTATTTTAAATACAAAAGATAACCTAGATAAATTTGATCCAAAATCCGACAAAGGTATCTTTATCGGATATTCTAATAGAAGTAAAGCATACAAAGTGTTTAATTTAAGAACTAACACCATCTAAGAAACAATGCATGTTTCATTCAGTGAAAATCTCAAAATTTTTGAAGATACAAATGATGAAGAGGATTTAATTACACAAAATTAGGAGTCAACTGAAACTAATAATGAAATTAATCATCCTAATAAAAGGATTAAACTTTTAAAAGATCATCCTATAGAAAATATACTAGGAGATATGCAATATGTTGTTTCAACTAGAAATCAACTAAGTAAAATGAGCAATATAGCCTTTATATCAACTATTCAACCCAAAAGTCCAAAAGAAGCATCAACTGATGATTCATGGATTTTGGATATGCAAGAAGAACTAAATCAATTCACTAGAAATGATGTTTGGAAACTTGTTCCTAGACCTGAAAATAAAACTATAATTGGAACAAAATGGGTTTATAAAAATAAAATGAATGAACAAGGTGAGGTCATTAGAAATAAAGCCCGGTTAGTCGCTCAAGGTTATTGTCAAGAAGAAGGAATAGATTGTGATGAAACCTTTGCTCCCGTAGCAAGATTAGAAGCAATTAGGATTCTACTTGCTTTCGCAAATTATAATAATTTCAAATTATTTCAAATGGATGTTAAAAGTGTCTTTTTAAATGGATTTGTAAAAGAAGAAGTATATGTTGAACAACCACCACTTTTATAGATGAAAAATTACCAAATCATGTTTACAAACTTAAGAAAGCTTTATATGGTCTAAAACAAGCTCCTAGAGCCTGGTATGATAGACTAAGATCTTACTTATTACAATCAAACTTTGAAATTGGTAAAGTAGATAATACTCTTTTTATTAAAAGAAATAAGAATGATATTCAACTAGTACAAGTTTACGTAGATGATATCATTTCGGATCAACTAATTTTGAAATGAATAAAGAATTTTTCGAAATAACGACAAAAGAGTTCGAGATGAGTCATATGGGTGAATTAAACTTCTTTCTAGGTTTGCAAATAAAACAATTAGAAAATGGTATATTTATTAGTCAAGAAAAATATGCTAAAGACCTAGTTACTAAATTTGGTTTGACTACTGCAAGTGGAAAACCCACTCCCATGGCAACCAATGAGTACCTAAGTAAAGAAGATCTCTCGAAAGATGTAGATCAAAAATTATATAGAGGAATGATCGGATCACTACTCTATATCACTACTAGTAGACCGGATATCATGCATAGTGTTTGTGTCTGTGCAAGATATCAATCCCAACCTAAAGAGACCCACTTAAAAGCTGTAAAACGTATCATAAGATACATTAAACACACCAACGATTATGACTTATTTTATCCTAAAAATGATTCTTTTGAATTAATATCTTACCGTGGTGCTGACTATGCTGGTTGTAAATCAGACCGAAAAAGTACATGTGGAACTTGTCACTTTTTGGGGCATTCTCTGGTTTCCTGGTTTAGTAAAAAGCAAAACACAGTTTCTTTATCAACAACATAAGCAGAGTATATTTCTACTACTTTGGCTTGTTCTCAAGTAATATATATGCAACAAATTTTAAAAGATTTTGGTTTAAATATCTCAAAATCACCAATTTATTGTGATAATACTAGTGCAATAAATTTATCCAAAATCATACTCATCATGCTCGAACTAAACATATTGATATCAGACATCATTTTCTCAGAGATAATATAAGTAAAGAAGTAATTTCTCTCGATTATATTAATTCCAAGAATCAAATTGCTAATATCTTAACAAAACCCTTAAATGAATCTATATTTACTAAATTAAGAAGAGAATTAGGTATTTGTTCAATAACTGAAATATAAAATATAAATATATAACAACAATAATTAAAATTAAATTAAAATTAAATCAAATAAGCAAAACTACAAGTACCCTGTCGACATCCCCCCTACACCCCTGTCGACATACAATGTTTTTAAATTTAAGTTTTTTTTCCCACCAAAATTCAAAATGAATGGTTATATATTCTTCCTATTTCGAAATTTTGTTCGTTTCTTCTGTTCTTTCTCCGATTCTAACTTCTGAAAAATTAAAACAATGGCCTCCTCCTCCAAATCAAACAAAAATTCAATCTTTTCATTCCCTTCTCCTTCAACCGGACCATTTCAACGTACTACGCCTGCAAGGGTGATGAAAATGGAAGATTCCTTGAAGGATGCACTGCAACTTATTCAAGTGGTGCAAATCAAAATGGCCAAAGAATAAGAATGGCAAGGCAAAATCCTTAGAAACTTGCAAAAGTTTCTAATGGACAATCACGCCAATCCCATCTTGATCGATGAAGAATCTTCAGGTGTTCAAGTGTAAGAGGACAGCGAGGAAGAAGAAGAAGAAGCCCCCATGGACGAAGAGCACACTGAAGATGACGACAAAGTTGTTTGCGTTGGCGAAGTGTGCTTTGACAAGGATGGAAATCTAGTCGAACAAAATGAAAATTTCTGTTTCCATTACCCAAATTGCTCGATTCATAGATCTCCCATTGTCGAGAATACACATTAGTTTCTTTTCGTTCTTTCTTATTTGTATATAATCTTACTTATGTTTTCTACACAAATGTAAATATAACATTATATGATAAATGATTTGTGTTTATCACTTTATCATATATGGATTCTTAGTTAGAGAGAGTTAGTTATTAAGGGCTAAGTTTTAGATTCAGAATTAAGTATTGATTATTTATGATAACACTATCATTATAATCACATATAATATAGTATTAGATTAAGGGGGAGTTCTATAGTTTGGAGTTAGTTTGTTTTTATTGATGACAAAGGGGGAGAAGTATAAAATAGGACAGTTAGGCATAGATTAAGGGGGAGTTATTAGTTTTAGGGGGAGTTATTAGTTTTAGGGGGAGTTATTAGGATAGAAGTAATATTTTATAAACAAAGGTTGTCATCATCAAAAAGGGTGAGATTGTTAGTCCTTGAAAAGAATGGTTTTGATGACAACAACCTTAGGACTTGTTATAAAATATAAATACTAACATTATAGTTTAGATATATATGTATATGCAGTATATACACATGCATGTACTGAGAATGAAGACCGTACAGTATAGAGACTCAAGATTGAAGACATCAAGATTCAAGACTCATGAGTATCAAGATATCAAGAGTTCAAGATTTCAATAATACAAGATAAGTATCAAGTCTAGAATTTTGTTAAAACTCCTAGAAAAGCACTGACATCTTAAAATCTATTTTATTCGTGGAATGGAATCCACTTCGAGCTTGTTAAAGGGATGAAACCCTAAGTAGGATGGAACCTACGAAAAATCTAGTGGAACATTGTTTTGTATCCACTAACTTTTATTCAAATATTTTACAAAATTATATATTTTTTTCAAAATGATTTCAAAATCTTCCTTTTAAAATCAAAAACATCTATCCTGGTTTTTAAATATTTTAGCCTCAAAATAATCTTTATTTTCAATATCAAATTATCCTTGATTTTAAACTATCTTTTAACTATTATATATTTAACTTTTAATATTTATACTTAGATTTAAATATGAAATTATAGTAAAATTATATATATATCAAAATATTATTGTCTATACTTATTTATGTATTTTAACTATAGTAAAGTATATTTATAAAGTTTAAAATAGTGTTAATACAAGATAAAAGTTATTTTCAAAGAAAAACAAATTATCAAAAATTCCTTAGGCATGTCGACAACCCCTAGGGACCCTTGTCGACATGGTGTCAGTTAACTTCAAAAGTTTGAATTTCAAAAGAAGTGTCTATTCGTCGTAACCTTTTACGAATGGACATGACTGTTGTTCTACTATAAATAGGGGATGCTTTTAACGAATTTATATTCATATTTTTTTGATTTCACTTCTCTTCTTCTTCCACATTTCTGTATATACACTTTTACTATTACTCTGCCGAAATCTCCATTGAATCTAACTAGATCATCTCTGGTTTGATTCTCTATCACTATCTCAACAAGATCCCAGTGCTATTCAGAGTTATAGGCTTCTTTGTAATCAATCGAGCGAGAAAAGGTGTGATTGTAGCCTGGAAAATCAGTCAAGTGAGATAAGGTGTGATTGTAGCCTAGGAAATCAATTGGGTGAACTTGTTGCCCATAAAATCAAGTATCTCTACCCAGAGGATTGTCAATCTGGAGTAGTGTACCTCGTGGCCTTGAAATCGATGGTGTAATTGTAAGAATTGATTTTGAAAGGAAATCCGTACTTGTGTTGCGGGACTGGATGTAGGGTAACTCCGAACCAGTATAAAATCCGGTGTGTTCTTTCCTTTACTTCTTTTACTTTATATTTGCATATGTGTTTGATTCTATGATCATATCTGTGTCTGAATATTGCATACATTTGTGTTCAAATTAATATAAACTCAAAAAGTATTAGTAAATTCTTAAAACACTATTCACCCTCCCTCTAGTGTTTATTCTAGCCTTAAGATCCATAATCCGCATTTCTCACACTCATTACTTGAACAGAACATGAATCCCTAAATGGATTCCTACATTTCAACAGATCTAAAAACCACATATGGATTCTAATATCTCGAAAAGATACACTTTCAAGAGATAAAATATGTATCTCGGCTTGAAGTGGTTTTCGATAAGTAAAACACTTACCAACCCCGGTCTCTTAAAGACTGCACCAATGAATTTGGTCATACTTAACAATAATGGGAATGATCGCATATGGAAACAAAGTCTCGTATACTTATTACGTTTTCGAACTTCTAGTGCTAAGTACACTTAATGAAAATATCAAACGTAGCATATAACCAAGATGAAGTAATTAGTAACAATTTTAAGACGTGTGAATGCAAATCAAATAAGCCAAATTAAGTTCTAATAGCCGAATCCAAATGGGAATAGTGGAGTAGTATTATTCTCTAGTGAATTTAAGATCAGGAGTCCATTTTTTGAGGATCAAAATATTTGAGTTGAACATGTATGGGCCAATTTTTTGCACATTATCAACATTAATTGAGGATGGGAAACAAATAAGAATGAAACCATTTGGTTTATAAAATATTTCAAAGTCGGAAAGTGTTTTTAAAATGTTTTCAACATACCGGTTGAAATGATCAAACGTGGGTCTTCTTGCCATAATATAACCGACCAACGTATTATTCCATTTCCCCGAATTTTCCAAAATGACCGCATCTGGCATGTAGACTGATGGAGCACCACCTGCACCTTTAGATTAAAATAAACATCCTTTATTAAAGTGAACTTTTAATCCAACATTGTTACCAAACGCCTTATAGTCAAACGGTGAAACTTAATTCACAAGGTGTTCATTTCAATGTATTTACAAATACTGTTTACCCAACCCATGCAGAAAAAAAATAAAACCGCCCATAAACTGGTCGAGCACAAATCAACAATCAACAAATAATATTCAATGCCCACAAACTAGCCGAGCATAACTAATCAATCAACAAATAATAACAATGCTTGTAAATTGGCTGAGCAATATTATTAAGCTAATAAATCTATAATTGATAATAATGCTTATAAACTGGTCGAGCACATCAAATCATTCTACAAAGGATAGCAACGCTTATAAACTGGCCGAGCATGGCTAAACTAATTAATGAGGGGTAACAAATTGTCACGACCCGTCTTTCTTAGCCCAGAAAGACGCATCATGATTTAAGAAAGAAAGGGATAGAAGAAGAAAAGATAGAAAAGAAGAAACTCAACAATATCAGAATCTCACAACGGATCGAATGAAATATAATATATCACATAAGATATTACATAGTATCATATACATCAGAGTTACATAGCTTATACATCTCATATTAGATAGTTATAATCACCTGTCTATCATACAACTCAGGATATCACAGAGATACAGACACAACATAAACACAGCGGAATCACTATATATCTATACGCTGAAGCCTCCTGCTCCAAATCTCCTCCAGAATCCGTCAAAGCTAACCTGAATCCCTTGACTATTCATAAAAAATGTGAGTATCCAAGAGTTTAATAAAATAGAAAATAAACACTTGGGTCAGACATGATCCTGGTGTGAGTAAACGGTTTAAAGTTACCTTATAAAAGGTCTTTATTATTCGTAGTTGTAATTACTTCAAGGTATATGATTATATCAAATACAAATACGCTCCTATATGTATAACACACTCAACTCAGGCTAGGGCATTCCATTACCCTATCTCTTAATGAGTCAGACCCAATCAAAGCCAAAGTTTTTGCTTAACCTTCAACTCTGGTACAAAGTATAACGGCTCACCCTTTTTCAGGTGTTAGCTAACAATGGTAACCTTGTATCTGATTTTACGGGCAGCCTCTTGACTGCACACCAACCCGTAAAGGGACATTTAGGGGGTAAGAGACAAAGATTCATCAAACGTTCACCAGTGTGAGAACCTCTTATCACGCGCCACACACTCAACAGAACCGATAGCATTTAATATCAAAAGACATTACAAAACAATCACTCTAAGATACACAACATTATAGAGTTATAATTTTAAATGCTATCATCAGCATGGACAGTTATAAAATTCTGTCCTTATAAATGCTGATATGTACATAATAGTAATGCAGCGAAAATAAGAATACTACGATAGGTGAGACATCCAGCTCGTCTCATCGAGCTCCAATGAACATCAATTAAAACCTGCCTTTTCAGACTACTAGAAAAAGCACATGAGGAATTTAGGAAAAACAAAAGCCATTCATCAGACATAAGTATGGTATGAGAAACTCAAGAAATATGTGGCCAACATATAATAGTACTTTTGAGTCCTTTCGAAAACGGTTATCCCCTCAAAAGAACCACTCATCTAATAAGTACGTAAGGTGATATATTAGATATTGTCTAGGGTGTTGAATATGAATCATATCAAATAGGTGTGATGCTTACATTGGTCACACCACAACATATTTAGGGTACAATTAAAACTGATGAGGAACGTTCACATATTGGATTTTTCGATGGAGATTTCTTCAATCAACACTGAATCCAATCCCCTGCACAAGGGTCGAAAGTACCTTTCGAGCGTCGTATATCTCTAGATAAAATATACCATTATGGCAAACACACCTAACCCACGCCCGAACACGTGGAATCAAGTTCCATCAACTCCCATCAGCAACATCAAATAGCAAACTATAGATATAGAGTTGATATACCCTATTGTGTGTTAGCAAAACCCCAGGTTATGCATCCTACTCTGTTTTCCTCATTTCTTATGTCTAGGTCATGTTCGTCATCTTTCACACGAGGCCTCATTACTTGAACAGAACATGAATCCCTAAATGGATTCCTACATTTCAACATGTCTAAAAATCACACATGGATTCCAACATCTCGAATAGATACACTTCCAAGAGATAGAATATGTATCTAGGCGTGAAGTGGTTTTTGATAAGTAAAACACTTACCGACCCCGGTCTCTTAAAGACTGCACCAACGAATTTAGTCATATTTAACAATAATGGGAACGATTGCATATGGAAACTAAGTCTCGTATACTTATTACATTTTCGAACTTTTAGTGCTAAGTACACGACTAAATACTTTCTATAAACGAGTAAATTTACAAAGCACGATCAAGTCACATAAGCGACTTCTAATCCCCTTTTTATTTAATTAATCTTTTATTAATTAAAACCACTTTTATCGGTAAAACTTCTTTTATCTATAAAATTTCATATATGAATTTCTACTATTCATTTATACTCTTTTCAATACTTTAAGAAGTATTTATATGCTTATCTTAAATGGTATAAGTATATTCATAAATTTTTAACAAGATTTCTTACTTTAAACTTGTACTTTTAATATCTTTTTTCCAAAAGATTCCATACCTATAATTTCTTACAAAATATCCATTTTATGGATCTTTGACACATCCATTCAAAAAGGCTTAAGACTAATATTATTCAAACATTCTCACTAGAAACCAAAAAATATTTCACTTATGCTTACCTTTAAAACATTCTTTTAAAGATCTAAGTTAATATTTGGTTAAGTTCGATAGTCGACTAATCGACTATCTAGTTAAAAACGACCGCTTATAGAAATCACAGCTCGTATACTTAACTCTTTTCCGACATTCTAACTTATACTATACCTCATCCAAGAGTGAAGCCAGGTAAGTTGGAGCACTGATTGCATGTCAAAGCCTTGCCTAGACACATCATCCTTGAATCTCACAGATAGATAAGTCTTCCTCGGATTTTAGTGTTAAGTACAGTATTAATTTATGACTTTCATACATGAGTAAGAAATCAACACGATTAACACGTTTTCGATATTCCCAACTTAACAATTTCTTGGTTAAAAGGGAAGCCAGTAGGTTAGAACATTATTGCTTCTGTCCCTACTCGAACATCAATCGTAACTATCACAAATAGATAAGTCTACTTCGTTGGCTTTTAATGTTAAGCATAGTTAATTTCCTTTTTCAAAAATTATATACATACATACATATTACTTCAAAAACATGTATAAATAGGATTGAAATATGTATGTAAAATATTACTTGAAAATAACGAATTTACAATTTGATGAAAAACATGTTTAATAACTTAAAACCATTTTACTTTCAAAATTCATAAATATATAGAAGAAATTTATTTAAACTCAAAACCAACTTCATAATATTGTAAAATATTTTAGAAAATATCCCTAAAAATATTAGAGAAAAATATCAAGTTTAAATATCATTTTAGACACTTAAAACCATAAGCAACTTACTACAATATTTATAAATGCTGTTAAAAGTCCTTGTTAAAGACAACATTAAAAATCATGAAGCTTGCAACTAGTTTTAACCACAAAAAAATGATTTAAGACTTAAAATTTTTATAAGTACTACACTTGGGGTGCTCAAAAACCATGGAAAGAAACCCCTAAGGACACCTATTAAATTATTTAGAAATTTTTCCAAAAACAAGCTATATTTACAAAGTGTATTTATAACCACAATTTTGCTCTAACTTTAGCCACTTTGTTCGACTAGTTTCAAAACTTTTTAAACTCCAATTTTTCTCCAGTAATAAGTAGACTTATAGTAACAATTAAAAATTCAAAGAACCCCCTAAGAATATCTTTCAAATTAATTACAAAAATTCCCAAAAACAGAACATTTCAAAGTGCTCATATATCGACCTTCTTTTCACTATAACATTTTGCAACTTTGTTTCACAAGTTATTCAATGATTTAAACTTCCATATTTTTTTTAGTAATAAGTACAATCATAGTAATTATTAAAAATGCAAATAAGTCCATAGGATGTCTCTAAAAGATAATTCTAAAAATCGTCGAACACAAAGCATTTTCGAAGTGCATCCATAGCGACCATTTCACTTTTAACTTTTACAACTTGGGTTCAAAATTTTTGTAATTTTCGAAACTATTTCTTTACTGTCCAATACACCAAAATATGTATAGAGAACAAGCGAATCAAATCAACCCAGCAGGTTACATTTATAAATCTTCACTTTACACATGTTAAAGTTAAGGGATATCGAAATGCACTTATAGCGGCTATTCTCGCTTCAAACGCTTTCAAACATACTTCAGTTCAACACACAGGCCAAACTACCATTTAAACATCAAGTCAAGGCCATACATATGTTTAAGAGGGTAATAGAAGTAATGTTATATAATATAAAGTTATTATTTGCTTTCAAAAACAAGAGGGGTCCATAGTTTGTAACTTTAATTAGTCAATGTCACTTTAACTTTATATTTCAACCACACAACATATATACACAATATATACAAATAAGATAAGGAGATAAATCACTTAGATCCGAGACAAACACGTGCTCAAACACTCACAAAGCCAAGGAAACCTCCTACCATCACCAAACTTCAAAAGCTCCAAGTTTTAGCACTTACAAACCAAGGCAAGACCTCCCCCTTTCTTCAATGCTCATGGCCAAACCCATGCTCCCCCTTTCTTCCACATCCTTCCACTTTTGACTTTAGATCTAAGCTTCCTGAGGTGTTTTAAGGGGTTGGTGAAAGTTTGGTGAAGTTTGAAAGAGATTTGAGTAATTAGAGAAAGTTAGTAAAGAACAAAGTGGATTAGTGTTAATCCACTTCCAACAATTTTTTGATTTGTAAAAAATAATAAGTGAAACCCTTAAGGATGTATTTGTAGACATTTCAAGAGGCCACAACCACCTTCTACCTTACATGAAAGGTCATAAAGGAGCCTCTCTCTCACATGCTACCTTTACACCTCATTTTATTTACTTAATACTTATGACTTTCCATAAAAGCCCATTTTCAAAATATCTTTCCATGATATCGCCCACGTCCATATTTTATTTCCATAAATGGTAAAACATTTTTATTTCATATTAATGTTCTCTTAAGCAAATAAGCATGTAAAAATAAAAATCTGAACAACTTCTGATGATTAAAAAACTGTTTATCGATAAAATGTTTTTCGGTCACATTATCGATATTTCTTCAAAGTAACTATTTTTGTAAATATTTTTCCAAAACAAGTTTACCATCATTACATATGATTTAAAAGGGGGTTATCAAGATTATTAAATCACTTTAATAACATTTAATCCGAAATTCAAATATTTAAATAATTCTGATATTTAAATAAGAAGTGTCTGAAATTCTAGATCATTACATTGACAGTTGGCGAAACAAATTTTAATGACAATTGTTAAGGTCCAAGTATAGTCCAACGTAATATGTGCCAAGTGCGTCGACAAAGCGCTTTAAGTTTCCATTCGTATGGGCATGCATGCCTCTCGTTCATGCCCTTTGACTATCACGTTTCCTTTTGTTAATCAATTTTGCATGGGTACCAACTTATTCTCTGTGTGACCCTTTTCATTATGATTGCGCATGTTATATTGGTTGGTTGATTGTTAGTATTGAACATTGTATATTAGACTTATATTATGATGCTTTTATTATTCCTAATTGGTACATTAGGTTACCCCTAACATAGTATGTTGTTACATTTCAATCACATTATATTAGTTGTGTTGACTTGTTGATTATAGGAGATGAATGGTTATGGTATAATTCTCTACCTTTGAGTTGAGTTTACTTTACTTGTTTATGGGTAGTCTGGATTATCCTTGAGTCACATTTGTGGATAGGGCCGGCATTACTTCAGTAGTTTCCTGTTTATTTGTATATGGTTTTGATATACATATTTTGAGATAGTTCCCTCATATTAGACTTTATGTTTGACCCGCGTTTTATCTTTTTATGTTATGACAACTTTCGGGTACTCGATTGAGTAGTTTGTGAATCATGTGCTTTTCGAGTTACGCTTTTAGAACAAATTGAACCACTTTGGAGGCGAAGTCGATACTTTGGGTATATACTTTATATTGTGGTCATACATGATAGATATACTACTTATATATAAGACTTGTAGTATCAGATATTGTATTCTAACTTTCCGTATTGGTATTTATTTATCAGTTATTTCCATCAGTATAGTCTCTTTATATATTGTTTATCCCATTATGTTCATGTATATTTAGTATATTATATATTATCATTCCCCTATGAGATTCTATGTTGCGCTTTGCTTTGGTGTTTTGTTTTTTCGTTTTACCTCGACAAGCTGTCTTTTATGGTATTTAGGAGTCTGACGTTGTTATTCGACGTTGATTCAGGATATCACGAAGGGCGGATCGTTACAGTACATGCCCAATGAGCTTCGCAAGGAATGCATCGGAAAAGTTTTCTCGATGCTTATTTTTCTATCGAACATGTCGGTGTTGGCGAGGCATCAGAAAAACGATTAAGAATGCCCTGCTGATGCATATTCGTTGATGGAATAATATACACTGAAAACCAAAGAAGCACTCATTCGGTAGAATAGCCAAAAATCAATTGGAAATGTTGTGATCCCTTAACCAAATTTGACAGTAGGCAAAAACAAAGTTTAAAATTAGAAAGAAAAAAATGTCAGTTGTTAGGATCCAAATACAATCCAACGCCACGTATATATGCCAAGTGCACCAACAAAACGCTTAAATTTCCCTTTGTGTGGGAACGCTCCCCACCGTGCATCCCCTTTGACTACCATGTTCATTTTTGATTAATCAACTTAGTATGGGAATCCCAAGTTAGTATTTACATACATTCTCGTTTTGATTTCTTCTAATGAATGTGAATATCTCATTCATATGTAGTTGGATTTGATCAAATGAATTTACCATCTCGATTGTCTCAACTAGTACTACAAAATGGTTAACAAATCTGGCAACTTAACACATTGATATGTTACTAGATTGGTCAAAACTGGACACTAAAAGCTACATACAATGCATATATAGAACAAAATAGTGCATGCACAAACACCCAAATTCATACAAAACAAAACTCCATCATCTTAATAAATAAAACAACAGAGATAACCTATCACCAACCAATCAACTCATACTAAACGACATGCTTGCAGAATCCTTCCTCCGACTTCTAGAATTCACATCATTCTTCTTCAAACTCGGCGCCTTTCTTTCATCACGGCCACCGCCAGAGAACTGCTTGATCTTCTTACAAAAATCATAGCCACTCCTCACAGAAAACGCCTTCGTACTGCCAACCGAGCTCACTCTTTTCATTTCATGATTCGGGGTCGCATGTACTGGAGTGCTACTTGATGACGCCATTGACGAAGCTGCAGGCTTCTTGTTTTCTTTCTTGAAAGACGCATCGGAAGCGTCGATGAAGGGTTTTCTTGATGGAGTAGGAGGCATTGGCGGTGTAGATGGAGAATTTAGTGACTGTAGCCTCTTGCTCAGTAATCTCCATTCTCTTAGCTGTGAATAAACGGGGTACATCGGGCCTCTACGACATGGAAGAGGGCTGAGATTCAGATCGTCGTTGATGGCCATGCGAAAGTGGATAGATGAAGTAGTAAGGTGGGTGCCTTTGGTAATATGGATTGCTGAACTTGGATTTTTGGGTATATGTTGGGAAGGAAGGCCGGCTGAAACGATGAAGCTGGACTAAGTATACTACGTTGTATTTGGATTTTAATGTTTGTTTTTTTGGACAATTGGCGGTTACTGGTAAACTGTATGATTTATAAATTTATGATAGTGTTCTTAAGCAGCTCGGATCAAATTTGGTTAATGCACATCATTTGTGTAAAAGAAATTGGAAATCCGACCAATGCTCAGGTCAAATATTTTTTTTTTCTTGTTGCGGTGAATTGGTATTGTTTTTCTGGCATTGGCATTCAAAGTTGAGCTTGTGAGTACCAAGAATATCAATTCTTTGTATATGATACTTAGCATCAAATTTAAAATTTTCATTCCGCATTAAACAACGGTATTTCTTTTATTTTTGTCGTCCATTCACTACCGTACAATGATAAACAACTATACAACTTTGATTACTAATGGCCGTTTACCGTCGTATATTGATAAAAATTAATCAGTATTTCGATTGCTACTTGATAAAACAAAATAATGTACTGTAAACTTAGTCTGTAGATGACAATTATTTGTGGTAGCTAGAACTAGAAGAGTTTTTATGAGTATCTTTAGCAATACACTTTTTTATGGATAACTAATGTGGAGAGGTAAATGGACTATGATTAATGGGAAAAATGGTTATAAAAGCAACCAAAATAAGAAGTAGATGACCGCATAATCAGCGGTTCGCTACAAGGAGTTTCTAAGAGTTATAATGGGGATTTTAAATTTTTATCTCGCATTTTTTTTACAAGCACGCTTGAAACATTCAAGATTGAAATAAAAAAGAATATGAACCCAACGTATAGAGTTCTTTAACTTTAGGGTTTCTATAGCAATTATGGTTGGGAAAATATCACTGGAACAAGAACGAACAGTTTTTGAAACTCTAAATCATCAAGTTTTTTCCAAGTTTTTTCCATGTAAGGTTTTATAACTTTGGTTTTCAATGTTTTATAATGTACCACAGCTTCATGGTCTTGATATTCAACACTAAGTAACGACTTATGTTGGACAAATTTTTCGCAAGTATAATTAGCAAGCTGGTTGAGCACAGCCCGACCCAATCCATGCCGGCCCAGCAGTTCTAAACCCGGCCATTTCACGCTGACACAAACTCAGTCTGGCCCTGAGCCAACCCATCTAGTCAGCTACCATCTAGATCTATTGCCGGTCAACTCAAATCAAGACGGCTTCAACAATCAGCTCATTAGACAAGGCCCATCTCAAGTGTGACACGTCTCTAACCCGGCTCCATCACAACACGGCTTTGACTGGTCCATTGTAGCTTATATCGTTGTCCCACAGCTGCCCCACACATCCTTCATACCTTGGTCCTTAGCAATATTCATATTTCCTCAGCAAGCTACTCATGTAATAGGCATGCAAAATTAAACGACAAGCCGTGCAATCGACTGTATTAGGTATTGTATTAGACCTACTATAACAACCCGCTATCTACGACGTCCGGATCTACGTATAAAAGTGAACTGACATCGCGGACCTTGAAAATAATGGATCGTTTTTAGATAAACTATAAAACAGTTCACAGAGCTATCTATAATATTCTATACTTTTTTAAACTCACAGTGGAAGGAAAAATAATAATAATTAGTAATACAATCACACACAGATATAAGAATACAAAATCAAAATAACTACAAGATACATAGTGATTTCCGACGATTCAAAGCCGTTGGCGCTCGTCGCGAGCCGTCGGAAATCCCGTCGAAATACAGAACACAGATTTCGTTCGTTTCCGACGGAATCGACGACGGCTTTGCGACGGCCTTCGATGGCTTTTTCGACGGCAGTTCCGACGTGCTGACGTCCACGCGGCTTAAAAGCACAGCAGAAAACCGTCGGAAGCTGTCGGAGTTTTTGACCGGTTAACCATTGAAAGCCGTCGGAATATTTCGACCTATAAGCCGTCGGTAGCCGTTAGAAATCTGGATAATTTTTTTTTCAACAGCCCAACATCACATCAATATCAATATATATCACAACACATCAAAATCAATATATATATACACTACAACAAAAAGACCATATTACAACTGTATTTTTACAACTGTCACAAATAGTCAGTTGTAATAAAGGTTTTTTACAACTCTTTTTATCAAACAGTTGTAGTAAACTTACTTTTAACAACACTTTTATTTTGTCAGTTGTAATAGATACCTATTACAACCATTCTTTTTTGCCAGTTGTAATAAATGCCTATTTTTAACAACTCTGTTTTTTGCCAGTTGTAATAGTGACCTATTACAACATTTTTTTGTCAGTTGTACTACTTACGAATTCATTTACTATTTTACTTTTAATAATTAATGATTAATAAGTAATATTTAGTAACTAAGAAGTAATATTTACCATATAGTATTTAATATTGATAAGTATAATTGATAATTATATTTCAAATCTCAAATTTTTAAAATTTTAAGTATTCATAAAATGTAAATATAAAAGTTCATTTTAAGTTGTTCTTTGGCTCCAAATCAAAGTTCATAGACGTAATAATTTCAAGTTTTCTTTGGCTCCAAACCAAAATATTTGGCTCCAAAATCTAAAAATTTTTGGCTCCGAACCAAGGTTCTTTTTAAGTTTTCATTCCTTCCAGGCGATTTACGTATCTCGTTTCAAGTTAATTATTTTCTTTGACTTTCCCCAAATTGAAATTTATTTTCCGTCTCTACTTTATATATCTCGATAATATTCTCCCCGAATCAAACTTTTCAGATCTAATTCCATCTCTACTTCAAATCTCAATAATATTTTTTGAAAATTTCAGATCTACTTCATAATTTAACTAATATTCACAGGTTATCGGGTTTGAACGAGCTGGGTGACGCTTGTGCTATCGCTTTTGGGCTGAGGGGATCCATTCCCGAATCGATTGGTGAAATGAGTGGTTTGCAGGTTTTGTACCTTGATAGTAATAAGCTGAAAGGTTTCGAGGACCGGAAGTTTTGGGGAAGCTTAAGAGGTTGAGTGAGTTGAGGTTGAATAAGCATAGGTTGAGTGGTTGATTCCATTTAGTAAAGAGATGATGTAGAGTATGGGGAGGAAGATGAGGATTCAAGATACTGCTAGGCTCTGTTATGATGTTGAAGATGGAGGAATGGTAGAGGTGGATTCGATGTCAGTATTAATTATTGTGATTCAAATGTTGTTGATAGAAGTGGGAATGGTCTGGTGTTGCAACATATCGGAGAGAACAATGGTGGTCTCCGTCATGACTATTTGACCAGTTCCCCAACATTTTCAGATGGTTATGGTCAGTGAAAAAATATAGGCGGGGATTCTTTGGAAGGAGGTTTGGAAACCGTATTATAGGAAAATTTTGTTACAGGAAAATCTCATCAGGTACCTTTAGTTTACCTGCTACTTTCGAATAAGACTATGATCATAATCGCTGCTTGTTTGATATGTTTGTGTTGTTACAGAATGTTTTAGAAAGCATTTAAAGCTATTTTTCCTAGTGCTATAACTTATGCAGCGATAATAATTGTAGCCCCATTTTTTAATTCATGCAATAGGCAGATCTTCATATCCTATGTATAAAGAACTTTGGAAAGCTTGTGCAAGACCTTTTATGATTCCTTAGGAAGGGGAGCGTGTTTTTTACTTTCCTCAAGGTCATCTAGAACCGTTGTTTTTTCAGCTTATACATGTTTTAGCTTATAAATCTATATATAATAATAAAGTGCAATAACCATTAATTTTATTATCCAAAATCATTGCCTCTTCCATAAAATTTGAAGATCAAAGCAAATACAAATCAAAGGCATGATCAGTAAATGCCCTTCTTTAATTCACTAGCTAAGATCTTGTGTAGAGTAGTGGAATTACAGCTTAGACTTAGAGTAAGCTCTAATATCTTGTTCCTAGTTTTCTAGTCAGTATGTTTCAGTTTTATTCTTTCTTATTTTTGTCTGATATTGTATCTTCAGTTAAATTTTTGCGGCTTCAGTTAAATTTTTACATCTATGCATACACATATTCTTTGATTTTGACTCGGCTTTTAGGATTCAGTTCATCAATGCATGGGATGATACGTCTTCGTCACCTTCTCCCTATTACCAACTGCAAGTGCTAGTGGGTTCTACTTCCTGTTCAACTGTTTTAATTTGCATGCATGAAGGCATACAAGTTGGGAAAGGGAAAATGCTCCTGACAACGTAACGGTAGTTATTGGACGAAAGGTCAGAAGCATACGACAATAAGGTATGTTTCCTAGTGCTTTTCTTTTCTACATGTGTTTCTGTTCTAAATTTTTGATCTTTCTATTTTCTATTTTAACCTTTTGATTTTTAATGCAAAAGACTACATTAAAGCTCTTCTAAATCGTAAGGCGTTGGACATAACAATGCTGAACATAACAATGTACAAAATAAATGTTATTCACCATGGATAAACAAGCAACATGTATGTTACTAAACTTTGAACCAATAAAAATTATAGTAACAGATTTTCCGAAAATACTATTGTCGGAGAATTTTGGATCTACTTGATGTATTTGCTTGACGATTTGAATATTTGGGTACTTAGCTCATTACTCATTTAATATTTTTTTCACATCCAGCTATACCATCTCCATTTGGATTTACACCTGATCATCATCTGACTTTTGAAATTTTGAAATATGCGTAATTCATATGCATCTCATGATTAAATATGTACATCACTTTAACTAATTCTATCTATTTATCCAAATATGTCTTAGGAGTTATAGGATGTTATTTAACTAAGGATTTTACATGTAAAAAATAAGTTAATAAGCACTGTACCTCACTTGGTTAAGATGAATAAGTAGATTAAATCTGTACATCACTTCAACTAATTCTATCTATTTGTCCAATTTGTTTCAGGTTACTTGTTGCCGTAAATCTGGATAAGTAGATGCCTTTCAAGCAAATTAGTTTCTACAATCATCTTTAACAATAACAAATGAATATATATTACAGTGATGGTGTATGATTTATAGTTTGTATTTAAGTTGTGATGTCTTCTCTGTGAATGGATCAAGATGCCTTTGAATTTATATCATTTTTTTCTTGTTGCTTATCTGTTTCTTACCGCACTTGCGAAATGTGTTTAGAAATTTTTTTTTTATTTTGTATTATTTTTTTATAATTGCTAATCGTAGTTGTAAAAAATATTTTACAATAGCCAATCGCAGTTGTAAAAAGGTCTTTAACAACAATCAGAAGTAGTCATAAAAGACTTTTTACAACTGCTTTAGGCAGTTGTAAAAAATTATTTTCCAACTGTCGAAAACCGTTGTAAAATATTATGGTTCTATTACAACTCCGGATATCACGACAGGCGGCGGTCCGTTGTAATAGACCTATTACAACTGTTTTTGGCAGTTGTGAAAGAGTGTTTTTGTTATAGTGATATATATATATATATATATATATATATATATCAGATATATAAGCTAAAATCAATATCATTATCAATAATAATATAAAACTCAAACATTACTATCTCAAACTCTAACATTTCCAATTAATACAAAACAAACCGTCCATCATCACTCAATTGCAATATCTACTTCCAACATCAATGTACAATATATACATCCAACATCAAACACCACATGTCCACAAATCAACCTCACCATCTCTTATTGTATATATACACAAGTTTCAAAAAATAAACTTGTAAACGTACCTCATGACTTGTCATCAGCTTCGAAACCACCAAACGAAAAGAATGCTCCATGATGCTCTATATACTCGGCCATACGCTGGTTCAGTTGCTCCATTTGCACTGCTCGGAAGCGGTCCTACTCCTATAGCTTTGCAATCTACTGTCGAAGCTCATTAATCTCAGCATTGTCCTGACCTTTTGATAGGCCTTTTGTGAGGCCCGAGACTACAAAAAAAGTCGAAATATGTTTAAGTTATTGCGTAACTTTAATAAAAATTAAGCAATTTTTACAACTTAGTTAATTTTTATAAATTACCGATTGATTGTCGTAGCCATAACACCTATTTCTCTGTGTCGAGTCCATAACAGAGTTGAAGATAGCGTCCTCCTCATCAGGGTCAATTGCTCCCGTCCCGAATGCTCAAGCATCTGCGCACGTGCTTGCATAAATCTTTTCTACAACGCATAATTAATTACAATTAAATATTACATGACATTATTATAATATTTTATACGTAATTAATAAAAATGATCATTATTAATAACTTATAACTTAAAATATACTTACATGTGCAGCGTATGCTTTATTATCCTCATGCCAGGCATACGTCACCGATCCCTCGTCGTCGGTCTGCCTAACGGCATGGGTATGTGCAACTACGTTCATATACGAGGCAGAAGCCTCACGCGCTCTTTCCTGCAACAATTGGTGTATATTATTATTGTTCATACAAATTTATACAAAAATGTAATAACTGTTCGTAATTGCAATTAATCAATTTACCATGTCCTCGCGATGATGCTGAAATAATTTTGAGCCACCACAGTGTGTGATTGGATTTTTCTACCTGTTCGCCGAGTTCCTACCTGACTCCGCCTGCAAATTAAAAATTAAGATTATATTTTACAGGTATAAATTATGTATCCTCTACTGAAAAATTAAGGTGATATCTGATAAACTTACCCTGAATTCATCGCTACTCCACCATGCGACCCAAGCATCCCATACGCTGGTGCCCATCCAGTTTGGCTTCTTCCCAGATTTTCTTATGGTAGACATCGTATCCTAGTAATTCTTTGCAACTTTTGAGTTCCAGTGGCACTGGCAAAGTGAAACATCCTCCTCTTGTTGGTCTACCACATCCTGTATATATGTTGAAAAAATATAAGTTATACATTTATACTTAGTCAGCAAATTGTAAAGTGATGATATATAATTTTACACTTACCAGGAGGTCCTGCCAGATGCTCTTCAGGACATGCTCTGCGATCCTACTTTATTTCGGCCAGCATGCAGTCATACGGCTCATATATGCTTGCTTAGATATGCTGAGCACTATATTTTGAAGGCTCAAGCTCAAAATACCTGCATTAACTAGGATACGGACAAATCATGACTAATATATCGTATATAATATTTATAATGCTGAAGTAAATTTAATACTTACGAGCCATCTAATTTCGGTAGCAATCTAATCACCGTACGCGGTGCCTCCTACAACGGGCCGCTGTTATCACCTCCATTGCGAATGGTCCCTCTCTAAAACGAAGAGGGGGAACCGTACTGCGAAGAACTCCGCCGCCTAAAGAAAGACATCTGTAATACTTGTCATTTACATATTATTTTATTATGGCAGAACATATCATTCAATTATGAGTAAACATATCAAGATTTAACATCAATAATCGCATATAATATACAAAAAAGTGTAACATCAATACTCCCATAAATTACCTTTTTTCAACATGTATACTATTAAATCAGTCTTCATCGTTTTCTGATTCAGACTCGGTCTCGTACTCTATATTGTTTTCCTTTGTGATCTCAAATGCTTCTACTAATACATTTGATTCATCATTTAGAGGTCCAAAATCGGTTTGATCATCTGTTATTGTAATTTCGCCATTTTCCTCGATATCCGCTTGGTACGCTTGTTCGTTTGGAGTATTCTTTCCATCAAACTAAATCTTTCCTTCGTTTTAAAAACTGCCGACCAATCTACTTTATCTCGTTTTAGAGATGGATAAGGAGCATAATAAACTTGTAGGGCTTGTTTTGCTAGCATAAACAGATATTACTTATGATAACGTGATGTATGCTTTATTTCAATAATATTATATTTCTGGTGCACGTTGATTCCAGAACATGGAATATTACTAAACCAGTTGCATCTAAACAAATAAAATTCTTCCGCATGTCTGGTGAAATGTATTAATTGCAAAACCTGAGTTAACACGCCGTAAAAATCATTTATGTGATCATTTGGATCATCACTACCTTTAACATATACACCAGTATTGTTAGTTAATTTTTCAGCCCCATATTCTTTGGTGTTGAATTTGTATCCATTGACAAAGAATATTGGATATGTATTGACTTTTCTTTTTGGTCCCATGGCAAGATGTTTCAACCCTTCGTCAACCACATAATTTACCGGATCATATTCGTGGTTCGAAAACCAAGTAGCAAATTTTTTGCTGATATCTCCGCTTGGATGTTGTGATTCATATATACCGCGTATATAGATAATATATTGCATTATAATTAATACACACATGTATTATTCAAGTAAATAATTTTAGATGTGTTATTTAATAATACCTAACAAATGGCGCAACTTCTGCACAGTTAAGAAGAACATATGTGTGGGCTACATGGTAATCTCCGTCATCTAACCATACTTCCACAAATTTTCTAGCAAGGCGTCCCTGCTGTCTAAAAATAAATAGCATTGATTCAGAAGAATCTTGTTTAATGCCCTCATCATTTCGCGTAGCACTTACAAAAGATAAGTTCACATGGTCATTGAAATAATGAGAGAAAAAGAACGAATTTTCTTCTTCGATATATGATTTGCATATCGAACCTTCAACTCGTGCTTTTTGTCTCACTTTTTTCTTTAGATGATTTAAGTAACTGTTAAGAATAGTTATAATTAAATATTATTACATGTAACTAAACTAAAATTTAACATACTCAATATTAATACCATTCAAACGGATACATCGATCCATACTGCACAGGACCTCGAAGACGTGCCTCGAACAGAAGATGAACAAGTAAATGCTCCATTACACTAAAGAAACCTGGAGGAAATATTTTCTCCAGTTTGTAGAGCAGTATAGGTATTTCTTCCTCAAGTTTACGTAGACGATCAACTTTTAATGTAGTTGAACAAAACTCTATATAAAACAAACTAATTTTTGTTAAAACCGTCCAAACTTTTGTGGATTACAGTTCTTTGAAAGCAACGGGTAACAAATGTTCCATCATTACATGAAAATCATGACTTTCATCCCACTCTGTTTACCGTTCTTATAGTCGACACGACTACGTAGATTAGAGTAAATCCCATCAGGAAATCTTAATCCTTCCACCCACTTTAACAGTAATTTAACTTGGTTATTTTCCAGCTCGTAGCAAGCTTTGGCTTTTTTGTGTCATTTGGCTTCATATGAAGCTCAGGACGATTGCATATTGCCTTTATATCACATCTTGATTTCAAATCGTCTTTAGTCTTTCCTTTAACATTCAGAACTTTGTTAAATACATTATCGAACATATTTTTATCGTTGTGCACCACGTCAATATTATGACGAATTAGATGATTTTTCCAATAAGGCAACTCCCAAAATATACTTTGTTTGCGCCAATTATGAATCGTCGATTTACCTTGAATTTCAATTTGTTCACTAGTTTCATGTATCTTTGGCTAATCCTTTACATAATCATAAATATCTTCGCTTGACCAAATCATTAGAGGTCGCATGGTCTCAAGTCTATTACTTATAAAGTTTTCTTAATTTTTTCTAAAAGAACGATTAATATGGAAAAAACACCGATGATAGTCAAACCATGAAATTTTCTTCCCATGCGGTAAATGAAATGCTCGTGTTTCTTCCATGCAATAAGGACAAGCTAGATGACCAGCCATACTCCAACCCGAAGGCATTGCATACACTGGAAAATCTCTTATGGTCCACCGTAGAGAAGCGAACATACGAAAATTCTTTTTTTTTGAAATGTCGTATGTTTCAAAACCTTCATACCACAATGTTTTCAACTCTTCAATCAATGGTTGTAAATATACGTCGATTCCTTGTGTTGGATCATCAGGGCTAGGGATGACAATAGTGAGAAATATATACAGAGTTTTCATACACATCCAAGGAGGTAAATTGTAAGGTGTAATGATTATAGGCCAAGATGAATATTTTGAATCAAATTGAGAGAATGGTGAAAATTCATCCGTACATAAACCAAGTCTAACATTACGACTCTTCACTGCGAAAGCGGGGTATATCTTATCAAAATGCTTCCATGCTTCTTCATTAACTGGGTTTGTTAACATAATTTCTTCCTGTATCTCACACAGTGTCATCTCATATGATGCACGGTTACAGAAGATGCATATAAATTCTGAAGCCTAGGAGTGATGGGTAAGTAATGCATACGCTTGTACGGAACTTCCTTGTTCTTCTTCTTTCTTGGTTTGTATCTTTCCTAACTGCATATTTTACGATTCCTAAGATTGATGTCTTCTTTCCAAAACAACATGCAACCATTTAAACATGTATCTATTTTTTGATACGGGAAACTAAAAGTAGACATAATTTTTTCACTTCATAATGATTTTCGCACATTAAATTATCTGGTGGCACATGCCATTTTGCAGCTTGTACTATATCTGTAAACCCAGCTTCTGTGAAGTTGTATGTTGATTCCATCGCAACGTATTCTGCACTTACTGATAATTGAGTACCACTTGTACAACCATCCCAAAGGGGTTTCTTAGCAGCATCCAATAAACCATAAATTTTAATTGCTCCAATACTTTGTTCTTCTTCGACATTAACATTGTTACGATCGACTTCAATAGTAGGGAACATTGAACGTGGTGCATTTTCAACTATATCTTCTATGAGATTCATCGGAACAATTTCAGTATCCACCTCCTCCTCTGAATGTACGAGATTAGGTGCTATAAGTTCTCTATGACGATCCCACACCAAATAATTCAGCACGAAACCATATTGGCACAAATGAACTATTACCATATCCGGTATCAAATGCTTCAATAATTTGCACCTATTACATGGACAATGAATTTCTTTGTCGTTCCCATTATTACTTAAAGCGAATTCAATAAATATGTGTACACCATTTTGAAAATGTTCACTTATTGAGCCTCTAATTTCTCTTCTTTGTTGGTACATCCAGCTCCGATCGATAAAATAATTGACAATTTTTGTAACGACCCCAAAATTTCTATATATTTAAATTAATAATTAATTGTATTTTTAAATAAAAATAGTAAAATAAATTGATTAAAGTGATGCGAGTTTCCCCGAAAACAAATAAAAAGTATAAAATAAATACGTTGGATAAATTTAACAACATAAACTAAATCTAGAAGTTCAACTATATTTCAAAATAAATATAAAATGATATAAACAAATGCACTTATAAAATAAATATATATATATAGAAATATAAGTATTAAAGTAAAATTTATAATAGAAGTTTATCTATATTGCAAAGTAATATTACAAAACATAAGTGTAGAATAAACATATACCTTCAAACAAATGAACTAAGTATAGGCTGGTAAGCCAAAGCAAAACAAATATATGTGTTAGCTTGCAAAGGAAGCCAAAGAAAATCATCTTCATTTTTGTACAGCCGAAGGAAATAAGAAAAAGTTGATATTGTACAAAACATTAAATGCTAGCCATAATACATTTCATATCAGCCTCCATTTAGCCAAAGAAAATCTGCATGGTCGAATGAAGCAAGGGAAAAATATCACTGCTAAGTTGTACAATACTTGATATCCTGTCTACCTTCTTCTCCTTATATTCCTGTCTTCTTCCTTTATTTGTATCTCAGCCTTTTCATACGAATTAAAGATCTAAAGTAAACTATTTCAAACTCAAACAAATATTCACCATCAACAAGTAACCCAGCAAGGCAAGAAGATCAAAGTGGAAAACATTTTCCAGTTTTTCAAGTTCAAACTGTTTCAACATGGGTGCTCTATTCTTTTTCATAAAGCTGGTGAGTAACAATTTTCTTTAAAAATTAAAATGTTAAATCTGTGCAAGTATATCTGGGATATGTGTGTGGTTGTGCATATATTTAGTTATCAGTATACATATGGAAGTATAATATGCATGCTGTTGAAATATCTCTGTTCTTAGTTCATAAACTCAGGCCTGTTGATTTCAAAAATCAATTACTCTTTTTCTAGTTGATGATTTAACTTTAGATTCAAACAAAGATTGTTGGTACCATCATAAACTAAATTTAAAAAAAATTAGTCAAGATTAAAACAACCTAGAATTTATCTCTGGAAACCCAATTTGCTGAACAAACCCAATTTTTGTCAAAATTCAAACTTTACGAAATGGTGATTCATATTTATAATTTGAATGCGTATTGGAAATGATGATTTTTGAAATAGGTTTCATGATTTTTAGTGATCAAGATTTAGAGCAGTTTGTAGTTTCCTGTTGTTGGCCTTTCGAGATGTCGTGGTTGATCTAGATGACTGGAAGGAGTGGATTTTCTCCTGAAGGTAGAAGAGTCTGCCGTGGGTCGAGGAAAAATGGTCGGAGGTTGATCAAAGCCTTGTAGTGGTGGCGGGAAGTGTTCGAATTCTGGTGACCTAATTTGGGAAGAGCAGATGTTTTCGATTCGTTCTTCGTCGATAATTGATCGAGTAGCTCGGGGTTTTAGGGAAAGGAGGTCGATGGGTTGTCGAAGCCTTCGCCGAAGTTCGAGTGGCAACGGTGGCCGGAGACGTGAGAGATTGGCGTTGACAGGTCGGAGAGTTAAAAGTGTCGAGTGTTTCCAGGCTTTGTCGTTCTCGAATTCGAGATCGATGGCGAACTGACCGGAGTTGGGTGGCTGGAAGCGAAGAGGAGATGACCTTCGATTTGCTCGAAGTCCTGGTGACGATCGGAGGTGGTCAGGTCTGCTGTGCACGTGCACGAGCACGTTTTGTCTGGACGGAGTTTTGCTTTGGGTTGGGGAAGAAAAGCCCGGGTTGATGCTCGAGGCAAGTTCGTGTCTTTCTCGGGGAAGCTTCATGTATTACTCGAAGTAGAACAGGGGAGGCTCAGTGATGTTGTTCAGGGTTTAACCTGTAGAAAATTTTAACAGTGCCAGTTTTACTCGAGTGCGTACCCGGGAAGAAGTCGTTTTAGCTCGGGTAAATTAATGTTTTTCTCGAAGTAAACTGGAGAAAACTCGGGTTACTTTGTTTTCAAGTTAAACAGTGCCAGTTAGCAGTTTTTAAGTTATTAAGTTTAAATTTGTAACCAATGTTAAAACTGAGTTTAATTACTTTAGAAAGTAATTAAAGAATAGTTAATGAAAGTTATTAACTAAGAATTTTTAAACAATAAACTAATGTGATAAATCTATTAATTACTTAATGAAAGTAATTAAGGAATTAATTGCTTATTGTAATTAATTTTGGATATTTTAAATTAAAGTTGATTTAGTAATTAGGGATAATCACTCATTGTAATTAATTAATAATGAATTATCAAAGGGTGATTAATTAAGGGTTGATTTATTATTAATTGAATAATGGTTTGAAATTTGTGTGAATTTATTTGTTAATAAATTAAAGGATTAATTAATGAATGTGATTAATTAAGATTAATTTAATAATTAAAATTAATTGATTCATTGATTTAAGAATGCTTAGTTAATAATTAAGGGTTAACTAATAAATTTGAAAGAAAGATTTTCAAATAATTTGTAATTAAATTACGATAATTAACCCGGATTAATAAATTGATACATCTGATTTAAATTAATCAGTTGATTAATAAATTCACTTGTGAATGTTTAGATTCTATTGAATGACTTGATTGTTTGATATCCCTGATATATGATGCTTTGAGATACATCCTGATTTATGTTGTGATCTGTAATTTACTTATCTGTGATATATGTCTGTGAATAAAAGATAAGCGATATAGTTATATCGTTTATCAACTATATTTCTGTATTTTGATCTGTGATGATTGTATGATGTTGCACTACTGTGTGAAACCCCTGGACTACACCTTTACACACACAAATATGGATTTCACGAGGAAATCGATTAAGTCACAGATTTTTGAAATTAGTTTTGAATTTATATTTTTAAATTCAAATTTTTTGGAAATGGATTGGGTTTAAATGTGAAAAGCTTTAGATATAGAATTTCAAAGACAAAAGTTATTTTGAATAACTTAATCGAGTTTTGAAAATTTAAATAATTTGATTTAAATTTGAATTCAAGTTTGGAATTGAATCCTATGATTTGAAACTAGGGATTGAAAATGTTATAAATGTGTTTATCTGAATTTAAAACATTTAAAAGTATAATTTTGAGAATTTGGATTTCCACTCGTATGAATGAATCAGATTTTCTGAAATGAAACTGTTGTTTTAAAAGAATAAAAGCTTTCAGATAAGAAATGAAATTCCAGTTTAATTAAAGGAATTTCAATATTGAAGCGAAAATGGTTTTCCAAGTTATGAATGAATTGTTTTTAAAAGTTATGAATTGAATCTGTTTATTTTCAACAGATTTAATTTGATGATTTATTTAAACCATTCGAAATGAAATTGTTTTGAAAGCTATGAGTTAAATCTTTGATTTAAAGATTTAACGAATTAATCAAATTGAAAGGGAAATTGATTTGGAAAATCTATGAATGAATCTTTGTGAAATTAAGTGAACTTTATGAATTGAATCTTTTTGTTTAAAGGATTAAAATGGTAATTTGATAAACCATTTGTAAAGAAAGTTTGGGTTTAAGTTGTGACTTAATTGAAATCCCAATATCCGTATGTTTTTAAATATTTCGCTCACTATTCGGGTTAGCCGGGAAAGGACCTTTGGGTCGTATAACTCATTCCGAATAGTGATACGTCGTATATGGATAGCATTTGAAGACCGGTGTTGAAGACCGGATATTTTTCGAAAATGAAAGGACAACCTGTCGAATGTCTCTGCACTGAGTCGCGCCGGTATAGAGATTTATATCACTCTTTTTGTGATGGGAAGTCCGGACGTGATTGAGAGTTATCCGGAATTGCAAGGGCTTCGTGAGAAGTGCCTTCGGTTCTGTTCGAACCCGGAACAGACTTGTATGGATACATGTCTGACATTACACTTTGAGATATAAAGCCGATTTCTTTCAAATACATTTCTGTTTGGTGGCGGAGAATTTATTCTCTTAGCTTAACACCCTTCTCTGAGACATACGAGCTCAGAGGTTATGTAGTTGAAGTTATCAGCGATATATCCCAATTTGGTAATGTGGCATGCTGAGTGTTGTTGTGTGATGATCAGTGTTTGATCATTTGTGATATGATCATTTGTTTGATCATTTATCTTTGTGATCATAGGTTGATCATCTATTGACCCAAAGCGTGGCTTTTTGAAAAAAGCGTAGCTTTGTGGACGAGACTTCGTCGAGCCTCACAACCCGGTAATCGTCGAAACAGGAATTGTGCGGCAAGGTTTTCAGGGGTAGCTCCCCTAGGGTATGACCATTCCTTCTGGAAAAGGGTAGTATCATGGTATGGAGCCCAGATACTTACTCATGTGGATACACTTTCTTTATGATGTGTGATGTTGGTTATCGAGCGCTCGGATAAAGGTCCCAAAGGACCGGGGGTGGCATATCTGAGGTTTCTTTTATCCCTTGGGAAAAGGGGTTGCCGGCCTTGTTTGGCAGAGAACAGTTGGTTCTCGGAACGTCCCGCCAGAGGCGTTTCTTTCGTGGAATAGGAAGTTCCTTAGCCTGACCATTTGTTGGAAATCCAAACAAAACAATACGAACCCTGTACGGTTTTAGTTGTATTACCTGCCATGGAATGTGGTGGTAACCTGCTATTGAACATGGTAGCTATAGTAGGCATAAGTGCGAAATGTCTATGCTGGCTAAGATTTATATTCTACTTTCGAAATTGTTTTCTACACTATGCACTAGTAATAATATCAAATGATTTGATTTTGCGTAGTAAGCATCTTTGACTATCATAAGAAGAAATCTCCTGCAAGTCTGCGTTTGCATTGTGTGTGTGGTGGGAGGTCTTATGGTAGTTTCATTTTCCAAAAGCATTGCGAATTGACTTTAAAATTCTCTGCTATTTGTTTTTAAAGATAAACTATTTTTGTTGCTCACACCAGTCCCATGACTGATCCGGAGTTTATTGTTCCCTTCCTAAACTCTGGGTGCTCATAATTTTCCACACGAGCAGTCTAGAGTTGGGTTTTTCAGATATTCAGGTTTAGTAGATTATCTGGAGCTAGTTCATTCATCGGAGTTGCTTATCTTGGTGTATCGTTATTGGGAGTTCAAGCTATTTTTGGATTAGTGCTTTGAAGATGGAGATTATCCGTTGCTGATGTTATCGTTTTCTTTTCCGCTGCTATTTGTTGTATCATATCTCTGATGTATATTGATATTCATTGTATCATTCTGTTGTATCAGATATTGGATATCAATGTATTATTCATTTCTTCCGCTGTATTATTTACTTAACTGTGTTATAAGCTCCCGAGAACTAGATTCGACATTTGAATCCACGGCATTTTGAGTACAAGTGAAGTACGGGTGCCGATTTTCGAAGGTCGACTTTTGGGTCTTGCCAAGTGGTATCAGAGCTAAGGTTGAACTTTAGCTCAGGATTATAACACATTAAGTAGCTCATTAGAGATAGAGTGAAGTAAACTCTAGAATGAGTATTCTTCAGATATCCGTCCGAATGCCTCAGTAAATTCTCTTACTATCCACTGGTAGTAAGTATGAGTGCAAGAAGAGGATGAGATAGAGGACAGGGAAATACGACTATGAATGGTTAATACCCTGCAACAGTGGAAACAAATTTCTCTATCAATTTCTTTTGTTCGTCATCTTTTCCCTATTCATCGATAATGTCTGGTAGATCTAGGAAGGAGATTCGATGTATTAAAATGGGACATAAACTCCGGATAGACCAAAATTGTTTGTATGGATGTATTGGTTGCTTTGATTGCTATGGTTGATAGGTATACTTTAGTTCTAAACTAAAAATTTTGAAATCGTACCCATATATCCATCTATTCTTTGGGTCCGGATATATTCTACGAATGGTTAGTTATCCTTTCGAACCGACCGATGCCACTGCATATTTCGTAGATCTGGATAACCCGAGTATCTTGTGAAATGCTAAACAGGTTCGTTCTTGTGTCTGTTATTGATATTCTGATTTGATAAGCCAAATGCAGAATAGATGTTCAGTTGATTTGATGAAATATTCTTCATCTATCTTTTTGTCTCCTTGGCAATTTCGAGGACGAAATTCTTTTAAGGGGGGAAGTCTGTAACGACCCCAAAATTTCTATATATTTAAATTAATAATTAATTGTATTTTTAAATAAAAATAGTAAAATAAATTGATTAAAGTGATGCGAGTTTCCCCGAAAACAAATAAAAAGTATAAAATAAATACGTTGGATAAATTTAACAACATAAACTAAATCTAGAAGTTCAACTATATTTCAAAATAAATATAAAATGATATAAACAAATGCACTTATAAAATAAATATATATATATAGAAATATAAGTATTAAAGTAAATTTTATAATAGAAGTTTATCTATATTGCAAAGTAATATTACAAAACATAAGTGTAGAATAAACATATACCTTCAAACAAATGAACTAAGTATAGGCTAGTAAGCCAAAGCGAAACAAATATATGTGTTAGCTTGCAAAGGAAGCCAAAGAAAATCATCTTCATTTTTGTACAGCCGAAGGAAATAAGAAAAAGTTGATATTGTACAAAACATTAAATGCTAGCCATAATACATTTCATATCAGCCTCCATTTAGCCAAAGAAAATCTGCATGGTCGAATGAAGCAAGGGAAAAATATCACTGCTAAGTTGTACAATACTTGATATCCTGTCTACCTTCTTCTCCTTATATTCCTGTCTTCTTCCTTTATTTGTATCTCAGCCTTTTCATATGAATTAAAGATCTAAAGTAAACTATTTCAAACTCAAACAAATATTCACCATCAACAAGTAACCCAGCAAGGCAAGAAGATCAAAGTGGAAAACATTTTCCAGTTTTTCAAGTTCAAACTGTTTCAACATGGGTGCTCTGTTCTTTTTCATAAAGCTGGTGAGTAACAATTTTCTTTAAAAATTAAAATGTTAAATCTGTGCAAGTATATCTGGGATATGTGTGTGGTTGTGCATATATTTAGTTATCAGTATACATATGGAAGTATAATATGCATGCTGTTGAAATATCTCTGTTCTTAGTTCATAAACTCAGGCCTGTTGATTTCAAAAATCAATTACTCTTTTTCTAGTTGATGATTTAACTTTAGATTCAAACAAAGATTGTTGGTACCATCATAAACTAAATTTAAAAAAAATTAGTCAAGATTAAAACAACCTAGAATTTATCTCTGGAAACCCAATTTGCTGAACAAACCCAATTTTTGTCAAAATTCAAACTTTACGAAATGGTGATTCATATTTATAATTTGAATGCGTATTGTAAATGATGATTTTTGAAATAGGTTTCATGATTTTTAGTGATCAAGATTTAGAGCAGTTTGTAGTTTCCTGTTGTTGGCCTTTCGAGATGCCGTGGTTGATCTAGATGACTGGAAGGAGTGGATTTTCTCCTGAAGGTAGAAGAGTCTGCCGTGGGTCGAGGAAAAATGGTCGGAGGTTGATCAAAGCCTTGTAGTGGTGGCGGGAAGTGTTCGAATTCTGGTGACCTAATTTGGGAAGAGCAGATGTTTTCGATTCGTTCTTCGTCGATAATTGATCGAGTAGCTCGGGGTTTTAGGGAAAGGAGGTCGATGGGTTGTCGAAGCCTTCGCCGAAGTTCGAGTGGCAACGGTGGCCGGAGACGTGAGAGATTAGCGTTGACAGGTCGGAGAGTTAAAAGTGTCGAGTGTTTCCAGGCTTTGTCGTTCTCGAATTCGAGATCGATGGCGAACTGACCGGAGTTGGGTGGCTGGAAGCGAAGAGGAGATGACCTTCGATTTGCTCGAAGTCCTGGTGACGACCGGAGGTGGTCAGGTCAGCTGTGCACGTGCACGAGCACGTTTTGTCTGGACGGAGTTTTGCTTTGGGTTGGGGAAGAAAAGCCCGGGTTGATGCTCGAGGCAAGTTCGTGTCTTTCTCGGGGAAGCTTCATGTATTACTCGAAGTAGAACAGGGGAGGCTCAGTGATGTTGTTCAGGGTTTAACCTGTAGAAAATTTTAACAGTGCCAGTTTTACTCGAGTGCGTACCCGGGAAGAAGTCGTTTTAGCTCGGGTAAATTAATGTTTTTCTCGAAGTAAATTGGAGAAAACTCGGGTTACTTTGTTTTCAAGTTAAACAGTGCCAGTTAGCAGTTTTTAAGTTATTAAGTTTAAATTTGTAACCAATGTTAAAACTGAGTTTAATTACTTTAGAAAGTAATTAAAGAATAGTTAATGAAAGTTATTAACTAAGAATTTTTAAACAATAAACTAATGTGATAAATCTATTGATTACTTAATGAAAGTAATTAAGGAATTAATTGCTTATTGTAATTAATTTTGGATATTTTAAATTAAAGTTGATTTAGTAATTAGGGATAATCACTCATTGTAATTAATTAATTAATAATGATTTATCAAAGGGTGATTAATTAAGGGTTGATTTATTATTAATTGAATAATGGTTTGAAATTTGTGTGAATTTATTTGTTAATAAATTAAAGGATTAATTAATGAATGTGATTAATTAAGATTAATTTAATAATTAAAGATTAATTGATTCATTGATTTAAGAATGCTTAGTTAATAATTAAGGGTTAACTAATAAATTTGAAAGAAAGATTTTCAAATAATTTGTAATTAAATTACGATAATTAACCCGGATTAATAAATTGATACATCTGATTTAAATTAATCAGTTGATTAATAAATTCACTTGTGAATGTTTAGATTCTATTGAATGACTTGATTGTTTGATATCCCTGATATATGATGCTTTGAGATACATCCTGATTTATGTTGTGATCTGTAATTTACTTATCTGTGATATATGTCTGTGAATAAAAGATAAGCGATATAGTTATATCGTTTATCAACTATATTTCTGTATTTTGATCTGTGATGATTGTATGATGTTGCACTACTGTGTGAAACCCCTGGACTACACCTTTACACACACAAATATGGATTTCACGAGGAAATCGATTAAGTCACAGATTTTTGAAATTAGTTTTGAATTTATATTTTTAAATTCAAATGTTTTGGAAATGGATTGGGTTTAAATGTGAAAAGCTTTAGATATAGAATTTCAAAGACAAAAGTTATTTTGAATAACTTAATCGAGTTTTGAAAATTTAAATAATTTGATTTAAATTTGAATTCAAGTTTGGAATTGAATCCTATGATTTGAAACTAGGGATTGAAAATGTTATAAATGTGTTTATCTGAATTTAAAACATTTAAAAGTATAATTTTGAGAATTTGGATTTCCACTCGTATGAATGAATCAGATTTTCTGAAATGAAACTGTTGTTTTAAAAGAATAAAAGCTTTCAGATAAGAAATGAAATTCCAGTTTAATTAAAGGAATTTCAATATTGAAGCGAAAATGGTTTTCCAAGTTATGAATGAATTGTTTTTGAAAGTTATGAATTGAATCTGTTTATTTTCAACAGATTTAATTTGATGATTTATTTAAACCATTCGAAATGAAATTGTTTTGAAAGCTATGAGTTAAATCTTTGATTTAAAGATTTAACGAATTAATCAAATTGAAAGGGAAATTGATTGGGAAAATCTATGAATGAATCTTTGTGAAATTAAGTGAACTTTATGAATTGAATCTTTTTGTTTAAAGGATTAAAATGGTAATTTGATAAACCATTTGTAAAGAAAGTTTGGGTTTAAGTTGTGACTTAATTGAAATCCCAATATCCGTATGTTTTTAAATATTTCGCTCACTATTCGGGTTAGCCGGGAAAGGACCTTTGGGTCGTATAACTCATTTCGAATAGTGATACGTCGTATATGGATAGCATTTGAAGACCGATGTTGAAGACCGGATATTTTTCGAAAATGAAAGGACAACCTGTCGAATGTCTCTGCACTGAGTCGCGCCGGTATAGAGATTTATATCACTCTTTTTGTGATGGGAAGTCCGGACGTGATTGAGAGTTATCCGGAATTGCAAGGGCTTCGTGAGAAGTGCCTTCGGTTCTGTTCGAACCCGGAACAGACTTGTATGGATACATGTCTGACATTACACTTTGAGATATAAAGCCGATTTCTTTCAAATACATTTCTGTTTGGTGGCGGAGAATTTATTCTCTTAGCTTAACACCCTTCTCTGAGACATACGAGCTCAGAGGTTATGTAGTTGAAGTTATCAGCGATATATCCCAATTTGGTAATGTGGCATGCTGAGTGTTGTTGTGTGATGATCAGTGTTTGATCATTTGTGATATGATCATTTGTTTGATCATTTATCTTTGTGATCATAGGTTGATCATCTGTTGACCCAAAGCGTGGCTTTTTGAAAAAAGCGTAGCTTTGTGGACGAGACTTCGTCGAGCCTCACAACCCGGTAATGGTCGAAACAGGAATTGTGCGGCAAGGTTTTCAGGGGTAGCTCCCCTAGGGTATGACCATTCCTTCTGGAAAAGGGTAGTATCATGGTATGGAGCCCAGATACTTACTCATGTGGATACACTTTCTTTATGATGTGTGATGTTGGTTATCGAGCGCTCGGATAAAGGTCCCAAAGGACCGGGGGTGGCATATCTGAGGTTTCTTTTATCCCTTGGGAAAAGGGGTTGCCGACCTTGTTTGGCAGAGAACAGTTGGTTCTCGGAACGTCCCGCCAGAGGCGTTTCTTTCGTGGAATTGGAAGTTCCTTAGCCTGACCATTTGTTGGAAATCCAAACAAAACAATACGAACCCTGTACGGTTTTAGTTGTATTACCTGCCATGGAATGTAGTGGTAACCTGCTATTGAACATGGTAGCTATAGTAGGCATAAGTGCGAAATGTCTATGCTGGCTAAGATTTATATTCTACTTTCGAAATTGTTTTCTACACTATGCACTAGTAATAATATCAAATGATTTGATTTTGCGTAGTAAGCATCTTTGACTATCATAAGAAGAAATCTCCTCCAAGTCTGCGTTTGCATTGTGTGTGTGGTGGGAGGTCTTATGGTAGTTTCATTTTCCAAAAGCATTGCGAATTGACTTTAAAATTCTCTGCTATTTGTTTTTAAAGATAAACTGTTTTTGTTGCTCACACCAGTCCCATGACTGATCCGGAGTTTATTGTTCCCTTCCTAAACTCTGGGTGCTCATAATTTTCCACACGAGCAGTCTAGAGTTGGGTTTTTCAGATATTCAGGTTTAGTAGATTATCTGGAGCTAGTTCATTCATCGGAGTTGCTTATCTTGGTGTATCGTTATTGGGAGTTCAAGCTATTTCTGGATTAGTGCTTTGAAGATGGAGATTATCCGCTGCTGATGTTATCGTTTTCTTTTCCGCTGCTATTTGTTGTATCATATCTCTGATGTATATTGATATTCATTGTATCATTCTGTTGTATCAGATATTGGATATCAATGTATTATTCATTTCTTCCGCTGTGTTACTTACTTAACTGTGTTATAAGCTCCCGAGAACCAGATTCGACATTTGAATCTACGGCATTTTGAGTACAAGTGAAGTACGGGTGCCGATTTTCGAAGGTCGACTTTTGGGTCTTGACAATTTTCCTACTTTAAAACCTAAAAACATATTAATCATTTACGTATTGACATTTTATTTTTTCAATTAAATCATACATTTAATTTTCACAAATATATAATATTATTCTTTTTAATTTTATTTTCAAATGGATTTACACAAATTATTATATGAATATAACCTACAATTTTTAGGTTATTGTTTTACACTTTGATGGTTGGTCATCCTACTTCCCATTACAAACACAGTATTGATTATATTTTGTAAATCATTTCATTTTAAATGATTCAACAAAACTTCGGTAGCACTTCCCCTTTTTTCCCTGTATCGTACACATATGCGTGCACACATGGAACAAAAAGAAAGCGTTGTCGAAATTTTGTGAACTGTTTAAAAAGAAATGATTTGCAAAATATAATTACTTTATTGTGTTTGTAACTTGTCCAATACAGGGACATATCCGGCAAATATTGTATCAGATGAATATAAATGTCCATTCTGTGATAAAAACGAATATCCATACAACGATCATATACAATACTTGTCATACGAGGCCAAAAACTCACTAAGGGATTCACAAAAAGTAAAGCGTATTATACAACAATTTTTACAATAATTTATTTACATTCTAAGAAACGCATACACTAAATCGTCGTTTTCATCATCTTAAAAACGCATACATTAAATCCTGACCATCGACTCTAATTAATCCGAACTAGCCCTAATGCGCGTATGCACTAATTAATCAACACATATACACCAATTAACACACATATACACTAAACAAACTTTTTTCTCTCAATAGTTAAATGATAAATAATTATAATAACAACCTAATTAGCATTCAATAGAGCATGACAAACAATTAATGTGGTAGTATACAAATATAACAACAAATTAACCCTAATTTAACAAATCAAAATCAATTTGGGTTTAGGAATAAAACGTGATTGGAGATTGATGAAGGGCCTAGGCTTATCGAGAGTGGAGAATGATGAAGTTGGAGATGATCGAGGAGGCGCGGGGGTTGGCCGACGATGGGGATGAGGTGGTGGAGTTAGGGATTTGGTGAATTTGGGGGGAAATGAGATAATGAAGCTGCTCTCGGCCTGGAGCGTGTATACACTCTTTTTTCTAACGGCTTGCGACGACCGCCGATGGCTAAATTACGTCTGTTTTCGACGGCTTGCGATGGCCAATATATTTTATTTACGAAAGCGGCACGGAGTCGTCGATGTCCATCAGAAATATTCTTCGGCGGTCGTCGGAAGCTGTAGTCGCTATATACTGTTGTTCTAGTAGTGTAAATGATATATAACTATTAGACAAAGAAATGCACTTATTCGTCACACCATTGCACCTTCAAGTCGCCACTAGTCCTCTCTATCGACCTATTAGAGTATAACTAAAAAGAAGGAATGATAGAGGGGATCAGACGTGCGTATGGTGATTGAAATGCCTCAGATACGTGTATAAAACTAATAAGCTAGTAAAACAACACGTATGCTCGAAAGTCATACTTTAACCTTTATCACTGCACCCAACAAGTCAGCTAACCAATATATAATATCATGGTGGCAACAATGGATAAAGTCACTTTAAAATTAACCCATATCTAATCGTATACAATCGATCGAACCCAAAGTCCCAACTCTCTCCAAAGATCAACCACACCATGATTGAGCCTAAAATCCCAACTAGTTATCGTCGAAAATGTAAGTGACTCGCTACTGATGGACTATACGCCTCAACCTACTATCACCAAATTGTAAGCTACTCACTACTAGGGAGCGCAATGTCCCAGCCCACTATCACTAATACCGTGGATGACTCGGTATTGAGGAACTCTATGTCTTAGCCCACTATCGTAAAACCGTAAGCGACTCACTACTAAGGAACACAATATCTCAGCCCACTATTGCCAAATCGTAAGCGAGTCGCTATTGAGGAATAAGATGTCTCAGCCCACTATCACCCAATCATAAGCGACTCGCTACCGAGGAACAAATTGTCTCAGCCCACTATCGCCATATCGAGCAACGTATAACAAATCTACTAAAATAAGACACTTTTTTTAGAAGTGTCTCAAAATATAGCAAACAGTACACTAAAACGATCTTCGTCTAACCACGATCCCAATACAATGAACCACATGTAAAACGGAGGTTGAGAACTACAATTTTGGTATATAATATGTTTGATTTAGGACAATTATATATTTCATACTTTTTAAATTAGAAGACGGCTAACGTTTGCTAATTACAATCAATAAAAATTTGGTTTTTACTCATCTAGCCATAGCATACTATACCTTAATCAAATGTATATTTTAAAATAAATTGATTTTTAATTATTTTGTACATCATTATAATTTGATTTAAGATCATAAGAGGTGAGTTACTATGTCTTACTAATATACACACACAAATATGATAAATCCTACTCACCGATTAGCCGTGCAACTTCTTGGATTTGATGTAGATTCTCCTTTTCCTTTGCTGTCCAGAAATTCAATGCTTCGAATTTCCAAATTACTCGATAGCTTTAATTTATTTGCATAGTTCTCTTCGCAGTGGTCGATTTCATATATTAATATGTTTAATTTGGAATTTTGGATTTGATTTGGTTGATTAGGGATTGATTTGGAGAATTTGTAATTGATTTGAAGGTTAGGGTTTCTGAAGTGGAGGCATGATTATTAGAGAGAAAGGAATAGGATTAAAGATCAATTTACAGGCTGCAAAATATAACCTCTAGCCTAAAATCTCAAATTTAATATATTACGAAAATGCCACTAGGTTTGACTCCTTATATTTTTAAATTCGTTTTGTTTTGTAATTAGTAAATTCCCAATACCTCTATAAATCTAGTAATTGGTTTAGGCTCAATTTACAGGCTGTAAAGGGTAATAATACCTCTATAAATCTAGTAATTGGTTTAGATCAATTTACTTATAAGTCATAAATAAAAATATATTTTTGTAACTCAAATTTTTTTCCGGCTAACTATATTCATATCAGATTTGGAAATAATTTCTAAAATTTTCAAACATTTTTTAATACATATTTTCAAGAGTTTACATCAAAAATCCTTTAATTTCCATTCGAAAATACATACACATTAAAATAGAGAAATTCTATAGTTTTAAAATAATAATTTTTATAAATCTTCTCTATTTTTTAGTTCAGACTCTATCCAAAATTATTTAAATTTTGACTTAGAAAAACAAACTAATATGACAAACCCTTTTAAAATTTATAAATTAGAAATTTTCACAAAAGGGTAATGAAAGTGTAATATTTTAAATTATGTTTCAAAGCGTGACCAAAAATATTTATAAAATCAAAGATTTTCAAAAAGTAGCGTCTTGTTTAAATTTTATTTACCTTTCGAAAGTCGAAAGCGCATATATAAGAAAATATAATGGCAGCAATGCACCTTAAATGATTTTTTTTTTCAAAAACAAAGTTTTAATCTATTTATGGAAAATTTTCTTTATTAAATTTTCTCCTGTTTAAAACTTAAAATAAGGGGTTACTCTTCCTACAGTTTAAACAAACTCCAACTCCTATAATTTCCCAAAAACCTCAAATATTATTAGTTCTAACTTTTAGGGAAAACATTGTAAATAATTTAAATTCTTTAATAGAAGTAGATTGTAACTTACACATGCCCAACTACAAAAAAAGGGTTAAGTGCCCATATTACACAATGTAAATATCATATTATATCCTATAGACTTAGGGATACTGATCTCCTTCTTATCGTTCCCTAATCCCACAATTTACTCCACTTCTACTTCGCATATAAACTCTCTTCTAACAATTCTCTATGGATTAAATTGCAACAAATGTGATGGATTTATCTCCCACGCTAGATTATGTAAATATCCACATTTATTTAAGTGGTAGTTGTTTACATTAATAAAGGATAAACCAATAACTAACTCTATAAATCAAAATATATTAGGTGCGGTGTATAAAAATAATATAGTATATCATTATATAAATAATAAAAATTACAAATACACTCTATCATATGCCCTAATGTAGTAGGAATTCACCTAACCTATGCTCTGATACCAAATGTAACAACCCACAATCTACGACGTCCCAACCCACATCTAAAAGTGGAACAGGTATTGTGGACCTTAAATATAGCTTATGTATTTAAATAAATTATAAAATGGATCATAGAGCTATCTATAATACCACTTTCTGAAACTCACAACGGAAGGAATAAAGTATAATAATAATAATCGGTAATATAATCCTAGACAAATATAATAATATAGAATCAATCAAATTCCAACTACAACATCTATTTATACTGATAATGGAAATAACACAATGTTTAGGAATAAATGGAATAAAATAGTGGATAACTGATAGATAAACAAATGCACTTCTCTATCGCTCCATCGCACCTCCAAGTCACCACCAGTCCTCTTTATCGACCTATCAGAGTATAACTAAAAAGTAAGAAATAAAATAGAGGGCCAGACATATGTATGGTGAGTGAAACGCGTCATGTAAGTGTAAAATATTAATAAGCCAATAAAACAAAACGTATGCTCAAAAGCCATACCTTATCCTGTGTCACAAAACCCAACATGTCAACTAAACAAAATATAATATCATGGTGGCAACATAAGATAAGGTTTCATTAAAGCTAACATATATCTAATCATATACACTGATCGAACACGAAGTCCCAACGCGTCTTCCAAAGATCAACCACAATACGATTGAGCCCGAAATCCTAACTAGTTATCGTCGAAAATGTATGCGACTCGCTACTAAGTAACTATGTGTCTTAGCTCACCATCTCCAAATCGTAAGCGACTTGCTACTGGGGAACACAATGTCCCAACCCACTATCACCAAAACCTTGGACAACTCTCTAGTAAGGAATTCTATGCCACAACCCGCTATTGTTAAACTGTAAGCGACTATCTAATGAGGAATGCAATGTCTTAGACCACCATCAAAAAATTGTAAGTGACTCGCTACTGAGGAACAAGGTGTCTCAGCCTACTATTATCTAATCATAAGCGACTTAGTACTGGGAATAAATTCTCTCGGCCTACTATTGCTATATCGAACGACGTATAACAAACCTACTAAAATAAGGTACTTTTTAGAAGTGTCTCAAAACATAGCAAATAATATACTAAAACGTTCTTTTCTAACAACGATCACGATGTAATGAATCGTGCATAAAATGAAGGTCGTATGCAAGAGTTTGGTCGTTTGAATTTAATAAAATTATTTGACTAATAATTAATATATATTATTCTATTTTTATTTTTATTTTATATTATTCACATTCGTGCTATAGGATTGGAGAAGCCCCGATACCATCATTCGAACCTCTTAACACCGACTTCAACTACTCGCCACTACCACCTCATACACCTAAATCTCGATCGGCCACACCAACGACTCGTACTTGCCGATACTCACCTTCCTAACCTATTGTTGCCACGATCGACTACCCCACCTAAAGTGCAGCCACCGCTCCTTTCTGGTGAGATTCTAGCGAACCCTAACTACTTGGGGTCGATCAGACCCTAACATGGAAACGTACATAAGATCCTCTTGATGACCATGCCCTTTAATAGTCCTATCGTCGTTGTTCTACTATCTGATAGAAACAGACGGTCCATGTTTACTAAACTTCTAATGCATTTTCAGATCAATCCATTCACCCAAATTAAGAACGAACACTACCGGTGGATTTGTGCCATTGATAACTATAATTTTGTTATATAGTATGTCTAATTTGGAACACTTGTATATTTCACACTTTTTAAATCAGAAGGCTATTAATGTTTGCTAATTATAATCGATAAAAATTTGATTTTTAATCATCTAGCCATGGCATACTATACCTTAATCAAACATATATTTAAAAAAAATAGTTTTTAATATTTTTTCAACATTATAATTTGGTTTAAGATCATAAGAGGCGAGTTTCTATGTCTTACTAATATATATACACACAAATATGATAAATCAAATTCACCGATTAACCGTGCAACTTCTCGGATTTGATGTAGATTCTCCTTCTCCTTTGCTGTTCAAAAATCCCATGTCTTCAAGTCGCCAAATTTCTTGATAACTTTGATTTGTGTGCCTAGTTCTCTTCATGGTGGTCAATTTCATATATTAATACGTTGAATTTGGATTTGATTTGGTCGATTAGGGATTCATTTGGAGAATTTGTAATTTATTTGGGGATTAGGGTTTAGAAATGGAGGCAAGATTTTTAGAGAGAAAGGAATAAGGCTAGAGATCGATTTATAGGTTGAAAAATACAATATCTAGCCTAAAATCTCAATTTAGTATATTACGAAAATGCCACTGAGTTTAACTCCTTATAATTTCTAATCCGTTTAACCAAATTCGAAAATTACAAATATTTTATGACTGCAAACGACATTCTTCACGCAATGGAATTGGTCCTGAAGCCTAATTCGATCTATTGTATAAAATTACTATTTTGTCATTTATGTTAAAATTACGATTTTACCCTTTTAATTTAATTATTTTATTTCGTAAAATTACAGGGTGTTACACTTTCCCTTAAAAGAATTTTATCCCCAAAATTTCCTGAGGTGGATAGTGCAACTCGCATTAGAGTGTACAAACTCTTGTGTTAGACCTGCCAAGAGCGTACCCACTCTTGTAGTACGCCGCCAGCGACAAATGTGCATTAAATGCAAAGTATGTGCCTAGTACAAAGGGAAAATTGGCATGCTTATTAGTCACAAGTTTCCTTCCACCTTTACAGTTGTCTCACATCATCCCATGTAGAACACCCCACCTCTATACCCATACTATCCAAGAGTATTACAAACTAATACTTATGTATCTAGTCTCAACACAAAGAAATAAAAACGGGAACTTATCTAGAAGTACACAATACATAAGAGAAACATATACATGCAAAACCCAGATAATGTAGTAGGAAAATATATTAGCATAAACATATACATAGAGCCTGTGTGTAGGACTAAAAAATTACAATCGGCGTCCTAACGTGGACATAAGTGTACATCGTCATATCAAGTGCATATACAACCCAATAATATACATCAACGTCATCGCTTGTACATGCATCCTAAAATACATAGAAATATGTATACATAGATCCAACTATGTCTACCATACCTCCGAAAAGATGAACCCCAAACACCACATCAAAACTAGCGAGTCAATGAACGGGAAATATCTCAGGCTAATCCAAGTAATATAATAAATATAATAAATGGGTCATATTATGTATAGTGTGAGTGAAACAATATAACTAAAATATCAAATGCCATATTGTAGTATATAAGTCATATAAGTAAACAATCAAATAATTCATATAATGATCTCATATCCAAATCAAACTCATAATCACCATGCATATGAAACATCATACAACAAACACACATATACATAGTTTTAAATATTGTTAGTCATATACATACAATATAATATAATTACTTAGTAAAATTCATACATCGCCCAAGATAAAGTCATTGCCCTGACGAGCACACATCATGTATACAAGGTTAGTGTAGCATAGTTTTTTAAATTTGATTTTTCAAATCTTATCCCAATAATTTATTTTAATGTCACAAAGATTATCATTCTATAGAGTATACACATCAATAAGGGTTCAGGTTGTGATCTAAACAAGCACGCAATAGATTATTAGGGGTTTAGGTTTTGATTTAGACGAGCATGCAACACGTCACTATGGTTAGACAAACACACAATTTGTATGCACAACCATCTTAAATAGTGGTGGAAGCAATATCAAACGTCCAACTAATTTATAAATACTAGAAGGGAGTCTAACACACACAACAACGCTCCGAGGGTCCCCCACAAAATCACACAGCAACACTCCTACAGTCTCAAATTACCTCTTCTAGTCATCGTGACCTTCTTAAACCGATCACAATACATGTCTATATGCCTATGCTTGCCCAGTCTAATTTCCCTATAGGTAACAAATTGCTAGGCTGCTATGACATTTGGGTGTTAAACATATAGCAAGAAAAGCATATACATATACATATACATACATACATACATATGCACATACATACATAAATACGTATATATTTGTGTGTGTAATGTCATAGGATTTGGGATGCGACCATTGAATCTGCCAACATGGATGGATACTAGCCCATTTGGTCACTCATGCACACAACAAATAATATGGAACACAACCAGCAAGAACACAACAAACCACGTTTTGAAATTTCATTGCCTTATTTCCAATACAATATCATCATTATTTAAACCCATTACAATTCATCAAAATATTTTGATATGATAAGGTACGTAACAAAATCTGACCAAAGAAACATCACATGAGTATCTCAACCCATCCACTATTATAACCTTAATTATTCAGTGCCCCTAAGACATAACTAACCATTAAGTTTGTTTGATATAATGCGTCAAAAGAATAACCAATGAAATTTCATTAAGAAACCCAAATGGGTCAGTGTTGTTACTTCATTTATTCATAGTTCTTATTACACAGAATAAAATACCAAAGTACTTCAAATTTCCAAATTCATAATCTTTGGTAGGAATTTTATTTTCCACATTTATTCTAGGACAATATTAACAAATCCATAAATTAATTTTCCTTTTCTTTATTATTCAACCAACATATTGTAGCAAACAACTAATAAACCCCTCTATATGTTCCTTGTTCTTTTAAATCAAACCATGAGAACTTCAAATATACAAAGGATTTATTATATAAACCCTACCCTTTTTAACATTATATTTTTTTCACAACCATTTCCTTTTCTAAACATAAAATTTTAAAATAAGGATAACATTGCCTTTTTATACATAATTTCTCATAATTAATAGCAAACATTTTGTTAAAATAAGAATAATATTTGTTTATCCAAAGGTGATTTACGTATACTTTATATTCAAATCATTAAAAACTCAAAGTTCTAGATTTATTTACTCTACAAAATGTATTAGTGTATATCTAATTACTTCTACCCTTCAACTTTAACAAAATTTAATGGAGGTATATAAAATACACTTTATCTCAACATAAGCTATATTGGCAATATTGCTTTCGAAGTCACAAGTAAAAGATATATGAAAATATCAATTTTAATTTTCAAAATAAATGACGCATACTCAAATATCATTTCCACGTTTCTCAAAATAATTAATATATGGACAAATACCCATTTTAAATATCTCAAAATAAATTATATATAACCAAATATCCTTTTTAATTTCTCAAAAAAATGTTATATGCACGAATGTCATTTTTATATATCTCAAAATAATAGAATAAAATAATAATATGTTAATTATCCAAACTTAATTTCAAAACATTTTTAATTTGGAAGAATATTATTCATCTCTGAATGAACAACGTTTTTGACGCCAAAACTGGGCATCAACACCCAATAGAATCTAGTAGAGATTAAATGAAGAATGAAATTAAAATAGAGCAGAAATTATAAATGAACACATATAATTTTTATAGTGGTTCGTTAATCTTGGGCTACGTCCACTTCATATTTTTATTGATATTCCACTTGATTATGATTACAAGAGTGTTTGGATCAGTTGGAATCCATTAGTACAAAAGTGAAGAATAAAAATGGCAAAGCCTCCGCAGAGAAAGCAGGATCCCTTTTTTGACGCCATGCCTACTGTATTTATAGGGGAAGACGTGCACAAATAGGACTGAAATTTTGGCAGAAGGTTCAGGAGACCAAGACGAGGCAACCCAAAAATTTCCAGGCCCATCGGAGCCCACAATAGGGATCATTACCGATCCCTATATATGCATCCAAATGGGCTACGATCCTAATGAGGGATGCCCTATGATATTAGCTACTTGCTCCCCAAATTTCATGCGATTCCAATGTATGGTTTGTGAGATCGCATTTTCCATTATGTAGTGTTGCTTGAATTCTGATTTCCGCTGATCCCTCTAGAGGGATAGGTACCTATCCCTTCAACTTGCTCCAAATGCCATGCGATCCCTATGTGGTATTCCACATGTCCTACTTAGCTTATACTCCAAGTTTCATGTTGATAGCATTTGTAGATTCTGAGTTATTGACTGATCATTGTTGCAATATGTATTGAAAGATGAATATGGACGATCCCTTTTGATAGGTGAAGTAATTTGCCCATAACTTGAGCATACGAACTCCAAATGACTTGAAACTTGGAACATAGCCTTATGGGGCCTTCCTTGTCACTCTGCATCGATCTTACCAAGTTTGGGATGTTAATTGAGTATATGTACCGATCCCCTAAGGAAAGGGATAGGCACCGTACCCCCGCTTAGATGAGGCATTATTCCATACTTAGAATATTCTGGAGAGTCTATCCGTTGGCCTCGGTTGATCGTTGCTTCATATCTTTGCCTGCGCTTGACCTCTGAGCCTAGTAATCGTCTTTATGGGCCGTCTTCCTCGATGATCGCCTAGTCTAACTTGTCCAGCCGGTCTGAATATAGCCGAGCCAAAAGGCCGGATAACACTTGGCCCCCCAAAGTACGTCTTGTTGCATACATGACGTGCTTTGAATCGAAACAAGTTAGATTCTCCTGAAAGAAATCCATCTAGTTTCCCAAGTAGTAGTTATCCTTCCATTTTATCTTCTTAAAGTGTTATATCCCTCTTTGATCGTCATGACGCTTGGTCGATTTCCAATAGTATAAATTATGGATTTTACTCCATCAGTGGCTATCTGTGTCCGGTTCTACAGGACTAGTAAGCTTTGGCTATCTGATCCAGTCTTTTCTTTAACAACTCCAAGGGAAATTTCAATTTCTATCGATTTCAAGAAGTCGAATTTTTTGAATATACACGTGCACGTTTAGGTACACGTTCTTGTCATTGGCTCTCGGATGCGTTTTATACTCTCACGAGTCATCACCAATTCCTTCTAGTTTAATTGCAATTCGATTGTAATTCCTCATTTATTTTTTATGAAATAGGGGTTGTAATCAGCCACTCGATGAGAGGAGACTTCAAGCTCTATAGGGATGACTGTCTCAGAGCCGTAAGCAAGGGTGAATGGAGTATGGGAGGTCGTGGACTCGTGGGTAATTCTGTAAGCCCATAATGCTATTCAGTGTTCATCCACTCATTTACCTCCAGCCTTTTCCAAATGTCTCTTTAGAATGGACTTTATGATTTTGTTCACAGCTTCAACCTGTCTATTTCCTTGAGGGCGAGAAAATACCGCAAATCCCGTTTCAGTACGATGCTGACGACTGTAGTCTTTAAATTTAGTGATGTCAAATTGGGCTTCATTATCAGTTATAAAGGTTCATAGAAGGTCAAAATGACATATGATGTCCTGGATAATGAAGTTGATTATTTCCTTCATCGTGATCGTGGTTAAAAGTTCTGCTTCAGCCCATTTGATGAAGTTATCAACTGCTATGACGGTGTATTTCGTTCCATCTTTAGAATCGACAAGAAGTTGATGATGTCAATACCCCATGTGGCAAACAGCTATGGACTGGCCGTTTGAGTAATTTCAATCACTGGGACTCTCATAATTTTGGCAAACATCTTCACTCGTTGCATTGTCTAGCGTGATCAACTATATCCCGATTGACAATTGGCTGGTAATACCTGCAGTGGAGTATTTTCGTTGTCAATGTTTGCCCTCTAGTTTGATCGCCTCATTTTCTTCATGAACTTCTCTCAAGACTCGTTTGATTTCGTCACAGATGATATACCGAAGCAGGGGAATGAAGAAACCCTTTCTATACATGACTCCTTCTTGGATGACGTAGCGTGAAGCTTTTAGGAGGATCTGTCATTTTTTATTCCTCCATTCAGTAAGAATTCCCCATTGTAGATAGTCTTTACTAGGAGTCATTCATGACTCTTTTTCTAACTTCATCTCCAAGATCTTGTCGATCTCCATCTATCAATGCTTGGAATGTTATGTACTTCAACTGGGACAAGTCTATTTGCTGCGCATTCCCAAAACTAACCAGCTTGGCCAGTGACTCGGCTTTTCATTTTGTTCTCCGAGGATGTGTGCAATGGTGTAATACTCAGAGTCAGCCAGTAGCTCTTGGACCCAGCTGATATAAGGAGCAAGACGTTGCTCTTTAGCAAGATAATCTTCCCTGACTTGGCATAGTACTAACATGGAATCACAAAAGACATGTAAAGTTTCCACTCCCAGTTCTCTAGCAAGTTTGAGCCTGGTGATCAAGGCTTCATACTTAGCTCCGTTATTTGTTGTAGGGAAGTCGAGTTTTAGGGCATAGCAGATCGATCATTCCCAGGAGTCATTAACTCAACTCCAATGCGAGAACACCAATCATTGAATGTTCCATTTGTGTACATTTTCCATCGGTTGGTCGGTTCTCCGCTGCTCTTCGAATAGTCGTCTGATGTAGTGAATTTGGATATGAAGTATGCTAATGTTTGTCCATGGATAGATCTCCGAGGGAGATAAGTGATATCGAATTCGCTTAGCTTAATCTTCCATTTGAGTAACCTTCCAGATGTCTAAGGTTGCAGTAGGACCTGTCGTAACGGCTGGTCAGTATAGACGTTAATGGGGCGAGCCTGTTAATCGCTTGGTTACATCATATACTGGTTTTCAGATCTATTTCTCTTCACATAGCATTACAGTGCTTATATCGTATACCAACATAGCTAAATAGATGTATAATTCTTTGTGATCCCGTGGCTTGGATAGGATAAGAGGCCTCTTTAATTGATCTACCAGAGCTTAAAATGCGTTAGTGCAGGCTTGCATCAATTCAAAGTTTCTTTTCCATCTCCTGATTAGGTCGAAGAAGATAGTACACTTGCCGGTGGCCCTGGAGATGAATCGGCTTAGGGCGATGACCTCCCATTTAGACTCTATACCTGCTTGATTGTCTTTGGTACCTAGATGTCTTTGATTGCATGAATCTTCTTAGGGTTGGCTTCAATTCTGTGAGAGTTGAACATTAAACCCAAGAACTTCCCTGACACAGCACTGAAAGAGCTTTTCAAGGGACTGAGTTTCATTCCATATCTTCGAATAAAACCGAACATCTCTGCTATGTCATCGATGTGGTTGTTTGATCATCATGACTTCACGAGCATATCATCCACATATACTTCTGTTGATCCCCTGATCTGGTCTTTGAACATCCTATTAACCAGTCTCTGGTAAGTAGCTTCAACATTATTTAGTTCAAATGGCATCACAAGATAATGATATAACCCTAGATCGGTAATGAAGTTGGTGTGCTCCTAGTGGAGGACGTGCATCACGATCTGGTTGTATCTGGAGTACACATCCATAAATGAAAGTAGTTCATTTCCAGTGGTTGAATCTACCAGCTGGTCGATCCTCGAAAGCTGGCTTTCAGGCATATCTTGTTTAGGTAAGTGTAGTTGATGTATGTCTACCACTTTCATTTTTTTTTCTCACAAGAACTAGATTGGATACCCATTTTGGATAGAGGGTGTCCCGGGTAAACCTGTTGTTTTTGAGTTTATCCACTTCCACTTTAAGTCCAGTAGACCACTTCGGTTCCACGACGCGTTGCTTTTGTCTTACCGGGACATGCCTCGGTTCGATATTTAATGAATGGCTCGCGATAGTCGGTGAGATCACATGCATGTCAGAATGGGTCCAAGCGAACACATTAAGATTCATTCAGAGAAATCCAGCTAACTCCTTCATCATCATTGCACTGAGCTGTGATCCGATCTTCAGTACCCATGATGGGTCGCAATGGCTGACTGTAATGTTGACTGTCAGCTCAACGGGTGCAGTTTTGGATTCTCCGAGTTCAAATGTAACTATTTCGCGTAACAATCAACATGAAATCAGGTTGGGACGGTCAATGATGATGGTTGCTCCGGTCGAATCCCAGAGTCTTGTCATGAGTTATTAAGCCTGATAATGAAGGGCCCTAAATGCTTTGAGTGATTATCTGCAAATGGCCAAAGGTCAGGCCTAGAAGCACGTTTAAGAAAATGTCGGGTAGGGGCCAACCTCGAGTTGCGTGCAGCTACATAGCTAGCTCTTGGTTTGAGTTTGAATCTTCTTGTATATTCAAGTAACGTGCTTTCCATTCACAGTAGTGGCGAACTGTTGCTCGTCCTTAAGGTTGGAATGATAGTCGGTTGCCCATGAGCTTGGCATCGATTCGATGATTCTATCTCTAGGCATCCTTTCGGTCGTAGCCTCGAGTGGTTGTAAACACTATATATAAGTTACAATATTGAGCTATCGCAGTCAGTCTTTGGATGATCACACTTCTGCTCCCAGTCTCGGGTTGATAAATGTACTACATGGACGGTCGAGTCTCGTCCTAGCTATGTTTATACTCCCACATAAGCTCCAAAGACATAGAGTTGATCGTTGAATGGTCGGTTCACATTCATCTTGTTTCTTGCTCGTACCCCCAAGTCTGGGGCATACATCAACAAGTAGAAAGGCAAGCCATGTCCACTTTAGCTTTATACTCTTTTCCGTTGAATCGTAGGATCAGGTTGGTTGATGGAAGGCTGAGTCTCACCTATCCTGGATTATATTCTGGTTTTTCCTTCTAGGGTGAATACTTCGATGCTTCATCAGATTTCAAGCATGAGTTGGGTACTGGATGGTCAACCACATGCACTTTGACTCATATTCTGTAGTAAGATCTAGGGGTAAAGTTGGCTCAAGTGCAGTCGGGTCATGCTCATCCAGTTTCATACTCCTCCTGACGGATCGAAGGAGGGTGCTGGAGAATTAATGATAAAGTTTTCGTGGTTTATTCTCCTATCCACACTCTGGTAATCATAGTTTTTTAAGGGACATCCGGGTCACATAATTTTGTGTTTGGTGCGGACCGATATTGACCCTAAATCTGATGGTACGATATTGTCGGTCACCCGTAACTTCGGATGTCGTTTCGATTGGTTTTGTATTGAAGCCTCCTTGCAATCGTTGCCTTAAGTTAAAAGAACACCAAGCCAAAGCTATAATGAGCTATCGTATTCAGCTTTTAGTGATTTGTACTCCTGCCCCCAGCATTGATTTGGAGAGGCCATAAGTTGGATAGTCGAATTCCATCCTTAGCGAGTTTATACTCCTCCTGTCGATTTCAGGTCGAAGTTTGTGGAATAGAGAACAGTCAAAATCCACTCATCTATTCATCCATGTTTACACACCAGTCTGCATTCTGGGGACTTAGAGTTATTTAGCAAGCGGTCGGTTCATGATCAATTTATGTTTACGCCTTAGTCCACACTCCAGGGACTTAGATTTGTTTCTCGTGGGCAGTCGTGTTTTCGCCCATGACAGTCGTTTTTTTTGCCAAATGGTTTATACTCTAGTCCGCAGTCGGGGACTTAGAGTACTCTAGTCTGCAGTCGGGGACGTAGAGTTTTTGTCGTGGGCAGTCGTGTTTCCGCCCGTAGCAGTCATTTTTTTGCCAAATGGTTTATACTCTAGTTCGTAGTCGAGGACATTGAGTTTTCTAGTCCGCAGTCGGGGACATAGAATTTTTTTAGTCCGCAGTCGGGGACTTGGGATTTTCTAGTCTGTAGTCAGGGACTTAGAAATTTCGTCGTGGGCAGTCGTGTTTCTGCTCGAATGGTTTATATTCTTGTCCACAGTCAGGGACTTTGAGTTTTGTAGTCCGCAGCCGGGGACTTAGAATTTTTTAGTTCGCAGTCGAGGACTTGGGATTTTCTAGTCCGCAGTTAGGGACTTAGAAATTTCATCGTGGGCAGTCGTATTTCCACCTGAATGGTTTATACTCTGGTCCGCAGTCAAGGACTTAGAGTTTTCTAGTCCATAGTTAGGGACATATAATTTTTTAGTCCGTAGTCCGGGACTTGGGATTTTCTAGTCCGTAGTCAGGGACTTAGAAATTTCATCGTGGGCGGTTGTTTTTCCGCCCGAATGGTTTATACTCTGGTCCATAGTTAGGGACTTAGAGTTTTCTAGTCCACAGTCGGGGACTTAGAATTTTTTAGTCCGTAGTTGGGGACTTGGGATTTTATAGTCCATGGTCAGGAACTTAGAAATTTTGTCGTGGGCAGTCGTGTTTATGCCCGAATGGTTTATACTCTGGTCCGCAGTCAAGGACTTAGAGTTTTCTAGTCCGCAGTCGGGGACTTGAAATTTTTTAGTCCGTAGTCGGGGACTTGGGATTTTATAGTCCGTAGTTAGGAACTTAAAAATTTCATTGTGGGCAGTCGTGTTTCCGCCCAAATGGTTTAAAATCTGGTCCCCAGTTAGGGACTTAGAGTTTTCTAGTCCGTAGTCGGGGAATTAGAATTTTTTAGTCCGCAACCGGGGACTTAAAGTTTTAGTCGTGGGCAGTCGTGTTTTCGCCCGTGGTAGTCATTTTTCCACCAAATGGTTTATACTCTAGTCCGCAGTCGGGGACATAGAGTACTCTAGTCCACAGTCGGGGACTTAAAGTTTTTGTCGTAGGCAGTCGTGTTTCCAGCCGTGGCAATCGTTTTTTCACCGAATGGTTTAAACTCCAGTCTACAGTCGGGGACTAGAGTACTCTAGTCCATAGTCGGGGACTTAGATTTTTTCTCATGGGCAGTCAGTCATACTCGTTTTTGATTTATACTTCAATTGCCAAGTCAAGGTCAGAGCCGTCGAGTGAATGGTCGAACCATGTTCATCTATGGAATGGATTTCTGCCCCCAGCATCTAGAACGAAACTTGATAAATGGACGGTCGATTCTCGTCCGCTTGGTGATTGTAGCTCTTCCAATCAGGTCAAGGAATGAGGTACATGATGGATGGTTGGATCACATCCATGTTGGAGTTGGTTAATCAAGTCTTGTATAATTTGCTTCGTATTCTTTCTAGCAAACAGAGGTAGAGAGTTATTGAGTGGATAGTTGGGTCGCATCAGTTTTAGGGTGCAGTCGTGTCACTGTGTTGAGAGCGGTGGTTGATGAGTAGGCAGTCCATCACGGCTACTTCAAGTCGGGCTTTCGAACACCCTCTTGTGTTCAGGGCAGGAGTTGATGCACAAATGATCAAATCATGTCCACTCTAGTTAGATCCCGGCTTCACTGTGCTTCAGGAGAGGCCTATGTATTTCGTCGAACTTTATTTTATGACCCAAGGAGTGGATGATCGGTCCACATTCATTCCAAGCCTTGCTTAGGTCTCCAAGTCAAATATGGAGGTCGATGAATGGACGGTCAGTCATGCCTGCTTTGTATTGGATTTTGAACATGACGAGCTTTTCCATCTCTAGTCCTTGGCCCCAAATTAGAGGTACATGGTTGCTGATGAGCGATCGAATCATGCTTGTCTTGATGAAACTCCATAGGTCCGATCACGGTTTGCGGGGATTGGTTGAAGGCCAACTCTGAGTACTTGGTCACCTACATCGTTTTGGAAGTAATTTAGTTCAAGTTAGTCATAGTTCACAACACAATTGAAATTGAAATCGAAATAATTTAAAGAAGATCGGAGTAAATCTCATTAATAAGTGAAGCAACATTGTGTGCTCGCTATTCAACTTCGCCCACAGCTCCTTTCAGTGGGATGTCGATCGTTAGCAGTCCGATTGATAATCAGAGTTCTTTATTGATATGCATCGGATCTTCCATGCCCGCCAATCTGTAAGGCTTGCACATACTATTGAAGCTTTAATTTTGGAAATAGCTTTCCGATCACATCTCAGAGGTGTTTGTAATCGCCAGTGTTAAGACCGTGTGCATCTTGGAATATACAACATTCCCCATATTTTCTTTGGGCTTCGGTGGACTCTCTCCAGGCCGGTTTTCAGTACTGCTTTGAGTAGTGAGTCTCCAAGTAGATGTTATTGATTGCATTGCTCAAAAGAGTATATGAGTTGAATTTTGAGATCTTGGATCGTCTCCTGGAATCCGAGTCCTTAGCCAACGGGCCCGTATTATTCTTTCTCCTAGTCTGCTCTACCTCCTCCTTGCTTAGTTTCTGATTCACTTTGTAATAGAGACGATCCAAGGTCGTAGGAGGCTCTCTAGCTAACTAGCCACCAAAATCTATTTGGGGTTGATTCCCCTCATCAACGCCATCAATATGATATCCTCGTTGGGTTTTCTCGCTTTAGTGACGACGACGACGACATTGAATCTCTACTGGAATTTTTTGAGTGGCTCACCTAGCTTCTGGAATAAATTAGATAATGACATCACATCATTGGTGTGAGTCACAAGCATTCTAAACTGCTCGACAAACTTCTGATCCGGTTGATTGAATGAGGAGATGGATTTGGGCGATAATCGCATAAATTGCATGATCGATACACCTTCGAGGAATATAGGAATTCATGAGATGTAGTCCAGGGTCGGTTTTCCCTGAGTAAGCCGAAACGATTGATACATTAAATCTCCTTAGATATATTGCACACTGAACGGCTTTAATGAATAGGCTTCGACTGGGGGAGATGCTTCAGTCATCGTTAATCCAGTTCATTTTTAAGTTATAGCTACTTATCATGCTTGTGAATGATGTATGCATGCCCAAGATATCAGCAAAGCAAAATGGACCGGTATTGACGGTTCATTGGTAAGTTACTTGGAGTCGGACTCGAAAAAAATCTGCTATTTGCTTGGAGTCAGCAATTGGTTTGCTTGGAGTCACTAAATTTGAAGTGCTGGGTTAGCGAAGAATGGTGCTTGGAGTCATATTGGAATTTGCTTGAAGAAAATCTTGGTTTCACCTGAGTTTGGCTTTGGGCCAAAGTTTCTTGGGTTTGCTTAGAGTCACATCACCTATGTTCTCCAACCTTTGGGAGTATCATTTGAGTACCGGTTGCTTGTCCATTCCCTGGTTGCAATTCAGAAGCCGCCGCTTGATCCTCTATGCGCCGGTCAGTCACAGGATGTAAAGTAAGTGGATAGAAGTTTCGAATCCAAAATGCAGGGGCACTGTGCCATGGCACGGGTTTGGGTGCATTGCAGCCGGAAAAAAAAATTTAGACCTATTTTTTATAAGAATGGATCGTACCCGATTCATAAATTTTTTTAGAAAATGGATCATACCTGATCCATGTATTTTTCGGTATAGGGATCGGTCATATGGGTTTTTGAGAGAGGGATCGGTATTGAGCATGACTATCAGCTTGAGGGATTGGTATATAAACTATGAAGAGGGATCGATGTATATACATTGAAGAGGGATTAGTATATACATACCTTGGAGAGGGGTCAGTATATATACTAAAGGGATCGGTATACATGTATGTTGATGGAATCAGTATGTACACCTTATAGAGGGATCGGTATATATACTTTTTTGGAGCGATCGGTATATATGCCTTTTGGAGCGATCGGTATACAAGCTTTTTGGAGGGATCGGTAAACAAGCTTTTTGGAGGGATCGGTATACAAGCTTTTTGGAGCGATCGGTATACAAACTTTTTAGAGGGATCGATATTGAGCAAATCTGGAGGGATCGGTATTGAGTAAGTCTGGAGGAATCGATATTGCATAAGTCTGGAGGGATCGGTCATCTTGGCCTTCAGAGAGGGATCGACCACCTAGGCCTTCACAAAGGGATCGTCCATCCAGGCCTTCAAAGAGGGATCGACCATCTAGGCCTTCAGAGAGGGACTGACCCTTCGCTAACTTGAGTGCAAAATTCAACATCTAATCCCAAGAACTTGCATACATGAGTGAATCTGATCCCTTCCAAATGGAGATGAACACATGAATGACCCCAAACAAGAACACTAGCATAATTAGATCCTCCAAAATTATGGGAAGTTGAATTAGTCCCTTTAACCATGGCTATTAGCTTCCTTTAGATCTTCTTCAAATCTGAGTAGAATAGGAAGTTTATCGTTCGAATGTTGGATCTATCTCGCGAATATGGAAATCAGGGAGTAGATGATGAGATCCAATCAAGCTGAGAATTCATTTCTCAGTGAAAGCACCAAAATGTTGATGCCAAAAATGGGCATGAACTTCCAGTAGAATCTAGTAGAGATTAAATGAAGAATGAAATTAAAACAGAGTGGAAATTATAAATAAACACACAGAATTTTTATAGTGGTTCGGCAATCTTGGCTTACGTAAACTTCTTATTTTTATTGATATTCCACTTGATTATGATTAAAAGAGTGATTGGATCAGCTGGAATCCATTAGTACAAAGGTGAAGAATAAAAATGGCAGAGTCTCGGTAGAGAAAGCCTTATCCCTTTTATGATGCCATGCCCACTGTATTTATAGGGGAAGACGTGCACGGATCGAACCGAAATTTTGGCAGAAGGTTCAGGAGACCAAGACGAGATGACCCAAAAATTTGCAGGCTCATCGGGACCCACAATAGGGATCGGTACCGAATCCTATATATGCATTCAAATGGGTTGCGATCCCTATGAGGGATGCCTTATAGTGTTGGCTACTTGCTCCCCAAATTTCATGCGATTCCGACGTACGGTTTGTGAGATATCGCATTTTCTGTGAAGTAGTGTTGCTTGAATTCTAATTTTTGCCGATCCCTCTAGAGGGATAGGTACCAATCCCTCCAACTTGCTCCAAATGCCATGTGATCCCTATGGGGTGTTCCACATGTCCTAATTAGCTTATACTCCAAGTTTCATGTTGATAGCATATGTGGATTTTGAGTTATTGACCGATCAATGTTGCAATATGCGTTGAAAGCTGAATATGGACGATCCCTTTTATACTGATCCCTTTTGATAGGTGAAGTAATTTGTTCATAACTTGAGCATACGAAGTCCAAATGACTTAAAACTTGGAATGTAACCTCATGGGGCCTTTCTTGTCACTCTGTATCAATCTTACCAAGTTTGGGATATTATTTGAGGATATGTACTGATCCCCTAAGGAATGGGACAGGCACTGAACCCCCGCCTAGGGGAGGCATTATTCCATACTTAGAATATTCCGGAGAGTCCATCTGTTGGCCTCTATTGATTGTCGCTTCATATCATTGCCTGCGCTTGATCTTTGAGCCTAATAATCATCTTTCCCAGCCGTCTTCCTCGATGATCGCCCAATCTAACTTGTCCAGTCAATCTAAATATAGCTGGGCCAAAAGGCCGGATAACAAATGTATTAACACACATATGTCCAATTTTAAACAACAAAATTGATGTTGTCTCAATTGGACAATTTACAACATTAACGATACATTCCATATAACACAAATCCACATATTAATTTCATCTTTCAAAAACTTGTAATATCAAACATGTGTTCCTATTGGCGATTGAAGCAATCACTATATTGATATGACATATAATTATAACCAGTTTATTAATATATGAAAATAGTTGAAATATTTACATATGTAATTAATAATTCATCGATATATGTTAATAATATATTTCCCCGTATCCCTTAGAAATATATATTCATACACCCACACAAACACACTAACACTCATATCATTAGTTTTTTCGATAATGCATGCCTATATATATATTTCATTAGTTTTTTCAACAACACATGCCAATTAATTGAACAATCAATTAAACTACAAAAATAATTCATCCAATTATAAATTAACACATCATGTAATGACCTGGCCCGGAATTTTGAACACTTTGTATTTAGATATCTGAAGTATTTAAATATTTAAATATTTGATTTAATAACCTTGTTAACCCCATTTTTTAATAACTACTGATGGTAAAATAGTTTTTGAAACATATTTACAATAATAAATAGTTCGACAAAATGTCGATAATGTTACCGAAAATTGTTTTATCGATAAACAGATTTTTACTCAAAAAAGTTGTTCGAACTTGTTATGCTTGCCTAATTAACTAATGTTTCATTAATTAGAAACTACATGAGTTTCCTAATTAAAGCTTCTGTAAGGAATTTTAGAAGATGGTTAGAATGGGGGGTAGTTTGATAATTAACTAAGGAAGTGGAGATATTTGTTTTGGTCAAAGTGAGAAGTAAAACTAAGCACATAGGGGAGCATGGAGGGAAGGGTTGGCCGACCACTACGGAGGGAATTCAAGGTCATTTTGCTTTTATTTAATCGTAAACAACTATCTCATTGGTTTCATAAATTATTTTCCACGTTTTGGAAAATAATCCTAAGTATTTTCAAACTTCTTTCTCCTTTTTAGTCTTCTAAACTCATATCAAAACACCTCCAATCCTTGTCAAACTTTTACTAAGACCTTAAAACATCTTATGAGCATGTAATAGCATCTCAAAAGTGGAAGAAGTGAGGAAAAATGGTGCAATCCCTAGATACCGTGAGCAACATGAAGGAAAGGGAGCTTGTGTGTGATAAAGCTTAGATCTTTGGAAGTTTAAAGATGGTAGGAAGGGTTCATGTGTTTACAAAGGCTTGTGCTTGTGTTTGGCTTGGATTTGTGTGAGTTATTTCACCATTTTAAATGTATATATTGTGGGTATATTTGTTCTGTATAAGTTTAAATAAAAGTAAATTTAAGAACTTTGCAAGTTATAACTTTAGGCCCCTCTTGCTTTAGAAAGCAAATTACAGCTTAATATGTAATATTTCACTTATACCCTAAAACATGTATCATTTCCTAAACCTTTTTACATGCTTGTTGTGATTGTATATGATGTTGAAGTGTGTTGAAAGTGTTTGAAGCGAGTACGATCGCTATACTTGCACTTTAATATCTCTTAACTTTAACATGTGTAAATGGAAGATTTATGAACTTAACATTTTAAAACATGATTTGTTTGTTCTCTACACAAATTTCTATGTATGGGACAATAAGGTATTTGTTTGGAAATATGTAGAGTTTGTGAAACAATGTTGTGAAAGTTAGAAACAAAAAGATCATTATGGATGCACTTTGAAAATGCCTTGTGTTCGGCAATTTTTAAAGTTAATTTTGAAAGACATCCTAAGAGTTCCTTTATTATTTTAATATTTACTATATGTTAATTATTGGTGTAAAAATTGGATTAAAACATTTAAGCACTGGTCAAACAAAGTGGTAAAAGTTAGGAGTAAAAAGGTTGCTACAAATGCACTTTGAAAAGTAGCTTGTTTTTGGGAATTTTTATAATTAATTTTGATGATATTCTTATGGGTTTCTTTTAATGGATTTTGAGAAGCCTAAGTAGACTACTTATTGTAAAAAAAAGGATCAAAAATCTTTTGTTTAAGTGGGTAAAACTGGCCACAAAGATCATGCATTTTCACGTTGTTCTCCGTCCAGAACTTTAGATAGCAATTATATATGCTATCTTTGTTATTGCATTGTTTTATTTTAAATGCATCATTTTGACTAGTTTTTCATAATTTAAATGGTTATTTTCTTTATGGAATCTTTTTGGGGAAGTCTAATAATAACATGGATTTGAGTATGAAAAAAAGATTAGAAGTTTAAATATTTTTTTATAATTACATATTAACTTTTAAAGAAAAATATTTCCTTTGCAGCATTTATTATAAAAGGTTTCTAACAAATTATAAATTAGTTATTTTTACATAAATATGTAAAACCTATGTATAAGTATTTTTGAAGTATTTATATATATAAGTTTAGAAAAGTTATGTATTTTATAAAAGAATAAAAGTGATTTTGATTATAATACTTAGTTATAACAAATTGTTTTAGGAAGTTAATAAAAAGTATATTATCTTGTTAATAAGTATACTTGATCTTTAAAAAGAATGTTTCAAAGAAAATTCTAGGTGTAAAATAGTTAGTAACAATGTCTTAACGACATTTCTTTTTAACCTACTTAATTATACATTTGGAAATGTGAAATCTTGTTTAAGATTTGTGAATATCTTATACCATTTGGGACAAGAATATGGATACATTTCTAAGTATTGAAAAGTGTAGAAATGAATAGTGAAGTAATAGAAATAAATAGTGAAACAGTAGAAATGAATAGTGAAACAGTAGAATGAATAGTGAAATAGTAGTATACATGTATATATCTTTTGTAAAGGTATTTTAAATATATATAAAAGTATTTACAAAGAAGTTTAATTAATAAAAGAATTAAGTAAATAAAAAAGGGACTAGAAGTCACTTATGCGACTTAATCATACTTTGTGTGACTTAATCGTGCTTTGTGTGACTTAATCGTGTTTTTGCGACTTAAATATGCTTTGTGAGGTAACTTGTTTATGGGAAGTATTTAATCCTACACTTGGCACTAAAAGCCGATAATGTAGATTTATTCAATCTGTAGGATTTAAGAATGATGTTCGAGTAGGGTTTGGAAGCAATAGTGCTCTTCCCTATCGGCTTCACTCTTAACTAAGGAATAATATAAGTGGATAAAGTCAGAAACATGATTACTGTATGAGAACGGTTTGAGTGATGATGGTTCGAGATGCTGGAATATAGAGAGAGATTGGAGATCTATTGAGCGAGGAAGACTCGTGTGTTGGGAAGATAAACGTGACTTCACCATCGAAAATGACTAAAGATAGAGTAGGATGGACATCTATGGGGTTTAGTTGACCCCAAGGTGTATATCAACTTCATTTCTAGAGATGCTTATCGATGTTGGTACTAGGAGTTGATGATATTCGACATCACATGTTCGGGCATGGGCCAATTGTGTGTGAACTAATGATATATTTTATCTAGAGATATACAATGCTCGGAAGGTAGTTTCTAATCCTTGTGCTGAAGGCCAGCTTTCGGTTTTTACTGAGAGACTTCCACAGAAATCCATTATACGAATGTACCTTATTGATTTTATTTGTACTTCTGATATTGTTGTGTTTTGAGATGCAAGCAGCACAGCTATTTCTTGATTTATATTCTACACCCTATACATTATTTATTATATCCCTTATGTACTTATTATATGAGTTTAGTTTTTTTTGAGGGAACCGTTATGGTGATTCGAATGGTCTCAAAAGTACTGTTATATGTTAGCTATGTATTTTTAGAGTTTCTTATACCAAACTTTTGTCTAACACATGGTTTTATATTGCCCTTATTTCCATAGGTGCTCTTTTGAGTTGTCTGAGAAAGGAAGGTTTTCATTGGTATTCTTAGGAGCTTGAGGAGACGAGCTGGATGCTTCCATATTCCCACTGTAGCATTGTAACAACACGAAATTTAACACGTAATAGTTAATTTATTAATTAATTAAATAATAAAATAACTTTGTGAAATTATCAGAATTAAGCCACGAAAGTTGCACCATTGTGTCCGTGGTAATTTTCTGGCCAATTTCCATATATAGAATGTCAAAAACCGAGCTAATATGACCAAGTTATAAAATAAACAAAATAAGCAGAAATAAAACGAAAAAAAATGTGGTCAGGTCGACCGGTCGGTCGACCTGGGCAAGGAGGCGGTCGACCCGCCTTGCATTTTGGTAGGCGAACGAACGTTAATTCGTTCGAACGAATTAGCGGCCACCGAACACGTCATTTGCATCCTTTATTTTGATCTGGTCCTTCCAGTGTTGCATCTGATTGCTCCTATTCAGCCTATACATCCTATTCAATCTCCGAATCCAATGTTGGAGATCCACTCCCACGCCTATAAATAGACCCCTAGACCTAACACTTTTTCTCATTCTAGGTTTTCTTCAATTGAGTTCACCTTTCTAGGAAGGACCCTAAACGTAATAATTTTTCCAAAGGAGAAAATCGTTATAAATTAAATTATTTTACAACTGCAAGTGGATCCGGGAAGACTGAAGGGAAAGCTTAGGACTGGAAGTGATTGATTGTAATTATTTTAAGATTTCTTTAAGTAATTTAAAATAATAGGGTTTCAAATAGTTGTAGTTTTACTACGATTTTTGGAATAGCCTTTTCAATAATTTATTCATAGTTTTTTTAGAATTATTTTCAGTCTATCCTTTCCGCTATTCTTTTAAGAAATTTTAGTTTATTTCATTTAATTATAGCTTTTCCGTTTATTTACAGTATTTTAGTTTATTTACTGTTATTTTTACGTTATTTACATCTACTTTCTACGCTTTGGAATTTCTTCGATTTTCAGTTTTCTTTTATTCCTCCTTTTTCTTCGTATATGGATTAGAGTAGGATTAATGCGAGTATGTATTAAATTGTAAGAAAACTGAAATAATGGAACATAAGATGTAAATTTCATAGACTGTAATATAAATGGAATTGGACTGAAATTACGCCTAAATATGACGTTAGTAGGACCGAATTAAAAAGATTGGCCTAGTTATAACCTAGAATTGTAACTAAAAAGAGTAAAAGATGAAAGAAGCTTATCTTCACACTTTGAGCTTGGGGTAAGCAATAAGCATGATTATAACATAGGTTATAATAAGAAAAAGAACGAAATGAGGCTTATTTTAAGACTTAGGATAAATTAATAAGAAATAATAGTAAAGATAATAATAAAGGCTTATTTAAATAATTTATCTAAGTTAATAAGCAAAGAAGAAAGTAGGATCTATACCTAGTAGTATTCCCTATTAGACAAAACGGTGGTCTCACATTAGCCTGAAGTGAGACGAGGGCACGCTTATGCTAGAAAGGGTAGTAATTAGTCAATTAGAAGTCCAAATCACGGGGGATTTGGACAAGGGGTGCAACTAGATATTGTTTGGATAAAGGGCCAGTACCAATAGCATTTCCCCTATAGATTCTATGGACACATGGTGATCTCACATTAGCCTGAAGTGGGATGTGGGCCACGCTTATGCTGGATGTTAAGGTAATAAGAAGACCTAATAGGTGGAGAAAAATGTAGCATGGGCATGGTGGCTGTTACGCGTGAGACTTCCATTTGGGTGCTCAATAATAGCTATGAGTTCTAAGCGCTTAGAGTGGGTGTCTTCCGTAGACAACATTACCTTCTATGTAGGGTGCTATATATGTCGTCTTAGCCACAGTAACATTTTTTGTAGAGAGTTATATAGCGGCTGGTCCACAAAAAGGTATTATAGAGTAGATGGCTGATCAAAAAAGGGTAGAATTAGGGTTACATCCTAATTACAGGATTAGGAATTCAGCAAAATCAAAGACAAGTGCAAGCAATCAAAAGTTAACTTATCTTATAAAGTAAGCAATATTTAATCGTACTTATTTCCAATTTATCTCTTTCCTATTTCCTTTATTATCCTTATTCATGTTAGAACTGTTGTAGAGTCTATTACTTTACCTTGCTTAGAGACTCTAGTAATTACTATCATGCACCAGACTTTTAGTCTGACCTACTCCTTTATTTACCCCTTTCCTCCCCCTTAGGCAATCAAGGAGGAAGTCAGTAGGTTGTTGTAGCTTGGAGTTCTCTTATAGGATATTTCTTATATGTACTTCTTTTATTCCAATTTTAGTTCTTATGTTGTACTAGCACTATAATGAGGGATAATTGTACTCTGATTTTATGGAGACTATGGTTTTTGATTAAAGACATATATGGGTAGTTTGACATTTGAAGTATTTGGTATGTGATGACATTTTATGAAGTTTTGTTTTGAAAAAAATGTTATAATTGTTTCCGCTGTGTTATTATTATTTAATTTTTGTCTTGTGAATCTTAGTCTCTGCTAGTCTTAGTTATACCTATAACATACCACATCTTTTAGTGTGTCCTTTCGAGTATACTAAGGGGTGTGGGGGTGTTTCACTTGGTATCAGAGCCTAAGGTTACAGGATTCCTAAAAAAATTATTTTTAAAAGTAAAGTATTTTCTTCAAAATAACTTGTTCTAAAGGTATTTTTCAGAAAAGGACTTTTAGAAATGATTTTTAAGTATAAAAGAGTTTTTATAAAAATCCCCTCATAAGTCCAGTTCAATTTCCCTTTGACACTCTTTCCTAAACTACCTTTTTCTTTTCATAGAATGGCTGATGCCCCAAACCTTCCCGAGGGCATTCCAATCCCAGCCTGGTTTCGTAGGTACTTACAAGCCACGACTCCCGAAGTGCATGGGCTTACGCTCAATCCTGCACCAGCGGGTGGGAATCCCATCAACCCACCTACCGTCATCAATTTCTCTAAGCTTTGAAAAGATTTTGCGAGTTTGGGTAGGAAAATGTTTTCTAATAAGGAGACTTTTGTGGAGGCGAGAGCATGGCATAGGGACATGGAGAGAGTTTTTTTGTCTTTTGGGATTGGATGGACAGCAGCGAGTTCAGCTGGCCCCTTGGCAGCTGAAGGATGAGGCATCTTATTGGTGGGAGGTGATCGAGTTGGAGGGGAGGAATATTACTTGGGATAGATTCAGGGAGTGATCTGATAGGATGTTTCTATCTCAGGCAGAAGAGAGTGTTCAGTTGGAGAGGTTTATCAATTTAAAGCAAGGGAGTTTGTCTGTTAAGGAATACATCAATCAATTCAATGAGCTATCATAGTTTGGTATGGATTTGGTGAACACACATCATAAGAAAGCTATGAAGTTTATGAAGGGATTGAATCAACCCCGTCAGGGATTACTGCTGACTCATGTACCGATGGGAGCTACTTATGAGTCTTTGGTCGAGATGGCGCTTATGTTAGATACAGTTAAGGAGGAAGAGTCTAAAGAGGAGGTTAAGTCTGAAGGTCCAAAGAAGAAGTGGTGGGAAAAGAACAAGAAGAAGAAGAAAGGTGATGGTCCTTAGAAGAAGATTAAGAATGGAATAAATGCCATGGTTGTGGGAAGGCTGGACATATGGTCAAGAATTGTTGGAAGGAGAATATGAAGGGTAAGTGCTATACTTGCGGGCAACCCGATCATATGAGTAGGAGTTGTCCCCAGGGAGCGGGTGCATCAGTTGCGCATATTTAGGCATTAGACACAACACCTTCTAGTAGCATTCTAGATAGAGGTAGGAAAGTCACAGTTGAAGGTTTGATTTCTATATCTGATTTTCCCATTGGGACTTTATTTGATTCTGGAGCATCACACTCTTTTATCTTTAGCTCTCTAGTAGATTGTTTGCACTTGGACCTATCATTAGTAGTAGACCCCATTATTGTTTCAAACCCCATAGGAGGATCAGCACACTTATCTATGGTTTGTAGGGGTTTGAAAATCTTTATCCTAGGCATAGAGTTTGACTGCGACGCCTATGTTTTAGGATTCTCGGGGTATGGGATGATCTTAGGGATGGATTGGCTATCCACATACGGAGCTATCTTAGACTGCGAGAGGAGAGTCTTTAGACTTGAGACTTGTAGTTGTAGGACTCTAGAGGTATCTTGTGACCCGTAAGGGTCAATCATGTTGAGTTTTCTCTATTCCCTCGATTCATCGTCATCAGCGTTGCATTCGGTTCCTATCATCAGATATTTTGGAGACGCCTTTGAGGAGGTTAGGGGACTACCCCCTAAGAGAGAGATTGACTTCAGGATTTATATGATCGAGAATGCTAAGTCAGTAGCAGTACTTGTGAGGCATATGGCACCTAGGGAGAGGAAAGAATTGAGCAAGCAGATTCGTGAGCTTTTGGAGAAGGGATTCATAAGAAGGAGCATATCGGAGTGGGGAGCGCCAGTCGTCTTCGCCACTAAGGCGGATGGTTCTCTCCGACTTTGCGTGGACTATAGGGAATTAAATAAGCTCACCAAGATGAACCGATATCCACTCCCTAGGATTGATGATATTTTTGACTAGTTGGTAGGTTCTTTAGTTTTCTCTCAGCTTGATTTAGCCACGGGATTCCATCAGCTTAGAGTCGCTGATGACAGTATAGATAAGATTACCTTTAGGACACTAGACGGATTCTTCGAGTGGTTGGTTATGCCTTTTGGGCTAACCAATGCCCCAACCTATTTCATTGATTTGATGAGCCATGTTTTTATGGATGTCCTAAATAAGTTTGTGGTGCTATTCGTGGATGATATTTTGGTATTTTCCAAGAATATGGAGGAGCATGCTGTTCATTTGAAAGAAGTTCTTAGCATACTTCGTAGTCATCATTTAAGAGCTAAGTTTTCGAAGTGTCATTTTTGGATAGAGGAAGTTCATTTCTTGGGGCATGTGGTCTCGAAGGAAGGTTTGGCTGTTGACCCCGCCAAGGTTATTGCAGTGCAGGATTGGAAAACCCCCAAGAACATTACCGAGGTTAGGAGCTTCCTAGGATTGGATGACTACTATAGGAAGTTCATTAGAGACTTTGCCAAGATTTCGGCACCACTCACGTGCCTTACTAAGAAGGATAAAGCTTTCGCGTGGGATGTGGATTGTGTGGATTCCTTCACGAAACTTAAGAGAGCGCTTACTAGTGCACCAGTGTTAGTTTTACCCAATGGAGCTAAGCCTTTAACTGTATACACTGATGCATGCGGAACGGGTCTAGGAGCGATGTTGATGCAAGAAGGGAGAGTGTGTTATGGTAGTAGGCAGTTGAGGACGCATGAGAAGAACTACCCTACCCACGTGGCTGCCATAGTTTTTGCACTCAAGTCTTGGAGGCACTATTTGCTTGGAGAGAGGTTTGAGCTTTTTACCGACCATAAGTCTTTGAAGTACTTATTCTCACAAAAGGATTTGAACTTGAGGCAACAAAGGTGGATGGAGTTTTTAGCCTCATATGATTTTGAGATAGCTTATACCCCTAGCAAGGATAATGTGGTTGCTGATTCATTGAGTAGAAAGAAAGCGACCCTTAGTCCCTTGTTCGTAGAGTGGAAGGGCTTGGAGTTTATTTCTACTTTTGATTTTAAGCCCTCTACGGACATTACTCCCGGATTATTGGCGACATTAGAGGTGAGGCCTACCCTTATGGATCAGATTGGCTCGAGGTAGCGGGAGGATTCGAAGCTCATGGACATTATGGATAGGATTAGTCGAGGAGAGGTCTTGAAACATCTCTAACGTTATTCCATTGATAGCAGAGGGTGTCTTAGGAGAGATGGGAGGCTTTGTGTTCCACGCGCCTGTGATTTGTTGAGAGCAGTTTTGGAAGAGGCGCACCATTCCCATATGACTATTCATCCTGGTGGTGGCAAAATGTATTGGGATATAAACAGGATTTACTATTAGGGTGGTATGAAGAAGGCCGTGGCGGAATTCATAGCTAAGTGTCTCATATGCCAATGGGTAAAAGCAGAGTAGTAGAAGCCTGGTGGATTACTTCAGCCCTTAGACGTGCCAGAGTCGAAGTGGGATAGTATTTTTATGGATTTCATTGACGGTTTACCCCGTTGTAGGAAAGGGAACACTAGCATTTGGGTGGTTGTTGATAGATTGACCAAGAGTGCTCACTTCATCTCGGTTAAGAGTAAACTACGGCTTCATATTTGGCATCCTTGTATATTCGAGAGATAGTCCGTCTACATGGAGTTCCTTCTAGCATTGTTAGTGATAGAGATCCCATTTTCACTAGCGAGTTTTGGAGAAGCTTACAAGAGGTGCTAGGGATGCAACTTAGGTTGAGTATGGCCTATCACCCCCAGACTGATGGCCAAACGGAGAGGGTAAATAGGATGCTTGAGGATTTGCTGCGGATGTGCATTTTGGACTTTGGAGGTACTTGGGAGGAGCATCTTCCATTAGTTGAGTTTGCGTACAATAATAGTTACCAAACTAGTATAGGAATGGCACCATTTTAGGCTTTATGAGGGACCTTGCGAGTCCTCATCATGTTGGGTAGAGTCTACGGAGAAGTTATTGCTTGGACCCGATATGGTTAGGGAGACCTCTGAGAAGGTGGATTTGATTCGGCAAAGGATGAAGATGGCTCAAGACAGACATAAATCGTATGCGGACAAGTGGAGGAGAGACTTAGATTTTGAGGTTGGAGACTTAGTTTTTATCAAAGTGTCCCTGCTTAGGAAGGTGGTAAGATTCGGATCAAATGGAAAGTTAGCCCCTAGATTTGTTGGACCATTTCCTATCACAGAGAGAGTTGGGAAGATGGCTTACCGAGTAAGGCTACCTGATAGGCTCGTAGGAGTGCACGACATTTTCCATGTTTCGCACTTGCGAAAGTGCTTACATGACTCGACGGAGGTTGTGGAGCCTAGTCAGTTGGAGGAGGTGGAGGTAGAAAGGGAAGCTTCTGTTCGACATATCCCCACGAAGACTGTTGGAAGAGACATTAAGCGACTAAGGAATAAGAAGGTTCCACTGGTAAAGGTGCAATGGGGAGATGATGTTGCATACTCCACTTGGGAAGCAGAAGGGAAGATTGGTACTTCCTATTCTCATCTTTTTGATAGTAAGTTCTAGAATTCCTTTATCCATCTTTAGATTTGAATAGGTTCTTTCCTTTATTATCGTTTGGGAGGGTAGAACTTAGGATTTAACCTATAGATGGTAGGATTTGATGTAAACATGTTAATAAAACATGTTATGAATAATGTATGCTAGTGGTTGCAAGTGTTTGCTAGTGGATGCTAATGGATGCATATAGCTATACTAAGCACTATGAGTCCTTAGGGATTGGCCTAACTAGGACACTAGAGCATACGCATATGGATGTGTGCGCTTTTTTATTTTATTTCCAAGGTTGCTATAAATGGATGTTTATCACTTGATTGTTGCATTTGGGTGATGTTTGTAGCACGCATATAGAACTCTCAGTTGTCATTAGGAAATTTTTGCATTCATTTGGATAAATGGCACAGACATGATTGCATAAAAAGGAGGTCAACTGAATCAGTGGACCGCCTAATCTTTTGCATTAGTTAGGGACATTTACACTACACTAATTGCATAAGAATCATAAAATGCATTAGAAAATTTAAGGACAATGGATGAATGGTTGATGATTAAGTAATTGGTTGTAGAATTGGATGAAAACATTTAGTACATTCTTTTATCCTTAGAGATTTCGGGGACGAAATCCCATAAGGAGGGGAGAATGTAACAACCCGAAATTTAACCTGTAATAATTAATTTGTTAATTAATTAAATAATAAAATAACTTTGTGAAATTATCATAAATAAGCCACGGAAGTTGCACCATTGCATCCATGGTAATTTTCCGGTCAATTTCCATATATAGAATGTCAAAAACCGAACTAATATGACTAAGTTATAAAATAAACAAAATAAGCAGAAATAAAACGAAAAAAATATGGTCAGGTCGACCGACCGGTCAACCTAGGCAAGGGGGTGGTCGACCGCCCGGTCGACCCACCTTGCATTTTGGTAGGTGAATGAACGTTAATTCGTTCGAACGAATTAGCGGCCACCAAAGACGTCATTTGAATCCTTTATTTTGATCTGGTCCTTCCATTGTTGCATCCGATGGCTCCTATTCAGCCTATGACGTGGTTGCATCCTATTCAATCTCTGAATCCAATGGTACGAGATCCACTTCCACGCCTATAAATAGACCCCTAGACCTAACACTTTTTCTCATTCTAGGTTTTCTCCAATTGGGTTCACCTTTCTAGGAAGGACCGTAAATGGAATAATTTTTCCAAAGGAGAAAATCGTTATAAATTAAATTATTTTACAACTCCAAGTGGATCCGGGAAGACCGAAGAGAAAGCTTAGGACCGAAAGTGAGTGATTTTAATTTTTTTAAGTAATTTAAAATAATAGGGTTTCCAATAGTTGTAGTTTTACTACGTTTTTTGGAATAACCTTTTCAATAAATTTTTTATAATTTTTTTTAGAATTATTTTCAGTCTATTTCATTTTAGCTATTCTTTCAGTAATTTTTGTTTATTTCTGTTAATTATAGCTTTTCCATTAATTTACAGTTTATTTACAGTATTTTAGTTTATTTAATGTTATTTTTACATTATTTACATATTCTGTATACGCTTTGGAATTTCTTCTATTTTAAGTTTTCTTTTATTCCTCCTTTTTCTTCGCGTATGGATTGGAGTAGGATTAACGCGAGTATGGATTAAATTGTAAAAAAACTAAAATAATGGAACATAAGATGTAAATTTCATAGACTGTAATATAAATGGAATTGGACTGAAATTACGCCTAAATATGACGTTAATTGGACTGAATTAAAAAGATTGGCCTAGTTATAACTTAGAATTGTAACTAAAAAGAGTAAAAGATGAAAGAAGCTTATTTTCACACTTTGACCTTGGGTAAGTAATAAGCATGATTATAATATAGGTTATAATAAGAAAAACAACAAAATGTGGCTTATTTTAAGACTTAGGATAAATTAATAAGCAAAGATAGTAAAGATAATAATAAAGGCATATTTAAATAATTTATCTAAGTTAATAAGCAAAGAAGAAAGTAGGACCTATACTTAGTAGCATTCCCTATTAGACAAAACGGTGGTATCACATTAGCCTTAAGCGAGACGAGGGCACGCTTATGCTAGAAATGGTAGTAATTGGTCAATTAGAAGTCCAAATCATGGGGGATTTGGACAAGGGGCGCAATTAGATATTTTTTGGATAAAGGGCCTGTACCAATAGCATTTCCCTTATAGATTCTACGGACACATGGTGATCTCACATTATCCTAAAGTGGGATGAGGGGCACGCTTATGCTGGATGTTGAGGTAATAAGAAGACCCAATAGGTGGAGCAAAAGGTAGCATGGGCATGGTGGCAGTTATGCGTGCGACTTCCATTCGGGTGCTCAGTAATAGCTATGAGTTCCAAGCGCTTAGAGTGGATTTCTACCGTAGACACCATTACCTTCTATGTAGGGGGCTATATATGTCGTCTTGGCCACAATAACATTTTGTGTAGAGAGTTATATAGCGGTTGGTCCACAGAAAGGTATTATAGAGTAGCCGACCGATCAAAAAAGGGTAGAATTAGGGTTACATCCTAATTACAGGATTAGGAATTCAGCCTAATCAAAGCCGAAATCAAAGACTCTTATCTTTATTCATGCTAGAACTCTTGTAGAGTCTATTACTTTACCTTGCTTAACCTGTCTTATAAATTAAGCAATATTTAATCGTACTTATTTCCAATTTATCTCTTTCCTATTTCCTTTATTATCTTTATTCATGCTAGAACTGTTGTATAGTCTATTACTTCACCTTGCTTAAAGACTCTAGTAATTACTATCATTCACCAGACTTTTAGTCTGACCTACTCCTCTATTTTCCTCTCCCCCCAGGCAATCAAGGAGGAAGTCAGTAGGTTGATGCAGCTTGGAGTTCTCTTGGAAGAGATTTCTTATATGTACTTCTTTTATTCCAGTTTTAGTTCTTATGCTGTACTAGCACTATAATAAGGGATAATTATACTCTGATTTTATGGAGACTATGGTTTTTGATTAAAGACATATATGGGTAGTTTGACATTTGAAGTATTTGGTATGTGATGACTTTTTATGAAGTTTGGTTTTGAAAAAAATGTTATAATTATTTCCGCTGTGTTATTATTATTTAATTTTTGTCTTGTGAATCTTAGTCTCTACTAGACTTAGTTATACCTACAAAGCACCATATAACGACCGGTAAATTTAACGGTTTAAATAACGTAATTAACTGAATTTTTCTTGAAAATAAACAGTAAAATTTTACAATGAAAATATGATATTTAATATGCGTCTATTGAAAAATAGAAAATGGCAGATTTTCATTGGAAAATATGTAAGTTAGTTCTGTTGTGTAATTTTTAATTTCAATTTTAAATCAGTTAAATGGATGAAAATAAAATATCTTTGAAATCCAAATATTTTTAAATAATAAATTTGTAAATCATTTTCTTTATGAGACGTCGTATTTCGTTTTGCCATATTTGGACTGCTCTAGCTCCGTTTATCTTATTTTCAACGAATTAGCAATAGTTTGGAAACGAAATAACAACTTTTGATAGGATGATCGTATCGCTGATATCTATGTACCGTTCTGATCGTCTCATTGTGCTGATCACCATAGTATATTCATATGAGTGTTCGACGTCCGGTGGACGGTGAAATCGGTGAAACGGTGGACCGTATCGGTACCTGTTTTGTGCCTTTTTGTTTTTATGTCCATTGGTTTGCCCACCGTATTATACCAACAATCACTAGCATTTATTAGTTACAGAAATGAATATGTAACAATACGATCTTTCGACGCTCAAAAGTCGACATTAATACGTCCACTGTATCAAATGCCGCGCAATCGAATGTCGGAAAACCGAATCATTAGGGTTAAAAAGAAGAGGTAGAAGAAGACAAAAGAAAACGAAACAGAAACAATAACAGAATCTCACATTCGCAGCGGAACAATATATAATAGATGAATGAATAATCTTTATCACAAAGAACTATATCAGTTTATACATACATCATCAGAGTTTACAACAACAACAACAACATCACTGGACAGTTATATAAACTTGTCCACATACAGAATACACAGCGGAATAATACTAGTATAAGTGATACGGCTCGTCATCCAGCTCGCCTCCAGATCTCCACAACAACTTCTGAATTCCAGAATGACCTGATAACTTGACTCTAGGCTGCCCATGTGGAAAATTATGGGCACCCGAAGTTTAGAAAGGGAACAATAAACTCCAGGTCAGTCGTGGGACTGGTGTGAGACTTAAAAACAGTTATTTTCACAAAGAAAATAAAAATTGTTCGCAATGCTTTTGGGAAATGAAACTACCATAAAGCCTCCCGCCACACACACAATGCAAACGCAGAATTGGAGGAGATTTCTCCTTATGATAGTCAAATATGCTTAATATGAAAAATCCTTTTAATATTATTATTAGTGCATAGTGTGGAAAACATTTCGAAAATATAATATCAATCTTAGCCAACATACAACCATTATTGTATGCCTACTATAGGTACTATGTTTAATAGCAGGTTACCGCCACATTCCATAGCAGGTTATACAACTAAAACCGTACAAGGTTCGTATTGTTTCTTTGGATTTTCCAACAAATGGTCAGGCTAAGGAAATTCCTACTACCACATGGGTACGCCTCTGGCGGGACGTCCCGAGAACCTACCCGGATCTCTGATAACACAAGGCCGGGTTACCTCTATAACTAGGTAACTACTACTCGAGTATGCCACCCCCGGTCCTTTGGGACCTTTATCCAAGGCGCCTCTATCACAAAGCAACAATCACACAGTAAATAAGATTGATGCCACAACACAGGTATAGCATCTGGGCTCCATACCATGATACTACCTTTTTCCAAAAGGAAATTACATACCCTAAAGGGCGCGACCCTCATAACCTTGCCGCATTTTCCTGTTTTGACCATTTCCAGGGTGTGAGGTCCGATGAGGTCTCGTCCACAAAGCTACGCTTTACACGAAAGCCATGCTTTGATCACAAATGATCAACAAATGATCAGCAACACACAGCAACACTCAGCATGCCACACTACCAAATTGGGAGTATATCACTGATAACCTTCAACTACATAACCTCTGAGCTCATACGTCTCAGAGAAGAGTGTTAAGCTAAGAGAATAAATTCTCCGCCACCAACAGATATGTATTTGAAAGAAATCAGCTTTATATCTCAAAGTGTAGTGTCAGACATACAACCATACAAGTCTGTTCCGGGTTCGAACAGAACCGAAGGCACTTCCAAAGAAGCCCTTGCAATCCGGGTATTCACAATCCCGATCGAACTTCCCATAACATAGGGAATCTCTATGCCGTAGCTACTCGGTGCAGAGACAATCGATAGGTCATCCTATCGTTTTCACAAATACCCGGTCTTCAACACCGATCTTCAAATGCGATCCATTTCGACGTATCACTATTCGGAATGGGTTATATGACACAAAGTCCTCTCCCGGCTAAACCGAATAATGAGCGCTTATTTTAAAAATAAGTGTTGCATTCAAATTGCAAGCAAATCACAAAAAATACCCATTTAAAGGTCAATATTGATAGTCGGTTATTTAACTATCAATCGATATTCACAACATCACCAGGTTCCAAATAATTTCCCAAATTATTTATTTTCAAAATTATATTCTAAAGATATAATTTTCAACACTTCAACCATTTGAAACCAATTTCAAATCACTTTTCACCTTTCAAACTTTTGAAAACAAATTTCAAATCAATTTCCCTACACGGGATATATTTCCAAATATTTATTCATTTCCACTAGAAATCTGCCGAGTTCAAATACTTTATCTCCAAAATATTCCTTAAAATCCAATTTCAGAATTTCTTCATTTATAATTTAAAACTACTTTGGAAATATACTCGGCTTTTCAAGGAAAATACACTTCCATTTCAAAAATGGTCCATTTAAACCAATTAAATAAACCCTTATTGATTTATTTCAAATTTACATCCCAAATCTGTAAATTTATTTCCACGCTTTAAAAATAAATCAGTGTTTATTTTTAAAACAATTTTCCCTTTCCTTTATAAATTCCATTTCGAATCTACATTCCCAAATATTCACTTTTTATACGATTTTCAAATCGATTTCTCAAATATTCATTTTCAACTCCAAATCAACTTTCAAATGGATTTCCAGATTTATTTCACTTTAAAATAAATTCCTTTTTAAAGAAAACAAATTCTTTTATCTCTTCTAATCAGTTTAAAAATCCAAATTTTAAATAAATTCTTCAACTTATAAGCAATATTACTCGAAATCCACTTATTAAGCCTTTTTCCCATATTTGGAATTTTATTCAATATGATTCAAAAATAAAACTTTATCTTTTTCAAACTTCTTTTAAATTTATCCAATTCTAAAAAAAATTACGATAAATCTTCTAACTTGAATTTTAAAAATCCAATTTTTATCTATTTCTGGTATGCTACGATACCAAAAATATATTCGGCTAAATTATAGCCTTCAACAATTTCAATCACAAAGATAATCACACGGAGATTATAAATAATCAACACACAACATATGAAACCAATTCAAATGTTTTGAGGAATCCTGTTGGATCCCTCCACCCTGTTTCCCTGCATCCACAGACGTTAGCACAACAATTAAATACCCATTCCACTTCGAGGTGGAATATCGTGGTATATGGGATTTATAAAATATCATCCGCTATTATGCGGCGCATAAGGTCTCATCCGCTATATAATGCGGGAAATCAATCACCAAATATATATATATATGTCCTATTATATATACTACCACATCTAAACAGTCAATCAATAACTGCAATTTCAATTTTTAATTTGAGCGAGAAGATCTCACCTTTGCTTTCATTTTGCAATCCATTTCCATTTTGGCTTGATTTCTCGATTTTAGACCTTGTATAAACAATTTATACAATTTATTAATATTCGAAATAATCAAACAATTTATTCCATTTTAACAAACTTAATCAACTATTGATTTTATTTCAATTAATACTTTTAACTTTAAACCAATTCCTTTTAATAAATAAATTTAACTAAAATTAAATTTAAAACTAAATTTCCTTTATATAATTATTTTCAGTAACTAAAACAATAAATAAGTTTTATTAACAAGTTAATCACCTTAACGTAGTTATTAAATATTCTTTCCAGTTTTAAACAGATTGACATTAAATTCAAATTTCAAACCTTAGAGATAATATTTTTTTTCTTTCTTTTATATTTCTATACATATTCACATATACATTATCAGATTTAAATTAAATTGAAAAATCAAAAAGCTAAATACCTTACTGGAATGATGCAAATCCAGGCTTCGACAAACCCTATTCACCATCGTGAATCCCTAAACCACGAATAACTCCTCTCGATCGACATCACCCAATTGCGAGCTGCCGCGATCCTTCCCATCACCGCCGAGCTTCGCCACACGCGCCTGCTTGGCTTCGCCCAAAGCTTCGCCTTCCCCTATGCGCATGACTTTGCTTCGTACGAACCTGCCATCGCGAGTGTCGACATCACCATCGATCTGCTCTGGCCCACGCGAGCTCCTCCACTCGACAAAGCTGCCTCCGCTATTAAATTACGAACGAATTCGTTCGATTTGGTTTTGCGACAAAGGGAAGTCGCGATTTGGTTTGAGAATGATTTCGATTTTTAAACGAGGCTTCGGCCATATTGTTTAGATTTGAATATAAAAGAAGCGACCATTTTTCTTGATTGATAGTCGAATGGGGGTGTGATTTTGTTTTGAACGAAAGAAAAAAATATCTCGTTCGATTTGAAGGGCAGGACATGATTTTACCACTGAAAAGCTGAGGGTATCGTACATCAGAAGGGAGACAAGAAAGATAGTTGTGTGTTTGCATGTCTTTGCTACAGTAACACGAAGTGAAAGAATTTCAACGGCCAGGATAAAAATATATATATTAATTCAAATTAAAATCCAAATTGACTCGATAACCGTAACTCAAAACCTTGACCTCCTATCGAGGCGTGCCGCTAGGCGTTTGTAATGTTATCGCCTATTCCGAACACAATGGAAAAGGTTTCGAGTCCAAATTCGATCGTATGGAGAAGATAGCTTTTTGAACCAGTCATTAAATTAAATTTCAATATAATTTTCAACGCGTTTTCTTATCGTATGCTCACACAACAATTCCAAATACTACGAAAATTGAAATCTGTTAATAATATAATATTACGGACCCAATGGAACTGGTTTCGTCGAATTTAGAGACTGTGCCCCGGAAGGCTATTTTTTAATTCAATTTAAACGATAAAATTTCAAAACTGAACAAATCACCTTCAAATTCAATTCTGAAGTTTCCATTATCTTCAGTATAATCAATATGAATTTTCTAAGCCTTGAAAATATTTTTAACAAGCTCAAAACTGAAGATACAATATTTTTACCCAGTTTCAATAATTAAATCCAATAATTAAATTGCCAAATAAATTCCAATATTTGCATTTCAAATTAAACTAACTTCCAGATATTTAAAATCAATTAAATATCCTGATTTCCAATGTCAAAAATTCAGGGTTGTTACATTCTTCCCCCCTTAAAAGAATTTCGTCCCGAAATTACAAGTTAAGAAGAATGATCCAATCCCCGTTAACTATTTTCTCAAATCCAAATAGTTTTAAACAACTTTCCAGAATAATCTTTTATTAAGACAAACTAATCTTTTTCTAACTTTCCAAACTTATTCATAAGTTCAAACAACTTTATTTTACTTCACAATTAAAATTCAAATTGTAAATTATCCAAAATTTCTCAAAAATTTCCTAACTCTCTAAATTTCCGAAAAATTTCGCCAGCGTCTCCTTTGCGCGGCTAGCTCGGTACAACTACAAAATGTCCCTACGGACTCCCAGATTCCAATAGAAAACAAAATGCCAAGTGGCAAAATCAGAATCCCATCAAATTTCATACTGAAATTTTAAATACATACCTTATTGTCGAACAAATTCAAATTTACCTTCGAAATCAAAATCCAATTCCATTTTCCTATAGCCTTTATAATCCCTGTATACTTTACTTAACAACAATGTCAAATTTACTTATTGGATTCCAAATACCCATTTACATAAGAATTTTCTCCATTTCTTAAGTTCAATACAATTATTTCTTATATATATTTTTACTACTTCACTACTGAAGTTTATATTCAAATTGAATTCCACTTCCATATAAAATCAATTTGCATCAATTTACTAATTCATTTCAAATCTCAATACTTTTATTTCCAAATTTTCCATTGAGATTTTCATTTCAAATTTTACTTGAATTCGATTCATCTTTAACTTCAAAGATTGAATCTTACTTACCTTATCTCAAATTCCAATTTCTCCTTTGTACGGAGGAGCTTTTGCAATTTGACAAAGATGTAGATATATATACATCGACCCACTCGGTCGGAAAAACAAAAACAGTTCATATTTCCTATTTTGTATTGCGTAGGCGTACCTTTATTAGCATTTTAAGCAAAGCGGCTTATTTATTTTAGCATTTGCGCGACCAAAATGCAGCCAAACGGCTTCCAAAAACCTATACTTACTCAATTTAAACACGTAAGTGACATATATAGGAAATCTATTAACATTTCACTTATTTTCAATAGTAAACACATAGTTTTCATAAGCAATGCACTCAAAATAATTCCCATAAGCAATTTATATGGTTTCGATACAAATTAAACTGCTTACAACTATATCACACATCATTTCTATTCAATTCAAGTAATTTACATCGCAGTTCCTTACATTCAATTCATTTTTTAAACGGAACAAACTCATATCTATTTCAATTGATACAAAATCAATTTTTATTGGCTTTCATTTAATTTATAGAATTTTATACAATCTCATTTGCGTCTAACGACAATCGTTTCTATGCAAAATTCGACGATATTCACTTAATAGAATATCCATTCTAGTTTATAACTAATTTAAATTGAGTCCATTCAATTCAATTTGCATTTCATATTCACATTCGATTTATTTCATTTGAAACCATTTCATAAAACTCGACAACAACCATTTCACAATTTCCAGTTTAATCTTCATTAATTTAGAATATTTTCTCAACTCCAAATTCTACTTAAGAATTTCATCATTTTGGTTAATAACCACTTATATTTAAACTGGATTTCAATTTCCATATGAATTTAATTTACCTTTCATTTCATAAATATTGAATTCAATTTTATTTCAATACTTCGTTTCATTTCGTCCAACTTGACAAATTTTCCACTTTACTTTGTTTATCACAAATCAAAGTAAATTTCCAAACTCAATTATATTCTATAAATATTTTAAATAAGATTCCAGAGTTTTCCATCTTTTCAAAACCATTTTCAAATTAAAGGAATTCAATCTTTTGAATTTTCAATCCAAATTCTTTAATCCGTATTGCAAAAATTACACTAGCATCTATTTTTGATTTATAAAACTCATTTATAAATTCACAATACCAATTTCATTCCATTAATGAATTTTATTTCAAATTATAAATCACATTTACCATTTACTTTTACAAATCCCATTCGTATATGAATTTATTTCCTTATCCTTCCAATTCATATTTATAAATTTCATTGGTTAAATGAATTTATCTCCAAATCTTTGGTTATACCATTATTTCTTATTCCGTTTCCATATAACAATGATAATAATTCAATATTATCACTTCCTAACAACCAAGCATCCATATACTATAATAATTCATAGAAAATCATTTCTTTTCTATACGAAAATAGTTTTGGGTAAAATTATTTCATTTACCCCATTTAAAACAATACTGTGTCAGTTTATCTTATTTAAAAGTTTAGAAACCCCTATCGATGATAGTTGGCCAAACTGCACAGACCAGAATCTATAAACAATCAACCGATAAGTCAACACAATACAAAACAATTTTTATATTCAATAACAAATACGCGCTCATATATATTATTACACTCACACTCATTCTAGAGTACTACTGACTCTATCTCTAATGAGTAACACCCAACAGAGCCAGGGTTATCTCTTAACCAATTGCTCTGGTACCACATGTAACGATACAACCTTTCGACGCTCGAAAGTCGACAATAATACGTCCACTGTATCAAATGCCGCGCAATCGAATGCCGGAAAACCGAATCATTAGGGTTAAAAAGAAGAGGTAGAAGAAGACAAAAGAAAAAGAAACAGAAACAATAACAGAATCTCACATTCACAGCGGAACAATATAAAATAGATGAATGAATAATCTTTATCACAAAGAACTATATCAGTTTATACATACATCATCAGAGTTTACAACAACAACAACATCACTGGACAGTTATATAAACTTGTCCACATACAGAATACACAGCGGAATAATACTAGTATAAGTGATACGTCTCGTCATCCAGCTCGCCTCCAGATCTCCACAGCAACTTCTGAATTCCAGAATGACCTGATAACTTGACTCTAGGCTGCCCATGTGGAAAATTATGGGCACCCAGAGTTTAGAAAGGGAACAATAAACTCCAGGTCAGTCGTGGGACTGGTGTGAGACTTAAAAACAGTTATTTTCACAAAGAAAATAAAAATTGTTCGCAATGCTTTTGGGTAATGAAACTACCATAAGGCCTCCCGCCACACACACAATGCAAACGCAGAATTGGAGGAGATTTCTCCTTATGATAGTCAAATATGCTTAATACGCAAAATCCTTTTAATATTATTATTAGTGCATAGTGTGGAAAACATTTCGAAAATATAATATCAATCTTAGCCAACATACAACCATTATTGTATGCCTACTATAGCTACTATGTTCAATAGCAGGTTACCGCCACATTCCATAACAGGTTATACAACTAAAACCGTACAAGGTTCGTATTGTTTCTTTGGATTTTCCAACAAATGGTCAGGCTAAGGAACTTCCTACTGCCACATGGGTATGCCTCTGGCGGGACGTCCCGAGAACCTACCCGGATCTCTGCCAACACAAGGCCGGGTTACCTCTATAACTAGGTAACTACTACTCGAGTATGCCACCCCCCGGTCCTTTGGGACCTTTATCCAAGGCGCCTCTATCACAAAGCAACAATCACACAGTAAATAAGATTGATGCCACAACACAGGTATAACATCTGGGCTCCATACCATGATACTACCTTTTTCCAGAAGGAAATGACATACCCTAAAGGGCGCGACCCTCATAACCTTTTCACATTTTCCTGTTTTGACCATTTCCGGGGTGTGAGGTCCGATGAGGTCTTGTCCACAAAGCTATGCTTTACACAAAAGCCATGCTTTGATCACAAATGATCAACAAATGATCAGCAACACACAGCAACACTCAGCATGCCACACTACCAAATTGGGAGTATATCACTGATAACTACATAACCTCTGAGCTCATACGTCTCAGAGAAGGGTGTTAAGCTAAGAGAATAAATTCTCCGCCACCAACAGATATGTATTTGAAAGAAATCAGCTTTATATCTCAAAGTGTAGTGTCAGACATACAACCATACAAGTCTGTTCCGGGTTCAAACAGAACCGAAGGCACTTCCAAAGAAGCCCTTGCAATCCGGGTATTCACAATCCCGATCGAACTTCCCATAACATAGGGAATCTCTATACCGTAGCTACTCGGTGCAGAGACAATCGATAGGTCATCCTATCGTTTTCACAAATACCCGGTCTTCAACACCGATCTTCAAATGCGATCCATTTCGACGTATCACTATTCGGAATGGTTTATATGACACAAAGTCCTCTCCCGGCTAAACCGATTAATGATCGCTTATTTTAATAAATAAGTGTTGCATTCAAATTGCAATCAAATCATAACAAATACCCATTTAAAGGTCAATATTGATAGTCGGTTATTTAACCATCAATCGATATTCACAACATCACCAGGTTCCATATAATTTCCCAAATTATTTATTTTCAAATTATATTCTCAAGATATAATTTTCAACACTATAACCATTTGAAACCAATTTCAAATCACTTTTCACCTTTCAAACTTTTGAAAAGTAATTTCAAATCAATTTCCCTACATGGGATATATTTCCAAATATTTATTCATTTCCACTAGAAATCTACCGAGTTCAAATACTTTATCTCCAAAATATTCCTTAAAATCCAATTTCAGAATTTCTTCATTTATAATTTAAAACTACTTTGGAAATATATTCGGCTTTTCAAGGAAAATACACTTCCATTTCATAATGGTCCATTTAAACCAATTAAATAAACCCTTATTGATTTATTTCAAATTTACATCCCAAATTTGTAAATTTATTACCACACTTTAAAAATAAATTAGTGTTTATTTTTAAAAAAAAATTCCCTTTCCTTTATAAATTCCATTTCGAATCTACATTCCCAAATATTCACTTTTTATACGATTTTCAAATCGATTTCTCAAATATTCATTTTCAACTCCAAATCAACTTTCAAATGGATTTCCAGATTTATTTCCCTTTTAAAATAAATTCCTTTTTAAAGAAAACAAATTCTTTTATCTCTTCCAATCTGTTTAAAAATCCAAATTTTAAATAAATTCTTCAACTTATAAGCAATATTACTCGAAATCCACTTATTAAGCCTTTTTCCCATATTTAGAATTTTATTCAATATGATTCAAAAATAAAACTTTATCTTTTTCAAACTTCTTTTAAATTTATCCAATTCTAAAAATTTTTTTACTATAAATCTTCTAACTTGAATTTTAAAAATCCAATTTTTATCTATTTCTGGTATGCTACGATACCAAAAATATATTCGGCTAAATTATATCCTTCAACAATTTCAATCACAAAGATAATCACACGGAGATTATAAATAATCAACACACAACATATGAAACCAATTCAAATGTTTTGAGGAATCCTGTTGGATCCCTCCACCCGGTTTCCCTGCATCCACAGGCGTTAGCACAACAATTAAATACCCATTCCACTTAGAGGTGGAATATCGCGGTATATGGGATTTATAAAATATCATCCGCTATTATGCGGCGCATAGGGTCTCATCCGCTATATAATGCGGGAAATCAATCACCAAATATATATATATATATATATATATATATATATATATATATATATATATGTCCTATTATATATACTACCACATCTAAACAGTCAATCAATAACTGCAATTTCAATTTTTAATTTGAGTGAGAAGATCTCACCTTTGCTTTCATTTTGCAATCCATTTCCATTTTGGCTTGATTTCTCGATTTTAGACCTTGTATAAACAGTTTATACAATTTATTAATATTCGAAATAATCAAACAATTTATTCCATTTTAACAAACTTAATCAACTATTGATTTTATTTCAATTAATACTTTTAACTTTAAACCAATTCCTTTTAATAAATAAATTTAACTAAAATTAAATTTAGAACTAAATTTCCTTTATATAATTATTTTTAGTAACTAAAACAATAAATAAGTTTTATTAACAAGTTAATCACCTTAACGTAGTTATTGAATATTCTTTCCAGATTTAAACAGATTGACATTAAATTCAAATTTCAAACCTCAGAGATAATATTTTTTTTCTTTCTTTTATATTTATGTACATATTCACATATACATTATCAGATTTAAATTAAATTGAAAAATCAAAAAGCTAAATACCTTATTGGAACGATGCAAATCCAGGCTTCGACAAACCATATTCACCATCGCGAATCCCTAAACCACGAACAGCTCCTCTCGATCGACATCACCCAATTGCGAGCTGCCGCGATCCTTCCCATCACCACCGAGCTTTGCCGCACGCGCCTGCTTGGCTTCGCCCAAAGCTTCGCCTTCCCCTATGCGTGCGACTTTGCTTCGTACAAACATGCCATCGCGAGTGTTGACATCACCATCGATCTGCTCTGGCCCACGCGAGCGCCTCCACTTGACAAAGCTGCTTCCGCTATTTAATTACGAACGAATTCGTTCGATTTGGTTTTACAACAAAGGGAAGTCGCGATTTGGTTTGAGAATGATTTCGATTTTTAAACGAGGCTTCGGCCATATTGTTTAGATCTGAATAAAAAAGAAGCGACCATTTTTCTTGATTGATAGTCGAATGGGAGTGTGATTTTGTTCTGAACGAAAGAAAAAAATATCTCGTTCGATTTGAAGGAGGCAAGACATGATTTTACGACTGAAAAGCTGAGGGTATCGTATATCAGAAGGGAGACAAGAAAGATAGTTGCGTGTTTGCACGTCTTTGCTACAGTAACACGAAGTGAAAGAATTTAAACTGATGTTTGACCAGGATAAAAATATATATATTAATTCAAATTCAAATCCAAATTGACTCGATAACCATAACTCAAAATCTTGACCTCCAATCGAGGCGTGCCGCTAGGCGTTTGTAATGTTATACGCCTATTCCTAACACAATGGAAAAGGTTTCAAGTCCATATTCGATCGTATGGAGAAGATAGCTTTTTGAACCAGTCATTAAATTAAATTTCGATAGAATTTTCAGCGCGTTTGCTTATCATACGCTCACACAACAATTTCAAATACTACGAAAATTGAAATCCGGTAATAATACAATATTACGGACCCAATGGAACTGGTTTCGTCGAATTTCGAGACTGTGCCCCGGAAGGCTATTTTTAAATTCAATTTAAACGATAAAATTTCAAAACTGAACAAATCACCTTCAAATTCAACTCTGAAGCTTCCATTATCTTCAGTATAATCAATATGAATTTTCTAAGCCTTGAAAATATTTTTAACAAGCTTAAAACTGAAGATACAATATTTTTACCCGTTTTCAATAATTAAATCCAATCATTAAATTGCCAAATAAATTCCAATATTTGCATTTCAAATTAAACTAACTTCCAGATATTTAAAATCAATTAAATATCCTGATTTCCAATGTCAAAAATTCAGGGTCGTTACATTCTTCCACCCTTAAAAGAATTTCGTCCCGAAATTACAAGTTAAGAAGAATGATCCAATCCCCATTAACTATTTTCTCAAATCCAAATAGTTTTAAACAACTTTCCAGAATCCACTTCCACTCTCCTCTCTCCCCATCACCATCCTACCTACTGCCGTATGACCCAACCTGCAACCGAACCTCCCACGTCCTGTCATCTCCACGACCCCACAATCACCACTTCGTCGAACTGCGCCAACCCTAAGCCCAAGCCTCTGACCTTCGTCACTTGACAGCCTCGGTGCTCCACTCACCATGTCAACATGTCCGACCAAGATCCACACCCCATCAGCCTCACTCCAGCCAAACCTCACCAGAATCTCCGCCTTATCGAGCAGCCTTCTCTCCTCTTTATATATATAGAAAAAAATGCAAAGCTTAAATTATATGTTTGCATTGAGGAGATTGGGCCTCGTCCTGACAGATTTGCCCACGCAACAGCTTCCCAATGTCTTTTGAACCGCCGCTATATTCCTAGCCCTTCCACTTATAATCCCCACTGACAGTCGCCTGCCACAACACCTGATAGCCTCCTACACCCCTGCTTCCAGACAAGACTCCACCGTGTGTATATATATATATACATGGAAATTTTTTAAAGGTAATATATATTTGCTTATTTATTATTGACTTTTAAATTGTATATATATAAACATATATAAAGTTGCTTATATTGTGTATGTCTATACTAGCATATATATATATGAGCTGTTTGTATAAGTTTATACAAGTTACAAATAATCTGTTCGTTTATATATTTATAAATTTATATAAGTATACACGAGTTGGTTTTCCAATATATATAAAGATTTTTTTATGTGTTTAAATTAATGTTTGGTTTTCAAATATATATAGAGATTTTTTTATGTGTTTAAATTAAAGTTTGGTTTTCACACACACATATATATAGATTTTTTTTATTTGAATTAAATGTTAATTTGAAAATATATAGAGAGCATTTATTTTAAATATATGTTTTTAAATTGATTAAGAGAAATTATATATATAACATATATTTTGCTCAGTTTATATTAAGCTAATTTTGATTTGTTTTCCGTCAATTCCAAACTTCTAGCTTTGCTTTGATCGTCAAATTCGTGTTCATCGTACTTTACTTTGGAATTCGTTGCTCGGATTCGCAGCTCGATTCGTTATCAAATTTCGCTAGCCTCGAAAGGTGAGCAATCACTCACGATTAACATTCTTATATGTAGTGAATTTAATTTACCTGAAATGACAAATTGAAATATGTTGTTAAATTTTGAATTTGTTAAGTTATTTAATTGTTAAATATGATATGCCATTATCTGCCATTGGTTACCTATGACATATGACACCATAACCTGTTTTTTTTTTTTGAAAAAGGGGCTCAAATTCTCTATTAATATAAAACCAGGTCCAACCAAAAACCAAAATACAAAAGGCAAAAACAGGCCCAAGTTCAAAGACCATACAAACATGTACAAAAAATAAAAGAAAAGCCTAAAATGAAGCCCAAAGCCTAGAAAACAGCCCGTAGACTAGAAGGCTCCAGATACTTCCACACTCGTCTCGTAGGATAGAAGGCAATCCGACACTTCTAACTTCATCTCTCCAAACTTTCCAAAACAGCCTAGAGGAAACAAAAATGGCTGCCAACTAAGAAGACAAACTCCTCCTTAAAACTTCGTTGAGACGAAATAGCAGCCTCACTTCAAATTATCAACTATAACAACGTAACTACGATCCCTCCAGAAACCATAAGGTAAGCTTTCTTTCTTAATTAACTTCTGCTAAAAAGTAGATCTACCAAAACTAACGGTAAAGTTGTTGACAGGGTTGTTGAACAGATCTGAATTCATCACAGATCTAATGTTTTTGCAAGGCAAACAGAAACAGCAACTCTTCCTCAAGTCGATAGCAATCAAGATAAGATTTTTATCACCCAAAATAATCCACATCTTTTAACCTCAGTAAAGATGAAGCCTTGAAATCTTCTAACCTTTCTTCAAAATTGTTCAATGTCTTTCAATCCAGGTCGAGATCACTGCCACTTAGAGCAACCTGCAGATCTATATACTTAAAAGCTACTGAGAAGTTTTAGATGAAAGTAAATAATAATGTAAAATAAGAGAGAGGGAAAGTATTGTAAATAAAACAGGTACTCAAAAAAATCTGGATCCAGAGGACGTAGGATCAGTCAAGTGGCAAAGGAAAACAGAAATTATGAAAAAATCCCCAATTCAGCGTTGGGAGGTAAAACCCCATTTCTTTGCAATATCTGTATTCATGCCAGTGATGTTCTTGTAGTATTTAGATTTTGCCATTCTAATGTTCAAAGTCTGAAAAAATTTTAAGCAGATTTTCGACCCATCCGTATAACATTTTTGAAAAATCCTTTCGTTCCTTTCTTTCCAAATATGCCAGACACAAATTGAAAGCGAGAGTTGAAACAAATCTGAATCGAGATTATGAGAGCTAGAAATAGAAACTATTTTCAGTAAATCTTCCTTCAAGGAAAATGAAAATAAACTCTTCGGCTTAACAAAAAACTTTTTACAACTCCAAAGCCAAATCTTCTGTGAAAACTCACATTTAAAGAATAAATGGTCTATAGTTTCAATGTGACTCTTACAGAAAACACAATTCTGATCCACCACTATGTGTTTCTGAATTAATCTTTCTTTAGTCAAGAGAAAATCATTTATGGCTTTAAACAGGCAAACCGCCATTTTAGGTACGTGAATTTTGTTCCAGACCATAGGCGCCCAAAACTTAGTTTCAAACGTAGATCGTACCGAATTCCAAACTTTTTTAAACTGGTAATTGCCATCCTTAGAACACTTCCAGGTCCAGAAATCCCTCTCCTTGTTATTGTGAATTTTGACGCCTTCAATTTCAGTCTGAATTCGAAATAAAAAACTATACACGTCCCACTTCCACTCGCCATTTTTTAAAATCCTACTGAGAGACAAATTTTCTGTACCTGTTCTATAAGCAGTATCCCTTCCAATGCGTTCCATAATAGAACTTCCATTTAACCATGGATCATACCATAATGAAGTGGTTTTGCCATCTACAATGTTAAGGGAAAGGCAATTCAAAGCTTCGCGTCTATTCTTCAAAATGAATTTCCACACTCCGGAGTCATCCGAACGCTGTTCAGTATCCCAGAAACTTCTAAGCCCTATATACTTGCTATGCATAAAAACTGCCCAAGAACCTTCTAAGTTGATTATTTTCCAAATCAATTTGATATATAACGCTCTATTCATCTCCTCTAAGTTTCTCAGTCCCATACCTCCTTCTTTTTTATGTTTACATAAGACCTCCCAAGGGATCTTACTACTACGACTTTTCCAAAGAAAATTTAAAATCAGGTGTTTGATCTTTTGTAAAGTAGCAACTGGAAGACAGACACCATAACCTGTTGTGTATATTATATTTAAATTTGTTACTGATGATATATGCCCGTTGTTCATATATTATCATCATATTTGTTTTCACTCTGCAAGTTACCCATTAGTTTAGAATTCACTATGGGTTGATATGATACATACCCGAACGATATTATAGATTAGGGGAAAATCGTTATGCAAGCGATTTTCATTGATTTTGAAATTTTGGGATTGCGGGTTGAAATGATATATATCCATAAATATTTAACTTGCGGATTGAAATCATAAATATCTATATCACTTGACCATAGGATAGAAAATTATATATGGACACCATTGGTCTATTTTTGGAAATGATTTTCAAAGTTTGAAAGGAAATATATAGGTTTTAAATAAATATTGATTTTTAAATATAATATAAAGATATTATTTTAATATGAAAAATTAATTTTTAAATTATATGATTTGGAAATTTTAAAATTATAAGTTAATTTGAAAAAATGTAAATTTTAAGATTTTACTTATAATTTTATTATTTTAAAAATATATAAAATAAGATTTAATATAAAATAAATTTAATATAATAAAATTTAATTCAATTAGTATATAATATGTTTAAGCATTTATTTAAATTTATATTAATATTTTAAAAATAATTTTTTTTATAACTTAAATAATAGAGGTCGGGAAGATAAATTAATGTTGACATGGAATTTAAATTGGTTAATAATTGAATTTAAATAAGAATTGATTTGAACTTATTGATTTTGAGATTTTGAAAGGTATGATTTATAACTTGATTTGATAAAAGTGATTAAATGAATATTCTCAACTTTAAATAAAATTGAGACTGAATATTTAATATTGATTCAAATTTATAAATTGAGATTTTATTTAATTGTTATTAAAATGATTAGGTGAATATTTTCCAATTTGAATAAAATTAAAGTTAAATGTTGAAATATAAATGAAACTTATATTGTAAATGTTTGAATATTTAAACTTTGAATCTTATTGGAATTGAAGTGATAGTTCAAACCGAGATTTGAAATCGATATAAATTGAAATGGGTTATTGAGAATTTGAATTGAATCTTTAACCTTTTAAATTGAGATTATTGAAGTGGGAATGATTTAAATTGAATTTTGGAATTTAAGCAGATTTGAATCGATTTGTGAAATTGGGGGAAACTAATTTTATTATATAAAGTATTTTTATATATATATAAACTAATTTTAATATACGAACTATTTTAATCTTTAACCTATTTTTAAATATAAACTATTTTTAATTTATAACTATTTAAAAATAAATATATAAAACTATTTTTAATGTTTAAACTATGTAAGTTGGAATTGTAAAATATTTAGATTTAAATACTAATATTTTGATATGATGGTTTAAACTACTTGCGAATATGATTTCAAAAATGATATGATTTCAAGGTGAATAAACTTTCGAAAGCGATGAATTTGAAATGAATATGATATTTTGATATGAAGTATAAACTGTTTGAGTATACAAAATTACCACGGTGTGAAATAAGAGTTTGGTTGTTAAAGAGACCAGGATCGGATATTGTCATACTCTCTACCAATACCAAAAACCACTTTAATAACTATGTACGTGGTGGAGATTCCAGAAATGAAGTAGGATGGTTATGCAAACGATTTTGTATGAGGTGTTTACGTGACCCCGACTCCCGTGAGTCAGCTTAGATGTGACTAAAACAGGAGCCATGCCGGGCCAAGTGAGGTCGCACCTCCGATCGGACACATTTCTTCGATACCATTCTATTACTTTGTGATTTGATTGGGTGCACCTTTGATTTGGGAGTGTGTCTCAAGGTGGGCAGTAGTATCTGCTATGCGTTACCACCAGTCCAGATTCGCAAGTGGTGTATCTACCCTGGCATTACCTCGCATGCCGTGCTCACATACCCTATCACGCCTTCTACGAGTTTGTTTTGTACCGTACCTATGGAGTGCCCTCTGGGTAAACCACCGATTTGGTGGAGCTAACGGTACTATATAGACTATGGGAATATATAAAATGTGTTAAGGGTGATATGGGTAAGCCTTAACGCTATTTTAATAGTTTACTTTACTATAGACATTACTTATGTAGTGTATATTACTACATAGTAGATAGTTCCACAAATCCTTAGAGGATGGAAATCCCAAACCTCCTTTAAGTTATTTTGTATTTCAGTTGACATTTCACTTGAGTTGAATTTACTTGTATAAGAATGTTAATCCTGACTCGAGTGTTTTGTGTTTTGCTTTATGCTCGGGTCAGACTGTGTGTCACAGCATTTGAGACTCACCTTTGGAGTTTGGAGCTTTGCTTGAAGATCAGTCTTTGTCTATTTAGCTTCTCAGTTGTTTCCAGTTGATTAGTTCAGACTTGTCAATTGTTTCTGTATTAGACACTATTTTGTATTCGAGATATCTGTTGTATTTTACTGTAACTCTGATGTTTGTATAGTGGCTTCATGAACTACTATTTATCTATTCCGCTGCTTATTGTTATATTACTTTGTGTCTGTGATTCCATGATTGAATTATTTACTGTATATGCTAAGTTTTGCCAAATATAAATTAACAATCTGTTGTTTTGAGCAATTCTAGTCCGACATGAGTGGATGATTGTCGATTTGAATGGTTCGAAATAGCGGGTCGTTACACACCACATCTTTTAGTGTGTCCTTTCGGGGTATACTAAGGGGTGTGGGGTGTTTCAAGCATTTTATTTCTGCTGCATTACTGTTAAGTATATATCAACATTTGTGAGGACAGACTGTTATAACTATCCAGGCTGATGACAGTACTTAGAATTGTAACTATAAAATGCCGTGTATCTTAGAGTACCACTGTTTAATGTCCTTTTGATATTATGTTACCGTTCTTATGTGAGATTTTGATGTTTTGCTCTCTTTATTCTTGTTCTTTTCTTTTTCTTACCCTAACGATTTGTCTTTCCGGCACTTGACTGCTTGGTACGTGAATACCATAAATGTATTAGTGTCAACATTTGAGAGTCGAAAAGGCGAATCGTTACGTTTGGTATTAGAGCTAAATGTTAATCGAGAACCTTGGCTCTGGTTGGGTATAACTTATTAGAGATAGGGTTAGCGATGCCCTAAAATGGGTGGAGTGCATTATACACATGAGAGCGTATTTGTATTAGTTATAAACGTATGCCTCAAAAGTATTTGAACTACGAAAATTAAAATATCTTATATAAGGTAACTTATATAAGTAGGAATTATTAAAGTGTAGTTAACTAATGTAGGGATTAATGATGTTCACTCATTATCCCTCGTTGGTTTGTTTAGCCATGCTCAACCAGTTTATGAGCAATTTACCTTTTTAATGCAAGATTGGGCAAACAGTATTTGTAAATACATTGAATTGTACACCTGTAACAGTCCATAAATTTACGTAAAATTTGACTAGAATTTAATAGAAATTTAAACGGGTATTTAATAAGAAAAGTATATTTAATTAAATAAGGACTAAAAAGAAATTTTCCACAAACCTTCGAATTTGACTACGAAGCTTGCACCATTGTGTTCGTAGTGATTTTTCGGACAAGTTAATTTCTAAAAATTCGTAATCGAAGTTAATATGGAGAAGTTACAGTTGTTAGAATAATTGGAAATAGAATAGAAATTCAAAATTAAAAATATCACAAAGTAACTAAGTCAACGATGGACCTAAAGAGGTCAAAGGTCTACCAGTAGCGGTAGACTTAGTGGTAAAAGCGGTTGACCATGAGCCGTGTAAAATCGAGCGTTCTGAGTTTCTATTGAGGTGTTTGAATGGTGTAAATGATTTTTTTGCGACCAAGATTATGATGAACGAACATGATGACCGAAAAGATTATCCAACCTAAATCGAACAGTTAATTGGATATTGATGTATACACCCCTTTTTACACTTGAATCTGCATACCCTAAGCAAACAAACCCCAAATAGAATTGCAAATTGATGATTAGACTGCTCATTTCATAATTAGGGTTCACCAATAAATGCTAATGACATTGATTAAACAACGAATAAAAATCGACAATTATAATCCCAGAAACCCTAAATTTTATTCGCGAATGGTCGACCTTGGACCCCAGAGGTCGAACGGCAGCGGTCAACCGTCGAGGAATAGTGGTAGACCATTCGTAATTAAAACTGCAGATTGTGAACCTCGGTCTAAGGCCCAAGTTGATAATAAAACATAATATAATTTCAGTTAAAAATTATATAAATGGAAATTGTTTATTTAAACCTATTCTGGGCTAAGTACACATGCTAGGGACTTTAGGGAAGTCGGTTCCCTATGAAGGGACATTAGTTCATTGCAGTATTGGGTAATAGTTAAATACCCAATTGAGAATCGAGAGTCGATTAGGGTGCCGTATTTCATAGATTGAGAGTTGGGAGTCGACCCGGGCGATGTATTTCGATGACACTCAGGGGAGTTCCACAGTGGACGTGAAACACTGATAGAGATGCCAGTTGAGTGATCCCAGTGCTCACAGGGGATTCTATATTGACTTTCAGGTCCGGTGCAACATGATAAGAGGCTATAGAATAAAAAGTAGCCCAGTACTAACAAGAGTTCTTCTATGCATGGATCCGATGTGATGTGGTACAAGTGGACGTCGACGCAGTACAATAAGAGTCATTTAGCACTATAATCGAGAGATGGACACGGGTGCATACGATGAGTCATACAACGAGTTTGCATTTTGTGGTTCTCTCTCTCCAGGCATAGTGATGGTATAGTTATTTTTGGGAGAACAATTCCCATAATTGCTTATAGGCTGTCTTTTCATATTGGATAGTTCTAAAAGAATTAGCCGATCATTAGTGTAAGGTTTGATTTTTAGTTCAACCCTTTATGTTAGATAAGAACACTTAGGTATTGGACCTTAAGAGTTTACGGACACTTGTAGAACACCTTATATCACTTAAAGTAGTAATCATCTTACATCTTCTATTCAATATATTAATAATTACCTACACATAATATTCCTAGCTTGAATTTTCTCAACAACTAAGGAGTATGCCAGTAATTTATAATATATATGGTATAGGACAGCATTATATTAAAGATTCATCATATTCAGTATATTATATTAGTGAGATCGACTTATGGAATAATGTATTTCTTATGAAATACCCTCATGCTTCAAGTGTCAAACAAATCAAAAATCTCGGTATACACATATTTACATATGTATTTATTCCTTAAGTCTATTTAGGGTTTCTTTAACGTTGCACATTTTTTTATACATTTATAACATATAAGTTTTATTATTACATAACTTTTATTATTTAGATTACTTATATAATAGCCCTTTGTATAATATTATTGTTACTCCAAAAATTCACCTTTCGACTAAGTCCAAAACATTTTAAGCAAAGAACAAAGGAGAACAAGAAAGAAGAGCTCCAACTAGACCTTTCGAAGCTACCACCTAGGTTTCAAAGCTTCGGGACCTTTCGAAGGTGTCGAACGGTTTCCGCAATCAAGATTCATTGGATTCTTACCTTCCGAAGGAGTCGATGGAGTCGAAAGCACTCTTCCGCCTTTAGTAGCCACCTTTCGACTGGGTCATTCCATATGCATGATGACCTTTCGATTGAGTCAATGCAACACCTTTTTAAGACAATGAGAATAGCTATTTGCATATGCGCCAAACCTTTCGATACCAAAGGTTTCGCTTTCATTTCAACCATGCGAAGGCAAGCGCTGTCCTGAACAACTGCTTCGAAAGCTATGGTAAGCCTTTCGAACCGGTCGAAGCCAATGTGATCCAGGAGAGTTCCGCATCAAATCAGAAACAAAAGCTCGGACATAACCAACATCGTTGAAACAATTAAACAATGCATATCGATAGAGTCGGAAGCACTTGCAAGGCAACACAAAGAAGACGGGCGCAACCCTTCCTTTCGACAAAGACGAAGCATACTTGAGTCATTCGGCAACCACCTTTTGACCAAGTCGGAAGCATCAAGGTTGAAAGGTGCTGACCCGCATCTATAAATAAGACCCAAGGGGTCTCGTTTTAGGGATCCGATTCTTCTAATTCTAAACTTGTATTTGCTTAATCAAAAGTGTTGTAAACCTTAATTACTAAATTTATTTGGGGATTTGGAGAAATAAAGTTTTCTTTAGCTTGTTGAAGGGAAGTTTCAAATATTTCAAATTACTTTACTGTTTTTCAGGCTATTGTCAAGTTTACTCTTATATTTCAGGTGACGTCTACATCGAAAGGTCCCTGTCGACATAGTCAAAACCCTGCAAATCTAAATAATTTCAGTTATACACTTCATACCGCCTTCCCTTGATTTTCCGCTGTTGACACAGTCGAGACCAAGCCTTTATCCACCAAAACCTTTGATTAATACTAAGTGCAAAAAGGTTTAGCTTTTGACAAGGACGAAATCTTGTTCCAAGTTATTTCTACTTAAGGTACCTGATCCAAACCATATGCATTTAAGCCTATAGCTTTCGACGAAGTCAAAACCCCTATCATGGATTCCTGGTTCAAGTTCTAACACCTAAACCACCTTGCTTTCAATGGAGATGAAACCATTGTCATAGATTCTTGGATAAAGTCCCAGCTAAACAATAACCAAGGCTTTAGACAAGGTCAAAACCAACCGAGTGAAACCTTATCCAGGGTACTCCATCTATTTCAAAAGGTGGGCTTTCAAAGGAAAAACCAATCCAAGAAGCCGACCCTTTCGACTGAGTCGAAAGGTCTGACGGAACAACTTCTTACTTCTATAATTTAATAAAAAGGAAATTCAAGAAGGATAAATGAAAGTGCTGCTAAGGATCGTAACTTGGAATATAATCTAATTTATCTACTAGTGCGGAATATGAATATAAAATGTAAATAGTAAAGTAAATGGCACCGGAGATTTTTATATTGGTTCGAGCTCTCGTTCTATGTCCAATCTCAGACTCCTTTTAGAATTTAACTATCAACCCTCTCTTAACCTAGAGGAATAGGTATTACACTGCTTGAGCAATCGAACATGACTTTTACCGCTTAGACTACTAAATAGGACTTCTACCGCCTGAGCAACTGAACAGGACTTCAACAATATAGAGAATTTTCTTGACTGATTATGCTCTTTTATTGCACGGATAAGTCTTTACGGTACACCCTTCCTATAATCTTCTCCTTTGTGGTATATAGTGTTGTTCGTAAAGATTGGAATTTAATTCACTCACAAATGAATTTGTGCTTGAATGTGCAAGTGATTAGAATGAGATTTGAAAGCAAATGATAGAATATTTTAGATAATAGTATATGAGAATAGAATCGAAAATTGTTTGATTAAAACAACTGAATTGAAGGCTATATATAGAGCTTAAGTGATCCAATTCTTCGTGAAGAGTCACAGTTAAAAGATATGGAAATAACTCTTGAATCAAGGGTTGTTTCTGTTTGTTAAATGGAAGTAACCGTTAAGAAAAATAGCCGTTATGAATTTTCAGTCGGCCGAGGAAAAGATTTCAGTCTGCTGAATATTAAAAAAATTCGAATTTTAAATTTTAATACTAAAAAGATACATAGTTCAGTCGACTGAATAGGGTGGTTCAACCGACTGAACCTTCAAGTGCACCGTGCATAGGTATTCAGTCGACTAAAACTCCTCATTCAGTCGACTGAATTTAGATTTTTCTGCCATAATAAAGTATTTGTGAAAAAATTTTGACAATGGAATTTGAAAATAACGAATTACTTTGTGTGTATAGAATTTGAAAATAATTTTAAATACTTGTGTGCTTGCATATACCACATAGGAGAGATTTTAACAATGATTAACTACAAAACTAGACTATAGACAAACCATTCATAAATTTTAAAACTTCTCTCTGAATTCTTGGTCTTCAATCCATTGTCGAGTAGAATAGTATCTTCTCCTGCAATATGGTTAGTTCGCATAATATTTACTTATATAATTGTCAAGATCAAAACATCAAAATACAAGGTTCTACCATTCTCCCCCTTTTTGATGATGACAACTATGTAAGTTAAAAACCTTAAAATTGATTGTTACTCCCTTTGAATCAATGATCTACCTGCTGAATATTTATTGAACATTTATATTTCTCCCCCTTTTCGTCGACAAAAAGGAATATATGGATAGCATAAAATAGTATCAAAGATGATCATATATGAGTAATGGTAAACAAAAGTAGCAAGGGATATATACATGCATAAGAACAATATCATAGAAAAATAATTTGAAACAAAATAACAACAAACAAGAAACATCAAACAACATCAAACAAACAAACATCAAATGTGCATTGTAACAACATAAGGAACAACAAGAATTAATGAAAATAGATATGCAAAAGATAAAGAAAACTAAAGTTCCTCACTCCCTAATTCTTCATCTTCTTCTTCTTCCTCGGATGTAGACCAAGTGAAAGGAGCGTGTTTCTCGTCAATACTTGTAGAAGTAGAATGGGTACAAGAAATATTCTCCCATATCTTGTTTAAGAAGCCCTTGATGGAATTGAGCTTCTTGTTGGTCTTGACGACATTCTTTTTTACAGTGACCAATCGTTGATTGAGCTTGCTTTAATTTCAGGAGAGAGTGACAAGGCCTTGCTTTGCATTAAAATCACCTTGAATCTCTTGAATTTCATCGTCTTCTTCTTCATCATCTATTTGATAGGAAGTGGAGAAGGAGGCAATGTGCGTTTCTTGGGGTTGCGGAATCCCTTGTGCTCGATTGGCCGCCCACTATTGGAAACTTATTATTTCTTGAGGTTGAGGATGCTTGGGCAAATTCATAAGACTTAAAGTCTTAGAATTTAGCTCACCAATAATGATGAAGTTTGCATCGGGTACAGTGACTTCGAAATTCATCAGAATGCGCATGAAATAAGCTTCGTAAAAGAAGGTCTTATAACTTTGCTTGTGATTGACGGTTAGGAATTCGTCAAGAATGTGTGACGACCCGGAATTCTGGATATTTGAAATGAGAATATTTAATTGATATTAAATATTTAAAAGTTAATGTTTAACTTGAATTTCAAATATCATTATGAATTTGGCAATTAAATTATTAAATTTAATTATTGAAGTTGAGTAAAATATTTAATCTTCAGTTTTAAGCCGGTTAAAAATATTTCAAAGGCTTGGAAAATTTATATTTATGATACTAGAGATAATAGAGGTTTTAAATTTGAGTTTGAAAGTGATTTGTTAAGTTTTGAAATTATATCGTTTAAATCGATATTTAAAAATAGCTTTCCGGGGCACGGTCTCAGAATTCGACGAAACCAGTTCCATTAGATCCGTAATATTGTATTATTATCGGATTTCAAATTTCGTAGTGATTGGAGTTATTGTGTGAGCGTACGAAAAGTAAACACGGTGAATTTATATCGAAATTTTAATATAATTATTGGGTCCAAAAAGCTATCTTCTCCATACGATCGAATTAGGACTCGAAACCTTTTCCATTGCGTTCAAAATAGGGGTATAACATTATAAATGCCTAGCGGCACATCTCGATAGGAGGTCGAGATTTTGAGTTGCAAATTTCGAGACAATTTAAATTTGAATTATATATATATATATATATATATATATATATTTTTACTGGTCAACTGCAATTGTTTTTCTTTCATATCAGGCCTTTTACACCTCTTTTCGAAATCACTATAGCTACTTAATTCAAATACGTTACTTTCTTATCGTGTCTTCTTGTTGAAGCCAGAAAAAAAAATATACAATATATGTTTGCTTGCAAAGTAAAATATCGGCCTCCCTCATTCACTTTTCTTCCCAATTGGAAGTAAAATCATGGTCGATACTTAAGAAAATAAAAATAAAAATAAAAGAAGACGTAGGCGTTCAACAAGAAAATATATATTGACCGAGTTTTCCCTTCCCTTCTCCAATCTTGTTCAAAATCGAAGCAGTGATCTCCACCCTTTCCGAAATCAAAACCATTCCTCAAATTTAAAAAATAAAATGGCTGATTCTTCGGAAATTTAATACTCGTACGAGAATCGAAAATTGATTTCGATTTGTACCTTAGGGGCGACTGCTAAGGAGGAGACGTCGATTCAAGCTCAGCTAGTCGAACTCGAGCTCGAGCACTACGGTCGGAACCACGATGGTGGGAGCGAGGACGTGGTTGGGTTTGTTGAAGCGCGACTCTGGCCACGATGTTAGGGAGTACTGCAGATGATGAGGTGCGGCACTAGCCTTGTCAAATCTCGAGGGAAGACACTTGAACGTGAATCGAATTAATGGAAGTGGCCGCGAATTTGGGAAGGTAATGGCGATGGGAGGGTTCGACGAGGAGGTGGCACTATCGATGTCAGGAAGGTGGAGTTTCGTGTGACGTGAATAGGGGCAGTAAGGTATAAACCCATTTTTAATTTCAATTCTATGCATATATATATATGTATGTATTTAGTTTTTAGAACTGATAATAGTAGTAAGGTATTTTCAAGTTTATTTATTAAGTTTTGTATATATATATATATACATATGACAGAAAAAGAAAAATGTATTAAGGTAGTTAACTTATTTAATTAGCTTATTTAATTAGGTTAGTTACTAAAAGAATTATTTATCATGAAGAAATTAATTTAATTAAATTATTAGTTAGTGAAAATTGTTAAAAAGGATAAATTGACTGTTCGATTATTTAAAATGTTAATAAAACGTATAATGTTTGTACAAGGTCCAAAATCACGAAGAAATAGTCGAGATGGATCAAATTGCAAATAAGAAGTCAAAGGTGAGTTAATCTCACTCTTCTAGATTTCTATTTAAATTTAAATGGTTAAATTTAAATAATTGGTTGAATGATTGAATTGACTGGATGTGATAATATATATAGTAGTGTATATATATATTAGAGTGATTGATTTCCCGCATTATATAGTAGATGAGACCCTATGCGCCGCATAATAGCGGATGAAATTATATTAATCCCATATACCGCGATATTCCACCTCGAAGTGGAATTGGTATTGTGCTAACATCTGTGGATGCAGGGAAACAGGTTGGAGGGATCCAACTGGATTCCTCAAAAATTTATTTAGATTGTTTAATATTATGTGTTATGGATATTTGATATTCTGTGATTAATTATATTGATAATTGGAATATTAAATGCTATGATTTGTTTGAATATATTTCGGTGCACGGAGTTACCAAAATATATAGAATTGGATTTTTGAAAAGAAAATAAAGGAGTGAATTTTTAAGTAAAATAATTATATAGAATTTGAATAAATTTAAGAATGAATTGGAAAAGAATAAGAGTGATTTTAAAATTCTAATAAATAAAATTTCGAGTATGGAAGAGGGAATTTAAATAAACAGAGGAATAATGAATTTTAAGACTTAAGTGATATTATTTAAAAGAAATAAGAATTTATTTTAATTCAAGGTTTAAATTTAATCAAAAGGAAAAAGAAGGAATTCAGGGAATCTGGAATTTAAATTTTCAGTTTAAAGATTTTAAATCATAATAAAGAAATAAAATCTGAAAGTTAATGGATTTTGAGATAAATGGAGTAAGTAAAGAAATTTATTTCAAAGTGAAGTAAATTGGAAATCAATTTGAAAATTTATTTAAGTGTTTGGAAATTGGAATTTTAAAGGAAGATGAGACTATGGAATTTATAAACTGGTTTATAAAGGTGAAGTAATATATCAGTGGATATTTGGAAAAATAAATTCACAATGGGAATTTATTAAGGAAATGGGTAAATTTGGTTAAAAATAAATAGTGATTTATTTTTAAAAGATGTGAAAAAGGGGTGTATTTCCCTAGATAGCCAAGTACGTTTTCAAAGCAAATTTTTAAGTACAAGTGAAAGGTGTTAAAAGTGGTTGTAAAAATATGTTTTAGAAAATTTATTATTCTTAAATGTTTAAATTTTAAAGCGAGTATTTTTCAAATTTATTTTAGGTAGTAATTATTTAAAGATGACTTGGTATTATGTTTTAAAAGATAAAAATCTAGTTTTATATTTTATTAAGTAGCCTTATTTTAAATATTCTTAAAGTATAAATTTTTGAATAAAGTATTAAAGTAGTTTTTAACTTAAAGTATATTTTATAATAAAGTGTTTCCAAATTATTTTTAAAATCTAAAGTGTTTGTGCTTGGTGATTTCAGTGGAGATAGAAAATATTTGGGGATTGGGTAAATAAATAATTTGGAGAATTATTTATTTTGATGGATGTTTGTGAATGTTAATTGATAGTTAAATAACTGACTATCAATATTGGCCAATGCATTGATCGTTTCGAAGAGACCGCGATCGGGATTTATTTCTTGAAAACCACTTCGATCTGGTTTGTACGTTTTTGTGGGAAAAACGAGTTTGGAATCGAAGATGGAGCAGAGAAGTGCAAGGGCTAATCGCTACTAATCCTGAGGATGGTTCCAAAATGGATGTAGTAGGAATAGTGCCTTCGGTTCCGTTCGGACCCGGGACGGACTTGTATGGATGAATGCTTTCAGAACATCGTCAGGTGGACGATGAGCATTCTAAGTGAAACGGTTCTAAAAAGGTAACGCTTAGCCTCGAACCTCATCAACCGGGAATGACTGAAAATTAGGGTTTATGCAGCAAGGCTATGTGGGTAGCACCCATTAGGGTGAGGTCATCCCTGTCTAGATGTCCCTTTTATTTCGGCTTAGTGGTGCGGTTGCTGATCCCAACCGTGGGGTGATCTTACTCGGAATTATCCAGTAAGGGATAGTTTCGGTCTTGTGTTGCAGGGGATCGGGCGTGGTCCTCGGTACGCTGATCTAGACCAGGTACTATGACAGGTGGTACCCTAGTGCCTAGTCATTAGTTGGAAATCCATTCTCCCTACGTCCCTTTACGGTTTTGTTTGTATACCTATTAGCTGGAATTTAATAGATTTAACAATTTCAGCTATTTGAATAAGTATTTCTATATAGACACTATTATAATATCAGACGGATTTGATAAAAAAGTGTTTTGGCTATCGTAAGGTAAAAACCCGACATGTTTATTTGTGGCATGGTCTTACGAGATGCTTTTGATTTCAAAGGGTTTGGAAAACTTTAATAATCTAATTGAGTGTGTTTCCTCACGTCGGTTTTCCAGACTGACCGGGTGTTATTTTATTATAATGCTCGGGTCAGACCGAGTGTTATAGATTACAGGAAAGGATGCTGTGAGCTCAGGAGACGAGCTGGATGGCGATACGTACTTCCGTACTTGTTTTAAATATTCCGATGTGTATCATAAGTGGTATAGTCATCTTGTGAGGACAAGTTATTATAACTATCCTGAATTAAGATGTTGGTTGTATTGTACTCTGATGTTGTATTCTGATGATGTATGTATAAACTGATATAGTTTCTTTTTGTAAAGATCAGTTATTATCTATTATATTTTATTCCGCTGCGATGTGAGATTCTATTGTGTTGTTTTCTTTTCTTCTACCTCCTTCTTCTTCTAATCCTGATGGTTCGATTTTTTGTGTATGAAAAATCGTGGTCGTCATAGTTGGTATCAGAGCTGAAGGTTAAGCGTGAACCTTGGCTCTGGTGGGATTACACATTGAAATAGAGTCCATAGTACTCTAGGAATGAGTTTGAGTGTATTAATAGATATGAGCGCGTATTTGTTAGTGAATATAAAATGATTTTATATTGTGTTGGTTGATTTATTGAGTGACTTATGAACTCTGGTCGGAACAGTCCGTACAACTGTACCGATAGGGGTTTCTAAACAGTTGAATAGAACAATTCAACATAGTATTGTTTTAAAATGGGTAAATGAAATAATTTTACCCAAATTATTTTTGTATAAGAAAGAAATAATTTTCAGAAATTATTATAGATATATATATGGCTGCTTGGTTGTTAGGAAATGATAATATTAAATTATTATCATTGTTGTGTAAAATTGAATAAGAAATTGAAATCATAACTAAAAGCTAAGAAAAAAATTCATATACAAATGAGATTTGTAAATGTAGACTATAAATGTGATTTATAATTTGAAATAGAATTCCAGAGAAATATTTAAAATATATTGTGATGAAAATTCCAGAGTAATGTTTGAATATGAATTGGATGGACTAGGAATTTGGAGTTTTTGGGAAAAATTCCTTAGGGTTTGAAAATGGTTTTCAAAAGTTTTGAAGAAATAATAGTGATATTATTTTAGAAATATTTTTAAATTGGATTTGAAATCTGGTGAGGTTTGGAATTTGAAAATATTTGATATGCTTTTGATTGGGACAAAAGCACTAAACTCTTTTCGGTCGCTGGAAAATAATTCCGATGATGATCGCGACATCATCGGTGTTCATTTTCGAGTTTCCAAGAGAGGGATTGCTACCTGGATGTTTTGGATTGGTGTTTGTTTGCAAAAGTCGGGTTTGGTAAAACCGCTTTGATTTTTGAAATACTTAAGAGATTGTTGAAAACTTTGGAGTTGGTTTAAGTGTTTTGGAATGTTTAAGAAAATGTTGCTTAAACTCTGGCAGATAATTTAAATTGCTTATGGAATTTAAATAAGTCCGAAACTTAAGGAAGTTTAAAATTAAAAATGGAAATTGTAGAATTTTTGCCCAAGGAACTAAAGAAGAAAAAGTCTAGAAATAAACTTTTTGTTTAGATTTGTAAGTTGAATTTGATTGAAAATGGATTAAGCTGGTAAAGAAAACCGATTAGATAAAATAAATTAGAAGGATTAGTTAATAAATGTAATTAGATAAAGTAAACTATAGAAAATTAGTAAAGTGGAATTGGATAATATAGTTTGAGTGGATTGAAAGAACAAAGTTCTAAAAATTAAAATTTATGGGAATTTGAAATAAATTAGTAAATGTAGCTAATTTAAAATAGGTTTGGAAACGAAATAAATTAGAAGAGTAAGTCGAATTTAATGAACTTAAGCTAAGTTTAATAATATTGTGATTGGATTTGAATTAAAGTTGAAATATAATTGAGATGGAATGTGTCGAGCTAAATAAAATGGTTGTGAATGAATTAAAAATGGAATGGAATTAAATATAAATTGAGTTGGAAAATTTAAAATGGTTATAAGCTTAAGTAATTATTTATTCACATGATTATAGTCGAATTTCGTAGAAATAAATTGTCGTTTGACGGAAACGAGATTAAATAAAATTCTATGAATTGATAGAAGTGGAATAAAATTGATTGTGAAATCAATTGAATTGAATATGAGCTTGTTTGACTTAAAAATAAATTGAATGTAAGAAATTGAATTGTAAACCATTGAAATTGAATGTAATGGCATATGAATTGGTGGAATTAGTTTTGAAATCATATGAATTGCTCATGGAAAGTGTTCGGTGTATGTTGCTTATGAAATGCATGTGTTTAGCTATTGAAAGTAAGTGAAATGCTAATAAATTCCATATATTTAGTACTTACATATTTAATTGAGTAAGTAAAGGAATAGGGAAGCCGTGTGGCTGGATTTGCACTACAACAAAAAGGACTTTTTATAGCGTGTAAAAACCACTATAAAAACTTTCTATAGCGATTCTATAATCGGCATAGATCAACATGTTGCAAAAAGTCTGGTAGATACTATAGCGTGTCATACTTGCAATGGAAAACGTATTTTTCTTGCCATCTAAAATAGGCCATATTGGTGCAACTGCTTTTCTATAGCATTATGAAACGTGCTATAGAACTTTTTATGACGCATTTTCGTTGCTATAAATATGTCGACATGCTATATTATTATAGCATTTGAACGCGCTATGGAATCATCATGTCAACCTTTTATGACATATTGAAATGCTATTGAAAATTCATTACTATCTATTATAGCACCGTCTTATTGCTATGAAAACTATTTACTCTTTGCAAAATATTTTGTATAGCACTAACATGATGCTATAGTATAACAAAGCTGAACAATTTTTCTTTTTATTGCATAGTTAGAACGCTATAAAAAAATTCTATTGCACATTTTTTGCTGCCATAACATTCAAAGCTTACAATTTTCAATTCTACTTATATATTATAACTCAAAAAACCACATTCATCACATTAACATAAGTACACAAATTGAGTCATAAGCCAAATCACAAAATATATATATATCCATAATATTTCATACATAGAGAATTAAACATAAATATTTGTGATAAAAATTAAACATAAGTACACAAATTGAGTGTAGCATGCCAAAACGATACATACTAAAAATATTTTAATGACCGTCGATAAGCATGACCGATTTAAAGGAGAAAGAGTGCGACATCATGTATCAACCTCAAAAGCATCATACAACACCTGTGAAGAAGAAACACAAACATACATATGTTAGTCAATATATACAAGTATGTATCAGTACAAAAGATGCATCGCCAAAGACTAAGTTACTGAAACTAGCATAACCCCTAATGAACCTGTTATTGTGATCAATCATGCTTTAAAGAAGCACACTAAGGACAGTGGCGTTGGCTTGCTAGGATTCTGGGTAAAGTTGTAATCAATACAATCTGAAATCTAAGTTTTATCCACTACTTCAGAACACAACAAGAACCAAATCTAAGTTCTACTAACGATTTCTTCAAAATGTTATTCATGATTATGACCACTACGTTAGAGATAATGGTGTTATTAAATATAATTTAACAATCATAATAAAAAAACTGCACTATAAAATTAGTCAAAACTTCTCACATTTAATGTCGTGAGATGACATAATTTAAGAGCATCCTAAACAAAATAAATGAATGAAGGAATAACCGACTAATGGAATAACATAAGAATCCATATTATATATATGGTAATCAACTAATATATGATAAACTATTATTTTAACACCATTGTATCGTCTCCAAAACTAAACTACCTAATGGTAGAAAATAAATTGATTCTAAAACAAATTTTAATTAAAATAATTATTTCTAATATCATTTCTAATACCTTTTAAGCCTATATCTACAATAAGAAAAACCTCACTTATGGACCTAGTGCCTTACCTTTTGTAACAATCCGGGTTTTGCCGCTCGAAAATCAACATCCGTACTTCACATTGTACTCGAATGCCGTAGATTCGACCGTTCAAATCCGATTCGCCGGAGCTATAACACCATTAAGTATAACAACACAGCGGAAAAAGAATAATACATTGATATACAATATCTGATACAACAGAATGATACAATGAATATCTATATACATCAGAGATATGATACAACAAATAGCAGCGGAAAGAAAAGATAACAACAGCAACGGATAGAATATCTCCAATAGAATGCTCCAAGATAAGAAACGTCAGTCCATGAACTCCAAGAACTGAACCAGCTCCAGATAATCTACTAAACCTGAATATCTGAAAAACCCAACTCTAGACTGCCCGTGTGGAAAATAGTGGGCACCCAGAGTTTAGGAAGGGAACAATAAACTCCGGATCAGTCATGGGACTGGTGTGAGCAACAAAAACAGTTTATCTTTAAACAAACACAAAAGGCTTTTAAACATTGAAATCCGCAATGCTTTTCGAAAATGAAACTACCATAAGGCCTCCCGCCACACACACCATGCAATCGCAGAATTGGAGGAGATTTCTCCTTATGATAGTCAAACATGCTTACTACGCAAAAGAAAACTCTTTTGATATTATTACTAGTGCATAGTGTCAAAAACCATTTCGAAAATATAATATTAATCTTAGCCAGCATACAACCATTGTTGTATGCCTACTATAGCTACTATGTTCAATAGCAGGTTACCGCCACATTCCATAGCAGGTAATACAACTAAAACCGTACAGGGTTCGTATTGTTTCTTTAGATTTCCAACAAATGATCAGGCTAAGGAACTTCCTTACCGAAATAGAAACGCCTCTGGAAAGACGCCCCGGATCCTAACCGGATCTCTACAAACAAAAGGCCGACGCTACCTCACGCTCTAACCGAGCTGTAACTAGGTAACTAACACACGAGTCATGTCATCCCCCGGTCGTTACCGACCTTTATCCGAGGGGCCCCTCAACCAACAAAGCAACAACCACAAAGTATAATAACTGTGCAGCATCCACATAGGTAAAATATCTGGGCTCCATACCATGATATCACCTTTTATCCAGAAGGAAATGACATACCCTAGGGGCGCTACCCCTACAAACCTTTGTCGCCACATTCCTGTTTCGACCATTACCGGGTTGTGAGGCTCGATGAAGTCTCGTCCACAAAGCTACGCTTTTTCACAAAGCCACGCTTTTTCACAAAGCCACGCTTTTTCACAAAGCCACGCTTTTTCACAAAGCCACGCTTTTTCACAAAGCCACGCTTCGATCAACAAATGATCAGCAGCACTTCGTATGCCACATTACCAAATTGGGAATGTATCACTAGTAACCATCAACTACATAACCTCTGAGCTCGTACGTCTCAGAGAAGGGTGTTAAGCTAAGAGAATAAATTCTCCGCCACCAACAGAAATGTATTTGATAGAAACCAGCTTTACATCTCAAAGTGTAATGTCAGACACACATCCATACAAGTCTGTTCCGGGTTCGAACAGAACCGAAGGCACTTCTCACGAAGCCCTTGCAAATCCGGATAATTTCCAATCACGTCCGGACTTCCCGTCACTAAGGGTGATAAAACCTCTATATCGGGGATCAGCCGATGCAGAGTAACTCGACGGTAATCCTTCCGTTTTCAAAAATATCCGGTCTTCACCACCGGTCTTTAAATGCTATCCATATCGTCGTATCACTATTCGGAATGGGTTATATGACACAAAGGTCCTCTCCCGGCTAAACCGAATAACGAGCACCATTAAAAAATCATACGGATACTGGGGTCTCAGTTAAATCACAGCTTAAAGCCCAAAACTTTTCATTCGAATGGTAAAACAATGTACCATTTCCAATCTTTAAACAAAAAGATTCATTTCAAAAACCTTCACTGGTTTAAACAATTTCCACACTTTTAATCTTTTAAACAAAAAGATTCAATTCACAAAGTTCACCCCGTTCCCAAAGATTCATTCATACAATTCAAATCGATTTCCAATTCAATTGGATTAACTCGTTAAATCTTTAAGTCAAGATTTAACTTATAGCTTTTAAAACTCATTTCCAAAGATTCATTCATAGCCTTTCAAAACAATTCCATTTCAAGTTAGATTAACTCGTCCGGTCTTTGAAATCAAAGACTCATTTCATAGTTTTCAAAACAATTCCAATTCAATTTCAAACTTGAAATTCTTTCAACACAATTTGGAAGTTCATTACTTATGTGAAAGCTTTTACTATTTGAAAAAAACAAATAGTTTCGTTTCAGAAAAATCCAGTTATATTTACACGAGTTAAAACCCTTGAATTAAATTCAAATTCCCAAATCAATACCTTTAAAATGGTTTAACCCATATATAACTTGTACATCATCTTTAATCCTTAGTTTCAAATCATAGAATTCAATTTAAAACTTGAATTCAAATTTAAATCAAATTATTTAAATTTTCAAAACTCGATTAAGTTATTCGAAATAACTTTTATCTTTGAAATTCCATTTCAAAAGCTTTTCATATTAAACCCTAATTTCCAATTTCAAAATCAATTGAAATTTCAATTTCAATTTCAAAAACATTGAATTTACATCATCTGTGATTTAACCGATTTCCACGTGAAATCCATATTTGTGTGTGTAAAGGTGTAGTCCAGGGGGTTTACACACAATAGTGCAACATCAATCATCACAGATATATCGATAAGCGGTATAATCGATAACGCTTATCTTCATTCACAGATTCATAGATAAAATAAATTTATCAGTCACAAAGATTCACTATTATAATTCGATGTGGGTTTCAGATAACCAACTGGAATCCGACTCCCTGTCGCATCGAAATTCAAGTATCGTTTTACGGCCAAGGGGTTTTCATATTCATATAACAATATATATCACAGAAACAGAAATCACAGCTAAGCACAAAACATAACATAGCATCGCATCACATAACTAATATATCCATCCATCACATAGCATGTAATAAAATATCAAACATATATATAAGTAAGATCAGTTAATTGTTTGAGTGATCCAAATCAGTTTTAGTTACTTACGAAAATTACTAATCCTAGTTAATTAATAAATTAACCCTAAATTAATTACCATTTAATTAATTTTCCTTAATTATAAATCAATTAGCTTTAAATTAATAATTAATTGATCTTTAGTTAATTTTAAATCATTAATCAATATAAAATTAACTTAACTTTTAAGTTAACACATTAAAACATCTAATCAACTTCTTAATTACTTAATTTTATTTAAAATAAACCCTTTTCAAATATAAGTTTAAAACATTTTAATTAAACTTAATTAACTTTAGAAATATTGTTATTTCAAAAACTTTCAACACAATTTCATATTTGTACTTAACAACAATCATTATTTTAAGAAAAATAAGTTTACAAATTGAATTGACTTAAATTTGTTCAAGTTTTAAAAACTGGAACTTAAAAACCCGAGACCTGCTTCGGGTATTCCTCGAGAAAAATACCCACTTACTTCGAGTTTTGTTCAAAGTTTACCCGAGTGCCAAATTTCAATTTTAAAAATCTTTTAAGTGATTTCGACCCGAGTATCTCACGAAATTGCCCCGAGTCTCTCCCCTGTTAACTTCGAGTAAACTAAGAATAAACGCGAGAAATAAAAACCCGAGACCTCTGCTACCACGCAACTTCATCCCAGACCCACTTCTTCTCCCCTGCTTCATTTTTTTCCTTCTTATATTTTTTTTTCTCAATTTATACTTAAGTTAAACAAATAAACAGCTGAAGAAAACTCACGCGCCCCAGGTTACTCGAAGCACCTTCCCCTTCCCCTCGAGTTCCACTCGATACGAAGCCGCCATGGCCTCACTGATACGTTCACGCCACCGTGCACGTGCACATCATCGCGGCGCCCCTCCGATGACCATCGCGATCGCCAGCAAATCCTAATTCATCCCCTCATTCGAAATCAAAACCCAGGTTGACGTGAAAAACTCGAATGCAACTTTTGCTCGTTCAAACGAACGGCAACTCGAAACCCATCGAACACAATCGCTTCGCCGCCACATCTCGGTCACCAGAAAAACCAACGCTTCCGGCCACACCACGATAACGTCCACATCTTCCATCCCCTCGAGTTTCATAAAACTCGATCACTCCTAGGTGATGCAATCACCTTGCTTTCGACCCACTGCAAAACTCCATCTTAAACCCTACTTTGGGTTCGAACGGCAATTTCATCCATTCGAAAAATCATTTAGTATTTTTCTCATCATTATTGAGGTTCAAACTAGCTTCAGTTCAAATTTCAACATTTATCATTAACTCAATCAGTGGTAATTCGAAAAAAAATGTTATTTTTGTTCAAAAACCAAATACTCTGTGAATACTCAACTACAAATCACTATTTTTATTTCAAAAATCTTATTCCTTTATGTTTATTCAAGTTATACAATCTATTCAACAAATTAAAGTATTCGAGTTTCTCATAAAAATTTCTTTTTACAGTAAATTTGAAGTTTACAGATTCAAATTTTTTCTATTCTTAACTAAAACTTCCTGGACCATGGTTTCAAGTTTTAAACAACTATTTTTGTTCAAAAATCCTAAGTTAAGGATGTTTGTATGAAATTTAATAATAAAAAAAATTTCCTTGTTTAGGATTACTCTGTAACCAGGAGCAAGAAGACAGGATTATCAAAATATACAGAGGTTCAAAATATATTCACAACAACTTGTTTTCCAGCGTTGAATATGCAACACAATCATATATTTTAAATTTTAAAAAACAAAATATGTTACTCACTTATTATCTGGTTTAAAACAGAAAGCCTATAGAGTTTAACAAAGTGACATAAACTCTCATGTACACAGACATTTCTAACATTTCATTCTCATCAAAGTATTTATCACAGGCATATCAAGATTCGTATATATATAAGGTTAAGAGTTTGCTCACCTTAAATTCCAGAAAACAGAGCCTCTTTGAAACAGACTTGAACTTTTTCTTTCTTTCTTTGATTTCTGGTTTGTCTTAATTGTGTTGTTTATATTGAAGCTTTGTTTAAGTTTTGAATGATATTGTTTGCTTCAGATTTTTTTTTTCCAGTTTGAAATGGACGAGGCAAAAATGAATTGAGGAGTTTGATAAAAAGAAGAGTTTGCTGGTGATAAGTCTTTGCACAGGGTGATGAATAGATTTGTACAAGAATGTATATATTTTGCACAACATAACCAGAGATATTTCATCTTTTGGTGGCTGAAATGATTTCCAGTAAGTACATATGTTTCTTCCTTTTGCCTTGTTATTTTATAAGTGTTCTAATGTGAATGTATTTTGTTTCTATGCTTATTTTGTTTGCCTACTTATTTTTTTTATATTTGTTCATAGATATCATCATTTTGGTTTTGTAGACTTTTCTTTGCATACACTTTTGCTTTTACTTTAATATTTATCGTCTTATATTTAATTTATAAATCCAAATTATTATTAAACCATTTATTTAAGATTTTATTTCAAATCCAATATACATATATATTCACATATATACAAATTATCAAATCCTAATGATTATATATATATTTATCGAGTTGAATCGGGGAAACTCGCATTACTTTATTAATTAATTTTACAATTTTTATTCAAAAATTTATTTAATTATCAATTTAAATTTAATTAAAATCCGGGGTCGTTACAGACTTCCCCCCTTAAAAGAATTTCGTCCTCGAAATTTGCCAGGAAAACACAAAGATAGATGAAGAATATTTCGTTAAATCAAACTGAATATCTATTCTGCATTTGGCTTACCAAATCAGAATATCAATAACAGATACAAGAACGAATCTGTTTGACACTTCACAAGATACTCGGGTTATCCAGATCTATGAAATATGCAGTGGCATCGGTTAGTCCGAAGGGATAACTAACCATTCGTAGAACCTATCCGGACCCAAAGAATAGATAGATATATAGATACGATTTCAGAACTTCCAGTTTAGAATTAAAGTATACCTATCAACCATAGCAACCAAAGCAACCAATTCATCCAAACAAACAATTTCGGTCCACCCGGAGTTTACGTCCCATATCGAATCTTCTTTCTGGATCTACCAGAAATTATCGAAGAATTGAGAAGAGATACTGAAACAAAGAGATTGATAGAGAAAAGATCATTTCCTTGTTGTCACAGAGTATCGATCATTTATAGTCGTATTTCCCTGTCCCCTATCTCATCCTCTTCTTACACTCATACTTACTATCTGTGTATAGCAAGAGAATTTACTGAGGTATTCGAATGGATATCTGAGGAATACTCATTCTAGAGTTTACTTCACTCTATCTCTAATGAGTTACTTAACGTGTTATACTCCTGAGCTAAAGTTCAACCTTGGCTCTGATACCAAATGTAACGATCCGGGTTTTGCCGCTCGAAAATCAACATCCGTACTTCACATTGTACTCGAATGCCGTAGATTCGACCGTTCAAATCCGATTCGCCGGAGCTATAACACCATTAAGTATAACAACACAGCGGAAAAAGAATAATACATTGATATACAATATCTGATACAACAGAATGATACAATGAATATCTATATACATCAGAGATATGATACAACAAATAGCAACGGAAAGAAAAGATAACAACATCAACGGATAGAATATCTCCAATAGAATGCTCCAAGATAAGAAACGTCAGTCCATGAACTCCAAGAACTGAACCAGCTCCAGATAATCTACTAAACCTGAATATCTGAAAAACCCAACTCTAGACTGCCCGTGTGGAAAATAGTGGGCACCCAGAGTTTAGGAAGGGAACAATAAACTCCGGATCAGTCATGGGACTGGTGTGAGCAACAAAAACAGTTTATCTTTAAACAAACACAAAAGGCTTTTAAACATTGAAATCCGCAATGCTTTTCGAAAATGAAACTACCATAAGGCCTCCCGCCACACACACCATGCAATCGCAGAATTGGAGGAGATTTCTCCTTATGATAGTCAAACATGCTTACTACGCAAAAGAAAACTCTTTTGATATTATTACTAGTGCATAGTGTCAAAAACCATTTCGAAAATATAATATTAATCTTAGCCAGCATACAACCATTGTTGTATGCCTACTATAGCTACTATGTTCAATAGCAGGTTACCGCCACATTCCATAGCAGGTAATGCAACTAAAACCGTACAGGGTTCGTATTGTTTCTTTGGATTTCCAACAAATGATCAGGCTAAGGAACTTCCTTACCGAAATAGAAACGCCTCTGGAAAGATGCCCCGGATCCTAACCGGATCTCTGCAAACAAAAGGCCGACGCTACCTCACGCTCTAACCGAGCTGTAACTAGGTAACTAACACACGAGTCATGTCATCCCCCGGTAGTTACCGACCTTTATCCGAGGGGCCCCTCAACCAACAAAGCAACAACCACAAAGTATAATAACTGTGCAGCATCCACATAGGTAAAATATCTGGGCTCCATACCATGATATCACCTTTTATCCAGAAGGAAATGACATACCCTAGGGGCGCTACCCCTACAAACCTTTGTCGCCACATTCCTGTTTCGACCATTACCGGGTTGTGAGGCTCGATGAAGTCTCGTCCACAAAGCTACGCTTTTTCACAAAGCCACGCTTTTTCACAAAGCCACGCTTTTTCACAAAGCCACGCTTTTTCACAAAGCCACGCTTTTTCACAAAGCCACGCTTCGATCAACAAATGATCAGCAGCACTTCGTATGCCACATTACCAAATTGGGAATGTATCACTAGTAACCATCAACTACATAACCTCTGAGCTCGTACGTCTCAGAGAAGGGTGTTAAGCTAAGAGAATAAATTCTCCGCCACCAACAGAAATGTATTTGATAGAAACCAGCTTTACATCTCAAAGTGTAATGTCAGACACACATCCATACAAGTCTGTTCCGGGTTCGAACAGAACCGAAGGCACTTCTCACGAAGCCCTTGCAAATCCGGATAATTTCCAATCACGTCCGGACTTCCCGTCACTAAGGGTGATAAAACCTCTATATCGGGGATCAGCCGATGCAGAGTAACTCGACGGTAATCCTTCCGTTTTCAAAAATATCCGGTCTTCACCACCGGTCTTCAAATGCTATCCATATCGTCGTATCACTATTCGGAATGGGTTATATGACACAAAGGTCCTCTCCCGACTAAACCGAATAACGAGCGCCATTAAAAAATCATACGGATACTGGGGTCTCAGTTAAATCACAGCTTAAAGCCCAAAACCTTTCATTCGAATGGTAAAACAATGTACCATTTCCAATCTTTAAACAAAAAGATTCATTTCAAAAACCTTCACTGGTTTAAACAATTTCCACACTTTTAATCTTTTAAACAAAAAGATTCAATTCACAAAGTTCACCCCGTTCCCAAAGATTCATTCATACAATTCAAATCGATTTCCAATTCAATTGGATTAACTCGTTAAATCTTTAAGTCAAGATTTAACTTATAGCTTTTAAAACTCATTTCCAAAGATTCATTCATAGCCTTTCAAAACAATTCCATTTCAAGTTAGATTAACTCGTCCGGTCTTTGAAATCAAAGACTCATTTCATAGTTTTCAAAACAATTCCAATTCAATTTCAAACTTGAAATTCTTTCAACACAATTTGGAAGTTCATTACTTATGTGAAAGCTTTTACTATTTGAAAAAAACAAATAGTTTCGTTTCAGAAAAATCCAGTTATATTTACACGAGTTAAAACCCTTGAATTAAATTCAAATTCCCAAATCAATACCTTTAAAATGGTTTAACCCATATATAACTTGTACATCATCTTTAATCCTTAGTTTCAAATCATAGAATTCAATTTAAAACTTGAATTCAAATTTAAATCAAATTATTTAAATTTTCAAAACTCGATTAAGTTATTCGAAATAACTTTTATCTTTGAAATTCCATTTCAAAAGCTTTTCATATTAAACCCCAATTTCCAATTTCAAAATCAATTGAAATTTCAATTTCAATTTCAAAAACATTGAATTTACATCATCTGTGATTTAACCGATTTCCACGTGAAATCCATATTTGTGTGTGTAAAGGTGTAGTCCAGGGGGTTTACACACAATAGTGCAACATCAATCATCACAGATATATCGATAAGCGGTATAATCGATAACGCTTATCTTCATTCACAGATTCATAGATAAAATAAATTTATCAGTCACAAAGATTCACTATTATAATTCGATGTGGGTTTCGGATAACCAACTGGAATCCGACTCCCTGTCGCATCGAAATTCAAGTATCGTTTTACGGCCAAGGGGTTTTCATATTCATATAACAATATATATCACAGAAACAGAAATCATAGCTAAGCACAAAACATAACATAGCATCGCATCACATAACTAATATATCCATCCATCACATAGCATGTAATAAAATATCAAACATATATATAAGTAAGATCAGTTAATTGTTTGAGTGATCCAAATCAGTTTTAGTTACTTACGAAAATTACTAATCCTAGTTAATTAATAAATTAACCCTAAATTAATTACCATTTAATTAATTTTCCTTAATTATAAATCAATTAGCTTTAAATTAATAATTAATTGATCTTTAGTTAATTTTAAATCATTAATCAATATAAAATTAACTTAACTTTTAAGTTAACACATTAAAACATCTAATCAACTTCTTAATTACTTAATTTTATTTAAAATAAACCCTTTTCAAATATAAGTTTAAAACATTTTAATTAAACTTAATTAACTTTAGAAATATTGTTATTTCAAAAACTTTCAACACAATTTCATATTTGTACTTAACAACAATCATTATTTTAAGAAAAATAAGTTTACAAATTGAATTGACTTAAATTTGTTCAAGTTTTAAAAACTGGAACTTAAAAACCCGAGACCTGCTTCGGGTATTCCTCGAGAAAAATACCCACTTACTTCGAGTTTTGTTCAAAGTTTACCCGAGTGCCAAATTTCAATTTTAAAAATCTTTTAAGTGATTTCGACCCGAGTATCTCACGAAATTGCCCCGAGTCTCTCCCCTGTTAACTTCGAGTAAACTAAGAATAAACGCGAGAAATAAAAACCCGAGACCTCTGCTACCACGCAACTTCATCCCAGACCCACTTCTTCTCCCCTGCTTCATTTTTTTCCTTCTTATATTTTTTTTTCTCAATTTATACTTAAGTTAAACAAATAAACAGCTGAAGAAAACTCACGCGCCCCAGGTTACTCGAAGCACCTTCCCCTTCCCCTCGAGTTCCACTCGATACGAAGCCGCCATGGCCTCACTGATACGTTCACGCCACCGTGCACGTGCACATCATCGCGGCGCCCCTCCGATGACCATCGCGATCGCCAGCAAATCCTAATTCATCCCCTCATTCGAAATCAAAACCCAGGTTGACGTGAAAAACTCGAATGCAACTTTTGCTCGTTCAAACGAACGGCAACTCGAAACCCATCGAACACAATCGCTTCGCCGCCACGTCTCGGTCACCAGAAAAACCAACGCTTCCGGCCACACCACGATAACGTCCACATCTTCCATCCCCTCGAGTTTCATAAAACTCGATCACTCCTAGGTGATGCAATCACCTTGCTTTCGACCCACTGCAAAACTCCATCTTAAACCCTACTTTGGGTTCGAACGGCAATTTCATCCATTCGAAAAATCATTTAGTATTTTTCTCATCATTATTGAGGTTCAAACTAGCTTCAGTTCAAATTTCAACATTTATCATTAACTCAATCAGTGGTAATTCGAAAAAAAATGTTATTTTTGTTCAAAAACCAAATACTCTGTGAATACTCAACTACAAATCACTATTTTTATTTCAAAAATCTTATTCCTTTATGTTTATTCAAGTTATACAATCTATTCAACAAATTAAAGTATTCGAGTTTCTCATAAAAATTTCTTTTTACAGTAAATTTGAAGTTTACAGATTCAAATTTTTTCTATTCTTAACTAAAACTTCCTGGACCATGGTTTCAAGTTTTAAACAACTATTTTTGTTCAAAAATCCTAAGTTAAGGATGTTTGTATGAAATTTAATAATAAAAAAAATTTCCTTGTTTAGGATTACTCTGTAACCAGGAGCAAGAAGACAGGATTATCAAAATATACAGAGGTTCAAAATATATTCACAACAACTTGTTTTCCAGCGTTGAATATGCAACACAATCATATATTTTAAATTTTAAAAAACAAAATATGTTACTCACTTATTATCTGGTTTAAAACAGAAAGCCTATAGAGTTTAACAAAGTGACATAAACTCTCATGTACACAGACATTTCTAACATTTCATTCTCATCAAAGTATTTATCACAGGCATATCAAGATTCGTATATATATAAGGTTAAGAGTTTGCTCACCTTAAATTCCAGAAAACAGAGCCTCTTTGAAACAGACTTGAACTTTTTCTTTCTTTCTTTGATTTCTGGTTTGTCTTAATTGTGTTGTTTATATTGAAGCTTTGTTTAAGTTTTGAATGATATTGTTTGCTTCAGATTTTTTTTTTCCAGTTTGAAATGGACGAGGCAAAAATGAATTGAGGAGTTTGATAAAAAGAAGAGTTTGCTGGTGATAAGTCTTTGCACAGGGTGATGAATAGATTTGTACAAGAATGTATATATTTTGCACAACATAACCAGAGATATTTCATCTTTTGGTGGCTGAAATGATTTCCAGTAAGTACATATGTTTCTTCCTTTTGCCTTGTTATTTTATAAGTGTTCTAATGTGAATGTATTTTGTTTCTATGCTTATTTTGTTTGCCTACTTATTTTTTTTATATTTGTTCATAGATATCATCATTTTGGTTTTGTAGACTTTTCTTTGCATACACTTTTGCTTTTACTTTAATATTTATCGTCTTATATTTAATTTATAAATCCAAATTATTATTAAACCATTTATTTAAGATTTTATTTCAAATCCAATATACATATATATTCACATATATACAAATTATCAAATCCTAATGATTATATATATATTTATCGAGTTGAATCGGGGAAACTCGCATTACTTTATTAATTAATTTTACAATTTTTATTCAAAAATTTATTTAATTATCAATTTAAATTTAATTAAAATCCGGGGTCATTACACCTTTCTAGTGTGCCACCCTAGGTCTTGAATGTGGAACCGCCTATCCTTCATCGTCCAACTGAGTTATTGCTAGTGCAAAATTGTAGCTCTACAGAAAATATACAATCATCAAGCTAAACCATAAAAACCAAATTTAAAGGGTTCAAAAAGTACAACACTTGAAACTCTATGGCTTATTACACCATTGCATGAAACCCTCGATCCACATCTCCTAGTTCTTGTAGGCACCTCCTTCCACCTCGCCTCTCGCCTGCAGCTGTTCCTTTTTTTTAAAAACCAAGCCTTCAATTCGCATGTAGCTTCCACTACCCTCCATCTCTACCCACATCACCTCTCACGCAACCATCCTACCCCTCTCTCCACCAACCCAGATCCAAGTCCACCCAGAATAGCCTCCAACTGCCGCCACCATCTTCCTCTGTTACCACAAACTGCCAAGACCTAACTGAAACTATCACCACTACGGCACTACCACTCTCCACCTTCTGCTCCTCTACCGAAATAGTTACCTACACACTACACTCCAACACATTAAACTGTACCACCTGGGCACACTACACTCCAACACACATAAAATCACACACACACTACACTGTCAAAGAGATGAATTTTTTATAAAAATTTTGAAGCATTTTGAAGCATTTTTATAAAAAATGAATGTTATTTGGACTATGATTCAACTGAAATTTTGAAGCATTTTGAAGGCTATGCTACAGTTTACCTGGACAATGAAATGACTGAATATAAAAAATGCTTCAAAATTTCAGTATGAAATTACTGAAGTAACAAAACACATGAATTTTTTAATAAAAAATTGACTGATCGCTCAAAGTCAAGGATACAATGCAATGTGTAATACATGTAAAGTATATGAGCTAGAGTTAAAATGCAATGTGTAATAAATAATTACTGTAATTATAGTACATAATTTATCAGTGGGTAGATAGTATTCAACCAAATCAAAAAAGTTTCATATCTAAACAAAGCTTGAATTATACTTACTAGAAATCGATTCCATTATAACGTTCGCAGCAGGCCAAGCTATCGTAGTACCAAGTGCATCTTCAACGTCTTCTAAATTAGACGTTGTTCTCCATAGACATGCTTTTGGAATTATTACAAGATCTACCCAAACTTTAACTGCATTTTTTCCAAAAGGGACACAATGAACCATTGTGTTTGGATCGGTTGAAGACACGCGGCCTAACGCAACTATTTCTCTCTTTCTCGACCAATCAATTAACTTGCATTTACTTTTTTCCATAAAATTCGTACTCTATCAATTAAACAAAAAGGTTATTTTAGTATGTGCTTCAATAATTTGTCCGATGAAAAATAATTGAATCGCATATAAATAAGTTTGATACCTACCTTCTCGACAACTCCATCATTACTCGTATGATTATTTGATGATGCAGTGTTAATTGTTTCGATAACTACTTTTGATTCAGGCCATGCAACTTTGGTACCAATGGCTTCTCCAACTCGGGTCAGTCCTTTAGTGGGCCTCCATAGAAAAGCATCTTCGATTTTTGGATTGTCTATCCAAACTGCAATGGCAGCCGGACCAAGAGGAAGATCATTCACAAGTTCTTTTGGATCACTCGGATGTAGTCGTCCATCTGCAACTAATTCTTCACTCCCACTCCAATCGATTAATTTGCATTTATGATTTATGCTATTGCTTTTACTCTAATAAAAAAACATATTATTCTTTTTGTACATTGAAAATAAAAAATTAATTAGTAAAAAATATGAAAGATTACCCCATTATTAGCTTTTTCAAAGTTATCGAAGTTGCGCAAAACAACTCTAGTAACCGGCCATGCTACTATCTCACCAACAACATCTCCAATGTGTGTCGAATAAAGTGAAGGTCTCCACAAGAAAGCATCCGGTTTTCTCACAGTGTCTATTATAATTTTATTAGCATCAGAACCTAAAGGGATTTGTTGGACAAGCTCCTTTGGGTTACTTGGCACAACTCTTCCTTTCGCAACAATTTCGTCTGTCTCACTCCAATCCAGTAAGTGACATGTGTCATATTGTTTACCATGTTTGTTCTATTATTAATCAAAAGAAAATTATATTAATAATGAAATTAAATGTCAAATATAATAATATTACACTAGTACTATAAATAACTTTTACCACTTGATGCACATTTGCTTCATCCAGGCTTTCTTTTCTCTGTCAAACAAAAAAATAGTACGTAAAAAAAACAGTACGTAAAAAAAACAGTAACGATATATAATTTCATGATATTAATTAAAGATAGTCCAATAAAGCATAACTAATGATATTAGCAAATATAACGAGATTTTAGTTCATTCCATCATATCATCCTATGGTAATCTGATTTCTATGCTTTCTCTGATCGCACATTTGCAACCATGCTGGCAAATTTTGGTGATATCAATACCAATAAAGCCTTAAGTATACTTGACTGGATTCACCAAGTCAACCCCTTTTGTATTGGGATATTTTCTGAGGCAGTCCTTGAATATATGCAGATAATGAAGTCTCATAAGGTTTACTGCACTATTGCACCATAGAGTCAATGCTTCGAGGCACTCAGTTGCTTTTACAATATATCATGTTCAGAAAAATAAATTAGATAGCTAAAAGGTACCAACTAATTACATTACATATGAATTATTTTTTACTACCATTTAATCATCATATCGGCCATTTTTACCATATCAAGAAAAATTTTACTACATGTATTTAGGTTTCTCATCAAGTGAAAATTTTGGATGGTTGGAAACCAAATTATGGTCCCACCTTGGCTAGTATAGTGGGATGTCCAGTGTAGGGGAAAGCCAGGAATTGCAACTGCACAAGGCTATATCTGGACTAAATGCCAATATTTTCTACTGATATTACTAAAGTGCTTAGAAAGTAAACTTTATACATAATATATACCTGAATATCAAAAAGTATACCCCAACGCATTTTTTTATTTATATAAATTCAATTTAACTTGTTTCTGGATTTAATAAAGTCTAGTATAAACTTTCAAACCGAAAAATCAACTTGAAGATCTCCTTTGGTTAGCACTGATGTGTCAGCCTCGTGAATTAATTATGCCAGCATCTATACTGGTTTCAATAAGCATTCTTGATGTTTGCATAAGCAAGGAGATCAAATTTTTTTTGCTAAACCAGGAAATTTATCCATAAACCACCATATGTTTATACAAGGAAACCGTTTTCAATTTACTAGTGGATATTTCTTGGAAAAATTACACATGTCATAAAATAAAAATGCCAAATATACCTGATTTTTCATAAGCATACGAACCATCGCGTCTAATTCTGAAATTTTATTTTGCATTTCGACCGTTTACCTGTGACCATATTGCTTTGGTGTAGGTCATACCCCTTCCCATTGCTCGCAATCGCCCTGGTCTATCCGGTCCCAATACTTTTGCAAGCGCATCATCTTTATAATTAATTGTTGAGCTAGAATTTGATTCATTGTGTATTTGTTTAATTATTTCCTACACATGTTGTCATACATGCATATTATACACAATCAAACTATCACAATAGCGAACATATTGTTATCTAATAAAATTTCAAAGTACTTACAATAGCATCTACAACAATCGAATTTACTGGTTCGCCATTTTTTCGTGTGTGCGATTTGATCCACACTTGAGTTCGACCGATAGAAGATGGATGAGGACTCGTCTTTTTCTATGTTTAAAGAATATTTTTTACAACACGTCACAATGACTAACTAGCTAATAAATATTATGGTATATAAATTAGTAATTCTTACCAAATCATCGGCCACTCGAGCCATTCCTTTACGACTACATGTGTGTGGTATTTGATTGTCTCTAATAGCTTGAAATTTCTGACTCAATTCCTAAGAATAAAATGAAAACATGCATTAAAAAATCCAGCTTGGTTTTCGCACCTCATCAACATTTGAAAATGTAAATGTTACCTTAAACTCTGGAGCCGTTTTGGACTTGGCAAATTTCTTCCACTCATTCATACTTAGGTTGTCGGGTTTCAACCGATTTCTTTCTTCTTCGTTCCTTGCTTCCGCTATTTTGCGAACTAATCGAGATTTTGAACCTCTAAAGATGCACCCCATTTGATGAAATATGCACGCTTTTTGCCATTCCTCGTCCAATTTAAATCTAACTTGCAATATTTAAAGGCATATGAACTTGTGAAAAAGAGTTTAAATTTGTCATAGTACACGCTGTGCACATGTAAACAGCAATACTTACATGTGAAAACAAAGGGTTACACGCTTTTCACATGTAAACAGTAGTAAAAATGGTACAAAAAGATATCAGCACGTGCATGAACGTCAAACTGTCATTGTACAAAAATTCTGTCAAATCATTAATTCATCTAATTACTCTACCATGAATTGGACTTGGTGGACAATTATGTTCATTTTTTAATAAGTTTTCTAGCTGAATTAAATTTACATGCAGTAGTAACAACTTGCAATTTCCAATCAAAATACTTTAAGCAATTTCTTATTGCTCAACTAAGACGTATATAATTTTGGATTTTGGAGACTAAAATGAACTTAAATATTAAATAATCATTTCTAAGTTGCATTTGCACATTCATCTTTAGGTGTTGAGTAGCTCAAACATGCATTTTTTAAAATTGGATTATTTAAAGGAAAGATCACATATTAGTTTTTTTATAATCCCATTTTTATAGCTTAATAGACATTGTCTCGTGCTTGAAATGCAACTTATTATAGATAAAATAATACTAGCCTGATTTTTAAAAATTCATGCAAGCTCAAAGCGTGCTGCTGAGTATTTAATCCAAAATGCGTCTAAATCTTCTATTACAAAAACATTTCTATGGTTATGTATGACTCACCTTGGTACTCTATTTAAATCAAGTTGTTATCAATGTATCTTACAGTATGTACATGTTGTTGTTTATATAACCATGAAATCTATACAAGCTTTGTCAATATATTTTGCTATTTGTTTTTGGAGGTGTTGCTGAAACTGCATATAATCACCTGTTTTTATAGGATTCATGTATATATATGTGAAGTGCTTATTACTAAAGCATTTTAGCTAAGAAGAAGCCTCTTATGATCATGTACCTGAAGCAAATGACTACACTATTAAAATATGTGCCTATCCCTTGAGAAAACAAGAAAGAAAATTCATATTGTTGACATTGTATATAATAGAAATGGGAAAGCAAATTATATACACCTATATATTAATATCACTAGCATGAGCCAGTTAAAGAACATTGCATTGTTTTAGGATTACTACAAACAATTGTTGCTTTCTTTCAATACACGAATTATCTTTAGATCATGAAGGACCACTGTACCAATTTTATATGTACTCCAATTTCTTATTTTTATAGAAAAAGAATACTACGAATCATTGATGTTGGCTTTGATAAAATAGTATTACAAACTTGACTAACAAACATGCATACTCAATAAGCTCATATCAATTATCGTATTTTTTAATACTATTTTATGAACTTTGGAGTTAAAAGTGTTTATTCTATGTGTTAATAGGTATGTCAGAATTTACTGTGATCATCCAAATTACTGTGATCAAAACAAATTGACCAAAAAACAAAATAAAACAAAACAGCAAGCTATAACAAATAAATAGATATAAACAAATGAAGATATACCTGAATGCAATCCCACAAAGCAACTTGTAGTTCGCCACTTAGATTCTTCCATTTATCAAGCGTAACCGGAACATGCTCCCTTACTAGCGGACCTAGATATGAAGATAACTTGACAGATCCATGTCCTATTGGTTTGCCATTCAAATCAAATTCGACTTCAATACGGTTAGAAGGATTCAATGGAAGTCTTTTCACTTTAGTTGGACCTCTGCCATTGCGCTTCACAACTGGATTTTCGTTGACATCTCTAGTAGTTCCCTCATTCATGTCAACTTCAAAATTTTCTAAAACTTGCATTGTATCTTTGTCAACTGCTTCATCGTTGTCTTGAATTCGAGCATCGTTATTCTCAAAGTTTACATCTATTTGGTTGCCTTGGTTTCCAAGTTCTTTCGAGTTGTCTTCAATACGAATGTTGCTATCCACCATGTTGTCCTTGCCTTTTGCATTATCATTGAATGTGGTGGATTCTTCGATTGTTTTTAGCCATTTTTGAGCAGCCCTCTTCCTTTTACTCATTTTCTGCATATAAAAAAGATTATTGGAAGTGTGCAAGAAACTAAGATGCCGTCCGATTTTTGCAGCACAACACACACACATATATAACCACAGAAGAAACATCACACATGTAAATATGAAAACACTTTGGAAATCTCAGCTTGACAAAAATGCATCTAATATATATTTATAAAAACAAAACGAAAGTAGTAAAATATGTGCAGGCCATTATAAAACAGCGGGCCAGGCACATGCATCACACGCAAAAATCAACACACACTCGAAAGCATACACACTCACTCTCTGCTGTAAGCACAAAAATTGACTAACTCATATATTTAATAATTGAAACTCATAAATATGTTTTTCATTAATTTAACAGGTTTAAACAAAATATAATATAGCAAACTCTACAACCTCTGTTTATATCGATAGCCTTTATCACCTAATTTTCACTAAGAAAGAAAGTTGAACAATTAAAGACATTGAGGTATGCAGGAAAGCATGTGAACAATGCAGACACTCAAAAGAAGTACATATATTCATGCAAATGTAACGACTGCAAACACTCAAAAGAAGTACATATATTCATGCAAATGTAATGACAGGCAATATCTGAAAATGCAAATCACATTGTTGGTGACTTTTAAAAAATCACTTCAATTTTTTTTACTAGCATGATGTTTATTCCTGCAACATTAACAGGTGTTGCATTTATGAAGAATATGCCAGAAGGCACATATATGCAGTCATATGATATCAGAAGAACATACCGGCAATGGCAAAGAAAATAATTATGGAAAACTGACTATTCAAACGTGTAATTAGAATAATTTTATTTGTATTATTAAAAAAAGATTATCAAAGAATAATTGGCGATTAAGTGCTAACAATTATACAAGTGTGTCTGTGTGCATGAAAGATGATAAACTGATGATTAAGCAATAATTCTTGATCATAGTGAATCAATTACTAAAAGAATTATCTTGTACCGAATTTTAATCAGATTTCAAAGATTTTTTTACCAATATAATTCAAGTAGATTGACAGCATTATGTATAAGATAAATTTAATTGTTTAATAGCACAGTATAGAATATCAAAAAACAGTAACAAGGTTGAGAGAGAATATTGTAAAATGAACATGTTTCCCCACGTAATCATGTAAGGTTTACCTATAGTTTCCAAGCGTAATCAATGATGGTTTTTAAAACTTTTCTCCAATATGCCTTCACAATCCTCCCTAACATAGCTAGCATCCTCCAAAAAATCGACATCCATCTCGTTTTCTTCACAATCTTGGACAACACCGCTTGTGCTTTCAATAGAATCGATTGTCTCTAATTCATGAAAACCTCTTGGTGGTGCCTTCATTACAACATACCAATTAGAGGAGTCATTCTCTCTTGAATAAAAAACTTGTTTCGCTTGAGATGCAAGGATATACGGATCCCTCGAAAATGAAACTTGATTTGATGTAAATTAACAATAGTAAATCCATCTTCAACCTTCACCCCGTTTCCAATGTTTGCCCAATGACACTTGAAAATTGGAATATAAAATTCGTGATAATCTAACAAGATTATGTCGGTCAAAATCACATAATAAGTGACCACATCTACTACTTGAGAGACATCTTTCGCACTTGCTCTACACATGGTAGTAGCATCATAAGTCACTCCAGAATTCTGAGTTTCTCTCTCAACATCTTTTGTGTGAAAACGTAACCCGTTAATTATATATCCTGTGTAGGATAAAGCAGTGCTACTTGGGCCATAGGCAATCCATTTTAATAATTCCTCATGTTCACTTGAGTTAATAGATATCTGGAAAAAACTCAATCCACTCAATATAGTCAAAAATAATATTTTCAAACCTATAAATGAAATTTAAAATATTTAATTAACCTTCTTTTTAATCCAATCGGCGAAGTTTTTTGTGTGAGTTTTCCATAGCAATGTAGCGTTTCTTTCCATGCGCTTGTCCAAACTTTGTAACTCTTCCAAATGCATACTAGCATAATATAAAATATGCTAAGTTACATTTATAATTACACATATGTTAAGACAAAAAAAATAAAAAAATATGTGCTTACTCTAAATATGGCTCTGTTATAGCCATATTCATTAGCATAGCCAAATGAGCAACTTCCTTCTCATTAGCCGTCAATGTAATTGTCTTGCATGATGATATTGGACGTCCTTCGAGTATTGCATCATCATTCCCATAATCTTCATTTCTACCTTCTTTCTCCCCTAATTTGATGATTTCTGTAGAAAATCGCCAAAGAATCTCATGGATTTGTCTGCGAGATAGTTTTCTGCAATGCATCCTTCAGGTCGTGCATGGTTCCTTACATAGTCTTTAAGTGTTTTCATATACCTTTCAAAGGGGTACATCCATCGAAAATGAACCGGTCCACATAATTGAGCTTCTTTACTAAGATGAATTGTTAAATGTATCATTATGTCGAAAAACGAAGGTGGAAAATATCTTTCAAGATCGCATAAAATTTTAACAATCTCATCATCCATTTGTTGCAACTTCTCTCTATCAAGAACACGATGGCATATTTTATTAAAAAATATACACAAACGAGTTATTGCTTTCCTTGGCTTTTTCGGGAGAAATCCTCTAATTGCAACCGATAGCATTTGTTGCATTAAAACATGATAATCATGCGACTTCAATCCACTAACTTTGCAATCCTCCAACGACACACATCTTTTTAAATTTGAGCAGTAACCATCAGGTCCCTTAAAGTCATACAATCTGTTGCAAATTTTTTTTTCAAAACTAGACAAAGTATATGGAGCCGGTGGAAGATATGTTCTCTTCCCACGAGGTTGTGTATATAGAGCATGTCGAATTCCCCAATCCTCTAAATCCTTTCTGGAATTAATACCATCTTTTGATTTGCTATCATGCAACATTGTGCTGAGTAAACTTTCGCCAACGTTTTTCTCAATATGCATCACATCTAAATTGTGGCGGAGTGGAAGTTCCTATAAACATCATTAATATGACAATTTAATATTATATAATTTTACAGTTAAATTATTACAAGCAAAATAAATTTTGAACACTAACCTCCCAATATGGTAATTCAAAGAAAATTGATCTTTTTTTCCACCTTGATAGCTCTACTTTTGTAGGATCGGTTTTATCTTCTTCGTAGGCGGTGCATTTTCTTTTCTTTTTCTTCTTGCCTTTTTCTATTTCAACATTTTCAATTTTTCCAAAATCATTTGGAAAATCACTCAAAATAACAGAAATATCTCTACCTTTAAGAATTCTCGGTTTGTTACCTTTCTCCACTTTGTTATCAAACCAAGCCTTTTGTTTTCTTAATGGATCTAATAGAGGTAAGAATCTTATGTGCCCCATATAGACATTTTTCCGACTATGATTTAGCCATCGATGATGAGTATTAACACCACATAATGGACAACCTTTTTTGCCTTTTACACAACATCCAGTAAGATTTCCGTACGCTGGAAAGTCGTTTATAGTTCATAACAAAAAGTGTCTTGCTAAATGCATCACAAATCTCCACCCCGTTACTCCATAACTGCTGCAAATCTTCTATCAAAGGAGCTAAATATATATCAATATCATTCCCATGTTGCTTTGGACCAGGGATCAATAATGTTAACATAATATTCTCTTTTTTCATACACAATATAGGTGAGAGATTATATGTCACAAGCATCACTGGCCAGCAACTATACTTGGAGCCCTTAATGTCAAATGGGTTGAAACCATCGGTAGCAAGACCAAGTCGAAGGTTACGCGGATCACTTGAAAATGATTTCCATTTACCATCCACCATGCTCTATGTCAAAGAATCCACAGGATGACGCATTTTATCATCATTGCTTTTATTACTAAAATGCCACCTTAGATCTTCTGCCATCTGTTGGGATCTAAACATTCTTTTGAATCTTGGAATAATTGGAAAATATCACAATACTTTGGCCGGAATACCTTGCATCATCTCTTTCGTCCGCTCATTTGTCTTCCATCTCGAAGAACCACATTTCGGACATCTAGCCAAATCTTTGTACTCTTTCCTGAAAAGACAACAATCATTCTTACAGGCGTGAATCTTCTCAAATCCCATGTCAAATACTTTGAGAAACTTCTTTAATTCGTATAAAGTCTTCGGAAGGACATTATTTTTGGGTAATAACAATTGTTGCACACTTAGAAGCTTATCAAAACCAGTATCAGATAATCCAGTTTCACATTTTAGGTTATACAATGCAGTGATAGCAGATAATTTCGTTTGATCTACACAATCAGGGTACAGTGGTGTTTCTGCATCTTCCAAATTTTTAAGGAAATCATCCGTTCGCTTTTGTACATCAGCATTCTGCTTATCATCAGAGAAAAAAGTATGGTTGACAAAATCTTCATCTTCAAAGTGAATGGCTTGAGTAATTCATATGTGTCATCCAACTTCACTTTTTTAGCTACATTTACCTGCTCACCATGACTATACCACATACTGCACTTGTATAAAGGATCCATTCCCCTTATAATCAGGTGCTCAACAATAATGTCATCATGATGACGACTAAGATTTCGACAATCTGAGCAAGGACATAATTTTTTTTCCATATTTCCTGAATTTCTCTTTGCTGCATGCACAAAATTCCTCGCTCCTTGCTCGTACTCCTTACTAGTTCTACGGTAAAAATAAAATATTTAACGACAAAAAAAATCATTATTATAAATTCCAAGTTCAATTTTAAGCTAAAATTGTACTATTACCTGTGTAAATGCACCCAATCTTTTTCCATCGCCATATACAATATTGCAACAAGCAAATTTCTAAAAAAAAACATGATAATTTAATACTCATCGATATTTACAAGTATAAAATTCTTAAGGGAATGCAAATACAAGCCCTGGACAAAGAGCTTTGATGCATTGGAAAAATTGATTTCCCTTTAAAAAATCTTTACAAAAATTAAATATTTACTTAACAAATACACTATGAGATCTAAGTATAACAGTGTATTCAACATTGTAATCAATTTGTATTACAGTGTTTCATTTGAAAAGGACCAGGTTGATTTCACATTCAGCTATCACCCATACTGGACTGAAATCACCCATAACTGGACTGAAATCTTTGAAATCAATAATAAAATGTACTATAATTTATTACAATTTATAGTCCATAACTTAATATATTGCAAGGTGGCAAATCGTCTAACTAACATTGGATTTCCTAACAAACTAATGTCGGATCAGTCAGTTGGATCCTATATATTTGGTCGATAAACACAACAGTAAAAGACATCCAAATGCTTTGGATGTTTGAATATTTGGAACTATCAAGATGCATTTCTTATTCCAGCAACCAAACACTATGAAAACAAAAATGGATCATCACATGCCAAGGCATTTTTTAAATGTTTAAGATGTCATCTAGTAAAAACATTAGCAAAAGTTTTCTATATTTATTTTGTTTGAACAAAAATACTCTTTACATCATTAGCTTGTATACCACAACTTACCATAATCAATAGTGCTATTACCTTTACTTGCATAATCTTTTTCTAATTTTTTGCAACCTGACTTATGTGGAGCTATTCAAATTTTTTTGAAAATTAGATAACTGGATAGAGGGGGAAAGAAGAACCATACATGAACAAAAGTCTTGACTTTTGGAAAGGTATGCACTTAGCTGAATTCTTTTATTCTTTTTATTTTATTTTATTTATTGCTTCATTAAATTGTTCAGTTCATTATAGATCATTCATATGTTTTTAATATACTTAAACATAAGTACACATTTGTTATGCAGTACAAAAGGAAAACAAATATATAGAAACATAGGTGTTTTAAATGTTATGATAGGTGTTAACTACATTTATATATTTCTTGGACATTTCAAATCATTTTGTACGATGGTTATTAGTCAAATTTTATAGTATGTTCTTTGTGTAGTTAAAGCTAAATTGCATGAATAATAAAGAGTGTGTAAATGTTTCAGGCAGCTAAATTTGAATTCAATTAAGTAAATATTAAATTACAGTTCAAGCGCCAGGAATAGTAGGAGCTACCAATATAAAACATAACCAAATAAATGTCATTTTGTATGTCTTAAAAATTATAACTGACTTGTCTACAATACTTTCCAATCAAATAGGATCCAATCAAAATAACCCTTAATAGGTCAAAACTTTCCAATATCAAGCACAACCAAATAATTAATTTGGTAAAGTTCAACGCTTGTTTACCTAATGCAAATAGACTTTAGCAAGGAGCATAACCACCTTTTCTCCTAAGCACAGACCTGATCACTAATGGTGGGTGGGTGGAGGGGTCAGACCTGATCCTAAGCACAGACCTGATCACCATTTGTTAAGATAGTTTACCAATGGTGGGTGGGTGGAGGGGTCTGATTAATTGTAGATTATCTTAAAAACCAAAATATAGAGTCATAAACTTATGTGTTGGTTTGGTTAACCTGAATCCAAATATAAACGTAATTTAACCTAGACATAATATATATCATTCAACAAATCGTTAACTAAGAAAATAAATTCATCCTAATATAAATGCAATTGAACTTAGACATAATAAATATTAATCAACAAATCACCCACCAAACATAGAATTTGTGACTTTTGTTAAATCAACATGCCAGAAGAGAAACTATAATCTTTAGAGACAATAAAGATCCAAAAAAAATTACGAAGGCTGAATGCCAATATAGTAAACAAACCTGAAGTTAAAAAAATCATTATTATAAATTCCAAGTTGATTAAACTATCATTATTATAAATTTCAAATATGGATCCCGAACCATTATAATTTCGAAATTATAGGTACTGAAACTATTATCAACCATTATAATTTTCAGGTTTAGATATAAAATTGATCAAATAAGGTGAACTGAATTGTTTAATCAATACCAATTTGGAACTGCACATTGAAAACCAAATCGATATTACCATATGGTTTCAAAGTTCAGGTTGAGACAAGTGAAATGTTCAGGGTAAAATTTGTGTATATTTATAAACCAATATGGTTTCAAAATTCCATTTATCAACTAATTGTAAAACTTAATCAATTAGAAATCTTCAAGGTACAATTAGTTCATATGCTTCTAATCAATTCGGATTCACATAATAGAAATTGTTCACGAAATCGATAGAAAATACCTAATCCCACATTCGCAGAGATCAAATCGCGCTGCTTGAAGAAGTGAGCTTCGGCTTGTTCACGAACGGCAACTTTCAAATCAAGCTTCGATTTGGGAAACGCGCAACAGCGTCCTTGAATACACGTGAAATCGATTTAATGGTGTTTGTGCTGTCTTGGAAGAAAGCGGCAGAGGATTCGGAATTAAAAAGGGGGTGAAGATGGTGAAGACGAGAAGCTTGAGGGGAGAAAAGTGAAAAGGAAATAAAGTTTTGGTGGCCTAAAAATAAGTTGGAGGGAAACGAAAAAGGAACGCGAAATAATTTCTTTATACAATAATTTATTGCGTGTAGTCTTGCTGTCTTTTTACCCTAAACAAAGACTAACTACTTAATAATAGCAAGCCAAGCTTTCATGCAATCCACGCTTGCTATTAATATGATATTTTCTTGTAGTGTTGGTTGCGCAAAATGCTAATTAAATAAGCCGCTTCCTTAAAAATGCTAAATAGAGGTACGCCTACGCAATAAAAGATAGGAAATATGAACTGTTGTTTGCTTTCTGGTTTTTCCGACCGTGTGGGTCGATGTATATATATTTATATCTCTTGTCAAATTGCAAAAGCTCCTCCATACAAAGGGGACTCTGCCAAAATTTTCTGAAAATTTTGGGATTTAGAAATTTTTTGAAATTTTTGGAAATTTTCACTAACGACAAATGATTTGAAATTTGTAAGCAAATAAAATTGAAACTGAATATTGAAATCTAATTTAAAATTGTGTATGCAAAGTAAGGTGAAATTGAAGAAATTGTTCGAAGAAACTGAAGGAAGAAAAAGTTTGCAAATAAACTTTTATTTGAGATTTTAAATAAATTAGTAAGTGGAACTAATTAAAGAGATGCTTAATTAAATATGGTTTGGGATAAGATGAATAGAATTCAATATTTAAAAATGAAAGGTAAATTGAATTCATATGGGACTGGAGACCCAATTTGAATAAAAGTAGAGATAAACCAAAGTGGTAAAGTGAAAATAAATATAAGAAATATTTATATTGAACTTAAGAAATGAAGAATGAAGTTCTTAAGTAAATTGTATTGGGAATATACTAAGTAATTTTGGAATGGAGAAATATACTAAGTGAATAATTGAATGAAGATTAAAACTGAAAGTTGTGAATGGGATAATTGTGGATAAGTGAATAGAAATCAAAATGAATGTGAATAAAAAGGGAATTGATATAGTTGATAATCAATGGATATAAATACGTAGGATGTACGTATATTATTTTATTCGCATAGTGATTTGATCCGGATTCGAGCACAGAATTTCGAGGTAATAATACCGATCCGAGTTAGGATTTTTCACTCGATTTTTGACGGCAAACCCTGGATATGGATTTTGATTGATTCTGGAAATTCTCTATCATAGTGATGCTATGCAAGGAGAATGACAGTTTCTGATCAAGAAACTAGATCTGAGTCCACACTAGAAAGTCGGGTGGACGATACTAGTTCGAAAATGAAATTGTGTGATCGAGCGAGCGATCAGATTGAGTATTGCGTACGGATGATATATGTGCGTATGGGCTTAAATGAAGTAGATATTGAATCTTTTGAAAAGAAATGAATAAATGATTTTGGAACTATGATTGGATATCATTGCTTAGTAAGATATACATGTATATAGAAGCAAAGGATAAATTGATGTTTGAATTCAGAAGATAAATTTAAATGGCCCAACAAAAAGGTATGTATTTAAATTTCTATATGAAATTTGATGATTTTCTGATCTAGCCACTTGGCTTTTTCTTTCTTTTGGAAATCTGGGGCCCGTAGAGGCATTTGGTAGTTGTACCGAGCTAGCCGTGCAAAGGAGATGCTGGCAAAAAATTTTGGAAATTTAAGGAGTTAGAAAAATTTTGAGAAAATTTTGATAATTCAAAATTTGGTTTCAAATTTAAATTTGAATTGTTAAGTAATATTGTTTGGGACTTATGGATAAGTTGGAAAGTTAGAAAGAGGGTTAGTGTGTCTTTGATAAAAAGATTTGTTTGGGAAGTTGTTGAAACTATTTGGATTGGGAAAATAGTAAACGGGATTATGGACCATTCCTCTTAACTAGTAATTTCGGGGACGAAATTCTTTTAAGGGGGAGGAATGTGACCACCCGGAATTCTAGATATTTGAAATGAGAATATTTAGTTGATATTAAATATTTAAAAGTTAATGTTTAACTTGAATTTCAAATATCATTATGAATTTGGCAATTAAATTACTAAATTTAATTATTGAAGTTGAGTAAAATATTTAATCTTCAGTTTTAAGCCGGTAAATTTTTTTTCAGAGGCTTGGAAAATTTATATTTATGATACTGGAGATAATAGAGGTTTTAAATTTGAGTTTGAAAGTGATTTGTTAAGTTTTGAAATTATATCGTTTAAATCGATATTTAAAAATAGCTTTCCGGGGCACAGTCTCGGAATTCGACGAAACCAGTTTCATTGGATCCGTAATATAGTATTATTATCGAATTTCAAATTTTGTAGTGATTGGAGTTATTGTGTGAGCGTACGATAAGTAAACACGCTGAATTTATATCGAAAATTTAATATAATTATTGGGTCCAAAAAGCTATCTTCTCCATACGATCGAATTAGGACTCGAAACCTTTTCCATTGCGTTCGAAATAGGCACTACAAGAAGATTAACGATTTCCGACGGCTGAAAACCGTCGGCGGCCGTCGGAAGCCGTCGGCGGCCGTCGGAAAAAGCCGTCGGAATTTACTGCGTTGGGAAGCAGTATTTCCGACGGCTTCCGACACAGGGTGTCGTGTGATTTTCCGACGGCTTCCGACGGTAGCCGTCGGAAGCCGTCGGAAATCTGCTGTTTTTTTTTTAATTTTGCTGCAAATGTAGCCTTCCATCCAAATTTCTCTTCCAAACACAATTATATCAATATTGCACAATCCAGTATACAATATTTCAATCAAATATCGAAACTCAAACTACACAATATTTAATAAACACACAATAAATAAAATTAAATCAACATAAAATATACATATATACAAGTTCGCTTTGAAAGTGAGCAAAGCATGAGTTTATAAACATACCGCCTTTAGAAGAGCCTTGAATGGGTTTCAATGCAGACAACATTTCTGATCTGTATCCTGATATAAACAAGTTTGACACAAGATCAATGATAGGTCATCTAGGCTTTAATTTTATACATGGATTTTAAATTTTTAACAATGTAAAAGGGTAAAATAAACTATGAGTGTGCTCCTAAGTACCACTCTTGCTATAAAAAAAAGTAAAATAAACTAACCATGAAGTGCATTGATTTGGCTTGCTGTACAATTTGCTAGGTTCAATTTGCATCTACTCCATTGTCCACGAGGATCAGCACAAATATGTGACGGAACTGTATAAAATTGTTAACATATAATGTATCTAATATGTGTTTATAGTTATATAAGTTTGTTAGAACAATAACTAGCCAGTGACATACAAAAAATTACCTGAAATACATCATAAGATGAATTCAATATAAAATACGGCGTTTGGATGTATGTTAATACAACTTGGGGAAAGAAACACTGCATGCACATGAAATGAGAAGTTTTTAGATCAGAAATCTGTAACGTTTTTATCTGCTGTGTGTAAAGTTAAATTTGATGCACACCTGAACTGGATTGCTTTGTGAAGAAACACACTTTGCAAGTAAATTTCTTTGTACACCCTGCAAATGCAAATGAGAACAAATTATGAGAAACATACTAATTTTTGCATCCTAATAGATCATGGAACTAACTGAAACAAACCTGAAGTTGAACAACGTTTTTGAAATGCTGACCTATAGTGCTTTTCCCAGACACGTCAATCCTAGAAAAACATAAGAATAAGTAACAGAATTTTACTATCTTCATACAATACACAAATAACAAATATATGTTAAAAGTACAAGTAAATTTACGCATTCAAGAAAAATCCAGCATCACTCATGCATTTAACTTTAGCGTTAGGGAGAAGATTAGCAAGATTATCACAATGAATGAAAGTAGCAAGGCCACCCGCAGAATATCCAGAAAGTAAAACCTAATCATATTTGTAACAATATATATATTAACAAAACTATTATAATCACGTGCCATGTCAGGTAACATGTATAATAAAATTTAACCTCTCAGCATTGAGCATTCCTTTTGATTGTAATTCAACGATTATAGCATCAAATATCTTTTTACCTCTGAATTGCAGTAACGTGCTCTACTTGAAATAGTTAGTTAAGCTTTTGTAAAGATAGAATTTTAATATAATAAAACATATTCTATATAGAATTACTTACACCATTTTTGTATTCGGATACCTCCAACTATGAAAGGCTTAATTCCTAGAATCTTTTTGGTTCTTATACACTTTAAATAGTAACAACTTTGAAGCAGTTACAGATAGCAAGGAACCATCGAGAAATGCTATTATAAATCTAAATCTAAGACCATGTGATACAGCAAAGAATACCCAAATTTTGCCTTTATGCACCACAATTCTAATTGTAACCATTAGAATTTAGAAGATCAAAATTTTGATAAATTTGAGATCTAGCTTATTTTAGACTTTTAGTTGTTATTACTGATCCAATAAGACATGTATAGCCCACAGGACCATGTACCTCAGCTTCATGTAGTTGATTTTTACATACAATTATTATACATTTAAAATTATATAGCATAAACTATTTACAATTATTATTCAGTAAATTTACCAACTCCTGCCTATACTGCTGAAACAACTTCGATCCTCCGCGATGAGTGACGAGATTCTTATTTCTATTTGCAGAGTTCCTATCCGACTCTGCCTGTACATTCAAAATTTATTACATTATTTTTCGATCATGTCAAATTTGATATTTAGTAAGTTGGCTATTTGCTATTTGTTCGAAGCCCCTTTACTAAAAAATATAATTGATTTGGACTTATTCATGTCTAAACCAGTAAAAAGCTTTAACTACTGTAAAGAGTGCTTAATGCATTCAGCGTTCTTTATAGTGGCTTTAGCCATTATTAAAATGTCGCCAGCATATAAAAGGTTGGTAATAATGAGATCGATACTGTAAATAATGGGATCGATATTGTCATTTTTCAAACACATAATTATAATTTAGACTCATGCATTTTTGTTTGTTTCATAAGTCAATACGTGCACAATATAATACTCCTAGCTCGTTCATTCATTTTATCTTATTCCAACTAACACAATACAATGATAGCAGCGCTACACACATATACAATCGTAGAATCAAGGCATACACAACGATTTACATATACATGAACAACCACAAATTATACATGTTTTTCACAATTTCACGATAAAAGATGAAATAGGTATACCGTGTGATGCTATAAACCGTTATTACGCTATCGGAAACAATTGCAATCACTAATACATTATTACGCTGTCGGAAGCCGTCGGCGGCCGTCGGAAAAAGCCGTCGGAATTTACTGCGTCGGGAAGCAGTATTTCCGACGGCTTCCGACACAGGGTGTCGTGTGATTTTCCGACGGCTTCCGACGGTAGCCGTCGGAAGCCGTCGGAAATCTGCTGTTTTTTTTTTAATTTTGCTGCAAATGTAGCCTTCCATCCAAATTTCTCTTCCAAACACAATTATATCAATATTGCACAATCCAATATACAATATTTCAATCAAATATCGAAACTCAAACTACACAATATTTAATAAACACACAATAAATAAAATTAAATCAACATAAAATATACATATATACAAGTTCGCTTTGAAAGTGAGCAAAGCATGAGTTTATAAACATACCGCCTTTAGAAGAGCCTTGAATGGGTTTCAATGCAGACAACATTTCTGATCTGTATCCTGATATAAACAAGTTTGACACAAGATCAATGATAGGTCATCTAGGCTTTAATTTTATACATGGATTTTAAATTTTTAACAACGTAAAAGGGTAAAATAAACTATGAGTGTGCTCCTAAGTACCACTCTTGCTATAAAAAAAAGTAAAATAAACTAACCATGAAGTGCATTGATTTGGCTTGCTGTACAATTTGCTAGGTTCAATTTGCATCTACTCCATTGTCCACGAGGATCAGCACAAATATGTGACGGAACTGTATAAAATTGTTAACATATAATGTATCTAATATGTGTTTATAGTTATATAAGTTTGTTAGAACAATAACTAGCCAGTGACATACAAAAAATTACCTGAAATACATCATAAGATGAATTCAATATAAAATACGGCGTTTGGATGTATGTTAATACAACTTGGGGAAAGAACCACTGCATGCACATGAAATGAGAAGTTTTTAGATCAGAAATCTGTAACGTTTTTATCTGCTGTGTGTAAAGTTAAATTTGATGCACACCTGAACTGGATTGCTTTGTGAAGAAACACACTTTGCAAGTAAATTTCTTTGTACACCCTGCAAATGCAAATGAGAACAAATTATGAGAAACATACTAATTTTTGCATCCTAATAGATCATGGAACTAACTGAAACAAACCTGAAGTTGAACAACGTTTTTGAAATGCTGACCTATAGTGCTTTTCCCAGACACGTCAATCCTAGAAAAACATAAGAATAAGTAACAGAATTTTACTATCTTCATACAATACACAAATAACAAATATATGTTAAAAGTACAAGTAAATTTACGCATTCAAGAAAAATCCAGCATCACTCATGCATTTAACTTTAGCGTTAGGGAGAAGATTAGCAAGATTATCACAATGAATGAAAGTAGCAAGGCCACCCGCAGAATATCCAGAAAGTAAAACCTAATCATATTTGTAACAATATATATATTAACAAAACTATTATAATCACGTGCCATGTCAGGTAACATGTATAATAAAATTTAACCTCTCAGCATTGAGCATTCCTTTTGATTGTAATTCAACGATTATAGCATCAAATATCTTTTTACCTCTGAATTGCAGTAACGTGCTCTACTTGAAATAGTTAGTTAAGCTTTTGTAAAGATAGAATTTTAATATAATAAAACATATTCTATATAGAATTACTTACACCATTTTTGTATTCGGATACCTCCAACTATGAAAGGCTTAATTCCTAGAATCTTTTTGGTTCTTATACACTTTAAATAGTAACAACTTTGAAGCAGTTATAGATAGCAAGGAACCATCGAGAAATGCTATTATAAATCTAAATCTAAGACCATGTGATACAGCAAAGAATACCCAAATTTTGCCTTTATGCACCACAATTCTAATTGTAACCATTAGAATTTAGAAGATCAAAATTTTGATAAATTTGAGATCTAGCTACTTTTAGACTTTTAGTTGTTATTACTGATCTAATAAGACATGTATAGCCCACAGGACCATGTACCTCAGCTTCCTGTAGTTGATTTTTACATACAATTATTATACATTTAAAATTATATAGCATAAACTATTTACAATTATTATTCAGTAAATTTACCAATTCCTGCCTATACTGCTGAAACAACTTCGATCCTCCGCGATGAGTGACGAGATTCTTATTTCTATTTGCAGAGTTCCTATCCGACTCTGCCTGTACATTCAAAATTTATTACATTATTTTTCGATCACGTCAAATTTGATATTTAGTAAGTTGGCTATTTGCTATTTGTTCGAAGCCCCTTTACTAAAAAATATAATTGATTTGGACTTATTCATGTCTAAACCAGTAAAAAGCTTTAACTACTGTAAAGAGTGCTTAATGCATTCAGCGTTCTTTATAGTGGCTTTAGCCATTATTAAAATGTCGCCAGCATATAAAAGGTTGGTAATAATGAGATCGATACTGTAAATAATGGGATCGATATTGTCATTTTTCAAACACATAATTATAATTTAGACTCATGCATTTTTGTTTGTTTCATAAGTCAATACGTGCACAATATAATACTCCTAGCTCGTTCATTCATTTTATCTTATTCCAACTAACACAATACAATGATAGCAGCGCTACACACATATACAATCGTAGAATCAAGGCATACACAACGATTTACATATACATGAACAACCACAAATTATACATGTTTTTCACAATTTCACGATAAAAGATGAAATAGGTATACCGTGTGATGCTATAAACCGTTATTACGCTATCGGAAACAATTGCAATCACTAATTCGCCCTAATTTATCAATTTATGCAAATCTAGAATTAGGGTAAAAACTGAATTTTTCAAAAAAATAAGAGATTATACCTGAGATTAAGAGCAAGAGGTGTTGAATTCACAGCGGGGGACGAGAAAAAATCACGAAATCAGCGATTGGAGGTGGAAAATGGTGATTTGGTTTTTTTTTTTAATTTGAGTTGGCTGTAAAATGAGGAAGAAGGGCTCAGCCGAGCTGCAGGTATTCGCGATTTTCCGACGGCTTCCGACGGCCGCCGACGGCCCGTCGGAAGCCGTCGGAAAATAGCCGTCGGAAGCCGTCGCTCCCCCCCGTCGCTATTCAGCCATTTTCTAGTAGCGAGGGGTATAACATTATAAACGCCTAGCGACAGATCTCGATAGGAGGTTGAGATTTTGAGTTGCAAATTTCAAGACAATTTAAATTTGAATTATATATATATATATTTACTGGTCAACTGCAACTGTTTTTCTTTCATATCAGGCCTTTTACACCTCATTTCGAAATCACTATTGCTAGTTAATTCAAATACGTTACTTTCTTATCGTGTCTTCTTGTTGAAGCCAGAAAAAAAAATATACAGTATATGTTTGCTTGCAAAGTAAAATATCGGCCTCCCTCATTCACTTTTCTTCCCAATTGGAAGTAAAATCATGGTCGATACTTAAGAAAATAAAAATAAAAATAAAAGAAGACGTAGGCGTTCAACAAGAAAATACATATTGACCGAGTTTTCCCTTCCCTTCTCCAATCTAGTTCGAAATCGAAGCAGTTATCTCGACCCTTTCCGAAATCAAAACCATTCCTCAAATTAAGAAAATAAAATGGCTGATTCTTCGGAAATTTAATAGTCGTACGAGAATCGAAAATCGATTTCGATTCATACCTTAGGGGCGAGTGCTAAGGAGGAGACGTTGATTCAAGCTCAGCTAGTCGAACTCGAGCTCGAGCGCTACAGACGGAACCACGATGGTGGGAGCGAGGACGTGGTTGGGTTTGTTGAAGCGGGACTTTGGCCACGATGTTGGGGAGTACTGCTGACGCAGCGGATATTTCAAAACAATGTAAATCGGTGAAAGTAGCAGTCGATGGATTGATGAATGCTGAATTGCCCGAATTCGTTGATCCGAAGATACCGAACTCTAGCTATCTCGAACTCGTTGATCGCGCACGATACCGGGTTCAAAGATCTTCAATTCTTCAAGCGTTGATCAAGCGCACTTGATTCCGCGAATCGGCTTCTACAATCGTTGAATCGAGCGCACTCGATTATCCGAAAGAGGAGATAGGAGATTACACTCAACTACCAATTTGGAATGAAAGCACAAAGCAATCAAAAGAGAATTTTATTCAAAAATCAACAACCTTTACAAATGAAACAACTTGCCTATTTATAGGCTACAACACGCAAAGCAGAAAAAAAGATAACTCCTAAGTCGGCAACCGACTTAACAACACCTCCGACTTAACATAAGTCGTATACTATTTACAACACAGTTCAGAAAACTTGAAAATATTACAAGTACTTAGGTCGGTTCCGACTTAACAACAGATGACCTATGAACCCAGACGACCTAAGAATGTACGCGACTTAGCATAGGTCGGCAGCGACCTAACAACAGTTTCTTCACAGCTTCAAGAATCAACGGTTCAGATGGACGCGGCATCAAGATCTTCGGTTACAAGTTTCTGCGACTTAAAACCTTAGCGGTATTCCAAATCAACGTTTAAAGGGAATCAAGGGCAGAGGTTAACTCGGCAGACACATCAACGGCATCCCGTGCTTCGCGACTTAAAACATGCGCATCCCATATCAGCGACCTAAGAACAACGGTAGAGATTAACTCGGCAGTTGAATCAACAGCATCCAGTGTTTCGCGACTTAAAACATGACTCGTCAGGTCGTTCAGACGACTCAAAGGACTTGTTCACTCGCAGATATCTTCCTTAAGTCGTTGCCGAGTCACACTAGGTCGTTGATACGACTTTAAGACTTCGTTAGGTCGTGAACTCATCGTACTCTCCTTCTCTGGCTTCCAACTAAGTCGTTGCCGATCTTCACTAAGTCGCTGGGACGACTTAAAGCTTTTGTTAGGTCGGTTGCAACCTAGAACTTCACTTTTCCACCATTTCTCACTAAATCTTGACTCGGTGGCTTTCTTCTTAAGTCGTACCCGACTTACCAGCATCATAGGTCGCACACGACCTATGTCTTCAACTTTCTGGGCTGCATCATCCTCCCCAGGTTGAGAGAAATTCGACCTCGAATTTGTAAATTCATCTTCATCAGCTCGTTCATTCCCGTGATATGGTACGAGATGCTTAACGTTGAATACATCAGACGTATACACATCATCTGGCAGCTTCAGTTTATAAGCATTTTCATTGATTCGTTTCACAACTTCCACCGGACCGATTTTCCTGGCTTTCAACTTGTTATAAGCGCCCACTGGAAAACGATCTTTTGTTAATACTGCATAAACCAAATCTCCTTCGTTAAACTCAACATTTCGTCGTTTCAAATCTGCAGCTCGTTTATATTTCTCATTTGCTTTCTCTAATCGTTCTTGAACGATTTTATGACACTCCGTCAGCCCTTCAACAAAATCAGCAGCTTTCTTAATTGTCCCCTTCGAGTGTGGTATCATTGTTAAATCTAACGGTCCTTTTGGCAAACTTGAATAAACAATCTGGAACGGACTGAACCCAGTACTTCGATTCACAGCATGATTATGGGCAAATTATGCCTGGCATAACTTCACATCCCAACTCTTCAAATTGTCTTGAACAAGACACCTCAACAAATTTCCCAATGATCTATTAACCACCTCTGTTTGTCCATCAGTTTGCGGGTGATAAGCAGTACTAAACTTCAGCTTCGTTCCCACCATTTTCCACAAACTTAACCAAAAGTGACTCAGAAATCGAGTATCTCTATCCGACACAATAGATTCTGGCAATCCATGAAGTCGATAGATCTCCTTGAAAAACAATTGAGCAACATGAACAGCATCCGCCGTCTTCTTGCAAGCAATAAAATGTGCCATCTTCGAAAATCTGTCAACCACCACATAAATGGAATCATTACCACGCTGCGTTCTCGGCAATCCCAACACAAAGTCCATGCTGATATCCACCCATGGTTTTACAGGTACGGGTAACGGCATATATAAACCCGCATTAGTTGCAGTTCCTTTCGAAACCTGACAAATATGACAACGCTCCACAAACCTCTCTACCTCTTTCCTCATCGATGGCCAAAAGTAGGATTGTGAAATCAACTGTAAGGTACGGTCTCTCCCAACATGTCCTTCTTCGTGTAACTCTTTGATAATCTTCATTCTCAGACTACCCTCTGGTATGCACAATCGATTTCCCTTAAAAAGAAAACCATCTACCATCACGAACTCATCCGTCTCTCCCTTCTTGACTTTATCAACAAACATTCCAAAGTATGGATCATCGGAAAATAATTCTGGCAACATTTCAAACCCCGTCACTCCAACCTTCAGTGTAGTCAACAAGTGACTCCTCCTACTTAAAGCATCAGCCACTCGATTCGTCACCCCTGACTTGTGTTTCACAACGAAAGTAAACTGTTGCAGATATGCGATCCACGATGCATGTCTTGCTGAAATCTTATCTTGACCTTGCAAATGCTTCAATGCTTCATGATCAGTGTAAAGAACGAACTCCTTCTGAAATAGATAGTGTCTCCAGTGTTTAATAGATTGTACAACAGCATAAAACTCCACATCATATGTACTGTATCGCATCTTTGCTCCTGACAACTTCTCACTGAAATAGGCAATTGGACGCCCCTTCTGACTCAACACCCCTCCAATCCCAACCTTGGATGCATCAGTGTGTAGTTCAAACACCAACTGAAAATCAGGTAGCACTAGAATTAGTGCAGACGTCAGCAATTCCTTGATCTTCCCAAAAGCACTCCCTGCTTCCTCTGTCCATGCAAACTGTTTACCTTTCATGCAATCTGTAACAGGTGCCATCACACTACTAAAGTGTGGAATAAACCTTCGATAAAATGAAGCCAACCCGTGAAAACTACGAACTTCCGTTATCGTCTTGGGCTGCGGCCAATTTCTGATCGCCTCAACTTTACTTTGGTCAACCTGTATTCCTTTCTCTGAAACAACATACCCCAGAAATAAAACACTGTGCGTCATGAACACGCATTTCTTCGTTGCAGCATAGAATTGTTCTTGTCTCAGTACCATCAGGACTTCTCTAAGATGATTCAGATGTTCCTCTGGACTCCCACTGTAAATCAGAATATCATCGAAATACACCACCACAAATTTCCCAATGAACGGTCGAAAAATCTGATTCATCACCCTCATAAAAGTACTCGGTGCATTGGATAAACCAAATGGCATGACCAACCATTCGTATAGACCCTCCCTGGTTTTAAAAGCAGTCTTCCACTCATCTCCTGGTCTGATACGAATTTGATGATATTCGCTCTTCAAATCAATCTTCGAAAATATAGTAGCTCCACTTATTTGATCTAACCAGTCATCCAACCTCGGCATTGGAAATCTATATCTCACAGTAATCTTATTCAATGCTCGGCTGTCAGTGCACATCCTCCACGTCCCATCCTTCTTGGGTACCAATAAAGCTGGTACAGCACAAGGACTCAGACTCTCCTGCACGCGTCCTTGCTCAAGCAATTCTTCAACCTGCCTCCGCAACTCTTCATGTTCCTTCGGACTCATTCGATAATGTGGTCTGTGTGGCAACACAGCACCTGGAACAAGATCTATCTGATGTTGTATATCCCTCAACGGTGGCAACTCCGTTGGTAATTCCTCTGGAAATACATCGTCAAATTCTTTCAAAACTGTGTTAACTTCTTCTGGAATTTCAACTTCTTCACTGCTCGCACGCCCAATCAACAAGAATACTTCCGGCTCTTCTTCAACTTCTTTAACAAACTCCTTTAAAGTCAATAAAGTTTTCAGCTCTTCAATTTCTTCTGACTTACTTTCTTCTTGTGATCTCCTCTTCGGAACTAAGATAATCTTCGTGCCTTTAAACATAAAACTGTAGCTATTGGTCCGACCGTCATGTTGTACTGCTCGATCATACTGCCATGGCCTTCCCAATAATAAGTGGCAAACATCCATCTCTACGACATCACACCATATTTCATCTTGGTATTTCTTCCCAATAGAGAATGGTACACGAACTCGTCTATCCACTTTCACTTCTCCTCCTTTTCTCAACCATGCTAGCTTGTATGGACTCGGATGTTTCTCTGTCTTCAATTTCAACTTTGTCACAGCCTCGGTTGAAATAATATTATCACAGCTTCCTGCGTCAATCACGAATTTACACACCTTCCCCAGAATGGTACATGTCGACTGAAAGATGTTACTCCTCAACCAACTAGCTTCCTCCTGCTTCGGTGTTAAACACGATCTCCTCAGCATTAGGTTACAACCTTCATCTCCTGACGCAATATCCTGCTCATCTTCCTCAACCGGAATGGAACACTCTCCATCAACATCCTCATCTTCAACTTCAACAATCATGGTTCGTTTCTTCGGCTTTGGACACTCACTGCTTTTATGACCCAATTCCTAACAATTGTAACATTTGAAACCATTGTTAACCCTTGTCTTCTCAACCTCCTTCACCACTGGTCTACTGATAGGTTTAGAAACATTAGAACTTCCTCCAACACCCTTCGCTTGATTGTTAGAATTAGTAAACACACCACTTCCTCGTCTCCCTTGTTTTTCCCAAGCCAACGCTTTCTGATGTGCTTCTGCCACAGATCTTGGATCGAACATATTAACCATATCCTGAATCTGCATTCTCAATCCCCCAATGAATCTAGATGTCAGCTGCTCTTCCGTTTCCATAATGTCATTCCTCGCAATAAGTTGATAAAATTCATCAGCATAGTCGTTAACTGTCTTCGTGCCCTGCCTCAAGTTCTGCAAACGTTGATACATCAAAGATTGATAATTGTAAGGTAAGAACGTTGCTTTAATCAATTTCTTCATCTTCTCCCAAGATTCAACTTTTGACTTTCCCATCCGATCACGTGTAAGTTTGGTCTGCTGCCACCATGCCAAAGCTCTACCCCTTAGCCTTGTAGCAACCAACTTCACTCTACGATGTCCTGGTACTTCTTTGAAGTCAAAAATCTCCTCAACATTAGCTACCCAATCTAGAAACTCCTCTGCTTGCATACCACCCTTGAATTCAGGAATTTCTGTCTTCATCCCCGACTCCCACTTGTGATCATACTCAAAATAGTTTCTTCCTTGACCTCTTCCTTGAATACTACCACCATCATACTCCTCTTCAAAATCAGATGCATAACGATGTCGATTCTGACCACCAACATCTCTACTACCATTGCGCCTTCCACCATCATCCCTTCTATCAACATTCCTCCGTTCACGATCATTCACGTTCCTCCCACGTCCTTGATCATTTTCAACACTTCTGTCTCGATTTGAATGTGGTGAGACTCTACTTCCCCCATGGTTAGATTCTGGTGAAACCCTTCTCCGATTTTGATTCATCTCCGTCATAAGTCTCTCTAACCGGCCAATTCCTTCATTAAGCTTCTCACTAAAATTCTCATTGATTCTTTGCTCCATCTCATCAGCTTCTTCTCTTCGATACAAAGCTTCTACGTTTTGATGTCGATTGGCTCTCCTTGGTGGCATGGTTGACAACTTCACAAATTCCAAAACACTTCAAATTCAAACACTTTTCGAACTTTGATCCAAAATGAAACGGATCGCAATCTTCCACTTTGTTGCAAATCACGATGAACACGACTTCTCCAAATCACAAATCTAATCTTCAAACTTCAAAAGTATGCACGACCCACTTCTTCAAATTCTCGGCCTCACTTGCTTACCACGGCCCAACTTCAAAATGATTAGGCTCCAAGTCTCGATCTAGCTATGATTGGCTAGAACAGGCTCTGATACCAAAACTGACGCAGCGGATATTTCAAAACAATGTAAATCGGTGAAAGTAGCAGTCGATGGATTGATGAATGCTGAATTGCCCGAATTCGTTGATCCGAAGATACCGAACTCTAGCTATCTCGAACTCGTTGATCGCGCACGATACCGGGTTCAAAGATCTTCAATTCTTCAAGCGTTGATCAAGCGCACTTGATTCCGCGAATCGGCTTCTACAATCGTTGAATCGAGCGCACTCGATTATCCGAAAGAGGAGATAGGAGATTACACTCAACTACCAATTTGGAATGAAAGCACAAAGCAATCAAAAGAGAATTTTATTCAAAAATCAACAACCTTTACAAATGAAACAACTTGCCTATTTATAGGCTACAACACGCAAAGCAGAAAAAAAGATAACTCCTAAGTCGGCAACCGACTTAACAACACCTCCGACTTAACATAAGTCGTATACTATTTACAACACAGTTCAGAAAACTTGAAAATATTACAAGTACTTAGGTCGGTTCCGACTTAACAACAGACGACCTATGAACCCAGACGACCTAAGAATGTACGCGACTTAGCATAGGTCGGCAGCGACCTAACAACAGTTTCTTCACAACTTCAAGAATCAACGGTTCAGATGGACGCGGCATCAAGATCTTCGGTTACAAGTTTCTGCGACTTAAAACCTTAGCGGTATTCCAAATCAACGTTTAAAGGGAATCAAGGGCAGAGGTTAACTCGGCAGACACATCAACGGCATCCCGTGCTTCGCGACTTAAAACATGCGCATCCCATATCAGCGACCTAAGAACAACGGTAGAGATTAACTCGGCAGTTGAATCAACAGCATCCAGTGTTTCGCGACTTAAAACATGACTCGTTAGGTCGTTCAGACGACTCAAAGGACTTGTTAACTCGCAGATATCTTCCTTAAGTCGTTGCCGAGTCACACTAGGTCGTTGATACGACTTTAAGACTTCGTTAGGTCGTGAACTCATCGTACTCTCCTTCTCTGGCTTCCAACTAAGTCGTTGCCGATCTTCACTAAGTCGCTGGGACGACTTAAAGCTTTTGTTAGGTCGGTTGCGACCTAGAACTTCACTTTTCCACCATTTCTCACTAAATATTGACTCGGTGGCTTTCTTCTTAAGTCGTACCCGACTTACCAGCATCATAGGTCGCACACGACCTATGTCTTCAACTTTCTGGGCTGCATCATCTGCATATGATGAGGTGCGGCACTGGCCTTGTCAAAGCTCGAGGGGAGACACTCGAACGTGAATCGAATTAATGGAGGTGGCCGCGAATTTGGGAAGGCAATGGCGATGGGAGGGATTGACGAGGAGGTGGCACTGTCGATGTCAGGAAGGTGCACCTTGTAATATGTGTTCCACAACGGGTAGCCGACCGTTGTAATAGGTGATGTTGTAATAGGTCACCCATATTTTACAACGGGCAGTTACTGTTGTAAAGACCGTTGTAGTAAACTTTTTTACAACGGTCGCCAACCGTTGTAATAGACTGTAATACAAGCTTCTTTGCCCGTTGCAAAATACTATGATACAAGATGGATAGCATGTTTTACAACATTCCCTGACCGTTGTAAAAAACATTTTGACAACGGTTTTCGACCGTTGTAATAGAGTATAATACAACGCGCTTTGACCGTTGTAAAAAACATTTTGGCAACGGTTTTCGACCGTTGTAATAGAGTATAATACAACGCGCTTTGACCGTTGTAATAGAGTATAATACAATGCGCTTTGACCGTTGCAGAAAAAATGCAAATTAAAAAAAAATTACAGCAACGTATAGGTAGCACATCCATACAAATAATGAATAATTTAACAGTAATAAATATTGCGCACAAACAAGCAAAATCACATACGAAAAGACTATAAGATAGTCATAAAATTCCAACACTCCAAAAAGTCAGATAAGTTTACCTCCCAAATTCATAAAGTATTAATACATAACAGTCGGCTATAAATATCAAGTTCTAAGTACAATCATACTAGACTAAGGATATAAAGTCTTTGTGCCACGCGACGGTTGATCCAACGGCCTCTTTAATAGTGGACATCTCTGAATTTGGCCTAAATAAAAAGGCTTCTGGTTCCACCGCTACATCCACCCATACTTTCCAAGCTTCTGCTCCAAGCTTTACAAAATGTACCGACGCATCAGGATCAGTGCTTGCTATTGTCCCCTCTGCAACTACGTTCTTCTCCCAACTCAATAGCCTGCACTTTTTTTTCATCAAACCATCCACAATAACTCGTTCTTGCTGATCTTGAACCTGCTGCGTATTGTTGCTATTGCGGTGTGACTGCAAGAAAAAAAAAATTGACTATTAAATTTTAGGATGAAATTTGCAAGCCCAAAAATAAGGAGGTTTTGGCATTAGGAGATAGAAGGTAGAATTAAAGCAATGACTATTAAATTGTTACGAAGACACTTGCATAAAGATTACTTATTGACTTGCTGGATGAAAAGCATGTATTTTAAAAATATATTTTTTGGATTGCCCAAAAGATAATAATGCATCACATACATGGAAGTTGCTACTCAATGTAGGATAGTGAATTTCACGAGTGTTGCTCAAGCCTAAAGTATTGTTAATACCCTGAGAATGTCTATGTGTTTATTTTGGAATCACTTGGAAAACTTAATATATTAGACATGATAAGAAACTAGATAATACTCGATCCACTATATCAGTGCTATGCAACAAGAAGAATCACATGACCATGTATTTTTTCCAATGCAAGTACCCTACGCAAACATGGGAAGGCATCAAATCTAAGTTAAGGATACAATTTATTAGCATAGACAAAATCTCTGATCTACCTGAATATTTAGCTAGGTCTAATTCATTTGAGCATAAGATGCAAACCAACCATATTAAAAAAATTCAACGCAAACAAATGGATGACCAACGAGGTTGTATGCAACTATGCATATTAGTTAATCATATTCTGAAGTACCTGTAAGGTATATTGCTCCCAATATAAATGAAAATGAAGCAACTAATAAATCATGTTCTTGTTTAAATTCTCATGCATATCCTATCAAGCCACCAAAATTCTTACGTCATTGTTAATCATATTAATTTGGTGTTTATTCAAATGTCTGCATTACAACAGTGGCTAACACGTTCCTCTACCAGTGCATTTACCAAGTGAAATTTCACCAAATCAATATAAGTATATGACTGTTTACAAATTGTTTGTTCTTACCTGGTTATACAAAATGTAGGTATTCTATTTTTGTTGATGAACAATTAGACCGATGGCCACACAAAGAAAAAAACTATCATAATGATTTAATCAATGCTAAAGTTAGTGCCATGGTGTGGAACTTATGGATTGAATGAAATAACATAATTTTCAGGATAATTGCCTACCAGTAGAAGTAAGACTGGAACAAAAAATAATTGATTTATTTATTTGACTTGTCTTAAATGAGCTAAATTATCTAATTGATAACCAAACATAAAATTGAAATAATTGATTTAGCGGATATTTGTGTCGCAAAATAAAAATGAAAATAAAAAATACGCTCAATCCAGTTAATTTATTTGTTTTGAAAAACTAAACGTTTGCCTTTCTTTTTAATCAAATAAATTTTTACCTTTACTTACCAATCCTCATTTATTAGCGAATATATTTTCCTGTATAATAGAAACAAAAATGAACAAGTGCTTGAATCCAATCAAAATGTTCTGCATAAGGTTGCATGCTTTTCATTTATAAAGTTGTAAACAATCAGAATTTAATATGTAAATATGATTATGTGGTAAAGTTAGTAGGTTATAATCACCTCAAAAACAAAATGTGAACTCTTTACAAAGTAACGTTCTTCAAAGTTTTAAATTTATATGTTTTTATTTATATATTCTAACCTGAGGTGTATGAGTGTGAGGCATCTCCATATTTGCCACATTATCATTTCTTCTCTGTAAAAGTACAAGAGAATACTTAGTAATTCATAAGCATACCACTCTTGAACATTTTCTATAGTATCCGGTTTTAGCATCGCTAGCCTAGAGAAAGCGTCGGGACAAGTAGAAGCTACTTTAATAGCGGAAATTAACCTCGACTTTGCCTCTCTCCATCGTAATCCCAACATCTTAAACATTAAACCCTTGTATGCTTCATCCACCATGAATCTTGACTGCACAACAAAAATAAGGTAACAAATAAGGTACATGTTTATGTTAATGTTCAAATTTCATACAATTTTGTAATTAGCATTGATATTCATTAGTCATGCATTTGTTGGATATGGATGTCTACAATGTCAATGCACAAATTTCTACTTGTAATGGCCAGTTTTTCATAAAAAAGTTCTCAGCACATTTTTCATACCTGAATACAAGTCCATAAATCTTTTTTTAAGTTTGCGTCGACTTTTTTCCACTCTGAAATCGTCAAAGGTATCATCTCACTTGCTAATGTACCAAGATAGGATGATAAGTGCTTGGAGTTGGAGTCTATTGGTTGACCTCGCTCGTTGAATTCAATTTCAGCCTTTTCATTCCGCATACAAGTCATCATCGTCTTCCCTCTTTTTTTCCTTGCCGTCTTTTGTTGAATATCATCATTAGAATCTAGGTTGTTCGAGGCATCCATGGCGTTGGGAGTGATATTTGGAGATCCAATTGAATTAGGGCCAGGATTGAGATTTGAAGGCTGGATTTTATCGGGTGGAGGCTGCATTCCAGTACGGACAGGATTGAGCTTTGGAGACTTGATTTTATCGGGTGGAGGCTGTATTTCAGTACGCTTCCGAGGGGAGATTCTAATATTGCTGTTTAAACTTTGAAGAGAATGAGTTGCATCAACATGTCTTGTTTCATTGATTTTCACACCAGCAGGCTTATCTTTTGCATTTAAAGTTGCAACTGCAGCTAAGGATTGCCTCTTTGCATATCTCGCTGCTACCTTTGATATATGAAATTAGCATACATGCAAAGTTTGATAAAGAAGGTTTTGATTGCATGATTTAGTATTTGTAATTTTGTATACACCAGGCGTCTGCTTTCATAAATGAAAATGATCATTAGGGCAATTATATAAGTCTGCAAATAATCATTCATGTGATGACTTAAATATATAGAAAAAACTAAGACTTGGGTATTTGGTGCAGCGCGCAAATCATCAATCACGAAACATAAGGCGCAAAAAAGAAGATCCCCTAAATCGCGAAACATACCTGAATTGTGAAGCTCTGATTCGTGAAAGCCTGATAGGTCGTACGCCTTAAGTCGCCAGCGACTTAATTCCAGCGAGTCGCCCCTCCTCCTTGTGTCGCGAGCTCCAGCCCATTCCATAGGTCGTGAACAACCTAAATCCACATCCCCACGACCTAACTTCCATTCCTCAACTTAACTCCATCGAAAGACATAAACAAGTCGTCTCCGACCTAATTGCTTTCCCCACGACCCAATTCAACTGCGACATCACGATCCACGACCCAACCCAATCGAGCGACCTACTACCTCTGCTCTAAGTCGCGACCGACCTAAACTTCCATGACCTAAGACTCCACGACTTATCACTTCAGCGAGGCTCCAAACCCCACGACTTATCACCTCCACGACTTAAACCCTTCTCCAACCTAAACCTAAATCACGAACTAAACTAAGTCGCTTCCCAAATTCTCAGAAGGTCGCGAAGATCTCTTTGCCGTGCTTCAATTTAGGTCGCGTGAAGTTTGTTAAGTCGCGTGCGTTCTTTAAGTCGTGAAGACAATTTTGTAAGTCGCGAGATGCTGGGGGATAAGTCGCGAATACTTCTAACTCGCGAGATATGATAAGTCGAGAGATAAGATGGATAAGTCGTTGAACATTGCTGTTTGTTAAGTCGTATACTTTGTAAATAAGATTGAGTCGTTTGTATTTTGTTAAGTCGCATACGACTTATGGTAAGGCGTAAGTCGGTGCCGACTTAAGAGTTGTACAGATTTGTGATGTAATTTGTAACTTCTATAAATAGGCCGGTGGTGCCATTTGTAAGAGGTTGTTGATTTTGAATAAAATTTCCTTTGTTAGCTTTGTGCTTTCATCCAATTGGTAGTCGAGCGTGATCTCCTATCTCCACCTTCGGTCAATCAAGTGCGCTCGATTCAACGATCGTGAAGCCAATTCGCGGCATCAAGTGCGCTTGATCAACGCTCGAAGAATTGTAGATCTCTCTTCACGGTATCGTGCGCGATCAACGTGTTAGAGATAGCTAGAATTCGGCATCTTCGGATCAACGAATTTGGGCATTTCAGTATTTCTCAATCCACCGATTGCTACGTTCATCATATCATCAATTTTGTATTCCGCCGCTGCGTCATTTGGTATCAGAGCGAGACTTAGCCAATCATAGCTAAGCCGAGTCTTGGAGCCAATATTCTATCGAAGAATTCAAGTCATACATCATTTGTTGTTTAAAGCCGAGAGCTTGAAGTGAAGCCGTGCATCTTTTGGTGTGTGTCGTGTTCATCATAAAGTTGCAACAACTTGGAAGATTTCGATCCATTTCATTTTGGATCTAAGGAGGGAAAAGTGTTTGAGTTGACCGTGGAAGTTTGCACGCCAAACGTGGAATTGAATTGTGTTTGAATTTTCTTTGAAGTGTAGAAGAGCTAGAGGCGAACTTGTTCAAGTGTGTGGGAGATTTGTTCAAGTTCAGTGGGCATCAATTTTGGGATTTGAACTTTGGAGTTCGATTGAAGTCGTTTGTTTATGTGGGTGTTCGTGAATTTCAAACAAGTGGGAAAGTTTGATTCGAAAATTTTTGGATCAAAGTGAAGTTTTTGTTTGGATCTGTTGAAGACTTGATCATGCCTCCGAGATATGTTAACCGTCATCATAGTGTTGCGGATTTGTATGACAGAGAAGATCCTGAACAGATGAAGCAACGTAGTGATGAAAGATTCAATAAGGATTTCGAGAAAGTAGAGAGAATGAAGTTTGACATGAATCGAAATCAATGGAGAGTGTCGCCACGTTATGATAGAGAAAGAAGAGAATCATCTTTGTCAATAAATCGAAATCGTGGAGCTCGAGACAATCGTGATTATCAGAAGGAAGAAAGAAGAGCGTATCGTGGTTACGAGCATGAGCCATCTTATGATTATGAGAAAAGAAGTAGAGAGGACGTGCATGGGCAAAGAAGAGTCGATGTTCAGAATCGACGACGAAGATCAACTAATTTCGAAGAGGAAAGTTATGGTGATCGTGTTCATTTTCGATATTCCGATCAAGGGCAAAATAGATACAAGAATATCGAAGGGGATGGTTATAAATGGAAATCAAGAAAGGATACGGAGATTCCAGAATTCCGAGGTGGACTACAAGCAGAGGAATTCTTGGACTGGTTATCCACGATTGAAATTTTTTTTGAGCTCAACTACGTTCCTGAGGATCGTCAAGTGAAGTTAGTTGCTGCAAGTTTGAAAGGAAAAGCCATGGACTGGTGGCAACAAACTAAATCAACCAGAGAGAGGATGAAGAACTCTAAAGTTGTCAAGTGGTATAAGATGAAAAGGATGATGAAAGCAAATTTTTTACCCTACAATTATCAAGCTCGTATTGATCAACAATTGCAGAAGTTGAGTCAAGGGAATCGAGGAAAGGGTGTGGTTACAAACTCCAGCAATCAGAATCATGATGTTCATTACAGTAAAAATGTTTTTAAGAGAGTCAACGAACCAGTTGTATATGGAATCACGAGGGCAAGTGTTGATGAACGAGTTAAGCGATATCATTATCAGGAGTTTGACCATCGAAGTTTTGAATGTACAAAGTCCCAAAAGAAACCCTTTGTTGTAGAAGAATGTGAAAGCGAGGATGTGGATGATTCTACTGAAAACGAGACAGAAGAGGAAGAGGAACCAACTAATCCATTACCTTTCGGCGAAAGTGCTGAAGAATCGGAAGGTAGTGCTGAAACCTTGGTTAGGTATGAGGCAAGTGAAGAGCTTAAAACTCTCGAGGAGGTTAAGCCAATGTTAGAAGAATTTGAAGAGGTCGGTCCTACAGAATCATTCGCAGCCTTACCACTAAAGTTTGACAACGAAGATGAATAGGTCGAGTTGTAGAACGAAGAATGTAATTTGTTGAGGAGGATTGATGAAGTTAACTTTTATCAACCACCACAATTTGACGACGATGAAGAATTTCTGCCAGGATTTGAGGAATCTTTGTCAGGGGAAGTAGAAGTTTTGTCAATAGAGAAAGGAGGTAACTTGTTGAGGAGGACTGTTGAAATTGACTTTTATCAACCATCGAAATTTGATGATGATGAAGAAATTGAATCAAAGTATGTGGATGTAGAAGTTGATTATTCGTCACCACCAAAGATTGATGTTGATAGTGTGGAAGAAGAAATTGTGTTCGGAGTTGAAGGAAATAATTTGACGATGAAGGATTCTTGCTTGACACGTGAGTTTATGGAGGAAGACCAGCCAAGTGAAACTTTTTTAGTTTTCGAGGAGTCCGAACAAAGTAAACATGAAACAGAAGAGAAGGCAGAATCAGATGATTTATTATCTTTGAAAGAGTTCGATAGTGAAATAAAAGATGGTGATGAACTATCAATGTTGATTGAACCTGGAGAAAGTTTTGATTTTGAGAATTCTGTAGAGATTGCAGTATTTGAAGATTGTGAAGATGAGATTTCTGGGAAACTGCTTGAAGAAATTAATTTTTTATTGTTGGAAGAGTATGTGGAAATGAGGAATGAATTGTTTGTGTTGACCGGGCAAGGAACGAGTGAAGATCTTGATGTTTTTGAGGAAGTTGGATCAGAATTCGATGAATCTGAAGGCGAATATCTTGAAGAACTACCCGAAGAGTTACCACCACTACAGGACATTCAACTTCACACTGAACTAGTACCAATTGTCATTCTACTACAGGGATCGTATGATCTTCAGAATCTGAAAGAACAGGAAAGACGAGAATCTGAGCATGAGTCCTCACACTTTTTCGGTCGTGATTTCCCAAGTCGTTCCATGATTTTAAACTTCCTTATATCGTCTCACATTTTCGACACGTTTTGGTTCTGTATCACGTCTTCCTATTGGCACAAGCAATATGGTATACGACACTATTCTTATGAAGTTCTGTGCTACATGAATTGGATATGGCACCTAGTGCTTAGTTCAGGCCACACTTTTTCATATGTCATCTCCCTCAGATCACTTCCTTATGCCGCCTGCCTAATGCCACGTCTGTTTTACGCAATGCGTTCCTTATGTCGAGCCACATCTTCAAAGGGTCAAGTCAAGATCAATCTCGAGAGTGGTTATCACCAGAACCGCACCAGACCAGATAATGAATGGAAGACAGAGTCTCGAAGAAGAAGAAAGTGTGAATTCGGGACGAATTCTTTTCAACCAGGGGAGGATGGTGCAGCGCGCAAATCATCAATCACGAAACATAAGGCGCAAAAAAGAAGATCCCCTAAATCGCGAAACATACCTGAATTGTGAAGCTCTGATTCGCGAAAGCCTGATAGGTCGTACGCCTTAAGTCGCCAGTGACTTAATTCCAGCGAGTCGCCCCTCCTCCTTGTGTCGCGAGCTCCAGCCCATTCCATAGGTCGTGAACGACCTAAATCCACATCCCCACGACCTAACTTCCATTCCTCGACTTAACTCCACCGAAAGACATAAACAAGTCGTCTCTGACCTAATTGCTTTCCCCACGACCCAATTCAACTGCGACATCACGATCCACGACCCAACCCAATCGAGCGACCTACTACCTCTGCTCTAAGTCGCGACCGACCTAAACTTCCATGACCTAAGACTCCACGACTTATCACTTCAGCGAGGCTCCAAACCCCACGACTTATCACCTACACGACTTAAACCCTTCTCCAACCTAAAACTAAATCATGAAATAAACTAAGTCGCTTCCCAAATTCTCAGAAGGTCGCGAAGATCTCTTTGCCGTGCTTCAATTTAGGTCGCGTGAAGTTCATTAAGTCGCGTGCGTTCTTTAAGTCGTGAAGACAATTTTGTAAGTCGCGAGATGTTGGGGGATAAGTCGCGAATACTTCTAACTCGCGAGATATGATAAGTCGAGAGATAAGATGGATAAGTCGTTGAACATTGCTGTTTGTTAAGTCGTATACTTTGTAAATAAGATTGAGTCGTTTGTATTTTGTTAAGTCGCATACGACTTATGGTAAGGCGTAAGTCGGTGCCGACTTAAGAGTTGTACAGATTTTTGTTGTAATTTGTAACTTCTATAAATAGGCCGGTGGTGCCATTTGTAATAGGTTGTTGATTTTGAATAAAATTTCCTTTGTTAGCTTTGTGCTTTCATCCAATTGGTAGTCGAGTGTGATCTCCTATCTCCACCTTCGGTCAATCGAGTGCGCTCGATTCAACGATCGTGAAGCCAATTCGCGGCATCAAGTGCGCTTGATCAACGCTCGAAGAATTGTAGATCTCTCTTCACGGTATCGTGCACGATCAACCTGTCAGAGATAACTAGAATTCGGCACCTTCGGATCAACGAATTTGGGCATTTCAGTATTTCTCAATCCACCGATTGCTACGTTCATCGTATCATCAATTTTGTATTCCGCCGCTGCGTCATTTGGTATCAGAGCGAGACTTAGCCAATCATAGCTAAGCCGAGTCTTGGAGCCAATATTCTATCGAAGAATTCAAGTCATACATCATTTGTTGTTTAAAGCCGAGAGCTTGAAGTGAAGCCGTGCATCTTTTGGTTTGTGTCGTGTTCATCATAAAGTTGCAACAACTTGGAAGATTTCGATCCATTTCATTTTGGATCTAAGGAGGGAAAAGTGTTTGAGTTGACCGTGGAAGTTTGCACGCCAAACGTGGATTTAAATTGTGTTTGAATTTTCTTTGAAGTGTAGAAGAGCTAGAGGCGAACTTGTTCAAGTGTGTGGGAGATTTGTTCAAGTTCAGTGGGCATCAATTTTGGGATTTGAACTTTGGAGTTCGATTGAAGTCATTTGTTTATGTGGGTGTTCGTGAATTTCAAACAAGTGGGAAAGTTTGATTCGAAATTTTTTGGATCAAAGTGAAGTTTTTGTTTGGATCTGTTGAAGACTTGATCATGCCTCCGAGATATGTTAACCGTCATCATAGTGTTGCGGATTTGTATGAGAGAGAAGATCCTGAACAGATGAAGCAACGTAGTGGTGAAAGATTCAATAAGGATTTCGAGAAAGTAGAGAGAATGAAGTTTGACATGAATCGAAATCAATGGAGAGTGTCGCCACGTTATGATAGAGAAAGAAGAGAATCATCTTTGTCAATAAATCGAGATCGTGGAGCTCGAGACAATCGTGATTATCAGAAGGAAGAAAGAAGAGCATATCGTGGTTACGAGCATGAGCCATCTTATGATTATGAGAAAAGAAGTAGAGAGGACGTGCATGGGCATAGAAGAGTCGATGTTCAGAATCGACGATGAAGTTCAACTAATTTCGAAGAGGAAAGTTATGGTGATCGTGTTCATTTTCGATATTCTGATCAAGGGCAAAATCGATACAAGAATATCGAAGGGGATGGTTATACATGGAAATCAAGAAAGGATACGGAGATTCCAGAATTCCGAAGTGGACTACAAGCAGAGGAATTCTTGGACTGGTTATCCACGATTGAAAATGTTTTTTAGCTCAACTACGTTCCTGAGGATCGTCAAGTGAAGTTAGTTGCTGCAAGTTTGAAAGGAAAAGCCATGGACTGGTGGCAACAAACTAAATCAACCAGAGAGAGGATGAAGAAGTCTAAAGTTGTCAAGTGGGATAAGATGAAAAGGATGATGAAAGCAAATTTCTTACCCTACAATTATCAAGCTCGTATTGATCAACAATTGTAGAAGTTGAGTCAAGGGAATCGAGGAAAGGGTGTGGTTACAAACTCCAGCAATCAGAATCATGATGTTCATTACAGTAAAAATGTTTTTAAGAGAGTCAACGAACCAGTTGTATATGGAATCACGAGGGCAAGTGTTGATGAACGAGTTAAGCGATATCATTATCAGGAGTTTGACCATCGAAGTTTTGAATGTACAAAGTCCCAAAAGAAACCCTTTGTTGTAGAAGAATGTGAAAGCGAGGATGTGGATGATTCTACTGAAAACGAGACAGAAGAGGAAGAGGAACCAACTAATCCATTACCTTTCGGCGAAAGTGCTAAAGAATCGGAAGGTAGTGCTGAAACCTTAGTTAGGTATGAGGCAAGTGAAGAGCTTAAAACTCTCGAGGAGGTTAAGCCAATGTTAGAAGAATTTGAAGAGGTCGGTCCTACAGAATCATTCGCAGCCTTACCACTAAAGTTTGACAACGAAGATGAATAGGTCGAGTTGGAGAACGAAGAATGTAATTTGTTGAGGAGGATTGATGAAGTTAACTTTTATCAACCACCACAATTTGACGACGATGAAGAATTTCTGCCAGGATTTGAGGAATCTTTGTCAGGGGAAGTAGAAGTTTTGTCAATAGAGAAAGGAGGTAACTTGTTGAGGAGGACTGTTGAAATTGACTTTTATCAACCATCGAAATTTGATGATGATGATGAAGAAATTGAATCAAAGTATGTGGATGTAGAAGTTGATTATTCGTCACCACCAAAGATTGATGTTGATAGTGTGGAAGAAGAAATTGTGTTCGGAGTTGAAGGAAATAATTTGACGATGAAGGATTCTTGCTTGACACATGAGTTCATGGAGGAAGACCAGCCAAGTGAAACTTTTTTAGTTTTCGAGGAGTCCGAACAAAGTAAACATGAAACAGAAGAGAAGGCAAAATCAGATGATTTATTATCTTTGAAAGAGTTCGACAGTGAAATAAAAGATGGTGATGAACTATCAATGTTGATTGAACCTGGAGAAAGTTTTGATTTTGAGAATTCTGAAGAGATTGAAGTATTTGAAGATTGTGAAGATGAGATTTCTGGGAAACTTCATGAAGAAATTAATTTTTTATTGTTGGAAGAGTATGTGGAAATGAGGAATGAATTGTTTGTGTTGACCGGGCAAGGAACGAGTGAAGATCTTGATGTTTATGAGGAAGTTGGATCAGAATTCGATGAATCTGAAGGCGAATATCCTGAAGAACTACCCGAAGAGTTACCACCACTACAGGACATTCAACTTCACACTGAACTAGTACCAATTGTCATTCTACTAGAGGGATCGTATGATCTTCAGAATCTGAAAGAGCATGAAAGACGAGAATCTGAGCATGAGTCCTCACACTTTTTCGGTCGTGATTTCCCAAGTCGTTCCATGATTTTAAACTTCCTTATACCGTCTCACATTTTCGACATGTTTTGGTTCTGTATCACATCTTCCTATTGGCACAAGCAATATGGTATACGACACTATTCTTATGAAGTTCTGTGCTACATGAATTGGATATGGCACCTAGTGCTTAGTTCAGGCCACACTTTTTCATATGTCATCTCCCTCAGATCACTTCCTTATGCCACCTGCCTAATGCCACGTCTGTTTTACGCAATGCGTTCCTTATGTCGAGCCACATCTTCAAAGGGTCAAGTCAAGATCAATCTCGAGAGTGGTTATCACCAGAACCGCACTAGACCAGATAATGAATGGAAGACAGAGTCTCGAAGAAGAAGAAAGTGTGAATTCGGGACGAATTCTTTTCAACCAGGGGAGGATGGTGCAGCGCGCAAATCATCAATCACGAAACATAAGGCGCAAAAAAGAAGATCCCCTAAATCGCGAAACATACCTGAATTGTGAAGCTCTGATTCGTGAAAGCCTGATAGGTCGTACGCCTTAAGTCGCCAGCGACTTAATTCCAGCGAGTCGCCCCTCCTCCTTGTGTCGCGAGCTCCAGCCCATTCCATAGGTCGTGAACGACCTAAATCCACATCCCCACGACCTAACTTCCATTCCTCGACTTAACTCCACCGAAAGACATAAACAAGTCGTTTCCGACCTAATTGCTTTCCCCACGACCCAATTCAACTGCGACATCACGATCCACGACCCAACCCAATCGAGCGACCTACTACCTCTGCTCTAAGTCGCGACCGACCTAAACTTCCACGACCCAAGACTCCACGACTTATCACTTCAGCGAGGCTCCAAACCCCACGACTTATCACCTCCACGACTTAAACCCTTCTCCAACCTAAACCTAAATCACGAACTAAACTAAGTCGCTTCCCAAATTCTCAGAAGGTCGCGAAGATCTCTTTGCCGTGCTTCAATTTAGATCGCGTGAAGTTTGTTAAGTCGCGTGCGTTCTTTAAGTCGTGAAGACAATTTTGTAAGTCGCGAGATGCTGGGGGATAAGTCGCGAATACTTCTAACTCGCGAGATATGATAAGTCGAGAGATAAGATGGATAAGTCGTTGAACATTGCTGTTTGTTAAGTCGTATACTTTTTAAATAAGATTGAGTCGTTTGTATTTTGTTAAGTCGCGTACGACTTATGGTAAGGCGTAAGTCGGTGCCGACTTAAGAGTTGTACAGATTTGTGTTGTAATTTGTAACTTCTATAAATAGGCCGGTGGTGCCATTTGTAATAGGTTGTTGATTTTGAATAAAATTTCCTTTGTTAGCTTTGTGCTTTCATCCAATTGGTAGTCGAGTGTGATCTCCTATCTCCACCTTCGGTCAATCGAGTGCGCTCGATTCAACGATCGTGAAGCCAATTCGCGGCATCAAGTGCGCTTGATCAACGCTCGAAGAATTGTAGATCTCTCTTCACGGTATCGTGTGCGATCAACGTGTCAGAGATAGCTAGAATTCGGCATCTTCGGATCAACGAATTTGGGCATTTCAGTATTTCTCAATCCACCGATTGCTACGTTCATCGTATCATCAATTTTGTATTCCGCCGTTGCATCAGTATTGTATTACTCCAGGAAGTTGATTACTTGAAATATGATAACTGTAACAACCAGAATATTGATCCACATACAAGGTAAGTAATAGTATAAGTGGTTATGTAGCACTGGAGCATAAATATTTGATTACTGGAATATCAAAATAGGTACATTAAGATGGGCAAAGCTCTGTAAAGCTCTGGAAGGAGCATCTTTTACTCCTTATGTGAATGGTATGTTTACACACTAAATAAATAAATACATATTCATTGGATAAATTTAAAGCATGGGTATTGATGTGATGAATTAATATTATATGATATATACAGGGGTTAAGAAGACCCGGCTACATTGGCTGCTGATGTTGGAAATAGCTGGAGGACAACATGTGATATTGAAGATAATTGGAACAAGTACAAATTTTCAAACACCAGTGAATCTGTATTTTCTGTCCAGTTAACCAAAAAAATAAAAATAAAGCTTTAACTCTCTTCTTGTTTAAAGGTATGACATCAAGAGCAGATGAGAATGATAAATAGGCAAGCTATGCTAAACCAGGAGGATGGAATGGTAACGACAATCTCTGCAGCATTAAAATTGGACTAGATTAACATCTAATTCATATGTATAATACATATCTTCATTGTTATTTTATGATATGCAGATCTAGATATGCTTGAAGTAGGAAATGGAGGGATGACAACTGAAGAATACTGCTCCCATTTCAACATTTGGGCTTTAGTTAAGGTACATCTAAACATAATGTTACATACGTTTGTACCTATATAACAAAGAATGTTCAATGCAAATTGCTAATGCTTGAATTTTACTTTCATTGAGCTAGATATTTGTATGGCATAAAGCAGCCATTCCTCACAAAAAAGCAAAAGATGAACCCATAAAAACTATTTCTTAAAAGGATGTTGAGCATGTGAGATAAATAAAATCTTTGATCAATTTTTTTACAAAAGTATTATGAGAATTAAATATTTAGGGGAAAAATAAGATAACAATAATGCAAAAACTATGCTATATTATTTCTGTAAATTCCAACACCCAACTCATGGTAGATATAATTTATATTTACCCATTGAAAACCAATAACCAATTCAAAGATACTCAGGCTATATCAACCATCACATGTCAAAGAAACAAAATTTAACTTAGTTTAGTAAATGATACATGAATCAATTTATAATGCTGCAATGAAGACTGAAACGATTTACAACTCCGAAACCAGAAAAAGAGGCAGGCCCAAAGCTTAAATTTATTTTTATTAGCAAAATTATTCTTGTAAAAGAGCTATTTTGATAATACATTTTTTCGCAATAGTAACATAAGCTTCAGTTCAACATGTAAATCGATGTCAACCAAGATTACTTAAAAAAGATTGCTTGTTAACAGAAAATATTGCTGTAAACATACATACTATTGATATTATATATAAAGGTAATTATTCAGAGAAGTTGAAAGTTTAAATGTCTATTGAGGGACAATTTTAGTTTCAAAGGATTGATAATTTTTAAAAATAAGGCTGAGGTATAAGGTTGCTTCCATATTTTCATCTTCTTAATCATTAGAATTAAAATCAGTTGAAGCGGGCAGGACATCACGAGGTTAGAATTAGAAAGTATGCACGGGAATAAGAGCAGTATGGGTTACGGCAACAAACGATGGGGCAGACTAAGCTTCTGAATGCAATTGTAGGGAACGTATATCATCGGGATCTTTTGCACTATGACCGTTCCCCATAGTAGCCTCATTTTGCTGGGAGTGCACTACCGCATAAGAATGAGCAGCAAGGTGTACAAGCCTCTTAGGAATATGAGAACATGCGGAAGAGTAGATGCCTATCCATGAGAGGCACGAAATAAAACTATAGTAAGAGCCAGCGCATGCAGAGGGCCATATCAATATGTGCACATAACTGTGCATGCCTGGACAAAACCAACTGAGCTACTGGACTATTTGACTGAGACCTGGTTGGACATTAGCAGGCTCATGCAACTGGACAAGATCAGGAGGAGTAGCTGTAGATGCAGGCAGCGTATCAACTTGGACTGCTAATTTTGCAGCAGGGAGAAGAGCATCAGCTTGGTGAGGTAGGGAACCAACTGGAATATGAGTGGAACACTGCATTTAAAATATAACAATTATATTTAGAAATAAACTCAGCTCATACTTTTCAAAACTACATTTCAAAATTCCATAAATCCTAAATTATTTATTTAATAAAACTATAATACATATATTCCAAATCTATAATCACTACTATCGACAAAACTTAATATATTTACTTATAAAATCATTTATAGAAGGAATTAATTTGATTTGGAAACCAATTTTGAAATCGATAAATTATATTAAACTTTCCTTTGTAAATTACTTTTGTTCAAAATGTTGATATAATAGGTAAATACTTGAAATTTCAGTCTACGAAAATCAAAAAAATGGAACCACACTTCGTAAATCAATGAGGCAAAAGAAGCAGCAAGATATTAAAAGAGACGTATAAAATCATTAAGAAAAGGAGGCACCGCCAACAAATCAAAAAATATAGCAAACACACTAAAATAAAGCAATAGAAAAATAATGAACACATGACCAATTCAAGGCAACAAGGTGAGGGATGTAACCAATTTCACGTCTACAGGCAGCAGCTAATAATGTGGTGAAAAAAGAACTCAAGGCACTGGACAAAAATATATAATGTGCATGACCTTATTTCGTGTAGCAGGGCTAGTGATGCATGAAATAAAATGAAAGTGAACTCACACATAAGCAAAAAGGCAGCCAACCATAGAATACATGTCAGGAACTTACTAACTATTAATGTAATTGCAGGATTCTCAAGTGACAGGGAAATCAAATACATAACAATGTCAAAGTACTAGGAAAATTGAAGAACATGCCAAGGGAAATCGAAATAACAAAACAGCACTATTTACAAATAAAGATTTGCACTTAGGTCCATGCAAATATTGTCAATTGTGCATAAAAAGGGAAGTGCAAACTAAGGCAACAATTAATGCCAGGGATGCATCCCTACACTACATTACATTGGTCCACTACTGCCTTTATATTCTTCTTCTTTATTTTCAAAATTTTGCTATTTCTTCTTTTTGTATTTTTTTTCAAAATCAGCAACAGTAACAAAATCATATTCTGAATTCCAGTTCTTTTGCAGATGCTCTTTAATAAAAATGACAAAGCTATACCATTGACCATAGATTGTATTAATTTATTTATTAGGTACCATCAAATTATGAAAACGAAAAGTAGTAATTTCTTCATATCTTGATAGTTATTGTTCGTCGCGGTTGCTCAAGGTCAATGGCTAAAGACTTTTTGAAGTCGCTTTCCTCCTGTGTCAAATGGAAACTGGCTGATACAAGCCGATGTTTATGTCATTAACAGTACGTTGCTTGCCTACTTAACACTACGTTTAAAATGAGTTCATCAAATCAATTGAGAATGTTGATTGCCTACTTAACACTACGTCATTTTAGATAAGTTACCGGGCCAACGCTTGCTAGATGAAATCCACTTGTAATAGTTTCTCTAAATTGCAAAACAATGCCTAATTTATTAGGTACATGAAATATTTATACCTTTTTAGTATTATATCTGGTTATAAATACCGGTTACTAGGTTAGCATTTAGCAAGCAATATCTGCGAGTAGTTATCTGCCATGGAGACTAAAAATGAAGCCAGTAACAGTGAAAAGCTTATGCAAGCTCAAACACTTCTGTGGATTCATGTTATGAAATTCGTAGACTCCATGAGTTTAAATTGCGCAGTGGAGCTAGGCATCCCTCAAGCTATCCACCTCCATGGAAAACCAATCACCATTAAAAACCTTCTCTCTTCATTGTCAATTTCCTCTTCTAAAGAAACTCATATGTATAGCCTCATGCGCATATTAAGCCATTCAGGTATTTTCACCCAGGTTCGAAGTGTAGAATCAGAAGAGAAATATGCATTCACGTTAACTCCAGTATCTAGTCTTCTTATTGAAAACAATGATTTCAACTTATCCGGTTTCTCACTGCTATTGCTGCATCCTGTTATCATGAATCCATTTCATTCAATGAGTGCATGGTATAAAAGCAAAGAAAGTCCCACCCCCTTTCATACGTTACATGGTTGCAGTTTTTGGGAGATGACTGAAATGAATTCAGAGTTAAGTGAACTGTTCAATGAAGCAATGGCGAGTGATGCTGAGTTTGTGATGGACGTACTTCTCAACGAGCACGGGCATTGACAAGGCAAAAAAAATTGTATCTTTTATCCGGATTTCAATCTACGTTATTACACTCAACAGAAACAAGTGACGCAAAGAAGAGGACGACAGTCAATTATAGTGCGACCAATAATTAACAATATATATGACTCTAGATATGAAATTAACTAGGTATGAAATTAATTATGCTGTAGAGATCTATGTACTAAAACAATTGTAATAACATAAATATCCAATTCATTACCTTCAATTTTTCGAAAACCCTAGTTTCGATCCAAATTGGAGAAGCCCTGATTCGATCGAGAAGACGGCAGCTTCAATTTTTCGAAAACCCTAGTTTCGAGCAAAGAGCAGGAGCAAAGAGAACGAGCAGAGGAAAGAGGAAAGAGCAGGATCAAAGAGAACGAGCAGAGGAAAGAGGAAAGAACAGGAACGAAAATAAAAGGGCTTATGAAAAAACATTTTGGCCGTTGTAATTTGCGAGTAGAGTAACTTGACTGTGCACCTTTTACAACGGGCAATTTATGACCGTTGTAAAGTTGTCATCTATTACAACGGGCCTGAATGGACCGTTGTAATAGATAGCTATTACAACGGGCAACCAATGCCCGTTGTAAAAAAGCGGTTGTATATGGCATCTTTTACAACGGGCCTGAATGGACCGTTGTAATAGTCTTCTATTACAACGGGCAACCAGTGCCCGTTGTAAAAAAAGCGTTGTAAAAAGCCTGTTTTGTAGTGGTGAAGATTCGTGTGACGTGAATAGGGGCAGTAAGGTGTAAACCCATTTTTAATTTTAATTCTATGCATGTATGTATGTATGTATGCATGCATATGTATGTATGTATGTAGTTATTAGAACTGATAATAGCAGTAAGGTATTTTCAAGTTTATTTATTAAGTTTTGTGTGTATATATATACATATGACAGAAAAAGAAAAATGTATTAAGGTGGTTAACTTATTTAATTAGCTTATTTAATTAGGTTAGTTACTAAAAGAATTATTTATCATGAAGAAATTAATTTAATTAAATTATTAGTTAGTTAAAATTGTTAAAAAGGATAAATTGACTGTTCGATTATTTAAAATGTTAATAAAACGTATAATGTTTGTACAAGGTCCAAAATCGCGAAGAAATAGTCGAGATGGATCGGATTGCAAATAAGAAGTCAAAGGTGAGTTAATCTCACTCTTCTGGATTTCTATTTAAATTTAAATGGTTAAATTTAAATAATTGGTTGAATGATTGAATGACTGGATGTGATAATATATATAGTAGTGTATATATATATATATTGGAGTGATTGATTTCCCGCATTATATAGCAGATGAGACCTGTGACGCCCCACCTCTATGCTCATAATAACAAAGGTTATTATAAGGAATAACGTCTGCTATTGCGAAGAATAAGGCTTGTTAGAAGCGACAATCCGTAAGTTATGCCTTAGACGAGTATTGATTACATCGATAGGAGTTGTGTAAATTACTCCCAAAGATATATATTCAATCCAAATCTAAAACGAAACTACGGTGGCTTAAGAAAAATTCAGAACAACTCATAATAACAACAACACTGATAAATATAATCACATCAGAACAGAAATATCCGATATATAGCGGAAGACTAGTCTAGAAACATGCTACAACATCGATAGTTCACAAGAACCAAATGTACATATACATAGGTATCAACATACATGGGACGATAGTCAATGCACAAAGAAGAAACACCTAGAAGCTAGACAAAAGATGGAGTGAAATCCCAAAAGCTGAAGCAGCAACAGAATCAGAGATAACGACTAACCTGAAATAACTCGGTCCGACCCGAGTATTATTTAAAAGAAAATAATAAACGGATCAATCTAATTTAAACTTCATAAATAAGTGTATATTAAACAACACTTAAGCAAATAATTATAGTCTCGAACGAGACTATACAACATAAATAATCAACATAGTTCAAATGAAGAAATCTCAATTTAAACTCCATCAAAATCAGCTTTTAAATTCCCAATTGAATTCAAAACAGCAATATGCAAAATTATAATCTCGGATGAGACTATACACAAAATTATAATCTCAGATGAGACTATACACAAAATTATAGTCTCGGGTGAGACTATACAACATAGTAATCAGCATAGTTTAAAGGAAGAAATCCCATTAAACATCCTCAAAATCAACTTCCAAATTCACAATTGAATTCAAAGCAGTATTACGCAAAAATCTAGAAATCAAAATAAGATAACTAGAAAATCAACATAAAAGATGGATCGATCCCAGCAGATGGCGAGTTTTAGCTACGCCGCACGTGCATCTCAGATGGCCGAAGCCTACCAAGTACTATAAATTTTTGGCGCCCATCAGATGACCCGAAGATCCGCAGAGTGACCCGAAGGTCTAGTACTAGTAATTGACCCGAAGGTCCATCAGATGACCCGAAGGTCCAGCAGAGTGGCTCGAAAGCCCAACAAAATCATCAGAATCATCAAATAGCAAATGTTTCAATTAACGATTCCGGAATTAACCGAAATAGTAAAAGTGTGGTTCCATACTCTGCACTTTTGCTAAATCGTTTAAATCTCTTCATCGTTTCCTTGAAAGTGCAAAATTGTGTATTTTATAAAAATAACATTTTACGTTCTCAAACGGACAAGTCCAGAATTAAACGAATCAGTAAAAGTAAGGGTTCATAGTCCTCAATTTTGCTGAAGCATTTAAATCGCTTCCTCATTCTTTTGATAACGCAAACTGTAAAAAATTTTGGAAACAATTTTTATTTTAAAACGATTTTTAAAACACGTGATTAAAACAGCAACATCTGTAGCAATTTCGACAAAGAAATTGCGCTTCACAAAACACCATAAAAACGGATATCAAATCAGCGTTGCGGGATAACCGCTAAAAAATTCACTTTAAATTAACGGTTACTGACGTTAAAATAATAGTAATTTTTATTCACCAAAAATGCTGACAAAACAATACGCTTCAAACTTATAATACCGATGTAAAAATTCCGTTATAAAAACAACGGCAACAAAATACGTTTTAAAATGTAACACCGGTTCAAAATACTTTAATGCAGTAACGTGCAACTCCCAATTGCACGCACACTACGATATAAGCAAAACAAATCTGGAACTACTTCAAGCACGAACAAATAATAAGAAAATTTGCACGCTATACGTGTAATAACTTTGTTACGCAAAGTAAAAGTGAAAATGCAGGCAAGTCTTTATACGCAAGTAAAATAGTGTGCAGGCCTGAGTTACCAAGTTTTAACACGTTGCTACTTGTAATACTCTTAGCAACTATATATAGTAACTAATAGTTTGGCATTTCTCTGTTATACTAGCCTGGACTCACAACTTTTAGCATGCAATTTAATAAGTATACTAGCCTGAACGTTTTCAAAGCAAGTATATAAACTTGGAACACTAAACTTTTGCATGTAAAAGAAATTAAACAAACAAGACCTGTGACTCATCTTTCATTATTGGCATGCGTACATAAAAATTGCAACCCACTTTTCACAAAAGCAAATGATAACAACCCTTTACACACGCAAGAATTGAAGTGCCAGGAAAAATGTTTGTATACTACAATTTGTACTCTCATCAAAAAAAAGTTTTTCACTCACACCAGTATGTTACATGCACACAAGATGGATGCATGCACACAAAATGAAGTAACAAAATTTGAAACCTGGGCAATGCCAATTTGCACGAAAAATGACTTAACTGACTAATGTGAACTTACACATTTTCGTGCAATATTTTCACACTCGACAATAATACGACCTGGCACTACAACTATATGCTTGCATGCAAGCAACTATTTAGACAAAAATATATTTTTGACCTGAAACTCACTTTTATGCACGTATGCTTTTTGACATTAGTGGTACCCAGATAGGATATCTAGTGGAGTATCCACCAAATTATTATATTCCTACTGTGCCTTCAGCTAATTTAGACTTAATTCACAAGGTACTTACTGTGCTTGTTCAGTAATCCACATAGTTCTAATAAAGAAGATTGTTATCAACCCAATTAGTTGCCTCATAAGTCATTACACTTTGCTACTCTTATAAGAATGTAACTTATATAAAAAACAAAACTCATACCAAAATAAGAAAACAGCTATGAACCAATGGACTGGGGTCTGAGCCTACTCATAAACACGGCTGTAACAAATGTTCACAATTATGGAATATACAATATAGCAGTTTTGGACCTATCCTGTTAAATGCCGAAGTTGAACAATTACACAATATACACGTTATACACGCACTCAAACTAAGAGCATCTCCAACAGGTTGCAAATTCTCGAATCCGCACTCGAAATTAAACCCAACAGAGTGCGAGAATGTACAATAGTGCAAAAAGTAGGGCCTTCGGGCTGAGAATTTACAATAGAGTGAGGCGTCTGTTCAACAGGCGCTTGTTGTCAGGCGTCTGTTGAACAAACACCTCATTTTCAGGCGTCTGTTCAACAGGCGTCTGGCAACAGGAAACGAGGCGCCTTTTAAACACGGGCGCCTGTTGAACAGGCGCCTGGGCATCAGGCGCCTGTTGAACAGGCGCCTGATGCCCAGACGCCTGTTCAACAGGCGTCTGCCCTCATTTATGTTGTAGAAATGAGGGCTCCAACATTTTGAAGTGTGGATAATCAAATTTCCGCACTCCAAACTATTGAAGATGCTCTAAGTGCTGTCAAAGTTTGCCAAAGTCAAAAAAACAAGTTGAAACAGAAAACAAAATCTCTGGGCACAAAATAAAAATTAGAAATGTGAGTGGTTTCACTCACCTCTAGTTTGATTTGAAATCAGTTAGCACCCAAAATACCAATAGAGAGCAAGAATCCAATGAGCTGCCATTAAAAGCTTTACGTAGTGCTACTTGGAAAAATGAAGACAACTAAAGGATGATCCTACTAGAAAAATGAGCAAACAAAGTTTGCAACATACTTTTCATTTCAATTTTTGTGTATAAGTCAAAGGAATTGATGTGTTGGTAAGAATTGTACAAAGGCATTAAAGGAAGAATGTGCTCTGCAAAGGAGTACACCACTAGCTTTCATGATGGCACAAAAGCAAGGCTACACACTTTTGTTTTATAAATTAGTGTGACGGCAATTGTGTATAAATTGCTTTATAAACTTTGGTGATACTTGGCCTTACACGTGAAGGCAAAATGAAAATATAACACAACTTAGTTATAATCAATGCAACAAGCAATTTGCAATACATTTTCAACGTGCACCACTTATAAATATTAACTGACTTTTTAACAAAATTTTCTTTGCAAATTAATTTTTCAAACTTCAATCTAAAATTTCTATTTAAAATATTTATTACGACGGTAATTCAAAAATCATGGTCGTTACAAGACCCTATGCGCCGCATAATAGCGGATGAAATTTTATTAATCCCATATACCGTGATATTCCACATCGAAGTGGAATTGGTATTGTGCTAACATTTGTGGATGTAGGGAAACAGGTTGGAGGGATCCAACTGGATTCCTCAAAAATTTATTTAGATTGTTTAATATTTTGTGTTATGGATATTTGATATTCTGTGATTAATTATATTGATAATTGGAATATTAAATGCTATGTTTTGTTTGAGTATATTTCGGTGCACGGAGTTACCAAAATATATAGAATTGGATTTTTGAAAAGAAAATAAAGGAGTGAATTTTTAAGTAAAATAATTATAGAGAATTTGAATAAATTTAAGAATGAATTGGAAAAGAATAAAAGTGATTTTAAAATTCTAATAAATAAAATTCCGAGCATGGAAGAGGGAATTTAAATAAACAGAGGAATAATGAATTTTAAGACTTAAGTGATATTATTTAAAAGAAATAAGAATTTATTTTAATTCAAGGTTTAAATTTAATCAAAAGGAAAAAGAAAGAATTCGAGGAATTTGGAATTTAATTTTCAGTTTAAAGATTTTAAATCATAATAAAGAAATAAAATCTGAAAGTTAATGGATTTTGAGATAAATGGAGTAAGTAAAGAAATTTATTTCAAAGTGAAGTAAATTGGAAATCAATTTGAAAATTTATTTAAGCGTTTGGAAATTGGAATTTTAAAGGAAGATGAGACTATGGAATTTATAAACTGGTTTATAAAGGTGAAGTAATATATCAGTGGATACTTGGAAAAATAAATTCACAATGTGAATTTATTAAGGAAATGGGTAAATTTGGTTAAAAATAAATAGTGATTTTTTTTAAAAGATGTGAAAAAGAGGTGTATTTCCCTGGATAGCCAAGTACGTTTTCAAAGCAAATTTTTAAGTACAAGTGAAAGGTGTTAAAAGTGGTTGTAAAAATATGTTTTAGAAAATTTATTATTCTTAAATGTTTAAATTTTAAAGCAAGTATTTTTCAAATTTATTTTAGGTAGTAATTATTTAAAGATGACTTGGTATTATGTTTTAAAAGATAAAAATCTAGTTTTATATTTTATTAAGTAGCTTTATTTTAAATATTCTTAAAGTATAAATTTTTGAATAAAGTATTAAAGTAGTTTTTAATTTAAAGTATATTTTATAATAAAGTATTTCTAAATTATTTTTAAAATCTAAAGTGTTTGTGCTTGGTGATTTCAGTGGAGATAGAAAATATTTGGGGATTGTACTCCGTGAGAGAAAGGTGGTTTTTGAAACCGTTTTCAAAAGGGTTGAAAATGGAAATATATCTTACGAAGATATTTGTGAGGTAAATAAATAATTTGGAGAATTATTTATTTTGATGGATGTTTGTGAATGTTAATTGATAGTTAAATAACCGACTATCAATATTGGCCAATGCGTCGATCGTTTCGAAGAGACCGGGATCAGGATTTATTTCCCGAAAACCACTTCTATCCGGTTTGTACCTTTTCATGGGAAAAACGAGTTTGGAATCGAAGATGGAGCAGAGAAGTGCAAGGGCTAATCGCTACTAATCCTGAGGATGGTTCCAAAATGGATGTAGTAGGAATAGTGCCTTCGGTTCCGTTCGGACCCGGGACGGACTTGTATGGATGTATGATTTCAGAACATCGTCAGGTGGACGATGAGCATTCTAAGTGAAACGGTTCTAAAAAGGTAACGCTTTGCCTCGAACCTCATCAACCGGGAATGACTGAAAATTAGGGGTTATGCAGCAAGGCTATGTGGGTAGCACCCATTAGGGTGAGGTCATCCCTGTCTAGATGTCCCTTTTATTTCGGCTTAGTGGTGCGGTTGGTGATCCCAACTGTGGGGTGATCTTACTCGGAATTATCCAGTAAAGGGTAGTTACGGTCTTGTGTTGCAAGGGATCGGGCGTGGTCCTCGGTACGCTGATCTAGACCAGGTACTGTGACAGGTGATACCCCAGTGCCTAGTCATTAGTTGGAAATCCATTCTCCCTACGTGCCTTTACGGTTTTGTTTGTATACCTATTAGCTGGAATTTAATAGATGTAACAATTTCAGTTATTTGAATAAGTATTTGTATATAGACACTATTATAATATCAGACGGATTTGATAAAAAAGTGTTTTGGCTATCGTAAGGTAAAAACCCGACATGTTTATTTGTGGCGTGGTCTTACGAGATGCTTTTGATTTCAAATGGTTTGGAAAACATTAATAATCCAATTGAGTGTGTTTCCTCACGCTGGTTTTCCAGACTGACTCGGGTGTTATTTTATTATAATGCTCAGGTTAGACCGAGTATTATAGATTACAGGAAAGGATGCTGTGAGCTCAGGAGACGAGCTGGATGTCGATACGTACTTGCTTTAAATATTCCGATGTGTATCATAACTGGTATAGTCATCTTGTGAGGACAAGTTATTATAACTGTCATGAATTGTGATGTTGGTTGTATTGTACTCTGATGTTGTATTCTGATGATGTATGTATAAACAGATATAGTTTCTTTCTGTAAAGATCAGTTATTATCTATTATATTTTATTCCGCTGCGATGTGAGATTCTGTTGTGTTGCTTTCTTTTCTTTTACCTCCTTCTTCTTCTAATCCTAATGGTTTGATTTTTCGGGTATGAAAAATCGTGGTCGTCACAGAATGACTTTAGCCCAATTTACTCGTTGGGAGGAGTAAATGGCATAGAGTGCTTGAAAGTCTCTTTTGTAAACCTTCTTGTAATTCCCGGTACGATGTTGAATAGATCGGATTAGAGCATGATAAAGAATGCGCGCCTTTGGTCGCAAGGCAATGGATTTAAGATAGGTCAAGTCATCGGAGAGAAATCTACGGAGGACTTCATCTCTATGTCCATGTTGACATCAATGTCGTTGATATCGGCTCCATCGGATGGACAACGGATGACCAAGTCGTCGAAGAGGGAGATAGATGCGGATGCCGTAAACTAACGTCCAAATGCAGTCATCTTTATTTCTTGGATCTTGGTGATCCAGTTTCATGTTTGCGAAGAATAATTTGACAAGAATGGGGTAAATCTTGACATTATTAGCATCGAACCCAATCAAGCTATCAATACCGCTAGCTTCGGCAGTTTCACGGACGGTATGGGCATTGAAATCAGGAAATTTGACGTAGGAGCCATAAAAAATCCTTGAGCTCTTTATGGCATTGAACCGAGTAACCACAATGTCGTCATAAAGCCATGATTTTATTTGACTTTCTAATGGTCCGGTGGAGGATTCTCTTGCTCTCTTAGTTCTTGGGGCTATTTAATTGATTAGATTTGAGATTAAAAAAAATGATTTGAAGGAATATGGAGGCTAGGGTTTTGGTTGCTGAAGAGGTAAGGGTTTGATGAAAAAGAAGATGATTATATAGGGTTGGTGAAAAGGTGGGTTGGTGAAATGTGCAGAAAGATTTTAAAAAACCAAAAATATACGAACCAGTCGACTGAATTGGTAGGGTCAGTCGACTAATATGTTGGAAAATCTTTCCATCAAATTTTCAATGCAAAATTGGCACATTCAGTCGACTGAGTTTATAAGGCCAGTCGAATGTTTTCTGAAAAAAAATATATGTATTCATGAACATTTAGTCGACTGCAACTATATTTCAGTCGACTGATGTGCAGGAAAATTTAGGCCTCAACTTTATAACTAAAAATCAAGCTTTTCAGTCGATTGGCTGTATGAGTTCAGTCGACTGAATCTGTAGTTTAAAAAATGATCATATGAAGTTTTAATCGACTGTTTTATCCTACTCAGTTGACTGAAATCATGCTTTTTTATGAGCTTAGCCTATGTACTAAAGGTTTTTCTGTAACATAATTAAATATATATACTTATCAAAACAAAAATAGATCATTATTTAATAGTGAAAAATATAAGATATACAAAATTAAATATACAACAAAATAAAAGAAGTCTTAGTTTTTAGAAGAGTTTGAATCATCAGAACGTGGTTCAACCTTCGTAATTCTTTGTAATGGATGGATCAGTGACCAAACATTAGTACATTCCCAGGAGTTTGGTGACACCTGAGCACGTTTGGGGCTTCGTTCCCAAGAGTTCAGTGGCACTTGAGGACGTTGTGGTGCTGGTTGATGGACGCATTGTTTTGATGATGACCCGCAAAGCTTCAAAGCGACTTGTTCTATAAAGCTTAAGCGTTTAGCATTAACTTTCTGCTCATAGTACATTTCACGTTGAAGTTACAGAGTCTCTCTTTGGTATTGGTGAATATCATCAATTTTATCTTTAGTGCATGGAGAGCCAAAATGTAAGTTACGTTTAGCTCGCTTCCCCTGTGGCGTATATCCAGTGTGATGTGTTGGAGACGGTGTAATCTTAACTGGAATATATACAGGAGTGGAGTTGTTGGAACTTTTTGATGATTCGAAAGTGGGAGTGCTGAAAACAATAGAAGACTGATTTGATCCTTCTTGTGAAGAAATTATGAAGTTTGTATAAAAAATTTAAAAATATTGAATTAAGAAGATATAATGCAAGAAATTATGAAGAAAAAGCTGAGAGGGAAGCCTTTATATACTGCGAAGATACACTAGTTTCAGGTTGAAATAACCTAAGAAGCAAATTGATTGAACGTTTATGGCCAAAGAAAAAATTGGAGGTAGATAAACATAAGAAATACTGACTGAATAGGTAATTTGAGGTAGGTAATAGTTGTTAAACCAAGAAACAACGTAGCAAAATGGAAATGCATATAACTTCCTTACCAGTGACCAGAGATTGAGTGCCGACAGCTTAAGTTTTGAAAAAAAAAAAATTGAACAAAATTTTTATTGTCAAAAATTTATAAAATAAATTTTAATTATAAGTCTTGCAAAGATATTATAGCTAATTCTTGACTTAATTTAATAAAAGTATTTTCATTTATAGGTTTAGTAAATATATCATCCAACTGATTTTCTGAAGATACAAATTCTAATGAAATATTGCCTTTCTCTTTATTGTCTCGTAGAAAATGATGTCTGATATCTATATGTTTAGTTCTAGAATGATTTATTGGATTTTTTGATAAATTTATCGCACTTTTATAATCATAGTAAATTGTTGATATAGGGAGATTTATTCCAAAATCCTGAAGTGTTTGTTGCATGTAGATTACTTGAGCACATGCCAAAGCAGCGGAGATATATTTTGCTTCACATGTCAAAAGTGAAATGTAATTTTGTTTCTTACTAAACCAAGATACTAAAGATCGTCCAATAAAGTGACAAGTACCACTAGTACTCTTTCGATACGTTCGACATCCTTCAAAATCAGCATCATTACTTGATACTAATTCAAAAGGACATTCTTTTGGATAGAAGAGATCGTAGTCTTTAGTCTTGCTTAGGTATCGCAACATTTCCTTCACTGCCTGCAAATGTGATTTTTTGGGATTTGCTTGAAACCGTGCGCATAAGCATACACTCATCATTTTGTCTTGTCGACTAGCAATTAAATACAGCAATGAACAAATCATACTACGATATAGTTTTTGGTCAATAATTTTTCCATTTTCATCTCTATCGAGATGTAATGTAGTACTCATAGGAGTTGGTTTAGTAGAAGTGTTTTCCATACCAAATCGTTCAGTGATATTATTATAGTATTTTTCTTGATCAATAAAAGTTCCATTCTTTAATTGTTTAATTTGTAAACCAAGAAAATATGAAAGTTCTCCAATGTGAGACATTTCAAATTCTTTTGTCATAATTTCTAAAAATTCTTGACATAAATTTTCATTTGTAGAACCGAAAATAATGTCATCTACATATATTAGAATTATTAAAATATCATTTTTATCTTGTTTTATAAATAAAGTTTGATCCACATTTCCAATTTTAAAACTAGAACTTATAAATTAATTTTTAAGACGGTCATACCAAGCATGAGGTGCCTGTTTTAAACTGTATAAAGCCTTTTTTAATTTATAAACATTAACTGAAAAATTTTCATATGTGAATAAAGGAGGTTGTTCTACATATACATTTTCTTTTATAAAACCATTTAAGAAAGCACTTTTTACATCCATTTGATATAGTTTGAAGTTATTAAAACATGCATAAGCTAATAAAATACGTATAGCTTCTAGACGAGCTACTGGTGCAAATGTTTCATCGTAGTCCATTCCTTATTTTTGGTTATAACCTTGAGCAACTAGTTAGCTATATTTCGAATAATATTTCCTTGCTCATCGACTTTATTTTTGTAAACCCAGTTTGTACTGATAACCGATTGATCACTTGGTCTAGGAACCAAGTCCCAAACGTTATTACGTTCAAATTGATTTAATTCTTCTTGCATAGCTATAATCCAGTAATTATCAGTTGATTCTTCTTTATCATTTTTAGGTTCAATATTTGAAAGAAAAGCTACGTGACCCATTTGTTTTAGTTGATTTCGAGTTTTTACATTGGTATTTATTTCTCCAATGATATTTTCAGCAAGGTGATTTCTTAGAAGTCTTGGTGGGGATCTTATTTCATTATTATTTGGTAAATTATTGTCTGTATTACTTTTAAAATCATCATCCAAGTCATTTGCTTTAGAAATAATTTCTTCATCTTCTATTTTATGGTTAACTTTGAAATTTTCATCAAATGACACATGAAGTGTTTCTTTGATTATTTTAGTTCTTTTATTATAAATTTTATAAGCTTTGCTTCGTTTCGAATATCCAATGAATATTCCTTCATCAGATTTTGGATTGAATTTACCAAGCTTATATTTTGTATTTAATATAAAACATTTTGAAGCAAATACTTTAAAATATGATATGTTAGGTTTTCTTTCATTAAAAAGCTCATATGGTGTATGTTTAGTTAACGGTTTGATGGAAACTCTAATTAAAACATAACAACCAGTTGCTACAGCTTCTGCCCAAAAATGTTTTGGTAGAGTACTTCCATTTAATAAAGTTCTAGCACATTCTTGATGTGTTCTATTTTTCCTTTCTATAACTCCATTTTGTTGTGGAGTTCTAGAAAATGAAAAATCATGAACAATTTCTTTCTTATTACACTAATTTTCAAAAGATTCATTTTCGAATTCACCACCGTAATCGCTCCGAATATTTTTAATTTTCAAATTTTTAATATTTTGAATTTTTTTAGCAAATGTTTAAAATTTTCAAAAGTATCACTTTTATTTTTCAAAAATATTGTCCAGGTATATCTTGAAAAATCATCTACTATTACAAAAACACATCTATTATGGTTTATAGACTGAACTTGAGTTGGTCCAAAAAGATCCAAACGTATTAACTCAAGTGGTTATAATGTAGAAATCATTTTCTTTAATTTAAAAGAAGATTTTGTTAATTTTCCTAATTGGCAAGCATCATAAATAATTTTTAGTTTGAAATTCATTTTTGGTAGACCTTTAACTAAATTGTTTTTAGATAATTTGTTTATTGCTTTAAAATTTATATCTCAAAATCTTTTATGCCATACCAAGGATCATTTTCTTTGGCTATTAGACACATATTTGTGTTATGATTGGCTTTAATATTTAATATATAAATATTTCTTTCTCTGGTTCCTTCAAATATAAGATTATCATATTGATCAAATATGTTGCATTTATTTTTTGAAAAAGTTATATTAAAACCTTTATCACATAGTTAACTTATACTTAGAAAATTATGTTTTAAATTTTTAACCAATAAAACATTTGTAATAAGAGGTAAGTTAGATGTACCATCACTGCTCACATCGCCTTTACTGATGATATAGCCTTTGGAATTATCTTCAAATGTGACAGATCTTCCATCTGAGTAGATAATGTTGGCCAGCATATCTTTGTTTCCTGTCATATGTTTTGGGCAACCACTGTCTAGTATCCACTTTCCTCTTTTCTTAGTTGGTACCTGAAAAAAATATACGAATGACGTTGGTACCCACCTTTTATTAGGGTCCTAAGAGTTAGATCTTAGGAAGCCAAACCCAAGAGGGTTTAGAATTCCCTTTATAAGTAAAATCTTTATTTTTATGAACTGTATTTATAACAGATCTAATATATTTATTTCTGATTAAATTATAATTGGTTTTTGGTACCCAAATTTTTATAGTATTTGTGTTACCAATTTCTTTCTTTTGAGTGAGAACCTTCGGTTTTGGTTTTGGTTTTGCTTTTACAAAATTGTTATGTAAATTGAAATTTTTATATGATATACTATTCTTCTTTGATCTAGTCTTTGAAGAATTTTTATATCCTAATCCATTCTTATTTGTAGTAGTTTGAGAATTACTAATAATTTTAGAAAGATTATCTCTTTCTTTATTAAAATTAGTTACATTTTTAGTGATATCCTTCAACTCAGTTTTGAGACTGGTATTTTTCAATTCAAGAATTTTGATATTTGATTTTAAATCATGATTTTCTGAAGCTAATTCCATATTCCTTTCTTTTTGCACTTCTACTTCATTTGATAGCATATTAAGTTATGAAGAAACGTTAAACAAAGATTCTTGTGTATTAACAAGTTCTTCTTCTGCGATTTTCTTTTCATCTCTTAGCATATCAACTTCTATTTCTGTTCTGTTTAATTTTTCTAGTGCATCTTTATACTTCCTTTTAACTTCTTTGAGTTTATCTAATAGTTCTGAATTTATATCAACTAAATCATCAAAAGTTAAATCACTTACATCGTTAGTCGAAGCCATAAAAATAGATGTTGGCTTGTTCAGAATCATTATCTGTGTCACTATCTGATGGTGAAGACGATTCCGAATCATCCCATGTAACAGAGAATGCTTTCTTCTTTTTGTACTTGTCCTTCTTATCCTTGAACTGTCTTTCTTTCTATCAGGACAGTCTTTCTTCATGTGACCCTTTTTATGATATTCATAACATTCGAGATTTGAAATTGGCGGTTTACTAGAATTTTATCTTCTGTTGTTTCCAAACTTTTTGTTCTTTCTAAATTTTAAAAACTTTTTGAAATTCTTTGCAATCAATGCAATGTTATCTTCATCTGAATCTGAATCTTCTTGTTCAGCTTTGAAGCCAAATTTTTTTTGTCTTAGGCTTGATCTCGTATTGCCTACAAATTAACTTTGTATGACATGAGGTTTCCAATTAACTCTTCAGGTTTGATGGTAGAAATGTCATTAGCTTCTTGAATAGCTAAGACTTTCCGTTCCCATTCATCCGTTAAAGAGTTTAGAATTTTTGAGACAATATCAAAATCTAAATTTTTTTCTCCTAGTGTCAATAGTGAATGATGTATGTCTTGGAATCTAGAATACATGTCATTTATAATTTCATCTGGTCTCATTCTGAAATTTTGGAACTGATTTTTGAGCATAGAAATCATGCTTTGTTTAACTTTGTTAGTTCCTTCATGTGTGACTTTAAGAGTTCCCCAAATTTCGTAAGCAGTTGTACACATGCTAACTCTAATAAATTCATTTATCTTAGGCATAAAATAACATATTTATGGATTTTGCATTCGATATAGTATCTAACTTTTGTGTATTTGACCATTCTACAAATGGTGTAGTGGGTATAGTGTATTCACTTTGAGTGATATTCCAGGTTTCTTATCCATTTGCTTGCATAAAAATTCTCATTTGAGTTAACCAATAATTGTAATTTAATTTATTAAATAGTGGTGATCATGTAGTGGATTGACCTTCAACAAAACTTCTGTTAGTATTATTTTCCATATTAACTGAATATCAAATAATTGTTTTATGGTTAAATGATGAACTTGCTCTAATACCAAATGAAAGAGCTGCTAAGGATCATAATATGGAATAGTAACTAAGTTATCTATGTGTTTAGTTCTAGAATGGTTTATTGGATTTTTCGATAAATTTATCGCACTTGTATTATCACAAAAAATTGTTGAATTAGAAAGATTTATTCCAATGTGTGAATAAAGAAGGAGTCAAGGACTAGATGTAGAACGGGAGTTTGAACCAGTATAAAAATCCCTAGTGTCATGTACTTTACTATTTACTTTTTATATTCATATTCCACACTAGTAGATAACTTAGATTATATTCCATATTACAATCCTTAGCAGTACTTTCATTTGGTATCATAGCAAGGTCATCATTTAACCACAACATAGTTATTTGATATTCAATTAATATGGAAAATAACACTAACAGAAGTTTTGTTGAAGGTCAATCCACTTCACGACCACTACTATTTAATGGTTTAAATTGCAATTAATGGTCAACTCGAATGAGAATTTTTATGCAAGCAAATGGATATGATACTTGGAATATCGCTCAAAGTGAATACACTATACCCACTACACCATTTGCATAATGGTCAAATACACAAAAGTTAGATGCTACATTGAATGCAAAAGCCATGAATATGTTATTTTGTGCCTTAAATAAAAATGAATTTAATAGAGTTAGCATGTGTATGGAGAACTCTTAAAGTCACACATGAAGGAACTAACAAAGTTAAACAAAGTAAGATTTCTATGCTCAAAAATCAATTCCAAAATTTCAAAATGAGACCGAATGAAACTATAAATGACATGTATTTTAGATTCCAAGACATACATCATTCACTATTGGCACTAGGAGAAATTTTTTCAGATTTTGATATTATCTCAAAGATTCTAAACTCTTTAACGGATGAATACGAACGAAAAGTCTCAGCTATTGAAGAAGCTAATGACATTTCTACCATCAAACCTGAAGAGTTAATCGGAAATCTCATGTCATACGAAGTTAATTTGCAGGCAAAGCCTGATCAAGCCCAAGATAAAAAGAATATTTCCTTTAAAGCTGAGCAAGAAGATTTAGATTCGGATAAAGATGACATTGCATTGACTATAAATAATTTCAAAAAGTTTTTAAAATTTAGAAAGAACAAGATGTTTGGAAACAACATGAGAGACAATTCTAGTAAACCGCCAGTTTTGAATCTCGAATGTTATGAATGTCATAAGAAGGGTCACTATAACACCCTTAATTTTATTAACATTATTCAGGAGATTTAATTAGAATAAACTCAATAGAATAGTGTTGATAAGGAGATTGAGGTTGACTAATAAACTATGTGACCGTGCTTACTTAGACAAATGAACTTATAAATGGTTAAGTATTAGGCAATTGAACATATGGGCATTATGGTAAATAGCCGCACATATTTCCCACCCTTATACTATCTCCCTTAGTCATACATTTCATTTTTATCTAAAACAAAAATTTATAACTGTAAGAAAGCAAGGCCGACCATTAGGAAGAAAGAAGAGAAAATCAAATTTAAGCATAGGATTCAAGCTAGAAAAAATTAATCTCAATCAATCATCGATTTCCTTATCCAATCTAAGGTGAATAATAATTCCCACATCTCTATTTTTATTTTATTTTCATGAATCTGTTTGATGATATATATTGATTGATGATATGCTTGATTTATGATTTATATGATTTAAACAAGGATGTTTAAAGGAGATATATATGGTTTTAGGGTAAAACCGAGGTTTAATGATTTTGAAATGCCATGGGAATATTTTATGTTATAGAAAACATGATTTTGGAGTTGGGGTTTAATTTTTATAATTTTCCAAGCCATGTAGAATTAGTTATGAATTTTCAAAGGAAAATATGGTTATTTGGGTTTATAAATTTATTTTGGAAAATATATTAAAAATTTGGGTCTGAAATTTTGATATGTTAGATAGCATGTTTAAAGTGAATTTCTAGAATTTTGGGGGATTTTTACTAAAGTTATTTAAAATTTTGTAAAATTCAATTAAATGTTTACAGCTAGGCGAGTTTGTTATAAAAAGTTTACTTATATTGGCAAAATCAGCTTTTACTCAGAAAAAGGTGGTTTTGCCTTCTTTGGCAATACTTTTGACTTAGACCTTTCGACTTCATTGACCAACAAGGTCGAAAGCAATGGACATGATATCATTCAAGTGGATGTAGAGTTGAACGGTACGGTGTCGAAGGGCTGCTTTCAAAAGGTTGCTTTCGAAGGAGATGGTCCCTTAGTTTACTTTGATTTGAAAAAGAAAATCATTTGCTTATTTTAATAGAGCTTCTGACAAGGTAGAAGGCTATGCATTCTTTCGACAAGGTCGAAAGCTACGGTTTCGAAAGGTTCAACTGTTTTTATAAAATATGAGCCGCTTCCCAAACGTTCCGAAGGGGTCGAAAGCAGGAGCTTTCGACGTTGTCGAAAGGTTCAACTGTATTCCCCAATATTTTATAAAATAAAGAGTGGTTTTGAAAGAGATACTTTCACCTATGACCCAAAGTAATATTTTTAAGTATAAACCCAATGGCTTCGAAAGGTTTGAGTTTCAATGGTTTCGAAAGGTTAGATTTTCAATGGCTTCAAAAGGTTTGAGTTTCAATGGTTTCGAAAGGTTTGATTTTCAATGGTTTCGAAAGGTTTGATTTTCAATGGCTTCGAAAGGTTTGAGTTTCAATGGTTTTGAAAGGTTTGATTTTCAATGGCTTTGAAAGGTTTGAGTTTCAATGGTTTAAAAAGGTTTAATTTTCAATGGCTTCAAAAGGTTCGAGTTTCAATGGTTTCGAAAGGTTTGATTTTCAAAGGCTTCGAAAGGTTTGAGTTTCAATGGTTTCGAATGGTTTAATTTCAAGTGGTTTTGAAGTTATGCTTCCATTCTTATTTAATGATACTTTAACAAGGTCGAATGTTTTGAAAGAAGTGTTTTAAAGTATTAAAAGGGCTGGACCCTATAGTTTTAAAAGATATGATTTATGCTTTCGAATGGGTGGAAAGAAAAGCCTTTGAAGGGGTTGAAAGTAGAAGCTTTCAACGTTGTCGAAAGGTTTCAAAACCCATACTCTAATTTTTAAAGGAAAACCCACAACATTAATGAGGAAGCTCATGGATCTTGTCCAAGGAGGAATGTCTGTGATCGAGTATGCTGCTAAGTTTGATGAGCTATCTCGATATGGTTATGCTTTGCTTGACACTGATGTTAGAAGAAATAAGAGATTCATTAGAGGTTTGAGACCGGAGCTAGGCAGAATGGCTATAACTCATATTAGAGAACCTTTTCGTGCAATGGTGGAGATGGCTGTCCTCCATGAGGAGATGTTTGTTGTTTTAGCTAGGAAGAAGCCAGTTGAGTCCTAGGGTCCTTAAGGAAGGAAAAGGAAATTCTTTAAGAAGAAAGGAGCCCAAAAAGGGGAGGCCACTAATAAGGCAAAGGCTGATTTGGAGTGTTATAAGTGTGATAAGAAGGGCCATTATGCCCACGAGTGCAGAACTGGTGAAGGAAAGAAGCCCGTAGAGAAGAAGAATGTGAAATGCTTCAACTGTGAACAAGTTGGGTATTATAAGAACCAGTGTCCAGAGCCAGTCAGGGAGGACGGAGGGAAGGTGTTTGCTATTGGACCACCCTCTTCTTCTAGGCCTACTGCACCAGTGAAAGGGAAAACTATGATGGAAGGTATACGCTTTTGATTCAGAGTATAACAATTAGGGTACTTTTTGATACTGGTGCATCACATTCATGGATATCTCAGTATTTGGTTGATAGGTTATGTATAGACCCACATACCTTGTTACTTCTTAAGGGTTGCAAATCCAATAGGAGGGTATGCAACTCTTGAATGAGATGCGACCAATTAGAACTTGATTTGCTAGGTCATAAGTTTGCATGCAGTTTGTATATCTTTGATTTCGTAGATTACAGGATCATTTTGGGTATGGATTGGTTGGGTAAGTATAAGGCTAGGATATTTTCCAAGATCAAGAAATATCATTAAGGCGCCCATATAGTCATAACCGAATCATTTCTCAGTGGAGAATTCCAGTAAGAGTGTTTGTGCTTTGTTGAATGCCTTGGAGGTTGGAGAAGACCTTAGTCAGGTTCGAGTGGCAAGAGAGTTTACAGATGTTTTTGAGCCGGTTACTAGATTACCCCCGAAACGAGCAGTTGAGTTTCGGATAGAACTTGTGCCGGGAGCTGAACCTGTCAGTACCCACCTAGTAGGATGACACCGACAGAGATGAAGGAATTGAAGGTGCAGGTAGTGGATCTTGAGGGAAGAAATTTTATAAGACCAAGCAGTTCGCCTTGGGGAGCAGCCGCGGTGTTTGTGAACAAACCAGATGGGTCGTTAAGGATGTGCATCGACTATCGTAAGTTAAATGAAAGGACGATCAAGAATAAGTACCCTCTACCAAGGCTAGATGATCTGTTTGATCAGTTGAGTGGAGCCAGAGTATTTTCCCAATTGGATTTGGTGACAGGGTTCCATTAGTTGAGAGTGGCAGAGGATAGCATTCCTTTGACGGCATTTCAAACTAGGTATGGTTCGTATGGGTGGTTGGTGATGCCATTTGGATTAACAAATGCACCTGCTTTCTTTGTTGATTTGATGAACCAGGTTTTCCAAGAGCACTGGGATAGGTTCGTGTTGGTAATCATAGATGACATTTTGGTGTACTCTTGAAATGACCCTCCTATTTCCACCCTAATTTCATAAGGATTTTTTTTTTTAGGAATGATATATAGATATATCATTCATTACAAATACATTTCCAGGGTCATTTTCTTTCTCCAATAACCAAAATATATCCAGGATCTTTCACAATATAAAAATATTGTTTAAATCTAAATCATCCCTAACATACATATATGAAGATATCTATGTTATATTCTACTAGAATCAGAGTATGTTATTATGTAAGTAGAATTCCTTTTAAATCTATTAAAATGTGATAATTCCTTGAAAAAGAGATTAATTATTGTAATCTGATTTTTGACCATAGAATCCACTGGAAACATGTACTATAGCCTGTTATTCTAATTGAGAAGTGATCAAGTAATTATCAGTGGAAAGCAAGCTTTTAATATGAATGATTATGTTAAAAATCTGTATAGTGTCTAACTCAGGCTAAAAGAAAGTGGATCCTAAGTGAAAACAAGCAACATCTAGGCGTAATGGAAACGCGCCTAACTTACACATGAGAGGTCACGAGTTCGAGTGCTATGCTGGTCGGTTCAAACCCAATTTTTGTTTTTTTTTCCTTCTGTGAACAAAATTGCCTGAACCTATTATCTACTTTGGCTATGAAACAGCTCCAAACCTTTTTAATTTAATTCCTTAGTTGTTGACTTGACCCAGGCTCAAGAAAAGGGCTATGTTAGCCTTGTTCTGGTTTGCACTACTCAGTTACATAATACATGCTATATTATTTTCTTTTTTTAAAGCAATTCAAACTCTTTCTATCAGATTTTATTTTTGACTTGAACATGGATTTTCCTATACCAGTTCTATAGATATACTTACAAACCACAAATTCTTTCAATCTCTGATTTTCTACCATTATAGCCTAACTGTTCTTGAAGCTTAAAATCCATTTTTCATAGCAAAGCATTTAACAAAACAAAGCACATAGTTCAGCTGAGACATATAAGTTCAACAACTACAAAACAGTAATTAACCAAACATTGGTTTCTCAAGGTAATTTTAAACAATAAGTCTTAATCTAGTTCATCATGAAGATGTAGTTTACTTCAGCAAAGTCTTTTAAAAACATAGCATCCAAATCTTAAGCAGTTTAACATCCAAGCCTGATCAAAGCAATTTCCTATTTCCCTGCAAAACCACCATGAACTGCCCCATATGAATATGAGACACCCAATGGTGCATAAACACAAAAGGGTCAGACTATTTGTCTGGTGTGAATAATCTAACTGAAAACATGATCTTATTCAATTCTATTTGTATTCCAGTAATTGCAAGAATAAGAAACTCAGTATCTTCTGTGTGCATGTTTTTGTGAGACATGTGCATTCATATCAGTATTAAATAAATTCTCAATGACTTGATTCATAGAAAACAATCATAAGATTCATCAATAAAAAGCACCAAAACAACCAAATACAAACATCAATTCAGTTATCATCCCCTTTTCAACTCTACTGGCCATCAGGGATTTTGCCCAGACCTCTCCTGAATTTATCCCTAGAATTCATTATCAAATATAATAGGGTCTTTAGCTACTTTCTTCTTTTTAAACACACACTTCCTGGGACATTTCTCTGTTAACCCAGCACACTCAGGCCCCTGGGTATAAATATACCATGTGTGAACTTGCAATATTCCCCTTGCCAAGTTATACTTTGGTAGCCCTTAGATCCCAAGTCCTTAGTTAAATTACTAAGTGTTATTATTATTTTCATAGCAGTGCTAATCCCTTCTGCATCTCACTTCTTAATCAGAGAAATATAAATAATGCAAGCAACATGTATTCATCCAGAGTTTGGTAAGTTATATTCTCAGAAGCAAACATTTTATCAAAAGAGGGAGGTGACTTCTTAGCACATTATTTTTGCCTGTGGGTTTCACTGGATCAAGATGTAAGCATATGGTCCTGAGTAATTTGCTATATATATATTTTCCCTTACCTCTGGTTCAATCAGATTCATGATCTGGCTAAACCACAAGTATATTTGATTTGGGTATTTCATAAAACATAGAAGCTCAGCACATGTACAACATTGCACTTCTACATTTTCTTTTGTTTTAATTAATATGAGACTTAAGCAACAACACAATGTTACAGCCCATATTTCTTTCTACCTTCAGACCATACACCCACTACTTGAATCCGGGGATTTTTTATAAACAACTTATAAAAGAAAAATACTCAATATCAAAGTTAACCCCTATCTCAGACAAACATTTTAGTTCATGTATCCATGACTCTTATTTTTCTGGGTAAACCAGATAGAGGTTTTACCCTTAAACAAATCATTAACAAACCAAAGTCATCCAAACATAAAACATAATTTGTAAAAGAAAATTAGTTCAAACTGGCTGCCTCAATATTCAGGTCTTAATGCCAAAGTTTTCAGTGAGGTTACTCACCTTAATCCTTCTTCTTCCTATGCCTTATGAACCCCTTTTTTAGTCTTCTGCCTTCTCCTATTTTCTCTGGTTTATGCCTTGTATATTTTTCTTTAGGTTAATGAAGAACAAAAATATATGGTCTTACTATACTAAGCCTTTTATATAAATCTTGGCTGTTACTAGGGTTTATGGACTTACCCAATGTCAGTTCTACCCCATCCCAAACCTAGCCTTCCTCTGGTTTGATTCAAGAAAATAAAAGGGTATGTGGTCCTTGTTTTCCTTTCCAGAAATTAGTTCCTTTCTTTTAATTTTCCCTGGTCATGTCATATGCATGACTTCCTATTATTATTGTTATTATTTTCTTAATAAAAGAAATTACTGAGAATAGATAAAGTGCTTGTTTAGGGACTCATGCCATTTTCATGCAATTTCTGTTTCTTTCCAGAGATTGATTGACTGTATACCTGTATAACTTATGTATACCTAAGCCTTTTATTTTTTTTTCTTTCTTTAAATAATTTTAAGTTTATTTCAGCCTAGCTTCTTATTTTCTCTGTACTATATTTTATTTAAAGACATAATTCTATCTTTATGCATATGTATTTCTAAATCAGTTATTTTATTTTTATCTATTAATTTCTGTCAAATTTTGTTACACAGAAATCTGTGTGCATGTGTACACTGTCTTGTGCACATGTACATGTTTTATACTTTGTATCTGTAAATCAATTTCCTATTCCAAATTTTTTTTCCAATGCAATTTCAAACAAATACAAACTAAATTAAATCATGAAATTACTCACAAAAATCAGGGTTATCACATATACCCCTCCTTTTAGGAATTGTGTCCCACAATTCTTTCATACTTAACTTAAGTATCTTCTCTTCAGAAAAAAAATGAATTTTCTGATTTCAAAACCATTTTCAAACCAATCATCTATTAAGTACTATGCATATCAATACAAGATAAAAATCACAATGCATATTCAACCAACACATTCATTAGTATGTATATATAGATTTACCTTTTCTTCAATCAAACAGCTGGGGATAATCATTTCTGATTTTATCCTCCACTTCCCATGTGCAATCATTTGGGTCTAGACTCCATTGTATTTTTACTAATTTAATTTCTTTGTTTCTCAATTTCTTGGTTTCTCTAGAAACTATGCCCACTGGTTCCTTTTCATAGATCATTCTAGGATCAATCTGCACATCCTTAGAGGATTCTAGTATTGCTTCCTTATCATGAACCCATCTTCTTAGTTGAGACACATGAAAGACATCATGCATTGCTCTCATTTCTTCTGGCAATTCTAATTTATAGGCTACTGTCCCTATTCTTTCCAGAATTTTATATGGTCCTATATATCTAGGAATCAACTTTCCTTGTTTCCCAAACCTTAGAACCTTTTTCATGGGTGATATCTTGATGAACACATAATCCCCAACATCATATTGCACTGCCTTCCTTCTTTGATCTGCATATTTCTTTTGCCTATCTTGGGCAGAGGCAATTCTTTTTCTGATCAAGGCTACCTTTTCAGAAGTCTCCTTCACATTTTCTGGTCCTAAGACCACTTTTTCTCCAGACTCATGCCAACTTGAAGGTGATAAACATGGCCTTCCATAGAGAGCTTCAAAGGGGGCCATGCCTATGCTACTGTGATGGGTGTTATTGTATGCAAATTCAGCTAGATATATGTAATCTTCCCAGCTTCCTCCCCAATCCAAAACACATGCTCTCAACATGTCTTCAAGCAATTTGTTCACAATTTCTGTTTGACCATCAGATTGAGGATGGTAGGCTGTACTCAAACATAAATCAGTCCCCATCGCCTTGTGAAAACTCTGCCAAAATTTTGAAGTGAAGATGGTATCTCTATCACTTACTATAGTCTTTGGTATACCATGCAGTCCGACTACTTCTTTAATAAACAACTGGGCTAGGGTATTAGCATTTCTTTCTGATTTTACTGGTATAAAGTGGGCTGACTTGGTTAGCCTATCAACCATTACCCAAATACTATCATTTCCCCTCCTAGTTCTAGGCAAACCATCAATAAAATCCATTGATATGTCTTCCCATTTCCACTGTGGTATTTGTAAATTGTTGAAGCATTCCTGAGGGTTTTTGATACTCAGCCTTCACCTGCTGGCAAACCATACATTTTGATACATAGGTTGCCACTGCACTCTTCATACCACTCCACCAATAATCTCTCTTGAGGTTGTGATACATTCTTGTGCTTCCTGGGTGTATAGTATATTTGCTTTTGTGGTAAGCATCCAAAATTTCTTGCTTCAACTCATCCATTGCTGGAACACACATTCTTTCCCCTTTCTTCAGATGGCCCTGATCATCCAACTGAAAACCTTCTACTGTCTCACCATTTAATATTTGTGTCTTCTTTCCAAATAAAAATGGATCTTGGTTTTGTAGCATTGCAACTTTATTTTTCAATTCTGATCCTAGAGTAATAAAACTTAATTTTCCCATCTCTACCTTCCCACTGCATAAGCTCATGTTTTCTATGTTATCACTTTTTATCTCTGAATCAATTAATAATGATAAAGTGTTAAACTCTTCTATCATTAATCTAGCCACTTTAGCATGTTGTCTACTTAGGGCATCTGCTACTTTATTAGCCTTACCTGGTGTGTATAATATTTCAAAATCATATGAGGCTAAGAGTTCAATCCATCTTTGCTGCCTCATATTTAATTCTTTTTGTGAAAACAAATATTTGAGTGATTTATGATCTGTATATACTTCAAATTTTGCCCCTAACAAGTAGTGTCTCCATAGCTTAAGGGCATACACTACAGCAGCCAATTCAAGGTCATGAGTAGCATACCTTACTTCACTTGATTTCAACTGCCTAGAAGCATAAGCTATTACCTGATGTTGTTGCATCAATACTGCTCCAAGCCCTTGTCCACTTGCATCAGTATACACTACCAAGTTTTCATTTCCCTCAGGTACTTTAAGAATTGGATCTTGTACCAGTGCTTCTTTTAATTTCCCAAAGGCATTTTCACATTCCTTAGTCCAAGTGAACACTTGATTTTTCCTAGTCAATCTGGTTAATGGAATTGAGATTTTTGCAAAATCTTTTATAAATCTTCTATAGTAACCAGCCATTCCCATGAATGATTTGACTTCAGTGACATTAGTAGGCCTTTTCCAAGCTTGCACTGCAATGACTTTATTGGAGTCCACAGCTATTCCTTTTTCTGATATAATATGTCCTAGAAAGTTCACTTCATTCTGCCAAAAAGTGCATTTTGAAAACTTTGCTTTCAAGTCTTCCTGTCTCAATTTCTCAAATACTATATGCAAATGGTTCTCATGCTCTCTAACTGACTTAGAATAAATTAGTATATCATCAATAAATATTAATACAAACTTATCCAAGTATTCTCTGAAAATCCTATTCATCAAATCAACAAAATAGGAAGGAGCATTTGTTAAGCCAAATGGCATCACCAAAAATTCATAAAGTCCATATCTGGTGTTAAAGGCTGTATACTTAATGCTTTCCTCTTCTACTTTCATCTGATGAAAGCCTGAAGCTAAATCAGGCCTGGAGAATATCTTTGCACCACTCAATTGATCAAAGAGATCATCAATTCTTGGTAAGGGGTATTTATTTTTAATTGTGACTTTATTTAATTCCCTATAGTCAATACATAATCTCAGGGATCCATCATGTTTCTTAACAAAGACCACTGGTGCTCCCCATGATGAGCTACTGGGTCTAATAAAACCTTTTTCTTCTAATTCAACTAATTGCTTTTTCAACTCCATCAATTCCTTAGGCCCCATTCTGGTTGGTCTTTTAACCACTGGGCTAGCTCCTGGAATTATTCTAATTGAAAATTCAACTGGCCTGTGATTGGGAACTCCTCTTACTTCCCCAAACACATCATCATATTGGTTAACTATGGGGATCTCTTCTAATGCAGGCATGGGTTTTTCATTTGACAATGCAGAAAGGTTGGCTATACTTCTATTTTTGTTTGCCTCACAAAGAACAATTATTCTTTGTCCATCAGAAACCTTCAATGATATGGTGGATGTTTCCATATTTATGATAGCCTTATATCTACTCAACCAATCAACTCCTAAAATAATTCCTATGTCTGGATATTGTAACACATATAGGTTTGACTCAAACACATGTCCTCCTATATTTAATCCCAGTTGCATGCACATCATACCCATGACACATGAACTACCTATAGGGCTTCTAATTAGCAGTGGTTTATCAACAATCATACAGTTCAGTTTTAATTGTTGTGCAATATCATGAGAGATCAATGAGTGTGTAGCCCCAGTATCATATACTACTGTTAAAGGTATTGAATGGATAAGCAAAGTACCTTCAACTTGACCATGCCTTTCAACATTTGATCCCTCAGCTGCCTTGCCTTTCCCTTCCAAAGCCCCTAATTTTCCTTGCTTAAAATCTGGGCAGTTCCTCTTTATGTGACCTTCCTTCCCACAATGGTGACAATTGAAGGATGCTGGTCTAGGATTGGTGCACCTATTTTTCATGTGCCCCTCTTGTCCACAGTTGTAACAAGTGATCCTCTTCTTAACTTCAGCAGTTCTAGCTTCTTCTGGTTTCTTGGTGGAAGTTGGGTCTGTTTTCTTTTTATCATAAGGGTGAAATTTACCCTTTCCCTTCTTGTTTTGATTATTTTTGAATGCCCTGAAATTCTCTCTAGCTTTATCATGTTGTTCAATGCTCAGAGTCAAATCCAAAACTTGATCAAAAGTTTTATCCTTATATGGTAGCATGGCTCTACTAAGGCTAGAGTTCAACCCTTGGATATATCTGCCATTCTTAGCTTCCTCAGTAGTGATGAGCACTGCACCATACTTTGCCAATGATTCAAACTTCTGAGTGTACTCAGTGACACTCATAGTCCCTTGCCTCAATTTGATGAATTCCTCCAGTAAAGATTCCTTAGCTGATGCAGGGATAAATCTGCCTTCCAACATTGCTTTAAACTGATCCCATGTTACTTCTCCTTCAGGTCTTCCAGCTATGATAACCTCCCACCAATCCAAAGCTGCTCCTCTCAATTGCCTGGATGCAATTTGCCTCTTCCTTTGGTCTTCAACTTGCATGTCTGTAAAGATTCTTTCCAAAATTCTAAGCCAATTTTGAACCCCCATAACTCCTTCTGTGCCATCAAAGGTTTTGCCTCCAAGATTGGTAAAAGTCTTGAGTAGCTTGGAAAGTTCCTCATGTGGATTTTCCTGCCTGTTGCCTACTCCATCTCTTATGGCCCTCATGAATTCTTGCACATTCACCATGGGTAGTTCACTTGTTCCTACATTTTGATGTCTGGGTCCTACCATAGCTCTATGGATATAACACTTAGGTTAGTCTGTCTTGCCTAATGCTCTATAGATTAATTCATTTTAATTTATCACTTAGTCTGTCATAATAAATATCAATAGTGTAAATAAAAAAAACAAAACATCCAAAGCAGTAAACACTTCTATACATCCAATGCAAACAAATTCATACAAAATTTTTGCTATGTTATTTAACAACATAGCTCTGATACCAACTGAAATGACCCTCCTATTTCCACCCTAATTTCATAAGGATTTTTTTTTAGGAATGATATATAGATATATCATTCATTACAAATACATTTCCAGGGTCATTTTCTTTCTCCAATAACCAAAATATATCCAGGATCTTTCACAATATAAAAATATTGTTTAAATCTAAATCATCCCTAACATACATATATGAAGATATCTATGTTATATTCTACTAGAATCAGAGTATGTTATTATGTAAGTAGAATTCCTTTTAAATCTATTAAAATGTGATAATTCCTTGAAAAAGAGATTAATTATTGTAATCTGATTTTTGACCATAGAATCCACTGGAAACATGTACTATAGCCTGTTATTCTAATTGAGAAGTGATCAAGTAATTATCAGTGGAAAGCAAGCTTTTAATATGAATGATTATGTTAAAAATCTGTATAGTGTCTAACTCAGGCTAAAAGAAAGTGGATCCTAAGTGAAAACAAGCAACATCTAGGCGTAATGGAAACGCGCCTAACTTACACATGAGAGGTCACGAGTTCGAGTGCTATGCTGGTCGGTTCAAACCCAATTTTTGTTTTTTTTCCTTCTGTGAACAAAATTGCCTGAACCTATTATCTACTTTGGCTATGAAACAGCTCCAAACCTTTTTAATTTAATTCCTTAGTTGTTGACTTGACCCAGGCTCAAGAAAAGGGCTATGTTAGCCTTGTTCTGGTTTGCACTACTCAGTTACATAATACATGCTATATTATTTTCTTTTTTTAAAGCAATTCAAACTCTTTCTATCAGATTTTATTTTTGACTTGAACATGGATTTTCCTATACCAGTTCTATAGATATACTTACAAACCACAAATTCTTTCAATCTCTGATTTTCTACCATTATAGCCTAACTGTTCTTGAAGCTTAAAATCCATTTTTCATAGCAAAGCATTTAACAAAACAAAGCACATAGTTCAGCTGAGACATATAAGTTCAACAACTACAAAACAGTAATTAACCATACATTGGTTTCTCAAGGTAATTTTAAACAATAAGTCTTAATCTAGTTCATCATGAAGATGTAGTTTACTTCAGCAAAGTCTTTTAAAAACATAGCATCCAAATCTTAAGCAGTTTAACATCCAAGCCTGATCAAAGCAATTTCCTATTTCCCTGCAAAACCACCATGAACTGCCCCATATGAATATGAGACACCCAATGGTGCATAAACACAAAAGGGTCAGACTATTTGTCTGGTGTGAATAATCTAACTGAAAACATGATCTTATTCAATTCTATTTGTATTCCAGTAATTGCAAGAATAAGAAACTCAGTATCTTCTGTGTGCATGTTTTTGTGAGACATGTGCATTCATATCAGTATTAAACAAATTCTCAATGACTTGATTCATAGAAAACAATCATAAGATTCATCAATAAAAAGCACCAAAACAACCAAATACAAACATCAATTCAGTTATCATCCCCTTTTCAACTCTACTGGCCATCAGGGATTTTGCCCAGACCTCTCCTGAATTTATCCCTAGAATTCATTATCAAATATAATAGGGTCTTTAGCTACTTTCTTCTTTTTAAACACACACTGCCTGGGACATTTCTCTGTTAACCCAGCACACTCAGGCCCCTGGGTATAAATATACCATGTGTGAACTTGCAATATTCCCCTTGCCAAGTTATACTTTGGTAGCCCTAAGATCCCAAGTCCTTAGTTAAATTACTAAGTGTTATTATTATTTTCATAGCAGTGCTAATCCCTTCTGCATCTCACTTCTTAATCAGAGAAATATAAATAATGCAAGCAACATGTATTCATCCAGAGTTTGGTAAGTTATATTCTCAGAAGCAAACATTTTATCAAAAGAGGGAGGTGACTTCTTAGCACATTATTTTTGCCTGTGGGTTTCACTGGATCAAGATGTAAGCATATGGTCCTGAGTAATTTGCTATATATATATTTTCCCTTACCTCTGGTTCAATCAGATTCATGATCTGGCTAAACCACAAGTATATTTGATTTGGGTATTTCATAAAACATAGAAGCTCAGCACATGTACAACATTTGTAACGACCCGAAATTTTCAATCCTGAAAATTTCAGATAGTTATGAAAAGAAGAAAGAGATAGAAAAAAAAAACAGAAAATAAAACACAGAATCTCACATTCGCAGCGGATCAAAATATAATATCAAATAATAACAGTTTACAAAAGAATACTATATCTGTCAATTTACATTTTATAATACATCAGAGTTACTCTCATACACAACACTGAGCATATACAAATCAAATATCTCAGATAAAACAAAAATAATAGTCACAGCGGAAACACTCCATACGTCCTGCCATCCAGCTCACCCCTGAGCTCCAGAACGTCCTTACCTGAAAATCTGTAATACTCGGTCTGACCCGAGCATTACATCAAAGTAACACCCGGGTCAGGCTGGAAACCAGCGTGAGTAAACTCATTTAACAAGGAATACCAAAACATACAACTTGTTTAAAACCCGGGGTAACTCATACATAGATTTACAACTTCACAAGTTGTTAGACTCCACTTATTTCACCCATTAATTTCTAAGTACCAAAAACTTAGATTAAATGGTTCCTTATCTTAAATCCTTCTATTACAGCCTATTGATTTCACCTATCAATTTATAACAATCGAAGTGGTTTCGGGTATTTACTAATTCCCGACTCCGGTCTCTTCGAAACCAATATCATCTTAACTTAAATTATTCAAGTGAAATACAATTCAATTTTAAATACATGATGTCACCTAATTCATCAACCATAGATAACCTCATCATTACGATTTAAATCAAGCATATCTTATCACATAGCATTACAACCCACATACTAGGAATAACAATTAATCAAAGGCTTTCAATATCATCCTATTTATCCTTTAATTACATTTAAGTAATTAACCCTTAATTAATTTCACAAAATAATTATTCTTAACCCAATACAGTAATTAACCTTTAATTACTTTATTAATTAATTAATTTCTAAATATAATTATTAATCACCCTGGATTAATAACATCAGAAATCAATTACCCCTAATTGCCAATAGTTAATTGTCTCTAATTAATTTAAAGTAAATTAAATTAATTACTTCATCAAATCTAGCTTACATATCCATAAATCAATTCATCAATTATCAGTTACTTAATATTCCAACTAATCATCTTTGATTAATTTAACTTTACTTATATTCCAGTAATTTCCTTTAATTTATTTACAGAGATTAACCTTTGAATAAATCCTAATTAAATTACATTCATATTGAATTTATTATATTCAATTACTTTATTGATTTATTATTGCCAAATTAAATCAATTTCCAATTATATCATTAATTACAATAATTAATGATCTTTAATCAATTATGTTATTAATTAATTAATTTAAGAAGAACTTAATCTTCAAATCTCATAATATCAATCATTTCTGATTAATCTCATATAGTAATTGACTTTCCTGAATTAATTACTCTTCAATAACACTCGATTAATCCCTCGATTAATTCCAAGTAATTATACTCCAATTTCCTCTATCAACAACGTCATCCAATAAATTACCTCCAGTAATTTCTCATCAATTACTTCTCCAAGTAATTTTACATCCAAATCAACAAGTGATTAATCCAAATTAATTAAACTAAATTAATTAACTTAAATTAAATTAATTTGCTCCATTTATTTAATAAGTAATTTAACATTAAATCATTACTAAATCTTGATTCATTCTTAATTAATTACTTAACCAATAATTAATTCTATGATAAATAAATCCTTAATTCCTTTAATTAATCAATTACTAAATGATTAATTTACTTCAACCAATTATATTAATCAATTTCTAATTATAACATTGGGTGATTGTTCATTTAATTACTTCCCCTAGTTATTATCAATAAGTAATTACTTCATTAATTTTATTCAATTATAAATCATTAATTACTTATTAAGTAATTACACTTAATTAACCCATAATTAAGTAATATTTATATTAAATAAATAATTAACTAATTATTTAAAATTTATTTTAAACAATTAATTAATTAACTTCAAACAAAATATCCTATTTGGTTTTCAGAATCACAATAATAAATTATTTAGAATTCAATTTCAAATTTAAGTTCTGATTTTAATTTTTGAAGTTAACTTTGTTTAAACTTTCTCTTAACAATTTAGATTTCATTTTTGAATTCAACTCCTTTTTGTATATACTTAACTATTAACACTTTTAAGTATTTAAAATAATTTAAATTACAAAACTTTATTATATTTTTTTTCCAGTTTCAAACAACTTGAAATCTCACATTTAAACCTTTATTTATAGACTCAGTTCGCTTGGTTTTAAATTTAAAACTAAAATTTAAAAAAAACTGTACAAACTGTTACCAGTAAACTCAGACCAAACTTCAACCCGAGCCTTCCCCGTTCTACTCCGAGTAACCCCCGAGAAAATCACGAAGCTGCTTCGAGTCATCCAACCCCAACTCAAACTAATAAAACAAAAATCAACTCCACCAGAATAAATCACCGTGCATGTGCACAGTAGACCTGACCACCTCCGGTCGCCACCAGAACTTCGAGCAAGTCGCAGGTCATCCCAGCTCCGCTTCCAGCCAGCCAACTCCGGTCATTTCGCCATCGATTCGAATTCGAGAATGACAAGCCTGGAAACACTCGACACCTTTAACTCTCCGACCTGTCAACGCCAAACTCTCACGTCCCCGGCCACCGTTGCCACTCAAACTTCGGCGAAGGCTTCGACAACCCATCGACCTCCTTTCCCTAAAACCTCGAGCAGCTCGAACAAACATCGACAAAGAACGAATCGAAAACATCTGCACTTCTCAAATTAGGTCACCAGGCTTCCATCGCCTTCTGCCGCCTCCATGATCAACGTTCAACCATCACTATATTTTTCCTGTGACCACCCTAGGCCCCTCCATTCCCACGAGGCATCTCGACCTCCCTAGATCATCACATCGCCGGAAATCAGTCGAGATTTCCAAACCAGATGAACACAAACTGCTCTCAATCCCTCTCACTAAAAATCATGATACCACCTTTAAAAATCATGTTATCGTATGGGAATTTAGTTTAGATATCTGAATTCGAAAATTAAGACATTCAAAAAATGGACAATTTTGAGTGGATTCAGATAATTTTGGGTTTCCAGTGACAAGCTTAAGTTGTTTTAACCTTAAATAAATTTTAAATACTAAGTTTATGAGGATACAAGCAACTTTTGTTCAAATTTCAAGTTCAACCATCAACTAGAGAAAGAGTAATTGATTTTTGAAACTAACAGTTTTGTATTTATGAACTAAAACAGAGAAAGTTTAAACAACAGCCTGAATAACATACTTCCAGCTTTCCATATATATATATATATAGTTATATAGGCACACACAAACATACCTTAGATATACTTGCATAAATTTAAATATTTTAAATTTTAAAAGAAAATTGTTACTCACCTGACTTAAAAATGAACAGAGCATTTTGTTTTGCAAACAGTCTTGAACTTGAAAACTGGAAACATGTTTTCACTTGATACTTCCTGCTCATTATTTTACTTCACTGTCTTGTATGGATATGTTGTTGTTTGTTGAATCTTGTTTTAGATTTAAAATGGAAGTTTCACTTCATTTTTGCTTAGCTGGAACTGGAAATGGAAAGTGAAAGAGAAGTAGTCTACAGGCTTATGTAAAAACAGCTTGCAGGGTTTACATTTTTTTTTTATCCTATGATCAGAGATTTTTATAAAAAGATGGAGGCTGAAAGATTTTGTATACAATTCGAAATGACTTCGGTATGCTGCTAATAAATGAGACATTAAATGTTGTTGTACCCTGTGTCTTTATTTTACACTTGTCTATATATTTTATACTTATACTTGTCTGCCTTAACTCACAAGCCACAAGCATTTCATATTTTTACTTTGTTTTGATTCTTTTCTTGCCTGCACACTTGTTTGATCTTATCTCTAGTTTGTACTTAAACTTGCATGCTAGTCTACATCCTTACATACATAGATGTGTAGCTTTGTTTTTGTTTTGAAAATTCTCTTGCCTGCGTATTTTCCAAGTGATATATATTTGTCTTGTATACTAGTCTACACTATTCTACACATAGATATATGCATATCCATTTGTTTTACAGTATATATATAATGTGTAGTTAAATTGTTGTCTTGTATATTTTGTTTTGTTGCTACATTTTACTTTGTTTATGTATGCTTGGTCTTGCTTGACTTTTAAATTGTAAATGAAAGATATTTGTTTGTAGCTACACTGCCTATGTATGTTATGAATATATTACTTGTTCAATGTAAAAGAATGTTATTTCGTTTTGTTACAATATGTATTTTTGAATCGTAAACAGATGATATTTTAACGAGTTATTTGTTTCATATTTTTGAAGTGTAGAGAAAATGTTATTTTAACATGTTGTTTTAAGTATTTATAGTGTATCCATTACAAATGTTATTTAAAAGTAACACCATTTATCAATTGGAATAAATTATAAAAGAAATTATCTTTTTATTATATACTACTTACTTCATATTTTACAAAACAATTAAAAGTTGTCTTTAATATTCTTTGTTTTACTCCTATGTTTAACTTATCATTAGAATCTTATATTTCCATATATATTTATTTTATCAATATCACATTTATTTAATTGAAATAATAAATAAAAGAAACTATCTTTTATTATAAACTACTGATTTTATAAAGATATAAATGTATCGTTTGACCAAAGTATATAAAACTTATATATATATATATATATATATTAAACCATATTTTTATATCAAGCTATATTAAAAAGAAAACAAAATAAATCTTTTTATAATAAATTTTAAAGTCTAACTTAAGCTAAAAACAATTTGTTAAAACTATTCTTAACATTTATCTTATGTTTTTAAAACCATATATATTTATTTAATAATTAGTTTTGAAAGGTTTAATATTCAATAAAACATAATTTCCAATTCATTTAAATGTATATTTGAAATTTGAATACACAATTTATAAATTCAGTAAAAACAAGACTCAACTATTTACAATGTATACAAATATATACATTATAAACAGACAATAACCCATTTATTTCACAGATGAAATTTACCCATTTAAATATTTAATTAAAACAAGATATCAATTCAGATTTTATTTACAAAGATATAGCAAATCAATTTAATATTTAATACAGATTATTAAAGTGATATTGCCAAAAATTCCGGGATGTCACATTCCTTCCCCCTTTAGAACTTTTCGTCCTCGAAAAGGAACGGAAACAGAATTGATGTAATGCTTATAATCAGATAAATATTCTTTGATCATTGTCAAAATAACTTAAAAATCTATATAGTATTATTTCAAAGTTGTTTTTATAAAAATATTTTTATAACTCGATGTTTTGACAAGTCCATCCTCGTTCTCACAGAAATTCGGTCATACGTTGATCAGGCGTATGACTGAAAATCTATAAGTGCTTGGCAGACCCGTTTCCAACATCCAGTGAAAATATTGGGAAAATAATTTTATTGAAAATATAGAAACAGTTTTGAAAATAGAAGAAATATCTTTGGTGAGAATGCTCTGGAAATCATCACCCCCATCCATGGTCACAGTTACATCCTGGGTTACGTTGCCATCGCAGCAAAAGTCCATGTAACTGATTATACCACGGAACCCACAACAGATCGCAGTTACATCCAGGGTTACGTTGCCGTCACAGCAAAAGTCCATGTAACTGTTGGCTCTCAGCGGCACACACGATTACGCTGTCAAAATGAAACTTCTCCACTTCCACATAGGTCGCAGTCTACCGATGTAAAATCAAACATAGACTGTTGGCTCTCAGCGGCACACACGACTTTCGCTATGTTACCATAGTGTCGCAGTCTACCGATATAAAATCAAACGTAGACTGTTGGCTCTCAGCGGCACACACGACTTTCGCTATGGTCTGCAGTAGATCGCAGTGACATCGAGCTACACTGTCGTCACAGCATAACCCAAATGCCTCTGTAGGCATCAGCCCCTCGACTTTCGCTACACAATAATCCTCAGGAACTAGTTTTGTCCGGACTCCTCACAGGATCAACTTTAGAACCTCCCCCTTAGAGGCTCAAGGCAGTGCCACCCTGTGACACTCCTGAGAAGTTCATTTCAAGGGAGCGCCTTTTTTTCCAGAGTCAATCTCAAAACACTTTATACTATACACATATAGTATTTTTTCCAAATCATACACCTAGTATGAATTTCAAATATAAGCCTTTACACAAAATCGATTCTCAAAATCGATAATCCACAAACTAGGCTTTCCAAATCCAATATTGATTTTACCCAAAATCAAAAGCCTTTCCAAATCCAAAGGTTCCCAAAACCCTTTTTCAAAATCCTCACAAGATCCTTTATATATATACAGATATATAAAATCTTTTCCAAAACTTTGGATCATTTCATTTGTATAAAACTCCCTTTATACTTCAACATTTCAAAAAAAATCTATTTCTATTTACATTCACTTGAATTTTCATTCACATAATCTCAATTGCTTCAGTTTCATTGAATTATCACTTAAATCCTTATTCAAATTGGGTACCTAACCCATAACAGTTTGAACTCCAACCGGTTTATTTTTAGAAGATAGCTTGAAAATTTAAAAAAAATAGATAAGTAGTTCAAAAATAATTATTAGTTTGAAATATAGCTATAAAATAGTTAACTAATTATAAAATAGTTGGAAAATAGCTAACTAGTTATAGAAATTTTAGATAATTGCAAAATAGTTGTAAAATAGTAATTACTTTGTAAAATAAAATGAAAAATAGTGATTAGTTTATAAAATAGTTGAAAAATGGTTGAATAGCTCCAATAATAATTGTAAAACAAGTATAAAATAATTTAGCTTCAGGAAAGAAAGGTTGTATATATATTTAATAGCTTGGAAAAATAAGTTTAGAGTTAAATTTGAAAATAGTCCAGAGTCAAAACTGTTCACGTCCCAATTTCCATTTTCATCAATTCAATTTAAATTTCCACTTCCCTTTAAATTGGCACGATTCCAATTTGAACCACTTCCATTTACATTGAAATTGATTTAACCCCAATTCAAGTTGAATCAACCTTGATTTCCTCTCCAATTTAAATCAAATTCCATTTGACTTTAAAACATATTCAACTTTAATTATAATTCCAAATTATTCCAATCAATATGGGTTAATATCAACTAGGCCCATTCCAACTTCAAATCATTACTATTCGACTCAAATTTTCCATTTGAATTTTTAAACTTATCCATCTTCAATCACAAATTCATTTAATTCAAATCAGATTCAATTTGAACTAATTCAACTCAAATTTCAATCTCAAATTTTAACCATCTCGAATTATATAAATTCGAGTTATATTCTCAAAGGTTGGTTTAATTCTTTTAAACCTAATTAACCTTTATTTAAAGTTTTTAAACAATTTAATTTCTAAGTTCAAATTCTAGAATTTCATTTTCAATCAATTTAAATTTTTAATTAATTCAAACCAATTTTAACTTGTACTAATTTAGTTCAAATTTCAAATTCAAATCATCTCGAATGTATAAATTCGAGTTAAAATTTTAAATGTTGACTTAATCCATTTTAGATCAAATCAACCTATCTCTTTATACCATTTAATTCTGAATTCATTTCAACCTTATTTTCATTGAATTTTAATTTAGTTGTACTTCCATTTTCACTTGATTTAATTCCAATACAAGATTTCAGTTTGGTTGTATCTTTTTATTACCATTTAATTTGTTTCTAATTTGGTTGTATCATATTACTTCTTAATATTTGACTTCAATAATTTAACAACCAATCACCTTAACATTTATTAGAAGGAAATATTGCTTTATATATCAAAACATACCTTTATATAAAATCATTAAAAACCTTTATATACGGAAATAACAAGTACGCTCTCATATATATATATACTCAACTCATTCTAGAGTACTCCAGACTCTATATAATGAGTAATTCCCACCAGAGCCAAGGTTCTCGCTTAACCTTCAGCTCTGATACCAACTGTAACGACCCGAAATTTTCAATCCTGAAAATTTCAGATAGTTATGAAAAGAAGAAAGAGATAGAAAAAAAAAACAGAAAATAAAACACAGAATCTCACATTCGCAGCGGATCAAAATATAATATCAAATAATAACAGTTTACAAAAGAATACTATATCTGTCAATTTACATTTTATAATACATCAGAGTTACTCTCATACACAACACTGAGCATATACAAATCAAATATCTCAGATAAAACAAAAATAATAGTCACAGCGGAAACACTCCATACGTCCTGCCATCCAGCTCACCCCTGAGCTCCAGAACGTCCTTACCTGAAAATCTGTAATACTCGGTCTGACCCGAGCATTACATCAAAGTAACACCCGGGTCAGGCTGGAAACCAGCGTGAGTAAACTCATTTAACAAGGAATACCAAAACATACAACTTGTTTAAAACCCGGGGTAACTCATACATAGATTTACAACTTCACAAGTTGTTAGACTCCACTTATTTCACCCATTAATTTCTAAGTACCAAAAACTTAGATTAAATGGTTCCTTATCTTAAATCCTTCTATTACAGCCTATTGATTTCACCTATCAATTTATAACAATCGAAGTGGTTTCGGGTATTTACTAATTCCCGACTCCGGTCTCTTCGAAACCAATATCATCTTAACTTAAATTATTCAAGTGAAATACAATTCAATTTTAAATACATGATGTCACCTAATTCATCAACCATAGATAACCTCATCATTACGATTTAAATCAAGCATATCTTATCACATAGCATTACAACCCACATACTAGGAATAACAATTAATCAAAGGCTTTCAATATCATCCTATTTATCCTTTAATTACATTTAAGTAATTAACCCTTAATTAATTTCACAAAATAATTATTCTTAACCCAATACAGTAATTAACCTTTAATTACTTTATTAATTAATTAATTTCTAAATATAATTATTAATCACCCTGGATTAATAACATCAGAAATCAATTACCCCTAATTGCCAATAGTTAATTGTCTCTAATTAATTTAAAGTAAATTAAATTAATTACTTCATCAAATCTAGCTTACATATCCATAAATCAATTCATCAATTATCAGTTACTTAATATTCCAACTAATCATCTTTGATTAATTTAACTTTACTTATATTCCAGTAATTTCCTTTAATTTATTTACAGAGATTAACCTTTGAATAAATCCTAATTAAATTACATTCATATTGAATTTATTATATTCAATTACTTTATTGATTTATTATTGCCAAATTAAATCAATTTCCAATTATATCATTAATTACAATAATTAATGATCTTTAATCAATTATGTTATTAATTAATTAATTTAAGAAGAACTTAATCTTCAAATCTCATAATATCAATCATTTCTGATTAATCTCATATAGTAATTGACTTTCCTGAATTAATTACTCTTCAATAACACTCGATTAATCCCTCGATTAATTCCAAGTAATTATACTCCAATTTCCTCTATCAACAACGTCATCCAATAAATTACCTCCAGTAATTTCTCATCAATTACTTCTCCAAGTAATTTTACATCCAAATCAACAAGTGATTAATCCAAATTAATTAAACTAAATTAATTAACTTAAATTAAATTAATTTGCTCCATTTATTTAATAAGTAATTTAACATTAAATCATTACTAAATCTTGATTCATTCTTAATTAATTACTTAACCAATAATTAATTCTATGATAAATAAATCCTTAATTCCTTTAATTAATCAATTACTAAATGATTAATTTACTTCAACCAATTATATTAATCAATTTCTAATTATAACATTGGGTGATTGTTCATTTAATTACTTCCCCTAGTTATTATCAATAAGTAATTACTTCATTAATTTTATTCAATTATAAATCATTAATTACTTATTAAGTAATTACACTTAATTAACCCATAATTAAGTAATATTTATATTAAATAAATAATTAACTAATTATTTAAAATTTATTTTAAACAATTAATTAATTAACTTCAAACAAAATATCCTATTTGGTTTTCAGAATCACAATAATAAATTATTTAGAATTCAATTTCAAATTTAAGTTCTGATTTTAATTTTTGAAGTTAACTTTGTTTAAACTTTCTCTTAACAATTTAGATTTCATTTTTGAATTCAACTCCTTTTTGTATATACTTAACTATTAACACTTTTAAGTATTTAAAATAATTTAAATTACAAAACTTTATTATATTTTTTTTCCAGTTTCAAACAACTTGAAATCTCACATTTAAACCTTTATTTATAGACTCAGTTCGCTTGGTTTTAAATTTAAAACTAAAATTTAAAAAAAACTGTACAAACTGTTACCAGTAAACTCAGACCAAACTTCAACCCGAGCCTTCCCCGTTCTACTCCGAGTAACCCCCGAGAAAATCACGAAGCTGCTTCGAGTCATCCAACCCCAACTCAAACTAATAAAACAAAAATCAACTCCACCAGAATAAATCACCGTGCATGTGCACAGTAGACCTGACCACCTCCGGTCGCCACCAGAACTTCGAGCAAGTCGCAGGTCATCCCAGCTCCGCTTCCAGCCAGCCAACTCCGGTCATTTCGCCATCGATTCGAATTCTAGAATGACAAGCCTGGAAACACTCGACACCTTTAACTCTCCGACCTGTCAACGCCAAACTCTCACGTCCCCGGCCACCGTTGCCACTCAAACTTCGGCGAAGGCTTCGACAACCCATCGACCTCCTTTCCCTAAAACCCCGAGCAGCTCGAACAAACATCGACAAAGAACGAATCGAAAACATCTGCACTTCTCAAATTAGGTCACCAGGCTTCCATCGCCTTCTGCCGCCTCCATGATCAACGTTCAACCATCACTATATTTTTCCTGTGACCACCCTAGGCCCCTCCATTCCCACGAGGCATCTCGACCTCCCTAGATCATCACATCGCCGGAAATCAGTCGAGATTTCCAAACCAGATGAACACAAACTGCTCTCAATCCCTCTCACTAAAAATCATGATACCACCTTTAAAAATCATGTTATCGTATGGGAATTTAGTTTAGATATCTGAATTCGAAAATTAAGACATTCAAAAAATGGACAATTTTGAGTGGATTCAGATAATTTTGGGTTTCCAGTGACAAGCTTAAGTTGTTTTAACCTTAAATAAATTTTAAATACTAAGTTTATGAGGATACAAGCAACTTTTGTTCAAATTTCAAGTTCAACCATCAACTAGAGAAAGAGTAATTGATTTTTGAAACTAACAGTTTTGTATTTATGAACTAAAACAGAGAAAGTTTAAACAACAGCCTGAATAACATACTTCCAGCTTTCCATATATATATATATATATATAGTTATATAGGCACACACAAACATACCTTAGATATACTTGCATAAATTTAAATATTTTAAATTTTAAAAGAAAATTGTTACTCACCTGACTTAAAAATGAACAGAGCATTTTGTTTTGCAAACAGTCTTGAACTTGAAAACTGGAAACATGTTTTCACTTGATACTTCCTGCTCATTATTTTACTTCACTGTCTTGTATGGATATGTTGTTGTTTGTTGAATCTTGTTTTAGATTTAAAATGGAAGTTTCACTTCATTTTTGCTTAGCTGGAACTGGAAATGGAAAGTGAAAGAGAAGTAGTCTACAGGCTTATGTAAAAACAGCTTGCAGGGTTTACATTTTTTTTTTTTATCCTATGATCAGAGATTTTTATAAAAAGATGGAGGCTGAAAGATTTTGTATACAATTCGAAATGACTTCGGTATGCTGCTAATAAATGAGACATTAAATGTTGTTGTACCCTGTGTCTTTATTTTACACTTGTCTATATATTTTATACTTATACTTGTCTGCCTTAACTCACAAGCCACAAGCATTTCATATTTTTACTTTGTTTTGATTCTTTTCTTGCCTGCACACTTGTTTGATCTTATCTCTAGTTTGTACTTAAACTTGCATGCTAGTCTACATCCTTACATACATAGATGTGTAGCTTTGTTTTTGTTTTGAAAATTCTCTTGCCTGCGTATTTTCCAAGTGATATATATTTGTCTTGTATACTAGTCTACACTATTCTACACATAGATATATGCATATCCATTTGTTTTACAGTATATATATAATGTGTAGTTAAATTGTTGTCTTGTATATTTTGTTTTGTTGCTACATTTTACTTTGTTTATGTATGCTTGGTCTTGCTTGACTTTTAAATTGTAAATGAAAGATATTTGTTTGTAGCTACACTGCCTATGTATGTTATGAATATATTACTTGTTCAATGTAAAAGAATGTTATTTCGTTTTGTTACAATATGTATTTTTGAATCGTAAACAGATGATATTTTAACGAGTTATTTGTTTCATATTTTTGAAGTGTAGAGAAAATGTTATTTTAACATGTTGTTTTAAGTATTTATAGTGTATCCATTACAAATGTTATTTAAAAGTAACACCATTTATCAATTGGAATAAATTATAAAAGAAATTATCTTTTTATTATATACTACTTACTTCATATTTTACAAAACAATTAAAAGTTGTCTTTAATATTCTTTGTTTTACTCCTATGTTTAACTTATCATTAGAATCTTATATTTCCATATATATTTATTTTATCAATATCACATTTATTTAATTGAAATAATAAATAAAAGAAACTATCTTTTATTATAAACTACTGATTTTATAAAGATATAAATGTATCGTTTGACCAAAGTATATAAAACTTATATATATATATATATATATATATATATATATTAAACCATATTTTTATATCAAGCTATATTAAAAAGAAAACAAAATAAATCTTTTTATAATAAATTTTAAAGTCTAACTTAAGCTAAAAACAATTTGTTAAAACTATTCTTAACATTTATCTTATGTTTTTAAAACCATATATATTTATTTAATAATTAGTTTTGAAAGGTTTAATATTCAATAAAACATAATTTCCAATTCATTTAAATGTATATTTGAAATTTGAATACACAATTTATAAATTCAGTAAAAACAAGACTCAACTATTTACAATGTATACAAATATATACATTATAAACAGACAATAACCCATTTATTTCACAGATGAAATTTACCCATTTAAATATTTAATTAAAACAAGATATCAATTCAGATTTTATTTACAAAGATATAGCAAATCAATTTAATATTTAATACAGATTATTAAAGTGATATTGCCAAAAATTCCGGGATGTCACAACATTGCACTTCTACATTTTCTTTTGTTTTAATTAATATGAGACATAAGCAACAACACAATGTTACAGCCCATATTTCTTTCTACCTTCAGACCATACACCCACTACTTGAATCCGGGGATTTTTTATAAACAACTTATAAAAGAAAAATACTCAATCTCAAAGTTAACCCCTATCTCAGACAAACATTTTAGTTCATGTATCCATGACTCTTATTTTTCTGGGTAAACCAGATAGAGGTTTTACCCTTAAACAAATCATTAACAAACCAAAGTCATCCAAACATAAAACATAATTTGTAAAAGAAAATTAGTTCAAACTGGCTGCCTCAATATTCAGGTCTTAATGCCAAAGTTTTCAGTGAGGTTACTCACCTTAATCCTTCTTCTTCCTATGCCTTATGAACCCCTTTTTTAGTCTTCTGCCTTCTCCTATTTTCTCTGGTTTATGCCTTGTATATTTTTCTTTAGGTTAATGAAGAACAAAAATATATGGTCTTACTATACTAAGCCTTTTATATAAATCTTGGCTGTTACTAGGGTTTATGGACTTACCCAATGTCAGTTCTACCCCATCCCAAACCTAGCCTTCCTCTGGTTTGATTCAAGAAAATAAAAGGGTATGTGGTCCTTGTTTTCCTTTCCAGAAATTAGTTCCTTTCTTTTAATTTTCCCTGGTCATGTCATATGCATGACTTCCTATTATTATTGTTATTATTTTCTTAATAAAAGAAATTACTGAGAATAGATAAAGTGCTTGTTTAGGGACTCATGCCATTTTCATGCAATTTCTGTTTCTTTCCAGAGATTGATTGACTGTATACCTGTATAACTTATGTATACCTAAGCCTTTTATTTTTTTTTTCTTTCTTTAAATAATTTTAAGTTTATTTCAGCCTAGCTTCTTATTTTCTCTGTACTATATTTTATTTAAAGACATAATTCTATCTTTATGCATATGTATTTCTAAATCAGTTATTTTATTTTTATCTATTAATTTTTGTCAAATTTTGTTACACGGAAATCTGTGTGCATGTGTACACTGTCTTGTGCACATGTACATGTTTTATACTTTGTATCTGTAAATCAATTTCCTATTCCAATTTTTTTTTCCAATGCAATTTCAAACAAATACAAACTAAATTAAATCATGAAATTACTCACAAAAATCAGGGTTATCACAACTCTATGGATGAAAGGGAGCATGAGATTCAACTTAGAGTAGTTTTAGAGACACTGAGGCAGAATCAGTGGAAGGCGAAGTTTTCCAAGTGTCATTTTTGGAAAAAAGAGGTTAAGTTTCTTGGTCATGTAGTTTCAGAGAAGGGATTGTCAGTCGATCCAGATAAGATCGAAGCTGTGAACAATTGGAAGAGACCAGAAACGGTGACCGAGAATAGAAGTTTTCTTGGACTTGATAGCTATTATCAGAGATTTATTAAGGATTTCTCGCGGATAGCAGCACCTTTGACTAAGTTGACCAGGAAGGATGTGAAGTTTGTTTGGTCCGACAAATGTGAGGAAGGTTTCCTTAAGTTAAAGCATTTGTTAACCAATGCGCCAGTGTTAGTAGTTCCAGATGGTAACCGAGGGTTGGTGGTATACACTGATGCATGTGGTATTGGATTCGGAGCAGTATTGATGCAAAGGGGCAAGGTTATTGCTTATGCATCTATGCAGCTTAGACCGCACGAAGTTAGATATCCTACTCATGACTTGGAGTTGGCCTTGGTAATTTTTGCCTTGAAGATTTGGAGGCATTATCTTTTGGGAGAGAGATTTGAGTTGTTTACCGATCATATATCATTAAAGCATTTATTCTCTCAGAAGGAGTTGAATATGAGGCAGCAGAGATGGCTAGAGTTTTTGGCTGCTTATGATTTCGGTATAAAATATAATCATGGGAAGGAAATAAGGTAGTAGATGCTCTCAGTAGAAAACATCAGAACATGGTGTTAGCGATGTTGGAAGAATGGAAGGATCTAGAAGCTTTAGTCAGTTGTGGTGTGCAGTTGAGATCTACTACTAGTTCTAGTCAGGGTACTACCATGATATCTTATTTAGAAGTTTGACCAGTGTTGATCAAGAAGATAGCTTCTAAGAAAAGAGAAGATCCAGTATTAGCTGAAAGGATCAGAAGGTTTGAAGTTGGAACTGAGGTCGATGATTTGAAAGATTTTAGTCATGACCAAAGAGGATGGTTGAGAAAGAAGGGACGATTATGTGTTCCAGATGTGGAGAACTTAAGGAGAGAGTTCTAGAAGAATGTCTTCGATCGAAGTTTACGATTCATCTTGGAGGAACCAAGATGTATCAAGATACGAAAAGGAGCTTTTATTAGGAAGGCATGAAGAGGGATGTTGGCTTGTGGGTTAGGCAGTGTGTTAACTTTCAACAAGTGAAGGTCGAACATCGGAAGCCAAGTGGGTTACTTCAGCCTTTAGATATTCCAGTCTGGAAATGGGATTCGATATCGATGGATTTTATAGACGGGTTGCCAAGGTCAAGCAGAGGAAGTGAAAGCATATAGGTTATTGTGGACAGGTTGACCAAGAGTGCCCATTTCATTTCGGTAAAGTCAACCAGAATGGCACCTGTTTTGGCTAAGTTATTCTTGAAGAACATAGTTAGACTTTATGGGATTTCTAATAGCATAGTCAGTGACAGAGATTCATTATTCACTAACAAATTTTGGAGGAGTCTACAAGAGGTATTAGGTACCAAGTTCAAGATGAGTAAGGCATATCACCCACAGACTGATGGGCATACAAAGAGAGTTAATAAGGCACTCGAGGATTTAATAAGAGCTTGTGTATTGGACTTTGGTGGGTCTTGGTAAAATCAACTACACCTGATTGAGTTTTCCTATAATGATAGTTTTCATATTAGTATAAGAATGACGCCTTTTGAAGCTTTGTATGGCAGACCATGCAAATCGCCAGCATGTTGGTTGGAGACAGGAGACAGATTGGTCATAGGTCCATATTTGGTTAGAGAGGCATCGAAAGATTGAGTTAATCCGAGGACGGATAAAGGAAGGTCAATCCAGGTAGAAGAGTTACGCAGATAAGAGGTGTAAAGACCTGAGTTCGTAGTGGGAGATAGAGTTTTCATTAAAGTATCACCATTGAAGAGTGTGGTACGATTTGGGAAGTCAGGAAAGTTGGCCCCGAGGCATGTTGGTATGTTTCAGATTATAGAAAGGATTGGAATGATCACGTACTGAGTGGTGTTGCCGAGCAGTTTAGCAAGTGTCCATAATGTATTTCATGTGTCTCACCTTCGCAAGTTTGTGCATGATCCATAGGCCACTATCCTCAGACAGAGTTGGAGGATTTGGTAGTAGAGCCTGATTTGACTTTGATTAGACAACCCGTTCGGGTTGTAGCGAGAGATGAGAAGAGATTGAGGACCAAAACAATCAAGTTGGTGAAAGTTTAGTGGATCGACAACGAGAAAGATTGTACTTGGGAGACAGAAGACATGATTCGAGAGGCTTATCCTGATCTGCTTTGATGGTATGTCTATATTAGATTTATATAGATTGTTGCTAGTCAAGTAGGCTAGTATTGTTGTTAGGAGATGTTACAAGTGATTGCTATGTTTGCTAGTTAGTCCTTACTGAATTTCGAGGACTAAATTCTTTAAGGAGGGGAGCCTAACACCCCTAATTTTATTAACATTATTTAGGATATTTAATTAGAATAAACTTAATAGAATAGTGTTGATAAGAAGATTGAGGTTGACTAATAAACTAAGTGGCCATGCTTACTTAAATAAATGAACTTATAAATGGTTAAGTATTAAGCAATTGAACATAAGGGCATTAGGGTAAATAGCCGCCCATATTTCCTACCCTTATACTATCTCCCTTAGTCATACACTTTCATCTTTATCCAAAATAAAAATTTATAACCGTAAGAAAGCAAGACCGGCCATTAGGAAGAAATAAAAGAAAATCTAATTTAAGCTTAGGATTCAAGCTAGAAGAAATCAATCTCAATCAATCATCGATTTACTTATCCAATCTAAGTTGAATATTAATTCCTACATCTTTATTTTGATTTTGTTATCGTATGGTTTCAGATTTAACCATTAATCTGTTTGATGATATATATTGATTGGTGATATGCTTGATTTATTATTTATATGATTTAAATAAGGATTTTTAAAGGAGATATATACGGTTTTAGGGTAAAAATGAGATTTAATGATTTTGAAATGCCATGGGGAAATTTTATGTTATAGAAAACATGATTTTGGAGTTGGGGTACAATTTTTATAATTTTCCAAGCCGTGGAGAATTAGTTACGAATTTTCAAAGTAAAATATGGTTATTTGGGTTTATAAATTTATTTTGGAAAATATATTAATAATTTGGGTCTGAAATTTTGGTATGTTAGATAGCATGTTTAAAGTGAATTTCTAGAATTTTTGGGGATTTTTACTAAGTAATTTAGTATGGAAATTAAATTATTTCGAAAGGAGAACTTAAATGATTTAATTGTTTTGATAATAGGAAGGGTTTATTTGTTAAAAGTAACTTGGTTTTAGATCTAAGAAAATGCGGCAAAAATTATCAAAGTTATTTAAAAGTTTGTAAAAGCCAATTAAATGTTTACAAGTAGGCGAGTTTGTTATAAAAAGTTTACTTATTTTGGCAAAATCAGCTTTTACCCAGAAAAAGGTGGTTCCGCCTTCTTTGGCAAACCTTTCGACTTAGAACTTTTGACTTCATTGACCAACAAGGTCGAAAGCAATGCACATGATATCATTTAGGTGGTATGTAGTGAATTGGACCAAGTCGAAAGGTAAGGTGTCGAAGGGTTGCTTTCGAAATGTTGCTTTCGAAGGAGATGGTCCCTTAGTTTACTTTGATTTGAATAAGAAAATCACTTGCCTGTTTTAAAAGAGCTTCCGACATGGTCGAAGGCTATGCTTGCTTTCGACAAGGTCAAAAGCTACGGTTTCGAAAGGTTCAACTGTTTTTATAAATACAAGCCGCTTCCCAAACCTTCTGAAGGGGTCGAAAGTAGGGGCTTTCGACTTTGTCGAAAGGTTCAATTGTCTTCTTCAATATTTTATAAAATAAAGAGTGGTTTTGAAAGAGATACTTTCACCTATGACCCAAAGTAATATTTTTAAGTATAAACCCAATGGCTTCAAAAGGTTTGAGTTTCAATGGTTTCGAAAGGTTTGATTTTCAATGGCTTCGAAAGGTTTGAGTTTCAATGGTTTCGAAAGGTTTGAGTTTCAAAGGCTTTGAAAGGTTTGCGTTTCAGTGGTTTTGAAAGGTTTACTTTCAAGTGGTTTCGAAGTTATGCTTCCACTCTTATTTAATGGTACTTTAACAAGGTCGAAAGGTTTCGAAAGAAGTGTTTTAAAGTATTAAAAGGGCTCGAGCCCATTGTTTTAAAAGATATGATTTATGCTTTCGAAGGGGTTGAAAGTAGAAGCTTTCGACGTTGTCGAAAGATTTTAAAACCCATACTTTAATTTTGAAGGAAAACCCACGGCTTATATAAAGGAGTTTTGTAATGACTTTAAGTATGGGATTTTTAAGAAGTATTGCCTTGATAAAAATATAAGTTAAAGATGTTAACTATATTTTATGAAATGTATTTCAAGGATCTTATACCCACAAGAGCGGTATTGTTAAATTGTTGTTTTGCTTCTTCAAATATGAATATATTCATATGATAACCCATAACTGTATTTTGGGGAAAATGGGGGTAGAAGGACCAAATATATTAACTCAATAGTGAATATAAATTGCTTAAACTTTCGGATGAGTAGAATTGCATCCAAGGAGTCAGGGTGACCAAAAATATAGGATGCCTAAACTTTATAGTTATTGGAGGTAACCAAAAGGTTCATAGTTAACACATGAAAACTATGTATTAAGGACAGTTAGTAGGGGCTAATTGTTTTGTAGTGAATCCATGAAAACTATATTCGAATTATGAATTGACATCAGTCAATAGGTTCCTAGTAAACCCAAGAAAACTAGGATAAGATAGTGGCTAATTGAAGTATCAGTAGGTTCCTAGTCAACCCATGCAAACTAGGATGTGAAGTAAGTTACTGGATAAATACATAGGTTCCTAGTGAACCTAAGAAAACTAGGATAAGGTGATTAGTTATTGGAATGACTAATAGGTTCATGGGGACCCATGAATTAATTAAGTTAACTAGCAGGAGCCTATAGGTTCTTAGTGATCCCATGAAAATTATGAATAGGACAAGGTGTCCATTAACTTTAACAGGGTTATTAGTAAACCTATGGAAACTAATCAGGTTAGTAGTGACCTTAGGAACTATAATTATGACAGGGTGTCAGATTAAACTGTGAAGGGAAAATCCTAATTGTTTTAAGTATGCATATCATCATAATATTTTGAAAATGTACGTTTTAACCGTTGTGGATGCATGAGCACAGTACATGGTTTTATAAAGGTTTTAGGATACTAATGAGGGGAAAAACCGTTCCGCTAAATGGTGCGGTCTCACTAGATATAAAAAAGGTTGAGATGTTAAATTATTATTCATACCAAGCTTATGTTTGACTCGAAGTTTTTGTTTTCCCCTTAAACTCTCGGGCACTCAATTGATTTTGAGTAGTTTGAGATTTAAGGTTCTTAGGTTCACTTCTTTGACGAATAAAGCTTCCGGAGGCGTGCAGGAGGCAGATAGATATTAAGAGTTTATTTTCCGCTGTATATTTGTTTGTAAAGGTAGATCTACTAGCCCTACTATATACTCTGATCAACCAAGGGAACATCTTCATATGTCGCTCTTGGCGTATGTGTAATAGTTATGTTTTGCTGAACGTGGTTAACGTTTTGGGATTATGTAATGAACATGAAATGTTTTGAATGGAATGTGGAAATATGTTTTTGAATTGTTAATTTTTTTCCATATTTTTATGATCTATGTATCAATGAATCTAGCACCGCCGTATTTGGTTGTCGAAGATTAATAACTATGGATGACTGCAGCATCCGTAGCCGTTAGTTTTGGGCCTCCAAATAGGGGGATAGGACAGTCACATGAAGAAAGACTGTCCTGATAGAAAGAAAGACAGATTCAAGAATAAGGACAAGTACAAAAAGAAGCTAGCATTCTTTGTTACATGGGATGATTCAGAATCGTCTTCATCGTCAGACAGTGACACGGACAGTGATTCTGAACAAGCCAACGTCTGTTTTATGGCTTCGACTAACGATGTAAGTGATTTAAATTTTGATGATATAATTGATATGAATTCAAAACTGTTAGATCAACTCAAAGAATTTAAAAGAAAGTATAAAAATCCCTGGTTTTATTTACTTTACCATTTACCTTTTATATTTTTATTCCGCATTAGTAGATAACTTAGTTACTATTCCATATTACGATCCTTAGCAGCACTTTCAATAAACTCCATCCAGTCCTCTCCATCTACTTAGTGGATAAACCTCATTCCAGAACACATCTTTGGGGTGTTGGCATGATTCCTTATTAACATTTTGGTGCTAGAAAGAAGGCTTGAACCTCTGACTTGGTTAAATACCCAACACCACTTGTCTCTAACCCCACTTAACCCAATCTCAAGTTCATCTACTTTGGTTTAATCATGGATAGAAGAATCATAAGATCTGAACAAGGATCCTCTGAACCAGATGAGATAAAGTTCCCCTCAAAATTCATCAAAGATTCCAATCAAAATGATGAACAAAGGTTAAGGCTAGAAGCTCTAAGAATTATAAATAAGAAAAGAGTGGAATCATACGATCCAAAGAAATGGAGCTTAAACCCCTTTCATGTCAGCCCCACCCCTATTTTTGCATTAGGAAAGAGAACAAATGGAAGTGAAAATGTATTCAATCAGATGAGAAGAACCATCCAACACTATTCCAAAGGCACAATCTTTGAAAAAGAAATAATGGCTGATTACAATGCCTTTGCACAGAAGTGGCAATAACCAATTACAACAAGAACACTTCCTACACAAGAAGTACAAAGGGTGGTAAAAAGAATAGCAATTGAAGAGCATGAAAACATAAGGCCAAGAAACAAAAAGTCAAAAAGCCATTCGCAAGAATCAAGCTTCAAGTCTAGACTTCCAAAGGAGTGCAACTTGACAACTTCCTTAGAGAACGCCTACTTGCTTACAAAGGATGAGCTCAACTATTGGCCATCAAAGAAAAAGAAACCAAAACATGAAAGGAATTTGGGAAGATCATACAGTTACCACCGGATGATGAATGGCCATGAAACCAACATTGCAGAGCCCTTAAAGGGATGATCATAAATTTCTTTCGACAAGGAAAGGTTCATGAGTTTGTAAAAAGAATTTGAGAAACATCAACAAAGAGCTGCTTTTCATAAAAAAATGTACATGGTTGGGAGTGAAACGCTCCTTATATTTGGATACTACCTAAGATGGTAGAAAAGCCTCTGTTCGCGCCGAGTTGGCCAGGGCAGAGCACCTACTAGAGGGAGGGTGGGTAAGCCTTTAGCAGCGACATAAGATGGCCAGGTTAAAGCACCGGACAAGCCCTTGGCTGCGCCTCTGGTCATGTCAAGGTACCTCTTGGAGGGAGGATGGTGTAAGCCTTTATCTGCGCCATAAGATGGCCACGATAAAGCACCGAACAAGCCCTTATCCGCGCAATGCTATGGCCAGGGTAAGGAACCTCCTGGAGGGAGGACGGAGTAAGCTTTTATCCGTGCCATAAGATGGCTAGGGTAAAGCACCAAACAAGCCCCTGTTTATGCCGCTAAAGGCTAGGGCAGGGCGCCTTCTAGAGGAAGGTCGGGTAAGTCCTTGGTTCTAGCCTCTAAGAGGAGCTAACCAAGAGCACCGGACAACAAAGGACTAAGATGTTCATGCCCAAGAAGAGGCCCATCAAACAATGGACTAAGATGTCCAGTTCCAAGAAGAGGCCCATCAAATAATGGATTAAGACATCGAAGCCCAAGAGGTGGCCCATTCAGAAATGGACTAAGATGTCCAAGCCTGAGAAACGACATATCTAATTGTGGACTAAGACGTTCGTACTTAAGAGGAAACGAATAAAATTACTTCCTACAAGACCTAAAGGGTTCACACATCAAAGGAGTAGAACAGAGCTCCACCTATAAATACCTGACTTTGGGTTTGAGGACTTTCATTTCTAAACATCATCTATTAATACCAAAGTCTGGGTTTTGGGTCTCTCATACCGTAATTTCATCTAATAATACGCAAATCTGGGTTTCGGGTCTCTTACATCTGAATTTCGTCAATTAATACCCGAATCTGGGTTTCGGGATATTCATTTCAGAACTTCATTTATTAATATTTGAATCTGGGTTTTGGGTCTCTATTAATCACTAAAATATCTTTATCATAACCGAATTAAGGTTGCAAGGCTACTAACTATCAATGCCCTAATCTAGGCTTGGAATTTTTATTATGAATCTCTGTAGTAGATTTCTATCACAAATGCCCGAATCTAGGTCAAAGAATACCCTCAAGGAGATCATTACTATACGTTTCCGCTAAAGCCCGAATTTGGGTCTCGGTTTTTTATGCTTTCGAATCTCATTAATACCCGAGACTGGGTCAATAGGTTTCTACTACAGATATTCAGATAATGAACTTAGCTCTTTATTAAATATATTTTGAAGATTACATTCCAACACTTATACCCCTGTTTGAGGGTGGGATTTCCAATCAACATGATTTGGACATTCCAGCCAAATGGTTGGAGTTGAATTCTTAATTATTTCTCATCAAGGTTAAAGATGGGGTTTAGACAATTAATATGGACTACTTTTCATGCAATTAACAAGATGATTTGTTAATCTAAGCAAATGGTATGCATATACTAGTGTGTCAATTTCAAGCTAACAATTAGAAATATTGTTTGCTTCATACTTTTCAAGGAAATCGGCATAGAGAAATGAAAGATTCAGCGGGAACAGAAATAATGAATGAACTATCAAAAAGCATTTCAGAAGTGACCTTACAAGAAAAAATCACAAATCAGGTGATATTTACAAAATTTATATGATTTACATAAGTCATGAAATTTTTTGCAAAACTATGAAGTTATTCACATATATATAAGACAAGTTTATACATTTCAATGATGCAAATATATTATAAGTCTTGAGTAGCTTTGTTAAGATTCTCGACGACTGAAGTATCAATTATGTGATGAATTGTGGCATAGAGAACTTCTTTGAGTTTCTTTTCCACTTCCTAACCCTATCCGCATCATCAATTGCGTCAATATTTATCTTCAGAGAACGGTTGAAAGCTCTATTTGCACCCCTAAGGGTCTTGTTATCCCTTTCTAACTCTGCAACATGCTTCTGAAGGAAAATTTTATCGCGTTCAAGCATCTAAACCTTGGCAGCATACTCGTTGAAACTCTGAGAATACTTTACTCTTTGTTTCTCATCAAAATACTTAGATATTTCAAACTTAACTCTCCTGCACCATTTACCCACAACATACTCATCCAACCCTAGGGGAGGGTTAATCATTGAGGAAAATTTTTGAACAGCAAGAGAAGTCGACTTCGTGGGTCTGGAGACCGAGGGATTAGCGCGACGAACCAAAAAATCAATACTTGAAATCTTGTCTCCCATGACAAATTCGAATGATTCTCAATGTGCTTAACTATCCTTAAATTTCAATTATAAATCATTGATTTGTTAGATAAGTTCTGACATCTTATGATCGAAATCGATTGAAGGGTTAGATTTTACTTGTCGCTTCAGTGGCGAAATCGTTTCATCTTTGTTTTTAATATCGGCCTCGAGATAGACAATTTGAACTTTCAGATTGCTAGCAATGATTTTCCGAACTTACCTAGTGTTAGCCAGGCTCTGATACCAATTTTGAAGCACCTTAATTTGAAAGCAATAAACGAAAATAAACAGCAACATAAACTGAAATTTTATTACAATGCTAGATAATATTACAAAGTTTGCAGATACAATATTAAGAGAAGAAAGAAACAGAAGAAGATGGTTTTTCGGATGAGCCTTCTTCTGAATTGAGTCCTCCTTTTATAGCTTCTTCTCTTCTTTATTTATTATTTCTGAGGCATGATGTGTTCATAATAGGGCTAATATGTGTCCCTTATAGGTAGAGGATGTGTCCTATATAGGTTGAGGATGTATCCCTTAGTTTATTTTTGCAGAAGGTAAGCTGTAAAGGCTACTCTAGTATAGAGGCTAGATTCTCTGTCCTTTTATTCTGAAATGTGGCCCACCATGCTTCTGATTCAATTGTGAATTTCTAGATTAGCTAGAGATTCGTCGTCAAAAGGGTCGGTCCCCATAGTGTCTCGCATTATGGAGTCTTGTCTTAATCGTTCTTTTTCCACTTGCTCTTCAAAGTATTCTTCTTGAGTCATTGTGCCGACTGGGCCAATTTTGAGACTATCTAAAAATCGTTGAACCTTCATTATTCTGTCTGTAGATGGTTCAAAGGCTGATAGGTAGTCTAATAGGAATACGGTTCTGCTTTCAGTTGCGGAGTGTGATCCGACTTCGCCTTTGTTAATGGCTTCAGAAAAGAACTCTTGTGCTGCCATGAGTCATTCAGTTTCTTCATTAAATTCTTTTCGATTGAATTTAACGAATTCATGTGTCGGGTTTTCAGTTACTCTGTGTAATTCCCATAACTGAATAGAAGGATAAAGACGTATATATTGTCTTTCTTCCCAAATGCTCCAAACTTTGAACATGAACATGGTAAAAAACCTGCTTGAATGCTCAGCAAGTTTAGCTGTACATATATCTGGAATATAACCTGTATATTCTTCAGGATGGCTTGTGTTGACATAGATTTCGTGCACCAAGCCTTTCTTGATATGTTTTTGATATTTTTGTATTTTAGAAAAACAAGCTATTAAGCGTGGTCTTCTGTTGTTATTGAGAATTAATTCTTCATTTTCTAAGAGTTTTGTTAACTCTGTGTCTTCTAATTTTTTGAAAAATAGAAGAAGGTTGCTTTCATCTATGAGATGTTGCTGATATAGAGAGATCATGTCTTGTACCGTCATTTCTGCTTCCATCTCTTTGGTTTTCGTGTTGTTTATCTCATAAAGTCTAAGTAATTCTAGAAAGTCTTGAATTCTTAGATTTACGAGATCAAATGTTTGCATTTGTGCAAATATTGTTTTCAATTGGCTGTGTTCAGCTGAATTGTCAATGAACAATTCTACTTCCTTTAAATCTAGGGCTTCCGACCTAGATGTAAAAGAATGCTGAGATAATTTAGACACTAATTTTTGAGTGTCTTGTAATTTTTTCTCCTTTTGGGATATTGTATGTTTTAGTCCCAAATAATTTTTTTCTAGTTGTGTTAACCAGAAATTTGCAGCCCTGTGGTCTGAGGATTGGATGGCTTTAAAGCATCCATTGAAATTATAATATAAGTTTGGATTTGAGGCTTTCATCTCCAGATTGTACCAGTCTTTGACCACGGCTGATACGTAAGGTCTTTGCATTCCTGTGGGAGCAATTGCCTTTCTTTTGTTCATTGGAACAAATTTCTGAGTTGCACTGGAAGGTGTTGCCTTTCCTTTGGTTATTTGAATAGTTTTGGTCTGTTGGACCTTTTCTTCCTTTACTCTTGTGGGAGTACTATTGTCCTCGGATCCTTGCGAGGAAGAAGAAGCCTCTTTGGAGGTTTGCTTTGCTTTTTTGGATGATTTCACTTGTTGGAAATCTTCCTGCCTTTTCATAGTTTCTAATAATTCCTTGATTCTTTTTATATCTTCTTCATCCATGTTTCATAACCTGGAAAGAAGATCAGCAGCAAAATTAGTGTATCCCGGAATGTATTTGACATCATAGTTAAAGATTTCTAAATACATAGCTAATCTAATTCCCCGAAGATTTTCTTTTTTAAATAATTCATTTTTTTAGGACTTAAAATAACACCATTTTGAAGTAATATTTGTACGACAGCAAGAAGATGTTGCTTATGTTCTTCGGCAGAGTTCGAGAATACAAGGATGTCGTCTATATATACAGTTACAAAGGGTAAGTGTCCGAACATAGAGTTCATCCATTTTTGAAATACTTGTGGTGCATTTTTCAATCTAAAAGGCATAACTAACCATTCAAAATGTCCTTGTGGGCAACTAAATGCAGTTAGTTCTATGGACTATTTATCAGCAAGTTTTAATTGCCAAAATCCTGATTTCGCGTCAAATTTACTATAATATTTTGCTCCTTGGATTTGTTTAGTTAGATGTTCAGCAGAAGGAATAAAATATCCATCAAATTTAGTATAGCTATTTAGCTTTCTGTAGTTTATTACCATTCTTGCTTTTCCTCTTTTAATTTCAGCATGGTTTCTTACTAAGAAAGCTGGAGATGAGTGAGTGCTGAAACTTTTTTGTATTAATTTTAAATTTAACAAGTCTTTTATTTATTTTGAAAATTCCTCTTTGTCAGTTGGTGAAACCATGATACTGTTGACCCGAACTTTGGCATCTTTATATTGTTCCATTAGTTCGATTTTGCAATATCTTGGTGCTTTATCAAACCATTTTAATGGACTATCTGAATAGAGAGGTTCTAACATATTATGTATTAATATTTCAAATTCATTTGTTGTTGGTATATTGTAGGTACAAATTTTTGGTTGTACAATTTTCGGTGTTCTGACATTGTCAATTAATGTAATAGGTTTGTCACCACGCTGTGCTGCGGGAGTATAATGTGGTGCAATTGTAGCAGGTAGCATTACTCGGGGGACGAGAACGCCGTCTAGTTCGAAATAATATTTGTTGAATGGAGGGAGATGTCTAAGATTATCCGTCCCAAGAATGCAATCAATATCAAATTCTTTTGGTAGTAATGCAAAATCAAAGCTGTATGTTTTATTATTTCCATGTATATAAGGTATTTGTACCTGTAGATGTTTCGCTTTATGAATAACAGGAACTTGTCTTCCCATAAAGTCATTTAGTATCCCTTTTTTGTCTAAGGGTACCCAGAGTTGCTGGGGTATAAATACTTCTTGTAGTAAACTGGCTTCTACACCAGAATCCAGTAACGCATGCACCGTGAATTCTTGATATTCAGGGATACATATCGTTATTGGAAGATATATATGTAATTGTGCTTTTCTTTTTAGATCAAAGGATCTAATCATGATGTTTTTATATTTTCTGTAGGAACCTTTATAACCATTCGGTTTGATTTCTGTTCTTTTTGTTTGTCAAGTATTCTCAGTGTTCTTCCTTCGATCGGATTGTCTTGTTTAAAGCTCATACGATGACTGATACTTTTTAGTATATCAGGGGTTACTTCAACTTTAGACATTTTGTTGTATGATAAAGATCTATTTAAGGTGCTCGGTGAGCTAGTACTTTCTTCATTATGTTTGGTTACAATGGAAATTGTATTTCCATATGCAATAAAATATTCTGTATGCAAGTGTATCTTTGGTTTAAGAGATTTTACAAAAACTTGAATTTCATTATCGAATTTTAAATGTTTACATCTACTAATCTAGGTTGGATTGTTTTTCCTAACCCGACTTCAAATAATTTAACAAATTGTTTGGGTGTTATTGATTTAACTGTAGCTGTATCATTTAAGGCCATACAATGTTCCCATTGTATGCCAAGAACTTTAGATCCTGATAGAAGTTCAATATTCTGTAGGTTTACTGATAATGTACAGGCCTTTTCTATATTTTGATCATCAAGACTTATACAAAAATCGGGATGTATATTTACTCCAAATAATCTATTTGCTAAGTTTGACTTAGCTCCTCCAATAATATTGTTTAAAGGGTTATTGATAATTTTTTCATCCATACAGACTATCATTATTGGTGTATCTATTCCTGTTCTAAATAATCCTGTTATTTTTAGTTGTATTAGTCCTATATGAAGGTATTTCATTTTTGGATATTTAGCTTTTAGTTTTTCAATTTTGTTTTTATTTAAAAGGCTTATAGAAGTAAAATCTTCTTCTCCTTTTAATTCTATATTTCCTTGCATTCGTTCGAATATATATGTATGTTGATTTAGAAATCTAGATCTAAAAGTCAATGGTTTATAAATATCTTTTTTGTCTGAGTGAGGAATTGCTTCTTTTAATTTTTCTAGATCTTCATCAGTGACCTCAAATTGTTCTCCTGTACTATCTTGTATTTGTGGGTTTGATGTTTCTTTAGAAGTAAATGTGTTCATATATATCATATATTCTTGATATGATTCTGACTCTTTATTTCTTGATGATCTAGATGTGGAACCACTTAATGGGGTGAATGTATCGTGATCGTATATTTCTTCTTTTATAATCGGAAGATCTTCGTATTTATGTAAAACAAGTAATCCTATTGGATCTCCTTGTTCTATAATATAATCTTTATCTTCCATACTAGTACTTTTAAATAGTATAGAAGCATTATTTTTAGAAAGTGGTTCGATTAATCCATGTGTTATAAAAATATTTTCTTTTGTATGTTTTGGTATATTATAAATTTGCCCATAATATCCTAGTGGGATTTTTATTAGTAAATCTAAAAATACCTCGGTTGTGAAGTATCGTCTTAATCTATAGCATTTTGCTGCATATAATGTATAACCCAGAGAATTTATTTTTTCCTTTTTAGGGAGTATAGCATATATAGTTAGTGGAATAATTTTTATTTGATTATGTGTTTGATTAATTGTAATCATGTTTATTTTAAAATTATCAAACGAATCATTAATTTCATCTTCATTTTCAGTAGTGTCAGATTAAATTGATTCAATTTCATAAACTGATGAATTAGAATCACTAGATATATCTTCAATAATGCCAACATTAATACCGTATTCTTCAATATTAGATACTACAATATTTTGTATATTTGTTGGACATTCATTAGCATAATGTCCTTCTTTATTACATTTAAAACATTTGCAGCCTTTTCGGAAATTTTTCTTTTTAATAAATTTTTTCTTAGAAAACTTGTTTTCTTTTCTAAATTTCTTCTTATATTCTGGCTTCCACTTTTTTCTAGTGATTTAATATTTTGGTTTTGTTCTTATTTAAAATTTCTTTTTCTTTCGAATTTAGGCGGACATCCGAATTGAGTATTAATATCTTCAGTATATTTTGTACAAAAGGAAAATCCAAGTTTTGAGTTCTTAATTTTATTTTTCATTTGTTTGTGCGCACTTGCTTGCTCACAAACTCTTTCCATAGTATCCATACATGCCTTTTTTAACAAGCCCGTGTTATGGTTTTCATCTGTAGTGCTTTGTCTTAAAATGTCATACCTTTCTTGTATAATGTTATTCCATGGATAAGGTATTTTTGTAAAAAATCCTTTTACCCAGAAAACCTTTTGGTCATTATTTTTTAAATGAAAAAGTAGCCCTATGTATTTGGCAGTAAATTCTTCTAACATACAGATATCACATAATTGTATTTTTAATAAAAAAATTTCATAGTCAGTATCTTCAAGGAATGTTTCCCCTGTAAAATCCGCTAGTAATAATTTTAATAATTCCCCAAGAGCTTCTTGTTTGGATTGGATATTTCTAATCCATTGTAATTGATTTGGATTTATTCTTTCAAGATTTAGTAACCAGGCTAAAGTATCACCTGTCCAGTAACTGGTAGCGTAATGTATATATTCCATTACACTCATATTTGGAGGTAATAAATAAATTATTCCGCTTATATGTTGAAGCCATGTTATAATATATTTTCTTATTTTTATATGTGGAAGTCTATCTATATTGAAAGTTAAGGAATAAGATGAAGAAGGTTGTTCATAATAAAAATCTTTCAATTGTTTTCTAGATGAGTGAAATCTAATCCAATCTGATCTCGTACCATGTCTAAGCATTTCAGGGTAAGGATCAGTATGTGGATTGTTTTGTTCTTGTTCTTGATCTTCCATAACTATATCAGAGTTAAGATCATTTATTACGGAAGCACTATCTGGTGGAGGTAAGTATAGTGCACCTCTACTAGATTCGGCTTCATTGGCATTTATGTTGAAAATAAGTTTATCTGATGTATCAGAATTATAACCTGATTTTGTGGAATCTTCAGATTCTTGTTCAGAATCTTCAAATGAAGATACTTCTTCATTTGCTTTATATTTGAAATAGTTTATTAACTGTTGAATGTTTTTCATAATAAGAATAAAGTTCTATACTATCAATTTCTCCTGCAAGTTCTTTTTCTTGAAGAATTAGATATTTTTCATAGTAAGTGGGATCAATATCTTCTACGTTTATTTTGTTATTTTCTTAAGAGGTATATTTGACCATTCGGATGCTGTTAAGCGAATGGATCGTTGGTGTATTCTTACCAAATCCTGAGGTTGTAGTTTTTTTTGTAATTTATTACTTATGTCTTTTACATCTAATTTAATTTCTTGAAGTAGATCAATCATAAAATTATGAATCCCATTTTTTGGGTTTTCTTGTGTAAGGATATGAACAACATGCTCATATTGTTCAGTATTAAGATTAAATTGACACTTATGTGTGTCAAGAATAACAAGCTTATTGTTTTCCATAAAATTAAGGTCTTTTGAACTATGTTTGTTCAGCATAGCATATTTGAATTATGTTCAAAAGACCTTAATTTTATGGAAAACAATAAGCTTGTTATTCTCGACACACATAAGTGTCAATTTAATCTTAATACTGAACAATATGAGCATGTTGTTCATATCCCTACACAAGAAAACCCAAAAAATGGGATTCATAATTTTATGATTGATCTACTTCAAGAAATTAAATTAGATGTAAAAGACATAAGTAATAAATTACAAAAACAAACTACAACCTCAGGATTTGGTAAGAATACACCAACGATCCATTCGCTTAACAGCATCCGAATGGTCAAATATACATTTGAAGAAAATAACAAAATAAACGTAGAAGATATTGATCCCACTTACTATCAAAAATATCTAATTCTTCAAGAAAAAGAACTTGCAGGAGAAATTGATAGTATAGAACTTTATTCTTATAATGAAAAACATTCAACAGCAATAAACAATTTCAAATATAAAGCAAATGAAGAATTATCTTCATTTGAAGATTCTGAACAAGAATCTGAAGATTCCACAGAATCAGGATATAATTCTGATACATCATATAAACTTATTTTCAACATAAACGCCAATGAAGCCGAATCTAGTAGAGGTGCACTATACTTACCTCCACCAGATAGTGCTTCCGTAATAAATGATCTTAACTCTGATATAGTTATGGAAGATTAAGAACAAGAACAAAATAATCCACATACTGATCCTTACCCTGAAATGCTTAGACATGGTACGAGATCAGATTGGATTAGATTTCACTCATCTAGAAAACAATTGAAAGATTTTTATAATGAACAACCTTCTTCATCTTATTCCTTAACTTTCAATATAGCTAGACTTCCACATAGAAAAATAAGAAAATATATTATAACATGGCTTCAACATATAAGCGGAACAATTTATTTATTACCTCCAAATATGAGTGTAATGGAATATATACATTACGCTACCAGTTACTGGATAGGTGATGCTTTAGCCTGGTTACTAAATCTTGAAATAATAAATCCAAATCAATTACAACGGATTAGAAATATCCAATCCAAACAAGAACCTCTTGGGGAATTATTAAAATTATTACTAGCGGATTTTACAGGAGAAACATTCCTTGAAGATACTGACTATGAAAAACAATTATTAAAAATACAATTATGTGATATCTGTATGTTAGAAGAATTTACTGCCAAATACATAGGGCTACTTTTTCATTTAAAAAATAATGACCAAAAGGTTTTCTGGGTAAAAGGATTTTTTACAAAAATACCTTATCCATGGAATAACATTATAGAAGAAAGGTATGACATTTTAAGACAAAGCACTACAGATGAAAACCATAACACGGGCTTGTTAAAAAAGGCATTTATGGATACTATGTAAAGAGTTTGTGAGCAAGCAAGTGCGCACAAACAAATGAAAAATAAAATTAAGAACTCAAAACTTGGATTTTCCTTTTGTACAAAATATACTGAAGATATTAATACTCAATTCGGATGTCCGCCTAAATTCGAAAGAAATTTTTTTTTTAAAAGAAGAACAAAACCAAAATATAGAATCACTAGAAAAAAGTGGAAGCCAGAATATAAGAAGAAATTTAGAAAAGAAAACGGGTTTTCTAAGAAAAAATTTATTAAAAAGAAAAATTTCCGAAAAGGCTGCAAACGTTTTAAATGTAATAAAGAAGGACATTATGCTAATGAATGTCCAACAAATATACAAAATAGTGTAGTATCTAATATTGAAGAATACGGTATTAATGTTGGCACTATTGAAGATATATCTAGTGATGCTAATTCATCAGTTTATGAAATTGAATCAATTTATTCTGACACTACTGAAAATGAAGATGAAATTAATGATTCGTTTGATAATTTTAAAATAAACATGATTACATATAATCAAACACATAATCAAATAAAAATTATTCCACTAACTATATATGCTATACTCCCTAAAAAGGAAAAAACAAATTCTCCGGGTTATACATTATATGCAGCAAAATGCTATAGAGTAAGACGATACTTCACAACCGAGGTATTTTTAGATTTACTAATAAAAATCCCACTAGGATATTATGGGCAAATTTATAATATACCAAAACATACAAAAGAAAATATTTTTAAAACACATGGATTAATCGAACCACTTTCTAAAAATAATGCTTCTATACTATTTAAAAATACTAGTATGGAAGATAAAGATTATATTAAAGAACAAGGAGATCCAATAGGATTACTTGTTTTACATAAATACGAAGATCTTCCGATTATAAAAGAAGAAATATACGATCACGATACATTCACCCCATTAAGTGGTTCCACATCTAGATCATCAAGAAATAAAGAGTCAGAATCATATCGAGAATATAGGATATATATGAACACATTTACTTCTGAAGAAACATCAAACCCACAAATACAAGATAGTACAGGAGAACAATTTGAGGTCACTGATGAAGATCTAGAAAAACTAAAAGAAGCAATTCCTCACTCAGACAAAAAAGATATTTATAAACCATTGACTTTTAGATCTAGATTTCTAAATCAACATACATATATATTCGAACGAATGCAAGGAAATATAGAATTAAAAGGAGAAAAAGATTTTACTTCTATAAGCCTTTTAAATAAAAACAAAATCGAAAAACTAAAAGCTAAATATCCAAAAATGAAATACCTTCATATAGGACTAATACAACTAAAAATAACAGGATTATTTAGAACATGAATAGATACTCCAATAATGATAGTCTGTATGGATGAAAGAATTATCAATAACCCTTTAAACAGTATTATTGGAGGAGCTAAGTCAAACTTAGAAAATAGATTATTTGGAGTGAATATACATCCCGATTTTTGTATAAGACTTGATGATCAAAATATAGAAAAGGCCTGTACATTATCAGTAAACCTACAGAATATTGAACTTCTATCAGGATCTAAAGTTCTTGGCATACAAAGGAACATTGTATGGCCTTAAATGATACAGCTACATTTAAATCAATAACACCCAAAAAATTTGTTAAATTATTTGAAGTCGGGTTGGGAAAAACAATCCAACCTAGATTAGTAGACGTAAGACATTTAAAATTCGATAATGAAATTCAAGTTTTTGTAAAATCTCTTAAACCAAAGATACACTTGCCTATAGAATATTTTATTGCTTCTGGAAATACAATTTCCACTGTAACCAAACATAATGAAGAAAGTACAAGCTCACCGAGCACCTTAAATAGATCTTTATCATACAAAAAAATGTCTGAAGTTGAACTAACCCTGATATACTAAAAAGTATCAGTCATCGTATGAGCTTTAAACAAGACAATCCGATTGAAGGAAGAACACTGAGAATACTTGACAAACAAAAAGAACAGGAATCAAACCGAATGGTTATAAAGGTTCCTACAGAAAATATAAAAACAACATGATTATATCCATTGATCTAAAAAGAAAAGCACAATTACATATATATCTTCCAATAACGATATGTATCCCTGAATATCAAGAATTCACGGTGCATGCGTTACTGGATTCTGGTGCAGAAGCCAGTTTACTACAAGAAGTATTTATACCCCAGCAACTCTGGGTACCCTTAGACAAAAAAGGGATACTAAATGACTTTATGGGAAGACAAGTTCCTGTTATTCATAAAGCGAAACATCTACAGGTACAAATACCTGATATACATGGAAATAATAAAACATACAGCTTTGATTTGCATTACTACCAAAAGAATTTGATATTGATTGCATTCTTGGGATGGATAATCTTAGACATCTCCCTCCCTTCAACAAATATTATTTCGAACTAGACGGCGTTCTCGTCCCCCGAGTAACGCTACCTGCTACAATCGCACCACATTATACTCTCGCAGCACAGCGTGGTGACAAACCTATTACATTAATTGACAATGTCAGAACACCGAAAATTGTACAACCAAAAATTTGTACCTACAATATACCAACAACAAATGAATTTGAAATATTAATACATAATATGTTAGAACCTCTCTATTCAGATAATCCATTAAAATGGTTTGATAAAGCAACAAGATATTGCAAAATCGAACTAATGGAACAATACAAAGATGCCAAAGTTCGGGTCAACAGTATCATGGTTTCACCAACTGACAAAGAAGAATTTTCAAAACAAATAAAAGACTTGCTAAATTTAAAATTAATACAAAAAAGTTTCAGCACTCACTCATCTCCAGCTTTCTTAGTAAGAAACCATGCTGAAATTAAAAGAGGAAAAGCAAGAATGGTAATAAACTACAGAAAGCTAAATAGCTATACTAAATTTGATGGATATTTTATTCCTTCTGCTGAACATCTAACTAAAAAAATCCAAGGAGCAAAATATAATAGTAAATTTGACGCGAAATCAGGATTTTGGCAATTAAAACTTGCTGATAAACAGTCCATAGAACTAACTGCATTTAGTTGCCCACAAGGACATTTTGAATGGTTAGTTATGCCTTTTGGATTGAAAAATGCACCACAAGTATTTCAAAAATGGATGAACTCTATGTTCGGAGACTTACCCTTTGTAACTGTATATATAGACGACATCCTGGTATTCTCGAACTCTGCCGAAGAACATAAGCAACATCTTCTTGCAGTCGTACAAATTTTACTTCAAAATGGTGTTATTTTAAGTCCTAAAAAAATTGAATTATTTAAAAAAGAAAATCTTCGGGGAATTAGATTAGCTATGTATTTAGAAATCTTTAACTATGATGTCAAATACATTCCGGGATACACTAATTTTGCTGCTGATCTTCTTACCAGGTTATGAAACATGGATGAAGAAGATATAAAAAGAATCAAGGAATTATTAGAAACTATGGAAAGGCAGGAAGATTTCCAACAAGTGAAATCATCCAAAAAAGCAAAGCAAACCTCCAAAGAGTCTTCTTCTTCCTCGCAAGGATCCGAGGACAACAGTACTCCCACAGGAGTAAAGGAAGAAAAGGTCCAATAGACCAAAACTATTCAAACAACCAAAGGAAAGGCAACACCTTCCAGTGCAACTCAGAAATTTGTTCCAATGAACAAAAGAAAGGCAATTGCTCCCACAGGAATGCAAAGACCTTACGTATCAGCCGTGGTCAAAGACTGGTACAATCTGGAGATGAAAGCCTCAAATCCAAACTTATATGATAATTTCAATGGATGCTTTAAAGCCATCGAATCTTCAGACCACAGGGCTGCAAATTTCTGGTTAACACAACCAGAAAAAACTTATTTGGGACTAAAACATACAATATCCCAAAAGGAGAAAAAATTACAAGACACTCAAAAATTAGTGTCTAAATTATCTCAGCATTCTTTTACATCTAGGTCGGAAGCCCTAGATTTAAAGGAAGCAGAATTGTTCACTGACAATTCAGCTGAACACAGCCAATTGAAAACAATATTTGCACAAATGCAAACATCTGATCTCGTAAATCTAAGAATTCAAGACTTTCTAGAATTACTTAGACTTTATGAGATAAACAACACGAAAACCAAAGAGATGGAAGCAGAAATGACGGTACAAGACATGATCTCTCTATATCAGCAACATCTCATAGATGAAAGCAACCTTCTTCTATTTTTCAAAAAATTAGAAGACACAGAGTTAACAAAACTCTTAGAAAATGAAGAATTAATTTTCAATAACAACAGAAGACCACGCTTAATAACTTGTTTTTCTGAAATACAAAAATATCAAAAACATATCAAGAAAGGCTTGGTGCACGAAATCTATGTCAACACAAGCCATCCTAAAGAATATACAGGTTATATTCCAGATATATGTACAGCTAAACTTGCGGAGCATTCAAGAAGGTTTTTTACCATGTTCATGTTCAAAGTTTGGAGCATTTGGGAAGAAAGACAATATATACGTCTTTATCCTTCTATTCAGTTATGGCAATTAGATAGAGTAACTGAAAACCCCACACATGAATTCGTTAAACTCAATCGAAAAGAATTTAATGAAGAAACTGAACGACTCCTGGCAGCACAAGAGTTCTTTTCTGAAGCCATTAACAAAGGCGAAGTCGGATCACACTCCGCAACTGAAAGCAGAACCATATTGCTTTTAGACTACCTATCAGCCTTTGAACCATCTACAGATAGAATAATGAAGGTTCAACGATTTTTAAATAGTCTCAAAATTGGCCCAGTCGGCACAATGGCTCAAGAAGAATACTTTGAAGAGCAAGTGGAAAAAGAACGATTAAGACAAGACTCCATAATGCGAGACACTATGGGGACCGACCCTTTTGACGATGAATCTCTAGCTAATCTAGAAATTCACAATTGAATCAGAAGCATGGTGGGCCACATTCTAGAATAAAAGGACAGAGAATCTAGCCTCTATACTAGAGTAGCCTTTACAGCTTACCTTCTGCAATAATAAACTAAGGGACACATCCTCAACCTATATAGGACACATCCTCTACCTATAAGGGACACATATTAGCCCTATTATGAACACATCATGCCTCAGAAATAATAAATAAAGAAGAGATGAAGCTATAAAAGGAGGACTCAATTCAGAAGAAGGCTCATCCGAAAAACCATCTTCTTCAGTTTCTTTCTTCTCTTAATATTGTATCTGCAAACTTTGTAATATTATCTAGTATTGTAATAAAATTTCAGTTTCTGTTGCTGTTTATTTTCGTTTATTGCTTTCAAATTAAGGTGCTTCAAAATTGGTATCAGAGCCTGGCTAACACTAGGTAAGTCATTCTGTTTTATATTTTCTGAATTAGATCATTTTGTATATTCTGTGGTGAAGTAAGTAAGTAAGCAAGTAAGTAAGTAAAAAAAAAGTTCACTACGAAGCCTTCCAGTAAGATATCATCACTAAGTTCACTCCTTCCGCGTTGTTTATCTTTTATGCCATTTCAAAGCTTCAGCGTTGCCTCCGAAGCCTTCCAGTAAGATATCATCACTAAGTTCACTCCTTCCGCTTGATTTTAATAGTTTCTCTCTAAGAGTAGCAATGCGTGATAATAAATCAAGGGGAGAGAAACTGTAGATAATTATAGCTCCTATTTAAGCAAAAAGAAATAAAATAAAGTCAAAATCAAGATGAAAAAATCTTTTTATTATTATAATAACATATTACAACACAAATAACAACAAAATTGAAAGATATAATAAATTATTAGTTTACATCTAAAGCTGAGAAACTACTTTTCTAACTTTATCTAATGAATTAGCGGAATGGGTAACTGTTGTGTCAAAAGGAATATTGACTCATTCTGGGGTAGTAACTAGTGGGCATTTGCTATAGTCCCACTTCCCAGTTGGAGGACTATCGCGACCACAAATTAATTTTGTATGAAATGTTCTGATCTCCTTAAGAAGTTTTTCTTTCTCATCACCAAGGAAGTCGAAGCGAAGGCGAGGATATTCCAAGTACAGTTTTTGTAAATCTTTAAGAAAACAATATCTTGCCAATTTTGAAGATTTTAAAATTGATGCCTTTTCAACATAAAACCTTCTCAGTTTAACATATTGGCTTAAATGGTCTCTAGAAATAAGACGACCTAGTGAACTGTCACTCTATGATAATATAATAAAATGAAGCTAAGCATAAAGAGCGAAACTAAAACAAATATTTATAAATCAATAAACTTTTACATATTTACAACTACTCATCTATTTCATACTAAACAGACTTAGAAAACAACTTAGATACAAATCTGTTCTTATAATACTTAAGCTTTTCAGGAGGGAGATCTTGGGGAATTGGTCTGACTCGTGGTAAGTTCTAGCAAGCTCTAGTGTGCGGGTCAGAACCAAATTCATCCAAGTATCTCTTATGAAAACGTCTAAGGAGACCCCCACTAAATTTTCCTAAGTATGAAAAATCAATAATTAAATGTCTACAATAAGCCTTATATAAAAAGTTGATTAAAATAGCTCTTTCTTCAATCAGCATCCAAAATAGGGTGATTAACTCCCAGTTCTCTTTCAAGAGAGCGTTGTAGCGAAGGCGCGTGCTCTCTTTAGAAGAGGAGCAGCATTTTGGTGCTTAAAAGATGCCAGCACCGATGCACTTCTATCAAGTCTATAATATTTTTCGGAAAGTACATTGTGCACTTTTATTTGCTTATCGAGCTCCCTATATAACCTGTTTATTTCTGCCAATTTTCTCTCAAGGTTGGTTTTATAGGGGAGGACATATTTCTTCCTTATCTAAAATAAATGATTTGCACTATTATTATCTTCAATGTAAAAGACATTTAAACAGAGAATCCCATACCTGTGATATCGGGACTGAGGTCTAGGAAGCCTGCTCTTTTCCTTTTAGCTCTTTAACATTAACAGGACCAGGCTCATCTTCTTGGGGAGCAGAAGGCCTGACAGATTCAAGCGGAACATCTTTTAAGGGAGATGGCTCTTTTTTAGGAGCTTTAGCATTATCATCACTATCCTTCTCAAAAGTTCCGGAATGGCCCCCTTTATCACAACCTGAACCTTGGCCACCATCAAGGTTATCGTCGTCATCATCAACATCATCATTATTATCATCATCATCATCACCATCCTCATCGCCCTCCTCCTCGGCAGCAACATCCTTGTCCCCTTCATCCTCAGAGTCAGATTCAATTTCGAAAGAGGGGACGTCGAAAGAGAGAATTTTGGAGGCTTCAATTTCCTCCTCTGTTGCAGCTTCAATCCCCTGCTTAATTTGATTGATCATGCCCATTACTCTATCAACTAAGGCAGAATCAAGCAAGGGGAAGCTTAAGTCAGACCACTTCTTAAAATTGTCAGCGTAGGCGAGCATTAGGGCTTCTTCATAAGAATTCAGCATGATCTCCCCAAGAGTAGTAATAAGAAATTGAGATACTCGCTGCTTGGCATCAGAAATGGTATCAACAGCAAGCTTTAGTGAGGCCCTGCTTTTCTTGAACTTCTCTTTCAAAGAAATATTCTTCGTTACTATGCGGGCTTTCTCCTCATCGGATTCTTTTAAGGTTAGATCCATGGCAAAGTTTTCATCCGCAAGGAGTTGACGAGCCCTTCTTTCTTCTAGAAGATCAGATTCTATCTAGGCAAAAGAAACTTTTAATCATTCCAATTCAGAAGTCGCTTCATCTTTTGCCGTAGACAAGGAAGACATTTGATTCTTAAGAGCATAGATTTCCTCCTGAAACCTGGAGGATGCAATGGAAGATTTGGATGCATGCCATAAAGAGTTAACCAAATCTTAAAAATTTGAAAGAAAAAAAAGCGCAATGCAAGTTAGAAAATTAGAGAAAACCAGTAATGACAAAGTTAATTGAAGTGAAACTCACCAAAATTGTTGCCTTTTCAAAGAGCGGTAATGCCTCGCCAAATCAGGAATAGTGGAAGGTGGATAAATGGAGGTGAAGGACTCCGAGTTTAGGATAGAATAGGCTATCTCTTTAAAATTAACAGAAGGAGAAGAAGACATTGGTTTAGAAGGAGTGTGCTTTAGAGTGGGGGGCATCTTCAAAGCTAGTTGCATTTTTGCGAGAGCAGCCGGAGTGTCAGAAATGAAAATGCGAGAAAGGGGATCAATAGCCTAAGTAGTCTGCTTTGGTTTTTTCTTCAGTAGCTTCTATGACCGGGCTCTCCGAAACTACATCAAATAATGAACGATTCTCCTCCTCTATATCTATAATTTTAAATGACCTTTTGAGAAAGTTCCACTTCAGTCGATGACATTAACTTTCTTTTAATGGCCTTCTTGGTTTGGCGAAGGATTGGATAATAGATAGCGCACCAAAAGTTGCAAGAAGGGAAGCAGCACCACTAGCATGCATTGTAACCGAAGAAGCAGCTGTAAAGGACCCAAACAGATTAAAAGTCAACAAAATAATTTAGAAAGCAACCGAGACATAAAACAAATGTTGTGCCCATAACTTACCAGAGTAGTCTGGGCAAATGGGCGACGTAGGAAAAAAATGTTCAGAATCTCACAAGGAGAGGAAGCGTTTTCCCTTTGATGTATGTTGGATCAAGGGGGTAGCCCCAAAACCCTTTAGCTAGAGGGATGAAGAGAATGCTTCCTCAAGTTTGAAGGGATTAGCAGCTTCAACCGGTTTTCTATCTTAACAAAAGCTGCGATTAAAGACTCCACTGTCCTTTTATCAACCTCACTAAGTTCTTTGGTAGGAGCACCTAATATAAGACAAAGATTAGACAAGAAAAGTAATAAGATAGAAGGAAAACAACGAAAATTTGAACTCACAAGGAGAAGAAAAGACCCCGCTAATGTCTCCCAGTCCCTTAACTTATTAACCCCATCCGATATCAGCTTCTTTGGGGGGTTGGCTCTGAAGATTTGATGATTGAGAGTGCTGAGTTTGACTAGCCGGGTCAAGTAGTTTAGAACTTCAGCGTTTAAGGAGGGGATTAAGACTCTAGTGCCATAAGTTTCTGGAAAAGAGGTACGTGTAGAGGGACAGCTGGATTGGAGCAATCCCAAGGTGAGAAAGAAATCTGGAAAAGAATTCAGGAAAAGGCAGAAATCCTCCATGCCATATGTGGACGACAGCATAAGCGAAAAACCCTTCAGGAAGGTTGTTGATGGTATATGTTTCCTTGGGTGGAGTAGCTTCCATACAAGTAATTCCGAAGTCTTTGAGGATAGCATCAACCTCGTCCTATGAAGATACCAAGGAATGTTTTGAAATGGTGTCGAGTTTCTTTAGAGAGCTCATGATTCTGCCAAGTGAAACATTTCAGTTAAAATTTTCAAGTTTATTATGAACGTAGTATTCTTTCAACATTAGTAAAAACCTACTTAAATAACTTAAACAAAAACCGAACATGAAATTTCAAATTTTTGAAAAATGTTTAAGTTAAAGTCAAAGATATTGGTCTTTCAACAGAGTCGAAAAGGTATAGGACATCAACGCTTAGAAAATACTTTTCGATAGTGTCAAAAGCCTAAATAAGAGTATTCGTGGAGCTTTCAACTGAGTCCAAAGGGAAAGAAAGTTAACATTTAGCCACAACCTTTCGACAGTGTCAGAAGCATAAATATAAGCAATCATTGAGCTTTCGACAGGGTTGAAGGGAAAGATGGGAATGCATAGTGACACTTTCAACAACGTTGAAAGCTTCACTTGAACCAAGTTGTTAAAAGGAAATAGTTAGAGTTAACTTAAAAACTTGAACAAAATATACTCTACAAACATCTTATAAAAAAGATAATAAGACCCATCGACACTGTCGAAACCTATGACTTAGAATTATTAAGAGAAATACGAATGTCGTCGAAACCTTATATGTTCATTGAGTCGAAAAGTCCTAGGTTAAACTTATGTGCACTTAGAACATTTCGACAATGCCGGATTTTTCGAAAGCATACTAAAGAAAATGGATTGCAATCGACACAAAAGGTTGTAACGACCCCGAATTTTTTAAATATTTAAATTGATAATTAATTCAATTTTTGAATTAAAGTTGTGAAATTTATCGATTTAAGTGATGCGAGTTTCCCCGGATTCAAGTATATTCTGTATAAATCATTTAAATTTAAAATATATTATATACATGTGTATATATAAGGATATATATATGTATTTGAACATATCTGACTAAATTTGAAATAATATAATATATATTTGATTTGCGTTTAAACTGTAAATAAATGGTTTAAAAATAGAAATAAATTATCACTTCTACAACTTTCATCTCAGCTTAAACAAATAGAGTAGACTACAAAAGTGAAATAAAAATAGAAGTTCACCTGTATTATAAAATAAATATATATACGTAGTTTTATTCAAAATAAAATAAAACAAAAATGGTAGAATAAAAATACACATAGTAACAAAATATTTAATAACTTAAGTTGGAAAATATGTAGGCTGAAACAAATAGCATATGTAGATTTAAAATAAAATAGAAAACGAGACAAAGCTGCAGCCTGTAAATAAGTAGGCAAGGCAAGAACAAAGTTTAAAAGAAATACAAACATCTTTGAATTTGCAAAGGAAAAACAGCAAATATATATATGTATGCCATGCAAAACAAAATACAAACAAGTGTATATATGAAAGCAAAATAAAAGTATATAAAGGTGCAGGCTGAAGCAAATTAAACAAATGCAAACTATAGTACTAATTTTCTATGCATAAGTTAGTAATAGGGAACATAAGTACTTGCTCATTAAATGCAAGCATAACAAAGTCAATTCGAAATGTTACCAGCCTCCAAAACTATGAACTATCTCTGATAAATTGTACAAAATGTACACTGTTTTGTAAAAGAAAATGATACCCTGTTTTATATATCAGCCTGTAAGCATTTTTTTCATTCCAGTTTTAATTTTCCTTTCGAACTAAGTAAAACCAAAATAAAACTCCATTTCAAGGCTTAAGCAAACATTCTCAAGCAAGCAACTCAATGCAAAACAGAGATGCAAGATGATTTGGCAGGAAGATCAAAGTAAATACATTTTTCAGCCTTTAAAGTTCCAAACTGCTTTCATCAGGGTGCTCTGTTCTTTCAAATCTGGGTGAGTAACTTTTAAAACTTTAAATAAAAGAATGGTTGCATGCTTGTATACTGAAATAATTAGGTATTGCATTTGTGAATGTTGATGTGAAGTTGTATTTGTGAGCATGATATTTGAATGTCCTCTGTTATGTTTTCCAGTAACCCTGTATTGATTTAAATACATACTCTTTTTGATCCAATCTCTGTAGGATTTAAATTACAGACAATAATTGTTTGTTTAAGTTATTAAGTAAATTAAAATTTAATTAAGTTAATAATAAACTGGGATGGGCTCTGGAAAACCAAATAAGTGAGCAAGTTCAAAGATAACTAAAAATTTAATCATCATGTTTTCTTGATTCATGAATATAGGTTGGATACTAAAATCATAATATGATTTTTAAAACAAAAACTAAATTCTTTAGTGAAGAGGTTTAGGAGTAGGTAAAGGTTGAACTGAATATGAACTATGGGGTTTCTCTGGTGATTCATGAATCTGGAGTGGATGGGTTTCTGCATGGGGATGGAGAATTGATCAGAGAAGCTAGGAAAAATATTGGTTGGTGCTAAATTCCATTGTGGAAGTTGCGGTAGAGTTTTTCTTTTTAAAACCCTAGTTTGTAAATGGTTTGAAGAATCGAACAGTTTGGGATGAAGGATGGATCGAGTGTTGTGAGATTTTGGAAATTGGTAGTTTGGTCGTAGGCGAATGCGTGGCCGGTGGTGGAGGTTCTCTGGTGGTCGGTGGAGGGAGCAGTTGCCGTTGACAGGTTTGGGAGGATGGACGAGTGCGTGTTTTCCAGGTTTGAATGGAGTGCTCGAATTTTGATAGCATAATGGTGCGAGAGTTCTGGGGGTTGGCCTGGCACGAGTTCATCGAATGTGACTAGCTGGAGGGATCGATGGTGGTCGGAGGGCGCCTGAGCTCGAGTGCACGTGCATGCAATGGGTTCGTGTATCTGGGAATAAATCGTTTTGGGGAAGAAAGGTTTTCTCGGGGTTTCATTCGAATTTTCCTGGGTTTGACTCGAAGTAGGAACGAACGTGAATTACTCGAAGTGTTACTCGAGATTTATAGGGGAAGGCTCGGGTATAACCTGTTTTCTGTTTTGAACTTTAAAAACCTGATTTCAAATTTATAAACAAAGCTTAAGTTTTAAATCAAAGTTTTAAACCGATAAATTCAAGTTTTTCTAGAAACTTGGGTGTGAATTAAACAAGTTTTAAAAACAGAAGTTTAAATACAAACTTAAGTTCGTTTACAACATAGTTTGGGCATAAAGAAGTTTTTAAGTTTAAATTGTTAATTAACCAAAATTTGTAGTTTATTCATAAGTAATTAACCTGGTATAAATTAATTAAAATCAGATATTAACTGATCTTACTTATGAATGTTTGGATTCTATTGAATATTGAATTGTTTGATATCCTTGATATATGATGCTTTGTGATACATCCTGATTTATGTTGTGATCTGTAATTTATTTACCTGTGATATATATATATCTGTGATCTGTGCATGAACGATAAGCATTATAGTTTATATCGCTTATCAACTATATCCTGTATTTTGATATGTGATGATTTATTGTGTTGCACTACTGTGTGAAACCCCTGGACTACACTTTTACACACACAAATATGGATTTCACATGGAAATCGGTTAAGTCACAGATAATTTAAATTCAATGTTTTTGAAATTGAAATTTTAATTTCAATTGATTTTGAAATTAGAAATTTGGATTTAAAGTGAAAAGTTTTTGAAATGGAATTTCAAAGATAAAAGTTATTTTGAATAACTTAATCGAGTTTTGAAAATTTAAATAATTTGATTTAAATTTGAATTCCAGTTTGAAATTGAATTCTATGATTTGAAACTAGGGATTAAAGATGATGTACAAGTTATATATGGGTTAAACCATTTTTAAAGGAATTGATTTGGGAATTTGAATTTAAATTCAAGGGTTTTAACTCATGTAAATATAACTGGATTTTTCTGAAAACGAAACTATTTGTTTTCAAATAGTAAAAGCTTTCACATAAGTAATGAACTTCCAATTTGTGTTGAAAGAATTTCAAGTTTGAAATGGAATTGAAATGTTTTGAAAACTATGAAATGAGTCTTTGATTTCAAAGACCGGATGGGTTAATCTAAATTGAAATGGAATTGTTTTGAAAGGCTATGAATGAATCTTTGGAAACGAGTTTTGAAAGCTATAAGTTAAATCTTGACTTAAAGATTTAACGAGTTAATCCAGTTGAAATGGAAATTGTTTTGAAATCCATAAATGAATCTTTGTGAATGGGGCGAACTTTGTGAATTGAATCTTTTCGTTTAAAAGATTAAAAGTGTGGAAATTGTTTAAACCAGTGAAGGTTTTTGAATTGAATCTTTTTGTTTAAAAGATTGGAAATGGTAATTTGTTTTACCATTCGAATGAAAAGTTTTGGGTTTTAAGCTGTGATTTAACTAAGACCCCAGTATCCATATGATTTTTAATTGCGTTCGTTATTCGGTTTAGCCGAGAAAGGACCTTTGTGTCATATAACCCATTCCGAATAGTGATACGACGATATGGATCGCATTTGAAGACCGGTGGGGAAGACCGTGTATTTACGAGAGCGATATAATGACCTATCGATTTTCTCTGCATCATGGCTCCGGTATAGAGATTCCCTAAGTGATGGGAAGTCCGATCGAGGTTGTGAATACCCGGATTTGCAAGGGCTTCTTCAGAAGTGCCTTCGGTTCTGTTCGAACCCGGAACAGACTTGTATGGATGTGTTTCTGACGTTACACTTTGAGATGTAAAGCTGGTTTCTATCAAATACATTTCTGTTGGTGGCGGAGAATTTATTCTCTTAGCTTAACACCCTTCTCTAAGACGTACGAGCTCAGAGGTTATGTAGTTGATGGTTACTAGTGATACATTCCCAATTTGATAATGTGGCATACGAAGTGCTGCTGATCATTTGTTGATCGAAGCATTGCTTTGTGAAAAAGCGTTGCTTTGTGAAAAAGCGTGGCTTTGTGAAAAAGCGTGGCTTTGTGGAAAAGCGTGGCTTTGTGGAAAAGCATGGCTTTGTGAAAAAGCGTGGCTTTATGGACGAGACTTCGTCGAGCCTCACAACCCGGTAATGGTCGAAACAGGAATGTTGCGGTAAAGGTTTGTAGGGGTAGCGCCCCTAGGGTATGTCATTTCCTTCTGGATAAAAGGGTGGTATCATGGTATGGAGCCCAGATACTTAACTCATGTGGACACGGTAATTTATTACTGTATGATGTTGCTTTGTTGGTTTTCGGGATCCCGGGATAAAGGTCGGTAACGACCAGGGGATGACATGACTCGTGTGTTAGTTACCTAGTTACAGCTGTACAGCGTGAGGTAGCGTCAGTGTGTTAGTTACCTAGTTACAGCTGTACAGCGTGAGGTAACGTCGGCCTTTTGTTTGCAGAGATCCGGTTAGGATCCGGGACGTCTTTCCAAAGGCGTTTCTATTTCGGTAAGGAAGTTCCTTAGCCTAATCATTTGTTGGAAATCCAAAGAAACAATACGAACCCTGTACGGTTTTAGTTGTATTACCTGCTATGGAATGTGGCGGTAACCTGCTATTGAACGTAGTAGCTATAGTAGGCATACAACAATGGTTGTATGCTGGCTAAGATTAATATTATATTTTCGAAATGGTTTTCGACACTATGCACTAATGATAATAATATCAAAAGAGTTTTGATTTTGCGTAGTAAGCATGTTTGACTATCATAAGGAGAAATCTCCTCCAATTCTGCGATTGCATTGTGTGTGTGGCGGGAGGCCTTATGGTAGTTTCATTTTCGAAAAGCATTGCGGATTTCAATGTTTAAAAGCCTTTGTTGCTTGTTTTAAAGATAAACTGTTTTTGTTGCTCACACCAGTCCCATGACTGACTCGGAGTTTATTGTTCCCTTTCTAAACTCTGGGTGCCCACAATTTTCCACACGGGCAGTCTAGAGTTGGGTTTTCTCAAATATTCAGGTTTGGTAGATTATCTGGAGCTAGTCAGTTCTTGGAGTTCATGGATTGACGTTGCTTATCTTGGAGCATTCTATTGGGGATATTCTATCCGCTGCTGATGTTATCTTTTCTTTTCCGCTGCTATTTCTTGTATCATATCTCTGATGTATATTGATATTCATTGTATCACTCTGTTGTATCTGATGTTGTATATCTATATTCTTTTTCTTTCTTCCGCTGTGTTGTTATACTTAATGGTGTTATAAGCCCCGGCGAATCGGATTTGAACGGTCGAATCTATGGCATTCGAGTACGATGTAAAGTATGGATGTCGATTTTCGAACGCGAAAAATTCAAGTCGTTACATTTGGTATCAGAGCTGAAGGTTGAACTTTAGCTCAGGAGTATAACACGTTAAGTAACTCATTAGAGATAGAGTGAAGTAAACTCTAGAATGAGTAATCCTTAAGATATCTGTCTGTACGCCTCAGTAAATTCTCTTGCTATCCACTGATAGTAAGTATGAGTGAAAGAAGAGGATGAGATAGGGGACAGGGAAGAGACTATGAAATGGTCAATATCCTGTAACAACGAGGAAGCAATCTTTTAGTCTATCCATCTCTTTGTTCGTCATCTTTTCTCAATTCTTCGATTATTTCTGGTAGATCCAGGAAGAAAATTCGATATATTAATATGGAACATAAACTCCGGAATGGCCAAAATTGTTTGTTTGGATGAATTGTTTGCTTTGTTTTCTATGGTTGATAGATATGCTTTAGTTTCTAAACTGAAATTTTGAAATCGTATCTATATATCTATCTATTCTTTGGGTCTGGATTTATTCTATGGATAGTTAGTTATCCTTTCGAACTAACCGATGCCATTGCATATTTCGTAGATCTGGATAACCCGAGTATCTTGTGAAGTGTCAAACAGATTCGTTCTTGTATCTGTTATCGATATTCTGATTTGGTAAACCAAATGCAGAATAGATGTTCAGTTTGATTTGATGAAACATTCTTCATCTATCTTTGTGTCTCCTTGGTAATTTCGAGGACGAAATTCTTTTAAGGGGGGAAGTCTGTAACGACCCCGAATTTTTTAAATATTTAAATTGATAATTAATTCAATTTTTGAATTAAAGTTGTGAAATTTATCGATTTAAGTGATGCGAGTTTCCCCGGTTCAAGTATATTCTGTATAAATCATTTAAATTTAAAATATATTATATACATGTGTATATATAAGGATATATATATGTATTTGAACATATCTGACTAAATTTGAAATAATATAATATATATTTGATTTGCGTTTAAACTGTAAATAAATGGTTTAAAAATAGAAATAAATTATCACTTCTACAACTTTCATCTCAGCTTAAACAAATAGAGTAGACTACAGAAGTGAAATAAAAATAGAAGTTCACTTGTATAATAAAATAAATATATATACGTAGTTTTATTCAAAATAAAATAAAACAAAAATGGTAGAATAAAAATACACATAGTAACAAAATATTTAATAACTTAAGTTGGAAAATATGTAGGCTGAAACAAATAGCATATGTAGATTTAAAATAAAATAGAAAACGAGACAAAGCTGCAGCCTGTAAATAAGAAGTCAAGGCAAGAACAAAGTTTAAAAGAAATACAAACATCTTTGAATTTGCAAAGGAGAAACAGCAAATATATATATGTATGCCATGCAAAACAAAATACAAACAAGTGTATATATGAAAGCAAAATAAAAGTATATAAAGGTGCAGGCTGAAGCAAATTAAACAAATGCAAACTATAGTACTAATTTTCTATGCATAAGTTAGTAATAGGGAACATAAGTACTTGCTCATTAAATGCAAGCATAACAAAGTCAATTCGAAATGTTACCAGCCTCCAAAACTATGAACTATCTCTGATAAATTGTACAAAATGTACACTGTTTTGTAAAAGAAAATGATACCCTGTTTTATATATCAGCCTGTAAGCATTTTTTTCATTCCAGTTTTCATTTTCCTTTCGAACTAAGTAAAACCAAAATAAAACTCCATTTCAAGACTTAAGCAAACATTCTCAAGCAAGCAACTCAATGCAAAACAGAGATGCAAGATGATTTGGCAGGAAGATCAAAGTAAATACATTTTTCAGCCTTTAAAGTTCCAAACTGTTTTCATCAGGGTGCTCTGTTCTTTCAAATCTGGGTGAGTAACTTTTAAAACTTTAAATAAAAGAATGGTTGCATGCTTGTATACTGAAATAATTAGGTATTGCATGTGTGAATGTTGATGTGAAGTTGTATTTGTGAGCATGATATTTGAATGTCCTCTGTTATGTTTTCCAATAACCCTGTATTGATTTAAATACATACTCTTTTTGATCCAATCTCTGTAGGATTTAAATTACAGACAATAATTGTTTGTTTAAGTTATTAAGTAAATTAAAATTTAATTAAGTTAATAATAAACTGGGATGGGCTTTGGAAAACCAAATAAGTGAGCAAGTTCAAAGATAACTGAAAATTTAATCATCATGTTTTCTTGATTCATGAATATAGGTTGGATACTAAAATCATAATGTGATTTTTAAAACAAAAACTAAATTCTTAGTGAAGAGGTTTAGGAGTAGGTAAAGGTTGAACTGAATATGAACTATGGGGTTTCTCTAGTGATTCATGAATCTGGAGTGGATGGGTTTCTGCATGGTGATGGAGAATTGATCAGAGAAGCTAGGAAAAATATTGGTTGGTGCTAAATTCCATTGTGGAAGTTGCAGTAGAGTTTTTCTTTTTAAAACCCTAGTTTGTAAATGGTTTGAAGAATCGAACAGTTTGGGATGAAGGATGGATCGAGTGTTGTGATATTTTGGAAATTGGTAGTTTGGTCGTAGGCGAATGCGTGGCCGGTGGTGGAGGTTCTCTAGTGGTCGGTGGAGGGAGCAGTTGCCGTTGATAGGTTTGGGAGGATGGACGAGTGCGTGTTTTCCAGGTTTGAATGGAGTGCTCGAATTTTGATAGCATAATGGTGCGAGAGTTCTGGGGGTTGGCCTGGCACGAGTTCGTCGAAGGTGACTAGCTGGAGGGATCGATGGTGGTCGGAGGGCGCCTGAGCTCGAGTGCACGTGCACGCAATGGGTTCGTGTATCTGGGAATAAATCGTTTTGGGGAAGAAAGGTTTTCTCGGGGTTTCATTCGAATTTTCCTGGGTTTTACTCGAAGTAGGAACGAACGTGAATTACTCGAAGTGTTACTCGAGATTTATAGGGGAAGGCTCGGGTATAACCTGTTTTCTGTTTTGAACTTTAAAAACCCGATTTCAAATTTATAAACAAAGCTTAAGTTTTAAATCAAAGTTTTAAACTGATAAATTCAAGTTTGTCTAGAAACTTGGGTGTGAATTAAACAAGTTTTTAAAAACAGAAGTTTAAATACAAACTTAAGTTCGTTTACAACATAGTTTGGGCATAACGAAGTGTTTAAGTTTAAATTGTTAATTAACCAAAATTTGTAGTTTATTCATAAGTAATTAACCTGGTATAAATTAATTAAAATCAGATATTAACTGATCTTACTTATGAATGTTTGGATTCTATTGAATATTGAATTGTTTGATATCCCTGATATATGATGCTTTGTGATACATCCTGATTTATGTTGTGATCTATAATTTATTTACCTGTGATATATATATATATATGTGATCCGTGCATGAACGATAAGCGTTATAGTTTATATCGCTTATCAACTATATCCTGTATTTTGATATGTGATGATTCATTGTGTTGCACTACTGTGTGAAACCCCTAGACTACACTTTTACACACACAAATATGGATTTCACATGGAAATCGGTTAAGTCACAGATAATTTAAATTCAATGTTTTTGAAATTGAAATTTTAATTTCAATTGATTTTGAAATTAGAAATTTGGATTTAAAGTGAAAAGTTTTTGAAATGGAATTTCAAAGATAAAAGTTATTTTGAATAACTTAATCGAGTTTTGAAAATTTAAATAATTTGATTTAAATTTGAATTCCAGTTTGAAATTGAATTCTATGATTTGAAACTAGGGATTAAAGATGTTGTACAAGTTATATATGGGTTAAACCATTTTTAAAGGAATTGATTTGGGAATTTGAATTTAAATTCAAGGGTTTTAACTCATGTAAATATAACTGGATTTTTCTGAAAACGAAACTATTTGTTTTCAAATAGTAAAAGCTTTCACATAAGTAATGAACTTCCAATTTGTGTTGAAAGAATTTCAAGTTTGAAATGGAATTGAAATGTTTTGAAAACTATGAAATGAGTCTTTGATTTCAAAGACCGGATGGGTTAATCTAAATTGAAATGGAATTGTTTTGAAAGGCTATGAATGAATCTTTGGAAACGAGTTTTGAAAGCTATAAGTTAAATCTTGACTTAAAGATTTAACGAGTTAATCCAGTTGAAATGGAAATTGTTTTGAAATCCATAAATGAATCTTTGTGAATGGGCGAACTTTGTGAATTGAATCTTTTCGTTTAAAAGATTAAAAGTGTGGAAATTGTTTAAACCAGTGAAGGTTTTTGAATTGAATCTTTTTGTTTAAAAGATTGGAAATGGTAATTTGTTTTACCATTCGAATGAAAAGTTTTGGGTTTTCAGCTGTGATTTAACTGAGACCCCAGTATCCATATGATTTTTAATTGCGTTCGTTATTCGGTTTAGCCGGGAAAGGACCTTTGTGTCATATAACCCATTCCGAATAGTGATACGACGATATGGATCGCATTTGAAGACCGGTGGTGAAGACCGGGTATTTGCGAGAGCGATATGATGACCTATCGATTTTCTCTGCATCATGGCTCCGGTATAGAGATTCCCTAAGTGATGGGAAGTCCGATCGAGATTGTGAATACCCGGATTTGCAAGGGCTTCTTCGGAAGTGCCTTCGATTCTGTTCGAACCCGGAACAGACTTGTATGGATGTGTGTCTGACGTTACACTTTGAGATGTAAAGCTGGTTTCTATCAAATACATTTCTGTTGGTGGCGGAGAATTTATTCTCTTAGCTTAACACCCTTCTCTAAGACGTACGAGCTCAGAGGTTATGTAGTTGATGGTTACTAGTGATACATTCCCAATTTGGTAATGTGGCATACGAAGTGCTGCTGATCATTTGTTGATCGAAGCGTTGCTTTGAGAAAAAGCGTTGTTTTGTGAAAAAGCGTTGCTTTGTGAAAAAGCGTGGCTTTGTGAAAAAGCGTGGCTTTGTGGAAAAGCGTGGCTTTGTGGAAAAGCGTGGCTTTGTGGAAAAGCGTGGCTTTGTGAAAAAGCGTAGCTTTGTGGACGAGACTTCGTCGAGCCTCACAACCCGGTAATGGTCGAAACAGGAATGTTGCGGCAAAGGTTTGTAGGGGTAGCGCCCCTAGGGTATGTCATTTCCTTCTGGATAAAAGGGTGGTATCATGGTATGGAGCCCAGATACTTAACTCATGTGGACACGGTAATTTATTACTGTATGATGTTGCTTTGTTGGTTTTCGGGATCCCGGGATAAAGGTCGGTAACGACCGGGGGATGACATGACTCATGTGTTAGTTACTTAGTTACAGCTGTACAGCGTGAGGTAGCGTCAGTGTGTTAGTTACCTAGTTACAGCTGTACAGCATGAGGTAACGTCGGCCTTTTGTTTGCAGAGATCCGGTTAGGATCCGGGGCGTCTTTCCAAAGGCGTTTCTATTTCGGTAAGGAAGTTCCTTAGCCTGATCATTTGTTGGAAATCCAAAGAAACAATACGAACCCTGTACGGTTTTAGTTGTATTACCTGCTATGGAATGTGGCGGTAACCTGCTATTGAACGTAGTAGCTATAGTAGGCATACAACAATGGTTGTATGCTGGCTAAGATTAATATTATATTTTCGAAATGGTTTTCGACACTATGCACTAATGATAATAATATCAAAAGAATTTTGATTTTGCGTAGTAAGCATGTTTGACTATCATAAGGAGAAATCTCCTCCAATTCTGCGATTGCATTGTGTGTGTGGCGGGAGGCCTTATGGTAGTTTCATTTTCGAAAAGCATTGCGGATTTCAATGTTTAAAAGCCTTTATTGCTTGTTTTAAAGATAAACTGTTTTTGTTGCTCACACCAGTCCCATGAATGACTCGGAGTTTATTGTTCCCTTTCTAAACTCTGGGTGCCCACAATTTTCCACACGGGCAGTCTAGAGTTGGGTTTTCTCAGATATTCAGGTTTGGTAGATTATCTGGAGCTAGTCTGTTCTTGGAGTTCATGGATTGACGTTGCTTATCTTGGAGCATTCTATTAGGGATATTCTATCCGCTACTGATGTTATCTTTTCTTTTCCGCTGCTACTTCTTGTATCATATCTCTGATGTATATTGATATTCATTGTATCACTCTGTTGTATCTGATGTTGTATATCTATATTCTTTTTCTTTCTTCCGCTGTGTTGTTATACTTAATGGTGTTATAAGCTCCGGCGAATCGGATTTGAACGGTCGAATCTATGGCATTCGAGTACGATGTAAAGTATGGATGTCGATTTTCGAACGCGAAAAATTCGAGTCGTTTCATTTCGACTAAGTCGAAACATTTTGCTTTTGAGAGGGGTGACTACACCCTACTTTACTAAATAGCCTTTTGACAAGGTTGATCAAATTTGCGCTACAACACATTTCGACCCCATCGAAAGGGGCTAAGGAAGCAAGACCAATGTTTCCGCCTTAATCCCTTTCGGAGGGGTAGAAAGGTCATTTTGTGGTGCTAAATTTTCATCCGTATTCTTGAAACTTTTGGGCGAAGAAAACAAATGTTTCTTTCTTTCCAAAACCCGATTGCAATCTAGGGTTTTAAAATTTCTTATTAAACAAATGAGTTAAATCCATTAAGAAAATGGATTTCAACAGGAATCAACCTTTCTCTATTTTTTTAAAATTAATTATTATTATACCAAAAATCCTGATTTTCTAAAGAAGTAAAGAAATCGTACATATCGAAATAAAAATCCAAAACGAGGAGCAAGTTTTATCGATTCATGAAACTGAATTGAAAATTTTCAGTAAACCAAATCAACCCACTTTTAAGAAATTAAAGTTCGAACGTTTCAAAGTCGAATCTTGATTTTAAGATCTGGAAAATCAAAGTTCAACTAAAACATGAAAAACACAGAAGAGAAATTATAAAAACAGAAAAAGTCCTCAAACCTACATTTAGATTTGATTAGACTTTGATTCAGGAAGAAGAAAATTTGAGAATTTTTGGAATTCTTTTACTCGTAATTGGATTTTTGTTTGCAGAAAATTGAAAAAGGAAGAAGAAGAAAAGCGTACTTTATAAGAAAAGTCACCAATAAACATCAGCCGCTAGATCAAATTTGAATGGACGGCCCAAATTCACGTGGGAAGGCCAAGGGGCGGGAATGTTCTAGTTTTCGACACAGTTGACTTGGAAAGTCGAGTGCATCCCTTCGCAAGGGGGGTGCAAATGTTACTCTAAAAATTCATCTTTCAACTAAGCCGAAACCATTTTAAGCAAAGAACAAAGGAGAACAAGAATGAAGAGCTCCAGCTAGACCTTTCGAAGGAGTCGAAGGGATGATACCGCCAAGGTTTCAAAGCTTCAGGACCATTCGAAGGTGTCGAAGGGTTTCCGCAATCAAGATTCATTGGGTTCTTACCTTCCAAAGGAGTCGAAAGCACTCTTCCACCTTCAGTAGCCACCTTTCCACGGGGTTATTCCATACACATGATGACCTTTCGATAATTGAGTCAAAGCAACACCTTTCGAAGACAATGAGAACAACAATTTGCATATGCGCCAAACCTTTCGACACCAAAGGTTTTGCCTTCATTTCAACCATGCGAAGGCAAGCATTTTCCTGAACAACCCTTTCAAAAGCTATGGTAAGCCTTTCAAACCAATCGAAGCCAATGTGATCCAGGAGGATTCTGCATCAAATCAGAAACAAAAGCTCAGACGTAACCAATATCGTTAAAAGCATTAAACAATGCCTATCGACAGAGTCAGAAGCACTTACAAGGCAACACAAAGAAGAGAGGCGCAACCTTTCCTTTCGGCAAAGACGAAGCATACTTGAGTCATTCAGCAGCCACCTTTCGACCAAGTCAGAAGCATTAAGATCAAAAGGTGCTAACCCGCATCTATAAATAAGACCCAAGGGGTCACGTTTTGGGGATCCAATTCTTTTGATTCTAAACTTGTATTTACTTAATCAAAAGTGTTGTAAACCCTAATTACTAAATTTATTAGGGGATTTGGAGAAATAAAGTCTTCTTTAGCTTGTTGAAGGGAAGTTTCAAATATTTCAAATTACTTTACTGTTTTTCAGGCTATTGTCAGGTTTACTCTTATATTTCGAGTGACGTCTACATTGAAAGTTCCCTGCCGACATAGGCGAAACCCTGCAAATCTAAATAATTTCAGTTATACACTTCATACCGCCTTCCCTTGATTTTCTGCTTTCGACACGGTCAAGACCAAGCCTTTATCCACCAAAACCTTTGATTAACACTAAGTGCCAAAAGGTTTAGCTTTCGACAAGGACGAAACCTTGTTCCAAGTTATTTCTACTTAAGATACCTGATCCAAACCAGAAACATTTAAGCCTATAGCTTTCGATGAAGTCGAAAACCCTATCCTGGAGTCCTGGTTTAAGTCTTAACACCTAAACCACCTTGCTTTCGACAAAGATGAAACCACTATCTCGGATTCTTGGATAAAGTCCCAGCTAAACAATAACCAAGGCCTTCGACAAGGTCAAAGCCAACCGAGTGAAACCTTATCCGGGGTACTCCATCTATTTCAAAAGGCGGGCTTTCAAAGGAAAAACCAATCTAAGAAGCCGACCCTTTCGACTGAGTCGAAAGGTATGACTTAACAACTTTTTACTTCTGCAATTTAATAAAAAGGAAATTAAAGAAGGATAAACTCCATCCAGTCCTCTCCACCTACTTAAAAGATAAACCTCATTCCAGAACAAATCTTTGGGGTGTTGACAAGATTTCTTGTTAACCATTATATTAATTAAATATTATTTATTTAATTTCAATTTAGTTGTTTAATTAACTTTATATTAGTATTCTAATACAATTTTACATTGGACATATCTAGTATAACCTTTATAGTATATACTATAACATTTATAGTATACTTATATATCATATACACACACTGTCAAACATACAGACACGTTATAACGTTTCTAGTATAACACATATATCATATATATATATATATATATATATATATATGTGTATATTTTTATTTAATTAATCAACCTTTAATTAACTTATTTAATTAAAAAAATTTAATTTAATTATATTAATTTCGAAAATTTATTTTATAAACGTACATGTATTCTTATGTTATCATAAACACTTTAAAATAACATAACATTTATCTATATATATAATACATGTATATAAGTACTAATTAATTAACCTATTTGATTAATTTATTTTGTTAGTATTATTAATGAATTTTAAATTTTAAAATTAGTGTTTAAATATTTTCAAACAATTTGAAAATATAATTATCATTTTAAACATTTTGAAAACTTATGTTGCATTATAACTTTTGTAATAAACAGTTTTTATTCTATAAATTTTAAATCGCTTATTTCTGTTTTCATAATAATCTTGAAAATTAGCGCAAGGCTCAATTCAAATTGGGCCTTTTCTATTAGGGGCAACCTTTGGGCTCACTTCATTTTCTAGACCAGACCGATAACCAGGTAGGATAAGGTACTTGATTATCTAATTCTAATCCTAAACATTACCTTTCTAGACATCGCGATAAGTGGTGATGCTTAACTAGTTAACCATAACATGACTAATTTAGACTACATAGGCTAGTGGACTCTAATACCATTATTGAAATTAGGCTAGACCGTAGCGGAAGAAATGGATAATTTTAGAAAAAAATCCTTCACATTCTTATTGGGTCTATGTAGTCCATATGTACATTAATTATATCCAATCTAATAGAATTATAAATAAAATCTTATTATGTTCAAATTGTTAAATTGGAGATTTAAATGGAACTTAAATTTATAGGTATTATAATGAATGTATCAAATACATTCATTTATGTGAATATATAAATAGTGTTTATATATGTTAAAAGAACTAAAAATGAATTTAGAGAAGGAAAGCTTTTGTTTCCCTCTCTTACCCTATCCAATTAATAAAGGGAATATATAGCAAAATATGAAGAGAGGAACCTCTCATTTCTCTCCCTCTTTAATTTTAATAACTAATATGTTAAATACCATTAATTGAGGGGATGTTTTCCTTTATTTATTTAAATCTAAATTAATTAAGTGTGAGATATAAATAGTATGAATATATCAAAAATATTAGTACTTTAATTGTATGACCAAATAGCTAAACATAAAGTAAGTAAGATTGATAGTTGACATTGGATAGGAATAAACAAGAATGAATTTAGATGCAATCATATAAGGATCCAATAGGGAAGGAGATGAAAAGTGGAATCATCGATTGATTCACTTTCCCTCTTTAGCAAATTTATTTAATATAACATTCATTTTAGATGCAAGGGGTATTATGATACAAAGATATAAACAATAAACGGTAATTAATATGTATATGAAATTGCCTCACTTTTAAATTATTGAAAAAGTGTAAATCTAGCTTTGGTAATTTTAAATACAAATATTTAAAGTTTATATGTATACACACACATACATTAACACATGCATATGTATGTAAAATTAAACCAAAACTTTCTAATTAAAATTTCAATTGAACAATTTACATTTCATTCTAAATTAACAATTTAAATTGAACTTTTAGTTTGGAAATTTAACAAAACTATAAATTTTGAAAAGAGATACACATGATTTAAAATTTACATAAAATTTTGTTCAAAATTTTAGATCAAAACCTTACATTCTTGCATAAATAATATCCAAATTGATTGTATCTAATCACTAACCGTGCATCATTAGAAATTAACTGCAAAATAAGAATTAAATTACAATTCATTTATGATTGTGTACATAAATATTATAAAATACAATCGCTCGAAATTAATTCAAAAATATTATAATGTAAAAGATTGCATATGTTGATCTGAATGAAATGAACATAATAGACATACTTCTAATTAAGAAAAGGGGTTATCAATTCTCATGTTACAAGATAGTCAATATAAAAATAAATGAATCACAAAAATCCAAACATATGTTTATGGAGAATATGTAAATGGATTAATTAGAAATTTACCTGTAACATCCTACATTTTTATAACATTATTTAGAATAATTAATTGGGTAAATTAAATAAAATAATGTGAAGATTAATGGGTTGAGACTTGATTAAATTAAGGGTAGCTATGCCATGTTAATTATAAATCAAATAAAACAATTTGAACTAATGTGTTACGAATGAGTAAGGGCAATATGGGAAATAGGAAAGGCTTATACCCTAAACCCATAGGAAATGAAACTCATGTTCATTTCGTTTTATTCAAACTAAAACATCTAAGGCCGACCACCAGTATTATTCTCAAGAGAAGATAAAGCCAGGATTGAAGAGAAGGAAGATAATCAACTAATTCAACATCAAATTTCACATTTTTAATCTCAAAGCTAAGGTGAATAATTACTACATCCCATTTTCTTATGTTTTTTGGTTTTTAGATTAGATCCGAAATGATTTCGCAAGTCTATGCCATGTTTTTGATGATTAAAGTTATATATATGTTTGTTGATGAATTATATATGTTCATGTTAGTTTTTATGACATGTTTGACATGATAACGCTATTAAATGACATCTAAATGTCTTGAGAATTTAAATATAGATCAGAAATGATATTTTAGAGATAGGTTTCAATTTTCATCACTTTCTGAGTTAATATGGATTTTATATTAATTTTCTAGTGAAGAAAATGATTTATTGGGTTATAAATTATTTACGGCTAATATAATGATTATTTGGGTTTGGAATTTTTATATATTGGAAAACATATTAAAATATATTTTCTGGAATTTTTCCAAATTTTTCCTAAGTGTTTTGATGAATATATAAAATTATTTAAAATATGGGACTTAAATGTTTTATATATTTAATTAAGAAGAAGGGGCATTTTATAAAATAAAATGATTATTTAATTCTAAAAATAGTGGCAGCACTTTTCCGAAAAATATTTGTTAACCAATGAGAATTTGACAAAAAAAGAAATGTTAGTTGAAAAGTTATCCTCTTTAAGTTAAAAACAAAGAAATCATACTTTTAACATGTTTCATCCTTTTACGGCATTAAACCTTCCGATCCAGACCTTTCAACAAGGTCGAGAGGTTTATAGCTTTCGAAAAGGTTAAACCAATGCATATGGTATCAAGTTACTTGCTACGTAATGAATTGGACAAGGTCGAAGGGTTCTTAGTCGAAAAGTTGATGGCCAAAGAGGTTGGGTATGTTTGTTTTATAAACCAAAAGCTTTCACCTGCTTGCTTTCAAAATGGAGCTTTCGACTTGGTTGCTCTCGACCAGGTCAAGTATTTTAAATAAAGGCTTTTAAAAACCTTTCAACAAAGTCGAAAGGTTACTGCCCCCTTGTTAATGTTTTGTTTTGAAACCTTCCAACAAAGTCGAAAGGTTTACTTGTTTTAAAAATAGCCGCTTCTCTATGTTTTCGAAAGAAAGCTTTCGACTTAGGTGACTTATCTTTATTTTTCTAATTGAAGTATAACCCTTGCTTCTGAAGAGTTGTTTAAAAGGCTGAAGCCTATTGTTTAAAAGTTAAGTTTTAAAGCTTTCAAAGCGGAGCTTTCGACAAAGTCAAAAGGTTGCTTCCAATGAAGTTGAAAGGTTTTGAAAGTAGATTTTCCACTTGTTATAAATTGAACCCAGTAAGTATTCGAAAGGTTTATGTTTTAGCAGGTTTAATGCCTTCAAAATGTGTGCTTATTGAATGATCTAGAAAGGTTTGTTTATCGAATGACTTCGGAAGGTTATAGTTTAATGGTTTCGAAAGGTTTGAGTTTAATGGTTTCGAAAGGTTTTAGTTCAATGGTTTCGAAAGATTTTAGTTCAATGGTTTCGAAAGGTTTGAGTTCAATAGTTTTGAAAGGTTTTAGTTCAATGGTTTCGAAAGGTTAGAGATGGAAGGTTTTCCAATGTTTTTCTAAGGCAATGATTTAAAGTGATTTTTAAAGAAGGATGTCCAAAGTTTTATTGCTTTCGAAAGGTTTGCTTTTCAATGGTTTCGAAAGGTTTGATGAATGGTTTCGTAGGGTATTTTTTTGGCATATTGGCCTAGATAATTAAAAGGTTTTCAATTAGTTTTGGAAAGAGGTACTTTCAAAGATTTAGAAAGGAGAACTTTCAAATGTTTAAATGTTTTCATCAATTAAGGTTTTAGTAAAGAAGATATATATAACATGGTAATTTGATTTTGAGTAAAACATAAAGAATATATATTTTCCTTGTATAATTTTGATTTAATGGTTTTAAATCATTTTGAAAATGTTTTCAAGGAAAATTATGGTAGGGGATACTTAAGTGAAAATGACTCAGATAATAGAAAACCAGATGGGACTAGTATGGGGTCGCGCCGTATACATTAGGTATTAGCCCCAGCTAATTGTTGTCCAAAATTCCATTGTGTAGGGCTTTGTCATAGGTACACTAAAATTATGATTACATATAGAAAAGAATATATGTTTGTATACAGGTAGGTTATTGGCGAGCCCAAAAAACCATTAGGATCAGGAAGACCTGGGAGATGATTAAGTTAGGGACAGACCATCCAGAAACGAAGTATTTAACAGATAGTTAAGGACACACCGTCCAGAAGTGAAGTATTTAACACATATTTAAGGAAAGATAGTCTAGGAAAAGAATAGCTAACGGGTGTTAGATTAATTTTGATTATATTTTCTGGTTGGCCCGAGTTAGCCAAAGGTTAAAAGTTATCCAAACAAAACTTATGTGTTTGAACAGATAGTTCATTATTACCTGATATTTATGTATATTTACATAAAGAATCGCTTTACAGTATTTAACCAGTTTTGGTTATAGGAAGAGGTTTTGCAAAGATATGTTTTAAAAGGATGTTAGTGAGGGGAAACTGATTCCGCTAAGCGGCGTAGTCTTACTTAACATATTAAACCGGGATGTATAATATTATTCTGTAACGACCTGGAATTTTGGTTATCTGAAATTGGAATATTTAATTGATTTTAAATGTTTAATAGTTAATTTTATAGATTTAATAACTTGAATTTCAAAGATAATAAAATTTCTAAAATTGAATTTAAAGGTGATTTACTCGTTTTTTTTAAAATAACTCGTTTTAATTAACAAGTAAAAAAAGCGATTCAGGACATAGTCTTGGAATTTGACGAAACCAATTCCATTGGATCCGTAATAGTGTATTATTATCAGATTACAAATTTCGTAACGTTTGGATTCACCGTTTAGTCGTACGATCTGAAAACGTCTAAAATAAATTTAATTTAATTTAATTTATTAGTCGATTTAAAAAGCTATCTTCTCCATACTGCCGACTTATACCTTGAAACTTGTTCCACTCCCTTCAGAATAGGGATATAACATTAGGAACACCAGGCAGCACGTCTCTATCGGGGTTCGAAATAAATATCTAGATATTTTGGAAATTTAAAAAAAATTATATATATCTTATCATTATCACTTCAGCCCACATTCTTTCATGTCGAGTCACCCTAGGGCTGACCTATTATCTGAACCTAGCTGTCTTCTTCCATTTTAAATCGTGTATGCTTTTCTTTTCCTCTGATAAACGAAATCAGTTCGTTTGAAGAATGAAAAAAAATCAAAAATTATTTCGTTTCAAAAAAAGGAGATTCACAATTAAATCACGAGTTCCCCTTCTCCCTCTATTCAGTTGATTCACAAAATCAACTCGTGAATAAAAAAACGAAACAAAATGGAAATCGCTTGGGACTTTGAAGCTCGCACATGAAGATTGAGGGGATTCGATGATCGATGCCATCATGAGAGAGGAGCGAGGAGCCACGCGACATGGAGTTAAGATGCTATTTTAAACACGGTCGACGTCAGGTGATGGTCAGCGGTGATGGCAGTGGAAGGATGGTCGCGTATGCGATTTCGAATGGGGGGATGAAGTTCGCGTTCGACCTTTAGGGTTTGCAGTGGGTCGCGAAATGGTCGTGGAGGTCGTGTGGTGGGATGACGTTCGCCTGTAGCAGGCAGAGAGGGGTGACAGTTCTTGTTCGGTGAGGTGTAGGGCGTTCGATTGAGGCTAGGGTTAGTGGTTGCGTTCAATGGGGAGAGAGTGGGCAGCGTGGTGGTTGTACCTGGGTTGGAGGCACAGTGTTGAAACTCGATGGAGAGGTCTGATGTGACATTAGATGGGCGGAGAGGGGGTGTACGTGCAGCATGAAACGTGTATGAATGATAGCAGGTCTCGGTTGGGCTTTGTAATGATTTGGATGGTTGCAAGTTGTGATTTGTTATTGTGCATATGAGGTGCTCATGTAAATGTTGAGGAAGAAGAGCACTTGGTTAATTGAAGGTAATTTGAAAATTTAAGATTGTAATTAAGTTTAATTTTACAATTAGTTTATTTAATTAATAATTTAAATTGAAATAGCTAATAAAATTTTAATAAAATTTCCATACGAGGTTCAAAAATCACAAAATCAGGGGTGTTGGATTCGAAATGACGTAGGATACGAAATAAAATTTGAACGAATTGCAATTAAAAATCAAGGTGGGTAAATCTCACTCTTTTTGGATTGCTGGATTTAATTGAAAATAATTAAAATTAATTAAAATTAATTATTGGATGCTTGGTTGAATTTATAAATTATTATCAGTCGAATGTTATAATATATATAGTAGTAGTATATATATTAGTAGTTGGATTTTCCCACTTATTTGGAGCGGATGAGACACTATGTGCCTCGCATAATAGCGAATGACCCAATATTACCGCGATATCCTGCCTCGAAGCAGGATTGGTATTTTATGTTATCTAACATCTGTGGATGCAGGGAAACAAGTTGGAGGGATCTAACTGGATTCCTCAATAATGTTTATTTTAATTTCATATATAGTGATATATGATTTGTGTGAATAATCTGATATAGATTATGTGGTGATTTGAATTATTGGATGCTATAGTAGCACTGGCCTAAAAATTTGGTATTTTATATACCATAAATATTATTTTTGGAATCTGAAGTAATTTAAAAGGAGATTTTGAGAATAAAAAATATTTATATCGAAATTTGGATTATTTTAAAAGAAATTGATTTGGATAAAACAATAATTTATTTTGGGTTGTACTTAACTATTCGGGGGAAAATTATTTTTAATAGAGATTTTAAAATAATTTATATAGAGGATTTTAAACAAAGGTTTTTAAAATGATATTTCTAAAAAAATGGAAAAGAAGTTAAAATCGATATTTAAAATAGATTTGGAAAAAATGGAATCTATTAAGAAATGGATTTATAAAATGAAATTTTATAAATAGGATTAGTTTTATAAACAAGTGAAACTCAAAGGAGTTTATAAATTCATAAACGATGTTTATAAATAAGGGAAAATGATATTAGTTGATAAATTGTAAATATAAATTTACAATGTGAATTTATTTCGAGTTATGGGAATCGTTTTTGGAATAAAATAGTGGAATCTATTTTTGAATGTGAGAATGATTATGAAATTGAGATGTAGTCGATGTGATATGAATCGAGAGAGATTTATAAATTGGAATTGGAATATTGGATTTTTTTAAAGTAAATTTTTGTCAAGAAATTTAAATTGTTTAAAATGGGATTTCTAATTAGTAAACTATATAGTTAAAGCTGTTTAGTATTGACATATTTCAGAAAAATGGATTATTCAAATATTTAATATTAATTCAAATAAATTTATAATTTTTATTATCAGCTTTATAAATCGATTAGTTTTATTTATCAACGAGTTGGAAATGAGTTATTGATGTTTTATTAAAAGTGTTTGGATATTTTAGATAGTTACTTAAACTCATTTTAAAAATAAATTATTATTCTTTAAAAATACTTAATATATATATAGAGAGATTTGGAATGATTGGAATTTATTTATAAATTCTTTCGACATTTGTAAAAGGGGTTTATTTAACAGATGTGATTTTTTAAGAGAAAATCTTATAATGAAATTCTGGGAGCTTAAGGAAATTTCTGAAATGTTAGAAAAACAAGAACTTCGAGATTGGATTTGAAATCATAAAGAAGTTATACATGGATAGATGAGATTATAAGTGAGTATAATCATTTTTGAAAAACATAAAAGGAATTAATATAAATGTGACGACCGCCCATGACCCCTGCACCGAATCTAGAAATAGTGCGCTGTAAAGTGTGCCAGGCAACCATGGACGATTGTCAGAGTAGATTAAAACAACAGAATCTATCGTATTACTCACAGCGCATGGACAAAATACAATAGAACATATGTATAGTGAAGCTTTACAGAATAAAATGCCATCATATAAAACTTCATAATAGTTGAATACAAGCATCCAAATAGTCAATACATCAAGCCTCACTACATAACACTCAGAGAATATACAAACAGCGGAACACCCAGTACATATAGTAAGAAGACAATATGCAACCCTCTAGCTCGTCTTCGATATCAGCATTGTGAGAAGCAAGAACAGCACCTGTCACCTGCTACCTAGTCTGCTCGTCCCAAAATGGACGAACAGCCCAAGGCAATAAGAGTTAAAACATAAAGCCTTGAGTCAGACAACAGTCTTAGTGAGCAGTAAATTAACTAACAACATACCAAAAGAGCATAAAGGAAAAGGAATAGGAATACAACCCTCCCACTCCAACCTCATTCTACAGTGATAGCCCCCAGACACACACTAAGCAGAAGCAAACATAGCAGAGCATACAATTTAAAGTAAAGCTACTATCACTCGAGTCAAGGGCGATGTTTTCCAAGTACCAAGGCCTAAATCAGATAAGCACTCAGAAAATACCGCTCTTGAGTCCGAATGACGATACAACCAAACATCCATGACTCTGGCTATCACTGTTATCATTGCTTCGATATCACCGTTAATTGAATAACCGGCACATTCTTTCAGCCGTCCGTCAAGGGCTAATGGAAACCCCGGTTCTAGACATAACTCCCACACGTCGTCGCAGCCCGTGCCTAGGACTATCGAATCTGCCCAGAGTACTCGACCATCAACAGTTAGTCGTCGGGACTATCGAATCTGCCCAAACGTACTCTTGCTTAGAGCATGCTAGAACCTTCAACAACGATGCTATCCAAGCCTCCTAGTCATCCTCCTCGACGACTATTCTCACATCCATTCATTATCCTCAACTCGAATCATATCACCGAGTTATCAACATGCTTGGAATGATCCCGTCTGGATTAGACCAAGTTTTCATCACATGATTGCCTCGCTTCATTACATCCTCGCAAAGCCTCATCTCATCATCACATCATCAAATCTATGCATAAGAGCTTCATCATCCCGCTACATATGCCACGAGCAGCTTTCCCAATTCAAGAGCCTTTCCCTTAGCTTTTGAATCACCTTCGATCTAAATCTAATCATTAATCATCTAGTTCATAACAATCAATCAAATCAAACATCAATCCAAGCAATCAAGCATTCAAAAATGATCTAAGTAGACAATTATAACAATAATGGCATTTTCATAATTAAAGAGTTGAAAGTCCAATAAGCATGAAAACATGGATTATATCTCTACAAACTTGATGAATGAACTTGCATAGGTTATCATATGATAAAATGGATGTAACATCATCATGAACAATGGATCTATATGGATCTACACTTAGGATGAAGAAAATGCATGAAAATCTCTATTTAACACCAAATCGAGCCAACAATCCGATATACTCCTTTGGATCCGTGTGAGAGATAATCACCACTCACCAAATCACCAAAACAAACCCAAATCAACACACTTCAGATCTGGACAGCGAAGGATCAAGCTCGATCTATCACGAATCCGCTTCAAACGAAGAAATCTCTCTTGAAAAGATGAAGATCTTCAATCTAAGCTCTTGAATCTTCAATTTGATCCTCAACTTGGATGGATGGAAGCACTAGATTAGAGTGGAGAAAAGAAGTGAAGAAGTGTAGAAGTCGAGCTCTCAAAATGGCAGCACTTCGTCGCTTCAAAATCCGGATCCCAAAAATGAAGAGAAGCTCTCCTATTTATAGCTGAAATCCATGACTAGACAGCCTCCATGAGTCGTCTACGACTCATCAGATCACCATGACTCAACGGTCTTCCGACTTAAGCCTAACTCCAACTCAACACTCAGACCCCCCTACGACTCAAGACTTAACAGCTATCTCCTAAGTCGTCTCCGACTTATAGCCTCTTCCGACTCATCACAGGTACCTACAACTTACCAGACCACCCCTGTCTACGACCTAGTGCGCACGCGCCTTACTGGCTAGACGACTCAACCACTAAGTCGTCCACGACTTAGAACAAAGCTACGACTCGTCAGGATGTACGACTCATCAAAGGGCTCAACTTACGACTCAACAAAAACCCAGATCCCGTACGACTTAACGGTTAACTCGACTACGACTTATCAACCTCACGACTTAGCTAGGCTACTGGGATACGACTTAACTGAATACACGACTCAACTAGACTTACGACTTAGTAAGTATACGACTCATCAGATAACTTGGGTACGACTCATCACCTTAACTCGGCCACGACTCAACACAGCGGCCTACCTACGTCTTATCATAGCAGCTTTGCCGATCTACCAGGATAAGACTCAACTCCTAAGTCGTCCAGGTCTTAAGTCGACCACTACCTTAACTCGTCAGCCGACTTAACACTTAACTCAAAACCTTAAGTCGTCTACAATAACATAAGTCAGTCACTTCCTTAGGTTCTCTATCCCTTAACTCGGCAACGACTTACAACCTACGACTTAACACTTGCCGAGTTAACTCCAACCTACTAACCTAGCCCAGCTACGACTTATTTCCTTAAGTCGCCAAACCCTGGGTCACTCCTATCTCCTAAGTCGTATACGACTCACGACTTATGCTAAGTCGTGAACGACTTAGGACTTGGGCAAAATTTGCCTAAAAGCTGAAATGACTCAAAATGCTAAAACTCCAGATTTGACGAACTTTCCGATCCGTGAAAATACGGGTCGTTACATTCTCTCCCCCTTAGGAATTTCGCCCCCGAAATTCCAAACAATCATAGCAATCAAAAAAAACTATTCTGTACGCCTACCATCCATAGCAATCAACAAACCATGCATCCAATTCTAGCTTAGCGTACAGACTTCTAAAACTAGAACAAGTTACAATGTCGCGAGATGACACGACACCTTAGGGCCATACCTTGAAGAGTTCAGGATGAGCTGCCTTCATCCTCTCTTCCACCTCCCACGTACAGTCGTTATCATCATCACTCCATTGTACCTTGAGCAACTTAACTACCTTCCTCCTAAGCTATTTCGTGTCGGTTTCAACAACACGAAGCGGCTTACGAGGTCTTCTATCAACTGGATCAACTTCGAAATCTTCACAGCTATCAGCAGAAACTACTGTATTCGAGTCGTGCACATACTTCCGTAGATATGATACATGAAAAACATTGTGCACACCCGACATCTTCTCCGGTAACTCCAATCTGTAGGCGAGCTTTCCAATTCGCTCGATGATCGGGAATGGTCCAACAAATCTCGGAGTCAGTTTTCCTTTCTTCCCGAATCGAATAACATTCTTCAGTGGAGAAATCTTTACAAAAACCATATCTCCTATGTCGAATTCCAAATCCTTTCGACGTTTATCGGCATAACTTTTCTGACGGTCTTGGGCTGCCTTCATTCGTTGCCGAATGATCTCTATACAATCTGAGGTCTGCCGAATCATCTCTGGCCCAAGTATCAGCTTTTCTCCAGTTTCCAACCAACATGTTGGAGAGTTACACGGTCTTCCATACAATGCCTCATACGGTGCCATATCAATGCTTGACTGATAACTGTTGTTGTACGCAAACTCCACCAAATGAAGGTGATCTTCCCATGATCCTCCGAAGTCCAAAACACAAGCTCTAAGAAGATCTTCCAAAACTCGGTTGACTCTCTCGGTCTGACCATCTGTTTGAGGGTGATAAGCTGTACTCAAACACAACTCGGTTCCCAAAACTTCCTGGAAGCTCTTCCAAAATCCACTAGTGAACAATGGGTCTCGATCACTCACTATACTTTTCGGAATACCATGGAATCGAACTATCCACTTAACATACAACTCAGCCAACTTTGATGCAGTCCTAGCCGATCGGACAGGAATGAATCTAGCACTCTTAGTCAGACGATCCACAATGACCCAAATTCCTTCATTTCCCGTTCTGGTTCTAGGCAATCCATCAATACAATCCATCGACACTTGTTCCCACTTCCATGTAGGAACTTCTAATGGCTGAAGCAATCCACTTGGCTTCTTCTGTTCGGCTTTTACCAACTGGCAGTTCATACATTTGGAAATAAAATTCCCAACATCCTTCTTCATACCTTCCCAGTAGTAGGTTCTCTTCATATCCCGATACATCTTATTTCCACCTGGATGAATTGTCAACTTCGAGTGATGACTTTCCTTCAGAACTTCACTCCTCAATTCATCTATATCGGGAACAACTAGTCGTCCTTGCTTCCGAAGCCAACCCTCTCGATCGACCTCGAATCCTTTATCCTTTTCTGGATCCAATCCAGATTCCAATTCACAGATAATCTTGACAAGCTTATCATCTCGCTTTTGGCTCTCGCCAATCCTTTCCACAAGAGTGGGTCTTATTGATAAGTTTGCCAACATCTCAGGTTCCAATTCGCATCTAGGCCTGAAGTCAAATCCAGCTAAATACTCGAGATTCTTCCATTCAGAAAATATGGCTCCCAATCCTGCATGCCTTCGACTTAACGCATCTGCCACTGCGTTACCTTTTCCCGGAGTATAAGCTATACCAAAATCATATGATGCCAAAAACTCTAGCCAACGTTGCTGCCGAAGATTCAAATCCTTTTGGGAGAAAAGATACTTCAGCGACTTGTGATCCGTAAACAACTCGAATCGAACTCCCAACAGATAATGTCTCCACATCTTCAGAGCAAATACAATCGCCGCCAATTCCAAATCATGAGTTGGGTAATTCCTTTCATGCGGCTTCAGTTGTCGACTGGCATACGCAACAACTTTATCCTTCTGCATCAGCACTGCTCCAAGTCCAGTACCACATGCATCGGTGTAAACCACCATCTCATCATTCCCACTAGGAATAGTCAAAACAGGAGCACTCGTCAATCGCTCTTTCAGGATTCCGAAAGCTTGCTCACACTTAGCATCCCAACTGAACACTTGGTTCTTTTTCGTCAATCATGTTAATGGTGCAGCTATCTTGGAGAAGTCTTTGATAAACCGTCGATAATATCCTGCTAATCCAAGAAAACTTCTCACATCAGATGCATTCTTAGGTCTAACCCAATCCTGGATTGCTGCCACCTTAGCGGGATCAACCGCTATTCCATTCCCAGAAATCACATGGCCTAAGAACCTCACTTCACTCTTCCAGAAGTGACACTTCGAAAACTTAGCCTTCGGCTGATGTTTCCGCAAGATTTCCAAAATCATACGCAAGTGCGTCTTGTGCTCTTCCTCCGTTCTGGAATAAATCAGAATATCATCTACGAACACAAGTACGAACTTGTTCAACTGATCTCTGAACACTCTATTCATAAGATCCACAAAATATGCTGGCGCGTTAGTCAACCCAAACGGCATTACCAACCACTCAAAGAAACCCGATGGTGTCCGAAAAGCAGTCTTCGGCACACTATCCTTAGCCACTCTCAACTGGTGAAATCCCGTTGCCAAATCCATCTGAGAAAACACCTTAGCTTCGTGAAGCTGATCAAACAAATCATCTATCCTTGGCAATGGATACTTGTTCTTCTTAGTTACCTTATTCAGCTCACGATAATCCACACACAATCTCAACGACCCATCTGCCTTGGTTGCAAACACAACTGGTGCACCCCACTCGAACACACTACGCCGAATGAATCCTTTCTGTAAAAGATCATCAACTTGCACCCTCAACTCCTGCTGTTCCCTAGGCGCCATCCGCCTAAGAGGCATCACAACAGGTCTGGCTCCTTCAACTAGATCTATACGAAACTCGATCTCTCTATGCGGCGGCAACCCTTTGACTTCGTCAAAGACATCCTCGAATCCATTTGCGATTGGCACTAAAGATAGTCCATCCCGTGGAACAACTAGCGAATACATGAAGCTCATGAAGACGCCTTCTTCATGCTTACATCGTATCACAATCTTTCGCCCCTCCACATTCTCGACTGTCACCTCCAGCCTCTCACAATCAACCCTAGCCGCATACTTCCTAAGCCAGTCCATACCCAAAATAATTCCGAACCCCGCAAAGTTCAGAACAAAACAATCACAAACAAAAGAGAAACCATGACTCGATACAACTAGACCACGGCATAACATACACAAACAAGACGAACCCCCAACTGGATTAGTCACAACCAATGGCCTATCAACAATATCCGGTGCCAAACCAAACCGGCCTACGAGTTCATTACAAACAAACGAATGCGATGCTCCAGTATCAAACAGAACTCTAACTGGAACACCACATAGGAAAAGAGTACCTTGAACAACCACACTCTTTCCCTTCTCTTCAGCAGTAGGAGCTTTCGAAGACGACGGAACAGCTCCTAAAGCATAGGCTTGCACAATCTGCCTGTCCTTCCTTGGTTCTGGACAATTCTTCCTGAAATGCCCCGGCTTGTCACAGTTATGACACTTCATCGGCACCTTAGGATTCTTACAATCCTTCGAGAAATGGCCCTTCTGCTGACAGTTGTAGCAAGTCAACTCGCCTTTCGGCTTCTTCTGGCCATCCTTACCCTTCTGCTGCTGCTGCTTCCTCTTCTTGTTTCCACCCTGCTGGGGTTTAGACTCTTCCCTAGTCACAGCAACAACAGATCCTTCCTTAGGAAACAGACTCTCATGCCTAAGAGCTTTCTCCACAAGCTTCTCAAATGAATCGTCCAAATGATCCACCAACTGTCTCCCAAGATAACTATCCAAGCCGGTCACAAACTTCTCATTTTTCTGGTAAGCAGACTCAATATATGACCGGGCATACTTGGACAAAGCTTCAAACTCAGAAACATACTCAAGAACAGATCTTCCACCCTGCTTGAGCTCCACAAACCTCTTGAACAGAACAGACTTCTGAGCTGTAGAAATGAACTTAGCTTCAAATCTGACTTGGAATTGCTCCCAAGTAATCTCTTCTTCCGGAGTAGTGATGGTAATAGAGTTCCACCAATCAGAGGCTCTCCCTTGAAGCTGCCTTGATGCCAACTTCCTCTTAGTTGCATCATCAATTCCCAAATCACCAAAGATCCTTCTACAAGCATCTATCCATCTCTGGACTTCGATAGTTGATTCTGTTCCCAAGAAAACCTTCCCTCCAAGGGCAGTATAGTCCTTGCACAACTTAGCAAAATCCACTGGTTTCGGAGTTTGAACTTGAACTCCAACATCAACTGCTGCCCCCGGAACTGGTATCCTTCTCATGATCGAAGTCATCATAGCTTCGAACATGGCTGCATAATCAGCAGTCTCTTCAGTAGCACGGCCTTCCCTAGCAGCTGGTCTCCCTCTTCGACTCATTCTCAATATCTATAAAAAGGAATGATTAGATCATCTAGAGAAACAACTGCATAAAGGACTCAAACTCTACTAAGCTACTATATTATATATAGTAATCATCCATCAAAATTACAATTATGTCTCTCATACGTAGTTACTTCAGCGAGCGTTGGGTAAAATCGATTAACCAATGCTCTAATACCAAATGTGACGACCGCCCATGACCCCTGCACCGAATCTAGAAATAGTGCGCTGTAAAGTGTGCCAGGCAACCATGGACGATTGTCAGAGTAGATTAAAACAACAGAATCTATCGTATTACTCACAGCGCATGGACAAAATACAATAGAAAATATGTATAGTGAAGCTTTACAGAATAAAATGCCATAATATAAAACTTCATAATAGTTGAATACAAGCATCCAAATAGTCAATACATCAAGCCTCACTACATAACACTCAGAGAATATACAAACAGCGGAACACCCAGTACATATAGTAAGAAGACAATATGCAACCCTCTAGCTCGTCTTCGATATCAGCATTGTGAGAAGCAAGAACAGCACCTGTCACCTGCTACCTAGTCTGCTCGTCCCAAAATGGACGAACAGCCCAAGGCAATAAGAGTTAAAACATAAAGCCTTGAGTCAGACAACAGTCTTAGTGAGCAGTAAATTAACTAACAACATACCAAAAGAGCATAAAGGAAAAGGAATAGGAATACAACCCTCCCACTCCAACCTCATTCTACAGTGATAGCCCCCAGACACACACTAAGCAGAAGCAAACATAGCAGAGCATACAATTTAAAGTAAAGCTACTATCACTCGAGTCAAGGGCGATGTTTTCCAAGTACCAAGGCCTAAATCAGATAAGCACCTAGAAAATACCGCTCTTGAGTCCGAATGACGATACAACCAAACATCCATGACTCTGGCTATCACTGTTATCATTGCTTCGATATCACCGTTAATTGAATGACCGGCACATTCTTTCAGCCGTCCGTCAAGGGCTAATGGAAACCCCGGTTCTAGACATAACTCCCACACGTCGTCGCAGCCCGTGCCTAGGACTATCGAATCTGCCCAGAGTACTCGACCATCAACAGTTAGTCGTTGGGACTATCGAATCTGCCCAAACGTACTCTTGCTTAGAGCATGCTAGAACCTTCAACAACGATGCTATCCAAGCCTCCTAGTCATCCTCCTCGACGACTATTCTCACATCCATTCATTATCCTCAACTCGAATCATATCACCGAGTTATCAACATGCTTGGAATGATCCCGTCTGGATTAGACCAAGTTTTCATCACATGATTGCCTCGCTTCATTACATCCTCACAAAGCCTCATCTCATCATCACATCATCAAATCTATGCATAAGAGCTTCATCATCCCGCTACATATGCCACGAGCAGCTTTCCCAATTCAAGAGCCTTTCCCTTAGCTTTTGAATCACCTTCGATCTAAATCTAATCATTAATCATCTAGTTCATAACAATCAATCAAATTAAACATCAATCCAAGCAATCAAGCATTCAAAAATGATCTAAGTAGACAATTATAACAATAATGGCATTTTCGTAATTAAAGAGTTGAAAGTCCAATAATCATGAAAACATGGATTATATCTCTACAAACTTGATGAATGAACTTGCATAGGTTATCATATGATAAAATGGATGTAACATCATCATGAACAATGGATCTATATGGATCTACACTTAGGATGAAGAAAATGCATGAAAATCTCTATTTAACACCAAATCGAGCCAACAATCCGATATACTCCTTTGAATCCGTGTGAGAGATAATCACCACTCACCAAATCACCAAAACAAACCCAAATCAACACACTTCAGATCTGGACAGCGAAGGATCAAGCTCGATCTATCACGAATCCGCTTCAAACGAAGAAATCTCTCTTGAAAAGATGAAGATCTTCAATCTAAGCTCTTGAATCTTCAATTTGATCCTCAACTTGGATGGATGGAAGCACTAGATTAGAGTGGAGAAAAGAAGTGAAGAAGTGTAGAAGTCGAGCTCTCAAAATGGCAGCACTTCGTCGCTTCAAAATCCGGATCCCAAAAATGAAGAGAAGCTCTCCTATTTATAGTTGAAATCCATGACTCGACTGCCTCCATGAGTCGTCTACGACTCATCAGATCACCACGACTCAACGGTCTTCCGACTTAAGCCTAACTCTAACTCAACACTCAGACCCCCCTACGACTCAAGACTTAACAGTTATCTCCTAAGTCGTCTCCGACTTATAGCCTCTTCCGACTCATCACAGGTACCTACAACTTACCGGACCACCCCTGTCTACGACCTAGTGCGCACGCGCCTTACTGGCTAGACGACTCAACCACTAAGTCGTCCACGACTTAGCACAAAGCTACGACTCGTCAGGAGGTACGACTCATCAAAGGGCTCAACTTACGACTCAACAAAAACCCAGATCCCGTACGACTTAACGGTTAACTCGACTACGACTTATCAACCTCACGACTTAGCTAGGCTACTGGGATACGACTTAACTGAATACACGACTCAACTAGACTTACGACTTAGTAAGTATACGACTCATCAGATAACTTGGGTACGACTCATCACCTTAACTCGGCCACGACTCAACACAGCGGCCTACCTACGTCTTATCATAGTAGCTTTGCCGATCTACCAGGATAAGACTCAACTCCTAAGTCGTCCAGGTCTTAAGTCGACCACTACCTTAACTCGTCAGCCGACTTAACACTTAACTCAAAACCTTAAGTCGTCTACAATAACATAAGTCGGTCACTTCCTTAGGTTGTCTATCCCTTAACTCGGCAACGACTTACAACCTACGACTTAACACTTGCCGAGTTAACTCCAACCTACTAACCTAGCCCAGCTACGACTTATTTCCTTAAGTCGCCAAACCCTGGGTCACTCCTATCTCCTAAGTCGTATACGACTCACGACTTATGCTAAGTCGTGAACGACTTAGGACTTGGGCAAAATTTGCCTAAAAGCTGAAATGGCTCAAAATGCTAAAACTCCAGATTTGACGAACTTTCCGATCCGTGAAAATACGGGTCGTTACAATAAATTACAGGGATTTATGAGATAAGTTATGAAATATTCCCTAAGTATTGATATTAGAAATGATTTCGGAAAATAGATTTATAATATTTTCCTAAGTGTTGAAATGGAAGGATTTATATAGTGATATTTTTTCTAAATAATGCGTTATAAATCGAATTGGAAATATTTCACTAAGTGATGAAGTAAGATATGATTTGAAAATATTCCATTAATATTTGAATTTTTTTTTCAATTATTAAATATATACTGGGAAGAGGATTGTATATATATCTTTGTAAAGATATTTTGAAACGAATGTTTTGAAAGGATTTATAATATGGGCCTAGTGATTGCTTATGGATGTTATTTGATAGTTAAATAACCAACTATCAAATTTGGCTAAATTCGTTGATCGTTTCGGAGAGACCGAGATTGGATTTAATTATCCGAAAACCACTTCGATCTGATTTGTGCATTACGAATTGTGATATCTCAAAGATAGTGGAGATGGTGAACTTGAAGGAGTTTCGGTTTGTCCAGACCCAGGACAACTTGTATGGATGAATGATATCATTGCATTGTTGTTTGGAAGGCAGTGTTAGCATTCCAAGCATGAATGCTATTCTAAAGGTTAAACGTAGCCTCAAGCCTCATCAACTGGGAATGGCTAAAACATGGGAGATGCAGCAGGGCTAAGTCGGTCGCACCCAATTAGATTATGTTATCACTTTTCTAGATACCCTCGGAATATATTATAATTATGAATATGGTTGTGCATGGAAAAGAGAGCGCTCGATAAGGGTGGGAACATCCGAAGTGATAACATATTCGGTACTATCCAGGTCAGGGGTAGGCCGATCCTGTGTTGGCAGGGATCGTTAGGTACGATCTCGGTATATTTTTCTAGAGCTGTACTATGGCGAGCGGTATCCCGGTAGCCCAATCATTGTATGGAATCCAATATCCACTACGAGCCTGTACGGTTTTGATTGTATACCAACTATGTTGAAACGTGAGATGCAAGCATTTCAACTATTTTCTAATTTACTTTCTATAGACACTATTATAATATCAGATGATTTGATATAAAAAATTTTGGTTATCGTAAGGTAAAAACCCGCCATGTTTAGGTGTGGCATGGTCTTACGAGATACCTTTGTTTTCAAAGGATTTTTAAAAAGCAATAATTCAAATTGAGTGTGTTTTCTCATGCTGGTTTTCCAGACTGACTCGGGTGTTATTTTATTATAATGCTCGGGTCAGACCGAGTATTACAAATTCAGGTTAGTATGCTATGGAGCTCAGGAGACGAGCTGGATGACAGAGACGTATTCCACGTATTTGATTATATTACGCTATATGTTTCAGGCTGTATAGTCAGCACTGGCGGGGACAAATTATTATAACTGTTTGGTATTGTTTTGTTGATTATTGTAGTCTGATGATGGTATATATAAATAACAGTTATAGTTTATTTTGTATAAAGATATGACATTATCTACTATATATTGTTCCACTCCGATTTATGAGATTCTAGGTGTTGTTTTTTATTTTTTCTTCAACCTATTCTTCTTTTTCACCCTAACAATCCGTCTATTTGTTCAATTTGAGTTGAAATGTGTGGTTTATGGTCAGCTTAGACTGTACAGAAAAGTGGGTTATTACATATTCACACCAGGCTTTATGTCTGACTCGAAGTTTGTGTTTTCCACTTAAACTCTCGGGTGCTCAAAATTAATTTGAGTAGGTTGAGGGGTTAAGGTCTTTTTATGGTTTAGTAGGATGATGAATAAGGCTACCAGAGGCTTGCAGGAGGCAAACGGATAGCTATTTAGGAGTTCCAATTCTTTTTTCATGTTTTGATGTATTTCCGCTGTGTTTTGTATTAAGTCTATTATGACTCTATAACTCTGATCATCCAAGGAGGTATATTCATATACCGCTCTTGGTGTATTTTATAATAAGTATATTTTATCTGTGCCTGGGAATGTATTGGGATTATGTAAGTTGAATATGGAACATCAATTTTAAATCTAATGAAGTAGAAGTTGTTTGAAATCTGTGTATTGTTTCATATTCAATTGCTTCTGATATTATAGATACCAATAACTTAGCTGTATTTAGTCGCCGGAAGCTAATACTATAGATGACTGCAGCATCTGTAGAGCTTAGTTTTGGGCCTCTAGATAGAGGATGTTACAGCTTGGTATCAGAGCATGGTTTATGAAATACTTTAACTAAAAATGGTTTTTGTAAACATAATCTTTAGTAATTAGAGTTAAGATCGGGGTATGGGATAACGCTATAGTAACGTACTTGTATTTGTTACATATATAAGTATACGCTATATCTCTAGACTCCTACCTTAGTTAGGCTATTCATCTGTATCTCACGAAACTTGAATACATATATGGAAGGAAGAAGAGGAAGAGTTAATCTTGGAGGAGATAGCACCACCACTAATGGAAATTCCCGACTGAACGCTAGGAGAGGTCCAGGTCTGGCTCAAGCTGAAAATGTTGGTGCTGGGGTTCCCCAAGTGGACATGGAAGCCATGTATTAGTCTTTCATAAACATAATGCAAGCTGGAAATGCAGTTGGAGTTGTTGGAGGAAATGCTGCTTGAGGTGGAGTTCAGGGAGCTCCGATGGTCAACCAGTATGCTAACTTGAGCAGTGACTATGTCACGCTTGGAGGGAAGCCATTTATTGGAACTGAAGATGCGATTGAGGTTGAAAACTGGCTGTTGCATTGTGAGACGATTTTTGCTGACTTAGGATTGAATGACGAGCAGAAGAGGAGATTAGCTTCGAGACAGCTTCAAGGAGCTACTCTATTTTGGTGGAATACTGTTGTAGCGGGCTTTGATGAGGAAACCATGACTTGTGCAGAGTTTAGGAGAAGGTTTCAAGAAAGGTTTATGTTGGTGATGGCGTAGTCGGCATTGGTTAGGAAGTTCGCTGAACTGGAACAAGAGGAGACGTCTGTTTTAGAGTACGCAAGAAAATTTGAAGAGATGGCCCGATAAGGGTAAGCTTTGGTTGATACATCGATCAGTTGCAATGAGAAGTTTATAAGAGGCTTGATGTAACGATCCAGTTTTTCAGTCGCCTGGATTTAGAATATTTAATTGAATTTAAATATTAAAAAATGTATAATATATTTGAAATAGTGTAAAATAATTGAAATTTGAATTTAATAAGAATAAAATTGATTTCTAAGTTTTTTTTAAATCCTTTTTGAATTAGAATAAAATTAGAAAACTTTTAAAATTGAATTAAAAGTTAATTTACAGAAATCGGAAATTTTAATATTTAATTAACATGTAAAAATAGCCATTTTTCACATTATCTCGAATTTCGACAAAACTAGTTTCATAGGATCAGTAATAGTGAGTTAATATAAGATTTCAAATTTCGTGTCAATCAGACTTACGGTTTGGTCATGCGAAGTTGAAACGCATAGAAATTAATTTAAGTGAATTTAATTTAGATAATTCGATTCAAAAACCTATCTTCCAAATATGATGGAATTTGCCTTTGATATATATTCCATTGTGTTCGGAATAGGGGTAAAACATTATAAACGCCAGGCGGCATGCTTCGTTTGGAGTTCGAAATATTTTCGGATGAATAGTGATTTAAATTGCCTATAAATATAGGACCATACCCCAAACCCTAACCCTAGAGAGACCTAGCCGCCATTTTGCTGTCAATGGCCAGAAACACACAACAATCTCCCTTTAAAATCTTCAAATCCATCCACTATTTTCAAAAAAATTCTTCGGCAAAGTTGTAGAGCTCGGCACGATCTTTCAATCCAACGGTAGAGATCTGAAATGGTGCTTCATGGTGGTCGAAATCGAGGTTTGAAGGTGCGGCATTTGCATACGTTTTTCGAGAGGAGGCGGAGGCCGAGCTCGTCCAGGTTAAGGGCGATGGTGCACGGCGATGTGCGCTTTCGTATGGTGGAGCTCGATCAAAATCTAGCGAGCTAGTGGAGTCACTAGTACAAAAAGTGCATATTGCTTCGCCTCATTTGCATCGGTTGAAGTAAAAACTGATGCAAATAGAACTATTTGCATCAGTTTTATCTTAATAACCGATGCAATTGGTACGTGGAAAGCAATAGGTAATAAAAAAAATCGAATTTGCATCAGTTGTCACCAATAACCGATGCAAATACGTCGATGCAAATAGTTTAGTCGCATCGGTTTTAAAGTCAACCGATGCAACAACGTTAATTTGCATCCCTTAACAACACATTTTCGCATCGGTCGCCAATGCAATTTCAACTTATTTAGGTTGTCTTCGTTACGCACCTTTTCTGCCGCTTATTTTCTTTCCCAAAAAATTATTTCGTCTGCTTCAAAACAAAAAAAACCCTAGAAACTGATTTTCACTGTTAATTTCAAACATGATTTCCCGAATTAGATTTGGCCATGGCTTCTCATTATCAAGGTAACAAATCTTCCGTTACAAAGAGATTCGAATTGCGGGTGATTGGGTTACGAGGCGAGGATTGTTCGAATTGGGTCGCTGATGGTTGTAGAGGTTGGTTTGCGCGATTGTGGTGATTTTAAGGAATTGGGCTGTAGGCGATTTGGATGGTGGCAGTGTTCAGGAGTGGTCGCGATTTTAGGTCAAGTTGTAGTTGTCGAGGCAGATAAAGAAGGCAGCAATTGTGATATACGCAGGCGATCAGTGGAATGGAAGGTTATTAATTTAATTTTTGAAATATAAATATACTAGTTTCAGCATCATTTTCAATATAAAAATAAGCATGAAAGAATCAATCTGAGATTGTAGAGAACCAAGACAGATAAAAGATAAAGTCTTTATGACCCTTGATTTTTTTTCTTAAGATAATTCCATTTTGCATCACTGTGGTAAGATAAATTTCCTAATGGCTAGTTGATGAACTGATAAATGTTGTGAAGGATTAACAAATTTTTGGTTTCTCCTATCAGTTTTACTACAATTACTTTGTTACCCTGCATCAATACATTCAATAAATCCCTATCATCTTGATGGCACAGATAATTCTAATTAACCCTAGTTTTGCAAATTAGCCATGATATTTTTTCCCAATGAATAATATCATTTGATCGATTGTCACCAAAAAAGTTAAAAGAAACATAAAACTTAAAAATTAAAAAAATACAGTTCTATTTATTTGCCGAAACAAACCACCAACTATTAGAATAAGACAGTCCACTATCCAATTTTAACTTCATTTGCAATCGGATTATAATCACTTTATCATGATACAACACAGACCCATGTCGAACTTCAGCTTCATATGCGAATATGGAAAATGGATCACCTAAATACCATAGAATATCATCGAACTACAACTCCAAATGCGATAAAAAATATACTATTGTATAACCTCTATTTCTAATACACTCACGAAAATAGCCACTTTTATATCGCTCTTCCAGAAAACTCTCACACTATTGTATTTTTTTAGAACAATAAAACATAAAATAAATATCCGGGTTATATAACTATCAGCTAATATCTTGAACCTAACACCATCATTTTTTTGGTTAGAGGATGGGCAAAATTTCTCGTGAGAAAAGCAATTTTAATTTTATTTCAAAAACTATTAACTTTATACTTTCACAATAAGTATGCTAAGTAAGAAGGAAGGAACTGGTGGAGTTGGAAATGTATGAAAGCACGGTGCTTGTCTGTAGTGTTCTGTTGAGTATGTTGTTGCTAGATATTTTCTTGTTACTTGATATTTCAAGAATTTAATCTTATTTAACATGTTAATTAATTTGAAGAAAAAAATATCCAATTCAGGTTTATGCAAATGTAAATTTAATGAAGGTAGTGGCAAAATGTTAAAAATGATAAAATTTCGTGTCATGGTTCATAATCAATAAATTCAAGCAATATAACCTAAAATGACTGAATAAGAAGAAATTTTTATCTAAAATGGAACTGCATAGGTGGGTAATTTCTTGAACATAAATGTATCCTCAAGTTCAAAAATTCTTCAAAAATTCTGATAAATTTGCAAATTAAATTAATAAAACAATGGTATACTTAAGATTTCAAACCTTTGGATAAAGGTCCCTTGAATCAACAAAGTCATCTGATATTTCCGTCACCATATCCTTATGCTTCTTAGGATGGGCTGCACTCTAATAAAGAGCTTGTGTCCATAAGAACTGGTTATCTTCTCATACTTATGAGTTAACTAAGTTAACTTGTCCACTCGATTTTTCCTGCAGATAGGAACTGTGTTATATTACTGGGGAAAAAAACTATATTTCCTTACAATAAAATCCAATCTGATACATTATATAACATACTATTCATGGTAAGATAGCTTATATAACATTCTAAAATTGGGAATATTTATATGTTAGAAAAAGTTGATTCAAGCAAATCATAGTGGACTAACAATTATAAGTTATACTTTATTGAGAGTATTCTTTCTAAATAAATAAAACAGCTACACTAGAAAGTAGAAACAACCACTAATAATTTTTAAATACTCTCAAGTCTCAGTATCAAGGTGGAAATCCTGCTTGAGTGGATGACTAGTACTGCTTCCTTCATCAGCTTTGCTAACAAATCTAGAAAATTGCGGAGTAGGCTTAATACCACTGTTCTTTTATACCGTAGCTTTAATTTTTTTTGCTATATTAGCAGAATTTTCAAACGGGGATTTATAGGCATTATGAAAAACAATGCGTCCTTTAACATAGTCATCTTTAAGGAAGTTTATAAGATACGTCATCAAACTCCAATCCAAATCTGTACGCCTACTCTTTTAAATGTATAGGTACAAGTAAAATGTTACTTCAGCTTCTAAATGAATGGGATAGGACTCCAATGGCACTGGCAGCAGCTAATTTGATTGGCAGGAAAACAAACAAGAGCATGATTGATTCTATGTCATATACAAAGTTGGTAAGACCTTTTTTTGAGGATCATGAGAATATTTCTAGTATGCAAGAATACAACTGAGATATATACATATCAAAATTATACATTGAATGCAGAATGTTCTACATTGGCATATTGTGGACAAACAATCTTTCCCTCTAGAAATACCATCCTACCCAAAACTATGGAGGGGAGCTTTATCTTCTTCAGAAAGATATACAATGGCTGATGCTAAGGATATCGTAAAGTGAGTTCAGATAAACTTTTGTCTAATGAATCGTATAGCCTTCCTAAAAGTACATGTAATTTTGCAGCTATGCAGCACGAAGAGGAATCCATGTACTGACAGAGCTTGATATACTTGGCCATTTAAATTCATGGTACTAATGCATGACTATGTTAGTAATGAATTCACCTTCCAAATCATAGATGGTATTCTTTCAGGTGATTCCCATTTCTTCAAGAATATTTTTATCATCCCTTAACGTTGGTTTTAATGGTAATTTCTAAACTGATTATCGTTATCTTTTTATTGATTGATCAGATTTTAGCAAGGTGATCAAGTTCAAATTGATTCATTTGGGAGATGATGATGTTGATACAAGTAAGACTATATCTTGTCATTTTTCTGTTCCTGCACTTATGCTTAAAAACAATCATGTTACAAAACCTTTCTGATTGATTTTCATGCTTCTTATGAACATTATTTCAAACTGTTTCAGTTTGTGCACGGGATGGGTTGAAAGGTTGTGTTCAGGCTTGTAGTGGAACAATGGGTATAATGGTTGCTTGAGTGGTGATAGGTGGCTGGTGGGAAGATTATCGTGCTGTGGGGGTTGAGGCGAAGGCTGCGATAGTGGTTAGGTCAGTGTAGTATGGGTGAATGTGGTATTTTTGCACAGCAGAGATGTCAGTGGATATAAACAGGGTGATATGGCAGAATGTGCATGTATATTTGATGATGGATGGTAGCTGTTGGGCAGTGGGTAGATGTACATAAGGCAATAAGAAGGGAGCTGACTAAATGGATGTCTGGTTGAAGCAAGTGGTAGGACAGTGGATGAGGAGGCAGAGGTATGGCAGTGGCGGTGTTGAAGTGGATAAAGAGTTTGGATTGATTTCGTGGTGGAGATTTTTTAAGTGACTTGGGAGATGGTGACGAAGGAGGTTGAACTGCTGTAGGCAGTTAGAAGTTTGGGTGGTAGGAGTGTTTGAGTTGTTTCAGGCAGTGTGTCAGCGACAAGTAGACGGGGGTGGTAGTGGAGTTATGATGTTGTGGTATGAAGCAAGGGGGTATTTGCAGGCAGTACAATAGTTTCTGTTGTTGTGAAGAAATGGAATTGCGTTGGTTGATGTCGGTGTAGTTGAAGTGTGACAGAGTAGCTAGTGGTGATGGAGATTAGGCAAATGCAAGTTTTGTGGTTGAAATGCATAGTCAGTGTGGGTATGTGAATGTGGTCAGTTAGACAGTAAGCAATTAAGAAGTAGTTATGTCAGTTGTAAGTGGAGATGGTCAGTGTTGTAACAGCAGGCAGAGGAGTATATGGAGTTGCTGCGGCAGTTTTCGAAAAGACAATGGGGAAGAAGGGTGTGGTTGAAGAAGTATGGATTGATGGTAGTTTGACTGTGAAGCAATGTGAATGTAGTTGTGGGTATGTGCATTGTTATATGCAGATGAATGTGGTCGATGTGGTGGCTGACAGTACGGATGTTTGGTGGCAGAAATGAGGGGGTGAAGTGGTTTTGAAGTTGTGAATGATGAAACAAGGTTGTTTGATATGTAGCAGGGAGGAACATGGAGGAATAGTGTATATGGTATGGAACGGGGAGGAATAAGGAGGTGACAGGCAGGACGATGGGTTGAGTTTGTGGTTAGTAACGGATGAAGATGGAGTCGAGGCGGTGCAGTGTATTGTAGCAGATGAGATGGTTGCAGTGTGGTGATGACAGTAGATGGTTGCAGCAATGAGCTGTGTGGTATATGGTGACAGTAGATATGTCTGTTGTGAAATTTGTAAACCAAAGCAGAATTTGTAAATGATAATGAAATAAACTTTTTTTTTAATTTTTTGTGTATGTTTTTTTCTTTATATATATATATATTATTGATAATCTTTATATATATATATATAAAGATTATCAATAATATATATATAGTCAATTTGAGTACTGTAATAATGGTTTCTGAGGGATTAGTCTGCATCGATTGTTATAAAAAACTGATGCAATAGAGGGATTAGTTTGCATCGGTTTTCAACAACAACCGATGCAAAAAGTTCCTTTGTTGCATCGGTTTTCATTACAACCGATGCAACATGGGGGCTGTGTTCAAGCAACCAACCATGATATTTTGCATCAGTTGTTAGTAACAACCGATGCAAAAAGGACCTTCTTGCATCGGTTTCAGAACTGATGCAAAAGTGTTAAGCCTGTTGCATCGGTTGCATATGCATCGGTTATTGAACTGATGCAAAAGGGGGGTAAACAACCGATGCAAATGGCCTGTTTTGTAGTAGTGAGTAGCGGCAACGGGTGGACAACAGCGTGTTAATGGGTTTAATTCTCATACTTGCCTGGGAATATACGTGAGGAGGAAGACAAAGGGAGAGTGACCTGGATCTCTCAATTCAAAATGAACGGCCGGATTTAGTTTACAGGTTTAATAAAAAAGGAATTTGTAAATTTATTTGTTTTAAAATCGTGTAATCTTTAAAATAGCATAACTTCTTCATACGAGGTCGAAATAAGACGAAACGAATTGCGTTGAGTTCGTATTGATGAGCACTACATTATGTAGCTAGATTGGGATTTATTTGAGTTAGTGAATTTTTTTTTAAAATTAAACATTCGTTTAATTTTAATTGAAATAAATCGCTATCGCGAGGACTACAACCAATGTGAGTAAAACTCACTCTTTCCGACTCGTTTATTTTTTTATATAAGTGAGAATAAACTTAGTTATGATGTTTGATGCTTTTTTGGATGACATATGATATTGTGTATATATATTAGTTGGTTTGAATATATTCCTGCATATTTTAGCGGATGAGACCCTATATGTTCCCGTGTATGAGTGGATGACCTTTTGTACATGCATCTACCTCGAAGCAGACATTGTACATATTTTCTCATATGTATATTTGTTGCAGGTGACAGGTTAGAGGGATCCAACTGGTTTCTTCACCATTGTTGATTTTAATTACAGATATCGTTATATATGCTGTTATCATGAGATATATGATGTTTGGATGTCATGATTGATATGATTGATGTGAATGCCCTTATTTAGTACTGTTGCAGCATTGGGCCATTAAAATGATGATTTCAATTTAAAAAGGATTTCAAAGTGATTTTGAAAATATATAAATTTTGAATGATTAAAGAAATGGATTTATTTTAAATAAAATAAAAAGTTATAATTTTTATGTTATAAAAATTATAGTTTTGTGAAATATACTCAAATATGATTTTTGAAATATGGAGATAACTATTTCGTAAAATAAGTTAAATTGGGATTTTGAACTTATTATAAATTATATATATATATAAGATTTATAAAATGGATATTTTATAAAGAAAAAGTAATGGAATTATAAACGAGTTTTCTAAGTGTTAAAATGAAGTTATAAATGAATTTTATAAGTAAATAAGATTTATGAATTAAGGAAGTTATAAAAAAGAGTAATGAATTTGTAAATAAGAGATTTATGAGTAAATTAACTTATAATTGGATTTTGACTTATATATGAGATGTAAATGAAATTTGTTAATAAAAGAATTTTATGGAAGTTTAAAAAAATATAAATGGGATGTATAAACATGGTTTCATAAATGTGAAATCACCTTAATTTGATAAAGTAAATGTGAAGGTATAATAAAGAAATTATATTCACGATTTTGGATAGTGAATAATTCTTTAAATTAAATGTGTAGATGTAATGAATTTGGTAAAGGAATTATATTCACGATTTTGGATAGTGAATAATCCTTTAAATTAGATGTGTAGAAGTAATGAATTTGGTAGGAAAATTATATTCACGATTTTGGATAGTGAATAATCCTTTAAATAAAATGAATGTTTTGGTAAGTTTTATTATAAAATGGAGTTTAAATGGTTTGAAAATAAAATGATTTGTAAATTTACTTATTATTAAAATAAGTATATGAAAATGTTTTCCAAATATCCAATAAGTGAAATGGTTTTGAATATTATCCTTTTAAAGATATTTTGAAGTGAATAATTGGAAAGTGATTTGATTTATAAACGATTAATAAATCAGGCCCAGTGACTACTTACTTGCTAGATTTTGTTTGCTGCTTTGATAGTTAAATAAATGACTATCAAATTTGTCTATTTTAGCCTCTCAACTTGATGTAGAAACTGATCAGTCGTACACTTAGTACGTAACTGACTGTGTAGGCTTGCTTATCGTTTGTGTTAAGAATGTTGATTCATGTATTGCATAGTGATTACTCCAATCTATCGAGCTTCCTTCTTAGCCGAAGGATAGCAAGTTGAAAGTTGGAGACATGATAAATCTATGAGACTTAGTTTCTGTGTGAGGTTGAGAAACGCTTTTGCGTTGTTGGTGCGAAGAGACCTGACCAGATTTATCCTAAAACCACTTTGGACCAACATATATGCGACGATTGTGCAGGTTGGTCGATGATATTTGACGCAGCGGATTAAACAAAAACAAGGTAGATCGATGAAAGTAGCAATCGGTGGATTGAGAAATACTGAAATGCCCAAATTCGTTGATCCGAAGATACCGAATTCTAGCTATCTCTGACACGTTGATCGCGCACGATACCGTGAATAGAGATCTACAATTCTTCGAGCGTTGATCAAGCGCACTTGATTCCGCGAATTGGCTTCAACGATCAAAGATTCGAGCGCACTCGAATGTCGAAGGTGGAGATAAGAGATTACACTCAACTACCGATTTTAATTGAAAGCACAAAGCTAACAAACAAGAATTTTATTCAAAATCAACTTTTTTTTCAAAAAGTACAACACACTCCCTATTTATAGCAGTTTCACCCTGACTCTTAAGTCGTATACGACTTACGACTCAACTAGGTCGTCAACGACTTAACGGCTCAGTAGTTCCACCGACTCAACATAACTCGTATTACAACCTACACAATATCACAAACTTACAACACTTAGGTCGTATTCGACCTATCATAAGTCGTTAGCGACTTAATAGATACAAGTTACAACACATCATCACAACGACCTATATTACAACATAGTTAACGACATACGACTCAATCATGCATGACTTAGTATAAGTCATCGACGACTTAACATACGAGTTACAACAAATAAACGACCTAAACAAATGAACGGCATCTGAAGCGAGCGACCTAAGAATGAACGACATCTGCATCAGCGACCTAAAAGAAGCAGCTTCAGAAAATCTTCGCGACCTAAGTCTTCACGACCTAAGGCCTGACCTATCTCTCCACATCTCCCCGCGACCTAACTTAGGTCGTTCCTTTTCTCTGCGACCTAACATAGATCATAACTCGTTAGGTCGTAGCACCTCATTCTTCAACTCGTTAGGTCGTAGCAACCTGTTAGGTCGTTCCAGCGACCTATTTCCCAGATGAAGCTCGCTAGGTCGTTCCAGCGACCTATCCCTTAACTCGTTAGGTCGTACACGAGTTACTACTTCATTTTGTATCCCTTCCTCGCGAACTTCCTTGTTAGCTCCCATGTTCTTAGGTCATAAACGACTCATCACTTCCGAACGACTTAAGGTTTCGTTAGGTCGGTCATGACCTAACACTTGGCCTGCATCATCCTCCCCTGGTTGAGAGAAATTCGTCCTCGAATTTGCAAGTTCTTCCTCATCGGATCGTTCATCCCCATAATATGGTACAAGATGCTTAACATTGAACACGTTAGAAGTGTACACATCCTCCGGCAGCTTCAACTTATAAGCATTTTCATTAATCCGTTTCACGACTTCTACAGGACCAATTTTTCTGGCTTTCAACTTGTTATAAGCCCTACTAGAAAACGGTCCTTTGTTAACACAGCATATACCATATCTCCTTCATTAAACTCAACATTTCTTCGCTTCAGATCTGCAGATCGTTTATACTTCTCATTTGCCTTCTCTAATCGTTCCTGAACGATTTTATGACATTCAGTCAACCCATCAACAAAATCAACAGCTCGTTTAACCGTCCCCTTTGGTTGTGGTACTACCGTTAAGTCCAACGGTCCCCTTGGCAAACTTGAATATACAATCTGGAATGGACTGAAACCTGTGCTACGATTTACCGCATGATTATGAGCGAATTCTGCTTGACATAACTTCACATCCCAGCTTTTCAGATTATCTTTCACCAGACATCGCAATAAATTCCCCAGCGATCTGTTAACCACTTCCGTTTGCCCATCAGTTTGTGGATGGTAAGCGCTACTAAAATTCAGCTTCGTTCCGACCATCTTCCACAAACTTAGCCAAAAATGACTCAGAAAACGAGTATCCCTATCCGACACAATAGATTCTGGCAATCCATGAAGTCGATATATCTCTTTGAAAAATAACTGAGCAACATGAACAACATCCGCCGTCTTCTTACAAGCAACAAAATGTGCCATTTTCGAAAATCGGTCAACCACCACATAAATGGAATCGTTCCCCCTTTGAGTTCGCGGTAACCCCAAAACAAAATCCATACTCACATCAACCCAAGGCTTAGTTGGTACAGGTAACGGCATATATAATCCAGCATTGGTCGCAGTTCCTTTCAAAACCTGACAGATATGACATCGCTCCACAAACCTTTCCACTTCTTTCCTCATTGATGGCCAAAAGTAAGACTGAGAGACCAAATACAATGTACGATCACGGCCCACATGACCTTCCTCGTGCAACTCCTTGATAATCTTCATTCTCAAACTGCTCTCTGGAATACATAATCGATTTCCCTTAAACAGAAAACCATCTACCATCATAAACTCATCCGTCTCTCCCTCCTTGAATTTATCAACAAACTTTGCAAAGTAAGGATCATCGACAAATAATTCTGGCAACACATCAAACCCCGTCACTACAACCTTCATTGTTGTTAACAAATGATTCCTTTGGCTCAACGCATCTGCCACACGGTTTGTAACTCCAGATTTATGCTTCACCACAAATGTAAATTGTTGTAGGTACGCAATCCACGATGCATGTCTCGCTGAAATCTTGTCTTGCCCTTGTAAATGCTTCAACGCCTCATGATCAGTGTAAAGAACAAACTCTTTCTGAAATAGATAGTGTCTCCAATGTTTAATGGCTTGCACAACAGCATAAAATTCCATATCATACGTACTATATCTCATCTTCGCTCCTGATAACTTCTCACTAAAATATGCAATAGGACGTCCCCTCTGACTCAACACTCCTCCAATCCCAACCTTGGATGCATCAGTATGTAGTTCAAATACCAACTAAAAATCTGGTAATACTAGAATTGGTGCTGACGTCAAGAGTTCTTTGATTCGCTCAAAAGCAACCCCTGCTCCCTCCGTCCATGCAAACTGTTTACCCTTTATACAATCAGTCACAGGCGCCATCACACTACTAAAGTGCGGAATAAACCTCCGATAAAATGAAGCCAACCCGTGAAAACTACGAACTTCCATTATCGTCTTGGGTTGCGGCCAATCTCTGATAGCTTCAACTTTACTTTGGTCCACCTGTATTCCTTCTTTCGATACAACATACCCCAGAAATAAAACACTCCTCGCCATAAAAACACACTTCTTCGTAGCAGCGTAGAATTGTTCTTCACGAAGGATAATTAACACTTTCCTCAAATGCTGAACATGCTCCTCTGTACTAGCACTGTAGATCAGAATATCATCAAAGTAAACTACCACAAATTTTCCAATGTACAGCCTAAAAATTTTGTTCATCACCCTCATGAAAGTACTTGGTGCATTCGATAGACCAAACGGCATAACCAGCCATTCATACAATCCTTCCCTCGTCTTGAATGCTGTCTTCCATTCGTCCCCTGGTCTAATTCGTATCTGATGATAACCACTTTTAAGATCAATCTTCGAAAAGATCACAGTCCCACTGATTTGATCTAACAGATCATCAAGCCTCGGCATCGGAAATCTGTATCTGACCGTTATCTTGTTCAATGCTCTACTATCCGTGCACATTCACCATGATCCATCCTTCTTTGGTACCAACAAAGCTGGTACTGCACAAGGACTCAAACTCTCTTGAACTCGCCCTTGTTCCAGTAATTCCTCCACCTGTCTCCTTAACTCTTCATGTTCCCTTGGACTCATCCGATAGTGTGGTCTATGAGGCAATGCAGCACCTGGCACTAATTCAATCTGATGCTGTATGTCTCTAAGCGGTGGTAACTCCTTCGGTAACTCCTCTGGAAACACATCATTGAATTCCTCCAAAACTTGTTTCACTTCCTCTGGAACTTCAGCAACTTCACTGCTTTCATGCCCAATCAACATAAAAACTTCAGGACTCTCTTCTATCTCTTCCACGAACTCCTTCAATGTCAACAAAGTTTTCAATTCCTCGATCTCCTCTAACTTGTTCTCATTCTGCTGTCGCTTTTTCGGAACTAAGGTAATCTTCGTGCCTTCGAACAAGAAACTGTAACTATTCATTCGACCATTATGCTGTACTTCACGATCGTACTGCCACGGCCTTCCCAACAGCAAATGGCAAACATCCATGTCAACCACGTCACACCAAACCTCATCCTTGTATTTCTTTCCAATAGAAAATGGAACATGAGCTCGCCTTTCTACCTTTACTTCTCCTCCTTTCCACAACCAAGCAAGTTTATAAGGACTAGGATGTTTCTCCGTTTTCAACTTCAATTTCTTTACAACTTCCGTTGAAATGATATTATCACAACTCCCAGCATCAATGACAAATTTACAGACCTTTCCCAAAATAGTGCACGTTGACTGGAAAATGCTACTTCTCAACCAACTCGACTCTTCCTCCTGCTTCGGGGTTAAACAAGATCTTCGTAGCATCAGATTACATCCCTCGTCTCCTGACACTTCTTCTTCCTCATCACGCTGTGAATTGTGATCTTCTTCGACATCCTCATCCTCCACTTCAACAATCATAGTTCTCTTCTTCGGTTTTGGACATTCGCTGCTCTTATGACCCACTTCCTGGCAATTATAACATTTGAAATTGGTATTGACTTTAGGTTTAGCCACTTCATGAACAACTGGCTTATTCGATGCTTTAGGAAGGTTAGAACTACTACCCGCTCCTTTGTTCTGCCCCGTAAAACTTGGAAACACACCTCCCTCACGTCTTCCTTGTTTCTCCCAAGCCAACGCCTTTTGATGTGCTTCGGCCATAGATTTGGGGTCGAACATATTCACCATATCTTGGATCTGTGCTCTAAGTCCACCGACAAACCTCGCGGTCAATTGTTCTTCTCTTTCCATGATATCATTTCGAGCAATTAACTGGTAGAACTCATCAGCATAATCAGCAACCATCTTCGTTCCTTGCCTCAAATTCTGTAATCTCTGATACATTAGTGATTGGTAATTATAGGGCAAGAACGTAGCCTTCATCAGTTTCTTCACCTTTTCCCAAGCAACAATTTTTGACTTCCCCATCCGATCCCTAGTAAGTTTGGTTTGCTGCCACCATGCCATAGCTCTCCCCCTCAGTCTAGTAGCAACCAACTTCACTTTACGATCCTCCGGAACCTCCTTGAAGTCAAATATTTCTTCAACATAAGCTATCCAATCAAGAAACTCCTCAGCTTGCATACCTCCTTTGAACTCTAGTATTTCAGTCTTCATCCCAGACTCCCACTTGTGATCATACTCCGACTGATTTCTTCCTTGTCCACGTCCTCGTCCATGAACACTTCCACCATCATACTCTTCTTCAAAATCAGATGTATATCGATGTCGATCCTGACCACCAACATCTCTACTACCATCACGTCTTCCACCAACATCCCTTCTATCTACATTCCTCCGTTCTCGATCATTCACATTCCTATCACGTCTTCGATCATCATCATTTCTATAACAATCTCGACTCGCACTTCTATGATCATTATCAACACTTCTCTCCCAATTGGAATGTGGTGAGACTCTACTTCCCCCATGGTTAGATTCAGGTGAAACCCTTCTCCGGTTTTGATTCATCTCTAACATCATCTTCTCTAATCGTCCAATCCCTTCATTAAGTTTCTCACTAAAGTTTTCATTAATTCTTTGCTCCATCTCATCAGCTTCTTCTCTTCTACACAAAGCTTCTACGTTTTGGTGACGATTAGCTCTTCTCGGCGGCATGGTTGATTCTTCAAAACTTTGACTTTCGGCTCCAACTCCAAATTTTCAAACACCTTTCGAACTTAGATCCAAAATGAATGGATTGAAAACTCCCACTTTGTTGCAAAAATATGATGAACACGATGAACACAACTTCTCAAAATGATGCAAATTTTGATCTCCAACACTTCTACTTAGCTCGGCTCAACACTTCAAGCTCGGCTAACACTTCAACTTCGAAATTCTCGGCTCCAAGACTCGATTTAGCTATGATTGGCTAAAACAAGCTCTGATACCAAACTGACGCAGCGGATTAAACAAAAACAAGGTAGATCGATGAAAGTAGCAATCGATGGATTGAGAAATACTGAAATGCCCAAATTCGTTGATCCGAAGATACCGAATTCTAGCTATCTCTGACACGTTGATCGCGCACGATACCGTGAAGAGAGATCTACAATTCTTCGAGCGTTGATCAAGCACACTTGATTCCGTGAATTGGCTTCAACGATCGAAGATTCGAGCGCACTCGAATGTCGAAGGTGGAGATAGGAGATTACACTCAACTACCGATTTTAATTGAAAGCACAAAGCTAACAAACAAGAATTTTATTCAAAATCAACTTTTTTTTTCAAAATGTACAACACACTCCCTATTTATAGCAGTTTCACCCTGACCCTTAAGTCGTATACGACATACGACTCAACTAGGTCGTCAATGACTTAACGGCTCAGTAGTTCCATCGACTCAACATAACTCGTATTACAACCCACACAATATCACAAACTTACAACACTTAGGTCGTATTCGACCTATGATAAGTCGTTAGCGACTTAACAGATACAAGTTACAACACATCATCACAACGACCTATATTACAACATAGTTAACGACATACGACTCAATCATGCACGACTTAGTATAGGTCGTCGATGACTTAACATACGAGTTACAACAAATAAATGACCTAAACAAATGAAGAGGCATCTGGAGCGAGCGACCTAAGAATGAACGGCATCCCCATCAGCGACCTAAAAGAAGCGGCTTCAGAAAATCTTCGTGACCTAAGTCTTCACGACCTAAGGCCTCACGACTTATAGTGAGCCACCAATCTCTCCACATCTCCCCGCGACCTAACTTAGGTCGTTCCTTTTCTCTGCGACCTAACATAGATCGTAACTCGTTAGGTCGTAGCACCTCATTCTTCAACTCGTTAGGTCGTAGCAACCTGTTAGGTTGTTCTAGCGACCTATTTCCCAGATGAAGCTCGCTAGGTCGTTCCAGCGACCTATCCCTTAACTCGTTAGGTCGTACACGAGTTACTACTTCATTTTGTATCCCTTCCTCGCGAACTTCCTTGTTAGCTCCCACGTTCTTAGGTCGTAAACGACTCATCACTTCCGAACGACTTAAGGTTTCGTTAGGTCGGTCACGACCTAACACTTGGCCTGCATCAATATTGATATTTAGGATTTTCGTAGTGAAGGACTGCTTGTTGATCATTTGGGGTTAAAATCCCAATATAAATATAGTAGGAGTAGTTTCTTCGTTATGAAATGTCCATTGCAAGGTCGGTCGCTACTAATCCTTTAGGATGTGGTAGAAGAGTACCTTTGGTTTGTCCTGTTCTTGGACAACTTGTATGGACGAATGTCTAACATTGCATTTCTAGGATTACATACATTGGTTTTTACAAACGTAAATCATGTGGTGGCAGAGAAGACAACTTCTCTTAGCTTAACACCCTCCTTGAGACGTACGAGCTCAAGGGTAGCATTTTTGTGGAAGGCAATTAGTAGTCAACGGGAATGGCAATGTGGCATTCAAAGATGATGTGATATGTGATATGTGAAAGGTAATCGATACCTCTTTTGGCCTCACTCCTAGGTAAATGACTGAAACAGGGATAGAAGCAGCAAGGCTAAGTGGGTCGCTCCCATTAGGAGATGTCGTCACTCTTCTAGATATATCTTTACACGCTATGACATCGTGTATCAGGTTATTGTTTATGTATACTTGTGGCCACGGATTATAGGTCGGTAACGACCAGAGTGATGACATATTCGGTACTATCCAGGTATGGGTAGGTCGGTCTTGTGGTGGTTTAGGCCCTGAGTATCTCGCCCCTAGGTACATCCCTCTAGAGGTGTACTGAGTTTCAGAAAGGTAGTCCCTTCACCTTGTCATTTGTATGGAATCCAAAATCAACTACGAACTTGCGGTTTTGTTTGTAGAACCTAGTATTGCTGGAATTTAATAATGGTAAGAATTTCAGCTATGTTGATTATTATTTGTATAATAGACACTATTATAATATAACATGATTTGATATGAAAAGGTTTTGGTTATCGTAAGGGAAAAACCCGTCTGTGTTTATGTGTGGACGTGGTCTTACGAGATACATTTTGTTTTGATAAAAGAAAAGTTTTGATAACTTTTTAAATTCAATTGAGATGTGTTTTTCTCACACTGGTTTACCAGACTGATCCGGCCGTTCTTCCATTTCAATGCTTGGGTCACCCGAGTATATTTACAGGTTCAGATTTGGTGCTTTTGGAGCTTCGGCAGATGAGTTGGAGATCTTCATGTTGTATACACGTATTTGTTTATTTTTCCCCTTCATTGCATTGTTGTTGTTGTAAATTATCGGCATTTGTGAGGATAGGTTATTATAACTGTCCAAGCTGATGATTATTTATTGTGTACTCTGATATTGATTTATGTATATTACAGTTTCTCTTTTTAAAGATTATTGATCTATATTATATGTTATTCCGCTGCGATGTGAGATTCTGTATTATTTTGGTTCTGCTTCTCTCTTCTTCTTCTCTTCTCTTCTTCTTTCTTCTCTCTTTCTTCTCACCCTTTTTTTCTCTCATGATCATCTGCAATCGATGCGCTCTGGGTCAAACATGCGTGGTTTTGTGTCGGGTTCTGAGGGTGTCGAGTGCGGGTCATCACAGCTGGTATCAAAGCTTAGGTTTAGTATATTCCTAGGCTTTGATGTGTACTCAGTATAGATAGGGTCAGTAGCACCCTAGATTGAGTTTGAGTTTGAGCGTATTATATATATGAGCGTGTATTTGTTCATGAAATAAAAATGTTTTATATTGTGTTTTATTGGGCTATTGAGTGGCTTATGGGTTCTGATCGTTGCGTCTAGCTAACGCTATTGATAGGGATCTCTAAACACTTGAACATGGAGATTGGACATAATAATGTTTTCGAAATTGGGTAAATGAAATAATTTTACCTTGATTATATTTTATATAGTAATATATAAATTTTTTGGTTGTTCATGAATTGTAATATTTGATTATTATCATTTTTTATTTGTTGTGTTTAAATAAAAGTTGTTATTATTGTAAATCTAAACTACGATAAACAAATTTGAAATGAACTTATATAAGTAAAGTGTATAAGTGAAATTATATAAGTATAAAATTCACTAAAATCGCTACAGTTGCTGGGAAATAATAAGGATGATGACTGCAGCATTAGCAGTATCATTTTCGAGTTTCTGTGTGATTGATTTGCTACCCTTAGTAAATTGATAATTAAAGTTATATTGTGATAAAAAAAATTTGAATTTAAAACCCAAGTATGATTTGATTTGTAAGAAAAATAAGTTTTGAACTTATAATTGGAATTAGTATAAATAAGAAAACTTATTTTGAGATATGAAATTAAAACTTTAACTTAAGTGAAGTTAAATATATTGAGTTAGTAAGTGAATTATATAAATTGAAGTTTAACTTAAGGAAAGTTAAATAAATGAAATTGAATTGGATTTGGAATGAATAAGATAGATATTTGAAATGAGTCAAATAAAATTAAATATAAACTTGAGAGGTAATTGACTATATAACCATGATTTGAAATTATTAAGTGTGAATGGAAATAAACTTAAGTATATATTAATGAAAACTTAAGTAAATAAGTTTATAACTTATAATTTGAGAGAATAGTATGTAAAGAAAATTTCTATTTGTTAAATATGAAGGTTGAGAAATGAAATATAAAATTTGAATTATAAGTTGGAATTTAAGTTAAACAAAATGAATGTTGTAAAGGAAGTTAACTTAATTAAGATTAAATGAATTTGAATTTGGTATTCAAAATGAATTAATAAAGTGAATTAAGAAAATGAGCTAATGAAATGAATATGAACTAGAGTTAATAAATGGAATTTAACCTAAGTAATAAATGGAATTCAACCTAAGTAATAAATGGATTAGCAGTTGGATCAATGTAATGAATTAAATTGAACTAATGAAATAAATTAGTTAAATGGAATATGATTTTGAATGTTGTATGAAAAATTGAATATAACGTAAGTTGTGAATTTATAATAAACATAAGAAATGTTGTATAAAATTGTTAAATTGATTATGAACTTAAGTTAAGAATTTTATGTGTTGGTTGTTAAGTGATAATAGCATTCAAGAAAATATACTAAGAAAGGAATATACTAAGGAAAAATGAATGTAAGTGAATTACATGTAAATCATAAGTGAATGTAAATGAATATGATTATAATTGAATGTCGGTCCATTAGATTTAATTGGAATGAAAATTAATGTGAATAGAATGATTGTTAACTAATTGAATAATAAATGCATGTTAACAAATAGGAAGCTATAGAATTGGATATAAATTTGCAGAATGTAAACTAATTGGATATTAGTAAACAAATTGAGGTGATGAATGTAATTGAATGCAAATCAATTAAATATAATAAGAAATGGAAGTGAATTAAACTAATTGGATGAGAATCAAATGAAAGAAAAATGAGAATGGATGTAATAAAATGATTGTTAGTCAACTTGAATGTGAAGTAGTTGGATGAAAACTAAATAGTAAACGAATGAGTTGATTTGTTGGTTGTTAGTTGGATGTTATATTGTTTGATGGTTTCATTTGTTGCTTTTGTTGTATTTGCTATATTGGCATATATAGTTGTTGTATTAGTATATGTTATATATTGATATTGTGTGCTATATAAATGTACTTATTGTTTGTTGCGTGTATACTAGGTGTGGACGGCGTTGCTTCGTATTTGGAGCTCACTTTCGCGCTATATTAGCCGTATATGCTCGCTAAATAATATATAAGGTACATATCTCGGATTACATATCGTACTTTTACACTTTTTTCCTATAGGATGCCTCATCCTTGAAGATGAGACATATATTTGATATATATATATATATATATATTGATATTTTACTACGATCGAACCGTGCAAAGGAGGCTCTGGCGAATTTTTCTGAAAATTTAAGGCTTTGGAATTTTTTTGAGAATTATGAAATTTTTTTGATAACTAAAAGTTACAGTTTTGAGTAATTATTTGAAATGATAATGGTTGATTTTGAATTGATATTAGTTAATATCTATAAATGAATGTGAAGACTTAGAAAAGTTGTTATAAGAAGTTATAACTAGTCGATTTATATTGGAAAGTTAAACGACTTCAAATGAATTTGATAGTTTATTTTAGCTAGTTGATTTTGAAAAGCTAATGGGATTTTGGGTATTTTTCTAACGTAGTAATATTGGGGATGAAATTCTTTTAAGGGGGGAAGAATGTAACGACCCAGTTTTACAGTCACCTGGATTTAGAATATTTAATTGAATTTAAATATTAAAAAATGTATATTATATTTGAAATTGTGTAAAATAATTGAAATTTGAATTTAACAACAATAAAAATGATTTCTAAGTTGTTTTAAATCCTATTTTAATTAGAATAATGTTAGTACACTTTTAAAATTGACCTAAAAGTTAATTTACAGAAATTGGAAATTTTAATATTTAATTAACGTGTAAAAATAGCCATTTTTCACATTGTCTCGAATTTAGACGAAACCAGTTTCATTAGATCCGTAATAGTGAGTTAATATAGGATTTCAAATTTCGTGTCAATCTTCCAAATATGGTGGAATCGGCATCCGATATATATTCCATTGTGTTCGAAATAGGGGTAAAACATTATAAACGCCAAGCGACATGCTTCGTTTGGAGTTCGAAATATTTTCGGATGAATAGTGATTTAAATTGTCTATAAATATAGGACCATACCCCAAACCCTAACCCTAAAGAGCCCTAACCACCACTTTGCTGTCAATGGCCAGAAACGCACAACATTCTCCACTCAAAATCTTCTAATCCATCAACTATTTTCAAAAACTTTCTTCGGCAAAGTTGTAGAGCTCGGCACGATCTTTCAATCCAACGGTAGATATCTGAAATAGTGCTTCGTTGTGGTCGAAATCGGGGTATGAAGGTGCAACATTCACACATGTTTTTCGAGATGAGGAGGAGGCCGAGGTCGACCAGGTTGAAGGCGATGGTGCATGGTGATGTGGGCTTTCATATGGTGTAGCTCGATCAAACTCTGGCGAGCTAGGGGAGGAGCGACAACGGGTGGACAACGGCGTGTTGATGGGTTTCATTCGCGTACGTGCCTAGGAATATACGTGAGAAGGAAGAGAAAGGAAGAGAGGCCTGGATCACACAATTCAAAACAAACGGCCATATTTAGTTTACGGGTTTAATAAAAAAAGGAATTTGTAAATTTATTTGTTTTAAAATCGTGTAATCTTTAAAATAACACAACTTCTTAATATGAGGTCGAAATCTGACGAAACGAATTGCGTTGGGTTCGTATGGAAGAGCACTACATTATGCAACTAGATTGGGATTTATTTGAGTTAGTGAAAATTTTGGTTCAAATTAAATGCTTGTTTAAATTTAATTGAAATAAATCGCTATCGTGACGACTACAACCAATGTGAGTAAAACTCACTCTTTCTGACTCGCTTATATTTTTATGTAAGTGAGAATAAATTTATTTATCATGATTGATGCCTGTTTGGATGATATATGATATATTATATATATTAGTTGGTTTGGATATATTCCCGCATATTTTAGCGGATGAGACCCTATACGTTCCCATGTATGAGGGGATGACCTTTTGTATGCGCATCTACCTCAAAGCAGACATTGTACATATTTTCTCATATGTATATTTGTTGCTGGTGCCAGGTTGGAGGGATCCAACTGGATTCCTCACCGTTGTTGATTTTTATTTATAGATATTGTTATATATGCTGTTATCATGTGATATATGATGTTTGGATGCCATGATTGATATGATTGATGTGAATGCCCTTATTTAGTACTGTTGCATCATTGGGCCATATTTTGGAATTTAAAATATTAAAATGATGATTTCAATTTAAAAAGGATTTCAAAGTGATTTTGAAAATATATAATTTTTGAATGATTAAAGAAATGGATTTATTTTAAATAAAATAAAAGGTTATAATTTTTATGTAATAAAAATTATAGTTTTGTGAAATATACTCAAATATGATTTTCGAAATATGGAGATAACTATTTTGTAAAATAAGTTAAAATGGGATTTTGAACTTACTAAAATGGTTCATATATAAGATTTATAAAATGGATATTTTATAAAGAAAAAGTAATGGAATTATAAACGAGTTTTGTAAGTGTTAAAATGAAGTTATAAATGAATCTTATAAGTAAATAAGATTTATGACTTAAGAAAGATATAAAAAAGAGCAATGAATTTGTAAATAAGAGATTTATAAGTAAATTAACTTATAATTGGATTTTGACTTATAAATGAGATATAAATGGAATTTGTTAATAAAAGAATTTTATATATGGAAGTTTTTATAAAATATAAATGGGATTTATAAACATGGTTTTATAAATGTGAAATCACCTTAATTTGATAAAGTAAATGTGAAAGTATATTAAAGGAATTATATTCACGATTTTGGACAGTGAATAATCCTTTAAATTAAATGTGTAGAAGTAATGAATTTGGTAAAGGAATTATATTCACGATTTTGGACAGTGAATAATCCTTTAAATTAAATGTGTAGAAGTAATGAATTTGGTAAGAGAATTATATTCACGATTTTGGACAATGAATAATCCTTTAAATAAATTGATTGTTTTGGAAAGTGATATTATAATATGGAGTTTAAATGGTTTGAAAATAAAATGATTTGTAAATTTACTTATTATTAAAATAAGTATATGAAAATGTTTTCCAAATATCCAATAGGTGAAATGGTTTTGAATATTAGCTTTTTAAAGATATTTTGAAGTGAATAATTGGAAAGTGATTTGATTTATAAACGATTAATAAATCAGGCCCAGTGACTACTTACGTGCTAGATTTTGTTTGCTGCTTTGATAGTTAAATAAATGACTATCAAATTTGGCCATTTTAGCCTTTGAACTTGATGTAGAAACTAATTAGTCGTACACTTAGTATGTAACTGACTGTGTAGGCTTGCTTATCGTTTGTGTTAAGAATGTTGATTCATGTATTGCAGAGTGATTACTCCAATCTATCGAGCTTCCTTCTTAGCCGAAGGATAGCAAGTTGAAAGTTGGAGACATGATAAATCTATGAGACTTAGTTTCTGTGTGAGGTTGAGAAATGCTTTTGCGTTGTTGGTGCGAAGAGACCGGGATCAGATTTATCTTAAAACCACTTCGGACCAACATATATGCGACGATTGTGTAGGTTGGTCGATGATATTGATATTTAGGATTTTCGTAGTGAATGACTGCTTGTTGATCATTTGGGTTTAAAATTCCAATATACATATTGTAGCTGTAGTCTCTTCGTTATGAAATATAATTGCAAGGGCTGTCGCTACTAATCCTTTAGGATGTGGTAGGAGAGTACCTTCGGTTTGTCCTGTTCCTGGACAACTTTTATGGACGAGTGTCTTACATTGCATTTCGAAGATTACTCACATTGGTTTTTACAAACGTACATCATGTGGTGGCGGAGAAGGCAACTTCTCTTAGCTTAACACCCTCCTTGAGACGTACGAGCTCAAGGGTTGTATTTTCGTGGAAGGAAATTATTTGTCAATGGGAACGGCAATGTGGCATTCAAAGATGATGTGATATATGATATGTGAAAGGTAATCGATACCTCTTTTGGCCTCACTCCCCGGAAAATGACCGAAATAGGGATAGAATCAACAAGGCTAAGTGGGTCACTCCCATTAGGAGATGTCATCACTCTTCTAGATATATACTTACATGCTATGACGTCGTGTATCTGATTATTGTTGATGTATGCTTGTAGCCAAGGATTATAGGTTGGTAACGACTAGAGTGATGACATATTCGGTACTATCCAGGGATGGGAAGGCCGGTGTTGTGTTGGTTTAGGTGCCAAGTATCTCGACCCTAGGTACATCCCTCTAGAGGTGTACTCAGTTTCGAAAAGGTAGGCCCTTCATCTAGTCATTTGTATGGAATCCAAAATCCACTACGAACTTGCTGTTTTGTTTGTAGACCCCAGTATTGCTGGAATTTAATAATGGTAACAATTTCAGTTATGTTGATTATTATTTGTATAATAGACACTATTATAATATAACATGATTTGATATGAAAAGGTTTTGGTTATCGTAAGGAAAAACCCTTTTGTGTTTATGTATGGACATGGTCTTACAAGATACCTTTTGTTTTCGTAAAGGAAAAGTTTTGATAACTTTATAAGTTTAGTTGAGATGTGTTTTTCTCACGCTAGTTTGCCAGACTGATCTAGGCGTTCTTCCCTTTCATTGCACGGGTCAGACCGAGTATATTCATAGGTTCAGATTTGGTGCTTTTGGAGCTTCAGCAGACAAGCTGGAGATCTTCATGTCGTATACACGTATCTGTTTATTTTTCCACTTTATTGCATTGTTGTTGTTGTAAATTATCGGCATTTGTGAGGATAGGTTATTATAACTTTCCAAGCTGATGATTATTTATTGTGTACTCCAATATTTATTTATTTATATTATAGTTTCTCTTTTTAAAGATTATTGATCTATATTATATGTTATTCCGTTGCGATGTGAGATTCTGTATTGTTTTGATTCTGCTTCTCTCTTCTTCTTCTCTTCTCTTCTTCTTTCTTCTCGCCCTCTTTTTTATCTCATGGTCATCTACAATCGGTGCGCTCTAGGTCGAACGTGCGTGCTTTGTTGGTGGGTTCTGAGGGTGCCAAGTGTAGGTCGTCACACTTGAGCTCAGAGTTGATAAGTGCTACCTTGTCGCACTTAAGAGATCCAAGTGATGTAGTGGTAGAAATGGCGCTGAGGCACGAAGAGGCGTTAGCTTGTTTGAGGTAGAAAATGAAGGAGGTCTAGGTGAGACAAGGTTAGAAAAGAAAGTTTTTCCGTAAGAAGAATGCTTAGAAGGGAGGAGCACAGAAGAAGGGAAAAGCTGAGGTGGTTTGTTATAATTGTGATAAGAAAGGAAACTATGCTAATGAGTGTCGTACTGGAAAAGGAAAAGAGAAAAGAGAAAAGAGAAAAGAGAAAAGAAAGGAGGTGATTGGGAAGAAGAACATCTGATGCTTTAGTTGTGATCAGATCCGTCATTATAAGAACTAGTGCAAGGAGCCTGCTAAAGAAAAAAGGGGCAAGTTTATGCATTGGAGCCCTCAACTTCAAGGCCAGTTGTGAAGGAGAAAGGCTATTCTGGGAGGCTCGCTACAGATTCATGGTATGTTTGTTAGCGTTCTATTTAATACTGGTGCATCACATACTTAGTTACTTCCTTAAGGGTTGCAAATCCGGTAGGAGGGTATGAAACTCTTAGGATGAGGTGTGACCATTTAGAGTTTGATTTTCTAGGTCATACTTCTGATTGTTGTTTGCATGTGTTTGATTTTGTGGGATTTGGTATTATCCTTTGGATGGATTGGTTATGTAAATATGATGCTAGGATATTTTGCCACGATAGAAAAATCTCACTTAGTCACCCAGATTGTAGTGATCAGATAGGTTATACCGTAGAGAACCCTAGTTGCGAAGTAAATGCTTTACTGGGTTACATGGTGTTGGAGGGATGAGTTGCACAAGTCTTTGTGGTTAGAGAGTTTGCTGATGTGTTTAAGCCGGTAGTTGGATTACCACCGAAACGAGCCATTGAGTTTCGAATTGATTTGGTGCCTGGAGCAAAACCGATGAGTAGGCTACCAAGTAGGATGACACCTACAGAGATGAGAGAGTTGAAGGTGCAGTTGGTGGATTTGGAAGGCAAGAATTTTATTCGACCGAGTAGTTCGCTATGGGGAGCTGCCGCGGTGTTTGCTAAGAAGCCTGGCGGATCGTTAAGGCTATGTATCAATTATCATAAGTTGAATGAGAAGACGATAAAGAACCAATATCCATTGCCAAGAATTAACAATTTGTTCGACCATTTAAGTGGAGCTAAAGTATTCTCTGAGCTAGATTTAGCCACTGGATTTCATCATTTTAGAGTGGCAAAGGATAGTATTCCTTTGACAGCGTTTAGGACAGGGTATGGATCGTACGAATCATTAGTTATGTCGTTCGGACTAACTAATGCGCCAACATTCTTTGTGGATTTGATGAACCGAATTTCCCGAGAGCACTTGGATAGATTTGTGTTGGTCTTCATAGATGATATTCTGATATACTCTAAGGATGAGAAGGAGCATGAAGGTCATCTTAGAGTTGTGCTCGAGACGTTGAGGGAGCATCTGTTGAAGGCTAAATTTTCGAAGTGTCATTTTTGGAAGAAAGAAGTGAAATTCCTTGGTCATGTAGTCTCAGAGAAAGGGTTGTCTATAGATCCGACTAAGACTGAGGTGGTGAATAACTAGAAGAGATCCGAGACGGCGACTGAGATAACAAGCTTCCTTGGATTGGTTGGATATTATCGATGGTTTATAAAGGATTTTTCACGGATAGATACAACGATGACTATGCTTACGTGAAATATGTGAAGTTTGTATGGACTAATAAGTGTGAGGAAGCATTCTAGAGCTTGAAACACTTATTGACCCATGCACCGGTGTTAGTGGTTCCGGAGGGGAATCAAGATTTGGTTGTTTATACTGATGCGTGTGGAACTGGATTGGGAGCTGTGTTGATGCAAAGAGGTAAAGTATTGCTTATGCTTTTAGAAAGATCATACCACATGAGTTAGGTATCCAACACATGATTTGGAGTTAGCTGCTGTTATATTTTCTTTGAAGGTGTGGAGGCATTACCTTTTGGGAGAGGGATTTGAGCTTTATACAGATCATAAGTCATTGAAGTACTTGTTCTCTCAGAAGGAGCTGAACATGAGACAGTAGAGATGGTTGGAGTTTATTGCCGCTTATGATTTTGGAATTGAGTACACATCCGTGAAAGGGAATAAGGTAGCAGATGCACTTAGTAGGAAACATCAGAATGCAGTATTGGCTATGATTGCTGAGTGGAAAGATTTGGAAGCATTATCAGCCTGTAGTGTGCAGTATAGATCCAAAGCAGATTCTAGTGCAAGAAGTGCTCTACTGTCTTGCTTAGAAGTTTGATTGGTAATGATTGAGAAGATAGCTTATAAATAGGAGGAGGATCTAGTTTTGGCAGAACGGATTGAAAAGTTAAGGGAAGGAACAGAAAGCGATGACTTAAAGTATTTCAGTCTTGAACAGAAAGGGTGGTTGAGAAAGAAGGGAAGGTTGTGTGTTCCAAATGTAGGAAACATGAGGAAAGGAGTTTTGGTTGAATGCCATCGTTCGAAGTTCACTATCCATCCAGGAGGAACAAAGATGTATCGGGATACAAAGAGAAGTTTCTTCTGGGAAGGTATGAAATAGGACACTGGTTTATGTGTTAAGTAGTGCTTGAATTGCCAACAGGCAAAGGCTGAACACGAAAAGCCAAGTTGATTGCTTCAACCGTTGGAAGTTCCATTATGGAAGTGGGATTCTATCTCTATGGATTTCATTGATGGTTGCCAAGGTCTAGTAGAGGAAATGAAAGCATATGGGTCATAGTGGATAGACTGACCAAGAGTGCCCATTTCATTCCTGTAAAGTCAACTAGGACGGCACCTATTTTGGCGAAGTTATTTATGAAGAATATAGTTAGACTACATGGAATTCCTAGTAGTATCATTAGTGATAGAGATTCTTTATTTACTAGTGAGTTATAAAAGAGTTTACAAGAAGCATTTGGAACCAAGCTCAACATAAGTACCGCTTACCATCCATAAACTGATGGGCTAATGGAAAGAGTAAACAAAGTCTTGGAGGATTTGTTAAGAGCATGTGTATTGGATTTCGGGGGATCATGGGAAGACCATCTCCATTTAGTCGAGTTCTTGTATAACAATAGTTATCACACTACTATTGGGATGGCACTGTTTGAAGCTTAGGGATAGGTTGGTTCTTGGTCCGGATTTGGTGAAAGAAGCCGTAGAGAAGATTGAGTTGGTCCGAGCTAGGATGAAGGAAGTTCAGTCAAGGCAGAAAAGTTAAGTTGATAGTAGAAGGAAAGATTTTGAATTCACTGTTGGAGACTATGTGTTTATTAAGGTTTCACCGATGAAAGGTGTGATTAGATTTGGAAAGTCAGGGAAGTTAGCACCTAGATTCATTGGATCCTTCCGTATTGTTGAGAGGATCATGAAACTCGCTTATAAAGTGGAGTTACCGAGTAGTTTGGTAGGAACTTATGATGTTTTCCACGTTTCTCATCTTAGAAAGTGTGTCAGAGACCCGAAGACTACTATAGCACCTACAGTGCTAGAAGATTTAGCAATAAAGTTGGACTTGACTATAGTTAGAAAGTCGATTCAGATTGTCGCTAGAGATGAAAAGAGGTTAAGAAACTGGACAGTCAAATTAGTAAAAGTCCAGTGGAGTGACAATGCTAAAGACTGTACATGGGAGACTGAGAGCGGGATTAGAGATTCTTATCCAGAGTTGTTTGATGGTATGTTTTACCTTTGATTGTTTTGATGTGTGCCTTATCGTAATTTCGAGGATGAAATTCTTTAAGGTCGGGAGTCTGTAACACCCCATATCTTTATAACATTATTTAGAATAATTAATTGGGTAAATTAAATAATATAATGCGAAGATTAATGGGTTGAGACTTGATTAAATTAAGGGTAGCCGTGCCATGTTAATTATAAATCAAATAAAACAATTTGAACTAATGTGTTAGGAATGAGTAAGAGTAATATGGGAAATAAGAAAGGCTTATACCCTAAACCCTTAGGAAATGAAACTCATGTTCATTTCATTTTATTCAAACTAAAACATCTAAGGCTGGCCATCATTATTATTCTCAAGAGAAGATAAAGCTAGGATTCAAGAGAAGGAAGATAAACAACTAATTCAACATCAAATCTCACATCATTTAATCTCAAAGCTAAGGTGAATAATTACTACATCCCATTTTCTTATGATTTCGATTTTTAGATTAGATCTGAAATGATTTTGCAAGTTTATGCCATGTTTTTTATGATTAAAGTTATATATATGCTGGTTGATGAATTATATATGTTCATGTTAGTTTTTATGATATGTTTGACATGAAAACCCTATTAAATGACATATAAATGCCTTGAAAATTTAAATATAAGTCATAAATGATATTTTAGAGATAGGTTTCAATTTTCATAATTTTCCGAGTTAATATGGATTTTAAATTAAATTTCTAGTGAAGAAAATGATTTATTAGGTTATAAATTATTTACGGCTAAAATATAATTTTGGGTTTGGAATTTTTATATGTTGGAAAACATATTGAAATAGATTTTTTGGAATTTTTCTAGATTTTTCCAAAGTATTTTAATGAATATATAATTTTTTTTAAGGTATGGGACATAATGTTTTATATATTTAATTAAGTAGAAGGGGCATTTTATATAATAAAATGATTATTTAATTCTAAAAATAGTGGTAGCACTTTTCTGAAAAATATTTGTTAACCATTGAGAATTTGACAAACAAAGGCAGGTTAGTTGAAAACTTATCCTTTTTAAGTTAAAAACAATGAAATCATACATTTAGCATGTTTCAGCCTCTTACGGCATTAAACCATCTGACCCAGACCTTTCGACAAGGTCGAGAGGTTCATAGCTTTCGACAAGGTCAAACCAATGCATTTGGTATCAAGTTACTTGGTACATAATGAATTGGACAAGGTCGAAGGGTTCTTAGTCGAAAGGTTGATGGCCAAAGAGGTTGGGGTATGTTTGTTTGATAAACCAAAAGCTTTCACTAGCTTGCATTCGAAAAGGAGCTTTCGACTTGGTTGCTCTCGACCAGGTCAAGCATCCGAAGGACTTGTTTTTAAGGCTGAAGCCTTTTGTTTAAAAGTTAAGTTTTAAAGCTTTCGAAGCGGAGCTTTCGACAAAGTCGAAAGGTTGCTTCCAATGAAGTCAAAAGGTTTTAAAAGTAGATTTTCCACTTGTTATAAATTGAACCTAGTAATTCTTCGAAAGGTTTATGTTTTAGAAGGTTTAATACCTTCGAAAGGCATGCTTATTGAATGATTTCGAAAGGTTTGTTTATCGAATGACTTTGAAAGGTTTGAGTTTAATGGTTTCGAAAGGTTTAAGGTTAATTATTTGGAAAGGTTGGAGTTTAATGGTTTCGAAAGGTTTGAGGTCAATGATTTCGAAAGGTTTTAGTTCAATGGTTTCGAAAGGTTTTAGTTCAATAGTTTCGCAAGGTTTTAGTTCAATGGTGTCCAAAGGTTAGAAATGCAAGGTTTTCTAATGTTTTTCCAAGGCAATGTTTTAAAGTTATTTTTAAAGAAGGATGCCCAAAGTTTTATTGCTTTCGAAAGGTTTGCTTTTCAATGGTTTCGAAAGGTTTGATGAATGGTTTCGAAAGGTAAGGTTTTGGCATATTGGCCTAGATAATTAAAAGGTTTTCACTTGGTTTTGGAAAGAGGTACTTTCAAAGATTTAGAAAGGAGAACTTTCAAATGTTTAAATGTTTTCATCAACTAAGGTTTGAGTTAAGAAGATATATATATAACATGGTAATGTGATTTTGAGTAAAGCATAAAGAATATATATTTTTCTTGTATAATTTTGATTTAAAGGTTTTAAATCATTTTGAAAATGTTTTCAAGGAAAATTATGGGAGGGTATCCTTGAGTGACTTAGATAATAGAAAACCAGATGGGACTAGTATGGGGTCGTGCCCTATACATTAGCTATTAGCCCCAGCTAATTGTTGTCCAAAATTCCAGTGTGTAGGGCTTTGTCATAGGTAGACTAAAATTATGATTACACACCGAAAGAAATATATGTTTGTATACAGGTAGGTTACTGGTGAGCCCGAAAAATCATTAGTATCAGGAAGACCTGAGTGATGATTAAGTTAGGGACAGACCATCTAGAAGCGAAGTATTTAACAGATAGTTAAGGACAGAGCATCGAGAAATGAAGTATTTAACAGATATTTAAGGTTAGATAGTCCAAAAAATAATAGCTAACATGTGTTAGATTAATTTTGATTATATTTTTTGGTAGGCCCGAGTCAGCCAAAGGTTAAAAGTTATCCAAACAAAACTTATGTGTTTGAACAGATAGTTAATTATTACCTGATATTTATGTATGTTTACATGATGAATTGCTTTACAATATTTAACATATTTTGGTTTCAGGAAAAGGTTTGGCAAAGGTATGTTTTAAAAGGATGTCAGTGAGGGGAAACCCATTCCGCTAAGCGGCGTGGTCCCACTTAACATATTAAACCGGGATGTATAATATTATTCACAGCAGGCTTTATGTCTAACTCAAAGTTTATGTTTTCCCCTTAAACTCTCAGGTGCTCAAAATTAATTTGTGTAGGCTGAGGCGTTAAGGTCTTTTTTAGGTTTAGTAGGATGATGAATAAGGCTACTAGAGGCTTGCAGGAGGCAAACGGATAACTATTTAGAAGTTGCAGTTCTTGTTTCATGTTTTGATGTATTTCCACTGTGTTTTGTATTAAGTCTATTATGACTCTGATCATCCAAGGGTGTATCTTCATATACCGCTCTTGGCATATTTTATAATAGGTATATTTTATATGTGCTTGGGAATGTATTGGGATTATGTAAGTTGAATATGGAACATCTGTTTTAATTGTAATGAAGTAAAAGTTGTTTGAAATCTGTGTTTTCTTTCATATTCAGCTGCTTCTGATATTATAGATACCGTTAATATAGTCGTATTTAGTCGTTGGAAGCTAATACTATAGATGACTGCAACATCTATAGTGCTTAGTTTTGGGCCTTTAGATAGGGGATGTTACATTACATTGAGAAGTTGCCAACAAATCACACCTTGAATGATGAATCAAAGGCTCCTAGATTCTTGAATCGATCTTTGAATTTTGCAAGAATTAAGAGATGAGAACCATATTTTGTTATTAATATTATTTGATATTTTATTTTGAAATTTTAAGGTTTAGAAGCCATGAAAATGTTGACAATAGATAATGGAAGAGAAAGAGGAGTAATGGTTTTTTTGGAAAGAATCAACATCGAAAGAAATAAAGGGAGATTTGTTTTAAAGGAATGATAGAAAAATTTCCTATTCCTTAGCATTTAGTAGGTTGGCAGATATTGCTATAGCACATCATTGCAACATGCCATGAAGGGAGTCATTGTGCTACAATAATATATGGTGACACTTAGTGGAAGTAAACCCGAGAGAACACAAGGACCATGCACCACTACCATTTGTGTTATGGCCTCATATGGCCTTAAAGTTATCATCAAGCACTGCCCTCGAGAGAATGTGTAAGCCACGCAATGCTCCCACTCATGCCAGGGGCTAGGAAAATCAAGTTAGCAGGGACTATCTTTCTCTATCCAACCCATATAAGACAAGAAAGCTCACAATTGCATGGAATGAACAAGTTCAGCCTCTTTGGTGAGCCAGAACTAAAGACAACATAACTCCCTCTCAATATCGACAGACTCTTTTGTGAGAGCCACGAGTAAATAAAGCTCCTAGGCTCGAGCACATATGCCTGTCCTGGATGAGGAAGTCATACAGTGCACGATATGCAGGCTAGACCAATGTGATTTAGAAACAAATGCAGATGGAAACAATGATGATCCGCTTGACTCCTATATAAGAGATTGAAGCATCGATGATGGGCCAACAACTCCGCTCGAGGAATTATAAAATGACAAAGACCAACCAAGCAAGATTTTCTAGATTGGCACATAACTAAGTTTATAAAGAAAGGACGAGTTGATAAATTTCCTTAGATAAGAGAAAGATGTGTTTGTAGAGCACTCCGACATGACCAGCATAGATCCCTCAATCATCTATCAAGCCTTAATCACCTGACCAACAAATCACCCCATTCGATAAAAATCAACCCCTTACTCTTGAAAGGGATAGATCACTCAAGGAGTTGGTGGAAAAGCTCCTCGCAAATGGTTTGATTTGTAAAGAAAAGTACCCGAACTGGGTAGCCAACCAAGTACAAGTTCGCAGGCCAAGTGGGGCCTGGAGGACCTACATTGATTTTTCTTATCTGCATAATACATGCCCGAAAGATGGTTTCCTATTGCCTTGCATCGATCAAATTGCAGAAGCGACCAGCGGGCACGAGCTCCTAATATTCATGGATGCTTACTCCAGGCATAACAATACCACAATGCATTGACCAGACCAAAAAGACACTTCCTTCATCATAAATGTAGGGCTCTACTGCTACAGAGCTATGTCGTTCGGACATTGCAAAATTAGAGCGACCTACAAATGGCTCGTCAATAAAATGTTCACGGAACAGATCGATTAGTCGATGAAGGTCTATGTGTATGACATGTAAGTGAAATCTAAAAAGACCTATGAGAACATAAAGAACCCAACTGAGAATTTTGATATTCTCCATAAGTAAAACGTGAAGCTCAAACCTAAGAAGTTCCACTTTCTTGTCCATTCTAGGAAATTACTAGGATTTATGCTGAGCGCTAAAGGAATAGAGGCCAACCCTGATAAGGTTCAGGCTACCCGAGACATAAAGATCCCTCGCACGATCACATAAGTGTAGAGCCTGAATTGGATGATTGTGGCATTCGATCATTTTATGTCAAAGGCAGTGGAGCAGTTCATACCTTTCTTTGGCATCATCAAGAAAGGAAAGTCGTTCTTTCGAAACAAAAAACACACCAAGGCCTTTGAAGACTTGAAGGTGCACCTTACTAGACCTCTATTCTTTCCAATCGTATAGATAGGGAAGACCTATATTCATACCATGCAATTATTGATTCCACTATCAGTGCTTCCATGGTCTGGGATGAAGAGAAAATTCTACGGCCAATATACTATGTGAGAAAGAGGTTGTCGGGTTCTGAAATAATACACATGCTATTTGAAAAGTTAGAATGGAAGTCCAATGTCTCTGGCTATATTTCTATGTTCACCCAGTAAAGGTCCTTAGCAACCGGTCGTTAAAACAAGTTCTAAGATGGTCTAATACAGCCGGTTGACCCTTGAAGTGGTCTGTAGAGCTCAGGCAACAACACATCGCTTTCCATCTCTGCACTTTCATCAACAATGAAGTTGTGGCTGATTTCATAAAAGAATGCTCAACAAATACCGATGAAGAAGAAACAACCACCCATCAACAAGCATGGAAGTTATACGTAGATGACACATTAAATGAAAAAGGAGCTTCGGCCAGCATGGTCCTAATCACTCCAGAGGAAAGGATCTTTACTTTGTCGTCCACCTTATCATTAAGGCTTCCAACAATGAATCTTGATATGAAGATGTCATGGTCGGTCTCAAGATGCCTAAAGAACTATTAGGAGAATCAATACATGTGTACAACGATCCTTTGTTGATTGTCAACTAGATCGATGAGGAGTTCTAGGTTAAGGGCAAGATACTAACCATATATGTTATGGAAGCTAAGAAACACACTAATAAGTTCTTTGGTTTCAAACAAGAATATATTCTATGCAAGAAAAATGTCATGGTTGATAAGCTGCCAAGGCAGTAAACGACCCTAAAGAACGTACCCCTAGGTCCCATTTGGGGTAGGGATTGCCCCTTATATTTAGTCGGGGGAAACCACCATGTAAAATGAAGAAGTCGAAACCGACACCTGGTTGACCCTATTGCTGCATTACCTTATGGGTGGACACTTACCCAACGATAGTAAAGAAGCTAGGAAAGTACTTTACTTAGCACCCAACTACACAATTATGGATGGAAAGCTATGCCAACATGGCTACTTTATCTCCCTTTAGTGCTACCTAAAAAATGATAAAGCCAACCAAGTATTGGAAGAGTAGCATGAAGGTTTCTGTGGCAAACACACTGAGGGGTGGAGCCTCGCAAAAAAGGTTGTCCATCAAGATTACTATTAGCCAACCATTATCAAGGATCTGATCGACTACATCAAGATCTGTGATCGAGTTCTGTAACAACCCGCATTTTTGACCGTTCAAGTCGACAAAACATACACACATGCCGACTCAACCAATCCAAAATACAGATAGTTATTGGGGTTAAATAAGAAAAGAAAGAATAGAAACAAACTCAGAATCGCGCAGCGGAAGGAACAAGATATAATAATAAAATAACAGTTCATGAAGCTGTTAAATAAATAAATTTGATTATTATTATACATCACAAATCATAGTTACACACATATCAGAGATAATACAACAATCGAGCGGAAAAATAATACAGTAGTAGAATACAAATGATGTAATACCAAACTCCATCTTCGTCCTCCAAAATAGATCTTCAACCTTATCTGAAATGCTCAGGCTGACCCGAGCGTAATGAAAAGACAAAACACTCGAGTCAGGACTAAAATATCTCATGTAAGTTAAATCGAATAAGTAAATATGAGTGTGACGGCGTCGGAGATGTTTACGGGTTTTAGACACCTTCTATCCAGTGTTTAACGTGCGTGCATTAACTTAAGAGATGTTCGGGATTTCCATCTCCTAAGGATCCGTTAAACTATCTACTATATAATAGAATACGCTATATACAATAATGTCTATCATAAAGTAAAATATCATTCCTAGCGTTAAGCCATGGCCCATTCCACCCTTAACATAGTTTATAAATGTCATAGTCTATACAGCACCGTAAGCCCCACCGTAAACTAGTGGTTATCAGGGGGTACCCCATAGGTATAACACAAATCAAAATCATAGTGGTCGCGAATAGGATAATCAGTATGACAAGGTACATGAGGCGATACCAACTAGGATACTAGTAGTTGCGTCATCCAGACTGATGTTGGGCATAGCAGCTACTACCCCAACACCGCGAAACAACACTCCCATAATCGAGGGGTGCACCCAAATCAAATCACAAAAGTAATAGATATGGTAACGAAGAAGTGTGTCTGCTAGAGGTGGCGAACCTTAATGGCCCGGCGGGGCTCCTGTTTTAGTCATGTCAAGGGTCATCCAAAATCGTTCTCTTTCTTCAGTCAACGCGTTCATCAAAACCATCCACTTCGTTCTTGATCAACACTCCGCGTATATTAGTTATTAAAGTGGTTTTCGGTATCGACAGAGAGTATGTTCATATCCGATCCCGGTCTCTTTAATAACTACGTATTATTACACCGATGGTCATTTAATAAACTTTCAAAATAGTTATATTTCAAAACCGACATATCATTGCCATTTCAAAATCATATCAATACGATATCACTTTCACTTCGAATAAATCCATTTCCAAAATCATATCACATTCCAAAGTTATACCGCTTTCGAAATCATAAGTCTTTTAAAATCAAAACACTTTGGAAATCAAAACCTTGAAATTCATAACACTTTGAAATCATAGCTTGAAATCATAACATTTTGGAATCCTAACACTTTCCTCTTAAACAATTTAGATATTAAAATTTTTATATATAGAAAATAGTTTATACAATAAAATAGTTTATATAAAATAGTTATAAGTTAAAATAGTTTATAATAAAATAATTTATATTGAAAATGATTTATATTAAAATAATTTATATTAAAATTTATAAAGTAAAATATAAATAGTTTTAGATATAGTTTAAAATACTTTATATAAAAATAGCTTCCTCAAATTTCACAAAACGATTCACATAAACTCGAATTCCAAAATTAAATTTAATCAAATCTCAAATCATCAATTTCAACTCGATTCAGCTTCTCAATAAACCATTTCAAATTATCAATTTCTACTACATATTTGAACCACAAAATAAGCCATTTCAATTTCAATATATTTCAAAGCTTTAAATACTCACATTTCAAACTAAATTTGATAATTCCATTTATATCTCAATTTAATTTCATTACATTTTGTTTCTGAGATATTTCTTTAATCATTCCAATACATCTAAATACGACTTCAATTTAAAAACTTAAATAAACGAATATCCCATTTAAATTTATATAAGTTTGAAATATTCATTTAAGTCACTTTTAATCAAATTCAAGTAAAAAAACACATCTTTCAATTTTCAAATTTAATAAATTCAAATCAACCTTGTTTAAGAAAAATTCTTAAATAAATATAATTTCAAATCAATTTTGTCTTCAAATTTAATTCAATAGTTTCAATTTAGTTCAATTCACAAATTTCTTTAAATTTCAATTCAATTCCAAATTAATTAAATCTCAATTTCAAATTAATTTTCAATTCCAAACTCAAACTTGAATTATCATTTCATATAAATTTTCTTAGAAATATTCAGAGTTAGATTAAAAGTCCAATCTTTTAAAACAAATCAACTTTCGAAAATTTACGCCGTATTTCAAATTTTTACTTAAAAATCTAAACTTCGAATAATTAAACAATTTCATTTACCAAGTTTAAATTCCAACATTTCGAGCTTCAATTCAAAATAATTCAATTTCCATAAATTGGATTTTATTCTTAAAATCAATTCATTTAAATAATTTCAAAACAACTTTTAAAATCATTTAATTTAACCAATCCGGTGTCCGTATATAATTTTCTAACCTATGGCCAAGTGGATAATTATTTCAATTTTAATTTCAAGGATGGATATATATCATTTCAATCCAAATAGATGTCATAGGTATATCATTTCAACCTATTCCTAAATTTATTCGAAATGATTCAATTTACAGTTTTATATGCAATAAACAATATACATGATGATATCATGATATATCAAAATAAATAAACAACCAATATCGACCAATAGCATCCATCACAACCACTCAACCATAAAGCCAATAACATTCACAACAATTTTATAATTATCCATATCGAGTAATATACTGCCAATTTAAATTTATTTTAACGGTCAATTTAAATTCTATCAATTAATTCATATACTAATTTAAATGACAATTAAACCTACCAAACAATAGCCAATAAATTTCATATCACTTCAGAATATAGATTTAACTAACAAAAAATTATTTTAGTCAATTGTGAGTGTATAAACACTCACCTTTGATTTATCGACGATTTAAAATCCAAATAAAGGCCCAAATTTAAACAGTCTCGGAATACAACCAAACTAGCTCCATGTTGTCCGGAATTTCAATACGAACGCAATGGAGAAAACCGCGCGTCGATCCGTGCTCGTATGAAAAAGTTATTCGAGTTAGAACATTTGCATTGGAATATAAAATTATTAATTAAAATAAAAAAATAAAACATACGTATCTTCTTCTCTCTCTCGTACGTGCTTTCCTTCCAACCGAAACCCATGAATGCAACCCAAACCCTAAAGCACGCACATAACTAGGAGCGACCGGACGTTGATCAGGGGATGCCATCGCGTGCGCCTCTCCTTGCTCCACCTCCGCGCCAAGTTTCGCCACCCCATTCGCCACCGTTTGCGCAAAATCCGAGAAAATACGTCCATGCTTCCAAGCCAGATTCTGGCGAATCCGTGCCGTAATAGCATAGATCAACCGTATGTATTTGAAGAGCTCGCCGAGATCTACACTTTTGCTTTTGGAATTTTTCGATTTCGTTGAACGGATTGAGAGATATTAAGGAAAGAAGATCGGCAATTTCTGGCCATGGAATAGGTGGCGGCCATGGTTTGAAATTAGGTTTTCTGAAATGAAACAATAATAAAACTTTCTCGGTTTGCAAGCGTATTTATATAGGTAGGTCCAAAATCATCCGAACTCCAATCGAGACGTGCCGCCAGGCGTTTATAAGGTTTTACCTATATTCCGAACGCAATGGAACTAGTCCCAAGGCCTAATTCAATCGTATGTGGAAGATAGCTTTTGAAGTCGATTATTTTAATTAAATTCGAAATTAATTTTCTACGCGTTTCAAGCTCGCATGGCCAAACGACAAGTCCGATTGATACGGAAATTGAAACCTTACAATAATTCACTGTTACGGATCCGATGAAACTGGTTTCATCGAAATCCGAGACAGTTGTAAAAATGGCTATTTCTACTGTTTAATTTCAATATAAAATTCCCAATTTTAAATTATTAACTTTTAAATCAAATTTCAATTGTTCACAAATTCCATTTTTAATTTCACAGTAATTAACAATCTTTTGCAATGCAGTTTTCCATTATAAATCCAGTATAAAAGATTATATTAGATTCAGCGTTCAATTATATTGTAATTCAAATTCAAGTTATTTAATTCCAATTGAATTCTTTTATTTCGATTTACACTTTCATTATTGAATCAACCATTTACTTATACACTATTATCAATAGTTTATAATTCATTTACTTTCATTTTCTTCAGCTATCATCTTATTTAAATTCACAGTAATATTAAATTACATTCATTTACGTTGATTTCAATATTATAACTTCAATATTAAATGTAACATTTTATTTATTTCGTTGTTTACAATCAAATTCAATTTGTTTCAATTACTTGTTACATTTAAATTTAAATCTTTACTTACGTTCAATTACAAGTTAACATCTTTATCAAATTATAGTTTCAGTTATTATCTGATTTCAATCAACTGTAATATTAAGTTACATTTATTTATATTAGTTTCAATAACATAAACTTCCACTATTAAATCTACCATTTTATTTATTCTTTGTTTATAATCATAACCAATTTTGTTTACAACCAAATTCAATTCATTATTTACATTCAATACAAGTTAACATCCATATTTAATTTACAAATAAGTTATTTCAGAATTCAGTTTTGTATTTTACCTTGTAATTCACATTTAACAACATAAAATTTTATTTCCTTCGGATTTTTATCCAAATTATTTTATTTTAATTCGTATTTTTAAAGTGTTAAAAATACGGGTCGTTACAAGTTCAGTGGTTTGTCAAGATCTTTAGAGCTACCCCTAATTACCTAACTAACTTGACATCTCCTTGTCCATTCGACAACTTGGGATCGACCTGATGGGAAAGCTTAACAATGCTAAAAGGGGTTAGAAGTAGGATATCGTCGTCGTCGACTACTTCATTAAGTGGGTTAAAACTAAGCCCCTCGCTTGATTCGTTGCCATCATTAATCGCTTCAGACTTCCAAAGAAAATCACCACTGACAATGGTATGTAGTTTGAGAACAGACCATTCCAAGGTTTCTGCAAGAGGAATGGGATTAAGAATTATTTTTTTTCGATGGCGCACCCACAAGAAAATGTAAAAGTCAAGGCGGTAAACAAGATCATGTGTCAACATTGAAAAACTGCCTTACGAAGGCAAAGAGAAACTTTATTTACAACCTCCCGGCCATCCTCTGGTTGTATCGAACCTAGAGCCAAACCTCAACCGGATACTCTACTTTCTTCTAAGTCTAAGGATATGAAACCATCTCACCAATCATGCTAGATGTCTTGTCTGCCCGACGCCTCACTCGTGAACCCCAAGTATAACGAAGAATTATTGAGGCTCGGGCTCAATGCCTTAGATGAAAGAAGGGCGGAAGTGAAGCTCTACGCTGAATCATATAAAAGAAAGATGACCAAATACTACAATAGAAGTGTACAGCTTTGCTAATTCAAAATCGGCAACTTGGTACTATGTTCGGTATTCGCCACTACAAAGAGTCCGGTAAAAGGGGCATTAGGGCCTAATTGAGATGGCGCACATGTAGCTAGTGTTATGCTATCTAACAGGGCGTACCGCCTCTCACACACATATGGCGCTCATGTTTCATGCACTTGGAACTTAGAGCAGCAATCACGTTTTACGCACTTGGAACTCAGAGCACCTTCTGGCATATTATATATGTGATTTTTGTAAGCCAAAATGTATAAAGGAAAGATAGACTGCGCACGCCGACTTATAAGGTAGGTAAACTTTTTGCAAATGTCATGTTATGTATGTATATATAGGGCACTTCATCTTTGTAACACTTGCCAATCATACAAGCACCAACTCAACTAGCCATCCTAAGTGGGTGTACAAACACACAATGCCTCTTGACGTATTAGGGAGAAGCTACTGGTATTTGTCTGACTATCCCAAGGGTTTCTGAGCATTCCACGCCGCTCCCCTCACTTGGTGAAAATGTGGCATTTAGAGTGCCAACCCAGATTGATGCACGGGCCACCTCAATTCTCCCTTCCATGTTGGGTACACCACCGTATAGATAACACAATCGCCTATTACATGGTCCTGATTCCTACCTCCATGATGTTTTGCTCTATAAAGATGCACATGCTGATCAACGCTCTCTTTTACGCGTAGGCATCAATGAAAAATGGCACGACCATTAATTCCATGGTCCTGATTCATTTTTTAATGATGATGTACTTCCCTCCAACACTACAGGGCATTGGTGCTAAGAAAAGAGCGGTTTCCCATGTTTTAACCCCAAAGTTAGCATCTGTTATGCTGCTATATATGGATGCACGAGTCACTTAATTCATGTCGTGGCCTCGATTCCTGCTTCCTAAGTGATTAACTTCATAAGGATGCACGGACTAATCAATGCTCCCGTCCATGTGGAGGCATCAATGAACATATAGCATGAACACCCACATTATAGTTTCAATTCCTTTTCCCATGATATTGTCGTCCCTTTAACCCAATGGGGCAATGGTACAAAGATAGGCGTGGATTCGCACACCATGACCCCAAATTGGCAACTGTAGTGCTATCCCATGTGGATGTGTAAGCCATTAAATGCTCCCTTCCATACTGGGGACAACATCACCTTAATGGTGCAACTGTTCACGCCGCGGTCTTAATTCCTGTATCGCTAGTGTTTTTCTCCATAATGATGCAGGAGAAATCACCTCTTTTATTCGTGTAGAAGCAACGACAAACAGATGGCTTGAGCACCCTCACCATGATTATCGCCCATTATGCCTCCCATCCATATGGCGGTGCGAGGTACTGACACTAAGATGCATAGGATTACCAATGTTGTAACCTCGAAATTGGCATCTGTTGTACTAACTGCCTCAACATCTATGGTGGCCTCACCATAACAAGACCAGGACCCTGCTCATCAGCATGTAGATTCAAAGAAGGAAAACCAACATGAGCATCGGACAACCACTAAGGGGCACCCCATTATCAACTCATGCTCGCCCGTATAGTCTAAGCAAGGGGGGTTTTCTCATCACAACAAGATTAGTATGTTTGGTGACTTGCTCTTTGTCCTTTTCTTATTTTTTATATGGTGCATAAATGCCTAAGTCTGCGTAATTACTTAGCATAGCCAAGAATAGTTTTAGCCTCTCGAAATAAAGATAAAATCATTGTAGATAAAAATAAGCATGGCAGACATGCATGTAAGTGAAATATCGGAAGAAAATAAGGAAATTGAGGAAAAATCCCAAAATATGGAAGTCTAATTATGAAGGTTCATTAAAATAGTTTGGGTTTGTGCTCGACCTATAAGCTTAAACAAAAAGAAAGCAAAAGGCAGGCCATTCACTTCTCCACCACCGGGTCATCATCGATGGGTGACCCACTAAAGGCGCCAATTAGAGAGGCGGTCTGCTTTGTAGTCGGTACCACCAAGGGGGTCCATTTTGCAACTACCATCTCAACCACTACTTCTTGACGTACCATGTGTGTTGCCTCTACCTTGGCCCGCTTCCTCGAAGCATGTAGGCCCGAATGAATGCAGAGGGTTTAGTGTCCGACCAGTATAATGAATCGAGGGTAAACCAATAAAATCTACGAGAACAAAGTTTAGTGCCTTTTTCAGATAGGCATCCGTCAATTGGGCGTCCAACATAGCCTCCAGCGAATGAGGACCCCAAGTGGACATGGGTAGGCGAGTATTAGCTAGGTCCTCCAAAGCCGGCATGGCCAACGACCGTGGAGCATTTGCAGGCTTTCTTCATCTCCCTCCTTGTTTATCTTCGGAGTGGTTGATCCTATAAACCAAAACTAAAAGGCCCTCGGTAGGGGCCCATTAACATCCACCTCCCCCAAAAAATTAAAGGTTAGACGACCTCCTATGCTCTTTGACTGTTCTATTCAAGGCCTCCTGGACGATATCGTCTCAAAGAAAACTTTAACCCAACTGGATGCATTGGATCGGTGGGGAGGCACAGTCTGTTGTGTGGCCGAGAGGTTGGGTAGTTTTTTATATAGGCATATGTTTTGAAGTCACCTATAGTTGGCAGTATCCACAAGATGCAAAATGTTCAAACGAACTGTTGCAAAACATAAATGAAGATGAAGATAGCAACACTTTAGAGAAATCAAACAACACTATACAAGTTGGGTACCCTCGTCAGATTGTTCCTACGGCTACCTTCTAATCAAAGGAAAGAAAGAAGAACCCCTGCTGCTATTGCTAGATTATGCCCCATTGATAGTTAGTGCGCCATGGGCACGATGTGTGTTAGTTGAACCAAAGACCTTTTGATAGGAGGGTTCTCAGGGGATGATCCTATATTGGTTTGTATATTTGGCTCTTGCACCCACATGCCCATTCTCCTACTTTGGCACCTCAGGTGTGCTAAAATAACCTAAATTTTATATGATGACATGGTTGGGGACCTGTCATCCAAAAACCTTGGATCATATGCCTCCTACTCACCCTTATTTCGACCGACGTTAGAATCAGTAGCCTTTTCATCCTCTAAGTCTACCACCAGCCTATAAACCGCCAACTAGCTAATGACTACCACAATTCACCTTGTGGGTCGCCTATTAGGGCTCTTGCCACGGTCTCCCCACCTCCGATCGTTTGACTCATCCCGAATAGCCCCATGCGATGAAGATTCTTATCCATTAGAAGAAAAGCTAAGTTCCTAGCATTATCGGGCATCTCCTTTATCAGGCGGAGATGATCCTTATAAACTTCCATGCCTAAGCCTGCATCAGTAGGAGGTGTTTCCGCAAATGAACAAATCACTAATCAAAGAAACAAGTTAAAGATAATAGAAAGGAGACTCAAAGAAGAGCGTACCTGGCATTTTGGAAGACACGCCTAGTAAGTGTTGGGTTGACCATGGTTGGCTTGAAGAAAATGTTATCCTAGTAACTTGACACTTTACTCGGAGGCCGAAGAAAAGTGCAAGCTTATTGACCCCTTGAATGATGATAGTAGTTGCTGGCCAGGATCTTGGCCTACTTGTGCAATCTGAAAACCAATCTAACAAGGGTCAGGTTCGACTCGTGGATGTTTAGGTTATGATAAATGATGAATAGCTGAGCAAGGAGGTTATAACTATTAGGGAGAGTTGTGCTTGTATAGATGGTGAGCATTGAGAATGCAGTTGAAGAAGTGCTGGAGAGGGAGAATCACCCTACTCCGTATATATGCAAGTGACCATGTAAAGTAGCATGTTGGGGGTTGGACAGCTCTGTCGGAGTTCAAAGAAGAAAGGGGCTTTATTCCTCACAATTTTATCGAGCCAAGGAGCTGGAAAGATCAATGCGGTCCTTCGGAACCTTGGACAACCCATAATAAAATCCCTTCATCTTCCGAAAGTAGCATTAGCCATCTACAATAAAGCAAAACCTAATTACTATACCACTCCTACCGATTTGGAAATTATTTAAACTCGGGAACAAGCCACTCACCCAACTTAAATCCATTTAATCCTGAGCCCTAATTTCTAAGGGGTAATGTAGTTCAGGTCCACTACTAGTTCGTTGTTTGAACTTTAGTTGTGGGCTAAGGCCCACTATGCCATATTCGTTCTCTTATTGGTGGTAGTTTAGTTTATTGACACTTGCCGAAAATTTTCAGATGATTGAGAAAGTGTTCAAACATTGACCGATTGATATTTTTTAGCAATAGCAATTGTCAACGTTGCGTTCAGTAAAAGTTCATCAAAACAATGACGATGTTCAGACCAATAATAAAATTAATAATGAATGGAAAAGACCACCAACAACAAACTACTCAACCCAATAACCATTTGGGATTCAACATTGTATCCAAATAAAAAGCGTAGTATCCAAATAAAAAGTGTAGCCAATCAATACAAAAAATACTTACTATTTCAATTGAAGTTGCAGTTGCTAAATGAAGACAAAGAAGTTGGAAGCTTTTTTCTCTCTTTTATGGCTAAAGTTGGCAATGCTCAGTAAAGAGTGAGAAAGAGAAGTAGAGGGTTATTTACAAGAAATGAAGGTCAATCTGAATCATTAGATTCAATAGGCCGGTGATGATCTGGACCGTCTAGGTTTCATTAATTAAACAATTAAATCAATCGCTAAATCGATTCTATAGTGCCTCGATAATGTAACCGCCAGTTCCAACTAAACAAGGACAAGTGAAAATAGTATTAAATGTGTCAATGACAAGTTCGTCCCTTCTTGCAAGAACGAACTTAAGTGGTAAAGTGTGTAATTTTCTTGTAAATAATATGGCTCCATCGGTGTCTTAGCCCACGTCCCAGCCCACATGATTTCAATAGCTAATTTTTTGGCCTGCTCTCGGCTCATGTTCCGACCTGCAAAGTTCCAACTATTAGCATCTTGGCTCACATGACTCTAACGGCCCGCCAAAGCACAACCTCAACTACAAAAATAACTCATCTGATACCGGCATATGCATGAGCTATACAAGGATCATGACATCATCAACAAACAAGGAAAATGGCTCGACGTATCATTAGCAATCCATTGGCAAACGACCCTAGCAGCGATCGAACCTGGCAGTATGCCATGCTCATTCTTCAATCAATCCAGATAGTGTCATCTTGAATAATTCCATGCTGGTCTACCACCTTAACCTCCTGCACAATTTGAAATTTTTTTAACTCAACATGGCTAATTGCGGCTTTTGGTGCCAGATTGTCCTTTTGTAATGAAGTTTCACATGCACTATTTATCAAAAGCGACTATCACATACGACGTTGTACATCTAACACAAGCAGAAGTCAAATACCCACTCCATACACTTTGCTACCAACCTAGAAAAGTTCCTTTGCACAACCATTTCATGCTCCAATGCTAAGTATCATGGACCAAGGCATGCTTGTGTTTAGACCGCCAACTAGCAAACATTTGAACCCTACAAATCAACGGACATCCCAACTATGTAACAACCAACACCTCAGTGGGCCTAGATTTTCGCTAAATCGAAAATCCAAGTCGACTAAAGTACATATCGTTGGTTTGGTATGCTACAACTAAACAAGTAAACGCATATCAGAGCATTATCGAAACATACCACAGCGGAATATTAAAGTATAGTAAATATATTGTTACTAACAAAGTTGACACTTCCAATATCTAGTGTCCTTGCCAATTCAAAGCATGCATTAGGAAACTTGATCTTCCACTGTTCTCGCCTTGTACCAGTGCATGTTCCTCTAAGCTATCCTGTAGGTTGTAACGAGGAGGGGGTCAGAACAACGTTCTGATGACAGATAAATTACATACTTTGTACATACACTAGTTTATGTAGATTGCCTTCCATTACATGTTATGTCCTTATTATTTAATTAGTTATCCCGACTCCAAATCCGCATACAATACGTCATATTTACCCTATGTATATTATAGCTATAAACATATATATCCCCCGTTAGAGAAAGATAATTTCCTCGCTGTTATTTGTCTATCAACAACTCATCAGGATCCATCTCCCTCATCGTATCACGATCTGGTCGCCATGCATAATGAGGGACTCCAACTGTGCTTAATAATGGATTTTCAAATATTTTTCCATACTCTATCTTGCTTTGGGTATTTACAACTTGTCTGCTTCCTATTGTAGATTTAGATTCATGCACTACGCCATGCATTTTAAAAGATCTCATTGTGGATTAACTAGCCTTGCGCTAACAAACAAACTAGCAAACAACTATAGCGGTGTATTACCCAACTTGGCCTTCTCTAGTAGGAGGTGTAGCCCAATTAGGTGATTAATTAGCGTTCAGGATTTGTTAGTTATACTGCTTTATTTTTTACGTTCATTCTTTATCTAATTAACCGTGATAATTTGTTTCCCTTATCATTTACTTTCCTCAGATTTGATTTAACGTTAACATTCCTTCATGTGCAAGCTTCCATTAACTTTATTAGTTAATCATTTAATTTATTTTTATTACCATAAATACATATATAATTATTTCCAATTTAAAAACTTCAAATGTTAATAACTTATTCGTTTGAACTTCTATCGGAAAACTTTATTTACGAAAATTGATCAGAAAATTGCCATGATCCCAACGGACAAAGTTTCGTCGCCAAATTATGATGTTTATAAAAATTCTATTTTTTGGCGTTATCATTTATCAATTAATTTCTTTTAAATTAATTGTCGTAAAATTATGGGGTGTTACATTCTCCCCTCCTTAAAAGAATTTCGTCCTCGAAACTCCTCAAGGACTGAACAATGTAATATAACATACAAATATACTAAACTAATAAATCAATTAGTGTGTAACCAATTTCGCAGCCAGTCATGCACAAGTGCATGGTGTATCAAAACATATATGATATGCAAACCGATTATTTCTAAATCAGTAACTTCTATATGGATGCATCTTTTTAAAAGAGTTTTGAAAATATGATGCAAACACCCAAAATATGCTGACAGTTTTATATCCATGCAACTTTTGCAAACCAAAAACTTGGTTTTACATCCAAAATTTTCCGCATTTCCATGAATAGAGGCATAGTTCTACCAATTTTTCATCCAATCCCTACCATCCAAAATCCTGGCACACCATTGCTAACATCCAAATTTAGAAAAATCTAAGTTTCCAAACCTAATATGTTTATGTCGGGAAAAGGGTTTAGATGGAAAATTCCATATTTCCATCCTTTTTCCTCTTGGGTACCTAACTTCCCACTATACTTTGGAACCTTCTCTATGCCCCTAATCCTTTTCTAACTTTTTCAAGTACAGTTTTCATAGTTAATTTTATTTTATTTTAAAATTTAAAAAATGGGGTTATTTCAAATCAACTTTTCTGTTTGCATATCGACAAGGTATATAGGAAAAGATTTCATAGTTCAAATAGCTTCCACGTCACTAACCGTATTTTATTTTACTGCCACTTCTACTACATAGTAAAATCCATACTAACCAACATATCAACCATTCCTCCATGTCAAGTGTGTAGCATTTCCAAAATTTGATTTCTTCCTTTTCTTCCCAAAAATATTTTAGATTACTTTTTAAAATATCGGTAAAATTTTTGGACTTTAAAAATTTTCACAACTTTTCATAAAGGTATTTTATTTTTTGAAACTCGAGGTTTAGTCAATAGTTTAATGTCCATGGTGGACTCTATCTAACTACTAAATTTCAACTTTTCAAAAACTTTTCTTTATTTATAATAACAGTCAGCACTCAAGTACATTTATAAGTTTCAGCTTTTAAGGTACATGGACATTGACCTGTGGCGTTGCAGCAAACTTCCTTGTCCTTCACCTGCTGAAATATATCTTCCCGAACATTAAGGCTTTTAGGACTTAAATCTTGTTTCTTTTAATTTAGTAGCTAACTAAATAAATTCACTTAATTTATTTTACACTTCCAACCTTTTACTATTTTCTTTTCTTTTGCGTCAGTTAAGTGTTTTACTTGAAATTTACTTGTCTTGTTATTTTTCCAATAATATCGTGGTCCACACAGAAAACACATAAAATGGCACATTTCCATAAACATCGCACATGCTTTTAAATAAAAGAAACAACTAATGCTTACAACCCAACTACAATAAAAACAATTATTGGCAGCCATCCTTCAATATCAATGACATTAACGATGTTGTGGTGCTATTGTAACTGCACAGGGATGTAGTATAATATGGCTAATTCATGTATGCAAGTGTACATGCAATATCCAACTATATAATAAAGAAAATAGTAAAATAAAATAAAAATGATCACACTAGAATTTTTATACTTTTTTGGACCTCCCATCCTATGTCCAGTCCTAGACTCCTTCTAGAATTAACTAACCAACCCTCACGTAACCTAGAGGAACAGGTACCTTACAAAATGCCTGAGCAGCCGAATAGGACATAAAACTTTGTCTGAAGATTTTCAACAAGACTTTACAAAATGAGAATAATTTTCTAACTTCTAATGAGTACTTGGTAACTCGAATACAGTCAATTGTAGTGTAACACTTCCTATATTCTACTTGATGATTCAAGATGCATGCTCCATTATAATGGAAGTGTAGCAAGTGATTCTTGATCAAATAACAATATTTGAATGTAATAGTTCATGAGTGCTCAAGAGAGAGAATAGAGATCAAGAAAGTAAGTGGAAAGCTAAAATGATTTTTGAAAGTTGATCTCTATTCATATATATATATATATATATCAAAGATTTGCATCGAATAGTTGTAATCATTCGGAAGAGCCATTGCTATTCACAGAGATGCTCATGAACGGTCGCAGCCATTCGAGTTGATTTTTTAGATAATAGTCGTCATATGGTGGTCAGTCGACTAAGTATAAAAAGTCAGTCTATTGAATATAAACATTGAATTATGTTGCAAAATTTGAAAATAAGTTTATATAATAAAAGTTCTTGTTAGTCGATTGAATATATTTTCAATTGACTTCCCTTAGTCGACTAAAAGTATATTAAATCGACTGAACTATAGAAATTTTTTTATGTAGACATCCTATTTTAAACTTGTTTAACTCTTTGATCTTTGAAAATATTTGTATGCAGGTACGTGTGTGTGTGCATATGAACTACCAAGGTGACTTTACAAGTATATATCTAGGACCAAATACATATATATGACTTGACGATCCATATTTCCTTAGCTTTTGATATTAAAGAAAGAAGTTTATGTTCCCGAGTGAGTGCTTCAATCCCAAAGGCTTCAAATCTGCCATCTTATAGAAGGTCTCTTTAAATACCCATTTGTCATTCATTTCAGTAGAATGTCCAAAGAAATTTTACTTCCATTTAACCAAAGTAGTATTTGCTCATTAGAAGCAAACTCAAGATGAAAAGGGTTAGATGTTGAAGCCGGAGCTTTTTCTCTTTGTGGTCTTTTTTTATACCGAGGAGTTCTTGTTTTTGAGCCATGGAATCATTTTTGAAATTTTTAAAAAAAATTAGGGTTTAAAATTTGAAAGAGTTAAATGAATGAATGAATGAAAAGGCATGACTTTTCTATTTAAAAAATAGGCAACTACTAATTCAATCGTCTGGCCATAGTATGCAGTCGACTGAAATGATACAGAGTGTTTCCCGAGAGCAAGATGCATTTTTTGTCGATTGTAAAAGATAGAGTTAGCCAACTAAATCATACTAGCTCGGTCGACTAGATTTATTTTTAGTTGATCGAACAAGGTAGATTTGAAAACAGAGAGAAGGCTTGTATATAGTCAACTGTTTTATTATCTTTTAGGTGACTGTTTTTGTTTTTGGCCTATGTTCAATCGATTAGGAAACTTACTTAGTCGACTGAAAGAATGGAAAACCAAGTTATGAGTATTTTTGTTTGCATTTCTCTTAATTTATTGTTATATTTTATAACTTATATATTGTTAGCCATAAAATCCACTTAAGAACAGAAGTATGAAAGAAGGTTAATGACAATACCAGGCTCTACTGGAATTACAGGCATAGGTTTCGACAAAGGTCACAAAAGAACGTTTCGAAGAGATTAAGAAGGCTTTCGAAGGAGTCGCAGGCACCAGGCGCCCTCGCAAGTGATAAACAGAGAAAAAAGCTTTCAAAACAGATGAAAAAGAAAAGCGGAGCTGCCCTTCTGCCATTGTCAACCTTCCGATGCATATGGATTTGTGTATATAGGAAAAGCAAGGAAGAGCTCGGAACCCCTTTCGAAGGCAATGAACATTAACCTTTCATATGCACACCAAACCTTTCGAAACCAAAGGTTTCGCCTTCATTCAAATTGCTCCAAACAATCCTTTCGAAAGCATAGTTAGGCATTTCGAACCGATCAAAGCCAGTAACTTCGAGAGAAGGTTCCACATCAATCCACAAACATGCATTCGGAAGCTACCTATAACATCGAAACCATTGATACTTCAACAACCTCGAAGCCCGAGTAAAAAACTATCGACAGACTTCTATCTATACTTTTGATAGCAACAAAACAACATGAAGAAAAAAGTGCACTTGTGGCCCTTTCGACGGCGTCTAAAGCAATTCAAGAAAAAGTAGGGAACAGGAACACTATAAACTTAACTGGGGCGAAAGGAAGCTAAAAGACCCTTTCCACAAGGTCGAAAGGCATGAGATAAGAAGAGGAGAAGCGCAAAGATGGGTTAGAGGATTCAAAAGAGAAGCCTTTCGACTGTATTGAAGGAAGGCGAGGCCTTTCGACTGCATCGCCTTTCGACTGCATCGAAAGGAAAGAGGCGGAAGATAAAAGGACCTTTGTAAACCCATTTCTTTCATTTCTACTTCTTTGCTACAAAAAAACTTTGTAAACCCTAAATCAATTTGGGGAAAAGCTCTTAAATTGTAACTCATTTTGGGTTAATGATAATTGAGAGATTTGTGGATTCATTAAGAATTTGTATTATGAGGAAGATCATTATGATCATTAGCAAGACTAATGATCAATTGCACTTGATGCTATCTTATTCTCTTAACTTCTTTTTGTCTATGCAAATCAATAGGATCAACTTGGAAAACATACATGTCGAAATGTGATATCATCATGACAAATATTATATAATGATAAACAAGGATGATGATGATGTTTCGACATTGATAAGTTCATGGAACTTAAGGATATTCAAGGCGATCTTATATTAAATATATAGAACAAAGCTTAGGAAAATGAAAACCAGATCTGTTTCGAAAGGATATTAACCCTATCGACCTAGTCGAAAGGGGTATCCTGAAGGAAATCTGGCCTGCAATTGGTAAGCAATTATATGAGGAGGAGTCCATTCGAAAGGAACCTACACCCAACAGCATCAGCAATCCTTTCGAAGGGGTTCCTTTAAGGAGTAAACGAGACCAATGAGGTAGAAAGAAACTATTTCATTTTAATAGGTCCAGTATACCTTCCAACAAAGTCGAAAGGGCTACAATGAACCTTTTGACATGATTGAAAGGGATGAATATTCAAAATGAATAGCTGTCTTCAACTTATATAAAAGAAGGGTTTTGTGTAAGATGTTCCGTCCCTTGCCTGCACTTCTAAGTCAATTACTGAAATGGTTTCGACTAAGTCACTTTGGTCGAAAGAAAGGATCCAAAAGAAGCAATCTTTGCGACAACCCTATTTTATATGAACTTATTTGCCTTTCACATAGCTTTAGGGATATTGAAAAGTTTTCTTGTTAACATTTTTTAAGCTAGAAGGAGGGCATGAACCTCCACCCTTGTTACACTCTTATAGACTAATTATGGATCATTTGACTAAAAATTGAAAATGAAATCAAAAAGACTCAGCAGAATGGATAAGTAGGTCATCCACACTACAACCCTTGAAGACAACATAGCTCCAACCTTCAAAATGGATGGAGTTGTTCAAGGACATCCTTCGTCATCAGTTCAGTAGGATGAAAACACTACCGAAATCAAGCATTTAGAGCAGCAACTACAGGAAATGCAGAAACTCCTCAATATGGCGTTATCTCAAAAGTCTTCAAAAACAGCAAGGCCAATACAGGGAGAGGAGGTGGTCTCACCAAGAAGGAACTTGAAGGCCCATTCAAACAAAAACAAGAGCAAGATTGATCTAACATCTTCAAGGAAGAAGGAGCGTCCATAAACTAAAGTAGATTATCAAGGAAGGGTGCTCGATAAATCACTTGAACAATCTGGTAGTTCTACATCAAAAGAATACCATCCAAACAAGAAAACTATCATGATGTTGAAGCTTATCTGAAGGATACAGCGGAGAAAGCAATCAAAGATGCAATGAATGCAATAGGGAAGAGGATCATGGATGAAAACGTCAATGCTAATGAACGAGTGCCACCTTTTACAGATGAGATTATGGCGACAATCATCCTATCTTAGGTGAAGATTCCAACAATGAAGTATCATGGAATCACGAATCCAAATGATCATTTGATGACTTTCGATAGCCAAATGGATCTATATAATGCATCACGAGCTATTAGATGTAGATTATTCCTTGTAACCCTTCAAGGGGCTGCGGTCGAATGGTACAGACAGTACCGAGAGAAGACCATTTACTGATGGAAGTAGTTTTCCTACGAATTATCTGCTCAATTTTGTATATGTAAAGATCCCACCATTGATTACACAGTTCTGGCCAACATAAAGCAAAGGCAAGGGGAATCTTTGGGAGATTATCTTAAGAGATTCAACACTGAAGCACTGAAAGCAAAGGACATGAATGACCGTGAAAAGCTTAACACGGTACATTTTGGCTTAATAGAGAACACCTCATTCTGGAAAAAGTTTTTTTTAATGGGTGTAAAGATCTGTAAGATTTCCACTTTCAAGCTGACAAGTTCATTCAAATGGATGAGCTATATTATGCCAAAAGGAAAGCAATTCCCAAGAAAGAAGGAGGAAGGTTTGGTCTAGATCGAGGGCATAAAAGAATGAAATGGGAAGAACCAATTGCTAATGCAATCGCTTTGAACAAGCTGTTGTCTTATGTATATGTTGTGGCGAAGGGAAGAGTCAACTTCCCAACTTCTTTCAAGGCTAAGAACCACCCAGAGCAGTGAAAAGGAGAAGACTACTATGCATACCACAAAGAAAATGATCACAAGACCGACGAATGCAGAGTATTAGCCAGAATCATCCAGAAATTGATCCGCGAGGGTCATTTAAAGGAGTTTGTTCAGGATAAGCAGAAGGTTCAACGAACAGGAGATGTCCTGCAAAAGCTTTCTAGCAATGTTGTTAATATGTTGGAGTATGAAGACCATCTGAGCTTAAGCCCGCCGATAAATAGGATCGATGTAATTCATGGTGGGCCACATCCGGCAGGAAACAACAAAGGAACATGAAATAGATATATCAAGGAGGCTAAAGAGGGTGTCTTCTCTGTCCAAGAAGAGCCCCCGTTGAAGAATCCACGACTCAATATTCCAATGCCGAATCTTGTCATCACCCTTCAGGGGTTGAAAAAGGGAGTTCATCATCCACACAACGATCCATTGATGATCACAGCTCAAGTCAGACTATCCATTATGTCCAAAATTCTTATAGACACAGGCAGTGCGGTCAATGTTATCTTTAAGCATGCCTTCGACCAAATGAACATCCCTAAAAATAAGCTGGGGCCCAGCATGGAACCAATTTTCGGATTCAACAAAAAAGAATCAAATCCGGTGGGATAAGTGAAACTATTGGTGCAAATGGGGGTGCCACCATTTTGTAGAACTTTCAAGCCCCTCTTTGTAATCATCAACCAACCCTCATATTACAACACCTTCTTTGGCAGGCCTGCACTCGATGAAATAGATGCATTTGTCTCCCCAAAGTACCTGATGGTGAAGTTCTTGACAAAGAGGGGCTGGAGCATAATTCGAGGAGAGCAGTTCAGCTCTCGAAAGATGCATTTAACCACAATCGATCAATATAAAAGGGACAATTCTGCTTACTTTGATTCTTCCACTATTTTTCAGCCTTCGGATGATGGATTTTTACATCCAACATTCGAAGCAGAAATTAAAATTAATAAGTCTAAAAAGTGTATGTATGAAAGGTACATTCCTCCTGGAGGCAAAAGGAAAAGAGTTGATGCTAATTCCGCTGAAGAAAGCCCAACTTTCACTGAATTTTATTGCAGAGGGGAAACAGAAAGGATAAAACCCATAGAGGACCTTGAGGAGGCGTGCAAAGATTCATATGATACTACTAAGGCGGTCAAAGTGGGAAAAGAATTGGATAGCGACTTGAAAAAAGATTTAATCCAATTTCTTTAGGTCAATAAGGATGCATTTGTACGGTCAAATTATGATATGGTGGGGATTGATTCATGGATCATGTGTCATGCGCTTATCATCAATCCAGAAGCTACCCTCATCAGACAGAAAAATAGACAATTAGATAGAGTACGGTTTGATGCATTAAGGCAAGAAGTTGAGAGACTCCTCGAAAATGGGTTTATTCGAGAAATTTACTACTCAAAGTGGCTAGCAAACCCTGTCTTGGTGAAGAAATCAAATGGAAAATGGAGGTCTTGCATTGATTATACGGACTTGAACAAGGCATGTCCGAAAGACTATTTCCCGCCACCACGAATTGATCAGTTAGTGAATGCAACTAGTGGGCATAATTTATTGTCTCTTATGTATGCATATTCAGGATACAATTAGATACCCATGTTCAAACCGGCCGAAGAGCACACTAGTTTCATTACTGAATGGGGAATATACTACGACAAAGCGATGCCTTTCGGGCTAAAGAATGGAGGGGCTATGTAACGACCCACCATTTTGGACAGTTTAAATAGACAAATCAAACACACATGTCAACTCAAACCATTCAAAAGGGAGGATTGTTAATGGGGTAAATAAGAAAAGAAGAGAAAAGGAACAAGAAACAATCATAGAATCTCGCAGCGGAAAGATAAAATATAATAATCAAATAAACAGTTCATGAAGCTGTTTAATATACTTTTGATTATCATTTATACATCATTTATCAGAGTTATACATATACAACAGAACAAATAAAATAATGCAGTAGACAGCATGATGCAAGGATAATAATAGTAATAGTATACCAAATCTTCGTCTTCGTCCTCCAGAATAGATCTTCAATAAGCTGAAAAACTCAGGACTGACCCGAGCGTAATGAAAAGAAAAAACACTCGAGTCAGGACTAAAACATCCTTATGTAAGTTAATCAATCGTAAATAAATATGAATGCAACGGCGTCAGAGATGTTTACGAGGTTTGACATCTCCTATCCAGTGTCAACGTGAGTGCAATAACTTAAGAGATGTTACGGGATTTTCCATCTCTTAAGGATCCGTTAAACTATCTACTATGTAGTACAATACGCTATTATAATATGTCTACATTAAAATAAAAGTATTAAAATAGCGTTAAGGCGTTACAATAATCCCCCTTAACATAGTTTATTCACAAGAGCATATACAAGACCGTAGTTTCCCCAAAACCGGAAGTCACCAGAGGGCAATCCAAATAATAAAGGTATAAACCAAAACGTAGTGGTCGCGAATAGGATAATCAGTATGACAAGGTACATGAGGCGATACCAACTAGGATACTAGTAGTTGCATGATCCGGACTGATGTTGAGCATAGCAGCTACTACCTCAACACCGCGAAACAACACTCCCATATCAAGGGGTGCACCCAAATCGAATCACAAAGGTAATAGATATGTATCGAAGAAGTGTGTCCGCTAGAGGTGGCGAACCTCAATGGCCCGGCGCGGCTCCTGTTTTATTCATGTCAGGGGTCATCCAATATCGTTCTCTTTCTTCAGTCAACGCGTTCACCAAACCATCCACTTCATTCTGGTTCAACACTCCGCGTATAATAGTTATTAAAGTGGTTTTCGGTATCGATAGAGAGTATGTCCATATCTGATCCCGGTCTCTTTAATAACTACGTATTATTACACCGATGGCTCTTTTACATTTCAAATTGATTCAAAATTGATATCAAAATATCATATTCGCTTCAAAATCAAATCCATTTCAAATATCATCATATCTATTCAAAATGTAAGATTCTGTTTCAAAAATCATTTTTCGCCTCAATATCTCATTTCGATTTCAAAATCATTTCGAATTTCAATTTAGGTTGCAACTTCATTTAACCCCATTCGTATTTAAATTCAAGATTTAAACATAAACATTTCACCTTATTGACCAGCTTGAAATTTTTAGAAAATAGTTTTAAGTAGTTTAAAAGTAGTTTTAAATAATTAAAATACATAAAATACTTAAAATCTTTAAATGGATTTTCAAATAGATAAATTAATTTAATATAGTTAATATAGGTTAAAATAGTTTAAGTATTTAAAAATGGTTTATATAACAGAGTAATTTGGAAAACAAAATGAAACAACTTCAAAACCAAACCATTTCAATTATAACTTCCCAATTCAAATCAGTTTCAATTTCTATTCTACCGATTCGATTTCGATTTCAATTCAAATGAATGTCAACTTTGACTTCAAATTAATTCAATTCTACATTCACCTTCAATTAATTCAATTTCAATTTATATCGATTTGGAGCTTGATTTTTCAAAATATCAATTTATAACACTTAACAAAATTTATCCTTCAATATTCAATTTTAAATCCAAATTCAAATATGATTCAATTTCAAGCTCAATTTCGAAATATCATTTTTACTTAGTAATACTCAAAGCTCGAAATAATGTTCAATCGTTAAAACACATAAATTTTCAAAATTCAATCATATCCCAACTTTAAATTTCAAAGTCTCAACTTAAATTATTAAGCAATTTCTTTTAACCAAAATTTATTTCAACATTCCAAACTCAATTTGCGATAAATTCGATTTCTATAAATTGATTTTGTTTATAACTTTTAAATCAAAACATTAAATGAATTTCAAATCAACGATTTTTTTAAAAATTATTAATTTAACCAATCCGGTGTCCGTATATAATTTTCTATCCTATGGCCAAGTGATTATTTATTTCAATTAAATGTCAGGGATGAATATATATCACTTAAACCAATCACAGTGTCATATGTATGTATAACAGGATATATATAAGCAAATAAACATCCAAACATTTAAATATCAACCAATAGCATCCATCGAAATAAATCATCCAATAGACAATACAATTCATGGCAATTTCATAGTTATCAATATCAGATAATTTAATCGCAATTAAATTTTTAATTTCAACTTGACTGTCAAATTTAATTTTCAACGGCGAATTCAAATGACAATCTATATGACAATTAAATTTTTATCAAACAACGACAAATAAATTTCATATCACTTCATAATATCAAATTTAACTACCATAAAGATATTTAGTACGTTGTGAATGTTATAAAACACTCACCTTGATATTCTGTTGTCACCGAGACGTTCCGGTTTGGAACTAAACCGGACGACCCCCGATTTAGCCCAAATTTCAACTTCTCCAAATTCGTCCAACCCAGTTTCATTTCGAAGCTCTCGTTATTACGATCGCAACGCAAAAATTCTCGTTCCAATCGGACCTCGTATGCAAGAGTTATTAAATTTGTAAGTTATCGACATTTGAATTTATAAAACAATTTATATTGGTATTAAAATTAATCCATACCCAAAGCAATGAAGCCCAGCCCACTAAACTTCATCTTCCCCAAAGCAAAAGCCTCTACATGGTATATGCCCAAACCCATGGCCGCGTGCAACATTTCGAGTGATACGGAGCTAGGCTACCTAAATCGATGAACCGACAACGCCGCGTTCTCGCTCTCGCCGATCTCGACTCAACCATACCCAAAACTCAAGGCTCGAGCACACGATGATCAACATGACACTGCTGTCCTCCTCACCACACGCGACCAAGTCGCAACCCCCAAGACACCACCGAGCTCCACCAAAACGTGCGTCCAGATGCTATTCGACTAGGAGAATCCAAATACGAGTTTTATTTCTCGAATCGATGAATGAAAACGAAGTGAAGCTTAATCCTAGCTTCAAACTCTCTCATGTCTTCACTGTCGCACTCCCAGACCCACGGCCGCAATTTACAAACTACCACCAGATCGAAGCAAACGATGAAATTTGATTTTTTTTAAATCGGTTTCGTGATTTTTAATCGAGTATTGGAAGAGAAAGAAATTTTTGATGTTTTGATTTATTATTTTCTTACTGCCTGAAACTAGCGTGCAGATTTAAAAGGGAGGAGACATGATTCTTGCGTGTGGGAGGCTTACTACAGTGATTTGAAATGAAATAAAAGAAGCTGATGTGAAAAGTTGACTAGACAATATATTAATTTAAATTTCAAAATATCCCAATTTATGCAACTTAAAATCTTGAACCCCTATCGAGGCGTGCCACTAGGCGTTCATAATGTTATACCCCTATTCCGGACGCAATGGAAAAGGTTTCAAGCCCTAATTCGATCGTATGTGCGAGTTACGGAAATAAACGATCAATTTTAAATTAAATCGATTAAATTAAATTCTATGCGTTTTGAGCTGCTCCAGTCAAACGATAAATCCGATTGCTACAAAAATTGAAATTCGATAATAATACACTATTACGGATCCAATGGAACTAGTTTCATCGAAATCCGAGACTGTGCCCCGAAAGGCTATTCTAACTCATCGATTAAATCGACGACTTTTCAAAATTAACAAAATAGCTTAAAATTTCAATTTTAAAATCTTATTAACTCAATTAAAATCCAAATATAACTTATATTCACTTGGGAAACCAATTTAAATCATATTAAATCAAATTTCAGTTATTCACTGTATTTTCATATATTAAATTTCAATATCAAATTAATCATATCAAATTCGGAATAATATTAAATTTAAACAAATTTGATTATTCTTGAATCACTATCTTTTGAAATATTCAAAACGAACTTATAAAATTTAACCTTTAAACAAATTCAAATTATAGAATAACCATTTCCATAAATCAGTTATTCAATAAATTTTTAAATATTTAATTTAAACAATTTACCTGTTCAATATTCAATATTTGATTTTTTTAATAGATTTTACTTACCGATCAACTTCTCTATTATACCCAATGAATTCAACATTTATTATCCTATCCAACTATTGATTGCAACGACATTCACTAAGTAGCATTTATTTTTCAATACTTATTACTATTCAAATCGTCGAAACCAATCTATTAACATTTGTATTTCTACCTAAATAATTCAAAATTCTTATTCACTTATTTACATTTTTTTCTCCATATATTCCCTTATAACCAAGTTATAACATTTGAGTCAATTCAATTAGATTGGAACTTCATTCAATCTATTAATAGTTACTTGGATAATTATTGTTGCAATTCATTCCAGTTATTATTATCATAAATAAATTACAAATTTTTAATTCTTCCCACATTAAACCATGAAATCTTATTAAATTAACATTTTTAATTATCGAAATTTTACGGGTCATTACACTCTCCCCCACTCAAAACTTTTCGTCCTCGAAAAGGAAAAAGAAGGGAAAAGGAACTAAGTATAGAATTCAACATTAGATATATTTTATTCAAAATTACCAACTTATAAAATAATGAAATCCCATTTATAAGGTCATAACTATGCTTCCACTAAGTTACTCCGAACGGCTTTCTAAATTTAAAATTAGTTATCAAAACAAGTTATAAATTTTAAAACTTGAAAAATTTTCTAACACCCGGATTTACGAAAAATTTCGGCAGAGTCCCTTTTGCGTGGCTCGATCGGTACAGCTACAAAACGCCTCTACGGGCCCCAAACCAATAAAAGAAAACCAAAAGCCAAGTGGCTCCATCATAAAATCATCAAATCCAACGACAAAATAAACATGTACCTTTTGTCGGGCAATCCAAATTTCCTTGATTTTAAATACCTGCATCTTATTTACCAATGATAACCAATCATATAATTTTAAAAGAATCATTTTATATTTGGCATCTTAAATTTCCAATATTAACTTTAATTAAGTCCGTAAGCCGTACATATATCATCCGTGATCAATATCAATCTAATCGCTTATTCGATCACACAATTTCACTTCCAAACTAGTATCGTTCACACGACTCCCTAGTGCGGACTCGGATTTGGTTCCTTGATTGGAAACTGTTACTCTCCTTGCATAGCCATATACTATGATAGAGAATTCCAAAATCAAATCAAAAATCCATATCCAGGGTTCACCGTCGAGAATCGAGTGAGAAATCCTAACTTGGATCGATATAAATCATCTTGAAATTTTGTGCTCGAATTTGGATCAAATTGTTATGCGAATAAAATAATACTCGTACAACTTACGTATTACCTTTCAATATACTTCTATACAATGTATCTATATTATATTTCCTTTGCTTGCCTTCATTTCATTTATAGTTAATGATTTACAATACAATATTCATATCCCTAATTTACTTGGTATCTATTTCTTTACCAAGTATATTCTTTAATACTATCATTTCTTAAACATTATTCGATAGAATTTGCTTACACAAGTCCATTTTTAAACATTTTAAAATTTTAATTTTAAATTCAATTTCCTTTCCAATTGACTCTTAGCCATACCAAATTCTTTTGTTTACATTTACTTCATATTCATAGTTTCAATTATTAACAAATTTATTTGTGGAACATTTTATTAATCATCACTTTAGTTTATAGTCATCTCATAAAGTCTATTTTCTTAGTTTACAGTTATCTCAAAAGTTACAAATTAAATTTCAATTTCTTTGCAATTTATATTTATTTCCATAAACAGTTTACAAAGATAATATGCAATTCCTTTGTCTACTTTCTTAAGCTCACTCATTTATTCAATTTTGTCATTGATCATTTCAGAATATACTTAAGTATATAACTAATTTTTTTTTCCACAACCAAATTTCCATTTACATACATTTCAATTCCTTTAGAGTTTTCCATACTTGTATATTTCAATTACTTTCAGGTTCTGTTTATTTGTACAATATCTCATTACATATCAAAAACATCATTTTAACTTTTAACATTTGGTAAGTCTTGTTATATGTTATCAGAATGTAATTTTGGTATTATACAAATTTATAGAATTTCATTTTACTTAATTAGAATGTTCACCAATTTAATTTGTTTAAATCCTCTTTACCTTTCAACTTTAAAGGTACACTTCAACTCTAAAGTTTCCCAAAACAATAAGCTTAGATATCTAATCCTCTTATTTTATAAATTCTGGTTATTCACATTTCATTCAAATAATTTGAAAATTATTAATTAACAGAACTTAGAAATTTAAATGCCCAGTTCTTTTCAAATCGTTTGAAATAAATATATACACTTATATCTTTAATATATCAAATCATACGTTTGGAGTTTAAACCAAAATGCATTTTTCAAAACAGTTTCGAAGCAAAGCAAAGCTTCGCATAAGTCTCCTACACTTTGAGACTCGAAAATGAACATCGATGATGCTGCGCATTTATCATCAAAATTATTTTCCAGCGACATAAGAGAGGAGTATTGAATTTATTAAAAAAACTCCTTTCAAAATATTTCCCATAAATATTTTCAACTAACATCACTACATATTTTTCTTCAAAGTTTTGAAAATCATTTTCAAAATCTCCGGGTCTTAAACTTAATATTTCTCAATTTAAATCTATCTTGATTTATAAGTCACATTTATAAATTATTCTTACAAAATTTTACTTTCTTAAAACATTCTATAAATTGTTTTATCATTATTTATTTTGTAATAAACCTTATTTATTAAAACACAATATCCCATTTATGATGACCATCCATATTATCCTTTCTAACAACCAAACAAACTGGATGAATCATAATCATTTCTAAAAAATTATTTCTTTATATATAAAATATAATTAGGGCAAAATTATTTCATTTACCTAATTTCAAAACAATACTATGTCGAATTGTTCTGTTCAAGTGTTTAGAGACCCCTATCAATGACGTTAATTATTCGTATTGACCAGTCACAGGAATCCATAAGCCACTCAACAAATCAACCAACACAATATAAAACAATTTTATGTCACTAACAAATACGCTCTCTCATACATACACTCAGCGACTCACATAGGGTATTACTACCCTATTTATAAAGAGTCAGACCCCACAAAGCTAAGGTTATCGCTAAACCAAAGCTCTGATACCAACTATAACGACCCACCCTTTTGGACAGTTTAAATCGACAAATCAAACACACATGTAAACTCAAACCATTCAAAAGGGAGGATTGTTAATGGGGTAAATAAGAAAAGAAGAGAAAAGGAACAAGAAACAATCATAGAATCTCGCAGCGGAAAGATAAAATATAATAATCAAATAAACAGTTCATGAAGCTGTTTAATATACTTTTGATTATCATTTATACATCATTTATCAGAGTTATACATATACAACAGAACAAATAAAATAATGCAGTAGACAGCATGATGCAAGGATAATAATAGTAATAGTATACCAAATCTTCGTCTTTGTCCTCCAGAATAGATCTTCAATAAGCTGAAAAACTCAAGACTGACCCAAGCGTAATGAAAAGACAAAACACTCGAGTCAGGACTAAAACATCCTTATGTAAGTTAATCAATCGTAAATAAATATGAATGCAACGGCGTCAGAGATGTTTACGGGGTTTGACATCTCTTATCCAGTGTCAACGTGAGTGCAATAACTTAAGAGATGTTACGGGATTTTCCATCTCTCAAGGATCCGTTAAACTATCTATTATGTAGTACAATACGCTATTATAATATGTCTACATTAAAGTAAAAGTATTAAAATAGCGTTAAGGCGTTACCATAATCCCCCTTAACACATTTTATTCCCAAGAGCATATAGAAGACTGTAGTTTCCCCAAAACCAGAAGTCACCAGTGGGCAATCCATATACTAAAGGTACAAACCAAAACGTAGTGGTCGCAAATAGGATAATCAGTATGACAAGGTACATGAGGCGATACCAACTAGGATACTAGTAGTTGTGTGATCCGGACTGATGTTGAGCATAGCAGCTACTACCTCAACACCGCGAAACAACACTCCCAAATCAAGGGGTGCACCCAAATCGAATCATAAAGGTAATAGATATGGTATCGAAGAAGTGTGTCCGCTAGAGGTGGCGAACCTCAATGGCCCGACGCGGCTCCTGTTTTAGTCATGTCAGGGGTCATCCAATATCGTTCACTTTCTTCAGTCAATGCATTCACCAAACCATCCACTTCATTTTGGATCAACACTCCGCGTATAATAGTTATTAAAGTTGTTTTCGGTATCGACAGAGAATATGTCCATATCCGATCTCGGTCTCTTTAATAACTACGTATTATTACACCGATGGCTCTTTTACATTTCAAATTGATTCAAAATTGATATCCAAATATCATATTCGCTTCAAAATCAAATTCATTTCAAATATCATCATATCTATTCAAAATGTAAGATTCCGTTTCAAAAATCATTTTTCGCCTCAATATCTCATTTCGATTTCAAAATCATTTCGAATTTCAATTTAGGTTGCAACTTCATTTAACCCCATTCGTATTTAAATTCAAGATTTAAACATAAACATTTCACCTTATTGACCAGCTTGAAATTTTTAGAAAATAGTTTTAAGTAGTTTAAAAGTAGTTTTAAATAATTAAAATAGTTAAAATACTTAAAATCTTTAAATGGATTTTCAAATAGATAAATTAATTTAATATAGTTAATATAGGTTAAAATAGTTTAAGTATTTAAAAATGGTTTATATAACAGAGTAATTTGGAAAACAAAATGAAACAACTTCAAAACCAAACCATTTCAATTACAACTTCCCAATTCAAATCAGTTTCAATTTCTATTCTACCGATTCAATTTCGATTTCAATTCAAATGAATGTCAACTTTGACTTCAAATTAATTCAATTCTACATTCACCTTCAATTAATTCAATTTCAATTTATATCGATTTGGAGCATGATTTTTCAAAATATCAATTTATAACACTTAACAAAATTTATCCTTCAATATTCAATTTTAAATCCAAATTCAAATATGATTCAATTTCAAGCTCAATTTCGAAATATCATTTTTACTTAGTAATACTCAAAGCTCGAAATAACGTTCAATCGTTAAAACACATAAATTTTCAAAATTCAATCATATCCCAACTTTAAATTTCGAAGTCTCAACTTAAATTATTAAGGAATTTTTTTTAACCAAAATTTATTTCAACATTCCAAACTCAATTTGCGATAAATTTGATTTCTATAAATTTATTTTATTTATAACTTTTAAATCAAAACATTTAAATGAATTTCAAATCAACGATTTTTTTTAAAAATTATTAATTTAACCAATCCGGTGTCCGTATATAATTTTCTATCCTATGGCCAAGTGATTATTTATTTCAATTAAATGTCAGGGATGAATATATATCACTTAAACCAATCACAGTGTCATATGTATGTATAACAGGATATATATAAGCAAATAAACATCCAAACATTTAAATATCAACCAATAGCATCCATCGAAATAAATCATCCAATAGACAATACAATTCACGGCAATTTCATAGTTTTCAATATCAGGTAATTTAATCGCAATTAAATTTTTAATTTCAACTTGACTGTCAAATTTAATTTTCAACGGTGAATTCAAATGACAATCTATATGACAATTAAATTTTTATCAAACAATGACAAATAAAATTCATATCACTTCATAATATCAAATTTAACTATCATAAAGATATTTAGTACGTTGTGAATGCTATAAAACACTCACCTTGATATCCTGTTGTCACCGAGACGTTCCGGTTTGGAACTAAACCGGACGACCCCCGATTTAGCCCATTTTTCAACTATCTCCAAATTCATCCAAACTAGTTTCATTTCGAAGCACTCGTCATTACGATCGCAACGCAAAAATTCTCGTTCCAATCGGACCTCGTATGCGAGAGTTATTAAATTTGTAAGTTATCGACATTTGAATTTATAAAACAATTTATATTGGTATTAAAATTAATCCATACCCAAAGCAATGAAGCCCAGCCCACTAAACTTTATCTTCCCCAAAGCAAAAGCATGTACACGGTATATGCCCAAACCCATGGCCGCGTGCAACATTTCGAGTGATACGGAGCTAGGCTACCTAAATCGACGAACCGACAACGCCACATTCTCGCTCTCGCCGATCTCGACTCAACCATACCCAAAACTCAAGGCTCGAGCACACGATGATCAACATGACATTGCTGTCCTCCTCACCACACGCGACCAGGTCGCAACCCCCAAGACACCACCGAGCTCCACCAAAACGTGCGTCCAGATGCTATTCGACGAGGAGAATCCAAATACGAGCTTTATTTCTCGAATCGATGAATGAAAATGAACTGAAGCTTAACCCTAGCTTTAAACTCTCTCACGTCTTCACTGTCGCACTCCCAGAATTGATCAGTTAGTGAATGCAACTAGTGGGCATAATTTATTGTCTCTCATGTATGCATATTCAGGATACAATTAGATACCCATGTTCAAACCGGCCGAAGAGCACACTAGTTTCATTACTGAATAGGGAATATACTACGACAAAGCGATGCCTTTCGGGCTAAAGAATGGAGGGGCTATTTATCAAAGGTTGGTTAAAAGAATGTTTAAAGAGAAAATTGGTCGAAATATGGAGGTTTATGTGGATGACATGCTAGTAAAATCTGGCGAGGCTAAGAATCATCTTGAGAATCTAGAAGAGAAGTTAAGAGTACTACGGAAGTATCAAATGAAATTGAACCCACAGAAATGCTCCTTCGGAGTCCATTCGAGGAACTCTTTGGGCTATCTTATAAGTGCCCAACGAATTGAAGCTAGCCCTGATCAAATTCAAGCTATTAAGGACATGGCTGAACCCAAAACCAGTAAAGAGGTAATGAGTTTAAATGGACGGGTAGCCACCCTAAGCAGGTTCATTTCCAAATCTACTGATAAATGTATCCCCTTCTTCGACATAATCAAGAAAAAGAAAAACTTTGAGTGGGGGGAAGATTGCAGAAGAGCTTTTCAGGAGTTAAAAAGCCATTTGGAAAAACCACCGATACTTTCTAGTCCCGAGAATGGAGAAATCTTATACTTATACATGCCAGTTTCTAAGCATGTGGTTAGCTTAGTATTGATTAGAGAAGGAAGTGGTGCTCAACTTCCAATATATTATGTAAGCAGACGATTCAAGGATGCGGAAGTTCGATACCTAGTGATATAAAAGCTAGCTTACTGCTTGATCCTCACAGTACGAAAGCTTAGAGCATATTTTAAGCACATCCGATCAGGGTATTGACCAATTTCCCGCTAAAACAAGTTTTCAGTAAGTCGGAAACTTCAGGAAGTTTGGTAAAATGGGAAATCGAGCTCAACCAATATGATATAGAATTTCAGCCATGAGCCGCAATCAAAGGGAAAGCATTGGCAGATTTCATTAACGAATGCACTAAATTCATTAAAGAACAATCAAAAAAGAAAAGGATCAGAAGCCTATGTGGCAATTGTTCATCGATGGTGCGTCAAATGAACAAGGGGTCGGTGAAGGATACGTGATAATAACATTGGACAGACACCGCTTACATTATGCCATGAAATTTGGATTCCCCGCAACGAACAATGTGGCTGAATATGAATCAATGGTAGCAAGGTTAACTTTAGTAATAGAGCTCAGAATCCCATGGATTAAGATCTTTAGTGATTCCGAGCTAATGGTAAATCAAGTGAAGCAGATATACCAAACAAAGGACTCTAAGCTATCTTTATATTTGAAGTAGATACTGAAAATGCTTGTTTTGTTTGAAGATTTTTCCATACATCAAGTTTCGAGAGGAGAAAACTCACAAGCGGATTATTTAGCCAAATTGGCTAGTTCAAGAGGAGCCCTAGAAACTCGGATTGTACCAGTTGGATATCAAGCAAGCCCAAGTATAGAAGAGGGACATCTAAATAAGGAAAGGAATTACTAGTCTTAATAAGATCCCAAACCATTTCAGAAGAAAGATAAGAAAATGAAGTTAATAGAGAAGTCTCGAATGAGAAGGTTAACCAGACCGGAACAGATAACTATAATAATAACACTTGGATGTCATCTATTGTTGATTATCTTACAATGGAGAAATTTCCACCTAACAAGGGAGAGGCTAGGAAAATTAAGCGACAGGCTCCCACTTTCATGATAGTAGATGGAATCCTTTACAAGAAAGGATATTCCTTGCCTTATTTAAGATGTGTAAGCTTGGAGGATGGGATGAAATTGCTAGTAGAAGTACATGAAGGATTCTGTGGAGACCATTCTAACGGAACGAAACTAGCAAAAAAGATAATGAGGAAAGTTTTTTATTGGCCTCATATGGTGACTCAAGCCATAGAATATGCAAGGGATGTGAAAAATATCAAAAGTACTCGAAGATCCCTCGATTTCCACCTATTCAATTAACCCCAATTTCAAGTCCATGTCCCTTTTATGTATGAGGAATTGATTTAATCGGCTAGTTGCCCATCTCTAAAGGGGGAGCACAATATGCTGTAGTCGCCACAAACTATTTCACTAAATGAGTTGAAGCAGAACCGCTCCCCAAGATCACTTCTGGAAAAGTACTCAGATTTGTCATCAAGAATATTATAACCAGATTTTGAGTAACCTATAAGATTATCTCCGACAACGGAACGCAATTTGAGAGTAAAGAATTCTCTCGGTTTTGCCATAAGAATGGAATTATTAAGAGCTTTTCTTCCATTGCACATTCAAAGGCAAACGGAGCAGTTGAGGCTGCAAATAAGACGATAAAGACAATTTTGAAGAAGCGACTAAACAAAGCTAAAGGAAACAGGGTAGAAGAGTTGGCACTTGTATTATGGGCTTTTCGAATATCTACCAAAACGGCAACAAGATATACTCCCTATTCATTGAAATATGGGTGTGAGACAATGTTACCTATTGAGATTGAAATACCTTCAGATCGAAGAATCACATATGCATTCAATTTAAACCAAGAACTAAGAAGAGAATCAATGGATTTGATACATGAGTTGAGAGACAAAGCAGCAATAAGAACGGTGGAATATTAAATAAGGATTGCAAAGTACTATAACTCAAAAGTAAGAACATGATCCTTTCAAGAAGGAGATATAGTACTTCGAAGAGTAATGGTAAATAGAAGAAATCCCACCAATGGACCCCTGGGACCAAATTGGGAAGGACCCTTAATCATTTGCAAAGTAATCCCATCAGGGGCTTATAAGTTATGCCGACCAGACAGCAATATGGTTCCACGAACATGGAACGTTGAGAATTTGAGACCATATTTTCCCATGATGAATGAATAAAGCAACTCTTTCTCCAAAAGAAAAATCTACATGGTTGGGAGTAGAATTCTCCTTGCATTTGGACACTACCTTTAACGGTCAAAGTGTCTGTCCGCTCCGAGTTGGCCAGGGTAGAGCACCTTCTAGAGGGAGGAGTGTAAGCCTTTATCCGCGCCATGCTATGGCCAGGTTAAAGCATTTACAAGACATTGGACGTGCCTCTGGTCAGGTCAAGGCACCTCCTGGTGGGAGGAGTGTAAGCTTTTATCCGCGCCACATTATGGCCAGGTTAAAGCATCGACAAGTCCCTGTCCTCGCCACGCTATGGCCAGGGCAGGGCACCCCCTAAAGGGAGAAGTGTAAGCCTTTTTCCATGCCATGCTATTGCCACGTTAAAGCATCGACAAGTCCTTGGCCAAGCCTCTAGTAAGATCAAGGCGCCTCCTAGAGGAAGGTTGGGTAAGTCCTTGGTTCCAGCCTCTAAGAATGAGCTAACCAAGAGCACCAGACAACAATGACTAAGATGTCCAAGCCCAAGAAGCGGCTCATAAAACAATGGACTATGATGTGCAAGCCCGAGAAGAGGCTTATTAAACAATGGATTAAGATGTCCAAGCCTGAGAACAGGCTCATCAAACAATGGACTAAGACATCCAAGCCTAAGAAGAGGCTCATTAAACAATGGACTAAGATGTCAAGCCCGAGAAGTGGCATATCTATAGCGGACTAAGATGTCCAAGCCCAAGAAGCGGCATATCAAATGATGGACTAAGGCATCCTAGCTCGAGAAGCACCCAATCAAACTCCAACAACGTACAAGGCATAAAGGGTTTATAAATGCCAAAGAAGACAGAAATAAGGAGTAAAAGAGCTCTGCTTTACTACCCGAATCTGGGTTTCAAGACTCTCAAGTCTGAACTTCATCTATTGATCCCGAATCTGGGTCTCGGGTCTTTATCAATCACTTACAACCTTTATCATACCCGAATCCGGGTTTCGAGACAATTGCTTAACTTCACTTTAATGCCCTAGTCTAGGCTTGAGATTTCAATTATAAAGATAATTATTATGGATTTCTAGTTATCCAACATATGCCCTAATCTGGGCTGAAGATTCCTATCATGAAGATAATTATTTTTTATTTCTATTTATCTGACACATGCCTTAATCTGGGCTCGAGATTTTTTTTATAGAGACAATTATTACAAATTTTTGATTATTCACCGCTAATACCTTAATTTGGGTTTGAGGATCATGTTCTGAAGACTATTTCTTAATATCATTTATTAAAACCTGAATCTGGGTTTTGAACATCTTACTGTTGACTACCAAAATATTTCACTCGATGATGCCCTAATCTGATTTAAGACTTTATAACTCTCTAATGCTTGAATTTGAATTTTGGGTCCTTTAACATCAGTTTTGGATTACGTTTATTGGTTCCCGAATCTGGGTTTTAAAGTAGTAGTATTGAAGCTACAATATACATTTAAATCATCAACCAGAAACTTCGAGCTGGAAATTCTTAATACTAAATCAGGGTTATTAGTTTGCAATTCTAAACGATGCTCACCAAAATCTAAATTCGGACTCAGCGGACAGTCTTATCTCCAAGAAGAATTTCCAAATAAGTATTCAAATTTACGGGTTACAAAAGCTTGTTTCCAGATAATAGTTCATGACCTCTTATTTCCAGACATTGACTATTTCCCACAGAAAGTTCATGGACAACTATCAATACAGAATTCATATCCTTTATTAAATCAGGATTATTATCAACTAACCACCTAAATTTAGAAGCACTGCTACGCTGACTTATTAAGAAGCATATATATGTACATATAAGATAATGAGCTAGCAATAGAAAGTGTCACTCACTTTGAATTTTGCAAGAAAACAAAGTTATTAAAAGCAAGGAAGTTCTGAAATTTTTTGTCCTAAAGAACAAAAGCTGCTTTCATACAAGGATGGGGGCGGCAAAATGTTAGCTATCAAATCCACTAAAGAATGGAAGTATGGAAGAAGGTTAATGAAAATGTCAGGCTCTATTGGAATTACTAGCATAGGTTTCGACAATGGTCACAAAAGAACATTTCGAAGGGATTAAGAAGGCTTTTGAAGGAGTTGCAGGCACCAAGCGCCCTTGCAAGTAATAAACAGAGCAAAAAGCTTTCAAAACAGATGAAAAAGAAAAGCATAGCCGCCCTTTTGTCATTTTCAACCTTTCGATTCAGATGGATTCGTGTATATAGGAAAAGCAAGAACGGGCTCGGAACCCCTTTCGAAGGCAATGAACATTAACCTTTCATATGCGCGCGAAACCTTTCGAAACCAAATGTTTTGCCTTCATTCAAATTGCTCCAAACAACCCTATTGAAAGCATAGTTAGGCCTTTCGAACCGGTCGAAGCCAGTAACATCAGGAGAAGGTTCTCCATCAATCATCAAACATGCATTCGGAAGGTACTTATAGCATCGAAACCATTAATACTTCAACATCTTCGAAGCCCGAGTATACAACCTATCGACAGAGTCGAAAGCTTCTATCTATACTTCTGATAACAACAAAATAACATGAAGACAAAAGCGAATTTGTTGCCCTTTCGATGGTGTCAAAAGTAGTTCAAGAGAAAGCAGGGCACAAGAACACTAAAAACTTAACAGGTGAGAAAGGAAGGTAAAAGACCATTTCGACAAGATCAAAAGGCATGAGATAAGAAGAGGAGAAGCGCAAAGATGGGTTAGAGGACTCGAAAGAGAAGCCTTTCGACTATATTGAAGGAAGGCGAGGTCTTTCGACTACATCAAAAGGAACGAGGCGGAAGATAAAAGGACCTTTCGACTAGGTCGAAAGCATTGACGTGGAAGGGGGTCGACCAACATCTATGAATAAGACCCAAGGGGTTCAATTTTGAGGACCAGATTTTGGAATCCTAAACTCATTTCTTTCATTTCTACCTCTTTGCTACAACAAAATCTTTGTAAACCCTAAACCATCCTCCATCACCTCGTCACAATAAACACCATCATCATAACTGCAAAAATAAACCTCTACCAAATAGCTACACAAAATACAAAACTCCACTACCCCAAACAGTCCTCCACACACTGCTACAACCATAACAATATTACACCGTACCATCGAGCTCAAACGATCACCCTCCCCAGCATGAACCTCAATAGCATAGCACCGGAAATAACATCCCATCGGTATCTCCTTCCCACGACCAGACTCATCACATAGACCCAAACACCAAACAACAAAAGCTACCCCAACCATCTCCCTAACCTGTTCCTCCTCCATGAAACAGCATACACCACAATTACACTATCATCTCCACAATTACACTTCACTGCAATCCTCAACTGGCGACCAAACTACCACCCTCTACAACCTAAAACAGTTCAAAATCACCAAAACGCAACCACCTTTTCGCTGCCGTCTAAACCATCCTCGTCAATCTTTAGAACAAGCACCAGTTCAACATGAACGTACCCTCCACAAAACTACCGAAACCATCGAGCACAGAACTGTCGTCCGAACTTAGTTAATTTATTGTTACTATTATTATTACTATTATTACTAAAGCAGTTAACTTAATTATATTATTATTATTATTACTATAAATTTAGTTAATTTTTATAAACTTAGTTAATTCATCATCATCATCATTATTATTTATAAAACTTTGTTAAATTAGTTATATTATTATTATTTATAAAATTTAGTTAACTTAAGCTTAGTTAATTCTATAAAACTTGTCTAATTTTAACAAAACTTAGTTAATTTTTATTAACTTGGTTAACTTTGATAATTATTTATATTATTATTATTATTATAAACTTAGTTATTTTTTGTAAACATAGTGAATTCATCATCATCATTTACCAAACTTTGTTAAATTAGTTATAATATTATTATTTATAAAATTTAGTTAACTTAAACTAAGTTAATTCTATAAAAAAAATTAATTTTAACAAAACTTAGTTAATTTTTATTAACTTGGTTAACTTAGTTAATTTACTACTACTACTACTACTATTATTTTTAAAACTCTTCTAACTTAGATATATTAGTATTATTATTTATAAAAACTTAGCTAACTTTATAAACTTAGTTATTTCATCATCATTATGTATAAAACTTTGTTAAATTGGTTAAATGATTGTTATTATTTATAAATTTAGTTAACTTAAATTTAGTTCGTTTTATAAAACTTGTTTAAATGTAAAAAATCTTAGTTAATTTTTGTCAGCTTGGTTGACTTAGTTAATTTATTATTATTATAATAATAATTATTATTATTATTAAAACTTAGTTAATTTAATTATATTATTATTATTATTATAAATTTGGTTAATTTTTTAAACTTAGTTAACTTTTATAAACTTAGTTAATTCATCATTATCTTCATTGTTATTATTATTTATAAAAATTTGTTAAATTAGTTATATTATTATTATTTATAAAATTTGATTAACTTAAACTTAGTATAATATATTTGAATAATATAATATATTGGCAAAAGAAGATAATAGGAGGGAAAGAAAATGCATATCATTTTAAGTTTTTTTTTTAATTTTGCAGGTTTGCTATAAAGTAAACATTTCTAATGATCATTTGATTATTTATTAAATAGATTATAATTTTAATTTTTTTTGAAGGCTATAGATATTGTATGGTATGACTAACCTAACAATAAGAATTGTCTGTTTATAAACAGAGGTCCACCGAGAGTAGTACTCAAACGCATAATCTCATCGAAATAAATAAATAAATTCAAGGATTTTTCTTCCACATTCTTATTTTTGGATTGCGTGTCTATAAAAGAATAGCATAAAGACACATCAAAGTATTCATAACGTAACCCTACTGAACCAATAAAAAGAAAGAAGAGAAGGACAATTGCATTGGATGACATGATCATGTGAAGCAATATAAAATTCAGGTTTCCATATATGGATATTGAATATAGAATGCTAATCTTACCTAACAATAAAATCTGTTTCGGACCACAACATAATAATAAACTAAGATAAGCAATAGTTATGAACAAATTTTTTAGGTTCTATGGTATATAGATAGTACCAGAGTAAATGTGATGTGCATATCCACCATTTTGGTTGCTTCTAATTGGTTGAAGAAATCTCATTTGTGAAGTCGTGATCTGTTCGAGATGAAGGAATCCATTTAGGGATTCATGTTCTATTCAAGTGATGAAGACTTGTGTGACAGATACCGAGCGTAACCTCGACATCGAAAAGGGCTAAAGAAAGAGTAGGATGTTTAAAATGGGGTGTTGCAATCCCACGACATGATATTGTCAACTCCAGATCTAGAGTATGCTTATCGATGTTGCACATGGGAGTTGATCGTATTTGGTTCACGTTGCTGTTCATTTTTATGTTCGGGCGTGGGTCTTTGTGTTTACCTTATGCTATATTTTATCTAGAGATATATAATGCTCAAAAGATATTTTCTGATCCTTGTGCATGGAGTATGGATTCGCTTTCTTCGAAGAGATCTCTATGGAAAAATCCATTATGCAAACGTTCCTTATTGATTTTGGTTGTACCCTCTAATATGCTGTTGAATGTAACTTGTATCCGTTCCAGCTATTATTAATATTTATTTTGAACCTTAGACATTATTTTAATATCACCGGATTCTCTATAAACTATTTGGTTATTGTAAGGTAAAAACCCGACCGCGTTTACGTGGGGCATGGTATTATGAGATACCTTTATTTTGAAAGGTTTTTATTATATTAAAAATCTATTAGATATATGCTTCTCATGCTGATTTAGTAGGCTGATCCGGGTGTTATTTTCTTAATGCTTGGGTCAGCCCCATGTATGTTTCTAGATTTAGCTTTGGACACTTTGGAGATTCTGGTGAAGAGTTGGAGTTCTACCTATCATAGTATTTATTTCCACTTCATTACTTTGTGTGTATTATTAGCTGTCAGGGCTGATTACTGTAACTCTGAAAAACCTTATATCTTAGGATGAGAGTTTATACTGTCATTTTATATCATATATGATCGTTCCGCTGCAAGATTCTGATATTATGTTCCTTCTTCCTTGTTTTTTTATTTTCCTTTTTATTTCACCCTAACCTTTTGTCTTTCCGGCGCTTAGATGCTCGGCACGTGAATACTATGGAAATATTAGTATCGACATTCAGGGGTCAAAAAGACATATCGTTATAAAAATCGTAAAGGAATCTCGTCAAAAAGAAATAAGAAGTCGACCTATTTTCTTACTTAGTTTTGCAAAAAGGTGGTGGCTTAACTTGCTTTTAGCTTAATCAAAATTTGGGTTACTCAACTTTAAAGTGACCCTAGAATAAGCTTTTTGTTGTAAATATAATTGCTTTCTTTTGTTGTTGATATTTTGTATGAATAGCGATTTTATATGTTGTATATGTAAGCGTATATATTATTGGTTGTATTTGATTTTCGCTTGGTAGCGGATGACATATATAATATCTCTTTGCAGGGAACTTGAATGGATTTGTTAGACACTTGAGTGTACAGACCCAAAGAACACGTAGGATTAGATAAGGGATTTGTGGAAGAGAATCGAAGTGTTACAAAGCAAATAGGTCATGTGGTGAACAGTTTGAAAGATTCGATTTTTTATGGAGGGGTCCAATGGAATTCCTCGATGCCGTTGATTTCAATTTCATTATATTGTTTATATAAAGTACATTTATGTAAAACTTGTTAGCTTGGCTATGTGATGTGTAAACTTTATACGTTCAAAGTTGAATATCGAAGTAGTGGTAGTGCCTAAATTCGTTTATGGAAAAAATATTTTCTTATGTTTTGATTTCCTTTATTGAAACACTTGATTTTGGAATGAATTAATTTCGAGAATGAGTTTTAAAGTGATTCCAAATTTTTATAACAATTTACAAAATTTTGTCTTTTGTGTTTTGGTTTGAAAAGAATTTGGAAAGTGTTTTAAAAACTTTGCTATTTTCTTTCAAACTTTTGGTTATATATTGTCTAGAAATATTCAAAGGTGGCTTGAGGTTTAAATATATTTTTAAGGGATTCATTTGGATATTAAATTTTAAACCTTTACACTACAACAAAAATGCCTTTTCGCAACTGCCAAAAACAGTTGTAATAGGTTTATTACAACGGTCGTTTGCCAGTCGTTATATCCAAAGTTGTAATAGAGTTAAATTATTTTACAACTATCACAGATAGTTGCAGCAGCAGTTGTAAAAACAAATTTTGCAACTGCTTTTGGCAGTTGTGAAAGTCCTTTTTGCAGCCTCTTTTGGCAGTTGTAGAAGATCCTTTTACAACCGTTTTTAGCAGTTGTAAGAGACTTTTTTACAATCATTTATGTCCATGGTTAAAATAGATGCAAAATTTAATAAAAAATCTAAACCTAATTTGCAATTAAGGCAAACGATAGATAAGAATAAAATATATACACAAAAAATAACAATACACAATAAGAAACTCAAAAATCACATTATTCTTCTCTACAAAACTAATCTATCAAACAAACCAATTTGGTTAACTACAAAATGAAAAATGATAATACACTATAAGCATATTTCCATGTCTTGATTATCCATAGATGGTCAGTAAATATGTTATATATCTCATATCAAGCAATCATGATGATCAGTAATATGTTATAAATCTTCACATCTTAGTTATCCATAGATGATTCCTGTAGACGTTCATACTTTTACTTTTTCACCCATTTACTTAGGCATGGTATCTGCATTGTAAAAAAATGTGCATTAAATAGTATAGAAAGTAATGTGTCATCTCATTTCAAGATAACTTCTAAAAGAAATCATTTGTATTAGTAAAACAAACAAAAATAGCAGGTCAAGGTAAGCTTAGTAAACAGTTAGAAAATTAAAAAATTACCTAAATAAAATTTAGGCGCTACCGACTTTCCTCAGGAAAGGTTAAGAAAGGAAGAAAATCTCCAAACCCAACTCCACTTCACGTGTATAAATACAAGTAGCCATCTTTTAACTCCTAGCCCCTTCTTCTCCTACTTCTACCGTTAAAAAAAATTAATCCAAAATCAATGGCTGCACTATTGGAATTACCTAAATCGGAAAAATTCAGCAATGGCACGATGTACAAAAACTACATGGCTATTTCTACACTGGAGAAGACTGAAGAGGCCAATGGCGATACCTGCACCATATGTTTAGAGGATCTTAAGAAGACGGAAGAAATACAATACTTTGCAAAAATGCCATGCTTTCACGTCTTTCATTATGCCTGTATTGAGGATTGGTTAAAGCGGAAGCTAAACTGCCTGTTGTGTCAACATTGCATTTGTAGTTGATCCATCTATTATGCTCTTACGGCAGACAATGAGGCCGAGTTCTCTCATGACTTCATCAGCCTGAGCCACCTTTATGTATGATAATAATTTATTAGAAAATAAGTCATTTGTCTAACCAAATAAAAAACTTAAATCACCAAATAAGAACATATGTTCTTGCAGTCTAGCTAAATGGGATTACTATCTGATAATATAAAAAATATTCTGGCGAACCTTTTCAAGTTTTGAGAGTGTATTTGGAAGCCTAAGCAAGTAGTATAAATTAATGTTTCGACCACTATTAGATGTAGATGAGGATGAAGAACATCATCTTGTGTAACAAAACCAACTTTTCGTGACATGGAGGTTGCAAAAGTTTTTCAGTTATATGTTATACTTCCGGAAAGGTTTCCAGCAAGACAACCCCAAGAGTAGTCAATAATGTTGTTTTCCCACAACCTGATGGCCCCATCACTGCAAGCATTTTGCCTGGACGAACTATTCCTATTACACCATTTAGTACTACTCTGTCCAAACATGTTTCTTTGCTTTTTTCATCTGTCTTTGTTTTCATTTTGATCTTGTACATGACATCTTCAAGCTACAATTTTGAGGTACTGATAGTTTACTTCAGAATCTAACTATGCTAGATGATGTTATATGATTATACATATCTTAACTAAATTTGAATGCACAAATGGTTCTTTTTGTATTCAGTAAAGGTCTAGAGAGTGATAAGGATGTGTCGTAGGTGACCAACCTCAACTCCATTAGGGCCTATTCGGTTTGCGGGGGATGAAATGTTGTACATGTTTTAAAAATTCTTTAGGGAAATCTTCCTACAGCACATAAATATTATTCAAATCTAAATATATTAATAATCAAAAGTAGGTTATTTGCTTATTTCATTATCTACGTATTTACTTTTCTCTTCTTCTTTTAAAAAAAAGGTTGGATAGAAATGCCATTCAAAAAACATCCCATATATCCTTGGTAAAATTTTGGAGATAGGGACGGATTAGTTAACTATGGATGCTAGGTATGGGGGAGCATTATTAAAATCAAAGACAGAATAAAGCCTATAGTGTGCAATTTTAGTCCATAAACTAAAAGGTAAGCCGATCAAGTTATGTGAATACAAAATCGAAAATCAAACTTAGATTTCTTTTTGAGCATACACATCAAGATACAAAAAACACATAAATTACAGGAAAAAATGTGTTCATAGCCAATTTCCATCCACAGAGTCGTACAACTAGTAAATGTGAATCCTAAGAATAAAAAGCAATTTACTACCAAAACAATAGTGATTAACCTATTATTTTGTTTGAACTGTTAGGTGTGCAATCGGTATAGTTAAGATGTGGACTGGATTTTGAAATATTAGCCACAGGAATCCTTCTTCTTGAACATTGACATAGTGTATCCAGTTTAATCATCTTCGGCTCAAATGTGGTGTTTTTCCCACATCTGAATCTCAAAGAAGTGATTTGTATTTTTTATCAAATGCAAATTTAGTGCCTACATATAAGAAGTTGAAGTAAATTATGAATTCCAGTTAATCACATAGAATTATTACACATCGACTTGAAGTGGAAATGATAGAGAAACAATTTATAAATCAGAGCAGATATGCGTATTTGGTCATATTACTCTAAGATAAGTACTTCCTGGTTCTCACTTTGCCATCAATGGGTAAGTTGTTTACTTGTTGTAATATATCTTGTTATTGTTTTTTTAAAGAACAATTTCATCACATCTCTCAATTTTTAGCTTTAAAATTGCATTTGTAAGTGACAAATGCATCAAAAATAGTTTATACAACTGCTACTACTGACATAACTATGCATGTCAAAAATGTTTACTTGCTGTAATTTAATGATTCAGGATGCATTGGAAACAAACACTGTGCAGTATCTGAAACCTAATAGATATAGTTTGGTGTTTGATGTTATGTACTCTGCTAATTGCATATTGCAAAAAACAACAGCACATGAAAACAGAATGTGAACTTAAACTAAGGTATCAATAAACTACTGTAAGTTCATGGCACACAAACATAATGCATTCCAAATCAAAATAACGCACTTCAATTTCTTGTCTCATTAATCAAAAACATAGGACAGGTAGTAAAGTGTTAACTATTAGCAAGAACATGAATGCATCCAGATTAAGTTCTATGTAACATAAAACAGAAATTCAAGTAAATGATAAAGTTCTTGTTTCAAACCTTCAAATGCAACGATAAATGTCAAACCTTCAAATTTAGAATGCAGATAAACTGATTGATAGCAAATTAAATCTAGAATGCGACAACTCACGCAACTTCAAATGCTCATCATCTTCCACATCGGCTAGCATCAGTCTAAGCAAATAGCAATGGCAAATCAAACTCTAGCAGCGATAAATGTCAAGCGGCGGCGACTTTTTTCTGCTGTTACTCTCTATCCAAGTGCATGTTCGATTTGCGAGTAAAAGTGGTTATAGCATTGAATTTTTTGGTGGCTGAAGTTAGAGGGAAAATTGATTTTTTGGTAGTTGAGAATGATGCCCTAGTTTATGATTTTGGGATTTGGAATTTGGGTAGGAGCGAGGCTAAATTTGTTAGGCGGTAAGGAAGAGTTTGAGAGGAGGCAAGAGTTAGGGAGAATTTGATAATTAGGTTGCCGCCTAAATTTTAGATTAGCGCCAATTTTTCACACTTTTCCAGTCTAAATTTCACCGTTGGAGTCAATTTTTATATTCTTTTTACCACAACTACCTATAACAGTTGTAAAAGGTTCTTTTACAACCGACAATTACAGTTCTAAAAAACCTTTTACAACTGCTAAAAGCAGTAGTGAAAGACATTTTTACAATGGCGATAGGTAGTTGTAAAAAATTATTTTTGCCACTTTTACCTATTACAATTATTACAACTATTATTGGCAGTTGTAATAGACCTATTACAACTGCTTTTGGCAGATGTAAAGATGTAAAATGGTGGTTTTGTTGTTGTATTAAATATTATTTTTTAATCATTAATATTTATTATTACTTATTAACTTCAATTATTATTTATTAAACATTAATTCTCATTTATTAATTATTGGATGGTAATTAGTAATAGTTATTATTTCATTTTTCAAATTAATTATTATTTATTATTATTTAATAGTAATTATTATTTATTATTAATTTATTATTAGTTATTTAATTATTAATCATTATGTATATGTTATCGATTTTTAATTATTAAATATTTAATAGTAATTTTTAAAAACTAAATACTATTTATTATTTATTAATTATTAAGTATTAATTATTTAATAGTAATTATTAATTATTAATATAAATTATTATTAATTTTTTAAGGTTATGATTAAATATTCTTATTTATTAATTATTTAATAATTTTTATTATTTATTATTTATTAATTGTTAATGATTAAAATAATGATTATTGATATTAATTATTCATATTTTCAAATTAATTATTAATTACTATTATTTAATAGTAATTATTAATTATTAATAAAAAATATTCGTTGTTAATTATTAATTATTAAATATTATTATTTAATTATAATTATCCATTAATTATTACAATGGGCAAACGAAAAGGGTTGTAATATGCATCTATTACAACTTTCAAAAAAAAGAGTTGTTAAAATAGGCATCTATTACCATTGCCAAACGAAAAAGGTTGTAATAGGCATCTATTACAACTGTCAAAATTGAAAAGTTGTTAAAAATATGTATCTATTACAAATGGCAAAAAACCATTGTTGTAATAGGCATCTATTACAACTGGAAAAATAAAAGAGTTGTTGAAAATAAGTTTATTACAACTTTTTGAAAAAAAGAGTTGTAAAAAACCTTTATTACAACTGCCATTTTTTGGCAGTTGTAAAAATAGAGTTGTAATATGGTCTTTTTGTTGTAGTGTTATAAAGGAAACCCCTTTATGTTTTAAAGTCAAATTTATTTATTTAAGTAAACAATATTTGGAAGGAGACTTTTAAATAATGCTTTAAACTATTTTTCAAATTTGTTTAAAAGATGTTTTCAAAATGGAAGAGGGCATGCATTTCAACACCATCGTTGTAATAAATGTTTTTCGGAAAGGTGGGAAACATGGACTTTAACATTTGTTGTTATAGTAAATGCTATTCTGAAAGATGAAAAGAGGGTTTAGTTATAATACTTTGTACAAAAATAGTATATAGAATTTATGAAGTCTTATGCTTGATATTAAGTTTCGAAGTAGGGGAACTTCTGCCTATCCTGAAAGATAAGTATACCGTTGAGTCAAGGGCTGAGGGGTTATAATACCCAACTTAAACGACTTCTTGTTAACCAAACGATAGTTTAAGTTTGGAATCGAAGATTGATGTTAAGTATATGAAGTATTATTTTCATATACAAATTCAGTTATATATGGAAATTAAGTAGTCCTTTACTTGGCACTAAAAGCCAATGAGTAGATTGATCCTCAATCTGTGAGATCTAGAATCAAAGTGTTTTAACTAAGGAAGGGCTGAAGCAATCAGTGCCCTGACTTACCTGGCTTAGTTTCTAGGCGAGGGATAGTGAAGTCGAAATGTTGAAAACATGGAAAGTGTAGGAGATTTGATTTCTATAAATAATTATTTTGAAACTTATGGTGGTATGAAAAGTATTCTTTTTATTCTTAACACCAAATTCCAGGGTATGGAAACTCGTCTCTATCTATGAGAATTAAGAATGTACGTCAAGGTAAGCATAGTTTTCTAACTTGTCCAACTTTATTGTTAATCAAGGGATAACACAAGTTTGAAATCGAGAAGAAGCGGTAAGTATGTTTGGTCTAATTTCCATATGACCCATTTACTTACACCAAAGGAAAGTGGTTTGGATTTACAATAAATAATTTTTTTAAATGACATTTGTTTTTGGCTCATTAAATATGATTTTAGAAAGGAAAAATCTTTCTTAAGATTTGTGAATATACTTATATCATTGATATAAGTATATGGAGACATTCACTAAGTATTGAAAGTAAAATGTTTTATGAATATACTTATACAATTGAGATAGGTATACTTAACATTTTTAAGTATTGAAAGAGTAGAGAGGGTCTATGAATTTATATTTGTAGAAGGTATTTTTAGTACCTGTACTTATGAAGTGGTTTTAATTAATGAAAGGATTAATTAAAAATGCTTAGTGGTTACTTATGTGCTTAATCATGCTTGGTTTCCATATGAAATTAGATCTCTAAATGGATTATTTGCTTATTTGACAGTTAAATAACCGACTATCAAATGTTGGTCAGTTTTGAAAACTATCATTTGTTGGTTCAAAGAGATCGGGATCGAATAAGCAAGAGTTATCTGAAAATACTTCGAACCGGCATAAGCGTTTGAATTGGAGATATTTTGAAGATGATGGAATTAAAGGTAGAGTTATTTGAAGTGTAAGGGTTACTTGCTACTAATACTGAGGGCGATTTGAAAAGGATGTGATAGATGTAGTGCCTTCAGTTTGTTCATATCCTGAACAACTTGTATGGATGAATGCTGGTATTGCATTGTTGTTTGGAGGGCAGTGTTAGCATTCCAAGTCGGATTTGCGAAAAAGTAAAACGTAGCCTCAGGCCTCACACCTGGTAATGACTAGAACAGGGGATATGCTTCAAGGCTATGTGGTTCTCTACCAGTAGGGTGTGGTCATCACCCGATCTAGATCGATATTTATGGATTTATATATGCTAAGCGTCTGGTACGGTTGTAAGCTGCAAACGGGTAGATGGCATATTCGATACTATCCACAAAGTGGTAGGCCGGTCCTGATTTGCATAGAGTCAGCTAAGGTTGTTGGTACATTTTTCTAGAGGTATACCATGGTAGGCTGTACCCTAGTAGCCTTGTCATTAATGAAATCCATTCTCCAATATGTGCCTTTTTGGACTTAGTTGCATACCAAATATGCTGGAGTGTGAGATGCAAACATTTCAGCTATGGTTTAAGCTGATTTTAAACACTAGACATTATTATAATATCACTAGAGTTTCTCACGTTGGTTTACCAGACTGATTCGGATGCTATTTGCTTATAATACTCAGGTCAGACCTAAGTATATTTCCAGATTTAGCGATGAACGCTTAAAGCTTCAGGAGACGAGCTAGATGCCACCAAAACCAAACGTATTTTATTTTCCACTGTATTTCTTGCTTTGTATTATAACCGTTTGAAAGGATGGGCTATTATAACTGTATAGGCTGATGATGTGTTAGTTACTCTGATTTGTTGTATCTATATTAAAGTTTTATTTTGTAAATACATTCGGATATTACATATTACTCGTCACGGTATGTGATTCTATTCTGTCTTTTATTTTTTTTCACCCCAACAATTAGTCTTTACTGCACTCGGATGCTCGGCATGGGAATACCATGGATGTATTAGAGTCTACTTTCGAGGGTCGTAAAGACGGGTCGCTACATACATCATCAATCAGCATTGTACGCGGATCTACAATCAATGCGCTGTAAGGAGCCAAACTAGGGAGTCACGTACTATCCAACTTCAGGGACTTTCTACCTGATGCACTGATGCTCTTTTTATCAATGCCTTTCTGCACGACCTATTCCTTGTAGGGTAATCGGGATAGGTGTATATCTTCAACTTCTTCCATTATTATGGCTTATAATCAACTTATCCTTGCTTGCAATCACTCTATAGTCGGAATTTATAGGATTTGGCGTATAATATATTTAAGGCAAAATACAAATACATTCACTCAATATTTTCTAATTTTTTAGGATCGACTAACATAAGCTTTGATACCAAATGTAACAACCCGCACCTCAGTGGGCCTATATTTTCGCAAAAATCGAAAATCCAAGTCCACTAAAGTACGGATTGTTGGTTTGCTATCCTATAATTAAACAAGTAAATGCATATCAGAGCACTATCGAAATAACTCACAATAGAACAGTAAAGTATAATAAAATATATAGTTACTAACCAAGTTGACAATTCAAATATCTAGTGTCCTTGTCAGTGCCGAGCATGCATTAGGAAACGTGACCTTCCACTGTTCTCGCCGTGTACCAGTATTTGTCCCTTTAAGCTATCATGTGGGTTTTAATGAGGAGGGGGTCAGAACAACGTTCTGGTGACCAGTAAATTATACACTTTGTATATGACACTAGTTTGTGCCGATTGCCTTCCATTACATGTTATGCCTTTTATTATTTAATTAGTCATCTTGACTCCACGTCCGCTTACAATACGTCTCAAATACCCTTTGTGGATTATAGCTATGTACATATATGTATAAATAAGTACCACGGTCCCCTATTGAACAAAGTTACCATTCTTGTTAGTATCTTTTTATCAGCACCCCATCAGGATTCATCGCTCCCGCCGTATTACAATCTCGTCGCTGCACATAACGAGGGACTCCCATGGCGTCTAATGGATGTTTTTCAAATATTTTGATGTACTCTCTCACTTTAAGGATTTACTATTTGTCTACTTATTATTGTAGATTTAGCTCCATGGATTACCCCATTCATTTTGAAAGATCTCTTTATAGGTTAACTAGCCTTGCCCTAACAAAAAAACTAGAAAACCACTATGGTGGTGCATTATCCAACTTGGTCTACACTAGTAAGAGGTCTAGCCCGGTTAGGTGTAATCATGTCTTTCCCGTTGACCGCTAAGGACTGGTGACGTTCACATCCTATGACAGCCCTACTCCTTCTTTGGTACCAACTCATGCTATTATAGTGCCTGATCCCGCTCACTATCCAATTTAGATTGCCTATTGCAATCAAGGCAATACCCTTCATGGATCATATGATTAGATATGTCTCACATCGGTATAATATATACACAATTGCTAGTAGTCCCTTGCGGTGGGAAGACTTTTATGGTGTAACAGTACCGATCTTGCATTCCAACCCATTCTAATTATTATGTCATTCTTGTCCATTTAAGTTAATTATGTATACTAGTGTAATTCAGACACGACATAAATGCGTATTTGAGACTACACACATATATGCATGTTCATATATATTTCCATTCATTATTGTTTAACTATTATGCCTCTACTTTTTATTGTTAAAAATCTTTCTCTACTTCTGTACATGCTTACATCTTATCTAATTTACGGTCCACTTTCTTTTAAATATCTTTTCTTTACTTTCAATAATTGATGTTTAATAAATCTTACATAACTTACTTTTGATTTATTATAGTCATTTACTATCATTTTTTATCCATTTCTAATTTATTGATTTAACTGTCACTTATTATTTTCCTTCCGTCTAACATTATTGGATGAAATTTCCTATTTTCTTTTTAACTAATATCTATCTTTAATTGCCTGTTTAGACTTATTAAATCCCAATTTGTTAAATTACATATTTTTTTTACTATTTATTTTCTATGACACCTTAAATTATATACTTTAGGTTTTCCATTAAGATTATTGTCATTCCTACTTAAATTCCCTTAGTTAAACATAAGGCATCCTAATACATTGGAATTACTTTTTTTCCTAAGGGAAATTGTTAATAATGTAATTCTTTATAAATTACAGAAAAATGGACTTGTCTTATGTGTGAAATAATAATGAATTATCTTTTATTTTTCTATTGGAATAGACAGTACAAAATACGGTAATTTCATTATTTTGTATATCTCTTACTTTTTTGTTTACGTTCCTTGTTATTTCAAATACTACATTTTTATCTGTATTTTTGGATAATTTATAGAATTTCACATTGTTACACAATTCATGCCAATGTACTAAAATATTGTTTGATCCCAATTTAGTTTATAATTAATTCGTATTTCTGTTCAACAGTGTGTGTGCGCTTGTGTTTGCGTGCGCATGTGTGTATGGGCATATTATCCATAATCATTACGCGCAAATAGTTAAATATCCAAATCGTGATATATATCCAAGCATATATGAAATAGATCTACAATGATATAAATAAAATATTATTACAAAATATGTAATCTCTCACTCACCTCTTTTTAGCTCCGTTTCTCCAAATCTAGATCCATTCCATTTTTAGTTGACTTCTTCTTACTTTAAATCCAAAATATAAAAAAATTATACACTTATTAAAACTACAAATCTGGGAAAAGGATTGAATTAAATTTAGATTTGAGTTTAAGAACCATGATTTACCTTTATTTTTGCAATCTGAATCGATCACATTCTTCTCTTCTCTTATTCTCCGCTTTTCTTTACTTATATATGTAATAGTTTTATTACTTTTGTCATTTTGAGAAGAAGAGAAAATGGTAGAGTTTCAGTACGTAGTAAGTTTTCTAAATGTTATCCCGCCTTTTGGCAAGGCCAGGACACCAAGGAATTGGTTGGATTCCGAGTATCGCCTGTCATGGATATCGCTGAATTTTGTCCAAATCCGGATCAAGCTGCAATTGATAAGACACGACTGGGAAAGCATAGTGAACCAATGTTCCAAGTTTCAAGTCAATCCGAGTTCGTATGCTCAAGTTATGATGGATACAAGTTGGAGGGAAAAGCATGTTTTCGTACCCATCAATGATGTTCATTTCGTATCCATCAGGGAACGTCATTTCGTATCGATGGAAGAAGCCGTGTTTCGAATCCATCGAGTTCGTATCGATCGGTTTCGAGTCCATCAATAGTTAAATGCAGCTCGTATCGAGTGGCCAAGTGTCTTATTCATATCCATCAGAAAGCCTCAGTTCGTATCCATCCAGCCCATGTCCATCATCCGCTTCACATCGGCAAGCCCCCGTGACTTCGTAACGATCAGGTTGGCAACGTTCGAACCCATCGAATTCTCATCGATCAGGTTCGAGTCCATCAACAGATGACGTGTCTCGCAACCATCAGCCGATGTCTACTTTGTATCCATCGGGCCATTGTTCTTCGCATCCATCAAAAAACTTCGCTTCGAATCCATCCTCACTGGCTTATTCGAATCCATCGGGACAACTGGCTTAGGTGACGTGTCATCCCTCGAAAGATACAAGGCGAGATATGTGGAGTCGAACCAGTCAACACGGAGCAAAGACCGGATCGAAACGAAGCGCGCGCACGCCACATCGTCCCAGGAACACGTGCAGTCATCGACATGAAAAGGATCGAGTCGAAACCATGGAGACGAACCAAACAGCTTTCGAGAAATTACACTTCGTGTCGACCATATCTCGTGATCCACTGATCCAAATACAATGAAATTTTCACAGGAGTTCGCATACACACAAAAGAATGTCTCTGCAAAATTTCAGCTCGATTGGACATCATTTTGATCGATACGAAATGGATTCGTATCGATCGTAGATCGAGGTGAAACTTCCTGAGGTTGGTCGCGTGGGCCCCCTCACGTGCCAGACCAAGTCTCCAAAAGTTTGAACGAAATCTAAGCCTCCTACGCCTATAAATAGAGCCCCAGAGCATATAGAAAAGGGATCTTTTTTTCTCTCAAGCGCCCAGACTCTACCGGATTGGGATTTTCATCTTATTCCTACTGTTGAATTCGAATTCCAAACTGTAATTCACTGTTGTTCGCTGTAATTGCTTGTAATCATTGAAAGAGAATCAATAAGATCATCAAAACTTCATAGTGGACGTAGGCACTACGCTGAACCACTCTAAACTACTTGCCTTTGCATTTTACTTTCTTGTTTGTTGGAGTTTTTGTTAGATAATCTCTATTTTACATTTATATTCTTCATTTTATCTCTTCAAAAAACTCCCGAAGAGTGTTGTGCCCATTTTTGGTACAAACACTTTGGTGCTTTCACTGAGAGAACCAGTTTTTTCTCCTGCTCCTTGGATCTACCGTCGATACCGGATTGCATAAATCCAAGAGGAAGATCCAGATATCCGATCTGGAATCCTGCCATTCTATTCAGATTTGCGTAAAATCTAGGAAAGGACTCCACCACTGAAAATGGTTAGCACAAGAACTGCCGCTACCGCCGCTGATCAAGAAGGTCGGGATAGACAGAATCCTACACAGCAGCCTTCTTCCAATCAAGACAACACTGCTCACTCAGATCCATCAGGACCAGTTACCCGGCAAGAGTTCCAAATGTTGCTCCAGGAACTGACCCAAAGCCGGCAACAGTTGGCTGAACAGTTACGCGCCAATGTTGAATTGACCAACCAACTAAACCGCCAGAGCCATAGAAGGTCCAGGAGGGATGATGTTTCCCGCGCGTCTACTGAAAGTTCCGCTTCGTCTGAATATCACCACAGGTCTACCCGTCCCCGGTTAAAAGGGAGTCATGCACAAACCATTGGATATCAACCCGCCTTGACCGTTGGACAATTGAGGACAGGGCCGTCGACCAGCTTCTAGACAGGACCCTCGACACGAGGAGGCACTGCTCCACAGTATACCACGGACAACTGCACTACAACCGCCGCGGCAGAAACGAGGGTTGATACCTGAAATCTGTCAGAACCGAACAATTAACAGCGCGGACATACTCCTAAACCGTATGTCCCAGAAGATCCTGAGCTAAGGAGGCGAAATATGGACCGTCGATAGCGCCCGGTCCAAACTCGCACTGTGGAACCCGACCACACCTTAGCTCAGCATGCCCAGAATGTGCCACCGTCAGACATTTCGACAATGATACGTCAGATGATTCGCGAGAGTCAGGGGCTCACTAATGATGATTGGGGGATCTCCCGTAGTCATACCCCTTTCACAGACGAGATATTATACGCTGAACCCCCTCGGCGATTCAGAATGCCAACTCTCCCAATGTATGAAGGAAATAGTGACCCCAATCAACATATTTTGAAATATGAATGGTCAATGAGTGCTGCAAGGGCTGACGATGCAGTGAAGTGTCGAAGTTTCCCCATCTCTCTGGGGGGAATCGCGACAATGTGGTTTACACGCCTACCACCTAGATCTATTTCTTCGTTCGATCAACTGGCCAAGAGGTTTGTAGAACAGTTTCGTATGCATGTTGCTAGGCCTAAAGATGTTAATACCCTGTCCAGTGTCACTCGAGCTCATGGAGAGATGCTCAGGCATTACTTAGAAAGGTTCCACGCAGCGTGTGTTGAGATTAGTAATCCCAACGATAACTCAATCTTGATGGCTTTAACCAAGGGGATTTATCCCGATTCTGAGTTTGGAAATTGGCTAGCTGGAAAACCACCCGCATCGTTGGACCATTTCTACTCCAAAGCCGCCCAGTTCTTACGGCAAGAGGACGCGAAACAGTCTAGGAAGCAGGACGATGTGAGGCCCAGTATTGAGGGCTTACAGAGTAATGTAGCGGTTAAACAGTCCGGTGAGAGTTCCGGAAAAGTTCAATTGAATATACAGAACAAGCAAACCCAGCTGAGAGGAAACAATGGCCAGGATAAGAAAAGAGATCAGAACCGAGGCCCACGTCGTAGGGCTCAAATGTTTGACAATTACACGTCGTTGAATACGTCATTGGAAAACGTATACTTATAGACTTGCAACACTGTACAGTATAAGAAGCCTGCTCTGAAACCCTCATCGGAGAGGCAGGTTCAAACAGGGAAGTTCTGTAGATTCCATGAAAGCTACGGCCATAATACCAATGAGTGTCGACATTTGCAGGACCTCATCGAGAAGTTGATCAGAGAAAGGAAGTTAGATCAGTTTGTGCGGGCGCCGCAGTCTGGTGGAGCGGGCCCTTCGAATCAGAATCGTTCACAAAATCCGGAAAGACAAGAAGAACCCGTTCGTACGGGCGGGAGGTTGGTTATCAACACTATAAGTGGTGGCCCCCACCCAACAGACAGAAGCTGGGGGGAAATGCAGTCGTATGCTAGTTCTATCAGGCATGCAGACTTCGAATGTTGTAGTAATTGTGAAGACGGAACTCCGGTTAAACAACAAAAGATAATATCTGATGATATCGTGTTTAGGAGCTGAGACGCTGATAAGGTCGAAGCCCCTACAATCGACCCACTAGTCATATCTGCCCAGGTAGGTCTTGCTTGGATGAAGAGGATCCTGGTTGACAGTGGGAGCTTTGTGAATATCTTGCTTAAACGAGTTTACAACTTAATGAAAATGGAGGCAAAGGATTTGAAACCCTGCCTGTCCCGAATCCACGGTTTTAACGGGAGTGCCACGATACCCATTGGAGTAACTGAACTACCGGTTGAGTTGGGAGTTGGAGAACTCCGGAGAGTCCGGATGTTACAATTTGTTGTTTTAGAGATTGATTCACCTTATAATGCGTTTTATGGCCGACCGGCCCTAGCTGAGTTCAAGGCGGCCATCGCCCCATGGTGTTTGACTCTGAAGTTCCCCACCGATCGTGGGATTGGAGTCGTTCAAGGAGATCAGGCCACGGGGAGGGCTTGTTATGTTGCTGAGCTACGCGGGGCACAGCGTAAGGAGAAGGGGAAGGGCGTAGAGGAATCTTTCTGCGTCCGTTCTATTGATAATTGACAAGTGATGCCTGGGCCTTGGCCCGGGCACCACAAACAATTCCTGAAAGACCTTGACCCTAGGGACAATGAGGACAAAGATGAATCTAAGGAGAGTCAAGCTTCTCTGGCCGAACTGACTGTGGACGTCCCAATCAGTGAGGATGATGATTCGAGAATGCTAAAAGTTGGGTCTCAACTAAGCGAGCAGACACAACAGGAATTGGTTGAATTTCTCCAGGCAAATCTCGACGTTTTCGCCTGGACACACTCTGACATGTGCGGGATCTCGCCAAGCATTGCAAGTCACTCCCTAAATATAGATCCACGATATCTCCCGGTCAAGCAGAAGAGGCACGGTATGGATCCAGAGAGATCTGCCGCCCTTAAGGAGGAGGTCGATAAGTTACAATCGAACGGTTTTATTCGAGATGCCTTGTATCCAGAATGGGTGTCCAACCCCGTACTGGTTCGAAAGCCTAACGGGAAATGAAGAACTTGCGTCGATTACTCTGACTTAAACAAGGCTTGTCTGAAAGATAGTTTCCCACTTCCTCGAATTGACCAGCTCGTAGATTCGATAGCCGGACATGAATTACTATCTTTTATGGATGCTTATTCTGGCTACAATCAAATACCCATGCATTTGCCTGACCAAGAACATACCAGCTTCGTAACCGATCTGGGACTCTACTGTAACAAAGTCATGCCATTTGGTCTAAAGAACGCCGGAGCAACATACCAACGCTTGGTCAACCGGATGTTCGCCGATCAGATCGGGAAGCCATGGAGGTTTACATGGATGACATGCTGGTGAAGTCTCGATTCTCCACAGATCACGTCAGAGATTTAAATTCAATGTCCAACATTCTTCGAGAGTATGGAATGAAGCTTAATCCATTAAAGTGTCACTTTGGTGTCGCCTTTGGGAAATTCCTCGGGTTCATTGTCAACGCTCGAGGGATAGAAGTGAATCCCGAAAAGATCTAGGCAATAAGTAACCTGCAGACCCCAAGAACCATAAAACAAGTCAAGAGCCTCAACGGGAAGGTAGCAGCATTAAGCAGGTTCATCTCGAAGTCAACCGATAAATGCATTCCTTTCTTTGATCTGATCCGAAAGGGAAAGCGAAACTTTGAATGGACCACGGAGTGTGAAGGCGCATTCCGATCATTGGTTCAACATCTTTCCACACCACCGATCTTGTCAAAACTAGTTGACCACGAGCAGTTGTACCTCTACCTGGCAGTATCAGAGCATGCGATCAGTGCCGCTTTAGTTCGGGAGGAAGACAAAGTGCAAAAACCGGTCTACTATATTAGTAAGCGGCTTACAGGAGCTGAAAGAAATTACCCAAGACTGGAGAAACTGGCCTATTGCTTGGTCATTGCCTCAAGAAAGCTCCGCCCTTACTTCCAAGCTCATCCTCTTACTGTGTATACCGATCAGCCGTTACGACAGGTTCTCACGCGGCCTGAGACGTCTGGTAGGTTACTCAAGTGGAACATTGAACTAAGCCAGTTTGATATCACCTACGCTCCATGGAGAGCCATTCAAGGACAAGTCCTGGCAGATTTCATAGCTGAGTTTACCTTTCCAAAGGATTTGCCCGAAACCAGTGAATCTCCTGAATACGTATGGAAGTTGTATACCGACGGTGCATCAAACGACCGATGTTCGGGCGCCGGTGTTGTACTTGAAACTCCCGAAGGCCGATCTATATGTTATGCTTTGAAGTTCGATTTTCATGCAACTAATAACGAAGCTGAATATGAGGCACTCTTAACTGGACTAAAATTTGCCAGAGATTTGAGGATTATCGTTGTGGAAATTTATTGTGATTCACAATTAGTTGTGTGTCAAGTACGGGGAGAGTATCAAGCAAGAGATCGAAGGCTGGCTGCTTACTTGGCTCGGGTTCAGGAAGTACTGAATCAGTTTGATTATTATGCCATTTATTACATACCTCGAGAACGCAATCAAAAAGCCGATTCATTGGCGAAGTTAGCCAGCACAGGCGAAGCACGGCACATGGGACTTGTCCCCGTCGAAACTCTATCCTATCCAAGCATCGATCAAATAGAGACGAATTTCGTGTTTGAAACCGCTCCCAGTAGAGAATCGTGGATGACTCTGTATCGAGACTACATCGAAAATGGGACGTTGCCTGAGCATAGAAATGAGAGAAGACAAATTCTACGAAAAGCTTCACGGTTCGTCATTCAAAACGGAGTCATGTACAGAAGAGGTTATTCTGTTCCTCTCCTCTGATGTATCGCGCACGATGAAATCAAACGAGTGTTACATGACGTACACGAAGGAGCATGTGGCGATCACACCGGGGGGGCAAGCTCTCGCTAAGAAGGTACTCCGATATGGATACTACTGGCCGGCAGTGAACCGAGATGCAGCAAACTATGCCAGAAAGTGCGATAGGTGCCAGAAACACGCCCGAATTCCAAGAGCCCCGCCTACCGAGATAACTCAAATGGTTACTCCCTGGCCATTCGCGATGTGGGGCATCGATATCATCGGCGCTTTACCTCTGGCAAAAGGCGGTGCGAAATACGGCATCGTCACCGTTGACTACTTTACAAAGTGGGCTGAAGCCAAAGCCCTCGCAACCATTATTACAAAGAAAGTGATAAATTTCGTGGTTCGCAACATCATCTGTCGATTTGGACTCCCGCATACCATCATCACCGATAACGGAGCCCAATTCGAGAGTGCGGAATTCAAGAATTTCTGTCAACGGTTTCATATCCATAAAAAGTTCTCGGCTGTTGCGCATCCTCAAGCAAATGGTCAAGTTGAAGCTGTTAATAAAGTTATAAAATCCATCTTAAAGAAACGACTGGAAAAGGCCGGGGGAAAATGGGTTGATGAACTCCCTATGGCATTATGGGCCTATCGAACGACTCACAAAACCGCAACCGGACACACCCCGTTTTCCCTATCTTATGGCTCAGAGGCCGTTATTCCGGTCGAGGCGGAAGTGTTTTCCCATCGCGTGACTTACTACGATCCAAAAACGAACGCTATACTGCTGGCTGAATCTTTGGATCTACTGGATGAGAAACGGGAAGAGGCTGATTTGAGAGCAGCCGCATATCGAAGTCGGGTCGCCCAATTGTACAATACCAAGGTTCGACCTTTGAACTCGGCGACCTCATTCTCAAGAGAATCTATCCAGTTCCTTCACACATGAAACCAAACTGGGAAGGACCATATGTGATTACACGAAGACTCGGAGATGGCACATTCAAACTATCGACCATTGACGGTCTTGATTTGCCAAGGGCCTGGAACAGCGAGAGTCTCCGTCGCTATTACACATGACAAGCTTTATTTATTTCATTATATCTTTCCATTTAGCAACTTGTTTCTGCATTTTGAAATTTGAATTCTGTAATAAGGCAACTGACTTTGCCGCATTTTCTTATTTCAGCAATAAAATGCCATCTCTTCGAGCCAGAACTGTGATTCATTAAATACGATATACAAGATCACGACGCACGGAGAGCTAAATCCTATCACGCAATGGGACTTATTCAAATAGAGAGTGGCTGTGATATGACCGGCCACTCGCTAAGTGAAACCCGAGCTCGGGGGCAAGTCATTATACCAATGTTAAATAGGGTTGGCGCACAACAATCCTACATTCAACTCCGTATTCCCAGAGTGTGAAACGGAGTATACACATTCAACTCTGTATTCCCAGAGTGCGAAACGGAGTATAAACATTCAACTCCGTATTCCCAGAGCGCGAGATGGAGTATAAACATTCGACTCCGTACTCCCAGAGCGCGAGACGGAGTATAAACATTCGACTCCGTACTCCTAGAGTGCGAGACGGAGTATAAACATTCGACTCCGTATTCCCAGAGTGCGAAACGGAGTATAAACATTCAACTCCGTATTCCCAGAGTGCGAAACGGAGTATAAACATTCGACTCCGTATTCCCAGAGTGCGAAATGGAGTGTAGACATTCAACCCCGTATTCCCAAAGTGCGAAATGGAGTATAAACATTCGACCCCATATTCCCAGAGTGTGAAGCGGAATATAAACAGTCAAATCCGAACTCCTGGAGCGCGAGTCAGAGTGAGAACACTAACTCCAATTTCCCAGGACATGGGTTGGAGTACTAACGTCAATCTTAAGTTCCCAGGATGCGAGCAACAGCTTACGAAGTGACTTGTATCCCCAGAGTGTGGATAAAACGATTCATAAGGAAACAAGTGTAGTTCGACCGCTCGGTCCTCACTCAGTGCGATCACAAGCTGATCATCAAAACTTAACCCCAGAACTGGGGGCAGGTTCAAGTGTTAATCACTACCCGAAACTGTATGATGTTCAGCTCCGATTCAATCTCCGATCACAACTCAAGTCCGAGATTTCCAGACTTGGCAGACAAAACAAGCTATGCTTAAACGTTAAAATAATGCAAGTACATCGGACTGAAGTTCGAACACTGCAACATTTAAGCGTAAAAGGAATTTAAGTTGAAACAAGAAGACAAAATTTTATTTCAACTAATCAAAAGCAATGGTACATACACGAGCCTTTCCAAAAAATTCCTACTAGCAGAGGCCGAACCCGCATCTATAACACGGCCTGCAAAAAAAAGAAAGAGATAACAAAATTCCTGACTGCAAAGGGGAAACACATGCCTAAAAAAGTCTATCTAATCCTTCTTTTTCCTCAGCTTCTTCTTCTTTGAGGAGCTACTGGAGCCACCGGTGATCTTTCGTTTAGAGCCTTTCTCCTTAGGCGGGCACCCTTCGGATGAAGGCATGATGTCGACATCATCCTCCGAGCTGGAATCTATGGGGATGCTTCCTGCAGGAGGAGTTGGGGGAATGGAACCTACAGCCGGGGGCGGGACTGGCACACTAGTATCAACGAGCGTACCCCCGGGGGATACAATCATAAGGGGAGTAGGGCACTGCGCTACTACTCTGCCATCCGAACTGCCACCATGCGCAGCTGCCGCCATCTCGGCATTGATCTCGGCCAACATCATTGCCTCTCGTTGTTCTCTGGCCTCACTATGTGCCGTAGTGGTCTGAGTTGAAATATCAGAAGCAGACGAGAATCCGCCCAGGCCGAACGATAAGTCTGCAAAAGGATCACTCTGTCGGCCGAGGAGCTCGTTTATCATTTGTTCATCTAAGGAAAGTGAGCTCCCTTGAGTTAGCTCGACTGGCGCAACTATCACAACGGAGGTCGCCTCAGAGATGATGGCCTCCGGCACTTGGCATGATTCTTGGGCTACGAGAGGCGCCACTGGTGCAACTTCAGTCACTGATCAAAGAGATAGAAACATTTTGTTAGTATACACCTCTATACAAGTTCTTCAGTCCAAATATACAAGAAATTAGTTCAGAGTACCTTCCTCGGGTTGGCTCGAGGTTGTCTGAATGATTTCAGAAGGATGCTCCTTAATAGGAGATAGATGTGGTCGGTCTGGATCATATGCCGGTATAGGCTGGGAATCGATCATCGGAGTTAGCTCAGATTGAGATGACACGACGATCTCAGAACTTGTAATATGGTGCTCAGCACCAGAGCTTTCTCCAACTTCCTGAGACTGGGCACCAAGCCTCTCCTTCTCGTGAGAAATCATGGAGCCATAGAGAACTTTCTTCTCGTCATCATTGAGTATGCGGTTCTCCAGCTCGAATTCATTGATGGCTTCATCAGGGTGCCCAGATTTCTCCTCCTCAACCAGTAGGTTCCAAGCGTTATAGAGATGCGTTGGGTAATATCGAGCCATGTCAAACCTCGGTGCCTTAGCACGTTGGCATTGTAGGTGACAAGTAGCTCTTCTACCTCGGCCTCAATCCTGGCCTCCGCCTGTCGTACCTTCTCATCAACCCCAGCTTCAGCTTCACGGACTTTTTCCATAGCCGCTTCCTTCTCCTTCCGAAGCACCACCGCCTGATCACAGGCCTCCTACGCAGAGACATTAGCCGCATCCTTCTCCTTCGCCATTTCAGAAAACTTCGATTTTAGCTCATTAAGCTCCTTGAGAGCGGCGTCTCTTTCGGCAGTAATGGTGGTATTCCTGTGACCCATGTCCTCGATTGCGGTATAGTGTTCTTGTTTCATCCTGGTCATGGCCGAGTTTACCTCATCGACCTTTTTCAGAGCTTCCATTTCAGACTTACGGGAAGACTCGGCCTCAGTGTTGAGCACTTTCATGATTCGGTCTTTGTGACCCAGCTGCTTCTCCAGCTTTTCGATGATAACACCCCGATCGAATGCTACTTTGGATGCTTTCCTCGCGGCCCTTGCCCACTCCTTGTACTGAAAGAATATGTCCGCAACATAATCATGGATAGTGTTTTCAGCTGTTGGCGGTATTCTTTTCAGATGCGGAGGAAAGACATAACCATCAAAGCAGATGTCAGGAAATTTCTTCCTCATTTGTGCCAGTTTAAGTGCTCCTTCCCCGGTCGAATCAATCATGACCGGTGTAGTAGTTGAGGCGGTGGCTATTTCAGTCCCGCGCGGAGGATCGGACTTCGGAGCTTGAGAAGGTGGCTTAGGCCGTGAAGTTTCAGGAGGACGGGCAACTACTACCGTGGGCGGTGCGGAAGTCCTGGGAAGAGGAGAGCGAGATCGGGATCGGCGCACATATCCCCTGTCTCTGTCGGACCACTCCTGACCAGAGTGTCCTGAATCATAATCCCTCTCTCCCTCTCTTCTGCGTGGCTCATAGTAACGGCGCTTGTTGCGCAAACTGCCCAGCACAATGCCTCGTCCAGACATCATACCTGAAAAATAGAATACGGAAGATCAGTAACTGTTTGTGATATACTGTTTATTATTAGAAAACTGTGTTGTGCCGTGAAGAGTGTATGGATGTGTAAACCCCCGGACCAACCAGAAGTGTCGGCCGCGCTAGTAGGAAGAGGCTCGCTAACGTCGAAGGTATGCTGCAGTTCATCCAATTCAATGTCATGTTGTGCGGACGCGAGGTCCGGAATTGGAAGGTCAGCGAGCCCTTCGAACTGATTTTGGGCTTGCAGGGAGGGTGCCTCCGAGATTTAACTCCTGAAAGGGGGCGGTATAAAACCACAGACTTCCGCCTCCCAGATTTAGGCTGTTTAAAGGCCACCTCCTTGCCTTTTCTCTTTTCATCGAAATCCGGGGTTGCATCAGCGGGCCCGACCAACGGTTCCTCGTCGGTATGAGTTCTTTCGGAGTCGAGTTCCTCGATTACTACGACTTTGGGTTTCTTCCGCTTGACTTTTTCTCTGGAGACAGTCTTTAGTGTGCCATCAAGCCTTATGCTCTGCCTCCGCCCAATCAGCCTGAGAATTCTGAGATTCCGGTCCGTCAACAGCAATTCAATATTCCTTTCTTCACCTTGAATTTCCTGAAGAACCCAGACAATCTGTTTATAGTAACCGCCTTCAGGTCACTGGATTATTGCTGAAAGAAAAGAAAAAAGCAAATATGAGTTCGATTTCATTCATGTGTTGCCTTGACAACTACTTGGGAAAGAGACGATACTCACGTCTAAACAGCCATCTTCTGGCGAATCCTGGAGGACAGCGGACATAGAACCACTCCGACTTGAAGTAGCTCAGTCTAGTCCACGACCCCGTGACCACTTGGCAGTTCCTTACAGACTCCAAGAATGTGAAAGATGGATTGTCGGTTCGACTTTTGAAGTTGAACAAATATCTTATATCGGTCATGCGAGGAGGTCGATGTAGGTACTCCATAAATTCAATGAACAGGCTATTGAGTGAAGCATATCCATTCGAGTGAAGCTGAGATGGGGCGATCCCCAGATAAGCCAGCACTTCTCTTATATAGTCGTTAAACGGAAGAAGTGTCCCGGCTGCACACGCATGACGGTTAAATGCAGTGTATCCCTCTGGGGGATTATGCGGTCTGTCATCTGGTCCCGGCAATATTACGTCATCCAACGATAGACCATGCCTTAAGCATATTCTCCCTAGCATATCTTCGGAAATATTGGACGGGACAGAATCAGGTGGACTATTGATGAGGGACGCGTCAGGCAACTCGTACGGAGCTGGACCAATAACTTCGGCCTCAATATCCGGAATCTCGAGTTTGGAAGGGGTCAGATTCTGAGTTTCTTGCTGCTGCGAACTTGATGGTTCCATAACTAGCTAACTCACGAGAAACCATCATTAGACGATAAAAAGCCCATGCATTCCCCAGTGTAAAGTGTATGAATGAGTTGTGCAGTGCAAGTGTTGTGCATGATTTGAGCAAATTCTGCAGAATTAAAGAAAATATGCAAAAGACGAAACTTTGAAAGTCAGACCAGAAATGACCGTCATTGCTGACCGTCACAACCGCGCCATCCAGATACTAACGATCGATTCAAGTTAAATTTCATCATACTTCTATTTTTTGTTAGATAGCAGTTCCATCGACGAGCTTCGAAAGTCAGTCAAATATGTAGTTCTGTGACCAAGTTCAATTATGCAAGGCAGAAGCTCGTCGGAGTCAAGTGTTCAAGTATTCAAAATTTCTCTAAGTTCGTTAAAATTTAGGTTAAGAATCAATCGCTGCACTTTGTTTTTGTATCGAGTCAGGGGGATCACGCTGTTCAGCCTGGCCGCGTTCGAATCGATACATTCGTATCGATCGTCTTGGAATAGAAATGCTTCGTATCGATCAGGCTGGAGTGAGAGTGCTTCATATCGATCAGGTTCGAATCGATACATGTCGTATCGATCAAAGGCAAGCCAATTCGCATCGATCAGGTTCGCCGATTTCGCATCGATTTGAAAACAATGGCTTCACATCCATCGCCGCTCTCGTCTACACACCGATACGAACGTATGTCGTCCAGATCGATTCGAATACTCCCAGTTCAAATCGATACAAGATGAGGTTAGAGTGATTTCCTCCGTCTCTCCTTCTTCCCCTAAGGATCTCAACTCCATGGCCACGCTCCGTCTCCCAATCTTGTCTTCCATCGTCCAGATCTCAAATTCGTCAAAACTGGTCGTAGAAGCACAGAGAATGACGGGGATCTCGAGTTTCGTCATTATTAACAAGATTCTATCCACTAATACCTGATTTTAGCAATTACACTCAGAGGATCGAAGGTTTGGTTCGATTCGAAAACAAGCAGTTATATCTCTCAGTCTCTCGATGCGAAGGTAGAAAAAGAGAACAGAGAGCAACAATAAAAATAGAAGGTAAAAAAGTGAAAAATGACAGAGTTCCAAGTATTTATATAAAGCCTAGGGTAGGACCGGGTCGATTCGTCTCCCAGTCAACCTGACCGGTCGCAACCAGTCAAGCAACGTATCGAAACGGACGCTCGTTTCGAATCCACCAGACTTCATCGATTCGAAGCGCACAGGGAAGCCACCTGAAATCGATGGACTCCATCGATTCAAAGCATCCACTTTATGAGCCATCGATTCACAACAGAGTAGGTCTATCGATACGAACACGGTTTTCGTATTTATCAGAATCCGTCAATAAGAATAATTGTTTGTATCCATCAGTTCAGCCCGCATCGATACGAAAAAATACTTTCCAACTTTTTGCATCGATTCGTGAAGAGGATCGATACAAGAGGATAGTCAGAGAAGGCCATCACATATTGTTTCAACTCGAATCTCAAATTGGTTCAAGAGAGGACCAATGCGAAATTCAATAACGAACTAAACTAACAACGATCCACGAACTTGCAACTTTTCAAAGCACGTCATGTTTTCACAAGACGTACTTTGGGGGGCAAATGTTATCCCGCCTTTTCGCAAGGCCAGGACACCAAGGAATTGGTTGGATTCCGAGTATCGCCTATCATGGATATCGCTGAATTTTGTCCAAATCCGGATCAAGATGCAATTGATAAGACACGACTGGGAAAGTAGAGTGAACCAACGTTCCAAGTTTCAAGTCAATCCGAGTTCGTATGCTCAAGTTATGATGGATACAAGTTGGAGGGAAAAGCATGTTTTCGTACCCATCAATGATGTTCATTTCGTATCCATCAGGGAACGTCATTTCGTATCGATGGAAGAAGCCGTGTTTCGAATCCATCGAGTTCGTATCGATCGGTTTCGAGTCCATCGATAGTTAAATGCAGCTCGTATCGAGTGGCCAAGTGTCTTATTCGTATCCATCAGAAAGCCTCAGTTCGTATCCATCCAGCCCATGTCCATCATCCGCTTCACATCGGCAAGCCCCCGTGACTTCGTAACGATCAGGTTGGCAACGTTCGAACCCATCGAATTCGCATCGATCAGGTTCGAGTCCATCAACAGATGACGTGTCTCGCAACCATCAGCCGATGTCTACTTCGTATCCATCGGGCCACTGTTCTTCGCATCCATCAAAAAACTTCGCTTCGAATCCATGCTCACTGGCTTATTCGAATCCATCGGGTCAACTGGCTTAGGTGACGTGTCATCCCTCGAAGGATACAAGGCGAGATATGTGGAGTCGAACCAGTCAAGACGGAGCAAAGACCGGATCGAAACGAAGCGCGCGCGCCACATCGTCCCAGGAACACGTGCAGTCATCGACACGAAAAGGATCGAGTCGAAACCATGGAGACGAACCAAACAGCTTTTGAGAAATTACACTTCGTGTCGACCATATCTCGTGATCCACTGATCCAAATACAATGAAATTTTCACAGGAGTTCGCATACACACAAAAGAATGTCTCTGCAAAATTTCAGCTCGATTGGACATCATTTTGATCGATACGAAATGGATTCGTATCGATCGTAGATCGAGGCAAAACTTCCTGAGGTTGGTCGCGTATGCCCCCTCACGTGCCAGACCGAGTCTCCAATAGTTTGAACGAAATCTAAGCCTCCTACGCCTATAAATAGAGCCCAGAGCATACAGAAAAGGGATCTTTTTTTCTCTCAAGTGCCCAGACTCTGCCGGATTGGGATTTGCATCTTATTCCTACTATTGAATTCGAATTCCAAACTGTAATTCACTGTTGTTCGTTGTAATTGCTTGTAATCATTGAAAGAGAATCAGTAAATCATCAAAACTTCATAGTGGACGTAGGCACTACGCCGAACCACTCTAAACTGCTTGTCTTTGCATTTTACGTTCTTGTTTGTTGGAGTTTTTGTTAGATAATCTCTATTTTACATTTATATTCTTCATTTTATCTCTTCAAACAACTCCCGAAGAGTGTTGTGCCCATTTTTGGTACAAACACTAAATAAACAAGGGTTATGTTAGTTGTTAATTTATAAGGGTTACAGATTAATTTGGAGCATTAGATTTAGTCTAGAAAATCTTCAGATCCATTTTGAACGCACACTGCTAACTTGGCTGCAAAGAAAAATAATTGAATCAATCAACGCCGTTCGACTACACCCCCATTCACAAATTTTTATAAGCCAACGGTCGACCGTTCGTGGCCTTGGGGCAACCACTACCAATTGACCAAGGTGCGTATTGGGTCAACCGCAGCGTTTGTTTTATAGTGATTAATTAGCGTGCACGATTTGTTAAGTATACTACTTGATTTCTTTATGTTCACTCCTTGTTTAACTAACCGTGATAATTTATTTCCCATAATGTTTATTTTCCTCAGATTTCATATAACGTTCACATTCCTTAATGTGTAAGCTTCCATTAACATTATTAATTAATCGTTTAATCTATTTTTATTATAATAATTACTTATATAATTACTTCCAATTCAAAATTTTCAAACGTTAATAACTTTTTCTTTTGAACTCCGATCGGAAAACTTTATATATGAATATTGATCGGAAAATCACTACGAACCCAATAGTACAAGTTTCATAGCCAAATTCAAATATTTGTAAAATTCTATTTTTCGTGTTATCATTTATTCATTAATTTCTTCTAAATTAATTGTCGTAAAATTACGAGATGTTACAAAATAGCATTTATCTTAGCCGGACAACTCTATCTACTGCCCGGAGCAAATTTTTGACCGTAATTGCACCATCTCGTTCGTTCATCACATATTTAAATAGCTATAAATGCATCAAGGCATGCATTTGAGTGAGGGTTTAACATCTCAAATTCTCAAGCATTTATTTTTCTTGTTATTGTCTCTTATAATCTAAAACTGTTGCAAGAAAGTAAAGTAAAAAGAAAATTCTCGTAGTGGAGATCAACTTTCATCGAACCACTCTAAATCGTGCCTTTTACATACCACACTTTATTTTCATCATTTACATTTCTAAACCAAGTTATTAGTGTATAACCTTCACTAATTGCCATTCCCGACTATAATTCCAAGCTTGGCAAAAATTTAGTCAACAAAATTCATTCAATATTAGCAAGTTAGTATTAAATGATTTTGATCATTCAATGTTTAGTAAATGAACTTTGAATATAAAAATTATGATTTGCGTCTAATTTGTTAAAACGAATTTAATTTAAATTTAAATAAATGTATAAATTTTTATTGCCCTATGATTAATTTTAACGATGTGTGGTTACAAGAATTTAAATTTACTCAGAAAATGCAACGTTAATATTATGAACAACATTTCTGGACAGAAATGCAATTTCAAAATGAAAATGTTAGCTTTTAATTGAAAATAGTAATAAAAATTAAGAAAATGAAAATTTTAAATAACTATATTTTATATAAATATTACAAAATTTCATATATAAATACTTATGAATTTCTAAAATATCAACTTCTTATTTTTCATGGATGTTTCCGTATATTTTCAGATTTCCTGAATTATCTGCATTTTGGTTTCCAAGTACAGATATTTCCGAGAGGCGGAAACAGATATGCGCTTACGGATATCCACAGATAGCAGATATTGATTCAAATGCAAATTTTTGTTTTTGGATACGGATTCAGATAAAGTAGTATCAGCATCCATTTGCATTCGTTGACAACCCCAAGGTATATGTGCAATGGTATCCACTTTTATGACATTCTTATACAAACAAAATACTAATGTTAGAGATCCATGGGTTTTTCCTTCCATAGGCTAGTTTAAACGTAGTTCTATGATTAACCTTAAATGACAATAAATCCAAAAATGTCATGTACAATAACTAGTTATTTTCTTGTATAATCAACCAATTAAATTCAAGACAATTCCGGTATATGGTTTATTTTGTAATAGCAACTTTAATAAACATTTCATCATTAGCCGCTAGTTTAAATAAATGTCGAATTATATAGTGTATTTAAATAAAAAAACTAAACTTACATTATTTTCGATACGAATGAAACGTGCACTTGTTCATGGAGAATACACCAAAATTTACCAAATCATTATCCGCTTCTATGTTCGATTAAACATGCACCATAAGAAAGGCTGGCTATAGCGGTAGCCTTTTGCGTTGGCTAGCAATGGCTAAAATAAGCAGTGGTCACTAACCGTCGCAAACCGATGCAAGCTCTATATATACAACTCGACCCGCGAATTGGAAATCATTCCACTTTCCCACCAAAACCTAAATAAAACGACGATGAATTTTTGCCCCCCGTCAGCCGCCGCAAGCCGCCTCCAGCTTCCTCGACCGTCTAAACCCTCCAAAGTTCACCGATACCTCATTTCTCTCCAATTTCAGCTTAATCTAGATATGATTAAAACTCTAATTTCAAAAATTGGTTGATTATGGTTTAGAAATTGTTGATTATTCCATATTAGTTGATGATAATAATGTATTAGTTGATTTCAGGATATAATTAAAAGCCTAATTTTGAAAATTAGTTGTTTATGGTTTTGAAATGAATGATTATTACGTATTAGTTGATGATAATAGTGTATTAATTGATTTAGGGATATTAATTAGTGGTTTAATTATTTAATTTGTAATTAAAAATTAAAGTTGATTTAAAATCTAACATTTAGTGTATATTATCGATTAATGTGCTTATTGATAAGTTTGCATGAATGTTTGTTATAGTTTAGAACAATGTTTGTTATAGTTCACATGAAAATTAGTGTATAATTATTGATTAATATGCTGTCAGATTGGTACGGTTAAACATAAATAATATTTTTTAATTAATTAGTGTGTGTTAATTATTAGTGTTAGTGGTTAGTATAAAATAAATTTATTTTAATTTATTATGTGCAAACTTCAAATTTTAGTTCACAAAATCGATAAATTGAAATTTTAAATAGTTAGCAAAATTGTAAAATATGTTTTAAAAATTCAAATTTAGTTAATTAAATATTTAAATAGCTGAATGAATTATAAAATTAAGAAATGAAGTGAAGTGAAATAATAAAATATTAAATAATAAATTTTATTTTGAAATAATAAATCTATTTTGAAACAAATATTCTATTAAAATCGACACTAGCCTTTTGTGTCAGCCGCGACGGCAAGAATAAGCGGCCAACGCTAGCCATTGCTAGTCGATGCAGATCTGTATACACATATCAAAAACCAGCGAACCTGAAAACTTCTCATTCTTTCGCACCAAAAAGTAAGGTTGATTTAAAATCCAAAAATTAGTGTATAATTATTGATTAATATGCTTTTTGATAAATATACGCGAATGTTTAATATAGTTTAAAACATTGTTTGTTATAATTTGTGCAAAAATTAGTGTATAATTATAAATTAATATGCTGCTAGATAGTTAAAATATGTGCAAAAATTAGTGTATAATTATTGATTAAAATTAGTGCAAGCTTCAAAGTTTAGTTTACAAATTCGGTTCAAAATTTAAATAGTTAAATGATTTGTAAAATATGTTTTAAAATTTCTGTAATGACCACGGATTTTATATATATTTAAATTGATAATTAATTTAGTTTTTGAATAAATATTGTGAAATTAATCGATAAATTGATGCGAGTTTCCCCGAGTTCAAATAAATTCTATGTTAAATCATTTAAAATTTAAATATTGTATATATATGTATATATGTGAATATATATGTATATGGGCATATATGAGTAAATTTGAATTTATATATATATATACATTGAATTTGAATTTAAATCTTAAAAATAAATATAACAATATAGACTTTGGACACAAGACTAAAAAGAAATATAAGACAGTTGATATAGAAGCAAAAAATTAATAAAAATAATTTAAGTTAGAAATACATGTTTAGTTTGGAAATAGAAATAAATATGAGAAGTAAAATATAATACAAACAAAAGTACTAACAACATAAATAAGAAATGTATACAAGATAAATTAGTAAGTAAGACAAGATTATATATATATGAGTATACTCACCCAGATCAAGTTGTACATGAAATAAAACAAATTACAAATATCTAAGAACAAATAAATTGGATAAATATGTAGGCTGGTAAAACAAACAAGAATGAAACAAGTAAACAAGAAAATGGATAAGTATTAGCTTATGAAATAAGCCACCATATTATCATATCAACCGACCAAATATAAAAAAATCTATGTACAAAATCAAATAAGATAAGTGTAATTGTACAAGGCAATTAATGAAGCCATCACGTTCAGTTATATCAGCCACCAAAACAAAGAAAAAAATCTCTGGTATTTGTACAAAGGTAATATAATAACCTGTACAAAATAATATCATCACCCAGTAAACTTCTTTCCTATATATCAATTCGTCCATCAAGAGAACTGAGTAGAAAACTAAAGTAATATCATCTCATATTCAAGCAAACATCAACTTAAAAACATCTCAGTAAAGAATCAAACAATTCATCAAAAATATGAGATCAAGTAAAGACTTTCAGCTATCAAGTTCAACCCAGGATTTTTTACTTAGCAAATTTTAAAAAGACTACAACTTCAAGCTGAAACTTCTGGAAATCAAAATGTTTAAGGTGAGTGACAGTTAGTTTTTAGCTTGAATATATGTTGTAATGGCTCTGTGTGTGTATGCTTGTATCAGTGCATTTCTCTCTATTTAGTTCCATAGTATCCAAACAACCAAGAAAATTTAATTTCTTGTTTTCTAATCCATATCAGGCTTTGCTTCCAAAACAAAATAGTTGTGTTTAAGCATAAGTTACAGTTTAAAAATAGTTTCGTGAAACAAAAATGCATATTGGATGAAAAATCAATTTTTTTACAGTGAAAACTTTGTTTTCTGGAAATTTCGAGTTTCATAAACCATTGATTCAAGAACATGAATCGAATCCCTAAACCAAACTATGATTTTTAAAACTAAAATGAAGTTTTTTAGTTGCATGGTTTAAGAGCAGTTCGATGATGAATGAAAGTTGGTTTTTGGGCAAGTTTAGTTAATCGGAGGCAATATCGTGGTCGGGGTTTCTACTGGAGATGGATGAGCCTACGGTAGTGGTAGGAAAAATGGTTGGAGGTTCCAACGATGGCGGTGGCGACAGCGGCGTGGGATTTTATTTCTAAACCTAGTTTTAGGTGTGATTGATATTTCGATTCGTGCGTCATCAATAGGTGATCGAGTTCGACGTGGTTTGGGGGGTTGGTGGAGTAGGTGTTGAGGAGTGGATGGCCAAAGTTTCGTGATTTCTGGTGATCGGAGGAGGGAGTACGAGATGATCTTGGTAGCTCAGTTTTGTTCCAAGATTGGGTCGTGTAGCCAAATCGTGGGTTCGTCGTCGATTCATGTTGCTGGGTGGTTTGAAGGGTCGAGTAGATGATCGTCGACTGGTCGATGGACGTAGCATCGACCAGAGGTGATCGAAGCAGTTGTGTACGTGCACGATATGTCACGAGTATCAGTAGCTTGAGATGTTTGGGAAGACGACATAGCCTCGGGGTTGAACTCGAAGTGAATGAAGACTTGTCTCGGAGTTGGTACTCGAGTAGTTTGTGGGTGATAAGCCTACAGTATTTAAACTAAAATAAATCTAAGTTTTTTTGAAAATGGGAAGAGCTGAATTTTTCACGAAGTTGTACTCGAGATTCTGGATGTTGGACTCGAAGCAGAGGCTGGTGAGGCTCAGGTACTATAATTTCCAGTTATTTTTAAAATCTTTAACAATCTAAGTTAAATTGATTTATAAATTTACTCTCTATCGAATAATTATTGTTGTGAAGCTAAAATGTGTCGTTAAAGGTTTAATTAATTTATGATTTGGATTAATTAAATAAGTAATTAGAGGTCTAAATTAATTAATTAAGGTTTAAAGATTAATTAATTAAGGAATAATTAATTTGTAAATTAAGGATTATTAATTAAATATTAATTAATAATTTAAGTTGATTAATCAAGTGATTAATTTTTCATAATTAATTAATTTAATAACGATCATTTATGGAATCATTTAGGTGTAATTACTGAATGGAAGTAATTAAGGAATTAATTATTCAATGTAATTAATTGAGTTTAATTGAATTTGTTCAAGTTAATTACTTAAGTTTAAATTAATTTAGAATAATCACTTGATGATTTGGAAAGTAAAATTACTTAGGGAAGTAATTAATAAATGATTACTGGATGTAATTAATTGAATGATGATTAGTAACTTGAGTATAATTATTTGTTAGTAATCAAAGGGTTAGTTAATGAATGTGATTAATTAAGATTTATTAAATAATTAGAAGTTAATTGATTCATTATTTAAGGATGATTAGTTAATAATTAAAGATTAACTAATGAATGATGAAAGGGAAATTTATTTCAGATAATTTGAAATTAACTCATGATAATTAACCCGGACTAATGATTATTCATAAGTAATACATCTGATTTAAATTAATCAATTGATTAATAAATTTTACTTATGAATGTTTGGATTGTATTGAATGGGTGAATTGTTTTGTCATCCCTACTATGTGATGCTTTATGATATATCCTGATTTGTGTTGTGATCTGTAATGTAATTTATTTATAATGCATTTATATTATCTATCTGTGATTCTGTGTATATAGATAAGCATTATAGAATTATATCGCTTATCGATATTGTTGTGATTGTATCTGTAATGACCGATGATGTTGCACTATTGTGTGAGAAACCCCTGGACTACACCATACACACACAAATATGGATTTCACGAGGAAATCGGTTAAGTCACCGATTTTTGACGATTGTAAGATTGAATTCTTGAATCCAAAATAGTTTTGGAATTCGAATTTAGAGCTTTGTAAATGAGTTTCAAATAACTTAATAAAATTGGAAATCTAAATGATTTGATTTAAATTTGAATTTAATATTTGAAATTGAATTCAACGATTTGGAAATTATGGTCTAAAAAGACCATACCAGTTATAAATATGTTTTATATGGATTTTAACCATTTAAAAGTATGGTTTTGGAAATTTAAGAAATTTTATCCAAGTTTTATATTTGAATGGTTTTAACTTATGTAAATTGTAATTAGTTTTCAGAAATGAAAACTATTTGTTTTCAAATAATAGAAGCTTTCATATAAGGAATGAATTTCCAATTTGTGTCAAGAGAATTTCAAATTGAAAGGAAAATGGTTTCCCGAGTTATGAATAAATCTCTGTGAAAGATTGTTGAACTTTGTTTTGAAATTGAAAAGGTGTACCTTTTGTATAAAAGGTCGAAATGGAATTGTTTTGAAAGCTATCAATTAAATCTTGATTTAAAGATTTAATGAGTTAATCCAATTGAAATGGAAATTGATTTGGGAAAATCTATGAATAGATCTTTGTGAAACTGGGTGAACTTTGTGAGATGAATCTTTTTGTGTAAAAGATTAAAATGGTAATTTGTTTACACCATTCGAAAGAAAAGTATTGTATAATAAGTTGTGACTTAACTGAAATCCCAATATCCATATGTTTTAAAATATTGCGCTCACAATTCGGTTTAGGCGGGAGAGGACTTTGTGTCATATAACCCATTCCGAATAGTGATACAACGTATATGGATTGCATTTGAAGACCGGTGGTGAAGACTGGGTATTTTCGAAAACGAAAGGATAACCCATCGATTGTCTCTGCACTGAGTCGCGCCGGTATAGAGATTTCCTAAGTGATGGGAAGTCCGATCGAGATTGTGAATACCCAGATTGCAAGGGCTTCTTTGGAAGTGCCTTCGGTTCTGTTCGAACTCGAAACAGACTTGTATGGTTGTATGTCTGACATTACACTTTGAGATATAAAGCTGATTTCTTTCAAATACATTTCTGTTTGGTGTCGGAGATTTATTCTCTTAGCTTAACACCCTTCTCTGAGACGTACGAGCTCAGAGGTTATGTAGTTGAAGGTTATCAGTGATATACTCCCAATTTGGTAGTGTGGCATGCTAAGTGTTGCTGTGTGTTGCTGATCATTTGTTGATCAAAACATGACTTTCGTGTAAAGCGTAGCTTTGTGGACGAGACCTCATCGAGCCTCACTGAACGGTAATGGTCGAAACAAGAAAGTGCGGCAAGGTTTCAGGGGTAGCTCCCCTAGGGTATGTCCATTCCTTCTGGAAAAAGGTGGTATCATGGTATGGAGCCCAGATATTTACCTGTGTGATTGCTCCAATCTCATTTACTGTGTGATTGTTGCTTTGTGATCGAGAGCTCTCGGATAAAGGTCGCAAACGACCGGGGGTGGCATATCTCAGGTTTACTACCCGGGAAGGGGGTAACCGGCCTTGTTTTGGCAGAGAGCAGTAGTCTCTTGAGGCGTCCCTCCAGAGGCGTTCCTACGTGGCATAGGAAGTTCCTTAGCCTGACCATTTGTTGGAAAATCCAAAGAAACAATACGAGCCTTGTACGGTTTTAATTGTAGAACCTGCCATTTAAAATGGCAGCTATAGCAGGCATAATATAATGGTACCTATGCTGGCTAAGATTAATATTATATTTTCGAAAGGATTTTCACACTATGCACTAGTAATAATATCAAAAGGGTTTTGCGTAGTAAGCATGTTTGACTATCATTAGGACAAATCTCCCCCATGTGTGTGATTGCATTATGTGTGTGCCGGGACTGGAGTCCTTATGGTAGTTTCATTTTGTAAAAAGCATTGCGGATTTCAATGTTGAAATTATTTTGTTCTTGTTTTAAAGATAAACTATTTTTGTTACTCACACCAGTCCCATGACTGACTCGGAGTTTATTGTTCCCTTCCTAAACTCTAGGTGCCCACAATTTTCCACACGGGCAGTCTAGAGTTGGGTTTTTCATATAATCAGGTTTAGTAGATTATCAGGAGCTAGTTCAGTTTTTGGAGTTCACAAAGATGACTGACCTTGCTTATCTTTGTGCATCATGATGGTGGTTCGAGCTGGATGTTGGAGTTGTTGGATTCATTCTCTTTTTCAGATCATTTGGAGTTATCACTTCTGTTGTTTCCACTGTAACATCATTTGTCTCTGATATTGTTGTATCATATTGATATCATTGTTGTATATCATTCTGGATATTGTATTCGTTGGAGTTGTATATGATATCATTCATTTCTTTCTTCCGCTGTGTTGTTATACTTACTGTGTTATAAGCTCTGGCATGACTCGAATTTCAATGATTGAATCTGCGGCATTCGAGTACAAGTGAAGTACGGGTGTCGATTTTCGAACGCTGAAATTTGGATCGTGACAATTTGGTATCAGAGCTAAGGTTAAACTTTAGCTCAGGAGTATAACACATTAAGTAGCTCATTAGAGATAGGGTGAAGTATACCCTAGAATGAGTTTCCCTAAGATATTTGTCTGTATGCCTCAGTAAATTCTCTTACTATCCACTGATAGTAAGTATGAGTGCAAGAAGAGGATGAGATAGGGGACAGGGGAATACGACTATAAATGGTCAATACCCTGTAACAATAAGGAAACAATCTTTTCCCTATCAATCTCTTTTGTTCAGCATTTCTTTTCAATTCTTCGATGGTTTCTGGTAGATCCAGGAAGAAGATTCGATATATTAAAATGGGACATAAACTCCAAATAGGTCACAATTGTTTGTTTGGATTAATTGCTTGCATTGGTTGCTATGGTTGATAGGTATACTTTAATTCTTAACTAAAATTTTGAAATTGTATCCATATATCTGTCTACCTTTGGATCCCAATATATTCTACGAATGGTTAGTTATCCCTTCGAACTAACCGACGCCCCTGCATTTTTCATAGATCTGGATAACCCGAGTATCTTGTGGAAAAAAAATTACAAAGATTCGTTCTCGTGTCTATTATTGATATTCTGATTTGGTAAGCCAAATGCAGAATAGATGTTCAGTTAATTTGATGAAACATTTTTCATCTATCTTTATGTCTCCATGGCAAATTTCGAGGACGAAATTCTTTTAAGGGGGGAAGGTTGTTACGACCCCGGATTTTATATATATTTAAATTGATAATTAATTTAGTTTTTGAATAAATATTGTGAAATTAATCGATAAATTGATGCGAGTTTCCCCGAGTTCAAATAAATTCTATGTTAAATCATTTAAAATTTAAATATTGTATATATATGTATATATGTGAATATATATGTATATGGGCATATATGAGTAAATTTGAATTTATATATATATATACATTGAATTTGAATTTAAATCTTAAAAATAAATATAACAATATAGACTTTGGACACAAGAATAAAAAGAAATATAAGACAATTGATATACAAGAAAAAAATTAATAATAATAATTTAAGTTAGAAATACCTGTTTAGTTTGGAAATAGAAATAAATATGAGAAGTAAAATATAGTAAAAACAAAAGTACTAACAACATAAATAAGAAATGTATACAAGATAAATTAGTAAGTAAGACAAGATTATATATATATGAGTATACTCATCCAGATCAAGTTGTACATGAAATAAAACAAATTACAAATATCTAAGAACAAATAAATTAGATAAATATGTAGGCTGGTAAAACAAACAAGAATGAAACAAGTAAACAAGAAAATGGATAAGTATTAGCTTATGAAACAAGCCACCATATTATCATATCAGTCAACCAAATATAAAAAAATCTATATACAAAATCAAATAAGATAAGTGTAATTGTACAAGGCAATTAATGAAGCCATCACGTTCAGTTATATCAGCCACCAAAACAAAGAAAAAAAAATCTCTGGTATTTGTACAAAGGAAATATAATAACCTGTACAAAATAATATCATCACCCAGTAAACTTCTTTCCTATATATCAATTCGTCCATCAAGAGAACTGAGTAGAAAACTAAAGTAATATCATCTCATATTCAAGCAAACATCAACTTAAAAACATCTCAGTAAAGAATCAAACAATTCATCAAAAATCTGAGATCAAGTAAAGACATTCAGCTATCAAGTTCAACCCAGGATTTTCTACTTAGCAAATTTTAAAAAGACTACAACTTCAAGCTGAAACTTCTGGAAATCAAAATGTTTAAGGTAAGTGACAGTTAGTTTTTAGCTTGAATATATGTTGAAATGGCTCTGTTTGTGTATGCTTGTATCAGTGCATTTCTCTCTGTTTAATTCCAGAGTATCCAAACAACCAAGAAAATTTAATTTCTTGTTTTCTAATCCATATCAGGCTTTGCTTCCAAAACAAAATATTTGTGTTTAAGCATGAGTTACAATTTAAAAATAGTTTCGTGAAACAAAAATGCATATTGGATGATCAAATTTTTTACAGTGAAAACTTTGTTTTCTGGAAATTTCGAGTTTCATAAACCATTGATTCAAGAACATGAATCGAATCCCTGAACCAAACTATGATTTTTAAAACTAAAATGATGTTTTTTAGTTGTGTGGTTTAAGAGCAGTTTGATAATGAACGAAAGTTGGTTTTTGGGCAAGTTTAGGTGATCGGAGGCAATATCGTGGTCAGGGTTTCTTCTGGAGATGGACGAGCCTACGGTGGTGGTAGGAAAAATGGTTGGAGGTGCCAACGATGGCGGTGGCGACAGCGGCGTGGGATTTTTATTTCTAAACCTAGTTTTAGGTGTGATTGATATTTCGATTCGTGCGTCATCAATAGGTGATCGAGTTCGACGTGGTTTGGGGGGTTGGTGGAGTAGGTGTTGAGGAGTGGATGGCCAAAGTTTTGTGATTTCCGGTGATTGGAGGAGGGAGTACGAGATGATCTTGGTAGCTCAGTTTTGTTCCAAGATTGGGTCGTGTAGCCAAATCGCGGGTTCGTCGTCGATTCATGTTGCTGGGTGGTTTGAAGGGTCGAGTAGATGATCGTCGACTGGTCGATGGACGTAGCATCGACCAGAGGTGATCGAAGCAGTTGTGTACGTGCACGATATGTCACGAGTATCAGTAGCTTGAGATGTTTGGGAAGACGACATAGCCTCGGGGTTGAACTCGAAGTGAATGAAGACTTGTCTCGGAGTTGGTACTTGAGTAGTTTGTGGGTGATAAGCCTACAGTATTTAAACTAAAATAAATCTAAGTTTTTTTGAAAATGGGAAGAGCTGAATTTTTCACGAAGTTGTACTCGAGATTCTGGATGTTGGACTCAAAGTAGAGGTTGGTGAGGCTCGAGTACTATGATTTCCAGTTATTTTAAAAATCTTTAACAATCTAAGTTAAATTGATTTCTAAATTTACTCTTTATCGAATAATGATTGTTGTGAAGCTAAAATGTGTCATTAAAGGTTTAATTAATTTATGATTTGGATTAATTAAATAAGTAATTAGAGGTTTAAATTAATTAATTAAGGTTTAAAGATTAATTAATTAAGGAATAATTAATTTGTAAATTAAGGATTATTAATTAAATATTAATTAACAATTTAAGTTGATTAATCAAGTGATTAATTTTTCATAATTAATTAATTTAGATTAATTAATTTAATAATGATCATTTATGGAATCATTTAGGTGTAATTACTTAATGGAAGTAATTAAGGAATTAATTATTCAGTGTAATTAATTGAGTTTAATTGAATTTGATCAAGTTAATTACTTAAGTTTAAATTAATTTAGAATAATCACTTGATGATTTGGAAAGTAAAATTACTTAGGGAAGTAATTAATAAATGATTACTGGATGTAATTAACTGAATGATGATTAGTAACTTGAGTATAATTATTTGTTAGTAATCAAAGGATTAATTAAATAATGTGATTAATTAAGATTTACTAAATAATTAAAAGTTAATTGATTCATTAATTAAGGATGATTAGTTAATAATTAAAGGTTAACTAATGAATGATGAAAGGGAAATTTATTTCAAATAATTTGAAACTAACTCATGATAATTAACCCGGATTAACGATTATTCATAAGTAATACATCTGATTTAAATTAATCAATTGATTAATAAATTTTACTTGTGAATGTTTGGATTGTATTGAATGGGTGAATTGTTTTGTCATCCCTACTGTGTGATGCTTTGTGATATATCCTGATTTGTGTTGTGATCTATAATTTAATTTATTTATAATGCATTTATATTATCTATCAGTGATTCTGTGTATATAGATAAGCGTTATAGAATTATATCGCTTATCGATATTGTTGTGATTGTATCTGTAATGACTGATGATGTTGCACTATTGTGTGTGAAACCCCTGGACTACACCATACACACACAAATATGGATTTCACGAAGAAATCGGCTAAGTCACAGATTTTTGACAATTGTAAAGATTGAATTCTTGAATCCAAAATAGTTTTGGAATTGGTGAGAGCTTTGTAAATGAGTTTCAATAACTTAATAAAATTGGAAATCTAAATGATTTGATTTAAATTTGAATTTAATATTTGAAATTGAATTCAATGATTTGGAAATTATGGTCTAAAAAGACCATACCAGTTATAAATATGTTTATATGGATTTTAACCATTTAAAAGTATGGTTTTGGAAATTTAAGAAATTTTATCCAAGTTTTATATTTGAATGGTTTTAACTTATGTAAATTGTAATTAGTTTTCCGAAATGAAAACTATTTGTTTTCAAATAATAGAAGCTTTCATATAAGGAATGAATTTCCAATTTGTGTTAAGAGAAGTTCAAATTGAAAGGAAAATGGTTTTTCGAGTTATGAATAAATCTTTGTGAAAGATTGTTGAACTTTGTTTTGAAATTGAAAAGGTGTACCTCTTGTATAAAAGGTTGAAATGGAATTGTTTTGAAAGCTATCAATTAAATCTTGATTTAAAGATTTAATGAGTTAATCAAATTGAAATGGAAATTGATTTGGGAAAATCTATGAATAGATCTTTGTGAAACTGGGTGAACTTTGTGAGATGAATCTTTTTGTGTAAAAGATTAAAATGGTAATTTGTCTAAACCATTCGAAAGAAAAGTATTGGATAATAAGTTGTGACTTAACTGAAATCCTAATATCCATATGTTTTAAAATATTGCGCTCATAATTCGATTTAGCCGGGAGAGGAATTTGTGTCATATAACCCATTCTGAATAGTGATACGATGTATATGGATTGCATTTGAAGACCGGTGGTGAAGACCGGGTATTTCGAAAACGAAAGGATAACCCATCGATTGTCTCTGCACTGAGTCGCGCTGGTATAGAGATTTCCTAAGTGACGGGAAGTCCGATCAGGATTGTGAATACCTGGATTGCAAGGGCTTCTTTGGAAGTACCTTCGATTCTGTTCGAACCCGGAACAGACTTGTATGGTTGTATGTCTGACATTACACTTTGAGATATAAAGCTGATTTCTTTCAAATACATTTCTGTTTGGTGCTGGAGATTTATTCTCTTAGCTTAACACCCTTCTCTGAGACGTACGAGCTCAGAGGTTATGTAGTTGAAGGTTATCAGTGATATACTCCCAATTTGGTAGTGTGGCATGCTAAGTGTTGCTGTGTGTTGCCGATCATTTATTGATCATTTGTTGATCAAAGCATGACTTTCGTGTAAAGCGTAGCTTTATGGACGAGACGTCATCGAGCCTCATAGACCGGTAATGGTCGAAACAGGGAAAGTGCGGCAAGGTTTCAGGGGTAGCTCCTCTAGGGTATGTCCATTCCTTCTGGAAAAAGGTGGTATCATGGTATGGAGCCCAGATATTTACCTGTGTGGTTGCTACAATCTCATTTACTGTGTGATTGTTGCTTTGTGATCGAGAACTCTCGGATAAAGGTTGCAAACGACCGGGGGTGGCATATCTCAGGTTTACTACCCGGGAAGGGGGTAACCGGCCTTGTTTTGGCAGAGAGCAGTTGTCTCTCGGGGCGTCCCTCCAGAGTCGTTCCTACGTAGCATAGGAAGTTCCTTAGCCTGGCCATTTGTTGGAAAATCCAAAGAAACAATACGAGCCTTGTATGGTTTAATTGTAGAACCTACCATTTAAAATGGCATCTATAGCAGGCATAATATAATGGTACCTATGTTGGCTAAGATTAATATTATATTTTCGAAAGGATTTTCACACTATGCACTAGTAATAATATCAAAAGGGTTTTGCGTAGTAAGCATGTTTGACTATCATAAGGAGAAATCTCCCCCATGTGTGCGATTGCATTGTGTGTGTGTGCCGGGAGGCCTTATGGTAGTTTCATTTTCTAAAAAGCATTGCGGATTTCAATGTTGAAATTCTTTTGTTGTTGTTTTAAAGATAAACTGTTTTTGTTACTCACACCAGTCCCATGAATGACTCGGAGTTTATTGTTCCCACAATTTTCCACACAGGCAGTCTAGAGTTGGGTTTTTCAGATAATCAAGTTTAGTAGATTATCAAGAGCTAGTTTAGTTTTTGGAGTTCATAGAGATGACTGACCTTGCTTATCTTTGTGCATCGTGATGGTGGTTCGAGCTTGATGTTGGAGTTGTTGGATTCATTCTCTTTTTCAGATCATTTGGAGTTATCACTTCTATTGTTTCCGTTGTAACATCATTTGTCCCTGATATTGTTGTATCATATTGATATCATTGTTGTATATCATTCTGGATATTGTATTCGTTGGAGTTGTATATGATATCATTCATTTCTTTCTTCCGCTGTGTTGTTATACTTACTGTGTTATAAGCTCCGGCACGACTCGAATTTCAACGATTGAATCTGCGACATTCGAGTACAAGTGAAGTACGGGTGTCGATTTTCGAACGTTGAAATTTGGATCGTGACAATTTCAAATTTAGTTAATAAAATATTTAGATAGGTGAATGGATCATAAAATTAAGAAATGAAGTGAAATAATAAATTAAAAAAAATAGTTTGAAATAATATTTTTTTTGAAACAAATATTGTACTAAAATTAAATTTTAAAAAAACTAAGAAATGAAGCGTTAAGTATTATTTTAACAAATACGACAATATTAAATTAAATCCTTTAGTCCCAAAGGTTTTAATTTATTTTAGAAAATACAGCAATAACAATATACCGCTTGGATGCAAAGTTATGCGTGGAAGAGAAGTGAAGTGAAGTGCTGTCGAAATTAGATAGAAGTTTGGTGTATGAAGTCTTTAGTCCCAAAGGGTTTTAATTTTGTTTTAGAAAAAATTTAGGTGTTGTCAAAATTACTAACATATATTTTCAAATTAGGAATAGTGTTCGATTATTCTCTCGACCGTATTTTGATGTATGAAGTCAGAACTGGTATGAAAGGTTCGGTGAAGGAACATTTCTACAATAGTGCACGCAAACACGTTAAATGGCGACCATCCTCTGTACTCTCCTAACCCCACAGTACTTCGTCCTGTCCTTTCCACTTCATCCATTCCTCCTCGGCTCTTTCTCCTCTCAGATCTGAATGGCAAAGAATAGGGAACTCAAGCCTATATTCGCGGCTTCACTTGCTTCTTCATTGCTTACAAGGTCTGGACTTCGTTTCTCATCCTCTGATGCGTTACCTAATCCAGCTATGTCGAACACTGTTGCCCAAGCTTCATTTTTTATTCCGAGCACTCCGCCTTCCGCATGTTCTTTGATGAATATCACTGCTGGTGCTGGTTTATGTTCGCCGGTACCAGATTATCCTTGAGCATAGACTGTTTTAAATGCTCCAAACCTGATTTTCCCACCCGAGCTGTACCCTTCTCAAATTGCTTGTGAATTCGTGAGTCATCCTTTAGCAAATTCGATGGGTGCATTGTTATCAGATATTGATGGTGTTAATAGGGTTGTTGGTTTGGACAGCAATGTTTTAGGTGAACATCCCTTAACCAATATGCCAGGTTCGGCTGCTAATGGTTATTCGTGGTCTGGAAATGTAGTTGAACTATCTTTAGGTGATGAGTCGAATGTTGACGATAATCTGGAACATGATATGCTACCTGCTAACCTGACTTCTGTTATGCGCATACCACCTGCTTGTGGAGATGCCCAATCGAAATCTGAAGCTTTTCAGTCCATTCATATTCATTCATCCCCTACTGCAGCCAATCTAGGGGAAGTTTTGCTGAAATGATCTTCTCTCTTCAAAGCCTTAACTAGGAATGCAGGTTCTTTCTCACTTAGGACATTTGATACGGTTGTTATCGATGGTGTCAATGTTCTGCCGATTGAGGTCGTCCAAGAAGGAGTTAATTATTGGTCTGAATATTTGGTTGGTTATTTCCTGGACACTTCCGCTCCATATAGGGAAGTTCCTGACCACTGTAGACGGAAATGGAATTTGAAAGGTAGTCTACATGTCCAGTTTTTCAACACTATGTTTTATTTCAAATTCTCTATCAAAAATGACAAGTTGAGAGCTCTTGAGACCAGTCCACTTATCGTAGAGGGGAAACCGTTTATTGTTACACCATGGAGCATTACTGTTGACAAAGCTAGGGAGCAGGTGCTTTCTATTCCTGTTTGGGCTACTTTTACACATATTCCATCTGCCCTCCAGCCTCTATTAAGTCGGAACTGGCTTGCCAGTCTCATTGGTGACCTCAAGTGCTTTGATTCTAATACTGAAGCCCACAAATCTCTACACTATGCAAGAGCTTTGATTGAGATCAAGCCTTTTAAACCTTTGCTGTCATCGCTAACGGTGAGACTTGCTGATGGCCATGATGTGATAGTGGACGTGCAGTACAAGTGGAAACCTAAAATTTTCTCATCCTGTAAGTCTTTTGGTCATTCTCCTGATGTGTGTTCGATTGGGCCTGATTCCCATCCCCCTCCGGCTAAGGTTCCGCTTCATTAGCCAGTTTTGAAGTGGATCCTCAAGGTTATCATTTCGTCCCTGCCTGTTCCTCCCCCTATACCTCCTATTGAAACTACTGCTACGGCACATGTGTCCCCTGATAGTATATCTACTGCATCGCATCTCCTGATTTGGATACCATTTTGTGGTTCCTGAAGAGCGTACTTGGGTTCATTATGATTCAGAAATGAGATATGATCCGGTTCTGAATAGCTATTGTTTGTATGTGGGCGAAGATGAAGAATCAATGATGTTATTTTATCGTGTGGATGGTGAAGGCCTGGCACTACATACTCAAGGCGATTTTTGTTTTCGCAATTGGCTTTTATTTTTGGAATCATCTTGGGACTGGCAGTATATTTACTCTTCCATGTAACAGTCTATTGTGCCTTCTCTTACTATGCTATTTTGTCAAGTTCTTTATGTTCTTGGTCCTTCGACTAACGATGTGGTCAGTCCTGTCTCTGCGGGATATTTGTCCTTCTTGCTTTGTAGCTTAGTCTTGTCTATCTAGTCCCTGTTTTCTTTTTTTGTCTTAGCTAATCTGGAGCCTATTCCGATCACTTGTTCTTTTAAACGTTTGGGGTAATAAATGTGGACGGCATACGTTAAATGCCGGCTAGCTTTGGAATTATTATTTTTTATTAGATTCGCTACATCTAATAGTCAACATAACAAAGAAATCTGTTGCCCTTGTGTAAGTGCCAACATTTGAAGCATTGGAAACCAGATACAGTAAAAATACATTTGTATAAATTTGGTTTTGTGCCAAATTATTATTTGTGGGATCATCACGGAGAACTTGTTACACCTAAATCTGATTTTATAGTGTTAGAGAACGATTATGTTATGACGAATCTATTAGAAGATATGGTGGAAGATGCACCATGATCAATGTTCCCTACCATTTAAGTTGACGATGAAAACGTAAATATCGAAGATGAACCGAATGTAGGAGCGAAAAGAATTTATGATTTATTGGACGCTGCTAAGAGATCATTGTGGGATGGTTGTAAAAGCAGAATCGAATTATCAGTAACCTCTGAATACATCACTACGAAATCAAAATTGAACTTTACAGAAGCTGGATTTACAGTAGTTGTACAAGTTGCAAAATGAGATATGCCACCCAATAATCTGATGTGCGATAGTCATTATAAAGTCAAAACACTTATGTCGGCTTTCGGCCTGCCATACCAAAAGATATATACATGTATAAAAGGTTGCATGTTGTATTGTAAAGATGATATTAACCTTAGAAACTATAGAATAAGTAATGAGGAAAGATACAAACCAAGAAAAATGAAAGGAAAGGAAGTTCCAAACAAGAGAATGCATTATTTACTCATCACACCCAGACTTTAAAAGTTATATGCATCTTTTGCTACAACATGTCATATGCAATGGCATAGTGTGAGAACACATGAAGAGGGAACTTTGGTACATCCATCTGATGGAGAAGCATGGAAACATTTCGATAAGACGTATCCCGTGTTTGCTATAGAGAGCCGTAATGTCAGACTTGGTTTATGTACGGATGGATTTTCACCATTCTCTCAGTTTGGTAGTAAATATTCATATTGGCCTATGATCGTTACTCCTTATAATTTACCTCTGTGGATGTGTATGAATACTCTAAATATGTTTCCCACTATTGTCGTCCCTGGCCTTGATGATCCGACACAAGGAGTCGATGTTTATTTACAACAATTGATTGAAGAGTTAAAAAAACGGTGGCATGAAGGAGTTGAAACATACGATATTTCAAAAAAATAAATTTCGTATGTTCGCTTCTTTGTTATGGACTATTAGTGATTTTCCTACGTATGCAATACTTTCAGGTTGGAGTACTGCCGATCGTCTAGTTTTCCTTATTGCATGGAAGAAATACGAGCATTTTCTTTATGGTATGGGAAGAAAATTTCATGGTTTGATTGCCATCGGTGTTTTCTCCATCTCAACCATACTTGTAGATGAGATAAAAAAATTTAAAGCTAACATAGAAGAGAGAATGCTACCACTAAAGATTTGATCAAGCGAAGAAATATATGAAATTGTAAAGGACAATCCAAAGATACATGAAACTGGAGTACAGACTGAAATTCCAAGTAAATCGAATATTCATAACGGTGCGAACAAAGTATTTTTGGAGTTGCCTTATTGGAAAGATCTATTACTTTGACGTAATATTGACATGATGCACAATGAAAAAACGTGTATGATAAAGTGTTTAATACAATTTTGAATGTTAAGGGGAAAACTAAGGATGATCTGAATTCAAGACTTGATATCGCACACTATTGTAAATGTCCCAAACTTCATATGAAGCCCAATGAAAGTAAAAAACCCAAAGCATGCTATGAGCTAGACAGTAAGAAAGTAAAACTCATGCTAAAGTGGGTGGAAGGACTGAGATGTCCTGATGGGATTTCTTCTAATCTCCATAGACATGTTGACTTTAAAAACATTAAATTGATTGGGATGAAAAGTTATGATTTCCATATCATGATAGAATATTTATTACCCATGGTTTTCAAAGAACTGTTGCCCATAAAATTATGGAGTGTTATCATAGAATTAAGTTTATTTTATAAACAGCTTTGTTCGACCACGATAACAGTCGACTGTATACGTAAACTTGAAATAGAAATACCTATACTGCTATGCAAACTGGAGAAAATATTTCCACCAGCTTTCTTTAATGTAATGGAGCATTTACTTGTTCAACTCCATCCCAAGCACTTCTTCGACGTCCTGTGCAATATGGATGGATGTATCTATTTGAGAGGTAATATAGAATATTTGTAATATTTATTTTAGTTTAAAATTCAGATTTACATAATTAAATTTAAATTGAATTAATTTTGTAATAGGTACTTGAATCATCTGAAGAAAAAAGTTAGACAAAAAGCACGAGTTGAAAGTTCGACTTGCAAATCATATCTTGATGAAGAAGCTTCATTCTTTTTCTCTCATTACTTCAGTGACCATGTGAACTTATCATTTGTAAGTGTTCCTCATAATGATGAAGCCACTGAACAAGATTCTTCTCAAACAATGTTATCTATTTTTAGACAACATGGCTGACGTGTTGAAAAATATGTGGAAATATGGTTAGACGATAGATATTACATTATAGCACACACATATGTTCTTCTTAACTGTGCGGAAGTTGCACCATTTGTTAGGTAATAATAAATTCATATTTATTTCAAGTATACTTACATATTAGTTATAATGGAACATATTATATATATATATATATGTATATATATTTGTAGTATTTACGAATCACAACATCCATCTGGTGATCTCAGTAAATAATTTGCTAAATGGTTTTCGATCTATGTTTATGATCTAAGAAATTGTGTCATTGATGAAGGATTGTAACATCTTGCGCTTGAACCAAAAAGAAATGTTAAGACTCATCCAATATTATTCACTAATGTATTTAAATTCGACACCAATGATTATGGTGCTGAAAAATTAACATATAACAGTGGCGTATTTGTCAAAGGTGATGATCCAAATGACCGTATAAAAGATTTTTACGGCGTATTAACATAGGTTTTAGAATTGACATATTGTATACAACCCACGAAAAAGTTTTTCTATTCAAATGCAATAGGTTCAGCAATGTTCCTGGTTCCGAAATCAACCTGCACAGAGATTATAAGCTTATTGAATAAAGTAGACCTCACATTACTATAAGTATGATCCTTTCGTATTAACCAAGCAAGCATTACAAGTTTATTTTGCTCATTATCCATCCTTAAAACGAGATAAAGCGGATTGGTCAGCTGTTTTTAAAACAGAGGCAAAATTTACCTTTGACGGAAATAATATTCTAGACGAAGTAGCATATCAAGCAGATCTTTAGCCAAATAATGAAATAATAACTGACGATATTGATTTAGGGTCGTTGAATGATGAATCGAATGTTTTAATAGAAGCATTTGAGAGTACAAAAAAAAACGATATAGAGTACGAGACCGAGCCTGAATCAGAAAACGACGAAGAGTGATAATTCTGAATATTTGTATTGCTTGTTGTAAAATGTATATTCTGAATTTTCGCTATTATTAATAATGATAACTATGTTGTGGGCTATGTATTATTCTGTTTTGTTAACTCTATATATGTATTTAGGAGAACTTGTTTCATTTATGATGTTTTAGTGGAAGTTTTATGTGATGATTGATCAAACATGTTTTCTAATAACAAATTGATATGTTTTTTCATTATATGAAATGATATGTTTGTCACAGATATATATGTCTTACATGAGACATTCCAACAGATCTAGGCCTTCTCCTTCTCCTGGCGCGGGTGCCAATGGCACGGTGCCAGATTTGCAACCAGTAGCGGAGGTTGTTCCGAGGAGTGCATGGTAAGTCTCAAATTTATTGCATGTATATTATTTAAAATTATTAAATGACTACATCAAAATTTATATAGGGGTTTCGAGGTGGTGCCTTCGGACTACATTCTTCAAGTCTCCAAGAAGACATTCAAGAGTCGGATGTCGAGATGTTAGGCTCATTGGGATAACATCCAGACCAAGTTATGAACGCTATATAGACCGACTTGATGGTAAGTATAAATTTATAATTCATTTGAAAGTTAATATAATGCATATAATTCAAATTAATTTCAATATGAAGGCTGCGGTCCATGTTAATCCAAAAATATGGATATTTTTAGAAATTACTGGAACAAAAAGATGCGGAAAAATTATAGGAACATTCTCTTAAAGGCAAAGAATGCAAATAAAAAACTCGCTTGAATGAGCGCTGATGTTTGGCCTGAATTTCTCCAGCTCTGGTATACTCCTGAATTTAAAGTAAGTTATTTAATTTTATATTATTATTATAATTCTTTTAAATTTCGTATATTAGTTGCATTACTTTAGTTAATAATATATTTTAATTTATAGGAAATATCATCGCGGAACCATGAAAATAGGAATAAAAATCCTGCTACACACCGCGGTGGCACTAACTCCTTCCAACAACATCGGAAGGAATTGGTAAATTTATAGATTGCGATTGTAAATATATTATTGGTATTTAATCATATTGGTAACATTGTGTATTCATATATGTAATTTCAGTACCCTCCTCAGGAGTTTACCGGACCACCGGGTTCTCCTGGGTTTTCAAAAAAAAAAACATTGTGTATTCATATATGTAATTTCAGTATAAGAAGTATAATCATGAGCCTACAATGGCAAAGGTCTTCACTCATATACATGCCATTGAGCAGACAAATGAGGATGACAACGTTTCATATGTTTGGATAGATGATAAATCTCAATCCGTAATGGTAAACATGCTTAATTTTTTTTACTTCATATTTCATAAGTTTTAAATTGAATATTTATTGTAGCAAACTTCTGTTCGTCATTGTAGGAAAGATATGAAGCGAAGCAAACTCGAGTTGCGCAGTCTACTGGCCGTTAGTTAACCTTGAAGGAGTCGAACTATATTTGGGATGCTCTAATTAACCCTCCTTCGCGAAATAGGCGTTATAGTTACGGAAATCGGGAGGTAAACTGCTTCATTAACTAATATATTTATTTAATATTGAGCATAAATTATAACTCGCTATTAACTATTTTACAGGCGATAATGACCCAGACGGCTTATAGGAGGTCCGAGGCAGAGGAGAAGATAGCTAAGCGAAACAGCAGATGGCATAGTTCAATGATTGACGAAAGAGCAGAGGATTGGCGCAGCTGCTAGATGAGCGGATTGTGGCATATTTAGCAGAGCACGAGAGAATGCCCGAGGGGATGGGTCGGGAGATGACGATCAGTAGTATGACTATGGTCTTTGAAGGATTTTGTTCGTTTTGTTTTGTATTTATTTGATGGGTATTGATGGACTTGATACTTGTTTGACGTTTGTGTCGCTTGATGATTTTGTGGATGTTTTGTTTGATGGACATGAATATTTTTCGGTATGGTTGGGTTGTTTGAAGGATTTGTGGATATGTTGTTTGATTGAATATAGACGTTGTTTGATGGAATGTTAATGTAGAATTTGATTTTGTGTTGTATACTTGCTTATGGGTGATATGCGATAGTTGAAGTTGCGAAATTGGATTTATATATGTTGTAGATGAGATGTATAAAGATTTGATGATATTTGCGCTGTTGTATGACTCAAATAGAAGCTGCAGATTTTGAAAAAATACCCAGTATTGCGACGACTAGCGACAGCCAAGTTGTCCAGCTTTGCGTCGGCTAGCGACGGCTTGCTACGGCCTATTTACCCAGCTTTGCATCGGCTAGCATCAGTCAACGACAATATATCAACCACTCTGGGTTTGCCATCTGTTTAACCTAGAGACGCTAGCAGTCGCTAAATTAGCGACGATGCCATCGCTAAATCCGTCACTAAACCAGACTGTTTTTGCATCGCCTTTTAGCGACGGCCTGCGACGGCTAGCGTCGCCTTTTAGCCGTCGCTAATGGCAATGCCTTCTATTGTGATGCGTCCAAAATGTCATCTTTCGAGACAACGGTCGTCCACCTTATGGTGGTTTCATCGTCCACCCTACATACTCTGAAAGACTTAGAGCTTGCTCCATCTCCCATGTCTCTATCACCATGTCCGCTGTCATTTGCACTATCCCCTACTTCAGGATTGGATCTTCCACTTCCGCTACTGCAAACATGGCACATAATTCTCTTCATATTGTTGAAAATTAGTGAACAAATCAGCAAGATTCAATTAATTTGGGCAGGGACGCTCTCTAGATGGTTCCAGATGCATAAGTTTATCCGATATTATAAATGCCTCAGAAATTTCTTATTGGTTTAACTGATTTGCTGAGGCTGATGTGTGTGAGGGTATGTTGGATTGGTCAATTGACAGTTACTGATTCCAAAAATAGTAGAAAATTTAACGGCGGAAGCTATACGCCCATTGATAAAAATAGTTTGTTAATTTTCTACAAAGAAGTAACTTTGATGCTTTGTCCCATCAAATTTATTAGTCATAAAACCTGTACAAAATCAAACATATCTAAAAGATTTATCGCACTTAACCCTTCATCTATCATAATTTTCACCTGTCGAATTCACAGCATTCAGATTTTTATTGCATATATCCATCAACTTGTTTAACTCTAATCAAATTTATCGTATAATTTTCCATGAAATAAAACCTATATAAGCACTCAAATAGCATCACAATCCCAAATAAAATGGCAAGTGCTACCATCATCTTCGTGAACCTCCTCCTTTATGCCACCATTGGGTCATGCGACAGCACCCCCAACCCTGCACCGAACCCATTCACATGCCCACTCAATGCAGTTCAACTAGGGGTATGCCTAAATGCGCTCAGTTTGATCAAAGTCAACGTAGGGGCGACCCCAGCGCCTAATTGCTGCCGTGTGATTGCAGGTTTGCTTGACCTTGAGGCTGCCCTCTGCCTTTGCCTTCCAGTTAATGCCAACCTGCTCGGGACTAACCTTAATCTGCCTCTTCAAATTCCCCTTTTGTTGAGCGCTTGTGGTCGGAATATTCCTGTTGGGTTTATCTGTCCTCCTCCTTGATTCTCTATTTGCTGTTGCATAAATTGTCATGCGTCTTTTGTTTTTATTTACTGTCTATGTCGTGTATATGAGGAAGGTGTGTGTATGTCTTTCCTAAATAAAGTATTTTTATACGGTTTATTATGATCTGCCTGTGTGTGTGCATGTATACCGGAACGATGTATAACCCTCTGTATTTAGAGAATATTATAGATTAAGATATTTTTTCTGTAGATATTATCTTTAAATTATACGAGTCATCTTCATAAAAAATTATTGCATTTCAGCAAAACTAAGATTAGTAAATGTGGCCGAATTCCTTTGAGAAACCAATCCGCTATGCAATCACATGTTTTTCATTTGCATGCCTTCTGAACATCAGCTCAAGTTTCAGCAATTGTCCAATGTTTCTGCTTAGCATTCTGGAACTATATAACATTATGGAACCAAAAAGTGAAAGAATTGTTCCAGCCTTTTAACAATTGTTTTAGGAGTTCCTCTGTAAGATATGTTTTGTGCTGAACTTTGCCTATACAATTATTGATACGACGAATAAGACTGCTGAATGATCATATATGTTAGTATGATTTTCAAAACAGTGGCAAACAAATATAACATGACATTAGATGCTTGAACACATGATGTGATATTGAATCACTAGATAGTTTGTGTTTATTGATTTCATGATGTTAGGTTATGATTTGGTAAGCTAAGTTCATGTATGTGATTATACGACAGATACATATACGCTATGTGACCGAATTCCTTTGAGAAACCAATCCGCTATGTAATACACATGTTTTTCATTTGCACACCTTCTGAACGTCAGCTCATGTTTTAGCAATTTTCCAATGTCTGATTAGCATTCTGGAACTACAACATTATGGAACCAAAAATTGAAAGAACTGTTCCAGCCTTTTAACAATTGTTTTAGGAGTTCCTCTGTAAGATATGTTTTTTGCTGAACTTTGCCTATACAATTATTGATACGACGAATAAGACTGCTGAATGATCGTATATGTTAGTATGATTTTCAAAACAGTGACAAACAAATATAACATGACCTTAGATGCTTGAACACATGATGTGATATTGAATCACTGATAATTTAAGCTTTTTGATTTCATGGTGTTTAGGTTATGATTTGGTAAGCTATGTTCATGTATGTGATTATACGACAGATACATAGGATATAAATTTTTGCCTAAGAATATGAGTTTCCCCTTCCCGGAATGTCATTTTGCGTATTTCGTTGTAAATTCCCAACATTAATTAATCGATTCTAATGATCATTAAGGCCAACATTTTATGCACACTTAGAAATAGCTTTTATTTTTCACGTATGAATTTGGACTAATACAAAGATAGTATTCAAGGCTAGGGGTGTTACGGTTGCGGTAACCGTTGTTATTATCACCAACCGTAACCGTAACCGTTGTTGACGGTTATAAATTCTTATAACCGTTACCGCAACCGTCTATGACGGTTAACCGTCGTATTTTCAATTTTGAAGCATGTCGTACATATATTTTCAATTATATGCATTGTGATGATAAATTGATATAGCTCTAATTGTTTTTTGCAAATTTATTTATTTGTTTATAAATGTATGCACATGTTATTAGTTCATTAAGACACATATTATTAATGTACATGCTATTTCTTTAACTTAAATTACTAATTTTTATACTTTAATGTTAAATATTACACAAAACAATCATGTACGGTTGGTATGGTTAACCGCGGTTTTTAAAATTTTCAACGTTACCGTAACCGTTACCGTTATAGATGGTAACCGCATAAACGGTTGGTACGGTTGAACGGTTGAGCGATTCAACCGTAACAGCCCTATTCAACGCAGATATTATATCCTAGTGATAAACAAGGTATAAGAAAACACTGAACATAAAACTAGGTCCTTGACAGATTTTTCATAGGGTCTCCAGTACTTGAAAGATGGATATAGATAGCTAGCATTGCTTTAGTTTTGATGTATCACTTTTGGTTAAATAGTTTGGAAACTAATATTAATTTCCATACAACGTTAAAATTAAGGGGTACTATTAAGTCATGGTTACGTAGTATTTACATTAATGCATGTTGTAATGCACATAAAAATTGTTGTCAGAAAGGAAACCACTTTAATGAAAAATGATCGGTTAGACAAAACAGTGGGAAAAACTTAAGTACTATGTATAACATAACTAAGTAATGTCAGATCATATCAATTGCAGAAATACAAATTCCATTAATAATTTTTTTATCATACTACCTACGTCATTACATAAAATCACAGAAACTTACCAAAGCAAAAACAAAAGGTACAAAAGGGAAAACGTTCATGGGCAGAAAGGAGTATCATAGACATGTTGCAAATTTGGATTAAATAACCCCCAATTTTGTTCCACTCCAGGCTGTTTCAGATTCTCATTGAACATTGCAAACACAAACAAATCTCCAAAACCATTTGGCCTTTTTGGCGAACCTCCGACTTTCAGGTAATGATCGTACAGATTTGCCGAATAAGTGCTCGCTATCGCCTGAGTCGTTGACTCTCCACCGCCTGCCGAAGGCCATCCTGTCTCCCCAACAGTTAGTCCAATACTCCCACCACCAATTTTCTCCAATGCCCACACAAACCCATCGTACATTGCATCAAACAAATTCGTGTAAGACAAGTCCCCATCTTGAAACTTCGGCTCCTTCGTCTCAAACAGCGCATAATCCAACGGCACATTTGCTGGGTCCTGCGCATGGGCAAAGTACGGGTACACATGAATGTACAAATTCGGCTGATGCCCTGGCGGCAAGCTGGTGAAATACTGTACTAGGTCTGTCATCACTTCAATTGAATTAGGAGCGAAGACAGTGCTCGACGGTGGGTAGCTGTTGGCCAAAGCTGCGCCAGAGATGGTAGTCGTTACCTAGAAACAGGATAGTTTGACATCAAATATATGGTAAATTTAATCAGTTTAGCATATAGACAAAATCATTTAGTGCTTTAATTTTCAGATGGTAAATGGGTTCTGAAATGTTACATGGCACCTGTACGTTACAATTATACTGACGGATTTTGATTTTTTTTTACTTTCAATTGTACACTTGCTAATCACAGCCTAAAGCTAACTTTCATGTTAAGCCCCCAAGCATGTGTTGGCTGATTACAATAACACTTCACATAAACATTTAAACATTTTCGATTATTAACGATCAAAACGGATACTCATGTACTTAGTACTACATGATTCCCCAGAAAAACTTTATAGGTAAGAGTTAATATATGATTTTCAATTTCTAATTTAAAAATGGAAAAATAATCAAATTTATAGTTTATTATTTGTGTATTTTTTTGGGTAAAATCTAGTCTTTATCTATGGTAAAAAGCGAAATACATCATGTATTTATTAGGTATATATTAATATCACACCTACAAAAAAAACGAACATATGATATTACCAGGACTTCAGGTTTGGAGGATTGATCCAGTGCGACACGGAGGTTGCGGATGGCGGGAACCACGTACTCGGCATATTGTCCTGGAATGACTTCGTTGCCGACAATGATGTCGAGGACTATTACGAAATGAATCAATGGCCATCAGGAGGTAAAGCACAAAAGCACAACCGAGTCTTCAGCTATAACCTTATCAAGAGCATCTCATCACCATTTGATTATGAGACATCGAACGGTGTACATTCATTGCCTTTTATTGTCTCGGATCACCAACACTTGGGCCAGGCCTATTTTATTTCTTTCTGTATAAATAGGCTTGTATTCCTTTTGTAAAATGTATTCAGTTCAAAAGCAAATCAGTATTATTAAAATTACTGTAAGCATCTTGTAATAAATACAAGAAATTCAATAAATCTTTTCTCTTCATATTCATAATCTTCCTCAAGTAATCTCAAAATCTTAACATGGTATCAGAGCATTCTTGCTTAACAGCACATCTCAATCAAAATTAAGTATACTCATCAGAGAAGATTTCATCATTTGAGTATTTTCTCCATCAGATTTCATCTCTTCATCTGGAGATCAGATTCAATCATCACAGTACTGTGCCTTGCCAGATTTCTATTGAAAAGTGGCTGCATCAACACTGTGCATGATCAAATCCATTAAAGCAGTAATCAAGAAATCAAAAAAATCAAATCAAGAAACCAAGAAAGATTCAAATCTCAGATAAGTATCAGCCTGAAATCTATTCAGCAATTCACTGTTCGAAACCAACCAAAGCATCATCATAAATTTCAGGCCAAATCATACCTGTTTTTGATTCATCTTGACTTTCTGTTCATTTTCTTGATCTCCTTACTGCTCTTTCATTTATCCTTTCCCTCTATCTCCTTGATTTGATCAGCAATGGCAGAAGATTCTACATCTGCTACATCAGTCAATGATGACACCAATGTTAATGTCTCAACATCTGTGCAAGGTCTTATGAAATCTGTCATCAGCCCACAAACCCAGCTTGTCAACATTCATCTTGAAGAAGACAACTATCTTCTTTGGAAACTTCAAGTGGAAACAGCCATAGAAGGCTATGGCTTAGAAGGCTTTATTGAAGGTACACTGCCCACTCCACCAAAGTATGTCACTGATAAAGATAAGAATACTGTCATCAATCAAGAATATGTTAAACATAATAGACAAGATAGACTCATTAGCTCTTGGCTTCTCTCATCTATTAGTGCAAACTTATTACCACAAGTAATAGGATGCAAATCTGCTAATGATATCTGGACAACCATAGAAAAGAATTTCAACAACCAGTCATCAGCAAAAGTGCTATACTTCAAGAGACAATTGCATAATATTAGAATGGATAACATGTCTATGAGAGAGTATCTTGCTAAAGTCAAGAACATAAGTGATAGGCTTGCTGCAACAGGAAATCCTGTTCAAGAAACTGAGCAAGTCTTAACTTTACTAAATGGTCTATCTGAAGAATATGAGTCTATCATTGCAGTCATATCCTCACAGAAAACAACACCTCCAATTAATGAAGTTCATTCAATTCTATTAGCCCATGAAGCCAGAATTAGCAATAAAAAGGTTCAAGAACCTGATTATTCAGCCAACCTTGCCACTGGTTATAAAGGGAAAAATCAAAACAGAGAACAATCTGTTCAGAGAGGTGGTAGCTCTGCAAGAGGAAGAGGAAGAGGCAGATGGAGTAACAACAGCAATAGACCTAAATGCCAAATATGTGAGAAAATTGGTCATACTGCTTTAAAATGTTATTTCAGGTTCAATTCAAATTATGGGCAAGCACAGAATCAAAAGACTGGACCAACAGCTAATATGGCACAGGTGCAAACTGAAAACAAAAGTACTGCTGAGAATGACAAATTCAACAGTCAAGATAATGATTGGTATCCAGATACTGGGGCAACAAATCACATTACAAGCAGCCTTGAAAATCTGAATCTTGGCAATAAAGAGTTTAAAGGTAATCAGTCTATCTCTATGGGTGATGGTAAGTGTATTCAAATTACTCATACTGGAAATGCCTGCCTAGATAGCAACAAACAACTATACTTGCATAATATATTAAGAGCCCCTAGAATTAAGAAAAATTTAATAAGTGTATCCCAATTTGCTAAAGACAATAATGTCTTCTTTGAATTTTACCCAAAGTATTGTCTTGTTAAAGACATACTAACTAGAAATATCATTTTACAGGGTGATGTGACAAAGGGGCTATACAAGTTAAACAATGTTAGTTGTAGCAAGGCTTTACAGCAAGACAAATGTTGCAATATGACTGAAGTCCAAAATGTGGACAATAATTCAAATTTGTTTGATCTTTGGCATTGTAAGCTTGGACACCCTAGTGTCAAAATTGTTAAACAAATTCTGAATGAAAATAATATAGATTCTAATCAAGTTTCTATACCATATGTTTGTGATTATTGTCAACAAGGTAAGAGTCATAGATTACCCTTTTCTAACTCATCTACTGTTTATAGTGAACCATTAGAATTAATTACCATTGATTTATGGGGACCATCACCAATCTTTTCAGATTTTGGTTTCAAATACTATTTATCAATTGTTGATGCATGTACTAGATATACATGGATCTATTTTTTGAAAACAAAATCTGACACTCACAATGCACTTATCAATTTCATCATCATGATTGAAAAACAAACTAACAAATCTGTTAAAACTGTTCAGTCTGATGGTGGAAGTGAATTTAAAACTCTGAAATTATTCTTCAATAAAAAGGGCATAGTGCATAGATTATCATGTCCACATACATCACAACAAAATGGTATTGTTGAAAGAAAACATAGGCACATTGTTGAAACTGGCTTAACACTTCTTGCCAATTCTAATCTTCCTCTAAAATTCTGGCCAGAAGCCTTTAGTACAGCTGTGTATTTGATTAATAGACAGCCAACTAAAGTTCTCAATAAAATAACACCACTTGAAAAATTATATGGTGTTAAGCCAGATTATCACGCCTTGAAGGTGTTTGGGTGCCTATGTTATCCATGCCTTAGACCTTACAATAAAAATAAGTTAAACTTCAGGTCTAGGGCATGTACATTTCTTGGTTATAGTACTAATCAGAAAGGGTATAAGTGTCTTGATGAAACAGGTAGGATATATATAAGCAGGGATGTTGTTTTTAATGAAAATATCTTTCCATTCAAATCTCAAAACATTAGTACTACAAGCAAGGTGTACAATCCAAGGACATCCATACCTGAATTATCAACTGTTCTTGACACCTGGCAATATATGGATAATGAGGGGGCTGCTGATGCTCAAGACACATCATCTCCCATTTTAGGAAGAAATGAAGAATCTGAACCTCCCAGCCATGCCAGCACCTCACCTGATCAATCATCAAGCCAAATTCAGTATGATAGAAGCAATAAAACTAATGACTCAACGAATATAATATCAAGTACATCAAATTCAAATGAACAGGATGCTTCACCTCCAAATATAGAGCCAGTTCAGTCTGGACATCCCATGATCACAAGATCAAAAAGAGGAATTTTCAAACCAAAAGTTTTTACTGCTTAATTCAGTGAAAGTGAGCCTGCAACTTATGATGAAGCCATCAAAAACAAGCATTGGAAAGAAGCTATGGATGAGGAATACAAAGCTCTCATCAAAAATGAAACTTGGGACTTAACCCAAGCACCAGCCAACAAAAATATAGTTGGCTGCAAGTGGACATTTAGACTAAAGAAAAATCCTGATGGTAGCATAAACAAATACAAAGCTAGGCTTGTTGCCAAAGGCTTTACACAGGAATATGGCTTTGATTTCAATCAAACCTTCTCTCCTGTTGTAAAGCCAACTACCATTAGGATTATTCTTTCCATTGCTCTAAAGAAAAATTGGAGCATTAAGCATTTAGATGTCAATAATGCCTTTCTTAATGGCATTTTAAAAGAGGAAATATTCATGCAACAACCACAAGGGTATTGTAAAAACCCAAACTATGTCTGCAAGTTGAAAAAGGCTATATATGGGCTCAAACAAGCTCCAAGAGTCTGGTTTGATAGATTAAAAACAGCCTTAATTACATTGGGCTATAAATCTACCAAATCAGATAATTCAATGTTTACTAAGATAAATGAATCATCAACAATATATATACTTGTGTATGTTGATGATTTAATTATCACTGGAAATAACACTGCAGACATAGAACATTTAACTAATTATTTGAATCAGGAATTTTCTATCAAAAACTTGGGTAACTTAACATATTTTTTAGGTATTGAGCTGATAAGAAAATCAGACACTGAAGTTTTCCTATGTCAAAGGAAGTACATCTCTGAGCTATTAATGAAAACAAAAATGGATGGTGCTAATCCTCAACCAACCCCAATGATCTGCAACCAACACTTATCAAAATACAGGGGAGAAGCCATAGTTAATTCTAAACAATATAGAAGTGTTATAGGTGCATTACAATATGCAACTATAACACGACCTGATATTTCATTTAGTGTTAACAAAGTTTCACAATTTATGCAGAATCCTCTGAGTGAGCATTGGAAAGCTGTTAAAAGAATTTTAAGATATCTCAAGGGAACTATCAACTATGGCTTAAATTTCAAGGCTAGCTCAAATCTCAACATTACTGGCTTTGCAGATGCAGATTGGGCATCTGACCCAGATGACAGAAGGTCTACATCTGGTTTCTGCATATATATTGGGGATAACTTAGTCTCATGGTCATCAAAAAAACAACATACTGTATCAAGGTCGAGCACCGAAGCTGAGTACCGAAGCATTGCCAATGCTTCAGCTGAAATTAAATGGATTCAATCTCTTCTATCTGAACTACAATACAATGCTACCACTAAACCTACTCTATGGTGTGACAATAGAAGTGCAGTTTATATTTCTGAAGATCCAGTTCAACATGCCAGAACGAAGCATATAGAGATAGATCTCTATTTTGTTCGTGAACTTGTGCAAAGAGGAGAATTACAAGTCAATCACATACCTGGAACTTACCAAAGAGCTGATGTTTTAACTAAAGCTCTATCAGCAACTAACTTCACTAGATTTCGCTCAGATCTGAAGGTTAAAGATGAGAAAGACCTTGAATCCAAGCAAGCTAAAGTTGAAGAAACTCGCAATAAACCAGAAAGACAGCAACTTCTCTCCAACTCTCAACATCTTGACAGATCTAGCATAATACAGCTGCATCATATCACAAGTAAATAGATCTCTCAAGTACGAGCTAAGGAGAAGCCTCCAGACTCATCGCAGATCAGAAAAATCGGCAAAGAAAATTCTAACCCTAACCCTAAATGTTAGGGATAGGGTTTGAGAGGGGGTATTACGAAATGAATCAATGGCCATCAGGAGGTAAAGCACAAAAGCACAACCGAGTCTTCAGCTATAACCTTATCAAGAGCATCTCATCACCATTTGATTATGAGACATCGAACGGTGTACATTCATTGCCTTTTATTGTCTCGGATCACCAACACTTGGGCCAGGCCTATTTTATTTCTTTCTGTATAAATAGGCTTGTATTCCTATTGTAGGGAAGGTAGTTGTTTTCGATCCATTGCATTGCGTATTGGGGATCACTAGCCAGTTTGGGAAGGTCCTCGTTTTTGGTGCCAATTGTGATAAGACGGTCCGTTATATTCATGACTTCAGGGTGAGGATCATATAGTCGGAACTTGGAAAAGCCGCATGTTTTGATCTGCGCGGTTGCTTGCCCTGGTGGTGGTAGGTTGTCCGCTATCATGCCATAGCATATGCCAAATTCGGTGGAATCTGCATGCAAATTGTTTCTCTAATTGTTAATAGACAAATTTATTGGAATCTACATTCAAAACATTGATAGAACCATGAATATAAGGGAGGACATCAATACTCGTATTCTTTTGTGTTGTTGGAGTTTTAGAGGAACTTAGAAAATGCAGATCGATATGAGAAGTTAGATAGAGATTTAGAAGAGTTCTTTTCCATTACACCTTTTTACTTTTATTTTTTATTTTTTTATTTAATTTATTTATTTTTATTTTTTTGAGTTTAGGATATAGGGATTACAGATGAATAATTTGAAGGAAAAGTCTAACAAAAGAGAGGAAGAACATTTAGAAAGAAGAAAAAAGAATTAATTATGTAGAATTCAATTAAGCAATTTTCTTATAAGGGGAGGAGAATCTTTAATAATTTGATTTTTCAATAAAAGTTTTCATTTTTTTAATTCCTTTGTACCAAAACTATTCTATGTTTAACATGAAATCGTCTATCTCGGTAAAAAAAAATCGTCAACATGAAATTTGTTCTACCATAAACATACATTGTAAAGAAGGATAAAATGTAAGTTACCACATTGACATCGAATTGTGTTATATGTATATGTACATGTACATATGTATATGTATATGTTTATGTACATATACGTGTATACACTCTATTGTGAGAACAATTACGACTAAAAAAACATAAGCAATAAGGAAGACTCATCTTAGAAATGTAACATTTAAATAGATTTACCTGAAAGAACCAACTCTCCAAATATCTGGATTGAAAGGAGAAAAATATACGTTTTGAAAATGATTGATGCCATTAGATTACTGGAGACGGTTCCTTTTACCTCATATTTATACTTGATGTACACCATAAATGTGAATTGAAAAACAAAGAATTAACGTGGTCTACAGATACATTGAACGCAATCAATTTTAAACTTTTTTGGTTATCAATACATGGAATTAAGGTAGGATGATGCATTCCTTATGCAGCAAAAACAATGCATTTATTTTAGTTAAAAAATTTATTGTTGATCTAAATTGTAAAACGCTACATTTCTCTCTTTAGTATAATTGCATTTGATTGATAATACATGCACTGTGTCATTCAAAAAAACTGATTGTATATATAGCATTAAAATCATCTTGTATGAAATAATCCCATTTCCATAATAGTACATTTTAGTACATTTATTTGATGATAATAGTACGTATATATTTGATTGCCTTCCCATAATACAGTGTCGAAAATCGAAATAGTATAGCGCTAATTTGAATTATAAATAGTTACATTTTTTAATTACAAACAAGGAACAATATACAGCTACAATTTTATTATGGAGTCAAATTATGTGTTAAAATCTAGAATAAAATAACTGCGGTTATCTTTTGTTTATTTAATTGTGGTTCGGTGATAATAATAATGCATTTATGTACAATATATCATCCAAAGTTGTCTACAAATAGATAACTGCATTTTCAAGATGCAGTCACAAACTATACCGTCGATTTAAGTTGCAAATAGTTGTATTTCTCACTTGTTTAAATTAGTTGCATTAATTAAATGACAACAACATTTTATTCATACCCTATATACCACTAAAAATTATTTGTAATGACTATATTTCCCTAATACTGCACCAGAGATACATAATTATTGCTTTCACATAAAAATATTAAATTTTGCGTAATGCATTTACATTATAATAAAATGTCATTTAAACAATTTATTTAATTTCAAATAGGCTATAAAACACATAACAATATAAAACTGTATTTCTATTATGCAGTCAAAAAATAGGTTAAAAAGACTAAAGTAATTGCTTTTCTTTCCTATTTATTTAACTGAATTATATCTGAGCAACGCAGTTTTAATAACATCTCATTCATATAATTATTTCATACATATAACTATAATTGTTAAGCAGTCATATTTATATTGCTTTTAAAGGCTATTTTATTTATAAAACGCATAAAATTTTAGCTGTCTTCCTCAAAGCAGTTAAATCTACATTAAATAAAATATGATTTTAAGTTGTTAATCTTTATATATCAATATTGGATAACATTAGAAACTTAAAATATTTATGATTTATTAGTGAAAACAGTCCTCGAATCTAACTTAACTAAAAAATATTATATTATGTTTTAAAGATTGAAGTTAAAAGGCGTTAATTTACATAAATTATAAGTAAAAGATAGGATTCATACGATGAATGGAGACCCAATATCATTATTAAATACATCTAACAATTCAATTTATGTACAAGGGACCCAATTTATAGAAGAGTAAGTTTGGCTCACATTCCTAACAAGTTTTAAAATAGAGAAAACATCATTCACAATCAACATTTACGTTTCCGCTCCCTGTTTTCAAATTCACGCACGCAAAAGACCCAAATACCCTTTATGTTTTTAACTTTTTAAACGTGTATAACTTTATTTACAAAAATCGGATCAACATAACGTTTTCACCAAAAAATCGTAAATTTTATGATCTTTAAAATGAGATCCATTGTTGATATCAAAAATTTAAATTTGTATTAAAGCTGCAATTATTTCAAATATTTGCAGACAATTCAGCAAATATTGAACATTTTCGATTTTTTTTTCAAATTTATAAAAATTGCAAAAAATTGCAGATATTTCTGCAACTATATGATATAGTTGCAGAAATGTCTGCAACTATTGCATATAGTTGCAGAAATGCAACTATTGCAAATAGTTGCAGCTGCAACTATTGCAAATAGTTGCAGAAATGTCTGCAACTATTGCATATAGTTGCAGACATTTCTGCAACTATATGGTATAGTTGTGAAATGCAACTATATGCAATAGTTGCAGATATTTCTGCAACTATTTGGTATAGTTGTAGAAATGTCTGCAACTATTGCATATAGTTGCAGACATTTCTACAACTATTGCAAATAATTGCAGAAAACGAACTTACACAGTATTTCAGTAAAAATCTTTTATTGTAAACAGATAAATCATTAAGCAAGGATAATTTTATCGTTCAATATAAACCAAATAATCACAGATAGAAAAAGTGAAGCACAATATAAACGAGGGTATTTATGGAAAAGAATTAAGCTGAAACAAAAATAGGGACCGGATTTATAAAGTTTCGAATGGAAGGAGTTTTTGTGAATTACGTTTGGTTTTAGGGATGTGACCCTAATTTTCACTTTATAGAATGTAGGGATTAAATGTACATTGAAATACAAATACTTAACGCGGTTTACACATAAATTTAACGCATTCAATTTAGATTTTCGTTATATTCATCAAGCATTCTTGTAACTATGGTATGATGGTGCATTTAGGTGCCAAAAATAATGCATTTGCTTTATCCTGCCATTAATTGCATTATAACATGAAGCTGTTGGCATTCATGTATCTATTTTAATTTGCACTTAAATATGGAATATTACCAAATCCACCCTATTTTGCGTTAAATTAATTAATCAGTTGATTGAAAGAGACGAATGATGTTGATTTTAATGGTACAAGGGATACATAAGATTTGGAAATAGAGGATTTGGTAACCTCTACTTCCATCAATTAATGTTTACCACATATATTTTATTCTACAAAAGACTACATCGTTTTGATATGTTTAATAACATAATTAGGAGAGAAGACTTGTACCAGACTGAGCAAAGTGTACACTGTCACAATTACATTAGGATGTATCCAGGCCCGGCCCTAGGGGTAGGCTGGTAAGGCCATCGAATCGGGCAACCCCCCGGACGGGGGCAACCATAATCAGAAAAGGTTGAGCTCTTAATACTATGTACTGTAATAAAAAGTTTTATCATGCAAAATTAATCAAATGTTACAATGGGTAGGTGGTTGTAGTATATGGTTTTTAGGAAGGCTGTTGAGTTCGATTCCCACTTGTGCAAGCTGCTGCTTTTTTTTTATTTTGCCCTGCACATCATTTCTTTTCTTGTTCACTGCATTATATTACCCTGTTTCAATACTAAATAAAACTACATATATCATTTCAAAGGTTTCTTCTCTTTAAGAATATCATGATTTTGTTTGCACTTCAGGAACATTATTTATTATGCTTATACTTAAATTTATCATTGATTATTATCTTATATAATTAGAACTTCATCTTTATGCAAAAGGAAAAAAAGGGCATGGAAAGGAATCATGCCCAGGGCAACCCACTTTCCAGGGCCGGCCCTGGATGTATCAATGGACTTCTGAAATTCATTTAATACAAAAAGGTCGATACCAACAGCAATGATATTTACTTAATTAGGTAATCTATTTTTATTTTCGAGCACCTAATTAAAGGACATACACAAATTTTGTTATGTAAGTAGCTATAATATTGACGCAGCGGAAATAACGAATGACGACGAATTGAAGAATTCGTGTCAAACTAATCGATGAAACGATTAGATGAAACAATATGAATCGATGGATTGATGATACCAAAATGCTCTAATCCGTTGATCTCGCGAGATGCCGGACTTTAGCTATCTTCGACACGTTGATCGCGCACGATGCCGTGAGAGAAGATCTACAATTCTTCGACGTTGATCAAGCGCACTTGATTCCGTGAATTGGCTTCAACAATCGTTGATTCGAGCGCACTCGAATGCCGAAAGTGGAGATAGAAGATAACACTCAACTACCAATTTTAATGGTGGCACAAAAGCACACAAAAGAAATTTTTATTCAAATTCAACAACCTTTTACAAATGACATAACTCGCCTACTTATAGGCTTACAACACAACACTTACAACACAACTCATAGGTCGTGAACGACTTAACAATTGCGACCTAAAACAAAACTCACGCGACTTAAAAACTTACGACCTAAAAAAAACTCCATCAGCGACCTTCAGAGAATCCGCGACCTAGAGATCTTCTGGCGACCTAACTGGATTCAGCGACATAAGGCAATTCACGACTTAATGAAGTTAGCGACCTATCGAAGCTCGACAACGACCTAACGAAGCATCTCGCTGGATCATCTCGCGACCTAGTATAGGTCGTCCACGACCTAGAGCAGAGCAATACGACTCGCGACCTAAGGAGGAAGACGATTCGCGATTTAGAGACGCTTCACGCGCGCGACTTAGTGCTTCGCTAGATTCACGGAGGAGAGGCGATACACGTTCGCGAGCCAGGCTGGAGGAGGGGAAGCGACTTAGGCAAGGTCGTTCGCGACCTAGGGAACGTCGCTCGCGTTCTTCTTCTTCGCGACCTCGTTCGCGATCTGTTGAGGTATGTGCTACATCATCCTCCCATTGTTGGAACAAATTCGTCCTCGAATTTAAAAGTTCTTCCCCATTGGGTTGTTCATCTCCATAATAAGGTATAAGATGTTTAACATTAAACACATCAGAAGTATACACATCCTCTGTCAGCTTCAACTTATAAGCATTTTCATTGATCCGTTTTATAATTTCTACTGGACCAATCTTTCGGGCTTTCAACTTGTTATAAGCACCCACTGGAAAACGATCCTTCGTTAACACAGCATACACCCAATCACCCTCGTTGAACTCCACACTTCTTCTCTTCTTATCTGCAGCTCGTTTATACTTCTCATTTGTCTTCTCCAAACGTTCCTGAACGATTCTATGGCATTCTGTCAATCCATCAACAAAATCAGCAGCTCGCTTAACTGTCCCCTTCGGTTGTGGTACTATCGCTAAATCCAACGGCCCCTTTGGCAAGCTTGAATATATAATCTGAAATGGACTGTAACCAGTGCTTCGGTTAACAACATGATTATGAGCAAACTCTGCCTGACACAACTTTAAGTCCCAACTCTTCAAATTGTCTTGTACAAGACATTGCAACAAGTTTCCCAACGATCTATTCACCACTTCCGTTTGTCCATCTGTTTGAGGATGATATGCACTACTAAAATTCAGCTTCGTTCCAACCATCTTCCACAAACTCAACCAAAAGTGACTCAGAAATCGAGTATCTCGGTCAGAAACAATAGATTCAGGTAATCCATGTAAACGATAGATTTCTTTAAAGAATAACTGTGCCACATGAACTGCGTCCGTTGTTTTCTTACAAGCAATGAAATGTGCCATCTTCGAGAAACAGTCTACCACAACATATATAGAATCATTTCCCCGTTGAGTTCTAGGAAAACCCAAAACAAAATCCATTCTGATATCAACCCATGGTTTAGTAGGCACGGGTAATGGCATATACAATCCCGCATTCGTCGATGTCCCTTTGGAAACTTGACAAATATGACATCTCTCCACAAATCTTTCAACTTCTTTTCTCATAGAAGGCCAAAAATATGATTGCGAAATCAACTGCAATGTACGATCTCTGCCTACGTGACCCTCTTCATGCAATTCTTTGACAATCTTCAACCTCAAGCTATAATCCGGAATACACAATTGATTTCCTCTGAACAAGAACCCATCTTTCATCACAAAATCATCATAACTCCCTTCCTGCACCTGATCCAGCACTTTCGCAAAATAAGAATTTGAAATAAGCAACTCTGGCAACAAATCAAATCCCACTACTTCCACTCGCATAGTTGTCAGCAAATGATTTCTACGGCTCAATGCATCGGCAACTCGGTTAGTAACTCCTGATTTGTGCTTCACAACGAAAGTAAACTGTTGTAAATAAGCAACCCACGAAGCATGCCTTGCTGAAATTTTATCCTGCCCCTGCAAATGTTTCAAAGCTTCATGGTCAGTGTATAGCACAAATTCTTTATGAAATAGATAGTGTCTCCAATGCTTTATGGCTTGGACTATAGCATAGAATTCCAAGTCATAAGTACTGTATCTTGTTTTAGCTCCCGTCAGTTTCTCACTAAAGTAGGCAATAGGATGACCCCTTTGACTCAACGTTCCCCCAATTCCAACCTTGGACGCATCAGTATTTAGCTCAAAGAGTAACTGAAAATCCGGGTATCTAAGAATGGGCGTTGTGGTCAAGAGTGTCTTGATTCTCTGAAAAGCAGAATCAGCCTCTTCAGTCCAAACAAACTTCTTCCCTTTCATACATTCTGTAACTGGTGCCATCAAGCTACTGAAGTGTGGAATGAATCTTCGGTAGAATGATGCTAAACCATGAAAACTCCTTACTTCTGTTATTGTCTTAGGCTGTGGCCAATTTCGAATAGCTTCAACTTTACTCTGATCAACTTGAATATCATCCTTCGACACAATATAGCCCAAGAATAGAATACTTGTAGTCATGAAGGTACACTTCTTTGTTGCAGCATAAAATTCCTCACGTCGTAAAACCAACAACACTTCCCGCAAATGCTGTAGGTGTTCTTCAGTGCTTCCACTGTAGATCAAGATGTCATCAAAATATTGTAGGATCTAGATTAACCCTAGAGGGGGGGGGGGTGAATAGGGTTATAGCAAATTTTCTCGAATTAAACACGAAATCAAACTGCAGATAAATAAATATGCTGAAAAGTAAATCACACACAAAATTTACCCAGCTTCGGCAACCCCTGCCTACTGCTGCATTCCCAGATTTCTATTAGAATTAAACAGTATCCCGCTTACAAACACTCTAACAGACTCGCACACCCTGCTCCGCCTATAGAGTTTCGTAAACTCACACACCCTGCTCACTGAACTAACCCTAACTAGACAATCTGACACTACCTAAACCCTAGGTGGTGATTTACCCTGTTTTAAATCGAAAAGTACAAACTTAAAACTAAAATCCAAAGAAAAACAAGGAGCAAAAATTTAAATTGAAAGTTTAAATCACTTTTGCTCCTAAAAATAACCCGGGCCAAAATTAAAACTAAATTAAAATTAAAACCCCTTTTATTTAAACAGCCCGCTCTTATCTCCTTCTAGCCCACAATACTTCGGCCCACTTTTATTTGTTCGATCCCCTTTTCTTATTTGCTCTGGCCCGATCCTTTTAGATAATGGCGACGTTCTTCTGTGAAATTGAATTAGGGCTTCGACTTCTCTCTGGCGATTCTGGAATTATGAGCTTCGGCTCCTCGAATCCTTGTTGCTCTGGCGAATCTAGAATTGAGGCTTTTCCCTATTGCGATTTTGGGATTAGAGCTTCGGCTCTCTCTGGTGATTCTCTGTTAAACTAGGGCTTTTTCCTTTGTCGAAGCTACCGACTTCTGTTGATCGATTGAGAAGATGATCTCGCGTGTAACTTTGATCAATCGTTTGTTTCGTTGAAGCTTGCTTCGACTGCTTCGATGTTTGATCGAGTACGACTTCGGTATGTGATTATTTGCCTTTTGTTTCTTTTGATTTGCTTGCTTTTACTCGATACTTTAATTGCCAATGATGATGGGTTTATATAGGAGTCGATCCCCTATGTTTTCGTTCGTACATATTGTATGACTTCGTATGATAACATATTTGAATTTGTCAACTACTTTCTCTGGCCGCTTGATTTTGTATTTATGATTGAGATATTTGTGACTTTTTCATACGCGTATCTTTTCGTATATTTTAAAGCTTGGTTACTTGATAATCTCGGCTTTGAATTTTTCTTGCTTGATTCTTGACCACCATATCTCTGACCTGTTCATATGCGTATATTTTCGTATGTGGTGAAACTTGATTTCCACTGCTTTGAATCTGGACTTAATTTTGAACTACGAAATTATTTGTTGGCCACGTTATTGATTCCTCAACATTGACTTTGACTTTGTAGACTTCGAAATGTTGACATCAGTTAACTTTGTAAATTTTTCTGGCCCCTGTGAGCTTCGTCTCCGACCATCTTTTATCCCTGACCTGTTTGTTTGATCGTTGTTCATCGGGTTGCACTATTTCGTCTTGAATTTGGTTCTGGTATAATTTCTCGGCCATGCTGCATTCTAGTTTGGATGTTCACCTGTTGTATTGTTTCACTTAATTATTTGAGATCATTTGTCCATTGACATGTGCACACTTTGCTTGTTGTTTTCTGACCATGTTCACTGTAATTTGCTCAAGTTGCTTCAATGTGATGTTTACTGTGCATTCTAGTTTCATGATGTAAGTTTGAAGACTTGTATTCTCCACTGTTGCATTTTGCTTGAATCTTCTTGTGTGTCTGCACATGTGTACTCGAGTCCATATTTGAATTGAGTACATTTATGTTGTATTGATTTGGTATTTTCTTCTTCAAGTGTACTGATGTGTGCTTCGAGCATTGCCTAGAGCTGTTCTGTATATTTTAGTGCACTTGACCTTCTTGCTTCAAGTTGTATACATATATGTTACTTTAATCTTGAAACTGTTTTCAAGCTCGAATACAGTTTGTGTCCACTGTTGTCATTTAGAATCGTATATGTGTATACATATATTGGCATATATGTATATATAAATATCTATATGGCCTTTGCCTTGTCTGCATTTGCTTGATGTCTTTGATTGGTTCTGGTCACACTTGATGATCTGATTCCTTTGTTTGTTGGTTGGTTGGTTGGTTTCACTTGAGTCTGCACTGAGATATACATGTGCACCATTGATGTTTATTCAAGTCTGTGCACATTGTTCATTTGAGTTTGCACTGAACTGGTCTTGTTGCCTTGATCATTTTGACTTCATGTGTATAGTTGCCTTTCACTCGAATCAGTTGTATTTGTCTAATCTGGTAGCTTCATGCATGTTGTACTGATGTGTACTTGGTTCTGGTGCACTTGATCATTTGAGCCTTTGTGTATCACCATTTATGTGTGGGCTGCCTTTGTGTATCACCATACATCTCTCTATTGCCCTGTGTTGAATCCAGCTTAAATGCTCTGGTTTGACCTTGTGCAAATGTCGTGACTTGAGTTGAACCCGAATTTTGGTTTTGACCTGTGCTCACCTGTCCCTGTTACTATATCAAGTGTATATACATATATCGGTGTGCACGGCCTTGTGGCATGTACAGTGATACACTGTGCATGTCACATTGTTCGTGTGTGATGAATTCAAATATAAATGATGACGAACAACCCAAATAACTGAGGCAAATAAAATTTTCAAAATCACATTTTATTTTATACTGCAAAAACATTTCCTTTTCAATTTTACTGCGTCAATGTATATTTCTGCAGATTGCTTAGATGCTGGACTCACATTGGAATGAAGTTGAAGATAAATACGAGTGTGAGTGATATGTAGTGAGGAACTGATGTAACTATGAAATTGTGATGTAATTGTATTGTGACTGAAATTGTATAGTTATAGTGAGAGCTTGAAATTGTACTATCAAAATTGTAATAAATATTTGTTTGAATAAAATATTCGTTTGAATTCCAATTCTGTGTTATTTATTTTATTCAGCAAATATTTATTTTATCTGTGAAAAATAAAATAGTACAATATCAAATACATTTAAATGAATGTATATATGTTTATTATCATCAAACAAAAAGCATATACATGCATATTCCACAATCTCCCCCTTTTGATGATAACAAACATATATTTAAGATTTTGACTATTGTAAATGTATTTGATTATTCAATTTTCTCCTCCTATTCAAATGCTCCCTTTCTACACAATACTTCCCCTACATATATGCTTGAGAATAAAATATTCAAATGAGCTTTGATGCAACTAGAAAATATTTGACCTTTATTTTCAAAATCTTAACTTTTCTCTCCCCCTTTTGTTATCAGCAAAAGAATAATAGTAATAGAAAAATAGAGATATAGTGATAGACATTAATACAATATTAAAGCTTAGTCGAGTGTAAATATTAATTTCAATAAGAAAATCAAACAAAAATCATAAATACTTTAATTGACGCATATTCCACTTTAGAATGATAGGATGATATCATAAGACCATATAGTTGTGTCTATTTGTGGTATATTTATTTCAAGAAATTTGAATATCTACTAACCATGCATAACCGTTAGGACTTTTAAATGAAATTAGTAGTATTCTAAATTTTTATTTTTATTTTAAAAATGAATTTAAGTATCTTCTAACCACGCATAACCGTGAGGACTTTTAAATGGGATTAGAATCAACTTGCCTATTTAATTAATCAATTTTGATATGCGTTCCATACATGCATAACCGTGAGGACTTTTAAATGAGCATGGAAGCACATAATCAAAAATCCAAGTAATTCACCCATGCATAACCGTGAGGACTTTTAAATGAGAGTGAATATTTTGGATATTATTATTTATTGTTAGAAATATAATAAAATTGAAGCACAAATGATTTCCCATTTAAACTACCACATATTGACATACTATATTGACTTTTGATGAGTGATGGTCGATAGAAAAATGATAGAAATAGAAATGATCATGGAATATTTATCAAAAAAAAGTTTTTATAACTCTTGTTTAAATTTCTAAAGAAATTTTCTAATTATACTTTCTCAAGTCATAATATATGATTAATATCAACACTCATCTTATTTTCAATCACTATCTATCTTTTTAGATAATTATTAGGGGGTTAGATCAGTTAATCAATTTCAAAAATAGTTGTAAAATCAACTTTTCTTAAATAACTAATCTGATTCAAGGTCAAACAGAAATTATTTTCTAGAAGGGGTTCTCGAGAAAAATTTCTGCTAAAATTAAAATTATTTCAAGTGAAAAACATGCAAATGTTTTCTTTGAAAAATGATGCAGCTAATGAATGACTCGAAATATAATCACGTTCCACTAGTAATTTTTCTATCAACTATATTACCAGTGTGATCTGCATCTGACTTTAAATTTCACTCAAAATTCACTCGTTGGATGTCCTAGACCAGATTGTGAAATTTCAACAAACTACCTCAGAATTATTTTCAACAATCTCTTAAAAACCTTTTTATAGCATGAGTAATCAGTAATCAGTCAACATCATAATTTGACCAAACAGATTAAATTCAATGATGAAAAAGTGGTTGGTCAACTTTTAAGCACAAATCTAAGTCATGGATAAGAACAAGTCATGAAAGATCATATCAAGTAGGTTAGAATCTGTCAACCATCATAATTACTTCGAGTAATTCCATTTAAAGATGATTGGTAAAAAAAGTCAGAATTAACATCATCAATCATTTCTCATAACTGGCTGATCTAATTCAGATTATGGTGCAGATATTCACATTTTATCCATCGTTTGAAAATAAATACAATTACCTGTTTTACCTGTACGATAATCTTTCGTTGTTTGTCCATTGTGAATCTGTCACCTTTATACTAGGCTAAGGAACGTTGATTTGTCGCCTGTTGTGTATCTGGAACAGCCAGAATCCAGATAACACTAATGTTGTTCCTTAGCCTGCCACCACACCTACACGGTTAAAGATTTATGTGACCTATTTGTTTTTATAGGTCCTTGGTTGTTAGTGGCAGAATAATTGTGAATAAACAATCCCTTTGGAACCCAAATTTGTTTTGTCCTTTCATTCTTGTTCCAATAGACATGAAATTTATTTGTAGAATTTTTAGGAACCCAAACTTGTATAAATTTTGTGTTCTTGTTCCTATGACTATGATGTCCATTTATTTCACATCCAGTAAAGACACTCTTTCCTTTAGCACTATCATCAACTTGTGTTTTTCCAAAACCTAGTCCTTTTCTATTGTTAGCAAACAATTGATTTCCCAATAACATATTGAATGATTTTTCTCCTCTTGAAAAGTTATTCAGAGTTTTCTCAAGATTTTGGACTTTGGTTTTTAGTGATGTGTTTTCAGTCACAAGTGTGGTGCATCTTTTTATAAAATCCTTTTTCCTAGTGTCAATGGTTTCCTTAAGATTCAAGTTTTCTTTTTCAAGATTCTCAAAGTTATTCTTAAGTTTTGATAATTCTGAATCTAAAATTTTGCATTTTTTACAGTCTAGGTTTTGAATATTTTCAAGTTCAGTTTCTAACCTAGAATTTTCACGGGCAAGTTCTTTCCTATCAGATTTCAGTTTTTCAATTTTAGAATCTAGAGCATCAACTGTTTTAGTAAGATCAAGGCACATAAAGACAAGTTCTTTATAAGGATAGTTCTTTACCTCACTAGATTCCTCTGAGCTTGCTTCTGAATCTGATCTTGCCGTAAGACACAATTTAGCCTCCTCTGAGCTATCAGTTGAAACTTCCTCTCCTTCCTCATCATCCCAAGTCGCTGCGAAGGCCTTTTTCTTTCCCTTGTTGTTTTTGAGAAGTGGACAATTTTGTTTGAAGTGGCCAGGCTTATTGCAGTTATAGCAGGTTAATTCATTTTCAGAGTTGTCAGAATCTTTTGGCCTATTACCACTTGTTTTCTTCTTGCGGGGCTTGAATTTTCACCATTTTCTAAGATTATTGACAGCCATTGCTAGTTCTTCAATTGGATCTTCTTCTTCATCATCGCTTTCTTCTTTGCTCTTTAAGGCAATCGTCTCCTTCTTTGATTCGGAGTTGTTACGTTCCTCCTTTGCTTTTAGCTCAGGCTCATATGTCATCAGGTTGCCGATCAAATCTTCCATGCTCAATTTACTCAGATCTTTCGATTCTTGTATAGTTGTGACTTTTGCCTCAAAGTTCATCGGTAAGACTCGTAGTACCTTCCTCACAAGCTCTACCTCAGTGAATACCTTCCCAAGCGCTCTAGCATTGTACACCAAAGTTGAAAAGCGTCCAAAGATGTCCTTTATGCTCTCGCTTTTGTCCATCACAAAATTCTCGTATTCATTGCTGAATAGGGCTAGACGAGACTCCTTGACTTGAGAAGTTCCTTCGTGTGTCACCTCCAAAGTATGCCATATTTCCTGTACTGTTTTACAATGAGAAATTCTATTAAATTCAGTTTTATCAAGAGCACAAATCAAAGCATTCATAGCTTTAGCATTTGTAGTTTTTAATTTCTTATCGTTAGCATCCCACCTATCCTTTGGTTTAGGAATTTCAGTATCACCAATAGTTATAGTGGGAGATTGATAGCCAAATTCAATAATATCCCAAACATCATAATCAACAGAACTAAGATAAATACCCATCCTAACCTTCCAGTAAGCATAATCATTCCCATTAAACATAGGTGGCCTAGCAATAGATTGCCCCTCAGAAAAAGCATTATTTGATGAATTCATGACTCTAGAGTTAAAGTAAAATACCGGGCTCTGATACCACTTGTAGGATCTAGATTAACCCTAGAGGGGGGGGGGGTGAATAGGGTTATAGCAAATTTTCTCGAATTAAACACGAAATCAAACTGCAGATAAATAAATATGCTGAAAAGTAAATCACACACAAAATTTACCCAGCTTCGGCAACCCCTGCCTACTGCTGCATTCCCAGATTTCTATTAGAATTAAACAGTATCCCGCTTACAAACACTCTAACAGACTCGCACACCCTGCTCCGCCTATAGAGTTTCGTAAACTCGCACACCCTGCTCACTGAACTAACCCTAACTAGACAATCTGATACTACCTAAACCCTAGGTGGTGATTTACCCTGTTTTAAATCGAAAAGTACAAACTTAAAACTAAAATCCAAAGAAAAACAAGGAGCAAAAATTTAAATTGAAAGTTTAATTCACTTTTGCTCCTAAAAATAACCCGGGCCAAAATTAAAACTAAATTAAAATTAAAACCTCTTTTATTTAAACAACCCGCTCTTATCTCCTTCTAGCTCACAATACTTCGGCCCACTTTTATTTGTTCGATCCCCTTTTCTTATTTGCTCTGGCCCGATCCTTTTAGATAATGGCGACGTTCTTCTATGAAATTGAATTAGGGCTTCGACTTCTCTCTGGCGATTCTGGAATTATGAGCTTTGGCTCCTCGAATCCTTGTTGCTCTGGCGAATCTAGAATTGAGGCTTTTCCCTGTTGCGATTTTGGGATTAGAGCTTCGGCTCTCTCTGGTGATTCTCTGTTAAACTAGGGCTTTTTCCTTTGTCGAAGCTACCGACTTCTGTTGATCGATTGAGAAGATGATCTCGCGTGTAACTTTGATCAATCGTTTGTTTCGTTGAAGCTTGCTTCGGCTGCTTCGATGTTTGATCGTGTTCGACTTCGGTATGTTATTATTTGCCTTTTGTTTCTTTTGATTTGCTTGCTTTTACTCGATACTTTAATTTCCAATGATGATGGGTTTATATTGGAGTCGATCCCCTATGTTTTCGTTCGTACATATTGTATGACTTCGTATGATAACATATTTGAATTTGTCAACTACTTTCTCTGGCCGCTTGATTTTGTATTTATGATTGAGATATTTGTGACTTTTTCATACGCGTATCTTTTCGTATATTTTGAAGCTTGGTTACTTGATAATCTCGGCTTTGAATTTTTCTTGCTTGATTCTTGACCATCATATCTCTGACCTGTTCATATGCGTATATTTTCGTATGTGGTGAAACTTGATTTCCACTGCTTTGAATCTGGACTTAATTTTGAACTGCGAAATTATTTGTTGGCCACGTTATTGATTCCTCAGCATTGACTTTGACTTTGTAGACTTCGAAATGTTGACATCAGTTAACTTTGTAAATTTTTCTGGCCCCTGTGAGCTTCGTCTCCGACCATCTTTTATCCCTGACCTGTTTGTTTGATCGTTGTTCATCGGGTTGCACTATTTCGTCTTGAATTTGGTTCTGGTATCATTTATCGGCCATGCTGCATTCTGGTTTGGATGTTCACCTGCTGTATTGTTTCACTTAATTATTTGAGATCATTTGTCCATTGACATGTGCACACTTTGCTTGTTGTTGTCTGACCATGTTCACTGTGATTTGCTCGAGTTGCTTCAATGTGATGTTTACTGTGCATTCTAGTTTCATGATGTAAGTTTGCAGACTTGTATTGTCCACTGTTGCATTTTGCTTGAATCTTCTTGTGTGTCTGCACATGTGTACTCTAGTCCATATTTGAATTGAGTACATTTGTGTTGTATTGATTTGGTATTTTCTTCTTCAAGTGTATTGATGTGTGCTTCGAGCATTGCCTAGAGTTGTTCTGTATATTTTAGTGCACTTGACCTTCTTTCTTCAAGTTGTATACATATATGTTACTTTAATCTTGAAACTGTTTTCAAGCTCGAATACAGTTTGTGTCCACTGTTGTCATTTAGGCTCGTATATGTGTATACATATATTGGCATATATGTATATATATATATCTATATGGCCTTTGCCTTGTCTGCATTTGCTTGATGTCTTTGATTGGTTCTTGTCTCACTTGATGATCTGATTCCTTTGTTTGTTGGTTGGTTGGTTGGTTTCACTTGAGTCTGCACTGAGATATACATGTGCACCATTGCTGTTTATTCAAGTCTATGCACATTGTTCATTTGAGTTTGCACTAAACTGGTCTTGTTGCCTTGATCATTTTGACTTCATGTGTATAGTTGCCTTTCACTCGAATCAGTTGTATTTGTCTAGTCTGGTAGCTTCATGCATGTTGTACTGATGTGTATTTGGTTCTGGTGCACTTGATCATTTGAGCCTTTGTGTATCACCATTCATGTGTGGGCTGCCTTTGTGTATCACCATACATCTCTTTATTGCCCTGTGTTGAATCCAGCTTAAATGCTCGGGTTTGACCTTGTGCAAATGTCGTGACTTGAGTTGAACCCGAATTTTGGGTTTGACCTGTGCTCACCTGTCCCTGTTACTATATCAAGTGTATATACATATATCGGTGTGCACGGCCTTGTGGCATGTACAGTGATACACTGTGCATGTAACATTGTTCGTGTGTGATGAATTCAAATATAAATGATGACGAACAACCCAAATAACTGAGGCAAATAAAATTTTCAAAATCACATTTTATTTTATACTGCAAAAACATTTCCTTTTCAATTTTACTGCGTCAATGTATATTTCTGCAGATTGTTCAGATGCTGGACTCACATTGGAATGAAGTTGAAAATAAATACGAGTGTGAGTAATATGTAGTGAGGAACTGATGTAACTATTAAATTGTGATGTAATTGTATTATGACTGAAATTGTATAGTTATAGTGAGAGCTTGAAATTGTACTATCAAAATTGTAATAAATATTTGTTTGAATAAAATATTCGTTTGAATTCCAATTATGTGTTATTTATTTTATTCAGCAAATATTTATTTTATCTGTGAAAAATAAAATAGTACAATATCAAATACATTTAAATGAATGTATATATGTTTATTATCATCAAACAAAAAGCATATACATGCGTATTCCACAAATATACCACTACAAACTTCCGGATAAATGGTCGAAAAATCTGGTTCATGACTCTCATGAATGTACTCGGAGCATTTGACAAGCCAAACGGCATCACCAACCATTCGTACAGACCCTCCCGAGTTTTAAAAGCAGTCTTCCACTCATCACCCGGTCTAATACGAATCTGATGGTATCCACTTTTCAAGTCAATCTTCGAAAACAAAACAGCACCGCTCAACTGATCCAACAAATCATCCAGTCTCGGCATAGGAAATCGATATCTCACCGTAATCTTATTCAATGCTCTACTATCTGTGCACATTCTCCACGTTCCATCCTTCTTCGGCACCAACAAAGCTGGCACTGCACAAGGACTCAAACTCTCCTGAACACGCCCTTGTTCCAGTAATTCCTCTACCTGTCTTCTCAACTCCTCGTGTTCTTTTGGACTCATCCGATAGTGCGGTCTTTGAGGCAATGTAGCACCTGGCACTAAGTCAATCTGATGCTGTATGTCTCTAAGCGGTGGTAACTCCTTCGGCAACTCCTCTGGAAACACATCTTTGAATTCCTCTAAAACTGGCTTCACTTCCTCTGGAACTTCAGTAACTTCACTGCTTTCATGCCCAATCAACATAAAATTTTTAGGACTCTCATCTACCTCTTCCACGAACTCCTTCAAGGACAACAAAGTCTTCAATTCCTCAATCTCCTCCAGTTTGTTCTCATTCTGCTGTCGCTTCTTCGAAACTAGGGTGATTTTCGTGCCCTCGAACAAGAAACTGTAGCTATTTTTTCGACCATTATGCTGTACCTCCCAATCGTACTGCCACGGCCTTCCCAACAGCAAATGGCAAACATCCATGTCAACCACGTCACACCAAATCTCATCTTTGTATTTCTTCCCAACAGAAAATGGAACATGAGCTCGCCTCTCTACTTTCACTTCTCCTCCTTTCCTCAACCAAGCAAGTTTATAAGGACTAGGATGTTTCTCCGTTTTCAACTTCAACTTCTTCACAGCTTCCATTGAAATGATATTATCACAACTCCCATCGTCAATGACAAATTTACAGACCTTCCCCAAAATAGTGCACGTTGACTGAAAAATGTTACTCCTCAACCAACTCGACTCTTCTTCCTGCTTCGGGGTTAAACAAGATCTCCGTAGCATCAGATTACATCCCTCGTCTCCCGACACCACTTCTTCCTCCTCATCACGGTGTGAATTGAGATCTTCTTCTACATCCTCATCTTCCACTTCAGCAATCATAGTTCTCTTCTTCGGTTTCGGACATTCGTTGCTCTTGTGACCCACTTCCTGGTAATTATAGCATTTGAAATTGGTGTTGACTTTTGGTTTGGTCACTTCATGAACAATCGGCTTACTCGATGCTTTAGGAATATTAGAACTACTACCCGCTCCTTTGTTCTGCCCCGTAAAACTTGGAAACACACCTCCCCCACGTCTACCTTGTTTCTCCCAAGCCAACGCTTTTTGATGTGCTTCTGCTACAGATCTAGGGTCGAACATGTTCACCATATCTTGGATCTGTGTTCTAAGTCCCCCAACAAATCTAGCGGTCAATTGTTCTTCTGTCTCCATAATGTCATTTCGAGCAATCAACTGGTAGAACTCACCAGCATAATCAGCAACAGTCTTCGTCCCTTACCTCAGGTTCTCTAATCTCTGATACATCAGTGATTGGTAATTGTAGGGTAAGAAATTAGCCTTCATCAATTTCTTCATCTTCTCCCAAGCAACAATCTTTGACTTCCACATCCGCTCTCTAGTAAGTTTGGTTTGCTGCCACCACGCCATAGCTCTTCTCCTCAACCTAGTAGCAACCAACATCACTTTATGATTTTCCGGAACCTCCTTGAAGTCAAAAATTTCCTCAACATAAGCTAGCCAATCAAGAAATTCCTCGGCCTGCATACCTCCCTTGAATTCTGGTATTTCAGTTTTCATCCCGGACTCCCATTTGTGATCATATTCCGAATGATTTCTTCCTTGAGCTCGTCCTCATCCATGAACACTACCACCATCAAACTCCTCTTCAAAATCTGATGCATATCGATGTCGATCCTGACCACCAACATCTCTACTACCATCATTCCTTCCATCAACATCCCTTCGATCTACATTCCTCCGTCCACGATCATTCACATTTCTATCACGACTTCGATCATCAACATTTCTATCACAATCTCGATCCATACTTCTATGATCACTATCAACACTTCTCTCTCGATTTGAATGTGGTGAAACTCTACTTTTGCCATGGTTAGATTCAGGTGAAACCCTTCTCTGATTTTGATTCATCTCCAACATCATCCTCTCTAATCGACCAATCCCTTCATTAAGCTTCTCATTAAAGTTTTCGTTAATTCTTTGCTCCATCTCATCGGCTTCTTCTCTCCCATATAAAGCATCAATGTTGCGATAACGGTTAGCTCTTCTCGGAGGCATGATCACTCTTCAACAAATTCCAACAAAAACTTCACTTCGATCTAAAAATCTTCAAATCAAAACTACCCACTTGTTGAAAACTTCAAAAATCTCCAAACGAACAAATCTCTTCAAAATCTCGATAACCCACTTCTCCAAATGATGTAAATCTCGCACAACTCCAAAAATCTACGCAAACTCCTTGCGCTCTAGCTCTGATACCAAATGACGCAGCAGAAATAATGAATGATGATGAATTGAAGAATTCGTGTCAAACTAATCGATGAAACGATTAGATGAAACAATATGAATCGATGGATTGATGATACCAAAATGCTCTAATCCGATGATCTCGCGAGATGCCGGACTTTAGCTATCTTCGACACGTTGATCGCGCACGATGCCGTGAGAGAAGATCTACAATTCTTCGACGTTGATCAAGCGCACTTGATTCCGTGAATTGGCTTCAACAATCGTTGATTCGAGCGCACTCGAATGCCGAAAGTGGAGATAGGAGATAACACTCAACTACCAATTTTAATGGTGGCACAAAAGCACACAAAAGAATTTTTTATTCAAATTCAACAACCTTTTACAAATGACATAACTCGCCTATTTATAGGCTTACAACACAACACTTACAACACAACTCATAGGTCGTGAACGACCTAACAATTGCGACTTAAAACAAAACTCACGCGACTTAAAAACTTACGACCTAAAAAAAACTCCATCAGCGACCTTCAGAGAATCCACGACCTAGAGATCTTCTGGCGACCTAACTGGATTCAACGACATAAGGCAATTCACGACTTAATGAAGTTAGCGACCTATCGAAGCTCGGCAACGACCTAACGAAGCATCTCGCTGGATCATCTCGCGACCTAGTATAGGTCGTCCACGACCTAGAGCAGAGCAATACGACTCGCGACCTAAGGAGGAAGACGATTCACGATTTAGAGACGCTTCACGCGCGCGACTTAGGGCTTCGCTAGATTCACGGAGGAGAGGCGATGCACGTTCGCGAGCCAGGCTGGAGGAGGGGAAGCGACTTAGGCAAGGTCGTTCGCGACCTTGGGAACGTCGCTTGCGTTCTTCTTCTTCGTGACCTCGTTCGCGATCTGTTGAGGTATGCGCTACATCAAATATCATGAATTTATCTACTTTTATCCGGTACATTAAAAATAATATTCGATCAAATAATATAATAAAATTTATCTGTATGTAAAATTTTACCTTTTCGTTTTGGATCGTATGAAATAAACAAAAAAGAACAATGGAAATGTATAAAATCTATTTTTAATGAACGCGGTTGAGTATGATAATTATTGTTATAAACTTTTAGTTATCACTATCCTACGACACATTTTCAAATCGTTTGATAACCCATGGCAACCAAATTGACTATAGATTTTTCTTGTATCGGTGTTATTTGTAAGGATGGGTAATTGTGTGCAAGTGATGATATGGTTAGAACAATGTGTCTGGTTTAGGCAAATTAAAGAAGCATATACCAAAATAGTACGATCCTTTGAACTATAGTTTTGTATTTTCATATGCATATATGAACTTTCTTTACACAAATGACACAGCCCGAAAATCCATAAAAATAACTATGAATTGATGGTTGATGGACCCTAACATGGTGAAGCTTACTATAAGTTGTCGGTTTTTCTTGAAATCAAAATTAATTAAAATGAAAGTAATATGATGAAATTTTAAGGCAAACTTCTCTCGTCTATTTATCCTCTCACCCAATTAAATATTTCATTAACCTACCCACATACATTTTTTTTAATTGTCTCATAATCATAACTCGATTTCTCATTTCGCTCTTTAAACAAAGAATTCATTCGATTTATCCACAAATGATCTTTTTCATCGATACATTTAAATCAAACTAATTTTGTTGTGACTACGGTTTGTCATTTCAATTGTATGTAGGTTTTCATGGCTTTTTTTTTAATTATTTAACCCTAACTAAGACTAAAATAGCAAATAATAATATACAAATCAAATACGGTGCTACTGTAGAACATATAAAAATCCTTCATTATTACTTCAATAAAACAATATCTAATCATTATTACTTTTGATGTCATTTCAATAAGAATACATGAAATATGAAACCGGTTGTAATAGAAAGAAGTATAATATAGTCAATTTATTTAATTATCGTCATTTTTTCTAGAACATTAAGGGGGCACAAAAATATCGATTTATATGCAAATTTTTAATATAATTAAATAATTTAACTCATCAACTTCTAATATGAAATTTTTATGATTTAATTTTATCAAATGTTTAAGATGGGATTTTGACGTATTTTTTATGATTTAGTTTTATTAAATGTTTGATTGGCATTAGTAAGTGTGTAGCAGGGTGTTAATAGTAACACCAAGTTTTAAGCAGTTAACTTGGAACTTTTGATGATATAATTTTCTCTACTATTAAGAAATTTTCACCTATAATGTTTTTAAATTATCTATTGCACCCAGTTTATTACATGGAAAAACAAAGTGAGCATGAACGATAAAGTGGTACATTAACCCTATGCATTTAATCCCGGCTAAAAAGCAATGCTACAATGCTTATCGCCGTTGGATCCCTACACTTTCACAAGTTAGCACTCTTAAATAACATATATGCTTAAAACAATGCTATTGTATATTAAGATGGTTAAGTCATACTTGTTATAAAAAAATATTTTGTCCTGATTTGTTTTACTCGAGAAACAAAGCCAAAATAGGTCCAAAATTGGGGTTTCGTGTCAAACAAAAGTTCGAGTGCTATTTCTAAGGTGAAAATTTGAACTACATGGATTAACAGATCTTTAGGTTAGTTATGCAAGTTATATAACGCTGCTTCTTATCCAGCATCTAAGATGTTGGATTAGCAACGAATTTATTTCAAACATTACGTTTGCCTTCGCGTAGTTGCCTTTAATTTTGACAAGATACAATCAACTTAGCAATTTAAAATGAGGAGCATACGAACGGCATATGAAAATAGGTTGTTGGCTAGTTAAATTATATGTTAGTTATTCATTGATGGACATAGTCAATTTTACATCTGAAAATTAAGCATTTTAACATTGAAAATGAGAGTAGTAATTTTATTTAATATTTTTAAGCATAACAAAAACATAATTATTATAACTATAATTTTATTTTCGTTATAGTAAATAATTTTTTCACATAATTACTGCCTACCCTCATAGATGAAAATTACCATATATATATATATATTGTGTGTGTGTGTTTTACTTTGTAGTTATTCACAATTTTCATCATATCCTAATATTATCTAAATTATTTCCTTTTGCACATCCTTCGCTATACGATTGCCGAACTACCCAACATCAAACAAGAAAGGATTAGTGAGCCTGCAATCTTCTAAGAAAGAATATAAGTTAAGTTACTTGGGTAATGTTTGCACCAAAAAGTGGCGCAAACACCCGATAAATTATGGTAGAGAATGAAATGAAGAAATACAACTGGAAAATGAGTAAAAACAAAACATTAAACTTTTATATAGTGGTTCGGCGAACTACTGCCTATGTCTACTTGAGATTTCTATTGATCTTATTGTTGTTGTGTAGGTAAAGTTCTTATGAAGCGGTAACACTCCACGGGTGATTATAAAAAATATGTAATAACTGCAAGGAAAAAAGGATCCTTGAAAATGAGCCACTAGCCTTCGATTTATAGCTGTAGGTTGCTGGGATTTTCTCCTCTTCAATCTCTACCACGTTGCCTATGTCCCAACAGCTGTCTAACTCGAAGAAACGTGGCTATGGATCGATACTGATCCATAGGCATGGATCGGTACCGATCAATAAGATCGCCATATGGATCGATTCTACTGCTTTTTGTCGTAGCGACTTACTGTTAGCTTCGTGTTTTCCATCTTGTTTGCACTGCTAGGAGCCTGTTTCTTGGTCAAAGTGATGGATCAGTGGTGAAATGGAGTTGCAAATTTCAGGTGCTTGAGGAGATCGATGGTGAATTGCATGCGAACGATTCTTTAAAGCTTGGAATGGCTTGCTTACATCAATGCTTGGGCATAGGATGAAAGTGGGGCATTTTGGATGAAGTGTTATGGATCGATACCGATCCATGAGGATGGCTCTGTACCGATCCATAACTTTGATGGATCTTGATGTTGAATGTTCATGATTCTTTAAGTTTCACCTTGTGACCTTGGTTGAACTTGGCTCCTAGGCTTGTTTATGTGGATTTGAAGTGGTGTTGGAAAAAAAGTGGGGATTGGTACCGATCCATAGGCATGGATTAGGACTGATCGATAGGCATAGGTGGTACCGATCTATAACTTTGCTTGAATGTTAGACTCTGGTTCTGGTTCTTGGAGCAGTATGGTGCATGGACCACTTTAGAAGGTCGTTTGTAGGTTGGCCACCATATCTCTTGGATCAGTTAGGTTTCCAAGTTTAGCGGTTTTCATTCTAGATTCATGCTTGATCAGTTCGATCCATTCGAATATGGCCTGAACAAAAGGATTGATATCATTTGCCCCCCAAAGCACATCTTGTTTTACAAGTCATGCTTTGAATCAAGAACATATGTCGAAGTTAATGGAACATTAATAGTTGAGTTTTCTGGTTATCAGCTGATCGGGCTATGGAAAATCATCTGTTCCTTTGGATTCAGCTGTAAATCAAAGATTGTTCTAGACCATGATAGTTTAAGGATTCGATTCCTTGCTTGAGTGTCAGTCACAGATAATGATTCTGTGTCCTCTCGGAATCGGTAAGTATTGTGTCGCATTACAAATTAGGATCATCCCATGTCTCATTCGAAGGTTAGCAGTCACGTGTTGAAATCAATTGCTCGGTTCGATAATCACTACCGAATTGCTTCAAGGTCAATCGGCGTTTAAAGCCAAGGGTTAGATCTCAATTTCTCCGAGTCATGCATTCAATGATCGATTCAATTCCTGATCGCTCTGGATCGTTAGTTGAAAGCTCGATCTCTCTGGATTACTAGTTTATATCTCGATCTCTCCATATTGTTAGTGGAAATTTTGATCTCTTTGGATCATTAATTGAAATCCATCACATATCCAGTTCGACAGTTAAATCTGTTATCTCTCCAAATTGTTAATTGAATTCATGGATGTTCAGGACCGATAGATAAGTCCATGATCTCTTTAGATCGTCAATTGAATTCGTGGCCTACCTGGGCCAATAGTTAAGTTCATGGTCTCTTTGGACCCTTGCTGAGCCTAATCTGCTCGCTCTCTGACGAGGAGACTCAACGATCAAGCAAGCCCATCTGTTTACGCTCCGGCAAGGTGACTTACTTTTCTTACAAGACTAATCCACTTGCTCTCTGGAAAGGGAAGTTTCACCATACACTCCAATCCCGACTCTCTGAATCATACTTAACACGATCAATATCATACAAGTCCATCCATTTACTCTCTGACAAGAGAACTTATACCTTGTGGCCATCACCCGTTTCTCTGGTCGAGACTACCGTGATCAATATAGGTTATCACATTCATGTGGATTTCAATAATCAAGGATTCATCTATTGGATTCGAAATCAAGCATTAATAAACATAGAGTCAAATATCATGATAACTGCCTTATCAGGCTTTACAGCCTAGTACCCAGCTCAAAGCGTACCTAGGGACCGATCGAGATCCCATACATGAGCAAGTGGCTCGACTCTAATATTGCATTATTTATTGAAAGTGAAAATAGAGTGTGAGGACTGAACCTGATTCCCTACCATCCTAATCTAGAGATGACTATCTTCGATCTTGATCCAAGGACGTTTCCATTCACTGCAGATGATAGCTGCTCCTATTCCACCACCGCTGCTTGGATTTTCATATACCATTGTAATTGGTTATTTTTGACTATTCCTCGATCAAATAGCACAAGTGCATGTGGTCAATTTTGTTATGCCCATCCAGCTCATGGAATAGACAATACTTCCTTGACGTCTTCTCAACGTTAGTGGGCTCTCTTCTTGTTGGTTTTCAATACGGGATTTGTCCTCTAGAGTCAAGGTAAATATACTTTGGGGTCTCGTTCAATTCCATGTAAGAAGAGATTCTTGTCTCCCTTCTATGCCACCATGATCCTCAAAAGCCATCATCAGCTTTTCGCTTACCTATGTCTTTGCTTGATCCAGCCTCGGACAGTCCTCTACCACCCACTACATTGACTTTAGTCCTCTTAGCTTCAGCGTCCTCTTGACGCACGTATCTCTTGGCCCTAGGCTAAAATTCTTTAAGATCCATCGGAGGATCATGTTCCAAACAACATTGAAATCCTTCTTACTAGCTACTTCTAAAACCGCCTCCATCAGAACCAACAATGGGTCCAGCTTATCAACCGCGACTGCCATCGCATTGAACCTCATCAAAAAACTCCTAAGGGTCTCTCTGGCACTTTGCCTCATACTCGACAGTGTCATTACATTCTTCGATCGTGAAATATGGGCCTGGAACTGTTTCATGACTTTATCTACCAATTTGAACCATGTGCTGATGGAACTGTTCTCCAACTGTCTAAACCATAACATGCTAAATCTATAAGATGTAGAGGGAAATACCATCATATCACTTCTTCAAATGTAATCAACACTTCCATATGCTGGATGTACCTCATCAGATGAACAGTTGGATCCGTCTTTCCATCATACGTCTCTAAAGTCAATAGGTTGAAATTAGACGGATACCTAGTGTATCGAATGTTCAGAGTGAATGGAATCCTATTCACATCCTTTAGGCTCTAGTTAGGTAGTCCACCCCTTATTGCTCATCCAGCTATCTCAGCAAGTCTATCATTATCATCCAACAAAACTCTCAAGTTTGCGTTCTTAGCTGCCCTCCATTCCCACGAGGGAATTCTTGCATGTACTCCTTCGGTCGTGCATCAACATTCTGATTCATATTCAAATGCTCAACATTATTTTTCAGATGTGCGTCATTTCCACCCAAGTCAACATTGTCCATGCCTCCGTGTTTTTTGGGATCAGTACCGTTCGATTCTCGGGGATCATTAAAGAGTCATACAACTCCTTTTGGGGTCCCTTTAGGTTGCTCAATTTTACTCCCAGGTGCATTTATTCCAACTTCAGGCCTTTGATTTTGGTTTGCAGCTACTCCAACTGTTCCCATCTGTCCCATTCTCTTTAAAAAAATCCTTTCATTATCACTTCCTGACGGGCGATCATCCTTTCTTGCATTTCCATCATCATGGTCTCCCTCTTATCCTTGCTTGTGTAGATGAATGGGGTTTAGCTCTTGAGGATAACTTTTGACTACCCACTTGTTGATTTCCTCCACCAGTGGTCTTCCTAACAGATTGTATCATAATTTTGCACTCTTTTAAATTTCAAGCCACCAATTCAGGTTTTCTCAATGAAAGCAGAAAAGGTCTGCACCAAAAAGTGGCATAAACACCTGAGAAATTATGGTAGAGAATGAAATGAAGAAATGTAACTGGAAAATGTGTAAAAACAGGACAATAGACATTTATAGTGTTTCGGCTAACTATTTTCTATGCCCACCTGAGATTTCTGTTGATTATATTGCCATTTTGCAGGTAGAGTTCTTATAAATCGGTACCACTCCACGGGTGATTACAAAAAAATATGTAATAATTGCAAGGAAGCCAAAGGATCTCCAAAAATGAGCCCCTAACCTCCTATTTATAGCTGTAGGTTGCTGGGGTTTGCTCCTCCATGATCTCCATCATGTTCCCCATGTCCTAGCACCTGTCCAACTCGAAGAAACGTGGCCATGTCAGCATTGGCTATGGATCGATACTGATCCATATGCATGGATTGGTACCGATGCACAAGATCGCCTTATGCTTTGATTCTACTACTTCATGCTATGGCAACTTGCTGTTAGCTTTGTGTTTTCCATCTTGTTTGCACTGCTGGGAGCTTGTTTCTTGGCCAAAGCGATGGATTGATGGTGGAATTTAGTTGTAGATTTCAGGTGCTTGAGGCAAATCGATGGTGAATCGCATGCGAACGTTTCTTTCAAGCTTGGAATGGCTTGCTTACATCAATAATCGGGCGTAGGAGAAACTGGGGTATTTTGGATGAAGTGTTATGGATCAGTATCGATCCATGAGGATGGCTCGGTACCGATCCATCACTTTGATGGTTCTTGATGTCGAATGTTCATGATTCCTTAAGTTTCACCCTGTGGACTTGGTTGAACTTGGTTTCTAGGCTGGTTTGTGTGGATTTGAAGTGGTGTTGGACAAAAAGTGGGGATTGGTATTGATCCACAAGCATGGATTGGTACTGATCCACAGCATAGGTTGGTACCGATCCATAACTTTGCTTTAATGTTGGACTTCGGTTCTGGTATTTGGACTGGTATGGTGTATGGACCACTTTGGAAGGTCGTTTACATGTTGACAAACTTATCTCTTGACTCTATTTGATATTCAAGTTTAGGGGTTCTCATTTTAGATTCTTGCTTGATCGGTTTATATGGTGGAATATGGCCTGGCCAAAAGGTTAGATAACATGTAACATTATGCTTAATTAGGAAACTAGTATCTATATGCAAAAGGTTCCAACTAAGTAGTTAATTGGAAGTAATAAATTTATAGGATATAGATAAATTTTTGAGTCAAGTGAGAAGAAACATAGTGAAGTGAGGGCCAAATTTCTTATGATTTACTCATAGCCAACACAAATACACAATCCATTATAGACAATATGCATAGATAACTCCATTTTATTAAACTAAATCCAATATAAGAAAATAACTACAAATGTACATTATAGGGCATGTGTCATGCATCTAGTATATCAGACCAATGATCTAAAAGATTTGCACCAAAATGAAGTAATTTACATGAAGCTAGTAAGCATCGATCGATCAACATTGAACATGTGGCACTCATTTCACCTGCACACATTAGCACATGCACGCGCACACATTCCTTGCAATTCACTTAATACCATTTAAAACCTACCGATTAACCTTATTCCATGCACCTATAACGTCAACCATTATATTCTGACACCGGACACAAGTTTAGAACAAGTGAGAAAACACCATTTCCTATGTTTGTAACTAGTGTAAGTAAAAGACAACAATAAATAAATGTTTGTAGGAATTTTGATGGGATCTCCTTTTGTAATCCCCAAATTATCAATTTCGCAAGAAAAAACCATTAAAAACCCTTTTAATGGGGGAAAATTATAAATGAATAAATGATAATGAAGATACTCTTTACCTCATGGACAAAAGAACATTGCTTCTAAACTAAGTAAAATTTTGTATTGTTCCTTTTGCTTTCTGCATCTTGCATTTTAATTGTCTTTCATAATTTTTTAGTTCAATTTATTAGGTATATTTTAAGATGGATAAAAAATGACTTTCGATTTTTGTGCTACTCCATATGTGAAAGCATCCCACATTATATGAAAGAACCCATATTTTTAAATGCCTAGTGTTTTAATAATTAATTTAAATATTAATTAATTTAAAAATAGTAAATTTTGAAGTGGAATGAATTCAGTCTAGATCTCTATCGTTGAGTCCGGGATAATGGCCGAGGAGAGTTTTGAGTATAAACATCGATTGGTTCGATGTTGATTTAAATATAGGATTTATTTGAAGTTATAAGTATTATATGGAATACGTGCACAGCCAGGCTCAGGAAATTCTTGTTGGTGGTTCATGTTTTTGGAAAGTGAAAAATAATACAAGTTATGTGGCCAAAGAATTTCCTTAATCGAACAATCCAATGGCCTCTAAGACTTCAAAACATTTAAAAAGGGCATCTCGGGACTCTATCATGGATGGCCTCATATTATATACCATCACGAAGAGAAAAGTGAGAAAAAGTGTGATATGAAAGAACCATCACATTATCATTACTACTTTATACTCCAAAAAAATTTTTGTAGGTAGAACAAAATATTATTATTTTACATAGACAAATCGGTTATAGTGGATGTACCACTTTACAACAATAATAACATGTGTAAGGCAAAGACACCTCAAAAACTATACAACTCACATATGAGTACATCACATATACAACTTTACACTAGCACGACGTAGGGTTCAAACATATGACAACCAAGTTGCACAAGGTAGTCCCTCAAACAATCACCATCCAGACTCATAATTACTCCCATAAGAGTAAGAATAAACTACAGATATTACAATGCAGACCAAATGAAAATGATTACAAAAGATGAGAGCAATGGAACTATGATAGCGAAACAAGCTAAAGGTTCAACCCAGAACACTTTTACCAAATTATACATTGGATCAAACAAAGAGCATTCACAACATCTAATAGTGCACATGAAGCCGTATCCAATTCCATTGAAAACCTACTTCGTTGCACAAGGTAGTCCATTGAAGTCATAAAAGAGTGGATCTAAGGGAACAAGAAGAAGATGTTGGAAAGTTCAATCTTACCCAAAAAAAATATCACACCAAAAATAAAAGTACATGACGCACACAACTGCATGAATCAGGCATTACCCATCAAAACAAAACCAAAAGGCAACACAGAACACCAAGTATACACAAAATACCCAAAGCCTACACTAAAATAGAATCGCAAGTAACATAAAAAGAAAAAAATCCACATAAAGCCAAGAAATAGCAATGAACTAAAAATCCCCTAAGCAAGACAAGCGAACTCATTCCAGAAAGCCAGCACCAAACTCAAGAGATTTCCACATAGTAGGGTTAAGCATAAGTAGAGGTTGAATTCGCTCTTAATGAGAAAATATGAAACAAAATGGATCTTACAAATAAGGGGAGGGGAGTCTCTGTAGCAAGGAGCGGACATGTAAGATAATGTAAATGAGGATATATAGAGACGGTGAAAAATGCGTTATGTAAAGGCAAAGCGGAAAGTTAGTAAGCTAGCCAAAAATGACAATTAGAAAAGTAATGAGAGACAAGGGGAAGAAACAATTACAGGCAGATGTAGTGAATAGAGCGATGGATGAATTTGAGATGGAAAGGAAGAGTTGATGATACGATGTTGTAGATCTAGAAAGAGAGAAATGGAGGTGGAAACCTATTAAAGATCTAAATTTCAAAAAATATACATCTATAGTTAGTCCAAAATTCTAATAACAAACTAAAATTTTGTAACATCCCCCTATTTGGAGGTCCAAAACTAATGGCTACGGATGCTACAGTCATTCATAGGTATTAATCTTCGGCGACCAAATATAGCGGTGCTAGATTCATTGATACACAGATCATAAGAATATGGAAAAAATTTAACAATTCAAAAACATATTTCCACATTCCATTCAAAACATTTCATGTTCATTACATAATCCCAAAACGTTAACTACGTTCAGCAAAATATAATTATTACACATACGCCAAAAGCGACATATGAAAATACCTCCTTGGTTGATTAGAGCATATAATAAGGCTAATAAATCTGCCTTTACAACCAAAACACACAGCAAAAAAGATATCTCTAAATAACTATATGCCACCTGCACGCCTCCGGATGCTTTATTCGTCTAAGAAGAGAACCTGAAAACCCTAAATCTCAAACTACTCACGACGTAGGGTTCAAACCCTAAGAATAGAGCTTGGTATGAATAATAGTCTATCATCTCAAACCAAATAGATATCTATTAATACCACGCCGCATGGCGGAACGGGTTTTTCCCTCACTAGTATCCTAAAACCTTTATAAAACCATATATTATGCTCCTGCATCCACAATGGTTAAAAACATAGTATTTAAAAATATTATGAGGATATGCAAAACAAGCAAATCAAATTTGGATTACCCATCCCCATTCATTCCGACTATCTGTCTCAATTATAGTTTCTAGAATTACTATTAACCTATTAGTTTTAATAGGCTAACTAATAATCGGTTAAACATTTAAGGACTCTCTGTCCAATTACATAGTTTTCATGGGCTTACTATGAACCTGTCTATATGACATCTTCATTTACACATAGTTTTCATGGGCTAACTATGAACCTGTTTATCTGGCATCCTCTTTTATACATAGTTTTCATGGGCTAACTATGAACCTATTAGCCCCTACTAGTATCATACAATTTTCATAGGCTTACTATAAACCTATTGACCCCTGCCAATATCTTTCCTTTATATTTTAGCATCCTAAATTCTAGTCTTCCCTACCTTCTGGATGCAATTCTACTCATTCAGGAGTTTATTCAATTTATATTCACTACTGGGTTGTACTCCTACCCTTTTCCCCCAAAATGCAGTTATGAATCCATTATAAAGTGAATATATTCATATTAGAAGAAGCAATATAACAACATACCAATACCACTCCCATGGGTTTAATTTATCAAAGATAGATTCTTCTTAAACCATTATATAAACTCATTTTAATATAGCCATGGATTTTTCCTTTAAAAATAGAGTTTGGATCATAAAACCTTTCGATACCTTCAAAACCTAGTTTTTGACTTCATAGGATAATCTCATTCGAAAACTCTTAAAAACATTAGGCTCCTGCCTTATAATACTTTAAATTCTACCTTCCGAAACCTTTCGAATATATTAAAGTATTAGCATTTAACTATAGAAGCTTAGCTTCGAAACCAGTTGAAAATACCCCTTCTGAAAGTATAAAACTTGGTTAGAAGAAAACAATTTTACAATCCCTTCGAAAGTATCCCCTTCGAAGGCAAAGAAAACAAAGCAAACATATTCGAAAGTAAAGAAATCAACTCCTTCGAAAATATAAAACTTATTTTTAGCTATAACTTTTTATAGATGTAGAATTAAGGTCTCTAACCTATTCCATTGTATTCAAATGATGGTTTCTCTTTTCGTAAAGTGGTCACAATAGAAAAACGGGTTTACGGTTAGATAGTTATTCGAAGGGTTGCTTTCGACAAGGTTGAAAGGTGCTACGGAAGGGTCCAGAACTGCTACAGAATGATGCTGTTGAAAGGTACTATCGACAAGGTCGAAAGTTGCCACAGAAGGGTGCAGAACTGCTGCAGAATGTGCTGTCGAAAGGTGCTTCCAAAAATGCTACAGAAGGGTCCAACACAGCTACGGAATGATGCAGTCAAAAGGTGCTTTCGACATGGTCGAATGACAAAGTCTTAAATAACTTGAAATCTGTTATTTTGCTAATTAAAGTTTTTTTTTGAAATGGTACTTTATATACAACAAATCACTATGACAACATATCACATGTCAATAAACGTTCGAATCACGCTACGTAAGTTTTGAACTTGTGACCTCTCACACCAAAGCCAAATCACTTAACCACTGGGACAATGGTGCTTGTCAAATTTCTATTCTTTGTCAAATTTCTTTGTCAAATTAAAGTATATTATTTTCACCAACTCCTATTCTTTGTCAAATTTCTATTGGTTAATGACATATATTAACACTTTCTTTGCAGAAAACTGTGATAGATCGGATTTTATTATTTCATAAATTATTTTTAAAATAAGTAATTATATTAATATTTTAATATAATTATTAAGCCTTTTTAGCTTAGAAAATTCATAATAAATCGAAATCACTTGGAAAAATTCAAAAAATTCACCAAAAATTTGAAATAACATTTTCTAAATCATATAAAAATTATGGGGCAAAATTCGTTATTTTATTATTTTAATAATTATAAGCTAAAATAAATGTCTTTTTTACCTTAGGAAATTCGTAAAATATTTCTATTAACTTCAAAAATTATGAAATTAAAAACTGATCTCCAAAATCATGTTTTACACGACATATTCAAAAATTATGTCATTTGGAGGTCGTTTACTAAGGTTTTTACTTTAAAACCCATCATTTTAATTTCATAAAAATTCCAATAAATCACCATAAATAATTATTCTATCTAAACAATGATTATTAGATCCAAACATGATCAATGCAGTAAAATACATTTGGTTGTTATCCATAACTGAACCAAAACAAGGAAAAATGAGATGATTTACACTATTATTTACCTTGATTAAGTTGTTAGAGTTTGAGATTTGCCTTAGCTTTAATCTTCTAGCTTTCTCTCTTGGATCTTACAAGTTTGCTGATCTATTAAGGTGTTTTAATAGCTGGCTATATCTTCTCTTTTATGTTTATTTTGATTTATGAAATGGTAGTGGAGAATAAGGGAGGGCTTAAGGGTGTATAGGTGTGGCTATTCCCATATTGCCCTCCTCTTATTTTCCTAACTTATAAATTATAAACCATACTTATACATTCATTAGTTTAGCCATGGCCAAGTTAATTGATAATTAAATCTCAACTCCTTAATCAACTACATTATTCTATTTAATTTATCCAATTATATGTCCTGAATAATGTTAAACAAAAATTAGGGGTGTTACATTGTGGCTCAGTGATGCAGCTGAGATTCCGGATGTGAACATCCCAATTTGGTTCTGCCAGTATTTGCAAGCAAGAGGACAAACCAAGCGTAACCCAAATAGGGGACCCATAAAGCGTTCGCTGGGAGCAGTCCCTTCCCATCCACCTACCGTCAATTTCACCAAGATATGCAAGGACTTTGCTAGTCTATAAGAGAAGCCGTACGTGGGATCAAGTTGTATGTGGACTCGAAGGCATGGATCCATATTTTTGAAAGGGTTTTTGGATTGATAGGTTTTGAAGATGATGTTAGAAAATAGCTTGTTACTTGGCATTTATAGGGAGAAGCCCCGAATTGGTGCGATGTAGTAGTGGCGGAGACTGGTGAGGAAGCAATGACATAGGTAGAGTTTAGGAGATTTTTGAGTCAAAGTTTCTTTCCATGGTAAAGTAGGGAGTACAGCTGGAGAAGTTCATGCATTTGCAGCAAAGGGAGTTGTTAGTGAAGGAGTAAGTGAACTAATTCAATGAGTTGGCTAGCTTTGGTATGGAGCTGATAAATGCACCTTACAAGAAAGCTTTGAAGTTTTCTAAGGGGTTGAATCAACCTCTTTAAGGTTTGGCCCTTAGTCATATTCCCATGAGTGCGACTTATGACGATTTGATGGAGATGGCCTTGCTAAAGACCATCTCCAAGGAAGAAGTGAAGGATGAGCCTAAGAAGTTAAGAGGGAAGACACCGCATCAGAATCAGTTCAAGTGCGAAATGGAGCCCAAAGAAAAGGTTAAGAAGTAGGAGATAAAGTGTAAGAAATGTTGTAAGAGGGGCATTTGGCTAAGGAGTGCAAGATAGACATCTCAAAGATTATGTGTTACAACTACAACCAATTAGAGCACATGAGGAGGGGTGTCCAGCACCACATAAGAACTATACTAGTTAGTTTCAGCATACGCATTGGACGTCGTTCCTAGCTTGAGTGCGCCTACAATAGCAAACTAGGGGAAGATGATCATGATTGAAGGTGTGTTAACTCTATCTTGTTTATCCATTCATATCTTATTTGATATTGGGGCACCAAATTCTTTTACTTTAAGTAGACTTGTGCTAGCATAGTTACAAACCCATTAGTTATATCAAACCTTGTTATAAGTTTAGCTTATTTGTATAGGATATGTAAGGGTTTGAAATTTTTTTAGGGGTAGAGTTCGATTGCGATGCTTTAGTCTTAGGATTTTCTAGGTTTGGGTTAATTTTGGGCACAGATAGGATGATGATGTATAGGGTGATCCTAGATTGCGATTGAAAGATTGTTAGGTTAGGTACTTGTAGTGGACGCAGTCTAGAGGTTTATTACAATACTAGAGGTTCAATTATGTTGAGTTATCTATATTGATTAGACTTGTCACACGATTGGTTAGATTTGGTGCATGTAGTTAGAGACTATCCAGATGTCTTTTCTGGGGTTATCGATTTTCCACCAAAGAAAGATTGAGTTATGGATTTATCTAGAGGAGAATGCTAGACTTGTTGCCTTACCCTTAAGGCATATAGCTCCTAAAGAGAGATGCGAGCTGAATAAGCAAGTGAGCTAGCTATCGGAGATGGGCTTCATTTGGAGGAGCATTTACAGTGGGGAGAACCTTTTACCACTAAGACAGATGGTTGCCAAAGGATTTGCATTGATTATCGTGAGCTGAATAAGCTAATAAAGAAGAATCGTTACCCGTTTCCCCTACATAGACGATCTGTTTGATCATTTAGTTGGAGCAAAGGTGTTCTCTAAGCTTGAAATAGCCATCGAATTTCATCAGCTGTGTGTAGCTAAGGATAGTATTTAAAAGACTACTTTTCGTAAACCCGATGGACATTATTAGCGGTTAGTCATGCCTTTTGGACTAGTGAATGAACCCGTCTAGTTTGTTAATAAGATAAGCCGAATTTCTAGAGGGTTTCTTAATAAGTTCATTGTGGTATTTGTGGACGACATTTTAGTCTATTCAAGGAGCAAGGAGGAGCACATGATGCATTTAGAATAAGTGCTCAATACACTCATAGACATAAGTTAAAGGTGTAGTTTTCCAAATACCACTTTTGCTCCAAGGAGGTATGCTTTTTGGGACACGTTGTGTCTAACCATGGGTTGGTAGTCAATCCAGTAAAGTTGCTACAGTAAAGGATTGGCAAGTGCCGAAGAATGCTATGGAAGTAAGGAGCTTCCTTGGTTTGCAAACTACTATGGGAAGCTCATTAAGGAATTCGCTAAAATCTCCGCCCCTTTGACCTACCTCAAAATGAAAATTTTGGTTTTCTCGTGAGAATCAAAGTGTGAGGATGCTTTTATCAAGCTAAAGTAGTAGTTGACTAGTAAACCTATCCTAGTACTACTTGATCATACTAAGGCAGTCACATTATATACCGATGCTTGCGATATGGGGTTGGGCGAGGTGTTAATGCAGGAGAGAAGAGAGGTGAGCTATGCAGTAGATAGTTGAATATCCATGAGAGAACTATCCTACCCGTGATCTTGAAATTGGCAATCATTGTCTTTGTAGTCAAGTCATGGAGGCATTACCTATTAGAAGAGCAACTTGAGCAGTGAATGGATCATAAGTCTCTGAAGTATTTGTTCTTTTAGAAGAATTTGAATGTAAGGCAGAAGACGTGGATGAAGCATTTTGCATCATATTAGATCGATATCTCCTATACTCCAGGCAAGGGCAATGTTGTACCTGACACCTTGTGTAGGAAGCATGTGATGTTGTGTCCTATGTTTTTAGAGTGGAAGCACTTGGAGTTTATTTCAACGTTCAACTTTTGACCATCATCAGACATCACTCCAGGTTTGTTAGTGGCTTTAGACGTGCAACCTACACTTATGGACAAAATTGGGTCAAGTCGGAAGCACGATAAGGAGCTATTGGTTATTATCGAGAGGCTTAGTAGAGGAGAGTGGTCGAGTCATTTGAGGCATTATGCCATTAGCTTGAAAGGGTGGTTGCATACAGATGGTAGATTATGTATTTCTCTCATTCTGGATTTTATTGAAATGGTACTAGCGGTGTCTCATCATTCTAGGATGACCATTCATCCTGAAGGAGACAAAATGTACCTTGACATGAAGAGAGTCTTTCATTAGCCTGGTATGAAGAGACATGAAGAAGAGTATGTGGCCAGATGTATGACTTGCCAAAGGGAAAAGGCGATGCAGAAGAAGCTAGGAGAGTTGTTGCAGCCATTAGAAATTCCACAGTGGTAGTGGGAGAGTATTTCTATGGATTTCATCGACTACCTAGGAGTAGGAGGGGGAATACGAGTAGATAGGTGATAGTCAACCAACAGACTAAATATGCTCATTTTGTTCCGGTTAGGAGTACGATGACTAATACATCTTTAGCGACACTATACATGAGTGAGATAGTAAAATTACTTGGAGTTCCTTCTAGCATCAGAACGATTGAGATTCACTTTTCATCAGCAAGTTTTGGAGGAGTCCTCAGGAGGTGTTAGGCACTGAGTTGAGTTTGAGTACTACTTATCACTCGCAAATGGATACACAGACGTAGAGGGTGAATCGGGTGTTGGAAGACTTACTTCGAATGTGTATTTTAGATTTCAAAGGCTGTTAGGAGGATCACTTGCCACTACATGAAAATGTTGTTTTAATGGCAAGTAGGGATTGCATACAAAATTGACTTGCTATGGTTTGGTACTTACCCCTTATTTAGGTCAATAAATGACGTGTTTCACCGTAATTAATTAGGAGCAAAAGTTAATTTCATGTTCTATTTCCTTCTTCTTATTCTTGCCCGCCTAAATTTCGCTTTTCACTTCTCTCCAAAAGAAACCCCGCTTTAAACCTAAATCCCCCCTTCAACCCTAAATCCCCGCTTCAACCTACAAAACCCTCTCAAATCTAATTCGCAACCCACGAATCCTTGTCAAATCCAATCGGCAACTCATGAATCTCTCTCAATTTTGGCAGTCAATTGCTGCAACCCTCCAGGAAGATGAAGCGGGAATCCTTGAAGAATCTGAAGCGTGATTCTTCTAGGCAACTTAAGCACTATTCGGTGATCGATTACTCTACTAAGCTCAATTCCTCAATGAAGCTGAATCGCGATTTCACGTTAAGGAACTTGACTGTTGTATATTTTTTTTCGTTTTTATATTTTATTTTCTTGCTGAATCATCCTATGAATAGATTTTATAGTTATTCAATGATGATAAACTAAAATTAGTAAACTTTCTTGTGTCATCGGTTTTACTTGACATGTCAATAGGAATTAAGAACATACTAATTTCCACTTACTAATTTATGCTGAAGTTAAGCCAACAGTCGATCAATTAGGTTTCATGATATTGATTTGAAACAAACCGAGGATATCAGTTGAATTTCGGATTAATAAGTGCTTTATATAGTGGGATAAACATAACTTAATTTCTTTTGTCACATTTTCATGCGAAAGTTAGAAAACTGCAGAAGTACCCTATGCACTTGGTTAAACAGCAAACTTTTAGTTTCTATGATCTAATTTTTGTTTGGATCCCCAGGCATACATACATATACATACATACATACATATATCTATATGTGTGTAAGTATTTTTTTCTCTTTTTGAATGCTAACACATAATTCAATTCTCATGAGTGAGATGATGATTATATCATAACCTTAACAAAATAATTGTTTGTTTTCTTTTTAGCCTTGGTTGTTTTTTCAATTTGTTTTTCTTTTCTCAATAACTCTGCCTAACTTTGTAAATAAGTAGCTATTTAATTGTTTATGTCCAAGCACCTTACCTAACTGAAATTGGCAAATAGGTCCTTCCTGCTATGAATTCAATTTTTTGTAATATGAATTTCATAATTGAAGCTATCGGTTTGGTTTTTGTATGAATTTTAAATGCGAAAATACGAATTCAGTTTTATAATTTATACTTTTTCATATAAACATTCATAAGCTTGATGTACGTATGAGCTTAATAATCGTCTCTTAATCTTTCAGGTCGCAATCTGTCTTATACAATCGATACAATATTTTTTATCGTTGAATATGACATATTGATCATGATAGCATATATGGATACAATCATAAGATAAAATTGTAGTAAAATTGAGAAATTACAATCTCAAATCTGGCCAACATTTCATTTTTTTATTTGTAGAGTTGTAGTTTGTCCGCTCCATTTTTTGTTTGTTGAATTGTAGTTTCTCCGCTTCATTTTGCTATATGTTGAATATTGGTGCTGCTAATTTCATTATTTGCCAAATGTTTGACCAACATTATTTTAATTATTAAAAATAAGACTTGAGAAAAGAAAATTTTAAACTAACAATTTTGTGTTTTCCTCAAATTAGAATATTTGATTTAGTAATGTTATCCGCCAAAACAAATTTGTATTGTTTAATGCCAAATTAAAGATGATGGAGATAAATGAAAGGTGGGTGAAGAAGGAAGTTGCGTTGAAAATAATAAAAGTGTTTTATTGCAGAAAAACATGATTGCAAAAATAACCGAGAATTTGTTTTAGTGCATATTTTCTTGATGGATATTCGGCTACGTTTTATACTATTGAATAAGGATTTTGTGAAAAGAAAATTGATACTCGGTTTGGTTTACTAACTGAAACAGAGAGCTTGCTATTTTTTCTTTTAAGAGAATATTTATAACAACAACTATAGTGGAAAATGTTAGGTAGGTATCAACTTATAAATTGAATGTATGGGTACCGTTTTCCATTTTTTTTATTTTGTGGTGTTTTCCAATTTTTGAAACGTGCTTGGTTTTGCTTGTTTAGAAAAATTAATTTTCAATTCATAAACCCATTTGGTTTCAAATTTGATTTTATATTTATGAACTTTGATTTTTTTCTCTTAGAGCAAAAGTGATATTTGATTTAATATAACACTCATTTCAACGTCTTGAATATACAATAATTTTTTTGGTAAATACTCCAAACTATCAATTATTATAAAAGAGAACATGTTAATTTCATGACTTGATTTTGGATCTAAAACATTTCAAAGAACTAGGCCTTCATTGGGAGGGAAACAAAATCGAGCTTTGAATTGGAAAATCAAATTAAGCATTAAATTTAAAATCTTTGCTTGTCTAGTTATTAATCATATTGTGGGAATTAAAATAGAGCCTGATTTTGTTGTAAAGGAGAAACTGATTTTTTGAAACACATAGTAATAAGAGGATAAGTTGAAACTTGAATGTAGTGGATGAGAACAAAAAATACATGTGGGTGAGGCTAATGACTAAAATGCCATTGTTTGTACTGCTTTACTTGATTTTAGTTGATTTTTCTTTTTGGATTCTTAACGAAGTGAGTAGTAGAAGAAGAAAGTTGAATAATGTTGACAAAAAGAAACAAAATAAATATAAATTCAATCTTTTATGTTATGCATGGTTTCGATTTTTATTCTCTTTTCTGTCTTATATTTTAATGTACATGAATCATATCTACAACATTTTATTCTATTTTACTTTTCCTACAGGGAGCATATCACGTGTATGTATTATCAAGTCTTTACATTTTGTACAATAATCAGCATGACCGTAAGGCGTTATTGTTTTACTTAAATCTTGACGAAGTGAAAGAAAAAATTAAATTTTCTTGACAAAAAAATAATTTTGGGTTCATATTTTGATCTATGTATTCCATTTTGGATAGGAATTAGTACATGGTTGATAGATAAAGTTTTTATGTCCCATGAAAAACTTGTTTACTAAAATTATACACACACACACACACACACAACAAGATGTATATATGCCAAGCTATATTAATAGTACTGCTATTTGGAGCATTTCATTGCATAGGTTACTTTGTCTTGAACTGTTGTCGAATGTCAATTATTTCAGAATTGACTGAGAGACTAGTCTAGTTGCAAACTGAAATGCAACTTAGTTTGTTGCGACTCAATTTATAGTGCATCTATGTAAATTGGCATTGCTACTGCTAGAACAATTGACAATGAAATTGGTGGATTTAGTTTGACAATTGAACAATTTGGCAGTAAAACTAAGTTGCAATTCGCAACTCTGTTTGCCAAACTGAAATGCAATTCAGTTTGCAAAACAACTGAGTTGCTAATTGCAACTCAGTTTACAAACTGAAATTCAAATATAATTTTTTGTTGCTCAGAGCAACAAAATGCACCCGATCTAGTTTGAGAATTGAATAATTTGGCAATACAACTGAATTACAATTTACAACTCAGCTTTGCAAACTAAAATGCAATTCAGTTTGCAAAACAACTGTATTGCAAATTGCATCTTAGTTTGCAAATTGAAATTCATATACAATGATTTATTACTCGGAGCAACAAAATGCACCCGATCTAGTTTGACAATTGAACAATACAACTGGCAATTTGCAACTCAGTTTTGCAAAATGAAATGCAATTCAGTTTGCAAAACAACTGAGTTACAAATTGCAACTCGATTTTGAAAACTAAAATGAAATTCAGTTTGCAAAATAATTGAGTTAAAAATTGCAATGCAGTTTGCAAACTGAAATTTCGAATACAATGATTTGTTTATCAGAGCAACAAAATGCACCTGATCTAGTTTAACACTTGAACAATTTGGCAATACAACTGAGTTGCATTTGGCAACTCAGTTTTGCAAACTGAAATGCAATTCGGTTTGCAAAACAACTCAGTTTTGCAAACAGAAATGCAATTTAGTTTGCAAAACAACCGAATTGCAACTCAGTTTTGCAAACTGAAATGCAGTTCAATTTGCAAAACAATTGAGTTGCAAATTACAACTCAGTCTGCAAACATAAATTCAGATACAATGATTTGTTGCTCAAAGCAACAAAACGCACCCATTCCTAATGTGTCTTGTTTCCATTTTTAACTCCAGTTCCTTTTATTTTCATGTTTGTATCCATGTTTCCATGTGTCATTCTTCAGCTCCTTCTATGCAAACATGATCAAACAGTTAAGACATGGTTGTTTCTATGTTTCCTGATGCAGCCAAAGAAGCGAATTCGACGATGTAAATCGAATCCGTCCAGGATCTCACACGATTAGCGAAAATAATCGGTGAATTTAAGAATACCCAAATGCCCAAATCCGTTGATCAAGAAGATACCAGATTCTAGCAATCTTCGACATGTTGATCGCGCACGATGCCGTGAGAGAAGATCTACAATTCTTCGAACGTTGATCAAGCGCACTTGATTTCATGAATTGGCTTCAACAATCGTTGATTCGAGCGCACTCGAATGCCAAAGGTGGAGATAGGAGATAACACTCAACTACCAATTTTAATGGAGGCAAGAAGCACAGACCAAATTTTATTTAAAATTCAACTACCTACAAATGAACCAACACCCGCCTATATATAGGAAAAGTACAACACACACGACTTAACAAGTTACAACTTCATATGACTTAACAATACACGACAAGCGACTTAAGAAATTACAACACAAGCGACTTACAAAACAAACGACCTAACAACAAACAACAATGACTTAACAAATACATCTCAAACTACTTAACAAATACAACGCGACTTAAGAAACGCGGCATAAGAAATCTTCAGCGACTCAACAATCTTCGATAGCGATATTAGACTTCGGCTTAAGCTTCAGGGCGACTTAACGACTTAACGAAGTGCTCGCGACCTAGGCTGGAAACAATCAACGACTTAAGGCATCTCGCGAGTTACTGGAATTGGTATAGGTCATTTGCGACCTAAGGAGATAAGCGACCCACGACCTACTAGAAGCATCTGCTCGCGACATGAAGCTGCTGGAGCGACTTACGACTTCGTTCGATTTAAGAAATCCGCGACATAGGCAGTAGTTTGCGACTTACGATAGGTCGGAGAAGGATGGAGCTTCGCGACTTAGGGTTAGGTCGTTCGTGATTTAAGGAGGAGGGGCAGCGACCTACGACCTTGCGACCTAGGTTTCGATTTAGAATTCTGGAGCTGCTTCGTTTCGTGATCTAGGAGGCGACTTTCAGGCAGCGACTTAAGGTAAGTCGTTTAGTTTTAATTCGCGCTGCATCATCCTCCCCTGGTTGAAAAGAATTTGTCCCGAATTCACACTTTTTCCTTCTTCGAGTCGCTGTCTTCCATTCATTATCTGGTCCGATGCGTCTCAGGTGGTAACCACTCTTGAGATTGATCTTGTCTTGACCCTTTGAAGATGTGGCTCGACATAAGGAATGCATCGCATAAAGTAGACGTGGTATTAGGCAGGCGGCATAAGGAAGTGATCTGAGGGAGATGACCTCATGATGCTTGTGCCAATAGAAAGGTGTAACATAGAACTAAATCGTGACAAAAATGCGAGACGATATAAGGAATTTTATAATCACGGAGCGACTTAGGAAGTCACGACTGAAGGAGTGTGATGACTCATGCCCAGATTCTTGTCTTTCCTTATCTCGTTCAGGTGTATCATCATTTAGAATCTTCCCTTGATGGGTTGCAACAATTTCCCCTGACTGAAATGAATTCCCACTCGCTTCTTCTTTGACATGTTTATTTTCATGAAACGGTTCCAAGCAGTTGATGTTGACAACGTCAGTAGTGCGGACATGATCAGGCCACTCCAACTGACAATCATACTCTTCATCCTGTCTCTTCAACTCTTCATGTTCTTTCAGATTCACAAGATCATACGATCCCCACAGTAAAATAGCATCTGGTACTAGTTCAGTTTGATGCTGAATGTCCTGTAGTGGTGGTAACTCTTTGGGTAATTCCTCAGGATATTCGACTTCAGATTCATCGAATTCTGATCCAACTTCCTCAAAAACTTCAAGACGTTTATTCTTTCCTTGCCCGGTCAACACAAACAATTCATTACTATTTTTCACCTTTTCAACAGACTCTTCCAAAAATACAAGCCTAGTTTCTTCAAGCAGTTCCTCAGAAATCTCATCTTCAAACTCTTCAAATACTTCAACCTTTTCAGGATTCTCAAAATCAGAAATTTCTCCAGATTCAATCCACATTGATAATTCATCACTATCTTTCATTTTATTGACAAACTCTTTCAAAGATAATAAACTATCTGATTCTGCCTTCTCTTCTGTTTCACTTTCACTTTGTTCGGGCCTTTCAGAAACTAAGGAATTTACACTTGGCTGGCTCTCATCCATAAGCTCAGGTGTTAAGCAAGAATCCTCCATCATTAATTTATTTCCCTCAACTCCGAACACAATTTCTTCTTCCATACTATCGACATCAATCTTTGGCGGTGAAGAGTAATCAACTTCTATATCCACATACTTTGACGTTGAATAAAATCCCATCAACAAATTACATTCATCGTTCTCTAACTCAACCTCTTCATCTTCGTTGTCAAACATTGGTGGAAATTCTTCGAACGATTCCGTAGGACCGACCTCTTCAAACTCTTCTAACATTGGTTTAACCTCCTCAGAAGTTTTAAGCTCTTCACTTGCCTCATACCTAACCAACAATTCAGCATTACCTTCCTCTTCTTCAACACTTTCGCTGAAAGATAATGGACTATTCGGTTCCTCTTCCTTTTCCGGCTCGCTTTCAGTAGAATCATCCACATCCTCGTTTTCACATTCTTCTACAACTAAGGCCTTCATCTCGGGCTCCGTACATTCAATACTTCTATGGTCAGACTCCTGATAATGATAGCGCTTAATTCGGTCATCAACATTCGTCTTAGTGACTCCATGTACAACTGGTTCGTTGACTCTCTTAGAAACATTTATACTACAATTAACACCTTTATTCTGATTGCTGGGGCTTGTAACCACACCCTTTCCTCGACTCCCTTGACTCAACTTCTGCAACTGTTGGTTCATACGAGCTTGATAATTGTAGGGTAAGAAATTTGCCTTCATCATCCTTTTCATCTTATCCCACGTGACAACTTTGGATTTCCCCATTCTCTTTCTGGTTGATTTAGTTTGTTGCCACCAATTCATAGCTCTTCCTCCCAATCTTGTAGCAACTAACTTAACTTGACGATCTTCAGGCGCGCTGTTGAGTTCAAAAATCTTTTCAACATTTGATAACCAATCCAAGAATTCCTCTGCTTGTAGACCACCTCGGAATTTTGGAATTTCTGTGTCTGTCTTTGACTCCCGTGTATGACCATTCTCTTCAACATTCCTATATTGATTTTGCCCTTGGCCTGGATACCGAAAGTGAACACTATCACCGTAACTATCTTCTTCAAAATTAGATGAGCTTCGATGTCGATTCTGAACATTGACACTTCTATGTCCATGCACGTCCACTCTACTTCTTCTTTCCTCTACTCAAAATCTTTCATAATTACAATATGGCTCATGCTCGTAACCACGATAAGCTCTTCTTTCTTCATTCCGATAATCATGATTGTCTCAAAGTCCACGATCTCAATTTATCGACAAGGATGGTTCTCTTCTTCCTCTATCATAATGTGGCGACACTCTCCTTTGATTTCGATTCATGTCAGACATCATTAGCCTTTCCAATCTACCAATTCCCTCATCAAAATTCTCATTGAATTTATCACTAATTCGTTGCTCCATTTGTTCAGCATCTTCTCTTCGATACACATCTGCAACATTCTGATGACGATTAACTCTTCTTGGAGGCATTGTCAAATCTTCAACAAATCCAAACACACACTTCGCTTCGATTAAAAAAAATATCGAATCAAACTTCACCAACTTGTTGGAATCTTCAAAATGAATACTTCAACTAGCGCAACTTTCAATGATGCAGAATCTACGCACAAACTCTTAGCTCACGACTTGAACAAATCTCGCACAAACTTGAAAAAGCTCGCTTCTAGCTCTGATACCAAATGATGCAGCCAAAGAAGCAAATTCGACGATGTAAATCGAATCCGTCTAGGATCTCACACGATTAGCGGAAATAATCGGTGAATCGATGATAAATCGGTGAATTTAAGAATACCCAAATGCCCAAATCTGTTGATCACGAAGATACCGGATTCTAGCAATCTTCGACACGTTGATCGCGCACGATGTCGTGAGAGAAGATCTACAATTCTTCGAACGTTGATCAAGCGCACTTGATTCCGTGAATTGGCTTCAACAATCATTGATTCGAGCGCACTCGAATGCCAAAGGTGGAGATATGAGATAACACTCAACTACCAATTTTAATGGAGGCAAGAAGCACAAACCAAATTTTATTAAAATTCAACTACCTACAAATGAACCAACACCCGCCTATTTATAGGCAAAGTACAACAAACACACGACTTAACAAGTTACAACTTCATATGACTTAACAATACACGACAAGGGACTTAAGAAATTACAACACAAGCGACTTACAAAACAAACGACCTAACAACAAACATCAACGACTTAACAAATACATCTCAAACGACTTAACAAATACAACGTGACTTAAGAAACGCGGCATAAGAAATCTTCAGTGACTCAACAATCTTCGGTAGCGACATTAGACTTCGGCTTAAGCTTCAGGGCGACTTAATGACTTAACGAAGTGCTCGCGACCTAGGTTGGAAACAATCAACGACTTAAGGCATCTCGCGAGTTACTGGAATTGGTATAGGCCGTTCACGACCTAAGGAGATGAGCGACCCACGACCTACTGGAAGCATCTACTCGCGACATGAAGCTGCTGGAGCGACTTACGACTTCGTTCGACTTAAGAAATCCACGACATAGGCAGGAGTTCGCGACTTACGATAGGTCGGAGAAGGATGGAGCTTCATGACTTAGGGTAAGGTCGTTCGCGATTTAAGGAGGAGGGGGAGCGACCTACGACCTTGCGACCTAGGCTTCGATTTAGAATTCTGGAGCTGCTTCGTTTCGTGATCTAGGAGGCGACTTTCAGACATCGACTTAAGGTAAGTCATTTAGTTTTAATTCGCGCTGCATCATTTCCACATGTAGAAATTCAAATAGAATGATTGTATCCATGTTTCCACGTGCAAAATACAGATAGACGATCAGTTATGCTTTCAACTAGACTTGAAAAGATTTTAAGTTGTAGTTGTTGTACTTTCAACTAGACCTGAAAAGCCTATTAAACATTATTGCTGACATTATCACCGATGTTGTTTCTGTTATTTGTTTAATAGAGAAAAGAAACCTAGGATGAAGCAAATGTACCTCAAGTGGTAAGTATAATTGGTACTACAATAGCTTGGCCTGCTACAAATGTTACAATGGAATCAATTTCTAGTAAGTATAATTCAAACTTTGTTTAGGTATGACAATTTTTTGATTTGGTTCAATATTGTTTATTTCTTATTAGCTTTTAGAACATGCTTTAATGATATGATCACCATGATTGGGCCTAAGATCATAAGCTAGCATTAGGTTGGATATAGGCTTATAGCTAATAGGTAACAATGATTAAAAAGGAAGTACATTAACTTTTCGAATCCACATTTTATGGTTGTGGTGCCGTATGACCTCTATTTACATTTTATATGATCATAGGAACAATTTGAATAAATAGCAACAGCGGCCTTCATGTGTTATTATTTTTGTAGCTCAACAAATTTTTTCTACTTAGACCAAACTAAGTTAAGTATTAAATAACAATTATTTACAACATTCGATAACAAATCATTTTAACTGGTACATAAAATGTCAAATAAAGTTAAAATTATTCTCCATCATCCAACTGATAAGTCCACCATTGACGAAAAAAGTCTTACAATGCCAGGTCACTAGAATGTGAAATTACCTAATGTTCTATTTGAGCATAAAAATTTCCTGTCAATATTTGATTGGGAACAACAGAAGCATACTGATCTTAGTAGACTTGTCATTTTCCATAATGTTAAAGCCATTTGCTAATCTTTTCCATGGAAAGTAACTATCTAAAATGAAAATAAATAGAGAAAAGTACTTGATATAAAAAGGAAGTGCATTTGTGCTGTCAACATGAACATCAGTATAACTTGCAGCATAACAGGCTGTACCAAATTAATTACTTACAATGAGAGAAATAGTAGTAGATCGTATATTTACTATGTTAAATTATATCTTTAACTTAATATTGTGATAATGTTTAACCTCAGGCTCTACTTGATAGAGCCTATAACTTTTTGTTAGTAATATCAAAAAACCTTTTAATTTGCCTACATAAATTCAATATTTTTACACAAAGAATGTACACTAGTAATGACTTATCATCGCATTCAAATTGAAGATGATCGAAATTGCAAAGTGAAAAATAAAATAGTGAAATTGAATAAAATTAGTAGCAGAGAAATATATTGATTAAAAGCAATTAGTTTAATTTTTTTACTTCAATTAAAACCACTAGTGTATGCAACAATTTGTTTTGCTAGTCGATTGGGACATAGATTGGTGAGATGGAGGTGGAAGGTTGTTAGTGTGAAGTATAAGGGAGTGCGATGTTTGGCATGTCATTAGATTCCAGAAGCAGGAGTGTTTGATTTGAAGTTTCAGGTAGGGTTTTGTAGCTGATAATGGATGTCCACGGTTATTTTCATATGGATGTTGTGGTATCTTGGTTGTGAATGTTTTGGTTAGGTGAAATAATGAATTAGTTGGAATTGGTTGGCATCATATATCAAGATGAGAAATATATGATATGTGCTAAATAATTCTATTTTCAGGAGCAGAAAAAATATGTATCCAAAGATGCTTAGTTGCTTTATTATTCTTCAATCTTCACTGTTTTGTATATCAGTGTCGGGGTAGGTTGTTTGCGTATAGATGTTGATGATTAGCTGTTTTTGGTTTGGCACCGAGGTGTCAAGGGTAGGTGATTGATGCTATGATAGGAATTGAAGGTGATGGTGAGGTTATGCTTCAGGCAACGGAGTTGACTGTCTTGGGTTTTGGTGAGGCTGTGATTGAGTTGTAGTTTTGAAATGTTGTCTACACTAATTTCCTTATATTTCAAATTGTCACCAAAAAATGGGTTATGATTTGGTCTGCACTAATTATATTTTGAATTATCACCAAAAAGCATAATCGAAATTAGCTTAATCATGGCTAAACATGATCAATCATTCAACTTTTTGAATTTAAAAAAAGAGATCATGCATGAAAAGCTGTGAATTACCTTGCCCGATGAATTTCAAATTCCTTCTGATGAATAGTTGAAAATATATTGGAGAAATTCAAATTTGTTTTAGTCTACAAGAATTTTGATTTGAATTCAGAATATAAGGCAGCTTTGAGTGGAAGAAGAAGAGATAACAAGTCTGTTTGGCTAGTAGAATGGACATTTTCTATCAAACTAGAAGTTTTAATGAAATAACAAGTCTATTTGAAATAGCTAGTCTTGTCTGAGTTGCTTGTCTACTTTGAGTTAGACATTGTGGATGTTTTTAGTTATTTTGAATGATGAATTCATAAATTTTCTGTTTGAAACCATGTTGTTTATACTTATACATTTCTACATTTATGACTAACATACGCACGTATGTGCTTCTTTTTGACAGGTGTTGTATGATGCTTTTGAGGTTGCTACATGATGTCACACTCTTTCTCCTTCAAAATGGTCATGCTTGCATTAATATATTGTCTATCAACGTTCATACGTCTTTGTTTTTAGTATGTATCATTTTGGTTAGCTACAGTTGTATGTATTGTTAATTTTGGTCACATATATTTATATGTATAATACTCCGTGTATGAAATATTATGGAGATATATATTTTGTGGTTTGGCTTATGACTCCATTTGATTATGTACATTACAATGTGATAAGTGTGGTTTTTTGAATTGTTATAATATACTAGTTGAAATAAATTTAGTAGAATTGAAAATTGTAAGTTTGAATGTATATGGCAATAAAAAATGCAATGAAATTTTTCAATAACATTTTACCTATGCTACGAAAAGAAAAATTATTACAGCTTTCATATACTAGCATTATGCTAGTGCTAAACAAAATATTCTGCAAGGATTAAACAGTTTTCATAGCAAAAAACAATGCTACAATAGATAGTATATAGCTTTTCAACACATAATAAAATATTGACATAATATTTCCACAACATTTTTAGATGCTAATATGGCATGTCAACATAATATAGCAATTAAATGATGTCATAATTGTAAGTATCACATAACACAACTGCGTGTAAAAGTTCTATAGCAAGCTTCAAAAGCTATATAAAAATAGTTGTACCGATACGTCTAGTCTAAGATGGAAACAAAAAAGTTGTTAAAAGTGCGTTTTCCATTGCAATTTTGAAGCGCTATTGTATATATCTGACTTATCACAACTTGTTGATCTATGGTGTTTATAGAAATGCTATAGAATGCTTTTATAGTGGTTTTTAAATGCAATAAAAATGTATGTTTATTGTAGTATGCCTTTATTGGAGCTTACTTATAATAATAGCTACCAAGCGAGTATTGGAATGACACCGTCTGAGGTGTTGCATGGAAGGCCTTATAGAGCACCGTCTTATTGGTGGCAAACTGCAGATATGATTATTCTTGGACTAGATATGGTGAGGGTTACATCAGAGAAGGTAGACTAGATCTGTAGAAGGATGAAGACCGCACGGGATAGGCAAATATTTTACATTGGTAGGATACGTGCATAGTTGGAGTTCACAGTGGGGGACTTTGTTTTTATGAAGGTCTCATCGCTTAAACATGTCATGAGATTTGGTAGTTTGAGAAAGTACTGAGGTTTGTAGGGCCTTTTCTAGTCACTGGTATAGTAGGGAAGTTAGCTTATAGAGTGAAGCTTCCTGATAAGTTAGCGAAAGTGCATGACGTTTTCCAAGTGTCACATTTGCGAAAAATTCTATATGATACGTGAGCCATAGTTAAGCCGAGTCAGCTAGAGGAGGTGGAGGTAGAGAGGGAATCACTTTTTCGCATGCACCCACTAGTATTCTTGAGCACCGTGCAAAGAAACTTAGCAATAATGTTATCAAGCTTGTTAAGGTCCAGTGGGGAGATAATCCAGCTGAGAGTATTTGGGAGCCTAAGAAGAAGATTCGATCTACGCATCCAAAGCTCTTTTCTGATATTTTTCTATTTTAATTAAATAAGTATATACTATTTACGTGTTTAGGTTTTCCCTATAAGTAGGGACAATTAGATGATAGGATTGGTTGCGAACATGTCATTAAGACATATTTTGTATGATGGATGCTAATGGATGTATTTATTAAATTGACCTTTACACACTTAGGCAAATATGTTCTCGAGTTAGCATAAACATACCATCAATTGTTCTGTTTTATTGAGTTATATGCATATAGTTGTTATATATAAATTAAATGGTTGCTCATACATATAGAATTTCCTGTATATTTACATAGGATGGTTGCATACATTTTGGATACATGGAATAAGAATGTGCATTTAGTGAGTTCGACTAGATCAGGAACCGCTTAATCTTTGCATTACTATAGGTTGATATATGTAACGACCCATATTATACGTATCGAAGGATCGTAAAATATTTTTATTTTTATTCGTGTGAGGTTGTACGGTTCTATAATTTAGTGATATGATTCTTAGAGACATTTTACAAACCTATGATTTTTTTTGAATTTCTATGTAACCATTTTGACCCTAAAAACCTGGTTTGAGCTATAACTTTTGATAGGTGTGGAATTTGAATCTAAAACTAGTTCCATTGCTTCAGGATAATGGTTTTCCATTTTGTAGAATGACCATAACAGAAAAATGGACTTATGATTAGGGAGTTATATGTAGATCTACGTTAGAAATTGATTTGTTTATCTCATTTCTATGGATTACAAGGTTGTATGGATGAAATTGCTTGTTGTTGATGTGTTTTGATGTTGTTTGTTAGTGTTTTGATTACATAGAAAGATAGGTTGGAGAATTGTGCATATTGAAGGAAAATATTGGTTTGAATTAAACGAAACCTGGAGGGGAGACTCTAGAGTATGGAAGGGGCATAGGGTTCAAGATACGAGCTCTAATTCCTCATGTATACATGTTGGCACCGACATGAGAGATCAGCCCGAACTTGTGTGTGCTGATCCATGATGTCGGCGACTTTGGTGAGAGCAAGAGGAATGTTAGAGAATGTTGCCTAGGGTAATAGATTGGTGATTGGCTAGGTATTTGAAGCTTTGCCAACTTGTTTCTAGAATGTGAAGTTGGTGCTTTAAAGAAAAGACTTGTTCCTATGATGACTTGTTTTAGGTAGATAGGTCGATATCAAAGTATCTAGGCATGAGTACTAGAAGCAAGGAAGGGGTGGAATAAAAATTAGCTATTGGTTGGCTATGTAAGGAGTTCGACACTAACACGAGTGGTTGGTACCGACATGACATAGTAGGTTAGGTGATTGTGGAACTTCTGGGGAATGGTGTAGAGGTTCGATAGGTTGTGCTGGAGCTGGTGGCTTGTTCGTATCTGGTTGATTGATGATTTGGTAGCATGATGAAAGCTATAAATTATCGGTTTGTGACTCATGTAGGGAGTAGATATCGAAGAGGCTCATTTTGGGAGTTGTGGAGTGGACGAACATGGTGGGTTCCTGGATAATGAAAAATGGATTGAGAAAGAAGGGCTCAGGATCCGAATGGAGGATTGGAGGGCTCGCATATGAATATGCTAAGGAAACGCTGGTAACTCGGAGTGTTTTTAATCATACTCGAAGTAAGGGTATTATAAATGGGGACCTCCATAGGTCAATTGAGGGACCTAAATAACCTGGACCTATGGCTTTGGGTTTAGTGTTTAGCTTTGGTCTGCGAGACATATATCTAGCTTTGGGCTACGAGATACAAAAGTACAACGGAGAACCGAGATTTTCGTTAGTCCCTGGCAGAAAAGTAGTCATACGATTTATCATATATTCAGAGCACAGGGAAAGAGTGATAGTAAGAATTGTTTGATGGATGTTATGGTTGCTTGGTTACCTTCAAGGCTATCACTTGGAAAATCATTGGGAGTAGGTACTGGAGATAGGGATATTTGGTCATCTGCTATTATATGTTCTGTTGTACCTCTATGATATAATAGAGAAACATATTATACCATTATGTGCAAACCCTTGGTTATAGGACCAGGTCAGGAATGGTTCGTGTACTCTTATTCCATGCCATATTTACCTATATAGTATTTTGACATTCATTTACCACACAAACAAGACTATTGCCTGACTCGAGGTTTTATGTTTCTCTTCTTATTATCTCGGGTACTCTTAAATGAGTAAAATAGATAACAGGTCTAGGTGACACATCACTGTAGGATCGATTTCACCCTAGATGGGGAGTGAATAGGGTGATACTAATAATAATAAAAATTAATGCAGAAATAAAACCAGCCACAGATAATAAAACATAAAGATAATGCAGAAGAGATCATAGAAAAATTTCCATAGCTTCGGCAAAAACCTACCTACGTGTTGCCCCCAAGGTTTCTACTAGAAATTAAGTAGTCAGAAGCTTACACATGTAAACTTGCGACACCCGCTAATGACTAACCCAACTCTATGCTCGAAACCCTGCCACAACTTTGCCACTAAGTTGCGAATTCTCGAACTACACCACCTTAGTTTGTCCCTAGTCACACGACTAGAAAGTTACACAATTTTAAAAGAAAATTAAAAAATAAAAAACAAGTAAAATAAATAAAATCCTATTATTAATAACTATAAGCCTAAAACAATAATAGAGCTGACCCACAAAAAATAACACTGTGATAAAAATAAGTCTGTTCCCTTTTTCTCTTGTTAATGCCTTCAGTCGTCCTTTCTTTGTTTCTCTTCAAAGAGGAATTAGGGTTTCGTAGAATTTTAAGGCTTCGCTCAAAATCGAAGTTGTCGAATAAGATATGGTCGATTGCAGTGATGAATTCTCTTCGATTTGCCATGTCAATCGATCCCTTGGCTAATTATTGCTTATGGTCGCTTCTCTGTTGAGTTCTAATACTGGTATGCGATTTCCTTTTCGATTTATGATTATGCTTGACTAAATTTTGCTTTCGAACACTGTTTCGATTCGAGTTATTTATTTTTGATTTTCTTTAATGAATTGTTCTCGTATTTTTCTTGAACTCGAATCCCACACTTTTTGCCGATGATGATTATTGGGTATTTATATCGGGATGAAAACCCTATCATATGTTCGTATATTTCTGAGTTTGAATATTTCGTGATTTTGCTTGGCCATGATTTTTTAATCGAACGATGGTGTTTATTTTTGACCTATTCATTTCATACTCGGTTGGATTTGGTTCCGTTCTTTTTTGGCGTTTAAATTTGTTTCTCGTTCATGACTTCTATGACTTCGGCACTTTGAATTCTTGAAATAATTGACTTGGTTAATTCATGTTCATCATATTATCTACTGCAAGATAAAAACTGACTTTGGAATTTAAATATTTGACATATTCTGGACTTTGACTTGTTTAATTCCTTTCTACTATCACTTGTTCATCTGATTGATTTCGCTGCAAATTAAATTGGGTTGATCGAACTACATGTTTTCCTAGATTTTGTTCGAACTGCTTTCAGGTTAATAACTGTTTGATTATTTCTTTTATAAATGTTGATTATGTTGACTTGTTTGATTCTCACTAGATCACTTTTACTTCTTGCTTGGAGTTCTATGTCCAATAGCTTGTATTGGTTTCATATGATGTTCATCTTGAGTATACATACATACATGTATGTATATTTGTGTATGTCCTGAGCATATTGAACTATCATCTGCATTGCTTTTAGAAAACTGTCTGATTCAGCTTAAGTCTGGTTGCATTCCATGTTTATTTCAAGTTAAACTTGAGTCTGTCCTTATTGCAGCCCTTGTGTGTTCATGTGTGTTTCTCTGGCATAGCTCTGCAATTGCTTCGAGATGTCCTGCTTGTTCTCGAGTCATGTATCATGTGGAGTTCCTGCTTCTTTGTACATCACTTTATACATGTGCACTATATGTTGTTGTATGAATTTCTGAGCCTGGTTCTTGTGCATTTTGAAGTCTTTGTCCTTCTATCTTGTACCATTGTGTGCCTCAGTTCTAGTCAGTTAAGACTACAATGTGGTTCCACTTGTATGCTACCTTGTTTGTGTTTTCATGTTGGTATGGTTCAATATGTTGGAGTGTGGTCTACATATGAACATGTCTGAAGGCTTCCAACTTGCTGTCACCTTTTGAGCTACAGTCTTGTTGTTGTTTTTGGACTTGCATTCTTGTACATTTGGAGTCTTTTGCATACTTTGAGTAATGTTGGTCTCCATACATACATATATATATATATATATGTATTTATGTATGTGTGGTTGACTTGATTGCATCTCTTTTGAAAAAAAATACAATCACTTGATTACATGTTCACAACTGCTTGTGCACTGCTCTGTTGCTCGAGTGCTTGCTTCATTTGGCCTTTGTTGACTAGTTCATTGAACTGATATATGTGTGTGTGTATATATATATGCATATATGTCTACATGTGTTTGTGCTTCATGTTGTCTCTGGAGTAGTTCTTGTAATTTGCATTTCATTTGATTTGTGGTCGTGACCTCTTGGAGTCTGATTGCTTTGACATTATGGTCTCGTTGAAGTGGGTTTTGGTGCTCTTGTGGCTGAATGTATTGAATAAACTGGTCTATGGTTCATGTCTGATGTGTGTTGCATGCTCCATTCATTTGAGTCTTGTTGCACCGAACTGCTAGCTCGATCTTGTTTCATTGATGTGTTGAGCCTGATCGCGTACATTTGAGTCCGGCCATTGTATCGAACTTTTATTCATGTTCATTGACTCTCATACTTAACCATTCTATTTTTGTTTTGTATTGCACCTGAGTTGAATCCACCATTTGGTTGGGTTTGACCTTGTGCTCACCTGTCCCTGCAATTTTATCAAGTGTATATCGGTGTGCACGGCCTTGTGACATGTATAGTGATACACTGTGCATGTTACAAGCTGCTCGTGTAAGATGAATTCAAAAATAAATGACGAACAACCCAAATAACTGAGGCAAATGATATTTCCAAACACACACTTTTATTGTACACTGCAAAATATTTCTTTTTCAATTTTACTACATCAGTGTTTATTTGGCAGATAATTCAGATGCTGGATACAAACTGGAATAGAGTTGAAGAACAAGTACGAGTGATGAGTGAATGTAGTGAGGTGACATTTTAAATTAAAAAATGTGTTGTAATTGAAATTGTATTGAAATTGAAAATGTATAAATGTAGTGAGAGCTCAAATTTGTACTATCTGAATTTGTAATAAAATATTTGTTTGAATAAAATATTTGTTCGAATATGAATTCTATGTTATTTATTTTATTCAACAAATATTTATTAATTTTGTGGAAAATTAAATAGTACAATAACAAATGCATTTAAACAAATATATATATATATATATATGTTTATTATCATCAAACAAAAATCATAGGCTATTATATTCTATAATCTCCCCCTTTTGTTGATAACAAACATATATTAAAATTTTGACTCTATTAAATGTATTTGACCTTGATGAATTCTAATAGCTCCCCCTACTTGAATGCTCCCTCTCTACAACAAAGCTCCCCCTTCATTTATGCACGAAATAAATAAAACTGTGCAATGCATGAAAATAAAAATATGCAAATGAACCTAGAAAAATAAAATATTTGAACTTTATTTGCCAAAATCTTAACTTCTCTCTCTCCCTTTGTTATCAACAAAAGCGTAATAGTGTTAGAAAAATAGAAATAAAATGATAGACATTAATACAACATTAATACCAACCGAGTATAAATATTAAATTTCAATAAAAAATCAAATAAAAATCATAAATACTCTGTTAGGCTCATATTCCACTTTAGAGTGATAGGGGTGATGTCGGCATATAAAACCATATAGTTGTGTCTATTTGTGGTATATTTATATCAGGAATTTGAATACCTACTAACCATGCATAACTGTTAGGACTTTTAAATGAGATTGGTAGTATTCCCAATTTTTTATTTTAAATGATGAATTTCAAGCATTTTCTAACCATGCATAACCGTGAGGACTTTTAAATGGGACTAAAATCAACTTGTCTATTTAATAATCAATTTTGATATGTGTTCCATACATGCATAACCGTGAGGACTTTTAAATGAGCATGAAAGCACATAATCAAATATTCCAAGTAATTCAACCATGCATAACCGTGAGGACTTTTAAATGAGAGTGAATACTATGTGTTATCTGCTGTGTTGAATTGTGGTGTTGTGGTGTGCATGTTTCATGTACGAGATATATGTACATAGTGTTTCTTTGTTTTCTTTTTCTATTTCATGTTTTGTTTGTTTTCTCAGCCCAATAAGACTTTAGCCCATGACTGTGTAATGAGGCTTAAGCCCGCGTGTGTGTAACTGAGATTACAAGCCATTGTATATAAACATGTACAGATCTGGATGATGATATATCGATACATGATTTTGCTCTTCATCTCCTCTTTCTCAAATCTCCATTTACTTTAACATGGTATCAGAGCCTCAAATCACGAAGTGTGAATCCAACTAGGGTTTTACCTTCAATCTTCAAATCCGAACATCATATCATTCTTTATATCGTTTATCTTCCCTAATTCAACAATTTGTTATTATGTCTGAAAATAAGATCTCAGTTGATTCAATCCAGATGATGCCGAAAATTACTGATCACAAATTAAACAATCTGAATTATTTAAACTGGAGCAAAACAATTCGTCTCTATCTCCGATCCATTGATAAGGGTAATCATTTAACTGAAAGTCCACCCGAACAAGATTCAACCGAGGAAAAGGATCTGATATGGTTAAGAGATGATGCGCGACTGTTTCTTCAGATCCGGAATTCAATTGATGGAGAGGTCATTGGATTGGTTGATCACTGTGAGTTCGTGAAAGAATTGATGGAGTATTTGGAATTTCTATACTCTGGAAAAGGAAATGTGACCAGAATGTATGATGTATGCAAATCGTTTTATAGAGCAGAGAAACAAGAACAAACTCTGATGAACTACTTTATGAATTTTAAGAAAACATATGAGGAATTTAACTTGCTGCTCCCAATCAGCCCTGATGTTAATGTTCAACAAAAACAGAGGGAGCAGATGGCAATAATGAGTTTCTTGGCTGGGTTACCATCTGAATTCGAACCAGCAAAATCACAAATATTATCTGGATCGGAGATATCATCATTGCAGGAGGTGTTTAGTCGATTTCTTCGTACTGAGGTGACTCAAATATCAAGTACTCCTGTTGACAGTGCTTTGATAAGTAATAATAAGAATAATAGACCACCATGGAATAATGCACACAGCAACAGTAATAATGCACCAAGATTCTCTACTCCAAATCAGATTTCTCAACCATTTAGGCCACCAAGTCAGAATAAATTTTGTGCATATTGCAAGAAACCTGGTCATACAAAATTTGAGTGTAGAAAGTTGCAATATAAAAACTCCTTGGCTAACAATAACAATAATGCAAATACAAATAAAACAGTATTGATGACTGCTGATGAATTTGAGAGATATACAAAGTATCAAGAAACTCTTGAGAAGAATCCACCAGGTCATCCATCTTCCTCTACTACCGCTGCTGTTGCTAGTATTGAAAAACCATCATCTAAATGGATCATAGATTCAGGAGCTACAGATCATATGACAGGTAACAGTTACTTGCTTTCTGATATTCAAAGTAATAAATCAACACATGCTGTTACTTTAGCTGATGGATCACAAACTTATGTTCATGGAACTGGGAAAGCAAACTCGCATACTCAACTGCCACTAAAATCAGTTTTATATTTACCAAATCTATCATTCAACTTAATGTCAGTAAGTCAGATCACTAGCAAACTTAATTGCTGTGTATCTTTCTTCCCCGATCACTGTTTGTTTCAGGACCTTACAACGAAGCAGATTATTGGTAGGGGACAAGAATCTGGAGGCTTGTACACACTCAATGAAGAATTATCCAAAAACATTGCTTGCTCAAGTATGATATTTGCTCTTAAAGTTCACTGCCAGTTAGGTCATCCATCTCTTACATTGCTCAAGAAACTTTGTCCACAGTTTAATTTTCTGTCTACAATAAATTGTGAATCATGTCAATTTGCCAAACATCATCGTGTTAGTTCATATCCTAGATTAAATAAAAGGGCTAATTCAGTGTTTGATTTAGTGCACTCTGATGTATGGGGTCCTTGTTCTGTTGTTTCAAAGAAAGGATATAGATACTTTGTTACATTTGTTGATGATCATTCAAGAGTAACATGGTTATACCTAATGAAAAATAGGTCTGAGTTATTCTCTATTTTTTGTAACTTTTGTGCTGAAATAAAAAACCAGTTTAATGTGTCACTTAAAACTTTAAGAAGTGATAATGCAAAGGAATATACATCCAGTTTGTTTAGTGATTACATGGCAAATAATGGCATTCTTCATGAGACTTCATGTGTTGATACGGCTTCTCAAAATGGAGTTGCTGAGAGAAAGAACAGGCACTTAATTGAGACTACTCGAGCACTCTTGTTTCATATGAATGTACCCAAAGCTTTTTGGGCAGATGCAGTGGCCACAGCATGTTTTCTAATCAACAGAATGCCTTCAACAGTGCTAAAGTATGAGATCCCCTTCCAAGTCCTATGTCCTAATAAATCTTTGTATCCAGTGAAGCCAAGAATGTTTGGTTGTGTGTGTTATGTTAGGGATGTGAACCCACAACTAACCAAATTAGATCCAAAATCATTGAAGTGCATATTTGTTGGCTATTCAAGACTTCAGAAAGGTTACAAGTGTTTTTGTCCCAGTTTGCATAAATACTTGGTGTCAATTGATGTTACTTTTATAGAAGATCTCCCATTCTTCCCATTGTCTGATTCAAAGTCTTGTGTTCAAGAGGAAAGTGGGAGTGATGAGTGGCTGATTTATCCTACAACTTTGTCACAAGGGAGTGAACATAGTGAACTACATCAAAGGGTAGAAACAAATTTACAAGAATCTGATAATGAGGAAATTCCAGCACATGATCCCAGTCTTGATTTACCAATAGCACTTAGAAAAGGTACACGTCAATGTACATATCCTATATCCTCCTTTGTATCATATGATAAACTACATCCAGCAAGCTACACTTTTATTTCCAATCTTGATACTATTTCTATTCCAAAAAATGTTGGAGAGGCATTGTCTAAACCAGAATGGCAAAAAGCAATGTTAGAAGAGATTGAAGCTTTGGATCATAATAACACCTGGAATTTGGTTCAACTACCAGATAATAGAAAGGTGATAGGCTGTAAATGGGTGTTCTCAGTTAAAGTTAACCCAGATGGGTCAGTGGCAAGACTAAAGGCTAGGTTGGTTGCAAAAGGTTATGCACAAACTTATGGGACAGATTATTCAGAAACCTTCTCTCAAGTGGCTAAAATGACATCCATAAGATTGTTTATTTCTTTAGCAGCAAGATATGAATGGAACCTGCATCAACTGGATATTAAAAATGCTTTTCTCCATGGGGATTTGATTGAAGAGGTATATATGGAGAAACCACCTGGGTTTGTTGCTCAGGGGGAGACAGGAAAGGTATGTAGACTAAAGAAAAGCTTGTATGGACTAAAACAAAGTCCAAGAGCATGGTTTGGTAAGTTCAGTCAAGTGGTTGAAGCATTTTGATAAATACTATAATTTTCCGTTTGACAGGTAACAGTTTGTTTTTATAGGTCCATGGTTGTTAGTGACAAAAGATTTTGATAAATATGTTTGTGTAGACCGCAGACAGTCTATATTTAAGTGGTTAAAGAAAAGCTTGTTTTTATTGCTAATTAATTAAAAAAACGAATAATTTTCCGTCTAAAATACCACATTTTGACATACTATATTGTATTTTAAGGAGTGATGGTCGTTAGAAATATGATAGAAATAGAGGTGGTCATGGAATTTTTACCAATCAAAATTATTACAAATTTTGTTTAAATTTTTAAAGAAATTTACTACATATACTGTCTCAAGTCATAATATATGATTAATATCGACACTCATCACTATTTCAATCACTATTTATCTTTTCGATAATCAATAAGGCGTCAGGTTAGTTAACATAGGCATTTAAGATCAAAATCAAAAATATAAAATCAAATTTCTAAAATTCCTAAACTAAGACGAAGTCGACAAAAACTATTTTCTAGAAGGGGTTTTGTAAAAATGTCTGCCAATTGAGAATCAGTTGAAATGAAATTTATGAAGATATTTTCTTTGGAAATATGATTTCTAATGAAATGATGTCTAACATCTATATGTCTTGTCCGTGAGTGATGTATAGGGTTATTTGTGAGATCAATTTCACTTTTGCTATCACTCATTAGTGGGACTCGTTTAAAATTTAGACCATAGTCTTGCAAAGTTTGTATCATCCATAAAATTTGAGCAGAACAACCACTTAGAGCAATATACTCTGCCTCCATGGTAGATAATGCAATACAATTTTGTTTTCGACTTGACCATGCAACTAATGAATGTCCTAACATAAAATACATTCCGCTAGTACTTTTTTTGTTAACTAGACTTCCAGCATAGTCTGCATCTGAATACCCTTTTAATTCAAAGTTATCATTAGTTGGATACTATAGACCAAAGCGTGGGGTGTGCAACAGATATCTTCAAATCCTTTTACAGCTTTTAAAATGTGATTCTTTAATGATTTGATGGAAACGTGCACATAAACAACTAGTGAACATAGTTTCAGATATAGAAGCAGTAAGATAAACAAATATATCCATGTGTATCTAGAGTAATCATCAACCAATAAAACAACATCATTAGTCCAAACAAATTTATATGAACTAGTTTAAAGACTCTAGAGGTACTTATGGTGTTCTCGACATAAAAAGATAATTGGCTAACAATTTTGCATAAATCAAAATCAACATTCATTTCTTTATCACATAACTGGCTGATTTAAATCAGATTATGTTGTAGATTTTCAACATATAATATATCGTTCAAGATAAATATACCGTTACCTATTTTACCTTTACCGATAATTTTTCATTGTTACCCATTGTGACTCTGCCACCATTATGCTAGGCTAAGGAACTTTGATTTATCGCATGTCGTGTGCCTAGAACAGCCAGAATCCAGGCATCACTCTTGTTGTTCCTTAGCCTGCCACCACACCTACACGAGAAAAGATTTTTGTGACCTATTTGTTTTTATAGGTCCATGGTTGTTAGTGACAAAAGATTTTGATAAATATGTTTGTGTAGACCGCAGACAGTCTATATTTGTTCCTTTTGGCACCCAGATTTGTTTCACTTTAAGGGATTTTATATTCGTGCCTTTTGGAACCCAAATTGGTATGGTTTTCACGTGTTTGGATCTATACCAGCAATGATTGTGATTGTGTCCAATTTTTCCACAAATCGTGCACTTGGAATTGACTTGATTAATTTCACTTCTAACACGATTAGTTTGAGCATATCCAAGTCCTTGTCTAATAGGATTAACAGTTTGTTTCCCTAATAACATATTTAGTGATTTTTCTCCTTTGAAGAATTTTCCTAAAGTTGTAGACAATTGTTGGACTTGTGTTTTGAGAGATTCATTTTCATTCAACAACAGAGTGCACCTTTTGATAGAATTTTCTCTCCTAGTATTTTCACTTTCTTTCAATATCAGAATTTCATTTTCAATTGATTTAATTCTAGTTTCTTATTTTTTTTCATTTCCTCTTCAAATGATGGCCAATTATCACACTTAGGGCTTTTATTTTGAGAGTTTTTAACCAATTGATCAAGCCGTTTATTTAGTTTTATTAAACTATCTCTTTGTGATTCAATTTTAGCGTACTTCTCTCTAAGTCGTTCAAAACAGCCGTTTACTTCCTGAAAATATATAAGTAATTCTGAGTGAGTAATTTTTGATACCTTGTTTGGCTCGTCGCTATCGTTATCACTTATTTCTCCTCGAAGACACAGTTTTGATTTTTCATTTTCACTGCCAGTGCTTTCATTTCATCAGTTTCATCCCAAGTAGCTGCAAAACTTCTCCTCTTCGGTTTCTTTCCTTTTCTGAGGCGATTTTGAGGACAATTTGGCTTGATATGACTAGGTTTATTGCACTTGTGACATATGATCTCCTACTCTTCTGAGTTGTCTAGTACTTTGACTATTCTGCTTTTCAATTGTTGATTTAGAGCTGGATTTCCGTATTTGTGGTTCCACCTTTTGAATCTCTTTAATAATAGTGCCAGTTCGGTTGCTCCATCATCATCTTCACTTTCAGTTGTTCCTTTGACAATTATTGATTTCTTTCGAGTATCACCTCCTTCACGTTCTTCCTTGAATTTTATTTCTTGCTCATAAGTGGTGAGATTTCCAATGAGTTCTTCAACTTTAACTTGTTTCAAGTCCTTTGATTCTTGAATGGCAGTAACTTTCGCTTTAAAATTTCGTGGAAGGACTCTGAGGATTTTTCGGACTATTTCTAATTCCGTGTATGGTTTTCCAAGAGCTTTTGATTGGTACACGAGATTAGAAAGTCGTCCATACATCTCTTTGACATTTTCATCCTTAGCCATTGTGAAATTCTCATATTCACTACTAAGCATGGCATGGCGAGATTCTTTGACTTGGGAGGTTCCTTCGTGAGTCACTTCAAGTGTGCGCCAAATTTCCCACGCAGTTGGATAATGTGAGACACGATTAAATTCAATTTGATCTAATGAACAAATAATAGAATTCATAGCTTTAGCATTAGCATTCTGTAGTTTATTTTCAAGATATATTCATTGATCCGTCGGTTTTTCAATTTCTTGATTATCTACCACTATAGTTAGTGTCCTATATCCTGTCTCAACAATATTCCATGCATCTATGGTTTTCAAACAAAAATTTCATTCTATTTTTCTAGTAAGCATATTCACCATTGAACATGGGTGGTCTAACTATGGACCGACCCTCAGCAAAAGCATTATTAAAAGAAGCCATTTAAAAAATCAAATTTTTAGAACAAAAATAGGTTTTTGAAAAATCAAATTTTTAAAACAAAAAATGGTTTTTGTTCCTAGCTCCGATACCACTTGTAGGATCGATTTCACCCTAGAGGGGAGGTGAATAGGGTGATACTAATAATAATAAAAATTAATGCAGAAATAAAAGCAATCATAGATAATAAAACAGAAAGATAATGAAGTAGAGGTCACACACAAATTTACTAAGTTTCGGCAAAACCCTACCTGCGTGCTGCCCCCAAGGTTTCTACTAGAAATTAAGTAGTTAGAAGCTTACACATGTAAACTTGCGACACCCACTAATGACTAACCTAACTCTACGCTCGAAACCCTGCCACGACTCAGCCACTGAGTTGCGAATTCTCGAACTACACCACCGTAGTTCGTCCCTAGTTACACAATTTTAAAAGAAAATTACAAATAAAAAACAAGTAAAATAAATAAAACCCTATTATTAATAACTCTAAGCCCAAAACAATAATAGAGTCGGCCCACAAAAAATAACACTGCGATAAAAATAAGTTCATTCCCTTTTTCTCTTGTTACTGCCTTTGGTCATTCTTTCTTTGTTTCTCTTCAAAGAGGAATTAGGGTTTCGTAGAATTTTGAGGCTTTGCTCAAAATCGAAGTTGCCGATTAAGATATGGTTGATTACAGTGATGAATTCTCTTCGATTTGCCTTGTCAATCGATCCCTTGGCTGATTATTGCTTACGGTCGCTTCTCTGATGAGTTCGAACTCTGGTATGCGATTTTCCTTTTAGATTTATGATTATGCTTGACTCAATTTTGGTTTCGAACTCTGTTTCGATTCGAGTTATTTATTTTTGATTTTCTTCGATGTATTGCTCTTGTATTTTGCTGGAACTCGAATCCCACACTTTTTGCCAATGATGATTATTGGGTATTTATATAGGGTTGAAAACCCTATAATATGTTTGTATATTTCTGGGTTTGAATATTTCAAGATTTTGCTTGGCCGTGATTTTTTAATCGAACGATGGTATTTATTTTTGACCTGTTCATTTCATTGTCGGTTGGATTTGGTTCTGTTCTTTTCTGGTATTTGAATTTGTTTCTCGTTCATGACTTTTATGACTTCGGCACTTTGAATTCTTGAAATAGTTGACTTGGTTAATTCATGTTCATCATATTATCTACTGCGAGATAAAAATTAACTTTGGCATTTAAATATTTGAGATACTTTGGACTTTGGCTTGTTTAATTCCTTTCTGCTATCACTTGTTCATCTGATTGATTTCACTACAAATTAAACTGGGTTGATCAAACTACATGCTTTCCTAGATTTTGTTCGAACTGCTTTCAGGTTAATAACTAATTGATTATTCCTTTTGTAACTGTTTAGTATGTTGACTTGTTCGATTGTCACTTGATCACTGTCACTTCTTGCTTGGTGTTCTATGTCTAGTAGTTTGTATTGGTTTCATGTGATGTTCATCTTATGCATACATACATACATACATGTATGTATATTTGTGTATGTCCTGAGCATACTAAACTGTCGTCTACATTACTTTTAGAAAACAGTCTGATTCAGTTTAAGTCTAGTTCCATTGCATGTTTATTTCAAGTTAAACTTGAGTCTGTCCTTATTGCAGCCCTTATGTGTTCATGTGTGTTTCTCTGGCATAGCTTTGCAATTGCCTCGGGTTGCACTGCTTGTTATCAAGTCATGTATCATGTGGAGTTCCTACTTCTTTGTACATCACTTTATACATGTTCACTATATGTTGCTGTATGAATTTCTGAGCCTGGTTCTTGTGCATTTTGAAGTCTTTGTCCTTCTGTCTTGTACCATTATGTGTCTCAGTTCAAGTCAGTTGAGACTGCAGTGTGGTTCCACTTGTATGCTACTGGTTTGTCTTTTCATGCTAGTCTGGTTCAATATGTTGGAGTGTGGTCTTCATATGAACATGTCTGAAGGCTTGCATACTTGCTGCCTCCTTTTGAGTTGCAGTCTTGTTGTTGTTTTTGGACTTGCATTTTGTACATGTGGAGTCTTTTGCATACTTTGAGTAATGATGGTCTCCATACATATATATGTATGCATGTATATATTTATGTGTGGTTGACTTGATTGCATCTCTTTTGAAAAAAAATACAGTCACTTGATTACATGTTCACAACTGCTTGTGCACTACTGTGTTGCGCGAGTGTTTGCTTTATTTGGCCTTTGTTGACTGGTTCATTGAACAGATATATGTGTATACATATATATGCATATATGTATAAATGTGTATGTGCTTCATGTGTCTCTAGAGTAGTTCTTGTAATTTGCATTTCATTTGAACTATGGTCGTGACCTCTTGGAGTCTGATTGCTTTGGCATTATAGTCTTGTTGAAATGTGGTCTGGTGCTCTTGTGTTTGAATGTATTGAATAAACTGGTCTTTGGTTCATGTTCGATGTATGTTGCATGCTCCATTCATTTGAGTCTTGTTGCACCGAACTGCTAGCTCGATCTTGTTTCATTGATGTGTTGAGCCTGATCGTGTACATTTGAGTCTGGCCATTGTATTGAACTTTTATTCATGTTCATTGACTCTCGTACTTGACCGATCTATTTTTGTTTTGTATTGCACCTGAGTTGAATCCACCATTTGGTTGGGTTTGACCTTATGCTCACCTGTCCCTGCAATTTTATCAAGTGTATATCGATGTGCACGGCCTTGTGACATGTACAGTGATACACTGTGCATGTTACAAGCTGCTCGTGTAAGATTAATTCAAAAATAAATGATGAACAACCCAAATAACCAAGGCAAATGATATTTTCAAACACACACTTTTATTGTACACTAAAAAATATTTCTTTTTCAATTTTACTGCATCAGTGTTTATTTTGCAGATAATTCAGATGCTGGATACAAACTGGAATAGAGTTGAAGAACAAATACGAGTGATGAGTGAATGTAGTGAGGTGACATTGTAAATTGAAAAAAGTATTGTAATTGAAATTGTATTGAAATTGAAAATGTATAAATGTAGTGAGAGCTCAAATTTGTACTATTTGAATTTGTAATAATATTTGTTTGAATAAAATATTTGTTCAAACAAAAATTCTGTGTTATTTATTTTATCCAACAAATATTTATTAATTATGTGAAAAATAAAATAGTAGAATAACAAATACATTTAAACGAATACATATATGTTTATTATCATCAAACAAAAATCATAGACTATTGTATTCAATAAGTACCTGTTCGGAGGATAAACTGGATGAAGCTATCTCATATTATATACTTATATGGATTCTATGCTTATTTCGCTGTGCAGCACTGGGGATCATTAATAGTGACTACTTATTACTTGTATTTAAGATAGTTTTTGAGTTTGTTTCAATTATGTAAACTCAGTGATATTTAACTTATAACTCGGTAGATGTTATGTTCTGACGATTAGTTCACATTGTTATTACCATCTCTTTTGTTGTATATGTGATTATATTTTATCCATGCATGGTGAGACATGCGATAGGTTATGTGCCACATTTGTTTATTTCAACCCTGATGATTGTTCTATATCGGTCAGGCTCGACTACAGCGCACGATTTGGTTATTGTTGGTGCTAGTGGTATAGGGTGATTGTCACAATATGCAGTTCATACCTGTATGTACAAATTGTATTAGATTTGTAATAAGGACAATGATTGTCAATGGTTGATGGATGAGTAGATGGTTGTAAATATTAATTTCTGTACATACGAGTTGCATTTAGTCATACTTAAAGATTTCATGGACGAAATCCTTTTAAGGGGGCAATCTAACACCCCAAAAATTTAACCAAAAATTTAAATAAAAGAATTTAATTTAAATGTAAAAAGGATAAAAATGTAATTTTTACAACCGCCCAAATTTGGCTATGAAACTTACACCGTTGCATTCGTAGCGACAATTTTCATATGTTATGTTCTGAAATCGGAGCTAGTATGAAAAGTTATTAATGTTTTAAAATTCAGAATAGAAATTAATTAAATAGTTAATTAAGGAAAGAAATATTTTAAACAAAGAAAGCACCACCGGTCGACATGATGGGATTGGCTTGTCGACCACTAGCAGTTGACTGCTCCAAGCCAAGTGGTTGGCCGATCATTGTTATCAAGCTAAGGGTTAAGCGGTCGAACGAACCAGATTTAATAATATTAAATCCAACGGTCGAGATAAGTTTCTACCATATAAATAGAACCCTAGGCTAATTATTAGAACCCTAATTGACTTACTGTACGTCCAAACTCTATCTCTCTAAAATCTCTTTTTCCTCAAATCAAAATTTCTTCTAGACCAAATGATAATTAAATTAGAGAAATTAAAGAAGTAGAGATTAATGAAAATCAAGAGGAGATCTACACCATGCAGAGGCAATTCCAAGCATCTTAGGGAAGGGATAGCTTTTATTGGAGGTGAGTGGTTCATGATTAATAAAATGATTTACATATAATTAACCTTGCTATACCCTATCTGATATAGAGTTGTTTTAAATTTTAAATTGGAAACACTATTTATTTAGATTGGGAATTTCATAATAATTATAACTTATATGAGTATGATCTCTTCCTTTTAATCTAGATCAGGTTAATGTAAACTCGTTAGATAGGAATTGACTTAATTTCAATACACCTTTTTTGTCAAATTAAATGTCAATTGATATAATCCTCTTGATGATAAACCTTAATTGAATATGAAGTTTAAGCGATTACAAATTTTAGATTCATAAATTTGGGTTCACTGTAATATGCAGTTTATAATTAAAGTTTACTTTACTTGATTTGAGAACGACAATGATTAATAAACAATGAAAATAAAAATACATAGTAAACACCCCCGATAGGTCGACAGGCTTACTAGAGCCGGTCGACAATAAGCGGTGGACCATTCAAGTGACCAACGGTCAACCAGTTGTCGAATTATCGGCTTAACCTGAACCTCGGCCTAAGGCCCAAGTTATAAGTTAAATTGTATATGTGTGTGTGTGTGTATGAATGTTAGTATAAGTAGGGAAATTAGTTCACTATGTTTGTGACACTAGGACATTATGCGACTGAGTAAATGTGTACATAGGTGATGGGGTCTAAACACTATTTATTCAGTAGGGTCGATATTCAATTGGGGCAATTCTATCATAAATTTCACTTCTAAGAGGTTCTAAGGTGGATGCGCAACACTGACAATGTTTTTGGGAGAAGTATTTGGCCTAACACTAATGGAAATTCCTATGTATTCAATGACGTGATGTGATACCATGTTGTTGATGGATCTTGTCGCGTTGCGATAAGAGGCGTTACGTTACCATTGAGAGGTATACATGGACGCAATGACCCTGAGACGTCTTTGGCACATGATGGCATTGCAGGCTCCCCTTCAATGCATAAACATAATATGTGTTATCGTAATTTGGGAAACCATATTTCCAAAGTTGAAATTGTAGGTAACCACACGTTGGAATAGTTCTAGCAGCTATTAGCCAATCTTCGTATCGATATAGGTTATATATCTCTAATCTTCGTTTGGATTCTTATCGAATAAGATTCCTTTGAATTTTGGAACGCTCCCACTTGTTCTGAAATCCATTCCTGTCTCCCCTAATTGTATTCTTTTGATTTTGGAGCATTGCATCACTCCACTTTGTATGACCTTTATAGGGTGGCAATTCCGCTAATCTTTGAATGATTATAATTGGCATTGATTCACCGGAGATTTCTGTATCCTCGGTTTACGATGTTTTCTATCTTCTGCTATATTTAGATTCTATCTCTTGCAATCGAAGGTCGATTTGCCTTAGATTTTCGCATCGATTATATTCCTGAAGTCACGGTTGACCGGTTAAGGTCGCCCGCGATTCATATAGGCTTATCCATCTTCTATTTGGTAATTTAATTATCTTATCTTCGTTTGAGCCTATCTTTGAATTAAAATTCTATTTGATTAGAGTCCTTCTAAATTTGAATCTCTGTGTTGCTTTGAAATCCATCCTTGAATCGTCCCTTGGAAAGTTTGTGGTTGATTGTCTTTTAAAAATTTTGTATTCATCGTAGTTTTATTTTGATAAGGATGACCATATTTTTATATAAAGATGAAATGTTTTTGATAAGGATTATATACCTTTTAAAAAAATGAGAATTTGAAGTTTTGAAAGGATTTGAAATTGTGAAAATTTTATAAGAAATGGTTTCATATAAAATGATTTATAACTGAAGGTTTTGAATCTGAATTTAAGTGATTGAACTCCGGCATTTTGGAACTGGTTTTAAGATTTTGAAATAATAAATAATATGATTGAAATTATTTTTCCGAATAAGTAATGTTTCAATGATTTTAATGGGTTTTAATTATTTTGAAGGAATTTCAAAGAAGTTTTCAAAGTAAATGGAAGTCCAGAACTCACTTGTGTCGCTGGAAAATAATTTCGGTGATGAGTGCACGCATCATCGACATTGATTTTCGAGTTTCAGAGTGGGGGATAGGCCACTTCAGTAGCATTGCTACGCGAGTTATTTTGCGAAACCAATTTTGATTTCAAAATTTTGAAGTATGATTTGATATTCGAAAGATATATGTATATATATATATTTGAAATGATTTGAAGTAAGCCGGTGTTCAGTCCTCGAGTTTCGGATTTGATATAACCCTATCTATTAAAATTGATTTACTGATTTGTTGCCGATTTCCAACTCCTGAATTTGAAAATGATTTCTTCAACTATTTTGAAGGTTCGAGCACTTCCAAATCAAGGTTAACTTTTCAAAGCTAAGAAATTTTGAAAAGTAATTTGATAAAGTATATAAGTTTGTTTTGAATGTTTAAGTATGACGTAATATGATTTAAATAAGTTGAAACTGTTTGGTTAAGTGAATGAATAAAGCAATTTTAAAATTTTCTAATATGAAATTTAGATTTGAAATGTTTTGAAAAGAATTTGGTCTTCAAAATATTTTGAATAAAATTTAGTTTAAATGTTTTAACTTAGTAACATCTTTATGAAACTATATATTTAACAAGTTGAAATAAATATATAAGTTGTACGTATGCTGTTTTATTCGCATAATTAATTTGATCCAAGTTTGAGTACACAAGTTCGAGGTGGATTACACCATTTCGTGTTAGGATTTTTCATTCGATTCTTGATGGCGAATATTTGATATGGATTTTGGGCTTGATTCCAGAATTCTCTATCATAGTATATGGCTATGCAAGGAGACTGATGGCTTCTAGTCGAGAAACCATATCGAAGTCCGCATTAGGGAAATCGAATGGACAATACTAGTTCGAAAGCGAACTTGTGTGATCGAGCGAGCGATCAAATGTGATTTTGCGAAATGATGACGTGTGTACATCTTATATTCTAATATCTTTGATATATTTTGACGCTGAAATTGAAAGCCGTCGAGTTAGAATATCTTTGCTTACTAAAAGAAAATTTCCAATTTAAATTACAAAGATATATAACCCATAAAAGCAAAGATATTCAATCCCATATGGCTCTTCATACAACGAAATTATTTTGAAAATTTGATCCTTATGTAAGACGGACCTTACGTAAGTATAAGATGATTTTGAAAACATTTGATTTTGGAAATGAATTGGTTGACTTAAATTATATTGATTTGGAAATTTGGATTTATTTTCAAAAATCTATTATTTTGGAAACTTTGAAACTAAAGATATTTAATTTGAGAAGAAAATAATTTGGTGAAATTGTATATGATTTTGAAATTGAACTGATATTGAAACAAATTTAAATTTGAGAACCTTATGTTACTAAACACTTGATTTGGGAGTTGACGAACTTATATAAAATTGATTTGTATGAGTATGAAATTGATTCGAAAACTATAGATTTGAAAAGGTACTCAATTTGAAAGTGAAATCTTATATAATTGAAGTCTATATAAGTATGATTTGATATACTATTGATTTTGGAAAGTATTTGATTTGAAAATTAAATCTTGTATATAATGGATTTTATATAAGTAAGATATTTGAAAGTGATTTGAAAAGGTACTATATGATACATATTTTCGAAGTAAAGATATGGAAAGTGCCTTCTGCTTGATATCCGATTTGTGGCCACATCTTGGATTCATTCTATCGATATTATTCTCTCTGATTTTTGGTTTTCCGGATATGATACTCGAGTGTCCTTCGAATTCCATGGCGTTACCCATGGTCTTACGAACTCGACTGCATAGCGTAATTCGTAAGGCAGTGATTGCTTAAAAGGTACGGATGTTTCCTGGGGGATCCAGGCGTAACCATTGTGTATCTGCGATCTATGGTCGTGTTAGTGGCGTAATCCGCAAGGCAGAGATTGCTTAAGGGGTATGGATGTTTCCTGGGGGATCCAGGCGTAACCATTTTTATGTATCCTGCGGTCCACCGTTTTGTTGCATGGCGAAATTCGCAAGGCAGTGAATGCTTAAAAGGTACGGATGTTTCCTGGGGGACCCAGGCGTAACCATTGTGTATCTGCGATCCATGATTTGATTCGTTTTTGTTTGGATTGTACTTTCCATATCTGTTTTTAAAGGTTTTCCCAGTATTTTCACTAGGTGTTGAAACAGGTCTACTAAGTACCTGGAGAATTCCAGTTTTGCGCCTGATCAACGCACTACCAGAGTCTACAGGAACAAGGATAAACTTGTTGAAACATCGAGTTATAAAAGTATTTTGATAAAATATTATATAAAGGATATTTTGATCAGTTATTTCCTTTTTAAAGGATTTTAAAGTGTTTAAATATTTTACCTCTTTAACCAACACTTTTAATAAATGGCTCATCCTTGTCTTTCATCCTATTTTCCCTTCTTGCTATTCCTATTCTCCACCTTGTTAAACTTACCTATAACAACAGTTATCAGGTATAATTTTAATATTCTTGTCATCTTGTCTTAATCCTATTCCATTCTATCTTTTTCTGTGTTTTCCATACTTCATTCCTTTTCGAGGACGAAAAGATTTGAGTGGGGGAGAGTGTAACAGCCCTAGATTTTTGTATATATTTTATTTGACTTTATTATATTTTGAAAACTATTTTAAACTTGTTTTATTTCAAACATTTCATTTTTAAATATAAATGTTGATTATTATGTAACTTTTAATTTCAAACTGGTATAAATTGAACATTTCCTGAAAAAGGGATTTCTGGTCAAACTGGTCAAACTTTGACTTTTGAAACTTCAAATTTAAATTTTTTTAAAATCTTAAATTTTATCTTTTATTATGAAAATAGACTTAATAACATGAATACTGCTTTTTGTTTCGTTGAAAACGGAATTAAATTGTAAAAGTTATGTACATTTCAATTTAGAGTATAATTTGTTTTATTTTGCAATTTTGCCTATTTTAAATTTTATAAATCATATTTTCTTTGTCATATTTTATTTTAAAATGTGTTAATATGCTATTTTATGTATATTTTTGTCTTTTAATATTTTTGAAGTGATAATAAAACTTTTCCAAAATTTATTGCATTTATTAAAGACTAGTTTCTATTTTTCTACTATATTCTCCATTTAAATTTTATTTAATTAAAATTTATTTATTTATTTTTGTGAATGCATTTTTATTTTATGTTCTTATCTTTATTTATAAATATTTTTCCAAGTCCATACAATTTTCCCTAAGTTTATTTTATTTATTTTCAAATTTTCTAGACTAGTTTTCATTTTGTACTATTTTCTTATTTTAATCATATATAATTAATAATTATTTATTTATATTTTGTATATTTGTTACATTTTCGAATTGAAACTGAATTTTTAATTATTTTCAGTTATTTAAACTTATTAAAAAGAAATAAAAGTGATTTGAAAGGTTTGTGGCTTTTTATTTCCTAAGGCCTTTTGAATTCCCACCTTTTCACATTTCAACCTTACCTTTTCATTACCAATCACCACATCCATTCATTTGCTGACCTTATCACTTTGCTTCAGCCAACTTCCCCTCATTTTTCACGCACCAAAACCTTCTCAAACACAAAAATGTCGGCCTCCATCTCCTGAAGAGAAAACTTTGGTAAATAATTCACTTTTCTACACTTTTTCTACTTGTTTTCTTCTTGTACTTGCACTTGCTTCACCTATATTGTTCGGCCCTCCCTCCTCCAGCACCATGGCTGCTTCCACCACCACCACAACCAGCCACCATCACCTCCAGCCCACTGTCCTTCCATAGCCGTGGCCACCTTGTTGTTGATCCACACAAAAATACACAAAAACTTCACCTTATATGCCAAGCCGAGCACCATACATCACCACCACCTCCAAACTCCTCCTTGGCCGCCACCTACTCCACCTCCACCACCCATAGACGACCTGAAACCCACTGCCATGTCATCCCTACCCCACCTGTAGCCATGGCCGTGCCTACCCTTGCCTTGGCCGAGCTCTTTGTTTGCCTAGAAATCATGTTGTTTATGCCTTGTAGCTGTAGTTCATGCACCTATCTCTCTACACCATCACCTCTTACATGCTAGGCCGACCCTTACCAACCCAAAGACCAGATCTTAACCCATGCTTAGCCATGTGTTTCTGACCCTAGACTGAAGCACAAGTGGTTGAAGCAAGTGCAAATACTTTGGTGATGTTTTGTACATTCATTTCTAACATTGTTTTATTATATTCGGGTTGAAAACTTATGTAGATTGTTTTGTTTGTTTGAATGTATTCAAGGTGATTAATCTTTGGCTCTCCCAATCTCAAATCTTATTTGTGCTTTTGTGCCTTCAAAGATCTTAGTTTGTGCGTTTCAGTTATCGTCTCCAGCTTATACCAGTGAGTTATTCTCACCAGACAATATGTACATATATAACTAGTGAATTGACCCCTTTTGAATCTGTAAAATGCATTATCATGTTACACTTGCTATGTTATGATTTTATGATGTTCACCCATGCTTAAACACCTATTATATTATATGTTACTGTTATATTATGCTGTTCTATTATTTTTATCAGTTTATCACACTGCAAGTTCCCTTTAGATTAGAATCACTATGAGTTGAAATGATACATACCCGAACGGACTTTAGAATAGGAGAAAATCGTTATGGGCTGAAATGATAGGCCTGAATGATTTTCAATTATTTTCATTTACTTGGGATTGCGGGTTTGAAATGATCAAACCCGGGTATCTTTGTAAATTACGGGTTGAAATGATATATTACCCGTATCACTTTACTTAGACTAGAAACGAAATACAGACCCGTTGTTAAAATATGTTTTTATAAAAATCTTAAAAATATTTTTGAAATGTAAATATTATAATATTTGATTTAAACTAAATAAAAAAAATGATTTATGTAAGCATTATTGATTTTTTGAAAATTTATAAGTGAAATAAATTATTGGTAAAACTAGAAAATTTGAAATGTAAGTTATTTTGGGAAATTTTAATTGGGTGATAATTGGAATTTAAATTAAATATGAAATGTGATAACTTCATGATAATTTGGATTAAAGTGAATTTAAATGATTTTTATATTATATTAATGATTTTGAATAAAGTTAAAATGTGAAATGAATGAATATTTAAGTTGAAATTTTGAAATATAACTAAAATTGGAAATTTGTGAATTTGGCTTAAGAGTGAACTTTAAGTTAAGTAAATAAAAATGGAATTAAGTTATTTTGAAATTTTAAAATTAAGTGTTAAGTTAATTTAATTTAATGAATTTATAATTTAAAATTGGAATTTAATAAGTGAATTATTATTAAATTTTGATTTTGGAATGGAGGTTTAACTTTATAAAATCATGAATATAAGGGTATTTGAATGATTATATATGATTTTATAAGTTAAAAATGATTTATATAAAAATATAATTGTTTGTGAAATTATACTGAATATTTGAAGTTAATTAACTACATCTCTGAAATGCTATTAATTCTAATGTAAATGATAATACAACATCTGTAAATGCTGTAGTTGATAATAATGAACCAAATGGCTAAATTTAATTAAAGGCTATTATAGCATTTTTGTAATGTTATAATGGTTGAATTTAACTAAGTTTATTTGAAACTAATGTAACCCTATTACAGCATTTTAAATGCTGTCTTTTGTTAAATTGAACTGTTTTAAATGTGACTTTCCGTAGCATTTTCTAAATGTTGCGAAAGTTGAATTTTCATTGTTTTAATTAATTTAAGTGAACGAATGAACTTTGAAAGATTAAAATTTTGGAAATTTAATAATTTAATTATTTAATATAATAACTTCATTTTATGATTTAAAATGAAGTAATTTGTTTCGTAATATAAACTATTTTGAAATATGATATTTTGATATTTTGAACTGGATTTTTGAATGATATTGAATTTTGAAATGATATTTGATTTCGAAACATAAAATACCAATTTTGAAATTTTAACCACGGGATGTATTTAATTTATGGTTTAACTGATCCTTAGAGGATGGGCGATCCCAAGCATCCTTTAAGTTATTATGCATTACTGCTACAGTTCACTTGAGTTGGTTTACATTATATAAGTATATATTGTCCTGACTCGAGTGTTTTGTATTTTGCTTTACGCTCGGGTCAGCCTGAGTATTTACAGCTTAGATTTGGATCTCTTTCTGGAGCTAGGAATTGTTGGAGATTCTGCTTATCTAGTTATCTATCCATTCCAGTTTCAGTTGTTCTATTTCAGCTCTAGTATTATAAACTTCTATGTATTTGAGATTTCTATTGTATATGTTTTCAAACAGATATTATGTATTTTGTTTTGAGAGTTTGTTATAGTAGCTTCATGAACTACTATGGTTTTTATATTCCGCTGCGAGTTATTCTGATATTCTGTGTCTGTGATTCTGTATTTGATTTTATTTGCTCCAAATTTTCTTACAATCTGTTATTTTGAATTATTCAAGTCAGACATGTGTGGATTTATTGTCGATTTGAATGGTCCAAAATAGTGGGTCGTTACAGTTGGTATCAGAGCGAGGTTTTAGGCAAACCTTAGCCTGCGGAGCAAAAACTCATTAGAGATAGGGTAGAAATACCCTAGAATGAGTGAAATCAATCTCAGAATCATTTCTTTGTGAGAGAACGTATTTTCGAAGTATAAATGATTTTCAAATGATTTTTAAAGAATTTTGAAAGATTATTTTGATATAAATTTCCTTGCTTTAAAAGTAAAATATTTCTTAAACTACATTCCTTTCGTATCCACCTTGTTAGTAATTTCTTTGATTAGGATCCTCTAAAATTTTGAACTTCTCTCTTGATTGATCTAGATCCATTGTTGATAGGGATCTATTTTGGGTATGGCAAAATCAGTAGTTTGTTAGGATGCTTTGAGTAAACTCTGTTGTATCTTTTGCTTAGCTAAAGTTGTCCAACTAAAGATATTTATGCTTCTGTTTTCGTATGTTATGAATTCGAGTCTTTCCAAATTTTTATGGGAATTTTTCTGTATCGATATAGGTTATATATCTCTAATCTTCGTTTGGATTCTTATCGAATAAGATTCCTTTGAATTTTGGAACGCTCCCACTTGTTCTGAAATCCATTCCTGTCTCCCCTAATTGTATTCTTTTGATTTTGGAGCATTGCATCACTCCACTTTGTATGACCTTTATAGGGTGGCAATTCCGCTAATCTTTGAATGATTATAATTGGCATTGATTCACCGGAGATTTCTGTATCCTCGGTTTACGATGTTTTCTATCTTCTGCTATATTTAGATTCTATCTCTTGCAATCGAAGGTCGATTTGCCTTAGATTTTCGCATCGATTATATTCCTGAAGTCACGGTTGACCGGTTAAGGTCGCCCGCGATTCATATAGGCTTATCCATCTTCTATTTGGTAATTTAATTATCTTATCTTCGTTTGAGCCTATCTTTGAATTAAAATTCTATTTGATTAGAGTCCTTCTAAATTTGAATCTCTGTGTTGCTTTGAAATCCATCCTTGAATCGTCCCTTGGAAAGTTTGTGGTTGATTGTCTTTTAAAAATTTTGTATTCATCGTAGTTTTATTTTGATAAGGATGACCATATTTTTATATAAAGATGAAATGTTTTTGATAAGGATTATATACCTTTTAAAAAAATGAGAATTTGAAGTTTTGAAAGGATTTGAAATTGTGAAAATTTTATAAGAAATGGTTTCATATAAAATGATTTATAACTGAAGGTTTTGAATCTGAATTTAAGTGATTGAACTCCGGCATTTTGGAACTGGTTTTAAGATTTTGAAATAATAAATAATATGATTGAAATTATTTTTCCGAATAAGTAATGTTTCAATGATTTTAATGGGTTTTAATGATTTTGAAGGAATTTCAAAGAAGTTTTCAAAGTAAATGGAAGTCCAGAACTCACTTGTGTCGCTGGAAAATAATTTCGGTGATGAGTGCACGCATCATCGACATTGATTTTCGAGTTTCAGAGTGGGGGATAGGCCACTTCAGTAGCATTGCTACGCGAGTTATTTTGCGAAACCAATTTTGATTTCAAAATTTTGAAGTATGATTTGATATTCGAAAGATATATGTATATATATATATTTGAAATGATTTGAAGTAAGCCGGTGTTCAGTCCTCGAGTTTCGGATTTGATATAACCCTATCTATTAAAATTGATTTACTGATTTGTTGCCGATTTCCAACTCCTGAATTTGAAAATGATTTCTTCAACTATTTTGAAGGTTCGAGCACTTCCAAATCAAGGTTAACTTTTCAAAGCTAAGAAATTTTGAAAAGTAATTTGATAAAGTATATAAGTTTGTTTTGAATGTTTAAGTATGACGTAATATGATTTAAATAAGTTGAAACTGTTTGGTTAAGTGAATGAATAAAGCAATTTTAAAATTTTCTAATATGAAATTTAGATTTGAAATGTTTTGAAAAGAATTTGGTCTTCAAAATATTTTGAATAAAATTTAGTTTAAATGTTTTAACTTAGTAACATCTTTATGAAACTATATATTTAACAAGTTGAAATAAATATATAAGTTGTACGTATGCTGTTTTATTCGCATAATTAATTTGATCCAAGTTTGAGTACACAAGTTCGAGGTGGATTACACCATTTCGTGTTAGGATTTTTCATTCGATTCTTGATGGCGAATATTTGATATGGATTTTGGGCTTGATTCCAGAATTCTCTATCATAGTATATGGCTATGCAAGGAGACTGATGGCTTCTAGTCGAGAAACCATATCGAAGTCCGCATTAGGGAAATCGAATGGACAATACTAGTTCGAAAGCGAACTTGTGTGATCGAGCGAGCGATCAAATGTGATTTTGCGAAATGATGACGTGTGTACATCTTATATTCTAATATCTTTGATATATTTTGACGCTGAAATTGAAAGCCGTCGAGTTAGAATATCTTTGCTTACTAAAAGAAAATTTCCAATTTAAATTACAAAGATATATAACCCATAAAAGCAAAGATATTCAATCCCATATGGCTCTTCATACAACGAAATTATTTTGAAAATTTGATCCTTATGTAAGACGGACCTTACGTAAGTATAAGATGATTTTGAAAACATTTGATTTTGGAAATGAATTGGTTGACTTAAATTATATTGATTTGGAAATTTGGATTTATTTTCAAAAATCTATTATTTTGGAAACTTTGAAACTAAAGATATTTAATTTGAGAAGAAAATAATTTGGTGAAATTGTATATGATTTTGAAATTGAACTGATATTGAAACAAATTTAAATTTGAGAACCTTATGTTACTAAACACTTGATTTGGGAGTTGACGAACTTATATAAAATTGATTTGTATGAGTATGAAATTGATTCGAAAACTATAGATTTGAAAAGGTACTCAATTTGAAAGTGAAATCTTATATAATTGAAGTCTATATAAGTATGATTTGATATACTATTGATTTTGGAAAGTATTTGATTTGAAAATTAAATCTTGTATATAATGGATTTTATATAAGTAAGATATTTGAAAGTGATTTGAAAAGGTACTATATGATACATATTTTCGAAGTAAAGATATGGAAAGTGCCTTCTGCTTGATATCCGATTTGTGGCCACATCTTGGATTCATTCTATCGATATTATTCTCTCTGATTTTTGGTTTTCCGGATATGATACTCGAGTGTCCTTCGAATTCCATGGCGTTACCCATGGTCTTACGAACTCGACTGCATAGCGTAATTCGTAAGGCAGTGATTGCTTAAAAGGTACGGATGTTTCCTGGGGGATCCAGGCGTAACCATTGTGTATCTGCGATCTATGGTCGTGTTAGTGGCGTAATCCGCAAGGCAGAGATTGCTTAAGGGGTATGGATGTTTCCTGGGGGATCCAGGCGTAACCATTTTTATGTATCCTGCGGTCCACCGTTTTGTTGCATGGCGAAATTCGCAAGGCAGTGAATGCTTAAAAGGTACGGATGTTTCCTGGGGGACCCAGGCGTAACCATTGTGTATCTGTGATCCATGATTTGATTCGTTTTTGTTTGGATTGTACTTTCCATATCTGTTTTTAAAGGTTTTCCCAGTATTTTCACTAGGTGTTGAAACAGGTCTACTAAGTACCTGGAGAATTCCAGTTTTGCGCCTGATCAACGCACTACCAGAGTCTACAGGAACAAGGATAAACTTGTTGAAACATCGAGTTATAAAAGTATTTTGATAAAATATTATATAAAGGATATTTTGATCAGTTATTTCCTTTTTAAAGGATTTTAAAGTGTTTAAATATTTTACCTCTTTAACCAACACTTTTAATAAATGGCTCATCCTTGTCTTTCGTCCTATTTTCCCTTCTTGCTATTCCTATTCTCCACCTTGTTAAACTTACCTATAACAACAGTTATCAGGTATAATTTTAATATTCTTGTCATCTTGTCTTAATCCTATTCCATTCTATCTTTTTCTGTGTTTTCCATACTTCATTCCTTTTCGAGGACGAAAAGATTTGAGTGGGGGAGAGTGTAACAGCCCTAGATTTTTGTATATATTTTATTTGACTTTATTATATTTTGAAAACTATTTTAAACTTGTTTTATTTCAAACATTTCATTTTTAAATATAAATGTTGATTATTATGTAACTTTTAATTTCAAACTGGTATAAATTGAACATTTCCTGAAAAAGGGATTTCTGGTCAAACTGGTCAAACTTTGACTTTTGAAACTTCAAATTTAAATTTTTTTAAAATCTTAAATTTTATCTTTTATTATGAAAATAGACTTAATAACATGAATACTGCTTTTTGTTTCGTTGAAAACGGAATTAAATTGTAAAAGTTATGTACATTTCAATTTAGAGTATAATTTGTTTTATTTTGCAATTTTGCCTATTTTAAATTTTATAAATCATATTTTCTTTGTCATATTTTATTTTAAAATGTGTTAATATGCTATTTTATGTATATTTTTGTCTTTTAATATTTTTGAAGTGATAATAAAACTTTTCCAAAATTTATTGCATTTATTAAAGACTAGTTTCTATTTTTCTACTATATTCTCCATTTAAATTTTATTTAATTAAAATTTATTTATTTATTTTTGTGAATGCATTTTTATTTTATGTTCTTATCTTTATTTATAAATATTTTTCCAAGTCCATACAATTTTCCCTAAGTTTATTTTATTTATTTTCAAATTTTCTAGACTAGTTTTCATTTTGTACTATTTTCTTATTTTAATCATATATAATTAATATTTATTTATTTATATTTTGTATATTTGTTACATTTTCGAATTGAAACTGAATTTTTAATTATTTTCAGTTATTTAAACTTATTAAAAAGAAATAAAAGTGATTTGAAAGGTTTGTGGCTTTTTATTTCCTAAGGCCTTTTGAATTCCCACCTTTTCACATTTCAACCTTACCTTTTCATTACCAATCACCACATCCATTCATTTGCTGACCTTATCACTTTGCTTCAGCCAACTTCCCCTCATTTTTCACGCACCAAAACCTTCTCAAACACAAAAATGTCGGCCTCCATCTCCTGAAGAGAAAACTTTGGTAAATAATTCACTTTTCTACACTTTTTCTACTTGTTTTCTTCTTGTACTTGCACTTGCTTCACCTATATTGTTCGGCCCTCCCTCCTCCAGCACCATGGCTGCTTCCACCACCACCACAACCAGCCACCATCACCTCCAGCCCACTGTCCTTCCATAGCCGTGGCCACCTTGTTGTTGATCCACACAAAAATACACAAAAACTTCACCTTATATGCCAAGCCGAGCACCATACATCACCACCACCTCCAAACTCCTCCTTGGCCGCCACCTACTCCACCTCCACCACCCATAGACGACCTGAAACCCACTGCCATGTCATCCCTACCCCACCTGTAGCCATGGCCGTGCCTACCCTTGCCTTGGCCGAGCTCTTTGTTTGCCTAGAAATCATGTTGTTTATGCCTTGTAGCTGTAGTTCATGCACCTATCTCTCTACACCATCACCTCTTACATGCTAGGCCGACCCTTACCAACCCAAAGACCAGATCTTAACCCATGCTTAGCCATGTGTTTCTGACCCTAGACTGAAGCACAAGTGGTTGAAGCAAGTGCAAATACTTTGGTGATGTTTTGTACATTCATTTCTAACATTGTTTTATTATATTCGGGTTGAAAACTTATGTAGATTGTTTTGTTTGTTTGAATGTATTCAAGGTGATTAATCTTTGGCTCTCCCAATCTCAAATCTTATTTGTGCTTTTGTGCCTTCAAAGATCTTAGTTTGTGCGTTTCAGTTATCGTCTCCAGCTTATACCAGTGAGTTATTCTCACCAGACAATATGTACATATATAACTAGTGAATTGACCCCTTTTGAATCTGTAAAATGCATTATCATGTTACACTTGCTATGTTATGATTTTATGATGTTCACCCATGCTTAAACACCTATTATATTATATGTTACTGTTATATTATGCTGTTCTATTATTTTTATCAGTTTATCACACTGCAAGTTCCCTTTAGATTAGAATCACTATGGGTTGAAATGATACATACCCGAACGGACTTTAGAATAGGAGAAAATCGTTATGGGCTGAAATGATAGGCCTGAATGATTTTCAATTATTTTCATTTACTTGGGATTGCGGGTTTGAAATGATCAAACCCGGGTATCTTTGTAAATTACGGGTTGAAATGATATATTACCCGTATCACTTTACTTAGACTAGAAACGAAATACAGACCCGTTGTTAAAATATGTTTTTATAAAAATCTTAAAAATATTTTTGAAATGTAAATATTATAATATTTGATTTAAACTAAATAAAAAAAATGATTTATGTAAGCATTATTGATTTTTTGAAAATTTATAAGTGAAATAAATTATTGGTAAAACTAGAAAATTTGAAATGTAAGTTATTTTGGGAAATTTTAATTGGGTGATAATTGGAATTTAAATTAAATATGAAATGTGATAACTTCATGATAATTTGGATTAAAGTGAATTTAAATGATTTTTATATTATATTAATGATTTTGAATAAAGTTAAAATGTGAAATGAATGAATATTTAAGTTGAAATTTTGAAATATAACTAAAATTGGAAATTTGTGAATTTGGCTTAAGAGTGAACTTTAAGTTAAGTAAATAAAAATGGAATTAAGTTATTTTGAAATTTTAAAATTAAGTGTTAAGTTAATTTAATTTAATGAATTTATAATTTAAAATTGGAATTTAATAAGTGAATTATTATTAAATTTTGATTTTTGAATGGAGGTTTAACTTTATAAAATCATGAATATAAGGGTATTTGAATGATTATATATGATTTTATAAGTTAAAAATGATTTATATAAAAATATAATTGTTTGTGAAATTATACTGAATATTTGAAGTTAATTAACTGCATCTCTGAAATGCTATTAATTCTAATGTAAATGATAATACAACATCTGTAAATGCTGTAGTTGATAATAATGAACCAAATGGCTAAATTTAATTAAAGGCTATTATAGCATTTTTGTAATGTTATAATGGTTGAATTTAACTAAGTTTATTTGAAACTAATGTAACCCTATTACAGCATTTTAAATGCTGTCTTTTGTTAAATTGAACTGTTTTAAATGTGACTTTCCGTAGCATTTTCTAAATGTTGCGAAAGTTGAATTTTCATTGTTTTAATTAATTTAAGTGAACGAATGAACTTTGAAAGATTAAAATTTTGGAAATTTAATAATTTAATTATTTAATATAATAACTTCATTTTATGATTTAAAATGAAGTAATTTGTTTCGTAATATAAACTATTTTGAAATATGATATTTTGATATTTTGAACTGGATTTTTGAATGATATTGAATTTTGAAATGATATTTGATTTCGAAACATAAAATACCAATTTTGAAATTTTAACCACGGGATGTATTTAATTTATGGTTTAACTGATCCTTAGAGGATGGGCGATCCCAAGCATCCTTTAAGTTATTATGCATTACTGCTACAGTTCACTTGAGTTGGTTTACATTATATAAGTATATATTGTCCTGACTCGAGTGTTTTGTATTTTGCTTTACGCTCGGGTCAGCCTGAGTATTTACAGCTTAGATTTGGATCTCTTTCTGGAGCTAGGAATTGTTGGAGATTCTGCTTATCTAGTTATCTATCCATTCCAGTTTCAGTTGTTCTATTTCAGCTCTAGTATTATAAACTTCTATGTATTTGAGATTTCTATTGTATATGTTTTCAAACAGATATTATGTATTTTGTTTTGAGAGTTTGTTATAGTAGCTTCATGAACTACTATGGTTTTTATATTCCGCTGCGAGTTATTCTGATATTCTGTGTCTGTGATTCTGTATTTGATTTTATTTGCTCCAAATTTTCTTACAATCTGTTATTTTGAATTATTCAAGTCAGACATGTGTGGATTTATTGTCGATTTGAATGGTCCAAAATAGTGGGTCGTTACATTTTATGTATTTATATTTTATTGCATTTCGTTATGAGATTTGAAGTGTAGAATGTCTTAGAACTTATCTTTATATTCTTTTTCTATGTAATGTTTAAAAGCCTGATAGCTCGTACTTCTTGGCACCGAGCGAGTCTGAAAGTCACTCTTGACTTTGGATTGGTGTGTTCGGAGGTATGGGTTGTCACATTTTTTATGGGAATGAAGACCTCCTTATAAAGGGGTGTACAAACTCTAGCTTTCATAGTAATATGATAGTACATATGTGTTTGGTAACTTTTTACTTTAAATGGTGGGATGTTAGTTGGAAAGTTCTAAATAGGAAACAATAACTAATTCAACGATGGAGGCCGAATACATCGCCCTTAACAAAGAAGCAAAAGGAGCGGTGTGAATGTGCAAATTTATTAGTAAGCTAGCGATGGTTCCCAATATGGAGGATCCAATGACATTGCTTTGTGATAATAGTACTATGATGCAGATCCCAAAGGAACCTATAACGCATAATAAACTAAAACACATTCTTCTGAAGTTCTACCTTATTAAGGAATTTATGCAGAAGAAAGAAGTTATAATTATATGAGTAAATAACGAAGACAACATAGCACATCCATTCACAAAGTGTCTAGCTCCATAATTTCTCAGCAAATTGATCAAAGTAATAGGATTGAGATTCCATAATTGCTCCAAGTAAAAGTGAAAGATAATAGAGTTAAAGGCATGTCTTATGGGTAATTATGCAATTTATCATAAATTAGTAACCCTTTAATAGAATCTCGTTCGCAATAAATGGTAATTTTTTCTCTATTATATATATTTATAATACTATTAATATTAATTAATTATTTTTCTTTAGAATATCTAATAGAAAATAACTGATATGTTATGTGATGGTAATTATGATGTGTTGTAACCATGAGAAATTTATCACATTATAAATAATATATTGTTTTAACTATTCCTAGTCAAGATGTTTTGAGACATGATATTGGTACATTTGAGACTAGAGTCTTTAATGCTCTCCAAAGTTGGATAGCGTATTACTCAAGGTTGTGGAGGGCACCAAGTGGTTATATATTGATAGTTATTGGACAACTATGGAATGACGCACTCAAGAATTGTTATAACTAAACCAAGGACTTTGTGTTTGGATTAAACAAGTTATTTGTGGACGATAAAGGAATTTTGGGAAAAACCAAATTCCAGAAGTCCTAATGTGATATAGTTTTGATGAAGGGAATTGATGTAAATTATAGTTACTATAATGTATCAATTGTAGTAGTGAAATTATATTTTACCAAAAAATGTATGAGCGACCAATTCAACCAAACTGTCACACCACTAGCTCTGGTGACGTGTAAGCATTAATATTTGAATTGTTCGATGTTAATCGCTAACCAAATTTACACCTTTGAGTTGCACAACCACAATGTTGAATATTCTAAAATACCACGACTTGATCAAATTACAATTACTATAAATTAATTAATTGTTATGAAATATTAATTATTGAATTTTATTTTATTTATTTGAATTATTATTTAATAAAGTGAATTTAAAAAATTTATATATGTATTTATAGATATGCGATATCGATAAATACTTAAATGGATTTAAATTAAGTAAATATCGATTGGATATGGATCTCCAGTTTTTACTCCCTAATATTGCCAAATTAAACCTCACCTCCTCGTCCGTGGGTGTGGCATAGTGGAAAGGAGGGTTGGATTCTGGTAAAAAGACCCAGGTTCGATTCCTACCATGCACTTCCCTATCCTATATAAATTTACCAAGGGGTATGAGGGCTTGGATCAGCGGACGGCTTTACTATACCCTCCTCAGGAGTTTACCGGCCCGCCGAGTTCTCCTAGGTTTTCAAAAAAAATAAAAACCTTACCACCTCTCTTATTTGTACTTGACTTTTCGCCTCCTCTCTATTCTATCTTCACTACAAATTACAAGAGTTTCCCCTCGTTTCTAAATCAAATTCAAGTAAATAAAATCTATTTCAAGAAGTGGTAATCACTTCTAGTCAGCTGCACTTTCTAGAGGAGTTAAGATTGGATCTAGTAAGAGCTTTGTTCAATATTCAAGGTGATATTCATTAACTTTAAAGCTTTAGTAATGTAACGACTGCCCTGCACCTACGATACATAATAGTGTCAAAGGAAACAAAAGAAGTGAAGAAGAGAAAATATAAGAGAAGATAATGGAAATGAAGAAAAGTGAAACATCAATTAATCACATAACCTATTGTATATCTCACATCGCATCAAATAAATTATAATAGTCAACACAGATATAAAACAGTCGAGACGGTAAAAACAATGTGAACTAATCGTCAATATAAGATCCATAGAGTTATACAATATAGTAAAAGAGTTTATACAACTGATACATAAACTAAACTGATAAACTGTCTTTAGTAATAGTAAGTCAAACATTGTTAAGGCTCCACAGTGTCACACAGTAGAATATACAATAACAACTCAAATACAAGTATGAGTAAACGTCATCTCAGGCTAGTCCACTTGAAGAATTCCATATGTCATCCACACCTACTCTCTAGTATACTCATCTAAGATTATCCGAGATAATAAGAAGCAAAGCATAAAACCTCGAATTAGATAACAGTTTGATGTGAACGATAAAAAATCTTAAAATACTGCATCAACCACTTTTGTTCTGTACATAACCAACATAGATAATTACAAACCAAAAGGAAATGACTGCATCAATCATGAAGTCGGAAGCCTCGTCTTCCACCTTCAGGTCAGTCGGCATGTATCTTAACACTGCTCTACAACTTATCTCATTTGTGAGTTTTTTGCATGTATGAAATCCCAATGTAAAAGATATTCCCATAACACTAGATCACTACTTAGCACCATTTTCAACCAAAAACAAATAAATAACCATGCAACCAACGTCCATACATACATCCAAAACAACGTACATACAACATGTATAATACAACCATATCAACCAATGGGGAAGTCATATCAAAAATAGCCCAATTCTAATAATTCCCTAATAATGGCACGTTGGTGAAAAATTTGTGATATTCAATGAAAATCATTTAAAAATACTTTTTTCTTTTATAAAAATCTAGTAGTATATAAGTATAGGAAAATCACATTTCAGAATGAAAAATCATTCCATAATGTCGATCTAATACTGTACAACCAATCATAGTATGGTGAGAGACAATATCACTCACCTCAAAGATGTAGATCTCTCTATTATGAATGTAATGCAAGAAACTGCATCCAAAATGGACCTCGTATGCAAAAGATATGGTTAATATAAGACTCGAGATTAATAAGACAATTAACTCACTAATTACAAATTATAATTACCTAATTACCTCTCTAATCCTTCTTCCTCGATGCCTGTATACAAACATACCAGGCCATGCATATCTCTTCCCTTCTCTCCTTGATTTCTCAGCCAATACTCAATGAAATCACGAATCACTACCGCCAAAATGTTCCACTACGAGATATTTCCGCCCCGAATATGAAGAAATCAAATGACACTGTAAATAAATTTGCGACCTGATTAAAACTTAGAAGCATGCGTAACAGCTATGCTCGAACGCATTTTGATATCCTCAACCGAATCTGACGAGATTTTGCAACTAAGTGCTACTCGCGAAGAGAAATCCAATGGCGATCTCCGTTTCAACTATCTTTGACCATAGCTTCTACCATCTCAAAACCTAGATCGATCAGGGATGAGGTCGATGTTGCCAATCACCATCAATCAAAATTTCACCACAGTCATCACGCAGCTCTTGTCGATAGGAACTCGTCAGATATGGTTTCATGATTTTTAGTGAAGCAGACCTCACGATTTGATTTTTGAATGGATTGAGAGAATGAGGCCCTGATTTTATTCTCTGAAATGGAATTGTAAATGGAAAATGTAATTAGAGAGAGCAGGAAGAGTTACGAGATATTTCTAATATTATTTTATTATGGTTAATTTAAATGCTCAAATAAATCATCATACATTTCGAGCCCGTACGATCACACGACGCGTCCAATAGTCATGAAACTTGTTTGCTTACATCATCTTAATTTTTTGGGCTCCAGCGATATAAATTTCATCGATGTTTGAAACTACACCATGGGATGCTAATTTCACACATTTTGTGATATTTTCGGCCATTAGATCGTCTGATCTCCAAATATAACAATCCTTACACTCATTTTAATTCGCAACGTCAATACAAACTCAACGGAAGTGGTTTTGAGCCTGATTCGGCCATATGCGAAAAATCATATTTTGGACCTTTATTTAATTAACGATTAAATATTTAAATCAATTATTTAAATATCCGATTGTTAAAAATATGGATTGATACATTCTCGCCTCCTTTTAGGATTTCATCTCCGAAATCACAAAGTAAAAAAAACGTCTCCTAACCCATAGGCCCTCAAAAGCCTCTCAGATGCTGGAAAAAATTCGTTAGCACCTTCTTTACATGGCTAGTTCTGGGAAAAACCCAATACAACAAAATATATATATGCATCATATATTTAAACATGCTAAATCGTATATAGCAGACGTCTCAAATAAATATGCTATATCTTACCATAACTATCATGCATGCCTAACAATCATACAAGCATAAGCTACCATATTAAATACTAACAATCCAACATCAAACATCTATACATAAGGTCTATCATCGAAAAGTAACATTCATGCCTATCCTAGCATGCGGAATACTAAACTATCTAGTATAAAACATTGAATATGATATTCAATATGAAACCTGATGATAAAAATGAAACCTCACCAAGTGAAGAGCTTTGGATAAGAGGTCCTCATACTCTTCTCAGTCTCCCATATCCTATCGCCTTCACTTTCATTCCACTGAACCTCTATTACTCCACTACCCTCCTTCTAAATTGTTTCATGTCACATCTATCGGTACAAATGGGCCTACGAGGTCTCGAAGTCCCTGATTCAGTCTTCATACCATATTTTCGATTTGGTGCCAAATTCCCAAACGCCTCAAGTAAGTTCCTCCAAAACCCACTATCAAACATGGGGTACAATGCTCTTGGCACAAAATGGAATCACAATATTCACCCTACATATAACTCAACAAATACGAATGTCGTTCTATTGGGCTAATGGAATACAAAATTTAGCATTATTTTTCAACAAATCGACTATGACCCATATGCTATCATACTATCCTCAGTCATTGACAACTCATCGATGCATTCTATGAATATTCCCACTATTCGAGAACAAATAATCTCTTATGCCTATGGAACTAAAAACCTTGGTCGGCATGTACTTCATCACCTCTACAGACACCAGTCGTTCATTTTTATTTAGCCACGATCTCCACAAGTTTAGCCTAATGCCTCTATAACATCCCCCTACTTAGAGGCCCAAAACTAACGGCTACGGATGCTGCAGTCATCCATAGTTATTAATCCTTAGCGACCAAATAAGAGGTGCTAGATACATGATACACAAATCACAAGAATATGCAAAAAAATTAACAAATCAAAAACACCTTTCCACATTCCATTTAAAACATTTCCTGTTCATTACATAATCCCACAAACGTTAACCACGTTAAGAAAAATATAATTATTACACATACGCCAAGAGCGATAAATGAAGATGTCCCCTTGGTTGATTAGAGTATATACTAAGGCAATAAAGAAAATCTACCTTTACATCCAAAATACACAGTGGAAAAAGATAACTCTAAATAACTAGAAGTCCTACTCCACATCTTCGGAAACTTTATTCGTCTAAGAAGAGAACCTAGAAACCTTAAATCTCAAACTATTCAAAATCAATTGAGTACCCGAGAGTTTAAGGGTAAAACAAAAACTTCGAGTCAGACATAAGCCTGATATGAATAATAATCTAACATCTCAATCCATGTAGATATCTAGTGAGACCACGCCGCTTAGCAGAACGGATTTTCCCTTTACTATTATCTTAAAACCCTTTTTAAACCATATACTGTGCTCTTGCATCCACAATGGTTAGCAATTTAAAACATTATGATGATGTGCACACATACAAAACATTCTAGATTTCCCATCCCTGGTTCAATTGACTACTTGTCATATTTATAGTTTCTAGGTTCACTATTAACCTATTAGTTTTCATGGGCATACTAATAACCTTTTCATAATTCATGGATCCCCTATCCTATTTCATAGTTTTAATAGGATCACTAAGAACCTATATACCCCTACCAATGACTCAATCAATTCATGGGTTCCCCTAAACCTATTGGTGATTCAAATAACTCATCTCTTATCCTAGTTTTCATGGGTTGACTAGGAACCTATTGATGCCTCCAATAACTTCTTTCTTATCCTAGTTTCATGGGTTGACTAGGAATCTATTGACTGATGTCAATACTTAATCTGGATATAGTTTTCATGGGTTCACTACAAACCAATCGACCCCTGCCAACAACTTCTAAAAGCATAGTTTTCATGGATCACTATGAACCTATTGATTACTCCAATAACATCCAAATCATAGTGTACATGGGTTTACAATGAACCTTTCACTCAGACAACTTTAAGGTTAAGGCATCCTATATTCTGGTCTCCCTGACTTCTTGGATGCAATTCTACTCATTCAGGAGTTTAATTAATCTATATTCACTACTGGGTTAACCTAGCTTGTTCTTTTACCCTTTATCCCTAATATGCAGTTATGGGCCCGTTGTACCGTGAATATAATTATATTTGAAGAAGCGAACATACTTACAAAACAATTCCACTCCTGTGGGTTTAATGTCCTTGAAATACTTTTCATTTAAAACATGGTTAATTCCTTTAACCTATAATTTAATCAAGGAAAGCTTCTTCTTAAAATCATTTCAAAAAATCCTTTAATTAGCCATGGGTTTTTCCTTTAAAATTGAGTTTGGGTTACAAAACCTTTTGATATCTTCGAAATCTTGCTTTCGACTTCATTGCATGACCTCCTTTGAAAGCATTAAAATCTATCTTCGAAACATTAGGCTCCTACCTTTCAAATACTTTAAAACCTTTCTTTCAAAACCTTTCAATTGTATTAAAGCATTAAAGTTGAACTTTAGAAGCATAACTTCAAAACCAACCGAAAGTACCCCTTTCAAAACCATTGAAAGACCCCTCTTTCAAAATTATTGGAAGTATACCTTCCGAAGTCATTGGGTTTATATTTAAAATATCATTTTAGATCAAAGTGAACATAATACTCGTTTTGAAACCTCTCTTTATCATATAAAAGTAATTAAGGAAATTATGATGGTGTCGAAACCATCCTTTCGAAACCATAAATCATATGGGGAAAATAGTTGACGGTTGGCTTCGAAATCCATTTCGAAACTATTGTCTTCGAAACCCCTAACCCCTTTCGAAAGCCATAGGAAGTAGTTTATATATATATATATATATATATATATATATAAACAACACCTTTTTTGATAGCATTGATGTTTTCATTACCATTGAAAGGCATCGAGTTGTAGAAGGGTTTCGACTTGGTCGAAACTACCCCATCCGAAAGCTTCAAATTTGAAAACTAAATAACTGCTTCGGAAGCTACTACTTTAAAAAGGCGGCAGCTCTCCTTCGAAAGCTTAATTTAATATACCCTTTCGCAAGTTTCAAATCCTTCGAAACCCCTTTATAAACAGACAAGCGCTTTTCTTTAGAAAACAAAACAAAGGTATCGACACCTTTGGAAGCTATGTTTCGACACCCTACCTTCCACCTTTCTCCAATCCACTGCGTAACGACTAAGTGATACCATGTGTATTAGTTTCGTCGTTTTGGCTAAGAAGGATTCGACTAGGTTGAAGGTGGAAGCTCTGGGTTGAAAGCTACTTCTAAAGGAGGAGGAAACTACTTTTCTGAGCAAAAGGCTGTTCTGACCAAATAAAGTACATTTTTGTAACTAACTTGCCCATATGTAAACACTTGATTGGTTACTTTAAACTTTCAACTTATTTCACAAATATTTGCCGCGTTTTCTCACATTTAAAAACTAAATAATATTAACAATTAAGCCTTCCCCTTTTACATCAAATAGATCATTTAGGTCCTTCTTTCAAAAAAAATTAATTTCCATAATAAATCTCTTAATAAAAATCGTAAAAAATTCTAGAAATTCACTTTAATCATTTTATCCAACATATTAAAGTTTATGACCCAAATTCTTAATATAATATCCGAAATAATTTATAAACCCAAATAATCATATTTTCCTTTGAAATTTCATATTCATCTTTCCATAGCTTGGAAAATTATCCAAGATTAAAACCTAACTCCAAAATCATGTTTTACATCACAAAAAATTTTCCCATGGCATTTAAACATCAATATAAATCGGTTTTGCCCTAAAACCATGTATATTCCATTTTAAACAATCTTGTTTAAACTAAACAAATTTTAAATCAAGCATATCATCATCCAATACATCATAAAAAAGAATTTACCCTTAAATCTGAAAACCAATGATCATAAAGAAGATATGTTGTGATTATTATTCACCTTAGATTGGATAAGGAAAATGGAGATTGATTAAGGTTGATTTGTTCTAGCTTGATCCTATGCTTTAAATTTGAATTTCCTCTTCTTTTCTTCCTCCCAATGGCTGACTTGATTTTTGCTTCCTTACGTTTATTTTTTTTCTTATGATAAAAATGAATGTGAATGATAAAGTAACGTGAGTATAGGGTAGGAAATATGGGAGGCAATTTCTCTAATGCCCTCATGTTATTTTAATTATCATTTATAACCATTTATAAACCCATTAGAGTTAGTTAAGCATGGCTTCTAGCTTTATTATCAATTCTCAGTCTCCTTGTCACTTTACATTATTCTATTTAATTTATTCTAATTAATCTCTTGAATAATAATATCAAAATTTAGGGGTGTTACATGCTCCTCTCCTTAATGAATTTCGTCCTTGAAATTCAGTAAGGACTAAATAGATACATAACAATCATCTGTAACAAATCCTAACATCTATATTAGCCTACCCGACGCGCAACTAATAAATCTAATATAGACATACCATCAAAGCAGATCAGGATAAGCATCTCGAATCCTGTCGTTTGTCTCCCTTGTTTAGTCCTTCTCGTTGTTGCTCCACTGAACTTTCACCAACTCGACTATCTTGGTCCTCGATCTTTTCTCATCTCTCGCTACAACCTGAACTGGTTGTCTAACAAAAGTCAAATTAGGCTCTAATTCCAAGTCTTCCAACTCTGTTTTGGGAATAGTAGCCTCTGGATCATGCACATACTTGCGAAGATGAGACACATGAAATACATTATGGACACCTGCCAAACTGCTTGGCAACTCTACTCAATATGCGAGCTTTTCGATCCTTTCTAAAATCTGGAATGGACAAACATATCTCAGGGCCAACTTTGTTGACTTCCCAAACCGTGCCACACCCTTCATCAGTGATACTTTAATGAAAACCTTGTCTCCCACTGAGAACTCTAGGTCTTTCTTTGCACCTCTTATCTGCATAACTTTTCTATTTGGATTAAGCTTCCTTTATCCGACCTCGGATTAACTCAATCTTTTCTGATGCCTCTCTAACCAAATCAGGGCCCATGACCAATCTGTCTCCAGTCTCTAACCAACATGCTGGTGATTTGCATGGCCTTCCATATAAAGCTTGAAAAGGCGCCATTCCTATACTAGTTTGATAATTATTGTTATAGGCTAATACAATCAAATGTAGGTGATCCTCCCAAGATCCACCAAAGTCTAATACACAAGCTCTCAATAAATCCTCAAGTACCTTATTGACTCTCTCTGTCTGCCCATCCATCCATGGGTGATATGCTATACTCATCTTGAGCTTGATACCTAATACCTCTTGTAGATCTTCCAAAATTCACTAGTTAATATTGCATCTTTGTCGCTAACTTTGCTACTAGGAATCCCATGAAGTCTAACTATGTTCTTCATGAACAACTTTGCCAAAATAGGTGCCGTCCTGGTTAACTTAACCGGAATGAAATAGGCACTCAACCTGTTCACCCACTACAACAAAAATGACTTTTTATAGCGTGTAAAAACCGCTATAAAAACTTTCTATAGCGATTCTATAATCGCCATAGATCAACATGTTGTAAAAAGTCTGGTAGATACTATAGCGTGTCATACTTGCAATGGAAAACATATTTTTCTTGCCATCTAAAATAGGCCATATTGGTGCAACTGCTTTTCTATAGCATTATGAAACGTGCTATAGAACTTTTTATGACGCATTTTAGTTGCTATAAATATATCGACATGCTATATTATTATAGCATTTGAACGCGCTATGGAATCATCGTGTCAACCTTTTATGACACATTGGAATGCTATAGAAAATTCATTACTATCTATTATAGCACCGTCTTATTGCTATGAAAACTATTTACTCTTTGCAAAATATTTTGTATAGCACTAACATGATGCTATAGTATAACAAAGCTGAACAATTTTTCTTTTTATTGCATAGTTAGAACGCTATAAAAAAATTCTATTGCACATTTTTTGCTGCCATAACATTCAAAGCTTATAATTTTCAATTCTACTTATATATTATAACTCAGAAAACCACATTCATCACATTAACATAAGTACACAAATTGAGTCATAAGCCAAATCACAAAATATATATATATCCATAATATTTCATACATGAAGAATTAAACAAATTGTGTGGGTAACACAATGAACTGGAATGCCAAAGAACAACCCAGAACTGAAATGGTGAATTGACATATAGACCAAAACGAATGACTTTATTGCAACCACCTCATTTTCATTTAGTCTGATTCTTCATTACTGAAGTTATTTTTCTTCATCTTCCTATAGCTATATTTTTGAAACATGGACATCTTTTTTCATTTGTTTTCTCCACCTCTGCCTAGCAATCTACGTCGATCGCCATCGCCTCCATCCACCCAGACCTCGCCCAGGCAGCCACCTCCTTCCGCCCCACCTCTCGTCTGCAGCTGTTCATTTTTTAAAAAAACCAAGCCTTCAATTCGCATGTAGCTTCCACTACCCTCCATCTCTACCCACATCACCTCTCACGCAACCATCCTACCCCTCTCTCCACCAACCCAGATCCAAGTCCACCTAGAATAGCCTCCAACTGCTGCCACCATCTTCCTCTGTTACCACAAACTACCAAGACCTAACTGAAACTATCACCACTACTGCATTACCACTCATCCCTAAAGTAAAACGTTCTATCAAAGAAACAAAGTGTAAGAAATTTAAGCACTTAACTTTTGACCTTGGAATAAACTGTCAAAGATAATACACAGTAAGAACAAAAATAAAAGTAAAAGCATTGACATGTAAATTTCACCTTGATTATTATCTCTTAAACATCATCAGCAATTAGAGGAGCTTCCAGGCCTAACCTCTCATCAAAATGGTTATACAAGATTTTAATCCTACAGGGAAAAAAAATTTACATTCAAATAAATTCAGTTAAAAAACCGATAAATAACAAAGCTTACGTTTCTGAAAATGATTTATTTGTACTCTTATGAAGGTTTGACTTCAGCTGTAGGGTGCTGCGATAAAGAACGAACAAATTTCGTGATGATTCCAATCACCGACTTCGAATATGAGGAAAACCTGAGGAGGACTTCTATGTTTCGGGAGTGTTTTTGTTTGGGCAGAGTAGCATCTTCCAAGAAAAACAACCCTGTATATAAACAACTCCAATTCATTTCGTTTCTCAAATAAAAACGTCCAAGCAAACATAAAGAAAAGACAGAACTAGAAGAGCAGAATGGAATGGTGATGACTCAACCCATCGAACAAAAAGAAAATCCTGACCACAAGCCAAGGGGCAATCATTTCAACGCAATCAAAAGCCCTCCAACTACCGATGTATTGCCATTGAAGTTAACCAACCATTCGTAACCAGGTGTAGTGAAGGCAATAACTGATAAATTCTGCTCTAAGAGATTCGTATCCAAGTGTGACATTATTTCAATCCTCATTATGTCTTATAGAGCAGGAACAATGCTCATTTTGATGAAGACAAAGATGATTATGAAGCTTAATTAAATCATAATAATGCCAAAGAATTGTTCTTCCTGTTTGTTATCATTAATCATATTTGTAATGAAACATTTGCATTCTTTGTTATGGAAATATACATCCTCATAATTATAAAAACTAAGTTTTTGATCTTCCAATTATAATCAATTACATTGCTCTACATTTGAGGTATTAACCAGGGTCAGTCTTCTCAGTTTTCACATAGTGATAGCATGTGAATCCTAGGCAAATGTATCTATGGGATAACATAAAAATCATAATATAATGCATATCTACACATGTATTACATATCAAGTAAGAGCATGATCACAAATTTTATACTTAGTTAATTTTCATAGATTTATTTAAATTTTAGAAAATTATTTATTTTTATAAAAATAGATTAACTTAGTTAATTTTTATAAACTTGATTAACATATCTAACTTGCAACTACATGAAAATTACGACACAACAAATTTAATGGGTTTTAAACACTTATCGGATTTTATAAAATTCAACAAGTAAACATTTACAATGTTCCATGGAATATTTCAAAGTAAAAGCTGTTACATAGGAGCTGTGTCTTCTTGTATGTTTTCTGATACTGCATTATCGTATTGGGTAAGCATAATCAAATGCAAAGTTGCTGAGACAAACCTAATTATGATTTTGATCAACTATTGCTTACCTTGGCTTCAACTCCAGTGCTTGCTCGGCCATCCACTTGTGCCATTTACGATGCTGCAACTTGCCAGCTTTGGCCATTTCTGCTGCGACCTCGATTTATCTTCTACCTCTATTCATTTATTTGTTATTCTGCTTACTATCTTTGGATATAATAGTTAGCTGTTCTTTTTTGGACCTTCATTAATAGGAGTGGAAATGGATTTATGTGGTTACATGCAGGCAACGAGTGCAAAAATGCAGTGCAAACTTCATAAGATTGAGATAAGCGATTAAACAATCAAGAAAGCACACTATCATAAAAACTTCATAAGGTGGTACCTTTGCCTCCCTCGTTTTTTTATTTTCCCTTTTTATACGTGTGCAAAAAAAAGAAGGAGGAAGAATCAACTTTTGCTTTAATCAGTCTATGAAAGGCAACCTTACACTTACGCTTTGATCTTAGACAATCCTACGAGTAAAATGTACATTTTTTCATTAGTCTCAACTAAAACACAACAAAAGTATATTTCAGTGGTGATTAGTAAAAGGTTGAAGTTCCAATAGAATTAACTATCACAAGAGAAAAATAAGACGAGAAGTATGTTATTTGAAGGCAACGAAAAGAAAAAATGTTACCAGCATGAAGAGAGAAAGGTTTGTTTGATTGTTTAAGTAAAATAGTTTCTTTATTATTAACTAAACCTTGCCATCAAACAGATCGGTATGGACAAACAATCCTTTTCGATGTTAATTTACCAAATAAACTAAATATTGCTTGAACGAACTATCTACTTTATAAAAGGTTGAAACATTCAAATATAACGATGTTATCGTAAAAGAATGAAAAGCGAATGCAAAAAGCGACAAATAGAGATTGATCCATCCACCATGTATATGTGTCTGTAGCTATGTTTTTCTATTAATTAACATATTCGAACTATATGTTTTTTTAACTATCTTCATTGACACATACAAGTTATCATAAAAGAATTATGGAAACATACTGTGAAAACTAAAAAAACTAAGGCAATTGCCTCATTAATGCAAAGTCCTCTTTGATTTGCAATTTGGTTGGCATTTACTAAGTTGACAAATATATTAATTGTTGTTTTTCTAATTGATGCGTTCTAAAAGTATACAAATTGTTTTAACTGTTATTTTTTCTACCATAGTTTGCAATAACTTGATGCATTTTAGGTATCACTTAATAAATATACAATAGTATATCAGCGAGTAACTGAATGCGTGCATTTCTGAGCTGCTGTAGGCCCGCATATCATTTCTAAATTGTTTGAAACTTTCCATACTACATCAGGTCGGCAAATAAATTTGAATAGTATAGACTATATCAAAACTTTTTGATGCTATCCAAACACATGTTCCATTCTCTTGTAATATTTTCTTCTCTGGAATCTTTTATGTACCAGATTATAATATGATTCTTTCTACAATGGTTAATGATTTTGATTGTAACATGTTAAAAAGTATTTACCAAAATCAAATATTCCCATAATGATATTACTCCCATATTTTTCTCTATAGTAATCTATGAGTTTTGATACTGCTTTTGAAAGTACACTATCATGCTACCTTATTTAAAAGAATTGACAATGGTAGTAGTAACCGTACCAAGAATAAAGTTTTGAAAGTTCTCCTTATTGGACCATCTCTGACACTCATACGTTGGTAAACTACAATAACCTATATTATTAAGGAAATGTTAAAAAGATAGACAATGCATAGCAAAAGACCTGTTGACCATCTCTGTACCATCAGTATGACTCAATGCATAGCAAAAGACCTGTTCAAAAATTTAAATTATATTAGTGCAGACAATCAATTAACAACAGATAACAGTAATCAAGTAACATTATAAACCTCAATGAATTCTCGATTGTGCAATCCAAATACAGAGCCCATAGATGAGACAGAGGATGATTACCAAAGTCGCTACTTACATAACTACGACAACACAAATTATATTATTGTTAATAATAGCAAGTAGGAGGCATTAGCAATAAAATTTATTAGATGGAGGAACAAATTGACCCAACTTTCAGCCTCCTACTACCACCGTCCATTTTACCAGGAACTGGAAGGGAGTGACTGAAAGCTGGAAGTGTGTAACGAGAGGCTATCAAAGAGCAGTGTTTAGCAACTTACGGCTAAAAACATTATGGACAGATATGTCAGTATTATAGCTACAACTGAAAGAACGAGAGAATCGACTAATAAAAGTATGAACAATCTCATATTCAACAGGAAAAACATAAAGTTGCGAATTTTCTAAGGCATACCTGTTTTCTAATGCAGGAATAGGATCAAGAGGATAAACTATCGCATGAAACGGTTGCACGCTCGGAAGAACTGGCATCTAATATTGAATTGTCAATTAGTTCATAAAACCTTTAAACGAAAATAAATATAACAATACATACCTTTATCTGCCTCTTAATTATTCCCTCGACTTCAGCAAACATTTTCTCACGATTATTCCAGTCACAAACAAACTGAATGAACATAAACATAATGCAACAGTATCAAATAAATGGTGTGAATTTGGAGAGAATTGCACATAAGAGTGGTCAGAACAATTAAGTTATTGAGTTACTTTGAAATATCAATGATGGTCCTGATTACTTACAATGTGTGTAAGAGATTACATGTAGCTTCTGGAAAATCAAGACGAAGAAGCAATGCCTGCTGATAACCTACTATAGCCTGATCCACATGTCTACTACAAGTGCATTCATTGAAATTTAGCACATTCAAGCAGATAGAGGCATAAATTATCACCACCAATATGGATATAAAATCAGTGAAAATAAACAATTACTTGTCTTTGTAAGCTAAGGCTAAATTTGCATGAGCTTCATGCATTATTGTCCTTGTAGAAACAGCTCAAATATAGTCTTAGACAGCCTCATTAACTCTTCCAGTCTCCTTCAAAGTATTTCCTCTATTAATAAGCTCATCTGCTGCTAAAGGATCTATTCTGAGAACATTATTGTAGCATGATAAGGCTTCAACATGGTTTCCCTATTTGAAATAATAAATTACAAGCAAAATTTCTTATACGGTAACAAATTCAGACATATTATAGAACATCATGAAGTAAGATGAGAAAAGAAAAAACTATCAGGGGTAAAGACGACCTGTTGTTTGTGTATAATAGCTAGATTACTGAAAGGAGTAGAGTCCAGTTGTTACAGACAATGTTACCTTGTAAAAAGAACAGGGTGTATCTAGCATATTCCTGCATTATAATAGAGATTGCATGAGTGGACTATGAGCGATCATCAATGTGCACATCATCCTTACTCACATCTTTATTCTCAGGCTTCAAATTTGAATATGTTTTTAAAACCTAGAAAAGAAGAGTATTTACAAATCAAATGAGCCAGTGTATATATTAAGATAATGAATGTAGATACTATAGCTGTAGTGATACCTCATATATGTACCAAGATACAAGAGCTGTTATTCAGGAAACATGCACTTTAGGTCTAAAATGGAACCTCCGCAGCCGCCTAACTCTTTTGGAGGACAAGGAATGCTGCTGTTGTTGTTAGCTTTCCATTCAGTAAATGCAGGTATATGATCTTTAGGAATAATTTTCCATGTTGAACTTGAATTTATGAGTTCCACTGTTAACGCTGAAAAGTGAACGCTAACACCCGGTGTGTGTAGTAGAATTGTGAAAGCACCACCCGTGTGACGGGAACAAGAAGTAAGCAGTAAAATAGTGAAAAAGCAGTAAAAGACAGCAGTTTATAGTGGTTCGGCTTGAGATCGAGCCTACGTCCACTTTGAATCTCTTTATTACTGAATCCGGTTACAAGACGATACAATACACTTATCAAAACAATACAATTTGATCACAAAGACAATCTCGACTACTAGCTCAAACTTCGATGATGAAACCCGATGAATCTGTGTTGGATGTAAGAAATTCCTCCCGAAGCTTGTTGTAGTGTCTCGAATGTTTGAAGATCTTCAATTGTCGAATGAGTTAAGAGTTCGGCAGAGTAACGATGCTTTGAGAAATGATCGGCCAAAAGTCTCTCACCTGTTGGAGTTTGGGGGGTATTTATAGAGAGGATTTCTGAGCAGAATTTTATCAAGTGATAAGTCGGCCATGACCTAGGGTAGGTCGTAGATCGTAAGTCGGTGACAGTATAAGGGATCACTTCGGCTACACTTGATTCTTCTGAATGAGTTGATAAGTAGCGCGCGACTTAGTATAAGTCGTAAGTCGGCAGCGACCTAAAAGATGCGGCATGGAACATGTCTTCACTTTGCTTTAGCTCGTTAAGTCGTACATCCACTTAGGTCGGTAGGTCGTAAGTCCTTTTAAGTCGTTAGCTCCTTAAGTCAGTCCACATCTTAAGTCGGTATGCTCCTTTCAGTAGTTAGGTCGGTTAATTGTTAAGTCGGAGATCTTTTAGGTCGTAGACTTCCTTAAGTCGTAACCCATTGAGTCGGTCCTGTAGCTTAAGTAGTATACTGCCTTAGGTCATAACCCATTGAGTCGTAGGCCTCTTTAAGTCGTATACTGCCTTAGGTCGGAACCTTCCTTAACTCGTAAACCGTTAAGTCGGACCATTCCTTAGGTCGGAGCCTGTTGAGTCGTAGGCCTCTTTAAGTCGGTCCTTGTCTTAAGTCGCTTATTTTTCAACTCGTTAGGTCGCGAATCGAAAGAGGGTTAACATTTGTTAACTCGTTAAGAACCAACCTTGTAGCAGCTACGGGGTGGCCCCTGTACTGGCGAACACATCAATGCAAGGAAAGAAATGGACCCCAGGAAAGCCAGTACAGGGGAGAATAGAGTGGTACCCGTGGAAGTAACGGTACCAATATCTGTTGACTCAAAAGACCCAAACAAAGTACTCAATGTGGGTTCACAGCTAAGCATAGCAGTTCAAAACACGCTGATATCATTCTTAAAAGCCAATCTGGATGTGTTCGCCTAGTGTCATGCTGATATGTGTGGGATCTCCCCGGAAATTGCTGTACATACTCTGAACATTGATCCAAAATTCACACCAGTGAAACAGAAAAGAAGAACCCAAGGCCCAGAAAGGTCGACAGCACTAAAGGAGGAAGTCGATCGGCTCATGGAAAATGGCTTCATCAGAAACTCCACTTATCCAAATTGGATTTCAAATCCAGTACTAGTTAAGAAGGCAAATGGGAAGTGGAGAGTCTGCATCGATTTTTCGGACCTAAACAAAGCTTGCCCCAAAGATTGCTTCCCGCTGCCCAGAATTGATCAATTGGTGGATGGAACAGCTGGGCATGAGTTGTTATCATTTATGGACGCTTACTCTGGGTACAATCGGATTATGATGCTGAGCCGGACCAGGAAGACACAAGCTTTATTACAGATGTGGGTCTCTACTGCTACCAAGTTATGCCTTTCGGATTGAAGAAAGCTGGGGCAAACTACCAAAGGCTCGTCAATGCGATGTTCAAACCTCAGATTGGTAGAACCATGGAAGTTTATGTTGATGATATGTTGGTAAAGTCAAAGAAAGCTGTAGACCACATGGGTCACTTGGAGGAATTGTTTGCAATTCTTCGAAAATACGGAATGAAGCACAATCCATTGAAATGTTCATTCGGAGTAGAGTCCGGGAAATTCTTGGGTTTCATTGTGAGCGCCAGGGGCATTGAAGCCAATCCTACTCAAATCACAGCTCTAAGAGAGGTCAAAGCCCCTAAAACAAAGAAAGAAATGCAAAGCCTCAATGGAAAAGTTGCTGCTCTGGGTCGTTTCATTTCCAAGGCCACAGACAAATGCATTCCCTTCTTTGATGCTCTAAAGAAAGGAAAGAAATTTTTTGAATGGACTCCCGAATGCCAGAATGCTTTCGATGAACTAATTCGTCGTATGGAAACGCCTCCAGTTCTGTCCAAGCCGACTGATGGTGAAGACCTTTTCATCTATTTAGCAATTTCATCTCACGCCCTCAGTGCAGCGCTTGTACGGGAAGATATGAAAATACAACGTCCAGTCTATTACATCAGCAAACGGTTCACTGGGGCAGAGATGAACTATTCGAAGATAGAAAAGCTCGCCTATTGTTTGTTAATTGCTTCTAGGAAGTTGAGGCCATACTTTCAAGCTCATCCTATCAAGGTCCTTACCGATCAACCTCTAAAGCAAGTCCTGTTTCGTCCTGAAACTTCGGGCCGTCTTTTGAAATGGAACATTGAACTCAGCCAATATGATATCACTTACCATCCCCGGAGAGCAATCAACGGACAAGCTTTAGCAGATTTCATCGCAGAATCTACTGACAAAGGTGTTAGTGAGAATGAAACAACTGATGGCATTCCAATCCAGTGGAAGTTGTATGTTGATGGATCGAGAAATGATTACTGTTCTAGGGCAGGGGTTGTGCTCGAAACCCCCTAAGGACGATCGTTGTGTTATGCATTGAGACTGGAATTTCCTTCAACGAATAATGAAGCAGAGTATGAGGCTCTAATTGCTGGTTTAAAAATTGCCAAGGAACTAAACATCAAAGTGTTACAGATCTTCAGCGATTCTCAACTTATTGTTTTCCAGGTAAAGAAAGAGTTTCAAGCTAAAGGTGGAAATCTGCCCGCATACTTGTCAAAGGCATGTGAACTTCTCGAAGATTTCGATCATTATACGATAAGTCATATTCCTCGGATAGAAAACATGAAAGCGGATTCTCTAGCAAAGTACGCAAGTTCTGGAGAAGCTCAATTACTGGGATTAGTTCCTGTAGAAGTTCTGTCAGCTCCAAGCATTGATGAAATGGATGTTGATTGGATTATGGCTGCGTCTCAAGGGCATGAATCATGGATGACTCCAATCAAAGAATACCTACTCAATGGTTCCCTGCCAGAAAGTTCTAAAGAACGTCGAAAATTATTGAGGAAAGCATCAAGATATATAATTCAAGATGGCCGATTATACAGACGGGGATTTTCAATGCCACTGCTCCGATGTGTAACTAAGGAAGAAGCCAAGACAATTCTAGCTGAGATACACGGAGGAGAATGTGGAGATCATTCAGCCGGTCAAACTCTAGCCAAGAAAGTTCTCCGATATGGGTATTTCTGGCCGGATATTAATCGAGATGCTGCTATTTACTCCAGAAAGTGCGACAAGTGCCAAAGATTCGCAAAAATCCCAAAAGCGCCTTCCACCGCACACACACAAATGGTCAGCCTATGGCCGTTCGCCATTTGGGGAATAGACTTGATTGGGCCTTTACCGATTGCTAAATCTGGAATCAAATATGCTATTGTTGCTGTTGATTATTTCACGAAATGGGCTGAAGCTGAACCCTTGGCCACTATTACCTCTAAAAAGATGATAAATTTCGTAACTAAAAATATCATTTGCAGGTATGGTGTGCCGTAGAAAATAATCACAGACAACGGCACTCAGTTTGAAAGTGAAGAGTTCCAAGACTTTTGCAAACGGTTCAGAATTCGAAAAAGCTTCTCAGCAGTGGCTCATCCGTAGGCAAACGGGCAAGTGGAAGCAGTAAACAAAATCATCAAGTCAACCATCAGAAAGCAACTCAAAAAAGCAAAAGGTGGTTGGGTTGATAAGCTTCCATTAGCACTATGGGCATACAGAACTACTCACAAAACTGCGACTGGGCACACTCCATTTTCACTAGCATACGGATCAGAAGCAATGATTCCAGTGGAAGTAGAAGTTCCTTCACACAGGAGAATTCATTTCAACGAAACTGAAAACGAAAAGCTGCAACTTGAAGCACTTGATTTTCTTGATGAAAAAAGAGAAGAAGCTAGGCTTAGAGTTTCAGCTTATCAGCAAAGGATAGCCAGGCACTTCAACTCTAAAGTTCGCCAACGCAGCTTTGAGATCGGAGATTTAGTCTTGAAAAGGATCATGACAGCAACTGGGGTGTTTGGGCCAAACTGGGAAGGGCCATATGTCATAGGCAATAAACTTCTTGATGGCACTTTCAAACTCATAACTGTTGAAGGAGATCCAATTCCAAGAGCCTGGAACAGCAACCACTTACGTCCTTATTTTACTTGAAAAAAGCTTTGCTCAAAATTGTAAAATAGTGATGAATGTATCAGTTGTATTGAAAGACATTGTAAATCAGTGCAAGTGAATAAAAGCTATAAAGTGGATGTAGGCCCGATTCTCGGCCGAACCACTATAAATCTTGTGTTCTTTACTATTTCATAATGCCTGTTTCATTTCGATATGTAAATACTTTAAATGTATTGCTAAAATGTCGATTCAAAATTGCAGGACATTAAAACAAGGCTTGCTCGTCACAAAGCCAAGCGAGCTCTATAAATCACCTACTAAGCAAATACCAAGCGACAAAAATTCCAAATTCAAATCCTATACAAGAAGAACTTCACATAAAAAGTTGGTGACTCCACTGTGGCAAGCCTTCGTTAACTGGTTGTGATTGTCGATATGAACAGACATCCAACTAGGTAACTCGCGTTTGTCCCGTGAAGTTATTCAACAGTGAAGTCCACTTCTTCGAATAAGGCAATTTACTTGCAAAAGGAAAGAAGATGCGCTTGAAAATGATAATAAAAGATCGCTAATGAGCAGATGATGAGAGAACATGGCCAAGCAAACACAGAAGCAGCCAAAAGGAAGTATGCTTCTCAATAAAAGGGCCGGTAGAACCACCGAAGGGACACCTTCCCAAGCAGAAGGAACAGGGCCATTGCTAACTGATCGTGATGCATCCGATCAGGCAGCTTGCGTCCGTCCCGTGGATCTACTCGCCCCTGAGACGCAACCTTCCTGGCACACCAACCAACCAATGCTCCTTCCCAAAGGTCAACAAAGCCCTCAAACGAGGCACACCAAAAAATGAAAGTGCTTCTCTCAATCAAAAAAGATTGGTGGAACCATCGGAGGGGCACCTTCCCAAGCTGAAGGAACAGGGCCCTTGTTAATTGATTGCGATCGTTTGTGCAAACGAACATCCAATCAAACAACTTGCGTCCGCCCCGTGGATCCATCCAACCATGAGAAAGTAACTTCCAAGCAATCAAAAAGCCCTCTTCGGAGGCACAAGCCTTCTTCGGAGGCACACGCCCTCTACGGAGGCGAAAGCCCTCTCCCGAGGCACCACAAGCCCTCTTCGGAGGTACACGCCCTCTACGAAGGCGAAAGCCCTCTCCCGAGGCACCACAAGCCCTCTTCGGAGGCACACGCCCTCTACGGAGGCGAAAGCCCTCTCCCGAGGCACCACAAGCCCTCTTAAGAGGCACAAGCCCTCTTCGGAGGCACAAGCCCTCTTCGGAGGCACAACTCTTTAAGAGGAGCCCTCTCCGGAGGCATGTCCCAAAATAGAATACTCAAACAAAAAAGCCTTCTCCGGAAGCACATTTCAACTCTCAAAGGAAGGTTGACTTATTCATCTCAAAAAAGTTCTTCCTAAAAAGTTGAAATGCTACAAAAAGACCTCTTCAGAGGCACACTTCACCGTGCTCGAAGTACCAAAAATAAGCACTTTACTGGGGCACAAAATCAAAACCTTCTTCAAAAGCTCATTTCACTGCATAGGGAAATCCACTTTTTAACAAATAAAAGTGATCGTCTCTGAAAGTTGAAGTGTTCTTCAAGGAAGAAAGAGAAAGTAAAAATTTCTCCAAAAACGAGATATAATCTATTAAAAGCAGAATGATTCTTCCCTTAAAAGTGGAATAGTTATTCTCTGAAATAAGAGTATCAGTCTCGTAAAAGCTAGAAATGTTGCAATGCACTTGTGGTATGGGGGCAACACTATACAATTCAGTTATATTAATAAAAGTAACACGCAAGCAACATACCACAAGTTTATTGCAATATCACGAAAAATAGATGTGGAATAAATGCATTCTCAAACACAGACAAAAAAGTTTGTACAAGTAAAAAGAATCGTTTATTCTACACTAAAAATGAGAAATAAATATACTCACACATACATAAGAATTTGTACAAGTGAGGGAACTATTTTATTCAATACTATGAAAATTCTTTACATGTGCAGATATCTCAAAAAAAAAAGCAAAAGCAGGGACCGGTACCCGCACAATCTCCGGTCAATACATCCAAAAAAGCAAAACAAGAAGCATAAGGTCTAGCTTATCATTCCTTCTTCCGACCACCCTTGGAACTCTTTCCCGGCCTGATAATCAGTTTTGAAATCCGTTGTGGATGAGTTGGGGAAGGAGGAGAAGGAGGGGCAGCCGGATCTTCTTCAATATTCTTCTCATCAGCCGAAGCGCTCTTCTTCTTCTTCATCGCGCGCTTCCCTTTCCTCTTGGAAGAAGACTCGCTTCCCGGACTAAGAAACCCAGAAAGTTTTGTATCGTCATCATGAGTTCGCTCCGGGGTCTTTTCGCCTTCTTCAAGTCCTCCAATCTTTTGCTCCTGCGAAACAACCGGATCATCCAAGTCTTTGAGGGCTTCTATTTTCTCTTCTTGTGATCCTGGTTGAGAAACAGAAAGAGGAGTAACTTGGGAAGGAGGAGGAACAGCAGTTGGAGAAGGAGAAGTTGGTATAGCTTTCAGAACTTCCGCTGTAGAAGAAAAGAAGTTAAAATCGGTATTCTCCGAGAAAAGAGAAGTTATTAGTTCATCAAACTCGGTTAAATCAAATAAGTGATTCACTGGATCCGGATCGACGCCAAAGTTACCTGAAGAAGTCGGTTTTGTAAAATTAATCTCGAATTTCTCAGCCTCAATATCTTCCAGGGCTTCGTCCTCAGTAGGAGTAGTCACAATTTCAGCAGGAAGCGAAGAATGGGCACTGGAATCTATAATATTGACGTCAGCTGAAGTTGAAGTATGAACAGGGGCAGTTGAAGGAGCTTCCTCTTTCGGGTGTTCATCTCCTGTAGACTCAGCTCGCGCTTTGGCAAGTTGCTCTTTTCCTCTAGCAAGAGCGGCACGAGCTTCATCCTCAAGGTAACGCGCCTCAAGTCCTGCTTCATCATAGCCGGCACCGCCAAGCATATCAACGGCGGCTTCCCACACTTCAGCCAGGGTAATCTCATATTCAGGACCTAGAAAAGAAAGACTTCCATGACCCAGAACTCTGTGTAAATAAAAGTCGAATAAGGTAGAGTTGACGTTGGCTTTTGTTGCCTCATGCGATTGCTTGGCCGCTTCCTTTTCGGCAACGGCTGCAACTCGACCAGCAACAGCCTCATCACGCTCTTTCTCAGCTTTATTAAGTCGAGACTTTAGCAATTCGATCTCCACGTTCTGGGAGTTAACTGTTTCCCGCAAATGAGTGTTATTTTTGCGGTATTCTTCAACAACGAACTGCTCAGCCGCAAATTTCATCTCAGCATCTCTCTGAGCAGCGTGCACATCCCGCACTTGTTTTTGAAACACTTCTTCTTTTTGAGATTGCGAAGCGGAAGAAGCGGCGAGATCTTCCTTGAGTTTTTTAACCTCGGACTCAAGCCTCGCATTATCATCAGCAATGCTCGTCATCTCGGCATCATGCTGTTTGCAAATTTTATCCCACTCGGATTTATCATTCTCCATGGTTAGCATGGCCTCAAGATTTGCACGGTTGACTCTTTGCAGCTCATCGACAAGCTTTTGCCATCCGGACACTCTTTCAATGTTAAGTTTGACGGCATCTAGGCTACGCAGCATATCCGATTTATCAATCGGAACCAAATCAAGGTCAAAAGGCACCCCTTTTAAGCACCAATTCGGAAATCGGCTTTGAAGAATAGGAGGAGCATCTTTAACCTGATACTGAGATCTGCTGATGATCGCCTGGATGTCAGATTTCTTTAAAGCAGGAGAGCCGGATGGAATATTAGGAGAGATGGGAGCATCGATCTTTTCCGAAATTGCAGACGTGTCCTTTTCGCTAAGTTTGGTCCGCTTGCTAGAACCATCAGCAATGTGACTCTTCCCCATGTCGTCGTAAGATTTCCTTTTTTGAGAATCGTCACTTCTGCGGGAAGAGTCGTATCGCTCATCCCTACTCCCATAGTGTTGTTCATCTTCTCTTTTGCGGCGCTCTTCATAGTCCTGCCTCTCTCGAGCTTTCCTAATAGCTCTTTCTTCGTCCGTTTCCCTTGGGGCATCGAGGTATTGCCTAAAATCATAAGCTCCGCGGCCTCCATAGTGCTGAAATTTGTCGTAATATGAGCCAGTGCGCCCCATCGGAGAATCTGAAAATGGAAAAAGAATGAAGTTCAGAAATTTCCAGAAAAAGAGGATAAGTGCATATAAGCGCTGAAAAATCCTAAGTGTGTGCGGCGTGCAAACTACGTGCGTCAAACTACAAACCACGCTTTAATGTGGAAACGGAGACGACTGGTGTAGAAGGTGTCAAAGCTTGTTTCAAAGCGGAAGTCGCTCCAACAACGGGAGAGATCGCTTTTGAGATATTATCTTTAAAAAGCTCCTGAGAAGTTATCATTATATCACTCAAATTATCAAAAAACATCATCGCCGTGATGCCCAGCAGAACTCTCTTTTTCGACTTCCATGTCGGCCGTCTTCTCAGAAATGTGAGGATTTTCCTCCTCTTCGATAACTGGGGAAAGCGATGACTTGTTGGATGACCCCGCAACATCGATAGGAGTAGAACACTTTACTAATGCAGTGTCTACAGTTGGCTCCTTTAGAGCCATCTCTTCCGTTGAAGCTGGGGCATCTGATGTCTGTGCTGGAAAATTTGAAACTTCACGAGGCTGAGTAAAGCGGGAAGAGTGTAAAAGCCCGAATTGATGCAAAAATTCGTCTATCAACAGAAATTGGATACTCCTCTCCTCAACTGGCACCGCCATAAGCCTCTCAAAAGTTGCTTTGTGGCCGGGATCTCTAGAAGGAGGAGGAAGTGCTGAAAAGAAAAGGGCAAAGTTAACACTTGACAACTTGGACTTCGGCAAGTTCGAAAAAATATAAGAAACAGAGACAAGTGATCTTACTTCCTACTCTCCAGATAGTGTAAAATCCCGGAGGACAGCGAACGTAGAAAAACTGGCTTAGAAAACTGTGAACACTGTCAGGGAGACCGATGATCAACTTACGGTTTCTGGCACTTCTCATAACTGTGATGGAAGGATGGTCTTTGTTTTTAGTGAAAGTGCACAAATAACAAATTTCGTCGAAGCTTAGAAGACGATCGAGTGTCCTCCTAAAGAGCACGCATAACCCCGTTAAGATAGCATATCATTTGGGATGCAGCTGGAAAGGGGAGATGGTTAATCGTAGAAGAAGTGTTCGCAAGAAGTCATTAAAAGGAGGGATAGCTCCATTCTGGCACATTTGTCGATTTACCGCAACAAAACCACGAGGACGTCTATCAGCATTATCAGGCTTCCCGGGTAGTTGTGCGTCTGCTTCAGCAATTCCGAATTGAATACACATCTGGTTAAAGGTTCTGTAGTTCAAAGTGGTCGAGACCCTTTCTGGAGGATCATTCAACGGAACAGCAACTGGAAACATCTCTTCAACTTGCTCTATTTCTTCATGTGGAGAAGACATTCTACACAATCAACTGGATTTTCAAATGTGAAGGTGCACGTTTCCTAAAAAGTGTGAAGTGTTGTGCGAAACTAATAAAAATAACGAGTAAGTACAACTGAAATTAAACTAGTCGACAATCGGTCGATTATGAAATTCCAGGACTCGTTAGTTTAAAACTCAAGTGTAGTGTTACTGCAAATAAATCAGCTCTAGTTGATTAGTTTAACTTTGCTTTAATAATCTACTTGAATTTGATATCCCACAGCATTTTGTTCACACAATTCTTCCAAGTTAATTTCTTTTTTATCAACTAATCTGTCATTCGATCTGGGGCAGTCAATGGCAGTATATTCGTCCTAGTTTTCTGCAAATGTTATGTCTAACAGGTTGCTAGCTTGTAAATTAATGTGATCTGTGGAAAAGTTCAAACAGTTCAAAAATTTAGGCAGTTTTATTCCGACAATTCGAGTCAGGAAGTTCATGTCAAAAGTATGCTCCAAGTTAAAAATTCAAGTTTAAGCAGTTCACTAAGTATTAACTCGCCCACGACCTAAGGGACAGGCTACGATTTAAGTTAAGTCATCAGTTCCTTAAGTCGCACTGCAAAGAAAGGTCTCAAGTTAGAATGAAGAAAAGTCGCAAAGTCCTAGGTCGTTGCCGACTCACGACCTACTTTAGGCCGTACACAATTCAACGCTTAGGTCGTCGAAAGTTAAGTCGAGATTTCTAAGGCTTTAAGTCGTTCATCTTTTTCAATACATCAAAATTGCCCAACTCCTAACCCGTTAACCCGTTAACTCGTTAGCCTCTCTATCAGCAAAAATCTTCATCTTCCCATGCCATTGAATCACCCCGAAATCACCACAAATCTGATGCAATGCCGTTCCATCGCAAACCACGAATCAGTCAAACTGAAGTGCCGTAGTCCATCGTTTCGTTCTTACCAATATCCAAAGTCAGGACAAATCATCTTGAATCTATCAGCAGTCGATTGAAACGAGAGTTGCAGTGGATCATGGCATAAGAAAAGTGGGATTCATAATTCAATGACAGTCGAGGATTGAATGAGAAAAACGAATTCACTTACGCGATATAACGATAAGGATAACTAGTGATCGAGTAATTGATTTCGTCTTCGAAGAATTTGAATGCTTGCTAATGGCGGAATGAAATGATAAGAGCAGGTGAAGGGAAAGAGGGAACGACTTAAGCTATTTATACGCTGGGGCAGTGAAATGTGAATCGCCACAAACAGCCAACGACTTATCTTAAGTCGTTCACGACCTAAGAAGCTCATCAGAGGGTAAGTTAAGGAGATCGAAGCACGCAACCTACGACTTAGGCGCATACTTCGAGGGGCAAATGTTAACCCTCTTTCGATTTGCGACCTAACGAGTTGAAAAATAAGCGACTTAAGACAAGGACCGACTTAAAGAGGCCTACGACTCAACAGGCTCCGATCTAAGGAATGGTCCGACTTAACGGTTTACGAGTTAAGGAAGGTTCCGACTTAAGGCAGTATACGACTTAAAGAGGCCTACGACTCAATGGGTTACGACCTAAGGCAGTATACTACTTAAGCTACAGGACCGACTCAATGGGTTACGACTTAAGGAAGTCTACGACCTAAAAGATCTCCGACTTAACAATTAACCGACCTAACTACTGAAAGGAGCATACCGACTTAAGATGTGGACCGACTTAAGGAGCTAACGACTTAAAAGGACTTATGACCTACCGACCTAAGTGGATGTACGACTTAACGAGCTAAAGCAAAGTGAAGACATGTTCCATGCCGCATCTTTTAGGTCGCTGCCGACTTACGACTTATACTAAGTCGCGCGCTACTTATCAACTCGTTCAGAAGAATCAAGTGCAGCCGAAGTGATCCCCTATACTGTCACCGACTTACGATCTACGACCTACCCTAGGTCGTGGCCGACTTATCACTTGATAAAATTCTGCTCAGAAATCCTCTCTATAAATACCCCCCAAACTCCAACAAGTGGGGGACTTTTGGACGATCATTTCTCAAAGCATCGTTACTCTGCCGAACTCTTAACTCATTCGACAATTGAAGATCTTCAAACATTCGAGACACTACAACAAGCTTCGGGAGGAATTTCCTACATCCAACATGGATTCATCGGGTTTCATCATCGAAGTTTGAGCTAGTAGTCGAGATTGTCTTTGTGATCAAATTGTATTGTTTTGATAAGTGTATTGTATCGTCTTGCAACCGGATTCAGTAATAAAGAGATTCAAAGTGGACGTAGGCTCGATCTCAAGCCGAACCACTATAAACTGCTGTCTTTTACTACTTTTTCACTATTTTACTGCTTACTTCTTGTTCTCGTCACACGGGTGGTGCTTTCACAATTCTACTACACACACCGGGTGTTAGCGTTCACTTTTCAACGTTAACATCCACCATGTGAATATTGTTTACCTCTGTCTATGTATAAGTGAAGTGTTTTATCTACCTCCCCTGGTACTCGGTTCTCACGAAGTTCACGGCAGTAGTTAATGCAAAATTGTATGAACATCTAGAGCAACTTCTATGGAAATCTACTATAGATGTTTGACAATTATTGCTGAATAAAAAAAGATGTAGATTAGTTACATATATATCATTCTCATATGGATTAAGAGTATATTTTTGTATGGCATACCCACCCAATCTGAGTCAACCTTATAGAGCAAGAGCTTGTTGAGTTAATAACATTTTTATTGCATATACTTGACTCGTTCAACATACTAAATATAAACACTACAACCAAACTATACACGGAAAATTTGTAGCAGGTATGGTTTTCAGTATAAGTACACATATTTCTGGTGGTGCATATGAATCTCAAATACAAAAAATTCTACAAATATTTGATAATAATGTATTTACCGTTTATAACCTATATTTATTGGCTTCTTAAAATCAAAACAAAAAATGCATTATCTGCAAATTACATTTTCTTTTGATTAATAGTTTCGAAGTCATTTTAAAACCAAAATATTTGTGCAATCAGAACTTATACTGAGTCTACTGACAACTATACCTACTACAAAGAAATGTCTTATGATAACGATTAGGTAAACAATTTACAATACATAAACTATCAGTAATCATGGAGTTAAAAATCAAAAATCAATACTAATACAAAGCTATGAAACTATGAAAACATTTTACTTGGAAACATATACTAAAACCTATTCTTATTTACATCAAATCCATTACATAGATATCAAGTCTTCCTTTTATTGTGGACCTTTATGGAAAACCAAGAGTACCTTTTCACCATTGCTTAAAATACTACCATATGTTTCAAATAGATTTTTTGTACTATAAGCAAAAAAAAGGTAAAAGTGAATAGTAAAAGAAAATGAAGAAAGAAAACAAAACTGATATAGAACTTAGATAAACAGATATAACATAAGAGAAGAGTTAGTTAAATGACCTCATTGGAGACCTTCCCTGATTCCAATACTACTCTTGGTCCTTCCCTGATTAGATTCGCCAAGTAGCTTTCTGTGAGAGATTAGATTATAAACATGTAAAGTGATAGATGAACTCAGTAGTTAAGAAATTAATGTTTTCTAATTAACTTGCATGGAACACTACATACTTCAGACTAGGTGTTTTACTAGTTATGTCTACTTTTTCAGTTAGTCAACATGCATGTCCATTTAAAAATGAGTACCGGTATTATAGGTAAAGCAGGATGTGTAGATGAGATTATCTACACTTAGGAAATTAGGGACCAGTGTCTTTGTTTACAAGATGATTTCAGCTATACGGACAAATAAGAGGGATGTGTTCGTATATTTCTACTTCTAAAAATGTTTATGTAATTGTGTTATAAGAACACATACGCTTGCCAGATTTTATTGCATTTTTGTATAAGGAGCCCTGCATTAACTTTGGAACATCAATAGCTACATCATTGTTGATTAAAGTTTCAGCTGCAACCCCAATTTGAAGAAGCAAGCTGCCTTCATAAACAATAACTAATGATCGGCAGCACGATGCATTCGAAAGGGATTCCCAAGCCCTGCAAGTTATATAGAGTTTTCAGCATGAATCCTTCTGATTGCATGTATATTAGTGTCTTTCTTGAAATACCCAGTAAATAATATAGGGTACTCCACAGTGAGTGAGTTCTTTTTCCATCTAAAATCAAGCTGATAAGCTTAAGCATTCCTACATTCGAACACAACTGATCAAAACAGCATTGTATTGTATTGGACAAACTCTATTCTGCAACATGCTTAACAAAAAGAACGAATTTCAAAACAGATAAGAATACCAAATAAAAATACCATATCAATTCAGATGCTACATCTTTGGGAACAACAGAATTTACGTACTTGCAGTCCATGCCTTGGGGAGCAACCTAACATCAAGTTAAAGGAGAAATTGTGGCTGCAGATAAATATCTATCATGCCTTGTAGAATTGTATGGAAATCGAAATATTCACCGGAGAAATATACTTGGGCTTGATTGAAAGCCAGACGAGACCAGAAAGAATATTTGTTACAGCCAGGCCAAGAGTTAATATGTCTGCCCTTGATTGTGCACTGTTACCAAAAAATATGTCCAACATAAGTTGTGACAAAATGTTAAGAGTACTGTTGAACAACTAGCATTATACTGCAAGAAGGGTTCATTTAAATACTAAAAACAAATTCTTTATCTAATATGTAGCAAAATTTCAAAAGTGTAAAAGATTGACAAACGCATATAATAGAAATCCATCAAAAGAGCACATGGTCACATATCATTATTTACGAAAATGAAGCATCCATTATTATTGATGGTAGAATACAAATGATATTTTTATTTCAATGACTTAACAAATGATATTTTAAATACCAAAAATTAAATTGTCTAGAAAATAATGAAATCTGAAGTCTTTGTGTAGACATTTTACAAGATTTCCTGTTGTTTATACCACGAATGTATGCAATTGAGTCGCTGGTGTTTAACACTCACAAATAACATACATGGGAATCATTGACATTGAATAGTGCGAATATGGACAATATACAATGAAGATTCAATGGTTCAAATTCAATAGAAAACTAACAAGCAAAGTATTTTAGGTAGTCGGTTACTTTTTAACAACTATTCATCCCATGCTATTCTTTCCAAGAAACTTATTGTGCCATAATATGACTAATATTTCTAGGATACCCATTGTTTACTAGATTAAGAGTATTTTTATTGACAACCTTAATATATAGAGACACGAATGAAACTCAATAATCTTATCAGTGATTTTCCTCTTTCTCACTAGTTATTAAATATATTTTTAGTCCACGGTGAATATGAGAACCAAAAAAAGCTATGGTGTTGCTAGGAAAAGGCTACATGTTACCTTAGTTGCATTGAATGGAACAAATGACCGAGATAGAAAGGTTAGCCATCCATCATTATCTATAGGTAGTGCACCATGGTGAGCATCAATACCTTTACCTTAACAGAGATATAAGGGTAACCCATTGATGTTAGTGATGGAGGAATTACTTGAATTTCCTCAATATCTTCCCAAAAGGAAAAATAATTTGGTCTTTTGTTTGAAAAGATATAGCATGCCATGCAAATAATCATAATGTGATTTTTCAAAAGGTTAAGAATCAACTTCACTGCCAAATAGCAATGCATCCTTGTATATATTAATGTGTATCTCATTATGTGACAGACTTGTTAAATGGTATATGAAGCTGGACCAACCCATGTTCAACATGAACCTTGGCAAAAAAAAGCAAATTGAACCTAGGTTGCTAATACAAAAATTGACCACCCAATGAACTAAGCAATTGTGCCGTTGATAGGACATAATGCAATTCTACATATTTTCAATAAAAATATGACCTTAAAAAACTGTATTGTTTTAAGTAGAGCTCGAGTTGCTTTTACTGCCTACATATGCAACTTATTAATTTGCTACTGTATCAAACATTGGACCAATTTGATATTCTCTATACTCTCAAAATCCCAAAACCCATCTCCAAATGACGAATAAGTCGCCTAAGATTCTTTATTCTCTATACTGTCCATTTAATAGAAACATACAAACTGTTCTAAAAGAGTTTTTTTTGCCAGATTGAAAACAAAATAAAATTGAACAAAGATAAAAACGATGATTATAGTCAAAAAATAAAACAGGTTTCCGGATTAAATTTAACCAGCTCCTCTTAATCTTTAACACAGGTAAAGAAATATGATTCAGAAAATAAAAAATTAGTATGCGTAACAAATAAAAGAGGAAAGATGATTTTCTAACCATGGATGCAACCGGAGAATAGATTAACAACTTAAGTGAGCCAACCCTGCATCGACAAAGGGCAAGAGCTTTTTTGAGAGGTTGCAAAAATGATTCCTGAAGACGCAGCCGGTGAGGTGGACGGAGGCGGGAGAAGAGAGGTGAATTGATTACATGAGATGTGAGATGAACGAAGGAGTGGTGTTTTAGAGTTTTCATGATTGACAATGGAAGGATTTGGAGAGTAGGGAAGGAGCGAAGAGGAGGAAAGAATTGGAAAATTAGCGGCCGCAAAATAATTTGGAAGCCCGCCTATAAATTTTGTACTATTATTTTTTTCACAGCGTTATACTTTATTTTTCTCATATCGTCCTATGATTTATAAGAATAACAACAGCATGTTATAATGCAACGCTGTAATCCCATGCAATTAATAACAGTTATTCTTGTAGTGACACGACCCATATACTTTCATTTCTTCTATTTGACCTTAGCAACCCGTCTATAAAATCTATCGATATCGTATCCCATTTCCATACTGGAATCTCTAATGGCTAAAGCAATCCACTCAGCTTCTGATGTTCGACCTTCACTTGTTGACAGTTCACACACTGCCTAACCCACAAGCCAACATCCCACTCCATGCCCGCCCAATAGAAGCTCCTCTTCATATCATGATACATCTTGGTCCCTCTAGGATGAATTGTAAACTTGGATCGATGACATTTTTCCAGAACTTCTCTCCTTAAGTTCTCTAAATTCTGAACACATAATCGTCGCTTCTTTCTCAACCATCCTCTTTGGTCAAGACCTAATCCTTTTGATCATCAATCTTGGATCCCCCCTCAACCCTCCTAATCCTCTTGGCTAAAACTGGATCCTCTTTCTGTTTAGAAGCTATATTTTCGATCAACACTAGTCGAACTTCTAAACAAGACAGCATGGCAGTACCCTGACTAAAGCTAGCAGTAGATCTTAACTGCACACTATAAGTAGTCAAAGCTTCTAGATCCTTTCATTCTGCCAACATAGCTAACACCACATTCTGATGTTTTCTACTAAGATCATCTACTACCTTATTTCCTTTCCCAGGAGTATATTCTATACCGAAATCATAAGCAGCCAAAAACTCAAGCCAGCTGTTCTACCTCATATTCGACTCCTTCTGAGAGAATAAATATCTTAAAAACTTATGATCGGTATGCAACTCAAATCTCTCCCCCAAGAGATAATGCCTCTAAATCTTCAAGGCAAAAATCACTACACCCAACTCCAAATCATGAGTAGGATATCTCACTTCATGTGGTCTAAGCTGTATAGATGCGTAGGTAATAACTTTACCCTTCTGCATCAATACTGCTCCCATTCTAGTTCCACATGCATCAGTGTATACTACCAACCCTTGATTTTCATCTAGGAAAACTAACACTTGTGCATTGGTCAACAAATGCTTTAACTTAAGGAACCCCTCCTCACATTTGTCGGACCAAATAAACTTCATGTCTTTCTTGGTCAACTTAATCAATGGTGCTGCTATCCGCGAGAAATCCTTAATGAATCTCCGGAATAGCCAGCAAGTCCAAGAAAGCTTCTGATCTCGGTTACCATCTCTGGTCTCATCCAGTTATTGATAGCTTCGATTTTAACTAGATCGACTAACAAACCCTCCTCTGAAACCACTTGACCAAGAAACTTAACCTCTTTCTTCCAATAATGACAGGAAAACTTTTCCTTTAGCATGTTCTCCCTTAGCGTCTCAAGCACCACTCTAAGATGAATCTTATGCTCTCCTTCATCTTTCGAGTGCACTAAAATATCATCTATAAATACCAATACGAAGCAATCCAAGTGCTCTTGGAAAACTCTGTTCATCAAATCTACGAAGAAAGCGGGTGCATTTGTCAATCCAAATGGCATCACTAACCATTCATACGAACCATATCTAGTCCGGAATGCTGTCAACGGAATGCCGTCCTCCGCCGCTCTCAACTGATGGAACCCTGTCGCAAAATCCAATTGGGAAAAGACCTTGGCTCCACTCAACTAATCAAACAGATCATCTGCCCTCGGTAGAGGGTACCTATTCTTGATCATCCTTTCATTTAACTTACGATAGTCGATGCACATTCTTAACGACCCGTTTGGTTTTTAACGAACACCATTGCTGCTCCCCATGGCGAACTGCTTGGTCTAATAAAATTTCTTCCTTCTAGATCTACTAGCTGCACCTTCAATTCCTTCATCTCAGTCGGTGTCATCCTGCTATGAGGTCTACTCACAGGTTCAGCTCCTGGTACAAGATCTATTCGAAACTCAATAGCTCATTTCAATGGTAATCCTATAACCGGCTCATACTTACCCAACCAATCCATACCCAAAATGATCTCGAAATCTACGAAATCAAAAACATACAGACTGCATGCAAACTTATGACCTAGAAAATCAATTTCTAGCTGGTCACATGTCATCCCTAAAGTTGCATACCCACCTATAGGATTCGCAACCCTTATGGAAGTAACAAGGTATGTGGGTTCTATGCATAGTCTATCTACCAAATACTGAGATATAAATGAATGTGGTGCACCGGTATCAAATAAACCCTTATTGGTGTACTCTGAATCAAAAGCGTACCTTCCATCACAGTTTTCCCTTTCTCTGCAGCAGTAGGCCTAGAAGAAGATGGTTGTCCAATAGCAAAAACCTTCCCTCTGTCCGCCCTGACTGGCTCTGGACACTGGTTCTTATAATGCCCAACTTGGTCGCTATTGAAGCATTTCACATTCTTCTTTTCTACAAGCTTCTTTACTTTGTCGATCCAGCACTCGTGAGCGTAGTGACCCTTCTTGTCACACTTGAAGCACACCAAATTAGCCTTCGCCTTTTTGGTAGCATCCACTTTCTAGGCTCCCTTCCTCTTAAAGAATTTCCTTTTCTTTCCCTTAGGACCATGGGATTCAACTGGCTTCTCCCTAGCAGACACAGCAAGCATCTCTTCATGGAGAATAGCCATCTCGCCTACTACATTACAAGGTTCTCTGATATGAGTCATGGTCATTTTAGCAAGCTCAGGTCTCTGTCCTCGAATTAACCTCTCATTCCTTCTGATGTCAGTGTCTATAGTTGCATGTCCATATCGAGATAGCTCATCAAACTTAGTAGCGTACTCGATTACTGACATATCTCCCTAGACTAAATCTATAAATTTCCTCATCAACGTCGACTTTGCAACTTCGGATAAAAACCTCTGCTCAAACCTCCTTTTGAAATCAGCCCATGTTAGCTCTTCCTTCGGAACTCTGGTAGTCACACTATTCCACCAGTGAAGCGCTGCCCCTTGCAACTGCAAAGAGGCCAGCCTCCTCTTTTTCTCATCATTCAAGCCTAGATCAGTAAAGATCCTCTCATAGTGTAATAGCCAATTCTCAACCTTAGCAGCATCCTCCATTCCAACAAACGACTTTCCACCCAAACTAGTGTAGTCTTTGTTTAGTCTAGCATAATTATATCCAACTGGAGCTATAGGATTAACATCTCCAACATTACCAGCATCTCAGCTTGCAAAATATTTTCTAACAACTAATACACCATCCCCGCATCTACTGGTGGATTTCCAGCACCCACATTGGCTTCAGCATTTGGGTTAGCATTAGGTGGTCGACCTGGGTTTCTCCTGGTACTAAGTCGAGCATTTCTGTTGGTTGTGGTGCTTCCTCCACCTAGATTTCCTCTTCCATTTCCTGCTTCCATATCCTCTTTCTCGTAAATCTGTGTACAGCCTTACTAAGATACAGAAGAACGATCAAAGAGAGAGGCAAACACGTACTTATATATATATATATATATCAAATACAAGTATGTTACTATACCTTTAACCCAAACCCCGATCATATTTTTGGTTTATTTGATTATATTTCAAAAATCTTTTAGGTTTATCTTTTCTTTTAAAGTTTCATAAATCTATGCTCTGATACCAACTTGTAACATTGCCCAAGTTGGAGGCCCAAAACTGATGGCAACGGATGCTGCTTTCATCCATAGTTATTAATCCTTGGCGACCAAATACGGTAATGCTAGATACATTAATACATAGATCACATGAATATGGAAAAATTATAACAAATCAAAAAACACATTTCCACATTCCATTCAAAACTTTTGTTGTTCATTACATAATCCCAAAAATGTTAACCATGTTCAGAAAAATATAATTATTACACATACGCCAAAAGCGACATATGAATATGCCACCTTGGTTGATCAGAGTATATACCAAGGCAATAAAGCAAATCTTCCTTTACATCCAAAATACACGATGAAAAAGGATAACTCTAAATAACTAGAATGCCTCCTCCACGTCTTCGCAAGCTTTATTTGTCAAAGAAGAGAACCTAGAAACCTTAAATCTTAAACTACTCAAAATCAATTGAGTACCCGAGAGTTTAAGGTGAAAACAAAAACTTCGAGTCAGACATAAATCTTGGTATGAATAATAATCTAACATCTCAATTCATGTAGATATCTAGTGAGACCATGCCGCTTAAAGGAACGGGTTTTCCCCTCACTAGTGTCTTGAAACCCTTTTTAAAAACATATACTATGCTCCTGCATCCACAATGGTTAAACATAGTAATTTAAAACATTACGATGAGGTACACACACATAAAACATTCTAGATCCCATCCCCGGTTCAATTAACTACTTGTCATATTTATAGTTTCTAGGGTCACTATTAACCTATTAGTTTTCATGGGCATGCTAATAACCTTTTCATAATTCATGGATTCCCTATCCTATTTCATAGTTTTCACACGATCACTAAGAACCTACAGACCACTACCAATGACTCAATCAATTCATGGGTTCCCCTGAACCTATTGGTGATTCCAATAACTCATCTCTTATCCTAGATTTCATGGGCTGACTAGGAACCTATTGATGCCTCCAATAACTTCTTTCTTATCCTAGTTTTCGTGGTTTGAATAGGACCCTATTGACTGATGTCAATACTTAATCCAGACATAGTTTCCATGGGTTCACTACAAACCAATTGGCCCCTGCCAACAACTTATAAAAGCATAGTTTTCATGGGATCACTATAAACCTATTGATTACTCCAATAACTTCCAAAACATAGTTTTCATAGGTTTACTATGAACCTTTCACCCGGACAACTTTAAGGTTAAGGCATCCTATATTCTGGTCTACCTGACTTCCTGGATGCAACTCTACTCATTCAGGAGTTTAATTAATCTATATTCACTACTGGGTTAACCTAGCTTGTTCTTCTACCCTTTATCCCTAAATGTAGTTATGGGTCCATTATGTTGTGAATATAATTATATTTAAAGAAGCGAACAAACTTACAAAATAATACCACTCCTATGGGTTTAATGTCCTTGAAATACCTTTCATATAAAACATTGTTAATCCCTTTAACCAATACTTTAATCAAGGAAAGCTTCTTCTTAAAATAATTTCAAAAGATCCTTTAATTAGCCATGGGTTTTTCCTTTAAAAATGAATATGGGTTACAAAACCTTTCGACACCTTTGAAATCTTTCTTTTGACTTCATTGCATGACCACCTTCGAAAGAATTAAAACCAATCTTCAAAACATTAGGCTCTTGCCTTTCGAATACTTTAAAACCTTTTTTTCGAAACCTTTCGATTGTATTAAAGCATTAACGTTTAAATTTAGAAGCATAGCTTCAAAACCAATTGAAAGTACCCCTTTCGACAACATTGAAAGACCCCCCTTTCAAAACCATTGGAAGTATACGTTCCGAAGTAATTGGGTTTATATATAAAATATCATTTTAGGTCAAAGTTAACATAATACTCCTTTTGAAACCTCTCTTTATCATATAAAAATATTTGGGGAAATTATGATGGTGTCGAAACCATCCTTTTGAAAGTATAAAACATTTGGGAAAAATAGTTGACAGTTGGCTTTGAAATCCCTTTCGAAACCATTGCCTTCGAAACCCCTAACCCCTTTCAAAAGCCATAGGAAGTGGCTTATATATATAGAAACAAATAGCACTTTTCGACAATATTGATGTCTTCATTACCATCGTATGGCATCAAGTTACAAAAGGACTTGGTCAAAACTACCCCTTCTGAAAGCTTCAAATTTGAAAACTAAATAACTACTTCGGAAGCTACTACTTTAAAAAGGAGGCATCTCTCCTTTGAAAGCTTAATTTAATATACCCTTTCGCAAGCATTGGTTTCGAATCCTTCGAAACCCCTTTGTAAATAGGCAAGCGCTTTTCTTTAGAAAACAAAACAAAGGTATCGACACATTTGGAAGCTATGTTTCCACACCCTACCTTCCACCTTTCTCCAATCCACTGCATAACAACTAAGTGATACCATGTGTATTGGTTACGTGGTTTCGACTAAGAAGGTTTCGACTAGGTTGAAGGCGGAAGCTTTGGGTTGAAAGCTACTTCTAAAGGAGGTGGAAACTACTTTTTTGAGCAAAAGGCTGTTCTGACCAAATAAAGTACACCTTTTCTAACTAACTTGCCCAAATGTAAACACTTGGTTGGTTACTTTAAACTTTCAAATTATTTCAAAAATATTTGCCGCATTTTCTCAGATCTAAAAACTAAATAATATTAACAATTAAGCCCTTCCCCTTTTTGCATTAATTAAATCATTTAGGTCCTCCTTTCAAAATAATTTAATTTCCATAATAAATCTATTAATAAAAATCCCCAGAAATTCCAGAAATTCACTTTAATCATGTTATCCAACATATTAAAATTTCAGACTCAAATTCTCTGTATAATATCCAAAATAATTTATAAACCCAATTAACCATATTTTACTTTGAAAATTCATATTAATCTTTCCATAGCTTGGAAAATTATCAAAATAAAAAATTAACTCCAAAATCATGTTTTACATTACGTAAAATATTCCCATGGCATTTGAACATCAATATAAATTGGTTTTGCCCTAAAACCGTGTGTATTCCATTTTAAACAATCTTGTTTAAATTAAAAAGAAATTAAATCAAGCATATCATCACCAATACATCATAAAGTTGAATTTACCCTTAAATCCAAAAATCAATAAACATAAAGAAGAGATGTTGTGATTATTATTCACCTTAGATTAGATAAGGAAATTGGAGATTGATTAAGATTGATTTTCTTCTAGCTTGATCCTAAGCTTTAAATTTGAATTTCCTCTTCTTTTCTTTCTCCCAATAGTCGGCTTGATTTTTGCTTTCTTACATCTATTTTTTTTTCTTATGATAAAATTGAACGTGAACGATAAAGTAACGTGAGTATAGAGTAGGAAATAGACACCAATTACCCTAACGCCCTCATGTTATTTTAATTATCATCTATAGACATTTATAAACCAATTAGAGTTAGTTAAGCATGGTCTCTAGGTTTATTATCAATTCACAATCTCCTTATCATTTTACTTTATTCTATTCAATTTATTCTAATTAAATCTCCTAGATAATGTTATAAAAAATTAGGGGTGTTATAGCCTCTAACTAGTACCAATTTACGAAATCATAGTAGGTCTGCCGGTAAAACTAGCCATCATCTTTGGCCGTAGCTCATCGAGTTCTGAAAGTAATGACAAGTGATGAACTCGAGAAATTCCCACTTTAGGTATATTGCTCCCAAACTGCTATTTCTTTCACTCGAAGCATCAAAAATAGCATTTTCTTTACGGACATATAGGAAATGTTAAAGTTATAAGAGGCTAAGAATTCTAACCAACACTACTAGTGAAGGTCAAGATCCTTCTTGGAGAACAGATACTCCAACAATATGGAATCACTGAACAACCAAATCTTTCTCCTAATAGACAATACCTCCAAATCATTAAAGCGAACTCTATCGCCTCCAACTCAAGAGTCGTACACTTCCTCTCATGTAGTTTCACTTATTGTTAACATGTGATAACCTTACCTTTCAATATCATTACTACACCCAATAAAGTACCACACGCATATGTATATTATCATCTCCTCATTCACGCTCGGAATGAGTAACATCGGTGCACTAGTCAACCTCTCAGTCAGACTCACTACCTCATGTCCGCACCTCGCCTATCATATAAAAGGTCGATCCTCTCTCATCAAGTATGTTAACGATGCTGGTACCTTGGGTCTATTCAAGTTCGGGACTGTCGTAACTACAAGATCTATAGCGATGTCCTACTCTAAAACAATGTTAGCCAAGCATCTCACTTTCCTTATCCAGAAGTAATACTAACAAAATATCATCATCAATTGGTGCCTTCTCAACACCTACCATACAACCATCAACCGTGCCTTATGCTCTTCTTTCATCCATGAGTAAACAAAAATATCATCTATAAGCACAAGTGCAACTCACTCAAGTGACCCCTCAAAACACGGTCAATGATATCAACAAGGCATGTCGACACATCAGTTAGCTCAAATGGCATAATCAAACAATCAATAATCAAGGTGGCATTCAAAATGCTATGATCGGCACACTCTCGGTTTGTGAAAACCCCATCGTAAGGTCCAACTAAGAGAACATCCCTACGCTATAGAGCTGATCGAACAAGCCATCAATAACATGAGTGGATACTTGTTCATCAACTCTTTCAGCTCTCGATAACCAATAAACAACCCCAAAGAACCATCCGCCCCAGTGGCGAACACTATAGATGCTCCTATGAATGAACCATCCCCTCAATAGATCATCTGCTAGCACCTTTAATTTCCTATGCTCTTTGGGCATTATATACCTTAGAAGGCAAACTACTAGTCTATCTCCTCTAACCAGATCGATACGGAATTCAATCTTATATAGTGGTAGTCCTTCATCTCATCGAATATGTTCAAACACTCTTTAGCTACAAGCATAGATGACAACTCATTATGTGAAATATCGAGCGAATATAGAATGCTAACAATACACCATCCTCTTCAGGTAGCTAATCGCTGCTATTCACTCTTCCACAACCCCATGGTTACCAATGACTTCTGGTCAGTCCACAATTATTCCATACCACCTTCAACCAGTCCATTCCCAAACCTATTAACCATAAAATCTACTCAAAAGCAGAAGTATGAAAGAAGGTTAGTAACATTGAGGTTTCGATGAAGAAACAGACCTAGGCTTCATAAAGGTTGTAAGAGGATGTTTCGAAGGCATTAAGCAGGTATCGAAGGAGTTGAAGGCGCCAACTGCTCGTACAGTGTGAAGGCTTTCGATCTAGATGAAACCAAATATGCCCTTCCGCCACTATCAACCTTTCGACATAGATAAACAAGCATGGACAGCTTCAAAACCCCCTTCGAAGGCTATAGACAATGCTCTCTCACTTACACGCCAAACCTTTCGGAATTAAAGGTTTCGCTCCTATCACGACCTTTTCGAAAACATATACAAGCCTTTCGAACCGGTCAAGGCCCGTAATATTAAGGGAAGGTTTCGCCTTGGTCCTATGGCATGCATTCAAAGGCTACTCAACATCATCGAAACCATTGAAACTTGAATCTCTTCGAAACAAATGTGAACAACCTATCGACAGTGTCGGAAGCTTCAAACTTACTTCCAACAACAATACAGAAGGAGAAGATACATTCAAGAAATCTTTTGAGAGTGTCGAAAGGTACTGTGGAGAAAGAAGTACTCGGAAATAAACAAAGGCAAAAGGATGATAAAGGCCCCTTTCGACTCAGTCGAAAGGTCTGGGAAACGATGAAGGAAGCACAAGAGTAATCCAAGAAAAACAAGAGGACACATTTTGACAACGTCGAAAGGGATCAGGCCTTGCTCGAAATGGCTTATAAAAAGGGATCCTTTCAACCCAGTCGAAAGCAAAGGCGTGGAAAGGGGCTGACCTGCATCTTTAAATAAGACCCAAGGGGTCCAGTTTTAGGGATCGTATTCTGGAATACTGAATTCATTTCTTTTACTCTACTCTCTTAGTTACAATTGTATTCTCAAGAAACTCTAAATTAAATTAGGGAAAAGGCTCTATATCTTGTAACTCATTTTGGATTATGAATAAAAAAGGGAGATGGCTTGTTCATTAAAGATATTGATGACGAGAAAGATCATTTAGGTCATTAACTAGACTAATGATCAATTGCACATGATTCTTACCTATTCTTATGATTTCCTTTTGTCTATGCAATGCATAAGATCGACTTGGGCATATCCGTCGAAACACATCATTATTGAAACCTACAATTAACACTTGAAACCAGAGTGATGATGGGGTTTCGACCATGTTAAGCTCATGATACTTGGGAATACCTAGATCGATCTTATACATGGAAAGCAAAGTGAATTGTAGGCAGTAATAAGCTAGGACTTTTTCGAAAGGGAGAAACCCCTCTCGACCTGATCGAAAGGGGTGTTTTCGAAAGGAATCCCAGTTTATAGTGGGCTAACAATCATATATAGAGGAACTCATTCGAAGGGGATCAACCCCTAGTGACATCAAGGACCCTTTTGAAGGGGTTCCACGGCAAGAGTAACGAAACCATGGAGTCGAAAGCAACTATGTCACACTGATGAAGTAAGCATCCCTTTCAACATAATCAGACGGTCTTGAATATTACCTTTTGTCAAGGTCGAAAGGAATGATGGGAAAGAATGATCAGCTACTTTTAACTCACTCAGAGGATAGGACTCAATCAGATGTTGTTCTCTAAAACTGTATCCCAAAAGCTAACTCCTTAAAGGATAGCTTTATCAACCCTTTCGACTAAGCCAACCTGGTCGAAATTAGGGATAGCTTTATTAACCCTTTCGATTAACTCAACTAGGTTGAGAGGTGGAACAAAAATCTAAAACCCTTTCGACTACGTCAATCTATTCGAAAGGCATGCTTCCAATGGAGTAGATCCTTTCAATAACTTTATTTTGTTTGAATCTAATTACTTTACAAATAGCATTGGGGATGTTGATAAGTTTTCTTGTTAACAAAACCATAATACCAAACCCAACTAAACCTTAAACATATCAACAGCAAATAAACAAACATCTATGACTCAATAAGACCAGGTGTTAACAAAAAACTTGCTAACACCCCAAAGTTGAATTTAGGAAATGGTTACTCCTTTTTAATCTCTCTTAGTTAAATTGAGGAAGATGGGATGTGGGTATTCTCTTTGATCCAACCTTTTGAAAATGTTTCTTTTGTAAAAACTTTCCCTTATTCACCTTTCGACCCAGTCGATATACTTAGATTCTCTTCTTTTTGGTCTATCGAACCGATTGGAGTAGTTTATATTATCCCTATATTTTTAGTAACATTATTAAGGATATTTAATTAGCTAAATAAAATAAAATAATGTAAAGTGATTAGTGGATGGAGATTTGATCATAATCAAGGGTAGCCGTGCCATGCTAAATGTAAATCAAAATAAGATAACATGAATAAATGTTTTAGGAAATAAGGGAGGGCAAAATAAGAAATAGGAGGAACTTATACCCTAAACCCTTAGGAAACTTAACACGTGTTAATTTCATTTTCTCTTAAACAAAAGTACTCTAAGGCCGGCCGCCATTTTCAAACCCAAGGGAAGATAAAGCTAGGATTTCAAGAGGAAGAAGTATATCAATTTATTCAACATCAAATCTCACATCTTTAATCACAAAGCTAGGGTGAATGATTATTACATTCCATTTTATTATAGTTCTCAGTTTTAAGGATAACCCAAAATGATTTTGCATGATAATGCCAATTTTTCAATGATTAAAAGTTTATATATGCTTGTTGATGATTTATGCATGTTCATATTAGTTTTTATGATACGTTTAATATGAAAACTTAATTAAATGACATCCAAATGCCTTGAAAATTTAAGTATAGATCAGAAATGATATTTTAGAGATGGGTTTCAATTTTCATAATTTTCTGAATTATTGTGGATTTTATATTAATTTCTAGTGAAGAAAATGATTTAATTGTTTTTAAATTATTTATGGAAAAATAAATAATTATTTGGGATTGAAATATTTATATCTTAGAAAACATATTGAAATAGATATTTTGGAATTTTTATAGAATTTTTCTAAGTGTTTTGATGAATATATAGAATTATTTAATGTATGGGACTCAAATGTTTTATACATTTAATTAAGGAGAATGGGCATATTGCAAAATAAAATAATTGTTTATTTATGAAAATATTGGTAGCACATTTGAAAATGATATTTAGAAACTAATAAGAATTTGACAAACAATGGCAGGTTAGTTGAAAAGTTTTCTCTTTTATGTTAAAAACAAAAATAACATGTTTTTAGCATGTTCCGCCAATTTCAGCATAGGGGGTTCTGACCCAGAACTTTCGCCACTGTAGGTTTTCAAACCAGTGTGCATGGTATCAAGCTACTTGGCATGTAGCATATTGGATAAAGTCGAAAGGGTAATTGATCGAAACGTTAGGTTCCGAAGAGGTTAGAGTATCCTTGTTTTAAAAATCAAAGGAGCATTTTCTTTGCTTTCGAAGGGTTAGGTTTTGACTCAGTTGCTTTCGACTAGGTCAAATATTTTCAAAGGAAAGGTTTTGACTTGGTTGCACTCTTTTGTTTTAAGTAATGCTTTCGAAGGGGTCGAAAGCCCTAGTTGCGGCATTTCTACCTTTCGAAGTCAATGGTTTCGAAAGGTATATTTAACTTTAAAATTAGCCTCTTCTTCTATGCTTTCGAAGTGATGGTTTCGACACCATCACTTCTTTACATAGGAATAGTTTCGAAAGAAAGGTTTCGAATTAGATGTTTTAATTGACCCTTTTTGTTCTAATTGTAGTATAACCCAAAGGTTTCGAAAGTGTGGATTTAAATGGTTTCGAAAGAGATGATTTAAATAGATTCGAAAGGTGTTTTTACACATGTTTTAAATTGAACCCAAGAGCTTTCGAAAGTTTTGAGTTTTAAAGGTTAATGCTTCTGAAAAGTGTTTAATATAGTTTTGAAGGGGCAGTTCCCCAAAGGGTTTCGAAGGAGTGAAAGGTACTATTTTCTGATGGTTTCGAAAGGGTTGAAATGGAAGGTTTTTCCAAGATTTTCTAAAGGCAATGTTTTGAAGTGTTTTAAAATATGATGTCTATGGTTTTAATGCTTTCGAAAGAAACAAAGGTTTTGAAAGGGAATGGTTCCGAAGGGGAAGCCTTGGTCTTTCGTCCTAGATAAATAAAAGGTTTTACTAGGTTTCGAAAGAGTTGCTTCTAAAGGTTTAGAAAGGGGTACTTTCAGTGGAATCAAAAGGGGTACTTTCAAGTGTTTAAATGTTTTCAATAACTAAGGTTTGAGTAAAGTGTGTGTGTGTGTGTGTGTAAAACATGGCAATGTGATTTTGAGTAAAGCATATAGTTTATCTATTTTCCTTGGGTGAGTTTGATCAAAGGTTTTAAATCATTTTGAAAAGGTTTTCAAGGAAAATTATGGGAAGGGATCCCTAAGTAAAATGACTCAGATATTAGAATACCAGATGGGACTGGTATAGGATCGCGCCCTATACATTAGCTATTGGCCCTAGCTAATTGTTGTCCAAAATTCCAGTGTATAGGGTTGCGTTATAGGTAAGACAAAAATTTTGATTACACACAGAAGAGAATATATATTTGTATACAGATAGGTTATTGGTGAGCCCGCAAAACTATTAGGACCAAGTGACCCTGAGAAAAGATTAAGTTAGGGATAAATCGTCCTAAAGAGAAGTATTTAACAGATAGTTAAGGGTCCAAAAGAGGATTGTCTAACAGATGTTAGATTAATTTTGTTTATATTGTCTGGTAGGCCCGAGTCAGCCAAAGGTTAATAGTTAGCCAAACAAAACTAAAGTGTTTGAACAGATAGTTCATCTACCTGATATTTATGTATGTTTACATAATGATGCTTTACAGTATTTAACCAGTTTTGGTTGCAGGAAAAGACTTGCAAAATATATGTTTTAAAAAGCATGTTAGTGAAGGGAAACCCATTCTACTAAGCGGCGTGGTCTCACTTAACATTAATAACTGGGATGTATAGTTTTATTCACACCAGGCTTTATGTCCGACTCGAAGTTTATGTTTTCCTCTTAAACTCTCGGGTGCTCAAAATTGATTTGAGTAGGCTGAGGGATTAAGGATTCTCACGTTTTAGTAGGATGACGAATAAAGCTACCGGTGGCAAGCAGGAGGCTAACAGATAGCTATTTAGGACTTGCGATTCTCTGTTGCTATTTCCACTATGTATGTATTAAGTCAATTATGACTATATGGCTCTGATCATCCAAGGGGGCATCTTCTTATGTCGCTCTTGGCGTATTTTGTAATAAGTATATTTTATCATTACCTAGGAATGATTTGGGATTATGTAGTATGAATATGGAACATTCGTTTTGAAATGTAATGTGTTAACCCTCTCTTATTCATGACTTGGCGACCTATTCGACTCAACGACCTAAGGGAATAAGTGACTTAACTGTCCAAGGCATAAGCGACTTAACAACCTATAACAGGGCACGACCTAACGACCTAAAGTACAAAGCGGCTCAATATGACACAACTCAATGACTTAAGGAGCTCCAGTGACCTAGTGACCTAGAGACTCCTGCGACCCAACGGGTTAACGACCTAGCAACTCAATGAAAGCAACGACCTAACGACTTAAGGAGAGAGCGACCTAACAAACTAAGAAGCTTCAGAGTTAAGCTGCATGCACACCGCTTCTTCCATTAGGCCGCTAACGACCTAAGCAAACCGAGATAACTCCTGTGCTACACATGCTAAGTCGCTCACAACATATATCTTGTCCAGGATGACTCCATTAAGTCGCCAATGACCTATGCTACCTCGGGATCATCCTTAGGTCGCAACTCCCTAGGTCGCTCACGACCTATGACATGGCCAATCTAAGCCCAACTTCTCCTATAAATATCCCGCCTACTCCGCACTGAAAAGGGATCGGAATTTTTTGAGCCCCAAGACTGCTATTTTCACGACTTCTACACTCACTCCAACACTTTAAAGGCAAAGGAAATTCCAATGAACCTTCGAAAAAGATCAAGTTCATTCAACATGAATCCAAAGAGCTTTTCTGCATCAAAGTTCTATCTACTTGTCTTAATCGTGTTGTAATCGAAGAATTGTTGTAAAATCTGTAATCAAATCAGTGATAGAAGAGATTAAGTGGACGTAGGCTTGACTTTGAGCCGAACCACTATAAATATTGTCGTCTCTTTACTATTTTCTGCTTACTTTTAGTTCCCATACCAACGGGTGGTACTTTCGCTATATCATAACTCACACCGGGGTGTTAGCGTACATTTTTTTGCGTTAACATTTTGGTACTTTCACTGAGAAAGTTGAACTCGGGTGTGCTCTCATCATTGATTCACAAAGATTTGTGGAAAGACTCTCCCTAAGAACCAGAAGTCTATCCGAAATTATGGCTCCTGGAAGAAAAAGTAGATCTACTAGATCTACAAATGCTTATGACAACACATCAAATCAAGCGGCTCCTAGTGTTGGAGTCACAAGGGTGGAATTGGATGCTGTAGTGTCTGGGTTGTATCAACAAATGGAAGCCCAGAACAATTTGATGTTGGACAAGTTGAATGCTTTGCTTGGAGTTAATGAGCAACCAGAAAATAATGAAGAAACCTTTGTTGAGGATGTTCATGATTCCCAAGGGAAAAGTATTCCTCAAAGGGCAGCTGGCACCGCCAAAGGGGCACTCCCCAAGCTGGAGGTTCAAGGCCGTAGCCAACTCTTCGTGAACGTTTGTCCAGGCAAACTTCCGAAAAAGTAGCCGACGTTTGTCCCGTGGAGCCTCTAAACGATGAGGAGTACCTCTCGGGAATGATTCGACAAATTATGAAGGAGAGCATGCAAAAGAAGGAAGATGAAAGTGACTGGGGGTTTGCTCCGAGCAAAACTCCTTTTACTGAAAGAATTCTGAAGGCTGAATTTCCGAAGAAGTTTGTTCCCCCCACTATCCCAGCTTATCGGGGGACAAGCGATCCTAACCAGTTCTTATACAAGTATGACTGGCATATGACAGGTGCCAGAGCACCAGACGAGGTCAAGTGCATATACTTTCCTGTGTACTTGGAGGGAGTGGTCTTGCTTTGGTTCACGAAGCTGCCAGTTCGATCTATGGATCAGTTCTCCGACATAACTTGGAAGTTCAAAGATCAAATTAGGTTATATGCTTCGAAAGCCAAGGACATAATGTCACTATCCAGCCTCGAACAAAGCCCCGGAGAGTCTATCAAATCTTTCTTAAACCGCTTCAATATAGCCTTGGCCGAAGTTGATAATGCAGAGCCTCGGATGATTCTGACTTACTTGATGCGAGCTATTGACAAATCAAGTGAATTCGGAAAATGGCTAAAGATGAAAGAGCCAAATTCACTTGAGAAGTTCTACAAGAAGGCCGATGAATTCATGCGCTTAGAAAGCCTTCCTGTGCCAGCAAAAGTAGACGTGGCTGAAGTTAAGAATAACAATGTTGCTTCTAACAAAAAGGAACCTGGTGGCCAGAAGAGGGAGAATGACGATGGGAAAAAGAAGAAAGATGTGAAGAAAACTCGCTACTTTAAACCTTCAGATTTTACTCCCTTAACTGATACTCCAGAAAATATCTTTTTTGCAACCAAGGATGTTGTCGAATACCCCAAACCACCTGAGATGAGGCCTGGAAAAAATGCTGTGCATAATGGGAGATTCTGTCGGTTCCACAATCAACCTGGCCACGACACTAATGAATGTCGCCATTTAAAGAATTTGATTGAAGAGCTGTTAAGACAGAATAAACTAAAACAATATGTGAAGAGAAACAGAAGTGATCCGACCTCATCTACTCAGGGGCAGCAAGTTCTTGCTCATCAATCCGCCTCAGGTGAGAGGACTGCAGCGCAGGAATCTGAGAGACCTGTTATTAATGTTATCACAGGGGGTCCTCACCCAACGGGCAGAAGTTGGGGTGAGATGGAGAGATATGCTCACGCTTTGAGATATGCCCCGGTGGAAGAAAATGTTTTTGTCTTTGAAGATTCTACACCTTCAAAACAGCAAAGAACTTTTAACGATGACATCGTATTCCGGGCTAGAGATTCTATTGGTGTTGAGGCTCCCACTATGGATCCCTTGGTGATATCTGTAGACATCGGACCGGCCGTTGTAAGAAGGGTGCTTGTTGATTGCGGCGCCTCTTGCAATGTCCTCTTCAGAAAGACATTCGATCAGATGAAAATTCCCATGGCTGATGTCCAAGCTTCCTCACAGAAAATTGTTGGGTTCACTGGAGAACCAAAACAGCCTATTAGGATTATTGACTTATTTGTAGAGCTTGGAGAAGGGGAAAAGAAAGTGGTCTGAAAACAAACTTTTGTGATTGTTGATGAATTCTCCGCTTACAATGCCTTCTTGGGTCGACTGACTCTTGCGGCATTCAAGTCCATTCTCGCCCCATGGTGCCTGACTATGAAGTTCCCCACTGATAATGGCGTCGGTGTTGTGAAGGGGGACCAAAATGCCGGGCGAGAATGCTATCTCATAGAGTTACGGGAAAGAAGGAAAAGAGAAATGGGTAAAGGTGCGGCAGCTCCACTCTGCATCAAAGAGCCCACCTTGTAGCAATTACGGGGTGGACCCTGCACTGGTGAGCATAGTGATGCACGAAAAGAGATTGATCCCAGAAAAACCAGTGCAGGGGAGAGTAGAGTGGTGCCGGTGGAAGTGACGGTGCCAATAACTATTGACCTGAATGATCCAAACAAGGTGTTGAATGTGGGTTCAAAACTCGGTGTGACGGTTCAGAATATGCTGATATCATTCTTGAAAGCAAACCTGGATGTATTCGCTAGGAGTCATGCTGACATGTGTGGAATATCTCCAGAAATCGCAGTGCATGCTTTGAATATTGATCCAAAATTCACACCCGTAAAGCAGAAAAGAAGAACCCAGGGTCCTGAAAGGTCGACAGCATTAAAAGAGGAAGTAGATTGGCTCATGGAAAATGGTTTCATCAGAGAATCCACTTATCCAAATTGGGTTTCTAATCCCGTGTTGGTTAAAAAAGCAAATGGGAAGTGGAGAGTATGCATCGATTTTTCAGACTTGAATAAAGCATGCCCCAAAGACTGTTTCCCGTTGCCCAGGATTGATCAGTTGGTGGATGGAACAGCCGGGCATGAATTATTGTCTTTTATGGATGCTTACTCAGGATATAATCAAATCATGATGCATGAGCCGGATCAAGAGGACACCAGCTTCGTCACTGATGTTGGTCTTTACTGCTATAAAGTCATGCCCTTCGGACTAAAGAACGCGGGGGCAACTTATCAGAGACTTGTTAATGCCATGTTCAAACCCCAAATTGGCAAGACTATGGAAGCATATGTTGATGATATGTTGGTGAAATCGAAGAAGGCAGTAGGTCACATGGATCATTTGGGAGAAATGTTCGCGGTCCTCCGAAAATACGGGATGAAGCTAAATCCTCTGAAATGTTCATTTGGGGTAGAGTCCGGAAAATTCTTGGGTTTCATTATGAGTGCTAGGGGCATCGAAGCTAATCCTTCTAAGATTACTGCTTTAAGAGAAGTCAAAGCCCCTAGAACAAAGAAGGAATTGCAAAGCCTTAACGGGAAAGTCGCTGATTTAAGTCGTTTTATTTCCACGGTCACTGATAAATGCATTCCCTTCTTTGACGCTCTAAAGAAAGGAAAGAAAAACTTTGAATGGACTCTTGAATGTCAGAAAGCTTTTGATGAACTGATTCGTCACATGGAAACGCCTCCAGTACTTTCTCAGCCCAGCAATGGTGAAGATCTTTTCATATACTTAGCGGTCTCATCTCATGCTCTCAATGCAGCATTGATACGGAAAGACGCAAAAGTTCAGCACCCGGTTTATTACATCAGCAAAAGATTCACTAAGGCAGAGATGAATTATTCAAAGCTGGAAAAGCTCGCCTATTGTCTGTTGATTGCGTCCAGAAAGTTGAGGCCATATTTCCAAGCTCATTCTATTAAAGTCCTCACTGATCAACCTCTAAAGCAAGTCCTATTTCGCCCTGAAACTTCGGGTCGTCTTCTAAAGTGGAATATTGAACTCAGCCAATACGATATCACCTACCATCCCCGAAGAGCAATCAATGGACAAGCTTTAGCAGATTTCATTGCAGAATACACAGATAAAGGTGGCAGTGAGGAAGAAGTGATTAATGACATCCCGATTCGATGGAAATTATATGTTGACGGTGCAAGAAATGACTATTGTTCTGGAGCTGGGGTTGTGCTTGAAACTCCCTAAGGGCGGTCATTGTGCTATGCATTGAGATTAGAATTTCCTTCGACAAATAATGAAGAATATGAAGCTCTTATTACCGGCTTGAAGATTGCTAAAGAACTGAACATTAAAGTATTGCAGATCTTCAGTGATTCCCAGCTTATTGTATGCCAAGTCAAGAAAGAGTTTCAAACTAAAGGAGGAAATCTGCCTGCTTACTTGTCAAAGGCCTGGGAGCTTCTCGATGATTTTGATCATTATACAATAAGCCATATACCCCGGGAAGAGAACATGAAGGCAGATTCTCTCGCAAAATATTCAAGCACTGGCGAAGCTCAATTATTGGGATTGGTCCCTGTGGAAGTCTTGTCAGCTCCAAGTACCGATGAGATGGATATTGACTAGATTATGGCTATATCTCAAGAGTAGGAGTCGTGGATGACCCCGATCAAGGAATATCTACTCAACGGCTCCCTGCCAGAAAACTCAAAGGAGCGTCAGAAGCTGTTAAGAAAAGCCTCAAGATATGTAATTCAAGACAGCCATTTGTACAGACGTGGATTCTCGATGCCATTACTCCAATGTGTAACCAAGGAAGAGGCTAAGACAATTTTAGCTGAGGTGCACGAAGGAGAGTATGGGGATCATTCAGGTGGCCAAACTCTTGCAAAGAAAATTCTCCGCTATGGGTATTTTTGGCCAGATATTAATCGAGATGCTGCTAGCTACTCCCGAAAGTGTGACAGATGCCAGAGATTTGCAAAAATCCCAAGAGCACCTTCCACCGATCTAACACAGATGGTCAGTCCATGGCCATTCGCCATTTAGGGGATAGATCTCATTGGACCTTTGCCAATTGCCAAGTCCGGAATCAAATATGCATCGTTGCTGTTGATTACTTCACTAAATGGGCTGAAGCTGAACCATTGGCTACTATTACCTCTAAAAAGATGATAAACTTTGTGACTAAAAATATCATTTGCAGGTATGGTGTGCCTCAGAAGATAATCACAGACAATGGTACCCAATTCGAAAGTGAAGAATTCCAGGACTTTTGCAGGCGATTCAAGATCCGAAAAAGCTTCTCAGCAGTGGCTCATCCGCAGGCAAACAGGCAAGTGGAAGTAGTGAACAAAATTATCAAATAAACCATCAAAAAACAGCTGGAAAAAGCAAAAGGTGGTTGGGTCGATAAGCTGCCACTAGCACTTTGGGCATACAGAACTACCCACAAAACTATGACTGGGCACACTCCATTCTCATTAGCATATGGATCAGAAGCAATGATTCCAGTGGAAATAGAGGTCTCCTCACACAGGAGAATTCATTTAAACCAAGCTGAAAATGAAAAGCTGAAACTTGAAGCACTTGACTTACTTGATGAGAAAAGGAAAGAGGCTGAGCTCAGAGTTACAGCTCATCAGCAAAGGATAGCCAGGCACTTCAATTCCAAAGTTCGCCAACGCAGCTTTGAAATTGGGTATCTAGTCTTGAAAAGGGTCATGACAGCAACAGGAGTCTTTGGGCCAAACTGGGAACGGCCATATGTCATAGGAAAAAAACTTCTTGATGGCACTTACAAGCTCACAACTGTCGAAGGAGATCCAATTCCAAGAGCCTGGAACAGCAATCACTTGCGTCCATATTTTACTTAGAAGCTATGCTTAAATTTGTAAAATGATTGTGGATGTATCATTGTGAATCAATAATAAGAACTATAAATTGGATGTAGGCCCAATTCTTGGCCGCACCACTATAAATCTTGTGTTCTTTATTACTATAAAATGCCTGTTTCATTTCGATGTGCAAATATCTTAAATATGTTGCTAAAATGTCGATTTAATATTGCAGGCTATCAAAGCAAAGCTTACCCATTCAACACATCACAAGGCCAAGTGATTCCTACAAATCACTCAACAAGCAAATGTCAAGCCACAAAAATTCTAGATTCAATTCCTACATAAGAAGTGCTTCTCACAAACAGTTGATGATTCCACCGAAGGGGCACCTTCCTAACATGGAGGTTCCAGGCCATTGCTAACTAATTGCGATCGTTTGTGCAAACAGACATCCGGTTAAGAAGCTTGCGCCTGCCCCGTGGAGTCACTTAACAATGAAGTACACTTTTCTGGAAAAATCAAACAACTTGCAAAAGAAAGGAATATGTACTTAGAGGTGATAACGAGGAATCGCTGAGGGACGGATGGTGAAAAGACATGGGAAAGCAGACAAAAATAGCCAGAATGGAATCTTGTCTCTCAACAAAAATGGTTGGTGGAACCACCGAAGGGGCACCTTCCCAAAGTGAAGGTTCCAGGCCTTTGCTAGCTAATTGTGATCGTTTGTGCAAATAAACATTCAGTTAGATAGCTTGCGTCTGCTCCGTGGATCCACTTAACTGAGAAATGCAACCTTCCAGACAAACAAAAATCCCTCTTTGGAGGCACAAAAATCCCTTTTCGGAGGCACAAAAAGCCCTCTTCGGAGGCACAAAAAGCCCTCTTCGGAGGCACACAAAGCCCTCTCCGGAGGCACACTTCTGCTAAAAACCCTCTTCGGAGGCCCACTTCTACTCTCAAGGGAAGATCAATTTCTCCATAATGAGAACATTCTTCCCCAAAAAAGTTGAAGTGCCAAAGAAAGCCCTCTAACGAGGCACGCTGAAAAATGAAATGTTTTTCTCAACCAAAAAGGTTGGTGGAACCACCGAAGGGGCACCTTCTCAAAATGAAGGTACCAGGCCCTTGCTAGTTAATTGTGATCGTCCGTACAAACGAACATCCAATTAGGTAGCTTGTGTCTGCCCCGTGGATCCATTTAACTGTGTGAAGTAACTTTCAGGCAAACAAAAAATCCCTCTTCGGAGGCACACTTCTACTCTCAAGGGAACATTCTTCCCCAAAAAATTTGAAGTGTAAAGCCCTCTAACGAGGCACACCCGAAAAAAAATGATATCTCTTGAAAAAAATCGTTGGTGGAAGCACCTAAGGGGCACCTTCTCAAAAAGAAGGTTCTAGGCCGCAGCTAACTGCTCGCGATCGTTTGTGCAAACAAATATTCGATAAAGCAGCTGATGCCTGTACCGTGGACCCACTTAGCGATGAGATATAACTTTCTGTCAAACAAATCAAAGCCTTCTTCGGAAGCCCGCTTCACCGCGTAGGAAAATCCACTTCTCAAAACTAAAAGTGACCATCTCCGAAAGTTGAAGTGTAAAAACTTCTTTCTAAAAAAAAGAGAGAAAAACTTCTCCAATACAAGGCACACTCTACTAGAGCAGAATAATATTTCCTCAAAATGGAAGAATTATTCTTCAGAGTAAGAGTGCAAGTCTTTTCAATATGGAGGAGATTGCAATAAGCCGTGGTATGGGGCAATATAACTACATTAATAAAAGCAACGCTCAAGCAGCATACCACGAGCTCATTGCAGTATCATACAAAGAAAATAAAGAAACTTGTGCTAAAATAAGGAATAAATGCATTCACAAATACAGACAAAAGATTGTACAAGTAAAAAGAGTCATTTTATTCCATACTATAAAAGATTTCTGTACATGTGCAGGTTTCAAAAAGTGGGGGCCGGTACCCGCACAATCTCTGGTCGATACAAGTCTTTACATACAAGCAAAAAGTAAAGAAAGCAGAACGAGAAGGGTAAAACCCAACTCATTACTTCTTCTACCCGCCGCCTTTGGAGCTCTCGCCTGGCCTAATGGTTAACTTCTTGAGTCGGCCTGAACGAGTCGAGGAAGAAGGAGAAAGAGGTACAATTGGGTCCTCTTCCGCTTTCTTATTGCTAGCAGAAGTGCTCTCCTTCTTTTTCTTCGAAACTCCATGCTTTCCCCTCTTCTTTGAAGATGATTCGCTGCCTAGAGTGATAAGATCAATCAGCTTTGTATCATCGGCAGTAAATTTCTCCGAGGTCCTCTCACCCTCCTCAAGTTCTTCAGCTTTCTGCTCTTGTGAAGCGGCCGGGTCATCTAAGCCTTGAAGAGCTCCTATTTGTTCTTCTTGTGACCCCGGTTGAGAAGCAAAAGAAGGAGTAACTTGAGGAGGTGGAGGGGAAACAGCCGGAGGAGGCGAAGCCTGTACAACGCTTGTTGTTTTCACTATAGAAGAAGAAAAGTTACACATTAGTATTCCTCGCAAAAGAGAGGAGATAGTGGCACGTCGAGGCTTAAGTAATAAGCAAGAAGTCCATCGAGCTCATGTGAAGCAAACGAGTAGTCCACTTGAGCTGGATCAGTGTTGAAGTTACCTGTAGAGATTGGCTTTACCACGTCAATTTCAAAATCTTGGGCTTCGGTGCCTTCTTGGGCCTCGTCTTCGGCATGAGCGGTTGTAGTTTCGGTCTCGGCTTTGGTAGGAGGCGGAGAGTGAGAACTGGAGCCAATAATATCGATGTCGACCGAAGCCGAAGGACGAGTTGGGTCGGTCAAAGGTGCCTTCCCTAGATGCTCTCCTTCCGCCGCTTCGGCTCATTCTTTGGCAAGTTGTTCTTTCCCTCTGGCAAGGGCGGCACGACCCTCATCATCCAAATAACAAGCCTCAAGATCCTCCTCAGCGTAGCTAGTGTCTCTAAACGTTTCAACTATTGCCTCCCACACTTCAGCCAGAGTAACCGCATACTTTGGGCCCAAAAATGAAAGACTACCACGCCCCAAGACGCTGAGAACATAAAACTCGAATAGAGTGGAGCTAATGTTGGCCTTAGTCGCCTCATGCGTGTGTTCAGCTGCTGCTTTTCCAGTGATGGCCTCATCACGCTCTTTTTCAGCCTTAGAAAGCTAGGCTTTTAACATTGTAATCTCCAAATCTTGGGAGCTAGTCTTTTCGCACAGCTGAGCAGCATCTTTGCGGTAAATTTCTACGATTTTCCACTCCGCCTCAAGTTTATCCTCAGCATCTCGTTGAGTAGCGTGGGCGTCTCTCACTTGATTTTGGAGAACCTCTTCCTTTTCAGTATAAGAAGTGGAAGAGGTGGCAAGATCATCTTTAAGCTTCTTAATTTCAGCCTCAAGTTCCTCATTGTGGGCGGTGATGCTTTTCATCTCCGTATCATGCTGATCAATAACTTTTTGCCACTCAGACTTATCGCTCTCCATGGTCAGTATAGCCTCGAGATTTAAGCGATTTACTCTCTGAAGCTCATCAACTAGTTTTTGCCAGCCAGACATTCTTTCAATATCAAGCTTGACAGCGTCAAGATTTCTCAGCATGGCCTGTTTATCAATTGGAACCAAGTCCAGATCGAAACGTACTCCTTTCAAACACCAATGCGGAAATCGGCTTTGGAGTGCAGGCGGAGGCTTCTCAACTTGATAAGGAGGCCTATTAATGATTGCTTGAATATCAGCTCTTTTAAGGGCAGGAGAGCTGGAAGGGATGTCTAAAGAGATAGAAGCAGCGGGCACTTGAGAAATTTCAGATGTAAAATTTTCGCTGAGCTTGGCTCGCTTGCTTGAATCTTCAGCTATATGACTCTTCCCCTTATCATCATGAGACTTTCTTTTATGGGAGTCATCATCCCTTTGGTAAGAGTCATGACGGCCGTCTCTTATTCCATACCGCTCCTCATAAGCATGCCTTTCACGAGCTTTCCTAGTTGCTCTTTCCTCATCAGTCTCCCTAGGGGCAGGAAGATAGCGCCTGGGATCATAAGAATCACGCCTCGCACAACGTTGAAAGTCATCATAATATGAGCCGCTGCGTCCCATGGGAGAACCTGAAAGTGAAAAAGAGACAAATTTAGAAATCTCCGAAATAAAAAGCTAAGTGCGCATAATTGCCAAAAATCCTAAGTGTGTGTGGCGTGTGAACTACACGCGTCAAGCTACAAACCACTCGTTGGCTTACGAGTGATGTCAGCTTTTGCAGCAGGAGTCAACTCTTGGGTTGATGGAATTGATCGCAAGGCAGATTTCGCTTCAATTGCTGGAGAAGCGAGCTTAGAAGTGGTGGTGTCATCTTTAAAGAGCTCATGGGAAGTCACCATAAGATCGCTCAGTCCTTCAAAGATTTCATCACCATCATGCCCAACGGAATGGGTCATATCACCAGTGCACCCTTTAGCACGTTTTACACTCTTCACAACGGAACTTTCTTACTCAGCTCCCTCATCAGCTTCTCCGGTAGCCTTCCCAAAAAGTTGAGGAAATTCCTCTTCCTCGATAACTGAGGGAAGTTTAGATTTTCCAGATAACCCCACACCGTCAACGGAACTGGAGCATTTCACTAATGAAGTCTCTACAATAGGTTCCTTCGCTGTGAATTCCTCTGCGGAGGCTGGGGCATCTGACGCTTCTGCTTGAGAACTAGGGGCATCACGGGACTGAATGGATCGAGAAGAGTGCAAGAGTCCAAATTGGTGCAATAATTCGTTCCTTTGTAGAAACTTGATACTTCTCTCATTGATAGCTACGGCACTCAATCTTTCGAAAGTCAATTTGTGACTTGAATCTTTAGAGGGAGGAGGAAGTGCTGCAAAAGTAAAGAATGAAGTTAGCACTTGACAACTCGAATTTTGAAAGGCTTAGAAATGAAGCAAACAGAGATAGGTAGTCTTACTTCCTATTCTCCAAATACCATAGAATCCCAGGGGGCAACAGACAAAGAAGAACTAGTTTAAAAACCCGTGAGCGCTCTCGGGCAAATCCGTAATTAGTTTGCGGTTCCTTGCGCTCCTTACAAGAGTAATGGAAGGGTGATCTTTGTTCCTCCCGAATGAACACAAATAGCAGATCTCCTCGAAGCTTGGGAGGCGATTGAGCGTCCTCCTGAATAGTACACATAACCCCATCAAAATGGCATAGCCATTAGGGTGCAACTAGAATGGAGAAATAGTTAATCGAAGGAGAAGTGTTCTAAGAAAGTCGTTGAAGGGGGGAATAGCTCCATTCAGACACATTTGACGATTGACTGTAACGAAGCCAGGTGGCGGCCTATCGGCAGTGTCATTTACCCCTAGGAGCAGAGCATCCGCTTCAGCAATGCCGAATTGGATACATAGCTGGTTGAAGGTCCGTTGGTTCAGTGAAGTTGGAACTCTTTCCGGAGGATTCTCCAAAGGGTCAGCGATTGGGAAAACTTCATCGATCTGATCTACTCTCTTCTTGCACTTGTTGAGAAGCCATTCTACACAAGGAACTGGATATTCAAATATGAAGGTGCACGTTTCCTAAAAGCGTGTGAAGTGTTGTGCAAAGCTATTGAAATAACAAGTAAATAAAGTAAAACTTGAAATAATACTGGTTGGCGCACGTCAATTCAGGAAGAATCAAGGCTTGTTATTGTATTAAAACTAAGTGTAGTATCAATACAGATAATATTCAGTGATAAGCAGTTATAACTGTCTGAATTTTGCGTTGATGCTTCAGTTAAGTTAGCTGATTCACAGCATTTCACTTTTTATCAGATTCATATTATTTTACCTAAGAAAAATATTATCTCTTTGACCTAATCCATCACTCGATGTGGGCAGTCGATGATGAGTATATTCATCCTAGTTTTCTGCAAATGTCGTATTTAACAGGTTGTTAGCTTAAAAGTTAATACAATCTGTGAAAGAGTGCAACAAGTTCAAGCAGTTCAAGTTGGGAACTCAATCAAGTTCTGTCAAATTCTACAAGTGTTCAAACGAATTAGCATAGGTCGTCCAGATCATGTCTAGACGACTTAGCATAGGTCGGGCTTCCCTAAGTCACTCTGCTCGAGTTATGGAGTTCATCAGTCATGTTCCTACGGGTTAAAGCTATGCTGCGGGTTAAATTAGGTCGTGATGATTCTATAAGTCGTTCTGCTTTAAGTCGTGTGCTATTCTGGCAAGATAAGTCACGAGTCAAATGAGTCGCAGTCTCTTATGTCATTCAGAGTTTGATGTTAATTCGCTAAGTCAATGCGATTCATGTCCAAACTGCAAAGCCCTAGGTCGTTCGAAGCTCCTAAGTCAGGCACTTCCTAACTCTCCTTAACCCGCTAACTCCTCTTCATTCCACCACTCGCCTAACTCACTAACCCGTTAAATCGTAACCCGATAACCCGTTAACATCTCCACAACAAAATCCATCATCTCTCCACACCGCCAAATCATCCAAAACCGAGTCGAATCGCCTCAGATCCATCATAGATCCGATACACTGCTGCGTTCTCATGAATTACAATGACAACATGTCCAATGACGATCAAAAATCGATCGTAACATGACTCGTGGTGAAATGCGGCACATGAAATCGGATTAGGCTCGGAAAATGGGGGATTCATGATTTGGTGATGGTCGTGGTTGGATAATGATCGGATTCACTTACGCAGTGTGATGGTGAAGATGATCGACGACTGGTTAGTTTGAATTCTTCTTCGAGAGCTCGGAAATTCTTCAATGGCGAGTTAGAGTGTTAGAACAGGTAAAGAGAAGAAGGAGTGACCTAAGCGACTTATATACAGGGGCAGTGGAACTCGAATTGGCACGAACGACCTAGCTCTCTCATAAGCCGCTCACGACTTAGCGACTCAGGATGGCGCGAGATAAAAGGCACCGAAGCACAAGACCTAGCCTCTAGGCGTATACTTCGAGGGGCAAGTGTTAACCCTCTCTTATTCACGATTTGGCGACCTATTCAACTCAACGACCTAAGGGAATAAGCGACTTAACTATCCAAGGCATAAGCGACTTAACGACCTATAACAGGGCACGACATAACGACCTAAAGTACAAAGCGGCTCAATATGACACAACTCAACGACTTAAGGAGCTCCAGCAACCTAGCAACCTAGAGACTCCTGCGACCCAACGGGTTAATGACCTAGCAACTCAATGAAGGCAATGACCTAACGACTTAAGGAGAGAGCGACCTAACAACCTAACAAGCTTCAGAGTTAAGCTGCATGCACACCGCTTCTTCCATTAGGTCGCTAACGACCTAAGCAAACCGAGATAACTCTTATGCTACACATGCTAAGTCGCTCACAACATATATCTCGTCCAGGATGACTCCATTAAGTCGCCAACAACCTATGCTACCTCGGGATCATCCTTAGGTCGCAACTCCCTAGGTCGCTCACGACCTATGACATGGCCGACCTAAGCCCAGCTTCTCCTATAAATATCCCGCCTACTCCGCACTGAAAAGGGATCAGAATTTTTTGAGCGCCAAGACTCTGCTATTTTCACAACTTCTACACTCACTCCAACACTTCAAAGGCAAAGGACATTCCAAAGAACCTTCGGAAAAGATCAAGTTCATTGAACATGAATCCAAAGAGCTTTTCTGCATCAAAGTTCTAACTACTTGTCTAAATCGTATTGTAATCGAAGAATTGCTGTAAAATCTGTAATCAAATCAGTGATAGAAGAGATTAAGTGGACGTAAGCTTGACTTTAAGCCGAACCACTATAAAAATTGTCGTCTCTTTACTATTTTCTGCTATTTTCTGCTTACTTTTAGTTCCCGTACCAACGGGTGGTGCTTTCGCTATATCACAACTCACACCGGGGTGTTAGCGTACATTTTTTTGCGTAAACATAATGGAAAATGTTGTTTTGAAAATGTGATTTGTTTCATATTTAAGTGCTTTTGATATTATAGATACCATTAAAATAGCCGCATTTTTTCACCGGAAGCTAATACTATAGATGACTGCAGCATCTGTAGCGCTTATTTTTGGACCTCTAGATAGGGGATGTTATAGCTTGGTATAGGAGCATGGTTTAGGAAATACTTTAACTAAAAATGAATTTTAAAAACATAATCCTTAGGAATCAGAGTTAAGATTGGTGTATGGGATAACGCTATAGTAACGTACTTCCATTTGCTATATATAAGTATGCGCTATATCTCAAGACTCCTATCTTGTAAGGCTATTCATATGTATCTCACGAGGCTTGAATACAGATATGGACGGAGGAAGAGGTAGAGTTAACCTTGGAGGAGAAAGCACCAACACAAATGGAAATGCTGACTAAAAGCTAAAAGGACACAAGGTCAGGCTCAGGTTAAAAATGTTGGTGCTGGGGTTCCCCAAGTGGATATGGGAGCCATGTATTAGTTTATTGTAAACATGATGCAAGCTGGAATTACATCTGGAGTTGTTGGAGGGAATGCTGCTGGAGGTGGAGTTCAAGAAGCTCCGATAGTCAACCACTATGCTAACTTGAGCAGAGACTATATTAGGCTTGGGGGGAAGCTGTTCATTGGAGCTGAGGATGTTAATGAAGTAGAAAACTGGCTGCTACATTATGGAAGGATTTTTGCTGACTTTGGACTCAACGATGAGCAGAAAAGGAGACTTGCTTCAAGACAGCTTCAGGGAGCTGCTCTATTTTGGTGGAATACTGTTACTGCTGGTGTATATGAGGAGACAATGACTTGAGCAGAGTTCAAAAGGAGGTTTCAATATAGGTTTATGTTAGTAATGGCTCAATCTGTGTTGGTTAGAAAGTTTGCTGAACTGGAAAAAGAGGAGATGTTTGTACTGGAATATGCTGGTAGATTTGAGGAGTTGGCCCGGTACGGATACGCCACTGTTGATACAGTGATGAAAAGAAATGAGAAGTTTATTAAAGGTTTGAAGCTAGAGTTGGCGAGAGCTAACTTACCGCACATAAGGGATCCATGTGATGTAGTCATGGAAATAACGTTGAGGCATGAGGAAATGTTGGCTCGTTTGGAAAAGAAAAGAGAAGGAGGTTCATGTGGGACAAGGCAAGAAAATAAAGTTTTTCGAGAAGAATAATGCTCAGAAGGGAGGAGCTGCGAAAAAGGGAAAATATGAAGTGGTCTGCTATAAGTGCGACAAGAAAGGACATTATGCTCACGAGTGTCGTACTGGAAAGGGGAAAGGAAAGGAGGTGATTGGAAAGAAGAATATCAGGTGTTTTAATTGTGATCATATTGGCCACTACAAGAATTATTGCAAAGAGCCTGCAAAGGATGGAAAGGGCCAAGTGTATGCATTGGAGCCCGCAGCTTCGAGGCCAGTTGTGCAGGAGAAGGGAAAGGCTGTTTTGGGTGGCACGCTACAGATTCACGGTATGCCTGTTAGCGTTCTGTTTGATATTGGTGCATCATATTCTTTTATTTCCCGATGTTTGGTAGATAAGCTGAACTTAGAACCCTCATATTTAGTTACCTCCTTAAGGGTTCAAATCTGATAGGAGGGTATGCGATGCATGGGATGAGGTTTGACAATTTAGGGTTTGACTTGCTAGGTCATACTTTTGTTTTTTGTTTGCATGTATTTGACTTTGTGGGGTTCAGGATCAGTCTTGGGATGGCTTTCTTAAGTATGATGCTAGGATAATTTGCCATGATAGGAAAATATCAATTAGACACCCTGACTGTAGTGACCGGATAGTTTATACCGTAGAAAACACTAGTTGCGAAGTGAATGCTTTATTGGGTGTTATAGAGTTGGAGGATAAGCTGCATCGAGTTTTCATGGTTAGAGAATTAGCTGATGTCTTTGAGCCGGTGGTTGGATTACCACCGAAGCAAGCCATTTAGTTTCGGATTGATTTAATGCCTGGTGCAGAACCGGTGAGTGGGCCACCAAGTGGAATGATACCTATAGAGATGAAGGAATTGAAGGTGCAGTTGGTAGACTTAGAAGGCAAGAGTTTATTCGACCAAATAGTTCACCTTGGGGAGCAGCTGTAGTATTTGCTAAGAAATCGAACGGATCGTTAAGGCTATGTATCAACTATTGTAGGTTGAATGAGAAGACGATAATGAACCGATATCTATTGCCTAGAATTGACGATTTATTTGATCAGTTAAGTGGAGCCAAGGTATTCTCTCAATTGGATTTGGCGACGAGATTTCATCAGCTTAGGATGGCAGAGGATAGTATTCCTTTGATGGCGTTACGGACCCAATATGGATCATACGAATGGTTAGTTATGCCATTCAGACTAACCAATGAATCGACATTCTTTGTAGATTTGATGAACCAAATTTTCCAAGAGCACTTGGATAGGTTTATGTTGGTTTTCATAGATGATATTTTGATATACTCTAAGGATGAGAAGGAGCATGAAGTTCATTGTAGAGTGGTACTAGAGACGCTAAGGGAGCATCAACTGAAGGCGAAGTTTTCGAAGTGCCAATTCTAGAAGAAGAAAGTGAAGTTCCTTGGTCATGTAGTGTCGGAGAAAGGGTTGTATATAGATTCGACTAAGATTAAGGCGGTGAATAATTGGAAGAGACCTGAGATGGTGACGAGATAAAAAGTTTTCTTGGATTGGCCAAATATTATCGAAGGTTTATAAAAGATTTTTCACGGATAGCTGCAGCGATGACTAAGCTAACGCAAAAGGATGTGAAGTTTGTATGGATCGATAAGTGTGAGGAAGCATTCCAGAGCTTGAAACAATTATTGACCCATGCACCAGTTGTTGGGTACATTTTTTACACCGAACCAGCACCCACCGGTCCACTCATCTCCTCGATGCCGAACCAGCCTACTCCCTACCACTTCCAAGCATTGCCGGTCCAGACTCCACTGCCAAACAATGCCGGTCCAGACTCCACTGCCAAACAATGCCGGTCCAGACTCCACTGCCAAACAATGCCGGTCCAGACTCCACTGCCAAACAATGCCGATCCAGACTCCACTGCCAAGCAATGCCGGTCCAGACTCCACTACCAAACAATGTCGGTCCAGACTCCACTGCCAAGCAATGCCGGTCTAGACTCCACTTCCAAGCATTGCCGGTCCAAACTCCACTGCAAAGCATTGCCGGTCCAGACTCCACTGCCAAGCAATGCCGGTCCAGACTCCACTTCCAAGCAATGCCGGTCCAGACTCCACTGCCAAGCATTATCGAACCAAGGGATGCCGAACCAAGATTTGCCAGGCCAGATTGTATCAGCCCGGGCCCATCCGCAGCTGTATACATCCAAGACCCCTACCCCCAGCCTCACTCTATAAATAGAGGGGCAGGGGTACAGTAATGGGGGACAAGTTTGAGAGCTCAAGCACGGAGAGAACTTTCAAACAACTTTCTTTTACTTGTATCAAAGCTTTGTACTTGTAATCAAAAAAAGAGAAGAGAAATAACATATAAAGTGGACGTAGGCACATTCTGGCTGAACCACTATAAATCTGCGTGTCTTTTTACAGTTTAGCCCCATCTTTTCATATATTTGCATAAATCACCCAAATCACTAAGAACAACATAAGATCTACTAAATCATACGACTTTGAGGTGTTTGTCCATTTTTTGTGCAAACATTTTTGGTGCTTTCACTGAGAACTAGAAGCTCGAAGCTTCAGCTTCATCCACTTAACAGTTTTCCTAACAGCATCGTTCGCCACTTGGAAAACATGCCTCCCAAACAGAGAAAAGATGTTAACAAAGGAAAAAACATCGCATCCAGCAGTCTTCCAGATCCAGCTGTCACAAATCAAGTAAATCGTCCTCCTCCAGCAGCAGTAACAAATGAAGGCCAGGCTAATCCGACCACTCCTGCCACAGAATAGCCCGCAGCAATTACTAGGGCAGATTTAGACAGGGTTGTGGTTGAAGTAACTAACCGCTTCACGTCCCAACAGGAAGCCTTGGTGGACCATCTCATGTCACGCTTAAGGGATGCTGAAAAGTCCAATCGCAACACCGAATCATGGGGCGAGTCCCAGTCTGGAGGATCTCAGAGACAACAAAGATCTTCCTTCTTCGAAGGAGCTAACGGCAGAAGTAACCATGGTAGGAGCCGAGATCGAGCACAGCATGAAGTTAGGCCTGAGGAAACACTTGGAACCGAACCCAACGGGGGAGGTACCAGGCGAAGGTCAATGTAGCTGAGCCTGTCATACTGCCTAACCTTGGAAACGCCAGTGAACGGGGCCGAGCTAGAGTCCAGCCCGAAGTTGGACCCGAGGAAGTGCTTAGATCAGAACCCAGCAGGGGAAGATCAAGGAAAGGGCCAACTATAGCTGACCCTAGCATGCTCCCAGAAGACCAAAGGCAGCCACTAGAAAATATGAGGAATGATAGACGATACCATCCCTACAGGTCATCTGGACGGAATCAATCCCACAGAACAGAACCAAACTCGTTTCTATCTACTCCAAATTCTGATGAAAGGATGGCACGCTTATTCAGAGAGTGCGTCCAACGGGAGCAAAGAGATCGATGGATAGGCGCTAGGGTAACCAGTCCTTTCGCCCGCAACATCGAAATTGCTATCACCCCCCGAGAATGGAAGATGCCAACAATGGAACCTTACAAAGGAACCTCCGACACCGTTGTACACTTACAGAGATACACACAACATATGCTCATGAGTGGAGCAACAGAGGGAGTACTGTGCAAATGCTTTCCGCTCTTCTTAGTAGATCACGCTACCTCTTGGTTCTGTCATCTACCCCAGGGATCCATCAGCTCATGGGAAATGTTGAAGGAAAAGTTTATCAGTCAATTCTGCATTCATGTGGAGCAACTTAAGGACGCTTATTCCTTATCCAGCGTCAAATAGAAACCTGGAGAGAAGTTGCAGCAATACCTAACCCGGTTCAATGCGGCAGCAGCCGCGGTCCAAGATGCCGATGAGAAGCTGATCCTAATGGCCCTCTGTAGTGGTGTGCATCCGGACACTAAATTTGCTAGAAGGTTGACCAAAGAAAAACCAGCTACTTTGCCCGATTTCTTCCATGAAGCCGGGAAATATATGAGGCTTGAGGATGCTGCCGTCGAGGGGCAGTCAGGACAGCAAAATAAGGCAACTCACAGCAACACCCCTGCTGCGGCAAGGGATGTTCGAAGAAATGATTCCAGAGACAACGCTAGGGGCAAGAAGGGAGAAAAGCGCCTATATCGGCCTGGACCGAGATTTGACACTTACACTCCTTTGAACGAGACCGTCGAAAATATCTTCCTTGCCACCCAAGGCGAAGTTAGATACAAACGCCCACCATACAAGAAGGAATCAGATAACGCGCAGAAGTTTGGAAAGTTCTGCCGCTTCCACGAATCTCACGGGCATGATACCAATGAATGCCATCATCTCCGGGATTTGATTGAGGAACACATCAGAAGGAAGAAACTGGAACGCTATGTAAAAGGTCAGGACAGGACTCCAGCTCCTGCCAATGAAAACCCAAGGCTACCCTCACCGGACACCGGTAGAGGAAAACGCAACACTAGCGGCTCTAGTCAAGAGAAGATAGTGGTCCATACCATGATCAGGAGGACCGCACATCGCAGGCAAAAGCTGGAAAGAGATGGAAAGATACGAAAAGTCGCTTAGAGACAGTAAAGACTATGTCAATACGGTTATAGAAGAACGCCACCCGAAACGGAAAGAAAGTGATGACATCACATTCGGTAAGTGTGACCTAGAAGGAAGGCAATACCCTCACATGGATCCCATGGTTATCTCTGCCCGGCTCGGTCCCGCCGAAGTTTACCGAATCCTAGTAGACACTGGAAGCTCAGTAAACATCCTGTTCAAGCATGCATTCGACAAAATGAAGCTATCAATGAAGGATGTATCTCCCTGCGATAAACCACTACACGGTTTCACTGGGGATGCAAAGATGCCCCTCGGGCAACTGGACCTCTTTGTTGAGATTGGAAGCCATCCCCGCTCCGTTGTACGGAAGCAGACGTTTGTGCTAATAGAAAACCATTCGGCCTACAATGCCTTCTTAGGAAGACCAGCCTTGTCTGACTTCCAAATTGTCCTAGCCCCATGGTGCCTAAAGATGAAGTTTCCAACGGACAATGGAATAGGGGAAGTAGAAGGAGACCAGGACATTGCTCGAGACTGCTATGTGACTGAAATTCGCAACAACCACAGGAAGGATAAAGGGAAGGGTGTAGAGATTGCCCTCTGCACAAAAAGTCTAGAAGCATAGCAACTAAAGAAAGCACCTCCTCTTCGATATACCAGCGACCCTTTCAATGAATTAGACCCTAGGGACAAAGAGGAGGAGGCCACCGCCGAGCCTGCAGAAGTTATGGAGTTTATATCTGTAGACAAGCACGACTCAAGTAGACTATTGAAAATTGGGTCCCAACTAAAAGCAGAATTGAAGGAACAACTCATCGATTTTCTCCGCCACAACTTGGATGTATTCGCATGGTCACACGCTGACATGACCGGAATCTCCCCCGACATAGCATGCCACGTATTAAACATTGATCCTACCAAGGCGCCCGTAAAACAAAGAAAGAGAAGTATGGGGGCAGAGCGATCAGCAGCCCTCGATGAAGAAGTAAAGAATCTACTCGCCAATGACTTCATACGAGAAGCTATCTACCCGGAATGGATCGCTAACCCGGTGCTGGTAAAGAAGGCTAATGGGAAGTGGCGAACCTGCATTGACTTTTCCAACCTAAACGACGCCTGCCCAAACGATTGCTTCCCACTTCCCCGAATCGACCAACTTGTAGACAGCACAGCCGGGCATGAGCTCCTATCTTTTATGGACGCATACTCAGGATATAACCAAATTCCTATGCATGCTCCCGACCAAGACCACACTAGTTTCATCACTGACCGGGGTTTATACTGCTATAAGGTAATGCCTTTCGGACTTAAAAATGCAAGAGCCACCTACCAGCGCCTCGTCAACAAGATGTTTGCAGGGCTAATAGGACAAACTATGGAAGTATATGTGGATGACATGCTGGTAAAGTCAAGGAAAGCCAAAGATCACGTAAGCCACCTAGGCAAGATGTTTCAAGTACTCCGCCAGTATGGAATGAAGTTGAATCCTCTAAATGGAAAAGTGGCCGCCCTAAGCCGATTCATCTCCAAGGCGACGGACAAGTGCGTCCCCTTTTTCAAAGCTCTAAAGAAAGACAAAGGAAAGTTCGAATGGACTGATGAATGCTTAACCGCTTTCCTTAACTAAATCGAACACCTCCAGAAACCACCGGTACTCTCGACTCCAAGCGAAGGTGAAGAATTATACCTATACCTTGATGTGTCATCTCACGCCCTAAGCGCTGCCTTGGTAAGGGAAGACAACCGCACGCAGCGGCCAGTTTACTTCGTCAGCAAGAGGTTTACGGGGGCAGAAGTCAGATATCCTAAACTTGAGAAGCTAGCATACTATTTACTAATCACATCACGGAAACTGCGTCACTACTTCCAGTCCCATTCCATCAAAGTTCTGACCGATCAACCACTGAGGCAGGTACTCCATCGTCCCAACACTTCTGGGCGACTACTTAAATGGTGCATTGAACTAAGTCAGTATGATATCACCTATCACCCTCGCACCACCATCAAGGGACAAGCTATGGCTGATTTCATTGCAGAATTCACTACCAACGAAGATAAGGAGCAATTGGAAATAGCAGAAGATATCAAGTGGAATCTCTTTGTGGATGGTGCATCGAACGAACAAGGCTCGGGGGCAGGTGTGGTAATAATCACTCCCAGGGGAAACAAACTGCACTATGCTATAAGGTTGGAGTTCGCTGCCACCAACAACGATGCAGAATATGAAGCAGTAATAGCCGGACTAGAACTTGCCATAGAAGTCGGAGCCAATTCTTTGTGTCTTCACAGCGATTCTCAACTTATTGTTAATCAAATACTAAGAGAATTCCAAGCTCGAGAAAAACGACTCATAGCATATTTAATAAAGACCAAGTTACTTCTCAGCCGATTGGACCACTACTTAATCAAACACGTCCCTCGGGAAGAGAACCAAGAGGCCGACGAATTGGCAAAGCAAGCAAGTATGAGAGACATCGCCATCTTCGGGGCAGTAACCATCTCAAAGCAACTGACCCCAAGTTTTGAGCAAGTGAATCTGATAGCTGCAGCCGAAGAAGCAACTTGGATGACTCCCATCCGAGACTACCTACAAAGTGGCACACTACCCAACGGGCGTAACGAAGTCAAGAAAATCTTGAGGAAAGCATCCCGCTACACAATACAAGAAGACATCCTCTATCGGCGCGGATTCTCTAACCCGTTATTAAGGTGTGTCGCTGGGGGGGAAGCCAAGGAAATCTTATCCAACATCCATCAGGGAAGCTGTGGAGATCACACCGGAGGGCAAACATTAGCAAAAAAGATACTCCGATATGGATATTTCTAGCCCACCTTAAGCAAGGACGCCTTAGATTTCGTCAAAAAGTGTGACAGATGCCAGAAGTTTGCTAAGATTCCGCGGCTACCAACAACTGAGATTACTCAAATGACCAGCCCTTGGCCCTTCGCAATATGGGGAATTGACTTAATCGGCGAGCTACCAATGGGCCGAGGCGGGGCCAAATATGCTATAGTGGCAGTCGACTATTTCACCAAATGGGTGGAAGCGGAACCTCTGAATAAAGTATTTTCAGCCAAAGTTATTAACTTCTTGATCAAAAATGTTCTGTGCAGGTACGGAGTCCCACTCAAAATCATATCAGACAATGGACTTCAGTTTGACAGCGAGGAATTCGCCAACTGGTGCCGAGAGCAAGGAATTCACAAAAGCTTCTCATCCGTAGCATATCCCCAGGCAAACGGACAAGTCGAAGCCATTAACAAAATTCTGAAAACTCTAATAAAAAAGAAACTCGAAAAGTCAAAGGGCGCTTGGGTGGATGAACTCCCTACGGCACTGTGGGCCTATCGCACATCTTTCAGAACATCAACGGGGCATACTCCTTTCTCTTTGGCATACGGATCGGAGGCTATGCTCCCAGTTGAAACCATTGTGCCTTCCCACCGTAGGATCCACTATAACCCAGAAGAGAACGAAGAACTCCTTCACATGTCTTTGGATCTAGTCGAGGAGAGAAGAAATGATGCAGTCCTTAAAACAGCAACCCACAAACAAAAAGTGGCCGCACAATACAACTCCAAAGTCAAGCATCGTACCTTACAAGAAGGGGATCTTGTCCTCAAGCGAATCTTTCCTCGCCCCGGAGCACTAGATCCAATCTGGGATGGGCCATATGTAATTCATAAAGATCTCCACAATGGAGCCTATATTTTGTCAACAGTGGACGGAGAGGTGTTCCAGAGGGCATGGAACATCCAACACCTCCGTCGATACTTTTCTTAACTTGTACTGCCCATATGAAGTGAATTAACAAAGGGAATCAGTGGACGTATGCATTTTCGTGCCGAACCACTTTAAAAAACCTTGTCTCTTTTTTAACTTGTTCCTTTATATCTTGGTTGCTTGTTAACTTTATCCTTTTCTGTTGAACAAAATCCTGCGCATACAGCATTTCAATTCAAAGCACTCCACAGCGCAACTTCACCTGGACAAGACCTGACAGGTACTATGCGAATCTATGCCCTCGCCAATGAGACACTTTTGCCTCAGCACCCCTCTGCTGCGGGTTAACTCATTGATCGCGACGGCCCTTAAAGCCAACTGTAATGAGCCGATTATAAGCCACCGAGAAGGCCGATTATAGCTGAGGCAGCTCATTACGGCGTTCGGCTCGCCGGCAACCGTGAACCGACTATAAGCCCCAACATAAGGTGTGGCCAGCCAGGGGCAGTTCACGGTTGACGATCGGCACCCACGCTAGCCGGCCACGGTAAATCGAATAATACCCACAATTACGGGCCATAATGGCTCGGGTAGTTACTGTGCGCGATCTCGGCTCCGATGTGTCTTAAGTACGGCTGAGGTAAAAAAGAATTAACTCCCCGCGGAGGCGTAAGATGGGTGACAAATGTCTCCAAGACCCACAGCTAGGGAAAGTGACTACAAAACCCGTTTGCCACGAACTTAAGCACATCGACGGCCTTCCGTGATTGGAAGTTTTTACTATTACCTATATTTCCATTCTATTTTTAAAAACTTTCCTCCTATCCTCTATAACGATCCCTAAAGCACAGGTCACAGAATAGGAGGCATTCGCAAATGAGACCGGATGGCCGGGCACTCGACCACATCTTCATACTCAGTCACGCTAAAGCCGCCGTCTACAACTAAAGCAGGAGGGACGGTATTTTATTTTTGTGTGCCTAAAAACATAGCTATAGTTTATTCGCACATCACGTTAATATTACAAGATATGAAATTATACTTTAAACAGGAACTTAGCATCAATTACCACTGAATCACAAGTACATGCATAGCTATATTTCTTATCCAGCACATTAAGACTACAAAAAACAACCATATGTAACGAAATTATCATAAGTTAAGAATTACATGCCAAAAATCAAATCCCTTATTACAAGTAGCACCATTATAACTTGGAAGCCATGTTACTATTTCAAAACCAACATGTATAACAGTATCGAGTCAGCCAAAAGAAACACCCAGGTCGAATCAGGGAGCTGGCTGCATTGGATCTTTACCCTTGTCTTGTTGGTGTTGACCGCCTGATCAGGCAAGAAGAGAAATCATTAGTGATAAGCAACAGAGTTAACGAAAGAAGAAACTAATGAAAATCCTACCAGCAACTTCCCCTTGATCGTCTTGGTCGTCATCCCCTACTTCCACACCTGCCTCCTCAACCGCGAACAACCGCATCCCCTCCTTCACCGCTGTCTTCTCCTCCTTGGTGAACTGAGCGGTGACCACATCCATCCTAAAGGCCGCTCCACCCTCCTTATCCGCCTCAGACTTGGCCTCCTCTAAAGCCCTGAGGTAAATCCTAGCCATAACCCGGGGGTAGTCGTCCATCCAAGATAAGCTGCCCTGCTTCCAAATGCGAAAGTACATATCCTGCAGCATATTATCCATCATCCCCTCATTCTCCTCAAACTCCCTCATACGAGCCTCAGAAACCGATAGCCTTGCAATGGCAGCATCCCTCTCCAGTCGGTATCGCGAGCAGTCAGCCTGAAGGGACCTCCTCATCGCCTCCATCTCCTCCTTTAGCCTGACCTGAGCAAGCTCTACGGCTTCAAGCTTCCTCGACAGCTCCTCTACCTGCTCAAGATCCGCCGTCCGAACCTTGTCCACTGTCAAGATGGCCATATTTATCTGCTCCTTGCAGGCAGCCTCCATCTTCCGCAATTCCGCCTTACTAGCCTCCTCCATAGTCTTCCTCAACCGCCCGGAGGCACCCTCATGCTGAGAAATCTGAATGGCCTGATCAGCAAGCTGTTTGGCCTGGTCCGAAACCATCAATCGTAGTCGGATGTTGGCACTCCCAATCTCCTCTCCAGCCTTAACCAGCCGGGCATGATGCCCCATCAGCTTCCTAGTCTCCTCCGCCACCCGATCAATATTAGCCTTGGCTTCGTCTCCCATGGTAACTACCCGAGTGGTAAGTAAATCGAGATCTAAGGACTTAGCCTCATCAAGCACCCGTACCATGGGATTGCTGGGAAGAAGGTGCTCACCGGTAACCTCGTCGAAGGTAATATCATGGGAACTTGGATCCAGATCAGGATGACCCGCAAATGGATTACGAGCCAAGCCAGGATGATCAATCTGAGTAATGGTAGGATTTTCAGACGGGTGCGGAGAGAGTGCGAACTCAGTATCCTCCTCCGTGATATCATGAAGAGGCTGAATTGGGGGCTGAGGACCAAGTGAAGGTTCGGATAAGGGATGACTCCTCTTTCTCTTTTGAATACCCTCTTCAATAACCCCGAGAAGAGGACGTTAACCGACTACATCCCCGGAACGGTGGGTCGAAGGCTTCGGCTTGGCGGAAGCTTGGGAGAGCTTGTATTGTTCAAGCCTGTGTCGAAGATCCGAGGCCTTGGCCGTTTTACCTGCTCCTGATATGAAGAACAAGTGTCACAAGCTTACATTGATACATAATTCGAGAAACATGGTAAATTAAAAGTTAAAAGAAGAAAGGAAACACATCTGTTATACAAACCCTGGGGAGGAGTAGGATACTGCAATGAGTCCTGGATTTCATTCCAGGACGGGAGCGGATCATAAAATATTCCTAAGTCCCTATCATAAATGGAGCTTGCAGGAATCAAAAGTTCACCTTGAGTTGTCGGAGCCACCTTGGCTGGAATAGTCTGGGAAGACTCGCTTGCACCGGTCCCGGCCTTGTCAGCTTTCTCGGATTTCTCTACCAAAGCCGGTTCTCCGTCCAGCCCCTCGAAAGCTTGGCGGAATGCATCATCTGTCCACTCCTGAATCTCGCCTGCTTGCCCAGGAAGCAAGGCCCCGATGCCATCGCCACCGTCACCACCTTCCCGGTCATCTCCACCCTCACCTCTCTCCTCCTCCACATCTTCCTTCCCCGAAGTAAGTGGACAAGTGCTGGGGGAAGGACCATCCGACTTCTTAAGCTTCTTACCTCCGATCACTAGAGATTTTGAGAAAGGTTTCCTCTTGCCACTCTCTACTGTGACACCTCCCTTAGCTTGAGCAGTCGCCCTCTCCTCCGCCGTTTCCCTCTGCTTGACTACTGACTGCTGTGGAAGGATCAAATTATACTCCAGAAGGGTCGCATTTCTGATCAGGTAAGCAGCCGATCTATCTCTCCCGGGGATAGCTTCTATCTCAGCCGCCATCTGAACCAGGCGATCAGTCTCCACAACCGCAAAGCCACATGTCGCTAGCAAAAAATGAAAACGTATGAGAAGAAGCATCGCAACCAGAATGGAAATTATAATTAAAGCATCGACTTACATCCGGAGGTGAAACGCCGAATAGAAACAGAGTCGTCCCTGACGAAGAACCACTCCTTCTTGAACATGTTGTACTTAGAATACAGATCCAAGACCGGCTTGAAGGTTACAGCTGACTCCAAGCTGATGTATGGGGACCCCTTCTTATAGCCCCTCAGATTATATAAGTACCGGATCTCCCGGTTGGAAGGAGCACGCCCATGCTTCCTCTGAAAGATGACGAAGAGGCTCACCAGTATAGTGTAAGAGTTGGGTTGAAGCTGGAATGGGGCCACCTTTAGATATGTAAGAAAACTGAGTACCCAGGCATTAAGAGGCGGGATGGCACCACACATACAGTGGTATCTGCTGTAGGCAAAGTACGCTTCGGGAGGGTCATATGGCATAACTTCTCTCCCTGGCAACAGCATGCGCGCCCTATCAATTCCGAAAGAACGGGAGATGACATCAAGCTGCTCTTCCTTAAGGGAGCTGGGAAAGCAATCGGGCGGGGAGTTCAGAAGCTCCTTAGGGCCGTACCCGTCCACTAGCGATCTCGGGGTAGATCCGTGACGTTCCGGTCCTGGCTGAGCAGGGGGCACTGCGGAAGATTCTCCTTCGCCCTGGGACTTCTTTTTATCTGATCGAGTCTCTGCTTTTCGAGACATTTATCTGCAAACTCAAAGAAGTGCGTCGTTAGAATAAAGGAAGTAAACAAGCGAGTGTGTGCAGTCTGGAATTTCGCTCATAATTCAAGTCATAGAAGTGCATTCGGTAGTTCAAGGTCGAAAGGTCATTCGGTATTTTAACTTCCCTATCTCATTCGGCATATCCAACAAGGGACCCATTCGGCACTCGAATTCATTAGGTAACCCAAGATGAAGTTAAGTACATTCGGCACTAATACAGTTTAGCCGCATTCGGTGGTCCGAGCACACATTTCCATTCGGCAATTTAAGTATAAAAGTGCCAGTCGGTGCTTGAAACGCACGAGATTCGTCCGGTGAACCATGACCACGAGTCCATTCGGTAGTACAAAACAAAGGCATATTCGGCAGAAAAGGATCTCACCCGGTTCGGCAAGGATAAGATTCTGGTTCGGCTAACACGATGAAAATTTGATTCGGCAAAGACGGAAGTGTGGATCGGCTGATATGGAGAAATGAAGGCATGTGGTCCATATTTATGAGCGAACCGGATAGCTCGGCGTTAGAAACCGGACCACGCTAAAACAAAGCACGCCATATTCAGGAATATGCCCTACTTTGGGGGGCAATTGTTGGGTACATTTCCTACACCGAACCAGCACCCACCGGTCCACTCATCTCCTCGATGCCGAACCAGCCTACTCCCTACCACTTCCAAGCATTGCCGGTCCAGACTCCACTGCAAAACAATGCCGGTCCAGACTCCACTACCAAACAATGCCGGTCCAGACTCCACTGCCAAGCAATGCCGGTCCAGACTCCACTGCCAAGCAATGCCGGTCCAGACTCCACTGCCAAGCAATGTCGGTCCAGACTCCACTTCCAAGCATTGCCGGTCCAGACTCCACTGCCAAGCATTGCCGGTCCAGACTCCACTTCCAAGCAATGCCGGTCCAGACTCCACTGCCAAGCATTGCCGAACCAAGGGATGCCGAACCAAGATTTGCCAGGCCAGATTGTATCAGCCCGGGCCCATCCGCAGCTGTATACATCCAAGACCCCTACCCCCAGCCTCACTCTATAAATAGAGGGGCAGGGGTACAGCAATGGGGGACAAGTTTGAGAGCTCAAGCACGGAGAGAACTTTCAAACAACTTTCTTTTACTTGTATCAAAGCTTTGTACTTGTAATCAAAACAAGAGAAGAGAAATAACATATAAAGTGGACGTAGGCACATTCTGGCTGAACCACTATAAATCTGCGTCTCTTTTTACAGTTTAGCCCATGCTTTTCATATATTTGCATAAATCACCCAAATCACTAAGAACAACATAAGATATACTAAATCATACGACTTTGAGGTGTTTGTCCATTTTTTGTGCAAACACCAGTGTTGGTGGTTCTAGAGGGGAATCAGATTTGGTTGTTTATACGGATGCGTGCGGAGCAGGATTGAGAGCTGTGTTGATGTAGAGAGGTAAAGTGATTGCTTGTGCTTCTAGACAGCTTAGACCGCATGAAGTTAGATATCCAACGCATGACTTGGAGTTAGCTGCAGTGATATTTGCTTTAGAGGTGTGAAGGCATTACCTTTTGGGAGAGCAATTTGAGCTATATACGGATCGTAAGTCATTGAAGTATTTGTTCTCTCAGAAGGAGCTGAACATGAGACTGCGGAGATGGTTGGAATTTATTGCTGCTTATGACTTTTGAATTGAGTACGCACCGAGAAATGGAAATAATGTAGCAGTTCACTTAGCAGGAAACATCAGAATGCAGTGTTAGCAATGATTGCTGAGTGGAAAGAATTGGAAGCATTGTCAGCTTATAGGGTGCAGTATAGATCTGAGGCTGGTTCTAGGGCAGAAAGTGCTATGTTGTCTTGTTTAGAAGTTCGATGGGTAATGATTGGGACAATAGCTTCTAAACAGGAGGAGGACTCAGTTTTAGCTGAACGGATCAAAAAGATAAGAGAACGGACAGAGAGCAATGACTTAAAGGATTAAGTCTTGACAAGAATGGGTGGTTGAGGAAGAAAGGAAGGTAATGTGTCCCGAATGTTGGGATCATAAGGAAAGAAGTTTTTGAAGAATGCCATCGTTCGAAGTTCACTATCCATCCAGGGGGAACAAAAATGTATCAAGATATGAACAGGAGTTTCTTCTGGGAAGGTATGAAACAGGGTATTGGTTTATGTGTAAACAAGTGCTTGAATTGCCTGCAGGAAAAGGATGAACACCAAAAGCCAAGTGGATTGCTTCAGCCGTTAGATGTTGCAATGTGGAAATGGGATTCTATCCCTATGGATTTTATAGATGGGTTGCCAAGATCTAGTAGGGGAAATGAAAGTATATGGGTCATAATGGATAGACTAACCAAGAGTGCCAATTTCATTCCAGTAAAGTCAACTAGGATGGCACCTATTTTGATGAAGTTGTTTGTGAAGAATGTGGTTAAACTGCATGGAATTCCTAGTAGTATTGTTAGTGATAGAGATTCTTTGTTTACAAGCAAGTTCTGGAAGAGTCTACAGGAAGTTTTAGGAACCAAGCTCAAGATGAGTACCACTTACCATCCACAGACTGATGGGTAAACAGAAAGGGTTAACAAAGTCTTGGAGGATTTGTTACGAGCTTATGTATTGGATTTTGGAGGATCATGGGAGGACCAACTTCATTTAGTCAAGTTCATGTATAACAACAGTTATCATACTAGTATTGGGATGGCACCGTTTGAAGCTTTGTATGGTAGACCATGAAAATCTCCCATAAGTTGGTTGGAGATCGAGGATAGGTTGGTTCTTGGTCCAGATTTAGTAAGAGAAGTCGTAGAGAAGATTGAGTTGATTCGAGCTAGAATGAAGGAAACTCAGTCTAGGAAGAAAATTTATGCATATAGAAGAAGGAAAGACTTGGAGTTCTCAGTTAGAGATTATGTATTTATTAAGGTTTCATCGAGGAAGTGTGTGATAAGATTTGGAAAATCAGGAAAGTCAGCACCAAGATTCGTTGGACATTGTCGTATTGTAGAGAGAATTGGGAAACTCATATATAGAGTGGAGTTACCATGTAGTTTGGCAGGAGTCCATGATGTTTTCCATGTTTCTCATCTTAGAAAATGTGTTAGAGACCCGGAGACTACTATAGCACCGACAATGTTAGAGGATCTAGTAGTAGAGTCGGACTTAACCATAGTTTTAAAGCCGATTCGGATAGTTGCGATAGATGAGAAGAGGCTAAGGAACAAGACAGTCATACTAGTGAAAGTCCAGTGAAGTGACGATGATAAAGACTGTACTTGGGAGACTGAGAGCAGGATTAAAGACGCTTATCATGATTTGTTTGATGGTATGTTTTACCTTTTTGATTGATTGTGTACCTTATCGTAATTTCAAGGAAGAAATTCTTTAAGAAGGGGAGTCTGTAGCACCCTATATTTTTAGTAACATTATTTAGGATATTTAACTAGCTAAATTAAATAATATAAAGTGATTAGTGGATGGATATTTGATCATAATCAAGGGTAGTCGTGCCATGTTAAATGTAAATCAAAATAAGATAACATGAATAAATGTGTTAGGAAATAAGGGAAGGAAAAATAGGAAATAAGAGGAACTTATACCATAGACCTTTAGAAAAATTAACACACGTTCATTTCATTTTCTCTCATATAAAAGTACTCTATGGTCGGCCACCATTTTCAATCTCAAGGGAATATAAAGCTAGGATTTCAAGAGGAAGAAGTAAATCAATTTATTCAACATCAAATCTCGTATCTTTAATCAAAAAGCTAAGGTGAATGATTATTACATCCCATTTTCTAAAAGTTTTCGGTTTTAAGGATGACCCGAAATGATTTTGCATGATAATGCCATGTTTTGAATGATTAAAAGTTTATATATGCTTGTTGATGATTTATGCATGTTCATATTAGTTTTTATGATATGTTTGATATGAAAACCCTATTAAATAACATACAAATGCCTTGAAAATTTAAATATAGATCAGAAATGATATTTTAGAGATGGGTTTCAATTTTAATAATTTTCTGAATTATTGTGGATTTTATATTAATTTTCTAGTGAAGAAAATGATTTATTGGGTTTTAAATTATTTACGGCAAAAGAAATAATTATTTGGGTCTGAAATTTTTATATGTTAGAAAACATATTAAATTAAATTTTCTGGAATTTTTGTAGAATTTTCCTAAGTGTTTTGATGAATATATAAAAAGATTTAAGGTATGAGACTTAAATGTTTTATACATTTAATTAATGAGAATAGGCATTTTGCAAAAAAAAATTGTTTATTATGAAAATATTGGCAGCACCTTTGAAAATGATATTTAGCAACCAATAAGAATTTGACAAACAATGGCAGGTTAGTTAAAAGTTTCTCTTTTAAGTTAAAAACAAAAATAACACGTTTTTAGCATGTTCCGCCACTTTCGACACAAGGGGTTCCAACCCAGACCTTTCACCACTATACGTTTCGAAACCAATATGCATGGTATCAAGCTACTTGGTATGTAGCGTATGGACAAAGGCGAAAGGGTACTTGGCCGAAACGTTAGGATCCGAAGGGGTTGGAGTATGCTTGTTTTAAAAATCAAAGGAGCGCCAACTTTGCTTTCGAAGGTTTAGGTTTAAACTCAGTTGCTTTCGACTGGCTCAAATATTTTGAAAGGAAAGGTTTTGACTTGGTTGCACTCTTCTGTTTTATGTAATTCTTTCAAAGGGGTTGAAACCCCTAGTTGTCGCCTTTCTACCTTTTAAAGTAAATGGTTTCGAAAGGCATACTTAAATTTTAAAATTAGCCACTTCTCTCATGCTTTCGAAGGGATGGTTTCGACACCATCACTTCTTTACTTAATAATAGGTTTCGAAAGGAAGGTTTCGACTTAGATGTTTTAATTGACCCTTTTTGTTCTAATTGAAGTATAACCCAAAGGTTTCGTAAGAGTTGATTTAAATGGTTTCGAAGGAAATGATTTAAATAGTTTCGAAAGGTGTTTTTTCACATGTTTTAAATTAAACCCAAGTGCTTTCGAAAGGTGTTTAAAATGGTTTCGAATGGGTGGTTCCCAAAAGGGTTTCGAAGGAGTCGAAAGGTACTATTTTCTGATGGTTTCGAAAGGGTTGAAATGGAAAGTTTTTCCAAGGTTTTCTAAAGGCAATGTTTTGAAGTGTTTTAAAATAAGATGTCTAAGGTTTTAATGCTTTCGAAAGGATCAAAGGTTTCGAAAGGGTATGGTTTCAAAAGGGAAGCCTTAGCCTTTCGGTCTAGATAAATAAAGGGTTTTACTTGGTTTCGAAAGAGTTGCTTTCAAAGGTTTAGAAAGGGGTACTTTCAATGGAATCGAAACGAGTACTTTGAAGTGTTTAAATATTTCCATCAACTATGGTTTGAGTAAACTATATATATATATATATATATATAACATGGCAAGGTGATTTTCAATAAAGCATAGATTTTGTCTATTTTCTTTGGGTGAGTTTGATTTAAAGGTTTTTAATCATTTTGATAAGGTTTTGAAGGAAAATTATGGGAAGAGATCCCTAAGAAAAATGACTCAGATATTATAATACCAAATGGGACTGGTATAGGATCATGCCCTATACATTAGCTATTGGCCCCAGCTAATTGTTGTCCAAAATTTCGGTATGTAGGGATTTGTGATAGTTACGACTAAAATTATGATTACACACAGAAGGGAATATATATTTGTATACTTATATTCTATTGTTGAGCCCGCAAAACCATTAGGATCAGGCGACCCTGGGAGAAGATTAAGTTAGGGACATACCGTCCAGTTAATAGATAGTTAAGGACAGACCATCTAGAAGAGGAGTGTCTAACAGATGTAGATTAGTTTTGTTTATATTGTTTGGTAGGCCCGAGTCAGCAAAAGGTTAATAGTTAGCCAAAAAAAAACTAAAGTGTTTGAACAGATAGTTCATTTATTACCTGATATTTACGTATGTTTACATAATGATGCTTTACAGTATTTAATCAGTTTTGGTTGTAGGAAAAGATTTGCAAAATATATGTTTTGAAAAAGGATGTTAGTGAGGGGAAACCCGTTCTGCTAAGTGGTGTGGTCTTACTTAACATTAATAACTGGGATGTATAATATTATTCACACCATGCAATATGTCTGACTCAAAGTTTACGTTTTCCCCTTAAACTCTCGCGTGCTCAAAATTGATTTGAGTAGGTTGAGGGATTAAGGCTTTTCAAGTTTTAGTAGGATGACGAATAAAGCTACCGGAGGCAAGCAGGTGGCTAATGGTTAGCTATTTAGGATTTGCGGTTTTTAATTTGTTGTTATTTCCACTATGTATGTACTAAGTCAATTATGACTATATGACTCTAATCATCCAAGGGGGCATCTTCATATGTCGCTCTCGGCGTATTTTGTAATAAGTATATTTTATCATTGCTTGGGAACGATTTGGGATTATGTAGTATGAATATGGAACAACTGTTTTGAAATGTAATGGAAAATGTACTTTTGAAATCTATGATTTATTTCATATTCAAGTGCTTCTGATATAATAGATACCATTAACATAGCCGAATTTAGTCACCGTAAGCTAATACTATAGGTGACTACAACATTTATTGTGCTTACTTTTAGGTCTCTAGATAGGGGATGTTACACTTCAAAACCCTTCTTTTCAAGATAGTTGTAAAACGCTAAAGGTTGGCTCTATGGATTCAAGGGTAAGGTTCTATATGGTGGGTTTCGACTGTTAGTGGCTTAGGTTTGGTTTTGGAATCTAAGATAAACCAGCTTGGGTTAAGGTTCCGGCTCACTTATAGATGAGTGTTTGATGGATGATGGATGGAAGCAAAGGGTTAGGACTATTTGAAAGACAGAGCATCGACCTATTCGGAAGGCACCTATCGATGATGTCAGTACCTAAAAAATGCAGTAAAAGCTTACGAGTAGCTATATAATCAAAAGATATTGAAATCATCCCTTTATTGATCCAATGAAGTACGAACAGTTCAATTTTCCCCAATTTGATTTGCTAGTCAGGGTTTACAAATTTGCAAAATTAAGAAAGTACAATTCAGGAGCGAATGAATTTGGATCCCCTAAAATAGACCCCTTGGGTCTAATTTATAAATGCGGGTTGGCATCTTTTGAACCAGTGCTTTCGAGATGGTCGAGAAGTGGCTTCTGATGCCTTCTGCCTCCATTGACACTCACGTACCCCTCTGCAATGCTTTCGAATGGGTTTGAATGCCTCTGTCTTAGTCCATGGGGTGGTTGCGCCTTTTCTTCTTTATGTTGCTTTGTTGGCACAAGGAATGGAGGTAGGAGCTTTTGACTTTGGCGATAGGCAGTTCTAGGTGTTCCGAAGGTATTGAAATGTTGATGCTTCCGAAGCTGTTAGTAGCTTCCGAACATATGCTTGTGAACTAATGCGAAACCTTCCTTTGATGTTAAGGGCTTCAACTGGTTTGAAAGGCTTGCTTTTGCTTTCGAAAGGGTAGTTCCATCCAAGGCGTGTTCCTGAGTGGTTTGAGTGAAGGCGAGACATCTGATTTCGAATGGTTTGGCGTGCATATAAAGGGTTGTTATTCCTTGTCTTTGAAAAGTGTTTCTTTAACTTAATCGAAAGGTCTTCATACATGTAGAAGCACCTGCTTTGAAAGGGGATCTCGTGAAGTGGAAGGGTGCTTTTGACCCCTTCGAAAGGTTGTGATACTTCTAGTCTTTGGCTGTGCATCTCTTCGACTCCTTTAGAAGGTTTGTTGGAGCTTTATTTCCCTTGTTCTTCTTTGTTTTCCCCTCAATCAGGTTTGGACAAGATCAAAAGGAAATTCGGTAGTAACATTTGCCCCTTTGTGAAGGGATGCCTTGACTTTCCATGTCAATCAACTCGGAACCCCCAATGTTTCTCACCTTTTCGTATTCCAGTGTGAATCTGGGCTATTCATTTAAATTTAATTAGGCAGTCAGCTATCTCTATTGGCTTTTCTTATAAGCCTTATTCTCGTCTTCCTCTCTCTCATTTATCTGAAACCAAAATTAATTTCAAGCAAAATCAAAATTCTCATACTCTCAAATAAACTTTTCCAACAATCAAAAATTTAGACTAAGGTAAGTTTTTATTGCCTCACTTTTTTTTGAGTTTTCTTCTCTCTTTTTATTTTACAACGAATTTCAATTTCTCAAGCTTTTGTAGTTAAAATTTTGAATTATTGCTTTGATTTGTTTGAAACTTTTAAGTTTTTTATTTTCTTGAATCATCCTTTAATTCAGTTTGACGGTTTGGTTCGATTTACTTTTCTTGTTAATCTTCCTCTTAATCCTATCCGGTTCATATTTTATTATTATTGTTGTTTTTAGAGAATTTGAATTTTTGTCCTCCAAGGTTTTAGAATTTTAAGTGGTTGATTCTTGTCTAAATTCATTAGTTTATTAGTTTTTTAAATTTCTGGGTTGAAATCGGGTTTGGGAAAGAACGAATTTCCTATTTACTTTGCTTAGTAGTCTTGATTTGTACGAACCAAAAATTGGCGCCACAAATTTACTTTTCTACCCCTTCGAAAGGGATTAAGGCGGAAACTACTGTTTTTCTTTCTAAGCCTCTTTCGATGGGGTTGAAAGGTAACGTAGCGCTTCATTTGACTAACCTTGTCAAAAGGTTATATAGTATAGTTAGCATGCAGTCAAACTTTTCGAAAGCAATTTTGTATTTTAACGTATTCAGACACCTTTCGAAGAAGTTAACTATTATATCTTACTAGACAATTACTTAATTCACTCTTTCAAAAGCATAAACTTTGTTTTATAGGTTTTGCAACCTTTAACACATACTTATTTTCAGTTTGTTTAACTAAAGATATCTATATTTTATAAATTTAATTAAAGACTGCGTACTTTATATAAGATGTAAATCAAATTAAACGTTTCGACTTAGTCGAAACCTGTTGTAATGGTTGAAATTCAGTTGTTGGTATGCTTTCGAAATTATACAGTCCTTTCATTTTTGTTGAAACCTTCTGTAACCAATGACTCGAAACTTTCTGTAACTAACTAAGATTTGATCATTGTCTTTTTCCAATATCATCGAAACATTCCAAGCTCTTTTATTTTTATCAGCATGATTTCAACTCAAAACCTTTTGACTTAGTTGGTACATAAGGTTTTGACAGCACTCCTATTCCCTTGAATAAACTAATGGGTTTCGACAGTGTCAAAGAATTCTTTTTACTTGTTTATTGAACATTAAAAACGTATACTTTGTTCAAATTTAATTATGTAAGTTTTAACTATTCCCCTTTTAAGAGCAAAGCTTCCATTGAGCTTTAGATATTGTTGAAAAATTCTAGGTGAACATATTTTTCCGCCTTCCTTTCGAATCTGTCGAAAGCTCAATAGATTTTATGCTTGGGCCTTTGACATTATCGAAGGGAGTTTTTTGAGCATCAACTTCTATTTTACCTTTCCACCCCGTCGAAAGCTCAGCAAATCTTATTTTTCGACATTGTCGAAAAATGTTAGGTGGACATATATTTCCATCCTTCCTTTCGAATTTGTCGAAAGCTCAATATATTTTATGCTTGGGCCTTCGACATTATCGAAGGGAGTTTGTTGAGCATCAACTTCTATTTTCCCTTTTGACCCCGTCAAAAGGTCAACAAATCTTATTTTTCGACATTGTTGAAAATTTTTAAGTAGACATATATTTCTATCCTTCTTTTCGAATCTATCGAAAGCTTAATAGATTTTATGCTTGGGCCTTCGACATTATCGAAGGGAGTTTATTTAGCGTCAACTTCTATTTTCCCTTTTGACCTTGTCGAAAGCTCAGCAATTCATATTTTTCCAACTTTAACATTCTTTCTAGAATATGAAATTTCATGTTTTGCTTGTTGTTCAAATTGTTGTTATAGGTTTTCAATATCCTTGAAAGAATGTTAGTTTCATAACATACTATAATTTCTAACTGAAAGGATTCCACCTGGCAGAGTCATGAGTTCACCAAAGAAGATCGAAGCCATCTCAAACATTCCCTGAAATCCACTTAAGATGAATTCGATGCGATCCGGAATGATTTTGGAATTACTGGGGTAGAGGCCATTACCCCTTCTTAAATTGACACCATCCACAATCCTCGTGAAGGATTCATTACTTACACAGCAATTCATATCAAGCGCGGAAGATTCCTTCCTTTTCAAGACTTCTTATCCCAGTTCTCGGCATATCTAGGGACTGCTCCTATTCAGCTCTCACCCAATGTTTACACATATCTCCTTTCTCTAGGGCTTATAGCATTGGAATCCAGAATTCCTTCGCTCAATCCTGAAGTCTTGAATTATCTGGTTCAGTTGTTCAAGCCTAGCAATCTGAACAACCCGATTTTCAAATCCAACCCTCCTAAAAAGATGATTTCTGAGGGAGTGAATAAGTTCGGAGATTGGGAAACATAGTATTTCTATGTTAAATGTTTCCCAACATTAGCGAGGATTTCACTTCTCCACGTAAGTTAATCTCATATTTTTATCTTCCCATTCACTTATTTCCCTTTGCTGACCTATGCTTTTTATTAGGTGTTCCTGCTAAAGAACTAAAGGCAGAAGACAAGAAAACAATGGAATCGCTGATTGAAGCTTCGGGTAAGATTGGAAATAGATTGATGCCCATAAATTTGCAAAAGCACTCTCTCTTGCCAGCTGGTCAGAGGAACTCGGCCAACCTCCTCTGGTTCAACATACATCTTGAAGAAAATGCTTCCTTTCTTTAGGAGATCCACTAAACTTCTCCTCAATGTCACCAATCTTTCTTTCTCACTTTGGTAAGTTTAAATGCAATACTTATTGTTTATCGTCGCATTGTTTCTCAAATTACTTTTCCAGCTTATAATTTTTTTGAATTTTCTATAGCTGCTCCTCAGGTTGAAAAACTCACTAATGACATGGTTGTTCCCTCTTCGACTGCTCGCGTACCATCTTTTTCCCAGGCTATTGTTAGGTCAAAGATGGCCGTAAAAAGGAAACTGGTCAAAACAACTGTGGTGGAACCACCCCCCAGAGAGCCAAAGTAGTTGAAGTTCCTGACTCTCCACCATTGGTCGTTGTTGATATCGACAGATCTCTAGAAAGTCCGACCATTAAAGCTTCTCATGATCAATATAAGCAAACTCCTACTAAGGTTGATCCACTTTCTCACATCATCATCTCCAGCTCTCCGAGAGTGACTGAGAAGATGCAGAAGGATTTAGGGACTTCGACCCCTTCACAAGTGCTGAACCTTCCTGGACCATCATCTTCTATACCTACGAGTGATTTTGAAAAAATGGTGCATTCTATCTAATTTCTTCATCTTATTCCCCAATTCACCCGCCTTCTTCTATTTCTGATCTGGCTGGTCATTATTGATCTTTCATTGAACAGCAACTCTTGGTATGCTATTCTACACTTAACTTTACTATTACTGTTTTTTTAAGTTTTTGACTTAGGTTGTACTTTTCCTTTCAGATTTCCAAATTCTAGTTCTCCTTGAAAGAAAATGTGTCAACATCTTCTATCAAAACATCGAAGCTTCGAGAGGAAATTTCTGACTTGAACAATTAGGTTTCCTCCTTATCTGTTTAGAAGAACGAGGCTACGACCGAATTGGAGCGATTGAGGGCTTCTCTTGCCCAGTCAGAGTCTACTACTTTGAAGGAGAGGAAAGCTTGCCAACTCCTTGATGATGAAAACTTAGCATTGACAATGACTCTGAAAGGGTACAAAGAGGAAAAGGCATGGATGGCAGCTAAACAATCCTCCTTAAAAGAAAAGCTGAAAAATAATAAGGCTTCCCTAGCATTGGCCAACGACACAATTTCCGATGCAAAGCGGTGAGTGACACAATTTCTTGATTCTTCTCTTGAGGACATTATCATGAATACTTTTGAGGATGCCATTATGCTCGCCTACGCCGGTAACGTCGAGAAATGCCCAGATCTAAGCTTCCCCTTGCCCGACTCTGCTTCTATTGACAGGGTCAGGGATAAAATTAAAAAGATGGAACAGGGGACCGAGGTTGCTGAATGAGAGGAAATTGACGCCTCAAAAATCCTATCTTTCGAAATCTCTTCCTTTGAAGTTGAATATGACTCCAAAGACGAAAGTGACAAAGATGAGGCTATCGAAGAAGAAGGCAGTGATAATGATGATGATAATGACGATGACAACGATGATAACATCAACAGAAATCAAGGATCAGGCGGTGATAGAGGTGGCCAAACTGAAGCTTCTAAAAAAGATGGGGATGACAATATGTGGACTTATGAAGAGGTTAATCCTGATCCATCTCGTTATGAAACGAGCCCGCTTAAATCTCCTGCGCCTTCTGGCCTTCAAGAGGAGCTTGCTTCGATTAATGTGGAAGAGCTGAAAGGGAAAAAGAAGGTCTCCCAGGCACCAATTCCCATATCTCAGGTATGGGATTCTCTTTTTAAACATCTCTCTTCAAGGATAATGATAGTTTAAATCATTTATTTTTAGATAAGAAGGAAATCCGTCCACTGCTATAAAACCAAGCTTGAAAGAAAACAAGCGAAATTAAATAGTTTATATAGGGAGCTAGATAAAAAATTGAAGGATAACAACATTCTCTTCGATAAGTATCATAGACTTAATAGAAGTACGGCAGTGTTAGCATCTTTCAAACATCAAGAAGCTCCCCCACAACTGAGGAGGGTGTGCCATCGATAGACTGTCTTCTAAAAGAGAATCGAGATATGATCATACTTTTCTTGATGCTAATTGAGGAGCGAAATATCTGGTGGATTTTCTCTATAAAGCCTATTATAGAAACCCAACTGTAGATTTCTCATACTTAGGTGATTTTAGTGGGGGTCTACTTAGGCATTTACATAAAAGATACTTGGACGAATTTGGGTCTAACCCGCATCCTGGAGCATGTTGGAACTTGCCACGAGTCGGATCAATTCCTCAAGTCTTTCCCTCTAATAAACTTCAATATTATAAAGACAAGTTTATTCTAGATTCTTTACAAAATCAATTTTGTATGAACCAGACGAATAGTTTTAATTATGTAATAATAATGATTTGTGAATGTTTGTTTTAATTTTTCTTTTGTACTTAGCTGCATTTTGTTATGTGATCACAGAGTGAATGTCCCTTGGGCAATTTTGTCTTTGAAGATTACCTAAGCCAGTTTGTTAAATTAAGAAGAGATTATCTTGAAAAGGAATCAATTTTAAAATCTTCAAAACTGGCCATATATTGTTTCCTCAAGGATTTGTAAAAACTTTATATGGAACATCCCCGTCTTCGCTTTGATTTTCTCGGTGAGGAAAAGGAAAAGCTACTTAAAGAGATCCAGACATATCATACCAAACTAATATGTGGTCATGATAGTCCTCCTGCCGAAGAATGGGATTACAGTAAGTATCCTCCGGTTATTACTCTGGAAGGACTTAATATTTCCTTTGACTCAACAATTATTTTTTCTGCTAATTCATTGAATAAAGTTAGGAATGAAGTTTTCCATCTTTAAATCTAAAACAAAGGTCTAATTGTACTTTGTAGTTTTTATTATTACTTGAGTTGTAATCTTTTATTGCTGTTATAAAGAGATTGATTATTTTAGCATTGACTTCATTCTCCTTTTCTTCGTTTATTTAATTTGAGTTACAACTATCTGCAATGACACTCTCATTGGATTCAGCTTCATGCTTTATCAATATTAAAGGTAGGTTGTTAGCGAATCTTGAAAAGAAAAGGCTTCTTGACGATAGTTTATCTGCTTGTTTTCAAGATAACACGGTAGCATCAAAATGGTATATAAGATTTTTGCTTAAGAAAACAATTATCAAAAATCCCAACGATCAGATTGCTAATTTAGAAGCGGATGTTAAGAGCAAAAATGAAGCGATTTTCTCACTGAAATGTCAAGGCAAGCCAAATCCATCAATCGACTTTGATCATAAAATGTCTCCTTCAACAAATAAGCAATTTAGAGATGAAATTAAAAGACATCCAGGATCAATACGAGTCATTAGAGTTCATCATGGGGAATAATATCTCAAGCATGGATTTACCAATTTCTCCTGCTATCTCATCCGTTACAAAATCTACAAGATCCACTTCCCTTGCTATCCAAAAATTTTCCACTATGAAAAATCCTCCCCCGGGCTTGCATAAAAAAGTAGTGAAAGAGTGGTGCAGGAAAGTTAAATTTGAGATGAAGTATTTTGGCGAACAGCAAAAAACAAGATACTCGAATTGTATAAATGAATATGCAGCTAGGATTCAAAAGCTAGAACGCGACAAGTATCTTCTCTTAAAACACATCGCTGATTTAGAAAGGGAAAATAAAACCCTTAAAGGTACAAATAAAGCCTTTAACAAAGCTTTGAAGACCAACATTGAGACTATTAATGATGAAGATGAAATGATGAAGATGAAATGACAAAGAAAGAGAAGAAATTAAAAGAGGTCCTTCGCATTGCTATCCATCATATCGTGGACCCTTTAATTATCGAGGATCTAAATAAATCTGCTGTAGACTTATGAATGATATGTATATATTGTTCTGGACACTTGTAAATAATGTCATATATTACATATATTATGAAAATTTTGTAAATATCACCTAGATTGTGGTCCTTTCCTGTAATGTTACTTCTGATAAATCTGTTTGATAACTTGTACCATAATTTATGTATTGTTGAATCTTTCGATCATTTTTGCTTCTCTGATTTCCCTGAAAAGTATGCAACAAATAATATTTCTTATTGTTAGCTTGAAATCTATATAAAAGTTAGTCCATATCATTCGTGGGAATTAATAAATCATTATCTCAACATATGACAACAAGTGAAAAGTAATCGTTTTTAATGAAATGTTTTGAATCCCACCTTGGTAATGATTATAGATAGCTTAGAATTCAACTTTAAACATATTGCAGGAATATATCAAGTCTGATGGTAGAAAACCATTCTCTCAACCAAGGATACAAATGTTTCTAAAAAGCCATCCTCTGGAGATAGTTAATAGAAAGTTAATATTGACCGTGTAATAGAAGTCTAGAGATCATTGTCTGAACATTTGTGGTAGAAACTCAGTGACACAGATTCTGGCAATGATAAACGAAAATCAAAAGTTAGGAAGTTTGAACCCAGATTTAGGTGTTAGCGAATAATATCCAGAAATTCATGATAATCTTCTCAATATAAGTTTTTGGCCCAGATTCGGGCATTAATAAGTGGATAACCTGAGATCCATAATAATTTCCTTCGTGACAGAAATCCCAAGCCCAAATTAGGGCATTAATAATTGAACTTCGGTAATAAACTTGAAACCCGGATTCGGGTATGATAAAGATCATAAATTATTGGCAATGACCTAAAACCCATATTCGGGTATTAGAAGATAAAGTCCAAAGATGAGAGACCCGAAACCCAGATTTGGGTATTAATAGGCGAAGTTCTGTTCTTTAGATTCTGTCTTCTTCGACCTATGTAAAACCCTTTGCGGTTTGATTGGCCACTTCTCGAGCTTGGACGTCTTAGTCCTTCATTTAATATGCCGCTTCTCGGGCTTGGACGTCTTAGTCCGTTATTTGATATGCCTTTTCTTGGGCTTGGACATCTTAGTCCATTGTTTGATGAGCCGCTTCTTAGGCGTGGACATCTTAGCCCATTGTTTGATGAGCCACTTCTTTGGCTTGGACGTCTTAGTCCATTGTTTAATGAGTCGCTTCATTGGCTTGAATGTCTTATTCCATTATTGTCTGGTGCTCTTGGTTAGCTCATTCTCAAACTAGAACCAAGGACTTAACCAAACTCCCTCCAGTAGGCGCCCTGACCTAACCAGAGGCACGGCTTAGGGCTCGTCAATGCTTTAACCTAGCTATAGCGTGGCGCGGATAAAGGCTTACACTCCTTCCTCCAGGAGGTGCCTTGCCCTGTCCATAGCATAATGTGGACATGGACTTGTCGATGCTTTAACCTAGCCATAGCATGGCGCGGATAAAGGCTTACACTCCTCCCACCAGAAGGTGCCTTGACCTGACCAGAGGTGCGGGCAAGGGCTTGTCGATACTTTAACCTGACCATAGCATGGCGCGGATAAAGGCTTACACTTCTCCATCCAGGAGGTGCTCTGCCCTGGTCAACTCGGCACAGGCAGAAGCTTTGACCATTAAAGTAAATGTCCAAATAAAAGGAGCATTTCACTCCAAACCATGTAGATTTCTTTTGTAAAGTAACTCTTTATTGATCTTATTTAGTATCTCTTTACATACTAATTGATTTTGCCTGGACAGAAAAAGTTGATTGTCATCCCTTCGATGGCTCTACAATGGTTAGTTTCATGACCATTCATCATATGGTATTGGCAGTAGGACCCTCCTAGATTCCTTTCCTATTTTGGTTTCTTCTTTTGTTATGGTCAATAGTTGAGCTCATCCTTGGTTAACAAGTAGACATTCTCCATAGATGTTGTAAGTTACATTATTTTGGAAGTCTTGACTTGAAACTTGTGTCCCGAGGATGGTTCCTTGATCTTTTATTACTTGGCTATGGAGTTGCACCTATGTCAACAAGCTTTCTCTTCAAAACTCTTTGTGGTTCGGGTGTAGGTAGTATTCCACTTGTTGCTTGACCCCATTTGTGTGCAAAGGCGTTGTAATTAGCCATTATTCCTTCTTTAAAGATGGTACCTTTGGTATAGCGTTTAATCTTTTCCCTTATTTGATCAAACAAGTTATCACTTTCATTTCTCCTTCCTTATAAGGCAAAGATTAGGGTAGGGTCAATATGGAAAGTTTTTAGACTCAATTTGACTGGGTCTTTTTCCTTATGATCCTTAATGCCTTAATCCTTAACAGTCGTTCTTCTTGTAGATTGGAATCTTGAGTTGTTCTTAGGGAGAATCCTATTAGATGTGGCTCTGAGGAACCTTGCTCGGATCTTTCGATTTTTCCGATCGTGATGAAGTGAAGTTTAAAATGGGTAATCTTGGAATAGAATTAGGTTAGAGGAAAATGGTGTTGGATACTTAACAAGATCGGAAGGTCAGGCCCTCCTTCTAGCGTCAAAATGTTAATAAGAAAACTTGCTAACATCCCAAAGTTGAATTTAGGAAATGGTTAGTCCTTTTTAATCTCTCTTGGTTAAGTTGAGGAAGATAGGATGTGGGTATTCTCTTTGATCCAACCTTTCGAATAGGTTTCTTTTATGAAAACTTTTCCTTGTTGACCTTTTGACCTAGTCAAAACACTTAGATTCTCTTCTTTTTGGCCTATCGAACCGACTGGAGTAGTTTGATTATCCCTTTGAAACCCTCCTTTCGAGACAGTTGCGAAACGCTAAAGGATGGCTTTAAGGATTCAAGGGTAAGGTTTGATTAGGTGGGTTTCGACTTTGTCGAAAGCTAGGTTAGTTAATGGCTTAGGTTTGGTTTTGGAATCTAAGATAAACCAGCTTGTGTTAAGGTTCTGGCTAACTTATAGATGAGTATTTGATGAATGATGGATGGAAGCTAAGGGTTAGGATTATTAGAAAGACAAGGAGATCGACCTATTCGTAAGGAACCTTTCGATGAGGTTGGTACTTGAAAAATGCAGTAAATGCTTTTGAGTAGCTATATAATCAAAAAATATTGAAATCATCCCTTTATTGATCTAATGAAGTACAATAGTTCAATTTTCCCCAATTTGATTTGCTAATTAGGGTTTACAAATTTGCGAAATTAAGAAAGTTCAAGTCAGAAGTGAATGAATTCGGATCCTCTAAAACAGACCTCTTGGGTCCTATTTATAGATGCGGGTTGGCACCTTTCGACCAGTGCTTTCGACTTGGTCATGAAGTGGCTTCAGATGCCTTCCAACTGCATCAACACTTGCGTATCTCTTTGTAATGCTTTCGAATGGGTTCGAATGCCTCCGTCATCATCGAAAGGGTGGTTGTGTCTTTTCATCTTTATGTTGCTTTGTTGTCACAAGGAATAAAGGTAGGATTTTTTCAATTTGTCGATAGGAAGTTTCCAGGTGTTTCGAAGGTGCTAAAATGCTGAAGGTTTCGACGTTGGTAGTAGCTTTCAAACTTATGCTTGTGAACTTATGTGGAACCTTCCTTGGATGTTAAGGGTTTCGAACGGTTCGAAAGGCTTGCTTTTACTTTCGAAAAGGTTGTTCCATCCAAGGCGTGTTTCTGAGTTGTTTGTGTGAAGGCGAAACCTTTAGTTCCGAAAGGTTTGTCGTGCATATAAAGGGTTGTTATTCCTTGTCTTCGAAAGATGTTGCTTTAACTGAATCGAATGGTCGTCATACATGCGGAAGCACCTGCTTCAAAAGCGGATCTCTTAAAGCAGAAGGGTGCTTTAGACCCTTTCGACCCCTTCGAAAGGTTGTGATACTTCAAGTCATTGGCTGTGCATCCCTTCGACTCCTTCGAAAGGTTTGTTGGAACTTTTTCTCTCCTGTTCTTCTTTGTCTTCCGCTCAATCAGGTTTTGACAAGATCGAAACGACGTTTGGTAGTAACACCAAGACTTGACAAACCATGTATAGGCTGGCTGAGCCCCTAACTATCTCCATCACAATTAAAGGTCGGTTAACCATATGGAGTCTCAATCCCAATATTTCAATCAAATCTAGATATCAAGGGGTATGAAACCTCAATGTCAAATAAGACACGTATGGAAACGCCTAAGTGGAAAGCATGCCTCAAACGGTAATGCCATTTCCCTTCTCTTTTGTTGATGGAGCACTCGACAAAATCGAAACAATAATTAATGCATATGCTTCCCCTGTTTATCCCTACTCAACTGGTTCAGGAAAACCCTTCTACATTAGGTACTTGCTTTTACATCATAAAGTCTTCTCGATCTTATTTTCGAAGCCCTTGTAAATATTACCAATCTATCGCTTCCTAAAATTATCGTTCAACTAATTGATAAATTTTCCATTCTTTATTTGTAGGGTATTAATGGAAAATACACCATACTTTGATAGCACATCGAATTCAGTCGCATACTCCAAAACAGATATATCGCCTTATTTCGAATCGATGAACTCCCTAACCAACATCAACTTCAGAAAAGTCATGATAAATCTTCTTCGATGCGAGCTATGAACAAATCCCAAGTAAAGCGATCCTCGAGAATCGAATCTACAGAGGAAATTCACTAGTTCATTGTTCATCCCTAGAGTTATCTAGAGGTCAACTTCTACCTCATTGCATCATCTAAATCCAAGTCATCGAAGATCCTCTCACAAGTAACCATCCATTCTTGCCTTTACATAGCTGACTTTGTTTCAAGGAATGATCTACCTTCTAGACTCCCATAGTCTCTATACAGCTCGACAAAATTGACTCTAACCATTTGCACTTAAGCACCATAACCATCGAGAACAAATTGGGCATTCTAGAAATTATTTGCACCATCTTTGCGAACATATTCTATCAACCAGGGTTAGTGAATCCGATCCTACCAAATCCTCAACTCTGAAGATGAAATCAATAGCAATATTTCACATATGCCAGATCATTCTTACTCTATAATAAGGATGATCAGTCTCTTATAAAGAAAACTGCATCAATAGTGCTCCCGTATGCAACACAGCTTATATACTATATATACTAATATATAGTTTTGAAAACAAAAATATATAATAAATATGAACTCTCTCATATATATACAAACTATACATCCAATTTAAGGCAATAACATCGATCTTATCTCTACTAGATCGCGGTATCCACTTAGGTTAATCATGTAACCTACGCTCTGATACCAAAGGTAACGATCGCCCTACACCTGTGAAGCAGAACGGTTTTCAAAGGAAAAAAGAAGTAAAGAAAATGAAATAGAAGAGAAGAGAAAGGAAAGAAATAAAATGAAACATCAACTAATCACATAACCTATCGTATACCTAACAGCGCATCAGATAAAATATAATAGCCAACATAGATATAAAGCAATCGAGACAGCAATAACAATGTGAACTAATCATCAGGGTATAAGATCCATAGAGTTATACAATACAGTAAAATAGTTTATACAACTAACACATAAACTCAGTTGATAAACTATATCTTGTATTAAGTCAAAAATATCAAGGCTCTATAGTATCCCACATCTAAATATACAATAACAAATAAAATATAAGTATGAGTAAACGTCACATCCTGCTAGTCCACCTGTAGAACTTCATATGTCATCCAGACCTGCTCTCTAATATACTCATTTAAGAGTACCCGAGATAATAAAAAGAAAAGCATAAAACCTCGGGTTAGACAACGGTCTAATGTAAGCAATAAACAATTTCAAAATACTATAAAAGTCGATATAGTATATGGAATAGAGGGTGTATGAATCATACTTGACCTGTCCCTACAACAAAAGAGTCAGCAAATAACATTGATAATATGCTACTTTATAACATCATAAAAGGGTACTTCATACTCAATAAACTATCAGGGTGCTTAGGTATCTCCATCCACAATACCTACTCCATACTAAGTAAATTGTCTGGGGTGTCAAGGAATCACTATGTAGAATACCTACCTCATGTGACATCCCTAAGGTGACAGGTGGCTAGTGAAGCAACCATAAAAAACATAGCATCCAGCAAGTAATACTAATTGTCACCCACTGTACTGTAGATATATGATAACTCATGTGACCTCCAAGCTAGGGACTAGTGGTAATCTCGGTTCTCCGTCGTACTCTCGTATCTCGCAGCCCAAAGCTGAATACGTGTCATCCAGCCCAAAGTTGAACACTAGACCTAAAGGGTTCGGGATATACGGATCCTCACTACTAATCCTTTGGCGTCCTCACTATACAATACTCCTACTTAAAGAACAATAAAAAACCCTCCGAGTCATCAACGATCCTTTAGCACATGCATATCCATCTGAGCCTTACTAGCTCAATACAATTTCTACTATCTGGAACCCAACATGTTCCTCCACTATACGACACCCAAAATGAGCCTCTTGGGTACCTGCAACCCCACGAGCCACAAACCAAAGATACGAAGTATCTACTCTTCGGTACTTGCTACCCGTATGAGCCACAAACCGAGGATAAGACATTCCATCAAGTTGTACATCGCCATCCCCCATGATACGAACAAGCTAACCACACCAACGCGATCTATAGAGTCCTGAAACTATCTACCTCGGAATCTATTCCCAACATGAGCCAATATCTGAAGTACCAACTTTCATATCGAAGCATCACATTATCGCCTCGCCATCTCAATCGCTCACCGTAGAGCAACAACATCAAGACTCTAAGTAGGTCCCACGAACAAACCATCAAATCATGCACCATAAAAACTCCTCAACAATAAAGCCAAAGATCGGTCAAATCGCCAATCAATAATGGTGATGGTCATTGACGACTCTATAGTGGTCAATAATAACCAATTTGGTATTGTACTTAACCAAAACGGGTAAGTACAAACCAAATCGAAACGTCCAACGTCCATCCTGACGTCTAAGCCCCATCTTCCACCTTCAGATCAGTCGTCACGTATCTTAACACGTTACTAAAAAACATTTCATTAAAGACTGAGGGTTAGTAACTGAAACTTTTCGATCTTGAATTAGAAACTGATCGCAAACTGAAAATATTAGTTTTTAACTTCTGAAATTAAAGAATGAAATTCAATTTTTGGACAGTCTTTAATGTTTGAAACTGCTTAGGCCTTTACTTTTAGTTTTTTATTCAGTCTCTAATTTGCATTCTATATAAGCAAATAAGCAACGTCAAAGATTCTCTTTCGTTTTTAAATCGAACGGTTACATTTGGTGATCCGTGTGAACGATGGATTAAAAATCAAAACTCTTTTTAAATAAATTCCAAAATTTGGAAAATAATTATATTTCACCCACGACTTCTCAATCATGGGCAACATCCACTTCCCATAACTCATTCACTCACCCTTCTTTCACAATAAAAAAAAGCTGCTACAGGTTTTCTCCTCCTCCACTAAGTAATTGTTTCACAACTCATGGTAAAGCGCATTCATCAAAGCATAAATAAAACATCAAAGAATCTCAAAAGTTGCATCACTGTTGAGGTGTACAAGAAGAATAAAACTTGTGTAGGTACTGGAAGATACGAGCAGACATTGAATGAACTTCCACGTTCAGAAGAGTTCGGATGAATTCTGGTAGAAAAATAGATGCATAGTTGTATACGATTTTGCAAGCATTGTTTTGTAACTAGCTGAGATTTTGTAACTAGCCGGGTGGAGCAAAGTTACTTGTTCTTAAGCTCAATCTTGTTAGGTTATATAAGAAGCATAAAAATTTAGGTGGAGGATAATGGAGTGGCACAAGTAGGAGGAGAAATAAAACCAAGCAAAAGAATAGGTGATGGTGGCATAAAAGTGAGAGGAATGGTGTAAAGTTCTGCAGCTAGTAGAGCATGGAGTGTAAGAATGGCAGAGATGAACGTGAGCAACAGGAGAAACAACCTGAAGTTGTAGGGATAAGGGTTCTAAAATGAAAGCACGAAACTTTTGCAACTTTTATGTTTTACTGAGTAGAGATTGATTTCAGTGGTTCAAAAATCAGCAGTTGGATTTCTTAGGAAAAAATGTACATCCAAATCATTAGTACAAAAAATATTTTGTATGTGAGCATGATGTGTATGCTATTTTTACCAATAAATCTGATAAACTGTGATAATACCTTTTGTCATTTAATTTCTACCGTTGTAAATTTAGTTACTCATGTTGTGTATACAAAACCTCAATCAATATATGATAGTTATTAGCTTGTAGTTTGAACTTTGCATCTCATTTGCTAGGGATAACGAATATAGCCAATATTTATTTCTAATTTCTTTTTAAACGATTCAAAAGAGTTAAATTAATATTTAAATATTGTATTATTTGTTACCAACTAAAGACTATAATTTGTCTTAAATATCCTGTCTTTAAAAACTTTAAGACTGAATTTTCAGTCATTATATATCTTAAGACTAACATGTGAGTCTCAACTTATGTTTAGGACTAGAGAATCAAAGATTGAAATCTCGGCCTTTAACCCATATTTAAAATTTATTTAAAGACCGAATTGTTTTGTTAAAAATTGAACTTTTCATTCTTTAATTCTATGTTTTTTAGCAATGATACTACTCTACAACTTATCTCATTTTTTAGTTTTTCGCATGTATGAAAATCCAATGTACTAAATATTCCACTAACACCCGATCACCGCTAATCGGAGTTTTCAACCAAAAATAACCAAACAAGCAACCATGCAATCAACATCCATACATCTCCAAAATAACATACATATTAATGTATAATACATCCATATCAACCATTGGGAAAATTGTATCAAAAATAGCCAAAATCTAATAATTTTCTAATAATAGCTTGTTGATGGAAAATATGTGATTTTCGATATAAATCAATTTAAAAAATTTTATTTTCTTTTATAAAAATCTGGTAGGTATAAGTATAGAAAAATCACGTTTCAAAACCAAAAATCATTCTAGAACATCGATCTAATACTATACAACCATTATAATATAATGAGAGACAACATTATTCGCCCCAATAAAAGCTATCCAAACCATTGCCAAAATGTTGATCTCTCCATTAAGAGAAAAACACAAGCAACCGTATCCAAGACGGACATCGTATGCAAAAGATATGACAAATATAAGAATGGAGATTAGTAAGATAATTAATTCACTAATTACATATACGAATTACCTAATTACCTCTCTAATACTTCATCCTTAATTCTTGTACTTGTAAAAACATACCAAGCCATGCAAACCTATTCCCTGCTGTCCTTTATTTCTCGGCCAATACACAATGAAATCACGAATCGCTTTTGCCAAAACGTTCCACTATGCAATCACTCCGCCGCAGACTCTAAAAAGTCAAACTTGGCACCATAAATAAAGTCGCAACCTGATCAAAGCGGGGAAGTATGCGTCACTGTCATGCTTAAATGCATTTTGATATTCTCCACCGAATCCTATGAGGATTTGCATGTAAATGCTTTCACGAATAGAAATCCAACGACGATATGTGTTTCATGGATGAGGCCGACGTCGCCAATCATCGTCGATCGTAGCTTCGGCCAATTTAGACCTTAGATCGGTCATGGATGAGGTCGATGTCGCCGATCACCGTTGATCAAAATTCTGCCATGGTTATCGTGTAGCTTTCGTCGATACGAACTCATCGGATTTGGTTTCATGATTTTTAGTGGAGCGGATCTCACGATTTTATTTTTTGAATGGATTGAGAGGAAGAGGCCATGATTTTATTGTCAAGAATGGAACAGTAAATGATAAATTAGGTCTGTACGATCACACGACGCGTTTGATATTCATGAAACTCGTTTGCATACATCATCTTATTTTTTCGAATCTAACGGTATAAATTTTGTCGATATTTGAGGCTGCGTCTCGGGATGCTAATTTCGCGCATTATCGTTTCGACCGTCGAATCATTCAATCTTCAAATATAGTGATCTTTATCATCATTTTAATTGACAACTTTAATACGAACTCAAAGGAAGTGGTCAACGGTCCTGATTCGGCCGTATGTGAAAAATCATATTTTTAGGTCTTTATTTAATTAACGGTTAAATATTTAAATTAATTATTTAAATATCGATCATTAAAAATATGGATTGTTACAGGTAACTTCCTATTTTACAAGTTATTTACATTCACACACGAGATGTTTATCTTTTTATGATGTTTATGCATATGCGGTATAATATGACGAATTTACATATACCATATGTATATGTTGTCCAATATTATTCACATGCGTTTAAAGAAATAGAAAATTATATTTATCTTGATAGTACATACATATTTCTGGTTATATTCATATATTTTAATATAATATTTTTGTAAATTTAAAAAAAATTATAACATTTAAAATAAAAGTTTTGTAATTATATGTATGTATGTATATATGAGGGGCAATAACAACCACTAAAATATTATAACATTTAATATATATACTCTGCTAATGCTTAGTTACAGTCAGTCAATCATCGTAATTGCGCACTCACTAAAATATAAAAGTTCTGAGTAAAGATCAATATGTATTAGTAACAGAAAATTACGTTTGTAAGATCCGATAAATGAAAATTTTAATTCTACTCAAAACTGTCACACAATTGCTAACAATTTTCAGCTAAACTATATTTTTATTCTTACAATGAAACAGTAATCGGTAAACCACAGAACTCCAAAATCTCAGTGATTCTATTAGTAACTACGAATGCATTATGCACACTACTAATACCGAAGTGTGTATATTGCTGCTAATTAGAATTATATCTTTATATTTTTTGCAATCGAACGACCATGTGTCATATCATATTTGTTTGTATTTTCTGCACACATATGAATGTAAGTTATGTAATAATTATTAATACATCTATTTTAGTAAAAGTTGTTGAAACATAATTCCTTTTATTGTCTTTTTCCTAAAAGTATTTTTGGGCACTAATTTAGGAATGATATGGAATAGGTGAAGTTTTGTGTGTTTCATTTCCCATACCAAAGAAGAAAATAGTGACATCTAAGTTTGTTGGTAGCAAAAGAATGTTAATTTTTTTATAAATAAACAGCAAAAAGGAAGCATGCAATTGAACTTTATTTCTCGAAACATGGTAGTAATTAAACAGTTTGTAAGTCACACAAACCATCACTTCATAGTAAATAAACAGAGGTCCAGAACCAACGTTATTTTACAGTTTACTGCGTTAAATAGAAGACATGTAAGTGATCGAATTATACATTTTAATTTGGCAAATATTATTATGATAGTAACACTGCTCTTAAATAGATACATTGCAACTTGCTCCGAAGTCCCAACCCGACCCATCAAACCCCAAACACCAAAACATAATGAGCTTAGTTCTCCTTGAATATCCTCTACAGGAAACGCAAACACCAATAATTAGGACTTCTACAAAGTTTCCGGTCAGTGGCCTAAAAGTTTCTACAGAGGCCCAACCGTCACTAGCATTGTACCATTTAGTCAGTATATCCGGTTTCAGGTTCGCTACCTGTATTCAAAAATAAAGCAGATACATACATAAAATATGTCAAGATTTTGAATTACAGTCGTAGATGGAAAAATAATGGTTTGGTTTACCATTTAACATCATTTTTTACAAAAACTAAACTTCATTATTCAACAAAAACTAAAAAGTTGCACACGCATGCATAAAGACAAACAGATTATACATGCATACAAACAAACTTTAATATATATGTTAAATGATGACCATGGCTTTGATTTTTATTGCAATATGTCGGTAACCAAAATATGGAACAAACTTTAATAAAAATGAAATAATATTAGTTTAGTTTCTTTGTTTAAATGCATTTATCTTTAACCAATTGATGAAAGATAACTCCATCTATCGTTTTGTTAATATAATTGAAAGACGTTTTATTTTTTTGTTTAAATGAAATGATAAATACTTCCGCAACTTAGGCTTAACCCGTCGGTCAGCTTATAACAAATCCTGCACAACCTCCTCTTCTACTCCATGCTCCGTCGCAACTATTGTCCGCAGCGTACACTATTCCAGTAAACTTTTAGGTAGTGTTTGGTTCATTGATTTTAGTTTTGGCTTTTCGTCTATACAAAAATGCACTTGAATCATGTATATTGCCGAAAATAATTAATTTAGAAAACGAAGTTAATATACAAAATAGAAAACTATTTTTTTTTCATTTTTCGGTGTTTTGAGAAATAACACAAGTACGTTAAACAATCCATTCATCCGTCATCCCTCTATCTCCTACGTCCTCCAATCCATCTTTCTTTCATTCCCTCCATCGTCTCTCCATTCTTCACATATTTGACATATATATTGAAAATCGAAAATACAAAATTTGTTTTTAAACCAAACACTACCTTAGCTTCTCTGTAGAAACTTTTAGGTTACGGGACGGCAAGTCTGTAGAATTTGTAATTATTGGTGTTTAGGTTTCTAGCAGAGGGTATTCGAGCAGAACTGAGCTCATTATGTTTTGATGTCTGGGGCTTGACTGGTAGGGTTGGGATTCTATAGCAAGATGAAGCGTATTTGTTTAAGAGGATTGCTACTATCAGAATAAGCTTTGCCATTACTTCCAGTGCCATGTTGATATATATTTTGAGAATTAGTCCTACTTTTATAGGCTTATTATGGCAAATAACTTTGATCAGGGTCAAACTGCGTGTTTCTATATACATCAAACCTAAACCACTATGTATATTTATTTAGTACAGTTTGGCACAGGTCCCTAATAAGTTTCAAAATACAAAAAACCACAGTAAAAAAAGTTTGTAAATTAGGCCCCTAGAATTAAGTTATCGAATAATGGCATACATTTATGCAATTCTTCAGTGAATAATTGCAAACATTTATGTAATTATATCAAAAAATTGCATACATTTCCACAATTATTCAATGAAAAATTTGCGAAATTTTTCGTAATTTTTTTAAAAATTGTTCGCATCATAAGGGATGGTAATGTACAACATGATGGAAAGTCATGTATCTTAGGTTTGTGGCCCGTGGGGGTAGCAAGTACTGAAGAGTAGATACTTCGTATCTGTTTGTACAAAAAATGGGCAAACACCTCCAAGTCGTATGTATTAGTTGATTTTATGTTGGTTTTAGTGATCTGGGTGATTTATGCAAATATGTAAAAAACAGGGACTAAACTGTAAAAAGACACACAGATTTATAGTGGTTCGGCCAGAACGTGCCTACGTCCACTTTATATGTTATATCTCCTTTAGATCTCAGATTACAAGTACAAAGCTTTGGTACAAGTATCGAAAAGTGTTCGAAAGTTCTTTCCGTGCTTGAGCTCTCAAACTTGTCTGCCATTGTTGTACCTCTGCCCCTCTATTTATAGAGTGAGGTTGGGGGCAGGGGTCTTGGATGTATATAGCTGCTGGAGGGCCTGGGCTGAGGCAATCTGGCCTGGCGCATCTTGGTTCGGTAGCCTTGGTTCGGTGAAGGGAGAGGAATGGTCCGGTGAAGCTTGGTTCGGTAGGTGTCGGTCCGGTAGGGGCCATGGTTCGGTATTGATGCGGAGACGTTTGGTTTGGTAGGTGCCGGTCCGGTGATGGGAGAAGATGGTTGGTTCGGTAGGTGCCGGTCCGGTGATGGGAGAAGATGGTTGGAGATGTTTGGTTCGGTAGGTGCCGGTCCGGTAGGGGCTATGGTTCGGTGGAGGTATGGAAGTGGAGTCTGGTATTGCTTCCTTCTTCTTGGTTCGGTCGTGGTGGAAATGCACATAACACTTGCCCCCCAAAGTAGGGCATATGCTCAGCATATGTCGTGCTTTGTTTTAATTTGGATGATCATATTCGGCCAGAGAACCGAACCGGCTGGTCCGGCTGCCCAACCTTCCTCTATAAGTAGGAGACGCAGTCCCTTGTTTTTTCTTACTGAACGAGACAACCGAACCAACTTTTGAACTGCCGAATCAACACGTGCCGAGCCACTCTCAGCTACCGGACCAGGTTAGTTTACTTCTGCCGAATGACTCCTTAATGTTATTCATTTTACCGAACGAGTTTGATTTATTTGGGGCCGAATGATATCTACGTGTTGAATTACCGAATGAAACATGGGCTAGGACTGCCGAATGATCTTTTGTGTTTGCCGAATGAGTGTTTGCCGAATGAGTGTTTGCCGAATGAACTGTTGTATCGTACTTTGCCAAATGAACTCACGGTTTTGAGTGCCGAATGAAGTTATACACTTGAATTATGAGCGAAATTTCAGACTGCACACACTCGCTTGTTTTCATTTCCATACTTCTTGTTCTAATAGTGTGCTCCTCGTGTTGCAGATAATGTCTCGAAGAGTTGAAACCAGATCAGATAAGAAGAAGTCTGAGGGCGAAGGAGGTTCTTTTTCCGTGCCCCCAGCTCAGCCAGGACCGGAGTGTCACGGGCCTGCCCCAAGGTCGTTAGTGGACGGGTATGGTCCGCAGGAGCTTCTGAATTCTCCCCCGGACTGCTATCCCAGCTCTCTCAAAGAAGACCATCTTGATGCCATCTCCCGTTCCTTTGGAATTGATAGGGCACGCATGATGCTGTTAGGGCCAGGGGCTATGCCATTCAACCCTCCCGAGGGGTGCTTCGCCTATAGCCGATACCATTGTATGTGCGGCGCCATCCCGCCTCTGAATGCTTGGGTAGTGAGCTTCCTCGCCTATTTGAAGATTACACCGTTCCAGATCCAGCCCAATTCTTACGCTATTCTGGTGAGCCTCTTTCTCATCTTCCATAGGAGGTATGGGCACGCTCCTTCTAACCGGGAGATCCGGTATCTCTACAACCTGAGGGGTTACAAGAAAGGATCCCCGTACATCAGTCTGGAGTCGGCTGTGACTTTCAAGCCGGTCTTGGACCTGTACTCCAAGTACAGTATGTTCAAGAAGGAGTGGTTCTTTGTTCGGGACGACTCTGTTTCTATTCGACGTTTTACTGCTGTGTAAGTTGAGTTTTCACTTATAATTTCCATTCCGGTTGTAACACTCCTTCTTATGTGTTTTTATCCTTGCTAGCGACAGGTGGCTTTGCGGTCGTGGAGACCGATCGTCTTGTTCAGATGGCGACTGAAAAAGAAGCCATTCCTGGGAAAGATAGGTCAGCTGCTTATCTGATTAGGAACACTAGGCTTTTGGAGTACCACTTAATTCTTCCGCACCAATCTTTCGTCAAACAAAGGGATACCGTAGAGGAGAAGGCAGCTGTCCAAGCCAAAGGTGGAGCCACAGCGGGGAGTAGCAAGAGAAAGCCCTTCACGAAACCCCTAGCTGTTGGAGGGAAGAAGCTCAAGGCGTCGGACGGCCCTTCCCCTAGTACCTGTCCTGCTACCCTAGAAGAGGAAGACGTGGAGGAGGAGAGAGGCAAAGGAGGAGACGTAGAGAGAGAGGCGGAGGTTGGAGATGACAGGGAAGGTGGCGCTGGAGGCGACGGTACCGGGGCCTTGCCCCCTGGGCAAGTGGCCGAGCTTCAGGAGTGGACGGACGATGCATTCCGTCAAGCTTTTGAAGGGCCGGAGGAAGAACCGGCTCAGATGGGGAAAACCGGGGAGGCTGGCAAGGTTGGGACCGGTGCAGGAGCGTCTTCCCAGACTCAAGGTGAACTTCTGACTCTGATTTATGACAGGGACTTAGGAATATTTTATGGGTCGCTTCCGTCCTGGAATGAGATTCAGGACTTATTGCAGTTTCCTACTCCTCCATAGGGTTTGTATAACAGACGTGCCGTCTCACTCTTTCTTTTTTTACTTAACATATTTCTTGCATTATGGATCATTGTATGTTCGTAACACTTGTTCTTCATTCCAGGGGCAGGCAAGGTGGCCAGGACTTCAGATGTTCGACATCACCTTGAACAATATAAGTTACTTAGAGCTTCTGCCAAGCCCAAGCCTCCCACTGGTCGTCCTGGGGACGTAGTTAGTTACCGTCCTCTCCTCGGAGTTCTCAAGGAGGGTATTCAGCAGAGGAAGAGGAGGCATTCCTTGTTCGATTCTCCACCTGGTCCACAACCCCCAGCCCAGTCTCCGCGAGATACTACTGAGGAGGACACAGAGTTTGTCCCCCCTCCGTCTCCTTCCAGGAATCCCACTGTTATCCACATAAGACGCCCCGACGTGCCTCGCAATCCCTTCGCTGGCCACCCGGATTTGGACCCAAGCTCTCAGGACGTTTTATTTGACGAGGCCACGGGCGAGCATCTTCTCCCCCGCAATCCCATGGTCCGGGTTCTCGATGAGGCTAAGTCCCTAAATTTGGATCTGCTTACTACTCGGATAGCTGCTATGGGGGACAAAGCCAAGGCCAACATTGATCGGGTAGCGGAAGAGGTCAAGAAGTTGATGGAACATCACACCCGATTGGCCAAGGCCGGGGAGGAGATAGGGAGTGCCAATATAAGGCTACGGCTGGTGGTCGCTGATCAGGCCAAGCGACTTGCCGACCAGGCTATTCAGATTTCGCAGCATGAAGCCGACTCCCATCGACTGAAGAAGACCATGGAGGAGGCTAGCAAAGCCGAGTTGCGGAAAATGGAGACCGCTTGCAAGGAATGTATTGACACGGCAATTACCACGATTGATGAGGTTCGGAGAGCGGATCTCGGGCGGGTAGGGGAGTTGACTGGGAGACTTGAGGCCGCAGAGCTTGCTCAGGCCAAGCTAAAGGAGGAGATGGAGGAGATGAGGAGGTCCCTTCAGGCTGAATGCTCGAGATATCAAACGGAAAGGAACGTTGCCATTGCTAAGTTGCTGTCCTCTGAGGCCCGGGTGAGGGAGTTTGTAGAGGATGAGGGGAAGATGAATGATATGCTGCAGGACATGTACTTCCGCACTTGGAAGGAAGGCAGCTTATCCTGGATGGATGACTATCCCCGGGTTATGGCCAGGATATATCTTCGGGTTTTAGAGGAGGCCAGGGTCGATGTGGGCAAGAAAGGTGGAGCGACCTTTAGTACGGATGTGGTCACTGCTCAGTTTTCGAAGGAGGAGTAGGCGGCTGTGAAGGAGGGGATGCGGCTGCTTGCTGCGGAGGAAGCGGGTGTGTAGTTGGAGGACGAGGATCAAGCGGCGGATGCTGGTGGGTCTCCCTTCTCCTTCTCTTTTCTTTTCGAGTTTCCATAACTTGATCGTTCACTGTTTGTCTAATGGATTTCTCTTCTGAATTGGACAGGTGGGACTTCCGATCAACCTGCTGGGAGTTCCGATCCTGCGGCTAAGTAGGCTCGGAGAGCTAATAGGATGAGAGCGGAGCGTGGACGCAGCTGGTTCCTCGCCCGGATTCGATCACCTCTTGGTTTCTTTTCATTGCTGTTTATGTTAGTCCGAAGCATTGATGTAACTGCAAGTTGTAAATATGTCGTATATCGAACAACTCTTTGTGTGATTTCGTAACATAAGTTGACTTCTTTATGTTGGAATGTTTATTACTACTTTATTGTGCTATGTAAGAGATGTAGCTATGCATGTTACTAGTGACTTGATTGTGTTTGATGTCAAGTTCTTTGCTTAAAGTATAATTTTTTCATTTCACAATGCAAGTGTGATGTGTGAATATGAATCGCAGCTATGCATTAATGTATAAAAGTAGAAGGTACCGCCCTTCATGTTTTGGCAATGGACGGCAACTTTACGCGTCCTGTAAGACTAAGCACGGGATGTTGTTGAGTGTCCGGCCATCTGATCTCATTTGTGAATGTCTTTTATCCTGTGTCCTGTACCTTAGGAATTGTTATAGAGGATAGGAGAAGAGTTCTCTAAATAAAATTGAAATATGAGAAAAGTAAAACTTCCAGTCACGGAAGGCCGTTGATATGCTTAAGTTCGTGGCAAACGGGTTTTGTAGTCACTTTCCCTAGCTGTGGGTCTTGGAGACATTTGTCACCCATCTTACGCCTCCGCGGGGAGTTTTCTTTTTTACCACAGCCGCACTTAAGACACATCGGAGCCGATCGCACACAGTAATTACCCGAACCATTATGGCCCGTAATTGTGGGTATTATTCGATTTACTGTGGCCGGCTAGCGTGGGGGCCGATCGTCAACTGTGAACTACCCCTCGCTGGCCACACCTTATGTTGGAGTTTATTGTCGGTTCACAGTTGCCGGCGAGCCGAATCGCTGTAATGAGCTGCCATGGCATAATCGGCCTTCTCGGTGGCTTATACTCGGCTCATTACAGTCGGCTTTAAGGGCCGGCACAAACAATGAGTTAACTCGCGGTAGAGGGATACCGGAGCAATGTGTCTCATTAGTGCAGGGCATAGGAGCGTAGCATACCTGTCAGGTCTTGTACGGGAGAAGCTGCACGGGATTTTGTTCAACAGATGAGGATAAAGCTAACCGGCAGCCAAGATATAAAGGAACAAGCTAACAAAGAGACAAGATTTTTAAAGTGGTTCCGCACGAAAATGCCTACGTCCACCGGTTTTCTTTATTAATTCACTTCATATGGGCGGTACAAGTTAAGCAAAGTATCGACGGAGGTGTCGGATGTTCCATGCCCTCTGGAACACCTCTCCGTCCACTGTTGACAAAATATAGGCTCCGTTGTGGAGATCTTTGTGAATGACATAGGGCCCGTCCCAGATGGGATCTAGTGCTTCGGGGCGCGGGAAGATTCGCTTGAGGACAAGATCCCCTTCTTGTAAGCTACGATGCTTGACTTTGGAGTTGTACTGTGCTGCTACTTTTTGCTTGTGAGCTGCTGCTTTGAGTGCTGCATCGTTTCTTCTCTCCTCAATTAGATCCAAAGACATGAGGAGGAGTTCTTCGTTTTCTTCAGGGCTATAGTGGATCCTACGGTGGGATGGTACCACAGTTTCGACTGGGAGCATAGCCTCCGATCCGTATGCCAAAGAGAAAGGAGTGTGCCCCGTCGATGTCCTGAAAGACGTGCGATAGGCCCATAGTGCCGTACGGAGTTCGTCCACCCAAGCGCCCCTTGATTTTTTGAGTTTCTTCTTGATTAGGGTTTTGAGGATTTTGTTGACAGCTTCGACTTGTCTGTTTGCCTGAGGATAAGCTACAGATGAAAAGCTTTTGTGAATTCCGTGCTCTTGGCACCAGTTGGCAAACTCTTCGCTGTCAAATTGAAGTCCATTGTCCGATACGATCCTGAGCGGGACCCTATACCTGCATAGAACATTTTTGATCAAGAATTTAATAACTTTTGCTGAGGATACTTTATTTAGAGGTTCTGCTTCCACCCATTTGGTGAAATAATCGACTGCTACTATGGCATAGTTGGCTCCGCCTCGGCCCATCGGTAGTTCACCAATTAAGTCGATCCCCCATACTGCAAAGGGCCAAGGGCTGGTCATCTGTGTAATCTCATTCGTTGGTAGTCGGGGAATCTTAGCAAATTTCTGACACTTGTCACATCTTTTGACGAAGTCTAAAGCGTCTTTGTTCAAAGTGGGCCAGAAATACCCATATCGGAGTATTTTCTTTCCTAGAGTTTGTCCACCAGTGTGATCTCCGCAGCTTCCTTGATGGATGTGGGACAGGATTTCCTTGGCTTCCCTTCCCGCGATGCATCTTAATAGGGGGTTAGAGAAACCACGTCGATAGAGAATGCCTTCTTGTATTATGTAGCGGGAAGCTTTCCTCAAGATTTTCCTGACTTCGCTTCGCTTGTCGGGCAATGTGCCACCTTGTAAGTATGTTCGGATGGGTGTTATCCAAGTTTCTTCTTCGATTGCAACTATCAGGTTTACTTGTTCAAAACTCGGGGTTAGCTGTCTCGAGACGGTCACTGTTCTAGGGGTGGCGCCGTCTTTCATGCTAGCTTGCTTTGCCAATTCGTCAGCCTCTTGGTTCTCTTCTCGGGGGATGTGCTTGATCAGATAATGATCCAGTTGTTCGAGGAGTCGTTTGGTCTTTGTCAGGTAGGCTGTGAGCCGTTCCCCCCGAGTCTGAAACTCTCCTAGTATCTGGTTTACAATAAGTTGAGAATCACTATGAAGGCATAAAGACCCGACTCCAATCTCCAAGGCAAGCTCTAATCCAGCTATCACTGCTTCGTATTCTGCGTCGTTGTTGGTGGCAGCGAATTCCAAACTCAAAGCATAGCGAAGCTTCCTTCCCTTAGTAGTGTTTATTACAACACCTGCCCCCGAGCCCTGTTCGTTTGATGCTCCATCCACAAAGAGATTCCATTTGACGTCTTCCGCTATTTCAAATTGTTCCTTATCTTCGTTGATAGTGAATTCAGCAATGAAATCGGCCAAGGCCTGTCCCCTTATAGCGGTGCGAGGATGGTAGGTGATATCATATTGACTCAGTTCAATGCACCACTTGAGAAGTCGCCCGGAGGTGTCAGGACGATGGAGCACCTGCCTTAGTGGTTGATCGGTTAGAACTCTGATGGAGTGGGATTGAAAATAGTGCCGCAACTTCCGTGATGTGATCAGCAGACAGTACGCCAACTTTTCAAGCTTAGTATATCTGGTCTCTGCCCCCGTAAGCCTTTTGCTTACGAAGTATACTGGCCGCTGTATACGATCGTCATCCCTCACCAAGGCGGCGCTTAAGGCATGAGATGACACGGCAAGGTATAGGTAAAGTTTTTCGCCTTCGTTTGGAGTTGAAAGCACTGGCGGTCTTTGGAGGTGTTCAAGTAGGTTAACGAAAGCGGCTAAGCATTCGTCTGTCCACTTGAACTTTCCTTTGTCTTTCTTAAGGGCTTCAAAGAAGGGGATGCATTTGTCCGTTGCCTTGGAGATGAATCTGCTTAGGGCGGCTACTTTCCCATTCAGGCTTTGCATTTCCCTTCGAGTGCTAGGTATCTTGATGTCTTTCAAAGCTTGGATCTGTTCGGGATTTGCTTCAATTCCTCTGGCATGGACAATGAACACCAAGAATTTTCCCGATGATTCTCCGAAGGAGCATTTTAGGGGATTCAACTTCATTCCATATTGGCGAAGTACTTGAAACATCTCGTCCAGGTGGCTTACATGATCGTCGGCTTTTCTTGACTTCACCAGCATGTCATCCACATAGACTTCCATGGTTCGTCCGATTAGTTTTGCAAACATCTTGTTGACGAGGCGCTGGTAAGTAGCTCCGGCGTTCTTAAGTCCAAAAGGCATTACTTTGTAGCAATACAATCCTCGGTCGGTTATAAAACTGGTGTGGTCCTGATCTGGGGCATGTATAGGAATTTGGTTATATCCTGAGTATGCGTCCATGAAAGATAAGAGTTCGTGCCCGGCTGTGCTGTCCACCAATTGATCGATCCGGGGGAGTGGGAAGCAATCCTTTGGGCAGGCATCGTTTAGGTTGGAAAAGTCGATGCAGGTCCGCCACTTACCGTTATCCTTCTTTACCAGTACCGGGTTAGCGATCCATTCTGGGTAGACAGCTTCCCGTATGAAATCGTTGGCAAGTAGGTTCTTCACTTCTTCGTCGAGGGCGGCTGATCGTTCTGCCCCCATGCTTCTCTTTTTCTGCTTAACCGGCACTTTGGTGGGATCGATGTTCAACTCGTGGCATGCTATGTCTGGAGAGATCCCGGTCATGTCGGCGTGCGTCCATGCAAACACATCCAGGTTGTGGCGGAGGAAATCAACGAGTTGGTCTTTCAGTTCCGCTTTTAGTTGAGATCCTATTTTCAACAGTCTATATGAGTCATGTTTGTCTACTGATACAAATTCCATAGCCTCTACTGGCTCGGCGGTGGTCCCCTCCTCTCTGTCCCGGGGGTCTAGTTCATTGAAAGGATCACTAGTATATCGGAGAGGAGGGGCTTCCTTTAGTTGCTACGCTTCCAGATTCTTTATGCAGAGAGTATCCTCTGCATCTTTGCATCTGTCCTTCCTGCGATTGTTGCGAAGTTCGGTTACATAGCAGTCCCGGGCAGCGTCTTGATCTCCCTCTACTTCCCCTACTCTGTTGTCTGTTGGAAACTTCATTTTAAGGCACTATGGGGCTAGGACAATCTGGAAGTCAGACAAGGCTGGTCTTCCTAAAAAGGCGTTGTAGGCTGAGTGACTTTCTATCAACACGAATGTTTGCTTTCGCACAACGGAGCGGGGATGACTTCCTATCTCAACAAAGAGGTCCAGTTGCCCGAGGGGCATTTTTTCATCTCCCATGAAACCGTGTAACGGTTTGTTGCATGGAGTCACATCCTTCATTGACAGTTTCATTTTGTCGAAAGCATGCTTGAATAAGATATTAACTGAGCTTCCAGTGTCTACCAGAATTCGAAAAACTTCGGCTGGGCCGAACCAGGCAGAGATAACCATAGGATCCATGTGAGGGTATTGTCTCCCCTCGAGGTCCCGTCTACCGAATGTGATGTCATCATTTTCTTTCCGTTTTGATATGCGTTCCTCTGTGACAGAGTTAACGTAGCCTTCGATGTTTCTAAGTGACTTCCTGTATCTTTCCATCTCTGCCCAACTCCTGTCTGCGATGTGTGGCCCTCCTGAGATCGTATGGACCACTATCTTCTCCTGACTAGAACCGCTGGTGTGGCGATTTCCTCCACCTGCCCCCGGGGAGGGCAGGATTGGGCTCTCGTTAGTAGGAGCTAACGCCCTGTTCTGACTTTTAACATAGCGTTCCAGTTTCCTTTTCCTGATATGTTCCTCAATTAAGTCCCGAAGATGGCGGCATTCATTGGTGTCATGCCCGTGGGATTCATGGAAGCGACAATACTTTCCAGATTTGATTGCGTCATCTGATTCCTTCTTGTGCGGGGGGCGTTTGTATTTAACTTCATCTTGGGTGGCCAAGAAAATGTTTTCGATTGTCTCATTCAGAGGGGTGTAAGTGTCATATCTTGGTCCTGGCCGATATAAACGTTTTTCTCCCTTCCTGCCCCCAGCATTGTCCCTAGAGTCACTTCTTCGAGCGTCTTTTGCTGTAACTGCTGTGTTGTTAGGAGTCGCCTTGACTCGCTGTCCTACCTGCCTTTCATTGGCAGCGTCTTCAAGTCTCATGTATTTTCCAGCTTCATGGAAGAAGTCTGGCAGGGTAGCTGGCTTCTCTTTAGTTAATCTCCTGGAAAATTTAGTATCCGAATGCACACCACTACAGAGGGCCATTAAGACAAGCTTTTCATCAGCATCCTGGACTGCAGCTGCTGCGGCGTTGAACCGGGTTAGATATTGTTGCAATGTTTCTTCAGGCTTCTGTTTGACATTGGATAAGTAATAGGCATCATTGGGTTGTTCCACATGAATGCGGAACTGGCTGATGAACTTTTCCTTCAACATTTCCCACGAGCTGATAGATCCTTGGGGTAGATGACAGAACCAAGAGGTAGCTAGGTCTGCCAATAATAGAGGAAAGTATTTGCATAATACTCCCTCCGTTGCTCCGCTGATGAGCATATGCTGCGTGTATCTCTGCAAGTGTACGACAGGGTCAGATGTTCCCTTGTAAGGCTCCATAGTCGGCATTTTCCATTCTCGGGGGGTGATGGCGATTTCGATGTTACAGGCGAAAGGGATAGTTATTCTGGCACCTATCCCCCGATCTCTCTATTCCCGCTGGACACACTCTCGGAACAACCGTGCCATTCTTTCATCAGAACTTGGGGCGGACAATATATGAGTTTGGTTCTTCTCTACGAGATTGATTCCATCCAGATGATCTGTAAGGATGGTATCGTCTATCACTCTGATCTTCCGGGAGCATGCTAGGGTCAGCTACAGTTGGCCCTTGCCTGGATCTCCCCCTGCTGGGTTCCATTCCAAGCGCCTCCTCGGGTCCAACTTCGGGTTGGACTCTAGCTCGGCCCTGTTCATTGGTGTTTCTGTGGCTAGGTAGCATGACAGACCCAGCTACATCCGACCCTCGCCTGGTACCTCCCCTGTTGGGTTCGGCACCCAGTGTTTCCTCGGGTCGGGGCTCGGGCTGAGTCCTGTCTCGGCTCCTACCATTGTTGTTTCGGTTGTTTTCTTCTTCGAAGAAGAAGGATCTTTGTTGCCTCCGAGATCCTCCAGATTGGGATTTGCCCCATGATTCAGTATTGCGGTTGGATTCTTCAACATCCCTTAAGCGTGACATGAGTTGGTTCACCAAAGCTTCTTGTTGGGATGCGAAGTGGTTAGTTACTTCAGCCACAACTCTGTTTAGATCTGCTCTGGTAATTGCTTCTGTCTGCTCCGTGGCAGGGGCTGTCGGATTTGTCTGATTCTCAGTTGGCACTGTTGCTGGAACGGGAAGATTCCCTTGATCTGGGGCTATTGGATCTGGAGCACTGCTAGTTGCGAGGCCCTTTCCTTTGTTAACATCTCTTCTTTTCCTAGAAGCCATGTCTCTTGAGCAATGAACGATGTCGCTAGAGAGAAAGTTGAGTCGGAGAAGCTGAAGCTTCGAGCTGTAGCTCTCAATGAAAGCACCAAAAATGTTTGCACAAAAAATGGGCAAACACCTCCAAGTCGTATGAATTAGTTGATTTTATGTTGTTTTTAGTGATCTGGGTGATTTATGCAAATATGTAAAAAATAGGGACTAAACTGTAAAAAGACACACAGATTTATAGTGGTTCGGCCAGAACGTGCCTACGTCCACTTTATATGTTATTTCTCCTTTAGATCTCAGATTACAAGTACAAAGCTTTGGTACAAGTATCTAAAAGTGTTCGAAAGTTCTTTCCATGCTTGAGCTCTCAAACTTGTCTGCCATTGTTGTACCTCTGCCCCTCTATTTATAGAGTGAGGTTGGGGGCAGGGGTCTTGGATGTATATAGCTGCTGGAGGGCCTGGGCTGAGGCAATCTGGCCTGGCGCATCTTGGTTCGGTAGCCTTGGTTCGGTGAAGGGAGAGGAATGGTCCGGTGAAGCTTGGTTCGGTATGTGCCGGTCCGGTAGGGGCTATAGTTCGGTATTGATGCGGAGACGTTTGGTTCGGTAGGTGCCGGTCCGGTGATGGTCGGTAGGTGCCGGTCCGGTGATGGGAGAAGATGGTTGGAGATGTTTGGTTCGGTAGGTGCCGGTCCGGTAGGGGCTATGGTTCGGTAGAGGTATGGAAGTGGAGTCTGGTATTGCTTCCTTCTTCTTGGTTCGGTCGTGGTGGAAATGCACATAACAGTATCTTTGGTTTGTGGCTCATGGGGTTGCAGGTACCGTAGAGGCTCATTTTGAGTGTTGTATAGTGGAGGAACATGTTGGGTTCTAGTTAGTCAGATGGACACACATGTGCTAAAGGATTGTTGATGACTCTTAGAGTTTTTTATTGTCCTTTAAGTAGGAGTATTGTATAGTAAGGATGCCAAAGGATTGGTAGCGAGGATCCCTATATCCTGAACCCTTTGGGTCTAGTGTTCATCTTTAGGCTGCGTGACACATATTCAGCTTTGGGCTGCAAGTTACGAGAGTACGACGGAGAACCAAGATTACCACTAGTCCCTGGCTTGGAGGACACACGAGTTATCATATATCTATAGTACACTGGGTGACAATTAGTATTACTTGAAGGATGCTACATTTTTTATGGTTGCTTTACCAGCCACCTGTCACTCTAGGGATGTCACATAAGGTATGTATTCTGCATAGTGATTCCTAGACACCCTTGACAGTTTACATAGTATGGAGTAGGTATTATGGATGGAGATACCTAAGCATCCCGATAGTTTACTGAGTACGAAGTACCCTTTTATGATGTTATAAAGTAGCATATTATCGATGATATTTGCCGACTCTTTTTTTGTAGGGACAGGTCAGGTATGATTCGTATACCCTCTATTCCATATACTATATCGACTTTTATAGTATTTTGAGACTATTTATCACTTACATTTGACTGTTGTCTAACCCGAGGTTCTATGCTTTTCTTCTTATTATCTCGGGTACTCTTAAATGAATAGACTAGAGAACAGGTGTGGATGACATATGAAGTTCTGCAGGTGGACTAGCAGAAGGTGATGTTTACTCATACTTGTATTTTATTTGTTATTGTATAATTTGATGTGGAATACTATAGAGCATTGATATTTTTGACTTACTATTACAAGAGATAGTTTATCCATCGAGTTTATGTGTCAGTTGTTTAAACTGTTTTACTGTATTGTATAAATCTGTGGATCTTATACTCTAATGATTAGTTCACATTATTATTACTATCTCGACTACTTTATATCTATGTTGGCTATTATATTTTATCTGATGCGCTGTGAGATATACGATAGGTTATGTGATTAGTTGGTGTTTCTTTATCTTTCTTTCCTTTCTCTTCTCTTCTATTTCATTTTATTTACTTCTTCCTTTTCCTTTGAAAACCGTTCTGCTTCGCAGGTGTAAGGCGGTTATTACATTTGGTATCAGAGCATAGGTTACATGGTTAACCTAAGTGGATACCACGATCTAGTAGAGACAGGATTGAAGTTATTACCTTAAACTAGATGTAGTGTTTGTGTGTGTGTGTGTGTGTGTCTCTCTCTCTCTCTATATATATATATATATATATATATATTAGAGTTCATATTTATTAAGTATTTCTGTTTTCAAACAAATATAGTAGTATATATAGTTTATAAGTTGCGTTGCACACAGGAGCACTATTGATGCAGTTTTCTTTATGAGAGACTGATCATCCTTATTATAGAGTAAGAATGATCTGGCATATGAGAAATATTGCCAGTGGTTTCATCTTTAGAGTAGAGGATTGGGTATGATTAGAATCACTAACCTTGGTTAATAGAATATGTTTGCAGAGATAGTGCGAATCATTTTCTAGAATGCCCAATTTATTCTCGATGGCTATGGGGCTTAAGTGCAAATGGTTAGAGTCGATTTTGTCGAGCTATATAGAAACTATGAGAATACAAAAGGTTGTCCATTCCTTGAAACAAAGTCAGCTATGGAAAGACAAGATTGGATGGTTACTTATGAGAAGATCTTCGATGACTTGGATTTAGATTATACAATGAGGTAGAAGTTGACCTCTAGAAACTCCAGGGATGAACAATGAACTAGTGAAGTTCCTCTGTAGCCTCGATTCTCGAGGATCTCTTTACTTGGGATTAGTTCATAGCTTGTTTTGAAGAAGATTTATCACGTCTTTTTCGAAGTCGATGTTGGTTAGGGAGTTTGTCAATTCGAAGTAAGGCAATATATCTATTTTGAAGTATGTAACCGAATTCGATATGCTATCCAATTAAGGTGTATTTTCCATTAATACCCTACAAAGAAAGAATGGAAAATTTATCAATTAGTTGAATGATAATCTTAGGAAATGATAGATTGGTAATATTTACAAGGGCTTCGAGAAGACGATCAAGTAGGCTTTATGATCAAAAAGCATGTACCTAGTGTAGAAGGGTTTTCCTGAACCAGCTGAGTAGGGATAAACCGTGGAAGCATATGCATTAATTTTTGTTTCAATTTCACCGAGTGCTCCATCAACAAAAGTGAAGGGAAATGGCATTAGCATTAAAGGCATGCTTTCCAATTATGGCGTTTCCATACGTGTCTTATTTGACATTGAGGTTTCATATCCCTTAATATCTGTATTTGATTGAAATATTGGGATTGAGACTACATATTGTTAACCGACCTTTAGTTGTGATGGACCTAGTTAGGGGCTCAACCAGCCTGTACATGGTTTGTCACGACCTGGTGTTACTGCCAAATGTCCTTTCGATACATCTTATTTAGTAAAAGTTGTTGAAACATAATTTCTATCATTGTCTTTTTTTCCCGGGACAATAGTATTTTAGCTAGTGCACTAATTTTGGAATGACGTTGCTTGAGTCCATTTTTTTGATCTGCCGCTCCTCTAATTTACCAATGTCTACAAAGTATTTATAATTTTGATATGCATTTACTTAATTTAGTAGGAGCTTTCAATTACATGGCTGTGACGACCCGTAATTTTTGAATATCTGAAATTGGAATATTTAATTGATTTTAAATATTCAAATGTGAATTTGTTACGTGAATTTCAAGTATCACTATTTAATGGACAATTTAATTATTTAATTTAAATTACTGGGAATTGGGCAAAATGCTTAATCGGGAACTTTTAAGCTTGTTAAAATAATTTGAGGGCCTATAAAGTCAAATTAAGAATACTGAAGACAATAAAAGTATTAAAATTTAATTCGAAAGGGTTTTGTTAATTATTAAAATTATATTGTTTAAATCGAACTAGTTAAAAACCCCTTTCTTCCTTCTATTTGAAATTAATCGTTTAATCTAAAATAAAATAAAATAAAAATTGTTGAACCAAATTTTGACAGAGATATAACAAATTCAAGTCGCGCCCCTTTTATCCCTATGTCGTTCAATCGCGTGCTTTCTGTCTTGTCCTAAACGCCTCCTTCACTCTCAGTATAAAAAATATATTTAAAACCCTATCTTCTGTATACTTTACTCTATCCTTCCCCTTTCATTTTTCTATCGGTACGTATGAAACGAAGTTCGGTTTTACAAATAGAGGAGGAAGGCCCGAATTCTAATCGCATAGGGTGGCTGTCATGGGGCGGCGCGTCATCGGGGGAGCTTGATTTGCGGCAGTGTTGGTCGATGCGTATGAGCGCGAGCTAGGGGATTGGGTAGACGTATTTCGAGTTTGTTCTGGGTTCGAGATGGTGACTTCGCAGCAAGGCATGAACTCGCGATAGGAAGGGGGGTCGATTTCGTCATTGCTGGTGGTCGCGTGGGAAGATCTAGGTGGGAGGCGTACTCGCCGCCGCCGGCAGGTCGCGGTGGTGGAGGCTACAATTGCGGCAAGCAGGCTAGGGTTCTAGGTAGAGGTCGATAGGAAGCGGGGTATGGATGTATTTCCGCTCTTCTTCATTATGAATTCGTAGTTAATTTTTGAAATAAGTAAATCTTGAGGAAAATTAGGATTTAACTATTATAGAATTGAGGGAGGGTTCATGAATTACAGTGAATTTGAATTCTGGAATTTTACAGCAGATAAATTTCTGTTACAAAGAAAAAAAATCATATCACACAAAAATTTGGTTTATAGTAAGATATAAAACATGTTAATATTCCAATTAAAGAGTTTATATATGTATATATATGTGCTTACAGAAAAGGGATTTACTGTTATATTACTTATAATATATGTAGGTATACATGATCTTTAAAATAGAATTAAAATATTTTAAAGGTTATTCAAATTTTATTTCTGAAAACCCATATAGATATTTTCGTAAGTAGATATATAGTCCTAAAGGAAAAATTATACATTTATATATGTTAGCATATTAGATTATTTCAACAATAATAGATTTGGGAAATTAACTGTTAGGTTAACTTATTAAATTAGCGATATAGAGGAAGTAATTTGTTTAATTGGATAATCACTTATTTGGGTTACTGATGGAAATTCATTAAGGGAAATCATTTTAAATCAAATCAATTGTTAATCGAATTTTAAATTGGAAGTTAATTGTTCGATTTATTTTGAATATTGATAAACCGTATAAAATGTTTATACAAGGTCCGAAGTCTCGAAGGAAATAAGCTGAGATGGAAACGGATTTCAGCTAAAATAAAAGGTGAGATAATCTCACTCATCTGGTTTAATTTAAATTCAAATGGTTAAATTTAAATATTTGGTTGAATGTCTGCATTGTTTGGATATGCTATATTATATATATAATCGTATATATTGTATTGGAGTGATTGATTTCCCGCATTATATCGCGGATGAGACCCTATGCGCCGCATAATAGCGGATGGTATTATATTTATCCCATATATCACGACATTCCACCCCAAAGTAGAATTGGTATTTTATATTATGCTAATGTCTGTAGATGCAGGGAAAACAGGTTGAAGGGATCCAACTGGATTCCTCAAAATTATTTATATTGCTTAATATTCTCTGTTATGAATATTTGATATTCTATGATGAATATTATGGATAATTGGGATATTGGATAATATGGTTTACTTGAATATTCCAGAACACTGAGTTATCAAAATATATAGAATTGGATTTTTGAAAATAAAAATAAAGAAGAGAATTTGTAGAGAAATAATTAAAGAGAACCTAAATAAATTTATGAATGAACTTGATAAGAATAATAGTGGTTTTAAAATTCTAATAAATAATTCCGTGTAAGAAAAGTGAATTTTGTATAAACAGGAAGATAATAAATTTTAAACTTCAGTGTTATTATTTAAAAGAATAAAGCAATTATTTTAAATTTAAGATTTAAATTATTGAAAAAAATAAAGAAGTAATTTGAGAAATCTGAAATTGGTATGTTTCAGTTAAAAGATTTAAAATCAAACGGAATAAATAAATAAATAAAGTCTAAAATTAATGGATTTTGTAATGAAATGAGAAAGTAAAGAGATTTATTTCAAAATGGAGTAAATTGGAAATCAATTTAGAAAAATTGATTTAAGTGTTTGAAATTGGAAATTTTCCCTGGATAGCCAAGTATGTTTTCAAAGTAAATTATTAGATATAAGATAAAAGATTTAATGTTGTTTAAAAAAGCATGTTTTGGAAAATTTGTTATTTCTAAAATATTTAAATTCTAAAGTAGGTATTCTCTTTTAATCTATTATAGTAGTAATTATTTAAAAGTGACTTGGTAATTTTTTTAAAAAGAGAAAAATCTAGTTTGATATTTTAAAAAGTAACCTTATTTTCGGATATTCTTATAGTTTATATTTTTAATAAAGTATTGAAGTAGCTTTTAACTTAAATGTTTTAAAAGATATTTCATAATAAAGTGTATAAAATCATTTTAAAATCTAAAGTATTGTACTAGATATTTTGAGGGGAAAAAAATATTTGGGAATTTATTCCATGGGAAGCGTGTGGGTTGAAACTGTTTTCAAAAGGGGTTTGGAAATATGAATAATGTCTTGTGAAGATATTTTGAGAAAAATAAATGATTAGGGAAATTATTTATTGATTTATGGTTGTTTGTGATTGTTGATTGATAGTTAATTAACCGACTATCAATATTAGCCAAATGTGCTGATCGTTTCGAAGTGACCGGGATCGAGATTAATTTCTCGAAAATCACTTCGATTCCGTCAGTACGTTCCGTGCGGAAACGAGTTTGAAATCGAAGATGGTACAGTGAAATGCAAGGGCTAGTCGCTACTAATCCTGAGGGTGATTCCAAAATAGATCTAGTAGGAGTAGTGCCTTCGGTTCCGTTCGGACCCGGGACGGACTTGTATGGATGAATGTATTCGGAACATCGTCAGGTGGACGATGGGCATTCGAAGGGATATGTTCTAAAAAGGTAACGCTTGGCCTCAAACCCCATCAACCGGGAATGACTGAAAATCAAGGGTTATGCAGCAAGGCTTCATGGGTAGCCCCCACTTAAGAGTAAGGTCATCTTTGTCTAGATGTCCCTTTTTATTTCGGCTGTGTGGCGGTTGCTGATCCCTACCGCGGGGTGATCTTATTCGGAATTATCCAGTAAGGGATGGTTCCGGCCTTGTGTTGTAGGGGAGCGGGCGTACTCCTCGGTACTGTGATCTAGACCATGTACTGTGACAGGTGGTACCCAGTGCCTAGTCATTCGTTGGAAATCCATTCTCCCTACATGCCTGTACAGTTTTGATTGTGCCCAACTATTGTTGAAATGTGAGATGCAAGCATTTCAGCTAGATTCTATTTTACTTTCTATAGACACTATTATAATATAAGAGGATATTAATATAATGTTTTAGCTATCATAAGGGAAAAACCTGACATGTTTATTTGTGGAGTGGTCTTACGAGATGCTTTTATTTTCAAAGGATTTTTGAAACTTTAATAATAAATTGATTGTGATTTTCTCACGCTGGTTTTCCAGACTGACTCGGGTGTTATTTTATATGATGCTTGGGTCAGACCGAGATAAACAGGTTTAGGTTCTAGATGTGGAGCTGAGTAGACGAGCTGGATTGCGAAACGTATCTCCCGTACTTGTTTATATATATATTCCGCTGTGTTGATTGTTGTACTCTGTTTTACCGAGGACATGATACGATTATTTCCCAGTTGTATGTATGTGCATTCTGATGTATACTTTGATGATGTATTGTATAAAACAGATATAGTTTTAATTTGTGTAAAGATCTTTTAGTATATATTATATTTTATTCCGCTGCGATGGTTAGATTCTAATGTTGTCTACTTCCTACTTCTACCTCTTTCTTTTCTTTAACCAGATGGTTCGTAGTGCCGCTCTACTTGGGTTGATATGATAGAAATTAATGTCAATTCAAGGAGCACGGGCTTGCGGTCCATTATAGTGGTATCAGAGCAGAAGGTTGGCGATAACCTTGGCTCTGGTGGGAATTACTCATAAATAGAGTCGATAGTACTCTAGAATGAGTTTGAGGGTATTAATAGATATGAGCGCTTATTTGTTAGTGAATATAAAATGGTTTTATATTATGTTGGTTGGTTTATTGAGTAGTTTATGGATTTTGGTCAATACGAGTAATTAACGTTATTGATAGGGATCTCTAAACTCTTGAATAGAACAACTCGCCACAATATTGTTTTAAATAGGGTAAATGAAATAATTTTACCCAAATTATTTTTGATATGAAAGAATAATTTCCAGAATTATTATAGTTATATATATTTGGTTTCTTGTTTGTTAAAGAATGATTATATTAAATTATTTCACTATTGTAAGGAAATTGAATATGAAATCAACTAAAAGCTAAGGAATAAATTCATAAATAAGGAAAATTTGTAAATGTGAATTAAATATGTGATGTATAATTTAATGAGATGAAATTTCCAGAGTAATGGGGAATATAAAAGTGAATGGATTTCGAATTTGGAATTTCGAGAAGTTTAAATTCCTTTAGATTCGAAAGTGGTTTCCAAAAAGGTTTGGAGAAATAATAGTATTATTTTAGAACATTTTTGATTAGATTTGAAATCTGGTGTGATTTGGAATTAAAAATTATTTGAAAATGTTTTAAAAGAGATAAAAGCACTAAACTCTCTTCGGTCGCTGGAAAATAATTCCGATGATGATCGCGACATCATCGGTGTTCATTTTCAAGTTTCCAAGAGAGGAATTGCTACCTGGATGTTTTGGTTTGGTGTTTGTTTACAAAAACTGGGTTTGGTTTTGAAGCTGGAAAGGAATTTGGATATAGTTGATTTCAAAGGTAATTTTGAAATTTGGGGAAATTATTTAAAACTCTGGAATGTTATTTTAAATTTTTAATAGAATAATAAAAATATACTTGACTAAATTAAATGTATAATCCGGAGTAAAAAGTAAAATGTGAATGGAATTGATTTTGAATATATGGAAGCATAGATATAAATAAATCGGTGACTTACCAAATTTAAAAATGGAATAAATAAGCCAAATTAAATTGTTTTGTATTTTGGAAAAATGGATAAAATCTAGAACTTGAATTATAAAATAGGTTGAACTCAAGTAAAATGGTTAGAGTGATTTTTTCGAAATAAAATTCAAACATTGGATAAAATTTTGAATAAACTACTTAATTAATTAATGGAATATGGAAATGGAAACTCGAATTGGTTAATTAAAATTTGAAAGTGAAGCTTGAGTTATTAATAGAAATTCAACTTGAAATTGTAAGTGAATTAAATATGAATTGAAGTTGAATGAATTGAATTAAAATAAAAATGATTTGTATTGCAAATAAAAATCCAAGTGCAAATAAATTGGAAATGGCCTCGTTATAAAATGAAAGGAATTCAGAAATAAATTATTGAATGTGCATTAGAATTCATATTGATTCAATGAAATATACTAATTTAATTTAACGAATGGAGCTGGTAATGAACTCAAGTTAAACAAAATAGAGTTGAAATAGTGATGGTTTGAGTGATAAATAAAATTCAAGTGAATGGAAAGAAAATTGAAATGGTTGCAAATGAATTAAAATGGAAGGAATTGAGTATAAATTGTGTTGGGATCAATTTAAGGTGGTTATAAGCTTATGTAGTTGCTTATTTACATGCCTATAGTCAAATTTCATAGAAATAAATTGTCAATTGACGTAAACGAAATTAAATGAAATTCTATAATTGATAGAAGTGAAATAAATTGATTTTGAAATCAATTGAATGGAATATGAGTTTGTTTGGATTTAAAATAAATTGAATGTAGGAAATTAAATTGTAAACCATTAGAATTAAATGAATTGGCATAGAATTTATTGAGAATTGTGTCGGAACCATATAAATTTGCTTATGGAAATGTTTAAGATATATTTCCTATGAAATGCATGTGTTTAGCTATTGAAATTATGTGAAATGCTAATAAACTTTTTATATTTGTCACATACACGTTTTAATTGAGTTAGTACAGGTTTTTGGAAGCCACTGGCAGGATTTGATCGCGTAAATGCTAAAATAAATAGCCGCTTTGCTTAAAATGCTAAATAAAGGTACGCCTACGCAATAAAAATAGGAAATATGAACTGTTATTTCTTTTTCCGACCGTGTGGGTCGATGTATATATATTTATCTCTTTTTTCAAATTGCAAAAGCTCCTCCGTGCAAAGGAGACTCTGCCAAAATTTTCTGAAAATTTTGGGAGTTAAATTTTTTTTTTGAAAATTTTGAAAATTTTCATTAACGATAAATGATTTAAACTTGGTAAGCAAATAGAATTGAAAACTGAAGTATTGGAATTCATTTTGAATTGAGTCAAGTAAAGTTGAAGAATTAATTCAAAATGGACATGAATATTAAAAGTTTGGAAATTAAAATGAACGAGGTAATGTGAATGGAATCCAATATCTAAATGAAAGGGATATTGGATTCAAATGAATTTGAAAAAAATGGAAATTCAAATGAAAGTATGAAAACCAAGGTGGTGAAGTGAAAATAATTATAACAAGTATATGAAACATTTCTATATTGAACTTAAGAAATGAATGATGAAATTCTTAAGTAAATTTGGTATTGGGAGTATACTAAGTTAATATTTGGAGGAATATCAAATGGGAATGTTGTGATTGGCTATTACTGCAGGGTTGTATACAAGTACTTTAAAAGCCAGAAAATTGGGATTTTGATTCCAGAAGATAATATAAAATTCCTCCACAAAAGGTATGCATTTAAATTTCTGTATGAAATTTTATTAGGATTTGATCTAGCCACTTGGCTGTTTGTTTTCTTTTTGAGTTTTGGGGGCCCGTAGAGGTATTTTGTAGTAGTACCGAGCTAGCCGCGCAAAGGAGACGCTGGCAAAAATTTTTGGGAATTTACGGAGTTAGAGAATTTCGAGAAAATTTTGATAATTTAAAATTTGAGTTTAAATTTAAATTTGAATTGATAAGTAAGTGATATTGTTTGGGACTTATGGGTGGGTTTGGAAAGTTAATAAGACAAATATTGTGTCCTTAATAAAAGATTTATTTGGGCAAGTTGTTAAAAACTATTTGGGTTGAGGAAATAATTAATGGGTTATGGATCATTCTTCCTAACTAGTAATTTCGGGGACGAAATTATTTTAAGGGGGGAAGGAATGTGACGACCCGTAATTTTTGAATATCTGAAATTGGAATATATTATTGATTTTAAATATTCAAATGTGAATTTGTTACGTGAATTTCAAATATCACTATTTATTGGACAATTTAATTATTTAATTTAAATTATTGGGAATTGGGCAAAATGCTTAATCGGGAACTTTTAAGCCTGTTAAAATAATTTGAGGGCCTATAATTCAAATTAAGAATACTGAAGATAATAAAAGTAATAAAATTTAATTCGAAAGGGTTTTGTTAATTTTTAAAATTTTATTGTTTAAATCGAACTAGTTAAAAACCCCTTTCTTCCTTCTATTTGAAATTAATCGTTCAATCTAAAATAAAATAAAAATTGTTGAACAAAAGTTTGACAGAGATATAACAAATTCAAGTCGCGCCCCTCTTATCCCTATGTCGTTCAATCGCATGCTTTCTGTCTTCTTCTACACGCCTCCTTCACTCTCAGTATAAAAAAATATATTTAAAACCCTATCTTCTGTATACTTTACTCTATCCTTCCCCTTTCATTTTTCAATTGGTACGTACGAAACGAAGTTTGGTTATACAAATAGAGGAGGAAGGCTCGAATTCTTATCGCATGGGGTGGCTGTCATGGGGAGGCGCGTCATCGGGGGCGCTCGATTTGCAGCAATGTTGGTCGATGCGTATGAGCGCGAGCTAGGGGATTGGTTCGACGTATTTCGAGTTTGTTCTGGGTTCGAGATGGTGACTTCGCAGCAGGGCAAGAACTTGCGATAGGAAGGGTGGTCGATTTCGTCATTGTTGGTGGTCGCGTGGGAAGATCTAGATGGGAGGCGTACTCGACGCCGCCGGCAGGTCGCGGTGGTGGAGGCTGCAATTGCGGCAAGCAGGCTAGGGTTCCAGGTAGAGGTCGATGGGAAGCGAGGTATGGATTTCTTTCTGCTCTTCTTGATTCTGAATTCGTAGTTAATTTTTGAAATAGGTAAATCTTGAGGAAAATTAGGATTTAACTATTATAGAATTGAGGGGGGGTTCGAATTACAGTGAATTTGAATTCTGGAATTTTACAGTAGATAAATTTTTGTTACAAAGAAAATAAAAATGGAAATGAAAATATCATATCACACAAAAATTTGGTTTACAGTAAGATATAAAACAGGTTAATATTCCAATTAAGGAGTTATATATATGTATATATATGTGCTTACGGAAAAGGGATTTACTGTTATATTACTTATAATATATGTAGGTATACATGATCTTTAAAATAGAATTTAAATATTTTAAAGGTTATTCAAATTTTATTTTTGAAAACCCATATAGATATTTTCGTAAGTAGATATATAGTCCTAAAGGAAAAATTATACATTTATATATCTTAGCATATTAGATTTTTTCAACAATAATAGATTTGGGAAATTAATTGTTTTATTAACTTATTAAATTAGCGATATAAAGGAAGTAATTTGTTTAATTGGATAATCACTTATTTGGGTTACTGATGGAAATTCATTATGGGAAATCAGTTTAAATCAAATCAATTGTTAATCGAATTTTAAATTGGAAGTTAATTGTTCGATTTATTTTGAATATTGATAAACCGTATAAAATGTTTATACAAGGTGCGAAGTCACGAAGGAAATAAGCTGAGATGGAAATGGATTTCAGCTAAAATAAAAGGTGAGTTAATAGAACTCATCTGGTTTAATTTAAATTTTAATAGTTAAATTTAAATATTTTGTTGAATGTCTGCATTGTTTGGATATGCTATATTATATATATAGTCGTATATAGTGTATTGGAGTGATTGATTTCCTGCATTATATCGCGGACGAGACCTTATGCGCCGCATAATGGCGGATGGTATCATATTTATCCCATATACCGCAACATTCCACCCCAAAGTGGAATTGGTATTTTATATTGTGCTAATGTCTGTGGATGCAGGGAAAACAGGTTGGAGGGATCCAACTGGATTCCTCAAAATTATTTATATTGCATAATATTCTCTATTATGAATATTCGTTATTCTGTGATGAATACTATGGATAATTGGGATATTGGATACTATGGTTTACTTGAATATTCTAGAACACTGAGTTATCAAAATATATAGAATTGGATTTTTGAAAATAAAAATAAAGAAGAGAATTTGTAGTGAAATAATTAAAGAGAACCTAAATAAATTTATGAATGAACTTGATAAGAATAATAGTGGTTTTAAAATTCTAATAAATAATTCCGTGTAAGAAAAGTGAATTTTGTATAAACAGGAAGATAATGAATTTTAAACTTCAGTGTTATTATTTAAAAGAATAAAGAAGTAATTTGAGAAATTTGAAATTGGTATGCTTCAGTTAAAAGATTTAAAATCAAACGGAATAAATAAATAATTAAAGTCTACAATTAATGGATTTTGTAATGAAATGAGAAAGTAAAGAGATTTATTTCAAAATGGAGTAAATTGAAAATCAATTTAGAAAAATTGATTTAAGTGGTTGAAATTGGAAATTTTCCCTGGATAGCCAAGTACGTTTTCAAAGTAAATTATTAGATATAAGATAAAAGATTTAATGTTGTTTAAAAAAGTAAGTTTTGGAAAATTTGTTATTTCTAAAATATTTAAATTCTAAAGTAGGTATTTTCTTTTAATCTTTTATAGTAGTAATTATTTAAAAGTGACTTGGTATTTGTTTTAAAAAGAGAAAAATCTAGTTTTATATTTTAAAAAGTAACCTTATTTTCAGATATTCCTAGAGTTTATATTTTTAATAAAGTATTAAAGTAGCTTTTAACTTAAATGTTTTAAAAGATATTTCATAATAAAGTGTATAAAATCATTTTAAAATCTAAAGTATTGTACTTGGTATTTTCAGGGGAAACAAATATTTGGGAATTTATTCCATGGGAAGCGTGTGGGTTGAAACTGTTTTCAAAAAGGGTTTGGAAATAGAAATAATGTCTTGTGAAGATATTTTGAGAAAAATAAATGATTAGGGAAATTATTTATTGATTGATGGTTGTTTGTGATTGTTAATTGATAGTTAAATAACCGACTATCAATATTGGCCAAATCCGCTGAACGTTTCGAAGTGACCAGGATCGAGATTAATTTCTCGAAAACCACTTCGATTCGGTCTGTACGTTCCGTGCGTAAACGAGTTTGAAATCGAAGATGGTACAGTGAAATGCAAGGGCTAGTCACTACTAATCCTGAGGGTGATTCCAAAATGGATGTAGTAGGAGTAGTGCCTTCAGTTTCGTTCGGACCCGGGACGGACTTGTATGGATGAATGCTTTCGGAACATCGTCAGGTGGATGATGGGCATTGGAAGGGATATGTTCTAAAAAGGTACGCTTAGCCTCAAGCCTCATCAACCGGGAATGACTGAAAATCAGGGGTTATGCAGCAAGGCTTCATGGGTAGCCCCCACTTGAGAGTAAGGTCATCCCTGTCTAGATGTCCCTTTTTATTTTGGCTATGTGGCGGTTGCTGATCCAACCGTGGGGTAATCTTATTCGAAATTATCCAGTAAGGGATGGTTCCGGCCTTGTGTTGCAGGGGAGCGGGCGTACTCCTCGGTACTGTGATCTAGGCCACGTACTGTGACAGGTGGTACCCCAGTGCCTAGTCATTTGTTGGATATCCATTCTCCCTACATGCCTGTATTGTTTTGATTGTGCCCAACTATTGTTGAAATGTGAGATGCAAGCATTTCAGCTGGATTCTATTTTACTTTCTATAGACACTATGATAATATCTGAGGATTTTAATATAAAATGTTTTAGCTATCATAAGGGAAAAACCTGACATGTTTCTTTATGGCATGGTCTTACGAGATGCTTTTATTTTCAAAGGATTTTTGAAACTTTAATAAAAAATTGAGTGTGATTTTATCACGCTAGTTTTCCAGACTGACTCGGGTGTTGTTTTATATGATGCTCGGGTCAAACCGAGATAAACAGGTTTAGGTTCTAGATGTGGAGCTCAGGAGACGAGCTGGATTCGAGATGTATCTCCCGTACTTGTTTATATATATTCTGCCGTGTTGATTGCTGTACTCTGTTGTACCGAGGACATGATATGATTATTGCCCAGTTGTATGTATGTGCATTCTGATGTATACTCTGATGATGTATTGTATAAAACATATATAGTTTTAATTTGTGTAAAGATCTGTTAGTATATATTATATTTTATTCCGCTACGATGGTTAGATTCTGATGTTGTCTACTTTCTTCTTCTACCTCTTTCTTTTCTTTAACCAGATGGTTCGTAGTGCTGCTCTCCTTGGGTTGATATGACAGAAATTAATGTCAATTCAAGTAGCACGGGCTTGCGGTCCGTTACAACGGCAGCTTTGCCAACCCACTCGTACACACTGTTGATAGCGTTTTTGTTAAATTTTACTCCATGTGAGTTGTTATCGACGCATTTAACACGTCGGTCGGTTATTCCACAAATTTACTCTGTTTAACTGACTGTAGAAAATAAACTGTTGGCATCTAATGCATTCGGAGCCAATAGGTTATTAACCAATGGTTCACCACTTAACTTTTTATATATTTCCTTCCTCCTTCTCATTTCTTTACCAACTTCTCCATTAAATCCGCTGAATTAAAAATGTTAAGTATTCCTACCAATTAAACGACCGTCTATCTGATTCAAACAATTTCATAAACGTATATTTGTACTGATGTCTACAATCTCTATTTTTTTCTTTTTGGATTTTTTTCTACTTTTCCCAAAATGTTTACCAACGAATCGCCGCTCTTATACCAAAAACATTGTGGACTGGACAACTAAATGGACATTGACGTTCATTTAGATATGCTAAGCTAAATCAGTTTTCGATCTGGGGGTTTAGGATAATGGTATGACAAAATTGTTACCACTTTCAGTAACCAAATTAACGTGAATATACAACTAACTGGACCAAAACAGGGACAATCTAAAACACTCAGCATAACCTTTTGATACAGACTAATGGAGGGCACTGAAATGTGAAGAAAGAAATTGTTGATAAAGATAACGATTATTGGAATATGGACGACTAAGAAATATGAAAAATCCAAAGTTTCCACACCTCCAAAATTTAGAAAGTTGAATAAAATGTTCATTGGTATATTAGAAGTCCTTATGCCAGTACATAGCATCGAGCGTTCACCTACCCACTTCAATATACAGAAGTATTTCAATTTTTATGGACAACGATACCAAGTGCCACATTTCTCCCCAAAATGCTTCACATTCATAACAATCACCGCAACTTCCACGCATCGAGGAAATCCAGTCTACTACGAGTGCAAATATTTTGCATGATGCAAAGATGATATACACCATTCCAAAGTGTATGGCTATGCTGTAGAATGATGATCCTTGTTTGAATGGGATGTCACTTACATTCTGACGATTCGGTTGTTTTCCATCATACGATAACTTTGCCAGCCTCCTCCAACGCACTTCTAAGCATCCTTTGTAGTCAAATTTTACTCACTTTGAGTTGTCATAGCGCTAGACACATCTGATGTGTCAGTCGGGTGACCAACACATTTACTCTGTTCAATTTATCCATTGAAAATAAACTATTAGCTTCTAGTGCATACGACGCCAATGGTTTGTTAGCCAATTTTCCTCACTTAACTCCCATATACTTTCTTCCTCCACATTTCATCACTAACCTCTCCCCTGAATCCCAAAATTCAAAAATTTAAGCATTCCTACCACTTAAATGACTGTCAATCTAATTTAACAAATTTCATAAACATATATTTGTACTTCTGTCTACAATCTCTATTTTTTTGAATTTTTCTGTGGTTTTTCCAGAATGCTTACCGGCGAATAGCCATACATTTATACCAGAAAACATTTTGGATAAAACCACTAAATGAACAGCGGTATTCGTTTAGATATGCCAAGCCAACATCGGTTATCGATCAGGGCGTGTAGGATATTGGTATGACAAGATTGTTACTGCTTTCAATAGCCAAATGAACGTAAATATATAACTTACCAGATGAAAAAGATGGAAAATTCTAAAACGCTCATGAAATCGTTATAACCTTTCGATATAGGAAGAGCACTGAAATATGAAGAAATAAATTATTGATGGAGATGATGATTGCTGTAATACTGCCAGCTAGGAAATATGAAAAATCAAAATTTTCCTTAATTCTGAAGTTTAGAGAGTTAAATAAAATGTTTAATGTTGTAACAGAACTCCATTGTGCTAGCTCATTGTGTTGGCGGTCCACCTTCCCACTTCAATACACACCAATCGACTGCATCTTCCAAGCATCGGAAAAACTTGCCTGCTGTGAGTGCAAGTTATTTGCGTGATGTGAGATGATATACACCATTGTAAAGTGTATGGCTATTGTTATTCATGAAATATTCTCAATAATAAAGATATAAAAAAGGGAACATGAGAGCATTGCACTAAAAGAAACGGAACAATTTCCGACGGCTCAAAACCACCGACGGCCGTCTGGAGCCGTCGGTGGCCATTGGAAGCCATCGACGGCCGTTTGAAATAACCGATGCAAAAAATTTCGTCGCTGAACAGGATTTCCGACGGCTTTCGACTAACCTCATCGCCGCATTTTCGACGGTTACAGACGACAAGCCGACGACTCCCGCTAGCCGTCGGAAAACACATAGACGATCATGGTGGGTGCCAAAAATCGTCGAAAGCCGTCGGAATCCATCGTTAACTCTCTGTCGCTGGCCGTCGGAAGCCATCGGAAATTTTCGGCCTACAGGCCATCGGAAGCCATCGAAATTCAAGAGCCATTTTTTCATTTTTTGTACTGCATTTTTGCCTTCCATCCACAATCCATAAACACAATACATTCCACCACACAAGCATATATCCAATTCATATATTCAATATGCAATCAAACCATATAAACATAATCAAATCACATAAAGAAATAAATCAAATATAATTCACATAAAATCAAACGAACACTTCGCTAATATAATTTGCATACATCTCATTGTACAATTCATACATCGATCCTTCATCAACTCCTCACCATCAACTCTCAAATGTTAAAAGCACTACCATCAAATGTATTATCAAACAATATACACAACATTTCAGATCCACCTCCACCAACTCAATATATCATCAAAAATTACTAAAAATGATGGAAAAAAAAACATACCTATCACTCCGGTCAATCACCTCCAGAACCTCCCGAACTAGCTGAAGATGGAAAGCGGCCACCATACTGCTACATGTACTCAACAATACGCTAGTCCAGCAGCTGTGTCATCTCAATGGCCTGGCGACGGTTCTGCTCTTTCAGTTGCGCCACCCTAGCTCTCAGCTCTTTGATCTCTGCTAGATCAATCCGAGCTCTGGTCGTATGGCTGGCTCTCCTTTATCTACTGGCCTGCAATACTTATTTAAATTAGTTTATAATCTTACTACCAAAGCTATAACACAATGTGTTAATTTTTATATCTATAAACTTATTACTAAAACTAAAGCGATGCGAAGTTATTTAGAACTAAAAGATTAAATTGTTATATCTTAATATATTATTCATTACCACTTGATTGCCAAAGCCATAGCACCTGTTCTGTGAGGTGGATCCATGACTGACTCAAAAATGATGTCCTCCTTGTTCATCGTCAGCTGCTTTCGACCAGTTTTCTCCAGGAGTTTCTGCCGTTGTTCCATAAACCTTGCATATATGAACAAATAAAAATATAGTTAAAATTAATAGCATGATATATTAATTCATTATACTTTAATAATTAAAACAGTTACTAATAGTATATAAACTAAAATATGTTTACATGACTCTTTCTCGATTTATCGTCATGCCATATATATGAAACTGTCTCGTTTGGATTTACATGCTCGCCGGTATGAGTACGAGTAAATACATCCATGTACGATACAGGATCCTGTGCCTCAACTTCCTAAAATGGATTATTATGTACTATTATTGTGTTTTCAAAATTATATAGCATAGTAACTATTTACAATTCACAATTAATAAATTTACCAACTCCTGGCGATATTGTTGGAACGACATTGACCCTCCTCGATGAGTGACATGATTTTTGTTCCTATTTGCCAAGTTTCTTTCCAACTCTGTCTGTACATTTAAATTTAATACATTATTTACTTACCAAATATTTTTTGATATTTACCTATCAATCAAATAATTAATTAAAGTTTAGTACAATTCACTTCGCCTTCGTCACTATCCCAATGTGCCAAGTACCATTCCCACACGCTCGCCCCCATCTAGTTCGGCTTCTGCCCTTTATGCTTCATAGCTGACACAGAATCCCTGTAGTTCTTCCTCATCTTCTACATCCGGTAGTGTCGTACCTGCTACAGAACATCTGATTGTATGTCAACTGTGGCCTGCATTTCATGAGAAACAAGCGATCAAAAATTAAACAATAAAAGGTGAACAATAAATAAGCAACAAAAAAAATTAAGAACGGATAACAGAAGATTATACTTACAATGAAATCCTGCCGTATACGCTCCAGGATGTGGGGAGGAATATTATCCCACTTCGGTCAATAAGTCGTCATCCTACTCTTAGATGAATCTCTTGAAACCGATAGAACTACAGCTGACGGCTATAGGTCAAACCCACTATGCTAAATATGAGACAGATTAGTATATCATACACAAAATATTTATGATGCTGAAAAAAGTTTAATACTTACCCCTCCGCTCTAGGTACTAGATACACAGCGGATCGCGATGGCTGTTGCGATGGACCGCTGCCATCGCCTCTTGAAGAATGGAAAGAACTCCTTCTGGACGATATGATATCTGTCACGGACACATTATTTTAAAAGAGAACAATAACATAATAATGAAATATATTTTATAGTTAGATGACATAAATGAGATAAAGTATATAAAGTGCAAAGTATACCTGATTCATATTAGGTCTCATATTCCGACGATAAACAGAATACATTGTATTTTCAACATAAATTGCTAAATAAATGATAAAAATGGTAATGACATAGATGATGTATATAATGTAACAACATAAATGATGTAATGACATAAATGATGCAAAATAAATCTCATCAATTGCATAAATTGCATAATACATAAGAATTCAACATAATATTTATATCAATCCTCATCGTCTTCTGATTCAGATTCGGTCTCATATTCTACGTTATTTTCTTCCCTACTCTTGAATGCTTCTACCAAAACATTTGATTCATTGTTCAGAGGTCCAAAATTAGTACGATCATTTGTTATTATTAATTCGTTGCTTTTCTCAAGGCCTACCTGATAAGCTTGTTCGTTTGGAATATTCTTCCCATCAAACGTAAATCTTGCCATTATTTTAAAACTGCCAGCCAATCTGCTTCATGGCTTTTTAGAGACGGATAATGTTAACGCTTTAAAGTGAACGCTAACACCCGGTGTGTGTATTAGAACTGTGAAAGCACCACCCGTGTAACGGGAACAAAAGTTAAGCAGTAAAATATCAGAACAGCAATAAAAGACAGCGGTTTATAGTGGTTCGGCTTGAAATTAAGCCTACGTCCACTTTGAATCTCTTTATTTCTGAATTCGGTTACAAATCAATACAATTCACTTGTGAACTCAACACAATTCGATCACAAAATCAATCTCGACTGCTAGCTCAAACTTCGATGATAAAACTCGATGAATTCATGCTTGATGTAAGAGATCTTTTCTCGAAGCTTGTTGTAGTGTCTTGAATGCTTGAAGATCTTTGATTGGAGAGTTCGACAGAGTAACAATGCTTGAAAGAATGAATGGCCAAAAGTCCCTCTCATGTTGGAGGTGATGGGGTATTTATAGGAGTCGGGCTTGAATATGGAAATCTTTCTAAGTTATAACTCGCAGCCGACTTATAGAAGGTCGTAGGTCTTAGGTCGGCGACGAGATAGGAGTTGTCTTTTAATTATCCCTGAGTACAAGTTGTCTAGCCGCAAGTGATAGATCGGCAGCGACTTATCATATGCCGTAGGTCGGCTGTATCTGGCGTGAGCAAGTTTATGACTCAGATGCACTTCATATAGGTCGTAGGTCGTACGCGACTTAACTTAAATCATTAAGTCGGAAGCTCCCATATGTTAAGGCTGTTAAGTCGGTAGCCTTTGTTAACTCGAACTTGTTAGGTCGGCTTTGTAGTTAGGTTGCTCTTTCTTAAGTCGGCAAGCATCTTAGGTCGGCAAGCATCTTAGGTCGGCAAGCATCTTAAGTCGGCAAGCATCTTAAGTCGGCAAGCATCCTAAGTCGGCAAGCATCTTAAGTCGGCAACTTCCTTAACTCGGCTCCTGCTAGGTCGTGAGTCGAAAGGGGGTTAACATTTGCCCCTCGAAGTACGCGCCTAATTCGTAGGTCGTGTGCTTCGATTTCCTTAGCTCGCTTCTTGGTGAGTGCGTTAGATCGCGACCGACTTAAGATGAGTCGTAGGTCGGACGTGTCGATTAACATTTCACTGTTCCATATTATAAATAGCTTAAGTCGCTCCTCCTTAGCTTCACCTGTTCCAACTTCTTGTGCCGCCATTAACAGAGTTCTTCGATTTCAAATACGAATTCAAGTTCACCACCCGGCGATTCACCCTTGCTATCCAATTGCGTAAGCGTTTCCGATCCTTTTCCATTTCATGTTCGCCATTGAACCACGAATTCTAACCTCCGAACCCCAAATCGGTATCATACGTCGTGCTCCACTTTGAATCGTGCTGTGATCAATTTTTGATCGTCACTAATTGTTGATGTGATTAACGAACGCATGGCAGTAGGTCGGGTTTATGACAGATCGGAGACGTGTTGAATTGTTGTTCCAGCGACTTGGTGGTATGAAGGGAACGATGAATCTCACGAAGAGGATAATAGATTTTACGATGTTGGTGTTAACGGGTTATTGGGTTGGTGAATTTCGAGTTGGTTGATTGGTGAAAGGAGGTGAAATTTTTGGTGGAGAGGAGAAATAGCTTGAGACGACTCAAAACATTCATGATCTAATAACCTGTCCTGCTCAACAATTCATGCGACCTAACTGTCTCAACAGTCCAATTTTTCTTGCGACTTAACTATCCTCCGACATAAGCCTTAGGTCATGGCCGAGCTAGGACTTAGAAATTCATGCCATTTTGACTTGAGACCTCTTCCTCCGCATGCAGCCCGACTTAACTTATCTCGTAGCTTCTTATATTAGGTCGTGACCGACCTAGAACTTCGAATAATTTCAGCGACTTATTTTTTACAACAAGGCTTTAGGTCGCAGCCGAGTTAGAACTTGGCATATCCGCATTGTCTTGAACTTTGAACTGTCTACACTTCTTTACAGATTATCTCCAATGCTAATGACCTGTTAAATACAATATCTGCAGAAAATTGGGACGAATATACTGCCATTGATTGCCCACATCGAATGACAGATTAGTAGATAAAGAAAAACTGACTTAATTGAACTGTGAAAACGAGATGCTGTAAACCAACTGACTTAAGTGAAGTATTAGAGCAAATCTAAAACTAGCTAACTGAAGCCAATTTGTTTGCATTAACACTGTACTTAGCAGGTTCTGAAATCTCATAATCGACCAATTATTAACTAGTTTAATTCCAGCTATGTTTGTTTGTTAATTTTATTCATTTTTACTAGTTCTACACAACACTTCACACTTTTAGGAAACGTGCACCTTCACATTTGAACATGCAGTTGATTATGTAGAATGGCATCTCAACAAGAAGATTCGGAATCAGCTGGAGGAGCTTTTCCAACTGCTGCTCCGTTGAATGATCCTCCAGAAAGGACTCCTACTACACTGAGCCGTAAAGTGTTTCATCAATTATGCATCCAGTTTGGCATTGCCGAAGCTGATGCTTTACTTCCCGGAGTAAATGATACTGCTGATAGGCCGCCCCACGGCTTTATTGCAGTCAACCGCCAGATGTGCTTGTATGGAGCTATCCCTCCTTTTAATGACTGTCTACGAGAACTCCTCCTCCGACTATCTATCTCTCCTTTTCAACTACACCCTAATGGGTACGCCATCCTGTTGGGATTGTGTGTGCTTTTTAGAAGAACGCTGGATCGCTTTCCCAGTTTTTCAGAGATTCGATTCTTGTGTTCGTTTGCAAAGAACAAGGACCATCCTTCTATTGTAGTTGTGAGGAGTGCCAGGAATCACAAGTTAATCATTGGTCTCCCCGACAGTGTCCACAATTTTCTCAGCCAGTTTTTCTATGTCCGTTGCCCTCCGGGATTTTACACCATCTGGAGAGTAGGAAGTAAGATCATTCGTCTCTGTTTGTTGTGTTTTTTCAAACTCGACGAAGTCTAAGTTATCAAGTGTTGACTTTGCCTTTTTTTCCCTTTCAGCTCTCCCTTCTCCTTCCAGAGATTCTAGTCACAAAGTGACGTTCGAGAAGCTCATGGCAGTGCCAGTTGAGGAGAGGAGTATACAATTTTTACTGACAGACAACTTTTTGCACCAATTTGGTCTTTTACACTCTTCCCGCTCTACCCAGCCTTGTGAAATCCCTGACTCTCCTGAGAAGGCATCAGATGCCCCAACTTCTGCTGAGGAACCAATCATTGAGACTTCACTGGTGAAGTGTTCTTCTTCTGCAGTTGCGGGAACATTTGGCAAGTTGACACTTGCCCCGATTGTCGAAGAAAGAGAAAAAGAGGAAGAGGAATCTCCTTGTCTTCCCAAAGAAGCTACCAATGTAGAAGCTGGAAAGGGAAGTCCTGTCGGGCACAACAGCGATGACATTTTTGGTGGGTTGAGCGACTTAATGATTACCTCACAGGAGCTGTTTAAGGATGACACTCCAAAAGTTATTTCTCCTGCTGTCGAGGCGACTTCCTCTTTAAAACAAGTCTCAACACCATCTTCACAAATCGTCGCCATCCCCGTACCAAAGAGTGGTTTGTAGTTTGACGCGTGTAGTTTGCACATCACACACACTTAGGATTTTTACGATCGAATGCACTTGATTTCTTTACTCTGAAGACTTTTAACACTTGTCTTTTTCTATTTGCAGCTTCTCCAATGGGACGTAGTGGTTCTTACTATGATAGCTTCCGGCGATACGGAGCACGCGATACTTATGATTTTGGACGCTATTACCCTTCTCGCCAAGAGACTGATGAAGAAAGGGCCGTCAGAAAGGCTCGAGAAAGGCGGGAATATGAGGAGCGTCACGAAAGGAGGGACGTACGACACGAGTCCCCTTCAAAAGGCGATGACTCCCACAAGCGTAAGACTTATGATAGTCGAGGGAAGAGCCATATCGTTGAAGATGTGAGCAAGCGGGCTAAACTTGACGAGAAGCAAGCATCTGCAACACCTGAACAGCCCGATGTCCATATTTCTGTCGATATTCCTTCCAAATCCCCTGCTCTCGAAGGGGCTGCCATCCGGACTCTCCTCAACAGGCCCCCTTATCAAGTTGAAAGAGGCCCCCCGACCCTACAGAGTCGGTTTCCAAACTGGTGTTTGAAGGGGGTCCGCTTCGATCTCGATTTAGTGCCCATCGATAAACAAGCCATGCTCCGCAATCTTGACGCCGTCAAACTTGATATCGAAAGAATGTCAGGATGGCAAAAGCTTGTGGATGAACTCCAACGGGTTAATCGGGCCAACTTGGAGGCGATGCTGACTATGGAGAATGATAAGGCAGAATGGGATAAGATTTGCAAGCGTCACGATGCGGAGATGGCGAGCATTGTTGATGACAATGCTAAACTTAATTCAGAAGTTAAAACACTCAAAGAAGAACTCGCCACTTCTTCTGCATCTCACTCCCAAAAAGAAAATATTCTTCAGAAACAAGTGCGAGATGCACATATTGCCCAGCGAGATGCTGAAATTAAACTTGCTGCAGAACAGCGCATAACTGGAGAATATCGCAAGGAGATTGCTCAGACGCTCGAAAAGGTCAACTCTCAAAATCTTGAAATCGAAGCACTAAAGGCTCGACTTTCTCAAGTTGAGAAAGAGCGTGATGAGGCGGTTGCTGGCAAGACTAAAGCTGAAGAATCCCATGAAGCAACCAAGGCCAGCATCAGTTCTACTTTATTCGATTTCTACCTTCATAGCGTTCTGGGGCGCGGGAGTCTTGCATTCTTGGGGGAAGAATATGAAATTACTCTGGCAGAAGTATGGGAGGCTGCAGTTGACATGCTGGGAAGCGCGGGCTATGCCGTAGCAGGTCTTGAGGAGCATTATCTAGACGATGATGCCCGCACTGCTCTTGCTAGGGGGCAGGAGCAACTGGCTAAGGCTCGAGCTGAAGCAACAGGAGAAAGGCATTCTAAAAAAGAAATGCTTCCTACCGCTCCCGTTCATACTTCGGTTTCCGCTGAAATCGATATTATTGGCTCAAGTTCTCATTCCTCACCTCCCGCCAAAACTGAGGCCGAGACTGCATCAACTCCTACTGAAGAGGAGGCCTTGGAAGATATCGAAGCAGGGAAATACGAAGTCGTTCTTGTGAAGCCGACTCCTCCAGGTAACTTTGACATTGACTCAGCTCAAGTGAACCAGCTGTTAGATTTGACTGAACTTGATGAGTTCCTCGCTCAATACTTAAGTTCTGATGAACCACTAACTTCTCTTTTTTCGGAGAATACTGATTTGAACTTCTTTTCTTCTGTAGCGGAAACACCAAGTACTGCACCAATTCTTCCTATTCCAGCTATTCCTCCTCCATCTCTTCAAGTCACTCCTTCTTCTTAGCCAGGATCGCAGGAAGAACAAATAAAAGCTCTTCGAGACTTAGACGATCCTCATGCTTCTCAAGAGCAGAAGACTGAAGAACATGGAGGAAGTGAGAAGACTCCAGAACCCCGCGATGATGATATGAAGCTATCCGGGCTAATTACCCCAGGGAGTGAGTCTTCTTCGAAGCAAAAGGGGAAACGTGCAGTTGCAAAGAAGAAGAAGAAAAGTGCTGCTGGTGAAGAAAAACCAGAAGAAGATCTGGCCATGCCCCCTCCTCCTTCTTCCCCGACCCATCAACGACGTGCTCAGAAACTAAACATCAGGCTAGGCAAGGGTTCGAAGGGAGGTGAGAAGAAGTAGCAAAGAAGCTGTTGTTAGTCTTCTTGTTTTACTTTCAACTTTTTTAGCCTTTTTACATGTATTGACCGGGAATTGTGCGAGTACCGGTCCTCGCCTTTTGAGATCTGCATATGTAAAAAATTTCAATAATATGAAATAAATGATTCTTTTACTTGTACAAATTCTCGTGTATGTGAGAATATATTTACTTCTCATTTTAGTGTGGAATAAACGATTCCTTTTTTGACACAAACTTTTGTCTGTGTTTTAAGAATGCGTCTATTCTACATCTTCTTTTCTTTGCAGGATATCGTGACAAGCTGGTGATAAGTGTTGTTTGCGTATATATTTTATAGTTATATTAGTTATATTGCCCCCGTATCACAGCTTATCGCAATATTCTTTGTTTCGAGCGGACTTGTGCTCCTACTTTTGCAAAATAATTGTTTCTCTTTTAAGAAATTATTACTTTGTTCAAGTAGAGTCTGTCTCATCTCAAAAAACATTTTAACGCTCATTATCATTTCACCATATAATAGAAGTTCACATCTTAAAGAAGGAATAAAGTGATTTTCTCTGAAAGGTGAAACGGGCCTCTGATGAGGACTTTGAATAATACTTTGATTTTTGAACAGAATTTTCTTTTTGTTACTCTGAAGTTACTCTTGTAAAGTTGATCGACCTCGTGAGGCAGACGCTAGTTGTTTGGACGAATGTTCGTTATTGTAAACATTCGTGGCCAACTTTTAAGCGTTCTGTACCTTTCGTAATGTCGTCAATTTTACAGCTTGAGGAGAGCATTTTGCTTCGGGATATGTTTCTGAAGGGATAGTGTGCCTCCGGAGAGGTCTTGTGGTGCCTTGGGAAAGGACTTTTAATTTCGCCGCCTGGAAGTTACTTTCCTTCAGTCAAATAGGTTGCCCTATCAACTTTGTTGAAGGAAGCACCGCCTGTTTATGGCTAGCGTGCCCCCGGAGAGGTCTTTGGTTTATGCACCCGGAGAGGTCTTTGGCTTATGCCCCCGGAGAGGTCTTTGGTTTATGCCCCCGGAGAGGTCTTTGGCTTATGCCCCCGGAGAGGTCTTTGGTTTATGCCCCCGGAGAGGTCTTTGGTTTATGCCCCCGGAGAGGTCTTTGGTTTATGGCTTAAGCAACTTCTTTAGTTAAATGAGCGTCCCCATTAACTTTGTTAAGAAGATTACTGCCTATGCCTCGCTAAAGGGCTTTTGGTGCCTGGGAGTTTCTTCTTCATAGTCAAATGATGCCATGAGGTCAACGCGAGCTTCCCGACCGGTCATTCGTTTGTACGTGTGTTCTCGATCGGATAGTTACGGTCTACACTGGTGGTCTCATTGACTTTGTTGAGAAGAACACTCTCTTTTTTGCGGCGTGCCTCGTTAAAGGGCTTTTTCCTCCGAAGAGTTTTGCCTCCGTGGAGGGCTTGTGCCTCGGAATGAGGGCTTTTGTTGACTGGTTTGCCATATTCTGTGCCATTTGCTCATCACCATTATTGCAGCCGGGAATCTTCTGCTCTGTCCACTGAGGTATACTTCACTGTTGTGCGACCCCCATGAGGTAGGTCTAAGTTATTTAGTTGGACGACTAGACAGCCGCAACCGGTTAACAAAGACCTGGTACCCCTTAAAGAGAGCCTTTAACTTGTTATGTGAAACCCTATTTGTGTGGAACTTGAGCTTCAGCGGGCAATTTATTTGACTTGCTTGGCATAGTGACAAATTTACTTTAATGTCCTGCATTATTAAATCGACATTTTAGTAATACATCAAAAAATTTTGTATTGAAATAAAACATGCAGTAAATAGTAAAGAACGCAAGATTTATAGTGGTTCGGCCAAGAATTGGGCCTACATCCACTTTACTGCTCTTTTATTCATCATCATCGACTTTCTCTACAGTTTTACAATACAATTAATACTTCCATAATCATTTTACAATTTTTAAGCAAATGATTGCTGTTCCAGGCCCTCGGAATTGGATCCCCTTCAACAGTCGTGAGTTTGAATGTGCCATCAAGAAGCTTATTGCCTATAACATATGGCCCTTCCCAATTTGGTCCGAATACTCCGACTGCTGTCATGATTCTTTTCAAAACCAAGTCCCCGACTTCAAAGCTTCGTCCACGGACTTTAGAGTTGAAGTGCCTGGCAATTCTTTGCTGATGAGCCGCAACCCTAAGTCTGGCTTCTTCTCTTTTCTCATCAAGAAAATCAAGTGCTTCAAGTTGCAATTTTTCATTTTCAGCCTGATTAAAATAAATTCTCCTGTGGGAAGGGACTTCCAGTTCTACTGGAATCATGGCTTCTGATCCGTATGCCAACGAGAATGGAGTGTGACCGGTTGCAGTTTTATGAGTTGTCCTGTACGCCCATAGTGCTAGTGGTAGCTTATCAACCCATCCACCTTTCGCTTTTTCTAACTGCTTTTTGATGGTTGACTTGATAATTTTGTTCACTGCTTCCACTTGCCCGTTTGCCTGCGGGTGAGCCACTGCCGAGAAACTTTTTCGGATTTTGAACCGCTTGCAAAAGTCTTGGAATTCTTCACTTTCAAATTGAGTACCGTTGTCTGTGATTATCTTCTGTGGCACACCATATCTGCAAATGATATTTTTCGTCACAAAATTTATCATATTTTTAGAGGTAATAGTGGCTAAAGGTTCAGCTTCAGCCCATTTGGTGAAGTAGTCAACAGCAACGATAGCATATTTGATTCCCGACTTGGCAATTGGTAAAGGTCCGATCAGATCTATTCCCCAAATAGCGAACGGCCATGGACTGACCATTTGTGTTAATTCGGTTGAAGGCGCTCTTGGAATTTTAGCAAATCTTTGGCATTTGTCACTCTTTCTGGAGTATATGGCAGCATCTCGATTAATATCAGGCCAGAAATACCCATACCGAAGGACTTTCTTGGCAAGTGTTTGACCGCCTGAATGATCCCCACACTCTCCCCCGTGGACTTCCGCTAATATCGTCTTAGCTTCTTCTTTAGTTACACATCGGAGTAATGGCATTGAAAATCCCCGCCTGTATAACCGGCCGTCCTGAATTATATATCTTGATGCTTTTCTCAACAACTTTCGGCGCTCTTTAGAGTTTTCTGGCAGGGTGCCATTGAGCTGATACTCTTTGATCGGAGTCATCCATGACTCCTGTTCTTGAAATACATCCATGATCCAGTCTATATCCACTTCATCGGTGCTAGGAGCTGACAAAACCTCCACAGGTATCAGTCCCAACAACTGAGCTTCTCCGGAACTTGAATACCTTGCTAGAGAATCTGCTTTCATATTCTCCTCTCGAGGTATGTGGCTTATTGAATAATAATCGAAATCATTGAGGAGCTCAGAGACTTTCGTCAAATATGCAGGTAGGTTTCCTCCTTTAGCTTGAAATTCCTTCTTAACTTGACACACGATAAGCTGAGAATCACTGAAGATTTGTAACGCTTTGATGTTCAATTCCTTTGCAATTTTTAATCCAGCAATTAGGGCTTCGTATTCTGCTTCATTGTTTGTAGAAGGGAATTCCAATCTTAATGCATAACACAACGATCGCCCTTCGGGGGTCTCAAGCACAACCCCTGCCCCGGAACAGTAATCATTTCTCGAGCCGTCAACATACAATTTCCACTTAGTCGGAATGCCAACTGTAATCTCTTCTTCTTTGTCACCCTTATCTGTATATTCTGCGATGAAGTCTGCCAAAGCCTGTCCATTGATCGCCCTTCGGGGGTGATAAGTGATATCATACTGACTCAGTTCAATATTCCACTTTAGAAGACGGCCTGACGTTTCTGGACGAAATAGGACTTGCTTTAAGGGTTGGTCGGTGAGAACTTTGATAGGGTGAGCTTGAAAATAGGGTCTCAACTTTCTAGAGGCAATCAATAAACAGTAGGCGAGCTTTTCTAACTTTGAGTAATTCATTTCTGCCCCAGCCAGTCTCTTGCTGATATAGTAAACTGGACGTTGTACTCTTGCATCTTCTCGTACTAACGCTGCACTTAGGGCATGAGATGAAACTGCCAAGTATACGAAAAGGTCGTCGCCATTGTTTGGCTTAGAAAGTACTGGTGGCCTTTCCATATGACAGATTAATTCATCGAAAGCTCTCTGGCATTCAGGTGTCCACTCGAAGGTTTTCTTTCCTTTCTTTAAAGCGTCGAAGAAGGGGATGCATTTGTCAGTAGCTTTGGAAATGAATCGACTTAAAGCAGCAACTTTTCCATTTAGACTTTGCAATTCCTTCTTCGTTCTAGGGGCTTTGACTTCTCGTAGAGCAGTAATTTGAGCAGGATTGGCTTCAATGCCCCTAGCGCTTACAATAAAGCCTAAGAATTTCCTAGACTCCACTCCGAATGAACACTTCAAAGGGTTGAGTTTCATTCCGTATTTTCGAAGGATTTCAAACATCTCGGCTAAGTGGTCCATGTGGTCAACTGCTTTCCTCGACTTTACTAACATATCATCGACATAAACTTCCATTGTTTTCCCAAGTTGCGGTTTGAACATTGCGTTAACAAGTCTTTGATATGTTGCCCCTGCATTCTTCAGTCCAAAGGGCATGACTCTGTAGCAGTATAGACCAACATCCGTGATGAAACTTGTGTCCTCCTGATCCGACTCATGCATCATTATCTGGTTATATCCAGAGTAGGCATCCATGAAAGATAACAATTCGTGCCCGGCTGTCCCATCTACCAATTAATCAATCCTCGGTAACGGGAAGCAGTCTTTAGGGCATGCTTTGTTTAAATCTGAGAAATCAATGCATACCCTCCATTTTCCGTTTGCCTTTTTAACCAGCACAGGATTTGAAACCCAGTTTGGATATGTGGACTCCCTTATGAAATGATTTTCCATGAGTCGATCGACCTCTTCTTTCAACGCCGCTGATCTTTCCGGACCTTGGGTTCTTCTCTTTTGTTTTACAGGTGTGAACTTTGGATCAATATTCAAGGTATGTACAGCAATCTCTGGAGATATTCCGCACATATCAGCGTGACTCCAAGCAAAGACATCCAAATTTGCTTTCAAAAAAGATATTAATACATTGCGAACCATCATACTGAGTTGCGAACCCACATTCAACACTTTGTTTGGGTCTTTAGGATCAACGGATATTGGCACCGTTACCTCCATCGGCACCACTCGATTTTCCTCTGCACTGGCCTTTCTGGGATCAATTTCTCTCCTCGCTCCACTATGCTCGCCAGTGCAGGGACCACCCTGTATTTGCTATAAGGTTGGGGTTTTGATGCGGAGGGGGGTCGCCGCATCTTTCCCCATTTATCTTTTTCTGGATTCTCGAAGTTCTGTCAAGTAGCATTCTCTCCCAGCATTCTGATCCCCCTTAATGACTCCAACACCATTATCTGTAGGGAATTTCATGGTTAAACACCATGGGGCCAGAATGGCTCTGAATGCAGCTAAGGTTGGGCGGCCTAGGAAGGCATTATAAGCAGAAAATCCATCCACAATCACAAAAGTTTGTTTCCGAACAACTCTTTTATGCCCTTCACCAAGCTCCACGAACAAGTCAACAGTTCCGATCGGTTGCTGCGGCTCCCCAGTGAACCCGACAACCTTTTGTGACGAGGCATGAACGTCATTCATTGGAATCTTCATTTGATCAAATGTCTTCTTGAAGAGTATGTTGTAGGAAGCACCGCAATCAATGAGCACTCGCCTGACGATGGCCGGCCCTATCCCGGCTGAAATGACCAAGGGATCTATGGTTGGAGCTTCAATACCCATAGAATCCCTAGCCTTGAATACGATATCATCATTAGAGACTTTCTGTTGCTTCAAGGGTGTAGCGTCATCTACAGCGAAGACATCCTCATCTACCGGGGTGTATTTCAAAGCATGGGCATACCGCTCCATTTCACCCCAGCTCCTGCCCGCAGGGTGTGGGCCTCCTGTAATTACATTTATAACTGGCCTCTTAGATTCATGTGTGACAGTGCCCTTCCCAGGGCTAGACGGATGAGTGGGAAGCTGCTGTCCTTGAGTAGACGAATTTGGTTCATTCCTGCTCTTCTTTACGTACTGTTGCAGCTTGTTATCTCTTAATAATTCTTCAATTACGCTTTTCAGGTGACGGCATTCATTGGTATCATGGCCTGGTTGGTTATGAAAGTGGCAGAACTTCCCATTTCTCAAAGCACCCTTTCCTGGTTTTATCTCAATTGGCTTGGGGTAATCAACAGCGTCCTTTGTGGCAAAGTAGATGTTTTCCGGAGTGTCGGTTAAAGGAGTAAAATCTGAAGGCTTGAAGAAGCGAGGTTTCTTTATATCTCTCGGTTTCTTCCAATCATTATTTTCCCTCTTCTGACTTCCAGAGTCTTTCTTTGCTAAAGCAGCGGTGTTATTCTCTACCCTTGAAGTTACCACTTTTACAGGTGCTGGAAGGCTCTCCAAGCGTATGAATTCGTCGGCCTTCTTGTAGAATTTATCGAGTGAATTCGGTTCTTTCATCTTCAACCATTTCCCAAATTCGCTCGTCTTGTCAATTGCTCTCATCAAGTATGTTAAGATCATACGCGGCTCCGCGTTATCCACTTCGGCCAAAGCAATATTAAAACGATTCAGGAATGATCTGATGGACTCTCCCGGATTTTGCTCTAGACTTGAAAGTGACATTATATCTTTGGCTTTTGAGGCATATAGACGAAATTGCTCCTTGAATTTCCTGGTCAAATCAGAGAATTGATCAATGGACCTGACTGGCAGCTTTGTGAACCATAATAGAGCAACACCTTCCAGATATACCGGGAAATAGCAGCACTTAATCTCGTCAGAAGCCCTAGCACCTGTCATATGCCAGTCATATTTATACAAGAACTCATTAGGATCACTCGTCCCCTTGTAAGAAGAAATAGTAGGAGGTACGAATTTCCTTGGAAATTCCGCCTTCAATATCTTTTCAGTGAACGGAGTCTTGCTTGGAGCGAAACCCCATTCTTTCTCATCTTCGTCTCTACGCATACTTTCTTTCATGATTTGATGGACCATGCCTGAAAAGTATTCTTCATCATTTAGAGATTCTGGAGGGCATACATCTGCTACTCTTTCTGAATTCTGTCTCGATAATCGTTCTCGGGGAGTTGGTTGTGGGCCTGATGTTCCAGCTTGCGGAGGTGTTTTTTCCATTGGGTCCGCCACCCTTTGAGACACATTTCCAGCATTGTGAGTTCCTGTGACAGGGATCCCGTCATTATTCTCCGTTGGACGACTTGCCCCAAGTAAATCGTTCAGTTTACTCAAAATCAGGGCATTTTGAGCATTCTGGGCTTCCAATTGTGCGTTCTGGGCATTCATTTGTTGATTCAGCCCTTGAACCACAGCATCCAATTCTGCTCTTGTCACACCAACTGTAGGAGTTGCCACATTTGGAACTGGAGAAGCAGAAGTTCCCTCTTGAGCATTTCCAGATCTAATCGATTTACTCTTCCTACCAGGAGCCATAATTTCCAATAAACTTCTGGTTCTTAAAGAAACTCTCTCAACAAACTTTTGCGGATCGATGGTGAAAGCAGCCTGAGTTCGAGCTCTCAATGAAAGCACCAAAATGTTAACGCTTTAAAGTGAACGCTAACACCCGGTGTGTGTATTAGAACTGTGAAAGCACCACCCGTGTAACGGGAACAAAAGTTAAGCAGTAAAATATCAGAACAGCAATAAAAGACAGCGGTTTATAGTGGTTCGGCTTGAAATTAAGCCTACGTCCACATTGAATCTCTTTATTTCTGAATTCGGTTACAAATCAATACAAATCACTTGTGAACTCAACACAATTCGATCACAAAATCAATCTCGACTGCTAGCTCAAACTTCGATGATAAAACTCGATGAATTCATGCTTGATGTAAGAGATCTTTTCTCGAAGCTTGTTGTAGTGTCTTGAATGCTTGAAGATCTTTGATTGGAGAGTTCGACAGAGTAACAATGCTTGAAAGAATGAATGGCCAAAAGTCCCTCTCATGTTGGAGGTGATGGGGTATTTATAGGAGTCGGGCTTGAATCTGGAAATCTTTCTAAGTTATAACTCGCAGCCGACTTATAGAAGGTCGTAGGTCTTAGGTCGGCGACGAGATAGGAGTTGTCTTTTAATTATCCCTGAGTACAAGTTGTCTAGCCGCAAGTGATAGATCGGCAGCGACTTATCATATGACGTAGGTCGGCTGTATCTGGCGTGAGCAAGTTTATGACTCAGATGCACTTCATATAGGTCGTAGGTCGTACGCGACTTAACTTAAATCATTAAGTCGGAAGCTCCCATAGGTTAAGGCTGTTAAGTCGGTAGCCTTTGTTAACTCGAACTTGTTAGGTCGGATTTGTAGTTAGGTTGCTCTTTCTTAAGTCGGCAAGCATCTTAGGTCGGCAAGCATCTTAGGTAGGCAAGCATCTTAAGTCGGCAAGCATCTTAAGTCGGCAAGCATCCTAAGTCGGCAAGCATCTTAAGTCGGCAACTTCCTTAAGTCGGCAAGCATCTTAAGTCGGCAACTTCCTTAACTCGGCTCCTGCTAGGTCGTGAGTCGAAAGGGGGTTAACAGATAAGGAGCATAATAAACTTGCAATGCCTTTTTGGCTAGTGCATGGATCATACTTGTGATAATGCGATGCGTGCTTTATTTCAATAAGGTTATAATCCTTGTGCACATTAATTCTAGAAACTGAATGATAGTTAAGCCAATTGCATCTAAACAAAAACACCTCCTCTGTCACATCCTGAAATTTTCGACTTTCGAAAATTCAACATCGATACTCACTTTATCGACTGCCGAGCAATCGAGTGCCGGAAACTCCAATAGTGAGGGTTTTAAGAAAAAGAAAACGTAGAAGAAGAAGAAAAAGAGAAGAAAGAAAGAGAAGAACAACAGAACAACATCAGAACATCAGAACAGAAAACAATATCAGAATCTTACACATCGCAGCGGAACAATATATATAATAGATAAATGAATAATCTTTAAAACAAAGAACTATATCATTTTATACTTACATCAATCATCAGAGTCAATATACAACAATGGACAGTTATATGAACTTGTCCTCATCCAGAATACACAGCGGAATAAATACTATCAGATACAAATACTACGTCTCGCCATCCTGCTTATCTCCAAAGCTCCAGAATATCCAGAATATCCTGATAATATAACTCTAGGCTGCCCGTGTGGAAATTGGTGGGCACCCAGAGTTTAGAAGGGAAACAATAAACTCCGAGTCAGTCATGGTGACTGGTGTGAGATCGTAAAACAGTTTATCTTTAAAATAAACAACAGAAGAATTTTAAGGTCAATTCGCAATGCTTTTGGAAAATGAAACTACCATAAGACCTCCCACCACACACACAATGCAAACGCAAAATTGGAGGAGATTTCTTCTTATGATAGTCAAAGATGTTTACTACGAAAAAATCAAATTCTTTTTGATATTATTATTAGTGCATAGTGTAGAAATCATTTTCGAAAGTATAATATTAATCTTAGCCAACATACGACCAGTATCGTATGCCTACTATAGCTACCATCCAAACAGTGGGGCGCCACCATAAGTGAATGGCAGGTTCTACAACTAATACCGTACAAGGCTCGTATTGTTTCTTTGGATTTCCAACAAATGGTCAGGCTAAGGAACTTCCTATCCACGATGGGTACGTCCCTGGAATAGACGACCCGAGAACCTAACCGGATCTCTGCCAACACAAGGCCGGGTTACCTCTGCAAAAATAGGTAACTACTGACACGCGTATGCCATCCCCCGATCGTCACCGATCTTCCCGAGGATCCCCGATTCGCAACAAACCACATAGATAATAATAATGCAGTAACCACAGAGGTTAAGTATCTGGGCTCCATACCATGATACCACCTTTATCCAGAAGGAATGACATACACTAAGGGGCGCTACTCCCTAGAACCTTGCCGCATTCGTCCTGTTTCGACCATTTCCGGGGTGTGAGGCTCGACGAAGTCTCGTCCACAAAGCTACGCTTTCTCAAAAAGCCCTGCTTTGGGTCAAACAAAAATGATCAACCTATGATCACAAAGATATAAGATCAAACAAATGATCATATCACAAAGGATCAAACACTGATCATTTCACAGCAACACTCAGTATGCCACGTTACCAAATTGGGATATATCGCTGATAAATTTCAACTACATAACCTCTGAGCTCGTACGTCTCAGAGAAGGGTGTTAAGCTAAGAGAATAAATTCTCCGCCACCAACATAAATGTATTTGAAAGAAATCAGCTTTATATCTCAAATTGTAACGTCAGACACACAATCCATACAAGTCTGTTCCGGGATCGAACAGAACCGAAGGCACTTCTCACGAAGCCCTTGCACATCCGGATAATTTTCAATCACGTCGGGACTTCCCGTCACTAAGGGTGATAAAACCTCTAAACCGAAGATCAGCCGATGTAGAGTAACTCGACGGTAATCCTTCCGTTTTCAAAAATATCCGGTCTTCAACACCGATCTTCAAATGCGATTCATAACGACGTATCACATATTCGGAATGGGTTATACGACCCCATGGTCCTTTCCCGGCTAACCCGAATAGTGAGCGATTATTCAAAAATAAGTGTGGCATTCAAATTCATCCAATTCACAACAAATACCTACTCAAGGTAATTAGTGATAGTCGGTTATTTAACTATAAATAAAGATGCGCAACATCATCAGATTCCAAATAATTTTTCCCAAATTATTTTATCTTCAAAAATATCTTTACTGGATATAAAATTTCCACACTTCTAAAATAAATCGATATTTATTTTTAAACAAATTCCCTTTTCTTTTATAAATTCCATATTGAATTCATATTTCAAAATATCTTCTGATATACGATTTTCAAATCGTTTTCAACATTCAATTTCAATTTATCTTTACAAAGATAAAATCTCAAAACGTTCATTTCATATTAGAAAAGCATTTCCATACTTATTTAAAAATAAGTATTCCACAAATCATTTGTTTTCAACATTTGAAAACATTCGATATACTTAAATCAATATTAAGTATACATTTCATTCTTTAAGGAAATCATAAATTTTAACATCTATTTGAGTCAAAAACGAATGTTGCGTAAAACATCGTTACGACGACTCAAAATCACTAGTATAGGGATTCGGAATTAAAATAGATATATAAATCCCAATACTACATAAAAATATTTCCTTTCAGAAATCATTTACTATAACAACAGTGTTATAGTCTACCATTTCCTTATTTTTCTTGAAAACGTCTATTTCAACAATGAACGTTGAAATCTATGTATTCGATACTTAACACGTTTTAAAACATCTTTAAAACGTTTAACTTTATTTTTAATATCCCTTCTTCGAAAATAAGTCCATTTTACTTAACAATATATTCAATGTCCCAAAATCGTGAATATATTTTACTAATCAAATTTCAGTCTTTTCTACACATTCAATTTAAGGATAATTCGCTATCCAAAATCGCGAATATATTTCCTTTAAAATTCTTCTATATTTAATTTATCAAATTCAATCTATTTCGAATTTATAAACACGGTTATACATTCTATTTCTATTTTAATAACAACTTTGACTTATAAATCTTCTTTATTAACAATTCGATCAATATTCCACTTAAAGGCAAAAATCCAATTTACCAGTAAATTTCTTATAAGTCTTTATTCTACAATTTCATTCATTTTTTATAACTTCATACTTTATAAATTTATAAACTTCAACTTTATAAATCTATAAACTTCAAACTTCACAATTTATAATCCTATAAATTTTCTATCTTCCCAAGTTATAATTCTATAAGTTTCATATCTTTACAATTTAACACTTATAAAAACTCGTTTTAAAATTCCAATAATTTTAATTGATAAATATCAATTTTATACATCTTTTATATACCTCGTTTTTAATAATTCAAAAATTCAAGTTTTAAACTATTTTATACATTACTCAACTGTTTATTTCAAAAATCACCTCTCGGTTATATTTCACCAAAATCTTAACCTTTATAACTTTAAAAATTTTAAAACTTCAAAAATTGAATCCAATGATGCAACGCATCAATTAGTCAATCACAACATCAACATCATATATCAACATATGATAACAGAATATACATCAATCCTGTAAATAAATAACTACTGGTGAGGAATCCAGTTGGATCCCTCCAACCTGTTTCCCTGCATCCAAAGATGTTAGCACAATACCAATTCCGCTCCAGTACGGAATTATCGCGGTATATAGGTTTTTATAAATCCGCTTACTAACGGCGCAATAGGGTCTCATCCGCTATACGAGGCGGGAAATCATCAATCCAATATATACATATGCCAATATGTATATACTGCTATATATATAGATATATCCTATCATATCTAATAGCACATTCAAACAATCAATCAATAACTGCAATTCAATCATAAATCTGAGTGAGAAGATCTCACCTTAGCTTTTTAAATTTGCCATCCATTTCGATTCCAGTTTGTTTTTCACGATCTTTTGACCTTGTATAAATAATTATACAATTTGTGAACATTTGAATTAATCGAACTATTAAATTTTCATTTTGATAGATATATTTAATTTGGCTAACGATTTGGGTTTAAACCAATAACTTATTCTTAATATAATATTTTAAACTAATATTTTCCTTTAATATCCTTTAACAACTAAAAATAATTAAATTGGTAAATAAACAAATTTTCTATTATCTACTGATATGCTTATAAAAACAAGCTTTATAGGTTTAAAAATCTAATTTAATGAATCCTTTCGATATTCAAAATTTCTATCTCTACATCTTTCCGATATATATATTTACTATTTACACTTTCAGATTCCTATATTTTTTTAAATCTCTCATATATATATATATATATATATATATATATCTTTATATCCTTATATATTAAATTGAAATAAATTGTATATCTTCCCATTAAAATCAAACATTAAGATAAAAAAATTTCTTTTCTATAAAAACTCGACAGTAATTTACTTTACTGCAATATATACTCCACATATATGTAAACAAGATTATACCTGGACTTATCCCCTACCGAGTTCGAGAATCGAACAGAGCCCAAGCCCACTCGTCGACATCGCAGCCTCCGACTACACGAAATCGACCTCCTTCCACTCGCGCTCCTATCTTCACGTCACCACACGAGAGCGCGCCCCCAATCCCACGCAACGACGATGTCGTTGAATTCCCAATCGCAAGCTCCCTGGCATCGCACATGCGAAACCATATCCATCGCGACGATGCCGCGATAAACCCATGCCTTGACTGCCTCGCGACCATCGCGACTCCATCCACCAAACCCTAGCTGCCCCGAATCCCATCCTCCTTCGATCGAGAGTGTGCCCTCCCTGCTTGACATCGCGATTTGACCGCGCGCGCGTGTACGCGAGTTCGCCCCCACCGCGACCACTTCCAGTTGCCATTCGAGCTCGAGAAAAAAATTCTTTCTTTGAATTGGGTTTGAATGATAGAAGAAAATAGGAAGCTCGGCATTTTTTTTTTGAACGAACTACTGGAAAAGAACAGGCTCGAGATGATTTTTCTTCTGATTTGAAAATGGAAGCGAGCGGCCATTTTATTTGAGAACGAGAAAGAGTTTCGTTTAATTTTTTCTTCGACTGCGAATTTTTGAACGGAGAAGGATGGTAATTTAAAATAGAAAGAATATGGGTTGCACGATCTTTCTTTCGTGATTCCTGCAGCGTTTCTCGGCGTGAGTTAAGGGAGACAACGTGTGGTGATGTTGACCATTATAAATTTAAATTCAAATTTAAATTCGATAAAGATTTTTAATGCGTTTACACGCCGTACGATCACGTATTGACTCCGAAAAATACGAAAATTGAAATCCGACAATTATTCAAAATTACGGACCCAATGGAACTGGTTTTGTCGAATTCCGAGACTGTTTGAAAAATGACTATTTTTAAATATCGATTTGAACAATTAAATTCAAAACTGAATAAATCGATTTCAGATTCGATTCTGAAGTTTAATTATCTTCAGTATAATCAATATAAATTTTAAAAGCTTCCGAAATATTTTTCTTCGGCTTAAAATTAAAGATTCAAATTTTTGTTCAACTTCAATCGATTAAATTTTATAATTTAATCGTCAATTTCAAAGTTATATCGGGGATTCAAATTAAATCATCGTTCAAATATTTAAAATTAATTAAATATTCTCAATTTAATTTGTTCGTAATCCAGGGTCGTTACAGACTTCCCCCCTTAAAAGAATTTCGTCCTCGAAATTACAAGTTAGGAAAAAAATGTCCTTAACTCGTCTACTATTTTCCACAGTCCAATAGTTTTATCAATTCATCAAAACAAATCTCTCTACTAAAGATTTGTTATCATTTCAACTAAATTTCAACTTCAACTGTAAGTTCAAACAACACTGTTTAACTTCAAAATTCAAATTTAAATTCAAATTCAAATTTAAACTTTCAAAAATTTCTCAAAAATTTTCTAACACTCGGAATTTTTGAAAATTTTCGCCAGCGTCTCCTTTGCGCGGCTAATACGGCACGACTACAAAACGTCCCTACGGACTCTCAGATTTCAAAAAGAAAAAGAAAAAGCCAAGCGGCTAGACAAGAAATCATCAAAAACTCATATTAAAATTCAAATACGTACCTTTTGTCGAGCAATTCAAATTTATCTTTGAAATCAAAATCCCTTTATACACCTGTATATCCTACTAGCCATAATATCTAGTTACACATTCAAACCATTTGCAAATTCTATTACAAAAATTTTCCAATATAAACTACTTATATCATCTTTAGTTCACTATTGAAGTTATATCCATTATCTTCAATTTTACATTTCAAATTTTATTTGAATTCAATTTCACATTTCAACTTCCCATTTGAATTTACTTTACCATTTTAATTCAATTTGGATTCAATTTATCTTCAATTCCGAAATATGGAATTTCATCGATTAACTTTTATTTACAACTGCTTATTTTAGATTAGTTTCAATTACTAATTCATTACGAATTCTAATTCACATTTTCAATTCTATTTGAATTCAATTCAGTCTCATTTACTTACAAATTCAAAATGAACTTTAACATTCAATTTCATTTTCTGGCACTTGCAATTGCAAATTTATTTATTCATTCTCAAATTCTTTCATTTTCAATTGAATCACATCTCTATCAAATTTGCAAATATTTATAAGTTATCAACTTATTTACATTTCGATTTATAATCACTTATATATTCATATTACAAATTCATTTCATTAATGAATTTTAATTTTCCAATATCTATCTGGAATTCCATTTTCATTTATAAATCACATTTACATTTCATATTTACCATTTTATTTATATATGAATTCGTTTCCTTATACTTTCAATTCACATTTATAGATTTCACTTGTTAATGAACTTTTAATTCCAATCACAATTTCATATTTCACATTAACAATTTCTATTCGTATAAGTTATCAATTCAATAATATTCCGTAAATATTCTTTATAGTATTCCAGAGTTTTTTTTCAACCTTTTCAAAACCATTTTGAAAACAAGTCAAATCATCCTTTGAACTTTCAAAACAAAACCCAACTTTTCAAACAACTTCCTTTTAAAATAATTTGGCATCAATTTCTCTTTTGGAAACCCGAAAATGAACATCGATAATGCTGTAGTCATTACCGAAGTTATTTTCCAGCGACCGAAAAGAGTTTAGAGCTTCCATCTCTCTAAAATACTTTTCAAAACCTTTTAAATTCATTTTCAACTCCAAAAAGATTTAAACTTTCCAAATCTCCAAAATTTTCAAATTATTTTCAAAACATTTCCAAAAACTTCTCTGGAATTCCGTTTTAAATTACAATTCACATTTATAATTTACATTCTTAAATTTCATTTATATGTGAATTAATTTCTTAACTTTGGAGTTACGATTTTTAATTTCTTATTCAATTTCAATGATAATAGATTAATATTATCACTTCTAACAACCATGCAACCATATACTATAGTAATTCATAGAAAACATTTCTTTTCTATACAAAATAGTTTTGGGTATAATTATTTCATTTACCCGTTTTAAAATCAATACTGTGTCGGTTTATCTTGTTTAAGAGTTTAGAAACCCCTATCGATTACAGTTAGCTAGACTGTACCGACCAGAATCCATAAACAATCAACCGATAAGTCAACACAATACAAAACAATTTTATATTCAAATAACAAATACGCGCTCATATCTATTATTACACTCAAACTCATTCTAGAGTACTGCTGACTCTATCTCTAATGAGTAACACCCAACAGAGCAGGGTTGTCGCTTAACCATATGCTCTGATACCACTTTGTCACATCCTGAAATTTTCGACTTTCGAAAATTCAACATCGATACTCACTTTATCGACTGCCGAGCAATCGAGTGCCGGAAACTCCAATAGTGAGGGTTTTAAGAAAAAGAAAAAGTAGAAGAAGAAGAAAAAGAGAAGAAAGAAAGAGAAGAACAACAGAACAACATCAGAACATCAGAACAGAAAACAATATCAGAATCTTACACATCGCAGCGGAACAATATATATAATAGATAAATGAATAATCTTTAAAACAAAGAACTATATCATTTTATACTTACATCAATCATCAGAGTCAATATACAACAATGGACAGTTATATGAACTTGTCCTCATCCAGAATACACAGCGGAATAAATACTATCAGATACAAATACTACGTCTCGCCATCCTACTTATCTCCAAAGCTCCAGAATATCCAGAATATCCTGATAATATAACTCTAGGCTGCCCGTGTGGAAATTGATGGGCACCCAGAGTTTAGAAGGGAAACAATAAACTCCGAGTCAGTCATGGTGACTGGTGTGAGATCGTAAAACAGTTTATCTTTAAAATAAACAACAGAAGAATTTTAAGGTCAATTCGCAATGCTTTTGGAAAATGAAACTACCATAAGACCTCCCACCACACACACAATGCAAACGCAGAATTGGAGGAGATTTCTTCTTATGATAGTCAAAGATGTTTACTACGAAAAAATCAAATTCTTTTTGATATTATTATTAGTGCATAGTGTAGAAATCATTTTCGAAAGTATAATATTAATCTTAGCCAACATACGACCAGTATCGTATGCCTACTATAGCTACCATCCAAACAGTGGGGCGCCACCATAAGTGAATGGCAGGTTCTACAACTAATACCGTACAAGGCTCGTATTGTTTCTTTGGATTTCCAACAAATGGTCAGGCTAAGGAACTTCCTATCCACGATGGGTACGTCCCTGGAATAGACGACCCGAGAACCTAACCGGATCTCTGCCAACACAAGGCCGGGTTACCTCTGCAAAAATAGGTAACTACTGACACGCGTATGCCATCCCCCGATCGTCACCGATCTTCCCGAGGATCCCCGATTCGCAACAAACCACATAGATAATAATAATGCAGTAACCACAGAGGTTAAGTATCTGGGCTCCATACCATGATACCACCTTTATCCAGAAGGAATGACATACACTAAGGGGCGCTACTCCCTAGAACCTTGCCGCATTCGTCCTGTTTCGACCATTTCCGGGGTGTGAGGCTCGACGAAGTCTCGTCCACAAAGCTACGCTTTCTCAAAAAGCCCTGCTTTGGGTCAAACAAAAATGATCAACCTATGATCACAAAGATATAAGATCAAACAAATGATCATATCACAAAGGATCAAACACTGATCATTTCACAGCAACACTCAGTATGCCACGTTACCAAATTGGGATATATCGCTGATAAATTTCAACTACATAACCTCTGAGCTCGTACGTCTCAGAGAAGGGTGTTAAGCTAAGAGAATAAATTCTCCGCCACCAACATAAATGTATTTGAAAGAAATCAGCTTTATATCTCAAATTGTAACGTCAGACACACAATCCATACAAGTCTGTTCCGGGATCGAACAGAACCGAAGGCACTTCTCACGAAGCCCTTGCACATCCGGATAATTTTCAATCACGTCGGGACTTCCCGTCACTAAGGGTGATAAAACCTCTAAACCGGAGATCAGCCGATGTAGAGTAACTCGACGGTAATCCTTCCGTTTTCAAAAATATCCGGTCTTCAACACCGGTCTTCAAATGCGATTCATAACGACGTATCACATATTCGGAATGGGTTATACGACCCCATGGTCCTTTCCCGGCTAACCCGAATAGTGAGCGATTATTCAAAAATAAGTGTGGCATTCAAATTCATCCAATTCACAACAAATACCTACTCAAGGTAATTAGTGATAGTCGGTTATTTAACTATCAATAAAGATGCGCAACATCATCAGATTCCAAATAATTTTTCCCAAATTATTTTATCTTCAAAAATATCTTTACTGGATATAAAATTTCCACACTTCTAAAATAAATCGATATTTATTTTTAAACAAATTCCCTTTTCTTTTATAAATTCCATATTGAATTCATATTTCAAAATATCTTCTGATATACGATTTTCAAATCGTTTTCAACATTCAATTTCAATTTATCTTTACAAAGATAAAATCTCAAAACGTTCATTTCATATTAGAAAAGCATTTCCATACTTATTTAAAAATAAGTATTCCACAAATCATTTGTTTTCAACATTTGAAAACATTCGATATACTTAAATCAATATTAAGTATACATTTCATTCTTTAAGGAAATCATAAATTTTAACATCTATTTGAGTCAAAAACGAATGTTGCGTAAAACATCGTTACGACGACTCAAAATCACTAGTATAGGGATTCGGAATTAAAATAGATATATAAATCCCAATACTACATAAAAATATTTCCTTTCGGAAATCATTTACTATAACAACAGTGTTATAGTCTACCATTTCCTTATTTTTCTTAAAAACGTCTATTTCAACAATGAACGTTGAAATCTATGTATTCGATACTTAACACGTTTTATAACATCTTTAAAACGTTTAACTTTATTTTTAATATCCCTTCTTCGAAAATAAGTCCATTTTACTTAACAATATATTCAATGTCCCAAAATCGTGAATATATTTTACTAATCAAATTTCAGTCTTTTCTACACATTCAATTTAAGGATAATTCGCTATCCAAAATAGCGAATATATTTCCTTTAAAATTCTTCTATATTTAATTTATCAAATTCAATCTATTTCGAATTTATAAACACGGTTATACATTCTATTTCTATTTTAATAACAACTTTGACTTATAAATCTTCTTTATTAACAATTCGATCAATATTCCACTTAAAGGCAAAAATCCAATTTACCAGTAAATTTCTTATAAGTCTTTATTCTACAATTTCATTCATTTTTTATAACTTCATACTTTATAAATTTATAAACTTCAACTTTATAAATCTATAAACTTCAAACTTCACAATTTATAATCCTATAAATTTTCTATCTTCCCAAGTTATAATTCTATAAGTTTCATATCTTTACAATTTAACACTTATAAAAACTCGTTTTAAAATTCCAATAATTTTAATTGATAAATATCAATTTTATACATCTTTTATATACCTCGTTTTTAATAATTCAAAAATTCAAGTTTTAAACTATTTTATACATTACTCAACTGTTTATTTCAAAAATCACCTCTCGGTTATATTTCACCAAAATCTTAACCTTTATAACTTTAAAAATTTTAAAACTTCAAAAATTGAATCCAATGATGCAACGCATCAATTAGTCAATCACAACATCAACATCATATATCAACATATGATAACAGAATATACATCAATCCTGTAAATAAATAACTACTGGTGAGGAATCCAGTTGGATCCCTCCAACCTGTTTCCCTGCATCCAAAGATGTTAGCACAATACCAATTCCGCTCCAGTACGGAATTATCGCGGTATATAGGTTTTTATAAATCCGCTTACTAACGGCGCAATAGGGTCTCATCCGCTATACGAGGCGGGAAATCATCAATCCAATATATACATATGCCAATATGTATATACTGCTATATATATAGATATATCCTATCATATCTAATAGCACATTCAAACAATCAATCAATAACTGCAATTCAATCATAAATCTGAGTGAGAAGATCTCACCTTAGCTTTTTAAATTTGCCATCCATTTCGATTCCAGTTTGTTTTTCACGATCTTTTGACCTTGTATAAATAATTATACAATTTGTGAACATTTGAATTAATCGAACTATTAAATTTTCATTTTGATAGATATATTTAATTTGGCTAACGATTTGGGTTTAAACCAATAACTTATTCTTAATATAATATTTTAAACTAATATTTTCCTTTAATATCCTTTAACAACTAAAAATAATTAAATTGGTAAATAAACAAATTTTCTATTATCTACTGATATGCTTATAAAAACAAGCTTTATAGGTTTAAAAATCTAATTTAATGAATCCTTTCGATATTCAAAATTTCTATCTCTACATCTTTCCGATATATATATTTACTATTTACACTTTCAGATTCCTATATTTTTTTAAATCTCTCATATATATATATATATATATATATATATATATATCTTTATATCCTTATATATTAAATTGAAATAAATTGTATATCTTCCCATTAAAATCAAACATTAAGATAAAAAAAATTTCTTTTCTATAAAAACTCGACAGTAATTTACTTTACTGCAATATATACTCCACATATATGTAAACAAGATTATACCTGGACTTATCCCCTGCCGAGTTCGAGAATCGAACAGAGCCCAAGCCCACTCGTCGACATCGCAGCCTCCGACTACACGAAATCGACCTCCTTCCACTCGCGCTCCTATCTTCACGTCACCACACGAGAGCGCGCCCCCAATCCCACGCAACGACGATGTCGTTGAATTCCCAATCGCAAGCTCCCTGGCATCGCACATGCGAAACCATATCCATCGCGACGATGCCGCGATAAACCCATGCCTTGACTGCCTCGCGACCATCGCGACTCCATCCACCAAACCCTAGCTGCCCCGAATCCCATCCTCCTTCGATCGAGAGTGTGCCCTCCCTGCTTGACATCGCGATTTGACCGCGCGCGCGTGTACGCGAGTTCGCCCCCACCGCGACCACTTCCAGTTGCCATTCGAGCTCGAGAAAAAAATTCTTTCTTTGAATTGGGTTTGAATGATAGAAGAAAATAGGAAGCTCGGCATTTTTGTTTTGAATGAACTACTGGAAAAGAACAGGCTCGAGATGATTTTTCTTCTGATTTGAAAATGGAAGCGAGCGGCCATTTTATTTGAGAACGAGAAAGAGTTTCGTTTAATTTTTTCTTCGACTGCGAATTTTTGAACGGAGAAGGATGGTAATTTAAAATAGAAAGAATATGGGTTGCACGATCTTTCTTTCGTGATTCCTGCAGTGTTTCTCGGCGTGAGTTAAGGGAGACAACGTGTGGTGATGTTGACCATTATAAATTTAAATTCAAATTTAAATTCGATAAAGATTTTTAATGCGTTTACACGCCGTACGATCACGTATTGACTCCGAAAAATACGAAAATTGAAATCCGACAATTATTCAAAATTACGGACCCAATGGAACTGGTTTTGTCGAATTCCGAGACTGTTTGAAAAATGACTATTTTTAAATATCGATTTGAACAATTAAATTCAAAACTGAATAAATCGATTTCAGATTCGATTCTGAAGTTTAATTATCTTCAGTATAATCAATATAAATTTTAAAAGCTTCCGAAATATTTTTCTTCGGCTTAAAATTAAAGATTCAAATTTTTGTTCAACTTCAATCGATTAAATTTTATAATTTAATCGTCAATTTCAAAGTTATATCGGGGATTCAAATTAAATCATCGTTCAAATATTTAAAATTAATTAAATATTCTCAATTTAATTTGTTCGAAATCCAGGGTCGTTACATCCTCCACGGGCCGTGAGAGATATGTCAGTTGCAAAATTTGAGTTAAAATGCCATAAAAATCATTTGTGTGATTTTTTGGATCATCACTACCTTTAACAAATACATCTGGATTATTGGTTAATTTTTCTGCGTACTCTTTAGTGTTAAATTTATATCCATTGACGAAATATATTGGATATGCATTGATATTTCTTTTTGGTCCTAACACAAGATGTTTCAACCCTTCATCGACCACATAATTTCTCGATTCATAAACGTACTTTGAAAACCAATCAGAATATTCTTTACTGAGATCTCCGTGCGGATGTTCACTTTCATAAATACTGCATATATGAATAAAATATTGCATTAAATTCTACATGTGCATGCTTATGGAAATGAATAAATCATAAATTATTATTTTAGATTACCTAACAAATGGTGCAACCTCGGCACAATTAAGAAGAATATAAGTATGTGCTACATAAAAATCTCTATCGTCTAACCATACTTCTACACATTTTCTAGAAGGTCGGCCATGTTGTCCATAAATGGATAACATTGTTTGAGAGGACTCTTGTTCATTGCCTTCATCATTACGATAAACAATTTCAAGTGATATGTTCACATGGTCACTGAAATAGTGAGAGAAAAAGAACGAAGCTTCTTCTTCAATGTAAGATTTACATATCAAACCTTCAACTTGTGCTTTTTGCCTCACTTTTTTCTTCATATGATACAAGTATCTATGCAAAATTAATTTACATTAAATTTAACTTTCGAATGTAATTAAATTAATTGATAACATATTTCATATCTCACAAATGGATACATCCGTCCATATTGCACAGGACCTCGAAGTCGTGCTTCGGATGGAGGATGAACAAGTAAATGTTTCATTACATTAAAAAAACATGGCAGAAATATTTTCTCCAATTTGCAGAGCAACATAGGAATATTTTCTTCAAATTTAGGTAAACGTTGCACTTTTAAAGTAGTCGAACAAAGCTCTTAGTAAAACAGACTAAGCTCCGTTATTACCTTCCAAACTCTTAATGGAAATAGTTCTTTGAATAGAACGGGTAATAAATTTTCCATCATTATGTAACAGTCGTGGCTTTTCATTCCGCTCAATCTACCATTTTTAAAGTCAACACGTCCACGAGATTTGATGAAATCCCCTTAGGAAATCTTAACCGTCCACCCATTTTAACTTAACTTTAACTGGATTATTATCTAACTTGTAACATGCTTTGGGTTTTTTGCTATCTTTTGGTTTCATATGAACCTTAGGACGTTTGCATAATCATTGTATATCGCGTCTTGATATCAAATCGTCCTTAGTCTTTCCCTTGACATTCAAAATTGTGTTAAAAAAATTATCAAAGACATTTTTCTTGTTGTGCATCATATCAATATTATAACGAAGCAGAAGATCTTTCCAATAAGGCAACTCCTAAAATATACTTTGTTTGCACCAATTATGAACAGTAGATTTGCTTGCAATTTCTGTTTGCACTCCAGTTTCATATATCTTTGGATAGTCCCTTATAAGTTCGTATATGTCTTCACTTGACTATATCATTGGTGTTTATCTCATTTTTATTCTATTAGCTAAAAAGTTTTCCTATCTCCTTTGAAGGGATGATTGATAATAGAGAAAACATCGATAGAAGTCAAACCATGAAATTTTCTTACCGTAAGAAAATGCCTATGTTTCTTTCATGCAATAAGGAAAATCTAGACGATCGAATGTACTCCATCCTGAAAGCATTGCATAGGTAGGAAAATCACTTGCAGTCCACAACAAAGAAGCAAACATACGAATTTTTTTCTTTGAAACATCGTATGTTTCTACTCCTACGTTTTACAGTATTTTAACTCCAAAATCAATGGCTGTAAATAAACATCAATTCCTTATGTTGGATCGTCGGGGCCAGGAATGTCAACAGTAAGAAAAATATGTTGCATTTTCATACACATCCACGGGGGTAAATTGTAAGGTGTGATGGTAATGGGCCAAGATGAATATTTAGCACCAAATTGAGAAAATGGTGAAAAACCATCCGTATATAACCAAGTCTAACATTATGAATATTCGTTGCAAAATTGGGATAAATTTTGTCGAAATGCTTCCATGCTTCTCCATCGGCTAGATGTGTCAACGTACCTTCTTCCTCTATTCTTACACTATGCCTTCTCATATGAGATGCAGTCACAAAAGATGCGTATAATCTTTGAAGCCTAGGACTGATGGGCAATAATGCATACTTTTGTATGGAACTTCCTTTCCCTTCTTTTTTCTTGGTTTGTACCTTTCCTCGTTACATATTCTACACTTCCTAAGAGTGATGTCCTCTTTCCAAAACAACATGTAGCCATTTAAACATGTATTATTTTTTGATAAGGTAAAGCAAAAGCCGACATAAGTTTTTTAACTTTATAGTGATTTTCACACAATAAATTATCGGATGACATATGTCTTTTTAGAGCTTGTACAACGGCTATAAATCCGACTTCGGTGAAGTTGTATTTTGACTTCATCGCAAAGTATTCTGTGGTGATAGCTTGATGCTGCTTACAACTATTTGCGCCAAATTTGGTCACAAACCCCGAATGTAGTGAAAGCACCAGCGTATGAATATAGATCAACAATATTCACACACAAATCACAGATCTAAGCAAAACAGAATATCACAAGGCATAAATAGTAAATAATGACACACGATTTATAGTGGTTCGGCTATCTCTGGCCTACGTCCACTTGGAAGTTATTTATCTTTATTGCTTTGATGTTCGGAGAATACAATCTTTTCTCTGTCAAATTACAGCAAGTAGTAGGCCAAAACTTGAAGTCGGTGGTTGCAGAGATGTTCTGGAGTGATTCTGGCAGACTCTAGGCGTTCCTTCTTGCTGATAATTCTCCTCCCCCCTTTCTGAATGACCAGGGGGTCTATTTATAGGTGTAGGAGGCTGGAAATTCGCCTAAAATCAGGGTAGAACGCGTCAGGCACGTGAGGGGGCCCACATGGCCGAAATCTGTAGATCTGGGCCCACACATGGATCGATTCGAGTCCTTATTCGAATCGATCAGAAAATCATCCAATCGAGTTGAAATTTGGTGTGAACATTCTTTAGCATGTATGTAAGCTCCTGTGAAAATTTCATAGCATTTGGATTTGTAGATCTCGAGATATGATCGATTGAAGTTGAGGATTTCCGCCCCTTGTAGCTATTCGAATCGATCCTTGTTCGAATCGATCGTAATCGAATCGATGCTCTTGAATCGATTCGTTTGAGTTGATTTCCCTTTCATGCGCGTGCTTCGAGTCAGACATTGCATCCCTTCGGCTTCTAGCTACGTTGCTTGGTAGACTTGGATCTATGAATTCGTGGGACGGCTTGTTCGAATCGATTGAGTGGGGCGTCGTTCGAATCGATCGGAACGGGATGGATTCGAACGAAGTCATTCACAGATGGATTCGAACAAGACTCTGGCTTCATGGATTCGAATAAGGTGCGGGGCTGATGGATTCGAATAGGCTCATACCGATGGATTCGAAACTATTGAGTTGTGTCCCTGCTGATCGATACGAACCATATTGATTCGAGGTACTTCACCCTACTTCCTCTTCAATCGATTCGAAGGACTTGGATTCGAAGTCTTACCCATGTTGATCGATACGAGTGGCATCGATTCGAAATCCTGACCTAACCAACGATACGAAGTGTACCAATTCGAACTGTTTCCTTCATGATGGATTCGAATACTATCGATTCGAACCATCATCCACACTCCATAATTTATCCATATCTCCATCATACGAACTCTGATTGTCCTGAAATTTGAAACATAGCCTCTCCTAGTCCTTGCCATCATCTCCAACCAATTTCGTCCCGATCGGAGCTCAACAAAATTTTGACGACATTGATTGCAGCCTTGATTCCAATCGATCTCCAATCCAGATATCCATCATTCCTTGCCAATTTGTTGATATCCTGACTTTGACCAAAAGGTGGGATAACATTTGCCCCCCAAAACATGCCTTATGATAATAAGGCGTGTTTTGAATTGCTCTGAATCCGATGTCCGAAGTCCATAGCCAATCCCATATCCATTCGAACTAGACAACCGAGTCCTAATCCATCCTTATCCAATAGCCAGTGATCTATTCCAAAACTTATCCGGGTCGATATCCAAATCCATAACCTCTCCGGGCTCTTGCCAAGCGCAATCCATTCTTGACGAACGTGGTCCAGTGTCCCTGGACATTGCATAATCCCAAGGCTTAAGTCCTAAGCCGTATCCTGGTCTCTCTGGACCCTTGCTAAGTATAATCCATGCTCCATGACCTGAAACAATAACCGACGATATAGGGCCTAAGTCCTAGGCCGAATCCTAGTCACTCTGGACCAATATCCATATCCATAACCTCTCCGGGTTCCTGCCAAGCGCAATCCACACTTGGCGACCGTGGTCCAGTGTCCCTGGACGTTGAGCTAACCTCTCCGGGTTCTTGCCAAGCACAATCTACACTTGACATCCTTGGCCCAGTGTCCCTGGGCGTAATCAATACCGTGGCTTAAGTCCTAAGCCGAATCCTGGTCTCTCCGGACCCTTGTCGAGCATAGTCCATACTCGACGACCTGAATAAGTCACTTTACCACGTTCGGGCAAAGCGCCTTATCCCTTGCCAGGTATAATCCATACCCGACGACCATTTATCAAAAACCAGATGAAAATCCAATACAAAATCCAATCAAAATCCAAGTCAACATTCAAAACGGAGAACAATCATCCGAATGAAAGCTAAAACCAGAAAACGAACAAAATCAGGAGTTCAATCCGAACTCCAAAACCAATAGCAGAAAAAAGCAAGTATCCAAACCAACAAGAAAAATCAGATTTCACAAACCATTGAGTCGCGGTTTATCATCATTCAGAGCATGCCTAGGGGCTATATCCGTCCCCGTACATGTGTAAATGACTTGGTTGCTTGCCAATGGTTTGTTACTTATTTCATAATATCCGGGTCAATTGATAATCAATCGACCATCATTCCTGAGCCGCACATCATCACGTTGTGACGTAGACGGTGGCCGCTCCTGCTCCACCGCTGCATTCCGTGCCCCAACATATTGCCTCAATTGTCCATTCCTTACATGTTCCTCAATTATATCTTTTAAGTGCCTGCAGCTGTTGGTATCATGTCCATCCAGATCGTGAAAGAGACAGTGCCTCCCTGATGCCCTCTCCCGTTCAGATGGTTCTCTCCTAGCTGGTCTTCGGTAAGGAAGGCGATTCCGAGTTTCCAAGTATATCCGCTCCAGCGTCTCGTTTAACTCTGTGTATGTGGAGAACTTTGGATCCTTCCATCGCTTCCTAGCTTTTCCTGAATCGTCATCCAGCTTCCTTTTTCCTTTATCCTTATCCGAGCCTCCGTTGGATGGTCCTTCACCTTTAGTTGCATTCACTTCCTTCAACTTTAAATCCGCACATGCATCCTCTTGTCGGAGGAACCTTTCAGCCTCGTGAAAGAATTCTCCGAGATCTAGTGGTGGATCTCGTATTAAAGATACTTTAAAATCTGAATCCTCCCTGACTCCTGACACTGCTGCCATTAAAACCATCGATGGATCCGGTCGATCCACCGAAGCAACTGCCGCATTGAATCGAGTCAGAAATGCTCTATGTGATTCATCTGTCCTTTGCTTCACCGATGTTAGCGTCATTACATTCTTAGGTCTTTTTATATGAACCCGAAACTGTCCCAAAAACCTGTCCACCAACTCCCTCCAGGTCCTAATAGATCCTTCTTCTAGCTGCCTGAACCACATTGCCGCTAGGTCCGTCAAGTATAAAGGGAAACATCGGGCCATTACTTCCTCCGATGCCCCCAGCACTTCCATGTGTCTGGTGTATCTCATCAGATGATCTGTTGGGTCGGCCTGGCCATTATATACCTCTACGCTAGGTAGCTTGAACTTGGGTGGATTCTGAGCTGTCCTGATTTCCTGAGTAAACGGGCTTCGGTTCACTCCTTCCAAATTCCTACTAGTCAAACCTCCACGCATAGCTATCCTAATGATCTCAACTAATCCAGCGTTGTCAGCCAAAGGTTGCCCCCCATGTCTTTGAGGGAATTTTGGTACATATTCTTCATGTTGCTCATTAGCCGCAGCGTTGGCTCTAGCCTGTTGAACTCCTTCCAAAGGTCTTCCAGTGTCAGATTTTATGGGCCTGCCCCCAAGTCTTGGTTGATTACCTTCTGGTTCTGCATCCTGTCTTCCATTAGGTTCCATAACCCTAGTTCCTTGTTCCACGTTTGCAGTTGTCGTAGTTGGTCCAAGATTATGTATTCCTGTAGCTCTCATTTGTTCGAGGAAATTCTGTATCATATCCTGTTGACTCTTCAACAACCTCTCTTGTAGTGAATTGGTTATAGCTTCCATTTCATCTCTGGTAATGTAAATTGAAGCTTGTCCTTCTCCGGCTCCGGAGGATGCTTCTTGACTTCCTTCTTGTTGGCTTCTATCAACCCTTTGCCTTGTCTGTCGAGCCATTTTTTCTAAATCTGATCCTTTCAAGCTTTCGAATCTGAACTTCCAATTTGAGGTAGCGGGTGCTAGTCCCTCTCAGTGAAAGCACCAAAGTGTTTGCGCCAAATTTGGTCACAAACCCCGAATGTAGTGAAAGCACCAGCGTATGAATATAGATCAACAATATTCACACACAAATCACAGATCTAAGCAAAACAGAATATCACAACGCATAAATAGTAAATAATGACACACGATTTATAGTGGTTCGGCTATCTCCGGCCTACGTCCACTTGGAAGTTATTTATCTTTATTGCTTTGATGTTCGGAGAATACAATCTTTTCTATAACGACCCAGGATTTTTTAATAATTTAAAAATGAATATTTAATTAATTTTAAATATTAATAAGTGAAATTTAGAAGTCGAATAATTTATTTTTTGAATTTTGGATTTAAATTGGATAATTAAATCGATATTTTAATAGTTAAAATTTCAGAAATAATTGAAAATTGAGTTTAAAATGATTGAAAATGATTTGGAAAATTTTATTTAATCATACTGGAGTTGTAGAAATATTTTAGAACTTTCAGAATTGAATTTGGAGTTAATTTGTGAAAATTGAATATTTTAATATTTAATTATCGATTGAAAAATAGCGAATTTTCGGACAGTCTCAGAATTTGACGAGACCAGTTCCGTTGGATCCGTAATAGTTAGTTATTACCGGATCTCAAATTTCGTACCAAACGGAGTTGTCGTTTGACCGTGGCAGCTCGAAACGCATCGATATCGTTTTAATTATAAATCGTCGACTAAAAATAGTCATTTTTCAAAAAGTCTCGGATTTCGACGAAACCAGTTTCATCGGATCTGTAATTTGAAATTATTGCATGGTTTCAAATTTCGTAATTTTTGGATGTACCGTTTGTCCGGTACAAATTAAAACGTCTCGAAATCGATTTAAATCGGTTTGATTTAAATTGAGCGTTTTATATCATATCTCGCATAGACGATCGGATTAGCTTCCGAAACCTGTTCCATTGTGTCCGGAACACGGGGTAAACCCTAGAAACGCCAGTCACGGCATGTAAAACGGAGTTCGGAAAAGTCGGGTAAATAGTGTCGTTCGTTTTTCCTATAAATACCCCTCATATCTCCAAAAAAAAAAAAAAAAAGTAACCCTAGCCGCCATTTACACTATGAACGGCCAGAAATCACCAAACTTCATCTCTCAATCTCTCTCAATCCATTGATCGATTGATAAAGGTGTCAACTAACAAATCGAAGATCATGACGAGGGCTTCACATCTATACGGCTGTGATCGGAAACGGAGCATCGGGGGAGGCGCAGCTGGCCAAGGAAGAGCGGCCGATCGGCCTCGAACTGCACGCGTATGGGGGGGCCGAGCCCGCTGTGGCTTCAGGCGCGGGTGCCGTTCGCATGTGGCTCCGGGTTGATGCTATCTGATCGTCGTCTCGGTGAGTGTGTCGGCCGCGATTTAAAGCCCTAGATCGGCATTGGTTGGGTTCGGCGTGCTGTAGGAACGCATGGAAGAAGAGAAGCATCGGCCGTGATTTCATCTTTCAAAATGAACGGTAGTGATTGGTTAGAAAATAAAAAAAAAATATTGTATATTAATTTATATATAAATCGTACAAACTTTAAAATATCGTATCTCTTTCATACGAGGTCCGATTCGGACGAAACGAGAAGCGTTGGAATCGTATCATCGTATACTTCGCGATGCAACTGGATTGGAATCGTTTGGAGTCAGTGAAAATTTCGGGTAAAATTAAACGCGTGTTTAATTTTATTCGAAATAAACGCTGAAAATCAGAATTAAAATCACGGTGAGAATTTCTCACTCAATCGAACAGTTTCGATTTTTATTTTAAATAGTTAGATTTAAAATTATTGATTGTATGCCTGGATTGATAAATTGTCTGTTATTGATTGTTTAAATAGACATTATACGCTGTTATTAAGCAGAGGTTAATTATAAAAACATATACCGCGATAATTTCATATTGATATGGAATTGGTATTATATTATTATATATAGCTATATATATATATTGGCATATATATATATCGTAGTTGTTGATTTTTTCCCACATTTCTTTTTAGCGGATGAGACCCTATACGCCGTTAGTAAGCGGATAATATTTATTAATCCTATATACCGCGATAATTCCGTACTGGAGCGGAATTGGTATTGTGCTAACATTTTTGGATGCAAGGGGACAGGTTGGAGGGATCCAACAGGATTCCTCAACTGTATTGGTTGTTTACAGATATTTTGATATCCGTTGATTTTCATATTGATATATGATATTTGGATGCCGTGATTGACCATTTTGATGTGTTACATCATCGGATTCATTTTCGAAGTTTAAAATAATGATTTTTGATTTTTAAAGAGATTTTAAAAGTGATTTTCGAAAATATACGTTTTATTGAATTTTTGAATTGATTTATTTTAAACAAATAAATGTTAAAATTTTGATGTTATAAAATTGTGATTTTTGAGAAATATAACCGAAATGTTGTTTTTGAAATTAATAGTAAATAAATTTGCAAAATAGTTAAAATGGGGATTTTTGAATTGTTATAAACAGTTTATATAAAAGATTTCTAAAATAGATATTTTATAAATTAAAACATTAAAATTATTAAACCAGTTTTATTAAATGTTAAAATGAAGTATAAATGGATTTTCAAGTGAATAAAATTTTATGGATATAAATTGTGAAGTTATAAAACAAATTGATTTTTGTAAAATAAAGGATTTATAAGAAATTGACTTATAGAATTATGAGTTGTGAAGTTATAAATAGGGATAGAATTTATAAACGTTGTTTATAAATTCGAAATCAATGAAATTTATGAATTGAATATAGAGATTTATTCAAAGAAGTATATTCGCGATTTTGAATAGCGAATTATAACTGAAATAAATTGTGTAGAAATTGTCGAAATTTGGTTAGTGGTTATATTCACGATTTTGGACAGTGAATATATTATTGAATAAAATTGATATATTTTGGGAAAATAAATATTATCAAAAGAAGTAAATTGTTTTAAAAGACATTTTAAAACGTGTTAAGTGTCGAATACATAGATTTCAACATTGATTGTTGAAATAGACGTTTTCAAGAAAATTAAGGAAATGGTGGACTATAACACTGTTGTTATAGTAAATGATTTCCTAAAGGAAATATTTGTTATATAGTATTGGGATTCACATATCTATCTAAAATTTCGAATCCCTATACTAGTGGTTTTGAGTCGTTGTAACGATGTTTTACGTAATATTCGTTTTGACTCAAATAAATGTGTTTAAAGACTGATTTCCTTAAAAAGAATGAGATATATACTTAACTCTGGTTTAAGTATATAGAATATTTTCCAAGTGTTGAAAATAATTGATTAGTGAATAATTATTATTTAAATAAGTATGGAAATTGTTTTCCAATATTAAATGAAGCTGTTTTTGAGAATTTATCTTTTATAGATAAATTGAGAAATGAATTGAATTGAATTTGATTTCAATTATTTGAAGTGTGGAAATTTTATATCTTTTAAAGATATTTTTGGAAAATAAATAATTTGGAAAATTATTTGGAATCTGATGATGTGGCGCATCTTTATTGATAGTTAAATAACCGACTATCAATATTTACCCTTGGATGGGTGTTTGTTGAAATTGATTGAATTTGAATGCCACACTTATTTTTGAATAAACGCTCACTATTCGGGTTATCCAAGAAAGGACCATGGGGTCGTATAACCCATTCCGAATATGTGATACGTCGTTATGAATTGCATTTGATGACCGGTGTTGAAGACCGGATACTTTTTGAAAACGGAAGGATTACCGTCGAGTTACTCTGCATCGGCTGATCTCCGGTACAGAGGTTTTATCACCCTTAGTGACGGGAAGTCTGGATGTGATTAGAAATTTATCTGGATGTGCAAGGGCTTCGTGAGAAGTGCCTTCGGTTCTGTTCGATCCCGGAACAGACTTGTATGGTTTGTGTGTCTGACATTACAAATTGAGATATAAAGCTGATTTCTTTCAAATACGTATCTGTTGGTGGCGGAGAATTTATTCTCTTAGCTTAACACCCTTCTCTGAGACGTACGAGCTCAGAGGTTATGTAGTTGATGGTTATTAGTGATATACTCCCAAATTTGGTAGTGTGGCATACTGAGTGTTGCTGAAATGATCATTGGTTGATCATTTGTGATATAATCATTTGTTTGATTATTTATCTTTTTGATCATTTCTATGATCATTTGTTGACCTAAAGCATGGCTTTGTTTAAAGCGTGGCTTTGTGGATGAAACTTCATCGAGCCTCACACCCCGGAAATAGTCAAAACAGGAAGGATGCGGCAAGGTTCTAGGAGTAGCGACCCTTAGTGTATGTCATTCTTTCTGGATAGAGGTGGTATCATGGTATGGAGCCCAGATACTTAACCTATGTTGATACTGCTTATTATGTGGTTTGTTGGAAATCGAGGATCCTCGGGAAGATCGGTTACGATCGGAGGATGGCATACGCGCGTCAGTAGTTACCTATTTTTGCAGAGGTAACCCGGCCTTGTGTTGGCAGAGATCTAACCATAACGTTAGGTTCTCGGGTCGTCTTTCCAGAGGCGTACCCATGTGGCAATGGGAAGTTCCTTGGCCTGACCATTTGTTGGAAATCCAAAGAAACAATACGATCTTGTACGGTTTTAGTTGTAGAACCTATCGTTCACTTATGGTGGCGCCCCACTGTTTGGATGGTAGCTATAGTAGGCATAACGTGAAATGCCTATGCTGGCTAAGATTTATATTATACTTTTGAAACGATTTTTCATCACTATGCACTAGTAATAATATCAAATCAAATGATTCTTTTCAATACGTATCAAGCATCTTTGACGATCATAAGGAGAAATCTCCTCCGATTCTGCGTTTGCATTGTGTGTGTGTGAGGGAGGCCTTATGGTAGTCTCATTTTCTAAAAAGCATTGCGAATCTATTTTAAAATTATACCGTAGTTGTTTCAAAGATAAATAACTGTTTTAGTTCTCACACCAGTCTCCATGACTGACCTGGAGTTTATTGTTCCCTTCCTAAACTCTGGGTGCCCACCAATTTTCACACGGGCAGTCTAGAGTTAGGATATCAGGTTATTCTGGATTGGAGTGCTATGGAGCTCAGGAGGCGAGCTGCATATCGAGACGTACCACTTGTATATGATACTATGTATTATTCCGCTGTGTATTCTGTATGAGGACAAGTTTATATAACTGCCCATTGATGTATTGTATTGTATATTGACTCTGATGATATGATGAAATGTAATAAACTGATATAGTTCATTTGTTTAAAGATTATTCATTTATTATACGTTGTTCCGCTGCGATATGTGAGATTCTGATGTTGTTCTGTTGTTCTTCTTTTCTTTTCTTCTATTTTTCTTCTTCTTCTCCCTTTTTCTTCTTTTAAAACCCGTAGCATCTCGAGTTTCCGGCATTCGATCGCTCGGCAGTCGATAAAGTTAGTATCGATGTCGAATTTTCGAAGGTCGAAAAATCCCGAATGTGACATTTTCTATGTCAAATTACAGCAAGTAGTAGGCCAAAACTTGAAGTCGGTGGTTGCAGAGATGTTCTGGAGTGATTCTGGCAGACACTAGGCGTTCCTTCTTGCTGATAATTCTCCTCCCCCCTTTCTGAATGACCAGGGGGTCTATTTATAGGTGTAGGAGGCTGGAAATTCGCCTAAAATCAGGGTAGAATGCGTCAGGCATGTGAGGGGGCCCACATGGCCGAAATCTGTAGATTTGGGCCCACACATGGATCGATTCGAGTCATTATTCGAATCGATCAGAAAATCATCCAATCGAGTTGAAATTTGGTGTGAACATTCTTTAGCATGTATGTAAGCTCCTGTGAAAATTTCATAGCATTTGGATTTGTAGATCTTGAGATATGATCGATTGAAGTTGAGGATTTCCGCCCCTTGTAGCTATTCGAATCGATCCTTGTTCGAATCGATCGTAATCGAATCGATGCTCTTGAATCGATTCGTTTGAGTTGATTTCCCTTTCATGCGCGTGCTTCGAGTCAGACATTGCATCCCTTCGGGTTCTAGCTACGTTGCTTGGTAGACTTGGATCTATGAATTCGTGGGACGGCTTGTTCGAATCGATTGAGTGGGGCGTCGTTCGAATCGATCGGAACGGGATGGATTCGAACGAAGTCATTCACAGATGGATTCGAACAAGACTCTGGCTTCATGGATTCGAATAAGGTGTGGGGCTGATGGATTCGAATAGGCTCATACTGATGGATTCGAAACTATTGAGTCGTGTCACTGCTGATCGATACGAACCATATTGATTCGAGGTACTTCACCCTGCTTCCTCTTCAATCGATTCGAAGGACTTGGATTCGAAGTCCTACCCATGTTGATCGATACGAGTGGCATCAATTCGAAATCCTGACCTAACCAACAATACGAAGTGTACCGATTCGAACTGTTTCCTTCATGATGGATTCGAATACTATCGATTCGAACCATCATCCACACTCCATAATTTATCCATATCTCCATCATACGAACTCTGATTGTCCTAAAATTTGAAACATAGCCTCTCCTAGTCCTTGCCATCATCTCCAACCAATTTCATCCCGATCGGAGCTCAACAAAATTTTGACGACATTGATTGCAGCCTTGATTCCAATCGATCTCCAATCCAGATATCCATCATTCCTTGCCAATTTGTTGATATCCTGACTTTGACCAAAAGGTGGGATAACAACAACCATCCCAAAGGGGTTTCTTAGTAGCATCCAGTAAATCATAAAAAAATTGCTTCAATATTTGGTTCTTCAACATTTACATCATCGTCGTCAATTTCAACCGTAGGGTGTTAGTCTACGGGGAGGATCGTGTAATTTATATGCAAGTATATGTGATAAAATATATGATGCAACTCCAAACAATATTAGTCTAAGTAAATATAGAATAAGCAAACTAGGATTTTATACTGGTTCGGACCTCCCGTCCTACGTCCAGTCTCGAAGCTCCCCTTCGGAATTCTACTATCAAACACCCTCACTTCACCTGGAGGAATAGGCTTGGTTACAATAAGTTGTTCTTGTCAAATGTGCGTTCTAATATAACATGGATGTTGACCAATGAGTAAAATTTGCTTCCAATATATCTCTAAGGAATATTGCCTATGAGAAAACATGTATATGAAAGAATGAATACAGGTAAGAATTGCTAGAGTGCAAAGATCAAGAGTAGAGTATAGAATCAGAGAGCATAAGTAAATAAGGTGAGTAAGTTGAAAACTTTCTCTTGATTCTTGATGCTATATATAGTTGTAGATAGGTATGATGAGTAGTTACATCCATTAACAAGTGCTCTACAGTTGCTTCTGTTGATGATGAAGAGTTGCAGCGAAGAGAAGCGGAGATGTCCATTCGAATGTGGCAGTTGAAGTTCTTATTTGAAATCCGAGTTCAAATTCAGACGTCTGATATATGTCTTAGACGTCTGATACTATATATTTCTTGAATATGGTAGAATATCTGACGTTTGAGTGCTAATACCAAATGTCTAGTTTTGCCTGTCTGTTGTTCTAGAGAACTGACTCTGATGTCTTGCTTGTGCATCCAGACGTCTGATATTGTGCATATCAATTTTTATGCTCTTGTTCTTGTGGTTCTTTGTTCCTATCGACTTGTAGTCTCTTGTAGTGTCCTTTAGGCATCTTTCTTGTCTTTCTAATGATGTTGTTCTAGCAAGTATCTGTATATATAAATATATATGTATATTTGATTTCCATTGTATAGTTTTTGTCATCGAAACCGTAGATTGGATTTTCTAACATTCTTCCTCTTTTTGATGATGACAACTATACAGTGTACTTAGATATAATTTGATAAATCTCCCCCTGAATATGAGCTTTCCATTATTTTCTCCCCATTTGGCATTATCAAATAGCATTAATATATATTGTTTTTTTACCAATCATAGGAAGGTTATATGGATATACGTAGAAATACAAACCAAAAACATTTTTCATTAAACATTTTGATTGAGTATATGCACAGATTTTTTATCATTATAATACAAAAGACGGAATCTAAGGATCTTTTGGGGAAGCTTTAGGTTGAGCATCTCTTTCATCTGTATGCTTGGAAGAACTAGCTTGTTTTGTAGATGATGTTGGAGGGTGTTCGAGAGATTCTTTTTCCTCTTCAAAAAGTTTTGAATGTTTTGAAGGAGAAGGAGAAGACACTGGAGTTAGCCAATCTTCTGAATGTGGTGTAGGACCATGGACTCGTTGATGAACCTCTTTTAGAACTGATAATGTTGTTGAAAGTGACGTCTCAACTGTGGCTAGACGAGAAGCAAACTCCATTTCAAAGCTATCAATCCATTTGGCCAATAATTTTTGATTTTATGATTGGATAAGTTGATTTTGGAGAGTTAAGTCTTGAATACTGGCATGAATAATCAAAAGGTGTAGGAGGAGGAGGAGTATGCTCGCAATGTTGTTCTTGCTCTTATGATGGTTCAGGTTGGTGTTGGAGTGGAGGCCTAGCTTGACTCGCTTGACGACGTTGCACCCATTCTTCAAATGATATAAAATCTGGAGGATTTTCTGGCAAGTGCATTAGAGAGAGAAATTTTGTGGATGCATATTTCGAAGAAAATCTCTTCAAAAGTTGATAAATAAGAAGGGATGTTGTGAGCCCACAGAAGACGCATGTTGTATGTAGGGTAGATGATGGATGGGCGTGATCGAGTCCAATAGTGTTTGAGCTCATCAAATATGAATTTCGCCCAATTAACCCTTATTCCACTGAAGATAGCATATAGAGCCTTGTGCTTGAACTCTGTGATTTGCTCATAGCTACCAAGGCGAGGAAGATAGTGTTGATGATCGTTCTAGTGAGAAGTCTCGCCTTAGGTCTTAAGTATTTTGATGCAAGTCTAGACATTTCATCTTCCTATATTTGATGTATGATATTATCTCTCGGTTTGAGATGCATTTCCGAAATATTATATAAATCTTCTCCGGCGTCGGAACAACCGAGAGTTTGGCCTATGATCCCCAGAGTTAGTCTAATAGTGTTGCCGCAAACACTTGACCATAGCCAGTTATCAGTATTCCAAACGGCTGTGCTATCTAAATTAGCATAGAATAGGAATATCGCAAGTTGGTCTATTTGGATATTATTCGAGTTGAAAGAGATCAACTGATGTAACCCCGCATTTTCACATATTTCATCCAAATCGTACATAGAAAATTTAAGCAAATTGTAGATAGGACCTGTATGAAGCTTCTACTTTTGAATGTCTTCGTATCTTTTGATTGAATATGGAACGTGATTCATCCATCTTTCAATTTGATCGTCAGAGCAAACTTGCTTTAACTACCCATAAATTTTTAATAATTTTATTTGTTTTACTAATATATTCAATTAAAATTTTATGAAATTTTAAATAATAAAATTTTGAAAAAAAAAATTGATATTTGAAATGCGTCTAGTTAAACATAGCAACCTGTGAAATTTCATCCGAAAATATGAAAGTTTATTTCGTGTGTAATTTTATTTCAATTTAATCAGTTAGTAATTGATGAAAATAAATTATTTTTGAAACCTAAATATTTTTACATAAAAAAATTCTAAATCATCTTCGAAGCAAGACGTCATTTTTCTTTTTTCCAAATTCGGGCCTCTTTAGCTCCGTCGATCTTATTTTTCTGCATTTTTGCTGCATTTTCCGCTAGTAGAAAATTCGAATTTTTATAATTTAATCGTACCACTGATATCTGTATACCGTTTTGAACGTTTTGTCGTGCTAGTTTCTACGGTATATTCAAATGTAAATTACGAAGTCGGAAGGATAGCGAAATCAACGGAACGATTTCTGTATCGGTTCCACAATTTGCCTTTTTGATTCAGTGACCATTCATTTACTCACCTGTTGGAAAACCAATGGTCACTAGCTTTTTGCTTGCCTAGATATTTGTGTCGTTTAAATTGCCTCTTGTATTCCCTATCTCTTTTCTCTTATTTTTGATTTTCAAAAAGAAAGAAAATATAAGTAAGAGACAGCATCTTCTACCTGTTTTTGCCTCCACTACTTTATCTTTCCCATTTTCCCTTGCTCGTTCATTTTTGTCTGCTCGCCCTCCTCTATTTCTCCGGCCCTCTCTCGCATCTTCCATTGCCGATCCTCCCTTCTTCCTTAGGCCACCTTCCACCACTCCAGCCACCTTCCTATTAGCCAGCAACCGACAGCCGCTCCTCGCCTTCCACCCTAGATCCACACTTGCCGAAGCCTCTCAGCCTCCCTCTCCTACTTGTTGAAGAAAAGTAATGAGGGTTAGTATTATATTATATTATATGGTCTTATTCTTTGTTCTGTTATATGTATAGAGAGAAGCAAGGATATATACACATCTAAATATATCATGGAAGTATTGCATATATTTTACAGTTTTACATATTTACAGTAAATTTTAAATTTACAATAGTATATATTTACAAAGTATATATATACATGTGGAGGTTTCCATATATATTTTAGTTTTATATGGGTAAGTTATGTATTTATGTTATATAAGACTTTATAAAGAGTATATTATAATCTGTTCGATTTTTATACACAAATATTATAAGTTATAGGTATATTATAATCGGTTATATTATATGTGTGTAAGTATTAGTACTTTATAGTCAGTGTTATATATAGGATAAGTTTATAGGTATGTTTACAGCATATGTAGTTACAGTAAAGACGTTTACAAGGTTTCATTTTGTTTTTTTTAAAGTGTTTTATATATGTTATGTGTATTTATGTTAGTATTGTGAACTGTCTACATATACTATAAAAAAACCGTTATAAAAAAATATAGTTGGTATGTTATGTTTATATATGTAATATATACATATAGTTTTAAAAGCAATAGTTTGAAGTTTGTTTATATATTTGTTTATATATATATATATATAGGAAGTAGATATTATGCAATGTATATATGTAAGTTGTTTTGAGTCCTCTGGTTTTATACGTTTCACCATTTACAGTTATATTGTTTAGTTTTATTTGTTTTATACTAGCCTATGCATTTCATTTGTAAGTTAGTTTAAGCAGGGTTTTCAATAGTGTACTTTGTTGTCTAAATGGTATTGTGAAATTTGTCTTAAGGTATTACAATTTGCTGTTATATAGATATAAGTCTATCCATACATTACTCTGTTTTCAAAGTCTACATTTTTTTTGCATTAGTATTTTATATATATAATTGATGCAGTTTACATTTTACATACGTGTCTTGTATGTACTAAATAGATGCATTATATTAGTCTATTTGTATGGATATAAAGTGACAACCGAGCCTCCTCTTTTGGAAGTAAGATATATACTATATTTTATTTTATTATTATTATATTTCATTTTATTTTACAGTGAATTATATTATAAGTATAGTACTATTGTGTTCGTAACGTGATGTAGGAAAGGGTTATACAATATATATTATTTTGAACAGATTTTGGGTTGTAATAATATATTGTGTGTGTGTGTGTGTGTGTATATATATATATTGAGTTTAAAACTTTACTTTGATTTTGAGAGACATATATATTTCAATTTATGTTAAATTGTAAGTTATGTATATTATAATAAAGTACATTATATTAATTTTTATATTATAATATGTATGAAAACATATACATGAGTTCGATTTGAAAATATCCCATTTTGGTTTAAAATTTAATAATGATTTTGTGATATACAGTTGTATACAATATGTATATGTATATAGAGTCTAATTTAATACGTTTGTGTTTCAAAAATTTAATATTAGTTCTAATAAGGATGGGTCTTATAGTACAATATATATTAAGTTGCATATGTTGAGTTTGGTCCGGGTCTTGTTATTTGAAAAATTATATTGATATTGTTTTAAATATAACATATATATTAGTCTATATATTAGTTTATTTCAATACATGAGATTAATTTTGTATATTTTCTGTCTCTATCAATCTGATTGAGTGTTCTCATCGATTTCTATTTATCAGCCTTGTCCGTCCAAATTCATACCAATTCAGCTTTGTTCCGGAATTTGTGCTTGGATCCATAACTCATTTTATCGTCAAATTTCTCTAGCCTTGAAAGGTGAGTAATCACTCACGATTAATGTTCTTTTATTTATTCAATTTGATTTCAATTGAAACGACAATTGAAAAATATTGTTTTTAGTTATTTACACTGTTATATATGCTATTCCCTGTATCAGTTCACCTGTGATATCTGATACCATTATCTGTTATTTATACGATAATAATCCAGTTTAATTGATAATTGATTGATTGTTTGATGTTTACATTGGATGTTAAATTATTAATGTTTAAAGTGATAAATAATATGCAATTGAATTTGATATAGAATGGTTAATAATTTAATAATTAATATATGGGTTAAATTTGATTAAAGGACATTTGCATAATATGACCCCTTTAAATGTTTAAATGAATTGACACGTAGAAATATGGTTAATTTTACTTAAACCATTTAAAGGTATGTTGTTTAAATCGACGTAGTAGGAATTTGAATAATTGATATAAATTGAAGAACCGTATTAATATTAGTGTAATAATCTTTAATCTACATGAAATGATATTGTAGATTCTAGAAATAATTATATTAATTTGCACAAACAACAATGTGAATTAATATGATTATTGCGGGATTATTGAATTAATTATTGATTGTTATTAATTGCTGTTATTGCTTGTCTATTTACTTTGACACCATACCAGTTATCACACTGCAAGTTCCCTTTGCTATGCTTTGATTTGTGAATTGAAAATGAATCGGGTTGAAATGATAAATACCTAAATTTAATTTTGACCTAGGATATAGAATATAATAAAAACCGATTGGTCAATAAATTTTGTAACATACTTGAATTTTTGACTTTCGAAAATTCGACATCGATACTCACTTTATCTACTGCTGAGCAATTGAACGCCGGAAACCCGAAATGTTATGGTTTAAAAAGAAAAAAAGGTAGAAGAAGAAGAAGATAGAAAAAAAGCAACTAAAACATCATCAGAATCTCACATATCGCAGCGGAACAACATATAATAGATAAATGAATAATCTTTAAATCAAAAAAAAAAACTATATCTGTTTATTACATCACATCATATCATAAGAGTTTACAACAACAACACAATAAACAGAGTCAATACATCAATGGACAGTTATATAAACTTGTCCTCATACAGGATACACAGCGGAATAATACATAGTATAAGTGATACGTCTCGGCATCCAGCTCGTCACTTGAGCTCCATAGCAGTCCAATCCAGAATAACTTGATAACCAAACTCTAGACTGCCCATGTGAAAATTGGTGGGCACCCAGAGTTTAGGAAGGGAACAATAAACTCCAGGCCAGTCATGGTGACTGGTGTGAGAACTAAAACAGTTATTTTATCTTCTGAAACAACAACAGGATAATTTTAAAATCAATTCGCAATGCTTTGGAAAATGAGACTACCATAAGGCCTCCCGCACACACACACAATGCAAACGCAGAATCGGAGGATATTTCTCCTTATGATAGTCAAAGATGCTTGATACGCATTAAAAAGAAACAATTGATATTATTACTAGTGCGTAGTGTAGAAAAATCATTTCGAAAGTATAATATAAATCTTAGCCAGCATAGGCATTCCGCACTTATGCTTACTATAGCTACCATCCAAACAGTGGTGACCACCATAAGTGAATGATAGGTTCTCCAACTAAAGCCGTACAAGATCGTATTGTTTCTTTGGATTTCAAACAAATGGTCAAGCCAAGGAACTTCCCATTGCCACATAGGTACGCCTCTGGAAAGACGACCTGAGAAACTAACCGGATCTCTGCCAACACAAGGTCGGGTTACCTCTGCAAAAATAGGTAACTACTGACGCGCATATGTCATCCCCCGATCGTAACCGATCTTCCCGAGGATCCTCGATTTCCAACAACCACATAAGAATAATAATAATGCAGCAACAACATAGGTTAAATATCTGGGATCCTTACCATGATACCACCTCTATCCAGAAGAAATGACATACACTAAGGGGCGCTACTCCCTAGAACCTTGTTGCATCCTTCCTGTTTTGACCATTTCCGGGGTGTGAGGCTCGACGAAGTCTCGTCCACAAAGCCACGCTTTAAACAAAGCCATCCTTTGGGTCAACAAATGATCAACCAACTATCACAAAGATAAATGATCATATCACAAATGATCAATCAATGATCATTTCACAGCAACACTCAGCATATCACACTACCAAATTGGGAGTATATCACTAATGACTTTCAACTACATAACCTCTGAGCTCGTACGTCTAAGAGAAGGGTGTTAAGCTAAGAGAATAAATTCTCCACCACCAACAGATATGTATTTGAAAGAAATCAGCTTTATATCCCAATTTGTAATGTCAGACATACAATCCATACAAGTCTGTTCCGGGCTCGAACAGAACCGAAGGCACTTCAGGGAAGTCCTTGCAGTCCAGATATTCAATAATCACGTTCGGACTTCCCGTCACAAAGGGTGATAAAACCTTTATATCGGAGATCAGCCGATGCAGAGTAACTCGATGGTAATCCTTCCATTTTCAAAAATATCTGGTCTTCAACACCGGTCATCAAATGCAATCCATTTCGACGTATCACGTATTCGGAATGGGTTATACGACCCAAAGGTCCTTTCTCGGCTAACCCGAATAGTGAGCGCTTATTCAAAAATAAGTGTGGCATTCAAATTCAAGCAATCATAGCAAATACCCATCCAAGGGTAAATATTGATAGTCGGTTATTTAACTATCAATAGAGATGCGGAACATCATCAGATTCCAAATAATTTTCCAAATTATTTATCTTCCAAAAATATCTTTAATAGATATATTATTTCCACACTTCAAAAATAAATCAACGTTTATTTTTTTTAAACAATTTTTCCCATTCTTTTTATAAATTTCATAGTGAATTTATATTTCCAAAATATCTACTGAAATACGATTTTCAATCGATTTCAAATATTCACTTTCAATTTATCTTTACAAAGATAAATTTTCAAAGACGTTTTCATTTCATATTGGAAAAGCATTTCCATACTTATTTAACAATAAGTATTTCACAAATCTTATTTATTTTCAACATTTGAAAATATTCTATATACTTAAACCAGAGTTAAGTATATATTTCATTCTTTAAGGAAATCATTCTTTAAACACATTTATTTGAGTCAAAACGAATGTCACGTGAAACATCGTTACGATGACTCAAAATCACTAGTATAGGGATTCGAATTTTAGATAGATATGTAAATCCCAATACTATATAAAACATTTCCTTTCGAAAACCATTTACTATAACAACAGTGTTATAGTCCACCATTTCCTTAAATTTCTCGAAAATGTCTATTTCAACAATAGATGTTGAAATCTATGGTTTCGACACTTAACACGTTTAAAACATCTTTTAAAACAATTACTTTATTTGAAAATATTCATTTTCCCAAATTATATCGATTTTATTCAATAATATATATTCACTGTCCAAAATCGTGAATATAATCACTAACCCAATTTCAATAATTTCTACACAATTTATTTCAAGAATAATTCGCTATCCGAAATCGCGAATATGCTTCCTTCAATAAATTTCTATATTCAATTTATCAAATTCCATTTATTTCAAATCTATAAACAATGTCTATAAATTTTATCCCTATTTATAAACTTCGATTTATAAAAATCCATGAATTAACAATTTAATTTATAACTCGATTTTATACCAAAAATCTAATGTATAAGTCAATTACTTATAAATATTTTATTTTACAAAAATCTATTTATTTTATAACTTCACAATTTATAAATTTTATTCAATTAAAAAAAATCCATTTCTACTTCATTTTAACACTTAATAAACTTGTTTAATAATTCAAATATTTTTAATTTATAAAATATCAATTTCATTAATCTTTTATATAAACCGTTTATAACAATTCAAAAACTCCAGTTTTAAACTATTTTACAAATTAATTAACTATATATTTCAAAAATAACATTTTGGTCCTATTTCACGAAAATCACAATTTCATAACATTAAAATTTATAACGTTTATTTATTTAAAATAAATCAATTCAAAAATTTAATGAAATGTATATTTCCAAAAATCACTTTGAAATTCTTTTAAAATCCAAAATAGTTATTTTTAAACTTCAAAAATGGATCCGATGATGCAACAGCACCAAACAATCAATCAAGGCAATCAATCATCATATATCGATACGAAAATCAACAAATATCAAAATATTTGAAATCAAACCAATACTGTTGAGGAATCCAGTTGGATCCCTCCAACCTGTCCCCCTGCATCCAAAGATGTAAGCACAATACCAATTCCGCTCCAGTACAGAATTATTGTGGTATATGGGATTAATAAATATTATCCGTTATTATATGGCGCAATAGGGTCTCATCCACTATATAATGTGGGAAAATCAACTCCAAATACAATAATAATACCAATTCCACATTTCAGTGAAATATTCACGGTATAAGTTTTTAATAAATATCCTCCGCTTAATGACGGCGTATAATGTCTATTTTAACAATCAATAATAGACAAAATTATCATCCAGGTATACAATCAATAATTTTAAATCTAACTATTTAAAATATAAATCGAATACATTCGATTGAGTGAGAAGTTCTCAACGTGATTTTCCGATAGCAATTCGTAGCGATTTATTTCGAATAAAATTAAACAGACGTTTAATTTTATCCAAAATTTTCATTAGCTCCAAACGACTCCAATCCTGTTTCATTCTGAAGAGCTCGTCGAAATGATTCCAACGCAAAAAAATTCGTCCGAAGCGGACCTCGTATGAAAAAGTTACACTATTTTAAAGTTTACACGAATTAATTATAATTAATAACTACAATTTCTTTTTGATTTCCAACCAATTTCAATCTAGGCCGTTCATTTTGATAGAACGAGATCTGGGCCGCATGTATGTTTCTTCCTCCCTCACTCCAGTAACACATACGCAACCGAACCCATTCATTATCGATCTAGGGTTTGAATTTTCCCACTACAACGATCAGGATACTCCACCTCGAAGCCAAGGCCAAACCCTTCCAACGCCATGAATATGGGTGAACTCAGCCCCCCTTATACTGGAAAACGCGCACAGCCATGATGCCTTCATGGCGAGATTCTCGTCAATCCGTTTCATCGTTTCCAATCATGACCGTTGGATAGGTAGTTCGCAACGTGTTCTACAAGTTTGCTTTAGAAAGTTTTTCGATTAGAAGTGTGGATTTGAAGAAAATAGAGGAAGAAAGAGAGAGTTTTTCTGGCCGTTCAAATGCAAGTGGCGGTTAGGGTTCTGGTTTTGGGTTTGAGTTAAAAGTGAAAATATGAAGTCCTTATATAGAAAATTCTCAAAACACTATTCACCCGAAATTTTTTGAACTCCAAATCGAGCGTGCCGGCTGGCATTTATAAGGTTTACCCCGCATTCCGAACGCAATGGAATGTGTTTCGGGAGCTATTTCGGTCATCTATGCATGTTACGGAGAAAAACGATCGATTTTAAATTAAACCGATTCAAACCGATTTCGATGCGTTTTGGCTTGCCCCGGACAAACGGTATATCCAATTGATACGAAATTTGAAACCTTACAATAATATCACATTACGGATCCGATGAAACTAGTTTCGTCAAAATCCGAGACTTTTTGAAAAATGACTATTTTAACTCGCCGAATTAAAATTAAAATGATATCGATGCGTTTCGAGCTGCTACGGTCAAACGACCACTCCGATTGCTATGAAAATTGAAATCCGATAATAACTAACTATTACAGATCCAATGGAACTGGTCTCGTCGAATTCTGAGACTTTTCGAAAATTGGCTATTTTTCAGTCGATAATTAAATATTAAAATATTCAATTTTCAAAAATTAACTCTAAATTCAATTTTAAAATTTCTAAAACATTTCTATAACTCCAGTTTGATTAAATAAAATTTTACAAATCATTTTCAATCATTTTAAACTCGATTTTTAATTAATTCTGCAATTTCAATTATTAATTTATCGATTTAATTGTCCAATTAAATCCAATATTCGATAAATAAATTATTCGACTTGTTAATTTCACTTATTAATATCTAAAATCAATTAAATATTCAAATTTAAATTATCAGAAATTCTGGGTCGTTACAGACTTCCCCCTTAAAAGAAATTCGTCCTCGAAATTACCAAGCAAGAGATGGATATAAAATTCCTTAACTTTTCAAAACAAATTTTTCAGATTGGATTTTCAAATCTGTTAAGTGTTTAACTTCTCCAAAATTCATAGTTACACTTTATACAAAATTCTTTACTAAGTTTCAAATCATACTTAGTTTTCAAAATTTTCAGATTTTCTCAAAAATATTCTAACGCCTTAAATTTTCGGAAAATTTCGCCATAGCCTCGGCGGCTTGATCCAAAAAAAAAATGATAGTGTGTATATATCACAAATATACATCTCATCAAGTGATGAGGCATCCCGCAGGGAAAAAGTGTAAAAGTACGATATTTAATCCGAGATATGTACCTTATATATTATTAGCAAGCGTATACGGCTAATATAGCGCGAAAGCGAGCTCCAAATGCGAAGCAAACGCCATCCCCACCTACTAAACACTCAACAACAACATGAGAAACATGCATATATGAAAGTAATATCAATATACTACATATAGCAACATGACAACTACATATGTGTCAATATAGCAAATGCAACAAACAACAAATGCAACCATCATCCAATAAATTCATAACCAAATCATTATAAATTCATTTCTCATTAATATTCATTGGATTGGTTTTCAATTTTTAAATCATATTTGATTATTAACATGGGATTTTATTAACATTCATTTCCAATTCAATTAGTTTACATTTACTAATTTAAATCCATATTTGTTTACTTCCAATTCAAATCAATTTCAATTCTATTCAAATTCATTTACTTCAATTTTGAATTCAATCACTTAGCTTCCCATTTCGCTAATTTCAATTTCTTTAACACTTAATGAATCTATATACAACCAATCAACATCCATATAACAACCAATATATATTCAATGCAACCAAACTATTCATTTTGCATTCGATTTGGTTCAACATTTTAAATTAAATTGACTTCCATTCAATTTATTTAATTAGCTTCAATGAATTAACATTTACATCCATCATTTTATTTCAATTCATTTACATTAGATTGATTCAACATTCAATTAGTTCAATAACTAATTCATTTATCAATCCAATTCAGATTCCCAATTTTATTTAACTTTTACCAAAGTCAAATTTCATTATTTAATCAAATTCATATTTTATTTTTTCTTAACAAAATTATTTAACCATTTTTAACAATTGGTTTCACTTACATCTTCTCATTTAATAAGTTATACAACTTATATTCAACAATTACCACTTGGATTTAATTGATTTACTTATACTTACTTTAATTTAACTCAAAATTTCTTAAGTTAAATTCATTCTATTCAAAATTCAAATTGTATAAGTTATCAACTTATTTGTTATTCCCATAAATATTTAAATAGGATTCCAGAGTCTTTTCAACCTTTCAAAACCATTTTTGAAATCAATTCAAATCAAATTCCTTTGAATTTCCAAAACAAATCCAAGTTTTTCCCAAAACAACTTTCATTGACTTATATTTATATATTTTTACGACCAAACAATCAGTTTATATATACTTTAATAATCCTGAAAATTATTCTTTTATATATAAAATATAATCGAGGTAAAATTATTTCATTTACCCAATTTTAAAACGATACCATGTCGTCTTGCCTTGTTTAAGTGTTTAGAATCCCTATCGATAATATGGCGTTCCACACACCGACCAGAATTCACAAACATCTCAACGGATAAGCAAACACAATATAAAACAATTTTATATTCACTAACAAATACACGCTCATATCTATTATTACACACAACTCATTCTAGAGTACTACTGACTCCATCTCTAATGAGTAACACCCAACAGAGCCATGGTTGTCGCTTAACCATATGCTCTGATACCAAATGTAACATCACGAGATTTTTCGATCCGACGTGGCCAACCGGTAGGCTTTTCAACCATCCCAGCCCCACGGTGGCATACACTGATATCCCAAACTTGCTTTTACGGCCAGCCTCTCGACTGTCATGGCCTCTGCCTAACCAACCCCGTAAAGAGGACGTGTGGGGGTAAGAGTCTCCCGTTCGCCACCAAACCACGAAGCGAGAATCCCCCATCACGTTTCACCAAGATAAGCAAGACTGGTGTGAGAACTAAAACAGTTATTTTATCTTTTAAAACAACAACAGGATAATTTTAAAATCATTTCGCAATGCTTTTGGAAAATGAGACTACCATAAGGCCTCTCGCACACACACACAATGCAAACGCAGAATCAGAGGAGATTTCTCCTTATGATAGTCAAAGATGCTTGATACGCATTAAAAAGAAACATTTGATATTATTACTAGTGCATGGTGTAGAAAAATCATTTCAAAAGTATAATATAAATCTTAGCCAGCATAGGCATTCCGCACTTATGCCTACTATAGCTACCATCCAAACAGTGGTGGCCACCATAAGTGAATGATAGGTTCTACAACTAAAGCCGTACAAGATCATATTGTTTCTTTGGATTTCCAACAAATGGTCAGGCCAAGGAACTTCCCATTGCCACATAGGTACGCCTCTGGAAAGACGACCCGAGAACCTAATCGGATCTCTGCCAACACAAGGCTGGGTTACCTCTGCAAAAATAGGTAACTACTGACGCGCATATGTCATCCCCCGATCATAACCGATATTCCTGAGGATCCTCGATTTCCAACAACCACATAAGAATAATAATAATGCAGCAACAACATAGGTTAAATATCTGGGCTCCATACCATGATACCACCTCTATCCAGAAGAAATGACATACACTAAGGGGCGCTACTCCCTAGAACCTTGCTGCATCCTTCCTGTTTTGACCATTTCTGGGGTGTGAAACTCGACGAAGTCTCGTCCACAAAGCCACGCTTTAAACAAAGCCATCCTTTAGGTCAACAAATGATCAACCAATGATCACAAAGATAAATGATCAAATAAATGATCATATCGCAAATGATCAATCAATGATCATTTCACAGCAACACTCAGCATATCAAACTACCAAATTGGAAGTATATCACTAATGACTTTCAACTACATAACCTCTGAGCTCGTACGTCTCAGAGAAGGGTGTTAAGCTAAGAGAATAAATTCTCCACCACCAACAGATATGTATTTGAAAGAAATCAACTTTATATCTCAATTTGTAATGTCAGACATACAATCAATACAAGTCTGTTCCGGGCTCGAACAGAACCGAAGGCACTTCAGAGAAGTCCTTGCAATCCAGATATTCAATAATCACGTTCGGACTTCCCATCACTAAGGGTGATAAAACCTCTATATCGGAGATCAGCTGATGTAGAGTAACTCGACAGTAATCCTTCCGTTTTCAAAAATATCTGGTCTTTAACACCGGTCATCAAATGCAATCCATATCGACGTATCACGTATTCGGAATGGGTTATACGACCCAAATGTCCTTTCCCGGCTAACCCGAATAGTGAGCGCTCATTCAAAAATAAGTGTGGCATTCAAATTCAAGCAATCATAGCAAATATCCATCCAAGGGTAAATATTGGTAGTCGGTTATTAAACTATCAATAGAGATGCGCAATATCATCAGATTCCAAATAATTTTCCGAATTATTTATCTTCAAAAAATATCTTTACTAGATATATTATTTCCACACTTCAAAAATAAATCAACGTTTAGTTTTTTTAAATAATTTTTCCCATTCTTTTTATAAATTCCATAGTGAATTTATATTTCCAAAATATCTACTGATATACGATTTTCAATCGATTTCAAATATTCACTTTCAGTTTATCTTTACAAAGATAAACTTTCAAAGACGTTTTCATTTCATATTGGAAAAGCATTTCCATACTTATTTAACAATAAGTATTTCACAAATCTTATTGATTTTCAACATTTGAAAATATTCTATATACTTAAACCAGAGTTAAGTATATATTTCATTCTTTAAGGAAATCATTCTTTAACACATTTATTTGAGTCAAAACGAATGTGACGTAAAACATCGTTACGACGACTCAAAATCACTAGTATAGGGATTCGAATTTTAGATAGATATGTAAATCCCAATACTATATAAAACATTTCCTTTCGGAAACCATTTACTATAACAACAGTGTTATAGTCCACCATTTCCTTAAATTTCTCGAAAACGTCTATTTCAACAATAGATGTTGAAATCTATGGTTTCGACACTTAACACGTTTAAAACATCTTTTAAAACAGTTACGTTATTTAAAAATATTCATTTTCCCAAATTATATCGATTTTATTCAATAATATATATTCACTGTCCAAAATCGTGAATATAATCACTAACCCAATTTCAACAATTTCTACGCAATTTATTTCAAGAATAATTCGCTATCCGAAATCGCGAATATACTTCCTTCAATAAAATTCTATATTCAATTTATCAAATTCCATTTATTTACAATCTATAAACAATGTCTATAAATTCTATCCCTATTTATAAACTTCGATTTATAAAAATCCATGAATTAACAATTTAATTTATAACTCGGTTTTATACCAAAAATCTAATGTATAAGTCAATTACTTATAAATCTTTAATTTTACAAAAATCTATTTATTTTATAACTTCACAATTTATAAATTTTATTCACTTAAAAAAAATCCATTTCTACTTCATTTTAACACTTAATAAACTTGTTTAATAATTCAAATATTTTTAATTTATGAAATATCAATTTCATAAATCTTTTATATAAACCGTTTATAACAATTCAAAAATTCCAATTTTAAACTATTTTACAAATTAATCAACTATTTATTTCAAAAATAACATTTTGGTCGTATTTCACGAAAATCACAATTTCATAACATTAAAATTTATAACGTTTATTTATTTAAAATTAAAAAATTAAAAAATTTAATAAAATGTATATTTCCAAAAATCACTTTGAAATTCTTTTAAAATTCAAAATCGTTATTTTTAAACTTCAAAAATGGATCCGATGAAGCAACAGCACCAAACAATCAATCACGGCAATCAATCATCATATATCGATACGAAAATCAACAAATATCAAAATATTTGAAATCAAACCAATATTGTTGAGGAATCCAGTTGGATCCCTCCAACCTGTCCCCCTGCATCCAAAGATGTTAGCACAATACCAATTCCGCTCCAGTACGGAATTATTGCGGTATTTGGGATTAATAAATATTATCCGTTATTATACGGCGCAATAGGGTCTCATCCACTATATAATGTGGGAAAATCAACTCCAAATACAATAATAATACCAATTCCACATTTCAGTGAAATATTCGCGGTATATGTTTTTAATAAATAACCTCCGCTTAATAACGGCGTATAATGTCTATTTTAACAATCAATAACAGTCAAAATTATCATCCAGGCATACAATCATTAATTTTAAATCTAACTGTTTAAAATATAAATCGATTACATTCGATTGAGTGAGAAGTTCTCACCGTGATTTTCCGATAGCAATTCGTAGCGATTTATTTCGAATAAAATTAAATGGACGTTTAATTTTATCCGAAATTTTCATTAGCTCCAAATGACTCCAATCCAGTTCCATTGCGAAGAGCTCGTCGAAATGATTCCAACGCAAAAAATTTCATCCGAAACGGACCTCGTGTGAAAAAGTTACACTATTTTGAAGTTTACACGAATTAATTATAATTAATAACTACAATTTCTTTTTAATTTCCAACCAATTTCAATCTAAGCCGTTCATTTTGATAGAATGAGATCTGGGCCGCATGTATGTTTCTTCCTCCCTCCCTCCAGTAACACATACGCAACCGAACCCATTCATTACCGATCTAGGGTTCGAATTTTCCACCACTACTCGACTTCTACAATGATGAGGATACTCCACCTCGAAGCCAAGGCCAAACCCTTCCAACGCCATGAATATGGGTGAACTCGCCACCCCTTGTACTGGAAAATGCGCACAGCCATGATGCCTTCATGGCGAGATTCTCGTCAATCCGCTTCATCGTTTCCAATCATGACCGTTGGATAGGTAGTTCGCAACGTGTTCTACAAGTTTGCTTTAGAAAGTTTTTCGATTTGAAGTGTGGATTTGAAGAAAATAGAGGAAGAAAGAGAGACTTTTTATGGCCGTTCAAATGCAAGTGGTGGCTAGGGTTCTGGTTTTGGGTTTGAGTGTAAAAGTGAAAATATGAAGTCCTTATATAGAAAATTCTCAAAACACTATTCACCCGAAATTTTTCGAACTCCAAATCGAGCATGCCGGCTGGCATTTATAAGGTTTATCCCACATTCCGAACGCAATGGAATGTATTTTGGGAGCTAATTCGGTCATCAGTGCGAGTTACGGAGAAAAACGGTCGATTTTAAATTAAACCGATTCAAACCGATTTCGATGCGTTTTGGCTTGCCCCGGACAAACGATACATCCAATTGACACGAAATTTGAAACCTTACAATAATATCACATTATGGATCCGATGAAACTAGTTTCATCGAAATCCGAGACTTTTTGAAAAATGACTATTTTAACTCGCCGAATTAAAATTAAAATGATATCGATGCGTTTCGAGCTGCTACGGTCAAACGACAACTCCGATTCCTATGAAAATTGAAATTCGATAATAACTAACTATTACGGATCCAATGGAACTGGTCTCGTCGAATTCTGAGACTTTTTGAAAATTGGCTATTTTTCAGTCGATAATTAAATATTAAAATATTCAATTTTCACAAATTAACTCTAAATTCAATTTCAAAAGTTCTAAAACATTTCTATAACTCCAGTTTGATTAAATAAAATTTTAAAAATCATTTTCAATCATTTTAAACTCAATTTTTAATTATTTCTGCAATTTCAATTATTAATTTATCGATTTAATTGTCCAATTAAATCCAATATTCAATAAATAAATTATTCGACTTGTTAATTTCACTAATTAATATCTAATATCAATTAAATATTCAAATTTAAATTATCAGAAATTTTGGGTCGTTACAAATTTGATTTAAAATAAAATGAAGATTTTATTTGAATAAATAATATGGTTTTGAAACGAAGTTGGAATTTGAATTTTATGAAAGGAAATGTTAATATTTAATAATCTGAATCAAAATATTAACATAGTAGTTGATGAAGAGCGTTGTTTTAAAATTTGGTATTAATAATAATTAAGTTTGAAATTATTTAATAATTAAGTTTTTGAAATTATTTAATAATTAAATAAGACTGAATTATTTAATAATTAAATCAAATTGAATTCTTGAAATGTGAAATTGAACTTTGAAATAAGTGAAATTGAACTTCTTTAATAAGTAAAGTTGAGTTATGAAATAATTAAGTTTTAAATTTGTAACTAAGTAAATAAAGAAGTGAAATTGAATTTTCTTTAATCAGAAATAAAAATGTGATTTATTGAAATTGATATAAGGCTTGTAATTTAAAGAATTGATTTGACGAATCTAATTTAATTCAATTTGAAGTTTTGATATAATGAAGTTGAACTTAAGTAATTGATTTAATGAATTGGAAATTAAATAGCAATTGTTTTGAATGACAAATTCACTTAATGAATATTGAAGAAATTCGATCAATGAATTTAAATTGATTTGAATGATAAATTAATTTAATTTAAATGATTTCGGAATGAAACTTATATATGAATTTAAATGAATACTTGAATTGTCTTAAATCAAATATTTAATTTGAATTATAAGATTTTGAAATGGTAATTTGGATGTTTTGAAACGTAAATTATGGAAAATGTTTTATAAAGACAAATGGAATGTTTGTTTACAAATTCTAATTGAAACTGAAATTGATTTGGTTTGAAATTTATTAAAAGACCAATCGGTGTAATAATCACGAAAGTTATTAAAGAAGCTGGAATCGGTTAGGGACATACTCATTGTCTAAACCGAATACCACTTTAATAACTATACGCGGAGTGTTATCCAGAATGCAGTGGTTGGAATGATGTACATGATGACTGTAGAAAGAGAACAATAATGGATAGCCTTGACACTTGTGTCAAATTGGAAATGACTAAAACAGGAGCCGTGCCTGGCCAACTGGGGTTAACTACCTCGAGCGAACACACTTCTTCGTAAACTACTCATTACTTGTAATCGATTGGTGCACCCTCGAATTTTGGGAGTGTTGTTTCGCGGCGTTGCGATCGTTGCGGTGATGCGTTCTCACCAGTCCGGATCAGGAAAACGGTAGTTTCACTAACTTGGGTATTGCCTCATGTGCCTTGTCATACTTGTATCCCTATATACGCGACCACTACGATTTGTTTTGTGTTATACCTATGGAGTACTCCCTGATATCCCACTAGTTTACAGTGGAGTTTACAGTGCTGTATAGACTATAACACTTATATAAAATGTGTTAAGGGGGATAATGGTAACCCCTTAAAACTATTTTGATACCATATATTACTGATAGACATTATCTACGTAGCGTACAGTACTACATAGTAGATAGTTTAACGGATCCTTAAAGGATGGTTATTCCAAACATCCTTTGAGTTACTTGTGTTTCAGTTGCTATTTCACTTGATTTGCATTTATTGATATAAGATTGTTAATCCTGACTCGAGTGTTTTTTGTTTTGCTTTACACTCGGGTCAGACTGAGTGTACCAGTATTCGTGTCTCACCTTTGGAGTTGGAGCTTCGCTTGGTGATCCAGCTATCTATCCAACCTACAGATATTCGGTTGATTCCAGTGATGTAGTCTGATATTGTATTTGACTATTTTATTCGAGACATTTTTTGTACCTTATTTAACTCTGATATGTATATAGTAGCTTCATGAACTACTATCTTTGGTTTCTGCTGCATTTATTACTCCGTGTCTGTGATCTATGATTATTTTATTTGCTGTATATGCTCAATTTTGCCAAATTTCAATTAATAATTCAGTATTTTGAATTATTCAAGTCCAATATGTGCGGATGCGAATAGCTAAAATAGCGGGTCATTATAGTAGGTATCAGAGCTTTGGCTCTAGGCAAAACTTAGCATATATGGTAAATGTATTTACAGAATCACTTTCATTCGAGTTTGGATCTCTTCCTTTTGACTCGATTCCTTTGAATTTTGGAACGTTCCCTGTGGTTCCAAAATCCATTCGTGTCTCTCACTATTCATCTTCTAATTTCGGAGTATCCCATAACTCCACTTCGAATAATCTTTATAATGAATCGACGGTCTCGCGAAACTTCGAATGATTTGTAAAGGGGTGAAACCCTTTTACAATTGGCATTGATTTACTGGAGATTTCTGTATCCTTGGTTTACGACGCTTTCTATCTCCTACTATGCCCGAACTCTATCCCTTGAGATCTGATGCCTATTTGCATTGGAATTCTGCATCGATTTCATTATTAAAGTCACGGTCGACCCGGTTAAGGTTGCCAGCGATTTATATAAACTTATCTATCTTTCTATTCTGTTATTTAATCACCCTATCGTTGTTTCGAACCTATCTTCGAATCAAAATTCTTTTTGATTTGATTCAATCAAATTTGAATCTCTATCCTTGCTTTGAAATCTATTCTTGTATCGACGAGCGAGGAAGTGTACTTGTAAATTAATGTTAAAAATGTTTTATAAATATATTGTGTCGTTTGAGTTGTTGATGTTTATTTGGGTTTTCGATCGATTCGTCTGATCAACGATATCGATATGATTTCCAAAACACTTTAACAAAGCAAACCGACACAATATTATTTTCAAATTTGGAAAAACAAAGTGTAAGATTATATTATATATGAGTAAAAAAAATTTGAAATTAAATTGATAATGAATTTATTGTCAAAATAAATAAATAAATGAATTTATAAAACTTGGTTATAGTTTGATTTGGAATTTGAAATGAATTTAAATTTAGAATTTTAGAGAATTTAATTTCCAGTGATTTCAAACTTTGATTTTAAATTTTTTAAAGCGTATAGTATTTAAAATATTTTCAAATAGAAAACGTTTCAAAGAAATTTAAAATGTTTAAATCAAGTGCTCTTCTCTTTGTCACTGAAACTAATTTCGGTGATGACGGCCGCTTCATCGACATTCATTTTCGAGTTTCGAAGTGGAGAGACCAATTCATAGCTTTGCTATAGTTTTGTTTTGGAAACTAAATCGATTTAAATTTCTTAAGTATGATTTGATTTATATATATAGGTATATTATTTTTAATTCAATTTGATTTGATATATATAGTATATAAATAATTATCTCTAAATGGTTTGAAGTGAATCGGAAATTTAATTCTTAAAATTTGGGTAAAAGATGATTTCAATTATAAATAAAACCAAAATTTTGAATTAATATTTAAACTTGAGAGAATTGAATTAGAAATTTACTTGTATAATACTCGATTGCATTCAATATAACTTACCTAAATTGCTCAAAAATTTAACTATGTAATTGGATAGTATACAATATAAATTGTCTTTAGAAATAAAATTTAAGTGCGTATAAAAATGTTATACACTTAAAGTTTAATTATAAAATGGTTAATAGAATACTAGGTTAGTTGAATAGTAGATGGATTAATAAAATAAATTTTTGTTTGAAATAAATTTTGTAACAAACAATGATAAATTGAAAGTAAGCCAAGTTAATGAAATTCTTTGAGTTTAAAGTCAATTGTTGAGTATAAATTAATTTAAATTGAAATTTATATGGTTTAAATTAATTGTTTATTTTGTAATTGAAGTCTGTTTCTTCTGGTTGTTTCAATTCTTCTATCTCCTTCCTTTTCGGAGATGAAAAGTTTTGAGTGGGGGAGAATGTAACGACCCGTAAATTTTTAATAATTTTATTTGTTTTATTAATATATTCAATTGAAATTATGTGAAATTTTAAATAATAAAATTTTGAAAAAAAATTTGATATTTGAAATGCGTCTAGTTAAACATAGCAACTGGTAAAATTTCATCTGAAAATATGAAAGTTTATTTCGTGTGTAATTTTATTTCAATTTAATCAGTTAGTAAATGATGAAATAAATTATTTTCGAAACCTAAATATTTTTACATAGAAAAATTCTTAATCATCTTCTGAGCAAGACGTCATTTTTCGTTTTTCCAAATTCGGGCCTCTTTAGCTCCGTCGATCTTATTTTTCTGCGTTTTAGCTACATTTCCGCTAGTAGAAAATTTGAATTTTTATAATTTAATCGTACCACTGATATCTGTATACCATTTTGATTGTCTTATCGTGTTGATTTCTATGATATATTCAATTGTAAATTTCAAAGTCGGAAGGACAACGAAATCTACGGAACGGTTTCCGTATTGCTTCCGCAATTTGCCTTTTTGATTCAATGACCATTCATTTACTCACCTGTTGGAAAACCAATGGTCACTAGCTTTTTGCTAACCTAGATATTTGTGCCATTCAAATTTCCTCTTGTATTCCCTATCTCCTTTCTCTTATTTCTGTTTTTCAAAAAGAAAGAAAATATAAGTGAAGAGACAACATCTTCTGCCTGCTTTTGCCTCCACCACTTCATCTTTCCCATTTTCCCTTGCTCGTTCATTTTTGCCTGCTCGCCCTCCCTTATTTCTCTGGCCCTCTCTCGCATCTTCCATTGCTGATCCTCCCTTCTTCCTTAGGCCACCCTCCACCACTCCAGCCACCTTTCTGTTGGCCAGCAACCGACAGCCGCTCCTCGCCTTCCACCCTAGATCCACATTGGCCGAAGCCTCTCAGCTCCCTCTCCTCCTTGTTGAAGAAAAGTGTGACGATCTAAAATTTTGGGGCATTTGAAACTGGAATATTTAATTGATTTTAAATATTTCAAAGTTAATTTTTAACTTGAAATTTAAATATTCATATTTATTGTATAATTAATTGTCAAATTTAATTATCGGAATTGGATAAATATTTGAATCTGAAATTTTAAGCCTGTTAAAAATAATTTGAAGGCTTTTAAAATTTATATTGATAATACTGAAGATAGTAGAAGTGTTAAAATTAAATTTAACATTGATTTGATCAGTTTTGAAATTTATATCGTTTAAACTGAATTTAAAACAAAATAGCCTTCCGAGGCACAGTCTCGGAATTTAACGAAACAAGTTCCATTGGATCCATAATATTGTATTATTATCTGATTTCAAATTTCGTAGTGATCGGAGTAATTGTGTGAGCGCACGGTATATAGACGTCTTGAAATAATTTTTCGAGGCGATTTGAAAATAAAGTATAATATATTAATTGTCCCGTCAAAGCTATATCAATACCCAGCTGAAATTTTTTTTCACCATCACCCTTTACTTTTCAGAGCACTGTTGCCTTCTTTGGCAAGCCATCTTCTGTCCAACATCAGATCGTGTCCCCTTTCCACTTTAAATCACGCGACATTCCTCTGCCTTCTAAAAACAGTCGAGCCCTTCCTTCTTCAACAAATATTTTAAATCTCGTTTCTTCATAATAAATCGACACAAAAAAATATACGAATGAATAAATCGATCGATGGGGAGGAAGCATCATCGCGACCGTTTCACGACGAGAAGCTCGAACAAGAGTCGGCGACGAACTCGCGAGCGAAGCTAGGGCTCGATATCGGAAGGGACATTTAAGCTGGAATCGATCATTTTCATGAGGGAGTGCCGAATCGAAGAGAAATTAAGGATTCAACACACGCGCGTACGCATGGACTTGGGCGAGGTTGGGGGCCGGTCGAATTCGCGATGCTGTGTGGTGGAGATTAGGGTTGCTGCTGCACCTTGACGAAGGTGATACAGTGCTCGATCAACTAGGGTTTGGTCTTGCATCTGGTTAAGGGAAGGATGGGGCTTCGACATAGGGAGCCGCTCACCTAGGGTTCGTAGTCGAGCAAATTGGGAGCAGGAGTCAAAGTTCGTCGTGAGGCTTTGATGGAGGCCGAGCTCGACTTTGGGTACGATTTCCGCTTCTTCATCGTTTGCTTTAAATAATTTTGTTAACTGAAATTTTGCAGCAAGATATATAATACAAATCCATTTGAATTTAACATATATACACATATAAGATTTGTGGAAAATTCTAAATAAAGTTTGAGCCTGTATTATATCTGTTGATCTTCCGGGTGAGCAGAAATTTGACAAGAAATTATATTACCAATAGATTCAAAGATTTTACTTTTAGAGAAAAGATATATATATCCATTAGTTTTAAATTGTATAGAACAGTGAAATGAAATTAGGAGAAATAAATGTACTAGTTTGGTTCAAAGTAACCCATTTAATCATTTTAGTTACTAAAAGATTTTCGGGGAAACTTAGGGGTTAAAGTAAATTATTAGTTAATTGAATTAATTTAAAGGTAATTAAAGGTCGATTTATATTTCGAATATTAATAAATCATATAAATTATTTTTCAAGGCCTACATCTGGAAAGAAGCAAGCTGGATTTGCAAATGGATGCTAATAAAATAAAAAGGTGAGTTAATCTCACTCATCTGGTAATATTCAAATTTAAATAGTTGAATTTAAATATTTGATTGAATGGTTGTTTGAATTGATTGGATGTGATAATATATATAGTAGTATATATACCAATATATATATATTGGCATATGTATATATTGGAGTTGTTGATTTCCCGCATTTATATAGCGGATGAGTCCCTATGCGCCGCATAATAGCGAATGATGTTTATTTAATCCCATATACCGTGATATTCAACCTTGAAGTGGAATTGGTATTTATACTGTGCTAACGTTTGTGGATGCAGGGAAAACAGGTTGGAGGGATCCAATTGGACCCCTCAACATTTATTTATATTATTCAATATCCTCCGTTGTGATTGTTTGATATTCTCTGATAAATCATATTGTAATATTAAATGCTTTTATTTGATTGAATATTTGGGTATAATGAAATACCAGAAATATATAAATTCTATTTTGGAGAAAAATAAAAGAAGTAAAATTGTAAATGAAATAATTATAGAAGATTTGAATGAATTAAGAAGGAATTGGAAAATGGAAATGATGTTAAATACTAATAGATAACTTCGAATATGAAAGGCAAAGGATTTGCAAGAACAGTAATTAATGAATTAATGAATCGTAAATTCAAGTGATATTATCTTAAAGGAATAAAGAATTATTTTAAAAGCTTAAAGTTTAAATTTAAAAAGTAATTTGGGAAAGATCTGAAATTTGTATTTCAGTTAAAAAGTATTTTAAATCATAATTAAGGATTTAAAACCTGGAGTTAAAAGATTTTTGAAATAATGGATTAAAGTGAAAATCAATTTGGGAATTGATTTAAATATGTGAAACCGGGGTTTTTAAATGGAGAATGTGGTTATGGAATTTATAAATGGGGTTTATAAAAGCAAAGTAATATTTCAGAGAATATTTGGAAATAATAAATTCAAGGTGGGAATTTATTAAAGGAAATGGGAAATTTGGTTAAAAATAAATAGTGATTTATTTTAAAAATGTGAGGAGAAGTATATTTCCCTGGATAGCCAAGTACGGTTTCAAAGTAAATTGTTTAAAAATATAAGGTAAAGGATTTAATGTTGTTTTAAAAACAAACCATATTTTATTAAGTTTATTATTTGTAAATATTCAAATTCTAAGGTAAGTATTGTCTCAAATCTATTATCTTATTTAGAGGTGATTTAGTATTTTGTTTTAAATTTAAAACCTAGCTTATATTTTAGCCTTATTTAGATATTTCTTAAGTATTATTCTTTATTAAGTTTAAAAGCCGTTTTCTCAATTTAAATGTAAAGGTATATCTTAAATAGGGTGTTTTAAAATGTATATCAGAAGTATATAGTGTTTTAAATTATTTTTCCGTAAGTGTGGTACTCGGTGATTTCAGGGGAAATTGAAAAGTTTGGAAAATTTATTTCCGTAAAGGAAGATGTGTTAAACTGTTTTCATGGGATTTATATCTGGTAAAGATATTGAGGAAAATAAATGATTTAGGAGAAATTATTTATTGATTGATGGATGTTTATGATTGTTAATTGATAGTTAAATAACCGACTATCAATATTGGCCAAATGCGTTGATCGTTTCGAAGAGACCGGGATCGGGTTTCCGTATACCGGGATTCTTGGTCTGGAGACTCGAATACCACTTCTATCCGGTTTGTACGTTTCGTGTAACGTGTTTGGAGTCAAAGAGGAAGCTGTGAAGTGCAAGGGCTAGTCGCTACTAATCCTGAGGATATTTCCAAAATGGATGTAGTAGGAATAGTGCCTTCGGTTCCGTTCGGACCCGGGACGGACTTGTACGGACGAATGCTTTCGTGACATCGTCAGGTGGATGATGGGCATTCTAAGGGATATGTGCTATAAAGGTATCGTTTAGCCTCGAGCCTCATCAACCGGGAATGAATGAAAATCAGGGGTTATGCAGCAAGGCTTCGTGGGTAACTCCCACTGGAGAGTATGGTCATCCCTGTCTAGATGTCCATTTTTATTTCGGCTGTGTGGCGGTTGCTGATCCCAACCGCAGGGTGATCATATTCGGAATTGCCCATAGGTGATTCCAGCCTTGTGTTGCAGGGGAGCGGGCGTACTCCTCGGTACTGTGATCTAGGCCACGTACTGTGACAGGTGGTACCCCAGTGCCTAGTCATTCGTTGGAAATCCATTCTCCCTACGTGCCTTGTACGGTATTTGTTTGTATACCTATTAGCTGGAATTTAATGAATGTAACAATTTCGGCTATTTTAATAAGTATTTGTAAATAGACACTATTATAATATCAGAGGATTTTTATAAAAAGTGTTTTAGCTATCGTAAGGTAAAAACCCGACATGTTTATTTGTGGCGTGGTCTTACGAGATGCTTTTATTTTCAAAGGGATTTTTGAAACTTTAATAATCAATTTGAGTGTGATTTTCTCACGTGGTATTCCAGACTGACTCGGGTATTATTTAACTTTAATGCTCGCGTCAGACCGAGTATTACAGATTACAGGATAGATGCTGTGGAGCTCAGGAGACGAGCTGGATGGCGATGCGTACATCCGTATGTGATTGTTATTATTCCGCTGTGTATCTTGTTGTATGATATTGATGTATACTCTGATGATTTATTGTATAAACCAGATATAGTTTTAAATTTGTGTAAAGATCTGTTAGTATATATTATATTTTATTTCGCTGCGATGGTTAGATTCTGATTTTGTTTTATTTTCTCTTCTTCTACCTCTTCTTCTTTAACACTAATATTTCGATTTTCTGGTACGGAAAATTGGGATGTTACATTTTGGTATCAGAGCGAAGGTTGGCGATAACCTTGGCTCTGGTGGGAAATTACTCATTGAAATAGAGTCCATAGTACTCTGGGATGAGTTTGAGTGTATAAATAAATATGAGCGCATATTTGTTAGTGAATATAAAATGGTTTTATATAGTGTTGATTGGATTATTGGGCAGTTTATGGATTCTGGTCGATGGGTGGGACGCCACAACATTGATAGGAATCTCTAAACACTTGAATAGAACAATTCGACACAATATTGTTTTAAAGTAGGGTAAATGAAATAATTTTACCCAAATTATTTTTGTATATAAAAAAAAAGTTTTGTAATCTATTTTAGTTAATATATATGGTTGTTTGGATGTTAGAAGTGATAATATTGAATTATTATCATTATAAGGAAAATCAACTTGAAATTGAAATTTATAACCAAAGGGAAGAATAAAATTTAGGAATAGAGATTGCAAATGTAATTTTTAAAAATTGAAATAAACTTTATACACAAATAGGATTGTAATTTGAAATAGAATTTCAGAGTAGTGTTTGAATATGAATTGGATGGATTGAAAATTGGAATTTTTGAGACTGGATTTAAAATTCCTTTGAATTTGAAAAGTTTTTCAAAGGTGTTGGAGAAATAATTAAGGAATTATTTGAGAACTAGTTTTGAATCGGATTTGATATCTAGAAAGATTTGGGATTTAAAATATTTGAAGGTTTTTAAAGAGAATAAAAGCATTGAACTCTTTTGGTCGCTAGAAAATAACTTCGGCGATGACTACAGCATCATCGATGTTCATTTTCGAGTTTCCAGAAGAGAAATTGCTGCCAAATTGTTTTGAATCAAAATTGTTTCCAAAAAAAAATAGATTGGTTTTAGAAATGCAAAGAAGTTTGAATATATGAGATTTCAAAGGGAAGTTTGAAATGTAAAAGACTGTTTAAACTCCGGAATTTTGACTAAGAATGTTTATAGCATATAAAAAGTTTGAAAAACTTGAAAATTTGGAATTTGTTCGATTTTGTAAGAAGTAAGTGAAACCGAGTATTGGAATTTAAAATTGAATTATGTAAAGTAAGTGGAATGGGAAAATTAGTCAGGATGGACTAAAAATAATTAATGTTTGGAAATAAAATTTATTGGTTAAATAATGAATTGGTGAATGAATAAATGGATCAATTATTGTATTTATAAAGTGAAGTTGATATTAATAAGAAGAAATTAGAAATTCTAATCCAGGAAGTAAAATTTAACTTAAGTGGATGAAAGTGAAGAAAATATATGTGAATTTGACTTGAAATAAGTTATATGAACTGAAATAGAAATTGAATTAAATTTGGATTGAATTGAATCAAAAGTCAGTTGTGTCATGAATATTATTAAATGGAATTAAATCCTTGTTTAGCAAAATTCAAACGAATGGTTTAGCTAGATTTAATTGGAGTTAAGCTAAATAAACTTGGGTTGAAGTAAATTTAGTCGAGTTTATAGATATTATTGAATGGAGTAAAATTCTACTCAAACAAATAAGATTGAACTCAAAGGAAATCAAATATGGGATTGAAATTGGATTAAAATGGATATGATGTGAAATATAAACAAATCCAATTTAAGCATAAATTGAATGGCCTTATTATTAATAAATTCAACAATGAATTGTTGATGTAAATTAAAATTTAAAATGGATAAAAGAAAGAACTAATTAAATAAAATAAACTTAAGTTATTGGGTGGAATTGTTTGACGAAAATAAATGACTTAAGTAAATTGTGTGATGGTTATTTGATATATTGGTTGCTGAATTAAATGATTTGGAATCAAACTCTTTGGATATGGTGGATTTCAAAGGTGATTTTGAAGTTTGGAGAATTGTTTAAACTCTGGAATCATATTTAAAATGTTTATATGGAATAATAAATATACCAAGCTAAATAAAATGTAAATCCTGTAGTAAAGTACTAAAATGTGAATGGAATCGATTGTAAATAAATGAAATATAAATATAAATCAGTTTCTGACTTATAAAATTTGGGAGCAAAATAAATAAGCCAAATAAAATTTGTTTGTTATGGTAATGAATACAATCCAAAATTTAAATTATAAAATGGATAGAACTCCAGTAAAAATAGTTAAAATGATTTTTGATATGAAAAGAAAATATTGGATATCAACTTTGGAAATAAACTAATGGATAATTGATTAGTTAATGAAATATGGAATGCAGAGTAAACTGAACGAAAGCAATTAAATTGAAGTCGAATTCAATATAAATACCACAAGTTAAATTTAGGCATGGAAGATTTTCGAGCTTTAATAATAAGGGTTTGAATGAAAATTTAGTGAGTATGGAAAATGTAAATGAAATTAAGTGTAAATTGAATTGGAATCGATTAAATTGAAATGAATTAGGAACCATTGAAATAGAATGAAATGACATTAGAAATTGATTGGAAGCATTCAAAAATAAGCATTGACATCTCATATGTGCTATGGGCAGTGTTTGAAGTGCATTGTTTATAGAAACCATGTTTTAGCTATTTCCATGTAAGTGAAATTTTATAAACTTTGTATATTCGTCACTTACCTATTTAAATTGAGTTAGTACAGGTCCAGGGAAGCTGTTTAGCTGGTTTGGGTTTCGCAAATTGCTTAAATAAAATAGCCGCGTGCTTAAAAATGCTAATAAGGTACGCTTACGCAAAAGAATTCAAAATAGGAGATATGAACTGTATATATTGATATATATTGTGATTTCCGGCCTGAGTCCGATGTATATATGTAACGACCACGACTTTCTCTCCATAGAAAGTCGTATCGCTAATAAGAAAGAAAGGGGTAGAAAATAGAAAAGAAGAGAAGAAAGAAAGAAACAACAACAACGATCTCACAGCGGAACGAATAAATTATATTAATAACATAAACTATTACATAGTATACAACACTTTATAGAGTTACACAGCATATACATCACTTACTAGACAGTTATAAACATCTGTCTAGACATTACAACTCAAATACAAGACAAGACACTATCACAGATATCAACACAGCGGAATACTATATCTACGAACGCCGAAGCCTCCTGCTCCATTGCTCCTCCAGAATATTCGTCAAAGCTAAACCTGAATCCCTTGGCTACTCGTAAAAATTTGAGTACCCAAGAGTTTATAAAACAGAAATAAACACTTGGGTCAGACATGGGTCTGGTGTGAGTAAACGGGTTAAACTTGTTTAACTTCAAAACCTTTTTGAAAGAAAAGGTATCACGTAAGACTCCCCACAAATAAACATGGGTAAGTTTTTACCTTACGCTAACCAAAACATTTGATAGGAAATCCATTTATATTATAATAGGGTCTAGGGTTTTCAAATAAATATGAAATAGCTGAAATTGTTACATTATTAAATTCCAGCATACTAACCACAAAGTGGGTTATACAATCAAGTCCGTTGGCACTTATTGGATTTTGGATTCCATACAATGGCAGGGCTACCGGGGTACCGCCCATCACAGTACGTGGCCTAGATCACCGTACCGAGGATCACTCCCAATCCCCTGCAACACAAGGTCGGAACATCCCTTACTGGATAATTCCCGCACAAGATACCTCACGGTTGGGATCAGCAACCGCACCACTAAGTCGAAAATAGAAAGGGACATCTAGACAGAGGTAACCTTGTCCTACTTGGGTGATACCCACTAACCTTGCTGCACCTCCCCTGTTTTAGCCATTCCCGGTTTGTGAGGCTTGAGGCTACGATTACCTTTAAATAGAACACATCTATCTTAGAATGCTCATCGTCCACCTGACGATGTGCTGAAAGCATTCAATCCATACAAGTTCGTTCCGGGTTCGAACGAAACCGAAGGCATTATCTCGTTACACTCGTTTTGGAATCACCCTCAGAGTTAACGAAAATAACCCTTGCACTCTGAATCTTCATCTTCACTTGATTCACGACCTATCGTTAATTTGGATCGATGTGGTATTCGGGTCTCCAGACCTGGAAATCCGGTATACGGAAACCCGATCCCGGTCTCATCGAAATCCAAGGCGTATCTTTTAAGGCCAAGTTGTTTTAAGGTTAAAACAATTCAATTCAATTATCTAAGTACACACAGATAGATAATTCACAATATCACAATAGATAATCTATACTATTATCACAAATAGATAATTTATATTATCATCACAATTCAACCAAAACATCCATATCATAGATCATCACATATCTCATCAGAGATATCAAACAATGCAAAGCATTCAATATTATTCAATCATCCATAAGTAATGATTTATACTATCTCTAATTAATTTAACATAAATTAAATTAATTACTTTATTATAAATCCTGCTTACTTAACCATTATAAATGAGTTAATTAATTATCCTCTAATTATTCATTTCAATTAATCATCCTTGATTAATTATCTTTTAATTACATTCAAGTAATTAGCCCTTAATTAATTTCACAATTTATACTTAACCATTATAGTAATTAATCTTTAATTACTTCATAAGCTAATTAACTATAATTAATTACATTAGTCCTTAATTAATTATATTAATTAATCACTCTTTAATTACTTACTATTGATTAATTAATTAATCAATCTTTAATTATATCATTAATTATATTAATTAATGATCCTTAATTACTCTTAATTAATTATCCTATTTAAATTAATTACATTTAATCTTTAATTAAACCATATTTATTAATCACCTTTGATTAATCTCATTTAGTAATTAACTACCCTTAATTACTTCTTTAAATAAATTAATTACTCCTTAATTAATTATCTTTAATTAATCCCTTGATTAATTTCAAAAATTAATTAAACTCAAATTACTTCCATTAATAAATCTCCTTTAATTAATTACATCCAATAATTACCATTAATTACTTTACTAAGTAATTACAGCCCATTAATTAAATTAAGTAATTATTTATCAAATCATCAAGTGTTTAAATTAATTAAACTTAATTAATTAACTTAAACAAATTACATTTAAACTTAATTAATTACATTAAGTAATTAATTCCTCAATTACTTCCATTAATTAATTATTCTTTAATTAATTACCTTTAATTACTTAGATCAATTAATCCTTAATTAATTAAGTAATTAACTATCCTTAATAAATTAAACCAATTATCTTAATTTAATTACATTAATTAATCAACTCATAATTGCTAGTTAATGATCTTTAAATTTCATTCATTAACTATCCACTAATTTCTTTATTAAGTAATTATTCTTAATTACAAATAAGTAATTAAGCTTAAATTTAATTTTATTAATTAATTGTTCTTAATTAATCTCTACTTAACTAATTAAGAATAAATTTTACATTTATATTAAATATTTGCTCAAATCATTACTTCATTAAAAGCAAATTTAGAAACCAATTTTGAAATAAAATTTATTTTAAACAAAACTATACAGACATTTAATTTCAATATCTTTGAAAACCATTTCAACATGTTTAATCAAATTAAACATTCATTTATTTAAAACTTGTTTAAACACTTAAAAACTTGTCCATGCTTTAATTTTAAAAACTCAGATATGATTTGCTTTAAAAATTCCAAAACCTGGTTACTTGAATTAAACAACCCGAGCCAAACACGTTTTTCCCGAGTAAACCCCACAAAATCACGAGCCTTTCCCGAACAAAACTCAAAACCCCTCGCGTTCATCTCTGCTTCGAGTCGCATTTCCAAATGCACGAAGACTTCACCAAGATTGCTTCCTTCTTCCCCAAAGCCCTCAAATCCCAGATATATTCAAACGTGCACGTGCACGTGCACGATCATCCAACGCCGCTCCGACCTCCACTCTGACCATCGACCCGTCATCGACAGCCTCACCTTCACTCATGATAACCCAAATCAACTGAAACGCCTCAAAATCAAAATCGAGCCTTACGAATCAAAACTGGAGCAACCTGATCGGACAAGAACTCCACCGGGCACCATCTCCGACCATTAGAACACAAGCTAACCTACCAGAAGCTACCCTAAGCTCCGATGCATCTTTTCCCATCCTCGCGATCGATCAAAAATCCATGACGAACACGAAGATTCTTCGAGAATCCCATCAACCAAAAACCAACATCGAACCCTAGTTTGACAAATTTCTAACGTCACAGCATTATATAAATTAAATTCATATTTTTCTCAAGTTCACCGAAGCTCCAGCTAGCTTCACCCACAATCACGACCTACAGTTTGCCGTGGATCACTAGAATTTGACCAAAATAAAATTTCCGTTCAACTCACCATTCCCCACGAATTTCAATCTTAAAAATTATGATTTCATTACCAAAAATCATTATTTCCAACTGCGAATCTGTTTATATAATCAAACATAGAAATTTAAGCAATACATTTTCTGTCTTGATTTGATTTTCACTGTATCTTCTATTTTTCTAACTAATTACCTAATATAAATTCGTGATTTTATTTTAAAAATGAAGTTATATCTTACAATCAATATTTATTTAAAGATTGAAGCCTAAAATCAATTGTATGGGTAAACAGGAATTCTCCTAATAAATCTAAAGCCTGGAATAAGAACAGAGAATCATATATCTTCATATCTACAGGAATTTACAGACATACTACTATATTTATATGCATTCATATTCAAATCATACATGTAAACATTTTATATCATGTTACTACAACATTCATCACACAGAACAAACACATGAACAAATTCAAAACTGTTTTTAAAAGAATGTTTACTCACCTTTTATAACGTGCAGAGTATAGCAGAGCAGAGAACAGATTTGAATATTTATCTGAAAAAGCTTTTGATATTGAAATCCTACTGCATGTCTACAGATTGCTTTGCTGATGAAATTCTACTGCATGCTTACAAACTGATGTTTAAAAGTTGAAACTGCTGTTGAACTTCCCTTTGAATTGCAGTAGAGTTGAAGTTGCAGGTTTGTTTCAGTGTTTGATTTAGTTGCTTCCATTTGATCTCAGGTTGAAACAGTTTGATTTATGTTGAATTGTAACTTGATTTTTCATTTGCCATTAGTTTCTGGTTTTAATTTGCTTTGAGGATTTTCTTTTGAATTTAGAAAAGATGGAGAGAAAAAGAAGACGGAGGAAGAAGATTTGAATTGATAATATATCAGGTGATATCTAAAAACATTATACTTATATTTCATTTAAAAGAGAATTTTACCACCTATTTCTCCTTATTACAATTGTCCTTTCATATATCCATTTATTTACAAGTGTCCAACTTGTTTTATTATACTTACAAATGTATTACTCATTTATTACTAAGTTGACAAGTGTTTAAAAGAAAGAATAAATTAAATCTATATCTATATATATCTTATAAACTATTTTTAGTTTAAGAACTTTTAAAAGAAATCACAATAGAAATTTTATTAAATTTGTTTAAGCTATTATATTTTAAAAATAAATATTTTTCCTTATGTTGATAACATAGAATTTTATTTTAAATAACAAATCGAAAAGTATTGTATTAAATTCATTATCTTCCAAATCACAATATATATACATATATATTATAATTTGAAAACACATCTTTTATTATTAAATTTAAATCAAAGAATTCCTATTTACAATATATATATATCAATATATACATTATAAATAGAATCTATTTTTATTAGCTTTAACAGATAAATTTTATTAATTTTAAATTATTAGAAAAGATCTAATATCACCAAATTAAATATTGCCAGATTAAATATTCATTATCCTTTAAAAGATTAAATTACCAATTTACATTAAAATTATAAAGAAAATTACCAAATCACTTAATTATTAATACTGATTATTAAATTTATATTGCCCAAAATTCCGGGATATCACATTCCTTCCCCCTTAAAATAATTTCGTCCCCGAAATTTAAACAAAGGTAATTTAATAATCTTATTAAAGATTTTAAATTTTAAAACACAAGCATATACTATCATCCATATGCTAACAATCATAGCAACCAATTTATCCAATCAAACAATTCTAACTATCTAGACTAAATTCTAGATAAAATACCTCGAGTTTCCCCAAGTATATAAATATACCGGGATACTCGCTCTACAAACAATCTAAACAACTAAGCTATAGATCTCCTACACATCTAGATCTATATAACTAAACAGAATATCAGACTATAGACGAGTCTGACTCAACTACCAAACTTCCCAAACTGTAGATTCTAAAACCAGAGATAGATCAAATACGTACTCCCTCAGAGATACGTAAAACTCAATGAATTCCAGTTATCCAAACTGACAATTCAATTCAGAAGTCCAAATACTTATCCAAATCAGAACACAGACGAGATCCAAACATAACTCTACTTCACAACATCAGTAGATTCCAAACTTACTTCTCCCATCCAGAGATACACTCCAAACTGCTTTCGCTGCTCAACTCTGATCTGAGGTAGAACACAAGCACAGACTGGACAACTCATTCCAGAAATAAGGTTCACTGATCCATAAATAAAACTCAGATATTCCAGCAAAACTTGAGTTGCTTCGCCAACTCCATCTCTAGGAAACATCCTTCCACTAGACTGAACCACCGGTATCACTCCTGGAATCCAGTCGATAAGAAAACTCAACCTTCAGATGCGGACAAACTTCTGACTTCTCTGAAGACATCCAGAAAAACTCTGACAACCCAAGAGAACACTCAGCAATCGCAAGTCACTTTTGCGATCAACCCATCCTAATTCCAAACAGACTGTTCTCTCTTTACCAATCAGAACAGCTTACACTTATTTATCCAATTTATCGAAGAAATGGATCCATTCTGCTGCTTCTGATCTTCACTTCCAGAAAAACTGCTCAGCCAGAAAACTTGTTGTATTGAAAACATCCGTATGTGATTGTTATTATTCCGCTGTGTATCTTGTTGTATGATATTGATGTATACTCTAATGATGTATTGCATAAACCAAATATAGTTTTAAATTTGTGTAAAGATCTGTTAGTATATATTATATTTTATTTCGCCGCGATGGTTAGATTCTACTGTTGTTTTATTTTCTCTTCTTCTACCTCTTCTTCTTTAACACTAATATTTCGATTTTCTGGTACGGAAAATTGGGATGTTACAAAAAGTAATAAGGGTTAGTATTATATTATATTAAATGGTCATATTCTTTGTTCTGTTATATGTATAGAGAGAAGCAAGGATATATATAAGTCTAAATATATCATGGAAGTATTGAATATGTTTTACAGTTTTACATATGTACAGTAAATTTTAGATTTACAATAGTATATATTTTACAAAGTATATATATACGTGTGGAGGTTTCCATGTATATTTTAGTTTTATATGGGTAAGTTATGGATTTATGTTATATTAGACTTTATAAAGAGTATATTATAATCTGTTCGATTTTTATACACAAATATTATAAGTTATAGGTATATTATAATCTGTTATATTATATGTGTGTAAGTATTAGTATTTTATAGTCAGTGTTATATATAGGATAAGTTTATAGGTATGTTTACAGCATATATAGTTACAGTAAAGACGTTTACAAGGTTTCATTTTGTTTTTTTAAAGTGTTTTATATATGTTATGTGTATTGATGTTAGTATTGTGAACTGTGTACATATATTATAAAAAAAACCATTATAAAAAAATATAGTTGGTATGTTATGTTTATATATATAATATATACATATAGTTTTAAAAGCAATAGTTTGAAGTTTGTTTATATATTTGTTTATATATATAGGAAGTAGATATTATGCAATGTATATATGTAAGTTGTTTTGAGTCCTCTGGTTTTATACGTTTCACCATTTACAGTTATATTGTTTAGTTTTATTTGTTTTATACTAGCCTACGCGTTTCATTTGTAAGTTAGTTTAAGTAGGGTTTTCAATAGTGTATTTTGTTGTCAAAATGGTATTGTGAAACTTGTTTTAAGATATTACAATTCGCTGTTATATAGATATAAGTCTATCCATAATACATTACTCTGTTTTCAAAGTCTATATTTTTTTTGCATTAGTATTATATATATATATATATATATAATTGATTCAGTTTACATTTTACATACGTGTCTTGTATGTATTATATAGATGCATGATATTAGTCTATTTATACGGATATAAAGTGACAGCCGAGCCTCCTTTTTTGGATGTAAGATATATACTATATTTTTTTTATTATTATATTATATTTCATTGTGAATTATATTATAAGTTTAGTACTATTGTGTTCGTAATGTGATGTAGGAAAGGGTTATACAATATATGTTATTTTGAATAGATTATTGGTTGTAATAATATTATATATATATATATTATGAGTTTAAAACTTTACTTTGATTTTGAGAGACATACATATTTCAGTTTATGGTAAACTGTAAGTTATGTATATTATAATAAAGTACATTATATTAATTTTTATATTATAATATGTATGAAAGCATATACATGAGTTCGATTTGAAAATATCCCATTTTGGTTTAAAATTTAATAATGATTTTGTGATATACAGTTATATACAATATGTATATGTATATAGAATGTATATAGAGTCTGATTTAATACGTTTGTGTTTCAAAAATTTAATATTAGTTCTAATAAGGATGGGTCTTATAGTACAATATATATTAAGTTGCATATGTTGAGTTTGGTTTGGGTATTGTTATTTGAAAAATTATATAGATATTGTTTTAAATATAACATATATATTAGTCTATATATTAGTTTATTTCAATACATGATTTTAATTTTGTATATTTTCTGTCTCTATCAATCGATTGAGTGTTCTCAGTGATTTCTATTTATCTGCCTTGTCCGTCCAAATTCGTACCAATTCAGCTTTGTTTCGGAATTCGTGCTTGGATCCATAACTCATTTTATCGTCAAATTTCTCTAGCCTCGAATGGTTAGTAATCACTCACGATTAATGTTCTTTTATTTATTCAATTTGATTTTAATTGAAACGACAATTGAAATATATTGCTGTTAGTTATTTACACTGTTATATATGCTATTACCTGTATCACTTCACCTGTGACATCTGACACCATTATCTGTTATTTATACGATAATAATCCAGTTTGATTGATAATTGATTGATTGTTTGATGTTTACATTGGACGTTAAATTATTAATGTTTAAAGTGATAAATAATATGAAATTGAATTTGATATAGAATGGTTAATAGTTTAATAATTAATATATGTGTTAAATTTGATTAAAGGACATTTGCATAATATGACCCGTTTAAATGTTTAAATGAATTGACACGTAGAAATATGGTTAATTGTACTTAAACCATTTAAACGTATGTTGTTTAAATCGACGTAGTAGGAAATAGAATAATTGATATAAATTGAAGAACCGTATTAATATTGGTATAATAGTCTTTAATCTACATGAAATGATAGTGTAGATTCTAGAAATAATTATATTAATTTGCACAAACAACAATGTGAATTAATACGATTATTTTGGAATATTGAATTAATTATTGGATTGTTATTAATTGTTATTATTGCTTGTCTATTTACTTTGACACCATCCCAGTTATCACACTGCAAGTTCCCTTTGCTATGCCTTGATATGTGAATTGAAATGGAATCGGGTTGAAATGATAAATACCCAAATTGAATTTTGACCTAGGATAGGGAATATCATAAAAACCGATTGGTCAATAAATTTGATTTAAAATAAAATGAAGATTTTATTTGAATAAATAATATGGTTTTGAAACGAAGTTGGAATTTGAATTTTATGAAAGGGATGTTAATATTTAATAATCTGAATCAAAATATTAACATAGTAGTTGATGAAGAGCGTTGTTTTAAAATTTAGAATTATTAGTAATTAAGTTTGAAATTATTTAATAATTAAGTTTTTGAAATTATTTAATAATTAAATTAGACTGAATTATTTAATAATTAAAGGAAATTGAATTCTTGATATGTGAAATTGAACTTCAAAATAAGTGAAATTGAACTTCTTTAATAAGTAAAGTTGAGTTATGAAATAATTAAGTTTTAAATTTGTAACTAAGTAAATAAAGAAGTGAAATTGAATTTTCTTTAACAAGAAATAAAAATGTGATTTATTGAAATTGATGTAAGGCTTGTAATTTAAAGAATTGATTTGACGAATCTAATTTAATTCAATTTGAAGTTTTGATATAATGAAGTTAAACTTAAGTAATTGATTTAATGAATTGGAAATTAAATCGCAATTGTTTTGAATGACAAATTTACTTAATGAATACTGAATAAATTCGATCAATTAATTTAAATTGATTTGAATGTTAAATTAATTTAATTTAAATGATTTCGCAATGAAACTTATATACGAATTTAAATGAATACATGAATTGTCTTAAATCAAATATTTAATTTGAATTATAAGATTTTGAAATGGTAATTTGGAAGTTTTGAAATGTAAATTATGGGAACTGTTTTAGAAAGGCAAATGGAATGTTGGTTTACAAATTCTAATTGAAATTGAAATTGATTTGGTTTGAAATTTATTAAATGACCAATCGGTGTAATAATCACGAAAGTTATTAAAGAAACCGGAATCGGTTAGGGACATACTCACTGTCTTAACCGAATACCACTTTAATAACTATACGTGGAGTGTGATCCATAATGAAGTGGTTGGACTGATGTACGTGATGACTGAAGAAAGAGAACGATAATGGATAGCCTTGACACTTGTGCCAAATTGGAAATGACTAAAAAGGGAGCCGTGCGGGGCCAAATGGGGTTAGCTACCTCGAACGAACACACTTCTTCGTAAACTACTCATTACTTGTTATCGATTGGTGCACCCTCGAATTTTGGGAGTGTTGTTTCGCGGTGTTGCGATCGTTGCGGTGATGCATTCTCACCAGTCCGGATCAGGCAAACGGTAGTTTCACTAACTTGGGTATTGCCTCATGTGCCTTGTCATACTTGTATCCCTATATACATGACCACTACGATTTGTTTTGTGTTATACCTATGGAGTACTCCCTGATATCCCACTAGTTTACAGTGAAGTTTACAGTGCTATATAGACTATAACACTTATCTAAAATGTGTTAAGGGGGATAATGGTAACCCCTTAACACTATTTTGATACCATATATTATTGATAGACATTATCTACCTAGCGTACAGTACTACATAGTAGATAGTTTAACGGATCCTTAAAGGATGGTTATTCCAAACATCCTTTGAGTTACTTGTATTTCAGTTGCTATTTCACTTGAGTTGGATTTATTGATATAAGAATGTTAATCCTGACTCGAGTGTTTTGTGTTTTGCTTTGCGCTCGGGTCAGACTGAGTGTACCAGTATTCGCGTCTCACCTTTGGAGTTGGAGCTTCGCTTGGAGATCCAGCTATCTATCCAGCCTTCAGATATTTAGTTGATTCCAGTGATGTAGTCTGATATTGTATTTGACTATTGTATTCGAGACATCTGTTGTACCTTATTTAACTCTGATATGTATATAGTAGCTTCATAAACTACTATCTTTTGTTTCCGCTGCATTTATTACTCCGTGTCTGTGGTCTGTGATTATTGTATTTACTGTATATGCTCAGTTTTGCCAAATTTCAATTAACAATTCGGTATTTTGAATTATTCATGTCCAACATGTGCGGATGCTAATAGTCCAAAATAGCGGGTCGTTACAGTTGGTATCAGAGCTTTGGCTCTAGACAAAACTTAGCATATAGGGTAAATGTATTTACAGAATCACTTTAATTCGAGTTTGGATCTCTTCCTTTTGACTCGATTCCTTTGAATTTTGGAACGTTCCCTGCGGTTCCAAAATCCATTCGTGTCCCTCACTATTCATCTTCTAATTTCAGAGTATCCCATAACTCCACTTCGAATAATCTTTATAATGAATCGGCGGTCTCGCCAAACTTCGAATGATTTGTAAAGGGGTTAAATCTCTTTACAATTGGCATTGATTTACCAGAGATTTCTGTATCCTCGGTTTACAACGCTATCTATCTCCTGCTATGCCCGAACTCTATCCCTTGAGATTTGATGCCTATTTGCCTCGAAATTCTGCATCGATTTCATTATTAAAGTCACGGTCAACCCGGTTAAGGTTGCCAACGATTTATATAAACTTATCTATCTTTCTATTTTGTTATTTAATCATCCTATCTTTGTTTCGAACCTATCTTCGAATCTAAATTCTCTTTGATTTGAGTCAACCAAATTTGAATCTCTATCCTTGCTTTGAAATTTATTCTTGTATCGGCGAGTGAGGAAGTGTACTTGTAAATTAATGTTAAAAATGTTTTATAAATATATTGTGTTGTTTGAGTTGTTGATGTCGATTTGGGTTTTCGATCGGTTCGTCTGATCAACGATATCGATAGGATTTCCAAAACACTTTAACAAGCAAACTGACAAAATATTATTTTCAAATTTGGAAAAACAAAATAAATTGTGTATGATTATATTATATATAAGTAAAAAAAATTTGAAATTAAATTGATAATGAATTTGTTGTCAAAAATAATAAATAAATGAATTTATAAAACTTGGTTATAATTTGATTTGGAATTTGAAATGAATTTAAATTTAGAATTTTAGAGAATTTAATTTTCGGTGATTTCAAACTTTGATTTTAAAAGTTTTAAAGCGTATAGTATTTAAAATATTTTCAAATAGAAACCGTTTCAAAGAAATTTAAAATGTTTAAATCAAGTGCTCTTCTCTTTGTCGCTGAAAAATAATTTCGGTGACGACGGCCGCATCATTGACATTCATTTTCGAGTTTCGAAGTGGAGAGACCAATTCATTGCTTTGCTATAGTTTTGTTTTGGAAATTAAATCGATTTAAATTTCTTAAGTATGATTTGATTTATATATATAGGTATATTATTTTAAATTCAATTTGATTTGATTTATATAGTATATAAATAATTAACTCAAAATGGTTTGAAGTGAATCGGAAATTTAATTCTTAAAATTTGGGTAAAAGATGATTTCAATTATAAATAAAACCAAAATTTTGAATTAACATTTAAACTTGAGAGAATTGAATTAGAAATTTACTTGTATAATACTCGATTGCATTCAATATAACTTACCTAAATTGCTCAAAAATTTAACTATGTAATTGGATAGTATACAATATAAATTGTCTTTAGAAATAAAATTTGAGTGCGTATAAAAATGTTATACACTTAAAGTTTAATTATAAAATGGTTAATAGAATACTAGGTTAGTTAAAATAATAGATGGATTAATAAAATAAATTGTTGTTCGAAATAAATTTTGTAACAAACAATGATAAATTGAAAATAAACCAAGTCAAAGAAATTCTTTGAGTTTAAAGTCAATAAATTAATTTAAATTGAAATTTATATGGTTTAAATTAATTGTTTATTTTGTAATTCAAGTCTGTTTTCTTCTGGTTGTTTCAATTCTTCTACCTCCTTCCTTTTCGGGGATGAAAAGTTTTGAGTGGGGGAGAATGTAACGACCCGTAAATTTTTAATAATTTTATTTGTTTTATTAATATATCCCACTGAAATTTTGTGAAATTTTAAATAATAAAAATTTGAAATAAAAATTTGATATTTGAAATGCGTCTAGTTAAACCTAGCAACTGGTAAAATTTCATCCGAAAATATGAAAGTTTATTTCGTGTGTAATTTTATTTAAATTTAATCAGTTAGTAATTGATGAAAATAAATTTTTTTCGAAACCTAAATATTTTTACATAGAAAAATTCTAAATCATTCTGAACAAGGCGTCATTTTTCGTTTTTCCAAATTCGGGCCTCTTTAGCTCCATCGATCTTTTTTTTCTGCGTTTTTGCTACATTTTCCGCTAGTAGAAAATTCGAATTTTTATAATTTAATCATACCACTGGTATTTGTATACCATTTTGATCGTCTTGTCGTGTTGATTTCTACGGTATATTCAATTGTAAATTCGAAGCCGGAAGGCCAGCGAAATCTACGGAAATTTCTGTATCGGTTCCGCAATTTGTCTTTTTGATTCAGTGACCATTCATTAACTCACCTGTTGGAAAACCAATGGTCACTAGCTTTTTGCTTACCTAGTTATTTGTGCCATTCAAATTGCCTCTTGTATTCCCTATCTCTTTTCTCTTATTTCTGTTTTTCAAAAAGAAAGAAAATATAAGTGAATAGACAACATCTTCTGCCTACTTTTACCTCCACCACTTCATCTTTCCCATTTTCCCTTGCTCGTTCATTTTTGCCTACTCGCCCTCCTCTATTTCTCTGGCCGTCTCTCGCATCTTCCATTGGCGATCCTCCCTTCTTCCTTAGGCCACCCTCCACCACTCTAGCCACCTTCCTGTTGGCCAGCAACCGACAGCCGCTCCTCGCCTTCCACCCTAGATCCACACTGGCCGAAGCCTCTCAGCCTCCCTCTCCTCCTTGTTGAAGAAAAGTAATAACGGTTAGTATTATATTATATTATATGGTCCTATTCTTTGTTCTGTTATATGTATAGAGAGAAGTAAGGATATATATAAGTCTAAATATATCATTGAAGTATTGAATATGTTTTACAGTTTTACATATTACAGTAAATTTTATATTTACAATAGTATATATTTTACAAAGCATATATATACGTGTGGAGGTTTCCATATATATTTTAGTTTTATATGGGTAAGTTATGTATTTATGTTATATAAGACTTTATAAAGAGTATATTATAATTTGTTCGATTTTTAGACACAAATATTATAAGTTATAGGTATATTATAATCTGTTATATGTGTGTAAGTATTAGTATTTTATAGTCAGTGTTATATATAGGATAAGTTTATAGGTATGTTTGCAGCATATATAGTTACAATAAAGACGTTTACAAGGTTTCATTTTGTTTTTTTTTAAGTGTTTTATATATGTTATGTGTATTGATGTTAGTATTGTGAACTATGTACATATACTATAAAAAAACCATTATAAAAAAATATAATTTGTTTGTTATGTTTATATATGTAATATATACAAATAGTTTTAAAAGCAATAGTTTGAAGTTTGTTTATATATTTGATTATATATATATATAGGAAGTAGATATTATGCAATGTATATATGTAAGGTTTTATACGTTTCACCATTTACAGTTATATTGTTTAATTTTATTTGTTTTATACTAGCCTACGCATTTCATTTGTAAGTTAGTTTAAGCAGTGTTTTCAATAGTGTATTTTGTTGTCTAAATGGTATTGTGAAACTTGTTTTAAGATATTACAATTCGCTATTATATAGATATAAGTCTATCCATACATACATTACTCTATTTTCAAAGTCTACATATTTTTTTTTTGCATTAGTATTATATATATATATATAATTGATTCAGTTTACATTTTACGTATGTGTCTTGTATGTATTATACAGATGCATGATATTAGTCTATTTATATGGATATAAAGTGACAGCCAAGCCTCCTCTTTTGGATGTAAGATATATACTATATTTTATTTTGTTATTATATTATATTTCATTTTAATTTATAGTGAATTATATTATAAGTTTAGTACTATTGTGTTCGTAACGTGATGTAGGAAAGGGTTATACAATATATGTTATTTTGAACAGATTTGGGGTTGTAATAATATTATATATATATATATATATGTATATGTATTATGAGTTTAAAACTTTACTTTGATTTTGAGAGACATATATATTTCAGTTTATGTTAAACTGTAAGTTATGTATATTATAATAAAGTACATTATATTAATTTTTATATTATAATATGTATGAAAGCATGTACATGAGTTCTATTTGAAAATATCCCATTTTGGTTTAAAATTTAATAATGATTTTGTGATATACAGTTATATATAATAATTTAGGGGCATTTCACTAGAAGGAGAAACTTTGCAGTCCAATTAGTTTCTAGGACACATATTCACAGAAATTAATTTCAAGGCCAAAGTCAGAAGAATAATTATTTTTAAGGACAAAGTCAGCAGTCCAATTACTTTCAAGGACATAATTTCATGTGTTTTTAGGCCATAGAAACTAGTTATTTTGCATTTTGTCCTTAAAAGTAATTATTTTAGTTGTGTGTCCTAGAAACTAATTTAACTTGCTAAAGAGGCCCTTGTGGCTAATTTCCACATATTTATATGTATATAGAGTCTGATTTAATACATTTGTGTTTCAAATATTTAATATTAGTTCTAATAAGGATGGGTCTTATAGTACAATATATATTAAGTTGCATATGTTGAGTTTGGTTTGGGAATTGTTATTTGAAAAATTATATAGATATTGTTTTAAATATAACATGTATATTAGTCTATATATTGGTTTATCTCAATACATGAGTTTAATTTTGTATATTTTCTGTCTCTATCAATTTGATTGAGTGTTCTCATCGATTTCTATTTATCAGCCTTGACCGTCCAAATTCATACCAATTCAACTTTGTTCTGGAATTCGTGCTTGGATCCATAACTCATTTTATCGTCAAATTTCTCTAGCATCGAAAGGTGAGTGATCAGTCACGATTAATGTTCTTTTATTTATTCAATTTGATTTCAATTGAAATGACAATTGAAATATATTGCTATTAGTTATTTTCACTATTATATATGCTATTACCTATATCAGTTCACCTGCGACATCTGACACCATTATCTGCTATTTATACGATAATAATCCAGTTTGATTGATAATTGATTGATTGTTTGATGTTTACATTGGACGTTAAATTATTAATGTTTAAAGTGATAAATAATATGAAATTGAATTTGATATATAATGGTTAATAGTTTAATAATTAATATATGTGTTAAATTTGATTAGAGGACATTTGCATAATATGACCCCTTTAAATGTTTAAATGAATTGACACGTAGAAATATGGTTAATTGTACTTAAACCATTTAAAGGTATGTTGTTTAAATCGACGTAGTAGGAAATTGAATAATTGATATAAATTGAAGAACCGTATTAATATTAGTGTAATAATCTTTAATCTACATGAAATGATAGTGTAGATTCTAGACATAATTATATTAATTTGCACAAACAACAATGTGAATTAATACGATTATTTCGAGATTATTGAATTAATTATTGGATTGTTATTAATTGTTGTTATTGCTTGTCTATTTACTTTGACACCATCCTAGTTATCACACTGCAAGTTCCCTTTGCTATGCTTTGATTTGTGAATTGAAATGGAATCGGGTTGAAATGATAAATACCCAAATTTAATTTTGACCTAGGATAGTGAATATATTAAAAACCGATAGGTCAATAAATTTGATTTAAAATAAAATAAAGATTTTATTTGAATAAATAATATGGTTTTGAAACGAAGTTGGAATTTGAATTTTATGAAAGGAAATGTTAATATTTAATAATCTAAATCAAAATATTAACATAGCAGTTGATGAAGAGTGTTGTTTTAAAATTTGGAATTATTAATAATTAAGTTTGAAATTATTTAGTAATCGAAATTATTTAATAATTAAATAAGGCTGAATTATTTAATAATTAAATGAAATTGAATTCTTGATATGTGAAATTGATCTTCGAAATAAGTGAAATTGAACTTCTTTAATAAGTAAAGTTGAGTTATGAAATAATTAAGTTTTAAATTTGTAACTAAGTAAATAAATAAGTGAAATTGAATTTTCTTTAACAAGAAATAAAAATGTGATTTATTGAAATTGATATAAGGCTTGTAGTTTAAAGAATTGATTTGATGAATCTAATTTAATTCAATTTGAAGTTTTGATATAATGAAGTTGAACTTAAGTAATTGATTTAATGAATTGGAAATTAAATAGCAATTGTTTTGAATGACAAATTTACTTAATGAATATTGAATAAATTCGATCAATGAATTTAAATTGATTTGAATGTCAAATTAATTTAATTTAAATGATTTCGGAATGAAACTTATATACGAATTTAAATGAATACTTATATTGTCTTAATTCAAATATTTAATTTGAATTATAAGATTTTGAAATCATAATTTGGAAGTTTTGAAACGTAAATTATGGAAACTGTTTTAGAAAGATAAATGGAAAGTTGGTTTACAAATTCTAATTGAAATTGAAATTGATTTGGTTTGAAATTTATTAAATGACCAATCGGTGTAATAATCACGAAAGTTATTAAAGAAACCGAAATCGGTTAGGGACATACTCACTGTTTAAACCGAATACCACTTTAATAACTATACTCGGAGTGTGATCCAGAATGAAGTGGTTGGAATGATGTACATGATGACTGAAGAAAGAGAACGATAATGGATAGCCTTGACACTTTTGTCAAATTTGAAATGACTAAAACAGGAGCCGTGTCGGGCCAAATGGGGTTAGCTACCTCGAGCGAACACACTTCTTCGTAAACTACTCATTACTTGTTATCGATTGGTGTACCCTCGAATTTTGGGAGTGTTGTTTCACGGTGTTGCGATCGGCGATGCGTTCTCACTAGTCGGGATCAGGGAAATGGTAGTTTCACTACCTTGGGTATTGCCTCATGTGCCTTGTCATACTTGTATCCCTATATACGCGACCACTACGATTTTTTTGTGTTATACCTATGGAATACTCCCTGATATCCCACTAGTTTACGGTGCAGTTTACAATGTTGTATAGACTGTAACGCTTATATAAGATGTGTTAAGGGGGATAATGGTAACAGCTTAACGCTATTTTGATACTTTATATTACTGATAGACATTATCTACTTAGCATACACTACTACATACTAGATAGTGTAACGGATCCTTAAAGGATGGTTATTCCTAATATCCTTTGAGTTACTTGTATTTCAGTTGCTATTTCACTTGAGTTGGATTTATTGATATAAGAATGTTAACCTGACTCGAGTGTTTTGTATTTTCCTTTACGCTCGGGTCAGACTGAATGTACTAGTATTCGCGTCTCACCTTTGGAGTTGGAGCTTTGCTTGGAGATCCACCTATCTATCCAGCCTTCAGATATTCAGTTGATTCCAGTGATGTAGTCTGATATTGTATTTGACTATTGTATTCGAGACATCTGTTGTACCTTATTTAACTCTAATATGTATATAGTAGCTTCATTAACTACTATCTTTAGTTTCCGCTGCATTTATTACTCCGTGTCCGTGATCTGTGATTATTTTATTTACTGTCTATGCTCATTTTGCCAAATTTAAATTAACAATTCGGTATTTTGAATTATTCATGTCCAACATGTGCGGATGTGAATAGTCCAAAATAGCGGGTCGTTACACTTGAAGGTTGGATGAAGTAGCTTGGTCTTGCTTCCGCTTAGGGATTTTAGAGTTTTTTGTTTTAGGTGCCATGAGATTCGATCGTGTTTTGGAGGAAAACGGCTTTGAGTATTTAGGATATTAAAATTGTAGGAAAAATGAAATGAAATGAAAGTGAGAAAAAGGAAAAAAATAGACGTCATCAGGTTACTTAAAAGTGTCGATTGAATTTCAGACGTTCGGAAGGTGAATCAGACGTTTGATTTAACTCTGATTTAACCTAGTTTGAAGACAGTAAAAAAGATCAAACGTCTTGTTATTTGTTGTAGACGTCCGGAAGAGATCAAGTTGGAAATTTCAGAAGGCAGAGAGTTTTGTTAGACGTCTGGATGTAAAAACAGACGTCTGAAATTGGCCTTGTTTAGATGTTAAGAAGGCAGAAACATTGGTCAAACGTCTGGGAACCATTTTTAGACGTCTGAAATAGGCCGTTGTCTTTTTCTATGAGGCAAAAATTATTTTCAAACATATGGAAGGTTATATTAGACGTTTGGTATATGCACGATTTTAGAAAATTATGTGATATAAGAGTGTCAGACGTCTGATGGCTTTGTCCGGACGTCTGTAATGGCCAGTTTGTCTTAAAATAGCCTAATTTTGAAGGGTGTTGCTTATTTTTTGAGAGATTGATTTTAGTAAAATCATAATATTATTATTTGTGAAGAATAATACAAATATACTTAGATAAAAATATAATGAGAATAAGCATATTTATTTAGATGGCGATGGAGCATTGCGATCTTTAGACTTGCTATCCCTCCATGGCTCGAGTGGAGACCAAATGTTTCCACGTTTGTTGGTCTTTGGGGAACCAAAGAATTTCTTAGGTGAAGGATCCGAAGGTGTTTGATAAGAGGAAGAGGGATCCAAAGGATTGCAAGGAATCAAAAAAGGTTCATGTACATCCTTCGTCCATGAATTGCAAAATTTGATCGCAACTTGCTCCAGAATACTTAATCGTCTCGCAGTGACTTTTTCTGCGAAGTATAATTCTCGTTGTACTCTATTTGTTGCTTTTGGTAATGATGTATATCATCAATTTTCTCCTTGGTGTTAGGAGAGAATAATAGAGATCGTTTGGTCCGTTTTTGATCGGCGGTGAATCCTGTGTGGTAGGAAGACAACTTGTCGATCGGTTCCTGATCAGGTGTAGGCGTAGGAAGTTGATGAGCGGTATCCGCTGAACTATTCGAGTTTGGTGTTGAGAAGGAGATGTAAGAGTTGTCGGAAGACATGTTTTTTTTCTTTTGTTTGTTTTAATATAAAAACTATATTTTCTATTAAAAAAGAAGCTATTTATGCATGTTTTAATAGGTAATAGATAGTAAAAAAACAAACAATCTAAAAAATTGCTGGTTATTTTTAAAAAAATTAGATTGTGAAAAAAAATTAAACTAAAAATAGAATGAATTAAAAAAATTATTTGACAAGATCATTAAGAGACCATATTCCTAAATCACGCCGTAGTTTAACAAACGTCTGTTCATTTAGTGGTTTTGTGAAAATATTTGCTATCTGATTCTCAGTATTTACGTGTTCTAATGTAATAATTCCTTTGTCTACATTATCGCGTAAAATGTGATGTCGTATATCTACATGTTTAGTACGTGAGTGATTTACATGGTTTTTTGATAAATTTATTGCACTTGTATTATCGCAATATATTGGTGATTTACTGATAATTTTGCCAAAATCCTTTAATGTTTGTTGCATGTATATCATTTGTAACATACGATTTTTTTTCTACTACACCATTTTGTTGTGGTGTGTAGGGAAAAGAGAAATTATGACTTATGCCCTTTTTATTACAAAAATTAGTAAAAAGATCATTTTCGAATTCTCCACCGTGAACACTTCGAACATTCTTAATTTTCAAATCCATTTTATTTTTAATTCTTTTAGCAAAATTTTTTAACATACCAAAAGTATCGCTTTTATGTTTTAAAAATAAGGTCCATATATATCTTGAAAATTCATCAACTATTACGAAAACATATTTGTTGTGATTTACATATCGTACTTGAGTTGGACCAAATAAATCTAAATGTAATAGTTCTAATGGTTGTTTTGTAGAAATATTATTTTTAGATTTGAAATAACTTTTCTTTAGTTTTCCGATTTGACAATCATCACATAAATTTTCTAATTTATCATTTATTTTGGGTAAACCTCTAACTAGCTCATATTTTGCTAATTTACTAATATATTTAAAATTAATATGACAGAATCGTTTATGCCACAACCATGGATCGTCATGTTTGGCTGTTAAACATAAGTTTGAATTTTGATTTATATTCATATTTAAGACATAAATATTTTTGTTTCTAAAACCCTCAAAGATAAATTGATTATTATTGAAAATATTACATCTATCTTTTTTGACATTGATTTGAAAGCCTTTATCGCATAATTGACTAATGCTTAGTAGATTGTGTTTAAAATTTTCTACTAAAAAAACATTTGTAATAATAGGAGAGTTAGAAATACCAGATTTGATGACTTCTCCAATTCCAATGACGTATCCTTTTGAGTTATCTCCCAAAGTTACTATTCCACCATCGATATATGTTATATTTGATAACATTTTTACATTTTCGGTCATATGCTTGGAGCAACCACTATCAAGTATCTATTTCTTCTTATTTTTTATTTTGGGTACCTGTAAGATAAAAACAATTTAATTAGTACCCATATACTTTGTTAGGGTCCTAAATGTTAGGATGAGCAGGTATCCATACTCAAGAAGGATTGGTACCTTTATGAGTATAATTTTTATTATAGACTACGCTGTCGAGAAAATTATCAATACGTTTTTGTCTAATCAAATTATTATTTGTCTTAGGATTCCAATTTTTTTTATTTTTGGTATTCGTTTTAGACTTAGGTGATCGATTAGTCTTTTGATAAATAGAACTATATTTCTTAATATTTTTCCCCTTTTGTTTAGGAATAATTTTAAATCCTATTCCATTTCTATTTCCTTAAGGTTTTGAAGTTTTGATAATATTTTCCAAATCTTATTTTCCTTTATTAAATTTTGAAACATTATTTGTAATTTTATCTAATTTTTCTTTTATTTCAAAATTTTCAATTATCAATGTTTCTTTATTACTTTTCAAGTTGATATTTACTTTTAACAAGTTATCCTTTTCTAGTTTAACTTTTCCAAAATTAATAGATATAGTCTCATATTCAACCGAACTACTTTTAATTTATTCTTGAGATAATTCTAGTTCCTTTTCTAAAATAATTTTTTCAACTTTTAACATTCCTATTTCAAGTTCTAATCGATTTATTTTGGCTATGTGATCTTTATTCAATTTTTTAATTTGTCTAAATTTATATTCTAATTCCATACTAAGCTCTAATAATTCATCCTAGCTAGTTCAAAACATACCTCATCAGTTTGTGCCATAAAACATAAATTAGCTTATTTCTATCACTATCGCTGTCACTATCTGATGATGATGATGAATCCGAGTCATCCCATGTTACTTTGAAAACTTTCTTCTTTTTGAATTTTTCAAATTTATTCTTCTTTTTAGTACTGTTGAGCTTGGGACAATCTTTCTTCATATGTCCAAATTGATCACATTCATAGCATTTGATTGATGTTTGATTTATTGAGCTTGATTTTCCTCCTTTCTAAAATCTGGTCATTTTCCTAAATTTCTTGAATTTGTTGTAGTTTTCGGCAATAAATACGATTTCTTCTTCGTCTAAGTCGGAGTCTTCATTTGTTGCTAAGAATGCAATGTTTTTCTTCTCTGAATTTTGTTCTTTTCTTGCCTGCAGATTAGCTACGTAGGACATTAAATTTCCTATTAATTCTTCAACTATGAGTGTTGAGAGGTCATTAGCTTCTTCAATAGCTAATACTTTTCTTTCCCACTCTAGAGTTAAAGAATTGAGTATTCTAGATACTAAATCAAAATTCGTGAATTTAACTCCTAGTGCCATTAAATCGGGTTGAATAGTTTAAAATCTAGAGTATATGTCTATTATAGATTCATTTTGTTTCATTTTAAATGATGAAAATTGATTTTGTAAAATTGAAATTTAGTTTGCTTAACTTTATTCATGCCTTCGTGTGTAACTTGTAAGGTACGCCAAATATCATAAGCAGTGTTGCATAACATGACACGTGAAAATTCGTTTTTATCTAGTGAACAAAATAAAACATTCATAGCTTTGGCATTATTAGAAGATGCGGTTTTTTGTGCATCATTCCATATGCTCATAGCAGTAGCAGTGCTTCATATTTATTTTGAGTGGATGACCAAATTTATAATCCATTAGCTTCCATAAAAATTCTCATATGTGTTGACCAATATGCATAATTAGAACCATTAAAAAGTAGGGGACATGCTGTGGATTGACCTTCTTGAAAAATACTTGCCATATTAAAGTGATTCAAATACATGTTACCGTACTTTGATCAAACCCAGCTTTGATACCAATTATTAGTGTCGGGGTGGATCATGTAAAGTATATGCAAGTATATGTGACAAAATATATGATGCAACTCAAAACAATATTAATCTAAGTAAATATAAAATAAGCACACTAGGATTTTATACTGGTTTGTACCTCCCGTCCTACGTCCTGTCTCGAAGCTTCCATTCAGAATTCTACTATCAAACACCCTCACTTCACCCGGAGGAATAGGCTTGGTTACAATAAGTTGTTCTTGTCAAATGTGTGTTCTAATATAACACGGATGTTGACCAATGGGTAAAATTTGCTTCCAATGTATCTCTAAGGAATATTGTCTATGAGAAAATGTGTATACGGAAGAGTGAATACAAGTAGGAATTTCAAGAATGCAAAGATCAAGAGTAGAGTATAGAATTAGTGAGCATAAGTAAATAAGGTGAGTAAGTTGAAAACATTCTCTTGATTCTTGATGCTATATATAGTTGTAGATAGGTATGTTAATTAGTTACATCCATTAACAAGTGCTCTATAGTTGCTTCTGTTGATGATGAAGAGTTGCAGCAAAGAGAAGCGGAGATGTCCATTCGAATGTGGCAGTTGAAGTTCTTATTTGAAATCCGAGTTCGAATTCAGACGTCTGGTATATATCTTAGACGTCTGATACTATATATTTTTTGAATATGGTAGAATATCAGATGTCTGAGTGCTAATACCAGACGTTTGGTTTTGCCTGTTTGTTGTTCTAGAGAAGTGATTCAGATGTCTGGCTTGTGCACCCAAGCGTTTGATATTGTGCACATTAGTTTTTGTACTCTTGATCTTGTGCTTCTTTGTTCCTACTAACTTGTAGTCTCTTGTAGTGTCCTTTGTGCTTCTTTCTTGTCTTTCTAGTGATATTGTTCTAGCAAGTACCTGTATATATAAATATATGTATATTTGATTTCCATTGTATAGTTGTTGTCATCGAAACCGTAGATTGGATTTCCTAACATAGGGAACATTGATCGTGCTACATCTTCAACCATATTTTCTATACGGTTCATCATAACAATTTCATTACTAGCAATCTCTACTTCAGACTCTATAGAAGTATATGCTACAACTTCTCCATGAAACATAATACTACAGCTTGAAACCATTTTTTCACATATGGACTTTCACAATATTGGGTAACAAATATTTTAAATGTTTGCATCTACTACGCGGACAATGAATTTCTACATCATTTCTGTTATTACTTAAAGAAAATCCAACAAATACATTTATACCATTATAAAAATATTCTTTTACTGATCCTCTCAATCCCCATCTTTGATACATCCATCTTCTATGATCAAATAATCGATCATTTTTCCTATTTGAAAAAATATGTCACAAATTCAAAAATAGATATTGGTCAATTTACGAATTCACATTTTATTTTTCAATGTATCGATACAATATCTTATACGCATCAATTTTACTTCATCTAAGAATACAATATTGAAATATTGGTTTATGGTTATCTTTTTTCCTAGTCAGTCATCCTACTTCCCATTACAAACACGGTAAACACTTATATTTCGTACATTATTTTGCTTTAAATGATTCAATAAAATTTCGACAGCATTCCCTTTTGTTTCCTACATTATACACAAATGCGTGTACATAGGAAACAAAAAAGAAAAGTGACGGCAAAATTTTGTAAACCATTTGAAATGAAATAATGTATGAAATGTAATTGTTTACTGTGTTTATGGTTTGTCCAATACAGGGACAAATCCAACAAGTATTGTACTAGATGAATATAAATGGTCGTTCTGTGACAAAAATAAATATTTATATAACGATCTTGTACAATACCTGTCACATTCGGGAATTTTCAACCTTCGAAAATTCGACATCGATACTCACTTTATCGACTGCCGAGCAATCGAATGCCGAAAACTCGAGATGCTACGGGTTTTAAAAGAAGAAAAAGGCAGAAGAAGGAGAAAACAGAAGAAAAAGGAGAAAAGAAGAACAACAGAACAAATCAACATCAGAATCTCACATATCGCAGCGGAACAACATATAAATAAATGAATAATCTTTAAACAAAAGAACTATATCAGTTTATTACATTACATCACATCATCAGAGTCAATATGCAATACAATACAACAATGGACAGTTATATAACTTGTCCTCATACAGAATACATAGCGGAAAAATACATAGTATCATGTACGAGTGGTACGTCTCGATATGCAGCTCGCCTCTTGAGCTCCATAGCACTCCAGTATCCAGAATAACCTGATAACTAAACTCTAGACTGCCCGTGTGAAAATTTGTGGGCACCCAGAGTTTAGGAAGGGAACAATAAACTCCAGGTCAGTCATGGTGACTGGTGTGAGAATTAAAACAGTAATTTATCTTTAAAACAAAACAACAGGATAGTTTTAAAGTCAATTCGAAATGCTTTTGAAAAATGAGACTACCATAAGGCCTCCTACCACACACACAATGCAAACGCAGAACTTGGAGAAGATTTCTCCTTATGATAGTCAAAGATGCTTACTACGTAAAATCAAATCAAATCGTTTTTTATATTATTATTAGTGCATAGTGGAAAACATTTCGAAAGTAGAATATAAATCATAGCCAGCATAGGTACCATTATAGTATGCTTACTATAGCTACCATATTAAATGGCAGGTTCTACAACTAAAACGTATAAGGCTCGTATTGTTTCTTTGGATTTCCAACAAATGGTCAGGCCAAGGAACTTCCCATTGCCACATGGGTACGCCTCTGGAAAGACGACCCGAGAATCTAACCGGATCTCTGCCAACACAAGGCCGGGTTACCTCTGCAAAAATAGATAACTACTAACGCGCGTATGCCATCCCCCGATCGTAACCGATCTTCCCGAGGATCCTCGATTTCCAACAACCACATAAGAGTAATAATAATGCAGCAACAACATAGGTTAAATATCTGGGCTCCATACCATGATACCATCTTTATCCAGAAAGAATGACATACACTAAGGGTCGCTACTCCTAGAACCTTGCCGCATCTTTCCTGTTTTGACCATTTCCGGGGTGTGAGGCTCGACGAAGTCTCGTCCACAAAGCCACGCTTTAAACAAAGACATGCTTTGGGTCAACAAATGATCATAGAAATGATCACAAAGATAAATAATCAAACAAATGATTATATCACAAATGATCAACCAATAATCATTTCACAGCAACCACTCAGTATGCCACACTACCAAATTGGGAGTATATCACTAATGACCTTCAACTACATAACCTCTGAGCTCGTACGTCTCAGAGAAGGGTGTTAAGCTAAGAGAATAAATTCTCCGCCACCAACAGATACGTATTTGAAAGAAATCAGCTTTATATCTCAATCTGTAATGTCAGACACACAAACCATAACAAGTCTGTTCCGGGATCGAACAGAACCGAAGGCACTTCTCACGAAGCCCTTGTATATCCGGATAATTTTCTAATCACGTCCAGACTTCCCGTCACTAAGGGTGATAAAACCTCTGTATCGGAGATCAGCCGATGCAGAGTAACTCGACGGTAATCCTTCCGTTTTCAAAAAGTATCCGGTCTTCAACCCCGGTCATCAAATGCAATTCATAACGACGTATCACATATTCGGAATGGGTTATACTACCCCATGGTCCTTTCCCGGTTAACCCGAATAGTGAGCGCTTATTCAAAAATAAGTGTGGCATTCAAATTCAATCAATTCACAACAAATACCCATCCAAGGGTAAATATTGATAGTCGGTTATTTAACTATCAATAAAGATGCGCCACATCATCAGATTCCAAATAATTTTCCAAATTATTTATCTTCCAAAAATATCTTTACTAGATATATCTTCTCCAAACTTCAATTATTTGAAAACAATTTCAAATTAATTCATCTTTTCCAATTTATCTATAAAAGATAAATTCTCAAAAACATTCATATTAGAAATCATTTCCATACTTATTGAATAATAAGTATTTCACAAAGCATATATTTTCAACACTTGGAAAATATTCTATATACTTAAACCAGAGTTAAGTATATATCTCATTCTTTTAAGGAAATCGTTCTTTTTAAACGCATTTTATTTGAGTCAAAACGAATGTTACGTAAAACATCGTTACGACGACTCAAAACCACTAGTATAGGGATTCGAAATTTTAGATAGATATGTGAACCCCAATACTATATAAAAATATTTCCTTTCGGAAATCATTTACTATAATAACAGTGTGTTATAGTCCACCATTTCCTTAAATTTCTCGAAAACGCCTATTTCAACAATCAATGCTGAAATCTATGTATTCGACACTTAATACGTTTTAAAACATCCTTTAAAACTATTTACTTTGTTTTAAAAACATCTCTTTTCCCCAAAAAAATATCCATTTATTCAATAATATATATTCACTGTCCAAAATCGTGAATATAATCACTAATCCAATTTCACAATTTCTATACAATTTATCTCGATAATAATTCGCTATCCAAAATCGCGAATATACTTCTTTGAATAAATTTCTATATTCAATTTATCAATTTCCATTGATTTCGAATTTATAAACAATGTTTATAAATTCTATCCCTATTTATAAATTCGATTTATAAATAATTCCTGAATTAACAATTTTAATTCATAATTCAATTTCTTATAAATCCTTTATTTTACAAATATCAATTTGTTTTATAACTTCACAATTTATATCCATAAAATTTTATTCACTTGAAAATCCATTTATACTTCATTTTAACATTTAATAAAACTGGTTTTATAATTTCAATGTTTTAATTTATAAAATATCTATTTTAGAAATCTTTTATATAAACTGTTTTTAACAATTCTAAAATTCCAATTTGAATTACTTTTATAAATAAATCAACTATTTATTTCAAAAATAACAATTTGGTAATATTTCACAAAAATCATAATTTTATAACATTAAAGTTATAATATTTATTTATTTAAAATAAATAAATTCAAAAATTCAATAAATCGTATATTCTCAAAAATCACTTTGAAATTCTTTTAAAATCAAAAATTGTTATTTTTAACTTCGAAAATGGATCTGATGATGCAACAGCACCAACAATCAATCACAGAAACTCAATAATCATATATCGATATGAAAATCGACAAATATCAAAATATTTGTAAACAACCAATACAGTTGAGGAATCCTGTTGGATCCCTCCAACCTGTCCCCCTGCATCCAAAAATGTTAGCACAATACCAATTCCGCTCCAGTACGGAATTATCGCGGTATATGGGATTAATAAATATTATCCGCTTACTAACGGCGTATAGGGTCTCATCCACTATCAAATGTGGGAAAATTCAACAACTGCGATATATATATATATATATATGCCAATATATATATTGCTATATATAATAATATAATACCAATTCCATATCAATATTAAATTATCGCGGTATATGTTTTTATAATTAACCTCTGCTTAATAACAGCGTATAATGTCTATTTAAACAATCAATAACAGACAATTTATCAATCCAGGCATACAATCAATAATTTTAAATCTAACTATTTAAAATAAAAATCGAAACTGTTCGATTGAGTGAGAAATTCTCACCGTGATTCCAAATTCTGATTTCAGCGTTTATTTCGAATAAAATTAAACGCGCGTTTAATTTTACCCGAAATTTTCACTGACTCCAAACGACTCCAATCCAGCTGCATCGCGTAGTGCTCGTCAATACGAACGCAACGCAAAAAATCTCGTGCGTTTCGACCTCGTACGAAGAAGATACAGCATTTTAAAGTTTAACGAATTAAAATAAAATAGATTTACATTTTTATTTAAATTCCTAACCCTAATCAGATCTGGCCATAGATTTCCTTATTCCCAAATCCTAGCCGTTGAAGCCTTCTTCCCCAGTAACTCTCGTACGCAAGTTTCTTTCTCGTTGAACCCAACACGGCCGCCGTTTTTCAAACAATTTTCGCCACCACCTCGTCGACCTACCCATCGATCAACTGTCGCCATCGTCTCCGCCACACCATCGGCCACCGACCGCACGCGCCTAGCCCCACCATCGCCTCGAAAATCGTGCCTACAGGTCGCACGAACGCAGCCATTTTTCGTCCTCCACGCTTCGCCAACTACGATCTCAGCCGTATGAAATCGAAGATCTCTCTTAGATCTTCAACTTTGTAGTTGATAGCATTTGATGATTGTTGATAGATTGAGAGATATTGAGGGAGAAAGGGGAAGACATGCTGGCCGTTGATTTCATTGGAGGCGGCTGAGAGAAACCCTAGTTTTTTTTCTTTTTCTTTTTTTTAATGGGGGGGTATTTATAGAGAATTTTTTCGACGCTATTCATCCCGGTTTTCCGAACTCCGATTTACACGTTGTAACTGGCGTTTCTGGGGTTTACCCCGCGTTCCGGACACAATGGAATAGGTTTCGGAAGCTAATTCGATCGTTTGTGCAAGATATGACGAAAAACGCTCAATTTAAATCAAACCGATTTAAATCGATTTCGAGGCGTTTTAATTTGTACCGGACAAACAGTACATCCAAAAATTACGAAATTTGAAATCATGCAATAATATCACATTACGGATCCGATGAAACTGGTTTGGTCGAAATCCGAGACTTTTTGAAAAATGGCTATTTTTAACTCGACGATTTAAAATAAAACGATATCGATGCGTTTCGAGCTGCCACGGTCAAACGACAACTCCGTTTGCTACGAAATTTGAAATCACGTAATAACTAACAATTACGGATCCAACGGAACTGGTCTCGTCCAATTCTGAGACTGTCCAAAAATTCGCTATTTTTCAATCGATAATTAAATATTAAAATATTCAATTTTCACAATTTAACTCCAAATCCAATTCTGAAAGTTCTAAAATATTTCTATAACTCCAGTATGATTAAATAAAATTTCCCAAATCATTTTCAATCATATTAAACTTGATTTTCAATTATTTCTGAATTTTAACTATTTAAATTATTGATTTAACTATCAATTTAAATCCAATATTCGAAAAATAAATTATTCGACTCAATAATTTCACTTATTAATATCTAAAATTAATTAAATATTCATTTTTAATTAATAGAAAATCCTGGGTCGTTACAGACTTCCCCCCTTAAAAGAATTTCGTCCTCGAAATTACAAAGTGAGAGAAAGATACAAAATCGATTATGTAACGACCCGTAAATTTCAACCGTTTTAATAACGTAATTAGTTGAAATTTTGTGAAATTTTAAAACAATCAAATTTTGAAATAAAAATTTTATATTTGGAATGCGTCTAGTTAAACATAGCAACTGGTAAATTTTCGTCCGAAAATACGAAAGTTTATTTCGCGCGTAAATTCACTTCAATTTAATCAGTTAAAAAGCGTTGAAATAAAATGTTTTCGAAACCTAAATATTTACATAGAAAAATTCTAAACCATCTTCTGAGCAAGATTTCAGTTTGTCGTTTTTCCAAATTCGGACATCTTTGGCTCCGTCGTTCTTATTTTCTACAAAATAGCAGTATTCTGGTACCGATATCGATTTTTATCGGATGATCGTACCACTGATTTCTATATACCGTTTTGATCGTCTCGTCGTGCCGATCTCTACGGTATATTCGATCGTCAAATTCGGAGTTTCGTTGTATGTTGCATTTTGCGTAACGCCTACCGTATCGGTAGCCGGTTACAATCTGCTCTGAGACCTTTTGTTTCCCGTGTGCCTCTTGATTTTCCAACGTGAGAAATTTGAGCAGCCACTGTCATTTACCACTATCATTTATTAGTCTATAGAAACCAAAGCTTGCTTTTATTTTGTTTGGTTCCAATCTTCATCGGTTGCAAAAATAAATAAATGAACATATTTACTTTGGTTTTCCTGAGATCTGCGTCTCTCCACTTTTGCACCACTTCATCTCCCATCACAGAAACCATCATCCCCTCCGGCCAACTCGCCCACCACGGCAACACCCACGCCACCCAGACCCGTTCCACCCTTTCCGAGCACAGCCAACGTCCTCCGCATCACGACCAACAGCCCTCATCTCTCTTCTCCAACCACCTTTCCTCCTCCAAGTATCACCACTGCTCCGCCATGTCAGTTGCAACCGCCACTTGGCCCCACTCTCTCTCCTCCGCCCATCAATCAACCAAGACCAGCCCACCACCGATCTCTACCTCCATTGCTTGAAGTCCAACACCTTGTGCTCGACAACCCGCCACCCAGCGTCAAAGCCACGCGACCAGCCCGCCAGTGCCTCGACCTGCTCATTCCATCCACCTCACCAGTCTCCCACCCTCGCTGCGACCCAAAGCTTCCTTTCCCACTCACCTTTTCGTATTGTTCTACTGGGTAAGTTATCTTATGGTATATAGATTATATATATATGTTTATAAATGTATGTTTATATAAGGGATAAATCTATTTGTTTTACTGTTAGTGTTTTGAGCATATACTTATAAAGTAAGATGGATAGTTGTTTATTACTTTGTATAAGTTATATATTAGTTACATTGTTTGCTTTCTAAAAGGATTTACAATATAATAGAAAGTATATATATATATGATTCAGTAAGTTGTTATTTACAGTTGGGTTGAACTACGCCTGCCTGTATAAATATTATAGATAAGGTCTAAATTTGTTGTTCGTATAGGTAAATGTTATAGTGTGTGCATTTTTATAGCATCTACAGTATAATATTTTATTTAAGAAGTCATTTGTTATATCAGTAAAAAAAAAAAAGTAAAAAAAAAAAAAAAAAATGTTACGTTTGGTTTATATAAATATATTATAACTGAAGTTTGACTTCGCTCATTATACTCCTTATAGTTTAGCTCAAGCATTTAATGTTATTTATATATTATATATGTATGGTATAAGTTATATATTTGTATGTCATATATATATGTCCGAAGTGTAACTTACCGGTTCACAAAATTGTATTGGTTGATTCAATAATGATTTTGAATTTCTTATATATTTTAGTATTTGTCTTAAATTTAATATTGAAATTTTATATAATAATAGTAATGAATATATATTTTCAGTTTATATCAGAACTGATTTAATTTGTTTCGTCAAATTCCCATTTATCAGCTTCGTTCTTCGATTCGACTTCACTCTGGCCTTGTTTCGGAATTCGTGATTGGATCCGTAACCCATTTCATTGTCTATTCTTTCTCTAGCCTCGAAAGGTGAGCAATCACTCACGATTAACGTTCTTTTATTTATTAGATTTGATTTCAATTGAAACGACAATTGAAATATACTGCTGTTAGTTAATTACACTGTTATATATGTTATTAATTACCTACATCAGTTCACCTGTGACATCTGACACCATTATCTGTTATATATATGAAATGATAATCCAGTTTGATTGTTAATTGATGATTGTTGATGTTTAATTGGACGTTAAATTGTTAATGTAAAATGATAGATAGTATGAAATTGAACTTGATATAGGATAATTAAATGTTAAATTTGATTAACTGACATTTGTATAATATGACCCCTTTAACTGTTGAATTTATTGACACGTAGGATTTGTTTAATTACATTTTGAACCACTGAATATATGTTGTTAAATTGATGATGTATGAAATTGGAATAGATGACAAGTGAAAACCGTAATGTAATAATCTTTAATCTACATGTAATGATAGTGTAGATTCTAGAAATAATTATATTAATTCGTACAAATAACAATGCGAATTAATACGGTTATTTCGGGATTATTTGAATTGATTATTGGATTGTATTGTTTGTTGTTATTGCTTGTTTATTTACTTTGACACCATCCCAGTTATCACACTGCAAGTTCCCTTTACTATGCTTTGATTTTGGAATTTAATTGGAATCGGGTTGAAATGATAAATACCCAAAAATTGAACTTTGACCTAGGATAGAAAATTAAATAAAAACCCGATTGGTCAATAATTTGATTTAAAAATAAAATGAAGATCTTATTTGAATAAATAATATGGTTTTGAAATGAAGTTGAAATTTGAATTCTTATGAAAGGAAATGTTAATGTTTAATAATCTGAAACAAAATATTAAAAATGGAATTGATGGAAGAATGTTGTTTAATTTGAGAAATTATTGAATTAAGTTTGAAATTATAATTAAGTTTGAAATTATTAAACTTTGAAATGATTTAATAATTAAGTTTGAAATTATAATTAAGTTTGAAATTATAATTAAGTTTGAAATTTATTAAACTTTGAAATTATTTAATAATTAAGTTTTGAATTATTTAATAATTAAGTAAGATTGAATTATTTAATGATTAAATTGAATTGGATTTCTTTAAATAAGAAAAATTGAACTTTTGAATAAGTGAATTTTACTTCGTAAATAATTGAAATTGAGTTTCTTTATTAATTAAGTTCTGGAAAATTATTTAAGTAAGTAAATAAGTGAAATGGAATTTCTTTAACAAGGAATGAAAATGTGATATTTTGGAATTAATGTAAGACTTGAAATGTAAAGAATTTGATTTGATGAATTTAATTTAATTGAATTTGTAAGTTTGATATAATGAAGTTGAATTTAAATAATGGATTTAATGAATTGGAAATTTAAGGGAAATTGTTTTGAAAGGCATAGTAACTTAACGAATATTGAATGAAATCGATAAATGATTTTAAATTGATTTGAATGTTAAATAGAATTTATTTAAATGATTTCGGAATGAAACTTATATACGAACTTGAATCAATATTTGAATTGTTTTAAATAGAAATTGAAATTGAATTATAAGATTTTGAAACGGAAAATTGGAAGTTTTGAAACGAAAATTTGGAAATTGTTTTAGAAAGACAAATGAATGTTGATTTACGAATTCTAATTGAAATTGTAATTGATTTGGTTTTTGAAATATATAAACGACCAATCGGTGTAATAATTACGAAAGTTATTAAAGAGACCGGAATTCGGTTATGGATACACTCTCTATCTAAACCGAAAACCACTTTAATAACTATACGCGGAGTGATGATCCAGAATGAAGTGGATGGTTTGGTGAACGCGTTGACTGAAGAAAGAGAACGATTTTGGATGACCCCTGACATGACTAAAACAGGAGCCGCGCCGGGCCATTGAGGTTCGCCACCTCTAGCGGACACACTTCTTCGTTACCATATCTATTACTTTTGTGATTCGATTTGGGTGCACCCCTCGATTATGGGAGTGTTGTTTCGCGGTGTTGGGGTAGTAGCTGCTATGCCCAACATCAGTCCGGATCACGCAACTACTAGTATCCTAGTTGGTATCGCCTCATGTACCTTGTCATACTGATTATCCTATTCGCGACCACTACGATTTTGATTTGTACCTTTAGTATATGGATTGCCCTCTGGTGACTTCCGGTTTTAGGGAAACTACGGTCTTGTATATGCTTTTGGGAATAAACAGGTTAAGAGGTGTATGGGCCCTGCTTAACCCTACTTTGATATCTTTATATTACTGATAGACATTATCTACTTAGCGTACATTACTACCTAGTAGATAGTTTAACGGATCCTTAAAGGATGGTTATTCCAAACATCCTTTGAGTTACTTGTATTTCAATTGCTATTTCACTTGAGTTGGATTTATTAATATAAGAATGTTAATCCTGACTCGAGTGTCTTGTGTTTTTGCTTTACGCTCGGGTCAGACTGAGTGTACCAGTATTCGAGACTCACCTTTGGAGTTGGAGCTTTGCTTGAAGATCCAGCCATCTTTTCTGCTTTCAGTATTCGATGATTCCAGTGATGTATTCTGATTTGTATCTGATGTATCGTATTACTCTCCTGTTGTAAACTCTGATGTATTTTTATATATTCATATAGTAGCTTCATGAACTACTATCTCTTTTATTTCCGCTGCATTTATTACTCTGTGTCTGTGATCTGTGATTATATCTATTTACTGTATATGTTCAGTTTTGCCAAATTTAAATTAACAACGCGGTATTTTGAGCAATTCAACTCCGGCATGAGTGTCTACCTATACACTTATAATGGACGCGAATGGTCCAAAATGGCGGGTCGTTACAGATTAATTTTCCCAAAACAAATCGTTCAAATTAGATTTCACAAATCTATTTAGTGTTTAACTTCTCCAAAATTCATAGTTAAACTTCTTACAACATGTTTACTAAGTTTTCAAAATCATACTTAGTTTTCAAAATTTCTAAATTTCTCAAAATTTTCTAACGCCTTAAATTTTCGGAAAAATTCGCCATAATCTCCTTTGCGCGGCTCGATCCGAAAAAAAAATGACAGTATATATATATCACAAATATACATCTCATCAAGTGATGAGGCATCCCGCAGGGAAAAAAGTGTAAAAGTACGATATTTAATCCGAGATATGTACCTTATATATTATTAGCGAGCGTATACGGCTAATATAGCGCGAAAGCGAGTTCAAATGCGAAGCAACACCATCCGTACCTACTAAATACTCAACAAACCATATGAGAACATGTAGATATGAAAATAAAATCAATATACAACATATAGCAACATATGTCAACATAGCAAATGTAACAAACAACAAATGCAACCATCATCCAATAAATTCACAACCAAATTAATATTCTCATTCATATTTATTGAATTGGTTTTCAATATACTCATATTTGATTTGTTTATATTGGACTTTACCAACATTCACTTTCAATTCAATTAGTTTACTTTCAATTCCAATTGAATTTAATTCTATTCAAATTTATTCACTTCCAATTTGAATTTAATTACATAGCTTCTCATCTTGCTATTTTAATTTCATTAACACTTAATGAATTTATACAATCAACCAACTAACAATCAAATAACAATCAATGTATATTCACATAACCAATTTATTAAATTTACATTCTAATTGGTTCAACGTTTTAAATTGACTTCTATTCAATTTATTTAATTAGCTTCAATGAATTAACTCTTATATTCATTTATTCCATATCAATTTATTTACATTAAATTGATTAGCATTCAATTCAATTTATTAATTCAATTGTTAATCTCTTTAACAATATAAAGTTGAATTTCAATTATATAACTAAAGTTCAAATTCATCACCTAATATTGATTAATTTACTTCGATACCAAAATCAATTTCTATTCAACATCGTTTAAGTTATATTCCAAATCACATATCATTTTGCTTAACAAAATTATTCAACCTTTCAAAAATCAACTTTGAATCAATTCAAATCAAATTTCTTTGAATTTTCAAAACAAATCCAAGTTTTCCCAAAACACTTCCATTTAAAATAGTCTGGCAGCAATTCCTCTTTTGGAAACTCGAAAATGAACACCAATGATGCCGCGGTCATCATCGGAATTATTTTCCAACGACCTGAAAAGAGTTTAGAGCCTCAACTTTCCAAAACAAATTTTCAAAATATCAAATCCTTTCAAACACTTCTCTGGAATTTTATTTCAGATTATAAATCACATTATAAATCTTTTACTTATAAAATTCACTTCTTATATATATAAGATTATTTTACAATTGCATATCATTAATTATAATTTCATATTCATAATTCTTCGCTTATGCATTTTATTCTTTTTACAAGTGTTGTTTTAATTCAGCTTATTCAAACAACCAAACAATCAATTATATACACTTTAATAATTTCCTGAAAAATTATTTCCTTTATATATAAAATATAATATAGGTAAAATTATTTCATTTACCCAATTTTAAAACAATATCGTGCCAAATTGTTCTATTCAAGTGTTTAGAGATTCCTATCGATAAAGTTGTACGGACAATACCGACCAGAATCCATATACCACTCAACAAATCAATCATCACAATATAAAACAATTTTATATTCACCAACAAATACGCGCTCGTATCTATTAATACACTCACACTCATTCTAGAGTACTGCTGACTCTATCTCTAATGAGTAACACCCAACAGAGCCATGGTTATCGCTTAACCATATGCTCTGATACCAAATGTCACATTCGGGAATTTTCGACCTTCGAAAATTCGACATCGATACACACTTTATCGACTGCCGAGCAATCGAATGCCGGAAACTCGAGATGCTACGGGTTTTAAAAGAAGAAAAAGGCAGAAGAAGGAGAAAACAGAAGAAAAAGGAGAAAAGAAGAACAACAGAACAAATCAACATCAGAATCTCACATATCGCAGCGGAACAACATATAAATAAATGAATAATCTTTAAACAAAAGAACTATATCAGTTTATTACATTACATCACATCATCAGAGTCAATATGCAATACAATACAACAATGGACAGTTATATAACTTGTCCTCATACAGAATACACAGCGGAAAAATACATAGTATCATATACAAGTGGTACGTCTCGATATGCAGCTCGCCTCCTGAGCTCCATAGCACTCCAGTATCCAGAATAACCTGATAACTAAACTCTAGACTGCCCGTGTGAAAATTTGTGGGCACCTAGAGTTTAGGAAGGGAACAATAAACTCCAGGTCAGTCATGGTGACTGGTGTGAGAATTAAAACAGTAATTTATCTTTAAAACAAAACAACAGGATAGTTTTAAAGTCAATTCGAAATGCTTTTGAAAAATGAGACTACCATAAGGCCTCCTACCACACACACAATGCAAACGCAGAACTTGGAGAAGATTTCTCCTTATGATAGTCAAAGATGCTTACTACGTAAAATCAAATCAAATCGTTTTTGATATTATTATTAGTGCATAGTGGAAAACATTTCGAAAGTAGAATATAAATCATAGCCAGCATAGGTACCATTATAGTATGCTTACTATAGCTACCATATTAAATGGCAGGTTCTACAACTAAAACGTATAAGGCTCGTATTGTTTCTTTGGATTTCCAACAAATGGTCAGGCCAAGGAACTTCCCATTGCCACATGGGTACGCCTTTGGAAAGACGACCCGAGAACCTAACCGGATCTCTGCCAACACAAGGCCGGGTTACCTCTGCAAAAATAGATAACTACTGAGGCGCGTATGCCATCCCCCGATCGTAACCGATCTTCCCGAGGATCCTCGATTTCCAACAACCACATAAGAGTAATAATAATGCAGCAACAACATAGGTTAAATATCTGGGCTCCATACCATGATACCACCTTTATCCAGAAAGAATGACATACACTAAGGGTCGCTACTCCTAGAACCTTGCCGCATCTTTCCTGTTTTGACCATTTCCGGGGTGTGAGGCTTGACGAAGTCTCGTCCACAAAGCCACGCTTTAAACAAAGACATGCTTTGGGTCAAAAAATGATCATAGAAATGATCACAAAGATAAATAATCAAACAAATGATTATATCACAAATGATCAACCAATGATCATTTCACAGCAACCACTCAGTATGCCACACTACCAAATTGGGAGTATATCACTAATGACCTTCAACTACATAACCTCTGAGCTCGTACGTCTCAGAGAAGGGTGTTAAGCTAAGAGAATAAATTCTTCGCCACCAACATATACGTATTTGAAAGAAATCAGCTTTATATCTCAATCTGTAATGTCAGACACACAAACCATAACAAGTCTGTTCCGGGATCGAACAGAACCGAAGGCACTTCTCACGAAGCCCTTGTATATCCGGATAATTTTCTAATCACGTCCAGACTTCCCGTCACTAAGGGTGATAAAACCTCTGTATCGGAGATCAGCCGATGCAGAGTAACTCGACAGTAATCCTTCCGTTTTCAAAAAGTATCCGGTCTTCAACACCGGTCATCAAATGCAATTCATAACGACGTATCACATATTCGGAATGGGTTATACGACCCCATGGTCCTTTCCCAGTTAACCCGAATAGTGAGCGCTTATTCAAAAATAAGTGTAGCATTCAAATTCAATCAATTCACAACAAATACCTATCCAAGGGTAAATATTGATAGTCGGTTATTTAACTATCAATAAAGATGCGCCACATCATCAGATTCCAAATAATTTTCCAAATTATTTATCTTCCAAAAATATCTTTACTAGATATATCTTCTCCCCACTTCAATTATTAGAAAACAATTTCAAATTAATTCATCTTTTCCAATTTATCTATAAAAGATAAATTCTCAAAAACATTCATATTAGAAATCATTTCCATACTTATTGAATAATAAGTATTTCACAAATCATATATTTTCAACACTTGGAAAATATTCTATATACTTAAACCAGAGTTAAGTATATATCTCATTCTTTTAAGGAAATCGTTCTTTTTAAACGCATTTTATTTGAGTCAAAAAGAATGTTACGTAAAACATCGTTACGACGACTCAAAACCACTAGTATAGGGATTCGAAATTTTAGATAGATATGTGAACCCCAATACTATATAAAAATATTTCCTTTCGGAAATCATTTACTATAACAACAGTGTGTTATAGTCCACCATTTCCTTAAATTTCTCGAAAACGCCTATTTCAACAATCAATGTTGAAATCTATGTATTCGACACTTAATACGTTTTAAAACATCCTTTAAAACTATTTACTTTGTTTTAAAAACATCTCTTTTCCCCAAAAAAATATCCATTTATTCAATAATATATATTCACTGTCCAAAATCGTGAATATAATCACTAATCCAATTTCACAATTTCTATACAATTTATCTCGATAATAATTCGCTATCCAAAATCGCGAATATACTTCTTTGAATAAATTTCTATATTCAATTTATCAATTTCCATTGATTTCGAATTTATAAACAATGTTTATAAATTCTATCCCTATTTATAAATTCGATTTATAAATAATTCCTGAATTAACAATTTTAATTCATAATTCAATTTCTTATAAATCCTTTATTTTACAAAAATCAATTTGTTTTATAACTTCACAATTTATATCCATAAAATTTTATTCACTTGAAAATCCATTTATACTTCATTTTAACATTTAATAAAACTGGTTTAATAATTTCAATGTTTTAATTTATAAAATATCTATTTTAGAAATCTTTTATATAAACTGTTTTTAACAATTCTAAAATTCCAATTTGAATTACTTTTATAAATAAATCAACTATTTATTTCAAAAATAACAATTTGGTAATATTTCACAAAAATCATAATTTTATAACATTAAAGTTATAATATTTATTTATTTAAAATAAATAAATTCAAAAATTCAATAAATCGTATATTCTCAAAAATCACTTTGAAATTCTTTTAAAATCAAAAATCGTTATTTTTAACTTCGAAAATGGATTTGATGATGCAACAGCACCAACAATCAATCACTGAAACTCAATAATCATATATCGATATGAAAATCGACAAATATCAAAATATTTGTAAACAACCAATACAGTTGAGGAATCCTGTTGGATCCCTCCAACCTGTCCCCCTGCATCCAAAAATGTTAGCACAATACCAATTCCGCTCCAGTACGGAATTATCGCGGTATATGGGATTAATAAATATTATCCGCTTACTAACGGCGTATAGGGTCTCATCCACTATCAAATGTGGGAAAAATCAACAACTGCGATATATATATATGCCAATATATATATTGCTATATATAATAATATAATACCAATTCCATATCAATATGAAATTATCGCGGTATATGTTTTTATAATTAACCTCTGCTTAATAATAGCGTATAATGTCTATTTAAACAATCAATAACAGACAATTTATCAATCCAGGCATACAATCAATAATTTTAAATCTAACTATTTAAAATAAAAATCGAAACTGTTCGATTGAGTGAGAAATTCTCACCGTGATTCCAAATTCTAATTTCAGCGTTTATTTCGAATAAAATTAAACGCGCATTTAATTTTACCCGAAATTTTCACTGACTCCAAACGACTCCAATCCAGCTGCATCGCGTAGTGCTCGTCAATACGAACGCAACGCAAAAAATCTCGTGCGTTTCGACCTCGTACGAAGAAGATACAGCATTTTAAAGTTTAACGAATTAAAATAAAATAGATTTACATTTTTATTTAAATTCCTAACCCTAATCAGATCTGGCCATAGATTTCCTTATTCCCAAATCCTGGCCGTTGAAGCCTTCTTCCCCAGTAACTCTCGTACGCAAGTTTCTTTCTCGTTGAACCCAACACGGCCGCCTTTTTCAAACAATTTTCGCCGCCACCTCGTCGACCTACCCATCGATCAACTGCCGCCATCGTCTCCGCCACACCACGCCACACCATCGGCCACCGACCGCATGCGCCTAGCCCCACCATCGCCTCGAAAATCGTGCCTACAGGTCGCACGAATGCAGCCATTTTTCGGCCTCCACGCTTCGCCAATGACGATCTCAGCCGTATGAAATCGAAGATCTCGCTTAGATCTTCAACTTTGTAGTTGATAGCATTTGATGATTGTTGATAGATTGAGAGATATTGAGGGAGAAAGGGGAAGACATGCTGGCCGTTGATTTCATTGGAGGCGGCTGAGAGAAACCCTAGTTTTTTTTCTTTTTTCTTTTTTAATGGGGGGGTATTTATAGAGAATTTTTTCGACGCTATTCATCCCGGTTTTCCGAACTCCGATTTACGCGTCGTAACTGGCGTTTCTGGGGTTTACCCCACGTTCCGGACACAATGGAACAGGTTTCGGAAGCTAATTCGATCGTTTGTGCGAGATATGACGAAAAACGCTCAATTTAAATCAAACCGATTTAAATCGATTTCGAGGCATTTTAATTTGTACCGGACAAACAGTACATCCAAAAATTACGAAATTTGAAATCATGCAATAATATCACATTACGGATCCGATGAAACTGGTTTCGTCGAAATCCGAGACTTTTTGAAAAATGGCTATTTTTAACTCGACGATTTAAAATAAAACGATATCGATGCGTTTCGAGCTGCCACGGTCAAACGACAACTCCGTTTGCTACGAAATTTGAAATCCGATAATAACTAACTATTACGGATCCAACGGAACTGGTCTCGTCCAATTCTGAGACTGTCCGAAAATTCGCTATTTTTCAGTCGATAATTAAATATTAAAATATTCAATTTTCACAATTTAACTCCAAATCCAATTCTGAAAGTTCTAAAATATTTCTATAACTCCAGTATGATTAAATAAAATTTCCCAAATCATTTTCAATCATATTAAACTTGATTTTCCATTATTTCTGAATTTTAACTATTTAAATTATTGATTTAACTGTCAATTTAAATCCAATATTCGAAAAATAAATTATTCGACTCAATAATTTCACTTATTAATATCTAAAATTAATTAAATATTCATTTTTAATTATTAGAAAATCCTGGGTCGTTACAATACCTGTCAGACGGGGATACAAACACTCCAAGGGACATAAAAAAAGAGTAGTTTATAAAAACGAATATTTACTAATTTTATATATTTCAAAAAATAATTAATTTACCATATTTATTTTGTGTATTTTATTGAATAAGGCTGCTTCAATATTGTTTTCATTTTTCAATACAGTTAAAAAAAAATTGAGACTCGTGCATTCATTATTGTTTTACAAGTCAAGATGTTATACAACTCATGTCTTATTCCAATTAATATAATACAATGGTAGAAAAAACACATACATGATGGTTTGCACAACAGGCACAATCAAAAATTATACATACTCATGATAACATATGAAATACATACAACATGGGATACCATAAACCATTATTAGGCTATTGGAAACAATTACAATCACTAATTAGCCATAATTTATCAACTTATGCAAATTTAGATTTGGGGTAAAAATTAATTTTTTCACGAAAATAAGAGATTATAACTAAGATTGAAAGCAATAGGGTGTGATTAGGCAGTCATGGAGGATTCGGAAGCTTGAAATTGGGGGTTTAGGGGTTTTGAATTATTTTCTTACGTTCAGCCAAATGAGGAAGAAAGGCTTCAACCTGACCTGATAATCGCGAATTTGCGACGTCTTCCGATAACCCATTAGAAGCCGTTGTGAGCCATCGCCACAACCTGTATGTATTCTATCCTTTTATAGTAGTGTTGGTAAAGATTAGAAAGCACGAAGATGGTCTGGTTAATCATAACTTCCAACAAGGAGGTGAAAGCACACCGACAATACTTTTCGAATAGGTTAAAAGGGTGTTTCGGTAGGGTTAACAAGGAGCTTTCGACATGGTCAAAGGCTATCTTTTGAAGTCCATATGCAATGCACTTCTTCCACATATCTAAAACCACTCAAGACATTTGGTTCCATCTCATTTTATGCACATTGAAAAGACTTCCTCTTAATCAGCCTATTCGAAAGCATACATAGCCTTTTGAAATGGTTGGAGTCACCAAAAGCCAAGAAGAAAGCACGTTTCGAAAATGTCCAAGGCTAGGACTTGTGCAGCATATCAACATTCGAGATAAAAGCACATAAATTGACCTTTCAACGAGGTCGAAAGTTATCAAGAAACCTCTTTCGACAAGCTCAAAAGGAAACAAAGCAAAAAAAGGAGGCCTAACCTCGAACAACAACATTAGGATAACTAAAATCTTTTCGACTAGGTTGAAAGGTATGGCTCGGTGATATACACGAAAGCAAAGGGGTTAACCTTTCAACCATGTCGTTAGGTTGGGGTTGAATGGTCCAAACCCATGTTTATAAATATGACCCCAAGGGTTAGTTAAATGATCCAATTTCTTCCACTCTTCACTTATATGTTTCTTAAACTTGTAAACCCTAATTCTCAAATTAAATTGGGAATTTTTGTCAATTTGTACAATTTAATTCAATAAAAAGAAAATTATTATAATCATGTTTGTTTAGTAGCATAGATTTCCTTGCTTTTTATTAATATGTCATCTTGTTGTCTTCTTAACAAAAGGTTTCCCTTTCGACAAAGTCAGAACCCTGAGTTTCCTAATTTTCTATAAGCCTTTATTTAGATCATTCAAATTGTAGGAATTACCCCCTTCGAAAGAGTCGTTACCTTCCCAACTCAGTTACTTCCAGAAATCATTAAGTCCTTGACCTAAGATTCCTTGTCTATGTCGAAAGGTCCTTTTGATGTCGTTCCCAGTTAAATCATTCAAAAGGATTAATTTGAAGAGAGTTTACTCTTTTGACTGCGTCGAAAGGTCCTAAAGACAAGATTTAATCATTTTACTCATCAGAGTAGCCCAAGCAAGCTTCACTTATTTTTAAAGGAGGTTTTGAAAGCATCATTCCTACTTCAACTTCAAATTTGAGATTTGACAAGTTTTCTTGTCAATATTTTTGGCGCTAGAAGGAGGGTTCGAACCTCCGATCTCCGACAACTTTCATCACCAAGCAATTGCATAAAAAATTTCGTCTAAAAGAGGAGTATAGTAAAAGTAAGGAGCAGTAACAGCAATCCAAGTGAAGAGGCTGCTTCACAACCGACTTTGAAGGATTATATGGTCCCAAATTGAAACTTAGGGACTACAAGATTTGGACAACCTTCGACCTTAACAAAGTTGGAAAGCAAAGTGATCAAATTCCTGAATCAACGTCCACAAACGATAGCAATACAAGAATATTCTGAAAGAGCTCCAACCCAGGAATCAATAGAGATTATGGAAATGGAGGATGAAGTACAACCTCCAAATGAGATAGAAGATCAAGAGTTAAACCAGGAAAGTCAAATAAAAAAATCTTTGAGCAATCAAATAGCCGAGTCCATGGAAACAACAAGGGTAGTCACGGAAATGAAGATGACCAAGAAAGTGTCCAACACCAAATAATTATAAATATGTTTGGGGAAAAAGGGATCTTTGATCTAGAAGAATATGTTCTCCTACAAAAGGCTCCCTTTTCTGAAGAAATAATGGCAACAAATCTCCACCCCATACATCCAACTTCCCTCATTAAAATATGATGGAACAACTGATCTAGATGATCACCTTATCATCTTTGAAAACTAGAAAAATTTATACAATGCTCTAGAGGAAGTTCATCGTAAACTTTTTCCTATTACTTTCCAAGGAGCAGCAATCAAATGGTATAGGAGTTACTAAATGGAAACCATTTATTCTTCAAAACAATTTACTTATGACATCAAGGCTTAATTTTCTATATTCAGAGATAAAACTATAGAATTTAGCTTACTAGCAACCATCAAACAAAAGCTAAGGGAACTACTTGGAGAGTGTTTGAACAAATTCAGTGCAGAAGCATTAAAGGCGGTAAGTACAACTGATAGAGAAAAACTTATGGTTGCTCGATCAGGGTTAATCGAACAAACTCCATTTTGGAAGGACCTTTACATTAATGGATGCAAAGATCTACAATATTTCTTTCTCCGAGCTGGAAAATTTATTCCATTGGAAAAAATGCATCACACTAAGAAAGAATTTCATCGAGAATCCAAGGCTGAACAATCTGATTTTAAGCACCCTGACAAGAGGCCAAGGGAAATTGAAAATCCAAAATGAAGTTAAAGAAAGAATTCCAAAACAAATTACGTAGTTAAACAAATCCCTCTCCGACATATTCGCCAGGATGAAAAGAAATGAAAATTTTACTGCACCTCAGAAGGTTAGGAGCATCCCATAGCCGAATAAAGGAGGAATTTACCGCGAGTACCTTAAAGCAAATGGACATGAAATTAATGAATGTCATGTCCTATTAGAGGAAATTCAAGGCATGATTAGGTCAGTAATTTTATAGGAGTTCATAAAAGAAACTTGAAAGACTTCTCATTTAAGCAGAGATGAAAGCAATTTAGCAGCCCCAATATCCAAATTCCTATCAAATCATGAAGTTTCACGACATTAGTTCAAATATTGAATATCTTCCTAACTTTTCATATCCTATCAACTCTATTTGAATATTCTTTCAAGCTTAAATTCATGTTGTGCATTAACTATGTATTGTCAAAATTCGAGTGCTATTTCAAGTAAAACAAAATCAGATCAAAGCATTCAACATAATTTGAAAGCACAACAAATTCCAAGCTACTTGAAGAAAACAACTCAAATGCCTGACATGAGATAATTAGCAATACGTCAATCAACATAGTACAAAGGCGACCTTCCAAAGAATGTAAAATCACCGCAGAATTCGACAGCAATTTAGGGGAAAGTCTATATATACTAACTCTATTTTTAACAAATGATTTTAAAGGAAATTCTCAAGCATTACTTTTCAAGGAAATAATTTTCGATTGCCCCACGGCCTGGGAGTAAACAAATACCTATCTATTCCAAAAAGCAAGTTTATGCAACCAATTTGAGATATTATATAGCATTAATGAATGCACATAAAGACTTCAAACTAATCGATTTCAATATTTTAGAAGTTTTCTAAATATTATTGTCAGAAAGGAATCTATTCATACTTTTTCAAGGGAATATTTTGAAAACACAAAAGCTTATGGGAACTCATACTAGAGATTCCTTTTCTTAACTAAAAAACGATTGGTTCATGAATCGTGACCACTTACTCTCTTATTCAAGACTCGTGCCTCTATTATGAGAACAGCAAGAAAGTTCTTGAAAGAAGCTACATTGAGAAAAACTCTTTCATCAAAAGGATTCATGAGTCCGAACTATTTTTCAAAAGATAGCCCTTCAATATATTAGAAGGGTTTAATTGCAGAATTATTTCTCTCAAAGGACACTCCATTTTAATTGGCCAAAAATTATTTTCATATATAAATACTCAAGCCTACGAAGCTACCGTAGCACCACCTAAAGGGAGGGACATAAGCCTACAACACTATTCTGTGGCTCCTCTTGGAGGGAGGGACATAAGCCTACGATGCTATTTCGTACCATCTCATAGTGGGAGAGATAGAACCTCTAACGTCAAAACCACCTTTTAGGGGATGGGTAAGGGTATTACCCATCAGTGGTCTTCTAGAGGAAGGTCAGCTAAGTATACATCCCTTTAAGATAAGGGAAGCCTAAAGAGAGGATCATCAAACAATGGATTGTCCAAGCCCAGAGAGTGGCTCATCAAAGAGTGGATTAAGATGTCCTAGCCCAGACGTGCCTCCAAATAGAAGAACAAAGATGAAAGTGTCTACAATTCAAGGAAAAAGATAAAACCCAAGAGAATAAAGGGTTAAAGAAAGAAATTTATCTATCAACTGGATAAAGTTGAAATTCTAAAGAAGGATTTGTACAGAGACAACACGACAAAGATGTTCAATACTATAATTAAGAGCAGAAAAAGAGTTCAAAATCATATTCAAATGAGACAAGATATGAGTAAGCAAATCTTAAAAAATCATTGTTTGAGAAATCTCTATCCTAAAAGAAGGCATGAGATTAGAAAATGAAAAAGAGAATCCATAATATGGGAACAAAGTAAAGGTCTCCACCAAGGCCAAAAGAATGGAATAAGCAACAAGTTACCGCTAATGATAACAAAGACTACATTCCAAGAGTAGATTGAGCAAACCACTACTGAATCCCCAGAAATAGGGTGATCTCTTAGAACGAGAGAAACTCCATGAGTATACGAGGAACCAATATTCTAATTATTGACAAGACTTTGCAAATGCTACACAGCTCCAATACATCAACAACTTTACTAACTCATATGTCTAGGAGCTTGTTGTTTAGGCTTACTAAATTTATTATGGCCAGACAAGATTTTAATTTTGATATTGAATGAATTTTTAATAATCTATTATAGGTTTGGATCCTGATAAGATTTTGGTTGGGTTCCTAATTTTATGAACTTTCAATTCCTTTTCTTGAATATTTCATTTTTGATAATTTATCGATTTCATTGACTTCATGATGATTTATTGATTTCATTAGAGAATTTCTATAATGGCTTTATATTAAATTCAAGTTTTTAAGGTTCCCCAGTTCCTTCGTTAATTTTCGAGATGATTTATGAGTTCTCCACATATGAATTTTCATGACAATCTCCCATCAATCGTTTGTTTTATGAGTTTTTAATTTCTTAACTCCTTTGTAGAGTTTCCATGATAATTTATGGATTTCCTATTGATTCTTGTGATGATTTGTTGATTCTGTATTCATGATTTCTTTATTAAGTCATTGTGTTGAATTCTTGCCGAATTATTGGTTTAATGAATTTTTAGTTTCCCCATTGACTCCTATGATGATTCATGAATTTTCTATATTACATTTCCCTATTGAATTTTCATGATAATTTCCTAATGATCACTTGTCATGAGTTCATGATTTCTTGATTTCTTTTATCGAGTTTACATGACAATTTTTTAATTCGCCATTAATTCCATATTTTGAGAAAGAATGGATAGGTTTCAAATCACATTTTTGGGGATTCTTGGATTCATGAGTTCCCTTCTTATAACAAGTTCCTCGATTTAATGAAATCTAAGTTTCCTTGCTGATTTTTGTGTTGATTGATTAATTTCACATTCCTAAATTCCTTTTCTGGATCTCTGATAATCTTTTACCGAGCTTTCGACTTGATGAATACTGAATTACTTGTTGATTTTCATGACGATTTATGAATTTCTAATCTCCTTGTTTTTCTGATTTAATGAATTCCAAATTTCCTTGTGGATGTTTACGATGATTGTTGAATTAGTATCCTTAATTTCTTCAATGGATCTATGATGATCTCTTATTGGATTTTTGATATAATGAATTTTGAATTTCCTTGTTGGTTTTTCCAATTATTCATGAATTTTGCATTCCTTATTTTCTTGTTGTAATTCTGATGGTCTTCTGCCAATTTCCTGATTTGGTGAACCTTACACTTCCTTATGAATTTTGACAAAGGATTATGATTTTTCATATTCACGATTGCTTTATTGGATCTTTGAATCGCTGATTTTGTGAATCCTAAATTTCTTTATTCATTTTCATGAAGAATTTTGAATTTCATGTTTCTTATTTCCAAGTTGAAAATCTTTAATGAACCTTTATTGAATTTCTGGTTTAGTGAGTTCTAACGCTTCCTTGAGGGCTTCAATAATGATTTATGGATTACGTATGCATGATTTTTTCATTGGATTTTGGATTATCTCTTGCTAAATTCCAAATTGAATGGATTTTAAACCTGTTTCTGAATTTTGTTGGTAATTCAAGAATTTCATATTTTTACATGAGACCCTATCAGACTCCTGACTTTGAAGAGTTTTATATCTTATTATTGAATTTTATGGTTGTTTATGAATTTACCGTTAAATCGGAAATTCGACTTCAATACAAGATGTTCATATCATTGATACGAATTTTCTTATGACTTTCTCACTAAGTCAGAATTATTAACCAATAGTGTTAAGAGAGGTTTGACTAAAGGAAGGAATACATGGAGAATACAGTTGACATTCTACTAAGGCTTAATTAATTGGATCATTGTTTACAAATCGGGTGATATAATTCCACATTCTTAACAATATACATATACATATATATATACATAGATATATATATATATATATACACATATACATATATATACACACACACACACACACATATATATATATATATATCAGAATGTGTTTTATCTATATATATTATCAAACAACATCTTCAACTTTAACTCTATAAATTTAAGATTACCTTATAAGATCCCCTAATAAGGTTACCACCTTAATAGAGTTTATTATCTATGTCGCAGGAATTAAAGAGAGAAGTACCTTGGAGTTTTTGTCCTAAAGAACAAAAGTTTCATTCATACCAGGGGGCTAAATGTTATCCATAAAATATGCTCAGGAATAAAGTTATGAAATAAGGAACACGAGAACATTGTAAAGATTAGAAAGAACCAAGATGGTCTGGTTAATTATAGCTTCCAACAAGGAGGTGAAAGCACATTGGCAATACCTTTCAACAAGGTCAAAAGGGCGTTTCGACAAGATCAACAAAGAGCTTTCAATAAGGTCGGAGGCTACCTTTCGAGGTCCATATGCAATGCACTTCCTCTACATATCCTAAACCATCAAGACATTTGATGCACATTGGAAAAGTCTTCCTTCTAATCAGCCCTTTCGAAGTATACATAGCCTTTCGAAACGGTTGGAGTTCACCCAAAGCCAAAAAGAAAGCACGTTTCAAAAATATCCAAGGCTAGGATCTAAGATAACTTGTGCAGCATATAAATATTCGAGATAAAGGCGCATAAATAGACCTTTTGATGAGGTTGAAAGTTATCAACCAACCTCTTTCGACAAGCTCGAAAGGAACAAAGCAAAAGAAGGAGGCCTAACCTCGAACAACAACAGTAAGATAACTAAAACCCTTTCGACTAGGTTGAAAGGTATGGCTCGGTTGATATACACAAAAGCAAAGTGGTTGACCTTTCGACCACATCGATAGCTTGGGGTTGAAATATCCAAACTAGCGCCTATAAATATGACCCTAAAGGTCAATTAAAGTGATCTGATTTCTTCCATTCTTCACTTTTATGTTTCTTAAACTTGTAAACCCTAATTCTCAAATTAAATTAGGAATTTAGTCAATTTGTATAATTGAATTCAATAAAAGGAAGATTATGATAATCGTGTTTGTTTAATAGCACATATTTCCTTTCTTTTTATTAATATGATACCTTGTTGTCTTTATAACTGAAAGGTTTCCCTTTCGACCAAGTTGAAACCCTGAGTTTCCTAATTTTCTATAAGCCTTCATTTAGACCATTCAAATTGTCAAAATTACCCCTTTCGACAGAGTCGTTACCTTCCTAACTCGGTTAATTCCAGAAGTATTTAAGTCGTGATGTTTTTGGTGAAGTCACTTCTCTTCCTCTCAAGCAGGAAACTGAATTCCGCATCAATCCTATTCCTGGAGCTTGACCTGTTGTCCTTCCTCCGGGACGAATGGTTTCTATGTATGGTTAGGCATGCCCTTTGGATTAACCAATACTCCTGCCTTCTTTTTCAATCTCGCGAATCGCATTTTCCATGAAGTTCTCTATAAGTTGTCCCCATTTTCGGTAATGATATTCTTGTTTTTCTAAGTCTCGGTTGACCCGGTTAAGGTCACCATGATTAATATCCATTTAGCCATCTTTCATCTTTCGTAATTTATTTACCTTATGTTCCTATCGAGCCTATCCACTTAGTTAGAATTCTCTTTGATAGGGTACCTCTATATTTGAATCTCTATCCTTATTCAAGAATCCATTATTGAATCATCCTATGAGGGAGCATATTTGTAATTGATATAACATGTTTTATATTGTGTTGTTGAGTAAAGTTTGAATTTTTGTGTTTCGATCGATTCGTTTGGCCAACTCTATCGATAGGAATTTCAAAGCACTTGAACAGAGCAAACTGACACAATAATGTTTTCGAAATTGATAAATAAAATGATTTTATGTATGATTATATTATATATATAAAAGTATAATTTTCTGAAATCAGATAGTTAATGAATTGGTTGTTAGAAATGATAGTGCTGGATTATCATTTATTGTTTTGTCAACATTTATAAACCATTAACTATTGTTGTATGTTATAAGAAGATAAATTTTATAAACATGGTTTATAAATCTGTTTTGCAAATGAAATGAATTTAATTAAGGATTTGAGAATTTAATTTCAGATGCTTTTCAAAATTTGATTTTCAAAGTTTTGGAAAAAGAATATGTTATTTGAAAGTATTTTCGAATAGAAATTGTTTCCATAAGAATTTTAAAAGAAGTAAGTCAGTACTTTCCTTTTTTTGTCACTGGAAAATAATTTTTATGATGACTCTAGCATCATCGACATTCACTTTCGAGTCTCAAAGTGGAGAGACCACTTAGTAGCTTTCCAACATTATTATTTTGGAAAATGGACTTTGATTTGAATTCCTTGAGTATGATTTGATGTATAAAATATATATGTATATATATTTATCTCAAAATGGTTTGAAGTGAAACTAGAAATTAACTCTCAAATTCTATGTTAAGTGATGGTTTTTAATTATTGAAATTAACAAATTTTTTTGAATAATTGGACTGTCTAAGAGGAGAAATGAAATTAAAAGAACTTGAATCAGTTAAATTCGGGTAAAATTTATTTATGTAATACTCAATTGCATTCTAAAACATATATAACTTACCTGAAATATTCAAAAGTTAAAATTTAAGCTGAATATGTATTGAATAGTATACAATATAAATGCAAGTAATAAGATGTCTAAAATGATTTATATGGTTTTGAATTAATTGTTGAATCGAGTAGTATGTATTTCGAATCTATCTTATCTTTCTGTTTGCTTTTATTCTTCTATCTCGTTCCTTTTCGAGGACAAAAAGTTTTGAGTGGGGGAGAGTGTTACAACCTGGAAATTTTAACCATTTAAATAACGTAATTAACTAAATTATTCTTGTAATTAGCTAAACATTTCATGGAATTAAACAATAAAAATTTTGTAACAAAAATTTGATATTTGTGATACGTCTATTTAAACGTAACAAGTGTCGGATTTTCATCATAAAATATTTAAGTTTGTCTGTTGTGAAATTTCAATTTCTAATTTTTAAATCAATTAATTTGATGGAAATAAAATATTTTTGAAATTTGAATGTTTTTATTTGTTGTAAATAATATTCTAAGTGAGATGTTATAATTTGTTTCACCAATTTTGGACTACTCTAGCTCCGTTTATATTATTTTCGACGTTTTAGCAGAAGTTTTGGTAGCGAGATTCGAGTTTTGATAGGAGGGACGTATCACTCATATCTGTGTACCATTCTGTTTGTCTCATCGTGCTGATCTCCATAGTATATTCATTTGTGCATTTCAGCGTCCGGTACTCGATGAAATCTTCGAAACGGTTATCGGTACCCATTTTAAGCTTTTGGTTTTCCTTGTGTCCTTTCGTTGTCCACCGTATAAACCAAAGATCCATTTTCATTTATTATTCCCTGAATTTAATATTGACTTTTGGTTATTCCAATTATTTGAAATATATGCCGGTTCATTGGTTCATTCTCTCCCCCTCCTTTCATTTTTTTCCTTTTGATTTGTGCTTTTGAAAAATAAAAATATATAGTGTATATATTTCTAAACTAGTTTGCTTCCTTTTCCTTTTAGCCTGCTCATTCTCTTCCATGTTTGCATTCATATTCGACCAATCCAAGCACAACACCTCCCCACGTCCATGGCTAATCCGCCACCTTGTCCCATTATCCTCGTAACATGACTGTGCCATTCTCCCCTCTCACAACGCCTCCGCCTTCCTTCCCATTCGACCACAGCCCTGCTCACCATAGATCCACCACATTCCTCTTCCCTGAAACCAACGACCCACCACCATACTCTCCCAGACCCATACACCCCTCACAGTCGCTCCATCTCTGCCAGTTTGCCCTCCACCTGAAACAGATTTGACCACAACCCCCTCAGCCGCAACCCATGGCTACATCAGCACTTCCCTACCACTCTGATTACCATTGTTCCGCTCTCCATCTCCCTTGACAGCCCCTACAACCACACCCGATAGCAACCCAAACCCGCCTAACTGACAGTCGAACACCCCATCACCAAAATCTAACCTACAATGGCCCCTCGAGCATAGCTGCATCCCACTGACCGAAATCCACCGCCCACCACTTCATCGAGACAGCAGCCACTAGCCTCTCCCAAAGCCTCACAGCAACCGCCACATACCCTACAACCTTCCTCTCTAAACCAGAACTGCCAGTGCCTATTCATTCAACCCGACCGCCACCTTCTATTTTGCTTGAAACCCTATAGCCTAACCCTACATCCCCACCATATCCACAACCCGCCAGTTTTCACTCCCCTAACTCGGTAGCCACACTCCACCCATCACCACTTCATCTTCCCCACCACTAAGCACGCAACCACTACCTTTGCCGAGCAAAACCTAGCATCATCTTCTCAAATATATATATATATATATATACATATTACAAGTTTTTATATATATATTGTGGTCGATTCATCTCTTTTCTCTAACAGTCGAGCCCTAGCCTTCTCTAGCTTAGCTTTGAATTCAAGTCATTTAGCTTGCTTGGAAAGTTATTGGTGGAAGGGTCGATAATAATGATTCTGTGACTCATAGCATGTGAAATGCGAGCAAACTAAGCATGGGTCAGATTGCTTATGCTACTACTGATGCTTATATTTCCTATCCTCTTGATGCTCACCTAACTGTGTAATATTTTGCATGGCGTTTGCTACAGTTGTACTACTTGCTGTCTTATGAAGTAAAAAAAGATGAGGTATATATATATATCATATATATATATATAAATAGTTCCATCAAACTCAAGCTATTGATTTGTTTTCATCGATTCTAGTTATCAGCTTTACTTTGTTCGTCGAATTCGTGTTTACCTTGCTTTGCTTTGGAAATTGTAATTTGGATTGGTCAACTGTCGAGTTCATGATTCAAAATCGCAGCTTGTTGTGGTCTAATTTCTCCAGCGTCAAAAGGTGAGAAATCACTCACGATTAACATTCTTGTGTTTAGTAAATTGATTTCACATGAAATGACGATTTAAATATGTTATTAAACCTGAATTGGTTAGTAATTTAATTGTTGAATTTGAATGTGGTATATTATTAATTTAAATTGTTTACCTACATTAATTGACATATGACACCTATTGTATTATATTTAATTGATATGTTATGTCATTAATGTTATTATTTTATTTATTCTCACTCTGCAAGTTCCCTGATAGTTAGAAATTCTCTATGGGTTGAAATGATACATACTCGAAAGATATTATAGATTAGGAAAATTTATTATGGGTTGAAATGATAAACCCAAGTGATTTTATTGATTTTGAAATTTTGTGATTGCAGGTTGAAATGATATATACCCATAAATATTTGGTTATTGCGGATTGAAATGATAAATATCTATATCAGTTGACCATAGGATAGAAAATTTTATACGGACACCGTTGGTCTATTTTTGAAAAAAAAAAGTTTCCAAAGTTTTGAAGAGAAATAAATGGTTTTTAATAAATATTGATTTTTAAATACAATATAAAGATTTTATTTCAATATATAAGTAAAATTTAGATTATTAAATTATATATTTGGAAATTTTAAATTATAAGTTAAGTTTTCAAATGTAAATTATAAAATTTTTACATATAACTTTATTATTTTTAAATATATAAAATAAGATTTAAAATATATTTAATTAATAATAAGATTTAAGTTAACAATAATTAATATAATAAAATTTAATTTAACTAATATATATAATATGTTTTAAATATTTATTTATAATTTATATTAGTATTTTTAAAAATATATTTTGTAATAATTTTAATAAATTAAGATTAGAGGGGTAGATTTAATTGATTTATAATAATTTGCTAAGATTTAAATTAAAAAAAAAGGTTGATTTTGAACTTAGTGGTTTTGAGATTTTAAAGATATGTTTTTATGACTTGATAACTTGATTTTGATTAAAGGTGATTAAATGAATATTTTCAAATTTAAATGAAATAGAAAGTTGAATATTTAATTTTGATTAAAATTTGTAATTTGAGATTTATTTAAATGTTACTAAAAATGATTTTAGTGAATATTTTCAAAATTAAATAAAATTTTGGTTGAATTTTTGAAATATAAATGAAATTTATGAAATTGAGTTATTATAACTTGTTTGAATATTTAAACTTTTAAACTTATTGAATTGGAAGAGGTTTAAATTTGTGGTTCAAATCTAGATTTGAAATCGATATAAATTAAAAATGGTTTACTGAAAATTTGAATTGATTTGTGAAATTGGAAAAAAAATTAAATTGAAACTATTTTTAATGTATAAACTATTTTAATATATAAACTAATTTAGTCTATAACCTATTTTTAATATATAAAGTATTTTGATATGTATACTATTTTAATCTATAACCTATTTTTAAATATATACTATTTTAATGTATAACTATTCTAATATATAAACTACTTTCAATATTCAAACTGTTTAAGTTGGAGTTTTTATGATTTAAATTTAATGGATTTAAATGTGTAACGACCCGATGTCCCAGTCCAGGAAAATCGGACCATTAGTGCTAAAGAAGAAAAGGTAGAAGAAGAGAAAATAAAACAACACATCAGAATCTCACATCGCAGCGGAATAAACTATAATACATAATAACAGATCTTTACACAAAGAGAAAACTATATCTGTTTATATATACATCATCAGAGTACATCAGAGTCAATAACATCAATATCATACAACTAGATACACAGCGGAACAATATAAATCAAGTACGAGAGATACGTCTCGCCATCCAACTCGTCTCCTGAGCTCTACAGCATCTATCCTGTAATCTATAATACTCGGTCTGACCCGAGCATCATATAAAACAATACCCGAGTCAGTCTGGAATACCAGCGTGAGAAAAGCACACTCAAATTTATTATTAAAGTTTCAAAAATCCTTTGAAAATAAAAGCATCTCGTAAGACCACGCCACAAATAAACATGTCGGGTTTTTACCTTACGATAGCTAAAACACTTTATATTAAAATCCTCTGATATTATAATAGTGTCTATTTACAAATACATATTAAAATAGCCGAAATTGTTACATGATTAAATTCCAGCATACTAGGTTTACAAACAAAACACGTACAAGGCACGTAGGGAAAGTGGATTTCCAACAAATGACTAAGCACTGGGTACCACCTGTCACAGTACCTGGTCTAGATCAGTGTACCGAGGACCCACCCTAAGTCCCCTGCAACACAAGGCCGGAATCATCCCTTACTGGATAATTCCAAGTAAAATCACCCCGCGGTTGGGATCAGCAACCGCCACACAGCCGAAATATATATAAAGGGACATCTAGACAGGGATGACCTTACTCTCAAGTGGGGGCTACCCACGAAGCCTTACTGCATAACCCCTGATTTTCAGTCATTCCCGGTTGATGAGGCTCGAGGCTAAACGATACCTTTTCAGAACATATCCCTTAGAATGCCCATCGTCCGCTGACGATGTTTCGCAAGCATTCGTCCATACAAGTCCGTCCCGGGTCCGAACGGAACCGAAGGCACTATTCCTACTACATCCATTTTGGAAATATCCTCAGGATTAGTAGCGACTAGCCCTTGCACTTCACTGCTCCATCTTCGACTCCGAACTCGTTTCACGAAACGTACAAACCGGATCGAAGTGGTTTTCGGGAAATAAATCCCGATCCCGGTCTCTTCGAAACGATCAGCGCATTTGGCCAATTATTGATAGTCGGTTATTTAACTATCAATTTACAATCACAACATCCATCAATCAATCAATAATCGCTCCCAATTATTTATTATCCTCTAATATCTTTACCAGATATAATTTCATTTCCAAATCCCTTTTTGAAACAGTTTAAACATCTTTCCATTTACGGAAATAAATTTCCCAAACTTTCTATTTCCCTTGGAATCACCAAGTACCACACTTCATTTTAGAAATATTTGAAACACTATTATATATATGCTTTAGATAAATAATTAAACTAATTTAAAATTCTTTATTGGAAAATATACTTTAACATTTAAATTAAAAACTACTTTAAAACTTAATGAAAAATAGTACCTTAGAATTATTTAAAAATAAGACTACTTTATAAAATATAAACTAGGTTTTCTTTTAACCAAAACCTTTAAATTGCCTTTAAACCGATATTAGATTTGAAACGAATAGTTTCTTTGGAACTTAAACAATTTACAACAATAAGTTTTTATACAATATGTTTTGCTTTTCAAAAACAATCTTAAAACTTTTATCTTATATTTTAAAATTTACTTTGAAACGTATTTGGCTATCCAGGGAAATATACTTCTCCTCGCATTCTTAAAAATAAATCACTGTTTATTTTTAACCAAATTCCTCATTTCCTTTAATAAATTCCCACTTTGAATTTATTCTTTCCAAATATTCTCTGAAATATTATTTGCTTTTATAAATCTCGTTTATAAATTCTTTAGCCACATTCTCCATTTAAACCCCCGGTTTCACACATTTTAAATCAATTTCCAAATTGATTTCCAATTAAATCCATTTATTCAAAAATCCTTTTAGATTTCCCAAATCTCTTTTTAAAGTTAAACTTTAAATTTTTAAAATAATTCTTTATTACCTTTAAATAATTTCACTTAAATTTTCAATTTACAAATTCATTAATTACTGTTATTGCCAATTCTTTGCTTTTCATATTCGAAGTTATTTATTATTATTCAACATCGCTTCTATTTTCAACTCATTCTTACTTCATTCAAATTTTCTATAATCATTTCATTTACAATTTTACTTTCTTTATTTCCTCCAAAATTCAAGTTATATATTTCTGGTGTTTCAGTATACCCAATTATTAAATCAAACAATAGCACTTAATATTCCAATATAATTCATCAGGGAATATTAAACAATCAGAACAGAGGATATAAAATAATATTAATAAATGTTGAGGGGTCCAGTTGGATCCCTCCAACCTGTTTTCCCTGCATCCATAGACGTTAGCACAAAATAAATACCAATTCCACTTCAAGGTGGAATATCGCGGTATATGGGATTTATATAAAAATCATCCGTTATTATGCGGCGCATAGGGTCTCATCCACTATATAATGCGGGCATATCAATTCCAATATATACATATGCCAATATATATATATTGGTATATACTACTACATATATATACCATATCAGTCCAATCAATCATTCAACCAGACATTTCAATTCAACTAGTTAAATTAAATTATAATTTTACTGAGTGAGATTAACTCACCTTTGATTTTGTTTTGCAATTTGGTCCCATCCCGCCTTGTCCCTTTTTGGATTTTGACCTTAAATAAATATTCGATGATTTTGTTAATATCTGAGTTAATTTAACAATCAATTTCCATATAACAATTTAATTGACTAATGGTTAAATTAAACTATTAATTTCCTTTTGAATCTAGGCATATTTTAATAAAGATAAATTATAGATTTTCAAAATCCACTTCTATAAATTTCTCCAATATTTTAAAATCCCTTCGATATATTTTTCTTATCTTTATTCAAAATTCCATATATTTTAAAATTGAAACTGGCATATCTTTACTTTAATATTATACTTTCCTTTTACTGCACATGTCTACATATATATGTATGTTTATATAAATCTTGAAATCGGTAAGGAATAAATTTATTTTATCTCCTACTGATTATCTAAAGCCTTATACACATACATAAATAAATAAGATTGCTCGATACCTCGCTGAAGAATCCAGCTCCCCCGCGATTCCGATAACACAACCTTGCAATTGAGACCCATCACCCACGTTCAGATCGAGATCGCTGCCGTTGATTCAACTACACCTGGCCACTCGAGATTTTCCCATTCCATCTCCTCCTCATACGACTCCAGTCGCGACGACTCCATCAAAAATACTCCATTCATCACTCGTCGCCATCGAGCAATTGAATCCTCCCACGCGCACGAGTCTCGTTCGTGCTTCTTCACCGAATCTCCACATCGCCGGCTCGAGAATGGCTCGCGAGAGCACTAGTAACCCACGCGCAATCGATCGCATGCCGCACCTTCCATTACAAAATCGTGGATTTATATTTAGGGATAAATCTCGTTTTTGAAGAAATGGGCTTCGGCTTGTATATATTTTTTTTTTTGAAATCGAACAGAAGGGAACGAACTGCTATATATTTTTTTCCTTTTTTGAACGGGCATAGACGAAGAGGAAAACGCAACCCCCCCCCTCTTATTTTTGAACGAATTATGTTTGTGGATCTCGGCTGTTAAAATAAAAGGAAATGGAAGTGATAGAGAAGAAGGTAGCGTATTCAGGAAGGCTCCAGTGATTTTTCGAAAAGAGCAAAAGCTGAAGTGAGGAAAAGTTTTGATGTAGATAAAATTTTCAGCCGATGAAAGGAAAAGTTGATAGGGAGAATTGACTAGTCAACAAAGAAAATATATATAAATTATCGATATAAAATTTTTAGCGCGTTTACAAACCGTACGCTCACACAACAACTCCAAATATTACGAAAATTGAAATCCGATAATAATTCAATATTACGGATCCAATGAAACTGGTTTCGTCGAATTCCGAGACTGTGCCTCGGAAGGCTATTTTTAAATTCAATTTAAACGATAAAATTTCAAAATCTAAACAAAACACTCCAAATTAAATTTTAACACTTTTACTATCTTCAGCATTATCAATAAAAAATTTCTGAGCCTTCAATTTATTTTTAACAACCCCAAAACTCTAGATTCTCTAATTTACCCTATTTTAAATTGTTTAATTAAATAATTAAATTATCCAATAATAATTATATTTAAAATTAAAGTAAAAAAAATAAATTTTCGAATATTTAAAACAAATTAAATATTCTGATTTAAAAGCCCGAAATTCTGGGTCGTCACATTCCCCCCCCCCCCTTACAAGAATTTCGTCCCCGAAATTACTAGTTAGAGGAAGAATGATTCATAACCCATTAATTATTTCTCAATCCAAATAGTTTTCTACAACTTGCCAAACAATCTTTTTATCCAAGACACTAACCATTTTCCCAACCTTCAAACTTATTTATAAGTTTCCAAACCATATCAATTACTTATCAATTCAAATTCGAATTTGAATTCAAATTTTAGATTATCAAAATTTTCTCAAAATTTTTTCTAACTCCCTAAATTCCCGAAAAATTTTGCCAGCGTCTCCTTTGCGCGGCTAGCTCAGTACTACTACAAAATGGCTCTACGGCCTCTCAAATCCAAAAAGAAACAAAAAGCCAAGTGGCTACATCAAAATCCCAATCGAATTTCATACAAAAATTTCAAATACATACCTTTTAGTCGGGCAATTCAATTTATCTTCTATAATCAAAAATCCCAATTTCACTTGCCTTTCAATTACCTGTAAATAACCCTGCAATAATATCTAATCACGACATTCCAATTTGATTTAGTATACCCCAAATCCCAAATTTACTTAAGAACTTATCATTTTATTTCTTAAGTTCAACATAGAATGTTTATATACTTTTTATATCTATGTTTACTTCACCACTTTGAGTTTTCCCTAGTTTCATTTCAAATTCGTTTGAATTCAATATCTCTTTCAATTAAATATTGGGTTACATTCATATTACCCCATTCATTTTAAATTCTCAACTTTTATTATTCTGACCCATTTTGAATTAACTCTTCAACTTACTTTACTTAACTCCTTTCAAAATGAATTTCAATATTTTCGGTTTCAATTTTATTTGCTTACAAATTTTAAATCATTCGTCCTTAAAGAAAATTTTCAAAAATTTTCTAACTCCCAAAATTTACGGAAAATTTTGGCAGAGTCTTCTTTGCATGGAGGGACTTCTACGATATCGCAGGATGCACAAATATATATATACATCGGCCTCAGGCCGGAAATCACAATATATATCAATATACACAGTTCATATCTCCTATTTTAAATTTTTTTGCGTAAGCGTACCTTATTTTTAGCATTTTTATGCAAGCAGCTATTTTATTTAAGAAATTTGCAAAACCCAAACCAGCCAAACAGCTTCCCTGAACCTGTACTAACTCAATTTAAAAGTATAAGTACCAAAATCATGAATTTATCAATATTTAACATATTGAACTAGCAACATATCAGTTTGAATAGACAATGCAGGTTATACAGTATTTATAAGTCGCTTATAAGATTCGAACATTAATTTTAATGGTTCACAACCAATTTGTATACACTTTATTCAAATTAAGGGGTTTGCAACTCAATTGCTTGTATTCAATTTATATTTAATCCAAACCATGCACATTATTACAATTGATTTCAAAAAATCAATTTTATTTCCTTTCTATCAATCCATAGAATTTTGTTAAATCTCGTTTACATCCAACGATCCATTCTCTAATGCAATTGACAATATGAATGTGAATAAACAATTACATAAGCTTATAACCAATCCAAATTAATTCCACCCAACTTACACCTAATTCCATCCCATTTTAAATCCATGCTCGAATTGGATTTGTTCCATCTCAAATCATTTTATATTAACCCAATTCCATACAACTTCAATTCATATTTCATTCACTTACAATTCTAAGTTGAGTTACTATTTAAAACTTAAGCTTCATTTTCAACTCAATCATCTACTCACAATTCAATTCCAAGTTAATAAATTTGAGTACCATTTCTATTTTAACTATTTAAATTGATCCCAAATTCAATTTATATTAATTTCATTCCATTTTAATTTATTTCTGCTCACCTTGGATTTAACTTACAATTCAGATCATTACTATCCTAATCCCTCTATTCCATTTGGAAATACTTCAATCATATTCATTTTATTTATATCTCAAGTTGGATTTCACTCGAAGCCCAAGTTTATTCCCAAACTCCATTAATTACTCACAGTTTAATCTTAATAATCTATCCACTTTAAATTCCATTAACTAATTTATTATCAAATTAGTTGGTTTCCAAATTTATACCCAATATTCGATTTTTATCTCAAAAATCACTCTTTAACAATTTTACTTGAGTTCAATCTATTTTATAATTCAAGTTCTGGATTTTATCCATTTTCTCAAAATTCAAAACAATTTTATTTGGCTTAATTATTCTATTCAATATTATCTATACTCTTGAATTTTATTTACAACACACCCATCACTACTTCAATCCAATTCTATTTCTATTTCAAATCAACCCAAGCTGATTTCATTTATACTCGAATTCGTTTCCATATTTTCTTAATTAATTAATTTTCAATTATTCCATTTGAATTTTATACCCAATACTTGTTTTCTTATTTCCAAAAATCATTTTAACTATATACTGGAGTTTAATTTATTTCATAACATTCCAAAATAGGATTCCAGGCTTAAATAATTTTCCAATCATTTCAAAATCATCTTGAAATCAACTATACCCAAACCTTTTGGTATATTTAGCTATCTCTTTGAATTTCCAAAAACAATTCCAATTCAAAATAATTTGGTAACAATCTCTCTCTTGGATTCGAAAACGATCATCGAGGATGCTGCAGTCATCACCGACGTTATTTTCTAACAACCGAAAGAGTTCAATGTTTTTATTCCTTTAAAATCCTTCAAATATTTTTAAATCCCAAATCTCTTTAGATTTCAAATCCGATCCAAAAATATTTCTCAAATAATCCCACTATTATTTCTCCCATACCTTTGAAAATCATTTCAAATCCAAAGGAATTTTAAATCCTTTCCCAAATTTTCAAATTTCCAATCCATCCAATTCAGATTCAAACAGCACTCTGGAATTCTATTTCAATTGACAATCCCATTTGTGTATAAAGTTTATTTCAATCTTATACATTACATTTGTAATCCATATTTTCAAATTTCATTCTGTTATAAAATTTTATTCTTCACTTTGGTTATAAATTCCAATTTCTAGTTAAGTTCCATATAATAATGATAATAATTCCATATTATCACTTCTAACATCCAAACAACCATATAAATTAAATAGATTACAAAACTTTTCTTTATATACAAAAATAATTTTGGGTAAAATTATTTCATTTACCCTCCTTTAAAACAATACTGTGTTGAATTGTTCTATTCAAGTGTTTAGAGATCCCTATCAATGTTGTGGCGTCCCACACATCGACCAGAATCCATAAACTACTCAATAAACCAACCAACACAATATAAAACCATTTTATATTCACTAACAAATATGCGCTCATATTTATTTATACACTCAAACTCATCTTAGAGTACTATTGACTCTATTTCAATGAGTAATTCCCACCAGAGCCAAGGTTATCGCCAACCTCGCTCTGATACCACTTGTAACGACCCGATGTCCCAGTCCAGGAAAATCGGACCATTAGTGCTAAAGAAGAAAAGGTAGAAGAAGAGAAAATAAAACAACACATCAGAATCTCACATCGCAGCGGAATAAACTATAATACATAATAACAGATCTTTACACAAAGAGAAAACTATATCTGTTTATATATACATCATCAGAGTACATCAGAGTCAATAACATCAATATCATACAACTAGATACACAGCGGAACAATATAAATCAAGTACGAGAGATACGTCTCACCATCCAACTCGTCTCCTGAGCTCTACAGCATCTATCCTGTAATCTATAATACTCGGTCTGACCTGAGCATCATATAAAACAATACCCGAGTCAGTCTGGAATACCAGCGTGAGAAAATCACACTCAAATTTATTATTAAAGTTTCAAAAATCCTTTGAAAATAAAAGCATCTCGTAAGACCACGCCACAAATAAACATGTCGGGTTTTTACCTTACGATAGCTAAAACACTTTATATTAAAATCCTCTGATATTATAATAGTGTCTATTTACAAATACATATTAAAATAGCCGAAATTGTTACATGATTAAATTCCAGCATACTAGGTTTACAAACAAAACACGTACAAGGCACGTAGGGAAAGTGGATTTCCAACAAATGACTAGGCACTGGGGTACCACCTGTCACAGTACCTGGTCTAGATCAGTGTACCGAGGACCCACCCTAAGTCCCCTGCAACACAAGGCCGGAATCATCCCTTACTGGATAATTCCAAGTAAAATCACCCCGCGGTTGGGATCAGCAACCGCCACACAGCCGAAATATATATAAAGGGACATCTAGACAGGGATGACCTTACTCTCAAGTGGGGGCTACCCACGAAGCCTTGCTGCATAACCCCTGATTTTCAGTCATTCCCGGTTGATGAGGCTCGAGGCTAAACGATACCTTTTCAGAACATATCCCTTAGAATGCCCATCGTCCGCTGACGATGTTTCGCAAGCATTCGTCCATACAAGTCCGTCCCGGGTCCGAACGGAACCGAAGGCACTATTCCTACTACATCCATTTTGGAAATATCCTCAGGATTAGTAGCGACTAGCCCTTGCACTTCACTGCTCCATCTTCGACTCCGAACTCGTTTCACGAAACGTACAAACCGGATCGAAGTGGTTTTCGGGAAATAAATCCCGATCCCGGTCTCTTCGAAACGATCAGTGCATTTGGCCAATTATTGATAGTCGGTTATTTAACTATCAATTTACAATCACAACATCCATCAATCAATCAATAATCGCTCCCAATTATTTATTATCCTCTAATATCTTTACCAGATATAATTTCATTTCCAAATCCCTTTTTGAAATAGTTTAAACATCTTTCCTTTTACGGAAATAAATTTCCCAAACTTTCTATTTCCCTTGGAATCACCAAGTACCACACTTCATTTTAGAAATATTTGAAACACTATTATATATATGCTTTAGATAAATAATTAAACTAATTTAAAATTCTTTATTGGAAAATATACTTTAACATTTAAATTAAAAACTACTTTAAAACTTAATGAAAAATAGTACCTTAGAATTATTTAAAAATAAGACTACTTTATAAAATATAAACTAGGTTTTCTTTTAACCAAAACCTTTAAATTGCCTTTAAACCGATATTAGATTTGAAACGAATAGTTTCTTTGGAACTTAAACAATTTACAACAATAAGTTTTTATACAATATGTTTTGCTTTTCAAAAACAATCTTAAAACTTTTATCTTATATTTTAAAATTTACTTTGAAACGTATTTGGCTATCCAGGGAAATATACTTCTCCTAGCATTCTTAAAAATAAATCACTGTTTATTTTTAACCAAATTCCTCATTTCCTTTAATAAATTCCCACTTTGAATTTATTCTTTCCAAATATTCTCTGAAATATTATTTGCTTTTATAAATCTCGTTTATAAATTCTTTAGCCACATTCTCCATTTAAACCCCCGGTTTCACACATTTTAAATCAATTTCCAAATTGATTTCCAATTAAATCCATTTATTCAAAAATCCTTTTAGATTTCCCAAATCTCTTTTTAAAGTTAAACTTTAAATTTTTAAAATAATTCTTTATTACCTTTAAATAATTTCACTTAAATTTTCAATTTACAAATTCATTAATTACTGTTATTGCCAATTCTTTGCTTTTCATATTCGAAGTTATTTATTATTATTCAACATCGCTTCTATTTTCAACTCATTCTTACTTCATTCAAATTTTCTATAATCATTTCATTTACAATTTTACTTTCTTTATTTCCTCCAAAATTCAAGTTATATATTTCTGGTGTTTCAGTATACCCAATTATTAAATCAAACAATAGCACTTAATATTCCAATATAATTCATCAGGGAATATTAAACAATCAGAACAGAGGATATAAAATAATATTAATAAATGTTGAGGGGTCCAGTTGGATCCCTCCAACCTGTTTTCCCTGCATCCATAGACGTTAGCACAAAATAAATACCAATTCCACTTCAAGGTGGAATATCGCGGTATATGGGATTTATATAAAAATCATCCGCTATTATGCGGCGCATAGGGTCTCATCCGCTATATAATGCGGGCATATCAATTCCAATATATACATATGCCAATATATATATTGGTATATACTACTACATATATATACCATATCAGTCCAATCAATCATTCAACCAGACATTTCAATTCAACCAGTTATATTAAATTATAATTTTACTGAGTGAGATTAACTCACCTTTGATTTTGTTTTGCAATTTGGTCCCATCCCGCCTTGTCCCTTTTTGGATTTTGACCTTAAATAAATATTCGATGATTCTGTTAATATCTGAGTTAATTTAACAATCAATTTCCATATAACAATTTAATTGACTAATGGTTAAATTAAACTATTAATTTCCTTTTGAATCTAGGCATATTTTAATAAAGATAAATTATAGATTTTCAAAATCCACTTCTATAAATTTCTCCAATATTTTAAAATCCCTTCTATATATTTTTCTTATCTTTATTCAAAATTCCATATATTTTAAAATTGAAACTGGCTTACCTTTACTTTAATATTATACTTTCCTTTTACTGCACATGTCTACATATATATGTATGTTTATATAAATCTTGAAATCGGTAAGGAATAAATTTATTTTATCTCCTACTGATTATCTAAAGCCTTATACACATACATAAATAAATAAGATTGCTCGATACCTCGCTGAAGAATCCAGCTCCCCCGCGATTCCGATTACACAACCTTGCAATTGAGACCCATCACCCACGTTCAGATCGAGATCGCTGCCGTTGATTCAACTACACCTGGCCACTCGAGATTTTCCCAGTCCATCTCCTCCTCATACGACTCCAGTCGCGACGACTCCATCAAAAATACTCCATTCATCACTCGTCGCCATCGAGCAATTGAATCCTCCCACGCGCGCGAGTCTCGTTCGTGCTTCTTCACCGAATCTCCACATCGCCGGCTCGAGAATGGCTCGCGAGAGCACTAGTAACCCACGCGCAATCGATCGCGTGCCGCACCTTCCATTACAAAATCGTGGATTTATATTTAGGGATAAATCTCGTTTTTGAAGAAATGGGCTTCGGCTTGTATTTTTTTTTTGAAATCGAACAGAAGGGAACTAACTGCTATATATTTTTTTCCTTTTTTGAACGGGCATAGACGAAGAGGAAAACGCAACCCCCCCCCCTCTTTTATTTTTGAACGAATTATGTTTGTGGATCTCGGCTGTTAAAATAAAAGGAAATGGAAGTGATAGAGAAGAAGGTAGCGTATTCAGGAAGGCTCCAGTGATTTTTCGAAAAGAGCAAAAGCTGAAGTGAGGAAAAGTTTTGATGTAGATAAAATTTGCAGCCGATGAAAGGAAAAGTTGATAGGGAGAATTGACTAGTCAACAAAGAAAATATATATAAATTATCGATATAAAATTTTTAGCGCGTTTACAAACCGTACGCTCACACAACAACTCCAAATATTACGAAAATTGAAATCCGATAATAATTCTATATTACGGATCCAATGAAACTGGTTTCGTCGAATTCCGAGACTGTGCCTCGGAAGGCTATTTTTAAATTCAATTTAAACGATAAAATTTCAAAATCTAAACAAAACACTCCAAATTAAATTTTAACACTTTTACTATCTTCAGCATTATCAATAAAAATTTTCTGAGCCTTCAATTTATTTTTAACAACCCCAAAACTCAAGATTCTCTAATTTACCCTATTTTAAATTGTTTAATTAAATAATTAAATTATCCAATAATAATTATATTTAAAATTAAAGTAAAAAAATAAATTTTCGAATATTTAAAACAAATTAAATATTCTGATTTAAAAGCCCGAAATTCTGGGTCGTCACAAAATGTGGATACTTTGATGTGATAGTTTAACCTATTTTGTGGTTATGACTTTGGAAATGAATATGATTTAAAAGTGAATAATGATTTCGAAAGAGATATGATTTTGAAATGAATATGACATTTTGATATAAAGTATGAACTGTTTCAAATGTAGAATGACCACGGTGTGAAATAAGCGTTTGGTTGTTAAAGAGAATGGGATCGGATATTGCAATACTCTTTACCAATACCAAAAACCACATTAACAACTATGCATGTGGTGGAGATTCCAGAACAAAGTTGGATGGTTTGGCGAACGTATGTATGATGTATGAACGCAGCTCTGACCCCCACGGGTCTGCTTGATTTGACTAAAACAGGAGGCATGCCGGGCCAAGTGAGGTCGCACCTCCGATCGAGCATGCTTCTTCGATACCATTCTCGGGTGCACCTTTGATTATGGAAGTGTGTCTCGAGGTTGGCGGTAGTAGCTGCTATCTGTTACTACCAGTCCGGATCCAAAAAACGGTAGTATCCTACCTTGGGCATTACCTCACGAGCCTTGTCACATACCTTATCGTGCCTACTACGAGTTTGGTTTGTATCGTATGTATAGAGTGCTCGTTGAGTAAACCATCGGTTTGGTGGAGCTTACTGTATGTGTACAGACTATGGGAATATATAAAATGTGTTAACGGGGATATGGGTAACAGCTTAATGCTATTTTAATATTTTACTTTACTATAGACATTATATATGTACCGTATTGTACTATGTATGTAGATAGTTTAACAGATCCTTAAAGGGTGGAATCCCAAACATCCTTTAAGTTATTTGCATTTCACTTAGACATTCCACTTGAGTTGATTTACTTACATAAGAATGTTAATCCTGACTCGAGTGTTTTGTGTTTTGCTTTATGCTCGGGTCAGACTGAGTGTCATAGAATTAGAGAGTCGCCTTTGGAGCTTGGAGCTTTAATTGAAGATATAGCTTTTTCTATTCAGCTTTCGGTTATTTCAGTTATTCTAGTTTTATATTCGGACTTGTTAGTTGCTTTGTATTAGTGACTTCTATGCACATGGGATTTCCTGTTGTATTTTGTTTTAAACTCTGATGTTTGTAGTAGCTTCATGAACTACTATTTATCTATTTCACTGCTTATTTTTATATTACTCTTTGTCTGTGATTCTATGATTGATTTATTTACTGGATATGCTAAGTTTTGCCAAATATAAGTTAACAATCTATTGTTTTGAGAAATTCAAATCTGACATATGTGGATGATTGTCGATTTGAATGGTTCGAAATGGCAGGTCATTACAAGTTGTATCAAGTGTAAATATCATCACCCGTTTTTGAATTAACACTCATCGATCATCTTCATCATCCTCTGAATTTGTTCCCAGTATATCTAATATTTGATTTTTTAAATCCTTCTTAGATAACTGGTTAATAATTCTTTTAAAATATCCATAGCCTCCTTTTTAGAAGGTGGGGTCGTTCGAATTTTTTGTGGTTCTAAGTTGATTAATCCTTTGATTTCAAAGTTTGAGTTTAAAGAATTCATATTTAACCCACCATTTGATTAATATTCGCCTTCCTAAATAAGGAACATTTTCAAATATTAAACCTAACTTTTGTAGTGTTCTAGGAACAATGATAAAATTCCATTTTAAAACCATGATACTTGATAAAATGTAGCAAATATTAATCCATGATTTTTACGGATGAATTATTTCAAGTAAATTCTTCATAAATTGTTTTAATTTTTTCTAGAAAAATAATAGGATATAATCCAAAGTTTGAAAACCAAACCAAAAACCAATTTAGGTAGACTAAGGTTTTTGTTTTTTAAACTGAATAAACCAGCTATGCTTTTTCTGCTTATTATCGTAACAGAAAGCTTTGATATAATCAAAATAGTTGAAATTTATTTTATTCTATATGGATTTTTTAAATTAATTATCAATTCTTATGATTTGTATAAATCACCTTCCCATTGTTCAGGTGCAATTATCCTAACAATAAATGCCTTTGAAAAAGCCCAATCACCACCTGATTTTAGGGTTAACTCAAATTGTATTGAACCAGTATATGTTAAAATATCTTGATAAAACTGAAGATCTTTTGGATTAAGATATGGATCAGTGAACCTTTTTAAATAAAAGGTCATAACCTCCTCTGCAGACAAATGATTATATTTCTTCTCGGTTAGAGATATCCAAAGGGTAGAGATAGGAATATAAGGATATATGCATTCTTCTGTCGATGTGGATTTTATTGCCAAAAGATAAACATCTTTTCTAAGCCTAGCTTCTTCAGATATAGTTTTTAAAGCTTCTTCTCTTAGTTTATTTTTGTCCTTTTGGAAGATAGACGTAAAAGTTATTGTTGCTGAATTATTGCAGTATTACTGCTTTTCGTTATATTGTCATTCCCTTTATTCATTTTTTTCCTTGCAAACATTCTAGGGTTAAAAAGTCTGGTAAAGAATTACTTGAACCTTTTATAAATTCAAAATATAATTCAAATATTTATAATATAGCTTGCCATCTTGCGGATATTTGTTATGAAGCGATATTTTTAACGTCCTTGTAGAATTTCTTTGGCAGATTTGCAATCTATACTTAACAAAAAAACTTGATTTAATAAATCACTTTTGAATTTTAGATGCATAATACAACTGATAATATTTTCTTTTTAACAGTTGAGTATTAACTCTAGTACCTTGCCAAATACCAGAAGTAAATCTTACTGAAGACTCTCTATTGTCAATCCTTTGTTTAACACTTCCTCCATAACCAATATCGGATGCATCGGTTTCCACTATTTTAAATGCATTTGGATATGGCATTACTAAACATAGGATTTTTTTTATTCTTGATTTTATCCTTTCTACAGCTTTTGTGTGTTTATCTATCCACACTGGTGTATTTTTTTAAATCTTCAAATAATGATTTAACATCATGAGTTATTAGCTCTTTACAAAAATACTTATATAATTTAGACTGCCGAAAAATCTTCACGATTGATTTTTATCTCTAATTTCATCTAGAAATTTATTGACAAAGGTAATCGCTCTGTCAATTGGAAAAATATTGCCTTCTTTTGTAATATTTTCAAGAAATCTTATTTCCATTTGAAAAAGTTTTATCATATTTGCTGATATAGCAAATCTTGCTTTTGTTACTAAATCTGCAAAAAAAATTAAATGTTTGAAATGCTGATCAGTCAATTCTGAAAATATCAAGACATCATCAATAAAAACTATGGAAAAGATTATATAAGCATTAGAAGTATCATTCTTAATTTTTAGAAATTCGGAAGGGGCATTTTTAAGCCTAAATGGCACGACATTCAACTCATCTCATCCAAATGGTATAGTAAATGTCATTTTATACCTTTCTTTTTCGGCAATTTGAATTTGCCAAACTCCGGATTTCATATCAAATTTTAACATATATTGGCTGAATAAAGCCTTCCTAGTAAATCTTTTTATTTGGGATTGGGTATCTAATCCATCTTAAAGCCTTATTTAAAGGTTTATAATTAATTACTAGTCTTTGAACTCCTGTCTAATTCTATAGTATTTTCAATATAAAATATCGAACAGCTTCGTGAACTCATATTATGCCTAATAAGGCCTTTTTGTAATAATTCATTTGTAACAACCGCATATTTTACGATTGTATATTTAAATGTTTTATTTAAATATAGCATCGTTAGTCCGATTAAAGTCAGAAATGCTACTTTTTGTAAACTGTTGAATTAGGACACGAGACATCTTCCATTGAGTCCAAATGGCATTTGCGACCTTTTTGAGTATAAACAACGATATGTTTGGAGTTGAGTAGAATTTTGCTATTTTCTATTGGGCTTTGGGTTTGGCTTTCAGCCCACCAACCCAACATAATACCCTAACTCTTCTACTCTTCATCCATTCACTCATTCTATTTCCTAACACTTTCAAGCTAAAACAAAAATGGGGGAAGAGATAGGAAACTAGATTGCTAAGCCCTAGTTTACTAGGAAATTCAAGATTCTAGCTCCAAAATCAAAGAGAAGCTTAGGTAAGCATCCTCTTCAAATTCTCCATTTCAATCTCTCTTCAATTCTTAGAAATTCCTAAACCCTAACTTAGGAAAAACTTCACCTTTGATAATGGATTGAAGATTCTAGAGGTGTTGTTGATGAGAAATCAATCTTTTCTTGTTTTAGAGCTTCTCATTTCTATATTTGGGTTTAAATGTGAGTTATTGAACTTACATCTGTATCTATAACTTTCATTGTTGTTAGGTATGAATTCCCAACATCTATTCACGTTCATTTGCTTTTGATTTGAATTGATTTGGTGAATTTTCCAAATTTTGGTTTTTTAAAGTCAAAATCTTTAAAGATCCTATCTTAGATATTTGAACATGTTATTTGTGGCATATCGTAGAGCCTATAGTGTTCGGTTGTCGATTGACATAAATCCCTAGTCTCTGTTGCTCGTCCGATCGCTTCCGGATTGGATTTTTGCCCTTTTTGGGCTAGGCTGTTTTTTTGCCTAGAAGGGATTTCAGACGTCTAATACAAAATTCAGACGTCTGGTTTCAAATCCAGACGTCTGGTTGAAAATTCTAGACGTCTGGTTGAAAAATCCAGACGTTTGGAATTGGTCCATTGAAGAGAAAAAAAGGCAGAGAAAAAATCCAAACGTCTAGAAATCCAACCAGATGTCTGGCAGACGTCTGGTTGAGAAATCCAAACGTTTGGAATTAGTCTCTGAAAGAAGAAAAAAGGCAGAGATAAAATCCAAACGTCTAGAAATCCAACCATGCGTCTGGCAGATGTCTGGTTGGTTATTTCAGACGTCTGGAATGTGCAGTTTTGCCCATTTTTGCTGTTTTGAGTGAATTTCCAATTTTAATCGATTTTTGTTGATCCGGATAGCTGTTGTCAATTATTATCGACTTTGATGACTACATTTATGGATTTTTGATATCCATTTGATTGGATTTGATATCGATTTTTATGGTTTGAATTCACGTCGTCGAATGTGAATTTTTAGTAATTGATTGCTTCTACAATCATTTTTGTGATTTGTCACTTTTAAATACAAAGGTTTTTGTACTAGTAGTAAATACACAAACTCTTTCACAAAAAAGATTTCAACGTTATTTTTAATACAAAGCTTGTTTTTAAAACTGTTTTCCAATCTATTAGTATATACAAACCTATACCTCATTCTATGAGAAATCTAATTAAGCGATTTAGCAAAATAAGTGGTATAAAATGCTTGCATTTACTTCATCGGTTAATTCTTGGACTTGTTCAATTGAAATCTCGTGACAATTTTCGAGTGAAAATCTACAATTTGTTCGTAAATATTTATTTTAAGCCAGTGGTTACGGGACATGAAGTTAAACTCATTTTTTTACTAGCTTAGTGTAATTTACACTTATCGATCAATGATGATCATTTTGTGATTTAGACTAGCGATGTGCGATGTCTCTTTGTCCACATGAGGGACTGTACCTCGATTTATGGAGCTTCGGCTCATTTTTATGGGCTAGCGACCCATGGTCTTTGGACCGTTCGTGGAGCAATCGGCTCGATAAGTCGGAGCATGGGGCATATATTTTTAGGTGCGTCGATGTTCGTCTATGCATGGGGCGTATCTTTTTAGGTGCATCCTTGTTCGACTTTTCATGAGGCGTATCTTTTTAGGTGCGTCGATGTTCGACTGTGCATGGGGCGTCACAGCTTGGTATCAGAGCTAAACTTCGGAACAATGTAGAATAATCTAGCAAGGATCATTGTCCTAAGTCTCTCTAAGGAATCGTGGCATAGGATTTAATTCGAGTCTTCATACCATTCTATCCTATTTCTTTTTATGATGCCTTATTTTATCAATCAAGTTTGTTTGATATTCATTCTGAGAATAACCTTTTTCCTCTTTGTTCTTTCTTTCTTTCTTAAAGAAGAAGAGATGATTAGACCTAGAAGTCCTTGCTTTGGTCAATCCAGTGATTCTCCTCTGGATGGTGTATTCATGTCTGCCTAATAGCTTTTAGTTCTTGTAAAGAATGCCCAAGCTGCGGACCCATTCCAGAGCCTACTCACCCTAAATCCGGGTTTTCATGCTTGAGCAGAGACTATACCGATTTGGGTGGAAGGCCATTTAAGGGTTCCGAAAGTGTTATAGAAATCCAAGCTTGGCTTAGAATATGCGATTGCATCTTTTCATGCATGAATCTTGTGAATCTACATCGAGTCCAAGTGGCTTCTAGCATGCTACAAGAGATAGCATCAGATTGGTATGAGCTTTTGATTTCGGAAATTGTTGAACGGGTCTTACTTAGGAGCAATTCCGAGAAAGGTTCGAGTTAAAGTTTGTGCCAGAAGCTGAAAAAGTAATTTTAGCTCGGCGCTTTATTGAACTTATTCGAGTTGAATCTTCTGTGACGGATTACGTCGCATCTTTTGAATCTCTCTCTAAATATAGGGTCGAGTATATTAATACCCCGTTGAAGAAAAATCGTAGATTTGTCTATGGGTTGAATAAGAATCTCAATAGGCCTTTACTTCTAAAACTAGAAGTTTCTTTCGATCAGCTTGTAGATATCGCTCTTCGACTTGAAGAGGCCAATAAAGAAAGTGATGTTGAAGTTGTGGGTGCCAAACAGAACTTCAACAATAACATGAAAAGACCTATTAAGTTCAAAGGCCCCAATCCCAACAAGAAAGGGAAGCAAGAAACTTCGGTAGCAAAGACTCCTACCTCTATTCGTGGATAATGCTACAATTGTGGTTCTAAGGACCATTATGCTGATAGGTGTCCGAAACCCCTTTTTTGTCGTTATTGTAAAAGTTCGGGCCATCTTATATCTTCATGTCCCATACTCCAAAGTAGGAGAGAGGGAGAGCTAAATGTTATGCAAGCTCCTAGTGACACTTCTCTTGGTCAAGGTATTTCTTGTTCTATTTTTTGGCATTATTTTTTTTCGTGATTATCCTATTTGAATTCTTTTGATGCGGGCGCATCTCATTCTTTTTTATTAAAAGAACTCGTTGATACTTATTCTTTAATATTATGGGTTCGATGACTTCACTGAGAATTGCAAATTCGGTTGGTGGATCCGCAACACTCAGTTTGCTTTGTAAAGATATCGAGATTATTTTATGTGATTATTTTTTCCGAGCCGATTTGCATGTTATGCGTTACTTAGGCTTCGGAATTGATTTTTGGGAAAGGATTGGCTTAATCATTATGAAGCCCATATCATATATCCTGAGAGGACTATCTATCTTCAACACCCTCAATCTGTTAAGCAGATTTCTATTTTTTCTTAAAGATTTTGATTCCAATTCGGTGGCATCATTTTATTCATTAAACCCATATGTCGAGGAAAATGTTATTTCTCTCATTTAAGTAGTTTGTGAATTTTTCAGTATTTTTGAGCTTGTCTTAGGATTACCACCTAAGCGATCTTTTGAGTGGTGCTAAGGTCTTTTCAGCTTGACCTTGCCACCGGTTTTCATCAACTACGAGTTGCAGAGGGTAGCATTCCACTTACCGCATTCCGCACTCGTTATGATTCTTATGAGTGACTCGTGATGTCATTTGGTTTGTTTAGCTTATTTCATCAATCTTATGAATCGAATATTCTGCGAATATCTCGATGAGACCATCCTTGTATTCATTGATTATGGATGAAAACAACAATTTAAAATTTGCAAATCTTTTTAATAAGATATTTATAAGTATGATTGGATTTTGTTCTTAAAACGAGCAAAGAATATTCGTAAAATTTTAAAAGACATGTTTATCATATAGAAGATGATTTTGTTGTATTGCCCATTGAGTGCTTTAAGAGTTCTCGTCGATGCGCTTGATCAACATTATAGATAGGAATCTCCTAAACGCTTTGATAAGACAGTCAGGCACAGTAAATTGATTTGTAATAAGTAAATTTTTCTAAAATGATAATTAGATAAAGTTAATTATAATTTTGAATGTCTTAGCTTTTCGGGAAAGAGGATCATGAAATAGATGATTTAGCATAGAAGCTACTTTTCAAAAAAATTAAAAGAACTCTTTTCCAATGCTTTTATTCTTATGATTCCTTAAGGGAACCAAGATTTATTGTTTATACCGATGCTAGTCGTGTTGGTTTGGGTGCCGTTCTCATGCAAAGGGAACGTGTTGTCACTTATACTTCTATACAATTAAAGCCTACCGAGACTGGATATGCCACACATGATCCGGTGCTCGCAGCCATTATTTTTGCTCTTAGAATTTAGTATCATTATCTGTTAGGTGAGAAATTTGTTCTCTACACCGATCGTAAATCTTTGAAGTATTTGTTTTCTCAAAAGGAACTTAATTTGCATCAACAACATTGGCTCGAATTCCTTGCATCTTATGATCTTCATATTCTTTATACTCTTGGAAAGGGAAATCGTGATGTCGATGCCCTTTGTCATAAGCAAAAAGAATTGTTTCCATGATGATATCCGAATTAAGGAATTTCGAGACTTTGTCCACTTGTGAGATTGGAGACTGTGAATCCAATTCGTGCTCATCTCTTATTTTATGTATCCTTGAGGCTCATCCTTATCTTTTAAACTGCATTTGCCAATAACCGAAGAAGGAATTTGAAATTTTTTGTGGGAGAAATTTGGTGTTCATTAGTGTTTCCCCTATGAAGGGTGTTGTGCGTTTCAGTCGCTCGAGGAAATTAACAACTCAATATATTGGCCCATTTTCCATCACCGAACGTATTGGTTCCGTGGCTTATCGCCGTTTATTACCAGCTCAATTTTCTGGTATTTATAATGTTTTCCACGTCTCTCAACTATGGAAATTCCTTAGAGACTCCGATTCTATTCTTGAGCCTGGTGTTATTGAAGAAATTGAAGTTTCACCTAATTTGACTTATGAGCAACATCCTATTCGTATCATTGCTACGAAGGTTAAACGCGTTCATAATAAAGATGTTCCTCTTGTGAAGGTTCAATGTTCCTCAAATCTTAAGGATTGCTCTTGGGAATCCAGAGAATTCATCGAGCAAACACATCCGGACTTACTCTCTCGTGCTCCTTAGGGTGAACTTCTCATTTAAAAATCTCTTCTTTTGTGTTGATATGCTTTTATGGTTGTTACGCTTTATATTATTCTTAACTATTATGAGGACGCAATTTCTTTAAGGAGGGGAATCTGTAACAACCCGCATATTTTAAGATTGTATATTTAAATGTTTTATTTAAATATAACATCATTAGTCAGATTAAAGTCCAAAATGCTACTTTTTATAAACTGTCGAATTAGGACTCGAGACCCCTTCCATTCAGTCCAAAATGGCATTTGCGACCTTTTTGAGTATAAACATCGATATGTTTGGAGTTTAGTAGAATTTTGCTATTTTTCTATTGGGCTTTGGGTTTGGGTTTCAGCCCACCAACCCAACATAATACCCTAACTCTTCTACTCTTCATCCATTCGCTCATTCTATTTCCTAACACTTTAAAGCTAGAAGAAAAATGAGGGAAGAGATAGGAAATTAGAATTCCTAAGCCCTAGTTTACTAGGAAATTCAAGATTCTAGCTCCAAAATCAAAGAGAAGCTTAGGTAAGCATCCTCTTCATCTTCTCCATCTCAATCTCTCTTCAATTCTCAGAAATTCCTAAACCCTAACTTAGGAAAAACTTAACCTTTGATAATAGATTGAAGATTCTAGAGGTGTTGTTGAAGAAAAATCAATCTTTGCTTGTTTTAGAGGTTCTCATTTCTATATTTGGGTCTAAAGATGAGTTTTTGAACTCACATCTACGTCTATAACTTTCATTGTTGTTAGGTATGAATTCATAACATCTATTCATGTTGGTTAGCTTTTGATTTGAACCGATTTGGTGAATTTTCCAAATTTTGGTGTTTTGAAGTCAAAATCTTTAAAGATCCTATCTTGGATGTTTGAACATGTTATTTGTGGCATATCATAGAGCCTATATTGCTGGGTTGTCGATTGGCATAAATCCCTAATCTCCGTTGCTCGTCTGATCACTTTCGGCTTGGATTTTTGCGCTTTTTAGGCTAGGCTGTTTTATTGCCTAGTAGGAATTTCAGACGTCTGAAACAAAATTTAGACGTCTGGTTTCAAATCCATACGTCTAGTTGAAAAATCCAGACGTCTGGTTGAAAAATCCAGACGTCTGGTTGAAAAATCCAGACGTCTGGAATTAGTCCCTTGAAGAGAAAAAAGGCAGAGACAAAATCCAGACGTTTGAAAATCCAACCAGACGTCTGGTTGAAAAATCCTTACGTTTGGAATTGGTTTCTAGAAAAAGAAAAAGGCAGAGATAAAATTCAAACATCTGGAAATCCAACCAAACGTCTGGCAGACGTCTGGTTGGGTATATCAGACGTCTAGAATGTGCAGTTTTGTCCATTTTTGCTGTTTTTGAGTGAATTTCCAATTTTAATCGATTTTTGTTGATCCAGATAGCTATTGTCAATTATTATGGACTTTGATGACTTCATTTATGAATTTTTGAGAATATCCATTTGATTGGATTTGATATCGATTTTTATGGTTTGAATTCACATCGTCGAATGTGAATTTTTGGTAATTGATTGTTTTTACAATCATTTTTGTGATTTTTCACTTTTAAATACAAAGGTTTCTATACTAGTAGTAAATACACAAACTCTTTCACAAAAATGATTTCAACATTATTTTTAATACAAACCCTGTTTTTAAAACCATTTTCCAATCTATTAGTATATACAAACCTTTACCTCATTCGTATGAGAAATCTAATTAAACGGCATAGCAAAACAAGTGGTATGAAACGCTTGCGTTTACTTCATTGGTTAATTCTTGGACTTGTTCGACTGAAATCTTGTGACAATTTTCGAGTGAAAATCAACAATTATTCATAAATATTTAAGTTAAGCCAGTGGTTATGCGACATGAAGCTAAACTCATTTATTTACTAGCTTAGTGTAATTTACACTTATCGATCAATGATGATCATTTTGTGATTTAGACTAGCGATGTGCGATATCTCTTTGTCCACGTGGGGGTGTGTACCTCGTTTTATGGGGCTTCGGCTCATTTTTATGGGCTAGCGACCCATGGTCTTTGGACCGTTCGTGGAGCAATCGGCTCGATAAGTCGTTACATGGGGCATACCTTTTTAGGTGCGTCGATGTTAGTCTATGCATAGGGCGTATCTTTTTAGGTGCGTCGATGTTCGACTTTGCATGGGGCATATCTTTTTAGGCGCGTCGATGTTAGACTTTTCATGGGGCGTGTCTTTTTAGGTGCGTCGATGTTCGACTGTGCATGGGGCGTCACATCATTTATCTCTTTTTTATTCCAAATTTTTAGGACTCATAAAAATTATTATGGCTTTAGCTGGAATTTGACTTTCTTTAAAGTTTGGTTCATAGGGTAATTCTACTAAATGTTTTTTTCTTTGCCAAAAGGCATTAGGAGTATCTACACAGATAGTATTTTCAATACTTTCTTGTAGGTTTTTAATCTTTTCTTGTAAATGTGGTAATAATAATTTTTCTTTTAATTTTTATTATTTGTTTCTTTGGATAAAGAATTTAAAAAGCTTTCTTTTCTATTAATGATTTTTTGTACGATATCAATTTTATGTTGTTGTGGTTGCAAAACAAATTTAAAAGTCAACTCATCAATAATATATAACAAATGTAAGAACTCCTAGTATGAGATTTATAAATGGCATTTCTAAACAAATACCATTATTACAAATAGCTATATTTGTAGTTTATAATTAATCAATAATTTTCCACCATCTATAGCATTTACTATTACCGTAGTTTTAAAAATATATTTTGAAGATACTAATTCTTTATTGATATAGTTTAAATTTTCATATGAATATATCATTGTTGTTGTAGTAAAATAATATTCTTTATGTACTACAATAGTAACTAGTATGTCATTTAGGTGTAATTACCTTATTTACTGCATTAATAAATGCTAAAGAATTAATTTCTTCTTCTCTCTAAATATTATCATTATCTTAACTATGATTATTATCATTTTGAGGTTTTATTTCAATTAAAGATATTGTTTACTTTAATTCTTTTATTTCCTGTTTAATTATTTTAAATTCATTTCATAATTCTACAATTGTAGTTTTAGTATTTACCCATTAGTATTACTTAGCTTTTTACCCTGCTTAAAATATCTTTCAAATTATAAGTTTCTGACTCTTTTAGTTTTAACTTATTTTCATTTTTATGTGTTTTAAAATTTTTTTTAACATCCTTTGCTTTTCTTTTGGATCAGAAATTTTATCCATAATATCCAAGATGAAATTTTCTTCCTTTATTAAGATATATAATCCATTAGCTTTACATAAAGCTTTATAATAGTTATAATTACCATCACAGCTATCATATTTTGAATTATTTCCCGAATCATTTTATGATTCATTTTCAGTTTCTGAATTGACTTCTGTAATAACAGATAATTTTAAATTTTCATTTTCTAAATCCAAAATTGTTATAAATATTTTTTAGGTGAATTTTTTAAGTCTTCATCTATATCAAGATTATTTTTCTTATTTTTCATTTTTCGCTTATTTGCATAATGTCCTGGTGTTTTACATTTCCAACATATTGGAACTTTTCTTTGGTTAGATTTATTTAGTTCTATTTTTTTATAAGATATATATCAACTGAACTTATGTCTACGGTAGTAAAGTTCACATGCACTTTAATATTCAAATTGTTTAAATGTTAATGAATGATGAGGTCATAGTTGGGTGTTACACGATCGCAACTCCCAGTTTCCGATTAAGGGTAATTTATTGAAAGAATTTATAAAAGTTATAACTTATTATTATCGAGAAATAAATATAATTGGTATATTAATTAATTTATTATTTTTTAATTATTATTAAAGGCCTAAGTTAATTTCATAAAATATATAATTTTTATATATTCACTGAATAATTTTTTAGGTCAGTATAATACTTCGTTATAAGAAACAATGTTTTTTTTAAAACTTGGTATAAATAAATTTTATTTACATATATACATGTGTGTATGCATACATAATAAAAAGCAAGTTTAAACGCTAAATGCATGCACAACGCTTAATTTTTTGAAGATGCAAAGTGATTAAGCAATGAGCGTGCTTAATTAGCACTTTGCTTAGATGGAGCTTTGCTTAAAATTAAGCAATGCTTAAGCAATACTTAAGAGAAAAAAATTGTTATTATTAAAATAAAAGTAATTAGGATTATAGTAAAAAAGTACATTCCTAACGAAATTTTCTCATTTTCTATGATGAATTGATTTGCATTAAGATATGATTATTTTATTTAACAAATTGTTTACAATTTGTACTCAACTCGAGTATACTAACTTTTAATGAATAGAAAAGGTCAAATTCACCTTTTGAAACCTATGAATTTATAAGCCAACTTCCTAGTTAAATTTTAGTTCTTTGTGATGAATTTGTGCATACATATATAGTACACTCATACTAAATAGTATACTAAATATAATCTCTTTATAATAGATTTAGATAGGTATGGATAACGTATGCAAAAAATACATAAGCGATGCTTAAGAGGCAGTTAAACAATATTAAGCATATGTTTCAAAAGATGGATTTGACGCTTTCTATTCACTAAAAGTTAGCATACTCGAGTTGAGTATAAATTGTACATGTTTTCTATTAATCATTTAATCGCTTTGCTTTTTCAAAAAAATAAGCATTATGCATGCATTTAGCCCTTAAGCGATGCTTAAGTGTGCTTTTCGTAACATAGATCTTAGCTCATATGATGCAAGGTAACGTGTGTTTGGTTGGATACAAATTAAAGCATTATCCGTTAGTTAAGTATGACTATCGTTTTGGGTAAAAGGCCAATTTTAAGGCACTAAGCTATATATAAAATAAACGTGTAACTCGAATAAAAGTTCATTTTTGGGAAATGGCTAATTTTACGCCATTTACAAAATAATTGTGCATTTTTAGAATAAAATCATCCGGTGCATCATGTATGATGTAACTCAAATACACTACAAAATTATTTTGATATATTAAACTTTAAATTAGTTATGGATTTTATTAACAAAGGAAATGTAAAATATGCCAGTATATGACTTTTTTTTTATAATAATAAACACACATATATATATATATATTCGTTTAAATGTATTTGTTATTGAAGTATTTTATTTTACACATAATTAAATAAATATTTGTTGGATAAATAAATAACACAGAATTCAAATTCAAATAAATATTTTATTAAAACAAATATTTTATTTCAAATTCAAATAATACAAATTTGAGCTCTCACTATATATATACATATTCAATTACATTACAATTTCAGTTACATCACAATTTTCAATCTACAATTTTGACCTCACTACATATTCACTCATCACTCGTATTTTTATCTTCAACTTTGTTATAGTCTGAATCCAATATCTAAGCTATCTACAAAATAAACACTAACGTGGTAAAATTGAAAATATTTTGCAGTTCAAAATGAAGTGTGTGTTCTGAAAATGTTATTTGCCTAATTTATTTGGGTTGTTCGTCATTTATTTTCTTTTGAGTTCATCTTACATGAACAACTAGCAACATGCACAGTGTATCGCTGTACATGCCACAAGGCCGTGCACACCAATATACACTTGCTTAAAACTTTAGGGACAGGTGAGCACAAGGTCAAACCCAACCAAATGGTGGATTCAACTCAAGCGTGAACAAATGTACACATGCAACCCAATCAGACTCCAAGTGGAACAAGAATAACAAACATGGTCTGGTGCAAAGACACATAACCAAAACAATAACAAGGCAAGCCAGGTTTAACAAATGCGAAGCACTTAAATAAAAAGTGCATATGCAAAAATGTATTAGACCAGAACAGAAATATGAAGACATGTACAAGCTCACATGAAGACTAAAATTGAACCATGTTGAATAAATTCACAGAGCGGTTCATAGTGAACCAGAGGTGAATACAACATGAAATGATCAAGTGACAGAGCGTGACAGCAGGAGTGATTCAAAGTAAAGCAATCACACTCCAAGAAGTACTAATATACAGGCATACAGACCAGAGAGCACCATACATATACAAATGAAGCTACGAACTAACCAGACCTCATGCAGACCACAATCACTAGAACCAGTCAATATCAATTTAACTCACAACAAGTTTAAGTGTTCAGGCTAGTGGCATGGCACAAAGCAACAGGACTCAAAGTACACTAGACACAGCTAGATCAACCAGATATATACAGCGGTGAATCGGTAATGTAATCAATGAATGTGCAGGCACAAGTCAATGAAAAGTAATGGGACATCAAGGAAATCAAGTGCATAAGCACACAAAACACACAACGCACATATATACATGCGTGAATACACAAGTATACATATATGCAGTGCACAAGACATTCAAAATAAAGCATTAGTTGGAACAAGACGAAAGTTAGCGGTCTATATGAAGCAGTGGATTCAAAAAGAAATAAACAAACAGTGGTAAGTCACAGTTGATAAACAAGTCATAGCGAAAAAAAATTCGAACAAGTCAGAGGTGTTTCAAATATCATCGAGCTCAAATGCCAAGTCAAACTTCACGAAGTCGGTAAATTAAAAATAACAAAGTCATAGGAGAAAAGGCCGGAGCAAGTTCAAACCTATACAGTAACACGTTTAAGATGAAAAAGTCAGAACAATCAATCAACATTCGATTAAAAATCAGGGCCAGGCAGATAAATTAAAGAATTCAAGTAGAAATTTTACGAACGAAAATTGAGGGTTTCATCCCTTTAAAATCCCAACAAGATCGTTGGCAAAATTGAATTCGAGTTCAAGCAAAATACAAGAGCAATCCATTGAAGAAAATCAAAAATCAATAACTCGAATTGAAATCGAGTTCGAAATCAAATTGAGTCAAGTGTAATCTCAAATCAATAAGGGAAAATCGCATACCAATTTTCGAACTCCAGCGACCGTAAGCAATCATTAGCCAAGGAGACGATTGAAAAAGCCAATCGAAGCATATTCAATCGATCAATAAATCAAGCGGCGCAAAAATTTAGAAGGAAACCCAAATTACAGAAGAAAGGAAGATGGATCGACCGAACATAAGCAAAAAGGAGAAGACGTCTCTGTAGTTTAATTTGTTATTGGGCCGGTCTACTTTATTGGATTTGGGCTTTAGTGATTAAATAGGGTTTTGTTATTTAGTTTTTATTTTATTTTGTAATTTCCTTTTAAAATTGTGAAACTCTCTAGTCGTGTGACTAGGTTACGAACTACGGTGGTGTAGTTCGTGAATTCGCAACTCATTGGTTGAGTTGTGGCAGGGTTTTGAGCGTAGAGTTAGGTTAGTCATTAGCGGGCGTCGCAAGTTTACGTGCGTAAGTGTCTGACTACTTAATTTCTAGTAGAAACCTTAGGGGCAACACGTACGCAGAGTTTTGTCAAAGCTGGGTAAATTTGTATGTGATCTCCTTTACATTATTTACTGTTATTGTTTTTATTTTTACATTAATTTTTATTATTATTAGTATCACCCTATTCACACACCTCTCTATGGTGAAAACAATCTTACAAGTGGTATCAGAGCTAGGAACAAAAACCAATTTTTGTTTTAAAAATTTGATTTTTAAATGGCTTCCTTTAATAATGCTTTTGCTAAGGGTCAGTCCATAGTTAGACAACCCATGTTCAATGGTGAATATGCATATTGGAATAATAGAAAGAAAAGTTTTCTGAAAACCGTAGATGCATGGAATATTGTTGATGTAGTGACCCATAGTTCTGTACCCCTTGAGTTGACAATAATTCACTCTTGTCCAACCCAATGTACGAAAGAGCAAGTAACTAGGGTAAAGAAGAAGAAAAAGATAGAAGAAAAATAGAAAAACAACAACAGAATCTCATAATCGCAGCGGAACAAATTATAATAAATAATACCATATTTTAAATACAAGATCTGTGCTGTTAATATACATACCATTATCAGAGTACAATATACAACAATCAATCTGGATAGTTTACTAACTTGTTCTCATACGGTGGAAATATAAATCAAGTACGGAGATATGTCTCTACTCCTCCAGCTCGCCTCCGAACTCCATAGCATTCTATTCAAGAAAAAATTCTATTTAGAATGCTCATCATCCTCCAATAACGATGTTTTGATAGCATTCGTCCATACAAGTTATCCTGGGTTCGGACAAACCAAATCACCGTCTTCATCATCTTTATGGTATCCATTCGTAACATTCAAACCGGATCGAAGTGGTTTTCGGATAATTAAATCTGATCACGGTCTTTTCGATAAGATTAACGAAATTGGTCAATTATTGATAGTCGGTTATTTAACTATCAATAAAACATCCATAAGCAATCACTAGGCCTTGTTACAACTTTTCCCAAAATATCTATTTCAAAATATCTTTATAAGAAATATCTATCCTTTCCAACATTTGAAAAACAATTTCAAATACTTAATCCATACCCGGATATTTCCCAACCATCTCAACACTTAGAAATATTTCCAAATTACCATTTTTACACTTAGGAAAATACTATAAGGCCTATTTTTCCAAAATCTTTTCAAATATAAATGCTTAAGAGAATATTTCACAGCTTATTTCATAAGTCGTCAGAATCATAATAAATTTCCTTTTCAATTTCCAAACCCTGTATACTTGTTTATAACTCCATTCAACAAAATATAACTTCTTTTATAAATTCGGATTTCATTTTCAAAGTTTCCATATTCAACATTTTGAAATTTCCATTCCCTCCAAATCTCTTATAAAAATGCCTCCTCTCAAAATCTTATCCTTTTTATAAATTCCTTTTTACTAATCACGAGAGAATTTATACATAAAATTTTCATTCACTTCAAAAAAATATATATATAATAGGTATTTAAAAAAATTATTTTTAAACATGTTCAAGTAATTATTTAAAATATCAAAAACATTTTTATAAGAAAATAATAACTCATTATTTTTTATAACATATAAATTCACAAAGATGGTTTTTATACGCTAGAATTTATTTAATAAATATTAAATATTTCAAAATCTACTTACCTAAGTATTTCATTCTCAACTAGCTTAAAATTTCATAGTTTTAAATAATATAAATTTTTCCTTTCAAAAACAAACTTACTTCTTAAAATTAAAATATATTTTAAAAATCTCAACAACCAATTCAACTTATAAATTCCTTTCGATTTCCATCACATCACTTCCCATTCCGTTTTCCTTAACCATTTTCATTTTTCAAAATAGTATCCACTATTTTTCCCCACCTATTTCCATATTCTAATATAAATTCACCTTATGAATTTTATATTCCCAATTTATCACCCTGATATAGATTTCCTTTATTTTTAAACATCTTTATAAATTTGTATAAAACTCCTTTGAATTTTTCTTGTTTATAAAGATGAGCTAATTTGTAAAATTCCATTTTCATAAATCCATTCCCTTATAATTCCCATTTATAACTTCCAATCTATTTTTAATATCGACTTCAACTTCTTTATATCTTTCCCGATATCATTTATAAATTCTTTTATATAATTTGTTTTTAAAAATCTATATCTTAAAACAATTTACGAGTAGTTAAGTACAACTTAAACATAAATCTATTATTTTTATTTTTCAATTTAGTTCTCTTTAAAATAACCCAATTCCCAATATAAATATTTTTGCATCCAAAATTCTTTTTTTATTCCTTCGAATTCCAAAAGAATAATATTTATGGTATTTAAAAATTCCAAATTAAAGGCCAGTGCTACTATAGCATTTAACAATTCAATTTCAACAATAATCGATAATAGATTATCTACACGCATCATATATCACTATATATGAAAAATAACAATATATTTAAGGAATCCAGTTGGTTCCTTCAAACTTGTTTCCCTGCAACCACAGATGTTAACAAAATATAAAAATACCAATCCTACTTCGAGGGGGATATCGCGGTATATAGGGTCATCCGCTATTATACGAGGAAGATAGGGTCTCATCCGCTATAATGTGCAGGAATGTCACTCAAAATACTAATATATATACTACTATATATATAATATATCGTTCAACAGATAATAATTAATAAATTAGCCAGACATCCAATATTTATTTTTAACTATTTTTTTATAAAAATAAATCCGATAATCCAAATGAGTGAGAATTTTTCTCACCTTAATTTATTTTTGCAATCCGTTCTAGTCCAAAATTTATTCCATTGTAGTATTACTACTGCAAGTCCAACATGACTTATCACGTTAATTTTAAACCTCATACAAGCAATTGACGAATTTTATTAACATCAAGATGATTAAATTAAATTAAAATTAACTCAAAATTTAAAACTATTTAAACTAATTAAATTACGTTAATAATCTTCTAAAAATGACCACACACAGTCCTAATATAATGTTGCCTTCGCTCACCTTGTCAGCGCCAAACTTCACGCTGCCAGTTTCCAAACATCTCCATCACCACAACATCGCTACAGCCAGCAACACTCCAACATCACCAGTCGCACAAACCAGCCACCAACCCTAAGCCAAAGTCAAGCATACTCCATCCTGAGTAAATCAACATCGCGCGCCTCCCGAACTATGTCTACGCACCATCTCGATCGATGCCAGAAACTATCGCCTCTCTAATCACCCACGAACTCTTTCCCTAACTTTACCAAAACTGTCGCCGCCCCCTTCCTGACCTCGCCCTTCTTTATCACCTACTTCATTTCGACTATCATCGGTTTCCGCCACCTCACGCATGCATGCATGCATGCATAGTTGCGTCTTCCAAACCCTTGCCCTCGCATCCCCATGACATCGACCCCAAGCCTTAATCGCCTGCCACCCTCCTTGAACTCGCGTCCCAGGTTTTCGATATTAATCGAATTCGATTTTTGATTTTCTCTTTTCCATTTTATTGAGTTCGGCCATTTTTTGTATGAAGATCGATTTTTCGATTTTCTTGAAGAATAAGGGAAAACGTCATGTTTAAAATGAGAGGGGCAATAGCTTTCAAAAGTAGGATAAAGGCTGAGCTTAAATGGAAAGGTAACGCTCTATTCTTTTGATTGATTTAATATATTTAAATATTGAAAATATCTCATATTACCTACTATGAAATCTCGATCTCCTATTGAGGCGTGCCAATAGGCGTTTATATTGTTATACCCCTATTTTGAATGTAATGGAAAATGTTTCGAGTCCTAATTCGATCGTATGGAGAAGATAGCTTTTTGGACCCAATTACTATATTAAATTTCGATTTTAATTTCAACGCGTTTCTATCCCATACGATCAAACTATAACTCCAAATGCTACGAAATTTAAAATCCGACAATAATATATTATTACGGATCAAATGGAGCTGGTTTCGTCGAATTCCGAGACTGTGCCCTGGATCGCTATTTTAAATCGTTGATCAAATCGATGATTTTGAAAATTTCAAAACTGCTAAAATTTTCTGTTTTAAAATCTTACTAAATTATAATCCCAAATCCAATATTTAATCCATTTAAATATTTAAAATTAGCCATCGAAAAATTTGGGTCGTTACATTCCTCCCCCCTTACAATTTTGTCCCTGAAATTGCTAAGGTAGGAAAATGCTCCAAAACCATTAACTTATCAAAACCTATTTAGTTGAAATTTGATGTTCACTTTTCAAATCTTTTAATCTTATTGTTTCGCCCAAAACAATTAGTTTTCAATTCTAATTCCAAAATCCCTTATTTCAATTTGAAATCAATTTACCATCAACAAAAAATTTCCAAAAATTTTCAAAATGTTTTCTAACACCATAAATTTTCGAATTTTTTTGATATTATCTCATTTGTACAGGGGACCTTTTGCAATATGATAAGAGAGATAAATATATATACATCGACCCACATGGTCTGAAAACAAAATATATATATATATATATATATCAATTTTTATATTTTGCGGTATTAAATCCGAAAACATGTCGTATTTTAGCATTATTAAGCTAGCGACTCATTTTATATGCAATCTGCGCGACCAAAATCTAGCCAAATGTCCTCCGGGTACCTGTACTTACTCAATTCAAACACGTAAGTGCCAAAACATGAAAATTCAATACATTTTACTTATTAAACAACTTAAACACATAATTTTTATAGCATGAATAAATGGCCACAAGGTTCCAACATTTGATTATTTATTTCAATCGATTTATATATCATTTTACTCTATTTAAATGTTTTACATCCAAATTTACTTGCATTAAATTCATATCTATACCAACAATATCATATCCATTCCATATTATTTAAAATCAATTTACCTACTTCCTATTAATTTATAGATGTTTATTTGTCTTCGTTTACGTCAAACGATAATTTTTCTATGCAAACTCGGTGATATTTATTTAATAGAATAATCATTTAAGCTTATAGCTATTTTAAATTGATTCCAACTCAATTTATATTTAATTCTATTTCATTTCAAATTGATTATCAATCAATTTAGTTGCATTCCATACATGTCATATTCAAATCCATCTTATTAAAATCGGAATTATTTTATGCTAATTTATTTATGAACCATTTCATTAATTTATTTAAACCGAGTTTTATTCAAAATATTTACTTAAGTTAATCCGTTTAGTTTAAATTATTCCAAATTTACAACTTAAGTTTATTTTCATTTCAACCAACTTCCATTTCATTTATTAATTAATTAGTTCATTCATTTATTCACTTCAATTTAAATTCCATACTCAACTTCATTTAATTAATATCCCAAGTCATATTCAATTTATTTATACTTAAATATAATTTATTTATAACCCAAGCCATTGCTATATCAATCCAATTCTATTTTATTTGACGATGTTCCTAATTATATTAAATTCTCTTACAATTTAAGTCGAAATTAATTTATAACCCAAGTTCTAATTCCAATATTAACTTTTAATCCATAATCCGATTTTATTCAACCAAATTAATATCCATTTTTATACTCATTAAAAATTTATTTAGCTAATTAGCTCACTTCCATTTACAATTCAATGATTGATTTTAATTTCAAACATAACTTCATTTAATTCTTACTAGAGCTCAAACCCCTCTTATAATTCAAGTTGGATTTATTTCCCTTACCAAAATAAATTTTATTTTGGGTCTTCTACTTCACTTTTCAACTTTATTAGTCACACAACTGTTTTTTTCACAATCCCAAATTTTCACTCAAATTTTATCTTATTCAAAATTTAGACCTTATGGCCATATGATTGTTTCACAATTCAAAATTTATATTTACTTCAATTCAATAGTATTTCTAATCTAATTCAAATTTTATAACTTATAGTTATATAGTCACTTTATAATTCACATTTTCATATTTAATTCAATATCATTTAACCAACACTTCAAACCCAAATTTGAGTTATTCGTACTTAAGTTAAATTTTACTCCAACCAATTTTGTTTTTAGTTCATTCAATCTCATTATATAATTCAATTACTTTGCTTAAGTGACATTTAATTTCATTAATACACTATATTGATTCAATTTAATCCAGACAATTAAATTTCTAAAATTTAATTTCTCCATAACGACCCAGAATTTCAGTCATTGGAAATTCATATATTTAATGGATTTTAAATATGCACAAGTAAATTTTATAAATTGAATAACCTATATTTCGAATATCTTGATTTAATTAGATAATTAAATTATTAAATTAATATCTAAAATTATGTAAATAATTGGAAATTGGATTTAATGTGAATGAAAATGATTTATAAAGTTGAATTAAATCATATTTGAATTAGAGTTATGTTAGTAAACTTTTAAAATCGAATTAAAAGTTAATTTTTAGAAATTGAATATTTTAATATTTAATTAATGTGTAAAAATAGCCATTTTTTAAACAGTCTCGGATTTCGACGAAACTAGTTACATCGGATCCATAATGTTAAATTATTGTATGGTTTCAATTCTGTGTCAATCGGATTTTCATTTTGTCCGGAGCAAGCTAAAATGCACAGAAATCTGTTTAAGTGAATTTTAAATTTAAATAGTCGAGTCTAAAACCTATCTTCCAAATACAATCGAATTGGCTCTCGATATATATTCCATTGTGTTTGGAATAGGGGTAAAACCTTATAAACGCTAGGCTCATGCTATCTTTCAAGTTTGAAAATTTTTCGGGTGAATAGTGTTTTGAAATTTTCGATAAAAGGACCTCGATTTTTCCATTTTACACTAAACCCTAAAGAATTAGGGTTGGCCGCCATTTTTATTTCTATGGCCAGAAATCATCCTCATTTCTTCTATAATATCTCATGATCCATCGATAATTAGCAAATAGCTTCAACTACAAAGTTGTAGACAACGTCGAGAACTTCGAATCCAACGGTCATGATCATTTAAAACGAACTGAATCGATGGCAAATTTCGTTCGAACGTTCCATGTTCAACCATGAATTTCGAGGCCTATGGATGGCCGAGTTGCACGTCCTTCACGGCGTTGGTAGAGGGGAGCTACGACATTTAAACGGCGGAGCTTGATCGATGGCTCGTCGTCGTATGGAGGCTCGAAAATTCAAAGAGGAACGGCGGCAATGGGTTCATTCGCGTACGAGATAGCCTGGGGAAGAAGATAGTGCGGCCAGTCCAGATTTCATCAAGCAATAACGAATGGTCACGATGGAATCTAGGTTTAAAAAAATGATTTGTAAATTTATATATATATATACATATATATATATATATTAAATTGTATAAACTTCTAAAATGCATAACTTTGTCATACGAGGTCCGTTTCGCACGAAACGAATTGTATTGGATTCGTACTGACGAGCACTACATTATGGAGTAGGATTGGAATTTATTTAAGTTGGTGAAAATTTTGGTGGAAATTAAACGCTTGTTTAATTATAATCAGAATAAATCGCTATCGCGACGACTACAAGCAATGTGAGTACAACTCACTCTTTCTGCCTCACTGATATTTTTATATAAGTGAGAATAATTATTGTTTATGCTGATTGATGATTGTTTGATGATATATGATATATTGATTGGTATTTGGATATATTCCTGCCTATTGGAGCAGTTGAGACCCTATACGTTCCCGTGTATAAGCGGATGACACTTTGTACGGGCATTTGCCTCGAAGCGGATATTGTACACATATTCTAATATGTATATTTGTTGCAAGTGATAGGTTGGAGGGATCCAACTGGATTCCTCACCACTGTTGATTTATTTACAGATATTGTGATATATTCTGTTATGATGTGATATTTGATGATTCGGATGCCGTGACTGATGTATTTAGTGTTGTTGCAGCATTGCGTCTATTTTGGAGTTTTAAAAATATTGAAGTGATGATTTCAAATTTAAAAGGATTTTCAAGAGATTTTGGAAATCAATGTTTTATTGAATTTTGAATTGTTAAGTAAATTGATTTGTTTTAAATAAATAAATATTATAAATTTTATGTCATAAAAATTATGATTTTTTGTGAAATATGATTAAAATGTGTTTTTTGAAATATGAAGTTAACTATTTGGTAAAATATTATAAAGTGATATTTTTGAAATTATTATAAACGGTTTATATATAAGATTTATAAAATTGAATTTTTATAAATCAAAAGTGATGGAATTATAAAGGAACTTTTTAAATGTTAAAATGAAGTTATAATTGAATCTTAGAAGTAAATAAGATTTATAGATTTATGAAATTTGTGATGTTATAAAAGATTGTTTTATAAATTAATGAATTACAAGTAATTAACTTATAATTTGTATTTTTGGGCATGTAAATGAGGTGTAAATGGAATTTGTTAATAAATGAATTTTGTATAAGGAAGTTTTTATAAATTTAAATGGAATTTATAAACATTGTTTTATAAATCCGAAATCAATTGATTTTGATAAGTTAAATATAGAAGTTTATTAAAGAAATTATATCCACAATTTTGGACAGTGGATTATCCTATAAATAAATGTATAGAAATATATGATTTGGTAAATGGATTGTATTCACGATTTTGGATAGTGAATAATATTTTAAAGTTAAATAAATGTTTAGAAAGTTATCTTTTAAATGAAGTAAAATGTTTTGAAGATGTTTTAAAATGTGTTGAATATTGAATACATAGATTTCAACATTCATTATTGAAATAGACTTTTTCGAGAAGTAAGGAAACGATGGACTATAACATTGTTATTATAGTAAATGATTTTTCAAAAGAAAATGTTTTTGTATAGTATATGGGATTTATATATCTATCTTATTTTTGAATCCCTATACTTGTGATTTTGGGTTGTCGTAACAATGTTTTACGCAAAATTTGTTTTGACACGAATAAATATGTTTAGGAGAATGTTTTCCTTAAAGATTAAAATATATACTTAATCCTGATTTAAGTATATGGAATATTTTCCAATGTTGAAAATAAATTGATTTGTGAATTACTTATTACTAAATAAGTGTATGGAAATGTTTTCCAATATTGAAATGGTTTTGAGATTATATCTTTTTGAAAGATAATTAGAAGTGAATATTTGGCGAATGATTTAATTAATAAAAGATTAATTAAAAGGGCCTAGTGATTGTTTATAGTACTAAATATTTGTTGTTTGCTTTGATAGTTAAATAACTGACTATCAAATTTGGCCATTTTAGTTCCTCAACTTGATGTGGGAACTATTTAGTCATACACTTAGTACGTAGCCTTCTGTGTAGGCTTGATTATCATTTGAGTTGAGGATGATGATTCGGATAGTACGAAGTATTACTCCAATCTATCGAGCTTCCTTCTTGACCCGAAGGATAGCAAGTTGAAAGTTGGAGACGTGATAAGTCTATGAGACTTAGTTTTTGTGTGAGGTTGAGAAACGCTTTTACGTTGTTGGTGAGAAGAGACCGAGATCAGGTTTATTTGAAAACCACTTTGGACCAACGTATATGCGACGATTCTGTAGGTTGCTTATTGATGATATTGATATTTTGGAGTTTCATAGTGGGAAATTGCTTGTTGATCGTTTGGGGTTAAAATCCTAATATACATATAGTAGCAGTGGTCTCTTAATTATGAAATATCCAATGCGAGGATTATTCGCTACTAATCCTAGGGATTTCCCGACATGATGTGGTAGGAAAGTACCTTCAGCTTGTCCTATTCCTGGACAACTTGTATGGATGTTTGTATGACATTGAAGTTCTACAGACTATGAACATTGGTTTTTACAAACGTACATTAATGGTGGAGGAGAAGGCAACTTCTCCTAGCTTAACTCCCTCCTTGAGACGTACGAGCTTAAGGGTTGTATTTTTGTGGAAGGCAATTAGTAGTAAACGGAAATGGCCGTGTGACATTTAAAGTGATGTGATTATGATATTTGAAAGGTAATCATTACCTCAGGCCTCATCAACTGGAAATGACCAAAACAGGGTTAGATGCGGCATGGCAAAGTGGGTCACTCCCAAGTAGGGTATGATCATCCTATTCTAGATATATCTTTACACACTATGACGTCGTGTATTTGATTATTGTGGTTTGTATGCATCAAGGGCCCTCGGGAAGGTCGGTAACAACCGGAGCATGAGATATTCGGTACCATCTAGTTATAGAGGTGGGTCTGTCTTCTGTTGGTAGAGAAACTTTGTGATGGTTTCTCGGTGCATAATTCTAGAGATGTACAGCCGGAAGGTCGTCCCTTCACCTGGTCATTTGCATGGAAATGCAAACCACACTATAAGCTGCAATTTGGTTTGTAAAGGCGTAATGAATAGCCTCGAAATGTTATATAGGTAATCATTTCGACTATGATTAATATTATTTGTATATAGTAGACACTACTATAATATTAGAGGATTTGATATGAGATGTTTTAGTTATCGTAAGGTAAAAGCATGTCCGTGTTTATGTGTGGACTTGTCTTACGAGATACTTTTGTTTTGATAAAGGAAAAATTTGGTAATTTAATAAATTCAGTTGAGTGTCTTTCTCACGCTGGTTTACCAGACTGATCTGGGCATTCTTCCCTTTCGATGCTCGGGTCAAACCGAGTACATTTACAGGTTTAGATTTGGTGCTTTTGGAGCTTCAGTAAGAGAGCTGGAGAGCTTCATTTTCGTATTGACGAATATGTTTTGCTTGATTATCCATTGAGCATTATTGCTTAGTTGGTGTATATTGTCAGCATTTATGAGGCAGTTTATTATAACTGTTCAGGCTAATAACTATTGATTGATCATTTAACTCTGATTGATGTATGTATATAAAATAAACTGTTTTGTAAATATCATTGATACGATATTATATGTTTTCCGCTGCGATGTGAGATTCTATATTGTTCTGTTTTGTTCTATCTTCTCTCTTTCTTCTCTTCTCTTCTTCTCTCTTCTTTTCTTTCTCTTGACTTTCCGTCAATCTGTGCTTTTTGGGTCTGACATGTGTGGATTATTGTCGATTCAAAGGGTACGGATTTGTGGACCATCACATTTGGTATCAGAGCTTAGATTTTGTATATTCCTAAGCTTTGATGTGTACTCAGTATAGATAGGGATAGTAGCACCCTAGATTGAGTTGAGTGTATTATATATATGAGCGCGTATTTGTTAGTGATTATAAGAAATGTTTTATATTGTGTTTACTTTTCCATTGAGTTGTTTGTGAATTCTGGTCAGTATGTGGGATGCCATGTTATCGATAGGAATTTCTGAACACTTAAACGAGGCTGGTCGACATAGTATTATTTTAAATTGGGTAAATGAAGCAATTTTACCTCAATTATATTTTATATATAAAGGAAATAATTTTTTAGAATTATTAAAGTGTATATAAATTAATTATTTATTTGTTTGAAAATATAAATATATATAAGTTAATTAAAAGATGCTTGAATAATCTAAATAAAAATAACAATTGTAAAAGAATAAATTTTACAAGCAAATGAATTATATAAGTATGGAATTATAATCAAAATGTTTTACAATTGGAAATAATCTTATATATAAGAAATGGAACTTTATGAATATATTTATAAATATGAGTTATAAATAAAAATGATTTAAACTAAGAATTTGAAATTCGAATCCTGTTGATTTTGAAAGTTCTTTTTCAAAAATAAAAGAGGTTATATTATTATAAATCTAAATAAGGTAAATAAATTTAGAATGAATCTTATATAAGTAAAGTTAAATAGTGAAATTATATAAGTAAAAGATTTATAAATGTGATTTGTAAATAAAAGAAATTTCTTGAAAGAATATAAAGCATTGAATTCACTACTGTTACTGGGAAATAGTAAGGGTGATGATTGCAGCATCATCAGTATCATTTTCGAGTTTTTGTGCGATTGATTTGCTACCAATAGTAAATTAAAATTTAATTTTTGTTGTAATAAACAAATTTGAAATTAAAATCCAAATTGAAATTGATAAATATAAGTGAAATAGTTTTGGACTTATAATATGAAATGAAAAATAAACCTAAGTGTAAAGTGATTATATAACCATGGTTTGAAATTATAAAATGAGTTTAGTAAATGGAAGTGAACTTAGGTAATGTTCATGGAAGTTTGAATAAATAAGTGTTTAACTTATAAATGAGAAAAGGTAAGTAAAACCAATTGTTAAAATGGTTAAACAATTTTGTTAAGCAAAACAAAATTTGAATTTGAATAGTGATATGGATTTGACTTAAGTAAAAGTTAAATAAAATGACTTTAGAGATGGAATTTAAGTTAAGTTAAACAAATGATTAATTAAAAGGGAATTTAACTTAAGTAATGTTAAATGAAGTTGATTTTGATATTGAAGTAAATTAATAAAGTGAATTTAATGAATGTGAACTTGAGTTACATATAAGGAAATTCAACTTTAATTGTAAAATGAATTAGCGATTGAATTAATGAATGAATTAAATGTTAACCAATTGAGATAAAAAGTGTTAAACCAAATTGGAGGTAAACAAAGTGAATTTGAATGTTGAATGTAAATTGAATTAATTTGGTTATGATTGGATGTGCATTGGTTGTTAGATGGTTATTAGTTGCTTGTATAAAATTCATATGAAATTGAATTAATGAAATTTAAAGCTAAAATAATTGAATTCAAATTAGAAGTGAAGTAAATCTAATTAGAATTGAATTTGATTTGATTTGAAAGTGAACTAACTTGAAAGTAAATTGGTGAATGTAAACTAATTGAAAATGATTAAATGAATGTTAGTTAAAAAAAATCCAATGTGAATGAATCAAATATGATTAAATTGAAAACCAATTCATTGAATATTAATGAGAAGTGAATGTATATTGATTGGGTTATGGGTTTGTTGGATAGATATTGATTTGTTGGAAGATAGTTGTTTGATGGTTGGATTTGCTGTTTTTTGTTGCATTTGCTATAATGGCATATATAGTTGTTGTATTGGTATATGTTGTATATTGATATTACTTTCTATATACATGTTTCACATTGAAGTTGAGTGTTTAGTAGGTACGGATGGCGCTTGCTTCGTATTTGAGCTCGCTTTCGGGCTATATTAGTCGTATATGCTCGCTAATAATATACAAGGTACATATCTCGGATTACATATCGTACTTAAACACTTTTTTCCCTACGAGATGCGTCATCCTCGATGATGAGATGTATATTTGTGATTATATATATGTTGTGATCCTACTATGTCCGCACCATGCAAAGGAGGCCATGGCGAAATTTTCTAAAAATTTAAGGAGTTAGAAATTTTTTGAGAAAATTGGAAAAAAAATTGATAACTGAAATTTTGATTATTGAGTTATAATTTGAAACGATATTAGTTGGTTTTGAAGATAACTAAGTATGGATTTGAAAAATTAGTAGATTTTTTATAAGAAGTTTAACGAATGGATTTTGGGAAAGTTAAACATTTAAATGAATTTGATATCCAATTTGAACGAATTGTTTTTGAAAAGTAAATGGATTTTGTAACCTTTTCTTACGTGTTAATTTCAAGGACGAAATTCTTTTAAGTAAGGGAGAATGTAACGACCTAGAATTTCAGTCATTTGAAATTTACATATTTAATAGATTTTAAATATTCCCAAGTAAATTTTATAAATTGAATAACCTGTATTTCGAATATCTTGATTTAATTGGATAATTAAACAGTTAAATTAATATTTGAAATTGTGTAAATAATTGGAAATTAGATTTAATGTGAATAAAAATGGTTTATAAAGTTGAATTAGATCATATTTGAATTAGAATTATGTTAGTAAACTTTTAAAATCAAATTAAAAGTTAATTTGTAGAAATTGAATATTTTAATATTTAATTAATGTGTAAAAATAGCCATTTTTCACACAGTCTCGGATTTCGATGAAACTTGTTTTATCGGATCCATAATGGTAAATTATTTCAGAATCAAATTTCGTGTCAATTGGATTTACGGTTTGTTCGGAGCAAGCTAAAATGCGTAGAAATCTGTTTAAGTGAATTTTAAATTTAAATAGTAGATTCAAAAACCTATCTTTCAAATACCATCGAATTGGCTCACGATATATATTCCATTGCGTTCGGAATAGGGGTAAAACCTTATAAACGGCAGGCGGAACGCTTCGTTTCGTGTTTGAAAATTTTTCGGGTGAATAGTGTTTTGAAATTTTCTATAAAATGACCTAGATTTTTCCATTTTACACTAAACCCTAAAGAGTTAGGGTTGGCCGCCATTTTTATTTCTATGGCTAGAAATCATCCTCGTTTCTCCTCTAATATCTCACGATCCATCGATAATTAACAAATAGCTTCAACTAAAGTTGTAGACAACGGCGAGAACTTCGAATCCAACGGGCATGATCGTTTAAAACAAACTGAATCGATGGAAAATTTCGTTCGAACGTTCCATGCTCAACCATGAATTTTGAGGCCTATGAATGGCCGAGTTGCACGTCCTTCATGGCGTTGGTAGAGGGGAGCTAGGGTGTTCGAACGACGGAGCTTGATCGATGGCTCGTCGTCATATGGAGGCTCGAAAGTTCAAAGAGGAACGGCGGCAATGGGTTCGTTCGCCTACGAGATAGCCTGGGGAAGATGAAAGTGCGGCCGGCCTAGATTTCATCAAGCAGTAACAAACAGTCACGATGGAATCTAGGTTTAAAAATAAAGAGATTTGTAAATATATATATATATATATTAAATCGTATAAACTTCTAAAATGCATAACTTTGTCATTCAAGGTCCATTTCGCATGAAACGAATTGCGTTGGGTTCATATTGACGAGCACTACATTATGGAGCTGGATTGGGATTTATTTGAGCTAGTGAAAATTTTGGTTGAAATTAAATGCTTGTTCAATTTTAATCAGAATAAATCGTTACCGCGACAACTACAAGGAATGTGAGTACAACTCACTCATTCTGCCTCACTAATATTTTTATATAAGTGAGAATAATTATTTTTTATGCTGATTGATCATTTTTTAGATGATGTATGATATATTTATTGGTATTTGGATATATTCCTGTCTATTGGAGCAGATGAGACCCTATATGTTTCCGTGTATGAGCGGTGACCCTTTATACGCGCGTCTTCCTCGAAGCTGACATTATACGCATATTCTAATATGCATATTTGTTGTAGGTGACAGATTGGAGGGATCCAACTGGATTCCTCACAACTGTTGATTTGTTTACAGATATTATGATATATTCTATTATGATGTGACATTTGATGATTTGGATGCTGTGATTGATGTATTTAGTGCTGTTGTAGCATTGGGCCTATTTTGGAGTTTTAAAAATGTTGAAGTGGTGATTTTCAAATTTAAAAGGATTTTCAAGAGATTTTGAAAATCAATGTTTTATTGAATTTTGAATTGTTAAGTAAGTTGATTTGTTTTAAATAAATAAATATTATAATTTTTATGCTATAAAAATTATGATTTTTTGTGAAATATGATTAAAATGTGGTTTTTTTTTAAAATGAAGTTAACTATTTGGTAAAATAGTATAAAGTGAGATTTTTGAAATTAGTATAAACGGTTTATATATAAGATTAATAAAATTGAATTTTTATAAATCAAAAGTGATGGAAATATAAAGGAACTTTATAAATGTCAAATGAAGTTATAATTGAATCTTATAAGTAAATAAGATTTATAGATTTATGAAATTTGTGAAGTTATAAAAGAATGATTTTATAAATAAATGAATTATAAGTAATTAACTTATAATTTGGATTTTTTGGCATGTAAATGAGGTGTAAATTGAATTTGTTAATAAAGGAATTTTGTATATGGAAGTTTTTATAAATATAAATGGAATTTATAAACATTGTTTTATAAATCTGAAATCAATTGATTTTGATAAGTTAAATATAGAAGTTTATTAAAGAAATTATATCCATGATTTTGGACAGTGGATTATCCTTTAAATAAATGTATAGAAATATTGGATTTGGTAAATGGATTGTATTCACGATTTTGGAAAGTGAATAATATTTAAAATGTTAAATGTTTGGAAGTGATCTTTTAAATGAAGTAAAATGTTTTGAAGATGTTTTACAATGTGTTGAATATCGAATACATAGATTTCAACATTCATTATTGAAATAGACATTTTCGAGAAGTAAGGAAATGATGGACTATAATACTGTTTTATAGTAAATGATTTTCAAAGAAAATGTTTTTATATACTATATGGGATTTATATATCTATCTTATTTTCGAATCCTTATACTAGTAATTTTGGGTTGTCGTAACGATGTTTTACGCAACATTCGTTATGACTCGAATAAATATGTTCAAGAGAATGTTTTCCGTAAAGGTTAAAATATATACTTAATCCTGATTTAAGTATATGGTATATTTTCCCATGTTGAAAATAAATTGATTTGTGAATTACATATTATTAAATAAGTATATGGAAATGTTTTCCAATATTGAAATGGTTTTGACATTATATCCCTTTAAAAGTGAATATTTGGTGAATGATTTAATTAATAAAAAAATTAATTAAAAGGGCCTAGTGATTGTTTATAGTGATAAATATTTGTTGTCTACTTTGATAGTTAAATAACCGACTATCAAATTTGGCCATTTTAGTTCCTCAACATGATGTGGGAACTATTTATTCGTACACTTAGTATGTAGCCTTCTGTGTAAGCTTGATTATCGTTAGAGTTGAGGATGATGATTCGTATAGTGCGGAGTATTACTTTAATCTATCGAGCTTCCTTCTTGGCCCGAAGGATAGCAAGTTGAAAGTTGGAGACATGATAATTCTATGAGACTTAGTTTCTGTATGAGGTTGAGAAACTCTTTTGTGTTGTTGGTACGAAGAGACCGGGATCGGATTTATCTGAAAACCACTTCGGACCAACGTATATGCAACAATTATACAGATTGCTTATTATGATATTGATATTTCGGAGTTTCATAGTGGGAGACTGCTTGTTGATCGTTTGGGGTTAAAATCCCAATATACGTATAGTAGCAGTGGTCTCTTCATTATGAAATATCCAATGCGAAGACTATTCGCTACTAATCCTAGGGATTTCCCGACAGGATGTGGTAGGAAAGTACCTTTAGTTTGTCCTATTCCTGGGCAACTTGTATGGATGTTTGTCTAACATTGCATTTCTACAGATTACGAACATTGGTTTTTACAAACGTACATAAGTGGTGTGGTGGAGAAGACAACTTTTCTTAGCTTAACACCCTGCTTGAGACGTATGAGCTTAGGGGTTGTATTTTTGTGGAAGGAAATTAGTAGTCAACAGAAATGGCCGTGTGGCATTCAAAGTGATGTGGTTATGATTTGTGAAAGGTAATCGTTATCTCAGGCCTCATCAACCGAAAATGACCAAAACAGGGTTAGATGCGGCAAAGCTAAGTGGGCCGCTCCCAAGTAGGGTATGATCATCCTCTTCTAGATATATCTTTACACGCTATGACGTCGTGTAGCTGATTATTGTGGTTTGTATGCTTCAAGGGCCCTCGGGAAAGGTCGGTAACGACTGGAGGATGACACATTCAGTACCATCTAGTTATAGAGGTGGTCCGGTCTTGTGTTGGTAGAGAAACTTTGTGATGGTTTCTCGGTGCATTCTTCTAGAGATGTACTGCTGGAAGGTAGTCCCTTCATCTGGTCATTTGTATGGAAATCCAAACCCCACTATGAGCTACGATTTTTTTTGCAAAGGCATAATGAATAGCCTTGAAATGCTATATGGGTAACCATTTCGACTATGATTAATATTATTTTTATATAGTAGACACTACTATAATATCAGAGGATTTGATATGAGATGTTTTAGTTATCGTAAGGTAAAACATGTCATGTTTATGTGTGGACTTGTCTTACGAGAAACTTTTATTTTGATAAAGGAAAAGTTTATTGATTTAATAATTTCAGTTGAGTGTGTTTTTCATGCTGGTTTACTAGACTGATCCGGACGTTCTTCCCTTTCAATGCTCGGGTCAGACCGAGTATATTTATAGGTTTAGATTTGGTGCTTTTGGAGCTTCAGCATGAGAGCTGGAGATCTTCATTTTCGTATTATCCTATGTGTTTTGCTTGATTATCCACTATGCATTGTTGCTTAGTTGTTGTATATTGTCAGCATTTGTGAGGACATGTTATTATAATTGTTTAGGCTGATAACTATTGATTGATCGTTTAACTCTGATTGATGTATGTACATAAAATAAACTGTTTTGTGAAGATCATTGATATGATATTATGTGTTTTCCGCTGCGATATGAGATTCTGTATTTTTCTGTTTTGTTCTATCTTCTCTCTTTCTTCACTTCTCCTCTTCTCTCTTCTTTTCTTTCTCTGGACTTTTCTTGGGTCTGTGCTTTTTGGGTCGGACATGTGTGGATTATTGTCGATTCAAAGGGTACGGATTTGTGGACCGTCGCATAACTTATGTTAAATTCCACTTTAACTTTCTTACTTTAAATTTTTATTTCAACTTCATTTTTTCACACTTCCCTCCTTAAAACTATCATCTTCTATAGGATTCCAGAATTTTTTAAACGCCCGGTATTAATTTCAAATCATTTGAAGCCGAATATATATATATACTTTTTGGTTTAACAAACCACTTCCTTTGAATTTTAAAATCACCCTGATTTTATCCAAAACAATTCCCTTCGAAAATTTTAAACAAACTTTCTTGCCCAACAAATCCGAATCAAATCAATTTCGGCAGCAATTCGTCACTTAGAAACTCGAAAATGAAAACTGATGATGCCGCGCAGTCTTCACTAAGATTATTTTCCAGCGACTGAATTGAGTTCAGTGCTATATCACTTCCAAAATCCATTTAAAACCATTTTTCTATTAAAAAATATGTCTAAATAATAATACTATTATTTATCTCAAAATACTTCGGAAAATATTTCCAAAATCTTTGGGATTTTTCAAATTCTAGTTTGAATCCATTTTTAGTTTTAACTCATTTATATAATTCACACTTATACAATCTAATTTGGTTTTATATATAATCATTTCGATTCTTATTTTGATTATATAATAACAACCAAACACACCACTATAATAATTTTTACAAAATTATTCTCTTTTATATCAAAATATAGTTTAGGTAAAATTATTCCATTTACCCGATTCAAAAACATATTGTGTCGGTTTATTGTGTTTATGTGTTTAGAAACTTCTATCGATTTAGTGGCGGCCCACTGCTCGAACAGAATATATATACCACTCAACAGATAAATCGACACAATACCAAACCATTTATATTCACTAACAAATAAATGCTCATATTTATTATTACACTCGACTCATTCTAGAGTACTACTTACTCTATCCATAATGAGTAATCCCCCACCAGAGCCAAGGTTCTCGCTTAACCTTCAGCTCTGATACCAAATGTAGCGACTTGCAATTCCATACCCCTTGAGTTGAAAATAATTCACTCTTGTCCAACCCAAAGTGTACGGAAGAGCGAATAACTAGGATAAAGAAGAAGAAAATGATAGAAGAAAAATAGAACAACAATAATAGAATCTCACAATCGCGGTGGAACAAATTATAATATATAATAACAGATTTTAAATACAAGAACTGTGCTGTTAATATACATACCATTATCAGAGTACAATACAGAACAATCAATCTGTACAGTTTACTAACTTGTCCTCATACAATGGAAATATAAATCAAGTACGGAGGTACGTCTCTACTCCTCCAGCTCGCCTCCTGAACTCCATAGCATTTTATCCTAAATCTATAATGCTCGGTCTGACCCGAGCATTATAATAAAATAACACCCGAGTCAATCTGGAAAACTAGCATGAGAAAAACACACTCGATTTGAATTATTAGAGTTATTAAAATTCTTTAAAAAACAAAGGCATCTCGTAAGACCGTGTCACACATAAACATGACATGTTTTTCCCTTATGACAACCAAAACATTTTATAGAAAAACTAATGATATTATAATAGAAATACAAATACTTATTCAAATAGCTGAAATTGTTACATTAATTAAATTCCAACATACTAGGCTCTAAACAAAACTGTAAGCTCGTATTAGAGAGTGGATTCTAACGAATGATTGGGCCACTGGGGTACCGCCCATCACAGGACACCTCTAGAACAATGTACTGAGGACCACACCGGGATCCCCTGCTACACAAGACCGACCTACCCCTAACCTGAATAGACCGAATATGTTATCACCCCAGGTGTTCCCACCCTTACCATCAAGTGATCCTTCTTTCATGCACAACCATATCCATAATAAATACATTTCCATGGACATCTAAAAAAGTGATAACATCCCCTAATTTGGTGCGACCCACTTAGCCTTTGCTGCATCTCCTATGTTTTAGTCATTTTCGGTTGATGAGGCTTAAGGCTAAGCGTTACCTTTCAAGAGACAATTCTACTTAGAATGCTCATCATCCTCTAATGACAATGTTCTGATAGCATTTTTCCATACAAGTTGTCCTGGATCTAGACAAACTGTATCACCATCTTCATCATCTTTACAGTATTCATTCATAACGTTCAAACCTAATCGAAGTGGTTTTTGGATAACTAAATCTGATCCCGGTCTCTTCGAAACGATTAACGAAATTGACCAATTATTGGTAGTCGGTTATTTAACTATCAATAAAACATTCATAAGCAGTCAATAGGCCTTGTTATAACTTTTTCCTAAAATATCTATTTCAAAATATCTTTATAAGATGTATCGATCCTTTCCAACATTTGAAAAACAATTTCAAATATTTAATCCATACCTGGATATTTCCCAACCATCTCAACACTTAGAAATATTTCCAAATTCCCATTTTTACACTTGAGAAAATATTATAAGGCCTATTTTTCCAATCTTTTCAAATATAAGTACTTAAGAGAATATTTCGTAGCTTATTTCATAAGTCGTCGAAATCGTAATAAATTCCCTTTTCAATTTCCAAACTTAGTGTACTTGTTTATAAACCCATTCAACAATTTATAACTTCTTTTATAAATTCAGATTTCATTTTCAAAATTTCCATATTCAACATTTTGAAATTTCCATTCCCTCTAAATATCTTATAAAAATGCCTCCTCTCAAAATCATATCCTTTTTATAAATTCCTTTTTACGAATCACGAGAGAATTTATAATTAAAATTTTCATTCACTTCAAAACTCTCTATATATATATAATAAGTATTTATAAAAAGAAAATAAATTTATTTTCAAACATGTTCAAGTAATTATTTAAAATATCGAAAACATTTTTATAAAAAATAATAACTCATTTTTTTTAGATAACATATAAATTCTCAAAGCTGATTTTTAAAAGCTAGAATTTATTAAATAAATATTTAATATTTGAAAATCTACTTACCTAACTATTTCAGTCTTAACTAGCTTAAAATTTCATAGTTTTAAATAATAAAATTTTCCTTTCAAAAACAAACTTACTTCTTAAAATTAAAATATATTTTAAAAAACTCAAAAACCAATTCAACTTATAAATTCCTCTCGATTTCCATCACGTCACTTCCCATTCCGATTTTCCTTAATCATTTTCACTTTTCAAAAATAGTATCCACTATTTTTCACCACTAATTTCCATATTATAATATAAATTCACCCTACGAATTTTATATTCCCAATTTATCATCTTGATATCGATTTCCTTTATTTATAAACATCATTTATATATTTTAATAACTCCTTTTAATTTTTCTTATTTATAAAAATAAGCTTATTAATAAAATTCCATTTTCATAAATCCATTCCTTTATAAATCCCATTTATAACTTCCAATCTATTTTTAATATCGACTTCAATGTCTTTTTATATTTCTCGAATATCATTTGTAAATTCTTTTATATAATTCATTTTTAAAAATCTCTATCTTAAAACAATTTACGAGTAGTTAAGGACAACTTAAATAAAAATCTATTATTTTTATTTTTCAATTCAATTTTCTTTAAAATAACCCAATTTCCAATTAATTTTATATCCAAATTTTGTTGTTGTTCCTTCACTTCCAAAGAATAATATTTATGGTATTTAAAAATACCAAAATTAAAGGCCAGTGCTACTATAGCATCCAACAATTTAATTTCAACAATAATTGATAATAGATTATCTACACACATCATATATCACTATATATGAAAAATAACAATATATTTGAGGAATCCAGTTGGATCCTTCCAACCCGTTTCTCTATATCCACAGATGTTAACACAACATAAAAATACCAATCCCATTTCGAGGGGGATATCGCGATATATAGGGTCATCCGCTATTATGCGGGGCGCATATGGTCTCATCCGCTATAATGTGCAGAAATATCACTCCAAATACTAATATATATAATACTATATATATATATAACATATCATTCAATAGATAATAGTTAATAAATCAACTAGATATCCAATATTTATTTTTAACTATATTTTTTATAAAAATAAATCTGATAATCCAAATGAGTGAGAAATTTTATCACCTTGATTTATTTTTGCAATTCGTTCTAATCCAAAATTTATTCCATTATAGTATTTCTACCACGAGTCCAACGTAACTTATTACTTTAATTTTAGACCTCGTACAAGCAATTGATGAATTTTATTAACATCGAGATGACTAAACTAAATTAAAATTAACTCAAAATTTAAAGCTGTTTAAACTAATTAAATTACCTTAATAATCTTCTAAAAAGGACTACACACAGTCCTAGTATAATGCTGCCTTCGCTCACCTTGTCAGAACCAAACTTCACGTTGCCAGTTTCCAAACATCTCCATCACCACAACATCGCTACAGCCAGCAACACTCCAACATCACCCGTCGCAAAAACCAACCACCAACCCTAAGCCGAAGTCGAGCATACTCCATCTTGAGTAAACCAACATCGCGCACCTCCCGAACTATGTCTGCACACCATCTCGACCGATGCCAAAAACTATCGCCCCTCCAATCACCAACAAACTCTTTCCCTAGCATCACCAAAACTGTTGCCGCCCCCTTCCTGACCTCTCCCTCCTTTATCTCCATCTCCATTTCGACTATCATCGATTGCCGCCACCTCGCCTACGTGCGTATAAACACATAGTCGCATCTTCCAAACCCCTGCCCTCGCGTCCCCATGACATCGAGCCTAAGCCATAATCGCCTACGCCCTCCTCAAACTTGCGTCATAGGCTTTCGATATTAATCGAATTCGATTTTTGATTTCTCTTTTCCTTTTTATTGAGTTCGGCCATTTTTTGTATAAAGATTGATTTCTCGATTTTCTGGAAGAATAAGGGAAAACATCGTGTTTATAATGAGAGGGGGAATAGCTTACAAAAGAGGGAGATAGGCTGAGCGTACAGGGAAAGGTAACGCTCTACTCTTTTGATTGATTTAATATATTTAAATATTGAAAATATCTCTTATTACCTACTATGAAATCTTGATCTCTTATTGAGGCATGCTACTAGACGTTTATAATGTTATAACAATATTCCGAACGCAACAGAAAAGGTTTTGAGTCCTAATTCGATCGTATGGAGAAGATAGCTTTTTAGACCCAATTACTATATTAAATTTCGATATAAATTTCAACGCGTTTCTATCCCGTATCAAATGATAACTCCAAATGCTACGAAATTTGTAATATGATAATAATATATTATTACGGATCCAATGGAACTAGTTTCGTCGAATTTCGAGACCGTGCCCCAGATCGCTATTTTAAATCTTCGATTAAATCGATGATTTCGAAAATTTCAAAACCGCTTAAATTTTCAGTTTTAAACTTACTAACTAAATTATAATCCCAAATGCAATATTTAAACCATCTAAATATTTAAAATTAGCCATCGAAAAATCCGGGTCGTTACAGTTAAGATAGGATATAGCACACCAACAATAATGGTAGGTAATCAAGAAGTTGAAAACCTATGGATCAATGGACAGATCTTGAAAATAAACTGCAAAATACGAATGCTAAAGCTATGAATTCTATTATTTGTTTATTAGATCAAATTGAATTTAATCGTGTCTCATGTTGTCTAACTGCGCAGAAAATTTGGTACACACTTGAAGTAACCTATGAAGGAACTTCCCTGGTTAAAGAATCTCGCCTTGCCATGCTTAGTAGTGAGTATGAGAACTTAAAAATGGCAAAGGATGAAAGTGTCAAATAAATATATGGACAACTTTCTAATATCGTATACAAATCAAAAACTCTCGGAAAACCATACACAAAATTGGAAATAGTCCGAAACAAATTAAAGTTGAAGAACTCATCGGAAATCTTACCGCTTATGAGCTAGAAATCAAATTCAAGGAAGAACGCGAAGAAGGTAATACGCGAAAGAAATCAATAGCTCTCAAAGAAACAACGGAAAGTAATGATAACGATAATGACGACGGAGCAGCTGAATTTGCATTGATAATAAAGAGATTCAAATGGACACCTTCCCTAAATCAACAACTGAAGAATAGAATAATCAAAATTCTAGACAACTCAGAAGAGCAGAAGATCATTTGTCACAATTGCAATAAAACCGGTCATATCAAGCCAAATTGTCCACATAATCGACTCAGCCAAGGAAAGAAACTGAAAAGGAGAAGTTTTGCAGCTACTTGGGATGAAACTAATGAAGTTAATAAAGCACTAGCAGTGAGAGTGAAAAAGCAGATCTGTGTCTTCGAGGTGATACAACTGATAGCAATGATGACGAGCCAAGCGAGGTATCAAAACTAACTCATTCACAATTACTTGTATATTTTCATGAAGTAAATGGCTGTTTTGAACGACTTAGGGAGAAGTACGCTAAACTTGAATCACAAAGATAGTTTGATAGAACAAAATAAACATCTTGATCAATTGGTTAAAATCTATCAAAACAGGAGCCCTAAGTGTGACAAGTGTCCATCATTCGAAGAAGAAATTAAAAAATCAAAAATTAAAATTAAATCACTTGATAATGAAATTCAGATTTTGAAAGAAAGTGAAAATACTAGGAGAGAAAATTCTATTAAAAAGTGCACTTTGTTATTCAATGAAAATGAATCTCTCAAAACACAAGTCCAACGTTTGTCTACAACTTTAGGAAGATTTTTCAAAGGAGAAAAATCGCTAAATATGTTATTAGGGAAACAAGCTGTTAATCCTATTAGACAAGGCTTGGGTATACTCAATCTAAATGTGTAAGAAACGAAATTAATCATGTTAACTCCAAGTGCAGGATTTGTAGAAAAATTGGACACAACCAAAACAATTGCTGGTTTAGACCCCAAACGCACTAAAACCATATTAATTTGGGTTCCTAAAGGCACAATTGTTAAATCGCTTAAAATCAAACAAATCTGGATGCCAAAAGGAACTAATATATATTGTATTAGGTCTACACAAACTTATTTTTCAAAATCTTCTGTCACAAACAATCATGGACCTATAAAAATAAATAGGTCATAAAAATCTTTTCTCATGAAGATGTGGTGGCAGACTAAGGAACAACAAGAGTGGTACCTGAATTCTGGCTGTTCAAGGCACACGACGGGTGACAAAATCAAAGTTTCTTAGCCTAGAGAAGTACAAAGGTGGTAGAGTCAAAATGGGTCAAACGATGTATTATATGTTGAAAATCTACACCATAATCAGATTTCAATCAGCCAGTGATCAACCGAGAAAATTTGAGCACCACAATTAAATTTGACAAGGATGAAAAAGGTAAGGTAGTTGACCAAAAGAAATATCGAGGTATGATTGATTACTTCTTTATCCTACTGCTTCTAGACATTATGTTCTCTGCTTGTGTGCACGGTTTCAATCAAATTCAACAGAATTTTATTTTAAAAGTCATAAAATGATTATTAGGTATTTGTTGCATACCTAACGGTTTGGTCTATGATATCTATCTAATGGTAACTTTGAGTCAAAGGGGAATTCAGAAGCAGATTACACCGGTAGCCTAGTTGATAAAAAAAGTACTAGTGGAATGTATTTTATGTTGTGACATTAATTAGTTGCATCACATTTAACAAAGAAAATATCTGCGTAAAAATTCATTTCAACTGATTTTCAATTGGCAGACATTTTTACAAATCCCCTTTTAGAAAATAGTCTTTGGTTGACTTTAATTTAAGATTAGACATTTTAGAAATTTTTTATATTTATTTTTGAATTTGATTTTAAATGAATACATTAACTAATCTGACTCCCCACTGATTTATCGAAAAGATAAATAGTAACTGAAAAAGTTATGAGTATTGATATTAATCATACATTTTGACTTGAGATAGTATATGTAGTAAAAAAAATTAAAAATTTAAACAGAATTTGTAATAACTTTGGTCGGTAAAAATTCCATGACCATCTCTATTTCTAACGACCATCACTCATCAAAACCCAATATAGTATGTCAAAATATGGTATTTTTAAATAGAAATCATTCATTTTTTTTAAAATTAATTAGCAATAAAATTATCCAAAGTATTCACTTTCATTTAAAAGTCTTCAAAAGTTATGCATGGGTGAATTACTTGAAATCTTTGATTATGTGCTTTCATGCTCATTTAAAAGTCCTCAGGGTTATGCATGTATAGAACACATATCAAAATTGATTTTATATAGACGAGTTGATTTTAATCCCATTTAAAAGTCTCACGGTTATGCGTGGCTAGAAGGTACTTGAAATTCATTTTTAAAAAAAATTGGGAATGCTACCAATCTCATTTAAAAGTCCTAACGATTATGCATGGTTAGTAAGTATTCAAATTCCTATTATAAATCTACCACAAATAGACACAATTATATAGTTTTTCTATACCGACATCAGCCCTATCACTCTAAAGTGGAATATGTGCCTAACAGAGTATTTTTTATTATTCTTATTTTTGATTTTTTATTGAAATTTAATATTTATACTCGATTAGGTATTAATGATGTATTAATGTCTATCAATTTATCTCTATTTTATAACACTATTACTCATTTGCTGATAAAAAAAGGGAGAGAGAAGTTAAGATTTTGGCAAGCATATTCTCATATAGGCTTATTGCATTTTTTTTCATGCATATGTGAAGGTGGAGCTTTGTTGGAGGAGGAGCACTCAAATAGGCGGAGCAAATAGAATGCATCAAAACCAAATACATTTAATAAAGTCAAAAACTTAATATATGTTTGTTATCATCAAAAGGAGGAGATTGTAAAATATGCTAGTATATGATTTTTTGTTTGATGATAATAAACATATATGTGTGTGTGTGTGTATCCATTTAAATATATTTGTTATTATAATATTTTATTTTTCACATAATTTAATAAATATTTGTTGGATAAAATAAATAATACAGAATTCAAATTCATAAAAATATTTTATTATAAATTCAAATAGTACAAATTTGAGCTCTCGCTACATATATACATGTTTAATTACATTACAATTTCAATAACATCACAAATTTCAATTTACAATTTTAACCTCACAGCATATTCCCTCATCACTTGTATTTTTATCTTCAACTTTGTTACAGCCAGAATCCAGCATCGAAGCTATTTGGAAAATAAATACTAATGCAGTAAAATTGAAAAAGAAATATTTTGCAGTTCAAAATGAAGTGTATTTTGAAAATGTTATTTGCCTAAGTTATTTGGATAGTTCGTCATTTATTTTCTTTTGAATTCAACTTACACGAACAACTTATGACATGCATGGTGTATTACTATACATGCCACAAGGCCGTGCACACCGATATACACTTGCTTAAAACTGCAGGGACAGGTGAGCACAAACTCAAACCCAACCAAATGGTGGATTCAACTCAGGTGCAAACAAATGTACACATGCAACCCAATCATACTCCAAGTGGAACAAGAACAACAAACATGGTCTGGTGCAAAGACACAACCAAAACAACAACAAGGCAATCTAGGTTTAACAAATGCAAAGCACTTGAATAAAAAGTGCATATGCAAAAATGTATCGGACCAGAACAGAAACATAAAGACATGTACAAGCTCACAAGAAGACTAAAATTGAACAATGTTGAATAAAGTCACGGAGCAATTCATAGTGAACCAGAGGTGAATACAACATGAAATGATCAAGTGACAGTGCCTGACAGCAAGTGTGATTCAAAGTAAAGCAACCACACTCCAAGAAGTACCAATATACATGCATACAGACCAGAGAGCACAATACATATACACATGAAGCTACGAACTAACTAGACCTCATGGAGACCATAAAATCTAGAACCAGTCAATATCAATTTAACTCAAAACAAGTTCAAGTGTTCAGGCTAGTGGCCTGGCACAAAGCAACTAGACTCAAAGTACACTAGACACAGCTAGATCAACCAGATATATACAGCGGTGAACCGATAATGTACTCAATGAATGTGCAGGCACAAGTCAATGAATAGTAATGGGACATCAAGGCAATCAAGTGCATAAGCACACAAAACACACAACGCACGTATATACATGCATGAATACACAAGTATACATATATGAAGTGCACAAGACATTCGAAATAAAGCAGCAGTTGGAACAAGTCGAAAGTTAGAAGTCTATATGAAGCAGTGGATTCAAAATGAAATAAACAAACATTGGTAAGTCATAGTTGAGAAACAAGTCATAGCAAAAGGGAGTTCGAACAAGTCAGAGGTGTTTCAAATATCGTTGAACTCAAATGCCAACTCGAACTTCACAAAGTTAGTAAATTCAAAATAACAAAGTCGCAGGAGAAAAGGCCGGAGCAAATTCAAACCTATACAGTAACACGTATAAGATGAAAAAATCAAAACGATCAACCATTGTTCGATTAAAAATCATGGCCATGCAGATAAATTGAAGAATTCAAATAGAAATTATACGATTGAAAATTAAAGGTTTCGTTCCCTATAAAATCCCAACATCATCATCGACAAATTTGTATTCGAGTTCAAGCAAAATACGAGAGCAATCATTGAAGAAAATCAAAAATCAATAACTAGAACCAAAATCGAGTTCGAAAGCAAATTGAGTCAAGTATAATCTCAAATCAATAAGGGAAAATCGCATACCAATTTTCGAATTCCAGCGACCGTAGGCAATCATCAGCTAAGGAGACGATTGATGGAGTCAATCGAAGCATAAAATCACTTCAATCGATCAACAAATCAAGCGGCGCAAAAATTAGAGGGAAACCCTAATTACAGAAGAAAGGAAGAAGAATCGGCTGAACATAAGCAAAAAGGAGAAGACGTCTCTTTAGTTTAATTTGTTATTGGGCCGGTCTACATTATTGTATTCGGGCTTTAGTGATTATATAGGGTTTTGTTATTTAGTTTTTATTTTATTTTGTAATTTTCTTTTAAAATTGTGTAATTCTCTAGTCGTGTGACTAGGTTACGAACTACGGTTGTGTAGTTCGAGATTTCGCAACTCAACGACTGAATTGTGACAGGGTTTTGAGCGCAGAGTTGAGCTAGTCATTAACGGATGTCACAACTTTACGTGTGTAAGCGTCTAACTATTTAATTTCTAGTAGAAATCTTGGAGGCAGCATGTAGGCAGGGTTTTGCTGAAGCTGGGTAAATTTGTGTGTGATCTCTTCTGCATTATTTACTGTTATTGTTTTTTATTTCCGCATTAATTTTTATTATTGTTAGTATCACCCTATTCACACCATCCTCTAGGGTGAAAACGATCCTACAGGAAAACCGCTTTTTATATTTCTTAAACCGTAACTTCATTTATATCAGATTATGGAAGTTCATGTACTTTTATAGGAAAGACATCAATACTTTGGCCTACAAACAAATTGTATTGCCTGTCCTATAAGTTTATAATAAGTAAATATAAATGTTATCCAACAAATATATAAGTACAGTAAACTGTATCTTGATGTTGAAATATTGTGATGAACGGTTTTTATATTAATGTCAATGCATCATTTGAAATTTGCACTTTAAATCATGAAAATGTTTTATATAGTTACATTATTAAAAAATTTGAAGTACAAATATGTAGATATACTTAAGAGATAATTGTAACTGAAATATGCATATTGTATATGTTTGCGTGTGTGCTGATACACAAATAATAGAATAGTTACAATCCAAAAGCCTAATACTTCATGCGCGCACGGTATTTGAAGTGCAACATGCTATCTAATTTTTATTATAAGGAATAATTTTTTTTAACTTATGTACATAAATCTATTCAAGTAATATCTAAAAAAAATTACGTTAGTATAAAAAATTAAATTATTACTTTCAGTTAACAACTATCAGAAAAAATTCTATCCACAAATCAGACTAAGTGTTTGAATATAATGATTTAACCAATTTATAAATGAAATTGTACCAAAAAAGAAAACCAATGATAAATTACTTCGAAAATTGGAGATAATACCATCATATTTGGGGGTTGAACGCAGATGGAAATCATCGCATTAATATTAATTTCTATATATGCTTAGTTTGTGATCGATCTACATGTTAGTTACATTAGCACATATGTTCTACTTTGTAAATCACATTGCATAAAAATAATGTTGCAATCAGAACTAACGTATATAGGAGCAACCTACAGTACAATATGACAATTGAAGCGTTACAAAATATCAATCACTATAATATGTATTTAAAGTTTCTAAAATAGAAACTTGAGTTTTTAAAATGAAGACACTTGTTCTATTGACAAATGTCATTGCTGGTTGCATACAAAAGATTGAATCCTAAATAAAAATCTGGATACATGCTATTAGACAACAAAATCCTCCTACAAAATAGAGAACAAACTTAAACTTTGTGCATGGTCCTTAACCGAATAAGACGTTTAAAATCTACCATACGAATATCGTTTTGATTTAAAGCAAACTTTATGATTTACAATTTGAATTCCATTTTGAAAATCTTGATTGTTATCTACCAATCCGCTAACATAGGAAACACATCATCCCAAAAAAATTAATTACACAAACCCAAAATTGATATAATTTGGCTCAAATAATACGAGAAAATTAAATTTTGATGATCGTGTTAGAACATATAGAGTTACGACACTTTTTTCAAGATTAGTTTGGAGAGTTTATTCTGTTAGCAAGAGAACCAAAATAACTATTTATGTTTTAAGAAACTATTAAGAAAAGTGATACATGACCCCAAAAAACTTAGCAAATAAAGAGTTGTTTTCATGTGTTGTTGCTACGAAGAAAGTGGAACAGAAATATTGTGTTTCCTTTCATCAAGGTTTTAAATCTTGAATTTCGATCACGTTTAGTCTCGAGAATTTTATAGACAACATCTCATATCGGAAGATATCTCGGATAAGATGAGTATATCTCGAGTGTACATCTTGGATTGACATCTCGGATCTTTTAATCCATCTCGAGACTGTCTCGGAGTAATTAACCTTCTAATGTTGACATTTTATAGATTTTTATAATAGTAGTTATGAAAATATTAAATTTTAACACAAAATTTACATAAAATGATAATATTAATTTTTCTTTTTAAAGTACATTGGTAACATAATTGATTTACATTGATTGAATGAATTCTATGTTAACGCTAAAATATGAACGCTAACACCCGGTGTGTATGGGTAAGATTGTGAAAGCACCACCCGTTGGTACGGGAACAGAGTATAAGCAGAAAACAACTGAAATGCAGTAAAGTAATAAATGAACAACAGATTTATAGTGGTTCGGCTCGAAATTGAGCCTACATCCACTTTATAGTCTTTTATTGCTGATATGATTACAATCTGATACAACACACTCTTAATACAATTCACTTCGATCACTCGAACATCTCGAATCAATGACTCAAGCTTTGACGTTGAGATTTGGCGAATCCGTGTTGGATGTGTAGAATCTCGATCAAGCTTGTTGTCGAATCTTTGATGTGTGGAGCTTTTTGAATTTGAATGAATGAAGAGTTTGGCAGCATAACGGCGCTTGAAGAAAAAAATGGCCAAAAGTCCCTTCAATGTTGGAAGTGATGGGGTATTTATAGAAGCTGATTTGGACTCTAGAAATCTTCCTAAGTCCTAAGTCGTAACCGACTTAGGGTAGGTCGGTGACGAGTCAAAGGATTGGGTTAGGTCGGTGACGAGTTAAGGAGTTGGGTTAGGTTGGTGACGAGTTAAGGAGTTGGGTTAGGTCGGTGACGAGTTAAGGAGTTGGGTTAGGTCGGTGACGAGTTAAGGAACTGGGTTGCTCTTGGCTCCTGTGGCTCTTCCAAGTGTTAAGTCGTAGCCGACTTATCAGGGGTAGTATAAGCATGGGCTCTGGATTTTAACCTCGTAGCCTTTAGGCCGCAAGACCCTTAAGTCGTAAGACCTTAACTCGTAAGACCCTAACTCGTAAGACTTTAACTCGCTGAGTCGCTAAGTCGGAATCCCCTTTCTTCAAGTTGCAGAGAGCTTATCTTGCTGAGTCGTAGCGGGCTTATCCTCATGAGTCGTAGACGACTTATAACTATCCATGAGTCGTAGACGACATATAGCTAACCATGAGTCGTATCCCTTATGTCGTAGGATTTTAGGTCGCAACATTTGCTAGGTCGCGATGTTCTTTTAGAGGTTAGGTTGCTGTGTCCTTAGGTCGTAAGTCGTTCAAATCACTTAGGTCTCAGGCTTTTTAACTCGTTGGATTCTTATAAGTCGTGGCATCATCTAAGTCGTCCATCTCTTAACTCGTAGGTCCTTTCAGCAATTAGGTCGTAAGTCGTTGCTAAAAGGGAGTTAACATTTGCCCCTCGAAGCATACGTCTTAAGTCGTAAGTCGTGTGCTTCGATTTCCTTGGCTTGCTTAATGAGTGCGCCAAATCGCAATCGACTTAAGATGAGTCGTAGGTCGCGAACGACTTAGTATAAGTCGTAAGTCGGAAGTGTCGATTCACCTTTCACTGTCCCAGGGCATAAATAGCTTAGGTCGTTCCTTCTTCTCCTTCACCTGTTTCATTCCATCATTTGCAAGCATTCAAGTTCTTCTCAGACAAACTCAATTATTCAATCGCCAGACATCTTCGATTCGTATTGCGTAAGTGGATTCGATTGCTATTTATTCCTCGATTATCACCCAATTACGAATCCTATTTTCACCATCGACCCCCCCTTTCTCATGCCGTACTTCTCTGCAATCCTTGTTTCAATCGATTATTGATGGATTCAAGATGATTTGTCTTAGCTTTGGACAGTCGTGTGAACAAGGCGATGGATTGCGGCGATTCAGTTTGACTGATTTGCGATTTGTGATGGAATATCATTACACTAGGTGTATGGTGACTTCGGGATGATTGAATGCGTTGAGGGGACGAGAGTTTTGGTTGAAGGAGAGGCTAATGGGTTAACGGGTTAGGAGTTCGGCGAATTGATGTACTGGGGAGAATGAACGTTGTAACCTTTGAACAGAAATCGCGACTTAATTTTTTGACGACCTTAAATAGGTCGTAGGTCGTAGGTCGCGAACGACTTAGGACATTGCATTTTTGCATTCAGACTTGAAACTTTTCCTTGCAGTGCGACTTAAGGACTGATGACTTGATTTAACTCATAGGGACTTTCTTAGGTCGTCGCCGAGTTAGCACTTGAGGTTTTAATCTTGCAAGCACATCTGAATGACTAGGTCGTGGATGAGATAGCCCTTAACTCGTAACTCGCGAACCCATCCGAACGACTTAATAACTTGAACTCCATGACTTCGAATTCTTGGACTTGGATGATCTGACTTAAGAGAACATGCCTTGAACGTCTTGACTTTAACGCCAATAACCTGCTTAACACAACATTCACAGAATACTGGGACGATTATACTGCCACTGACTGCCCACATCGAATGACAGATTAGTTGATAAAGAGAAAGTTAAACTGAATGAATATGAACGAGATGCTGTACAATAACCAATTCAAGTGAAGTATTAAAACAAAATAATAATAGTCAAATGAAACTGACTGGTCTGTATTAACACTGCACTTGATCATTGACAAGTTCTGAAATTCTGTAATTGATTGATTGTCAACTAATTTAATTCCAGTTATGCTTGTCTTTTATTTTCATTAGTTTTGCACAACACTTCACACTTTTTAGGAAACGTGCACCTTCACATTTGAACATTCAGCTGATTGTGTAGAATGGCATCTCAACAAGAGGACTTGGAATTAGCTGGAGAAGCTTTCCCAATTGCCACTCCACTGGATGACCCTCCAGAAAGGACTTCCACCACTTTGAGTCACAAAGTCTTTTGTCAGTTATGCATCCAGTTTGGCATTGCCGAAACCGATGCTTTGTTTCCCGGAGCTAACGACACTGCTGATAGGCCGCCTCGTGGCTTTGTTAAACAATGGAACACTTAATTAGAGGATTGGCAAAATGTCATTGGAGTGTAATTTCTTTTTAATCAACATAAGAAGTAAAAGATACAAGGAAATGAAAAAACATAACTTTATATGAGATCTTATATTGAAATATTATCTTGAGGTCTCAATATCTTGAATGAGATGAGTGCCAAATAAGATACAAACAAAATTTAATGTCCCATTTCGCTAAATCTCGTCCCGCTCAAGTTCGAAAATGAAATATCGAACAAGACCTCGGACGAGATAAACGACATTTGAAACAGTGCCTGTCATCAACCTTAAATTGCTTGTGTTGTAGTGATATTTAGATTACTTTAAAAAATGTCATACAAACTACTTGTATAGTACTGCTTTTTTGGTAATATGTGTTGGAGTGTTAATAAATCATGCAAACAAAATTCCAATCATAATACATAGAAACTTGTTTAGATCAAAATTAGCACATATCCAGCTGGTTACCTCCTTGATCTAACTACCTTAAGGTGTTGAAAATACTATGGTTAATAATGTCCACCATCACAATTTTCTTAATCTGAATACACAGATTGAAATGCACATTTAATCAAGCATCTCATCTTCAAAACATTAACAACCTGCAATCAAACGTGAAGAAACCGACATTTTTCAACCAACCCACAAAATCAAAAGCCTATTTATCCCCGGTATCATTATTAATTCCATTCCAATCAACAAGCACTGGATCAATTGAAGATCCAAGTTAAGGAGTGCTAAAATATGGGAAGCGGACGCATACGGGGCCAACACAAAAAACTAGGCACTAATTAGTCGCCTTCTTTGCATAAAAATAAAAAATAGACCTATGCACAGGTCCACAATTTTTGCAAATGAACTCAAGCATTGAAATTATTAAGTCGTTCAGAAACAAAGCTTTTTGGCATTTTTACAAGTAAATCAACGTATCGGACAAAGATAGCATATTTGAATACGGTGGAAGAAGTTCAATGAACTGCAAGTATATTGAAAAAAACAAATATTGTTACAGATACGTTTGACATACATTCCTGGTAAGTTTGAAAATATATAAAACATACTTTCGTTTTTTATTAAGTTTTGGATCCCTGTTTTAAAACTCACGTGCACACAAGAAGCCAAATACCTTTTACGTTTTTAACATTTCAAACGCGTATAACTTTTTATAGAAACATCGGCGACTCAATGATTGTGCCACCTAAAAAATTTTATTCTCTGTACCAGTTATAATTGCAATAAGATATATTTAAAATATATCACTCAAAATCCAAACAAAATATGTTCAATTGGAGAGCAACCATAATTAAAGAGTAAAGAAGTAAGCTGCAATGCACGCATTTAACATCTTATTCAATATAAGCTATTAGTCTATAAAAAATATAATCAACGTCTGTTTACATACCAAATCAACGGAAAGGTAAAGTATATGCTTAAATTACATCTTCTGTACCAGTGATTAATAAGCATTTTAAGTGGTTGCGTGTAAAACATAATCTGTCAAGGGAATTTGAAGAAGAGGAAAAAATAATAATTTGCTACACACATCGAGACTTGGCTACTGACAACTGTTCAGCAATATCATCAAAAATCTTACAACCACAATAATTATATGTTGCGTTATAATTGCAATAAGATATATTTAAAATATATCACTCAAAATCCAAACAAAATATGTTCAATACAAGAATACTTCAACTTAAAATATGAAAGATATAAAAATTACAAGGACAGCATACTAATCAAATCACTGTGTTGGCTTAACAATGTTTGCTTTTTTGAGCGAAACAAGACTTGCACTGTAGCGAACTAGTTTTCCTGGTCCACTAGCTTCTAAGCAGCAGCTCTGAATAAAATTTCCTTGCTGTGTGTGTAAATTGTACAAGTACAGCCTATTTTGTATTCCAGCGTATGATTTACTGCAAATAAGAAACTCTCCGCTCTTGGAGAATCGTGGGGAAACACTGTCCAAGTGGAAGAAGGGACCAAGCTTATATATCAGATTCCAAGACTCCTCCACACCAAATTCATGCAACATCCATATATCAAGAAATATATCATCTCCATTGCGCTTCTGCACCATGCAAACCACTTTGTCATCCAAAAGGTCTATTGAAAGTGCATCGGGAGTCCAACTTTCATCGGGAAGTCGCATTGTCCTAAACACATCATCACTGAAGTCAAATGAAAGAAGAATTGTGGTTTCATAATCGGGGCCAGCTAACCAAAAACACATCCCACTCTTGCTTGAGGATACTGTATCGATGGTAAAGATAACATAGAATGGCAAAACATCATCTCTACATATAACCCTCCAGGAACCATCTCCTCTTAAGTTGAATACCTCAACTTGATTGCCTACCATGCGATATCGCTGACTACCCCCATATACAATCAAAATGCAAACCATTTTATAATCGTTGCTCTTTAAATCAGCACGAAAGGACGTATAGCACAAAGTTTTTGTTTCATATAGGGACTTATAGCACAAAGTTGTGCTTTTTAGCAACCTATCTGAAAACGATGGTGGTGGCATATGTCTCACCTGTTTTAAGGCGGGATTCCATAAAGCAATTTCGCCCAGACGTCCTAAACAAACAATGCCATCACAACAGCTAACTAGATCTACACTACTACCATGGTTTGGATACCAAAACTTCCCATTGTCGATATCGTAAACACACTCCTCGTATTGACTACCGGAAAGCAATGCAAATCTTGATTTAAGTGGCTGAGGGTCCCAGAATCTACCCAAGGCAATGAGGTCATCTTCCTCGTTATTGTCACGGTTATGAGCGACGTGTTCGGAGATAAAAGCAGGGCTTTCAATAAGAGAACACCAGTGCTTACAAACAGCTTTGAATCGCAAAAGAGACATCACAGGTAAATATATTAGTATGTCCAACAATACATGTTCCGCAAGGTAGTAACATTTATCCATTGACTTCGCTCTAGATAATACAAGAACAAATTTGTTAGTCGAAAAATCAGCTTTAAATATCAATCAACAAACCCAACGGACCAACAAAATTATTGCTTGATCTTCAGGACATGAAAAGGTTGCAAAGCAGATAGAGTTAAGGAAAAATACATTAGCGTGGCCCATGCTCTACATGCGGAATAACATCCTCGACTCATTAATTGAATTATTATCCATAAATGCATCAGTTAAACCAAATCCATATTTTCCTTAAATATGAAAGTGAGTTTGGTACCCAACTGCCCAGTTCCCCCAAATTTACTACAGCAGAAAATTCTTTCAGTTTATATTCCATATAAAGCAAAAGTACAGATCAAAATAATAACGTTTTTCGCAATGTTAACTGTCTTTCAAATGTCAATTATTATTCTTTGATCAAAATAGTTCAAGGATTGTAGTATTCATACAAACTGTTAAAACTTATGCTAGGTACAGTACTAGCTAAAGGGATCAAACAAAGAACTAATGATACACAGACAATAACATGGTTCCTTAGTTCGATCAGAATTAAATTATTCAAAATTTAACGGAGATAATCTACTGATTAAATCATAATTTAGCGCTCAGAATGCTTTTTTATCATCTAAATAATTCAGATGCACATAGTAGAAACCAAAATCACCACAATGCAATCTTCCTCATTGCTCAAAAACATGACATCTATGTTATTTTAAAAGAAAAAGGAAAATAAAATAGAAGCCAAGAAAACATGATATGCCAAACAATACACTCTGTTTTTCTCTCGTTCAATGGACAATTATTTTTCTTTGAAAGAAAAGATTCAAGGATTAAATTAAGATATGATACAAACTTATGCTAGGTACAGTTCTTGTTAAAAGGAACAAATGATAAACAGACAATAACAAGGTTTCTCGATTCAAACATAATAAAACTACTCGTAATCTAACCAAGATCGTCTACGGATTAAACCCTGAATTTACCGTTCAGAATGCTTTTATATCATCTGAAAATTTAGATGCATGTAGAAACCCAAATCACCACAAAGCAATTTTCCTAATTGCTCAAAAACATGACATCGATACATTTTTTAAGGAAAAAAGAAAACAAATGCCAGGAAAATATAAAGAGAAATGAAACCTTACCCAGTTGTGAGCCGCCACGAATCAATGAGATGACTACTGGAGTAGGAGTTTGGTGCTGTATTTATATGAAAGTTCAGACCTAATATCAAAATCTGGGCTTTGTTGGAATCGACCTCATTTATTCAAAATGGATTAGAATACGCTAATTACATTTCAGTCCAAAACTCTGTTTCCAAACCAAATAAAATTAGGTTGGAATTTTGATCCGTCCGTTGTTTCAAGTTTGATAGCTAAAAATACTTCTTAAAGACGTGGTTCAAGTTAGATAGTTGTTACAATGTATTGTAACCGTGAGTAATTTATCATAATAAAATAAATATATCATTTTAATTGTTTCTAGTTAAGACGTATCGAGACTGGATATCGATGTATCCGTTGATACTAGAGTATGTAACGCTATCAAATGTTGGATAGTGTATTACTCATGATTTCTGGAGGCACTTTGGAGTTACGTACTGATAGCTATTGAACGACTCACTCGATAGTTTTCTGTTGGTCAATATAACTAAGGCCAAAAAGAAAATATCGATGTGATTTGTTTATACAATTCTCTTGATTTGAGGATATTGTTGATCTGCAATATGGAAACTCTACTTCGATTATAGTTAAATCATGGCATGCTGTCTATAGAACGGCTATAGTTGGGTCGAACGAAAGCATTGGAAGTGAAACACTGTTTAAGAGAGGGTTCGCCTCCTCAGTTTTATGATGTTATCATCACGGTCAACTCAAAGTCAAAGTCTCTGGACAGAGCATTTCGATTAATATTAATCGTTATTATTGAACCAATAACTTTGTGTTTGGATTATAAAATTGAATGTAAATGATTTTGGAATTTTGACCATTACCAAATTCCAAAAGTCCTAATGTGATGTAGTTTTGACGAAGTGAATTGATGTAAATAATTGTCACTATTAGGCACCACTTATAATAAGTTAAATTGGATTTTATCAAAAGAAGTGTAAGCGATGGACTTAGCCGAAATGTCACATCAAGTGCTAAGTGACGTGTGAACGTTAACATTTTAATTGTTCAATATTAATTGCTGACTAAATTTAAATCTTTCAGTCGCACAACCGTAACGATGTGTAACACCTCGTTTCTAGAGGTCAAGAGTTAAGCGCAACAGATGCTACAGTCGTCTATAGTGTTAACTTCTGTTGACTAAACATGGTAATGTTAATGATATCCATAAAATCAAAAGCACTTGAATAAGAAACAAATCATAGATTTCAAAACAAAATTTTCCATCATATTTCAGAACACATGTTCCATATTCATATTTCATAACCCCAAAACGTTTCCTAGACAATGATAAAATATATTACAAAATACGGCAAGAGCGACATATGAAAATGCCGCATTCGATGATCAGAATCATATAATCATAATTGACTTAATACATATATAATGGAAATAACAAAAAAAAAAAGAAAAGCAACTCTAAAATAGCTATCTGTAAGCCTCTGGCTTGCCTCCGATAGCCTTATTCATCATCCTACTAAAAATTGAAAAACCTTAGTCCCTCAGCCTACTCAAATCAATTTTGAGCACCCGAGAATTTAATGGAAAAAACATAAACTTCAAACCAGACATAAAGCCTGGTGTGAATAATGGTATACATCTCGGTTAATAATGTTAAGCGAGACCACGTCGCTTAATGGAACGAGTTTCCCCTTACTAACTTCCTTTTAAAACATATCTTTTGCAAACATTTTCCTACAATCAAAACTGGTTAAATATTGTAAAGCATCATTATGTAAACATACATATCAGGTAATAAAAGAACTATCTATTCAAACACTTTAGTTTTGTTTGGCTAACTATTAACCTTTGGCTGACTCGGGCCTACTAGATAATATAAACAAAATCTATCTAACATCTGTTAGACACTTATCTACTCGACGATCTGTCGCTAACTATCTGTTAAATACTTTTCCTCTTGATAGTTCGGTCCTGAACTTAATCATCTCTCAAGGTCACCCAATCCTAATGGTTTTGCCGGCTCACCAATAATCTATCTATATATAAATATATATTCTCTTATGTGTGTAATCATAATTTTAGTCTTACCTGTGACAAAGCCCTACACGCTAGACCTATGGACAAAAATTAGCTGGAGTCAATAGCTAATGTATAGGGTGTGACCCTATACCAGTCTCATTTGGTATTCTAATATCTGAGTCATTTTACTTGAGGATCCTTTCCCATAATTTTTCTTGAGAACCTTTTCAAAATGATTTAAAACCTTTAAATCAAACTCACACAAGGAAAATATATAATCTTTCTACTTTACGTAAACACACATTGCCATGTTATATATACATACTTTTCTCAAACCTTGGTTGATGAAAACATTTAAACACTTGAATGTACCCCTTTCGACTCATTTGAAAGTACCCCTTTCTAAACCATTGAAAGCATCTCTTTCTAAACCAAGTAAAAACCCTTTATTTATCTAGGCCAAAAGGCCAAAGCTTCTCTTTTGAAACCATACTTCAAACCCCTTTTGAAACCTTTGAAAATATTCCTTTTGAAAGCTTTTAAAATCCTAGACATCATATCTTAAAACACTTGAAAACATTGCCTTTATAAAACCTTAGAAAACCCTTCCATTTCTACCCTTTTGAAACCCTTGGGGTGACCACCCCTTCAAAGCCATTTTAAATATCTTTCGAAAGCATCAACCTTTATGAACTCAAACCTTTCGAAAGCTCTTGGGTTCAATTTTAAAACATGTGGAAAATAACCTTTTGAAACTATTCTCTTTCAAAACCATTAGGTTAAACTTCAATAGAACATAAGGGCCTATAAAACCATTTAAGTCGAAAGTTTACCTTTCGAAAACTATCCCTATGTATAGAAGTGAATGTCTCGAAACCACCCTTCTGAAAGCATTGGAGAAGCAGCTAATTTTAAAATGTAAGTATTCCTTTCGAAACCATTGACTTTGAAAGGATGAAGGGCGGCAGCTAGGGGTTTCGACCCTTTTGAAAAAATTACTTTAAAACAAAAGGGTGCAACCCATTTGAAACCTTTCCTTTAAAATAAGCAAAGCAAAGCAAGTTGAAAGCTAACCTTTCGAAAGCAAAGCAGACGCTACCTTTTATTTTAAAACAAGCATGCTCCAGCCCCTTCTTAGCCTAACGTTTCGACCAAGTACCCTTCAACTTTATCCAATGCGCTACGTACCAAGTAACTTGATACCATGCACATTGATTTCGAAATCAATGGCGGCGAAAGGTCTAGGTCGGAACCCCGTGCCGAAAGTGGTTGAACATGTTAAAAGCATGTTATTTTGTTTTCAACTTAAAAGAGACATTTTAACTAACCTGCTATTGTTTGTCAAAATTTCATTGGTTTTTAAATACCCTTTTCAAAAGTGCTGCAATATTTTCAAAATTAATTAATAACGATTTTATTTTGCAAAATTCCCCTTCTCCTTAATTAAATATATAAAACATTTATGTTCCATACCTTAAATAATTTTATATATTCATCAAAACACTTAGTAAAATTCCATAAAAGTTCCAAAAAATTATTTTCAATATGTTTTCTTACATATATAATCTGACCCAAATAATTACCTATGTAGCCGTAAATAATTTAAAACCCAAATAATCATTTTCTTTACTAGAAAATTAATATAAAATTCACATTAATTTAGAAAATTATGAAATTAAAATCCATCTCTAAAATATTATTTCTAGCTAATATTTAAATTCGTAAGGCATTTGGATGTCATTTAATAGGGTTTTCATATCAAACATCTCATAAGAACCAATACGAACATACATAAATCATCAACAAACATATATAAACTTTTAACCATTCAAAATGTGGCATAAACATGCAAGATAAATTCAGGTTTCATCTTCAAACCGAAAACATATAGAAAAGTTTGATGTAGTAATTATTCACCTTAGCCTTTGTGATTAGGATATGAGATTTGATCTTGATTAAGTTGGTTTACTTCTTCCTCTTGAAAATCCTAGCTTTACTTTCTCTTGAGATTGAAAATGGTGGCCGGCCTCTCTTAGATGTTTTTGTTTGTGACAGAATGAAATAAATGTATATTTTCATTTCCTAAGGGTTTAGGGTATAAGTTTAGTCACTTTTCAATTTTTCTCTTCCTTATTTCCTAACACTTATTTGCATCTTATTTATTTAGTTCATTTTACATATAGGCACTGCTACCCTTGGTTAAATCCAATCTCAACCTATTGACCATCTTACATTATTTTATTTAGTTTAACTAATTAAATATCCTAAATAATGTTACTAAAAATATGGGGTATTACAGACTCCCCTCCTTAAAGAATTTCGTCGTCGAAATTACGATAAGGTACACAATCAAACAAAAAGGTAAAACACACCATCAAACAAATCTGGATAAGCAACTCTAATAATGCTCTCATTCTCCCAAGTCTCTCTCGTCCTCTCCCCATCAGACCTTGACTAATCTAACTGCCTTATTCCTTAACCTCTTCTCATCTTTCGCAACTATCCGAATTGGCTTTCTAACTATAGTCAAGTCCGGCTCTACTACTAAATCCTTTAACATTGTCAGTGCTATAGTAGACTCCGAATCTCTAAAACACTTCCTTAGATGAGAAACATGAAAAGCATCATGGGCTCCTGCCAAACTACTCGGTAACTCTACCCTATATGCGAGTTTTCCGATCATCTCAATAATACAAAAAGGTCCACGAATCTCGATGCTAACTTCCCTGATCTTTCGAATCTAATCACACCCTTAATCGGTGAAACCTTAATAAATACATAATCTCCAATAGAGAAATCTAAGTCTTTTCATCTTCAATCTGCATAGTTCTTCTGCTTAGATTGAGCTTCTTTCATTCTAGCTCGGATCAACTCAATCCTATTTGCGACTTCTCTTACTAAATATGGACTAAGGACCAACTTATCCCTTGTCTCCAACCAATAAACGGGAGACTTGCAAGGTCTTCCATACAAAGCTTCAAATGGTGCCATCCCAATAATAGTCTAATAACTGTTGTTAAATGAAAACTCGACTAAGTGTAGATAGTCTTCCCATGATCCCCTAAAATTCAATACACAAGCTCTTAAAAAATCCTCTAGGAGTTTTTTAACTCTTTCTGTTTGCCCATCAGTCTGCGGATGGTAAGCGGTACTTATCTTGAGCTTGGTTCCTAAAATATCCTGTAGACTCTTCCAGAACTCACTAGTGAACAAAGAATCTCTATCACTAACAATACTACTAGGAATTCTGTAGTCTAACTACATTCTTCATGAACAACTTCACCAAAATAGGTGTCATCCTAGTTGATTTAACTAGAATGAAATAGGCACTCTTTGTCATTCTATCTACTATGGCCCATATACTTTCATTTCCTTTACTAGATCTTGGAGACCCATCAATAAAATCCATAGATATCAAATCCTATTTCCAAATCGGAACATCCAATGGCTGAAGCAATCTACTTGGCTTCTGATGGTCAGCCTTTACCTACTGGCAATTCAAGCACTGCCTCACACACACCAGTATCCCTCTTCATTTCCTCCTAGAAGAAACTCCTATTCATATCTTGATACATCTTAGTTCCTCCTAGATGAATAGTGAACTTCGAGCTATGACATTCCGCTAAAACTTCCTTCCTTATGCCTCCTACATTCGAAACACATAACCTTCCTTTCTTTCTCGACCACCCATTTTGGTCAAGGCTGAAATCTTTCAAGTCACCGCTCTTCATTCCCTCTCTCGACTTCCTGATCCGTTCAGCTAAAACTGGATCCTCCTCTTGTTTAGAAGCTATCTTTTCAATCATTACTGGTCGAACTTCTCAACAAGACAACATAACACCATTTACACTAGATCCCGCCTCGGACCTACACTGCATTCTGCAAGCTGTCAATGCTTCCAAATCTTTCCATTCTACAATCAGTGCCAACACTGCATTTTTATACTTCCTGCTAAATGCATTTGCTACATTGTTTCCTTTTCTTGGTATGTACTCTATTCCGAAATCATAGGCAACTAAAACTTTAACCACCTTTTCTGTCTCATGTTCAGCTCCTTCTAGGAGAATAAACATTCAACGACTTATGATCCATATATAACTCAAATCGCTCTCCCAAAAGGTAATGGCTCCACACCTTCAAGGAAAATATCAATGCAGTTAATTCAAAGTCATGCATCAAATATCCAACCTCATGCGGTCTAAGCTGTTTAGAAGCATAAGCAATCACCTTACCTCTCTACATCAGCACAGTTCCTAATCTTGTTCCACACACATTAGTAAAAACAACTAAATCTTGATTCCCCTCTAAAACCACCAACACCGGTAAGTAATCAAGCTTTGGAATGCTTCCTCACACTTATCGGTCCACATAAACTTCACATCTTTTCGCATTAGCTTGGTCATCAGTGCAGCTACCCGTGAAAAATCCTCTATAAACCTTCGATAATATCTAGCCAATCCAAGAAAACTCTTTATTTCAGACACTGTCTCGGGTCCCTTCCAATTATTCACCACTTCAATCTTAGTTGGATCCAAAGGCAACCCTTTCTCTGAGAATATATGACCAAAAAACTTTACCTCCTTCTTCCAAAAATGGCACTTAGAAAATTTCGTAAAGTTTCAATGTCTTAAGCACAACCCTAAGATAAACTTCATGCTCCTTCTCATCCTTAGAGTATATCAAAATATCATCTATGAACACCAACACGAATCTATCCAAGTGTTCTAGGAAAATTCAATTCATCAAATCCACAAAGAATGCCGGAGCATTAGTTATTCCGAATGGCATAACATACCATTCGTACGATCCATATCAAGTCCTAAATGTCGTCAAAGGAATACTATCCTCCTCTACTCTAAGATGATGAAATCCTATTGCTAAATCCAACTGAGTGAATACCTTGGCTCCACTCAACTGATCGAATAAATCATCAATTCTTGGCAATGGATATTGATTCTTTATCGTCCTTTCATTCAACTTGCGATAATCGATACATAGTCTTAACGATCCATCCGGCTCCTTAGCAAAAACTGCGGTTGCTCCCCAAGGTGAGCTACTTGGTCTTATAAAACTCTTACCTTCCAAATCAACTGTTGTATCTTCAACTCTTTCATCTCTGTAGGTGTCATCCTGCTTGGCGTTCTACTAACTGGTTCTGCTCAAGCACTAAAGCTATCCAAAACTCAATGGCTCATTTCGGTGGTAATCCAACTACCACTTGAAGACATCTGCAAATTCTCTAACCATGAAAACTTGTTGCAACTCATTTTCCAACTCCATAACACCCAGTAAAGCATTCACCTCACAACTAGGGATTTCTATGGTGTAAACTATCCGATCACTACAATCAGAGGGCCTAAGCCATATTTTCCTATCGTGGAAAAATATCCTAGCATCATATTCACTTAACCCGTCCATACCCAATATAATTCCGAACCCAGCAAAATCAAACACGTGCAAACATCAAACAAATGTATAACCTAACAAATCAATTTCTAAATGGTCATAACTCATCCAAGCGTCACATATCCCCCAATCGGATTTGCAACCCTTAAAGAAGTAACTAAATATGAGGGTTCTAGGTTAAACTTATCTACCAAACATCGAGAAATAAAAGAATGCGATGCATCCATGTCAAACAGAACGCTAAAAGGCATACCGTGAATCTATAGTGAGCCTCCTAAAATAGCATTTCCCTTCTCCTACTCCACTAGCCTCGAGGTTGCGGGCTCCAGTGCATACACTTTCCCCTTTCCATCCCACATGGGCTTTTTGCATTGATTCTTGTAATGGTCGGTGTGATCATAATTAAAGAATCTGATGTTCTTCTTTCCAATCACTTCTTTTCCTTTTCCAATACGACACTTGTGAGCATAATGTCCTTTCTTGTCGCACTTCTAGCAAACCACCTCAGACTTTCCTCTCTTTGCTGCTCCTTCTTTCTAAGCATTCTTCTTATTGAAAAACTTTCTTTTCTGACCTTGTCCAACTTGGACCTCCTTCTCCTTATTCTTCTCACGAGCTAACATCTCCTCATGTCTCAACGCCATTTCCACCACCACATCACCTGGATCTCTGAAGTGCTGTAAGGTAGCTCTTGCCAACTCCAGCTTCAAACCTCTAATAAACTTTTCATTTCTTTTCATCACTGTGTCAACAGTGGCATACCCATATCATGCCAACTCCTCAAATTTACCAGCATATTCCAGAACTGACATCTCCCCTTGTTTCACTCAATAAACTTTCTAACCAACATAGACTGCACCATTACTGACATAAACCTTTCTTGAAATCTCCTCTTAAATTCTGCCCACATCATAGTCTCCTCATCTACTCCAGAAGTTATAGTATTCCACTGAAACAAAGCAGCTCCTCGAAGCTGTCTCGAAGCAAGTCTCCTTTTTTTCTCATCATTGAGCCCTAAGTCAGCAAAAATCCTATCACAGTGTAGCAGCCGGGTATCAACCTCAATAGCGTCCTCCGTTCCAATAAATGGTTTCCCTCCAAGCCAAGTATAGTCTCTTCTCAAGTTAGCATAATGGTTGACTATTAGATCTTCTTGAAGTCCTCCTCTAGCAGCATTCCCTTCAACAACTCCAGCTGCAATTCCAGCTTGCATCATGTTTACGAAAAACTGATATATGGCTCTCATATCCATTTGTGGAACTTTAGCACCAACATTCTTAGTCTTAGCCTGACCTTGACTTCTTCTAACATTTGGTCGAACATTTCCATTTGTGTTTGTGCTATCTCCTCCTAGATTAACTCTGCCTCTTCTTCCATCCATATCTGTATCCAAGCCTCGTGAGATACAAAAGAATAGCTTAATAAGGATAGGAGTCTAGAGATAAAGCATATACTTATATATAACAAATATAAGTACGTTACTATAGCGTTATCCCATACCCTGATCTTAACTCTAATACCCAAGGATTATGTTTTCAAAATCATTATTTTTAGTTAAATTATTTCATAAACCTTTGCTCTTATACCAAGTTTTAGCACCTCATTTTTGGAGGCCAAGAGCTAAGCGCTACAGATGCTGCAGTCATCTATAGTATTAACTTTTGGTGACCAAACACGGTAATGTTAATGGTATCCATAATATAAAAAGCACTCGAATATGAACAAATCATAGATTTCAAAATAGAATTTTCCATCACATTTCAAAACACATGTTCGATATTCATATTTCATAGCTCCAAAATGTTTCCCAGGCAATGATAAAATATATTTATTACAAAATGTGCTAAGAGCGACATATGCAGATGCCTATTCGATGATCAGAGTCATATAGTCATAATTGACTTAATACATACACAGTGGAAATAACAACAAAACAAAGTATATCAACTCCTAAATAGCTACCCGTTAGCCTTCTGCTAGCCTTCGATAGCCTTATTTATCATCCTACTAAAACCTGAAAAACCTTAATCCCTCAGCCTACTCAAATCAATTTTGAGCATAGGAGAGTTTAAGAGGAAAAACATAAACTTCGAGTCAGACATAAAGCCTGGTGTGAATAATGATATACATTTCGGTTAATAATGTTAAGTGAGACCACGCCGCTTCACGGAATAGGTTTCCCCTCACTAACATCCTTTTAAAACATATCTTTTGCAAACATTTTCTTGCAATCAAACTGGTTAAATATTGTAAAGCGTCATTATGTAAACATACATATCAGGTAATAAAAGAACTATCTATTCAAACAATTTAGTTTTGTTTGGCTAACTATTAACCTTTGGCTGACTCGGGCCTACCAACATCTGTTAAATACTCATCTTCTCAATTGTCTGTCGCTAACTATCTATTAAATACTTCTCTTTTGGATGGTCTGTCCCTAACTTAATCATCTTTCAGGGTCACCTGATCCTAATGGTTTTGCGGGCTCTCCAATAACCAATCTGTATGAAAATATATATTCCCTTCTGTGTGATATCATAATTTTAGTCTTACCCATGACAAAGCCCTACTCATTGGAATTTTGGACAAAAATTAGCTGGGCCTAATAGCTAATGTATAGAGCACGACCTTATACCAGTCTCATCTGGTGTTCTAATATCTGAGTCATTTTACTTGCAGATCCCTTCCTAAAATTTTTCTTGAATACCTTTTCAAAATGATTTAAAACCTTTAAATCAAACTCACACAAGGAAAATATATAATCCTTTTTCTTTACCTTAACAAACCTTGCCATGTTATATATACATATACTTTTCTCAGACCTTGGTTGATGAAAACATTTAAACACTTGAAACTACCCCTTTCTAAACCATTGAAAGCATCCCTTTCTAAACCAAGTAAAAACCCTTTATTTATCTAGGCCGAAAGGCCAAAGCTTCCCTTTCGAAACCATACTTAAAACCCCTTTCAAAATCTTTGAAAACCTTTCTTTCAAAGGCTTTTAAAATCCTAGACATCAATCTTAAAACACTTCAAAACATTGCCTTTACAAAACCTTGGAAAAACCTTCCATCTCTACCCTTCTAAAATCCTTTGGGGGACCACCCCTTTAAAGCCATTTTAAACACCTTTCGAAAACATCAAACCTTTAAGAAGTCAAACCTTTCGAAAGCTCTTGAGTTCAATTTTAAAACATGTGGAAAAACACCTTTCGAAACCATTTAAGTCGAAACCATCCTCTTTCGAAACCATTGGGTTAAACTTCAATAGAACACAAGAGCCTATAAAACCGTTACCTTTTGAAAACTATCCCTAAATGAAGAAGTGATGGTGTTGAAACCACCCTGCCAAAAGCGTTGGAGAAGCGATTAATTTTAAAATATAAGTATTCCTTTTGAAACCATTGACTTCGAAAGGAAGAAGGGCGGCAACTAGGGGTTTCGACCCCTTCGAAAACATTACTTTAAAACAAAAGGGTGCAACCCATTTGAAACCTTTCCTTTAAAACAAGCAAAGAAAGTTGAAAGCTACTTTCAAAAGAAAAGCAGGTGCTACCTTTTATTTTAAAACAAGCACGCTTCAACCTCTTCAGAACCTAGCGTTTCGACTAAGTACCCTTCACTTTTATCTAATGAGCTACGTACCAAGTAACTTGATACCATGCATATTGGTTTCGAAATCATTGGTAGCCAAAGGTCTGGGTTAGAACCCCTTGTGCCGAAAATGGCTGAACATGTTAAAAGCATTTTATTTTGTTATTAACTTATAAGAGAAACTTTTTTAACTAACTTGCTATTGTTTTTTAAAATTTCATTGGTTGCTAAATATCTCTTTCAATAGTGCTACCAATATTTTTAGAATTGGATAATGATTTTATTTTGCAAAAGGCCCCTTCTCCTTAATTAAATATATAAAATATTTAAGTCCCATACATTAAATAAATTTATATATTCATCAAAACACTTAGGAAAATTTCACCAAAATTCCAGAAAATCATTTTCAATATGTTTTCTTACATATATAAATTTCAGACCCAAGTAATTACTTAGCCGTAAATAATTTAAGACCCAAATAATCATTTTCTTCACTAGAAATTTAATATAAAATTCACATTAATTCAGGAAATTATGAAAATTGAAACCCATCTCTAAAATATTATTTTTGATCTATACTTAAATTCGCAAGGCATTTTGATATCATTTAATAGGGTTTTCATATCAAACATCTTATAAAACAAATATGAACATACATAGTCAACAAGCATATATAAACTTTTACTCATTCAAAGCATGACATAAACATGTAAGATAAATTCGGGTTTCATCTTTAAACCGAAAACATATAGAAAAGTGAGATATAGTAATTATTCACCTTAACCTTTGATATTAGGATATGAGATTTGATCTTGACTAAGTTGGTTTACTTCTTCCTCTTGAAAATCCTAGCTTTATCTTCTTTTTAGATTGAAAATGGCGGTCGGCCTCTCTTAGATGTTTTTGTTTGTGATAGAATGAAGTGAATGTACGTTTTCATTTCCTAAGGGTTTAGGGTATAAGTTTAGTCACTTTCTTATTTTTCCCTTCCTTATTTCCTAACACTTATTTCCATCTTATTTATTTAGTTCATTTTACATAAAGGCATGGCTATCCTTGGTTAAATCAAATCCCAACCCATTAACCATCATACATTATTTTGTTTAATTTAACTAATTAAATATCCTAAATAATGTTACTAAAAATATGGGATGTTACATGATGAATTCTTCAAAAAAACATGATTTAATTAATTTATAAGAAGTTATAAATTAATTAGTATTTGAGAAATATTAATAACTATTTATTTTATTTGTTGTTTAGGAGATATTTATAATTATTTGAATGCATTTAGAAAAGTTATATTTGCGTGCATTGATATATGATATCAGTGTAATTAAATAAAAGATAATTACATGCATTGATTTATGGAATCTTATGTCATTTGATGACATGTAATTTTCAGCCATGTAAAGAAATAGTTGTGAAAAGAGAAAATTAATCATGAAAATTAGCAAGGGAAGTTTTAGTTAAAGAATGGGAAAGGTTTCCTTCTTTCAAACAGAACATATTCTCTAATTCATTATGTAGGTACAATTCACTTTCTCTATTTCATTTTTCTTTATGTAATTTTTCTAGTTCTCTTCTTCTTCTCTAATGGCTGAAATATGAGATTTTTCATGGCTTTAATAATTCCTAAAATCAAAGACAAATAAAATCAATTTTAAAAAGTGATTCATCCCTCTTGATCCTTACAACATCGGAGGAAGATTTTTGAATCTAAGAGATTTGATTCATCATTCATGTAACGATACGGGTTTTTCGCGTTTGAAAATCGACATCCATACTTTACATTATACTCGAATGCCATAGATCCGACCGTTCAAATCCGAGTCACCGGAGCTTATAACACAATTAAGTAAACAACACAGTAGAAGAAATGAATAATACATTGATATACAACACTGATACAATATCTGATACAACAGAATGATACAATGAATATCAATATACATCAGAGATATGATACAAGAAATAGCAGTGGAAAGAAAATAGATAACACCAGCAGCGGATAATCTTCATCTTCAAAGCACCAATCCAGATATAGCTCGTATTCCCAATAACGATGCACAAAGATAAGCAAGTGCAGTCTGATCCAAAGACTGAACTAGCTCCAGATAACCTACAAATCTGACTATCTGAAAAACTCAATTCTAGACTGCCCGTGTAGAAAATTTTGAGCATCTAGAGTTTAGGAAAGAAACAATAAACTCCGGATCAGTCATGGGACTGGTATGAGTAAATAAAAACAGTTTATCCTTAAAAACGAACAACAAGAGAATTTTTAAAGTCAATTCGAAATGCTTTTGGAAAATGAAACTACCATAAGGCCTCCCGCACACTCAGCATGCCACATTACTAAGTTGGGACTATATTACAGATAACCTTCAACTACATAACCTCTGAGCTCGTACGTCTCAAAGAAGGATGTTAAGCTAAGAGAATAAATTCTCCGCTACCAACTGAAATGTATTTGAAAGAAATCTGCTTTATATCCCAAAATGTAATGTCAGACATACAATCTATACAAGTCTGTTCTGGGTTCAAACAGAACCGAAGGCACTTCCAAAGAAGCCCTTGCAAATCCGGATAATCCCTAATCACGTCCGGACTTCCCATCACATATGGAGTCTCTATACTGGGGACCAGTCGATGCAAAGACATTCGACGAGTTATCCTTTCGTTTTTGAAAATATCCGGTCTTCACCACCGGTCTTCAAATGCTATCCATAACGACGTATCGAATATTCGTAGTGGGCTATATGACACAAAGGTCCTCTCCCGGCTAAACCGAATAGTGAGCGCAATATTTAAAACATATGGATATGGGATTTCAATTAAGTCACAACTTAATAATTCAAAACTTTTCGTTAAATGGTTTAAACCAATCGTCATTTCAAATCTTTAAACAAAATGATTTATTTCACACAGTTCACCTCGTTTCATAAAGATCTATTCATAGGTTTCGAAACAATTTCCATTTCAAATAGGATTAACTCATTAAATCTTCAAATTAAGAATTTAACTTATAGCCTTCAAACCAGTTTCTATAACTTGGAGAATCATTTCATTTTATTTTTTTTTAAATTCCTTTTAACACAATTTGGAAGTTCACTTCTTATATGAATACTTTTATTATTTGAAAACAAATAGTTTTCATTTCAGAAAAATCCAATTTTATTTGGACGAGGTAAAGCCCTTGAATTATATTCACATTCCCAAATCAATATTTTTAAAATAGTTTAACCCATATATAAACATCTTTAATCCCTAGTTTCAAATCATAGAATTCAATTTCAAATCTTGAATTTAAGTTTAAATCAAATTATTTAAACTTCATACTTTATCAAGTTATTCAAAATATAAACTTCACCTTTGAAATTCCAATTCAAAAGCTTTTCAATTTAAACCCAATCCGTTTCCAAAACATTTGAATTTAAATATTCAACTTTTAAACTATTTCAAAATCTGTGACTTAATCGATTTCCCCATGAAATCCATATTTTTGTGTGTATGGTGTGGTCTAGGGGTTTCATACAGTAGTGCAACACTACAAATCATCACATCATCATAGATTTAAGCATATCAATATCGATAAGCGGTATATTCCTATAACGCTTATCTTTCATTTACCAATTCACAGATAAATAATATACATTCATCACAGATAAAACAAATTACATTCATCACAGCTTGAATTAAAGCAATTCATATCACACAACATCATATAGTAGGGATATCAAACAATTCACAACATTCAATAGAATACAAACATTCATAAGTGAAACTAGTTAAGATATCTGATTAATCTAAACCAGATCATTTGCCTATAGATAATTCCTAGTCAAGGTTAATTAATAATTAATTAATTACAAACATTTAATTAATTATTCTTTAATTAATCATAAATTACCCTTTAATTAATAATTAATCCTAATTAATTATTCTTAATTAATTACAATAATTAATAACCCTTTAATAAAAAAATCATTTCATAATAACTTTAACTAATTAACCTTTAATTAATTATTCTTAAATTAATTACCCTAATTAATTGACCACATTAATTAATTATTCTTTAAAGTAATTAACCCTTAATTACTAGGTTAATCATTCTTTGATCATTAATTACCCATTCTTAATTACTTTTACTAAGTAATTATTTTTTATTAATCATTTATTAATTACTTGATTAATTAACTTGAATTATTAATTAATATTAAATTAATAATCCTTAATTTACAAATTAATTATTCCTTAATTAATTAATCTTTAAACCTTAATTAATTAATTAAAACCTCTAATTACTTATTTAATTAATTCAAATCATTAATTAATTAAATTAATAAATTATCCATTTTAATTAACTTAATAATTAATGAATTACAAATCCTAATTAATTTTAAGATAAATCTTTATTCTTACTTATGATTGAATTATCATTAACAAAGTATTTGAAACAATTTACTTTTAAATTTACTTTAAATTCCATTTCAAATTAAGATTCAAATCAAAGACAAATTTAATTCTAACAAAATTTAAAACAATTTAGAAATCTTTTAAATCACATGTTAAAGACATACTTATCTGATAAAGAAAGTTTAAACGAATTTGAAACCAAATTCTTTTTTTTAAATCCAAGCTATTTAAATTATGCTTTAAACATTCAAAGTTGTTTAAAACATTTTAAATTTTAAAAACTTTTCTTAATTTCAAACTGAGATTTAAACTGACCTAACGCCAGATTTAAACTTTGATTTAAACTTAGCTTAAACTCCGCTTTGTATTTAAAAATCATTTTTAAAATAAAAAACAGAACAGGTTTGAAACCTGTAACAAAACAATTGACCCGAGTCATCCTTAAATTGCTTCGAGTCAATACACACATCACTTCGAGCAACACCCGTGAATGACTCGAGGAAAACTCGAGTTCCATTCCCTGCTCAACCCAGACTTCATCAGGCATAAAAATACACTGTGCATATGCACGGTAGCTCCGACCACCTACGATCAACAACGACTACTCCATCACATCGGCGACCACCCTCGAACCAAACCCCGTTCATCAGGACTTCGATTCCATCTCGAATTCGAATTCGAGCATACTAACTCAAACCTAGAACTACAGACCAAAATCTGGAACATTCACGTGCTCACTCTTCCGACCACCGGAGCGCCTGAGTCTCTGGCCATGACCTCGTCAACACCCCTACTTCCATTCCCCTAAATCTGGTTGCACTCGATCCACCCTAGATGCTGTGGTGGATCTAATTCCGATCAAGCTCCAAACTAGGGCTACAGACTTTACTGATCAACCACCGCCGCCACACAACTCCTATCACCATTCTAACAATTTTGCCGACCTCTCCGATCGTTCCTCTTCCTTCAATGATGACCGCGTCCAACCCGATCACTTAGATCACCAAAAACCATTCAAAGTACAAAATCTAGTCAACCTCAAACTGCTCCCTCATCCGACTATTAAAAGTTTTGATTTCATTTTAAAATTCATGTTTCTGGATATTGTTTCAGATTATATGCCTGAATCAAAGATTTAAGATATTTTAATTTTTTACAAAACTCACCCTTTCCTGTTCTAATTTGTTTTCCAGAGCAGTTTAAATTTTAATTCATTTAAATAAAAATTTAAACTCTAATTCAGGATTAAACAAACAACTTTAGTTTAAATACTAAGTCCTAACAGTAATTGGATCAAGAGATATTGAATTTTGAGTAAAATTTGAACCTGGAAACTAAAACAGAACACAAATACGTGCACACATTTAAACATTCATGTATATATATACCTATATACAAAACAACTTCAAACCCTGGGTTTATAATCATCAAATGAATATATATTCAGTTGGACTTAAATTTGTTTACTCATAGAGTCGTTTTCAGAGGAAGAAAACAGAGCCCTTTTCATGTTGAAACAAAGTTTGAAACTGGCAAGTTGAAACTCTTCCTTTGATCTCTGGTTTAAATTGATGTTTATGTTGAGTCTTTGTTTGAGATTTGTTTAAGTATTAAATGGTGTTTACTCAAATTTGTTTTGAATGAACGAACCAGAAATAGATGGATTGATATGTATGAGGTTAATATATAGAAAAGAGAAGTTGACAGGGTATACAAATTTTGTATAGGGTGGTGATATTATAATGTTTATAAATAGTTTCGAACTGACTTTAGTTATGGTAGAGATGTGAACATTAAATGCACATGTACCATATGTTCTCATGTGTACATACTTATTTATTTTGTTTTATTTCTATACTTTGTTTTGTTTATTTACTTACTTTTTTTATTTGCTTGCATACTTGTATCTTTATAATATAAACCAATTCCTATTTTAATATGTTGTTTGAATCCTAATTATGTGTATTTATTTATGGGTTTTATATTTTACTTTATTTATTTTGTAAGTATATTTTCGTTTGTATTCACACACATTATTATTCTTCTTTTATTTGTTTTGTTTTCTTTTATATTTGTTCAAACTTATCTCTTTTATTTTTAAAACTTAAACTATCAAATATTAAATCTATTAATGTATTTATTCTTATACTTATGTTTTAATATTTATAAGGTTTATTTTATTTAAAACATTTTTGAAAGGCTTCATTTTTGAATTTCCAAATCATAGCTTCTTTCAAAACACACACATATGTATATATTTATCAAAAATTTGAAATGACAATTTCTATTTAAAATAAGAATTCATTTGTAAAGACATTTCATTATAAACATTGTTTTTAAAAATAACTCATTTTTAAATTAAAACAATTTATAAAAGAAACTGTCATTATATTAATAAATAACATATTTTATTTAAATTTGGAAAAACTCAAATCAGTTTATCATTTAATTTACAATTTTAAATCAAAAATAAATTTAATTATCAATTTAAAATTGATTAAAGTTCGGGATCGTTACAAATTCCCCTCCTTAAAGAAATTTCGTCCCCGAAATTTACAGGCATGAAAAATAACACAGATAGACAAAGATAGAGAAATGATTTCCCAAATCGAACTGTATATCTATTTTGTATTTGGCTCCTCAAATCAGAATATCAGCAATATGAGAACAAACTCATACAATACTACAAATGATACTCGGGTTATCTAGATCTATGAAATATGCAGTGACCTTGGTTAGTCCGATGGATAACTAACCGTTCATAAAATATATCTAGACCCAAACAATAGATAAATGGATTTTTATTTTCCACAATTCTCAAACACTAGTTATGGATTCCAAACTCAAATCGGAATACCCAAGGTATATACCAACTTGTCCCTCTTCGGACTTCAGTCTTCACACGAAATTATAATAGAATTCCAAATTCAGTTTTTTTTCGATTAATCAATTTAACTCAATTTAAAATTTTCAATTAATTCTAAATTTCCAATTTCAAATTCATTAAAGTTTAAAAACGAAAAGCTGATAAGAAAACGATGAAGATACAAAGTAAGGATTTTCTACAATGATTCGTTGGGCCATCATCACATCAGAACTTCTTCTTATAGCCGGTATGAAGAAATCAAAAGAATTTGGAAACGAATCAAAGGAGATTGATAAGAAAGTTGTTTCCACTGTTGCAGGGTATTGACCATTTGTAGTGGTACTCCCCTGTCCCCTATCTCATCCTCTTCTCGCACTCATACTCACCATCAGTGGATAGTAAGAGAATTTACTGAGGCGTTCAAACGGATATTGATGCAGCGCGAAATCGAAAGGAACAATTTACCTTATGTCGCGAAGAAGAAGATGTGGCTGATTTCCTAGGTCGCGAATGCGAGTCATCTTCCTCCTTAGGTCGCAAAAGACCTATGCCAGCTCCAATCCTAAGTCGCGAAGCTCCAATCGATCATCTCTGTTTTAGGTCGCGAGATGCTCATCCTGTTTTAGGTCGTGGACGACCTATCCTAGGTCGCGAAATGCTCATCCCTGTTTTAGGTCATGGACGACCTATCCTAGGTCGCGAAATGCTCATCCCTGTTTTAGGTCGTGGACGACCTATCCTTAGGTCGCGAGTTCTTCCAGAAGGTCGCGAATGAAGTTGTCACTGAAATCCATAAGTCGCGACGAATGATTATCTCGTGAACGGGCTGGTTTAATTCGACGAAGTTAGGTCGCAAGTTTTTAAGTCGCGTGACTGTTGTATTTGTTGTGTTGTAATGTTGTTAGGTCGTTACTTATTGTAACTTGTGTTTTTTTTAAATCGCTATCTGTTAGGTCGCATAGCTTTGTTTTTAGGTCGCAATTTTTAGGTCGTTCACGACCTATGTGTTGTGATGTAAGAGTTGTGTTGTAAGCCTATAAATAGGCGAGTTGTGTCATTTGTAAAGTTAGTTGAATTTGAATAAAATTTCTTTTGTGTGCTTTTATGCCACCATTAAAATTGGTAGTTGAGTGTTATCTCCTATCTCCACCTTCGGCATTCGAGTGCGATCGAATCAACGATTGTTGAAGCCAATTCACGGAATCAAGTGCGCTTGATCAACGTCGAAGAATTGTAGATCTTCTCTCACGGCATCGTGCACGATCAACGTGTCGAAGATTGCTAAAGTCTGGTATCTTCATGATCAACGGATTTGGGCGTTTGGTATCATTAATTCATTGATTCATATTGCTTCATCTAATCGTTTCATCGATTAGTTTGACACGAAATCTTCATTTTGTCGTTAAGTGTTATTACCGCTGCGTCATTTGGTATCAGAGCTAGAACTTAAGGAGTTTGCGTAGATTTTTGAAATTTATACGAGATTGGCATCATTTGGAGAATTGGGTTCTCGATACTTTGAAGAGATTTGTTCGTTTGGTGACTTTTTAAGATTTCGACAAGTGGGTAGATTTGATTTGAAGATTTTTAGATCGAAGTGAAGTTTTTGTTGGAATTTGTTGAAGAGTGATCATGCCTCCGAGAAGAGCTCAACGTCATCGCAATATTAATGCTTTGTATGGAAGAGAAGAGGCCGATGAAATGGAGCAAAGAATTAACAAAAACTTTAATGAGAAGCTTAATGAAGGGATTGGTCGATTAGATAGAATGATGCTTGAAATGAGTCAAAGTAGAAGAAGAGTTTCACCTGAATCTAACCATGGGGGAAGTAGAGTCTCACCACATTCAAATCGAGAGAGAAGTGTTGATAGTGATCATAGAAGTGTGGGTCGAGATTGTTATAGAAATGTTGATGATCGAAATCGTGATAGAAATGTGAATGACCGTGAACAGAGGAATATAGATAGAAGAGATGTTGGTGGTCATGATCGACATCGATATGCTTCGGATTTTGATGAGGATTTTGATGTTGGAAGTGTTCATAGTCGAAATCGAAACCAAGTAAGAAATCATTCAGAGTATGATCACAAATGGGAGTCCGGGATGAAAATTGAAATACCGGAATTCAAGGGAGGTATGAAGGCCGAGGAATTTCTTGATTGGCTAGCTTATGTGGATGAAATTTTTGACTTCAAGGAAGTTCCAGAAGATCGTAAAGTGAAGTTGGTTGCTACTAGGTTGAGGGGGAGAGCTATGGCGTGGTGGCAGCAAACCAAACTTACTAGAGAGCGGATGGGAAAGTCAAAAATTGATACTTGGGAGAAGATGAAGAAGTTGATGAAGGCTACGTTCTTACCTTATAATTATCAGTCGCTTATGTATCAACGTTTACAGAATTTGAGACAGGGGACGAAGACTGTTACTGATTATGCAAATGAGTTCTACCAGTTGATTGTTTGAAATGACATTATGGAGACAGAAGAACAATTGACCGCTAGGTTTGCTGGTGGACTTAGAACACAGATCCAGGATATATTGAACATGTACGACCCTAGATCTGTGGCAGAAGCACATCAAAAGGCGTTGGCTTGGGAGAAACAAGGTAGACGTGGGGGAGGTGTGTTTCCAAGTTTTACAGGGCAGAACAAAGGAGCGGGTAGTAGTTCTAATGTTCCTAAAGCATCGAGTAAGCCGGTTGTTCAAGAAGTGGCTAAACCAAAGGTCAACACTAATTTTAAATGCTATAATTGCCAGGAAGTGGGTCACAAGAGCAACGAATGTCCGAAACCGAAGAAGAGAACTATGATTGCTGAAGTGGAAGATAAGGATGTAGAAGAAGATCTCAATTCACGCTGTGATGAGGAGGAAGAAGAGGTGTCGGGAGACGAGGGATGTAATCTGATGCTACGGAGATCTTGTTTAACCCCGAAGCAAGAAGAGGAATCGAGTTGGTTGAGGAGTAACATTTTTCAGTCAACGTGCACTATTTTGGGGAAGGTCTGTAAATTTGTCATTAACGCTGGGAGTTGTGATAATATCATTTCAACGGAAGCTGTGAGGAAGTTGAAGTTGAAAACGGAGAAACGTCCTAGTCCTTATAAACTTGCTTGGTTGAGGAAAGGAGGAGAAGTGAAGGTAGAGAGGCGAACTCATGTTCCATTTTCTATTGGAAAGAAATGCAAAGATGAGATTTGGTGTGACGTGGTTGACATGGATGTTTGCCATTTGCTGTTGGGAAGGCCGTGGCAGTACGATCGGGAGGTACAGCATAATGGTCGAACAAATAGCTACAGTTTCTTGTTCGAGGGCACGAAAATCACTTTAATTCCGAAGAAGCGACAACAGAATGAGAACAAGCTGGAGGAGATTGAGGAATTGAAGACTTTGTTGTCCTTGAAGGAGTTCGTGGAAGAGGTAGATGAGAGCCCTGAAGTTTTTATGTTGATTGGGCATGAAAGTAGTGAAGATACTGAAGTTCCAGAAGAAGTGAAGCCAGTTTTGGAGGAATTCAAAGACGTGTTTCCAGAGGAGTTGCCGAAGGAATTACCACTGCTTAGAGACATACATCATCAGATTGACTTGGTGCCAGGTGCTGCATTGCCTCATAAACCGCACTATCGGATGAGTCCAAAAGAACACGAGGAGTTGAGAAGACAAGTGGAGGAATTACTGGAACAAGGGCGTGTTCAGGTGAGTTTGAGTCCTTGTGCAGTTCCAGCTTTTTTGGTACCAAAGAAGGATGAAACGTGGAGAATGTGCACAGATAGTAGAGCATTGAATAAAATTATAGTGAGGTATCGATTTCCTATGCCGAGACTGGATGATCTGTTGGATCATTTGAGCGGTGCTGTTGTGTTTTCGAAGATTGACTTGAAAAGTGGATACCATCAGATTCGTATTAGACCGGGTGATGAGTGGAAGACTGCTTTTAAAATGCGGGAGGGTCTATACGAATGGTTGGTGATGCCGTTTGGCTTGTCAAATGCTCCGAGTACATTCATGAGAGTCATGAACCAGATTTTTCGACCATTTATCGGGAAGTTTGTAGTGGTATATTTTGATGACATTTTGATCTACAGTGGAAGCACTGAAGAACACCTACAGCATTTGCGGGAAGTATTATTTGTTTTACGACGTGAGGAATTTTATGCTGCAATGAAGAAGTGTACCTTCATGACTACAAGTATTCTATTCTTGGGCTATATTGTGTCGAAGGATGGTATTCAAGTTGATCAGAGTAAAGTTGAAGCTATTCGAAACTGGCCACAACCTAAGACAATCACAGAAGTGAGGAGTTTTCATGGATTAGCATAATTCTACCAAAGATTCATTCCACACTTCAGTAGCGTGATGGCACCAGTTACGGAATGTATGAAAGGGAAGAAGATTGTTTGGACTGAAGAGGCTGATTCTGCTTTTCAGAGAATCAAGACACTTTTGACCATAACGCCCATTCTTAGATACCCGGACTTTCAGTTACTCTTTGAGCTAAATACTGATGCGTCCAAGGTTGGAATTGGGGGAACGTTGAGTCAAAGGGGTCATCCTATTGCCTACTTTAGTGAGAAACTGACGGGAGCTAAAACGAGATACAATACTTATGACTTGGAATTCTATGCTATAGTGCAAGCCATAAAGCATTGGAGACACTATCTATTTTATAAAGAATTTGTGCTATACACTGACCATGAGGCTTTAAAATATTTGCAGGGGCAAGATAAAATATCAGCAAGGCATGCTTCGTGGGTTGCTTATTTACAGCAGTTTACTTTCGTTGTGAAACACAAATCAGGAGTTACTAACCGAGTTGCCGATGCATTGAGCCGTAGAAATCATTTGCTGACAACTATGCGAGTGGAAGTAGTGGGATTTGATTTATTGCCAGAGTTGCTTATTTCAGATTCTTATTTTGCGAAAGTGCTGGATCAGGTGCAGGAAGGGAGTTTTGATGATTTTGTGATGAAAGATGGATTCTTCTTCAGTGGAAATCAATTGTGTATTCCGGATTGTAGCTTGAGGTTGAAGATTGTCAAAGAACTGCATGAAGAGGGTCACGTGGGTAGAGATCGTACATTGTAGTTGATTTCACAATCATATTTTTGGCCTACTATGAGAAAAGAAGTGGAAAGATTTATGGAGAGATGTCATATTTGTCAAGTTTCCAAAGGGACAGCGACGAATGCTGGATTGTATATGCCATTACCCGTGCCTACTAGACCATGGGTTGATATCAGCATGGATTTTGTTTTGGGATTGCCAAGAACTCAGCGAGGGAATGATTCAATATATGTTGTAGTGGACAGGTTTTCGAAAATGGCACATTTTATAGCCTGTAAAAAGACCGCTGATGAAGTCCGTGTTGCTCAGTTATTCTTTAAAGAAATATATCGTTTACATGGGTTACCAGAATCTATTGTTTCTGACCGAGACATTTTGAAATATCCCTCAAAACCAACTAAATCATGCCAAAAATCCCGGAAAACTGCAATGAATTTCTCTTTTTACAGGATATTCTTTAAAGAAAAGAATAACTAAATCATTTATTCTTTAAAGAAAAGTGGATACGCGGGATAGGCCATTGTATAACCACTCATCAACGGATGCTGCTTCCCGGGTAAAAATGCAAACCCTGCTCCTCATATTTATAGGTGGAATAATGGCACCAGAGGTTGACTTATAAGCCCTCTCGAATTAGTTCTACGATACTCGATTTCTGAGTCACTTTTGGTTGAGTATGTGGAAGATGGTTGGGACGAAGCTGAATTTTAGTAGTGCATATCATCCTCAGACGGATGGGCAAACTGAAGTTGTGAATAGATCATTGGGAAATTTGTTGCGATGTCTTGTGCAGGATAATTTGAAAAGTTAGGATATGAAGTTGTGTCAGGCAGAGTTTGCTCATAACCATGCAGTTAACCGAAGCACTAGTTTCAGTCCATTTCAAGTTGTATATTCAAGCTTGCCAAAGGGGCCGTTGGATGTAACGGTAGTACCACAACCGAAAGGAGTGATTAAACGAGCGTCAGATTTCGTTGATGAGTTGAAAGATTGTAATAGAATCGTTCAGGAATGTTTGGAGAAGACGAATGAGAAGTATAAACAAGCTGCAGATAAAAAGAGAAGAAGTGTGGAGTTCAACGAAGGTGATTGGGTGTATGCGGTGTTAATGAAGGATCGTTTTCCAGTGGGTGCTTATAACAAGTTGAAAGCCCGAAAGATTGGTCCAGTAGAAATTATAAAACGGATCAATGAAAATGCCTATAAGTTGAAGCTACCAGAGGATGTTTATACTTCCGATGTGTTTAATGTTAAACATCTTATACCTTATTATGGAGATAAACAACCCAATGGGGAAGAACTTTTAAATTCGAGGACGAATTTTTCCCAACCAGGGGAGGATAATGCAGCGCGAAATCGAAAGGAACAATTTACCTTATGTCGCGAAGAAGAAGATGTGGCTGATTCCCTAGGTCGTGAACGCGAGTCGTCTTCCTCCTTAGGTCGCAAAAGACCTATGCCAGCTCCAATCCTAAGTCGCGAAGCTCCAATCGATCATCCCTGTTTTAGGTCGTAAGGTGCTCATCCTGTTTTAGGTCATGTACGACCTATCCTAGGTCGCGAAATGCTCATCCCTGTTTTAGGTCGTTGACGACCTATCCTAGGTCGTGAAATGCTCATCCCTATTTTAGGTCGTGGACGACCTATCCTTAGGTCGCGAGTTCTTGCAGAAGGTCGCGAATGAAGTTGTCACTGAAGATCCTTAAGTCACGGTGAATGATTATCTCGTGAACGGGCTGGTTTAAGTCGCCGAAGTTAGGTCGCAAGTTTTTAAGTCGCGTGACTGTTGTATTTGTTGTGTTGTAATGTTGTTAGGTCGTTACTTGTTGTAACTTGTATTTTTTTAAGTCGCTATCTGTTAGGTCGGATAGCTTTGTTTTTAGGTCGCAATTTTTAGGTCATTCACGACCTATGTGTTGTGATGTAAGTGTTGTGTTGTAAGCCTATAAATAGGCGAGTTGTGTCATTTGTAAAGTTAGTTGAATTTGAATAAAATTTCTTTTGTTTGCTTTTGTGCCACCATTAAAATTGGTAGTTGAGTGTTATCTCCTATCTCCACCTTCGGCATTCGAGTGCGCTCGAATCAATGATTGTTGAAGCCAATTCACGGAATCAAGTGCGCTTGATCAACGTCGAAGAATTGTAGATCTTCTCTCATGGCATCGTGCGCGATCAACGTGTCGAAGATTGCTAAAGTCCGGTATCTTTGTGATCAACGGATTTGGGCATTTGGTATCATTAATTCATCGATTCATATTGCTTCATTTAATCGTTTCATCGATTAGTTTGACACGAAATCTTCATTTCGTCGTCAAGTGTTATTACCGCTACGTCAGATATCTTAGGGATATACTCATTCTAGGGATACTTCATCCTATCTCTAATGAGCTACTTAATGTGTTATAATCCTGAGCTAAAGTTAAACCTTAGCTCTGATACCAAATGTAATGGTACGGGTTTTTCGCGTTCGAAAATCGACATCCATACTTTACATCGTACTCGAATGCCGTAGATTCGACAGTTCAAATCCGAGTCGCCGGAGCTTATAACACAATTAAGTTAACAACACAGTTGAAGAAATGAATAATACAATTATATACAACACTGATACAATATCTGATACAACAGAATGATACAATGAATATCAATATACATCAGAGATATGATACAGGAAATAGCAGCGGAAAGAAAATAGATAACACCAGCAGCGGATAATCTTCATCTTCAAAACACCAATCCAGATATAGCTCGTATTCCCAATAACGATGCACAAAGATAATAAAGTGCAGTCCGATCCAAAGCCTGAACTAGCTCCAGATAACCTACAAATCTGACTATCTGAAAAATCCAACTCTAGACTGCCCGTGTAGAAAATTTTGAGCACCCAGAGTTTAGGAAAGAAACAATAAACTCCGGATCAGTCATGAGACTGGTATGAGTAAACAAAAACAGTTTATCCTTAAAAACGAAAAACAAGAGAATTTTTAAAGTCAATTCGAAATGCTTTTGGAAAATGAAACTACCATAAGGCCTCCCGCACACACACACAATGCAAACGCAGAATCGGAGGTGATTTCTCCTTACGATAGTCAAAGATGCTTACTACGTAAAACAAATCATTTTTGATATTTATTATTAGTGCATAGTGGAAAACATTTCAAAAGTGGAATATAAATCTTAGCCAGTATAGACATTTCGAATTATGCCTACTATAACTACCATCTAAACGGTGGGGCGCCACCATAAGTAAATGGCAGGTTCTACAACTAAAACCATACAAGGTGCGTATTGGAGTTTGGATTTCCAACAAATGTTCAGGCCAAGGAACTTCCCATTGCCACATAGGCACGCCTCTAGAAAGACGCCCTAAGAACCTAACTGGATCTCTGCCAACACAAGGCCGGGTTACCCCTAACTGGGTAACTACTGACACAAGTATGCCATCCCCCGATTGTAACAACCTTTATCCGAGGATCCTCTATACCAACAACCACAAAGTAATAAATTGGCAGCAACAAAATAGGTTAAATATCTGGGCTCCATACCATGATACAACCTCTATCCAGAAGGAAATGAACATACCCTCAAGGGGGCGCGATCCCCAAATAACCTTGCTGCATTCTTCCTGTTTTGTACATTACCGGGTTGTGAGGTTTGACGAAGTCTCGTCCACAAAGCTACGCTTCTCACAAAGCGATGCTTTGATCAACAAATGATCAGTAACACTCAGCATGCCACATTACTAAGTTGGGACTATATTACTGATAACCTTCAACTACATAACCTCTGAGCTCGTACGTCTCAAAGAAGGGTGTTAAGCTAAGAGAATAAATTATCCGCCACCAACTGAAATGTACTTGAAAGAAATCTGCTTTATATCTCAAAATGTAATGTCAGACATACAATCTATACAAGTCTGTTCTGGGTTCGAACAGAACCGAAGGCACTTCCAAAGAAGCCCTTGCAAATCCGGATAATCCCTAATCACGTCCAGACTTCCCATCACATATGGAGTCTCTATACCGGGGACCAGTTGATGCAAAGACATTCGACGAGTTATCCTTTCGTTTTCGAAAATATCCGGTCTTCACCACCGGTCTTCAAATGCTATCCATAACGACGATCACATATTCGGAGTGGGCTATATGACACAAAGGTCCTCTCCCGGCTAAACCGAATAGTGAGCGCAATATTTAAAACATATGGATATGGGATTTCAATTAAGTCACAACTTAATAATTCAAAACTTTTCGTTAAATGGTTTAAACCAATCATCATTTCAAATCTTAAAAAAAAAGATTTACTTCTCACAGTTCACCTCGTTTCATAAAGATCTATTCATAGGTTTCGAAACAATTTCCATTTCAAATAGGATTAACCCATTAAATCTTCAAGTTAAGAATTTAACTTATAGCCTTCAAACCAGTTTCTATAACTTGGAGAATCATTTCATTTTATTTTTTTTAAATTCCTTTTAACACAATTTGGAAGTTCACTTCTTATATGAATACTTTTATTATTTGAAAACAAATAGTTTTCGTTTAAGAAAAATCCAATTTTATTTGCACGAGGTAAAGCCCTTGAATTATATTCACATTCCCAAATCAATATTTTTAAAATAGTTTAACCCATATATAAACATCTTTAATCCCTAGTTTCAAATCATAGAATTCAATTTCAAATCTTGAATTTAAGTTTAAATCAAATTATTTAAACTTCATACTTTATCAAGTTATTCAAAATATAAACTTCATCTTTGAAATTCCATTTCAAAAGCTTTTCACTTTAAACCCAATCCATTTCCAAAACATTTGAATTTAAATATTCAACTTTTAAACTATTTCAAAATCTGTGACTTAATCGATTTCCCCATGAAATCAATATTTGTGTGTGTATGGTGTGGTCCAGGGGTTTCATACAGTAGTGCAACACTACAAATCATCACATCATCATAGATTTAAGCATATCCATATCGATAAGCGGTATATTCCTATAACGCTTATCTTTCATTTACCAATTCACAGATAAATAATATACATTCATCATAGATAAAATAAATTACATTCATCACAGCTTGAATTAAAGCAATTCATATCACACAGCATCATATAGTAGGGATATCAAACAATTCACAACATTCAATAGAATACAACCATCCATAAGTGAAACTAGTTAAGATATCTGATTAATCTAAACCAGATCATTTGCCTATAGATAATTCCTAGTCAAGGTTAATTAATAATTAATTAATTACAACCATTTAATTAATTATTCTTTAATTAATCATAAATTACCCTTTAATTAATAATTAATCCTTAATTAATTATTCTTAATTAATTACAGTAATTAATTACCCTTTGATAAAAAATCATTTCATAATAACTTTAACTAATTAACCTTTAATTAATTATTCTTAAATTAATTACCCTAATTAATTGACCACATTAATTAATTATTCTTTAAAGTAATTAACCCTTAATTAATTGGTTAATCAATCTTTAATCATTAATTACCCATTCTTAATTACTTTTACTAAGTAATTATTTTTAATTAATTATTTATTAATTACTTGATTAATTAACTTGAATTATTAATTAATATTAAATTAATAATCCATAATTTACAAATTAATTATTCCTTAATTAATTAATCTTTAACCCTTAATTAATTAATTTAAACCTCTAATTACTTATTTAATTAATTCAAATCATTAATTAATTAAATTAATAAATTATCCAATTTAATTAACTTAATAATTAGTGAATTACAAATCCTAATTAATTTTAAGATAAATCTTTATTCTTACTTATGATTGAATTATCATTAACAAAGTATTTAAAACAATTTACTTTTAAATTTACTTTAAATTCCATTTCAAATTAAGATTCAAATCAAAGACAAATTTAATTCTAACAAAATTTAAAACAATTTAAAAACCTTTTAAATCACATGTTAAAGACATACTTATCTGATAAAGAAAGTTTAAACGAATTTGAAACCAAATTCCTTTTTTTTTTAAATCCAAGCTATTTAAATTATGCTTTAAACATTCAAAGTTGTTTAAAACATTTTAAATTTTAAAAACTTTCCTTAATTTCAAACTAAGATTTAAACCGACCTAACTCCAGATTTAAACTTTGATTTAAACTTAGCTTAAACTCTGCTTTGTATTTAAAAATCATTTTTAAAATAAAAAAAACAGAACAGGTTTGAAACCTGTAACAAAACAATTGACCCGAGTCATCCTTAAATTGCTTCGAGTCAATACACACATCACTTCAAGCAACACCCGTGAATGACTCGAGGAAAACTCGAGCTCCATTCCCTGCTCAACCTAGACTTCATCAGGCACAAAAATACACCGTGCATATGCACGGTGGCTCCGACCACCTACGATCAACAACGACTACTCCATCACATCGGCGACCACCCTCGAACTAAACCCCCTTCATCAGGACTTCGATTCCATCTCAAAATCGAATTCGAGCATACTAACCCAAACCTGGAACTACATACCAAAATCTGGAACACTCACATGCTCATTCTTCCGACCACCGGAGCGCCTGAGTCTCTGGCCATGACCTCGTCAACACCCCTACTTCCATTCCGCTAAATCTGGTAGCACTCGATCCACCCTAGATGCTGTGGTGGATCTAATTCCGATCAAGCTCCAAACTAGGGCTACAGACTTCACTGATCAACCACCGCCGCCACACTACTCTGATCACCATTCTAACAATTTTGCCGACCTCTCCGATCGTTCCTCTTCCTTCAATGATGACCGCATCCAACCCGATCACTTAGATCACCAGAAACCATTCAAAGTACAAAATCTGGTCAACCTCAAACTGCTCCCTCATCCCACTATTAAAAGTTTTGATTTCATTTTTAAAATTCATGTTCTTGGATATGGTTTCAGATTATATGCCGGAAACAAAGATTTATGATATTTTAATTTTACAAAACTCACCCTTTCCTGTTCTAATTTGTTTTCCAGAGCAGTTTAAATTTTAATTCATTTAAATTAAAATTTAAACTCTAATTCATGATTAAACAAACAACTTTAGTTTAAATACTAAGTCCTAACAGTAATTGGATCAAGAGATATTGAATTTTGAGTAAAATTTGAACCTGGAAACTAAAACAGGGAACACAGATACATGCACACATTTAAACATTCATGTATACATATATACCTATATACAAAACAACTTCAAACCCAGGCTTTATAATCATCAAATGAATATATATTCAGTTGGACTTAAATTTGTTTACTCACAAAGTCGTTTTCAGAGGAAGAAAACAGAGCCCTTTTCATGTTGAAACAAAGTTTGAAACTGGCAAGTTGAAACTCTTCCCTTGATCTCTGGTTTAAATTGATGTTTATGTTAAATCCTTGTTTGAGATTTGTTTAAGTATTAAATGGTGTTTACTCAGATTTGTTTTGAATGAACGAACCAGAAATAGATGGATTGATATGTATGAGGTTAATATGTAGAAAAGAGAAGTTGACAGGGTATACAAATTTTGTACAGGGTGGTGATATTATAATGTTTATAAATAGTTTCGAACTGACTTTAGTTATGGTAGAGATGTAAACATTAAATGCACATGTACCATATGTTCTCATGTGTACATACTTATTTATTTTGTTTTATTTCTATACTTTGTTTTGTTTATTTACTTAGTTTTTTTATTTGCCTGCATACTTGTATCTTTATAATATAAACCAATTCCTATTTTAATATGTTGTTTGAATCCTAATCATGTGTATTTATTTATGGGTTTTATATTTTACTTTATTTATTTTGTAAGTATATTTTTGTTTGTATTCACACACATTATTATTCTTCTTTTATTTGTTTTGTTTTCTTTTATATTTGTTCAAACTTATCTCTTTTATTTTTAAAACTTAAACTATCAAATATTAAATTTACTAATGTATTTATTCTTATACTTACGTTTTAATATTTATAAGGTTTATTTTATTTAAAACATTTTTGAAAGACTTCATTTTTGAATTTCCAAATCATAGCTTCTTTCAAAACACACACATATGTATATATTTATCAAAAATTTTAAATGACAATTTCTATTTAAAATAAGAATTCATTTGTAAAGACATTTCATTATAAACATTGTTTTTAAAAATAACTCATTTTTAAATTAAAACAATTTATAAAAGAAACTGTCTTTATCTTAATAAATAACGTATTTTATTTAAATTTGGATAAACTCAAATCAGTTTATCATTTAATTTACAATTTTAAATCAAAAATAAATTTAATTATCAATTTAAAATTGATTAAAATTCGGGATCGTTACAATTCAAGATGTGATTTATTGGCTACACCAAAAGGTAATCTTTAATTAAATTCACTTATGTATTTATATGGTTAATATAATTAGATTTCCTATGATTCACCTCATGTCTCAATTTTTCATTTTGCAACATGTAAATTAAATATGTTTTATGCCTAGTATGATTAAATCATGTTTATTGTATTATTATTTTGATCTATGTTTGTTTATCGTTTCCTTTTAATTTATGTTCATGATAAATCGACATGTCTTGAATCTCATATTACTTCTTATAAATTTTCATCATTCTCTGTGTTGTTCGGATCAGTAATTTCTTATCACAAATTTACGCATGTCTATGTTCTTTTATTTTATTATGGATGGTTATGAAATAAAAATTTGACTTTGAATGAGATTTATGTATACTATGAGATAATCTATAACACCCTGTATTTGGAGGCCAAAGCTAAGTGCTACAGATGCTATAGTCTTATATGGTATTGACTTCTGGTGACCAAATACGGTAATGTTCATGGTATCCATAATATCAAAAACATTTAAATATGAAACAAAATCATAGATTTTAAAAGCAGCTTTTCTCAATACTTTTCACAAAACATGTTTCACATTCAATTACATAATCCCATAACGTTTCCAAGGCATTGACAAAATATAATTATTACAAATACGCTAAGAGCGACATATGATGATGCAGCCTTGGTTGATCCTTGTACTAAATAGAAAAACTGTCATAATACATCCCAATGGAATTTTAAAACAAAACATCTTTAGATAACTAGCAATAGCCTCCTACTCATCTCCGGAAGCTTTATTCATCACCCTACTAAAAATTTGTAAACCTCAACCCTCGACGTACTCAAATCAATTTTGAGCACCTGAGAGTATAAGGGGAAAAATATAGACTTTGAGTCAAACATAAAGGCCAGTGTGAATAATACTATACATCTTTGATATACGATATTAAGTGAGACCATGCCGCTTAGTTGAACAAATTTCCCCTCACTAATACCCTTTTAAAATTTATCTTTTTCGAATCAAATCCTACAACCAAAGCTGGTTAAAACTATAAAGCATCATTATGTAAACATTCATATCAAGTATTAAATGAACTATCTATTCAAACACAATAGTTTTATCTGGCTTACTACTAACCTTTGGCTGACTAGGGCCTACCAGATAGATATAATAAAAGCGGCCTAACATCTGTTAGATAAGTCTTTTGGACGGTCTGTCCCTAACTTACTTTCTCTCAAGGTCCACTGATCCTAATGGTTTTGTGGGCTCACCAATAACCTACACCGTGCAAATATATTTCCTTATGTGTGTAATCATAATTTTAGTCTTACCTGTGACAAAGCCCTACACACTTTAATTCTGGACTAAATTAGCTAGGGGATAATAACTAATGTATAGGACGCGACCCTATACAATTGAATCTAGTATTATAATATTTAAGTCATTTTAATTAAATTTTCAAGGAAACAACCTTTTCTTTTCAAATTGATTTATGACCTTTAAATCAAACTTAAACATGGAAAATATATACTCTATGCTTTACTCTAAATTACCTTGCCATGCTATATACTTTACCCAAATCTTTATTGATGAAAACATTTAAACCTTCGAATGTACTCCTTTTGATCTAATCGAAAGTATCCAACCAAATAAACCCTTTCTTTTATCTAGGCCGAAAGGTCAAAACCTTCCTTTCGAAAATATTTACGTAAACCTTTCGAAACTATTGAAATACCCTTTCCTTCGAAAGCTAAAAACTTTAGACATCCTATCTTTAAAACCTTTAAACATGCCTTTCGAAACTGTGACGACCCGAAATTTTTAGATATTTGAAATTGAAATATTTAATTGATTTTAAATATTTTGACGGTTAATTTTAACTTAAATTTCAAATCACTATTTATTGGACAATTTAATTATTTAATTTAAATTACTGGGAATTGGGCAAAATGCTAAATCGGGAATTTTAAGCCAGTTAAAAATAATTTGAAGGCTTATAAATTTCATATTATTAATACTGAAAGTGATAGAACTTTTAAAATGGAATTTCAAAGTGTTTTGTTCAGTTTTGAAATTTATATTGTTTAAATTGAATTTAAAAATAGCCATCCGAGGCACAGTCTCAGATTTTGACGAAACCAGTTTCATTGGATCCATAATAGTGTATTATTATCGGATTTCAAATTTCGTAGCGATTGGAGTTGTTGTGTGAGCGTACGATATATAAACGCGCTTAAATCTATATCAAAAATTTAATATAATAACTAGGTTCAAAAAGCTATCTTTCCATACGATCGAATTAGGACTCGAAACCTTTTCCATTGCGTTCGAAATAGGGGTATAACAATATGAACGCCTAGCGGCACACCTCGATTGGAGATCAAAATTTTAAGTTACTAGAGCGAGATATTTTGTATTTAAATAATATTATAAATCGTTAAGTCAAACTCTATTTTTCCTCTAGTCGGCCTACCTTATACGAGAAGCCTCTCCCTTTCGTTTTAAAACTGCATACCTTATCTTCCTTCAGGAAAATCAAATCAGTTCGTAACCTAAAAAAAGTGGATGGCCGAATAAATCAAAACCCCCTTTTTATCTCAAGTAAAAAAAAAGGAAGAAGACGTCTTCCTCGAATTGAATACGAAATGAATCGCAACTGTTCAAATGAATCGAAGCAGCCTCATAAGCATCGTGGGTTCAACGGCGGGAAGTAAGGGGGCATGCTTGCGAAGGGGGGAAGGGTCGAAATCGAAGAGCATCTTGATCGTTGAGTCGCGCTCGCGTCGGGGCGTGCAAGCGGGGTGGATGGTCGTGATCGACTTGCGACTAGGGAAGCTCATGCGCACGAGCAAGGGGAAGATTGAGCTGGGTGAACGGCGGCATCGATTGAGAAATAGCAGTGGAATTTGTGAGTGGTCGCGAGGTCGTGTTCGGCGTTGTGCAGCGTGCTAGGGTTTTGGGTTGTTAATGGCGTTCCGATCGAATGCAGTAAGGTCTCTAATCATGAAGAAATGGTTGAGATGGAAATGGATTGCGAACAAAAATCAAAGGTGAGTTAATCTCACTCATCTGGTTTAATTTAAATTTTAATGGTTAAATTTAAATATTTGGTTGAATGCTTGTATTGATTGGATTTGCTATATAATATATAGTAGTATATATATAGTATATATATTAAAGTGATTGATTTCCCGCATTATATAGCGGATGAGACCCTATGCGTGCATAATAGCGGATGATTTTTATAAATCCCATATACCACGATATTCCACCTTGAAGTGGAATTGGTATTGCGCTAACATCTATGGATGCAGGGAAACAGGTTGGAGGGATCCAACTGGATTCCTCAAAATTATTTAAATTGTTTGATAACTTTGTGTATGGTTATTTGGATATCCTATGATGACTTATATTGATAATTGGATACTACGGATGGGATTTATAATACTATGGCATTCTGAGTTAACTCAATCCAAAAGATTGAATTTTGAAAAGAAAATAAAAGCAGAGAATTTGTAAGTAAAATAAGGATCGAAAATTTTGAATAAATTTAATAAATGAATTGGGAAAGAGTAAAGTGATTTTAAAATTTAAATAAATAAATTCCAAGTAGGAAAAGGGAATTTGAATAAACAGAAAATAATAAATGTTAAACTTAAAGTGATTTTATTTAAAGCAATAAAGAATTTACTTGAAAATATAAAGAATAAGGAAGAAATTGGGAAATCTGAAATTGAGAAAGATTTTTAAATCTTAATAATGAAATAAATCTGAAGTTAATGGAATTTGAATCATTTGAGTAAATGAATTTGTTTCAAATAGAGAAATCTGGAAATCAATTTGAAATTAGATTAAGCGTTTAAAAATTTGATTTAAAAAGAAAAGCGAGACTTCGGAATTTATAAACTGGGTTTATAAAAGTGAAGTGGATTTGGAAATATAAATTCAAGGTGTGAATTTATTAAAGAAATGGTAAATTTGTTTAGAAATAACTGGTGATTTATTTTTAAAGGATATGAAAGAAAAGAGTATTTCCCTGGATAGCCAAGTATGATTTCAAGGCAAATGTAAATATAAGTTAAAAGCTTTAATATTGTTTTCAGAAGCGTGTTTTAGAAAATTTACTATTTCTAGTTGTTAAATTCTAAAACGAGTATTTTTTTCAAACCTGTTATCTTAATGATAATTATATAAAAGTGATTTGGTATTATGTTTTAAGAAGAAGAAAAAATTTAGTTTATATTTTAGAAAGTGGTTTTATTCATAATATTCTTAAAGCATATATTTTAATAAAGTATTAAAGTAGATTTAATTTTATTGTTATAAAGTATATTTTATAATAAAGTGATTTTAAAATTATTTTAAAATCTAAAGTAATTGGTCTTGGTGTTTCAGTGGAAATAAATAATTTGGAAATGTATTTCGTGAAAGGAAATCGGTTTGAAACTGTTTTCAAAAGAGTTGGAATGGAAAGTATATCTTGCGAAGATATCTGAAGATAATAAATAATTTGGAAAATTATTTATTGATTGATGGATGTTTGTGAATGTAAATTGATAGTTAAATCACCGACTAACAATATTGGCCAAATGCGTTGATCGTTTCGAAGAGACCGGGATCGAGATTAATTTCTCAAAAACCACTTCGATTCGATTTTGTACATTTTCATGGGAAACAAGTTGAAATCGAAGATGGTACAGTGAAGTGCAAGGGCTAATCGCTACTAATCCTGAGGATGATTCCAAAATGGATGTAGTAGGAGTAGTGCCTTCGGTTCCGTTCGGACCCGAGACGGACTTGTATGGATGAATGCTTTCGGAACATTGTTAGGTGGATGATGGGCATTCTAAGGGATATGTTCTATAAAGGTAACACTTAGCCTTGAGCCTCATCAATCGGGAATGACTGAAAATCAGGGGTTATGCAGCAAGGCTTCGTGGGTAGCCCCCACTTGAGAGTAAGGTCATCCCTGTCTAGATGTCCCTTTTATTTCGGCTTAGTGGTGCGGTTGCTGATCACAACCGTGGGGTGATTTTACTTGGAACTATCCAGTAAGGGATGGTTCCGGCCTTGTGTTGCAGTTTAAAACTTGAAACAAAACTACCCGAGTTCACCCCAAATTACTTCGAGTAAAATATGAATTCACTCGAGCAAAACCAGAATCTACATGAGTAAATCCCGAGCATCAATTCGAAACCACCCAAGACAACAGCTTCACCAAAAACCACCCCACCGTGCACGTGCACGCCTCCATTCGCCACCTCCGACCACCACCCATACTTCGAGCAAGTCGAAGGTCATCCCCAGCTCCGACCCCGTCCACCAGTCCCCCTTTCATCTCGAACTCGAAATAAGAATCTAAACCTGGAAACACACTGGTCTTATCACCATAAACCTGGCAACACCCCTTGCTCGACGCTCCGACCACCGGAGGCTACCCAACTCCGGCCATAGCCTCGTCTACCTCCCCTTTTCCAAACCCCAAGCGCACGCAACACTCGGTCGAACGGTGATGTCGTATGAACGAAAAACCCAACGCCTAAAAAACTAGGTTTACGAACAAGAAATCAATGCCGCCACCACCACCGTTGACTATCCACTACTCCACCATTTTTCCGAGCTTCCCCGATCGCTCCTCCATCTCCAGACAAACACTCAATATTCCCAGTCGACTTGATCATCCACGGCAACCCCAAATGCACAAAACAGTCGAACCAAAACTGCTCTTCACCCCCTTCTTTAAAAATTAAAAATCTTGTTTTAAAAATCATGTTTTGGTATGTAGATTCGTTTTATACTCCTGAATTTTTAAAACAAGAAATTTGTTTTTAAACTTATTTGAGTTTGTACTTTGTTTTCTTGGTTTCCAGAGTCAATTACAGGTTGATTCATCTTTACTAAATTTTTAACACCTAGATTATAGCCAAACAAACAACTTTTGTTTACATCTTACATTCAAACAATTATTAGATCAAGAGATGAAGATTTATTTACATATCTACTAAAAAAATGAGCAACAGGCAACAGACTAACAGAGTAACAAGTGTACATATATACCCAGATTTGCACAAACACATATCTACAAAATATATATTATCACAGAGAAAAGCAGGCTTCATATTAACTTAAGTTATAATTTAAATAAAATATTACCCACCAAAATTGTGAAAGAACAGAGCAATCTAGATTTGCTTAGCAACAGGCTTTTGAAAACAGTTTTGAATTTGCTAACAGAAGCTCCTCTTGATCTCTGTTTGTTGAGTTGCTGGTGGTAGTTGAATGTTTGTTTAGGTTTTTAAAAGAAGTTTTTATCTTAGTTTTCATTGAGCACGAATTGAAATGAAAAGGTGATATGGGGAAAAGTAGCTTACAGGTTGAAGTATAAAACATGTTACAAGGTATCATTTTTTTTTGCAAAACAGTGTACACACTTGTACAATTATCAGAGGTAATTTTTATCTTGGAGGCTGAGATTACAAGTTCACGTACTAGAGAAGATATTTGCATTAGCAAGCATTAAATGCTTGCCTAGATTTTATACTCTACAAACTTATTAAATATTGTTTGTTTTCTTTACAGCCTACATAACTTTTGAGTTGGTTGTACTCAATTCTGCATACCCATCATATTCGAACCACTTGTTTTCATGCTTATCCTATACTAGCTTTTCTAACAAGTTACTATTTTTTTTCTTTTGACTATGCAGATTTATTTTGAAGCTGGCAATCTTCTTATGTATTATATTTTCTTGTTTTATATGTTGAAATATAATTGAATGTAAATGAATGTTATTCTCTTTTGTTCACTTGTCTAAGCAGATTTCTAGTATTATAATGTAATATAAATGAATGTTATTCTATCATGTTGTTTGATTATTTAATGTATTTGTTTTATATCCTATTTTATTTTGTTATTTTTGCCTGCAACATCTTACATACAAATTTTATTTGCTTTGCATAACCAAGCTTCACATGCAAAACCCTTTTCATTTTATTCTTGCCTGGTTATGCCCTCCTACCTTATGCACATATATACTTATGTTAATATCATATATTTAATTTATACTTAAGTTTTACTTATAAGATTTAATTCATCTCAAACATTTTGAAAGACTTTATTTCAAATTACAAATCATAGTTTCTTCCAAAATGCATATATATAACAATTTCTATTTATATTAAAAATCTACTTGCAAAAATATTACATTATAAATAAAGCCCATTATTAAATTAAAATAATTTATAAAAGAAATTCATTCTTTATTACTTATTTCTATCAAGCTATACTTAAAAAGAAAATAGAACAAATCTCTTTTGTTAATAAATCTAAATCTAAACTAAAGTTAGAATAAGTTTTAAACTATTTAAACATTTATTTTAAGTATTTAACCTATATATTTGTTTATTAAATGGCTTTGAAAAGTTATTTTAAATAAATCATAATTCCCAAATCACTAGAATGTATATTAGAAATTTGAAAACATAATTTATTAGTTGAATTTAAAACAAAGCTTTCCTATCTACAATATATACAAATATGTACATTATAAATAGAAAATAATTTATTAGTTTTAAAAGATAAAATTCACCAACAAGATATTTATTAAAAAAAGTATTAATTCAAATCTTAAAAATCAAAGATATATCAAATCAATTTAATATTTAATATAAATTATTAAATTGATATTGCTCGAAATTCCGGGTTTTCACATTCCTCCCCCCTTAAAAGAAATTCGTCCCCGAAATTTAAAAACAAAGGTAATTTAATAATCTATTTAAGATTTTAATTTTAAAACACAAGCATATATCGATCATATGCTAACAACCATATCAACCAAATTATCTAATCAAAAAAATCTAACTATCCAGACAAAATTCTGGATAGGATTCTCTCTAGTTTCCCCGAGTACAAATACCGAGTTACTCGCTCTATAGAATCCAAACAATCAATACTACTAAGCTACACACATCTAGACCCACAAAACAAGACAGGATATCAGACTACAGACGAGTCTGACTCGCAACCAAAACTCCCTGAACTGTTGGTTACAAAACCAGAAATAGAATCTTACACGTACTCCCTCAGAGATACATGAAACACATCGAATCCCAGCTATCCAAACTGGCAATTCACTCTAGAAGACCAAACACTAACCTTTCCATAACACAGAGAAAATCCAGAACACCTTGGAGCTAATTTTCCAGACTTACCAAATTATAGAGCTCCTTTGAATTAGAGAAAATTCATCCAAAATCAAATCTCCGACTCTGAAATGCAAATTCCTCCGTCTCTTATCCACCAAACTCCTCGGACGATCCAAAGCTGCCTTCATCCCTACTGATCAGCTAAATCTCCGCTGAAGCCTTTTAGAACAATCTGAATCCAAAAACAATCCGGTAAAATGATCTTCTCAAGGTCAACCAAAATCAAGAACACAATCCTTACTATCCTCCGTAGAAAACAACTTCTCTTCTCCAGAAAAGAAAAGCAAATGCACTCCCAACTGCTTCCGCTGCACAACTCTGATCTGGGTAGATGAAAATGCTGATGACGAACATAAGCAAAGACTGGGCAACACATTCCAAAAATACGGTTCAACAGATCCAAAAATAAAACTAAGAAGTTCCTCAAAAACCTGAGCCGCTTCACTAAAACTCTTCCTCCAAAAACCATCCTACTACTAAGCTGAACCATCGGTACCACAGCTGGAATCCAGTCGATACCAAACTCAATCTCCAGATGCTAACAAAATTTTGACTTCCTGAAGTCATCCAGAAAAAAGAAAGATCTAAAACACTAGAGAACGCTCAAACTATCGCAAGTCACTTTTGCGATTCATCCAGCCTGATTCCAAAGAAAAACTGTTCTCTCTTTACCAAACAGAATAGCTTATGATTAACTAGCCAATCCAACGAAGGAACGGAACCATTCTGCTGCTTCTGAACTCCACTGCTAAGCTAGAAAGCTTCCTTGCCAATACACAGAACACTCCGAGCCGCACTGCCGACACCAATGCTAAGGAATTCCTAATCCAAAGCTCTTCGAGAAACTCGTACCTCAAACCGACCAGAAACATCCTGCTGAACACAGCCACAACACCGAAGCAGACTCACTACCTTAACTCATCCCAAAGAAATATCTTCGAAAACATCAGTGTGTCTCATCACACGGCTACTACATCTCGAGGGATCTAGACATCAAAACTTGCTTCTGCCCAACCGACAGATCCAAACTCTACTCATCCAAACTCTCAAAAATCCGCTCACACGAGCGTGATCATCTTACACTTAAATGATGGACTTCGAATCCTTAACAGATTTTCTTCAGAGACTCGTGAAATCCTTACACCACAAATTCACTCGAGACGGTATTAGATCTACAGTCTCGTCAGATACACTTCCAACCTCAACAAATTCAACCATTGGTAGTCGTGTTACACACACCACCACCCTATCTACCTTTATAACTTATATTGGAAAACCCGAACAGGTAACCCAACCTATAGGTAGAAATAAATGAATATATATATATATATCAAAAATACAAATACGCTCTCTCAAGAAAGAAATCACTTAAGAGCCTAGGTATTCGCTCAACCTAGCACTCTGATACCAACTGTAGCGACCCGACCCTCTACCACCAGAAAGTCGTATCGTTTTTAAGAAAGAAAGAGGTGAAAATAGAAAAGATAGAGAAGAAGAAGAAACAACATCAGAATCTCAACAGCGGAACGAATAAAATATAATATATCACATAAATATTACATAATATACAACATCAATTAGAGTTACACAGATAATACATCACATACTAGACAGTTATAAACACCTGTCTAGTTAATACAACTCGACATCACAGAGATACAACACAGCGAAAATACAGAATAAACACTAACACAGCGGAACCACTATATATCTATACGCTGAAGCCTCCTACTCCATTGCTCCTCCAGACGTTCGTTAAAGCTAACCTGAATCCCTTGGCTATCCGTAAAAATTTGGGTACCTGAGAGTTTAAGAAAAACAGAAGATAAACTCCGGGTCAGACATGGGTCTGGAATGAGTAACAGGTTAAAGTTGTTTAACTTTGAAAATCATTTGAAAACAAAGGTATCACATAAGACTTCCCACACATAAACATGGAAAAGTTTTTACCTTACTCTAACCAAAACATTTGATAGGAAATCCAGTGATATTACAATTGTGTCTAGGGTTTTCAAGTGAAATACAGAAATAGCTGAAATGCTTACATCTCACATTCCAACATAGTTGGGCACAATCAAAACGTACGGCGCTTATTGGAGATTGGATTCCATACAATGGCAGGGCTACTGGGGTACCGCCCGTCACAGTACCTGGCCTAGACCAGCGTACCGAGGACCCACCCTAAGTCCCCTGCAACACAAGGCCGGAACATCCCTTACTGGATAATTCCTGGATAAGAAACCCCGCAGTCGGTGCGCAATTCCAACTGCCACTAAGCCGAATAAAAAGGGACCTCTAGATAGGGGAAATCTCATCCTACTTGGGTGCTACCCACTAACCTTGCTGCACCTCCCCTGTTTTAGCCATTTCCGGTTGATAAGGCTTGAGGTTACGATTACCTTTAGAGAACACATCTCTTAGAATGCTCATCGCCCACCAGACGATGTTCTGAAAGCATTCAATCCATATGAGTTCGTTCCGGGTTCGAACGAAACCGAAGGCATTATCTCGTTACACTCATTTTGGAATCACCCTCAGAGTTAACGACAATAACCCTTGCACTCTGAATCTTCATCTGCACTTGAGATTCACGACCTAACGTTAAATTGGATCGATGTGGTTTTCGGACCCCCAAATATGGAAAGATCCGATCCCGGTCTCACCGAAATCCAAAACGCCATCTTTTAGGTCCAAGTTGTTTTAATGTTTAAAACAATTCCAATTTAATTATTATCTATATACACATGGATAGATAATTCACAATATCACAATAGATAATCACATCATCATCATAAATAGATAATCCATATTATCATCTCAAACAGATAATCAATATTATCATACTTAAAACAAGCATCCATATCACAACAGATATTACTCATCTCATATCTAAGATCACAATCAATCAATGGGATATTAATATCATTCATCATACATAAACAAGGATTAATAATCACACCATTATAATTAATTTAAAATGAATTTAATTAATTACCTTATCTTTAATTAATTTAAAGTAAATTAAATTAATTACTTCATTATTATTAAACTTGCTTATATTACTATTAATTAATTATCAATCAATTAATTAATCATCATCCCATTAATCATTTTAATTAATCATCCCTGATTAAATATCTTTAATTTACATTTAAGTAATTATCCTTTAATTATTTTCACAAATGAATCATCTTTAACCAAATATAGAAATTAATCTTTACATTACTTCATTTATTAATTAACCAAAATTAATTACATTACTTAATTGATTACATTAATAAATTCCTTCATTTATTAATTATTTCCAAATAAATCCATTTTAAATCCAGCATTAATTATAATAATTAATGATCTCTAATTACATCTTCTATTTAAATTAATTACATCAAGTAATTAACTTTTGATTAGTTATTTTATTTCTTAATTTTTTTATTAAGAAAAACTATCTTCAAATCACATATATTAATCACCTTGATTAATAATATATAGTAATTAACTTCCTGTTAACTCCTATTTTCGAGTGACCTAAAACTCCACGACCTAAGAAGTTAACGACCTAAAAATCTGCGACCTAACAGACTTCACGACCTAATAGCTTAGCGACCTACGACCTATGAAGTAACACGACCTAACAGCTTATAAAGGTCAGCGACCTAAAGGCTTCAGAAACTTCGCGACCTAACATATTCAACGACCTAAAGGAAGTTGCGACCTAAAAAAGTATCACGACCTAAAAGTCCGTGACCTAAAAGTATCTGCGACCTGATAGTCTCAACGATCTAACGGTATAATGGTCTTGGCGACCTAACATCACAAAGGACTTCGTGACCTAACTGGTTCAAAAGGCGGTGCGACCTACGACTTACCTTAGGTCGTTCATGACCTACCTTAGGTCGCTCACGACCTATAACATGCCCAGTTCGAACAAACCAACAGAGTTCCCTATGCCGCATTTCACTAGTTCGCTCACAACCTACCAGCCCACTAAGTCGCCAACGCTTACAACCTACCTTATCCTTAACCCGTCCACAACTTATGACTTAGGTCGCACACGACCTACGACTCATCTTAGGTCGTCCACGACCTAAGACTTGGAGAATCACGACCAGAATTACTCCTATAAATAGAACTCTAACTCCAACTAGAAAAGGACTTTTGGCCAATCATTTTCTGAAGCGCCATTACTCTGCCGAATTCTCAACTCATCTGATACTTGAAGAACTCCAGACATTGAAGATACTACAACAAGCTTTGAACGAGATTCTACACATCCGAGATGGATTCAACAAATCTCATCATCAAAGTTTGAGTTACTAATCCAAAGTGTTTGTGTGATCAAAGTGGAGTGTATTTGAAGAATATTGTATCAAATTGTAATCAAGTCAGCAATAAAAGACTATAGAGTGGACATAGGCTTAATTACGGGCTGAACCACTATAAATCTGTTGTTCCTTTACCATTTTCTGCTATTTTCAGCTTATTTCAATTCCCGCCTAAAGCGGGTGGTGCTTTCACAACTCTACTATACACACCAGGGTGTTATCGTTCACTTTTTAGCGTTAACATTTTGGTGCTTTCACTGAGAACCCAACTCAGGACTGTATTCACCATTGCTTCACGAAGGTTCGTTGAAAGAGTTTCTTTCAAAACCAGAAAATTGTCAGACATAATGGCTCCTGGAAGAAAACGTAAGTCTATCACACCTGATGATGTTCGTGACAACACTGCCGCTCCTCCTTCTCCAAGTCAAGCAGCTCCAAGCGTCGGAGTGACGCGAGAAGAGCTAGATGCTGCTTTATCTGGACTGTACCAGCAAATCGAAACTCAGAATACTCTAATGATGGAAAAGTTAAACGCTTTGCTCGGAGCTAATCAAAGGCCAGTAAATAACGAAGAAAACTTTACCGATGCTATTCACAACTCCGAAGGGAGAAATATTCCTCAAGGGGGATCGGGTGCTGTTGAAGGGGCACCACTCCCAGCCGAAGGATCTAGGCCATCGCCAGTTCTCCGCGAGCATTTGCCCGGACAAACTTTCGAGAGAATGGCTGAAGTATACTCCGCGAAGTCACTAAACAATGAGGAATATCTCTCCGGCATGATTCGACAGATAATGAAAGAAAGCATGCAGAGAAATGAAGATGAAAGCGACTGGAGATGTGCTCAGAGTAAAACCCCATTTACAGAGAGGATTCTAAAAGCTGAGTTTCCCAGAAAATTTGTTCCTCCTACCATTCCTTCTTATAAAGGAACAAGTGACCCGAATCAATTCCTGTACAAATATGATTGGCACATGACTGGCGCCAGAGCGACTGATGAGATTAAATGCCGGTATTTCCCGGTATACTGGGAAGGAGTGGCGCTGCTCTGGTTTACCAAGCTTCCTGTACGATCTGTTGATCAGTTTTCCGATCTGACTCGGAAATTCAAGGAACAATTCAGGCTGTACGCTTCGAAAGCAAAGGATATAATGTCTCTTTCAAGCCTTGAACATAACCATGGAGAACCCATCAAATCCTTTTTAAATCGCTTCAACATAGCCCTAGCTGAAGTTGATAACGCAGAACCGCGGATGGTTTTAACCTACTTAATGCGGGCTATTGACAAGTCGAGCGAATTTGGAAAATGGTTGAAAATGAAAGAACCAAATTCATTCGAAAAATTCTACAAAAAGGCTGATGAGTTCATGCGCCTAGAAAATCTTTCCGCGTCAGCTAAAGTTGTGTCAACACAGGTGGAGAATAATGTGGTTGCTCAGAACAAAAAAGAATCTGGAAATCAGAAGAGGGAGAATAATGGTGGGAAGAAGCAGAAGCACCTCAAAAAACCACGCTTTCTCAAACCCTCAGATTTTACTCCTCTAACTGATACACCGGAGAATATTTTCATCGCCACTAAAGACGCTGTTGAGTATTCAAAGCCACCGGCAGTAAAAGTTGGAAAAAATGCTGTTCAAAGCGGAAGGTTTTGCCAATTTCATAACCAACCAGGCCATCATACCAACGAGTGCCGCCACTTGAAGAGCCTGATTGAAGAATTATTAAGAGAAAATAAGTTGCAACAATATGTTAAGAGGAACAGAAAAGACCCGTCCTCATCTAACCAGGGGCAGAAACTTCCTACTCATTCATCTGGTTCAGGAGAAAGACCTGCTGCACAAGAAACGGAAAGACCTATAATCAATGTGATCACAAGAGGACCCCATCCAGCTAGCAGGAGTTGGGGCGAGATGGAAAGGTACGCTAGAGCTTTGAAATATGCCCCAGCTGAAGAAAGTGTCTTGGTTTTGGAAGATTCTGTGCCTCTAAAGCAGCAAAAGACCTTTCATGATGATATCATATTCAGAACCAGGGATTCTGCTGGTGTGGAGGCTCCTACCGAAGACCCTTTTGTTATCTCTGTTGGTATTGGGCCGGCTATTGTAAGGAGAGTGCTGGTTGATAGCGGCGCCTCATGCAACATACTCTTTAAAAAGACATTTGACCAAATGAAAATTCCAATGGCAGACGTACAGGCTTCATCTTAGAAGATTGCAGGATTTACAGGGGAGCCGAAACAGCCAATTGGAACAGTGGACTTGTTTGTTGAATTGGGAGATGGGCATAAGAAGGTGGTACGGAAGCAAACTTTTGTAATTGTGGATGGATTCTCCACCTATAATGCTTTCCTAGGTCGGCCTACTCTTGCTGCTTTTAAGGCCATCCTCGCCCCGTGGTGCTTGACAATGAAATTTCCCACTGATAATGGGGTTGCTGTCATTAAGGGAGACCAGAACGCAGGGCGAGAATGTTATCTTGTAGAACTCCAAGAGGCCAGGAAAAGAGAAATGGGAAAAGATGCGGCAGCTCCGCTCCGCATCAAAGAACCAACCTTGTAGCAACTACGGGGTGGCCCCTGTACTAGCGAACACAGCAATGCAAGGAAAGAAATGGACCCCAGAAAAGCCAGTACAGGGGAGAATAGAGTGGTACCTGTGGAAATAACGGTACCAATACCTGTTGACTCAAAAGACCCAAACAAAGTACTCAATGTGGGTTCACAACTAAGCATAGCAGTTCAAAACACGCTGATATCATTTCTAAAAGCAAATCTAGATGTGTTCGCTTGGTGTCACGCTGATATGTGTGGGATCTCTCCAGAAATTGCTGTGCATACTCTGAATATCGATCCAAAAGTCACACCAATCAAACAGAAAAGAAGAACCCAAGGTCCAGAGAGGTCAGCAGCGCTGAAGGAAGAGGTTGATCGGCTCATGGAGAATGATTTCATCAAAGAATCCACTTATCCAAATTGGGTTTCAAATCCAGTACTAGTTAAGAAGGCAAATGGAAAGTGGAGGGTATGCATCGACTTTTCAGATCTAAACAAAGCTTGCCCCAAAGACTGCTTCCCACTGCCCAGAATCGATCAATTGGTGGATGGAACAGTTGGGCATGAGTTGTTATCTTTTATGGATGCTTACTCTGGATACAATCAGATTATGATGCACGAGCCAGATCAAGAAGACACAAGCTTTATCACAGATGTGGGTCTCTACTGCTACAAAGTTATGCCTTTTGGATTAAAAAATGCTGGGGCAACCTACCAAAGACTCGTTAATGCTATGTTTAAACTACAGATTGGTAGAACTATGGAAGTCTACGTTGATGATATGTTGGTAAAGTCAAAGAAAGTACTAGACCATATGGACCACTTGGCAGAAATGTTTGCAATTCTTCGAAAGTACGGAATGAAGCTCAATCCATTGAAATGTTCATTCGGGGTAGAGTCTGAAAAATTCTTGGGTTTCATTGTGAGCGCTAGGGGCATTAAGGCTAATCCTACTCAAATCACAGCTTTGAGAGAGGTCAAAGCCCCTAAAACAAAGAAAGAACTACAAAGTCTCAATGGGAAAGTCGCTGCTCTGAGTCGTTTCATTTCCAAGGCCACAGACAAATGCATTCCCTTCTTTGACGCTCTAAAGAAAGGAAAGAAATTTTTTGAGTGGACTCCCGAATGCCAGACTGCTTTCGATGAACTAATTCGTCATATGCAAACGCCTCCGGTTCTTTCCAAGCCTACTAATGGTGAAGACCTCTTCATCTATTTAGCAATTTCATCTCATGCTCTCAGTGCAGCACTTGTACGGGAAGATATGAAAATTCAACGTCCAGTCTATTACATCAGCAAACGGTTCACTGGGGCAGAGATGAATTATTCAAAGATAGAAAAGCTTGCCTATTGTTTACTAATTGCTTCCAGGAAGTTGAGGCCATACTTTCAAGCCCATCCTATCAAGGTCCTCACTGACCAACCTCTAAAGCAAGTCCTATTTCGTCCTGAAACTTCGAGTCATCTTTTGAAATGGAACATTGAACTCAGCCAATATGATATCACTTACCATCCCTGAAGAGCAATCAACGGACAAGCTTTAGCGGATTTCATCGTGGAATCTACTGACAAAGGTGACAGTGAGAAAGAAACAACTGATGACATTCCTATACAGTGGAAGTTGTATGTCGACGGCGCAAGAAATGATTATTGTTTGGGGTGGTGCTTGAAACCCCCGAAGGACGGTCATTGTGTTATGCGTTGAGACTGGAATTTCCTTCGACAAACAATGAAGCAGAGTACGAAGCACTTATTGCCGGTTTAAGAATCGCCAAGGAATTAAACATCAAAGTGTTACAAGTCTTCAGCGATTCCCAACTTATTGTTTGCCAGGTGAATAAAGAATTCCAAGCTAAAGGTGGAAATCTGCCCGCATACTTATCAAAAGCATGTGAGCTTCTCGAAGATTTCGATCATTACACGATAAGTCACATTCCCCGGACAGAAAACATGAAGGCGGATTCTCTAGCAAAGTACTCAAGTTCTGGAGAGGCTCAATTATTAGGATTAGTCCCTGTGGAAGTTTTGTCATCTCCAAGCATTGAAGAGATGGATATTGATTGGATCATGACTACGTATCAAGAGCATGAATCGTGGATGACTCCAATCAAAGAATATCTACTCAATGGTTCCTTACCAGAAAGTTCTAAAAAACGCCGAAAGCTATTAAGGAAAGCGTCAAGATATATGATTCAAGATGGCCAATTATACGGGTAGGGATTCTTAATGCCATTACTCCGATGTGTAACCAAGGAAGAAGCCAAGACGATTTTAGCTGAGGTACACGGAGGAGAATGTGGGGACCATTCAGGTGGCCAAACTCTAGCCAAGAAAGTTCTCCGATATGGGTATTTCTCACCGGACATTAATCGAGATGCTGCTATTTACTCCCGAAAGTGCGACAAGTGCCAAAGATTTGCAAAAATCTCAAAAGCACCCTCCACCGAACTCACGCAAATGGTCAGCCCATGGCCGTTCGCCATTTGGGGGATGGACTTGATTGGACCTTTACCGATCGCTAAATCTGGAATCAAATATGCTATTGTTGTTGTTGATTATTTCACTAGATGGGCTGAAGCTGAACCCTTGGCTACTATTACCTCTAAAAAGATCATAAATTTTGTAACTAAAAATATCATTTGCAGGTATGGTGTGCCGCAAAAGATAATCACAGACAACGGTACTCAGTTTGAAAGTGAAGAATTCCAGGACTTTTGCAAACGATTTAGAATTCGAAAAAGCTTCTTAGCAGTGGCTCATCCGTAGGCAAATGGGCAAGTGGAAGCAGTAAACAAAATTATCAAGTCAACCATCAAAAAGCAACTCGAAAAAGCAAAAGGTGGTTGGGTCGATAAGCTCCCACTAGCACTATGGGCATACAGAACTACTCACAAAACTGCGACTGGGCACACTCCATTTTCATTGGCATATGGATCAGAAGCAATGATTCCGGTGGAAGTAGAAGTCCCTTCACACAGGAGAATTCATTTCAATGAGGCTGAAAACGAAAAGCTGCAACTTGAAGCACTTGATTTTGTTGATGAAAAAAGAGAAGAAGCTAGGCTCAGAGTTTCAGCTTATCAGCAAAGAATAGCCAGGCACTTCAACTCAAAAGTTCGCCAACGCAGCTTTGAGGTCGGAGACTTGGTCTTGAAAAGGATCATGACAGCAACTGGAGTGTTTGGGCCAAACTGGGAAGGGCCATATGTCATAGGCAATAAACTTCTTGATGGCACTTTCAAACTCATAACTGTCGAAGGAGATCCGATTCCAAGTGCCTGGAACAGCAACCATTTGCGTCCTTATTTTACTTAAAAAAGCTTTGCTCAGAATTGTAAAATAGTGATAGATGCATCAGTTGTATTGTAAGACATTGTAAATCAGTGCAAATTGATAAAAGCTATAAAGTGGATGTAGGCCCAATTCTTGGCCGAACCACTATAAATCTTGTGTTCTTTACTATTGTTTAATGCCTGTTTTATTTCGATATGTGAATGCTTTAAATGAATTGCTAAAATGTCGATTCAAAAATGCAGGACATCAAAACAATGCTTACCTGACACAAGGCCAAGCGAGCCCTATCAATCACTTATTAAGCAAATACTAAGCCACCAAAATTCCAGATCCAAATCCTATACAGGAAGAACTTCACATAAAAAGTTGGCGACTCCACTGTGACTGTAACATCCTGCAAATTTTCGACTTTCGAAAATTCAACATCGATACTCACTTTATCGACTGCTGAGCCATCGAATGCCGGAAACCCGAAAAGTTATGGTTTTAAGAAAGAAGAAAAAGGTAGAAGAAGAAGATAGAAGAAAAAGAAAGAAGAACAACAACAGAACAACAGAACAGCAACAGAAAACAATATCAGAATCTTACACATCGCAGCGGAACAATATATAATAGATAAACACTAGTCTTTTAAAACAAAGAACTATATCAGTTTATACATACATCAATCATCAGAGTCAATATACAACAATGGACAATTATATAACTCGTCCTCATACAGAATACACAGCGGAATAAATACTATCAGATACAAATACTACGTCTCGAACTCCAGCTTATCTCCAAGCTCTAGAATATCCAGAATATCCTGATAATCTAACTCTAGACTGCCCGTGTGGAAATTTGTGGGCACCCAGAGTTTAGAAGGGAACAATAAACTCCGAGTCAGTCATGGTGACTGGTGTGAGATCGTAAAACAGTTATTCTTTAAAATAAACAACAGGATAATTTTAAAGTCAATTCGAAATGCTTTTGGAAAATGAAACTACCATAAGACCTCCCGCCACACACACAATGCAAACGCAGACTTGGAGGAGATTTCTTCTTATGATAGTCAAAGATGCTTACTACGAGAAAATCAAATTCTTTTTGATATTATTATTAGTGCATAGTGTAGAAAACATTTCGAAAGTAGAATATAAATCTTAGCCAGCATAGGTACCATTATAGTATGCTTGCTATAGCTGCCATATTAGATGGCAGGTTCTACAACTAAAACCGTACAAGTCACGTATTGTTTCTTTGGATTTCCAACAAATGGTCAGGCTAAGGAACTTCCTATCCACGATGGGTACGTCCCTGGAATAGACGACCCGAGAACCTAACGTTACGGTTAGATCTCTGCCAACACAAGGCCGGGTTACCTCTGCAAAAATAGGTAACTACTGACACGCGTATGCCATCCCCCGATCGTCACCGATCTTCCCGAGGATCCCCGATTCGCAACAAACCACATAGATAATAATAATGCAGTAACCACAGAGGTTAAGTATCTGGGCTCCATACCATGATACCACCTTTATCCAGAAGGAATGACATACACTAAGGGGCGCTACTCCCTAGAACCTTGCCGCATTCTTCCTGTTTCGACCATTTCCGGGGTGTGAGGCTCGATGAAGTCTCGTCCACAAAGCTACGCTTTCTATAAAAAAGCCCTGCTTCGGGTCCAACAAAATGATCAACCTATGATCACAAAGATATAAGATCAAACAAATGATCATATCACAAATGATCAAACACTGATCATTTCACAGCAACACTCAGTATGCCACGTTACCAAATTGGGATATATCGCTGATAAATTTCAACTACATAACCTCTGAGCTCGTACGTCTCAGAGAAGGGTGTTAAGCTAAGAGAATAAATTCTCCGCCACCAACAGATATGTATTTGAAAGAAATCAGCTTTATATCTCAAATTGTAACGTCAGACACACAATCCATACAAGTCTGTTCCGGGATCGAACAGAACCGAAGGCACTTCTCACGAAGCCCTTGCATTTCCGGATAATTTTCAATCACGTCAGGACTTCCCGTCACTAAGGGTGATAAAACCTCTAAACCGAGGATCAGTCGGTGTAGAGTAACTCGACGGTAATCCTTCCGTTTTCAAAAATATCCGGTCTTCAACACCGGTCTTCAAATGCAATTCATAACGACGTATCACATATTCGGAATGGGTTATACGACCCCATGGTCCTTTCCCGGCTAACCCGAATAGTGAGCGCTTATTCAAAAATAAGTGTGGCATTCAAATTCATCCAATTCACAACAAATACCTATTTAAGGTAATTATTGATAGTCGGTTATTTAACTATCAATAAAGATGCGCAACATCATCAGATTCCAAATAATTTTCCCAAATTATTTTATTTCCCAAAAATATCTTTACTAGATATAAAATTTCCACACTTCAAAAATAAATCAATATTTATTTTTTTAGACGAATTCCCATTTCTCTTATAAATTCCATAGTGAATTTATATTTCAAAATATTTACTGATATACGATTCTCAAATCGATTTCAATATTCAAATTCAATTTATCTTTACAAAAATAAATTCTCAAAACGTTCATTTCATGTTGGAAAATCAATTCCATACTTATTTAATAATAAGTATTTCACGAATCATTTATTTTCAACATTTGAAAATATTCGATATACTTAAAATCAAAATTAAGTATATATCTCATTCTTTAAGGAAATCATTCTTAAATCACATTTATTTGAGTCAAAACGAATGTTGCGTGAAACATCGTTACGACGACTCGAAATCACTAGTATAGGGATTCGGAATTTAGATAGATATATAAATCCCAATACTATATAAAATATTTCCTTTCGGAAATCATTTACTATAACAACAGTGTTATAGTCCACCATTTCCTTATATTTCTCGAAAACGTCTATTTCAACAATAAATGTTGAAATCTATGATTTCGATAGTTCACCCGTTTTAAAACATCTTTTAAAACGATTTACTTCATTTCAAATATCACTTTTCCAAAACCATATCCATTTTACTTAACAATATATTCACTGTCCAAAATCGTGAATATACTTCACTAATTACATTTCACTATTTTCTACACGTTTTATTTCAATAATAATTCGCTATCAAAAATCGCGAATATATCTTCTTTGATAATCTCCTATATTTAATTTATCAAATTCAATCGATTTCGAATTTATAAAACAACGTTTATAAATTCTGTTTCTATTTATAAAGCTTCAATTTATAAATCTCATTTTATTCACAATTCGATTCGTACCTCAAACTTTATACCAACAATCCATATTACAAGTTAATAACTTAAAATTCCTTTATTTTCAAAAATTGTTCTTTTAAAACTTTACAACTGTAAAGTTTATTCCTTTATAAATCATTTTAACATCGTTTCCATTTTAAATTCACATTCCCTTATTTCAATTGGATTCATTTTCCAAATATTCACTTTTAAATCTAAAATCGAATTTCAACTTTATTTCTAATTCTACTTCAATTCCAAATCAATTACAAATTGATTTCTAAATTTATTTTCACTACTAAAATAAATTCCTTATTCTTTTCAAATTATTCAATATCCTGTTTTTAAATGGATTCTTCAAATTTATAATCACTATTTTACGAAATCCATTTATTTAACATTTTCACTTGATTCTGGAATAAATTCGATAAGGTTATAAAAATTAACTTTTTTATACTTTAAAATTCCTTTCTTCGAATTTATTCAATTTCTAAAAATTTATTTACTTAAAAATTTCGATTTTGATTTCAAAAATCCAATTTCATTTATTTTTGAAATCCAATGATATCAAACATCCATTCAGCTAAATTTTTAGCTTTCAATCAATTTCCAGACATCGATATGATCAATAACATCAATATAATCATCCACAGATTTATACCACAGTATAAATAAAATCAATCAATGTGAGGGGTCCAGTTGGATCCCTCCAACCTGTTTCCCTGCATCCAAAGACGTCAGCACAATACCAATTCCGCTCCAGTACGGAATTATCGCGGTATATAGGTTTTTATAAATCCGCTTACTAACGGCGCAATAGGGTCTCATCCGCTATACGAGGCGGGAAATCATCAATCCAATATATACATATGCCAATATGTATATACTGCTATATATATAGATATATCCTATCATATCTAATAGCACATTCAAACAAAATCAATCAATAACTCCAAATCAAAATTTTCCTTCGAGTGAGAAAATCTCACCTTAGCTTTTTATTTGCAATCCGTTTCCATTTCAGTTTTGTTTTCTCGATTTTAACCTGGTATAAACAATTTTATACAATCTATCAATATTCAAAAGACTGAACAATTAATTTTCGTTTCAATTGTTTTAGATTAACAAATTTCTCCTTTAATAATTTTATTTAACTACAATTAAATTTTAAAGCTCAATTTCTCCTTACTAATCTATTTAATTAAATCGAATACCGTTTTAAAAATCTTAAGGTAATTAATATTAATTTTAAACCAATACTTTTCTTTTTATTCCTAACAAATCCCTTTGAACTGCCTATACACTTATAAAAATATTCTATATAGATTTTAAAAAATCTATTCTATATAAATGCTTATATTTTCTTTAATAAATTTGCTTAACTAAAAATTAACTCTAACTAAATTTCCTGCTAATATACCTAATATATTACTTTTAAATTAAAAACAGCTATTTCTTAACTCAAATTAGTATTTTTAATTTCAAACTAAATCCTTTCTAACAAATTCCAAAACTCTGTTAATATATTTTGTTTTTTTTCATCTTCGCATACACATATTCTTAGCTGCTAAATTAATATAAAAGAAAAATAAAATTCGATACTTCACTGCCTTCGACGAACTCGCCAAACCCTCAGAATCGAGATCGTCCATGCCCACAGCGCGATAGAGACAACCTCCCTCCACTACGCCTGACTCCAGCGCGTGCGCGTACGCAACCGCACATCACCAAAACGAACGCGCCGCCTCACCAAACCCCAATTGCAAGAAACCCTGGCCAACGTCCTTGCTCGCATAAAGCGTTTCTGCCTAGCCCACAACTGCACCTCCTCCACATCGTCGAAGATCGACACAAGCCCCACGTACAGCCCCACCTCTCGCGTGCCAGCTGAAAAGATCCCCGGCCCTTCCTCGCGTGCGACCGCGACTTAGTACTCGAATTCGAATCAATTCAATAATCTCCACTCCTCTATATGCTTTGATTTCTAAGATATCGAGGAGAAAGCGTGATTTCGAAATCTGGGTTGGATTTAATTCTTGCGTGAGGGAGGCTTCAGCCATACGATTTAAAATGAATGAAGACTAGTCTGTTTGGTTTTGAAAGGAAGTAGCGTGATTTTTAAAAGAGAAGGGGGAGGACAGGAGAACACGATTTCTGGCGTGATACTAGGCATATTTTTAGGGCGTAATTTTAGGAAGGAGCAGTGTTTTGATTTTGACCAAATTCGGATTTTAAATTCAATTTGAATTCGATTAAATCTCAACGCGTTTATACTTCATATGCTCGCATAACAACTCCGATAGATACGAAATTTTGAAATCCGGTAATAATTCGATATTACGGACCCAATGGAACTGGTTTCGTCGAATTCCGAGGCTGTTTGAAAATTGACTATTTTATAAATATCGGTTCGAGTGATTATTTTCAAAACTGAACAAAACAGTTCGAAATTAAATTCTGAAGCTTCTATTATCTTCAGTGTTATCCATATAAATTTTAGAAGCTTTTTGAAATATTTTTCTTCAACTTTAAATTGAAGATTCAAATCTTTACCCAGTTTCAATAGATTAAATTATAAAATTTAATCGCCAAATTCTGAATTATATTCGGGATTCAAATTAAATCATCGTTCAAATATTTAAAATTAATTAAATATTTTCAATTTAATTCGTTCAAAATTCTGGGTCGTTACAAACTTCCCTCCTTAAAAGAATTTCGTCCTCGAAATTACAAGTTAGGAAAAATGGTCCTTAACTCGTCTACTATTTTTCACCATCCAATAGTTTTATCAATTTTCCAAAACAAATCTTTCTACTAAAGATTCGTTATTCATCAACTAAATTTCAACTTCAACTCTAAGTTCAAAACAACATTGTTTGCTTAACAATTCAAATTCAAATTCAAATTCAAATTTTAAACTTTCAAATTTTCCCAAAATTTTTCTAACACTCGAAATTTTCGAAAAATTTCGCCAGCGTCTCCTTTGCGCGGCTAATACGGCACGACTACAAAACGTCCCTCCGGACTCTCAGATTTCAGAAAGAAAAAGAAAAAGCCAAGCGGCTAGAGAGAAATCATCAAAAACTCATATTATAATTCAAATACTTACCTTTCGTCGAGCAATTCAAATTTATCTTTGCAATTCAATTCCAATTCCTTTACACCTGTATATCCTACTAGCCATTATATCTAGTTACACATTCAAACTATTTTGCAAATTCTGTTACAAAAATTTCAATATAACTGCTTATATCATCATTACTTCACTATTGAAGTTATATCCATTATCTTCAATTTTACATTTCAAAATTTATTTGAATTCAATTTCACATTTCAATTTCTCATTTGAGTTCAATTCACAATTCCAAACTAATTTGGATTCAATTTAACTTCTGAATATTGAATTTTTATCAATTATCTTTTATTCATAACTGATTATTTTAAATTAGTTCCAATTACTAATTCATTTCAATTCTAATTCATTTATTCACATTTGTTTTCACATTCAGTTTCAATTCCAATTTTATCTTCATTCAATCATCAACTTAGAATAATTTCAATATCAAATTTTACTTAAGAATTTCACTCTTCATTTCTTAGGTTCAATATAAATATTCCATGTACACATTGCATTTAACTGGATTTCCAATTCGATATAGATTTTAATTCACCTTTCATTTATAACAATTCAATTCATTTTAATTAGTTTAGCTCACTAATTTTATTTTTGTACTTTACTTTAATTTAACTCCGTCTTTTAAGTTAAATTTATTCTATCAAAACTTAACTTGTATAAGTTATCAATTCATTTACTAATCCAATAAATATTTTAAATAGGATTCCAGAATCAACCTTTTCAAAACCATTTTTGAAAATAATTCAAATTATCCTTTGAATTTCCTAAAACAAAAATCCAAATTTTTCAAAACAACTTCCATTTAAAACAATTTGGCAGCAATTTCCTCTTCTGGAAACCCGAAAATGAACATCAGTAATGCTGCAGTCATTACCGAAGTTATTTTCCAGCGACCGAAAAGAGTTTAGAGCTTTCATCTCTCTAAAATACTTTTCAAACCTTTGAAATTCATTTTCAAATCAAAAAGGAATTTAAACTTTCCAAATCTCCAAAATTTTCAAATTCTTTTCAAAACATTTCCAAATACTTCTCTGGAATTCCGTTTCAAATTACAATTCACATTTATAATTTATATTCTCAAATTCCTTTTGTATATGGATTCATTTCTTAAATTTGGAGTTATAATTCCAATTTCTCATTTAATTTCAATGAAAATAGTTTAATATTATTACTTCTAGCAACCATGCAACCATATACTGTAATTATTTACAGAAAATCATTTCTTTTATATACAAAAATAGATTTGGGTAAAATTATTTCATTTACCCAATTTAAAACAATACTGTGTCGGTTTATCTTGTTTAAGAGTTTAGAAACCCCTATCGATTACAGTTAGCTAGACTGCACCGACCAGAATCCATAAACAATCAACCGATAAGTCAACACAATACCAAACAATTTTATATTCAAATAACAAATACGCGCTCATATCTATTATTACACTCGAACTCATCCTAGAGTACTACTGACTCTATCTCTAATGAGTAACACCCAACAGAGCAGGGTTGTCGCTTAACCATATGCTCTGATACCAAATGTAACATCCCGCAAATTTTCGACTTTCGAAAATTCAACATCGATACTCACTTTATCGACTGCTGAGCCATCGAATGCCGGAAACCCGAAAAGTTATGGTTTTAAGAAAGAAGAAAAAGGTAGAAGAAGAAGATAGAAGAAAAAGAAAGAAGAACAACAACAGAACAACAGAACAGCAACAGAAAACAATATCAGAATCTTACACATCGCAGCGGAACAATATATAATAGATAAACACTAGTCTTTTAAAACAAAGAACTATATCAGTTTATACATACATCAATCATCAGAGTCAATATACAACAATGGACAATTATATAACTCGTCCTCATACAGAATACATAGCGGAATAAATACTATCAGATACAAATACTACGTCTCGAACTCCAGCTTATCTCCAAGCTCTAGAATATCCAGAATATCCTGATAATCTAACTCTAGACTGCCCGTGTGGAAATTTGTGGGCACCCAGAGTTTAGAAGGGAACAATAAACTCCGAGTCAGTCATGGTGACTGGTGTGAGATCGTAAAACAGTTATTCTTTAAAATAAACAACAGGATAATTTTAAAGTCAATTCGAAATGCTTTTGGAAAATGAAACTACCATAAGACCTCCCGCCACACACACAATGCAAACGCAGACTTGGAGGAGATTTCTTCTTATGATAGTCAAAGATGCTTACTACGAGAAAATCAAATTCTTTTTGATATTATTATTAGTGCATAGTGTAGAAAACATTTCGAAAGTAGAATATAAATCTTAGCCAGCATAGGTACCATTATAGTATGCTTGCTATAGCTGCCATATTAGATGGCAGGTTCTACAACTAAAACCGTACAAGTCACGTATTGTTTCTTTGGATTTCCAACAAATGGTCAGGCTAAGGAACTTCCTATCCACGATGGGTACGTCCCTGGAATAGACGACCCGAGAACCTAACGTTACGGTTAGATCTCTGCCAACACAAGGCCGGGTTACCTCTGCAAAAATAGGTAACTACTGACATGCGTATGCCATCCCCCGATCGTCACCGATCTTCCCGAGGATCCCCGATTCGCAACAAACCACATAGATAATAATAATGCAGTAACCACAGAGGTTAAGTATCTGGGCTCCATACCATGATACCACCTTTATCCAGAAGGAATGACATACACTAAGGGGCGCTACTCCCTAGAACCTTGCCGCATTCTTCCTGTTTCGACCATTTCCGGGGTGTGAGGCTCGACGAAGTCTCGTCCACAAAGCTACGCTTTCTATAAAAAAGCCCTGCTTCGGGTCCAACAAAATGATCAACCTATGATCACAAAGATATAAGATCAAACAAATGATCATATCACAAATGATCAAACACTGATCATTTCACAGCAACACTCAGTATGCCACGTTACCAAATTGGGATATATCGCTGATAAATTTCAACTACATAACCTCTGAGCTCGTACGTCTCAGAGAAGGGTGTTAAGCTAAGAGAATAAATTCTCCGCCACCAACAGATATGTATTTGAAAGAAATCAGCTTTATATCTCAAATTGTAACGTCAGACACACAATCCATACAAGTCTGTTCCGGGATCGAACAGAACCGAAGGCACTTCTCACGAAGCCCTTGCATTTCCGGATAATTTTCAATCACGTCAGGACTTCCCGTCACTAAGGGTGATAAAACCTCTAAACCGAGGATCAGTCGGTGTAGAGTAACTCGACGGTAATCCTTCCGTTTTCAAAAATATCCGGTCTTCAACACCGGTCTTCAAATGCAATTCATAACGACGTATCACATATTCGGAATGGGTTATACGACCCCATGGTCCTTTCCCGGCTAACCCGAATAGTGAGCGCTTATTCAAAAATAAGTGTGGCATTCAAATTCATCCAATTCACAACAAATACCTATTTAAGGTAATTATTGATAGTCGGTTATTTAACTATCAATAAAGATGCGCAACATCATCAGATTCCAAATAATTTTCCCAAATTATTTTATTTCCCAAAAATATCTTTACTAGATATAAAATTTCCACACTTCAAAAATAAATCAATATTTATTTTTTTAGACGAATTCCCATTTCTCTTATAAATTCCATAGTGAATTTATATTTCAAAATATTTACTGATATACGATTCTCAAATCGATTTCAATATTCAAATTCAATTTATCTTTACAAAAATAAATTCTCAAAACGTTCATTTCATGTTGGAAAATCAATTCCATACTTATTTAATAATAAGTATTTCACGAATCATTTATTTTCAACATTTGAAAATATTCGATATACTTAAAATCAAAATTAAGTATATATCTCATTCTTTAAGGAAATCATTCTTAAATCACATTTATTTGAGTCAAAACGAATGTTGCGTGAAACATCGTTACGACGACTCGAAATCACTAGTATAGGGATTCGGAATTTAGATAGATATATAAATCCCAATACTATATAAAATATTTCCTTTCGGAAATCATTTACTATAACAACAGTGTTATAGTCCACCATTTCCTTATATTTCTCGAAAACGTCTATTTCAACAATAAATGTTGAAATCTATGATTTCGATAGTTCACCCGTTTTAAAACATCTTTTAAAACGATTTACTTCATTTCAAATATCACTTTTCCAAAACCATATCCATTTTACTTAACAATATATTCACTGTCCAAAATCGTGAATATACTTCACTAATTACATTTCACTATTTTCTACACGTTTTATTTCAATAATAATTCGCTATCAAAAATCGCGAATATATCTTCTTTGATAATCTCCTATATTTAATTTATCAAATTCAATCGATTTCGAATTTATAAAACAACGTTTATAAATTCTGTTTCTATTTATAAAGCTTCAATTTATAAATCTCATTTTATTCACAATTCGATTCGTACCTCAAACTTTATACCAACAATCCATATTACAAGTTAATAACTTAAAATTCCTTTATTTTCAAAAATTGTTCTTTTAAAACTTTACAACTGTAAAGTTTATTCCTTTATAAATCATTTTAACATCGTTTCCATTTTAAATTCACATTCCCTTATTTCAATTGGATTCATTTTCCAAATATTCACTTTTAAATCTAAAATCGAATTTCAACTTTATTTCTAATTCTACTTCAATTCCAAATCAATTACAAATTGATTTCTAAATTTATTTTCACTACTAAAATAAATTCCTTATTCTTTTCAAATTATTCAATATCCTGTTTTTAAATGGATTCTTCAAATTTATAATCACTATTTTACGAAATCCATTTATTTAACATTTTCACTTGATTCTGGAATAAATTCGATAAGGTTATAAAAATTAACTTTTTTATACTTTAAAATTCCTTTCTTCGAATTTATTCAATTTCTAAAAATTTATTTACTTAAAAATTTCGATTTTGATTTCAAAAATCCAATTTCATTTATTTTTGAAATCCAATGATATCAAACATCCATTCAGCTAAATTTTTAGCTTTCAATCAATTTCCAGACATCGATATGATCAATAACATCAATATAATCATCCACAGATTTATACCACAGTATAAATAAAATCAATCAATGTGAGGGGTCCAGTTGGATCCCTCCAACCTGTTTCCCTGCATCCAAAGACGTCAGCACAATACCAATTCCGCTCCAGTACGGAATTATCGCGGTATATAGGTTTTTATAAATCCGCTTACTAACGGCGCAATAGGGTCTCATCCGCTATACGAGGCGGGAAATCATCAATCCAATATATACATATGCCAATATGTATATACTGCTATATATATAGATATATCCTATCATATCTAATAGCACATTCAAACAAAATCAATCAATAACTCCAAATCAAAATTTTCCTTCGAGTGAGAAAATCTCACCTTAGCTTTTTATTTGCAATCCGTTTCCATTTCAGTTTTGTTTTCTCGATTTTAACCTGGTATAAACAATTTTATACAATCTATCAATATTCAAAAGACTGAACAATTAATTTTCGTTTCAATTGTTTTAGATTAACAAATTTCTCCTTTAATAATTTTATTTAACTACAATTAAATTTTAAAGCTCAATTTCTCCTTACTAATCTATTTAATTAAATCGAATACCGTTTTAAAAATCTTAAGGTAATTAATATTAATTTTAAACCAATACTTTTCTTTTTATTCCTAACAAATCCCTTTGAACTGCCTATACACTTATAAAAATATTCTATATAGATTTTAAAAAATCTATTCTATATAAATGCTTATATTTTCTTTAATAAATTTGCTTAACTAAAAATTAACTCTAACTAAATTTCCTGCTAATATACCTAATATATTACTTTTAAATTAAAAACAGCTATTTCTTAACTCAAATTAGTATTTTTAATTTCAAACTAAATCCTTTCTAACAAATTCCAAAACTCTGTTAATATATTTTGTTTTTTTTCATCTTCGCATACACATATTCTTAGCTGCTAAATTAATATAAAAGAAAAATAAAATTCGATACTTCACTGCCTTCGACGAACTCGCCAAACCCTCAGAATCGAGATCGTCCATGCCCTCAGCGCGATAGAGACAACCTCCCTCCACTACGCCTGACTCCAGCGCGTGCGCGTACGCAACCGCACATCACCAAAACGAACGCGCCGCCTCACCAAACCCCAATTGCAAGAAACCCTGGCCAACGTCCTTGCTCGCATAAAGCGTTTCTGCCTAGCCCACAACTGCACCTCCTCCACATCGTCGAAGATCGACACAAGCCCCACGTACAGCCCCACCTCTCGCGTGCCAGCTGAAAAGATCCCCGGCCCTTCCTCGCGTGCGACCGCGACTTAGTACTCGAATTCGAATCAATTCAATAATCTCCACTCCTCTATATGCTTTGATTTCTAAGATATCGAGGAGAAAGCGTGATTTCGAAATCTGGGTTGGATTTAATTCTTGCGTGAGGGAGGCTTCAGCCATACGATTTAAAATGAATGAAGACTAGTCTGTTTGGTTTTGAAAGGAAGTAGCGTGATTTTTAAAAGAGAAGGGGGAGGACAGGAGAACACGATTTCTGGCGTGATACTAGGCATATTTTTAGGGCGTAATTTTAGGAAGGAGCAGTGTTTTGATTTTGACCAAATTCGGATTTTAAATTCAATTTGAATTCGATTAAATCTCAACGCGTTTATACTTCATATGCTCGCATAACAACTCCGATAGATACGAAATTTTGAAATCCGGTAATAATTCGATATTACGGACCCAATGGAACTGGTTTCGTCGAATTCCGAGGCTGTTTGAAAATTGACTATTTTATAAATATCGGTTCGAGTGATTATTTTCAAAACTGAACAAAACAGTTCGAAATTAAATTCTGAAGCTTCTATTATCTTCAGTGTTATCCATATAAATTTTAGAAGCTTTTTGAAATATTTTTCTTCAACTTTAAATTGAAGATTCAAATCTTTACCCAGTTTCAATAGATTAAATTATAAAATTTAATCGCCAAATTCTGAATTATATTCGGGATTCAAATTAAATCATCGTTCAAATATTTAAAATTAATTAAATATTTTCAATTTAATTCGTTCAAAATTCTGGGTCGTTACAGTGACAAGCCCTCGTTAACTAGTTGTGATCGTCGATATGAACAGACATCCAACTAGGTAACTCGCGTTTGTCCCGTGAAGTCACTCAACAGTGAAGTCCACTTCTTCAGATAAAGCAATTTACTTGCAAAAGGAAGGAAGATGCGCTTTGAAACAATAATAAAGGATCGTTGATGAGCAGATGATGAGCAAACACAAAAGCAGCCAAAAGGAGGTATGGCTCTCAATAAAAGGGCCGATAGAACCACTGAAGGGACACCTTCCCAAGCAGTAGGAACAGGGCCCTTGCTGACTGGTTGTGATGCATCCGATCAGCCAGCTTGCGTCCGTCCCGTGGGTCCACTCGTCCCTGAGAGCAACCTTCCTGGCACACCAACCAACCGACGCTCCTTCCCGAAGGCCAACAAAGCCCTCTAACGAGGCACGCCAAAAAATGAAAGTGCTTCTCTCAATCAAAAAAGATTGGTGGAACCACCGAAGGGGCACCTTCCCAAGCTGAAGGAACAGGGCCCTTGTTAATTGATTGCGATCGTTTGTGCAAACGAACATCCAGTCGAGCAACTTGTGTCTGCCCCGTGGATCCATCCAACCATGAGAAAGTAACTTCCAAGCAATCAAAAAGCCCTCTTCGGAGGCACAAGCCTTCTTCGGAGGCACACCCCCTCTTCGGAGGCGAAAGCCCTCTCCCGAGGCACCACAAGCCCTCTTCGGAGGCACACGCCCTCTTCGGAGGCGAAAGCCCTCTCCCAAGGCACCACAAGCCCTCTTCGGAGGCACACGCCCTCTTCGGAGGCGAAAGCCCTCTCCCGAGGCACCACAAGCCCTCTTCGGAGGCACACGCCCTCTTCGGAGGCGAAAGCCCTCTCCCGAGGCACCACAAGCCCTCTTCGGAGGCACAAGCCCTCTTCGGAGGCACAACTCTTCAGAGGAGCCCTCTTCGGAGGCATGTCCCAAAATAGAACGCTCAAATAAAAAGCCCTCTCCAGAGGCACAACTCAACTCTCGAAGGAAGATAAACTTATTCAACTCAAAAAGTTCTTCCCAAAAAAGTCAAAGTGCTACATAAAGCCCTCTTCGGAGGCCCGCTTTGCCGTGTAAGAGATTACACTTCTTTGAAAAGTGAAGTGACCATCTCCGAAGGCTGAAGCATAAAACTTCTCAAAAAAAAATAAAAAAAAATGACATATGCTCTATTGAAGCAGAATGATTCTCCCCATGAAAGTGGAATAATTATTCTCCGAAATAAGAGTATTAGTCTCATCAAAGCGAAAGAAATTGCGATGCATTTGTGGTATGGGGGCAATATTATACAATTTAGTTACAAGTAATATACAAGCAACATACCACAAGTTCATCACAATATCATGCAAAGAAGATGTGGAATAAATGCATTCTCAAGCATAGACAAACACAGACAAAAAGTTTGTACAAGTAAAAAGAATCGTTTATTCTACACTAAAAACAATAAACAAATGCATCCTTATATACACAAGAATTTGTTCAAGTAAAAGGATTATTTTATTCAATACTATGAAAATTCTTTATATACGCAGGATTCAAAAAAGCGGAGACCGGTATCCGCACAATCTCCGGTCGATACATGCAAAAAGTAGAAAAGGCAAAATCAAGCTCATTTCTCCTTCTTCCCACCTTTGGAGCCTTTGCCTGGCCTGATAATTAGTTTCGGAGGCCGTTGTGGATGAGTCGGAGGAGAAGGAGAAAGAGGCACAACCGGATCAACTTCTGCTTCCTCTCCAGCAGCAGAAGAGCTTTTCTTTCCTTTCTTCGAAATTACGCGTTTCCCCTTCTTTTTCGAAGAAGACTCGCTACCTGGAGTAAAAAACTCTGAAAGCTTAGTGTCATCGTCATAAGATTGCTTCGGAGTCTTCTCGCCTTCTTCAAGTTCCCCAATTTTTGGCGCTTGCGAAACAACCGGATTGTCCAAGTCTTGGAGGGCTTCAATTTTCTCTTCTTGTGATCCTGGTTGAGAAGTTGGAAGAGGAGTAACTTGAGAAGAAGGAGGAACGGCAGCTGAAGAAGGAGAGGTTGGCGCAGCTTTCGGTGCCTCCACTACAGAAGAAAAGAAGTTAAAATCAGTATTCTCCAAGATAAGAGAAGATATTGGTTCGTCAAGGCTTAAGTAATAAGTAAGAAGTTCATCAAGCTCAGTCGAATCGAATAAGTGATTCACCGAAACTGGGTCGACGTCAAAGTTACCTGGAGAGGTCGGCTTGGCGAGATCAATCTCGAATTTTTGAGCCTCAAAGTCTTCCATAGCCTCTTCCTCTGTGGGAGTGGTGATAATATCTTTATCAGCTTTAGCAGGAGGCGAAGAGTGAGAACTAGAGCCAGCAATATCCACATCAGCTGAAACCGAAGTACGAGCAGGGACAGTAGGAAGTACTTCTTTCTCAAGATGCTTTTCTTCCGTCGCTTCGGCTCGCATTCGGACAAGCTGTTCTTTTCCTTTAACAAGTGCGGCGCAGGCGTTCTCATCTAAGTAAGTCGCTTCAAGATCTGCTTCGGCATAGCCGGCTCCACTAAGCATATCAATAATCGCCTCCCACACTTCAGCTAATGTGACTTCATATTCTGGTCCTAAAAATGAGAGGCTCCCACGCCCCATGACGCAGTGGACATAAAAGTCAAATAAAGTCGTGTTAATCGTGGCTCTGGTTGCATCATGGGATTCTTCAGCTGCAGCTTTGCCAGCAAGAGCTTCATCACGCTCTCTTTCAGCTTTTAATAACTAAGACTGCAGCCTTGTAATCTCTAAGTCTTGGGAGCTAACTTTCTCCCGAAGTTGAGCTGTGTCATCACGATATTTCCTGGTAACGTGCTGCTCTGCTTCAAGTTTCACTTCAGCATCCCGCTGAGCAGCATGAGCATCTCGAACCTGCTGTTGAAGCATTGCTTCCTTTTGTTAATAGGAAGTGGAAGAAGTAGCAAGTTCGTTCTTTAGCCTTTCAACTTCGGCTTCAAGCTTCCCATAATCATCAGAGATGCTCTTCATTTTAGCATCATGCTGCTTACAGATTTTATCCCATTCTGATTTATCGTTCTCCATGGTCAGCATGGCCTCGAGATTCGCTCGATTGACCCTTTGTAGCTCATCAACAAGTTTTTTCCATCCAGACATCCTTTCGATATCAAGTTTGACGGCATCAAGGTTATGCAGCATAGCCGGTTTATCAATCGGGACCAAATCAAGGTCAAAGCGTAACCCCTTTAAACACCATTGCGGGAATCGACTTTGAAGAGTTGGCGGGCCTTGACTAACTTGATATTGAGGCCTGTTGATGATTGCTTGAATGTCAGACTTCTCGAGAGCGGGAGAATCAGCAGGCAAGTCTGAAGGAATGGGAGCATCAGGCTTTTCAGAAAAGACAGAAGAGTCACCGTGCTTAGTTCGTTTACTCGAGTCAGCGGCAATGTGACTTTTTCCTTTATCATCGTATTTCCTCTTTTGAGAATCGTCTTCTCTTCGGGATGAATCTCGGTGTTCATCCTCTCTTCTGCGGCGCTCTTCATAATCTCGCCTTTCTCTAGCCTTTCTGGCGGCTCTTTCTTCGTCAGTTTCCTGATGGGAAGAGAGATAGCGTCTGAAATCATAAGCATCGCGCCCACCGTAACACTGGAAACTATCAAAATATGAACCGCTGCATCCCATCGGAGAATCTAAAAAATGAAAAGAAGACAAGTATTAAAGAATCTTCAATGTAAAGAAGTCGAGTGCATTTGATCGTAAAAATCCTAAGTGTGTGTGATGTGCGAACTACGCGCATCAAATTACAAACCACTCTTTGGTGTGGGAATGGCAACGACTTGTGCAGAAGGTGTCGAGACTTGCTGCGAAGAGGTAGTAGCATCGATAGCGGGGGAGATAACTTTCGAAGCATCATCTTTAAATAATTCCTGAGAGGTTATCATCAAATCACTTAATCCCTCAAAAATATCATCGCCGTTATGCCCGACGGAACTTTCTCTTCCAGCCTCTACATCGGCCGCCTCTCCGAAATGGCGAGGATATTCCTTTCCTTCTTCTTCTTCAATAACCGGGGCAAGTGCAAATTTGTCGGACGGCCCCGCAATGTCAAGAGAAGTAGAACACTTCACGAGTAAAGCCTCAGTAGTAGGTTCCTTTGATGTAAGTTCTTCAGCGAGAACTGGGGCATTCAATGTCTCTGCTTGGGGGTCAGAGACTTCATGAACTTGAGTAGATCGAGAAGAGTGTAGAAGTCCGTACTGGTGCAGAAACTCGTCTTTCAGCAAAAATTTGGCGCTTCTCTCTTCAGCAGCCACAACACTCAAAGTGTCTATGGTTGGCTTGAGGCTAGGATCACGAAGTGGAGGAGGAAGTGCTGCAAAAAGCAAAGAACGAAGTTAAGCATTTAACAATTCAAGTTCCGAGAAGTTCAGAGAATGAAGAGAACGGAGAAAGGTAATCTTACTTCCAACTCTCCAGACAGCATAGAATCCGGGAGGACAGCGGACAAAGAAGAATTGACTTAAAAACCCATGTGCGCTATCAAGCAATTCTAGAATCAGTCTACGGTTTCTCGCGCCTTTCACAAGTATAATCGAAGGGTGATCTTTGTTCTTTGCAAAGGTACACAAGTAGCAAATCTCCTCGAAACTGGGAAGACGATTAAGCGTTCTTCTAAACAGCACACACAACCCCATTATAATGGCATAGCCGTTAGGGTGTAGCTGGAAGGGAGAGATGGCTAATCGAAGAAAGAGTTCTCGGAGAAAATCATTAAAGGGAGGAATAGCTCCGCTTAAGCACATCTGACGATTAACTGCAACAAAACCGAGGGGTGGCCTGTCAGTAGTATCGCTCGCTTCGGGAAACAAAGCATCTGATTCGGCAATGCCGAACTGGATACACAATTGTCTGAAAACTTTATGGCTCAGGGTGGTAGAAGTCCTCTCCGGAGGATCAATCAGTGGGTTGGCAATCGGGAAAGCTTCTCCAGCTGGTCCTGTATCTTCTTGTTGAGATGCCATTCTACACAAGGAACTAGATATTCAAATATGAAGGTGCACGTTTCCTAAAAGTGTGAAGTGTTGTGCGAAACTAATGCAATAACAAGCAAATACAACTGAAATCAAGTTAGTTGACATTTGTCGATTATAAAGTTTTAAGGCCTGTTATTACAAGTCCAAGTATAGTGCAAACAAATCAGCTTTAGTTGATTATTTCAGCTTTAGTTGATTATTTCAGCTTTGCGTTAATACTTCATTTGAATTTGATGTTTCACAGCATTTCATTCACAAAATTCATTTATGTCAATTATTTTTTATCAACTAATCTGCCATTTGATGTGGGCAGTTGATGGCAGTATATTCATCCCAGTTTTCTACAAATATTGTGTTTAACAGGTCATTAGCATTAGAGATAATCTATGAAAAGGTTTAAGCAGTCCAAAGTTCAAACAATTCAAAGTTCAAGAAATTCAATCAAATTCTGCTCAGATTTTACAAGTGTTAGGTCGTTCAGCGACCTAGTATAAGTCGGAGCCTCCTTAGGTCGAAACTTAGCAAAAAGTTCAAGGCAAGGCAAATTTGTTTAAGTCCTAACTCGGTTGCGACCTAAAGCTAATACCGTAGAAATTAGGTCGGTCAATTGTCAAGTTGTTCTGTTCAAAGCACAATCAGGTCCAAACGGTTCAAGTCCTAGGTTGCTTACGACCTAGCGCAGGACAGATAGGTCGCAGGAAATATTCAAAGTCTCATCTCGGCCGCGACCTAAGGGTTAAGTCACAAGAGATTGTTCAACATTATTTAGGTCGCAAGAATCCCAACACGACCTAATTTTTAGGTCGCTTAGATCTGATAGGCCGCTGACTTCCTCTCCATGAAATCACCTACTAGACCCGATAACCCAATAGCGCCACTACGAAGAAATCTATCACCCTCTTCGTGAATTTCATTCAACTCCACAAACCACCCGAAAAATTAATTCCAAATCCCTCCGATCCGTTGTGAATGTTACCGTGCCTTCATGAATCACAACATCATATCAAACGACGACCAAGAATCGGTTGTAATGATCATTCAAAAAACGAAGCACGACACATGAAGCTGGATTTGGGTTGGAAAACATGGATTCACAATTGAGCAGCGTCTATGATGGAATAAAGATCGAATTCACTTACGTATTATGTTGGTAAAGAAGAATCGACGACTGAATGTATTGAATTCGTCTTTGGAAGTTCGGAGAATCGTCAATGGCGATGGGAGATCGGAGCAGTAAGGTAGGGAGGAAGAAACGACCTAACAGTTTATATAGTGCAAGAAGGAGACGAACAGGCGCGCGAATTAACATATGTATTTAGGTCGCTCACGACCTAGCAAAGTAAAGTTGAAGCACACGACCTACGACATAGGCCTGTACTTCGAGGGGCAAATGTTAACTCCTATTTTCGAGCGACCTAAAACTCCACGACCTAAGAAGTTAACGACCTAAAAATCTGCGACCTAACAGACTTCATGACCTAAGAGCTTAGCGACCTACGACTTATGAAGTAACACGACCTAACAGCTTATAACGGTCAGCGACCTAAAGGCTTCAGAAACTTCGCGACCTAACATATTCGACGACCTAAAGGAAGTTGCGACCTAAGAAAGCATCACGACCTAAAAGTCCGCGACCTAAAAGTATCTGCGACCTGATAGTCTCAATGATCTAACGACATAATGGTCTTGGCGACCTAACATCACAAAGGACTTCGCGACCTAACTGGTTCAAAAGGCGGTGCGACCTACGACTTACCTTAGGTCATTCACGACCTACCTTAGGTCGCTCACGACCTACCTTAGGTCGCTCACGACCTATAACATGCCCAGTTCGAACAAACCAACAGAGTTCCCTATGCCGCATTTCACTAGGTCGCTCACAACCTACCAGCCCACTAAGTCGCTAACGCTTACAACCTACCTTATCCTTAACCCGTCCACAACTTATGACTTAGGTCGCACACGACCTACGACTCATCTTAGGTCGTCCACGACCTAAGACTTGGAGAATCACGACCAGAATTACTCCTATAAATAGAACTCTAACTCCAACTAGAAAAGGACTTTTGGCCAATCATTTTCTGAAGCGCCATTACTCTACCGAATTCTCAACTCATCCGACACTTGAAGAACTCCAGACATCGAAGATACCACAACAAGCTTTGAACGAGATTCTACACATCCGAGATGGATTCAACAAATCTCATCATCAAAGTTTGAGTTACTAATCCGAAGTGTTTGTGTGATCAAAGTGGAGTGTATTTGAAGAATATTGTATCAAATTGTAATCAAGTCAGCAATAAAAGACTATAGAGTGGACGTAGGCTCAATTACGGGCCGAACCACTATAAATCTGTTGTTCCTTTACCATTTTCTGCTATTTTCAGCTTATTTCAATTCCCGCCTAAAGCGGGTGGTGCTTTCACAACTCTACTACACACACCAGGGTGTTATCGTTCACTTTTTAGCGTTAACACTGCCCTTAATTACTTCCCAATAAGCAGACTTAATTAATCCCTTGATTAATTTCAAGTAATTATACTCAAATTACTTCCATTAACTTAACATCATCCAATTAATTACATCCTGTAATTATTCATCAATTACTTCTCTAAGTAATTATACCTCCGAACCATCAAGTGATTAATCCAAATTAATTAAAATAAATTAATTAACCCAAATTAATCAAATTACTCAATTAATCAAAATGAGTAATAAATTTCTTAACTACTTCCCATTAAGTAATTACATTTAAACAATTACAATGTTGATTATTAAATTAATTAATCCAATTAACTATTTAAAATCAATTACATTAATTAATTATAAAATAATCTAGTTAATGACCTTCATTAACATTTATTTAATTACTTATCTAAAATAATTAACTACATTAACCATTATTAATAAGTATAATTAACCATTAATTAATTAATTAAATTCTAATCTATGATTCTTAATCACCTATTAATTACTTATTTCATTATTTACTTTAATTAATACATTTAACTCATAATTACAAATTTAATCAATACAAATTATCAATTATCTACTTTAATTATTTTAATGGTTAATGAATTTAAATTCTAAATCTTCATTTACTTAGAGTAAATTCATTTCCCATTATTTATTTAAATTTTCACTTTAATATGTTGAAAACATTTATTTCACTTTCTCTTTGAACTTTCATTTAAAATTCCAGGTTTAAACGAACACTAATTGAACTTTAACCACTTTATAAAACTAACTTTTAAAAACCCTTAATCTACAAATTAAAGCAATCTTAGTTATGAAGGAGTTTTAAATCAAATCTCCTTAAGTTTAGAATATTTAAACTTATTTAAAACATTTAAATTTGTAAACTTCCTCTTTATTTCAAAAAATCTGGAATTTAACATTTAATTAGACTCAGTTTTAATTTGATTTCAATTTAAAGAAAAATCAACATTTAAAACTGGGTACAGGTTACAGTTTAAAACTTGAAACAAAACTACCCGATTTTACCCCAAATTACTTCGAGTAAAATATGAATTCACTCGAGCAAAACCAGAATCTACACGAGTAAATCCCGAGCATCAATTCGAAACCACCCAAGACAACAGCTTCACCAGAAACCACCCTACCGTGCACGTGCACGCCTCCATTCGCCACCTTCGGCCACCACCCATACTTCGAGCAAGTCGAAGGTCATCCCCAGCTCCGACCCCGACCACCAGTCCCCCTCCAGTTCATCTCGAACTCGAAATAAGAATCTAAACCTGGAAACACACTGGCCTTATCACCATAAACCTGGCAACACCCCTTGCTCGACGCTCCGACCACCGGAGGCTACCCAACTCCGGCCATAGCCTCATCTACCTCCCCTTTTCCAAACCCCAAGCGCACGCAACACTCGGTCGAACGGTGATGTCGTACGAACGAAAAACCCAACGCCTCAAAAACTAGGTTTACGAACAAGAAATCAACGCCGCCACCACCACCATTGACTATCCACTACTCTACCATTTTTCCGAGCTTCCCCGATCGCTCCTCCATCTCCAGACAAACACTCAATATTCCCAATCGACTTGATCATCCACGGCAACCCCAAATGCACAAAACAGTCGAACCAAAACTGCTCTTCACCCCCTTCTTTAAAAATTAAAAATCTTGTTTAAAAAATCATGTTTTGGTATGTAGATTCGTTTTATACTCCTGAATTTTTAAAACAAGAAATTTGTTTTTAAACTTATTTGAGTTTGTACTTTGTTTTCTTGTTTTCCAGAGTCAATTACAGGTTGATTCATCTTTATTAAATTTTTAACACCTAGATTATAGCCAAACAAACAACTTTTGTTTAATCTTACATTCAAACAATTATTAGATCAAGAGATGAAGATTTATTTACATATCTACTAAAAAAAAGAGCAACATGCAATAGACTAACAGAGTAAGAAGTGTACATATATACCCAGATTTGCACAAACACATATATACAAAATATATATTATCACAGAGAAAAGCAGGCTTCATATTAACTTAAGTTATAATTTAAATAAAATGTTACTCAACAAAATTGTGAAAGAACAGAGCAATCTAAATTTGCTTAGCAACAGGCTTTTGAAAACAGTTTTGAATTTGCTAACATAAGCTCCTCTTGATCTCTGTTTGTTGAGTTGATGGTTGTAGTTGAATGTTTGTTTAGGTTTTTAAAAGAAGTTTTTATCTTAGTTTTCATTGAGCACGAATTGAAATGAAAAGGTGATATGGGGAAAAGTAGCTTACAGGTTGAAGTATAAAACATGTTACAGGGTATCATTTTTTTTTGCAAAACAGTGTACACACTTGTACAATTATCAGAGGTAATTTTTATCTTGGAGGCTGAGATTATAAGTTCATGTACTAGAGAAGATATTTGCATTAGTAAGCATTAAATGCTTGCCTAGATTTTATACTCTACAAACTTATTAAACATTGTTTGTTTTCTTTACAGCCTACATAACTTTTGAGTTGGTTGTACTCAAGTCTGCATACCCATTATATTCGAACCACTTGTTTTCATGTTTATCCTATACTAGCTTTTCTAACAAGTTACTATTTTTTTTCTTTTGACTATGCAGATTTATTTTGAAGCTGGCAATCTTCTTATGTATTATATTTTCTTGTTTTATATGTTGAAATTTAATTGAATGTAAATGAATGTTATTCTCTTTTGTCACTTGTCTAAGCAGATTTCTAGTATTATAATGTAATATAAATGAATGTTATTCTATCATGTTGTTTGATTATTTAATGTATTTGTTTTATATCCTATTTTATTTTGTTATTTTTGCCTGCAACATCTTACATACAAATTTTATTTGCTTTGCATAACCAAGCTTCACATGCAAAACCATTTTCATTTTATTCTTGCCTGGTTATACCCTCCTACCTTATGCACATAAATACTTATGTTAATATCATATATTTAATTTATACTTAAGTTTTACTTATAAGATTTATTTCATCTCAAACATTTTGAAAGACTTGATTTCAAATTACAATTCATAGTTTCTTCCAAAATGCATATATATAACAATTTCTATTTATATTAAAAATCTACTTGCAAAAATATTACATTATAAATAAAGCCCATTATTAAATTAAAATAATTTATAAAAGAAATTCACTCTTTATTACTTATTTCTATCAAGCTATACTTAAAAAGAAAATAGTACAAATCTCTTTTGTTAATAAATTTAAATCTAAACTAAAGTTAGAATAAGTTTTAAACTATTTAAACATTTATTTTAAGTATTTAACCTATATATTGGTATATTAAATGGCTTTGAAAAGTTATTTTAAATAAATCATAATTCCCAAATCACTAGAATGTATATTAGAAATTTGAAAACATAATTTATTAGTTGAATTTAAAACAAAGCTTTCCTATCTACAATATATACAAATATATACATTATAAATATAAAATAATTTATTAGTTTTAAAAGATAAAATTCACCAATAAGATATTTATTAAAAAAAGTATTAATTCAAATCTTAAAAATCAAAGATATATCAAATCAATTTAATATTTAATATAAATTATTAAATTGATATTGCTCGAAATTCCAGGTTGTCATAGTGTTTATGGATTCTGATCGATATGTGGGACGCCACGTCATCGATATGGGTTTCTAAACTCTTAAACAAGATAAACCGACACAGTATTGTTTTAAATAGGGTAAACGAAATAATTTTACCCAAAATTATTTTTATATATAACAGAAATGATTTTTCGTAAATTGTTTTAGTTATATATGGATGCTTGGTTATTAGGAATGATAATATTAAATTTTTATCATCAGTGTGTAAGAGTGAATGAGGAATTGAAATAATAACCAAAGATTAAGGAATAAATTGATAAATAAATGGGATTTGTAAATGTGATTCATAATTGAATAAGGAATTGAAATCATAATTAAAAGCTAAAAAACAAATTCATAAATAAATGAGAGTTGTAAATGTAAACTATAAATGTAAATTATAGTGTGATTAATAATTAAAATAAGATAAAATTTCAAAGTAATGTTTGAATATAAATTTAAAGGATTTGGGATTTGAAAATTTGGAAATTTAAATTCGCTTTGAATTTGAAAATGATTCTAAAAAAGTTGGGAAGATAATATATATTGAGAAATATTTTTGAATCGGATTTGAAAACTAGAGAGATTTGGAATTTAAAAATATTTGAAGGGTTTTAAAAGAGATAAAAGCATTGAACTCTTTACGGTCGCTGGAAAATAATTCCGATGATGATCGCGACATCATCGATGTTCATTTTCGAGTTTCCAGAAGAGGAATTGCTACCAGGATGTTTTTGGGTTAATATTGTTGGAGAAATTTGACTTGATTTTGAAAATGCAAAGGAATAGTTTGATTTAGATATATATACTTTCAAAATTGAATTGAACTAAAATTCAGTGAGTTATAGAGAACTAAACTAAAATTAGGGATAAATTAGTTAATGAAATATGGAAATGGAACTCGAAATTATTAACTTAGAATTGAAGTGTGAATAAATAATTAATGTTTGGAAATTAAATAATTGGTTGAAATGAATCTGTGAATGAATGTTAATAAGTGAGCAGCTTATAAAAATTTATGAAGGTTGAAATTTCCTGGGATGAAATTTAATTGTAAAAAGTTAATTAAGTTAGACAGCTGAGACAATCAAATAAAGTAAATTAAAGAAGGTTAGTAAAATGGAATTGAAAATATTATTTGGGTGGATTAAAAGAACAAAGTTCTAAGAATTAAAAATTTATTTGAATTTGAAATAAATTAATAAATGACAGTTAAATTTAATTGTAAATAAGAATGAGCTGAAATATAAGATTTGAATAAGTTTTAGTAAATTAACTTAAGTTAAAATAGAAATGAATTAAAAGTAAATTGTGTTCGAGATCAATTTAAAAATTGGTTATAAACTTAAGTAATAAAAATTCTATGAACTGATAATAGTAAATAAAATTTATTTTGAAATCAATTGAATTGAATATGAGCTTATTTGGATTAAAAATGAATTGAAATGTACGAAATTGGATTGTAAACCATTAGCATTGAACGAAATGGCATACGAATTGGTTGAAATAAATGTCGAAGCCCTAAAATTGTTTATGACAATTATTTAGTATGCATTGTCTATAGAATTCAAGTTTTAAGCTATATAAATATAAGGGAAATGTGGAAAATTGTATATATTTAGCACTTACTTGTTTAATTGAGTAAGTACAGGTTCAGGGAAGCCGTTTAGCTAGACTTGATCGTGCTAATTGCTAAAATGAATACCCGCTTGCTTAAAAATGCTTAATAAAGGTACGCCTACGCAATAAAAATAGGAAATATGAACTGTTTTGGTTTTTCCGACTGTGTGGGTCGATGTATATATATTTATCTCTTTTGTCAAATTGCAAAAGCTCCTCCGTACAAAGTAGACTCTGCCAAAATTTTCCGAAAATTTTGGGAATTAGAAAATTTTTGAAAATTTTAATTAACGACAAATGATTTAAAAGTTGTAAGCAAATAGAATTAAAACTGAAATATTGGAATTCATTTTGAATTGGGTCAAGTAAAGTTGAAAATTTAATTCAAAATGGACTAGAATATTAAAAATGATACTGGATTCAAATGAACTTGAAAATGAAAATTCGAATGAAAGTATGGAAAAACACAAAGTGGTGAAGTGAAAATAGTTATAAGAAATATATAAAACATTTCTATATTGAACTTAAGAAATGATTGGTGAAGTTCATAAGTAAATTTGGTATTGGAAGTATACTAAGTTAATAATTGGATGAAAATCAAATTGGAATGCTGTGATTGGAAATTATTGTAGAGTTGTATACAGGTAATTTAAAAGAAAGAGAAATTGGGATTCTGATTTCAGAAGGTAAATAAAATTTCTTAACAAAAGGTATGTATTTAAATTTCTGTATGAAATTTGATTGGGTTTTGATCTAGCCACTTGGCTGTTTGTTTCCTTTTTGAGATTTGGGGGTCGTAGAGCCATTTTGTAGTAGTACCGAGCTAGCCGTGCAAAGGAGACGCTGGCAAAAAATTTCGGGAATTTAGAGAGTTAGAAATTTTTTGGAAAATTTTGATAATTTAAAATTTGAATTCAAATTTAAATTTGAATTGATAAGTAAGTGATATTGTTTGGGAAACTTATAGATAAGTTTGAAAGGTTGGAAAAGGGATAGTGTGTCTATGAATAAAAGATGTGTTTGGGTAAGTTGTTAAAAACTAGTTGGGTTGAGAAAACAGTTAATGGGTTATGGACCATTCTTCCTAACTAGTAATTTCGGGGACGAAATTCTTTTAAGGGGAGAGGACTGTGACGACCCGAAATTTTTAGATATTTGAAATTGAAATATTTAATTGATTTTAAATATTTTGATGGTTAATTTTAACTTAAATTTCAAATCACTATTTATTGGACAATTTAATTATTTAATTTAAATTACTGGGAATTGGGCAAAATGCTAAATCGGGAATTTTAAGCCAGTTAAAAATAATTTGAAGGCTTATAAATTTCATATTATTAATACTGAAAGTGATAGAACTTTTAAAATGGAATTTCAAAGTGTTTTGTTCAGTTTTGAAATTTATATTGTTTAAATTGAATTTAAAAATAGCCATCCGAGGCACAGTCTCGGATTTTGACGAAACCAGTTTCATTGGATCCATAATAGTGTATTATTATTGGATTTCAAATTTCGTAGTGATTGGAGTTGTTGTGTGAGCTTACGATATATAAACGCGCTTAAATCTATATCAAAAATTTAATATAATAACTAGGTTCAAAAAGCTATCTTTCCATACGATCGAATTAGGACTCGAAACCTTTTCCATTGCGTTCGAAATAGGGGTATAACATTATGAACGCCTAGCGGCACACCTCGATTAGAGATCAAAATTTTAAGTTACTAGAGCGAGATATTTTGTAATTAAATAATATTATAAATCATTAAGTCAAACTCTATTTTTCCTCTAGCCGGCCTACCTTATACGAGAAGCCTCGCCCTTTCGTTTTAAAACTGTATACCTTATCTTCCTTCAGGAAAATCAAATCAGTTCGTAACCTAAAAAAAAGGGGATGGCCGAATAAATCAAAACCCCCTTTTTATCTCAAATAAAAAAAGGGAAGAAGATGTCTGCCTTGAATTGAATACAAAATGAATCGCAACTGTTCAAACTAATCGTAGCAGCCTCATAAGCATCGTGGGTTCAACAGCGGGAAGTAAGGTGGCATGCTTGCGAAGGGGGAAGGGTCGAAATCGAAGAGCATCTCGATCGTTGAGTCGCGCTCGTGTCGGGGCGCGCAAGCGGGGTGGATGGTCGCGATCGACTTGCGACTAGGGAAGCTCATGCGCAAGAGCAAGGGGAAGATCAAGCTGGGTGAATGGCGGCAGCAACTGAGAAATAGCAGTGGAAGTTGTGAGTGGTCGCGAGGTCGTGTTCGGCGTTGTGCAGCGTGCTAGGGTTTTGGGTTGTTAATGGCGTTCCGATCGAATGCAGTAAGGTCTCTAATCATGAAGAAATGGTTGAGATGGAAATGGATTGCGAACAAAAATCAAAGGTGAGTTAATCTCACTCATCTGGTTTAATTTAAATTTTAAGGGTAAAATTTAAATATTTGGTTGAATGCTTGCATTGATTGGATTTTCTATATAATATATAGTATTATATATATAGTATATATATTGGAGTGATTGATTTCCCGCATTATATAGCGGATGAGACCCTATGCGCCGCATAATAGCGGATGATTTTTATAAATCCCATATACCGCGATATTCCACCTTGAAGTGGAATTGGTATTGCGCTAACATCTGTGGATGCAGGGAAACAGGTTGAAGGGATCCAACTGGATTCCTCAAAATTATTTAAATTGTTTGATAACTCTATCTATGGTTATTTGGATATCCTGTGATGACTTATATTGATAATTGGATACTATGGATGGGATTTATAATACTATGGCATTCTAAGTTAACTCAATCCAAAAGATTGAATTTTGAAAAGAAAATAAAAGTAGAGAATTTGTAAGTAAAATAAGGATAATATTTTTTGAATAAATTTAATAAATGAATTGGGAAAGAGTAAAGTGATTTTAAAATTTAAAGAAATAAATTCCAAGTAGGAAAAGGGAATTTGAATAAACAGAAAATAATAAATGTTAAACTTAAAGTGATTTTATTTAAAGCAATAAAGAATTTACTTGAAAATATAAGGATTAAGGAAGAAATTGGAAATCTGAACTGAGAAAGATTTTTAAATCTTAATAATGAAATAAATCTGAAGTTAATGGAATTTGAATCATTTGAGTAAAGGAATTTGTTTCAAATAGAGAAATCTGGAAATCGATTTGAAATTAGATTGAGCGTTTAAAAATTTGATTTAAAAAGAAAAGTGAGACTTCGGAATTTATAAACTAGGGGTATAAAAGTGAAGTGGATTTGGAAATATAAATTCAAGGTGTGAATTTATTAAAGAAATGGTAAATTTGTTTAGAAATAAATGGTGATTTATTTTTAAAGGATATGAAAGAAAAGAGCATTTCCCTGGATAGCCAAGTATGATTTCAAGGCAAATGTAAATATAAGTTAAAAGCTTTAATATCGTTTTCAGAAGCGTGTTTTAGAAAATTTACTATTTCTAAATGTTAAATTCTAAAACGAGTATTTTTTTCAAACCTGTTATCATAATAATAATTATATAGAAGTGATTTGGTATTATGTTTTAAAAAGAAGAAAAGATTTAGTTTATATTTTATAAAGTGGTTTTATTCAAAATATTCTTAAAGCATATATTTTAATAAAGTATTAAAGTAGATTTAATTTTATTGTTATAAAGTATATTTTATAATAAAGTGATTTTAAAATTATTTTAAAATCTAAAGTAATTGGTACTTGTTGTTTCAGTGGAAATAAATAATTGGGAAATGTATTTCGTGAAAGGAAACCGGTTTGAAACTGTTTTCAAAAGAGTTGGAATGGAAAGTATATCTTGCGAAGATATCTGAAGATAATAAATAATTTGGAAAATTATTTATTGATTGATGGATGTTTGTGAATGTAAATTGATAGTTAAATCACCGACTATCAATATTGGCCAAATGCGTTGATCGTTTCGAAGAGACCGGGATCGAGATTAATTTCTCGAAAACCACTTCGATCCGATTCTGTACCTTTTCGTGGGAAACGAGTTGAAATCGAAGATGGTACAGTGAAGTGCAAGGGCTAGTCGCTACTAATCCTGAGGATGATTCCAAAATGGATGTAGTAGGAGTAGTGCCTTCGGTTCCGTTCGGACCCGGGATGGACATGTATGGATGAATGCTTTCGGAACTTCGTCAGGTGGATGATGGGCATTCTGAGGGATATTTTCTATAAAGGTAACGCTTAGCCTCGAGCCTCATCAACCGAGAATGACTAAAAATCAGGGGTTATGCAGGAAGGCTTCGTGGGTAGCCCCCACTTGAGAGTAAGGTCATCCCTGTCTAGATGTCCCTTTTATTTTGGCTTAGTGATGCAGTTGTTGATCAAAACCGTTGGGTGATTTTACTTGGAACTGTCCAGTAAGGGATGGTTCCGGCATTGTGTTGCAGGGGAGCGGGCGTACTCCTCAGTACTGTGATCTAGGCCACGTACTATGACAAGTGGTACCCCAGTGCTTAGTCATTCGTTGGAAATCCATTATCCCTACGTGCCTTTACGGTTTTGTTTGTATTACCCACTTTGTGGCTAGTATGCTGGAATTTAATAGATGTAACAATTTCAGCTATTTTAATATGTATTTGTATATAGACACTATTATAATATAAGAGGATTTTAATATAAAGGTGTTTTAGCTATCGTAAGGGAAAAACCCGGCATGTTTATTTGTGGCGTGGTCTTACGAGATGCTTTTATTTTCAAAGGGTTTTGAAACTTTAATAATAAATTTGAGTGTGATTTTCTCACGCCAGTATTCCAGACTGACTCGGGTATTGTTTTATATGATGCTCGGGTCAGACCGAGATAAACAGGTTCAGGTTATAGCTATGGAGCTCAGGAGACGAGCTGGATGACGGAGCATACTTCCGTAGTTGACTATTATTCTGCTGTGTATGGACAGATATAAGTTATTCTGTATGATTGATTGATGTACTCTGATATGGTATGTATGTATATATGATAGTATAGATTTGTTTTTGTGTAAAGACACTTATTATCTATTATATATTATTCCGCTGCGATGGTTAGATTCTGATGTTGTATTCTATTTTCTTCTTCTACCTCTTCTTCTTTAACCCAAATGGTTCGTGTTTCCGTTTCCCTTGAATTAATTTGATAGAGATTAATGTTCTCTTTTAAGGGGTACGGAGCAGGAGGCTATTACAGAAACTATGGTCCTTATAAACCTTTCGAAAACATTAGGGAACCACCCCTTCAAAACCATTCATTCAAGACCTTTCGAAACAGTTGGAGAACCTCCCCGTTTAAACCTTTAGAAACCATTAGTTAAAAACCATTGGAAATCATTCCTCACAGCCCTTTCAAAACTATTGGGAACTACCCCTTCGAAACCTTCCTTTAAAACCTTTCAAAAGTATCAAAACCTTTTTAAACATCAACCTTTCGAAAGCATTTAGGTTCGATTTAAAACATGTGGAAATACCTTTTGAAACCATACAAAACCATCCCTTCGAAATCTTTGGGTTAATCTTTAAAAATCTCTAAGGGTCACAAACAACAGGGTCGAAAGTAACTCTTTTGAAAACCAAAACCTAAGTAAAGAAGTGATGGTATCGAAACCATCCTTTCGAAAGCATTCGAGAAGTAGCTTGATTTGAAAAGCATGTACTCCTTCGAAACCATTGTTTCGAAAGAGAAGAAAAGCGAAAGCTAGGGGTTCCGAGCCCTTTGAAAGCATTACTTAAAACAAAAGTGGCAACCCATTCGAAACCTTTCCTTTAAATCATTTTAACCTCGCCGAAGCCAACGGAGTCGAAAGCACATCTTCGAAAGCATAAGCAGGTGCTTTTTCATTTAAAACAAAGTCGTGGATCCTATACCTTTCGCCTTTGTCTAATTCACTATGTACCAAGTTACTGATACTATGTGCATTAGTTTCGATTGCATATAGGCAGAACCTACTAGGTTGGAAGCTACCTAATTGGAAGTAGGGTGCTGAAAGTGGCGAGACATGCATTTGGTATGAGTAATTGGTTTTTAACCTTTTTAAGTAATCATTTTAACTAACCCACCTTATTTTTCAGTCTTATTGGTTGCTAATTTTTCTTTTCTAAAAGTACTTCCATAATTTTAGAATTAATTAATTTAAATCATTTACAAAATACCCCTTCTTCTTTATAAATATATAAAACATTTAAGTTTCATACCATAAATAATTTTATATATTCATCAAAACACTTAGGAAAATTTTACAAAAATTCTAAAAAATCCTTTTTAATATGTTTTCTAACATATATAAATTTCAGACCCAATTTATTTATAATTTAACCATAAATTATTTATAACCCAAGAAATCATTTTCTTTACTAGAAAATTAATATAAAATCCATATTTATTTAGAAAATTATAAAAATTGAAACCTATCTCTAAAATATCATTTTTGGTCTATATCTAAAATCGCAGGGCATTTGTATATCATTTTATAGGGTTTTCACATCAAAACATATCATAAAATCTATATGAATAAACATAAATCATCAACAAGCATATATTAAAATTTTAACCCTCAAAATCATGGCTAAACTATGCAAGATAGATCGGATTCAACCTTAAAACCGAAAACATTTAGAAATAAGATATTTAGTCATTATTCACCTTAGCTTCTTTGTGACTTTGGATGTGAGATTTGATCTTGATTAAGTGATTTAATTCTTCCTCTTGAATCCTAGCTTTCTTCTTCCCCTTTGCTAATGGTAGCCAGTCGTAAAATTTCTTTTTTCTTGTGAATGCATGAATGAATGTATGGAAGTAAATTCATAAGGGTTTAGGATATTAGAATGCTCTATTTCCTATTTGACCCCTCTTCTATTTACCTTAACTCTTTATTCTTTAGTTCATTTATTTATTCATTAACACGGCATGACTACCCCTTAATTACATCACAAATCTCAATCCATAAAATCAACTTACATTATATTATTTTTTCTAGCTAATTAAATTCGCTAAATAATGTTACTAAAAATATGGGGTGTTACATAATCTTTACTTATTCAAATGCTAATGGATTATATATATATATATATATGTTAAGCTAACTACCATTCCTTGAATACGATATTAACTACATATGTTAATTTTTTGTACAATTGTTACCATCCTTGTTAAAACAAAAGGGGATACCTTATTTTAATATTATTTATTGGAATTTAGTGCAAATTTTAATTATTTATTTTTAAATTTTTTTATATTTAAAGTTTCGTGTAAATATTAATGAAAACTTTGAAATTTAAAATCAAAATCCTTCTATACAAACGTATATACACATATACCATATGATAAATTATTTGCAAGTATACGATTTTAGATCCAAATTATTAAATTTTAATTATCATATATATGTAATATAATTGTTTTGTTTATATCAAATTTGTACAAACATTATGAGCAATAATTTAACCTTTTTTTGTTAAACATTTTCTTAAATGGAATCTATTCTATTAATGTTAATTTAGGATTTCGAATTATTTAAAAAACCAATAGTTTTTCACTTAGCATGTATCTATGTATCCATAATTATTATGAATGTATCTATGCATAATTATGATGAATGCATGCATATATTTCTTTAACAAAATTTAGACAACAAAGGCATGTGTAGATTTGGTTGATAAGTAATAAATGTCATTTAATGTATTAATTGTTACAGCTAAATGGTGAAAGAAATGAAAAGTTTTCCTCTTTTCATATTCTATTATATTCATGTGTAGATTTGATAATAAGTAATAAATGTCATTTAATGTATTAATTGTCACAGTTAAATGGTGAAAGAAACGATAGGTTTCCTCTTTTCATATTCTATCATATCCATGTGTAGATTTGATTAATAAGTAATAAATGCCGTTTAATGTATTAATTGTCACAGTTAAATGGTGAAAGAAATGATATGTTTCTCTCCATTCATATTCTGTCATATCTTATCTTTATTATTTAAATAACAGAGGGAAACAAATAATTTCCTTCTCTTAATTTATTTTTACATGTTTCATTTATACATATATACACCACTTATACACCATACTTACACTTCACATAAATGAATGTATTTGATACATTTATCATATCACTTACATTTGTATTAAATTTAAAATTCTAGGAATTACCCTATTGAATAAAATATTAAAGTTATTTAAAAGAAATTTAGAAAAGTTCTAAAAGTATTTAGACAGTATAGGCCCATTAATGATCCAAAAAGGGTAAATTTTTTGAAATTCGCTCATTTCTTCCGCTATGGGTTGGTCCAGTTCCAACAACTCCATCGTCTTGTAATAATCTGAAATTTCAAATTTCTCTTTCATCATTCCTATATTTTGTTATGAAGATTGAAAAAGCAGAACAAAAAAACTCAAAATAAAACCAAATGGGTCATAGATGTTTTTTAAAATTTGTTTTTGAGGATGACATCTGTGTATTTTTTTAAAATGCACTAATACCAAATCCCATCTTGACAGCACCTTGGCCTCTATATTCACTCAAAGCAAACCCTTAATGGCAGTGTGTAGGAAAATAAAGTGGCAAGGAGTCAAAAAGAAAATGTCATCTTTGGTCTTGTAACAACCCTGGTTTTGGTGATTACCTAAAATATTAATTATAAAGTGGTTACCATTTAATTATGGAGAAATAAAAATAAATTGGAGATTTAAATTTTTTTATTTTGAATAAACAATGAATTTGGAAAGAATAAAATGGAGTTAATATGATACTGTTGGTAAAAAATGGTGAAAAAATGGAAATATGTTAATTTAGTGATTTATTGAATTAAATAAAAGATAAAAATAATTAATTCAATAATAATTTGTTGAAATAAATGTAAAATATTGAAGATAAAGTTTTAAAAACTTTATTTTGGTTGTTTGGGTTGGAAATGAGCAAATATGATTTTTAATTTGTGAAAAATGCAATAATTCAAGTAATTATTGCCAAATGTGTCATTTATTGATTTTTAATTGAAATATTTAATTTAATATGTTGTTTATTGAAAATAAAAAGGTGAAATATTGGTTAAAAATAATATTTGATGGTAAAAATGATGTTAATATGGTTATTTGAATTTAATTATACAAGAAAATAATTTTTGTGTAATTTTTGGTATTAAAAACAGTGTTTTGTGTAAATTATAGTTAAATTGTGTATATAATAAAAATAAGAGTTTTTAATAATGAAAAATATTTTTATAATTAAATTATCTTTTTATTTATTACTAAAATGTTTGTTAAACATAGAAATATATTTGTGAGATTTTATTGTGTTGAAATCTTGTAAAAATATGTTGTTTTGGTAAAAATATAAGTGTATAAGTGTTTTGAGTGGTAAATAGAATTAACTAATTCTTTTTGTTAATGGGTCTAAGCCCATTTACCTATTCTAACCCGAAGTAAAGAAGAAAACTTATTTTCCTCAAAAAACAAAGTACGTACAGTATTCAACAAACCAGAAACAAAGAAACTTTAGAAACTCCATTCCTCTTTCAAACCTAAAGCTAAAATCCACCAATACCTTCAATTGTTTACTGAAATTGATCAAATCAAAGCTATTTTTCTTAGGTAATCACTACAAAAACCTATTCTAATCCATAAAATTTTGATTTTAAGATTTGGTTTGGTTAGTAATTCTATTTTTTTTCTGCATGCTTCTATACTGTTGTTTCTTAGGTCACTGAAGCTATTTCAAGAGGAAAGGTCTCAACTTTCTTCAAGTTTGATCTTCAAATTGTTAAGGTGAGGTTTCTCTCACACATTCTAGCTTGTTTCAGGTTTCGTACTGATGAATTGGGTTATCTGATTTGCAAATTCGTTTGTTGTAACTTTAATTTTCTAAGCTGCTGCAAACATGGCTTGAGCTCATATTTGAGACAGCGTATCTCTTTCGATTCCTGTCGAAATTCATTGATTCTTTTTCTAATTGAAATTGAAATTTTTTTATAATATGCCTACGAAATTTTAGTTCAATCAAAGGTCCTTTGGTCATCCGTTAGTCGTCTGAAAGATGAACTTGAGATGGTTTTCAGGCCTAGGCATATTCCCATTTTCTGAGCTGCTACAAACATGGCCTGAGTCCATGTTTGAGATAGCATATCTCTTTCATTTTCTGTCAAAATTATGTGATTCTTTTTCCAGTTTATGGTATGAGTGTTAAACTTTATGCATGCAAAACTTTAGGTTATTCCGACCTCTATAGCTTATAGAAATCTACCGCCGAACTTTGATTTAGAGCATGTTTTTGCTCCAGATTTTCACAGTGAAATTATTGCCTGGGTACAACTTTGAAACATCATAACTTTCTCAACCTTGTCCAAATTGCATGATTCATTTTCCAATTTATATTATAGTTGTTAAACTTTATGATGTCAAATTTCATGTCATTCTGAACTCTGTAGCTTATAGTGATGTCAAACTTTGAATTAGAGCATGTTTTGCTCCAGTTGTTGACAATGAAATCTTGCTGTGAGTTCAAATTTGAGAGCTTATATCTCTCTTGTTTCTTGTTGGATTGTGTACACTCTTTTTTTTTTTGATAGTATTATTGTTAAAATCTATGCATGTCAAATTTTAAATCATTCCGACCTCTGTAGCTTATAAAAACTTACTGTCAAACTTTGAATCAGAGCATGCTTTGCTTCAGCTGAAAATTTGAGTTGTTTTTACATGGATTTCTTAAACACATTTTGATGTTGATTTCTTAAGGCTTTGATCCTATAAGGACAAGCCAATATTATACTAAATCCATACATTGGATTAGTAAGGTTATGTGTGTATTTTGAATGTTGATTTCTTGAAGAATTTTGTGCATTAGCTAACACCGTGCACATTTTATAAAATAATTTCTATAAGAGACTTATATATATATATATATATATAGTTCTATCGCTTTGGGACAAATGCCTTTTTCTGGATTTGTTTTAAAAATGAAATTTCCTCAAAGCTATATAATATACAATATTTTCAGTATATAGTGTTTTTCGAAGAAAATATTTAAAGGATTTCAATTTTTTTTACAAACTCGTTTTCTCAAACAAATTATTTTCTATATAAAATACACGTTTTTGTACTCTTCGAGTGTATGAGAAAGAGAATTAAATGATTTAGTAAAACATGTAGTATGAGACACATGCGTTTACTTTTTCGATTAATTCCAAACTTGTTTGTTTGTAGCTATTGACCTTCAGGTCGTATTTGTCAATGAGATGAGGCAATTATTGTGATTTAATGATTTTGTTTTCTAGTGTGGCATTGGCTAGCAGTTAGTAAACCGATAAGTGAGAATGTGTGGCATGGGATGCTCAGTTAACACTTTTCGGGTTCCTATCTGAGAGTTTGTGACACATTTATGAGTTATTGCCAGTACTGGACCTTCGGGTCATTTGTCCATCAGGATGTTGTCCTCCAGGATGTTTTTTCCTTTAGGATGTTGTCCTTTGGGATGTTTTGTCCTTTGAGATGTTTGTCCTTCAGGATGTTTTGTCCTTTGGGATGTTATCTTTCGGGATGTTTTTCCATTGAGACGTGGCGCTTTATTATTTTAAGAGATAGTACTTGGCGGGCTTCGGCCATTTTGTAAGCACATGCTATCTTTTGTGATGATTTCATGATTTATTGTGACTTTCCTAATGTATTGGCATTTCGAGATTATTTGGCCATTTGAGACATTTCTATATTGCGATTACATTTTTGGAATTTGAACTCATATTGAGTTCTACATATTATGCTTTGTGATTGCCATCTTTGGCGTTTATTTTGAGATATATAATCTCCTTTTTAGGAGTTATATGTGAATGCCATTATTTTGGTGTATTTTAAGATTTGGGATTTCCCTTATTTTGGGAAATTATTTGTGATAGCCATTCTTTGGCGAGTTTTGAGTTTTGTGATCTCCTATTTAGGAGTTATGGTTTATGAAAGCCATTATATTGATTTTTGTAGATGCCGATGATATGAGGCGATTAATTGAGTTTAATTGAAATTGTTATTCTTGCCTCTTTCGAGATATCCTCTTAGGGTACTTAGTAGTTGATTTACTTTGGGATATTATCTCACTTGAAGTAATGACATATTCATAGTGTTACTCCTCTTCATTCGAGAAGAATCATTACCCTTTACCCTTTACCCTTTATTACACCTATCTTATACTGATTAGTTGTTTAAGCTGGACTGGCCCATGTATTTATGTACACTCGGGTCAGATCGAGTTGTTTTAGGTTATTTATCTGCCATAGGACTTTGCTATGCTGCTTCTGCCTTGGATATTCCGCTAGTCACTTTCATAGTATTATTGTAGTTTTTAAAACTCTTATATGTATCTATTTGTTTTGACTCGTTGTATATATTGTGGTCGTTGTACCACTTCTGCTGTATCATTTTGTATTGCACTAGGATGTATCTATGTATATGTATATATATATATATATGTTTGACTGCTGTTCTATGATATTTGTATTTATTGTTGTTGTATTTTGTTTTGATAGATCCGTTAGCCATTGTAATTTTGTATATGCATTTATTGAATATGTCGATCCACTTGAGAAAGGAAAAAAATTAGAGTACTAAATCGACGTATTTAATAGATGTGTTATCCCGCCTTTTGGCAAGGCCAGGACACCAAGGAGTTGATTGGATTCCAAATATCGCTTGTAATGGATGTCGCTGAATTTTGTCCAAGTCCGGATCAAGCTACAATTGATAGGACATGACTAGGGAAGCGAAGGAAGCCAACGTCCCAAGTTTCAAGTCAATCCGAGTTCATATGCCCAAGATATGATGGATACAAGTTAGAGGGAAAAGCATGTTTTCGTATCCATCAGGAGTGTCCATTTCGTATCCATCAGGGGCGTCGTTTCGTATCGATGGAAGTGGCCGCGTTTCGTATCCATCGAGTTTGTATCAATAGACTTCGTACCCCTCAGCAGATGAAGCGCTTCGCATCCATCATATCACCTTCATTCGTATCCATCGAAGGGTTCAGGTTCGCATCAATTGATTTCGTATCCATGGAGGAGCTACAAGGCTCGTATCCGTCAGAGGAAGGGCTGTTCGACTCCATCAGCAAAGGCTTGTTCGAATCCATCAGTAATGCTTCATTCGAGTCCATCAAGCCAGCAAGCCAAGTTGACGTGTCATCCTTCGATGCGAGTGCACCGAGATATATGGAGCCGACGCGGTCGACTCGGAATGAAGACTGGATCGAGGTGAAGTGTGCGCTCCACGTCATCGCAGAGGCGCATGACACCATCGATTCGAAGCCATCAGTTCGAAGAGATGGATTCGAACCAAACAGCCTAGCAAAGAACATCACCTCGTATCGACGATATCTCTCAATCCACTGATCCAAATGCCATGAAATTTTCACTGGAGGTTGCACACATACTGAGGAATATCCCTGCCAAATTTCAGCTCATATGGACATCATCTTGATCGATACGAAATGGATTCGTATCGATCGCAGAACGAGGCGAAACTTTCTAGAAACGGTCGAGTGGGTCCCCTCATGTGCCAGACCAAGTCTCCCGGAGTTTGAGCGAGATTTGAGCCTTCTACGCCTATAAATAGAGCTCCAGAGCCTACAGAAGAGGGATCTTTTGATTCTGAAGCGTCCAGACTCTGCCGGATTAAGATTTGCATCCTACCTTTGCTGTCAAATTCGAATTCTAATCTGTAATCCGCTGTTCTTTGCTGTAATCGCTTGTAATAATTGAAAGAGAATCAATAAAATCATCAAAACTTCATAGTGGACGTAGGCAATACGCCGAACCACTCTAAATTGCTTGTCTGTGCATTTTACATTCCTGTTTGTTGGAGTTTTTGTTAGATAACCTCTATTTTACATTTACAACCTTCATTTTATCTCTTCAAATAACTCCCGAAGAGTGTTGTGCCCATTTTTGGTACAAACACTTTGGTGCTTTCACTGAGAAAACCAGTTTTTTCTCCTTCTCTTTGGATCTGCCATCGATACCGGATTGCATAAATCCAAGAGGAAGATCCAGATATCCTGTCCGGAATCCTTCCATTCTAGATTTTCTTAAAGTCTAGGAAAGGACTCCATCACTGAAAATGGTTAGCACAAGAACCGCCGCTACCGCTGCTGATCAAGAAAGCCGAGAGAGGCAGAATCCGGCGCAACAGCCTTCTTCCAACCAGGACAACACTGCTCACTCAGATCCGTCGGGACCAGTCACCCGACAAGAGTTTCAAGTGTTGCTCCAGGAGCTGACCTAGAGCCGGCAACGGTTGGCTGAACAGTTGCGTGCCAATGTTGAATTGACCAACCAACTAAACCGCCAAAGCCGCAGAAGGTCTAGGAGGGATAATGTTTCCCGTGCATCTACTGAGAGTTCGGCTTCGTCTGACTATCACCACAGGTCTACCCGTCCCCGGCTAGAAGGAAGTTAAGCTCAAACAACCGGATATCAAGCCGCCTTGACCGTTGGACAGTTAAGGGCAGGACCGTCAACTAGCTTCCAAACAGGGCCCTCAACACGAGCAGGCACTGCTCCACAGTACACCACGGACAACCGCGCTACAACCATCGCCGCAGAAACAAGGGTTGATACCCGGAATTAGTCAGAGCCGAACAATCAACAACGTGGACATACTCCTGAACCATATGTCCCAGAAGACGCTGAGCCAAGGAGGCGAAATACGGACCGTCGACAGCGTCCGGTCCAGACTCGCACTGTGGAACCCGACCACACCTTAGCTCAGCATACTCAGAATTTGCCGGTGTCAGATATATCGACCATGATACGTCAGATGATACGCGAGAGTCAGGGGCTCACTAATGATGATTGGGGAATCTCTCGTAGTCATACCCCTTTCATAGACGAGATATTGTACGCTGAACCTCCTCGGCGATTCAGAATGCCAACTCTCCCAATGTATGAAGGAAATAGTGACCCAAATCATCATATTTTGAAATACGAATGGTAATTGAGTGCTGCAAGAGCTGACGATGCAGTGAAGTGTCGAAGTTTCCCCATCTCTCTGGGGGGATCGCGACGATGTGGTTTACGCGCTTACCACCTAGGTCTATTTCTTCGTTCAATCAACTGGCCAAGAGATTTGTAGAACAGTTTCGTATGCATGTTGCTAGGCCCAAAGACGTTAACACCCTGTCCAATGTCACTCAAGCTCATGGAGAGACGCTCAGGCGTTACTTAGAAAGGTTCCACGCGGCATGTGTTGAAATCAGTAATCCCATCGATAACTCGATCTTGATGGCTTTGACCAAGGGGATTGATCCTGATTCTGAGTTTGGGAACTGGCTGGCTGGAAAACCACCCGCATCGCTGGACCGTTTCTACTCCAAAGCCGCTCAGTTCTTGCGGCAAGAGGACGCGAAACAGTCTAGGAAGCAGGACGATGTGAGGCCCAGTATTGAGGGAATATAGAGTAATGTAGCAGTTAAACAGTCAGGTGAGAGTTCCGGGAAAGTCCAACTGAATATACAGAACAAGCAAACCCAGCAGAGAGGAAACAATGGCCAGGATAAGAAAAGAGACCAGAACAGAGGCCCACGATGTAGGGCTCAAATGTTTGACAATTGCACGCCATTGAATACGTCATTGGAAAACGTATACTTACAGACTTGCAACACTGTACATTATAAGAAGCCAGCTCCGAAACCCTCATCGGATAGGCAGGTTCAAACAGGAAAGTTCTGTAGATTACATGAAAGCTACGGCCACGATACCAATGAGTGTCGACATTTGCAGGACCTCATCGAGAAGTTGATTAGAGAGAGGAAGCTAGATCAGTTTGTACGGGCGCCGTAGTCTGGCGGAGCGGGCCCTTCAAATCAAAATCGTTCACAAAATCAGGAAAGAGAGGAGGAACCCGCCCGTACGGGCGAGAGATTGGTTATTAACACAATAAGTGGTGGTCCCCACCCGGCAGACAGAAGCTGGGGGGAAATGGAGTCGTATGCTAGTTCTATCAGGCATGCAGACTTCGAGTGTTGTAGTAATTGCGAAGACGGAACCCCGGTTAAACAACAAAAGATAATATCTGATGATATCGTGTTCAGGAGCCGAGACGCAGATAAGGTCGAAGCCCCTACAATCGACCCACTAGTCATATCTGCCCAGGTAGGTCCTGCTTGGATGAAGAGGATCCTGGTTTACAGTGGAAGCTCTGTGAATATCTTGCTTAAACGGGCTTACGACTTGATGAAAATGGAGGCAAAGGATTTGAAACCTTGCCTGTCCCGAATCCACGGTTTTAACGGAAGTGCCACGATATGTATTGGAGTGACTGATCTACCGGTTGAGTTGGGGGTTGGAGAACGCCGGAGAGTCCGGATGTTACAATTTGTTGTCTTGGAGATTGATTCACCTTATAATGCGTTTTTGGGCCGACCGGCCCTAGCTGAGTTCAGGGCGGCCATCGCCCCATGGTGTTTGACTCTGAAATTCCCCACCGATCATGGGATTGGAGTCGTTCAAGGAGATCAGGCCACAGGAAGGGCCTGTTATGTTGCTGAGCTGCGTGGGGCGCAACGTAAAGAGAAGGGGAAGGGCGTAGAGGAATCTCTCTTCGTCCGTTCTATTGATAATTGACAATTGATACCTGGGCCTCGGCCCGGGCACCACAACCAATTCCTGACAGACCTTGACCCTAGGGACAATGAGGATAAAGACGAATCTATGGAAAGTCAAGCTTCTCCGGCCGAACTGACTGTGGACGTCCCAATCAGTGAGGATGATGATTCAAAGATGCTGAAAGTTGGGTCTCAACTGAGCAAGCAGACACAGCAGAAATTGGTTGAATTTCTTCGGGCGAATCTCGATGTCTTCGCCTGGACACACTCTGACATGTGCGGGATCTCGCCAAATATTGCAAGTCACTCCCTGAATATAGATCCGCGATATGTCCCGGTCAAGCAGAAAAGGCACGGTATGGATCCAGAGAGATCTGCCGCCCTTAAGGAGGAGGTTGATAAATTACAGTCAAATGGGTTTATTCGAGATGCCTTGTATCCAGAATGGGTATCCAACCCCGTGCTAGTTCGAAAACCGAACGGAAAATGGAGAACTTGCGTCGACAACTCTGACCTAAACAAGGCCTGTCCAAAAGATAGCTTCCCACTTCCACGAATCGATCAGCTCGTAGATTCAACGGCCGGACATGAGCTACTATCTTTTATGGATGCTTATTCCGGCTACAATCAAATACCCATGCATTTACCTGATCAGGAACATACCAGCTTCGTAACCGATCTGGGACTCTACTGTTACAAAGTCATGCCGTTTGGTCTAAAGAACGCTGGAGCAACATACCAACGCTTAGTCAACCGGATGTTCTCCGATCAGATCGGGAAGACCATGGAGGTTTACGTGGATGACATGCTGGTGAAGTCTCGATTCTCCACAGATCATGTCAAAGATTTAAATTCGATGTTCAGCATCCTCCGGGAATATGGAATGAAGCTCAACCCGCTCAAGTGTCACTTCGGCGTCGCGTCTGGAAAGTTCCTTGGGTTCATTGTCAATGCTCGAGGGATAGAAGCAAACCCTGAGAAGATCTGGGCTATAAGAAATTTGCAAACCCTTAGAACCATAAAGCAAGTCCAGAGTCTCAACGGAAAGGTCGCAGCATTGAGTAGGTTCATTTCAAAGTCCACCGATAAATGCATTCCTTTCTTCGATCTGATCCGGAAGGGAAAACGAAACTTTGAATGGACCACAGAGTGTGAAGGCGCATTCCGATCACTAGTTCAACATCTTTCCACACCTCCGATCTTGTCAAAACCAGTTGACCACGAGCAATTATACCTCTACCTGGCAGTATCAGAACATGCAATTAGTGTTGCTCTAGTTCGGGAGGAAGACAAAGTGCAAAACCCGGTCTACTATGTTAGTAAGCGGCTAACAGGAGCTGAAAGAAATTATCCAAGACTGGAGAAATTGGCCTATTGCTTGGTCATTGCCTCAAGAAAGCTCCGCCCTTACTTCCAAGCTCATCCTCTTACTGTGTACACCGACCAGCCGTTACGACAGGTCCTCACGCGGCCTGAGACGTTCGTTAGGTTACTCAAGTGGAACATTGAGCTAAGCCAATTTGATATCACATACGCTCCGCGGAGAGCCATTCAAGGACAAATCCTGGCAGATTTCATAGCTGAATTTACCGTTCCAGAAGACTTGCCCGAGACCAGTGAATCCCCCGAATACATCTGGAAGCTGTATACTGACGGTGCGTCAAACGACCGGTGGTCGGGCGCTGGGGTTGTACTTGAGACTCCCGAGGGTCGATCCATATGTTATGCTTTGAAGTTCGATTTTCGTGCAACTAATAACGAAGTTGAATATGAAGCCCTCTTGACCGGCCTAAAACTTGCCAGAGATTTGAGAATTATCGCTGTGGAAATTTACTGTGATTCGTAGTTAGTTGTGTGTCAGGTACAGGGAGAGTATCAAGCAAGGGATCGAAGGCTGGCTACCTACTTGGCCCGAGTTTAGGAAATACTGAATCAGTTTGATTATTATGCCATTTATTATATACCCCGGGAACGCAATCAGAGAGCCGATTCATTAGCAAAGTTAGCCAGCACAGGTGAAGCACAGCAGATGGGACTTGTCCCCGTCGAAACTCTATCCTTCCCAAGCATCGATCAAATAAAGACGAATTTTGTGTTTGAAGCCGCTCCCGGTAGAGAGTCTTGGATGACTCCGTATCGAAATTACATTGAGAATGGGACGTTGCCTGAGCATAGAAATGAGAAGAGAAAAATTCTACGAAGAGCTTCACGATTCGTCATCCAGAACGGGGTCATGTACAAGAGAGGTTATTCCGTTCCTCTCCTCCGATGTATCACCCACGAGGAAATCAAACGAGTGTTACATGACGTGCACGAAGGAGAGTGTGGCGATCACACCGGGGGACAAGCTATCGCTAAGAAGATACTTCGATATGGGTATTACTGGCCGACAGTGAACCGGGTTGCGGCGAACTATGCCAGAAAGTGCGATAAATGCCAGAAACATGCCCGAATTCCAAGAGCCCCGCCTACCGAGATAACCCATATGGTCAGTCCCTGGACATTCGCAATGTGGGGCATCGATATCATCGGCGCTCTACCTCTGGCGAAAGGTGGTGCGAAATATGCCATCGTTGCCGTTGACTACTTTACGAAGTGGGCCGAGGATGAAGCCCTTGCAACCATTACAACAAAGAAAGTGATAAATTTCGTGGTTCGCAACATCATCTGTCGATTTTGACTCCCACATACCATCATCACCGATAATGGAGCCCAATTCGAGAGTGCGGAATTCAAAAATTTCTGTCAACGGTTTCATATCCATAAAAAGTTCTCGGCCGTCGCACATCCCCAGGCGAATGGACAGGTTGAAGCTGTCAATAAAATTATAAAATCCATCCTGAAGAAACGACTGGAAAAGGCCGGGGGCAAATGGGGTGATGAACTTCCTATGGCGTTATGGGCCTATCGAACGACTCACAAAACCGCAACCGGACACACTCCGTTTTCCCTATCTTATGGCTCAGAGGCTGTTATTCCGGTCGAGACGGAAGTGTTTTCTCATCGCGTGACTTACTATGATCCGAAAACGAACGCTATACTGCTGGCCGAATCTTTGGATCTATTGGATGAAAAACGGGAAGAGGCTGATTTGAGAGCAGCCGCAAATCGAAGTCGGGTCGCCCGATTGTACAATACCAAAGTTCGACCTTGAACCTTTGAACTCGGCGACCTCGTTCTCAAGAGAATCTATCCAGTTCCTTCACACATGAAACCAAACTGGGAAGGACCGTATGTGATTACACGAAAACTCGGAGATGGCACATTTAAACTATCGACTGTTGACGGTCTTGGTTTGCCAAGGGCCTGGAACAGCGAGAGTCTCCGTCGCTATTACACATGACAGGCTTTATTTGTTTCATTCTATTTAGCAATTTGTTTCTGCATTTCGAAATTTGAATTTTGTAATAAGGCAACTGACTTTGCCGCATTTTCTTATTTCAGCAATAAAATGTCATCTCTTCGAGCCAGAGCTGTGATTCATTAAGTACGATATACGACATCACGATGCACGAAGAGCAAAATCCCATCACGCAATGGGACTTATTCAAATGGACAGTGGCTGTGATACGACCGGCCACTCGCCAAGTGAAACCCGAGCTCGGGGGCAAGCCATTACACCAATATTGATAGGATTGACACACGACAATCCTGCATCAACTCCATACTCCCAGCGTGCGAGACAGAGTATAAACAATCGACTCCGTACTCCCAGAGTGCGAGACGGAGTATAAACATTCAACTCCGTACTCCCAGCATGCGAGACGGAGTATAAACAATCGACTCCGTACTCCTAGAGTGCGAGACGGAGTATAAACATTCAACTCCGTACTCCCAGCGTGCGAGATGGAGTATAAACAATCGACTTAGTACTCCCAGAGTGCGAGACGGAGTATAAACATTCAACTCCGTACTCCCAACGTGCGAGACGGAGTATAAACAATCGACTCCGTACTCCCAGAGTGCGAGACGGAGTATAAACATTCAACTCCGTACTCCCAGCGTGCGAGACAGAATATAAACATTCAACTCCGTATTCCCAGAGTGCGAAGCAGAGTATAAACAATCAACTCCGTATTCCCAGAGTGCGAAGCGGAGTACAAACAATCAACTCCGCACTCCTAGCGTGCGAGACGGAATATAAACATTCAACTCCGTATTCCCAGAGTGCGAAGCAGAGTATAAACAATCAAATCCGTATTCCCAGAGTGCGAAACAGAGTATGAACGCTAACTCCAAACTCCCAGGATATGGGTTGGAGCGCCAACCGCAGCCTCAAGTTCCCAGAGTGTGAACAACTGCTTACGAGGTGAATTATATCCCCGGAGCGTGGATGAAACGATTCATAAGAAAACAAGTGTAGTTCGACCGCTCAGTCCTCACTCAGTGCAGTCACGAGCTGATCATCATAACTTAACCCCGGTGCTGGGGGCAGGTGCAAGTGTTAATCACTACCCGAAACTGTATAATGTTCAGCTCTAATGCAATCTCCAATCACAACTCAAGTTTAAGATTTCCAGGCTTGGCAGATGGAACAAGCTACGCTCAAACGTTAAAATAATACAAGTACATCGGACTGAAGTTCAAACACTGCCACATTTTCAGACTAAAAGGAAAGTTAAGTTGAAACGAAAAGACAAAATTTTATTTCAACTAATCATGAGCAATGGTTCATACACGAGCCTTTCCAAAAATTCCTGCTAGCAGGGGCCGAACCCGCATCTAAACACGGCCTATAAAAAAAAGATAACAAAATTCCTAACAACGAAAGGGAAACACGTGCCTAAAAAAGTTCATCTAATCCTTTTTTCTCCTCAGCTTCTTCTTCTTCTTCTTCTTCGAGGAGCTGCTGGAGCCACCCGTGATCTTTCGTTTAGAGCTTTTCCCCTCAGACGGGCTCCCCTCGGATGAAGGCATGATGTCGACATCATCCTCCGAGCTGGAATCTATGGGGATGCTTCCCGTAGGAGGAATAGGGGGAACAGAACCAACAGCCGGAGATGGGACTGACGCACTAGTATCAATGAGCGTGCCCCCGGGAGATATGATCCTAAGCGGAGTAGGGCACTGCGCTACTACTCCACCATCCGCGCTACCACCATGCGCAGCTGCCGCCATCTCAGCGTTAATCTCGGCCAACATCCTTGCCTCCCGCTGCGCTCTAGCCTCACTATGTGCCGTAGTGGCCTGAATAGAAATATCAGAAGTAGACGAGAATCCGCCCAGGCTGAATGGTAGATCTACAAAGGGATCACCCTATCGGCCAAGGAGCTCATTTATCATCTGTTCATCGAAAGAAAGTGAGCTCCCCTGCGTTACTTCCACTGGAACTGTTGTCACAATGGAGGTCGCCTCAGAGATGATAGCCTCCGGCACTTGGCGTGACTCTTGGGCCACGAGAGGCGCAGCTGGCGCAACTTCGATCACTGGTTGAAGAAAAGAAACGTTTGTCAGTATACGCTTCTATACAAATTCTTCGATTCAAGTAAACAAAAGATTAGTTCAGAGTACCTTCCTCTATTTGGCTCAGGGTTGCCTGGACGATTTCAGAGGGATGCTCCTTAATAGGAGAAAGACGTGGCTGGTCTGGATCATATGCCGGTACAGGCTGGAAATCGATCATCGGAGTTGGCTCAGATTGAGATGACATGATTATCTCAAAACTCGTAATGTGGTGCTCAGTGCCGGAGCTTTCTCCGACTTCCTGAGACTGGGTACCAAGCCTCTCCTTCTCATGAGAAATCATGGAGTCATGGAGAACTTTCTTTTCATCATCATTAAGAATGCGGTTCTCCAGCTCGAATTCATCAATGGCTTCATCAGGGTGCCCAGACTTCTCCTCCTCAACTAATAAGTTCCAGGCGTTATAGAGATGCGTTGGGTAATCATCGAGCCATGTCAATTCCCGGTGCCTTAGCACGTTGGCATTGTAGGTGACAAGTAGCTCTTCTACCTCGGCCTCAATCCTGGCCTCCGCCTGTCGTACCTTCTCATCAACCCCAGCTTCAGCTTCGCAGGCTTGTTTCATAGCCGCTTCCTTCTCCTTCCGGAGCACCACCGCCTGATCACAGGCCTCCTGCGCGGATACATTGGCCGCATCCTTCTCCTTCGCCATTTCGGAGAACTTTGATTTCAGCTCATTCAGCTCCTTAAGAGCGGCGTCCCTCTCGGCGGTAACGGTGGTGTTCCTATGACCCATGTCTTCGATGGCGGTATAGTGCTCTTGTTTCATTCTGGTCATGGCTGAGTTCACTTCGTCAACCTTTTTCAGGGCTTCCATTTCAGATTTACGGGAAGACTCAGCCTCAACGTTGAGCGCTTTCATGATTCGGTCATTTTGACCCAACTCCTTCTCAAGCTTCTCAATGACGACGCCCCGATCGAATGCCACTTTGGATGCTTTCCTCGCGGCCCTTGCCCACTCCCTATACTGGAAGAAGATGTCCGCAACATAATCATGGATAGTGTTTTCAGCGGTTGGAGGAATTCTCCTCAAGTGCGGAGGGAAGACATAACCGTCAAAGCAGATATCGGGAAATTCTTTCCTCATCTGTGCCAGTTTAAGCGCTCCTTCACTGGTCGCATTAGTCGTGATCGGTGTGGTAGTTGAAGAGGTGGCTATTTCGGTCCCGCGTGGGGGATCGAGCCTCGGAGCTTGAGAAGGCGGCCTAGGCCGTGAAGTTTCAGAAGGACGAGCAACTGCCACTGTGGGCGGTACGGAAGTCCAGGGAGGGGGAGAGGGAGATCGGGATCGGTGAACGTATCCCCTGTCTCTGTCGGACCTCTCCTGACCAGAGTGTCCTGAATCATAAACCCTCTCGCCCTCTCTCCTGCGTGGCTCATAATAACGGCGCTTGTTGCGCAAACTGCCGAGCACAGAAATTCGTCCAGACATCGTACCTGAAAATTAAAACAAGGAAAGTTAACAACCATTCATGATATGCTGTTTATGGTTAGAAAACTGTGCTGTGCCATGAAGAGTGTATGGATGTGTAAACCCCCGGACCAACCAGAAGTGTCGGTCGCGCTAGTAGAAAGAGGCTCGCTAACGTCGAAAGTATGCTGCAGTCCATCCAATTCAACGTCATGTTGTGCAGACTCGAGGTCAGGAATTGGGAGGTCAGTGAGCCCTTCGAATTGATTTTCGGCTTGCGGGGAGGGTGCCTCCGAGATTCTAACTCCTGAAAGGGGGTGGTGTAAAACCACAGACTTTCGCCTCCCAAATGTGGGTTGTTTAAAAGCCGCTGCCTTGCCTTTTCTTTTTTCATCGGAATCTGGGGTTGCCCCAGCAGGCTGACCGGCGATTCATCATCAGTATGAGTTCTTTCGGAGTCAGGTTCCTCGATTACTATGACCTTGGGTTTTTTACGCTTGACTTTCTCTCTGGAGACAGTCTTTAAGGCGCCATCAAGCCTTATGCTCTGCCTCCGCCCAATCAACCCAAGAACTCTGAGATTCCGGTCCGTCAGTAGCAATTCAATATTCCTTTCTTCACTAGGAATCTCTTGAAGGACCCGAACTATCTCTTTATAGTAGCCACCTTCAGGCCGTTGGATTACTGCTGAAAGAAAAGGAGTAGGAGATATGAGTTTAATTTCATTCGAAAATTGCCCTGTCAATTACTTGGAAAAAGACAATACTCACGTCTGAACAGCCATCTTCTGGCAAACCCCAGAGGACATCGGACATAGAACCACTCTGACTTGAAGTAGCTCAGCCTAGTCCACGACCCCGTGACAACTTGGCAGTTTCTTACAGACTCCAAGAATGTAAAAGATGGGCTGTCAGTTCGACTTTTGAAGTTGAATAGGTATCTTATCTCGGTCGGACGAGGAGGTCGGTAGAGGTATTCCATAAATGCGATGAACAAGCCATTGAGTGAAGCATATCCATTCGGATGTAACTGAGACGGAGCAATATCCAGGTAAGCCAACACTTCTCTTATATAATCGTTGAACGGAGGAAGTGTACCGGCTGCGCATGCATGTCGATTAAAAGCAGTATACCCCTCCGGGGGATTGTGTGGTCTATCGTCCGGTCCAGGCAACATTACATCGTCCAACGATAAGCCATGCCTTAAGCATATTCTCCCTAGCATATCTTCAGAGATATTGGACGGGACAGAGTTAGGTGGACTATTGATGAAGGACGCATCAGGCAACTCGTCCGGAGCTGGACCAATAGCTTTGGCCTCGATGTCCGGAATCTCAAGTCTGGAAGGGGTTATGTTATGAGTTTCTTGCTACTGCGAACTTGATGGTTCCATAACTAGCTAACTCACGAGAAATCATCATTAGACGATAAACAGCCCGTGCATTCCCCAGTGTAAAGTGTATGAATGTGTTGTGCAGTGCAAATGTTGTGCATGACTTGAGCAAATTCTGCAGAATTAAAGGAAATATGAAAACGACAAGGTTCCGGGGTCCAGTAGGAATGGTCGTCATCGCTGACCGCCACAACCACGACATCCAGATACTAACGGTTGATTCAAATTGAAGTTCGTTATATTTTCGTTGTTTTTTTTGGTGTTTTAAGTTATAGTTCCATCGACAAGCTTCGAAAGGCGGCCAAATATGTAGTCTAACAGTCAAGTCCAAATATGCGAAAGCGAAGCTCATCGGAATTATGCTAGAGAATGTCGCATATTTAAGTTCATCGGGACATAATTTCGAATCGATCCCGAGAGGTCCATTTCGAATCCATCATGATACCAGTTCGAATCGATCAGGAGAAGGTCATTCGAATCCATCGAAGCATTAGTTCGAATCGATACCGGGGAACATGTTTTGAGTCGATTATCAAGGGCCAACTTCGTATCGATCGGGGTGAGATGACTTCGAATCGATCCTGAGCCGCTTGGTTCGTAACGATCGAAAAAGCCTTAGTTTAACATCGATAACACTCGAATCAACATTTCTCATATCAGTTGCAGCCGTACGATTCGTATCGATCTGAAGCTAAAGACTTCGTAGCAATCATTGACTGATTTTCTCGCATCGATCACTTCGTATCGATACGATTAACCACCATGACCATCGGTTCGAACTGCATCGTCACAGGTCAGTCCCAAGAATCGATTCAAAATCCAGGAACATACCATTGCTCTCGTCAATTCGAACACGACTCCCATATCGATTCGAAATTGTCTCTTCCACTCTTTCTTCTCCAATCTGCAAAAATGCCATGGCCACCATACTTTCGGGCCAGATCTAGTTTTACCAGTTGCCAGAAGGGAAGATTGGTGGAGAAAGAGTAGATCCATGGCGGCCTTATCATTTAGATTCACAGTTGCTTACCTAATTTGGGATTGGGATTCGAAGATCTGAAGGAATAAGTCTGATCGAGTTGAAAGCACAGAGTTGTTGTCTCTTCCTGAATCGATCGCAACAATAAAAGAAAGTGAAAAGGTGAAAAATGGTGAAGTCCAGGGTATTTATATGGAGCCTAGGGTAGAACCGAGTCGATTCGTCTCCCAGTCTACATGACCAGCCACAGCCAGATGACTCATGGGTCGAGTCGAAACTTGCGTTTTGAATCCACTTGACCCGAAGTCTCCATCGATACGAAATGGGCAGCGATCCATCGATTCGGAGCGCACGAGAAAGCCACCTGAAGACACTGGACTCCATCGTTTCGAAGCATCCACGTTATGAGCCATCGATTCACGACAGAGCAGATCTGTCGATACGAACGCGATTTTTGTATCTATCAGAATCCATCGATACGAATAATTATGCATATCCATCAGTTCAGCATGCGTCGATGCATAAAAGTACTTTCCAACTTCCTGCATCGACTCGTGAGGAATCGATACAAGAGGAAAATCAGGAGAGACCACGAAATGCTGTTTCAACTAGAATCTCAGAACGATTCAAGAAGGGACCGATGCAAAATTCGATATCCGGCTAAACTGACAACGATCCACGAACTTGTGGTTTTGCAAAGCACATCATGTTTTCACAAGACATGCTTTGGGGGGCAAATGTTATCCCGCCTTTTGGCAAGGCCAGGACACCAAGGAGTTGATTGGATTCCAAATATCGCTTGTCATGGATGTCGCTGAATTTTGTCCAAGTCCGGATCAAGCTACAATTGATAGGACATGACTAGGGACGCGAAGGAAGCCAACGTCCCAAGTTTCAAGTCAATCCGAGTTCATATGCCCAAGATATGATGGATACAAGTTAGAGGGAAAAGCATGTTTTCGTATCCACCAGGAGTGTCCATTTCGTATCCATCAGGGGACGTCGTTTCGTATCGGTGGAAGTGGCCGCGTTTCGTATCCATCGAGTTCGTATCAATAGACTTCGTACCCCTCAGTAGATGAAGCACTTCGCATCCATTAGATCACCTTCATTCGTATCCATCGATGGGTTCAGGTTCGCATCAATTGATTTCGTATCCATGGAGGAGCTATAAGGCTCATATCCGTCAGAGGAAGGGCTGTTCGACTCCATCAGCAAAGCCTTGTTCGAATCCATCAGTAATGCTTCATTCGAGTCCATCAAGCCAGCAAACCAAGGTGACGTGTCATCCTTCGATGTGAGTGTGCCGAGATATATGGAGTCGACGTGGTCGACTCGGAATGAAGACCGGATCGAGGCGAAGTGTGCGCTCCACGTCATCGCAGAGGCGCATGACACCATCGATTCGAAGCCATCAGTTCGAAGAGATGGATTAGAACCAAACAGCCTAGCAAAGAACATCACCTCGTATCGACGATATCTCTCAATCCACTGATCCAAATGCCATGAAATTTTCACTAGAGGTTGCACACATACTGAGGAATATCCCTGCCAAATTTCAGCTCATTTGGACATCATCTTGATCGATACGAAATGGATTTGTATCGATCGCAGATCGAGGCGAAACTTTCTGGAAACGGTCGAGTGGGTCCCCTCACGTGCTAGACCAAGTCTCCCGGAGTTTGAGCGAGATTTGAGCCTCCTACGCCTATAAATAGAGCTCCAAAGCCTACAGAAGAGGGATCTTTTGATTCTGAAGCGTCCAGACTCTGCCGGATTAAGATTTGCATCCTACCTTTGCTGTCAAATTCGAATTCTAATCTGTAATCCACTGTTCTTTGCTGTAATCGCTTGTAATCATTGAAAGAGAATCAATAAAATCATCAAAACTTCATAGTGGACGTAGGCAATACGCCGAACCACTCTAAATTGCTTGTCTGTGCATTTTACATTCCTGTTTGTTGGAGTTTTTGTTAGATAACCTCTGTTTTACATTTACAACCTTCATTTTATCTCATCAAATAACTCCCGAAGAGTGTTGTGCCCATTTTTGGTACAAACAAGATGTTTAAGATAAAGTTATGTATGATTGCTCCTAACTAGCCCTATTCTCCGCATTAGCAGATAGTATTATACAGTAATACTCTTGGTTAATGTGGGTCTCGGTGTAGGGCGTCACAACTTGGTATCAGAGCTAGGTTCAGAACAAAGTATGATAAACATAGAACTAAAAATATATTACGATACATCATTGTACAATATAAGAGTTACATTTCCCTTAATCATCATATCCCTAACCGTTTCATGTCTTTAGGGTAGAAATAAGTTGGGAATATGTCTAGGAATACATTTTTATTCTATAGTATTCCATAATTGAATTAATAATATCTTACCCTATGAGCAATCCTCATCGAGGTCGCTCTATTCGAGGTTTCTTCGATACAGATGCATTACCCTCATTCATATCGAAGGAGTTTGTTGAAGTTATATTACGGTATGTATATCTTGATACTACTTTGAGGATTGCGAATCCTATTAATGGATCTGCAACACTTAGCATATTGTGTGAGAATATTGAGATTGTTATCTATAGGTTTTATTTCCATGCAAATCTACATGTTTGTCATTACCTTAGGTTCAATGTGATTTAGGGATGGATTGGCTTGCTTGTTATCAAGCCCCAATCCTATGTTTTAAGAGGATCCTATATTTTAGGCATCATAATTCGACTGATTAGTTGTCTCTTGTTCTTCTAAATGTAGATGATAATTCTGAAGTATCTTTATTTGCTCTTTAGTTTCGAGATCAAGATGATGATGATGTATCTCAAATTCTAATCATTCATGATTTTGTTGATGTATGTGAGTCCGTTTTGGGTTTGTCACCCAATCGAGCAACTGAGTTTTGTATTGACCTCATTCCTAGTTCTTAGCTTGTTAGTCATACTTCCACGAGGATGTCCACTGAGGAAATGAGGAACTCAAAAGAAATTGATGGAGCTTGAAGCCAAGAAATTTTCTCAGCCCAGTTCTTTACCATGGGGTGCATGGTCAACTTTGTTAAGAAATCTGATGGTTGTAATGACATATTATTTCGAATCATTAAAATCGATAATCATCCACTTATGGCCGACTTGAATTTGTCAAAATGACAGATCATTAATTTATATTTGAAAAAACTCAAGATATACAGTAAATAAATTAATCACAGAATTACAGACACAAAGTAATATAATAATAAGTAGCAAAATGGATAAATATTAGTTCATGAAGCTACTATAGAATATCAGAGTTTAAACAAGATATAATATAAATCTCAAATACAAAGAAGTCTCAATATAGCCAAATGACAAAATCTGAATATAACAACTAGAGATAACTAAAAGCATAATAGATAGGTCTTTAAGAAGAGCTCCAAGCTATAAAGGTGAGTCTTAAATGCTGTGTCACTCACTCTAACCCAAGCATAAAATAAAATACAAAACACTCGAGTCAGGATTAACATTCTTATACCAGTAAATTCAGTTTAAGTGAAATGTCAACTGAAATACAAGTAACTTAAAGGATGTTTGGGATTTCCATCCTCTAAGGATCCGAGGAACTATCTACTATGTAGCAATTTACGCTATTATAATATGTCTATCAGTAAAGGAAAGTATTAAAATAGCGTTATGGCGTTACCCATATCCCTTTTAACACATTTTATATATTCCCGTAGTCTATACAGTACTGTAAGCTCCACCAAACTGGTGGTTTACTCAGAGGGCACTCCATAGGTACGATACAAACCAAACTCGTAGAAGGCACAATAAGGCGTGTGACAAGGCAATCAAGGCAATGCCAGGGTAGAAATAATGTTCGCACTCCCAGACTGGTGGTAACGCATAGCTGCTACTACCGCCCACCTCGAGACACACTCTCAAATAAAAGGTGCACCCAATCAAATCACAAAGTAATAAAATAGTATCAAAGAAATATGCTCGATAGTGGGAGCGACCCCACTTAGCCCGTTATAGCTCCTGTTTTAGCTACATCAAGCTAACTCACGAGAGTCACGGCTGTGTTAATAGTTCATATAGAATCATCGCCCAACCATCCTACTTCGTTCTGGAATCTCCACTGCGTACACAGTTGTTAAAGTGGTGTCCGGTATTGGCAGAGAGTATGGCATTATCCGATCTCGGTCTCTTTAACAACCAAACACTTATTTCATACTATGGTCATTTTATTTTTCAAATAGTCATACTTCAAAATTAAAATATCATATTCATTTCAAATCATATCATTTTAAAAATCAAATTCACTTTAAATCATATTCATTTTCAAAACCATAACCACAAAATAGTTTAAACCATCATATCAAAATATTTTCCTTTAAATCCATTAAATCTAAATCATGACAGTTCCAACTTAAACAGTTTAAATATTGAATAGTGTGTATATATATATCAAAATAGTTATAAATTAAAAGAGTTTATATTTAAAAATAGGTTATAGATTAAAATAATTTATATATTAAAAATAACTTATATATTAAAAATAATTTATATATTTTAAAAGTACTTTATATAATAAAATAGTTCCTCCATTTCACAAATCGATTCAAATCAACTTAAGTTCCCAAATTCAGTTTAAATCAATCCTAGTTCAACAATTTTAGTTCAAAAGGTTAATGATTCAATTCAAATTCTCAATAAACCATTTCAATTTATAACGACTTCAAATCCAGGTTTAAACTATCACTTCAATTCCAATAAGATTCAAAGTTTGCATATTCAAACATTTACAATATACGTTTCATTTATATTTCAACATTTAACTTTAAATCTATTCAAATTGGAAAATATTCACTTAATCATTTTAATAACAATTAAATAAAATCTCAATTTTTAAACTGAAATCAATATTAAAAATTCAGTCTCAATTTTATTTAAAGTTGAGAATATTCATTTAATCACTTTTTATCAAATCAAGTTGTAAAATCATACCTTTCAAAATCTCAAAATCAATAAGTTCAAATCAATTCTTATTTAAATTCAATTATTAACCAATTTAAATTTCAAGTCAATATTAGTTTACCTTTCCAACCTCTATTATTAAAGTTTTTAAAAATCCATTTTTTAAAATATTAATATAAATTTAAATAAACCCTTAAACATATTTTATACTAATTAAATTAAATTTATTTAATTAAATCCTATTATTAAATTTGTTTTATATTAAATCTTATTTTATATAATAAAATTATAAGTAAAATCTTAAATAATTATATGTTCAAAACTAACTTATACATTAATATTTCCAGAACATATTATTTTAAAAATCTAAATTTTATATATATATAAAAATAGCATTTATATATCATATTTTAAAAATTAATATTCATTAAAACCCATATATTTCCTTTCAAACTCTAGAAATCATTTTCAAATATAGAATAATGGTGCCCGTATATAATTTTCTATCCTATGGTCAAGTGATACATATATTTATTATTTCAATCCACAATTTAAATATTTATAGGTATATATCATTTCAACATGCAATCCCAAAATTTAAAATCAATGAAAATCGCTTGGGTTTATTATTTCAACACATAACGATTTTCTCCTAATCTATAATATCGTTCGGGTATGTATCATTTCAACCCATAAGGAAATCGAAACTAACAGGAAACTTGTAGAGTGAGAACAAATATGATAATAATATAACATATCAACAACAGGCATATATCATCAGTAAAAATTTAAATATATCCAACAGGTTATAGTATCATATGTCATAGGTAAACAATTACAGATAATGGCATATCATATTTTACATTTAACTAACTTAACAATTCAAATTTAATAGCATATTTCAATCGTCATTTCATGCGAATTGAATCTACTAAATATAAAAATATTAATCGTGAGTGATTGCTTATCTTTCGAGGCTAGAGAAATAACATGAACAAAATGCGACGAATCCAAACACAAATTCCAAAGCAAAGAATGACGGACCTGAATTAATAAATTCAAAATCAAAACTAACTTGGTATAAATGGAAACAAATATTATATTATATTATTATTATTATTATCTTTCTTAAAATCAATGTTTAATTAAAAATACTTATTTAAAATAAAATCTTATATTATATCTTTAAAAACCAATACCAAAATAAATCTTTATAACTATATTTTAAAATCATTATTAAAACATATTAACAAAAAATATATATATTATATTACAAAATCATTACTAAATTTAAAACACTTAGATTTAAAACTAAAACATATACATATTACATTTTAAAACAAATATTAAGAAATCAATACACACACACACACACCAAAGTTAACTCTTTTTTTTCTCAAGCTATGCAACAGACCAAAGCAGGTGGATGCAGCGAAGATTCGGAGTGGATGATTGGTTGAGTAGGTAGGCTCGGGCTACTGCGTGCAGTGTGGAGAGGACTGCTCGTTCACGAGGAGTGGAGCGGGTCTAGAAATGAATCGACAAGGCTGTATGGTGTTTGTTGATGGGAGATGCGGAGGTTGTCGATGGAAAAGGTGGCGAGATGAGAAGTGGGGTGTTCGGCAGTTGCTCCGGTGAAGGACAGGGTAGAGAGAGGCGGGTGGATGGGTGATGGCTGCCGTAGGAGGGTGGAGACGTGGAGGGCAAGAAAGGCAGGTGGTGGTTGTCTAGGCATAGGGATGGTGATTGCTTAGCTGCGCATGGGCGTTGGCAAAAGGAGAAGGAGGACAGGTTAGTGGCGTGGCTAGCGGAGCAAGCGGGGAGGAGAAGCTGGGCACGGTAGGAAGAAAGAGTGAAGGGAGAAGGGCTGCTTAGCATTTAGGTATGGGAAGGAGCGGGTGTTTGTTAGGTCATGGTAAGGCGGATCTCGGCAAGGGTGGTCATAGGTGGAGGCTTGGATGGGTTACATTTGGGTTTGGGTCGATGGGTTGGATCATGGGTCGTCATGGTCTACTCGAAGGTAGGTCAGGCTGCATGGCAGTGGATGATAGAGTTTCGATTAGTTGCTAAAAGCTGTGACAAGGTGGATGATGGAAAGGATGGCACGATGGTTAGTTTCGGTGGAAGGATATCAGTCACTGCCATGGTGACTACCAGTGCGATGGAGTGGGTGGAGGGTCTGGGTCTATGGTGGCGAGGCATATTGAGGCACAAGGCTGAGGGTGGGCTAAGGCGTATAGGCGGTGGAAGGGTCGAGCTTGCTTTCACGTGCAAATATATGAATTATTTTTTTCTATTGAGTTGGGTCATGCTCTTGTTAGGGAATAGGCGAGGGGAGGTACGGCAAAGAAGGATGAACGAGCATGCTACATGCTACATGCTATAGGAAATCTTTTATTATATATATATATATAAATTTTTTTCAAAAGAACAAAAATGAAAAGCAAAGAGAAGAAGAAAATTAAAGGCAGAAAACGAACCACCAATATATTTAAACTATTGGGAATAGTGAAAATCAACAATTGGATTTCAGAAATAATAAATGCTAATGACTATTTATTTCAGCCGATGGACAATGAATGGACATATTGAAACCAAAATGGTTACTGATACGGCTAAGCATTTTACAGATTTCGTCACGTACCGGACATCGAAATGCATAAATGAATATACCGTTGAGATCAACACGACGAGACGAATTTAATGGTACACAGATATTAAAGTTACGACCAAACAGTCAAAACTCAATATTCGCTGCCAAACTGCTGCTGATTCGCCGAAAATAAGAGAAACGGAGCTAGAGCAATCCAAATTTGGCGAAATGAAATATGACATCTTAGTCAGAAAATTATTTAGATTTTTATTATATAAAAATATTCAGGTTTCAAACATAATTTATTTTTAATAATATAACTAATTGAAAATTGAAATTGAAAATTACACAACAGAACTAATATTCATTTTTTCTAATGAAAACCTTCCATTTGCTATGTTTAAATAGACGTATTTCAAATATCAAATTTTCGTTGCTAAAACTTTATTATACAATTTCAAGAAAAATTTAGTTAATCACGTTATAAAAATCGTAAAATTTTTTGGATCGTTACGTCCCCTACTCAAAACATTTTGTCCCCTAAAAGGAACGAGATAGGAGAACAGAAGCAACAAACAGGAAAAATAGATTTGAAATACATAGTATTAGATACAACAATTAATTTTAAATCATATAAATTTCCATTTCAACAGTTAATATTATATATCTCATCACTTATTTACTATCCATTTATTATTGTTGTTCTAATTAACTCACCTTTAAATTAGCTTTCATTTCCATCCAATTCACTTTCCTTTTTAACTTAAAGTTCATTTTTCTTTCAAATCAAATTATATTTATTTAACTCATTTATTATTCAATTTATTCACTTAACACATCTTGTAACATAGATTAAATGTGTAAACTATTATTATAACGATTCAATTTATTATTAGTTTTTTTTCTTATAAAATCCTTAACAAAACTTTATTTTTGGACATCTTATTACTTGCATGGTATATTGTATATTATTCAATTACATATTCTCATTAACATTTAACTTTTATTTATAACATTTCTATTAAGCAAAATTTTAGTTTTACTATTTTATTTCTTAAGTTTCCTCTTTTATAACCTTCAATTATCTGTTCACATAATATTTTGACTTTTTGAAAATTTCAGTTAAGTTATATATGTTTTTAAAATGCAGTTGAGTTCATACAAATAAATTTTTATCCTAGTTCAACTGTTTAAAGTTGTTTCAATTTCACTTTTTCTTAAACACTACAATTATTAAAAAAAAAAGTTTTATTTCAATAATTGAAAATCATTACTTAATACAAAACTTAAGAGTTAAATTTTTAATTTCACTTCAAACTATAATATATATATATATATATATATATATGTGTGTGTGTGTGTGTTATAAATCAAATCATACTCAAGGAATTCAAATCAAATCCATTTTCCAAAACAAAAGTGTAGCAAAGCTACTAAGTGGTCTTCCCACTTTGAGACTCAAAAATGAATGTCAATGATGCTGCATTCATCGTCGAAATTATTTTCCAGCGACAAAAGAGGAGAGTACTGACTTACTTCGTTTAAAGTTCTTTAGAAATAAATTCCATTCGAAAATACTTTCGAATAATATAATTTCAACTTTGAAATCCAAACATCAAAAGAAATTTTTTGAAAAGCACTGGAAATTAAATCCTCAAGTCTTTAATTTAAATTCATTTCATTTGCAAATCAATAAGTGATATTCTAGTATTATGATTTCTAACAACCAACTCATTTATCAATTCTAATTCCCAAAAATTATACTTATATTTATAATATAATCATATAGGAAATTATTCCATTTATCAATTTTGAAAACAATATTGTGTCAGTTTATTCTTGTTCAAGTGTGTTGGAATTCCTATCGATAGCGTTGGCCAGAGGAATTAATCGAAATCCCAAATCAACTTAACAACTTAAATAACACAATATAAAACATTTTATATTAATTACAAATACGCTCCCTCACATGATGATTCAAGAATGGATTTTAAAACAACGATAGAAATTCAAATTTAGAGGAACCCTAATCAAAGAGAATTCTAACAAGGAAGATAGGATCAGAAGGAAGATAAGATAGAAAAATTACAAAAGGGAAAAGATGGGCAGACTTATGTTAATCAGGTAACGACCTAGAATTTTCAACCCCGAAAATTCCAAATTGTTAGGGTAAAGAAGAAAAGAGGTAGAAGAAGAAACAGGAAACAAACACAAAATCTCACATTCGCAACGGATCAAAATATAAAATCAAATAATAGCATCTATACAAAGGAAAGATGTATTTGTTAATTTACATCAATACATCAGAGTTACAGCCAATCACAAATAAACCGGACTGTTAAAATTAACTTGTCCCAGTCAACAACAATATATCACAGCGGAATACACTCCATACATTCCAACCATCCAACTTGCCTCCTTGGGCTCTAGAACAACCTGACCTGAAAGTCTGTAATACTCGGTTTGACCCGAGCATTACAACAAAGTAACACCCAGGTCAGGCTGGGAACCAGCGTGAGTAAACCCATATAACATGAAATACTAAGTAATAAAACTTATTTGCAAACCAGGGTAACTCGTACCTTTTACGAGTTCTTAAAGTCCATCACTTATTTCAAACAATATCTAAGAATCACTACTCAGTTTAAATATCCATGATTCTTTACCTATTTCATTCCAACCTGTTTACTTTCACATATCCAATATTATAAAGAATATAGTTTACTAATCGAAGCGGTTTTAGATATTACTGATACCCGATCCCGGTCTCTTCGAATTCAATGTTTTTATTTAATCATAGTTATTTAAGTGAATACAATTTAAATTTAAATACAGGATGTCACTTTTACACAGTAATTCATCATCGATAGATAACCACATTATCATTGTTCAACCCAGACATATCATATCACAAAACATTTCATAACAGAGATATCAACCCATTCAAGTCATCCAATATCATTCAACCATCCATAAGCAAGATTTATAAGATATATAATTCCTAATTAATTTAATTAATCTTTATTTAAATTAATCACCAACTTTAATCACTTGGATTACCTTAATCCTGCTTACTTAACATTAATTAATTACAACTCAATTAATAAACATTCTTTAATCATCCATCTTAATTAATCCGCCTTGATTAATTATACTTTAATTACATTAAGTAATTAACCTTTAATTAATCACATAGATTAATTATCCTTAACCATTCACATTAGTTAATCTTTAAATTAATTAATGCATTCATTAATGATCCTTTAATCACTTCCAGTAATTAATTATACTTTTAATTAATTACATTTAACAAGGAATTTTTAAATTTATCACATTCATTAATTAACCTTAATTAATCTCATTCAGTAATTAATTATCCCTTAATCATTAATTAATAAACCTTAATTATTAATAATTAAATTAATTAATGACTCTTTAATTACCTAATTAATTATCAAGCCTGGATTAAGTTTAAGTTAAAACATTTCCTTTATTAATTAACTAATCACATATTTTAACACATTTATCAAACCTTAATTTATATTTAAAAATTAAGTTTTAAAATAACTTTAACAAATTTAAGTAAATCAAAACATATAACATCAAATACTTTGCATTTCAAACCAAATTCATTTAAATTCCAAATACCTTGCTTTTCAAAACTTTAAAAACATATTTTCAAACTTCTGCTTCGGGTTCAACCCGACCATTGCTCGAATCTTGCCTCGAGTTCTTCATCCTCTTCTCTTTTTTTACTTACTTTTAAATATAAAACCGATATGTTATACACTCTCGTACTTGAGAAAATACTCGAGCCCAACATCCTTCTACCCGAGCTTCGACCCGAGGCAAACAACCACGCAACCGAACAGACCCACAGGAAACCATGCACGTGCACCGTGCCACGGCGGCGTTCTGGCAACCCACTCTACCTCCGGCAAGTCATCGATCGACACTACTATCGATTTTGACCATCGATCCAACACCACAAAACCCAAATCGAAATCGAGCTTTCCAGTCGAACCTAGAAACAAACCTTCGCCTGAAAATTCCCTCGAACCACCGACGCTGACCATCGAATCTTCCCAAACACTGTCCACACCCTCACTGGCCTTCCCGCTTCCATTTCCCAAGCTCTGGTGAAACTTGATCAATAAGAGACGCCGCAACACCCATTCATCCGACCTCAACCATTGGAGTTTTAAAACCCTAGTTCGCCAATCGCCAATGCTAGGACGAACTATAGTCACTCCCAACATTTTCTCGACATCCTCGATCGCCAAGCAAGCTTCGACAAAATCCTGACCAACCAAAAGTTCGTTGATCGCCAAAAATAGCCAAAAACTCCATTTCTGTTCATCTTCGAACTGGTCCCTCAATACTCAACTGAAAATCATGATTTTGATTTTAAAAATCCTAGTTTGCAAAGGGGATTCAGGTTATATACAAGATTTAACAAAACATTGTGTTTGATTTTTAACATATGTTAAGTTCCACTGTTCTTTGCATTTTCCAGAAAATCTTCAAGCTTATTTCTTATAAATATATTTTTAAGACCTAGATTATACTTCAACAAACAATATTTGTTTGAATTCCTAAGCCTAACAGAGATTAGGGGAGGAGAATTGAAATTTTTATCTAAATTTTAAACATAAGATATAAACAGAGATAATCAGAGACATATACTCCAGTATATTCACATATACACATATATTCAGATTTAAACAAACATGCATACATAAATTTAAACATGCAACACAAGATTTATATCAAACATTACACATACATCAAATCTTAAAACTGTTCTAAGGTTTAAGTTTACTCACAGGTCAAATTTTGAGCAGAGCAGTTTTAAAGCATGTTTGAAATTTTGAAAACTTGAAATGTTACTGATCTAAGTTGCATTGATACTGAGATGAATTTGAATAGCTTGGTTTTAAACTTGAATTTCCTTTAGACTTGGATTTGAAGAGCTTTAGATTTTTGTCTTAGGTTTTGAGATTGAGGAGAGGTAATTGTTTACAGGTTTGAGTATTAACAGGTTTTCTTATTTCTTAGTTTTGAAATATGAAGATAGGAAAAAGAAAGATGCTGAAAAAAGATATAAGTTTATATAGATTAAATTTAGGATTTAATAAAAATAAAAGAAAATAAAAATAAAGTGACACTTGTTAAAAGATTTAACACTTGTCTTTTACCATACTTAATTCATTTACACTTGTTATTAAGGAGAATTATAAGCCAACACATGTAATTTGCATGAATTAATTAGTTTTTAAATGGTTATAAAGTTCTTAAAATTAATTTCCTAATTAATAAATACATTTCTTAATTTATAGATATATAAAATCCTTTAAAAGAAAATAACATAAAACAAACTATATTTTAAATAAAGTCATATTTAATATATTTAAAAAACCCAAAGTATATTTAAGATATATATCTATCCTTTGAAATTCAATATCAAACCCAAATTCAAATTCAAATTAAATTTCAAATCTAATTTAAAATTAACTCAAACATATATTTTTAAACAAACACAAATTCAATTTGTAAATAATAGTTCTATTAAAAATCCATTTATATATATAAACAACACATTATTATTATTGTTTGAAAACAACAAATTTACCAATTTTAAATAATTTATAAAGGAGATTATCACCTTTTAATTACTTGAAATTCCGGGATATCACATTCCTCCCCCTTAGAATCTTTTCGTCCTCGAAAAAGAACGAAGCCAGAATTTATTAAAATACTTATATCAGATAAATTACTCTTTGATCATTTTTAAACTATAAACTCCCCTTTATTTAAGAATTTTTAAAACGCTTTTAAAATCTACATAGTATTACAAAAATAGTTTTATAAAAATACTTTTTATAACTCGATGTCACACCTAGTCCATCCTTGTTCTCATAGAAATTCAGTCATACGTTGATCAAGCATAGGACTGAAAATCTATAAGTACTTGATACCTGTTTTCAACACCCAGTGAAAATACTTGAAAAACAATTTTATTGAAAATATAGAAAACATTTTTGAAAATAGTGGAAACATCTTTGGTGAGAATGCTCTAGAAATCATCACCCCCTCCATGGTCGCAGTTAACCTGATGGTTACGTTGCCATGTCGGCAAAATCCATAGAAAACTATAGGCACTCCACGCTCCTCGATTACACCATGAACCCACCACAGATCGTAGCTACACCTGGGTTTACGTTGCCATCACGAAAAAAACCCATGTAACTTTAGGCATCAGCGCCCTCAAATTTCACTGCCAAATAAAACTTCTCCATTACACCATAGATCGCAGCCTACCGATGTTACGTTGCCATCATGACAAAATCAAACGTAGACCGTTGACACTCACCTCCACACGATTTTCACTATGGTCCACAGTAGATCACAACGACATCGAGTTACAATGTCATCACAGCATAACCCAAATGCCTCTATAGGCATCAGCGCCCTCGACTTTCACTACCCAATAATCCTCAGGAACTTCAGTTTGTCCAGACTTCCTCACAGGATCAACTTTAGAACACCCCCTTTTGGGCTCAACGCAGTACCACTCTGTGGCACTCCTAAGAAGTTCATTTTATGGGGGCGCCTTTTTTCCCCAAGCCATTCTCAAAACACTTTATACTATACACTTATAGTATCTTCCAAATCATACCCTTTGTATGAATCTCATATAAATCTTCTTTACCCAAAATCGATTATCCCAAAATCGATAATTCTCCAACTAGGCTTTCCAAATTTCCAAAATTAATTTTTCCCAAAAATTAAAAGCCTTTCAATATCCATAGGTTCCAAAACCTTTTTCCCAAAATCATTCTCATAAGATCCTTTATATATATATATATAACCTTGAAAATCTTTGGATCACTTCATACTTGTATAAATTCCCATTTTATACTTCACATACTTTCAAAAACCCTTTTCTTCTGGCTATAGATTCAACAAGGGAATTTTATCAAATATATATAACTTTATTTATGCTAAATCAAATATTCATGTTTGGTTTCCCTTATAAATTTATTTACCATATTACTTACTTTTATAAATGAGTTCTAATCATCGAAATATCCAACTTCCATTTTATTTCATCATTTATTCTTCAAAATATAGCTTTCCATTTCAAAAATCACTTTACAGTTTTTACCCAAAATTTTCAATATCAATTTCATTCAAACCCGTATGATGTACACATATCATCCGTAAGCAATATCAATCTAATCGCTCACTCGATCACACAATTTCACTTTCGAACTAGTATCGTCCACCTGACTTCCTAGTGCGGACTTAGATCTAGTTCCTTGATAAGAAACCGTCATTCTCCTTGCATAGCCATAACTATGATAGAGAATTTCCAAAACCAATCAAAAATCCATGTCCAGGTTCGCCGTCGAAAATCAAGTGAAAAATCCCAACTCGGATCGATATACTATCTCGAAATTCTATGCTCGAATCTAGATCAAATCACTATGCGAATAGAATAATGTACGTACATCCTACGTATTTATCTTCATTGGTTATTAGTTAAATCAATCTCACTTTCCATTCACATTCACTTTGATTTCTATTCACTTATTCATAATTGCCTCAATTTCCTTTTGGATTATCACTTCAATTCTTATCTCAAATGGGTATTTAGATCATAAACAGTTTGCCCTCTGACCAGCTTAAAATTAGAAAATAGTTTGGAAAAAAGTTTTTAAAATAGTTAGGTAGTTGTAAAAATAGTTATAAATTGTAAAATAGCTGTAAAATAGTAAGTGGTTCCAAAATAATTGTAAAATAAATATAAAATAGTTTGGCTTTAAAAAGAAAGGTTGTATATAGTAAATAGCTGGGCAAAATAGATTTTAAGAAAGCTTATATTAAAAATAGTTTCAGAGCCAAATTGTTCCACTACCCAATCTTCATTCCAATCAATTCAATTTAAATTTCCACTTCCTCTTAACATTGATTCAATCCCATTTCAAGTTGAATTAACCTCGATTTCTTTCCAAATTCAAATCAAATTCCGTTCGAATTTAAAACTATTCAACTTTAATCACAGTTCCTAATTATTCAAATCAAATTTCAATTTGAACTAATTCCAAATTCAATCTCACTTTAAACCATCTCGAATTATATTAATTCGAGTTCAATTTTCAATTGTGGATTTAATCCTATAAATCAAATTAACCTTTACTTTTAAAGTCTTTAAACAATTTAATTCTAAGTCCAAATTTCAAAAATTCATTTAAATTATTACCTTTACTTCTACATAAACCTATTTCTTGGTTAGAATAATAATTCAAATCCTTTTTAAATAATTTAATCTTTGAAATCCAATTTATTACCCAATTTCAACTTTTGAAACCAATTCTTAACAATTCAAATTGGTAAGTTACCCTTTAAACATTTAAATCTTAAGTTCAAAGTGATTTTGTGACGCCCCACCTCTACACCCACGCTAACAAAGAACACTACGATGCAGTGCTGTCAATTAGCACGGAGAATAAGGCTGTGGAGGAGTGACCATCCATGTAACTTCTTTGTGCGAGCACCGATATGTCAGATAGAATAGAATGCATATCTTTTAAAGAGGAAATCCGACATACCGATACAAACACAAAGCTATCACACGGTGGCTATATATATAATCTTCGGAAACAAACATAGAAATAATCATAACATAAATCAGTCACAGACATCCATATCACAAAGGCGGAAGAAGATATGAATAAATATATAACACCTGAAAGTGTACATCAGAGTAGTGGTCGGAAAGATCCACGATAATACAAAAGAATAGCATCACGTGCTATACAAAAGAATAGGTACACAACATAAAGTCTATATGTAAAATGTGTACATCCAAAAACTACTATTCTATGTAGTTAGCCAAAAGTCAGAATAATCCTGAAGAGAAGTCAAGCAGAAGCACCTGTAACATCTCGGTCTGACCCGAGTATTATTTATAAGAAAATAATAAACGGATCAGTCTAGCTATAAATATCAGATGATAAGGCAGGATAAATAATAATATGGCATGAACATGTAACAACCATAACGGCATACTACTATATGTATGTAAATGATAATCAATAAGAGATCAATCAATATCACAAGAATTTTCTCAAAGATAAAATAGGGTATCATACCCTAAACTTGTATTCACAACAAGTCAAGAACACATAAATTCACCAATACACAAAAACTGATATCATATCAATGAAAATCATGAAAATTGGTGAAGCACAAAATTCCAGAAATTATCACCAGAAATCTAGAAAACACATAAAAGGGGGAGGCCTAACACATGAACGGGAGCATGAAAACTCACCAATGCGCGTTACACAAAAACGAGAAGCTATCTCATGGAAGCTATCCATTATTTTCCACACAGAAATGGCCCGAAGACCATGGGGTGCTACCCCATATATGTGATGGCGAAACATCACAAAAGCGAGGTCTAGTCTCCCTCGCAGACAAAGAGACATCACTCAATCGATAGTCTAAATCACAAAAATGATCGTCATGATCATAAGGAAGTGTCAATCACACCAAGCTAGTAAATATATGAGTTTAGCTTCATGTCCCATAACCACTTGCTTAACTTAAATATTTACGAACAAGCTGTAAATCTTCACTAGAAAATTGTCACAAAAAGGGTTCCATCGAAAAAGTCCAAGAGCTAACCGACGAAGTGAACGCAGGCGTTTCATACCACTCAATTTACTAAGTCGTTTAATTCGATTTGTCATCCGAGTGATGTAAAGGCTTATATATACTAGTAGATTAGAAAATGGTTTGAGAAAATGAGCTTTATATTTAAAATAGTGTTGAAATCGCTTTGGTGAAAGAGTTATGATATTCACTACTAGTATTGAAGCCTTCACATTTTTGAAGTGACAAGTCACAAAACGATTGTTGAAACAAATCGCATCATAAAATTTCACATTCGAAGACGTGAGTAAAGTCCAAAGAAATCAATCCCAAAACCATCAAAGTAGAAGTAGGAAGTGCAGCCAGGAATGCCGAGCGACCTAACGTGTTACAGGTCAAACGACCTAGTGGTATCAAGGGTTGAGCATTTTGAAGAAGTAGAGGCCCTGCGACCTAACAAAATTAAGGTGCGAGCGACCTAGCGACTTAACAAAGACACGCGATCTAATATGAAACAGGTCCAACGACCTAACAAGGTTGGGGCCGTACGACCTAAGACACAACGGTCCCAACGACCTAAAAAGTAAAGGCCTTGCGACCTAAAGCTCTCGAACGACCTAAGTGTAGAGCGACCTACGACCTAACAAAGTCGAGCTGAGCGACCTAACGAAAAAACAAGGTCATGCAACTTAGGGGGTTGTGGTCAAGCGACCTAAAACCACGCGACCTAAATCTGGCGACCTAAAGACACACGACCTAGTGGCCAGCGACCTAAAGAGGCGCGACCTAAAAGAGTCACGGGCGAGCGACCTAATGGTACGCGACCTAAAGGCTTGCGACCTATAGACTCGCGACGTAAAACTGGCGCTACCTAAGAGAGGCGCGACCTAAGAGGTACACGACCTAAAGGGTCAAAGGTCCAACGACCTAAAGGATTGACACGTGAGCGACTTTAGAGGTTTCGCGACCTACGACCTAGCAGGACCGAGCGACCTAAGTGTCGCCTTGTGAAATAAGGTCGGAAACGACCTAAGGAAATGTGACCTATAGCCTGCGCGACTTTTACCCACGCGAACGACCTATCAAGGCCATACGACCTAAACTCCTGCCGACCTAGCGACCTAAAAGCCATACGACCTATGACCTAAGGCCAGAAATGCGAATATGAAGGCCGTGACTTTTCCACGCGCGCGAGCTAATGATGCCGAGCGACCTAACGTGGGCAGAACGACCTAGCAGCAGAAATTTTCCAATAACGCTAAAAATTGAAGTTTTTCGCCAATCCAATCCAAATCCAATACAAGCAAACATGATAAAATGATGGAGAATCATTCCCAACAGTCCAAAGATGATTATAGGCAAGATGTGAGATCAAAACTCTCACCTTTCCACTAAAATGGATGAAGATGGAGATTGAAAGCAAGTAGAAGCAATCCAAAGGTAGAATCCACTATCTTCTTCTTGAATTTGGAGTTGAATGTTGGATTTGCAATTGAATTTGAGTTTGGAGTTTTAATTTCCCATTCCCTCCTCCATTTTTGACAAAGATTGAAGTGTTTGATAAAGTGAGGAAGAGGAGGTGGATTGGGGCTGAATTAGAAGGTGCAGTCCAACTAAAGTCAAAGGCGGGAAAAAGTGACGAAATTTCCATTTACTCCAAACATATCGAAGTTTACACTCAAAAAGATCGCAAACGTCATTTTGAACTCAATGGAAGTGGTCTCGAGTCCCAATTTGACCGTATGCAAAAAGTAGCTTTTCGGACCAAAATTCGATTAACGATTAAAAAATTTAAATAAGATATTTAAATGTAAAATCGACAAATATGCGGGTTGTTACAGACTCCCCTCCTTAAAGAAATTGCATCCTCGCAATATATAAGACGGAAAACAAAAGTAACAACCATAAAAGCATATTAACACAAAAGAAATTTGAAATAGAAGTTCACCTGAAAGAGCATGAGAAAGTAAGTCCGGATGTGTACGTTCGATGAATTCCCTAGTTTCCCAAGAGCAATCCTTAGGATTTGAGGACCATTGAACTTTAACAAGCGGGACATCTTTATTTCGAAGGCGCTTGACCTCCGAAGCAATAATTCGAATAGGATGCTGCTCATAAGTTAAGTTAGGCGAAACTTCAATCTCTTCAACAACACCAGGCTTAAGAATAGCATCGGAATCCTGAAGGCACTTCCGCAATTGAGAAACGTGAAACATGTTATGTATAGCAGAAAATTGAGCCGGTAATAAAAGGCGATAAGCCAAGGAACCAATACGTTCAGTGATAGGAAATGGCCCAATATATCGAGGCGCTAATTTTCCCGATCGATTAAAGCGTACAACACCCTTCATAGGTGAAACACGAACAAATACAAGATCTCCAACAGAAAATTCTAATTTCCTTCTTCGGTTATCGGCATAGGATTTTTGTCTACTCTGGGCTTCTTTCATCCTATGTCGAATAAGATCAATCTTTTCTGTGGAATCCCGAATAAAATCTGGACCTAAAACCAGCTTCTCACCGGCCTCAAACCAACAAGAAGGAGATCGGCATGGCCTTCCGTAGAGTGCCTCGAAAGGAGCCATACCAATACTAGATTGGAAGCTGTTATTATAGGAAAATTCAACAAGTGAAATATGATCTTCCCAACTCCCACCGAAATCAAGCACACAAGCACAAAGAAGATCTTCAAGTGTTTGATTCACACGCTCAGTTTGTCCATCGGATTGGGGGTGATAAGCGGTGCTAAAATTAAGCTTCGTTCCTAAAGCTTTTTGAAGACTCTTCCAGAATCCACTAGTAAACAATGGATCACAATCGCTAACAATAGAAGTAGGAATTCCATGCAATCTAACAACTTCTTTGATAAAGAGTTTGGCCAAAAGTGGAACGGTTCGGTTGGACCGAACGGGAATAAAATGGGTGGATTTAGTAAGTCTGTCAACGATCACCCATAAACTATTATGACCCGAACGAGAACATGGAAGGCCATCAATAAAATCCATGGAAATTTGATCCCACTTCCAGACTGGGATTTCCAATGGTTGCAATAACCCACTAGGCCTTTGATGTTCAGCCTTAACAAGTTGGCAAGTCATGCAACACTTAACAAAGTTAGCGATATCAGATTTCATTCCCTCCCAATAATAAAGTCGCTTCATATCTGCATACATTTTACTACTACCGGGATGAATGGAAAATTTGGAACGATGAGAATCTTCTAAAATGTCTTTACGAAGATCACTAATATTTGGTACGATAAGTCTACCAAATTTCCGAATGCCGCCACAAAAATCAATATCAAAGTCTTTCAAACCTTCTATATCAATTTTATCCTTAATATTTTGGCCAAGAAGAGCCAATTCGGGATCTAGCCTTTGAGCTTCAAGAATGCGGTCTAAAAGAGAAGGACGAGCCTCAAGGCTACATAAGGCAAAAGATGAACATAAATCGGAAACACGATCTTGAATTTCACAAGTGGATAAAACTTCGAGATCATTCCATTCAGATATCATCATAGAAACAACCGCTTGTTGCTTACGACTAAGAGCATCAGCAACTCGATTTCCCTTTCCGGGAGTATAAAGGATATCTAGATCATATGAGGCAAGGAACTCGAGCCAACGTTGTTGACGCAAATTAAGTTCCTTTTGAGAGAATAAGTATTTCAAAGACTTATGATCAGTATAAAGCATAAATTTCTCTCCTAAAAGATAGTGTCGCCAAATTCGAAGGGCGAAAACGATAGCCGCTAGTTCTAAATCATGTGTGGCATATCTAGTTTCAGCCGGCTTCAATTGCCTAGAAGCATAAGCAATAACACGTTCTTTCTGCATAAGAACGACACCCAAACCAACGCGACTAGCATCGGTATAAACTACAAAATCTTGGTTTCTTTCGGGAATGACAAGAATGGGAGCATTAGAAAGGAGTTCTTTTAATTTCTGAAAAGAAGTTTCACATTTGTCCGACCAAATGTATTTAACACCTTTCTTTGTTAAGCCAGTAAGAGGCACGCCAATCTTAGAAAAGTCTTTTATAAAACGGCGGTAATAACGTGCCAATCCGAGAAAGCTACGGATTTCAGTCACGCTCTCCGGTCTCTTCCAATTTTGAATCGCTTCAATCTTTGAAGGATCCACTGATATTCCGGATTCGGAAATAATATGACCGAGAAACTTCACACTAGATTGCCAAAAATGGCATTTAGAAAATTTCGCTTTTAGTTGATTGCTCCTAAGAGTTTCCAATACAATTCGAAGATGCTTTTCATGTTCCTCCTCGGTTTTAGAATACACAAGAATATCATCAATAAAGATGAGAACAAACCGATCGAGGAATTCTTTGAAAACTCGATTCATAAGGTCAACGAAATAAGCCGGAGCATTCGTTAAACCAAATGGCATAACTAGCCACTCATAAGATCCATATCGAGTACGGAAAGAAGTCAAAGAAATACTATCCTCTGCAATACGAAGCTGATGGAAACCGGTAGCTAAGTCCAATTGTGAAAAGACTCTAGCACCACTAAGTTGATCAAACAGATCATCAATCCGAGGTAAAGGATATTTATTCTTAATAGTAATATCATTAAGCTTGCGGTAGTCGACGCAAAGCTTAAGTGTACCATCGGGCTTACTTACGAAAATAGCTGAAGCTCCCCAAGGCGAGGAACTAGAGCGAATAAGTTGCTTCGTCTCTAACTCGGATAGTTGTTTGCGCATCTCTTCATTCTCCTTATTGGACATGCGATAAGGAGGACGGGTAATAGGTTGAGCTCCAGGAATAAGATTAATTTTGAACTCAATTGCTCGCTTAGGTGGTAGTCCTAAAACGGGCTCAAAGATGTCGAAAAATTCACGAACGACGCGAATAAGAGAAATGACATCCTCCTCGTCATCATTATCATCATCACGAGGATTTAAAGAATATAAAGATGCAACCAAAGAGGAATCCGAATCTTTAAGAATAATAGAAATCTGATTAACAGATTGCGGATGATGGAGATAAATAGTCCCCTCAGGACATAGGATATGAGCTTCATAACGAGTAAGCCAATCCATACCAAAAATCATTCCAAAGCCTAAGTAACGCATGACATGCAAATTGGTTAGGAAAGAAAAATGACACAAAATAATCTCCACATCCTTACAAAGCAAACTAAGATTTGCGGATCCACCAACCGGATTCGCAATTCTTAGAGAAGTCATTAAAGCAACAACACTTAAAGAAAAAGTGTCTACAAGTTCCTTTGATATAAAAGAATGGGATGCACCCGTATCAAAGAGAACTCTAATAGGTTGATCCTAAAATATAATAATGTCATCAAGGACAGAATGAGACATACCTTGACCGCGAGATGTGTTGCTAGGGGCTTGAGCAACGTTTAACTTTCCCTCCTTCTCTTGAAGCTTAGGGCATTGGTGCATAAAATGATCTGGACTTTTACAATAGCGGCAAGAGCGGGGCTTTGAACACTTGTTCGAAAAATGCCCCTTAACACCACAGTTGAAGCATTTCTTATCATCAGAGAAAAAAGTCTTTGCAGCAGGAGTTGCTTGCTTACCCTTTTTGTTAGGATAAGGACCTTTAAACTTGTTAGGTCTTTTCTTGCTGTTGAAGTTTGGTTTGGCAGCCACCACTTCAACATCGCTGTCCTTATCAGCCTCTTCAAGACGAAGAGCTATATCAATCAGTTGATCGAAAGAAACTTCTAATTTCAGAAGTAATGGCTTCTTGAGATTCTTGTTTAAGCCATAGACGAACCTCTGGTTCTTCTTTAATGGGGTGTTGATGACGCCCCACCTCTATACCCACGCTAACAAAGAACACTACGATGCAGTGCTGTCAATTAGCACGGAGAATAAGGCTGTGGAGGAGTGACCATCCATGTAACTTCTTTGTGCAAGCACCGATATGTCAGATAGAATAGAATGCATATCTTTTAAAGAGGAAATCCGACATACCGATACAAACACAAAGCTATCACACGGTGGCTATATATATAATCTTCGGAAACAAACATAGAAATAATCATAACATAAATCAGTCACAGACATCCATATCACAAAGGCAGAAGAAGATATGAATAAATATATAACACCTGAAAGTGTACATCAGAGTAGTGGTCGGAAAGATCCACGATAATACAAAAGAATAGCATCACATGCTATACAAAAGAATAGGTACACAACATGAAGTCTATATGTAAAATGTGTACATCCAAAAACTACTATTCTATGTAGTTAGCCAAAAGTCAGAATAATCCTGAAGAGAAGTCAAGCAGAAGCACCTGTAACATCTCGGTCTGACCCGAGTATTATTTATAAGAAAATAATAAACGGATCAGTCTAGCTATAAATATCAGATGATAAGGCAGGATAAATAATAATATGGCATGAACATGTAACAACCATAACGGCATACTACTATATGTATGTAAATGATAATTAATAAGAGATCAATCAATATCACAAGAATCTTCTCAAAGATAAAATAGGGTATCATACCCTAAACTTGTATTCACAACAAGTCAAGAACACATAAATTCACCAATACACAAAAACTGATATCATATCAATGAAAATCATGAAAATTGGTGAAGGACAAAATTCCAGAAATCATCACCAGAAATCTAGAAAACACATAAAAGGGGGAGGCCTAACACATGAACGGGAGCATGAAAACTCACCAATGCGCGTTACACAGAAACGAGAAGCTATCTCATGGAAGCTATCCATTAATTTTCCACATAGAAATGGCCCGAAGACCATGGGGTGCTACCCCATATATGTGATGGCGAAACATCACAAAAGAGGGGTCTAGTCTCCCTCGCAGACAAAGAGACATCGCTCAATCGCTAGTCTAAATCACAAAAATGATCGTCGTGATCATAAGGAAGTGTCAATCACACCAAGCTAGTAAATATATGAGTTTAGCTTCATGTCCCATAACCACTTGCTTAACTTAAATATTTACGAACAAGCTGTAAATCTTTACTAGAAAATTGTCACAAAAAGGGTTCAATCGAACAAGTCCAAGAGCTAACCGACGAAGTGAACGCAAGCGTTTCATACCACTCGTTTTACTAAGTCGTTTAATCCGATTTCTCATCCGAGTGATGTAAAGGCTTATATATACTAGTAGATTAGAAAACGGTTTGAGAAAACGAGCTTTATATTTAAAACAGTGTTGAAATCGCTTTGGTGAAAGAGTTATGATATTCACTACTAGTATTGAAGCCTTCACATTTTTGAAGTGACAAGTCACAAAACGATTGTTGAAACAAATCGCATCACAAAATTTCACATTCGAAGACGTGAGTAAAGTCCAAAGAAATCAATCCCAAAACCATCAAAGTAGAAGTAGGAAGTGCGGCCAGGAATGCCGAGCGACCTAACGTGTTATAGGTCAAACGACCTAGTGGTATCAATGGTTGAGCGTTTTGAAGAAGTAGAGGCCCTACGACCTAACAACATTAAGGTGCGAGCGACCTAGCAACTTAACAAAGCCACGCGATCTAGTATGAAACAGGTCCAACGGCCTAACAAGGTTGAGGCCATACGACCTAAGACACAACGGTCCCAACGACCTAAAAAGTAAAGGCCTTGCGACCTAAAACTCTCGAACGACCTAAGTGTAGAGCGACCTACGACTTAACAGAGTTGAGCTGAGCGACCTAACGAAAAAACAAGGTCTTGCAACTTAGGGGGTTGTGGTCAAGCGACCTAAAACCACGCGACCTAAATCTGGCGACCTAAAGACACACGACCTAGTGGCCAGCGACCTAGAGAGGCGTGACCTAAAAGAGTCACGGGCGAGCGACCTAAGGGTACGCGGCCTATAGACTCGCGACTTAAAACTGGCGCGACCTAAGAGAGGCGCGACCTAAGAGGTACGCGACCTAAAGGGTCAAAGGTCCAATGACCTAAAGGATTGACACGCGGGCGACTTAAGAGGTTTCGCGACCTACGACCTAGCAGGACCGAGCGACCTAAGTGTTTCCTTGTGATATAAGGTCGGAAACGACCTAAGGAAATGCGACATATAGCCTGCGCGACTTTTCCCCACGCGAACGAGCTATCAAGGCCATACGACCTAAACTCCTGCCGACCTAGCGACCTAAAAGCCATACGACCTATGACCTAAGGCCAGAAACGCGAATATGAAGGCCGTGACTTTTCCACGCGCGCGAGCTAATGATGCCGAGCGACCTAACATGGGCAGAATGACCTAGCAGTAGAAATTTTCCAATAACGCTAAAAATTGAAGTTTTTCGCCAATCCAATCCAAATCCAATACAAGCAAACATGCTAAAGTGATGGAGAATCATTCCCAACAGTCCAAAGACGATTATAGGCAAGATGTATGATCAAAAATCTCACCTTTTCACTAAAATGGATGAAGATGGAGATTGAAAGCAAGTAGAAGCAATCCAAAGCTTGAATCCACTATCTTCTTCTTGAATTTGGAGTTGAATGTTGGATTTGCAATTGAATTTGAGTTTGGAGTTTTAATTTCCCATTCCCTCCTCCATTTTTGACAAAGCTTGAAGTGTTTGATAAAGTGAGGAAGAGGAGGTGGATTGGGGCTGAATTAGAAGGTGCAGTCCAACTAAAGTCAAAGGCGGGAAAAAGTGACGAAATTTCCACTTACTCCAAACATATCGAAGTTTACACTCAAAAAGATCGCAAACGTCATTTTGAACTCAATGGAAGTGGTCTCGAGTCCCAATTTGACCGTATGCAAAAAGTAGCTTTTCGGACCAAAATCCGATTAACGATTAAAATATTTAAATAAGATATTTAAATGTAAAATCGACAAATATGCGGGTTGTTACAGATTTCACTTTCCCAAGTTCAATTTTTATCTTTAAAAATCAAAATTACTTAAATAATTTCAAATTAAAGTTTCATTTCCATATAATTTTTGCAATGGATATAGAATATATCAATTCACTTTTAATTCATTTTAAACAATTCAATTCTTAGTTTCATAAATTATTGATAATAATAAGATGATATTAGGATAAATAAACATCCAATTTATTTAACACATCCATCAATAACATCCATCACATATTCCCAGAACTCAAACCCATTTGAGATCTTATATAACTCCCTTCAAATTAACCCATTTAACTTCTCTAAGTTAAATCTCAATTTCATTTTGAAATTTCTAACTCAGATTGTTCATTTCAAACTTATTTAACTTCCTCTAAGTTAAAATCAATTTAATCCCATTAACCTTACCCAAATTTGAATTCCCACTTCAAATTTCACATTTTTATCAGTATTGTTTTCCTCTTATAAGTTCAAAAACTTATCTCTCTTCGGGTTTTTAGATCACACTTCAGGGAAAATCAAAACTCAACACCTTAGAGTTTATTCCTATTCATTTTTGATATTATGTATATCCATACATATATACATAACATATTTATTTCTTAGCCCACCAGGTCATATTTTTAAACCACCCTTGGTTTTTAATTGAAAACAAATTTCTTTAAAATTTTCATACAACTCTTATTTAAAATAAGATCACATTCAAAAATAGTATGAATAATATTAAATATTATTTCTTTTAACATTTTGAAAACAAATTTCAAATGTTTTTAAACTTAGAATTCAAAACTTCACAATTTAAATCCACTTTAATTTACAAGTTATACTTATCTAAAAGTTTACTTCCCTAAAACATTTTTCAATTTTTCTTTATCATTGTTTATTGGAAAAAAATAATCCCATTATTAAACACAATAACCATTCTATTTTCTAGTTTGAATCTATTTCTAGTTTATTTTATTTGTATAGTTCATACTATTCAATTCCTATTTGGATATGTATATATACCACTTAAATTCTTATGATATTATTCATCTTCAATCAACTAGTTATTTTATATTTAGAAAAATTACTTATATAAAAATCTTTCATTTTAAAAATCTTTTTATAAGAAAATAACAAGTACGCTCTCATATACACACACACACACACTCAACTCATTCTAGGGTACTATTGACTCTATTCTTAATAAGTAAACCCACTAGAGCCAAGGTTCACGCTTAACCTTCTACTCTGATACCAAATGTAATGACCCAAAATTTTCGCCGAAAATTTCAGATTGTTAGGGTAAATAAGCAAAGAGGTAGAAGAAGAAACATAAAACAAACAAAGAATCTCACATTCGCAGCGGATCGAAATATAATATCAAACAATAGCATTTATACAAAGGAAAGCTGTATCTATTAATTTAAATCAATACATTAGAGTTACAACCAATCACAAATAAACTGGACAGTTAAAATTAACTTGTCCCAGTCAACAACAATATATCACAGCGGAATAAACTCCATACGTTCTTGCCATCCAGCTTGCCTCCTTGAGCTCAGAACGACCTGACCTGAAAGTTTGTAATACTTGGTCTGACCCGAGCATTACAACAAAGTAACACCTGGGTCAGGCTGGAAACCAGCGTGAGTAAACCCATATAACAAGAAATACTAAGTTATAAAAGTTATTTGCAAACCAGGGTAACTCGTACCTTTTACGAGTTCTCAAAGTCCATCACTTATTTCAAACAATGTCAAAGAATCACTACTCAATTTAAATATCCATGATTCTTTACCTATTTCATTCCAGACTGTTTACTTTCACATATCCAATTTTATAAAGAATTTAGTTTACTAATCGAAGTGGTTTCGGATATTACTAATACCCGACCCCGGTCTCTTCGAATTCAATGTTGTTCTTTAATCACAATTATTTAAGTGAATACAATTCAAATTTAAATACAAGATGTCACTTTTACATAGCAATTCATCATCGATAGATAACTACATTATCACTAGTCAACCCAGACATATCATATCACAAAACATTTCATACCAGAGATATCAACCCATTCAAGTCACCCAATATCATTCAACCATCCATAAGCAAGATTTATAAGATATATAATTCCTAATTAATTTAATTAATCTCTAATTAAATTAATCACCAACTTTAATTACTTGGATTACCGTAATCCTGCTTACTTAACATTAATTAATTACAACTCAATTAATTAATCATTCTTTAATCATCCATCTTAATTAATCCTCCTTGATTAATTATTCTTTAATTACATTAAGTAATTAACCTTTAATTAATCACATAGATTAATTATCCTAAACCATTCACATTAATTAATCTTTAAATTAATTAATGCATTCATTAATGATCCTTTAATCACTTCCAGTAATTAATTATTCTTTTAATTAATTACATTTAACAAGGAATTTTTAAATTTATCACATTCATTAATTAACCTTAATTAATCTCATTCAGTAATTATCTATCCCTTAATCATTAATTAATAAACCTTAATTATTAATAATTAAATTAATTAATGACTCTTTAATTACCTTATTAATTATCAAGCCTGGATTAAGTTTAAGATAAAACATTTCCTTTATTAATTAACTAATCACATATTTTAACACATTTATCAAACCTTAATTTATATTTAAAAATTAAGTTTTAAAATAACTTTAACAAATTTAAGTAAATCAAAACATATAACATCAAATACTTTGCTTTTCAAACCAAATTCATTTAAATTTCCAAATACCTTGCTTTTCAAAACTTTTAAAAACATGTTTTCAAACTTCTGCTTCGGGTTCAACCCGACCATTGCTCGAATCTTTCCTCGAGTTCTTCATCCTCTTCTCTTTTCTTTTTTTACTTAGTTTTAAATTTCAAACTGATATGTTATACACTCTCGTACTCGAGAAAATACTCGAGCCCAACATCCTTCTACTTGAGCTTCAACCCGAGGCAAACAACCTCGCAACTGAACAGACCCATAGGAAATCGTGCACGTGTAACGTGTCACGGCTGCGTTCCGGCAAGTCATCGATCGACACTACTATCGGTTCCGACCATCGATCCAACACTACAAAACCCAAATTGAAATCGAGCTTTCCAATCGAACCTGGAAACAAACCCTCGCTTGAAAACTCCCTCGAACCACCGACGCCGACCACCGGATCTTCCCAAACACTGTCCACACCCTCACTGGCCTTCCCGCTTCCATTTCCCAAGCTCTGGTGAAACTCGATCAACAAGAGACACCGCAACACCCATTCTTCCGACCTCGACCATTTGAGTTTTAAAACCCTAGTTCGCCCAATCGCCGATGCTACGATGAACTATACTCCCTCTACACATTTTCTCGACATCCCCGATCACCAAGCAAGCTTCGACAAAACCCTGACCAACCAAAAGTTCGTCGATCGCCCGAAATAGCCTAAAAATCACTTTATGTTCATCTTCGAACTGCTCCCTCAACACTCAACTAAAAATCATGATTTTTTATTTTAAAAATCCTAGTTTGCAAAGGGGATTCAGGTTATATACATGAATTAACAAAACATTGAGTTTGATTTTTAACATATCTTAAGTTCCACCGTTCTTTGCATTTTCCAGAAAATCTTCAATCTTATTTCTTATAAATATATTTTTAAGACTTAGATTATACTTAAAAAAACAACATTTGTTTGAATTCCTAAGCCTAACAGCGATTAGGGGAGGAGAATTGAAATTTTTATCTAAATTTTAACTGTAAGATATAAACAGAGATAATCATAGACATATATTCCCATATATTCACATATACACAGATATTCAGATTTAAACAAACATGCATACATAAATTTAAACATGCATCACAAGATTTATATCGAACATTACACATACATCAAATCTTAAAACTATTTTAAGGTTTAAGTTTACTCACAGGTCAAATTTTGAGCGGAGCAGTTTTGAAGCAGGTTTGAAATTTTGAAAACTTGAAATGTTACTGATCTAAGTTGCATTGATACTGAGATGAATTTGAATATCTTGTTTTTAAACTTGAATTGCCTTTAGACTTGGATTTGAAGAGCTTCAGATTTTTTTCTTAGGTTTTGAGATTGAGGAGAGGTAATTGTTTACAGGTTTGAGTATTAACAGGTTTTCTTATTTCTTAGTTTTGAAATATGAAGATAGGAAAAAGAAAAATGCTGATAAAAGATATGAGTTTATATAGATTAAATTTAGGATTTATTAAAAATAAAAGAAAATAAAAATGAAGTGACACTTGTTAAAAGATTTAACACTTGTCCTTTACCACACTTAATTTATTTACACTTGTTATTAAGGAGAATTATAAGCCAACACATGTAATTTGCATGAATTAATTAGTTTTTAAATGGTTATAAAGTTCTTGAAATTAATTTCCTAATTAATAAATACATTTCTTAATTTATAGATATATAAAATCCTTCTAAGGAAAATTACATAAAAAAACTATATTTTAAATAAAGTCATATTTAATATATTTAAAAAACCCAAAATATATTTAAGATATATATCCATCCTTTGAAATTCAATATCAAACCCAAATTCAAATTCAAATTAAATTTCAAATCCAATTTAAAATCAACTCAAATATATATTTTTAAACAAACACAAATTCAATGTGTAAATAATAATTATTTAAAAATCCATTTATATATATAAAAACAACACATTATTATTGTTTGAAAACAACAAATTTACCAATTTTAAATAATTTATAAAGGAGATTATCACATTTTAAATTACTTGAAATTCCGGGATATCACAAATCGTGACGACCTTAACAGGGTCAACCGAGACTTAGAAAAGAGGAGAATATTATCAACGAAATGGGGACAAAATGATTGAGAACATCCTGGAAAACCACGACTCACAAGTTCGATGAAGAAAACAAAAGCATTTATTAATCCAAAGGGTATGACTAACCATCCATAGAAACTAGTCGTTTGGAAAGAAGGGCAACATGTCGAGCTCTAGGAATAGGATCGATGCGGAATTCAATTTGTTGTTTGGGAGGAAGGGAAGTGACTTCACCAAAGACATCCTGAATTAGTTGGACAACATGGCCGGAGTCAAGATCACCCGCCTGAGGATCAAGCGAAAATAAATCTATCTGCATAATCTTGAGGCATTCGACATTCGATCACAAGAGACTTACCCTAGTCGTCTACTAGAGAAATAGTTCGAGCTTCACAAGAGATAGCAGCATCAAAATCTTGAACATAGAATTCTTCGGTGAATCAAAGTCTATTATAAAGGAGTTTCACTCCTTTACAAATCATACTAAGGTTGGCGGAACCGTCGATGGAATTAGTCACTCATAAGATAGAAGTTGCCAATTGAGATGGAAAGATGAGCTCAAATTTACTACAGAGATCAACATAAATAGAGCTATAGGATGCTTCAGAATCAAGATGAATACGAACAGGAATACAATAATGGATTTCAAAACAAAGGGGAGAGTTCTAAAATTCAAAAGAAATTCTAATCCAGGAGGATCATAACAAAGAATTTCAAGCTCAAATGAATATGATTCTGTAATTAACTATTACTCCATATGCTAAGTTTTGCCTAAACCAGAGCTCTAATACCACTTGTAACGACCTGCTATTTCGAATCATTCAAATCGACAATCATCCACTCATGTTCGACTTGAATTGCTCAAAATGACATATCGTTAATTTATATTTGGCAAAACTTAGCATATACAGTAAATAAATCAATCATAGAATCACAGACACAAAGTAATATAATAATAAGAAACGGAATAGATAAATAGTAGTTCATGAAGCTACTATAGAATATTAGAGTTTAAACAAGATACAACAGGAATCTCAAATACAAAGAAGTCTCAATACATAGTCAAATGACAAAATCTGAATATAACAACTGGAGATAACTGAAAGCTCAATAGATAGTCTTCGAGCAAAGCTCCAAGCTCCAAACGTGAGTCTTAAATGTTGTGTCACTTAGCCTGACCCGAGCATAAAATAAAACACAAAACACTCGAGTCAGGATTAACATTCTTATACCAGTAAATTCAACTTAACTGAAATGTCAACTGAAATACAAGTAACTTAAAGGATGTTTGGGATATCCATCGTATAAGGATTCATGGAACTATCTATAGTGTAGCAATATACGCCATTATAATATGTCTATCAATAAAGTAAAGTATTAAAATAGCATTAAGGCGTTACCCATATTCCCTTTAACACACTTTATACATTCCCGTAGTCCATATAGTACCGTAAGCTCCACCAAACCAGTGGTTTACTCAAAGGGCACTCCATAGGTACGATATAAATCAAACTCGTAGAAGGCGCGATAAGGTATGAGACAAGGCACTTGAGGCAATGCTAGGGTAGAAATACCATTTGCACACTTGGATTGGTGGTAGTGCATAACAACTACTACCGTCCACCTTAAGACACACTTCCAAATCAAAGATGCACCCAATCAAATCACAAAGTAATAGAATGGTATCGAAGAAATATGCTTCATAGGGGGAGCAACCCCACTTAGTCCGGTATAGCTCCTGTTTTAGCCACATCAAGCAAACTCACGAGAGTCAGGGCAGCATTAATAGCTCATATAGAATCATCACCCAACCAGTCTACTTCGTTCTAGAATCTCCACCATGTACACAGTTGTTAAAGCGGTTTTTGGTATTGGCAATGAGTATGACAATATCTGATCCCGGTCTCTTTAACAATTAAACGCTTATTTCACAGCATGGTCATTTTAATTTTGAAATAGTCATACTTCAAAATCAAAATATCATATTCATTTCAAAATCATATCATTTTTGAAATCATATTCACTTTAATCATATTCATTTTCAAAACCATAACCACAAAATAGTTTAAATCAACAAATCAAAATATTCGCCTTTAAATCCATTAAACCTAAATCATAACAGCTCCAACTTAAACAGTTTAAATATTGAAATTAGTGTATATATATATTGAATGGTTATAAATTTAAATAGTTTATATTTAAAAATAGGTTATAGATTAAAACAATTTGTATATTAAAAATAGTTAATATATATTAAAAATACTTTATATAATGAAATAGTTTCCTCCAATTTCATAAATTGATTCAAATCAGCTCAAATTCCCAATTTCAATTTAAATCAATCCCAGTTCAACAATTTCAATTCAAAAGGCTAAGGATTCAATTCAAATTCTCGATAAACCATTTCAATTTATATCGATTTCAAATCTAGGTTTGGACTATCACTTCAATTCTAATAAGATTCAAATTTTAAATATTTAGACATTTACAATATAAGTTTCATTTATATTTCACCATTTAACTTTAATTTTATTCAAATTGGAAAATATTCACTTTATTATTTTAATAAAAATTAAATAAAATCTCAATTTATAAATTTAAATTAATATTAAAAATTCAGTCTCAATTTTATTTAAAGTTGAGAATATTCATTTAATCACTTTTTATCAAATCAAGCTATAAAATCATACCTTTCAAAATCTCAAAATCAATAAGTTCTAATCAATTCTTATTCAAATTGAATTATTAACCAATTTAAATTTCAAGTCAACATTAATTTATCTTTCCAACCTCTATTATTAAAGTTACTAAAAACCTAATTTATAAAAAATATTAATATATATTTAAATAAATACTTAAACATACTATATACTAATTAAATTAAATTTTATTTAATTAAATCTTATTATTAAATTTATTTTATATTTAATCTTATTTTATATAATTTTAAAATAATAAAATTATAAGTAGAATTTAAAAAAATTATATTTTCAAAACTAACTTATACATTAAAATTTCCAAAACATATTATTTTAAAAATATTAATTTTATACATATATAAAAATAGCATTTATATATCATATTTTAAAAATCAATATTTATTAAAATCCATATATTTCCTTTTAAACTCTAGAAATCTTTTTCAAATATAGAGAATGGTGTCCGTATATAATTTTCTATCCTATGGTCAAGTGATACAGATCAATCTGCAATTTAAATATTTACAGGTATATATCATTTCAACATGCAATCCCAAAATTTAAAATCAATGAAAATCGTTTGGGTTTATTATTTCAACCCATAACGATTTTCCCATAATCTATAATATCGTTCGGGTATGTATCATTTCAACCCATAGGGAATTCAAAACTAATAAGAAACTTGAAGAGTGAGAACGAATATGATAAAAATATAACATATCAACAACAGGCATATATCATCAGTAACAAAGTTAAATATATCCAACAGGTTATGGTATCATATGTCATAGGTAAACAATTGTAGATAATGGCATATCATATTTAACATTTAAATAACTTAACAATTCAAATTTAACAGCATATTTCCATCATCATTTCATGCGAATTGAATCTAATAAATATAAGAATGTTAATCGTGAGTGATTGCTTACCTTTCGAGGCTAGAGAAATAATAAGAACAAAATGCGATGAATCCAAAAACAAATTCCAAAGCAAAGCACGATGGACCTGAACTGATGAATTCAAAATCAAAACTGGCTTAGTATAAATGGAAACAATATATATTATATTAATCAATGTTTAATTAAAAATACATATTTAAAATAAAATCTTATATTACATCTTTAAAAACCAATATAAATACAAATCTTTATAAATATATTTTAAAATCATTATTAAAACATATTAACACAAAAATCTATATATATTATATTACAAAATCATTACTAAATTTGAAACACATAGATTTAAAATTAAAAAAATATACATATTACATTTTAAAACAAATATTAAGAAATCAACATATATACCAAAGTGAACTATTTTTTTTCTCAAGCTATGCAACATGCCAAAGAAGGTGGATGAAATGGAGATTCGGAGTGGATGGTTGGTTGAGTAGGTCGGCTCGGGTTGTTGTGTGTCGTTCGGAGAGGGCTGCTCGTTCATGATGAGGGGAGCGGGTTCTGGAAATAAATGTTAAGGCTATATGGTGTTTGTTGATGGGAGATGCAGAGGTTGTCGATGGAAAAGGTGGTGAGACGAGAAGTAGGGTGTTCAGTAGTTACTTCGGTGGAGGACAGGGTGGAGAGAGGCAGGCGGAGGGGTGTTGGCTACTGTAGGAGGGTGGAGACATGGAGGGAAAGAAAGGCAGGTGGTGGTTGTCTTGGTATAGGGACGGTGATCGCTTAGCTACACATGGGCGTTGGCAAAAGGAGAAGGAGGAAAGGTTGGTGGCATGGGTGGTAGAGTAAGCAGGGAGGAGAAGCTGGGCACGGTGGGAAGGAAGAGTGAAGGGAGAAGGGCTGCATGGCATTTAGGTATGGGAAGGAGCGTGTGACGACCGCCCATGACCCCTGCACCGAATCTAGAGATAGTGCGCTGTAAAGTGTGCCAGGCGACCATGGACGATTGTCAAGGTAAGATTAAAACAACAGAATCTATCGTATTACTCACAGCGCATGGACAAAATACAATAGAACATATGTATAGTGAAGCTTTACAGAACAAAATGACATCTTATAAAACTCCATAATAGTTGAATACAAGCATTCATATAGTCAATACATCCAGCCTCACTACATATCTCTCTGAGAATACAAAACAGCGGAATATCCAGAACATATAATAAGAAGATAATATGCAACTCTCCAGCTCGTCTTCGATATCAGCATCGTGAGAAGAGAACAGCACCTGTCACCTGCTACCTAGTCTGCCCGTCCCAAAATGGACGAACAGCCCAAGGCAATAAGGATTAAAACATAAAGCCTTGAGTCAGACAACAGTCGTAGTGAGCAGTAAATTAACTAACAACATACCAAAAGAGCATAAAGGAAAAGGAATAGGAATACAACCCTCCCACTCCAACCTCATTCTACAGTGATAGCCCCCAGACACACACTAAGCAGAAGCAAACATAACAGAGCATACAATTTAAAGTAAAGCTACTATCACTCGAGTCAAGGGCGATGTTTTCCAAGTACCAAGGCCTAAATCAGATAAGCACCTAGAAAATACCGCTCTTGAGTCCGAATGACGATACAACCAAACATCCATGACTCTGGCTATCACTGTTATCATTGCCTCGATATCACCGTTAATTGAATGACCGGCACATTCTTTCAGCCGTCCGTCAAGGGCTAATGGAAACCCCGGTTCTAGACATAACTCCCGCACGTCGTCGCAGCCCGTGCCTAGGACTATCGAATCTGCCCAGAGTACTCGACCATCAACAGTTGGCCGTTGGGACTATCGAATCTGCCCAAACGTACTCTTGCTTAGAGCATGCTAGAACCTTCAACAACGATGCTATCCAAGCCTCCTAGTCATCCTCCTCGACGACTATTCTCATATCCATTCATTATCCTCAACTCGAATCATATCACCGAGTTATCAACATGCTTGGAATGATCCCGTTTGGATTAGGCCAAGTCTTCATCACATGATTGCCTCGCTTCATTACATCCTCGCAAAGCCTCATCTCATCATCACATCATCAAATCCATGCATAAGAGCTTCATCGTCCCGCTACATATGCCACAAGCAGCTTTTCCAATTCAAGAGCCTTTCCCTTAGCTTTTGAATCACCTTCGATCTAAATCTAATCATAAATCATCTAGTTCATAACAATCAATCAAATCAAACATCAATCCAAGCAATCAAGCATTCAAATATGATCTAAGTAGACAATTATAACAATAATGGCATTTTCATAATTAAAGAGTTGAAAGTCCAATAAGCATGAAAACATGGATTATATCTCTACAAACTTGATGGATGAACTTGCATAGGTTAACATATGATAAAATGGATGTAACATCATCATGAACAATGGATCTATATGGATCTATACATAGGATGAAGAAAATGCATGGAAATCTCTATTTTAACACCAAATCGAGCCAACAATCCGATATACTCCTTTGGATCCGTGTGAGAGATAATCACCACTCACCAAATCACCTAAACAAACCCAAATCAACACACTTCAGATCTGGACAGCAAAGGATCAAGCTAGATCTATCACAAATTCGCCTTAAATGAAGAAATCTCTCTTGAAAAGATGAAGATCTTCAATCTAAGCTCTTGAATCTTCAATCTTGATCTTCGATTTGGATGGATGGAAGCACTAGATTAGAGTGGAGAAAATAAGTGAAGAAGTGTAGAAGTCGAGCTCTCAAAATGGCAGCACTTCGTCGCTTCAAAATCCGGATCCCAAAAATGAAGAGAAGCTCTCCTATTTATAGCTGAAAACTGCCCTTAAGTCGTAACTCGGCTATCTCCTTAAGTCGGTGCCGACTTAACACCATGCCGACCTACGACCTAGTGCCTTGCCGACCTAAAAACTCATCTGCCTATGACTCGCAACAAAACAGCTGTCTCCTAAGTCGGTTATGACTTATGGCATGCGCCTACGACTTAACTGAAAAGGCCTCCGACTTAACCAAGCTTCGACTCAACACATGCTCCCCTGAACGACCTACCGACTTAGCAGACTACGACTTATAACTAAGCAGATAACCCCTAGGTCGGTTACAACCTAGCTGGTATACGACTCATCTCTCTATCTCCTTAACTCGGCCACGACTCAACTGAGTTACAACATAACTTCTAGACTTAGGTCGCTCACATCCTATCGCCAAACTCCTAGGTCGTTAACTCGGTCAGCCGACATAACACTTAACTCGGTCACGACTTAATTTCCTTAGATCACTGCCGACCTATCTCTTAGGTCATTTCCTATCTTAAGTCGGTCAATACTATAAGTCGGTCAACTTCTTAGATAGGCTACTCCCTTAAGTCGGTCACTCGTCCTAAGCCACTCTATGACTTAACTTCCTTAACCCGGTTAATTCCTTAGGTCGTCCCAAACTGTCAACCGACTTAAACCACTCCCCTATCTTCCTTAGGTCGCCGCCGACCTATACTTTAGTCCTTAACTCGTCCAGACTTCCTAACTCGTCCAGAACCCATAAGTCGGCTACGACTTAGGACTTAACCAAAATTCTTCCCAAAATCTGAAACAACCAAAAATGTTGAAAATTCCAGATTTGAACGAACTTTTCGATCCGTAAAATACGGGTCGTTACATTCTCTCCTCCTTAGGAATTTCGCCCCCGAAATTCCAAACAAACAAAGCAATCAAAAACTATTCTGCACGCCTACCATCCATAGCAATCAACAAATCATGCATCCAATTCTAGCTTAGCATGCAGAATTCTAAAACTAGAACAAGTTACAATTTCGTTAGATGACACGACACCTTAGGGCCATACCTTGAAGAGTTCAGGATGAGCTGCTTTCATCCTCTCTTCCACCTCCCACGTACAGTCGTTATCATCGTCACTCCATTGTATCTTGAGCAACTTAACTATCTTCCTCCTAAGCTGTTTCGTGTCAGTTTCAACAACACGAAGCGGCTTACGAGGTCTTCTATCAACTGGAACAACTTCAAAATCTTCACAGCTATCAGCAGAAACCACCGTATTCGAGTCGTGCACATATTTCCGTAGATATGATACGTGAAAAACATTGTGCACACCCGACATCTTCTTTGGTAATTCCAATCTATAAGCGAGCTTTCCAATTCGCTCGATAATCGGGAATGGTCCAACAAATCTCGGAGTCAGTTTTCCTTTCTTCCCGAATCGGATAACATTCTTCAGAGGAGAAATCTTCACAAAAACCATATCACCAACTTCAAACTCCAAATCCTTCCGACGCTTATCGGCATAACTCTTCTGACGGTCTTGGGCTGCCCTCATTCGTTGCCGAATGATCTCTATGCAATCCGAAGTCTATCGAATCATCTCTGGTCCAAGCATCAGCTTTTCTCCAGTTTCCAACCAACATGTCGGAGAGTTACACGGTCTTCCATACAATGCCTCATATGGTGCCATACCAATGCTTGACTGGTAACTGTTGTTGTACGCAAACTCCACCAAATGAAGGTGATCTTCCCATGATCCTCCGAAGTCCAAAACACATGCTCTGAGAAGATCTTTCAAAACTCGGTTGACTCTCTCGGTCTGACCATCTGTTTGGGGGTGATAAGCTGTACTCAAACACAACTCGGTTCCCAAAACTTCCTGGAAGCTCTTCCAAAATCCACTAGTGAACAATGGATCTCGATCGCTCACTATACTCTTCGGAATACCATGGAATCGAACTATCCACTTAACATACAACTCAGCCAACTTTGATGCAGTCCTAGTCGATCGAACAGGAATGAATCGTGCACTCTTAGTCAGACGATCCACAATGACCCAAATCCCTTCATTTCCCGTTCTGGTTCTAGGCAATCCATCGATGAAATCCATCGACACTTGTTCCCACTTCCATGTAGGAACTTCTAATGGCTGAAGCAATCCACTTGGCTTCTTCTGTTCGGCTTTTACCAACTGGCAGTTCATACATTTGGAAATAAAATTTCCAACATCCTTCTTCATACCTTCCCAGTAGTAGGTTCTCTTCATATCCCGATACATCTTGTTTCCACCTGGATGAATTGTCAGCTTCGAGTGATGACTTTCCTTCAGAACTTCACTCCTCAATTCATCTATATCGGGAACAACTAGTCGTCCTTGCTTCCGAAGCCAACCCTCTCGATCGACCTCGAATCCTTTATCCTTTTCTGGATCCAACCCAGATTCCAATTCACGGATAAACTTGACAAGCTTACCATCTCGCTTTTGGCTCTCACCAATCCTTTCCACAAGAGTGGGTCTTATTGATAAGTTTGCCAACATCTCAGGTTCCAATTCGCATCTAGGCCTGAAGTCAAATCCAGCTAAATACTCGAGACTCTTCCATTCTGAAAACATGGCTCCCAATCCTGCATGTCTTCGACTTAACGCATCTGCCACTGCGTTACCTTTTCCCGTAGTATAAGCTATACCAAAATCATATGATGCTAAAAAATCTAGCCAACGTTGCTGCCGAAGATTCAAATCCTTTTGGGAGAAAAGATACTTCAACGACTTGTGATCCGTAAACAACTCGAATCGAACTCCCAACAAATAATGCCTCCACATCTTCAGAGCAAATACAATCGCCGCTAACTCCAAATCATGAGTCGGGTAATTCCTTTCATGCGGCTTTAGTTGTCGACTGGCATACGCAACAACTTTATCCTTCTGCATCAGCACTGCTCCAAGTCCAGTACCACATGCGTCGGTGTAAACCACCATCTCATCATTCCCACTTGGAATAGTTAAAACAGGAGCACTCGTCAGTCGCTCTTTCAGGATTCCGAAAGCTTGCTCACACTTAGCATCCCAACTGAACACTTGGTTCTTCTTCGTTAATCCTGTTAACGGTGCAGCTACCTTGGAGAAGTCTTTGATAAACTGTCGATAATATCCTGCTAATCCAAGAAAACTTCTCACATCTGATGCATTCTTAGGTCTAACCCAATCCTGGATTGCTGCCACCTTAGCGGGATCAACCGCTATTCCATTTCCAGAAATCACATGGCCTAAGAACCTCACTTCACTCTTCCAGAAGTGACACTTCGAAAACTTAGCCTTCAGCTGATGTTTCCGTAAGATCTCCAAAACAATACGCAAGTGTGTCTTGTGCTCTTCTTCCGTTCTGGAATAAATCAGAATATCATCCACGAACACAAGTACAAACTTGTTCAACTGATCTCTGAACACTCTATTCATAAGATCCACAAAATATGCTGGCGTGTTAGTCAATCCAAACGGCATTACCAGCCACTCAAAGAAATCGGATGGTGTCCTAAAAGCAGTCTTCGGCACACTATCCTTAGCCACTCTCAACTGGTGAAATCCCGTTGCCAAATCCATCTGAGAAAACACCTTAGCTTCGTGAAGCTGATCAAACAAGTCATCTATTCTCGGCAATGGATACTTGTTCTTCTTAGTCATCTTATTCAGCTCACGATAATCCACACACAATCTCAACGATCCATCTGCCTTGGTTGCAAACACAACTGGTGCACCCCACTCGGACACACTACGTCGAATGAATCCTTTCTGTAAAAGGTCATCAACTTGCACCCTCAACTCTTGCTGTTCCCTAGGCGCCATCCGCCTTAGAGGCATCACAACAGGTCTGGCTCCTTCAACTAGATCTATACGAAACTCGATCTCTCTATGCGGCGGCAACCCTTTGACTTCGTCAAAGACATCCTCGAATCCATTTGCGATTGGCACTAAAGACAGTCCATCCCGTGGAACAACTAGCGAATACATGAAGCTCATGAAGACGCCTTCTTCATGCTTACATCGTATCACAACCTTTCGCCCCTCCACATTCTCGACTGTCACCTCTAGCCTCTCACAATCAACCTTAGCCGCATACTTCCTAAGCCAGTCCATACCCAAAATAATTCCGAACCCCACAAAGTTCAGAACAAAACAATCACAAACAAAAGAGCAACCATGACTCGACACAACTAGACCACGGCATAACATACACAAACAAGACGAACCCCCAACTGGATTAGTCACAACCAATGGCCTATCAACAATATCCGGTTCCAAATCTAACCGGCCTACTAGTTCATTACAAACAAATGAATGCGACGCTCCAGTATCAAACAAAACTCTAACTGGAACACCACATAGGAAAAGAGTACCTTGAACAACCACACTCTTTCCCTTCTCTTCAGCAGTAGGAGCTTTCGAAGACGACGGAACAGCTCCCAAAGCATAGGCTTGCACAATCTGCCTGTCCTTCCTTGGTTCTGGACAATTCTTCCTGAAATGTCCCGGCTTGTCACAGTTGTGACACTTCATCGGTGCCTTCGGATTCTTACAATCCTTAGAGAAATGGCCCTTCTGCTGACAATTGTAGCAAGTCACCTCGCCTTTCGGCTTCTTCTGGCCATCCTTACCCTTCTGCTGCTGCTGCTTCCTCTTCTGGTTTCCACCCTGCTGTGGTTTAGATTCTCCCTTGGTCACAGCAACAACAGATCCTTCCTTAGGAAACAGACTCTCATGCCTAAGAGCTTTCTCCACAAGCTTCTCAAATGAATCGTCCAAATGATCCACCAACTGCCTCCCAAGATAACTATCCAAGCCGGTCACAAACTTCTCATTCTTCTGATAAGCAGACTCAATATATGACCGGGCATACTTGGACAAAGCTTCAAACTCAGAAACATACTCAAGAACAGATCTCCCTCCCTGCTTGAGCTCCACAAACTTCTTGAACAGAACAGACTTCTGAGCTGTAGAAATGAACTTAGCTTCAAACCTAGCTTGGAATTGCTCCCAAGTAATCTCTTCCTCTGCAGTAGTGATGGTAATAGAGTTCCACCAATCAGAAGCTCTCCCTTGAAGCTGCCTCGATGCCAACTTTCTCTTAGTTGCATCATCAATTCCCAAATCACCAAAGATCCTTCTACAAGCATCTATCCACCTCTGGACCTCAATGGTAGATTCTGTTCCCAAGAAAACCTTCCCTCCAAGAGCAGTATAATCCTTGCACAACTTAGCAAAATCCACTGGTTTCGGAGTTTGGACTTGAACTCCTACATCTACTGCTGCCCCCGGAACTGGTATCCTTCTCATGATCGAAGTCATCATAGCTTCGAACATGGCTGCATAATCAGCAGTCTCTTCAGTAGCACGGCCTTCCCTAGCAGCTGGTCTCCCTCTTCGACTCATTCTCAATATCTATAAAAGGAATGATTAGAACATCTAGAGAAACAACTGCACAAAGGACTCAAACTCTACCAAGCTACTATATTATATATAGTAATCATCCATCAAAATACAATTACGTCTCTCATACGTAGTTACGACGGCGAGCGTTGGGTAAAATCGATTAACCAATGCTCTGATACCAAATGTGACGACCGCCCATGACCCCTGCACCGAATCTAGAGATAGTGCGCTGTAAAGTGTGCCAGGCGACCATGGACGATTGTCAAGGTAAGATTAAGACAACAGAATCTATCGTATTACTCACAGCGCATGGACAAAATACAATAGAACATATGTATAGTGAAGCTTTACAGAACAAAATGACATCTTATAAAACTCCATAATAGTTGAATACAAGCATTCATATAGTCAATACATCCAGCCTCACTACATATCTCTCTGAGAATACAAAACAGCGGAATATCCAGAACATATAATAAGAAGATAATATGCAACTCTCCAGCTCGTCTTCGATATCAGCATCGTGAGAAGAGAACAGCACCTGTCACCTGCTACCTAGTCTGCCCGTCCCAAAATGGACGAACAGCCCAAGGCAATAAGGATTAAAACATAAAGCCTTGAGTCAGACAACAGTCTTAGTGAGCAGTAAATTAACTAACAACATACCAAAAGAGCATAAAGGAAAAGGAATAGGAATACAACCCTCCCACTCCAACCTCATTCTACAGTGATAGCCCCCAGACACACACTAAGCAGAAGCAAACATAACAGAGCATACAATTTAAAGTAAAGCTACTATCACTCGAGTCAAGGGCGATGTTTTCCAAGTACCAAGGCCTAAATCAGATAAGCACCCAGAAAATACCGCTCTTGAGTCCGAATGACGATACAACCAAACATCCATGACTCTGGCTATCACTGTTATCATTGCCTCGATATCACCGTTAATTGAAAGACCGGCACATTCTTTCAGCCGTCCGTCAAGGGCTAATGGAAACCCCGGTTCTAGACATAACTCCCGCACGTCGTCGCAGCCCGTGCCTAGGACTATCGAATCTGCCCAGAGTACTCGACCATCAACAGTTGGCCGTTGGGACTATCGAATCTGCCCAAACGTACTCTTGCTTAGAGCATGCTAGAACCTTCAACAACGATGCTATCCAAGCCTCCTAGTCATCCTCCTCGACGACTATTCTCATATCCATTCATTATCCTCAACTCGAATCATATCACCGAGTTATCAACATGCTTGGAATGATCCCGTCTGGATTAGGCCAAGTCTTCATCACATGATTGCCTCGCTTCATTACATCCTCGCAAAGCCTCATCTCATCATCACATCATCAAATCCATGCATAAGAGCTTCATCGTCCCGCTACATATGCCACAAGCAGCTTTTCCAATTCAAGAGCCTTTCCCTTAGCTTTTGAATCACCTTCGATCTAAATCTAATCATCAATCATCTAGTTCATAACAATCAATCAAATCAAACATCAATCCAAGCAATCAAGCATTCAAATATGATCTAAGTAGACAATTATAACAATAATGGCATTTTCATAATTAAAGAGTTGAAAGTCTAATAAGCATGAAAACATGGATTATATCTCTACAAACTTGATGGATGAACTTGCATAGGTTAACATATGATAAAATGGATGTAACATCATCATGAACAATGGATCTATATGGATCTATACATAGGATGAAGAAAATGCATGGAAATCTCTATTTTAACACCAAATCGAGCCAACAATCCGATATACTCCTTTGGATCCATGTGAGAGATAATCACCACTCACCAAATCATCTAAACAAACCCAAATCAACACACTTCAGATCTGGACAGCAAAGGATCAAGCTAGATCTATCACAAATTCGCCTTAAATGAAGAAATCTCTGTTGAAAAGATGAAGATCTTAAATCTAAGCTCTTGAATCTTCAATCTTGATCTTCGATTTGGATGGATGGAAGCACTAGATTAGAGTGGAGAAAAGAAGTGAAGAAGTGTAGAAGTCGAGCTCTCAAAATGGCAGCACTTCGTCGCTTCAAAATCCGGATCCCAAAAATGAAGAGAAGCTCTCCTATTTATAGCTGAAAACTGCCCTTAAGTCGTAACTCGGCTATCTCCTTAAGTCGGTGCCGACTTAACACCATGCCGACCTACGACCTAGTGCCTTGCCGACCTAAAAACTCATCTGCCTATGACTCGCAACAAAACAGCTGTCTCCTAAGTCGGTTATGACTTATGGCATGCGCCTACGACTTAACTGAAAAGGCCTCCGACTTAACCAAGCTTCGACTCAACACATGCTCCCCTGAACGACCTACCGACTTAGCAGACTACGACTTATAACTAAGCAGCTAACCCCTAGGTCGGTTACAACCTAGCTGGTATACGACTCATCTCTCTATCTCCTTAACTCGGCCACGACTCAACTGAGTTACAACATAACTTCTAGACTTAGGTCGCTCACATCCTATCGCCAAACTCCTAGGTCGTTAACTCGGTCAGCCGACATAACACTTAACTCGGTCACGACTTAATTTCCTTAGATCACTGCCGACCTATCTCTTAGGTCATTTCCTATCTTAAGTCGGTCAATACTATAAGTCGGTCAACTTCTTAGATAGGCTACTCCCTTAAGTCGGTCACTCGTCCTAAGCCACTCTATGACTTAACTTCCTTAACCCGGTTAATTCCTTAGGTCGTCCCAAACTCTCAACCGACTTAAACCACTCCCCTATCTTCCTTAGGTCGCCGCCGACCTATACTTTAGTCCTTAACTCGTCCAGACTTCCTAACTCGTCCAGAACCCATAAGTCGGCTACGACTTAGGACTTAACCAAAATTCTTCCCAAAATCTGAAACAACCAAAAATGTTGAAAATTCCAGATTTGAACGAACTTTTCGATCCGTAAAATACGGGTCGTTACAGAGCGGGTGTTGGTCAGGTCATGGTGAGGTAGATTTCGGCAAGGGTGGTTGTAGGTGGAGGATTGGATGTTGGGTCGATAGGTTAGAGCACGGGTCATTATGGGCTACTCGGAGGTGGATCATGCTGCATGGCAGTGGATTATGGAGGTTCGGTTGGTTGCTGAAGCGATGTGGCTGCTAGGTGGATGATGGAAAGGATGGCACGGCGGTTAGTTTTGGTGGAAGGTGATCAATCACTGCTATGGTGTCCGCCTGGTGTGATGGAGTGGGAGAAGGGTCTGGGTCTATGGTGGCAAGGCATGGTGACGCACATGGCGGAGGGTGGGCTAAGGCGTACAAGCAGCGGAAGGGTCGAGCTTGCTTTCATTTGCAAATTTACGAACTGTTTTTTTTCTAATGAGGTGGGTCGTGCTCTTGTCCGGGAATAGGTGAGGGGAGGTACGACAAAGAAGGATGAACGAGCATGCTACAGGAAAGCTTATATTATATACATTTTTTCTTCAAAAGAATAGAAATGAAAAGCAGAGAGAGGAAGAAAATGAAAGGTTGAGAACGAACCACCAATATATTGAAACTATTGGAAATAGTGAAAGTCAGCAGTTTGATTTCAGAAATAATAAATGCTAATGGCTATTTGTTTCAGCCGATGGACAACGAATGGACATATTGAAACCAAAACGGGTATCGATACAACTAAGTGTTTTATAGATTTCACCGCGTACTAGACACGGAAATGCAAAAATGAATATATTGCTGAGATCGGCATGACGTGAGGAATACCATGGTTCACGGATATTAATGATACGATCAAACTGTCAAATATCAATATTCGCTGCCAAACTGCTGCTAATTTGCCGAAAATTAGACAAACGGAGCTATAGCAGTCCAAATTTGACGAAACAAAATATGACGTCTCACTCAAAAATAATTTACGTTTTTATTATATAAAAATATCCAGGTTTCAAAAATATTTTATTTGCAACAATTTAACTGATTTAAAATTGAAATTGAAAAGTACACAACATAATTAACATTCATATTTTCTGGTGAAAGCCAGTCATTTGCTATTTTTAAATAGATATATTCCAAATATCAAATTTTCATTGCTAAAATTTATTATATAATTTCAAAAAAAAATTAGTTAATTACGTTATAAAAATCGTTAAAATTTCCACATCGTTACAATGGCACTCTTAGGTTTTGCGTTCACTTTTGCAAGCTTAACGAGTTAACCATTTAGAATGAGTATCCATTGCCTAGGATCGATGACATGTTCGATTAATTGAGTGGTGCTGGTATCTTTCCCTAGTTAAACCTTGCACCGATTTTCATTAACTACGACTTGCGGGGGATAGCATTCCTCTTATTGTATTCCACATCGTTATGAGTCTAATGGGTGGCTCTATATACCGTTCGGTTTGACAAACGCTCCAACTCATTTTGTAAATCTTATGAATCAAGTATTATAGGAATATCTCGATAAACTCTTCTTGTGTTCTTTGATAATGAGTGCAAGCAACATTAATTTAAATTGTAAATCTTTCTAATAGATGATATACTTATGAGTCTAAAATGGATTCATTTTGTTGGGATAAGAAAAGAGTACATGAGAGACATGTTTATCATTTAAAAATTATTTTGTGTTGGATTGTCCATCGAGTGCTTTAAGAATTCTGGTTAATGCGCCTAATCAACATTATCGATAGGAATTTCCTAAACGTTATGATAAGACAGTCAGATACGGTAAATTGATTTTTAATAAGTAAAGTTTGGAAATAATTAATATGGTTGAGTATTAATTTTTATCTTAATGTTTAATAAAGCCATTAAACCATAGGGAGTGTTGGATGAGTGGCGAGGCAGTTTTGATCATTTGATCAACTCTGCAGCCAATCAACGAGGTCATTTACTATAAATCAATGGCGAGGCAATACTTTTATATTATTTGAAATTTGTAAAATTATTTTGAAAAAAATTTGAATTAATTATCAACTTTAATTAGTTTTATGTTGATAATTAGATGGAAATTTAATTTTTGTGACAAGTGGAAATGTGAATTTGAATTGTTTTTGATAAGTGAACAACTCAATTTCATGTTGTATAATCATTTTAAATTGTGAGAATAATTTTAAACTTTATATATATATATATATATTCCTAAAAATTTATTTTGATAGATAATCAATAATCATTATCTTTATAATGGAAGAGATTAGTTATCTCTTCCAAAATGTGTTTTCATTGTTATTTGATTTAAAGCTAGATTTTGGAAAGTAATGAAAATATTTCCACTTAATGAATTATTTTTTTATGATGATTACATCTATAATTTTTTATGCCTTAGCTTTCCGGTAAAAAAAGAAAATAATTTACTGAACGATTTAGCAAAAAGCTTGTTTGAAAATGTACTTTGAAATTAAAATGCTTTGGAAAATTTTCAAATTTTAAATTGATTTAAAAGCTTAAATTTTATTTGTAAAAAGTGCTGTAATAAAATTGCGATAACTTGAGATTTAAACTCCAAATGAGCACAATATTTTTGTAAATGAAAGAGCTTTCAGTAAGCTATAAATTTTCTTTTTATCACTTTGGAATATTTTGCCTTTTATTTAGTTTAAAATGGGTTTGAAAGTGGATAGGCGTTTCTGCCCTATTACAAAATTCTCTAAGATTTAAGCTGAAAGTAAATTTAGTGCTATGTCGAAACTTGTCTTCTTTACAACAGGTCTGGAATGAGAAAAAAATGATCTACTTCCCCTTAATAGTTAATGTAGTGCTTCTTATTTATGAAAATGAACTAATATCATCTACTTGAGTTAATTACAGGTGAAAGAGGATAGTTGAACTATATTTTGAGTAAAAAGAATATATATAAGTTTGTGCAAACTCGCTTTAAAATGCTAAAAACGAAGGTATGTTTTCGGATTAATTTTTTAAAGTGTTAAATGATGATATATATTGTGTTTTCGGCCTAATGGACGATGTATATTATATAAATCATTTTTGTAATATTGTAAACGCCCTCCATGCAAAGGAGACTTCGTTGTTTTTTCGGAAAATTTCTAAGACTTAGAAAATTTGAGAAATAAATATGGAAAATGTATGTTATAAATTAAAATTTACGGAAGAATTAGAGGATAGACAACTCAAAAATTTTATTTACTCTAAATAAAGACTAATGAGTTTAAATTAAAAATCTAAGTAAGAAGCTTTAGAAATTTTCAAGTGTGGAAAATTGAGAATTTAATCATTTTGAAGGTCGGGTTTGTGAACCCAAAGAATATTTGATTAGTAAAAGAAGTATAAAAATCTATTCCTTTAGTTTATTTTGCCTTTGTGAAATTTTTTTACGACTTGCATTTATGCTGTCGTATGAGTTTGGTGGCATTGGGAGAAACCACCTAACTTGTATTGGGTTTTCTTTCTGTAATAGTTGTCAATCTAATATCGGTATGACTCCGTTCGTAGTGTTATACGGAAAGCCGTATCGATTATCACCTTATGGGTTGGAGTCTGGGATAAAGTAGTGACTAAATCTTGACTCTGTTCGTGAAACTTCTGAAGAATCGATCTCACTTGATTTATCTATTGCGTAACCTTCTATTTGTGTTTTTCCTTCGAAGATGAGATTCCTTTGAAATGACCATGTTCTGCTCATAAAATTCAATGGTCCATTAATCCTAATGCTTACACTAGGGAAACCATAGAATTTATTGAGCTATTTTATCCGAGTTTTCTATTTTCTTTTGTTGAGGGTGAGAAATTTAAACTCTAGCCTATCTATCTTCCTTTGCTTGATGAAATGAATCGTGTTTGTAACGACCCACATTATTGGACAGTTTAAATCAGCGATAAACCACACACGTCAGACTCAAACTATTCAAAAGAGAAGATTGTTATTGGGGTAAATAAGAGAAAGAAAAAAACAAACAGAATCTCGCAGTGGAACGACAAAATATAATAATCAAATATAGTCTGTGTAACGACCCAGAATTTTTGGACCTTTCGCATCCATTATAAGTGTATAGGTAGACACTCATGCCAGAGTTGAATTGCTCAAAATACCGCGTCGTTAATTTAAATTGGCAAAACTGAACATACACAGTAAATAAATAATCACAGATCACAGACATAGAGTAATAATTGCAGCGGAAATAAAAGAGATAGTAGTTCATGAAGCTACTATATGAATATATATAAAATACATCAGAGTTTACAACAGAAGAGTAACACGATACATCAGATACAACTCAGAATACATCACTGGAATCATCGAATACTGAAAGCAGAATAGATGGCTGGATCTTCAAGCAAAGCTCCAACTTCAAAGGTGAGTCTCGAATACTGGTACACTCAGTCTGACCCGAGCGTAAGGCAAAACACAAAACACTCGAGTCAGGATTAACATTCTTATATTTATAAATCCAACTCAAGTGAAATAGCAATTGAAATACAAGTACCTCAAAGGATGTTTGGAATAACCATCCTTTAAGGATCCGTTAAACTATCTACTATGTAGTAATGTACGCTAAGTAGATAATGTCTATCAGTAATATGTAAAGATATCAAAATAGTGTTAAGTCATGGCCCATTCCACCCTTAACACATTTTTATTCCCAAAAGCATATACAAGACCGTAGTTTCCCCAAAACCGGAAGTCACCAGAGGGCAATCCATATACTAAAGGTACAAAACAAAATCGTAGTGGTCGCGTATAAATGGAATACCAGTATGACAAGGCACATGAGGCAATACCCAAGGTAGTGATACTACCGTTCGCCTGATCCGGACTGGTGAGAACGCAACGCCGCAGCGCCCGCAACACCGTGAAACAACACTCCCAAAATCAAGGGTGCACCAATCGACAACAAGTATTAAGTAGTTCGAAGAAGTGTGTCCACTTGAGGTAGCTAATCCTCCATTGGCCCGGCACGGCTCCTGTTTTAGTCATTTCCAATTTGACACAAGTGTCAAGGCTATCCATCATCGTTCTCTTTCTTCAGTCATCACGTACATCAATCCAACCACTTCATTCTGGATCATCACTCCGCGTATAGTTATTAAAGTGGTTTCGGTTCAGATAGAGAGTATATCCATTACCGATCCCGGTCTCTTTAATAACTTTCGTAATTATTACACCGATTGGTCGTTTATATATTTCAAAAACCAAATCAATTTCAATTCAATTAGAATTCATAAATCAACATTTCATTTGTCTTTCAAAACCAATTTCCAATAATTTACATTTCAAAACATCCAAATTCATAATTTCAAAATCTTATAATTCAATTTCAATTTCTATTTAAAAAAATTCAAATATTGATTCAAATTCGTATATAAGTTTCATTCCGAAATTATTTAAATTAATTTAATTTACCATTCAAATCAACTTAAACTCATTTATCGATTTCATTCAATATTCGTTAAGTTACTTTATCATTCAAAACAATTTCTATAAAATTTCCAATTCATCAAATCAATTTCTTAAGTTCAACTTCACTAAATCAAAACTTACAATTTTGAATTAAATTAAATTCGTCAAATCAATTCTTTCAATTACAAGTCTTACATTAATTCCAAAAATCTCACATTTTCATTTCTTGTTAATCACTTATTTACTTTCTTAAATAATTTTCCCAAAACTTAATTAATAAAGAATCTCAATTTCAATTATTTACGAAGTAAAATTCACTTATTCAAAAGTTCAATTTCTCTTATTAAAGAATTCAATTCAATTTAATCATTAAATAATTCAATCTTATTTAATTATCAAATAATTCAAAACTTAATTATTAAATAATTTCAAAGTTTAATTATTAAATATTTTCAAGGTTTAATAATTTCAAACTTAATTTTAATTTCAACTTAATTATTAAATCATTTCAAACTTAATTCAATCATTTCTCAAATTAAACATCGTGTTCTTTCATCAATTTCATTTTTAATATTGTGTTTCAGATTTTTAATATTAACATTTTCCTTTCATTAAAATTCAAATTTCAACTCCATTTCAAAACCATATTATTCATTCAAATAAATCTTTGTTTATTTTTAAATCAAATTATTGACCAATCGGGTTTTATTTAATTCTCTATCCTAGGTCAAAGTTCAATTTAGGTATTTATCATTTCAACCCGATTCCAATTCAATTCAAAATCAAAGCATAGTAAAGGGAACTTGCAGTGTGATAACTGGGATGGTGTCAAAGTAAATAGACAAGCAATAAAAACAAACAATAACAATCCAACAATCAATTCAAATAATCCCGAAATAACCGTATTAATTCGCATTGTTATTTGTGCAAATTAATATAATTATTTCTAGAATCTACACTATCATTTCATGTAGATTAAAGATTATTACATTACGGTTTTCACTTGTCATCCATTTACAATTTCATACATCATCAATTTAACAACATACATTCAATGGTTCAAAATGTAATTAAACAAATCCTACGTGTCAATAAATTCAACAGTTAAAGGGGTCATATTATACAAATGTCAGTTAATCAAATTTAACATTTAATTATCCTATATCAAGTTTAATTTCATACTGTTTATCATTTTTAACATTAACAATTTAACGTCCAATATAAACATCAACAATCCATCAATTATCAGCCAAATTGTATTATCATCGCATAAATAATTAACAAATAATGGTGTCAGATGTCACAGGTGAACTGATACAGGCAATAACATATATAACAGTGTAATTAACTAACAGCAGCATATTTCAATTGTCGTTTCAATTGAAATCAAACTTAATAAATAAAAGAACGTTAATCGTGAGTGAGTGCTCACCTTCCGAGGTTAGAGAATGATAGACACTGAGATTTGGTTACGAATGCAAGCACGACTTCCAAACAAGCTAGATTGGTACGAATTGATGAGCGAAGCTGATAAATTAGAAATGAAAAAATCAAATCAGAGCGGGATCGATGGAAATAAAGGGTATACTTGAGTATTTATATAACTATATATACATATAAGATTTATATTCTAAATTCAAATACAATAAATTTAAACTACCCGCGTTTCAAACATATATATTAAAATCAAACTTACATTTATTAAAATCGAACATAAACTTATAATACTATGTAGTTGTTTAAATTAAATAGTTATTCCCTAAACGTACAATATTAAGAAATTTTTGGAAACCAAGTCCTCGTATATAAACAAAGTATATACACGTAAACACTACTATGCTTATTCCTAAAAGCAATATATATTTATATAAAACTTGTATACATATTGTACTCTGGCACACAAAACCTACAACAATATAAAGATAAACTTTAGAAATCCAAACATATAAACATATCAGATCAACGCCTATAAAATCCAAAACCAATACATAACATCAATTTAAAATAAACAGTTTACATATACTATTTCATGCCTTTGTATATAATATAGATAAGCAGCTAAAGCTAAAGAGAGACACGCACACATGCGTTATAAAATAGGTGATGATAAAATACATTGCAGGCTACTATGCCGGTTCCAATATATAGATCATAATACAAGATATTTTATATTTCAAAAATAACCTCTACAGAGTATAAAATCTATATCTCTTAAAACTCATGCACGGTTTAAAGTCAAAACTGAAAACATTATATATATATATACACATAACAAATATAAATACATTTTCAAAAGGACAAGTATAAGCTTAAAATGTATACATTTCTGCGAATAAAGTATGCACAGCAATATGTATACATTAGTGGCTAGTGTAAAAACACAGTATTCAGTTGTCATATACTTCTCTAAAAATATATATATAACAATACATGACACTGTGCATATATATTCTCGAATACAGTGCCTATATAAAGATGTGAACACGAGAGAGCAATTTAGATCACTGAGCTGTAAACATGCATCCTTGCAAGACAATAGTATCACAGCAAGGTAGATATATACATCATAGAAATGCATATATACATATATATATATATATATATATATTACAAATGTAAAAATATATACCACTGAGAAGAAAAACGTCACCGTGCCCGCTTGAGTTTGACTTCGAGTCAGAGTAGTGAAAACCCGGACTCGGCTTCGAGATTTAGGGAAGGGGACTCGGGCCAGAGAAGTGTCGGTTGCTATCTGCTCCGAGTGGAGCTTCGGTGAAAAAGGAAGGACGCGCGGGTATTGATTCGGGTCTCAGGCGGATGGCGTGGGGTTGCTATAGTGCGGAGGTGTCTGGGTCACGTGTGTTTTGATGTAGCGCAGGCAGTGGTTAGCTCGGTGGTGGAGGTGGTTGATGAGTAGGCGATGGGCAGGCAGGATCTGATGGTTTGTCTATGCGGCGGTGGGCTGTTGCGGGCTGATGTTGGTTTCAGATTATGGTCGGTGGGAGGTTGAGGAGATGGTGGCCGGTTGTGGGGTGCTACGTCGCGGAGGAGGACAGGTGGAGAAGGTTACGGCTACAAGCTTCTATGGTGGAGGGCAGCTATGGGTGATGGGCCGTGAGATGGGTATGAGGCGGTGAATGGTGGCGAACGTGGAAGTAAGTGGGCTGCCGCACGTTTCATTTTTCTCGACTGATAGGTGGTGTGTGGAGGAGAGAGAGTAGGCAGATTGAAAAGAAATGAACAGGCTTGCAACAATAACATACATTTTTCGAATGAAGATGTTAGTCGAATTCAAAGAAAATAAATGGATATTGGGAATAGTAAAGGCCAGTATAACGTTGAATTTAGTAATTATGAAATGCTGTTGACCATTGGTTAAAAGGTGGAATATAAAAAGTAAGCAAACCAAAAGGTTTTAAAACCGGTACCAATACGAAATCGCTTTTCACTGATTCCGCTACGTACCGTATTTCAAAACATAGATTTGAATATACCGTTGTGCTCAGCACGACGAGACGATCAAAACGGTATATGGATATCAGTGGAATGATTGAATTACAAAAATTCAAATTTTCTACCAGCGGAAAATGCAAGTGTTAACGGTAAAAAGTGAACGCTAACACCCGGTGTGTGTAATAGAATTGTGAAAGCACCACTCGTTGGTACGGGAACAGAATATAAGCTGAAAATAACAGAAAAGCAGTAAATGAACAACAGATTTATAGTGGTTCGGCCCGTAATTGAGCCTACGTCCACTTTATAGTCTTTTATTGCTAATTCGGTTACAATTTGATACAATATCCTTCAAAATACAATACAACTTGATCATGAAAACACTCTTGACTACTAGCTCGATCTTTGATGATGAAACTCGACGAATCCGTGTTGGATGTAAGGAGATCTTCTCGAAGATTGTTGTAGTGTCTCGAATGCTTGAAGATCTTTGATTGCTGAATGAGAGGAGGCTTCGACGGCGTAACGGCGCTTGGAGAAATGAATGGCCAAAAGTCCTTTTCATGTTGGAAGTGGTGGCCTATTTATAGGAGCAGATTTCTGAGCTCTCGGTTTGGCCAAGTCATGAGTCGTGACCGACTCATGGTAAGTCATAACTCGTATTCGACTTAAGATGTCTCGTGGGCGCCATATTTGGTCCATCTTGTGGCTCAGTTGGAAGACAAGTGCTAAGTCGTAGTCGACTCATCAGATCAAAGTAGTACAGGCAAGGGCTTTGGATGTCAGCTTGATGGCCTTTAAGTCGTAAGCCTGATGAGTCGTAAGACCTCATGAGTCGCAAGTCCTCATGAGTCGTAAGACTTCATGAGTCGCAAGTCCTCATGAGTCATAAGCCTGATGAAGTCACTAAGTCATGACATGACTTAAGTCGTACAGCTCTTATCTCGTAGGACCATGAGTCGTACAACTCTTATCTCGTAAGACCATGAGTCGTAAGAAGCTTGTCTCGTTGAGTCATGAAGCTCTTAAGTCGTAGGCCACTTATATAAAATTATGAGTCGTAGATGACTTATAGCAAACCATGAGTCGTAGACGACTTATAGCAAACCATGAGTCGTAGACGACTTATAGCAAACCATGAGTCGTAGACGACTTATAGCAAACCATGAGTCGTAGATGACTTATAGCAAACCATGAGTCGTAGACGACTTAAGGCCTTCCAGATAGTTAGGTCGCTAGGCAAGTTAAGTCGCTGAGTCTCTTAAGTCGTAGAAGAGTTAACTTGATGAGTCGTACAGACCTTGTGAGTCGTAAGATCCTTTTGAGTTGTAAACTTGTTAACTCGTAAACTGTTAAGTCCCACCATGTCTCAGGTCGCTAACCTTTTAACTCGTAGGTCGCTGAGTAGGACCATTCCTTAGATCGGAGTCTACTTCGTCGTAGATCATCTAAGTCAATCTTGTTAAGTCTCGCAATCCTTAACTCGTTAAGTCTTGAGACGTATACTTCTTAGGTCGTGGATAATTCAAGGTTAACATTTGCCCCTCGAAATACACGCCTAAGTCGTAGGTCGTGTGTTTCGATTTATTTTAGCTCGTGTGAGTCGATTCCAATTCCTTCGACCTGAGGTATAAAACGCTTAGGTCGTACCTCTTATCTTCTTCTTCCTATCACTCGTGCTTTAAGTCGTATCTGCCATTAACAAGATCTCAAGCTTCCAAAGGCGATTTCGACTCGATTTTCCTCCAACCACTTCTAGTTACATCGCGTAAGCGTCTTCTCCCTTTTCCCAATCGCTGACCATTGCTATCGACCTTTCTCCATGAATTCTTCCCTCGGTCTTTGCGAATACTGCTATGTAGGATATTCATGGAATTAAGGTGGCTTGATATGGCTTGTAATGATTTGTGATCTGTGGTGGTTTAGAAATAGGGTTGACGAAAAAACTAACCGGTGAATGGGTTAACGGGTTGGATAGATAAGGGTTAGGAGTTGGATGGATATATGGTTAACGAGTTAGGGATCAAACGAGTCAGGAGTTAGATGGACTAAATTCTGGATCGACTTATCACTTACAGCAACCTAAGCTTTGAGTCGTAGCCAAGTTACGACTTACGACTTAGAGAATTGAAGTCCCCTTTTAAACCCCACGACTTACGACTTAGAGAATAATTGTCCCTAGCTCGCAGGAACCATTTGAGTCGTTTTGCGACTTAACACTTCAGACTTTGCTTGAATGTGGTATGATTAGAGAGTTACGACTCAACTTGATTCATAGCATATCTTCTAGTCCGTGACCGAGCTAGAACTTGAGGAAAATCTGACCCGTGCTAAGTCGAGAATGAATTAGAACTTGAGCAAATTTTGCACTGCCTCGAATGTTGAGACTTGAGTTATTTGAACCTTGTTGCATTCTTTTGTAGATTGTCAATAATTCTAACTGCCTGTTATAACATTTACAAAAAAACTGGGACGAATATACTGCCACCGACTGCCCACATCGAATGACAGATTAGTTGATAAAGATTAAATTAAATTAAATGAACTGTATGAGTGAAATGCTACACAATAACCAACTCAAGTGAAGTATTAAAGCAAAACCGTAATGGTTAACTAAAACTGATTTGTCTGCATTAACACTGCACTTGAGCATTAACAAGTTCTGAAATCTCGTAATCGACTGATTGTCAGTTAGTTTAATTCCAGTTATACTTGCTTTTTCTTATTTTCATTAGTTTTGCACAGCACTTAACACTTTTAGGAAACGTGCACCTTCACTTTTGAACATTCGGCTGATTGTGTAGAATGGCATCTCATCAAGAAGACCTGGAATCAGCTGGAGAAGCTTTTCCAATTGCTACCCCGCTGAATGATCCCCCGGAAAGGATTCCTACCACTCTGAGTCATAAAGTCTTCCGTCAACTATGCACCCAGTTTGGCATCGCTGAATCTGACGCTTTGCTCCCTGGAGTAAATGACACTGCTGATAGGCCGCCCCACGGCTTTATCGCAGTGAACCGCCAAATGTGCTTGAGTGGAGCGATTCCCCCGTTTAATGACTGTCTTCGAGAACTTCTCCTTCGATTATCTATCTCCCCTTTTCAACTTCATCCTAATGGCTACGCCATCCTGCTGGGACTGTGTGTGCTTTTTAGGAGAATGCTGGACCGTTTTCCCAGTTTTGGGGAAATTTGCTTTCTATGCTCATTTACAAAGAACAAAGACCATCCCTCTATCACAGTTGTAAGGAGTGCCAGGAATCGTAAACTGATTATTGGTCTTCCCGAAACCGTTCCTGGGTTTCTGAGCCAGTTTTTCTTTGTTCGTTGTCCCCCGGGATTTTACGCCATTTGGAGAGTGGGAAGTATGATTATCTACCTTTTCCTTGTGTTTTCTAAATTCTTTGAAGTCCAAATTGTCAAGAGTTAACTTCTTTTTATACTGTTTCAGCGCTTCCTCCCCCCTCTAGGGAACCTCGTCACAAGACTACCTTTGAGAGGCTTATGGCCGTGCCGGTTGAGGAGAGGAGTGTTCAATTTCTATTGAGAGATGAGTTCCTCCACGAATTTGGACTCTTACATCCTTCCCGTTCCACTCAGCCACATGAAGTCCCTGATTCTCCTGCTGAGGAGTCAGATGCCCCTGTTCCTGCTAAAGAACTTTTACCGCAAGACCTTACCGCTGAGACTTCATTGGTAAAGTGTTCTACTCCTACCGACATTGCTGGATCGTCCAGTAGGTTAGCACTTGCCCCGGTTGTTGAAGAGGAGGAAAATCTTCACACTCTTGAAAAGACGGCTGAGGTGGAAGTTGAAAAAGATAATTCTCCCATGCACTATGGCGATGATACTTTTGACAGTCTGAGCGACATTATGATAACCTCTCAGGAGCTCTTTAAAGATGATGTTTCTAAAGTGGTCCCTCCTGTTATTGAAGCAACTTCTTCTTTGCAACAAACCACAACGCCTTCCACACAACTTATTGCCATTTCTACACCCAAAAGTGGTTTGTAGTCTGACGCGTGTAGTTTGCACATCACACACACTTAGAATTTTGGCACTTATATGCACTTAGCTTCTTCAATTTGAGGATTTCTAAAACTGGTCTTTTTCTTCAATCTCAGGTTCTTTGATGGGGCGAAGCGGCTCTTACTTCAACAAATTCCAGCGTTACAGAAGCCGTGAGGCTTATGACTTTAGGAGTTATATCGGTGCTGTGAAGGAAACTGATGAGGAGAGGGCTGCCAGAAAGGCTCATGAGAGGCGAGCTTATGAAGAGCGTCGCCGGAGAGAAGATGAGGGATACTATGGGAAAAGGGACGAGCGACGTGACTCTTCCCGTAGAAGCGACGATCCTTACAAGAGGAAATCTTACGATGACAAGGGGAAGAGTCATACTTCCGATGATTCCAGCAAACGGATCAGACTTGGCGAGAAAGATACATCTAATATCTTGGAAAAGACTACCGCTTCTATTCCTCCTAATAGATCTTCCGGTTCTCATGCCCTTAAGGAGTCTAACATCCAGACAATCATTAATAGGCAACAGTACCAAGCTGGAGATGGTCCTCCCACACTCCAGAGCCGATTTCCGAATTGGTGTCTGAAAGGAGTGCGTTTTTATTTGGATTTGGTCCCCATTGATAAGCAAGCGATGCTGAAAAATGTCGATGCTGTAAAAATTGACATCGAAAGAATGTCTGGATGGCAGAAGCTGGTTGATGAACTTCAAAGGGTCAACCATATGAACCTTGAGGCGATGATGACCATGGAGAATGATAAATCTGAGTGGGACAAATGGCGTAAGCAGCATGACGTGGAGATGAAAAGCATTAGCGATGGTTATGGGAAGCTCGAAGCTAAAGTTGAAAGACTTAAAAAAGAGCTTGCTACTTCTTCCACTTCTTATTCTCAGAAAGAAGAAATGCTTCAAAAACAAGTTCGAGACGCCCATGCTGCTCAGAGAGATATTGAGGTGAAACTCGAAGCAGAACAGCAGGTTACGAGAAAGTACCGCGATGATGCTGTTCAGCTTCGAGAGAAAGTCAGCTCTCAAGATTTAGAAATTATAAGACTGCAATCTCAGCTACTGAAGGCTGAAAGAGAACATGATGAAGTTCTCTCTGGTAAAGCTGCAGCCGAAGAATCCCATAAGGCGACCATAGCCACCATTGACGCGACTCTGTTTGACTTTTATATGCATTGTGTCCTGGGGCGTGGGAGCCTTTCATTTTTGGGACCAGAATATGAAGTCACCTTAGCGGAAGTATGGGAGGCAATCATTGACTTATTTGGTGGTGCAGGATATTCTGAAACAGATCTTCAAGCTACCTACTTAGGTGAGAGCGATCGCGCTGCCCTTGCCAAAGGAAAAGAGCAGCTTATCCGAGTGCGGGCCGAGGCGACGGGAGAGAAGCTTCCTGAGAAAGAAACTCCTCCTATTGCTCCTGCTTATACTTCGGCTTTAGCTTATGCGGATATTACTGGCTCTAGTTCTCATTCCACGCCTCCCGCTAAGGTTGACAAAGAAACTGTAACCACCCCTACAGAGGAAGAGGCAATGAAGGACTTCCAAGCTCGGGAATTTGAGATTGATCTCGCTAAACCGGCTTCTCCAGGTAACTTTGACGATTCACGGTCTTCTTTTTTCTCGGAGAATACTGATTTTGATTTCTTTTATTATGCAGCAGTCGTGCCGGAAACTGCACCAATTCTTCCTTTTTCAGCTGTCGTTCCTCCTCCTCCTCAAGTTATACCTCTTCCAGCTTCTCAACCAGGTTCACAGGAAGAACCAATAGCAGCCCTTCAAGGTTTAGACGGACCACTTGCTTCCGAAGAACAGAAGGAAGAAGGTCTGGAAGATAGCGAGAAGACCCCGGAGCGGTCTTTTGACTACGACATAAAGCTTTCTACATTTCTTGCTCCGGGGAGCGAGTCTTCTTCCAAGAAGAAGGGAAAGCGTGCGGTTTCGAAGAAAGGAAAGAAGAGTTCTTCTGCTGTTGGGGATGAAGCAGAGATTGATCCGGCTGAGTCTCTTTCTCCTTCTTCTCCGATACGGCCTACGAAGCTAATTACCAGGCCGGGTAAAAGCTCCAAAGGTGGGAAGAAGGGGAAATGAGTTTGATTTTGTCTTTTCTGCTTTTTGTATTGACCGGGGATTGTGCGGATACCGGTCTCCGCTTCTTTTTGTAACCTGTACAATGTAAAAAAAAATTTCTCATAGTGTTGAAATAAATAGATATTTTTCTTGTACAAATCCTTGTGTATGTAGGAATACATCTGTTTTTCATTTGAAGTGTAGAGTAAACGATTCTTTCTATTTGTACAAACTTTTTGTCTGCGTTTCAAGAACGCATTTACTCCACATCTTTATTACGTGATATTGCAATGAACTTGTGGTATGTCGCTTGTATATTACTTTTATTACTGTAACTGAATTGTATAATGTTGCCCCCATACCACAAGTGCATTGCAATATTACTCGCTCTTACAAGACTGATACTCTTATATTTGAGAATAACCATTCCACTTTTGAGGAAGGAATCATTCCGCTTTTAATTGAGTATGTCTCGTTTTTAGAGAAGTTTTTACTTTCTCTTTCTTCCTGAAGAACACTTCAACTTTTGGGAATAATCACTTTTATTTGTTTAAAGGTGAATTTTCCTGCACAGTGAAATGAGCTTCTGTAGAAGGTTTTGATTTCGTGCCCCAGTAAAGGGTTTATTTTTGGTACTTCAAGCAATGTGAAGTACGCCTCTGCAGAGGTTTTTTGGTCTCCGAAGGGAAGCAATTTTGGTCTCTGAAGAGAAGCATGCTTTGGTCTCCGAAGAGAAGCATGCTTTGGTCTCCGAAGAGAAGCATGTTTTGGTCTCCGAAGAGAAGCATTTTTGGCATTTCAGCTCTGGTGAAGTGGGTCTCCGAAGAGAAGCATTTTGCACTTTTACACGGGTGAAATGTGCCTCCGAAAAGGCTTCTGCCTCCGAAGATGGCTTGTGCCTCCAAAGTGGGCTTGTGCCTCCGAAAAGGGCTTTTGCCTTCGAAGATGGCTTGTGCCTCCGAAGAGGGCTTGTGCCTCTGAAGAGGGCTTGTGCCTCCGAAAAGGGCTTTTGCCTCCGAAGATGGCTTGTGCCTTCGAAGTGGGCTTGTGCCTCCGAAAAGGGCTTTTGCCTCCGAAGATGGCTTGTGCCTCCGAAGAGGGCTTGTGCCTCCGAAGAGGGCTTGTGCCTCCGAAAAGGGCTTTTTCCTCCGAAGATGGCTTGTACCTCCGAAGAGGGCTTGTGCCTCCGAAAAGGGCTTTTGCCTCCGAAGAGGGCTTTTGATTGCCTGGGAGTTACTTTCTCATGGTCGGAGGGGTCCACGGGACAGGCGTAAGTTGCTTGATTGGATGTTTGTTTGTACAAACGATCGCAATCAATTAACAAGGTGCCCCTTCGGTGGTCCTACCAATCTTTTTGGTTGAGTAAAGCACTCCTATTTATTGGCGTGCCTCGTTAGAGGGCTTTGGTTGGTGTGCCAGGAAGGTTGCGTCTTAGGGGCAAGTAGATCCATGGGATGGACACAAGCTGCCTGATCGGATGCATCACAATCAGTTAGCGAGGGTCTTATTCCTTCTGCTTGGGAAGGTATCCCTTTAGTGGATCTACCTGCTTTCCTGTTGAGAGGCATATCTCCCTTTGGCTGCTTCCATGTTTGCCCGCTCATGTTGTATCATCATCCGCCAATCTGCGATCCTTTATCATCGTTTCCAAGCGCGTCTTCCTTTCTTTTGCAAGTAAATTGCTTTATCCGAAGAAGTAGACTTCACTGTTGAATGACTCCACAGAGTAAACGCAAGTTATTTGGTTGGATGCCTTTTTATATCAACGATCGCAACCAGTTAACGAGGGCTTGACATAGTGGAGCCGTCAACTTTTTATGTGAAGTTCCTCTTGTATGGGATTTGAGTTTGGAATTTTTGTTGCTTGAAATTTGCTTTAATAAATGATTTGTAAGGCTCGCTTAGCTTTGCGATGGGTGAGCTTTGCTTTAATGACCTGCAGTATTAGATCGACATTTTAGCAATACATTTAGAGTATTTACACATCGAAATATAACAGGCATTTTATAATAGAAAACACAGAATGCATAGTTTTTCATTATTGAGTCACGCTAATTTCTCAGCGGTTTACAATGCAGAAGTTACACATCCATCATTATCTTTACAAATTCAAGCAATGCTGTTAAGTAAAAATGAATGCTAGTTATTGTTGTTTCAGAATCTCCAAGCTGGATTTCCATTTGTGCTTGATTCATAGCTTTTGGATTTTTATGCCATAGAAAGTGAGAGATGCCCCAGTCGCAGTTTTGTGGGTAACTAGTAGTCATCCCAACTTCTGCTTACTGGGTATGGTCCCCCTGTGATAGCATTAATGACAAGTTTTTCTGAATCTTGCACTGCAGTGTTGTTGTGAGAATCGGATTGATGGGTAGGGTGTTGTTGATCCCGAGTGGATGAGGTTGGATCGACTCCGCTTCTCTTAACGTATTGTTGGAGTTTACCTTGTTCCAGCAATTCTTCAATCACTTTCTTTAACTGGCGACATTGGTCAGTGTCATGGCCAGGTTGATTGTGAAATTGGCAAAAATTTCCATTACTCTTTGCACCTTTCGTCATCTCAGGTGGCTTAGGATACCGGACAACGTCTTTTGTTGCAAAAAAGATATTTCCCGGTGTATCAGTTAAAGGAGTATAATCCGAAGAATTAAAGCGGCGAGGTTTCTTTTCATTTCCCTGGTTCTTTCCTCCTTCATTCTCCCTTTTCTGACTTTCAGATTCTCTTTTCTTAGATGGGACACTGTTATTATTAGTTTGGGCAGCAACCACCTTCGACGTCGTAGAAAGGCTTTCAAGGCGAATGAACTCGTCGGCCTTTTTATAAAACTTATCAAGTGAGTTCGGTTCCTTCATCTTTAGCCATACACCAAATTTACTCGATTTATCAATGGCTCGCATCAAATAAGTCAGGATCATGCGTGGTTCCGCATTTTCTACTTCGGCTAAAGCTATATTGAAACGGCTCAAGAAAGATTTGATTGATTCTCCGGGCGCTTGTTCGAGGTTAGACAGTGACATTATATCCTTAGCTTTTGAAGCATACAATCTGAACTGTTCTTTAAACTTTTGCGTTAAGTCGGAGAATTTATCCACAGATCGAACTGGAAGCTTTGTGAACCAAAGTAAAGCCACACCTTCCAGGTATACTGGAAAGTATCGACACTTGATCTCGTCTGATGCTCTTGCACCAGTCATATGCCAATCGTACTTGTAGAGGAAATGATTAGGGTCAATGGTTCCCCTATAGGTTTGGATAGTAGGAGGTGCAAATTTCCTTGGAAATTCCGCTCTCAGGATCCTTTCAGTAAACGGAGTTCTGCTTGGTGCAAATCCCCAGTCAGCCTCATCCTCTTCCCTTTGCATGCTCTCTTTCATGATGCGGCCAACCATTTCAGACAGGTACTCTTTATTGTTCAAAGACACCTCCGGGCAAGCACCGGTTCTTCCCTCGGAAGTTTGCCCAGGCATATGTTCATGACAAGTTGGTTGCGGCATAGAACCATCAGCTTGGAAAGGTGGCATTTCAGGAAGGGTGGTTTGATGGTTTTCTGGTTGGCGATTTGCCCCGAGCAGGGCAGTTATTCTATCCATCATCAAAGCATTTTGAGTTTCAATTTGTTGGTATAATCCAGAAACTGCGTCATCCAATTCAGCCCTGGTGACTCCAACGGTTGGAGTTGCTTGGTCTGTTATTGGGGAAGCGGAAGTTCCTTCGTGAGCATTTCCGGATCTGATAGGTCTACCTCTTCTTCCAGGAGCCATTATTTCGGATCTGGTTTTTAAGAGAGGTTCTTTTTATGAATCTTTGCGAAGCAATGGTGGATGATTGCTTGAGTTCAATTCTCAGTTAAAGCACCAAAATGTTAACGGTAAAAAGTGAACGCTAACACCCGGTGTGTGTAATAGAATTGTGAAAGCACCACCCGTTGGTACGGGAACAGAATATAAGCTGAAAATTGCAGAAAAGCAGTAAATGAACAACAGATTTATAGTGGTTCGGCCCGTAATTGAGCCTACGTCCACTTTATAGTCTTTTATTGCTAATTCGGTTACAATTTGATACAATATCCTTCAAAATACAATACAACTTGATCATGAAAACACTCTTGACTACTAGCTCGATCTTTGATGATGAAACTCGACGAATCCGTGTTGGATGTAAGGAGCTCTTCTCGAAGATTGTTGTAGTGTCTCGAATGCTTGAAGATCTTTTATTGCTGAATGAGAGGAGGCTTCGACAGCGTAACGACGCTTGGAGAAATGAATGGCCAAAGGTCCTTTTCATGTTGGAAGTGGTGGCCTATTTATAGGAGCAGATTTCTGAGCTCTCGGTTTGGCCAAGTCATGAGTCGTGACCGACTCATGGTAAGTCGTAACTCGTATTCGAATTAAGATGTCTCGTGGGCGCCATATTTGGTCCATCTTGTGGCTCAGTTGGAAGACAAGTGCTAAGTCGTAGTCGACTCATCAGATCAAAGTAGTACAGGCAAGGGCTTTGGATGTCAGCTTGATGGCCTTTAAGTCGTAAGCCTGATGAGTCGTAAGACCTCATGAGTCGCAAGTCCTCATGAGTCGTATGACTTCATGAGTCGCAAGTCCTCATGAGTCATAAGCCTGATGAAGTCACTAAGTCGTGACATGACTTAAGTCGTACAGCTCTTATCTCGTAGGACCATGAGTCGTACAACTCTTATCTCGTAAGACCATGAGTCGTAAGAAGCTTGTCTCGTTGAGTCATGAAGCTCTTAAGTCGTAGGCCACTTATAGCAAATTATGAGTCGTAGACGACTTATAGCAAACCATGAGTCGTAGATGACTTATAGCAAACCATGAGTCGTAGACGACTTATAGCAAACCATGAGTCGTAGACGACTTAAGGCCTTCCAGATAGTTAGGTCGCTAGGCAAGTTAAGTCGCTGAGTCTCTTAAGTCGTAGAAGAGTTAACTTGATGAGTCGTACAGACCTTGTGAGTCGTAAGATCCTTTTGAGTCGTAAACTTGTTAACTCGTAAACTGTTAAGTCCCACCATGTCTTAGGTCGCTAACCTTTTAACTCGTAGGTCACTGAGTAGGACCATTCCTTAGATCGGAGTCTACTGAGTCGTAGATCATCTAAGTCAATCTTGTTAAGTCTCGCAATCCTTAACTCGTTAAGTCTTGAGACGTATACTTCTTAGGTCGTGGATAATTCAGGGTTAACAGTAAGAAAAACAGTAAAAAAAATAAGATCGACGGAGCCAAAGATGTCCGAATCTGCAAAAACGACAAACTGACATCTTGCTCAGAAGATGGTTTAGAATTTTTCTATGTAAAAATATTTAGGTTTCGGAAACATTTTATTTTCATTGCTTTTTAACTGATTAAATTGAAGTGAATTTACGCGCGAAATAAACTTTCATATTTTCGGACGAAAATTTACCAGTTGCTATGTTTAACTAAACGCATTTCAAATATCAAATTTATATTTCAAAATTTTATCATTTAAAATTTTGCAAAATTTCAATTAATAACGTTATTAAAACAGTTGAAATTTACGGGTCGTTACACTCTCCCCCACTCAAAACTTTTTGTCCCCGAAAAGGAACGAGGTAGGAGAATAGAAACAACCAGAAAGAAAAACAGATTTGAAATACAGAATAACAATTAATTTAAACCATATAAATTCAAGTTTAAATTAATTGATATTCAATAATTGATTTAATCCATTTTATTTCACCAAAATCAATCTCAACTATTTCTAAATTCATTATCTTATTATCCAATTATCTTCAATTTACAATTTCTAAAACCATAAATTTGAATAGTCTTTTATTATAATCATATTTTCTTCAACAATTTTAAATTCTTCTTTATTCCAAATTACTATTAAATTTATTCTACTTAATATATCTACTCACATATAATTAACCCATATAAATTAATTTAAAACATAAAAGTTTCTATTTAAATTAATTTACATCTATTAATTTCTTTTAAATTCAAGGTATTTTCATATGTTGATCAAATTTCAATTTATTAATTCTTTCAAAACAAATTTATTAATTCTTTCAAAACAAATTTATTAATTCTTTTTATTAACTGAATTTACTTATTATCTTATCTAACTCTATTAACATCTTTATAATCAAAATTTAGTGTATAACATTTATTATAAACACTCAAATTTTATTTATAAATTCAATTTATCTTATATATTATCTAATTACATATTCAACTTCTGAATGATTTAGGTAAGTTGTATTAGAATGCAGTTGAACAATATACAAATAAAATTTTCCCAATTCAATTATTCAAGTTTAAATATTTATTCCAAATTTTGGTTTTACTTATAATTAAAATCATCTTTTAACAAAATTTAAGCATTAGATTTCCGATTAACTTTAAATAATTTAGAGATATATATAATATATTTATATCAAATCAAATTAAAATTTTAAAAATAAGATACCCATATATATATATATATATATATATATATATATATATAAATCAAATTATACTAAAGAAATTCAAATCAAAATATTTTTTTTTCAAAACAAAACCGTAGCAAAGCTACATAATGGTTTCTCCACTTCGAAACTCGAAAATGAATGTCGATGATGCGGCCGCCATCACTGAAATTATTTTCCAGCGACAAAGAGAAGAGCACTGATTTCAACATTTTAATTTTTTTTTGAAAACGATTTCTATTCGAAAATACTTCCAATAATATATACTTTAAAATTTTAAAACCAAAATTCGAAATCACCGGAAACTAAATTCTCAAATTTCTGAATTAAATTCATTTCAAATTCCAAATCAATTTATAAATCGTATTTATAAATTTATTTAGAACAATAAATGCTAATCAAATATTATCATTTCAAACAAAAAATTTAATTAACCTATTAAATTCCAGAAAATTTTACTTATATTTTCACAATATAATCAAACAAATTTATTTCATTTTCCAAATTTGAGAATAATATTATGTCAGTTTGCTCTGTTCAAGTGTTTTGGAAATCCTATCGATAGCGTTGATCAGACGAATCGATCGGAAACCCAAATCAACATCAACAACTCAAACAACACAGCATATATTAAAACATTTATATATTAGTTTACAAATACATTTCTTTGCTCGACGATACAGGAATGAATTTTCAAAATAAGGATAGGGATTCAAATTTTTGCTGACTTAAATCAAAGAGAATTTTGATTCGAAAATAAGTGTGAAACAGAAGATAAGATAATTCAATTACCACAATCGGGAGATGGATGAGTTTATTTAATTCACGGGCAACCTTAACCGGGTCGTCCGTAACTTCAAGAATAAGACCGATGCTGAATTCCGAGGTAAATCAACACTCGATCTCAAGAGATGGAATTCAGGTACAGTAGGGAATATATAGCATCGTGAACCGAGGATACAGAAATCTCCGGTAAATCAATGCCGATTGTAAAAGAGTTTTGCTCCTTCACGAATCATTCGAGGATTGGTGAGACCGTCGATCTATTATAGATATCATTCAAATGGAGTTATGGGGTGCTCCAGAATTGAAAGAAGACGGATAGTGAGGGACACGAATGAATTTCGGAACCGAGGGGAACGTTCCAAAATTCAAAGAAATTGAGTCAAAGGAAGAGACTGAAACTCAAATGAGAGTGATTCAGTGAATACATTTACCCTATATGTTAAGTTTTGCCTAGAGCTACCAAAGCTCTGATACCAACTGTAACGACCCAGAATTTTTGGACCATTCGCATCCATTATAAGTGTATAGGTAGACACTCATGCCGGAGTTGAATTGCTCAAAATACCGCGTCATTAATTTAAATTGGCAAAACTGAACATACACAGTAAATAAATAATCACAGATCACAGACACAGAGTAATAATTGCAGCGGAAATAAAAGAGATAGTAGTTCATGAAGCTTCTATATGAATATATATAAAATACATTAGAGTTTACAACAGAAGAGTAACACGATACATCAGATACAACTCAGAATACATCACTGGAATCATCGAATACTGAAAGCAGAATAGATGGCTGGATCTTTAAGCAAAGCTCCAACTTCAAAGGTGAGTCTCGAATACCGGTACACTCAGTCTGACCCGAGCGTAAAGCAAAACACAAAACACTCGAGTCAGGATTAACATTCTTATATTTATAAATCCAACTCAAGTGAAATAGCAATTGAAATACAAGTAACTTAAAGGATGTTTGGAATAACCATCCTTTAAGGATCCGTTAAACTATCTACTATGTAGTAATGTACGCTAAGTAGATAATGTCTATCAGTAATATGTAAAGATATCAAAATAGTGTTAAGTCATGGCCCATTCCACCCTTAACACATTTTTATTCCCAAAAGCATATACAAGACCGTAGTTTCCCCAAAACCGGAAGTCACCAGAGGGCAATCCATATACTAAAGGTACAAAACAAAATCGTAGTGCTCGCGTATAAATGGAATACCAGTATGACAAGGCACATGAGGCAATACCCAAGGTAGTGATACTACCGTTCGCCTGATCCGGACTGGTGAGAACGCAACGCCGCAGCGCCCGCAACACCGTGAAACAACACTCCAAAAATCAAGGGTGCACCAATCGACAACAAGTAATAAGTAGTTCGAAGAAGTGTGTCCACTTGAGGTAGCTAATCCTCCATTGGCCCGGCACGGCTCTTGTTTTAGTCATTTCCAATTTGACACAAGTGTCAAGGCTATCCATCATCGTTCTCTTTCTTCAGTCATCACGTACATCAATCCAACCACTTCATTTTGGATCATCACTCCGCGTATAGTTATTAAAGTGGTTTCGGTTCAGATAGAGAGTATATCCATTACCGATCCCGGTCTCTTTAATAACTTTCGTAATTATTACACCGATTGGTCGTTTATATATTTCAAAAACCAAATCAATTTCAATTCAATTAGAATTCGTAAATCAACATTTCATTTGTCTTTCAAAATCAATTTCCAATAATTTACGTTTCAAAACATCCAAATTCATAATTTCAAAATCTTATAATTCAATTTCAATTTCTATTTAAAACAATTCAAATATTGATTCAAATTCGTATATAAGTTTCATTCCAAAATTATTTAAATTAATTTAATTTACCATTCAAATCAACTTAAACTCATTTATCGATTTCATTCAATATTCGTTAAGTTACTTTATCATTCAAAACAATTTCTATAAAATTTCCAATTCATCAAATCAATTTCTTAAGTTCAACTTCATTAAATCAAAACTTACAATTTTGAATTAAATTAAATTCGTCAAATCAATTCTTTCAATTACAAGTCTTACATTAATTCCAAAAATCTCACATTTTCATTTCTTGTTAAAGAAAATCCATTTCACTTATTTACTTTCTTAAATAATTTTCCCAAAACTTAATTAATAAAGAATCTCAATTTCAATTATTTACGAAGTAAAATTCACTTATTCAAAAGTTCAATTTCTCTTATTAAAGAATTCAATTCAATTTAATCATTAAATAATTCAATCTTATTTAATTATCAAATAATTCAAAACTTAATTATTAAATAATTTCAAAGTTTAATTATTAAATAATTTCAAGGTTTAATAATTTCAAACTTAATTTTAATTTCAACTTAATTATTAAATCATTTCAAACTTAATTCAATCATTTCTCAAATTAAACATCGTGTTCTTTCATCAATTTCATTTTTAATATTGTGTTTCAGATTTTTAATATTAACATTTTCCTTTCATTAAAATTCAAATTTCAACTCCATTTCAAAACCATATTATTCATTCAAATAAATATTCGTTTATTTTTAAATCAAATTATTGACCAATCGGGTTTTATTTAATTCTCTATCCTAGGTCAAAGTTCAATTTGGGTATTTATCATTTCAACCCGATTCCAATTCAATTCAAAATCAAAGCATAGTAAAGGGAACTTGCAGTGTGATAACTGGGATGGTGTCAAAGTAAATAGACAAGCAATAACAACAAACAATAACAATCCAACAATCAATTCAAATAATCCCGAAATAACCGTATTAATTCGCATTATTATTTGTGCGAATTAATATAATTATTTCTAGAATCTACACTATCATTTCATGTAGATTAAAGATTATTACATTACGGTTTTCACTTGTCATCCATTTACAATTTCATACATCATCAATTTAACAACATACATTCAATGGTTCAAAATGTAATTAAACAAATCCTACGTGTCAATAAATTCAACAGTTAAAGGGGTCATATTATACAAATGTCAGTTAATCAAATTTAACATTTAATTATCCTATATCAAGTTTAATTTCATACTATTTATCATTTTTAACATTAACAATTTAACGTCCAATATAAACATCAACAATCCATCAATTATCAGCCAAACTGTATTATCATCGCATAAATAATTAACAGATAATGGTGTCAGATGTCACAGGTGAACTGATACAGGCAATAACATATATAACAGTGTAATTAACTAACAGCAGCATATTTCAATTGTCGTTTCAATTGAAATCAAACTTAATAAATAAAAGAACGTTAATCGTGAGTGAGTGCTCACCTTCCGAGGTTAGAGAATGATAGACATTGAGATTTGGTTACGAATGCAAGCACGACTTCCAAACAAGCTAGATTGGTACGAATTGATGAGCGAAGCTGATAAATTAGAAATGACAAAATCAAATCAGAGCTGGATCGATGGAGATAAAGGGTATACTTAAGTATTTATATAACTATATATACATATAAGATTTATATTCTAAATTAAAATACAATAAATTTAAACTACCCGCGTTTCAAACATATATATTAAAATCAAACTTACATTTATTAAAATCGAACATACACTTATAATACTATGTAGTTGTTTAAATTAAATAGTTATTCCCTAAACGTACAATATTAAGAAATTTTTGGAAACCAAGTCCTCGTATATAAACAAAGTATATACACGTAAACACTACTATGCTTATTCCTAAAAGCAATATATATTTATATAAAACTTGTATACATATTGTAACAACCCGCATATCTATCGATTCTATATTTAAATATTTTATTTAAATATTTCATCGTTAGTCGGATGTTAGTCCGAAAAGCTACTTTTTGCATACGGTCAAATTAGGACTCGAGACCACCCCCATTGAGTTCAAAATGACGTTTGCGATCTTTTTGAGTGTAAACTTCGATATGTTTGGAGATAGTGAAATTTTCAACACTTTTTCCCGCCTTTGACTTTGGTTTGGACTGCACCCCTTTAGTTCAGCCCAACCATCTTCCTCACTCTATCAAAACACTTCAAGCTTTGTCAAAAATGGTGGTGGGAAGTGGAAATTAAAACTCCAAACGCAAATTCTATTGCAAATCCGAGATTCAACATCAAATTCACATGAAGACCATTGATTCAAGCTTGTTGGTGTTCTTGCTTTGCTCTCAAATCTCCATCTTCATCAAATTCCGTGAAAAGGTGAGATTTTTGATCTCACATCTTGCCTATATCTATCTTGGACTGTTGGGAATGATTCCCTATCACTCTAGCATCAACATTTGCATTTGGTTTGGATTGGATTGGCGAAAAACTCCAAAATTTAGTGATTTTGGTGAAAAACTGCTACTAGGTCGTTCTGGCCATTTTTAGCTCGTTCGGAGTTAGGTCGCGCGTCCTTAAGTCGTAGGTCGTATTCGTCCTTAAGTCGTAGGTCGAAATAGCTTTAAGTCTTAGGTCGTTGCCGACCTAAAATTCCAAGGCAAACCACTAAGTCGCTCGAATTTTGTTAAGTCTTAGGTCGTTGCCGACCTAAAATCCCCAGGCAAAACGTTAGGTCGTTGCCGACCTATAATCTCCAAGCAAAACGTTAGGTCGTTGCCGACCTATAATCCCCCAGGCAAACTTTAGGTCGCTCGCACTGGCTTATCTCGTAGGTCGTCTCCGACCTAAGCTTCTTTTCCATAAGTCGTTCGCGAGTCAAATGTTAGGTCGTCTCCGACCTAACGCCCTCGTCACCTTAGGTCGTAGCTCGTAAGTCGCTCGACCCTGCTAAGTCTTTAAGTCGCTCGAGTTAGATCGGCCAGTATATCTCGTAGGTCGTCTCCGACTTATCCTCCAGTTAAGTCGTTCGACTCTCTAGGTCGTTCGAGTTAGGTCGTTGGACCATTTACCTTAGGTCGCTTGACCTTAAGTCGTAGGTCGTCTCCGACCTATGCCCCACTAAGTCGCATCCCACTTAGGTCGCAGGACTCTATAAGTCGTAGGTCGTCACCGACCTTACACTTGGTCTTTTTAGTTCGCGATTTCCTTAGGTCGTATGACCTATTTTTCCTTAGTTCTGCGTAGGCAATCTCTTCTGAAAAACATTTATCAGAATTTCTACTTTGATGGTTTTGGGATTGACTTCTTTGGACTTTACTCACGTCTTCGAACGTGAATTGATTTGTTCTACAATCGTTTTATGACTTGTCACTTTAAAGATATATGAAGGTTTCAATACTAATAGTAAATATCAAAACTCTTTCATCAAAGCGATTTCAACACTATTTTAAATATCTAAAGTTCGTTTTCTCAAACCGATTTTCAATCTTCTAGTATATACAAGCCTTTACTTCACTCGAATGAGAAATCGACTTAAACGACTTAGTAAAACGAGTGGTATGAAACGCTTGCGTTCACTTCGTCGGTTAGCTCTTGGACTTGTTCAATTGAACCCTTTTCGTGACAATTTCCTAGTGAAGATTTACAGCTTGTTCGTAAATATTTAAGTTAAGCAAGTGGTTATGGGACATGAAGCTAAACTCATATATTTACTAGCTTGGTGTGATTGACACTTCTCGCTGATCATGATGATCATTTTATGATTTAGACTAGCAATTGTGCGATGTCTCTTTGTTTGCAAGGTAAGACTAGACCGCAGTAGTGTGATTCCGACTCACACACATCTCTTTGTCCGCAAGGTTAGTCTAGGCCGCAGTAGTGTGATTCCGACTCACACATATCTTTTTGTTTGCGAGGTTAGGCTAGACACCACTTGTGTGATTCCATTCACACATACCTTTTTGCTTTTTGGTTAGCCTAGGCCTCAATCAGTGTGATTCCGACTCACACATATGGGGTAGCTCCCCATGGTCTTCGGACCATCATGTGATAGGCCTCTTTCTCTTTTTATGATTTCTGGATTTCTTGTTTGATTTCTGGATTTTTATGTCATTGACTTGTTATGAGTACAAGTTTAGGGTATGATGCCCTCTTTGGATCTTTGAGAAGATTCTCGTGATATTGATCATTTCTCATCGGTTGATCTCCTGTTGATCATCATTTTCATACTTATAGTAGTATGTCTGTATGGATATTCTATGTTTATGCCATATCTTTTATTCTATATCATGTCATCTGATATTTATAGTTAGACTGATCCGTTTATTATTTTCTTAAATAATACTCGGGTCAGACCGAGATGTTACAGGTGCTTCTGCTTGACTTCCTTCCGGGATTTGCTACTCTGACTTTTGGCTGACTATTTAGTTTAGCAGTTTTTGTTGTATACACTTGAGATATGGACTCATAGTTGTATTCTTTTTGTATAGCACATGTTGCTATTCTTTTGTATTATTGTGGAACTTTTTGACCACTACTCTGATGTACACTTTCATGTGTTAGTTATATATTCATATCTTCTTCCGCCTTTGTGATATGGATGTCTGTGACTGCTTTGTGTTATGTTTATCTCTATGTTTGTTTCCGAAGATTATTTTATAGCCACCGTGTGATAATCAATTACATGGATGGTCGCTCCTCAACAGCCTTATTCTCCGTGCTAGTTGACAGCACTACATCGTAGTGTCCTTGGCTAGCGTGGGTATTGAGGTGGGGCGTCACACATATTGTACTCTGGCACACAAAACCTACAACAATATAAAGATAAACTTTAGAAATCCAAACATATAAACATATCAGATCAACGCCTATAAAATCCAAAACCAATACATAACATCAATTTAAAATAAACAGTTTACATATACTATTTCATGCCTCTGTATATAATATAGATAAGCAGCTAAAGCTAAAGAGAGACACGCACACATGCGTTATAAAATAGGTGATGATAAAATACATTGCAGGCTACTATGCCGGTTCCAATATATAGATCATAATACAAGATATTTTATATTTCAAAAATAACCTCTACAGAGTATAAAATCTATATCTCTTAAAACTCATACACTGTTTAAAGTCAAAACTGAAAACATTATATATATATATACACACATAACAAATATAAATACATTTTCGAAAGGACAAGTATAAGCTTAAAATGTATACATTTCTGCGAATAAAGTATGCACAACAATATGTATACATTAGTGGCTAGTGTAAAAACACAGTATTCAGTTGTCATATACTTCTCTAAAAATATATATATAACAATACATGACACTGCGCATATATATACTCGAATACAGTGCCTATATAAAGATGTGAACACGAGAGAGCAATTTAGATCACTGAGCTGTAAACATGCATCCTTGCAAGACAATAGTATCACAACAAGGTAGATATATACATCATAGAAATGCATATATACATATATATATTACAAATGTAAATATATATACCACTGAGAAGAAAAACGTCACCGTGCCCGCTTGAGTTTGACTTCGAGTCAGAGTAGTGAAAACCCGGACTCGGCTTCGAGATTTAGGGAAGGGGACTCGGGCCAGAGAAGTGTCGGTTGCTATCTGCTCCGAGTGGAGCTTCGGTGAAAAAGGAAGGATGCGCGGGTATGGCTTCGGGTCTCAGGCGGATGGCATGGGGTTGCTGTAGTGCGGAGGTGTCTGGGTCACGTGGGTTTTGATGTGGCGCAGGCAGCGGTTAGCTCGGTGGTGGAGGTGGTTGATGAGTAGGCGATGGGCAGGCAGGATCTGGTGGTTTGTCTATGCGGCGGTGGGTTGTTGCGGGCTGATGTGGGTTTCAGATTGTGGTCGGTGGGAGGTTGAGGAGATGGTGGCCGGTTGTGGGGTGCTACGTCGCGGAGGAGGACAGGTGGAGAAGGTTACGGCTACAAGCTTCTGTGGTGGAGGGCAGCTATGGGTGATGGGCCATGAGATGGGTATGAGGCGGTGAATGGTGGCGAACGTGGAAGTAAGGGGGCTGCCGCACGTTTCATTTTTCTCGACTGATAGGTGGTGTGTGGAGGAGAGAGAGTAGGCAGATTGAAAAGAAATGAACAGGCTTGCAACAATAACATACATTTTTCGAATGAATATGTTAGTCGAATTCAAAGAAAATAAATGGATATTGGGAATAGTAAAGGCCAGTATAACGTTGAATTTAGTAATTATGAAATGCTGTTGACCATTGGTTAAATGGTGGAATATAAAAAGTAAGCAAACCAAAAGGTTTTAAAACCAGTACCAATACGAAATCGCTTTTCGCTGATTCCGCTACGTACTGTATTTCAAAACATAGATTTGAATATACCGTTGTGCTCAGCACGACGAGACGATCAAAATGGTATATGGATATCAGTGGAATGATTGAATTACAAAAATTCGAATTTTCTACCAGCGGAAAATGCAAGAAAAACACTAAAAAAAATAAGATCGACGGAGCCAAAGATGTCCGAATCTGCAAAAACGACAAACTGACATCTTGCTCCGAAGATGGTTTAGAATTTTTCTATGTAAAAATATTTAGGTTTCGGAAACATTTTATTTTCATTACTTCTTAACTGATTAAATTGAAGTGAATTTACGCGCGAAATAAACTTTCATATTTTCGGACGAAAATTTACCAGTTGCTATGTTTAACTAAACGCATTTCAAATATCAAATTTATATTTCAAAATTTTATCGCTTAAAATTTTGCAAAATTTCAATTAATAACGTTATTAAAACAGTTGAAATTTACGGGTCGTTACAGTCTGTTTACAAAACATTTGATTATACTGACAATACAGAATCAGAGTTACAAACAACAAGAACAAATAATAAATATAGCGAAATAGTGTGAATGTAGTGGACTAAATATAATAAATAATAATAGTACAAATCTTTGTCTTCATCCTCCAGAAATAAGGCCTTCAAATCCTGAAATGCTTAGGCTGACCCGAGCGAATTGAAAAGATAAAACATTCGAGTCAGAACTAAAAGATCTTATGTAAGTTAAATCAACTGTAAGTAAATATGATTGCAACGGGATTAGAAATATTTATGGGGTTTGACATCACCTATCCAGTGTCAACGTGCATGCAATAGCTTAAAATATGTTCGGTATTACCATCTCCTAAGGATCCTTTAAACTATCTACTATATGGTACAATACACTACTATAATAGTGTCTACAGTAAAGTCAAGTATTAAAATAACATTAAGGCATTACCTATATCCCCCTTAACGTATTTTTATATATTCCCATAGTCTATACAGTACAATAATTCCTCCGTAAACTGGAGGGCTATCAGAGGGCACTCATAGGTATGGTACAAACCAAACTCGTAGAAGGCGTGATAGGGCATGCGACAAGGCACTCGAGGCAATACCAGAGTAGATATACCATTTGCACTCCCGGAATGGTGGTAATGCACATCAACTACTACCACCAACCTCAGAACACACTCCCATAATAAAAATTGAGGAGTGGCCACTAAATCAATCACAAAGCAACAGATATGGTATCGAAGAAATGTGCCCGATAGAGGGAGCGACCCCACTTGGTCCAGTATAGCTCCTGTTTTAGCCACATCAAGCTGACTCACGGGAGTTAGGGTCATGTAAATACCTCATACAGAATCGTTCGTCAAACCATCCTACTTCATTTCATTAATCTCCACCACGTACACAGTTGTTAAAGTGGTTTTCGATAGTGGCAGAGAGTATGAAAGTATCTGATCCCGGTCTCTTTAATAACCAATCGCTTATTACACACCAGATGGTTCTTTTATATTTTCAAAACCATTTCATACTTGATATCAAAATATCATATTCTCAAAACCATATCAATTTCGAAATTATATTCCCATTCTAAATCATATTTTCAATATAGTTTAAAACTATCATTTCAAAACTTCATATTCAAATCAAGTATGTAATTTAGATTCCAACTTAGTTTATCATACCATTTAACCATATTCACTTTAAAATCGAGGATTTAAAATATAAACCCATCTACTTTATTCAGCTTGAAATTTGGAAAGATAGTTTAGGTAGTTATAAATAGTTTAAATAGTTATAAATAGCGAAAATACTATAAATAGTTTATTAAAGATCAAAGATAGTGTTAAATTGATTTAAGACAGTTAAATAGGTATAAAATAGATTAAATATAATTAAAATAGATTAAATAGCTTTAAAATAGATTAATTTGATTTAAAATAAGTTAAAATGGGTTAATTAATTTTAAAATAAGTTAAGTTGTTTAAATAGGTTAAAATTATATAATATAGTTAATATTGGTTAAAAGAGTTTAACAATTTAAAAATCTTAATAATTTAGAATCTTAAAAATAATATATTTTAAAACACTTTATATTAAAAACATGAATTTTTAATTTATTTCAAATTTACAATTTATTTTATTTCAACATATCTGGACCATTTCAATTTCCAAATCAACAAAACCCCATTTTAAATCTTTCAAATCAAATTCTCAATACTATTTAATTCTCATATCGCTTTCAATTCATGCTTGAAATATCAATTAAAATTACTCTAATTTCAAAATATTTCACAGTTATATTTCAAATAATTTTAATTACTCAGTTCAGATAAATTTTAGTTATACTTCAAAATTCAACTTTAAAATTTAAATTTAATTTCTTTAACAATTCCTTTAAAATAATTCTTGTTTTAACATAAAACTCGAATTTCGATAATAATTCTATTTATATAAATCAAATTTTATTTCACAATATCATTTAACTAAATTCAAAAGTTAAAGATTTTAAAATCATTTAATTTAACCAATCCAATGTCGGTATATATATCTCTACCCTATGGTCAAGTGATACAGATATTTATCAGTTCAATCCATAATTATTTATATTTATGGATATATATCATTTCAATCCCAATCTCGAGTTAATATTAAAATCCAAAAAATCGCTCGAGTCTTTCATTTCAACCCATAACGATTTTTCCTTAATCTATAGATCATTCAGTTATATATCATTTCAACCCATAGTGATTTTCCTAAACAATAACTAAAGGAACTTGCAGAGTGATGGCAGTATATAAATCAAACATAACATCCAATCATCCAATATCAGCAATCAAACATCCATCATAATTATCATCTAATTCAACCAATAAATTTCAATAAATAACAAATTATCATTTACTAATAATTAGCTGGAAATTTTAAATTAAAAAATAAATTAAATGACAATTTAATTCAAAATAAATTCAAATTAACTAGAATGACAATTAAAATATATCACCATAAATAAATTTAATCATATCATAAATTTAATTTAACTAACATAAGAAATTTCAGAAGTTGTGAGTGGGTGAAAACACCCACCTTCGATTTTAGATCAATTTAAAATCCTATTTAGAGCCCAAATTCAAATAGTCTCAGAATTCATCCAACCTAGTGTCTAAATGTTCGGAATTTCGATATGATCCCGACAAAACAAACTGCATCCAAATCCGAGCTCGTATGTAAAAGTTATTGTAGTTAGAAGATATAGATTTCAAATTTAAATAAAATAAAATAAAATAAAATAAAACAATTACACGTCATCCTAACTCAAAACCCTACCTCTAGTATCCTGTTCGAACAAAGCTGCCCCCAAACACGCTCCACCCCTACGAACACCATGCCGTCACGTTGACTCCCTAGCCAGGATGACCTCGCCCACATGCCTACCTCCACATCACTTCGACCTGCCGCCTTCACCAGTGGCGCATGATACCCCCCTCTCCCTCGAGCATGTCAAAGCCGAGCAGCCACTTCCAAAATATATGAACCCTACTTGAAATTTAGTTGCCAATCCAATTGTTGATTCGACGAACCACATGCACCGATGAACTTCCCTCGGTCCTCTCTACAAAACTGTATCAATGGATCGACGATCCGTTAAAGTTGTTCAACGCACAATGAACGATCGAGAATTGTTCCTCAAATTCCGGTCACACAGAAACCCAAATCGAAAAACTAACTACAGATCTGAGATACGCTCGTCGAGAGCTTCGAAACGGTATATAATTTGATAGAGTTTGGAGGGATTTGATTTTTGGATTTGGTTTTTGAAATTGAATTTGCAATTTGGAAATTAGGGTTTCTGCCATTAGGAAGAGAGAAGCAGACAGAATTGTACGTATAGATAAATGTAATAAGGAATAGCTAGGGTTTGTAACAGCATATTTATAGGTAGATCAGAAATAGAATTGCATGGGCTAGATCGATTTGGATTTGAACGTTAAACGACCCGAAAAGCCCGTTTCGAGTCGGGAATGAAAATGGTTAATCCCATTCATCAAACTAGATGTTTTGGATAGTTTTAAACTCAATGGAATAGGTTTCAAGTCCAAATTCCATCGTATGAAGAAGTTATGTTAAAATCAGCTTATTTCAAATTGATTTCAATTAAATTGATTTCTACGCATTTCGAGCCCGTACGATCAAACGTCAAGTCTGATCGTTATGAAACTTAAAATCCTACAATAATTCATCGTTACGGATCCGATGAAACTAGTTTCATCGAAATCCATGTCAGTGGCCAAAATGGCTATTTTCATGTTAATTAAATAAGTTAATATTAAATTAATTAAATCAAATTTTCAATTTCAAATTAATAATTTACAATTTCTGTCCTTTTAGATTGCTCATACATTTACCATAATTTAAAACAAATCTAAATATCAATTCAAAGTTAATTAGTTTACCCATTTACAATGTTTAATTTCCGTTTCAGTAAATTCAGTAATTATATATTAAAATTCCAATAAATCTATTTATTTAATTTTTAAGTTTTGTTATTCAATCAATTTTTATCTTATTGGTATGATTAACATTGGTTTATATCTTAGTACATTAATATTTTCCAATTTCATCTTAATTTTAATTAACATAATATTTAATTTCATTTATTTAAAATAAATCCAATTATTATAGCTTAAATTCCAATAAATTGATAAATCTTGTTTCCAATCTTTTATTCAACCAATTGTCAAATTATGAATAAAATTAACATTGGTTACATCTTATTGAATTAACATTCTTCAATTACCAACTTAATCTACATTTACTGCACTAATTAAGTGAATTAATTGCAATTGATTTCAAATTAAATTTAACAGGCTAACTAAATAGGTAACATATAATAATTGTCACCATTAACTTTTAATCATATTTATAAGTTTATTATTTACAAACAAATATTACAATTACTTATATAATACTGATTTTATTCAATTACTATTAACTGTATATTATTTCATTAGTTAACTCAATATTACATTTGTTTTCTTATTCGATTTATAACTATGTATAACATATATATTATTTCAATCAATTGGATTTCGTTTAATTTGTTAACGATTAACTATAATTAACATTGTTACATTTCATTTTAGTTATTATTTCATTATTAAATTACAAATTTTAATTTCTTCCAATATTAAATCATAAAATCTTATTAAATTAACAAATTTTTAATTATCGAAAATTTACGGGTCGTTATGCTCTCCCCATTTAAAACTTTTCGTCCCCGAAAAGGAAAAAAGGGAAAAGGAATTAAGTGATCCATATATCTTATTCAAAATATTAAATTTATAAACAATTAATTTACATAATTAAATAATTTAAATAAAATATATCAATTTATAACAAGTAAATCCTTTAATATTGAACTTAATAAAAGTTTGGAAAACATTTCACAAAATTTTCTAAGTTCAAAATTCATGAAATTTTTTGGTAGAGTCTCCCTTGTACGGAGAGGCTCGGGAGAAACAATAATATCAATATTAACAATATATCTCATATATTTCAAAATAATATATCCCAAACCACGAGAAAACAATGTAAAATTGCTGTAGAAACCGTAATCCGAGAACGTACCTATTTGTCGGGCATACAATGCTTAATTATGAAACCAAAAGCAGTAGCTATTGCTTCCATAACCTGTATTTCACTTATATAATCCAGAGAAGTTAATAATTATGTAAAATGAAATATTTAAACTGTTTCAATTATTAACAAACAATCAACATAACATAACAACAATCACTTTCAACTAAAAGCATATAACCATCACATGAAATCAAAACAAATCAATTATCCATCCATATCAACCAAAATAAATAGTTTGTTCGGGTTTAGACACTTTTAATCGCATAGGATAACAAATAACTACTAAGTATACCATCTACTCAACAGTCTTAGATAAACTCAATAGATTATTTATACATCCTAAACAACTAGAAGTATCCTTTCCCAACAACCCATAAACCAAACAAACAATGACTTCAAGCATTAATCAAGTTCATTCCTGCTAATTTCATTTCATATTATTTACCTTTCTTCAGTTTCATTCATACACTGACTATTTCATTCAATCACATTCATTTATTTTCATATGTTATTTATATTTTTTTACATATGTGACTCATATACAATTATTTAAAACATATGTAAACCAATTCTTAAAGTACTATATAGGTTTCTTTGTAAATAAATTCACATTCATTCATTTAGTGCTTATTTTCATTTATTTTCATTCACTACTTACAAAATTCATTTCATTTCTTCATTTAACGAACATTTCTTTTCATTATTTTACATTCATATCTTACAATAAGTTATTCATATTCATTTGTTTATAATAATCACTGAATTCATTATTCAAGTATTTCATACATTTTATTACAGTTTTAATTCACATTAATTAATTTATACACTTGATTTCAATTAGATATTAATATTCATTAGTGCATAAGTTCATAATTAAGTTTCTTACTTTTTAATTTACATTCATTTCCTAATTTAATGTCATTGAATACTAAATCCATCTTCTGAATCATTTCAACGAATTCTGAAGTTATAATCATTTAATTTAATATAGTATTCATTTTTCTATTCATTTCAATTATAAATGGCTTCCATCATTAACTTAAGTTTGTAATCATCTATTTACAGTATTCATCTTTTCTACTTATTTTAATTATAAATAACTTCAACCATTTACTTAAGTTTATAATCATTTATTTATAATACTCACTTTTCTATTACATTTAATTAGTAGCATTTAAATTATAACTTACGTTTATAACAACTATAATACCAAAGTTCTTATTTATAAAAGAATTTTATTGAACGCTTTCATTACTTTAAGTTTTACTTGTATAGTATTCCATTACATTTTCTTATTAAACATTTCAACTTTTAATCTTTTGGTAAATTATATATGTGATTTAAGAATGCAATTGAAAGTTACACAAGTTTATCTTAATTATTTTTTAATCAACAAAATTGTTCAATAATCACATCTTTCAGAATTTCATATTCTTTTTGAGTTATAGGTTACAAATTTCAAATTTCTTGTATATTTCATTTATAACTTAGCATTTAATTTCTTATTTTCATTTTGAAGTTCCAATTATTAAATAGATAAAATTTCATTTCATTACAATAATTGAAATCTCTAATTTATAGAAATTTAAGGACTAAACGCCGGGTTCCATTTCAAGTCATTTAAAATTTCAAGTTAAATATGATTGGATATATAAGTTGTAAGTATGTACATATATATATATATATCTGTGTGTGTGTACATACTTACATTATATATCCAATCATATTTAACTTGAAATTTATATTTGTTTAACAAAATAAACCTGCAGTAAAACTACTTCAATGGCCTTTCCACTTTGAAACTCAAAAATGAATGTCGAGGATGCGTGCACTTATCACCAAAATTATTTTCCAGTGACAGAGAGTGTCAAGGCCCGCAAATCCGTACCTCTTGATTAACCACTAATCTCCATTGATTAACTCAAAATGAACGGGAATACGAACTATGATGGTTTAAGAAGAAGAAAAAGGTAGAAGAAGAAGAAAAGAGTAGAAGAAGAAGAGAAGAACAACAGAACAACAATAGAAACAGAAAACAATATCAGAATCTTACACATCGCAGCGGAACAATATATAATAAATAAATGAATAATCTTTAAAACAAAGAACTATATCATTTTATACATACATCAATCAGAGTCAATAAACAACAATGGACAGTTATATAAACTTGTCCTCATACAGAATACACAGCGGAATAATACATAGTATAGATCATACGTCTCGTCATCCAGCTTATCTCCAAGCTCCAAAATATCCAGAATATCCTGATAACATAACTCTAGGCTGCCCGTGTGGAAATTTGTGGGCACCCAGAGTTTAGAAGGGAACAATAAACTCCGAGTCAGTCATGGTGACTGGTGTGAGATCGTAAAACAGTTATTTATCTTTAAAATAAACAACAGAAAAAAACTTTTAAAGTCAATTCGCAATGCTTTTGGAAAATGAAACTACCATAAGACCTCCCACCACACACACAATGCAAACGCAGACTTGGAGGAGATTTCTTCTTATGATAGTCAAAGATGCTTACTACGCAAAAATCAAATTCCTTTTGATATTATTATTAGTGCATAGTGTAGAAATCATTTCGAAAGTAGAATATAAATCTTAGCCAGCATAGGTACCATTATATTATGCCTGCTATAGCTGCCTCCTGAGGAGACAGGTTATACAATTGCAATCGTAAAGGCTCGTATTGTTTCTTTGGATTTCCAACAAATGGTCAGGCTAAGGAACTTCCTTTTCCACGATGGGTACGTCCCTGGAATAGACGACCCGAGAACCTAACGTTACGGTTAGATCTCTGCCAACACAAGGCCGGGTTACCTCTGCAAAAATAGGTAACTACTGACACGCGTATGTCATCCCCCGATCGTAACCGATCTTCCCGAGGATCCCCGATTTCCAACAAACCACAAAGTAATAAATTTGCAGCAACCACAGAGGTTAAGTATCTGGGCTCCATACCATGATACCACCTTTATCTAGAAGGAATGACATACACTAAGGGGCGCTACTCCCTAGAACCTTGCTGCATCCTTCTTGTTTTGACCATTTCCGAGGTGTGAGGCTCGACGAAGTCTCGTCCACAAAGCTACGCTTTCTACAAAGCCCTGCTTCGGGTCAAACAAAAATGATCAACCTCTGATCACAAAGATATAAGATCAAACAAATGATCATATCACAAACGATCAAACACTGATCATTTCACAGCAACACTTAGTATGCCACGTTACCAAATTGGGAGTATATCGCTGATAAATTTCAACTACATAACCTCTGAGCTCGTACGTCTCAGAGAAGGGTGTTAAGCTAAGAGAATAAATTCTCCGCCACCAACAGAAATGTATTTGAAAGAAATCAGCTTTATATCTCAAATTGTAACGTCAGACACACAATCCATACAAGTCTGTTCCGGGATCGAACAGAACCGAAGGCACTTCTCATGAAGCCCTTGCATATCCGGATAATTTTCTAATCACGTCCGGACTTCCCGTCACTAAGGGTGATAAAACCTCTAAACCGGAGATCAGCCGATGTAGAGTAACTCGACGGTAATCCTTCCGTTTTCAAAAATATCCGGTCTTCAACACCGGTCTTCGAATGCAATTCATAACGACGTATCACATATTCGGAATGGGTTATACGACCCCATGGTCCTTTCCCGGCTAACCCGAATAGTGAGCGTTTATTCAAAAATAAGTGTGGCATTCAAATTCATCCAATTCACAACAAATACCTATCTAAAGGTAATTATTGATAGTCGGTTATTTAACTATCAATAAAGATGCGCAACATCATCAGATTCCAAATAATTTTCCCAAATTATTTATTCTCAAAAATATCTTTACTAGATATAAAATTTCCACACTTCAAAAATAAATCAATATTTATTTTCAAAACGAATTTCCATTTCTTTTATAAATTCCATAGTGAATTTATCTTTTCAATATCTACTGATATACGATTTTCAATCGATTTCAATATTCAATTTCAATTTATCTTCAAGAAGATAAAATCTCAAAACGTTTCATTTCATATTGGAAAAGCAATTCCATACTTATTTAAAAATAAGTGTTTCCCAAATCATTTATTTTCAACACTTGGAAAATATTCGTTATACTTAAATCAAAATTAAGTATACATTTCATTCTTTAAGGAAATCATTTACTATAACAACATCTATTTGAGTCAAAACGAATGTTACGTAAAACATCGTTACGACGACTCAAAATTATTAGTATAGGGATTCAAACTTTTGATAGATATATATATAAATCCCAATACTACATCAAAACATTTCCTTTCGGAAATCATTTACTATGACAACAGTGTTATAGTCCATCATTTCCTTATTCCTCGAAAACGTCTATTTCAACAATGAATGTTGAAATCTATGGTTTCGATATTTAATCATTTTAAACATCGTTAAAACAATTAACTCCATTTTAAAATATTCATTTTCCCAAACATTTCCATTTTGTTCAATAATATATTCACTGTCCAAAATCGTGAATATAATTCACTTAACCAAATTTCAATCATCTCTACACATTTTATTTCAATAATAATTCGCTATCTAGAATCGCGAATATATCTCCTTTAATAACCCTCTATATTTAATTTATCAAATTCAATTGATTTCGAATTTATAAAACAACGTTTATAAATTCTATTCCTACTCTATAACAACTTCGATTTGTAAATCTCCTTTATTAACAAATTTGATCAATATTTCATTTGAAGGCAAAAATCCAATTTATAAGTTAATTTCTTATAAATCTTCTATTCTACAATTTCATTCATTTTAACTTCCCGATTTATACATCTATAAATTTCATTCTTTTTAACTTCACAATTTATACATCTATAAATTTCATTCTTTTTCCAAATTCGTTTCAATTTGCCAATTAAATTTCTAATTGGACTTCCCACTTATTTCTCTTTAAATAAATTCCTTTTAAAGAAAATAAATTTCTTTATCTCTTTCAATCTATTTAAAAATCCAAATTTAAATTAAATTCTTCAATTTATAATCACTGTTTTATGAAATCCATTTATTTAGCATTTTCACTTTATTCTGCAATTTATTCAATAAGATTATAAAAATCAGCTTTTATACTTTTAAATTCTTTTCTTCGAATTTATTCAATTTCTAAAAATTTATTTACTTAAAAATTTCTATTTTGATTTCAAAAATTCAATTTCATTTATTTTTGGAATCCAATGATATCAAACATCCATTTAGCTAAATTTTAGCTTCAAACAATTTCCAGATATCAATATGATTAATAACATCAATATAATCATTCACAGATTCATATCACAGTATAAATAAATCCAATCAATGTGAGGGGTCCAGTTGGATCCCTCCAACCTGTTTCCCTGCATCCAAAGACGTTAGCACAATACCAATTCCACTTTGAGGTGGAATATCGCGGTATATGGGTTTTATAAAAATAATCCGCTTACTAACGGCGCAATAGGGTCTCATCTGCTATACGAGACGGGAAATCAATCAATCCAATATATACATATGCCAATATGTATATATTGCTATATATATATAGATATATCCTACTATATCTAATATCACATCCAATAGCAATCAATCAAATCAATAACTGCAAAAATTCCACATTCAATTTGAGTGAGAAAAATCTCACCTTTGCTTTATTTTGCCATCCATTTCCATCCAATTTGTTTTCTTGATTTAACCTTGTATAAATAAATTTATACAATTTATAAATTTTTAATCAACGGAAAACCACTTATCATAAAAAAAATCTAATCGATTAATGTTTTAAAATTTTAAACTAAAAATTTCTTTATTAATTTATTTGGAGTAACCAAAATAATTAAGTAAGTTGATAAAAATAGTTAAATCTCCAAATGCATTATTTTTGAACTAAACTAGTAGATTAAAATATTCCTATGTTTATTTTCTTCGAACTGCCTATAAAATATTTTACACAGATTTTACATAAACCTATTTCTTTACATATATAATTTCAACTACATATATACTAAAACTATATAGATTTCAAAATCTAATTATATATAAACTTTCAGCATTTTGAAACTCCTACTTTCCCTGTTTAAAACTTTATATATATATACATATATATATATTGCTAAGAATTGCTGTAATAAATCTTCTCTGGTTACTATATATATAGCTTCAATTCTACAGTGAAAATGTATACATATTTATTTTTAAGATTAAATAAATTTTCACTTTAACTTGATATTAAATCGAGATCAACGACAAAATATACTTTACTGTAATAAAAAAAATTAAATCAAGGTAATGAAGTTGTATACCTCACAACCACTCTGTTGAACTCGCGATCGACCATCGTCGAATCCTTTCTGTTCGCTGCCATCGTCGATCGAACGCCAACCCAGACTCGAATCGCCCTTGTCGCCGAGCATCAAACTGCTCCCTATCACCTCGCATTTGTGAAACACCATCGCGACTCCAGACCCTGATTTTCGTACGCCTTCCATCCACGTTCGACGACAATCGAACGAACGATCACTCGAGTAGGCCATTGTTTTTGCTCCGATTCACGAGAACCACTGCTTCTCCTTCGCGACTTCAAGCGCGTGAATAGGGCATGCCACCGATTTCGAGACCACCACGGCTCGCCCCTGCTACGCTACCCATCCACCATCGCGACACCCCAAATCGCGAAACGAAACTCGCGGCCCAAACCTCTCGAAACTGCCCCAGCTCGCGATTCCCAGAACTCCCCTCGTCGACGACCTAATCGCGGCGCTCGCGTTTTCTTTTTTTCTATTTCGAAAATTGGGTTTCGAATTCAAACTGGGAGAACAGATAAGGAGGAAGACGAGAATTTTATCATCTGCCAATTTTTTTCGTTTGATTTCGTTCGATTTTTATGAAGAGGGAGGGGAATTTAAAAACTGAAGAGGATGGTTCACACGATCTCATACCCATGATTGTAGGCGTGAGTTAAGGGAACGAACGTGTGTATGTCGACCAAATTTAAGTTTAAATTAAATTTGAATTTGATTAAATTCCAATGCGTTTAGGTGTCGTGTGCTCACCGAACAACTCCGAACGCTACGAAATTTAAAACCCGATAATAATACAATATTACGGACCCAATGGAACTGGTTTCGTCGAATTCCGAGACTGCGCCCCGGAACACTATTTTTAAATATCGATTCGAACGATTTAATTTCAAAACTGAGCAAAACAGTTTAAATTTCAATTCTGAAGCTGCTGTTATCTTCAGTGTTATCAATATAAATTTTACAAGCGTTTGAAATATTTTTCTTTAGCTTTAAATTGAAGATTCAAATTTTTTATCCAGTTTCAATAGATTAAATTATAAAATTTAATCGCCAAATTCCAAGTTAAATTCGGGATTCAAATTAAATCATCGTTTCAAATATTTAAAATTAATTAAATATTTCCAATTTAATTCGTTCAAAATTCTGGGTCGTTACAGAGAGGGGATTACAAAACTTATTTCTTTCCAAAATCACTTTAAAACATTTCTTTCAAATTATATTGAAATATTTATATCAGAAAATACTTCTAAGTAATACTTATATTATATTTCAAAATCTTTTGGAAAGAAATTTACAAAATCCTGGAACTTAAGTTCTAAAATTCCAATTTATATTCATTTTATTTGTAAATTTTACTTTACAACCAATATTTATAAAATTCACAACCTAACAAACAAATATATAACAACCAACTATATCATTTATAAAATCTATTATTTTATATACGTAATATATAATAGGTAAAATTATTTCATTTACCTATATTCCAAAACCGATATTGTGATGACCCGAAAATCCGTACCCTTTGAATCGACAATAATCTTACATGTCCGACCAGAAAAGCATAGACTGACGGAAAGTCAAGATAAAGAAAAGAAGAGAGAAGAAGAGAAGAGAAGAAAGAGAGAAGATAGAACCAAACAGAACAATACAGAATCTCACATCGTAGAGGAAATAATATAATATCATATCAATGATCTTTATAAAACAGAACTATATATACATACATCAATCAGAGTTCAACAATCAATCAATAGTTATCAGCCTAGATAGTTATAATAACCTGTCCTCACAAGTGCCGATAATATAAAACAACTAAGAACAGCGGATAATCAAGCAAAACACATGTATGTGTATACGAAATGAAGATCTCCAGCTCTCCTATTGAAGCTCCAAAAGCATCAAAACCGAACCTGTAAATATACTCGGTCTGACCCGAGCATTGACAGGGAAGAACGCCCGGATAAGTCTGGTAAACCGGCGCGAGAAACATACTTAACTGAATTTATTAGATTACCAAAGCTTTTCATTTATCAAAACAGAAGTATCTCGTAAGACAAGTCCACACATAAACACAGACATGTTTTTAGCTTACGGTAACTAAAACTTCTCATATCAAATCCTCTTATATTATAGTAGTGTCTTCTATATACAAATAATATGCAAAATAGCCGAAATTGTTACCATTATTAAATTCCAGCATACTAGGCTTTACAAATAAAATGGCAATAACGTAGTGGAGTTTGGATTTCCATACAAATGACTAGGTGAAGGGACTACCTTCCGAAGGGGTACGCCTCTAGATGGATGTCCCGAGGCATAGAACATCTGCCTTCTACCAACACAAGACCGACCCACCTCTATAACTAGATGGTACCGAATATGTAACGACCCGGAATTTTCGAACCCGAAAATTCAAGATAGTTAGAAGAAAAAGAAAGAGATAGAAGAAAGAAACAGAAAGAAGAAAGAAGAACAGAGAACACAACATCTCACATTCGCAGCGGATTAAATATAATAACAAATAATAATATCAGTTATACAAAGAAAACTGTATTTGTTAATTGCATTTTAATACATCAGAATTACAACATTCACAAATGTACTAGACAGTTAGAATTAACATGTCTCAGACAACTATAATATCACAGCGGAATATACTCCATACGTTCCTGCCATCCAACTCGCCTCCTGAGCTCCAGAACGTCCTTACCTGAAATCTGTAATACTCGGTCTGACCCGAGCATTACATCAAAGTAACACCCGGGTCAGGCTGGAAACCAGCGTGAGTAAACCCATCTAACATGGAATACAAAAGTATACAAATCATATATACCCGGGGTACTTATATCAATTTACAACTTTACAGGTTGTTATAGACTTGACTTATTTCACACATCAATTTCTAAGCGCCAAACTTAGAATAATTGGTCCAATTCACTTAAATCATTCCATACCAGCCTATTGATTTCACATATCAATCTATAAAGAATCGAAGTGGTTTCGGGTATTTATTAATATCCGACTCCGGTCTCTTCGAAATCAATGTCATCTTAAATCCAAGTTGTTTAAGTGAAAACAAATCAATTTATATTCAGAGTAACATATTCACACTAGCGATTCCATTACAGATAGATAATCCATATTATCACAATTCAACCCGAACATATAATATCACATAGCATCACAATTACCCATCAGAGATAAAATCAATCCAAGTAACCCAATATTATTCAACCATCCATAACAAGTTGATTTATTCTTAATTAATTTAATTAATCTCAAATTAATTTAATTACTAACCTTTAATTACTTGGATTACTTTAATCCATCTTACTTAACATTAATTAATTCCAAATTAATTAATCACTTTAATCTCTAGATCTTAATTAATCTTCCTTGATTAATTATCCCTTAATTACAATAAGTAATTTTTTATTAATTATCCCTTTTTTTTTCATTCTTGATTAATTACTTTTTAATTACATTAAGTAATTAAACCTTAATTATAGATTAATTATCCTCAACCATTCAATAATTATCTTTAATTACTTCCATTAATTAATTAATAATCTTCTAATTACTTCATTAATTAGTTACTCTTTTAATTTATTACCTCAACAAGTAATTAATCACATTATTAATTAACCTTAATCCTTTAATTAATTGGTTATTCTTTATTTAATTAACTAACCCTTAATTAATTATATTAACTAACCTTTTAATTAATTATACCAAGGAATTAATCCTTAATCACTTCCATACATTATTTCCCTTTTTACTTAATTACATTAAGTAATTATTCATTAATTACTTTTCTAAGTAATTATACTTAATAAATTTTTAAGTGATTATTTTTAATTAATTAGACAAATAAATTAACTTAAAATTAATTGATCACTTAATCTCTAGTTAATGATTCATCTCCTAGTTCATTAACTATCCACTAACTACCCCATTAGGTAATTATTCTTAATTACAATAGTAATTAACCTTTAATTATCTCATTAATTAATTTAGTTAATTACTTTTGAAATCAACAACTTTAAACATTTTAAAATTTGGAAATATATTCAATTAAATACTCTTGGAACTTGATTTTAAATTTATTTAGAAAAGAACTTGCTTTTAAATTGGTAATCTTGATTCTTCTTTACAAAATTTAAACCTGTACAACCCGAAGTAAATCCGACCCGAGCAAAAACTTGTTAAAACTTTGCTTTGGAAACTTGGTTTATAATTATTTTGAAACTTATTCATTTTTTTATATACTTTAAACCTTAATTTAAAACTTGCTTTGCTTTTTAAAACTTATAAGCTTCAAAAGAAAACCCGAGCAAACCTTCCACTTTTCCTGAGCTAACCCCCGAGTATTTCCCCCATCATTTCGACTTCGAGTAAATCAACATTTTCCCTGAGTCAAAACCCGAGAGCATCTTTCTTTCCCAAACTCCACAACAACACTCATACCCAAACGTGTACGTGTGCACGTGCACGAGACGCCGGAGCCACGGCGATCACCCATGACCACGTCGCCAACTCGTCGACAACCCACTCAAGCCTCACGACCACCCAGCTCCACGAGTTCGACTGAAAATCAAAATCGAGATCCTCTGTCACCACCTGGAACCCACCTGATCGACAAAATCAACTCGCCAACGACGATCCCGACTACCTAGAATCATGCCGTTCCACCCATAGCTGCGCCACAACCTGCCGCGTCGTTTCCCCCTGGTCTAGTCAACTCCGGTTCACCCTCGTCGAAGAAAAGGCCTCGACAACAACGACGAACCCATCAGGGTCTTAAACCCTACAACGACGTCGCCTAGCCCCTCTGATGATCTAAAAATTCAATTACCATTTTTCCTACAATCACCAAACACCTAGCTACCTTCAGCAACGAGCTCGGTGCTCCTCCAGTTCTGATCATCAAGAAATCGACATAAACTCCATTTCCGTTCAACTCGAAAATTCCCAACGATAAACAAACTAAAAATCATGATATTCATTTTAAAAATCATATTTCACAAAGTCGATTCATGTTATAATCCTGAAACAGTAATTTACAATGTTTGATTTTAACATGTTTAAAGGAAATTTCACTGTCTTCCCCTTTTTTTTCAGATAAACTTCCAAATAATTTACTTAAATTATTTTTAGGACTTAGTTTATGATTAAACAAACCTTCTTGTTTAGAAACTCAACCCTATCTAAGATTAGAAGAAAAGATAATGAATTTTTGAACTTATCTTAGTCTACTGAAATCAAAATAGAGACTGGTATATCTATAAACAGACATGCACACACAATCAACTCATACATATATACATGCAAGCATATTCATACATTGATGCAAACATTATTCAATATTTCCATATAGATTTATCACATGCAATTGATTAAAATTGTTTTTAAAAGAAAGGTTTACTCACCTGTTTTATGATGTGCAGAGAATTTGAAAACAGTTTGCACTAGAAAATTGCTACAGCAACTTGAAAAGCTTTTGAAAATTTGAATTTGCTTTATTTCTTTAAAACTGCAAAGCTTTGAAAATTTTGGCTTCAGATTTACTTGCATGCATACTTGAAGGATGGTTACAGGCTTGCTATTACAGAGCTTTGGTCTAGCACTTGAAAAATGGTTACAGGAAAACAACATTGCAGATTGTTTTCTTGAGGAGTGTTACAGGTTTTTGAACTTGAATTCGAAGAGTATTTTGATCTTGTATTACTGGTTTGAGAAGATTACAGAGAAAACATTCAGATTGGTTTACTTGGTTTCAGGTTGTAAATTCTTGGTTTGGAAGTAAATTTCTGTTTTTGATTTGAGAAGATGATTTCAGATTTGATTCTTGAGTTTGGAAATAAATTTCAGTTTTGGGTTGTGGAGATCATTTCGGGTTTGATAAATTTTTGGTTGAAAAATGAAGAAAGAAATTTGCTGAAAATAAAACTCTTTGTTTCTTTTACAATTTAATCTTAAATTTAATTATTAAAGAGAAAGACATTTGTCTATCCTATGTTCCCATTATCTTACACCTATGCACATGATTCACAAGTATCATTAACATACATTAAAAAGTTTACAAGTGTTATAATGTTTAGTTAATATTTACAAAAGTTATTTCCTAATGTTTTATTAATGTTTTAAATATTATTTTCCTTTTTAATAATTTATTTAAGCTATATACATGTATTTAAGTAATATTTATATAATTATAAAATGTGTATATTTATCTTTTAATAAATATTCATATGAATTCAAGTAACTTATATTTTGATCAAATCATATAACATATGTTTATAAATTTGAGAAATTGAGTTTAACTCCTTGTAAAAATTTTTAAAACAATTTATGTTTTATATTTATATTCATACATTTTCTAGTATTTATACATATATAACTTTTAAAAGAGAATGATTTTAAAATCTTAATTTTATACTAATAAAAATCATATATTTTTATTCTTGAATTTCCAATCCAATTCTATGTACAATCTACTCATATGTATATATATATACATATAACAACACATTATTATTTATTTTAAAAGAATAATTTGCCAATTTTAAATAATTATATTAGGAGATTATAAAATATTTATCCAGATATTTATAATTTAATTTTTATTATATTTCCAAATTCATTTACATATCCGGATATCTTTTATTATCAGGATTTTATCTGTTAAGTTGATTAAAACAGTTAATTATTCAATTATCAAATGTCCCAAAATCCGGGTTATCACATTCCTCCCCCCTTAGAATCTTTTCGTCCTCGAAAAGGAATGAAGCCAGAATTTACTTAATACTTAAAATCAGATAAATTATCTTTTTATCATTTTTAAAACACTTTAAAATCTATATAGTATTACAAAAATAGTTTTTATAAAAATACTTTTATAACTCGATGTTTCAACAAGTTAATCCTCGTTCTTACAGAAATTCAGTCATATGTTGATCAGGCGTAGGACTGAAAATCTATAAGTACTTAGCAGACTCATTTTCAACACCCAGTGAAAATACTTGGAAGATACTTTATTTGAAAATATCGAAAACGTTTTTGAAAATAGAGGAAAAATCTTTCGTGAGAATGCTCTGGAAATCATCACCCCCATCCATGGTCACAGTTACATCATGGGTTACGTTGCCATCGCAGCAAAAGTCCATGTAACTGATAACAACATGGAACCCACAACAGATCGCAGTTACATTCCAGGGTTACGTTGCCATCGCAGCAAAAGTCCATGTAACTGTTGGCTCTCAGCGGCACACACGATTTCGCTGTCAAAATGAAACTTCTCCCACATAGGTCGCAGTCTACCGATATAAAATCAAACGCAGACTGTTGGCTCTCAGCGGCACAAACGACTTTCGCTATGTTACCATAGTTTCACAGTCTACCGATATAAAATCAAACGTAGACAGTTGGCTCTCAGCGGCACACATGACTTTCGCTATGGTCTGCAGTAGATCGCAGTGACATTGAGTTAAATTGTTGTCACAGCATAACTCAAATGCCTCTGTGGGCACCAGCCCCTCGACTTTCGCTACACAAATAATCCTCAGGAACTAGTTTTGTCCGGACTCCTCACAGGATCAACTTTAGAAAACCCCCCTTGGGGCTCAAGGCAGTACCACCCAGTGGTACTCCTGAGAAGTTCATTTCAAGGAAGCGCCTTTTTCCCCAGAGCTATTCTCAAAACACTTTATACTATATACTTATAGTATCTTCAAATCATACCCTTTATGATTTATCAAAATCTCCTTTACACAAAATCGATTACCAAAATCGATAATTCTCAAACTAGGCTTTTCAAAATCCAAAATTGATTTTCCCAAAAATCAAAAGCCTTTCCCAAATTCATAGGTTCCCAAAACCTTTTCTGTAACATCCCGAAAATTTTCGACTTTCGAAAATTCAACATCGATACTCACTTTATCGACTGCCGAGAAATCGAATGCCGGAAACCCGAAAAGTTATGGTTTTAAGAAAGAAGAAAGGGTAGAAGAAGAAGAAGATAGAAGAAAAAGGGAAGAAAGAAAGAAAAAGAACAACAGAACAACAACAGAAACGGAAAACAATATCAGAATCTCACATATCGCAGCGGAACAATATATAATAAATAAACACTAGTCTTTTAAAATAAAGAACTATATCAGTTTATACATACATCAATCATCAGAGTCAATATACAACAATGGACAGTTATATAAACTTGTCCTCATTCAGAATACACAGCGGAATAAATACTATCAGATACAAATACCACGTCTCGTCATCCAGCTTATCTCCAAGCTCCAGAATATCCAGAATATCCTGATAATATAACTCTAGGCTGCCCGTGTGGAAATTGGTGGGCACCCAGAGTTTAGAAGGGAACAATAAACTCCGAGTCAGTCATGGTGACTGGTGTGAGATCGTAAAACAGTTATTTATCTTTAAAATAAATAGCAGAGAATTTTAAAGTCAATTCGCAATGCTTTTGGAAAATGAAACTACCATAAGACCTCCCACCACACACACAATGCAAACGCAGAATTGGAGGAGATTTCTTCTTATGATAGTCAAAGATGCTTACTACGCAAAAATCAAATTCTTTTTGATATTATTATTAGTGCATAGTGTAGAAAACATTTCGAAAGTAGAATATAAATCTTAGCCAGCATAGGTACCATTATAGTATGCTTGCTATAGCTACCATATTAAATGGCAGGTTCTACAACTAATACCGTACAAGTCGCGTATTGTTTCTTTGGATTTCCAACAAATGGTCAGGCAAAGGAACTTCCTATCCACGATGGGTACGTCCCTAGAATAGACGACCCGAGAAATAACCTAACATTACGGTTAGATCTCTGCCAACACAAGGCCGGGTTACCTCTGCAAAAATAGGTAACTACTGACACGCGTATGCCATCCCCCGATCGTCACCGATCTTCCCGAGGATCCCCGATTCGCAACAAACCACATAGAAAAATAATGCAGTAACCACAGAGGTTAAGTATCTGGGCTCCATACCATGATACCACCTTTATCCAGAAGGAATGACATACACTAAGGGGCGCTACTCCCTAGAACCTTGCCGCATCCTTCCTGTTTCGACCATTTCCGGGGTGTGAGGCTCGACGAAGTCTCGTCCACAAAGCTACGCTTTCTCAAAAAGCCCTGCTTCGGGTCAAACAAAATGATCAACCTATGATCACAAAGATATAAGATCAAACAAATGATCATATCACAAATGATCAAACACTGATCATTTCACAGCAACACTTAGTATGCCACGTTACCAAATTGGGATATATCGCTGATAAATTTCAACTACATAACCTCTGAGCTCGTACGTCTCAGAGAAGGGTGTTAAGCTAAGAGAATAAATTCTCCGCCACCAACAGAAATGTATTTGAAAGAAATCAGCTTTACATCTCAAATTGTAACGTCAGGCACACAATCCATATAAGTCTGTTCCGGGATCGAACAGAACCGAAGGCACTTCTCGCGAAGCCCTTGCATATCCGGATAATTTTCAATCACGTCAGGACTTCCCGTCACTAAGGGTGATAAAACCTCTAAATCGAAGATCAGTCGATGTAGAGTAACTCGACGGTAATCCTTCCGTTTTCAAAAATATCCGGTCTTCAACACCGGTCTTCAAATGCGATTCATAACGACGTATCACATATTCGGAATGGGTTATACGACCCCATGGTCCTTTCCCGGCTAACCCGAATAGTGAGCGCTTATTCAAAAATAAGTGTGGCATTCAAATTTATCCAATTCACAACAAATACCTATCTAAAGGTAATTATTGATAGTCGGTTATTTAACTATCAATAAAGATGTGCAACATCATCAGATTCCAAATAATTTTCCCAAATTATTTATCTTCAAAAAAATATCTTTACTAGATATATTATTTCCACACTTAACCGTTTGAAAACAAATTTTCAAATATTCACTTTTCACATTTCATTTTATCTTTGAAGATAAAATCTCAAAACAGTTCATTTCATATTGGAAAAGCATTTCCATACTTATATAAAAAGATAAGTAATTCACAAATCATTTATTTTCAACATTTGAAAATATTCGATATACTTAAATCAATATTAAGTATATATTCATTCTTTAAGGAAATCATTCTTTAAACACATTTATTTGAGTCAAAACGAATGTTACGTAAAACATCGTTACGACGACTCTAATTCACTAGTATAGGGATTCGGAAATTAAGATAGATATATAAATCCCAATACTAGATAAAAACATTTCCTTTCGGAAATCATTTACTATAACAACAGTGTTATAGTCCACCATTTCCTTATATTTCTCGAAAACGTCTATTTCAACAATAAATGTTGAAATCTATGATTTCGATTCATAACACATTTTAAGACACCTTTAAAATGTTTAACTTCATTTTTAAAATATTACTTCTTCAAAAATGAATCCATTTTACTTAACAATATATTCACTGTCCAAAATCGTGAATATATCTTCTTAAATAATCTTCTATATTAAATTTATCACATTCAATCTATTTCGAATTTATAAGCACGTTTATAAATTCTATTTCTCTTTTTAATAACAACTTCGACTTATAAACCTTCTTTTATCAACTTCTATATTTAACTTATTAAAATAAGTGACTTTGGGTTTATAACAACCTTTATAAATTTCAATTCTATTTATAAAAACTTCAATATCAATTCAATTTCAATATTGATTTCTGAATTTATTTTCAACGTTAAATAAAAGATCCCATACTAATTTCTCAAAAATTCATTTCCAATATTAAATCAATTACAGATTGATTTCTAATTTTATTTATCACTACTAAATAAATTCCTTATTTTTCTCAAATTATTCAATATTCTGTTTTAAAATGGATTCTTCAAATTGAAATCATTTTACATTGATTTCACAACTTATTTCAATTTACCAATTAAATTTCAAACTGAATTTCCAACTTATCTTCTTTTAAATAAATTCCTTTTTAAGAAAATAAATTTCAATCGTTTCTTTCAATCTATTTTAAAAATCCAAATTTTAAATTAAATTCTTCAATTTATAATCACTACTTTACGAAATCCATTTATTTAACATTTTCACTTGATTCTGGAATTTATTAAATACGATTATAAAAATTTACTTTTTATACTTTAAAATTCCTTTCTTCGAAATTTATTCAATTTCAAAAATTGATTCACTTAGAAATTTTCTACCTGAATCTCAAAAATTCAATTTCGTTTATCTTTGGAATCCAATGATGTCAAAACATCCGTTCAGCTAAATTTTAGCTTCCAAACAATTTTCCAGACATCGATATGATCAATAACATCAATATAATCATTCACAGATTCATATCACAGTATAAATAAATTAAATCAAAGTGAGGGGTCCAGTGGGATCCCTCCAACCTGTTTCCCTGCATCCAAAGATGTTAGCACAATACCAATTCCGCTCCAGTACGGAATTATCGCGGTATATAGGTTTTTATAAATCCGCTTACTAACGGCGCAATAGGGTCTCATCCGCTATACGAGGCGGGAAATCATCAATCCAATATATACATATGCCAATATGTATATACTGCTATATATATAGATATATCCTATCATATCTAATAGCACATTCAAACAGAAATCAAACAGTCAATAACTGCAATCAATTTATAAATCTGAGTGAGGAGATCTCACCTTAGCTTTTAATTTTGCCATTCATTTTCCATCCAATTTGTTTTCTTGATTTCAACCTTAATGTCAATCGAAACTCCAGATCGCCACTGCCTGCTCGATCTCGATTTCCCCCACGACTTGAGACACGCGAGCTCCTCTGATACAATCGAAGTCGTCGCCTTGGCCTGGAGCTCGCACTACCAGATCGCAACTACCCCCCAGTCGACCACGTGGCATCGGAGACCACCCCAAATACTCGCGTACGCGAGTACGATCCCTGTTCGACTCGAGCTCGAATTCGCGACCCACTGCCGCGCCTTCAATGACACGCCACCAACATCGCCGAGAAACCCCAATCCCCTATCATCGCGTCGCCGCCTTCTGCCTCGCGCCTTCCAATCGCGCGACACCGGATCGTCGCCGCCGCTGACGCTCGAATGCGAGCCTACCAGAATCGCGATGCCCTAGCTTCGCCGCTGCCGCCGTATCTCGCGCGCCTTCCCTCGCCGCGAATCATCTCGTCACCATCGCTATTCCCCAAGCGCGCGCGCGATCGATTTCGAATTAAATTTGAGAGAGGAGAAATGGAATTTCGTTCTGGGGGGAAACTGTCGATTTATTGGAGAGGACTCGCATCCCTTTGAACCCCACGGCATTGATTTGGGAACGAGAGCGGTTGCCAACATTTATTTTCTTTCTTTTGAATCTCGGTTATGAAATTTCGATCGAGGGAAGATGGTAATTTAAAATAGAAGGAACATCGGTTACACGATCTTCTGCGTGATCGAAGGCGTGAGATAAGGGGAGTATCGTGCTGATGTGAAGAAAAATGCAGCTGAGGTTGATTGAATATTTTAAATTTTAAATTTAAATTCGGTAAAGATTCAACGCGTTTACTCTCCATATGGTTACATAACAACTCCGAAAAATACGAAATTTGAAATCCGACAATAATTCAACATTACGGATCCAATGGAACTGGTTTCGTCAAATTCCGAGACTGTTTGAAAAATGACTACTTTTAAATATCGATTCGAACAATATAATTTCAAAACTGAACAGAACAGTTTCAAATTCAATCCTGACAGTTCGATTAGCTTCGGTATTATCAATACGAATTTTAAAAGCTTTTGAAATATTTTTAATCGGCCTAAATTTGAAGATTCAAATTTTTATTCAACTTCCAATCGATTAAATTTTATAATTTAATCGTCAAATTCAAATGTATATCGGGGATTCAAATTAAATCATCGTTCAAATATTTAAAATTAATTAAATACTCTCAATTTAATTTGTTCAAAATTCAGGGTCGTTACAGACTTCCCTCCTTAAAAGAATTTCGTCCTCGAAATTACAAGTTAGGGAAAAAGGTCCTTAACTCGTCTACTATTTTTCTCAAATTCAATCGTTTTATCAATTCATCAAAACAAATCTTTCTACTAAAGATCCGTTATCATTCAACTATCTTTCTAAACCTTTCATAGTTTTCAAACAATATCGTTTACTTCAAAATTCAAATTCGAATTTAAATTTAAATTTAAACTTCAAAATTTTCTCAAAATTTTCTAACGCCCTAAATTTCCGAAAAATTTCGCCAGCGTCTCCTTTGCGCGGCTAATACGGTACGACTACAAAACGTCCCTATGGACTCTCAGATTTCAAAAAGAAAAAGAAAAGGCCAAGCGGCTAGAGAGAAATCATCAAAAACTCATATTATAATTCAAATACGTACCTTTTGTCGAGCAATTCAAATTCTCTTCAAAATCAAATTCCAATTTCTTTATACCTGTATATCCTACTAGCCATTATATCTAGTTACATCATTCAATCCAATTTGCAACTTCTATTACAAAATTTCCGATATAAACTACTTATACCATCTTTACTTCACTGTTGAAATTATATATCTATTTCATTCAATTCGAACTCTCATTCCAATTCATTTGTTACTACTCCAATTTACTTATTCAAATTCGGTTTCAACTTCATTTACTACCAAATTCAAAAGAAGTTTAACATTCAGTTTTAATCTTATTCACTTCATTTAATAAGCTTCACTTACAAATTCAAATTTGTTTTCAACATTGAATTTCAATTCCAGTTTTATTCACTTTTGTTCATTTCCACAATTTGTTTTCAATTTACCCTTCGGTTAAATCTACTGTCATTTAAACTGGATTTCCAATTTGAATTCAATTTACTTTTCTTTTATAATAATTGAATTTAATTCGTTCATCTACCGTCATTTCACTTTCATTGCACTTACAGTTGCAATTTATTCATTAATTTGAAATTTATTTCTACTTACTTGAATATATCTTCAATTTCGAACCACTCTTTTATTTAGTTCACAATTCAAGTTTAAATTTAACTAATTCAATCTCCATTTCGTGAATTAATTAATTATCAAAGTAGTTTATTCGGATTCAATCCTTATTCATTTTCCTTTTCCAAGTTAGGAATTTCCTATTCAACGTGATTCAAATCAAATCACATTCCATTATTGAATTTTTTTAATTCATCTCTCATTCATAATTATTCAATTCAATTCATTGCTTACAAATTTGAAATGAATTTCAATTTTCAATCTCATTTTATTTAATTGATTCACTTGCAAATTTATTCATTCATTCACAATTTTCATTTACTTTCATAATTCGGTACTCAATTCCAGAGTCTTTTCAACTTTTTCAAAACCATTTTGAAAACAATTCAAATTATCCTTTTGAATTTCCAAACAAAACCCAAATTTCAAACAACTTTCCATTTAAAATAATTTGGCAGCAATTCCTCTTTTGGAAACCCGAAAATGAACATCAGTAATGCTGCAGTCATTACCGAAGTTATTTTCCAGCGACCGAAAAGAGTTTAGAGCTTTCAACTCTCCAAAATACTTTTCAAAGCCTTTGAAATTCATTTTCAACTCCAAAAAGATTTAAACTTTCCAAATTTCGAAAATTCTCAAATTCTTTTTTAAAACATTTCCCAAAAACTTCTCTGGAATTCCGTTTTAAATTACAAATCACATTTATAATTTGCATTCTTCAATTTCATTTGTACATGGATTTATCTCTTAACTTTGGAGTTATGATTTCAATTTCTTATTCAATTTCAGTGATGATAATTCACTATTATTACTTCCTAACATCCATGCAACCATATACTATAGTACTTTATAGAAAAAACATTTCTTTTCTATACAAAAATAGTTTTGGGTAAAATTATTTCATTTACCCTATTTTAAAACAATACTGTGCCGAATTGTTCTATTCGAGTGTTTAGAAACCCCTTCGATACAGTTTTGCAAGACTGTGCCGACGAAGGTTCATATACCACTCAATAAACCAATCATCACAATACAAAACAATTTTATATTCAAATAACAAATACGCGCTCGTATCTACTATTACACTCAACTCATTCTAGAGTACTACTAACTCTATCTCTAATGAGTAACACCCAACAGAGCAGGGTTGTCGCTTAACCATATGCTCTGATACCAAATGTAACATCCCGAAAATTTTCGACTTTCGAAAATTCAACATCGATACTCACTTTATCGACTGCCGAGAAATCGAATGCCGGAAACCCGAAAAGTTATGGTTTTAAGAAAGAAGAAAGGGTAGAAGAAGAAGAAGATAGAAGAAAAAGGGAAGAAAGAAAGAAAAAGAACAACAGAACAACAACAGAAACGGAAAACAATATCAGAATCTCACATATCGCAGCGGAACAATATATAATAAATAAACACTAGTCTTTTAAAATAAAGAACTATATCAGTTTATACATACATCAATCATCAGAGTCAATATACAACAATGGACAGTTATATAAACTTGTCCTCATACAGAATACACAGCGGAATAAATACTATCAGATACAAATACTACGTCTCGTCATCCAGCTTATCTCCAAGCTCCAGAATATCCAGAATATCCTGATAATATAACTCTAGGCTGCCCGTGTGGAAATTGGTGGGCACCCAGAGTTTAGAAGGGAACAATAAACTCCGAGTCAGTCATGGTGACTGGTGTGAGATCGTAAAACAGTTATTTATCTTTAAAATAAATAGCAGAGAATTTTAAAGTCAATTCGCAATGCTTTTGGAAAATGAAACTACCATAAGACCTCCCACCACACACACAATGCAAACGCAGAATTGGAGGAGATTTCTTCTTATGATAGTCAAAGATGCTTACTACGCAAAAATCAAATTCTTTTTGATATTATTATTAGTGCATAGTGTAGAAAACATTTCGAAAGTAGAATATAAATCTTAGCCAGCATAGGTACCATTATAGTATGCTTGCTATAGCTACCATATTAAATGGCAGGTTCTACAACTAATACCGTACAAGTCGCGTATTGTTTCTTTGGATTTCCAACAAATGGTCAGGCAAAGGAACTTCCTATCCACGATGGGTACGTCCCTGGAATAGACGACCCGAGAAATAACCTAACATTACGGTTAGATCTCTGCCAACACAAGGCCGGGTTACCTCTGCAAAAATAGGTAACTACTGACACGCGTATGCCATCCCCCGATCGTCACCGATCTTCCCGAGGATCCCCGATTCGCAACAAACCACATAGAAAAATAATGCAGTAACCACAGAGGTTAAGTATCTGGGCTCCATACCATGATACCACCTTTATCCAGAAGGAATGACATACACTAAGGGGCGCTACTCCCTAGAACCTTGCCGCATCCTTCCTGTTTCGACCATTTCCGGGGTGTGAGGCTCGACGAAGTCTCGTCCACAAAGCTACGCTTTCTCAAAAAGCCCTGCTTCGGGTCAAACAAAATGATCAACCTATGATCACAAAGATATAAGATCAAACAAATGATCATATCACAAATGATCAAACACTGATCATTTCACAGCAACACTTAGTATGCCACGTTACCAAATTGGGATATATCGCTGATAAATTTCAACTACATAACCTCTGAGCTCGTACGTCTCAGAGAAGGGTGTTAAGCTAAGAGAATAAATTCTCCGCCACCAACAGAAATGTATTTGAAAGAAATCAGCTTTACATCTCAAATTGTAACGTCAGGCACACAATCCATATAAGTCTGTTCCGGGATCGAACAGAACCGAAGGCACTTCTCGCGAAGCCCTTGCATATCCGGATAATTTTCAATCACGTCAGGACTTCCCGTCACTAAGGGTGATAAAACCTCTAAATCGAAGATCAGTCGATGTAGAGTAACTCGACGGTAATCCTTCCGTTTTCAAAAATATCCGGTCTTCAACACCGGTCTTCAAATGCGATTCATAACGACGTATCACATATTCGGAATGGGTTATACGACCCCATGGTCCTTTCCCGGCTAACCCGAATAGTGAGCGCTTATTCAAAAATAAGTGTGGCATTCAAATTTATCCAATTCACAACAAATACCTATCTAAAGGTAATTATTGATAGTCGGTTATTTAACTATCAATAAAGATGCGCAACATCATCAGATTCCAAATAATTTTCCCAAATTATTTATCTTCAAAAAAATATCTTTACTAGATATATTATTTCCACACTTAACCGTTTGAAAACAAATTTTCAAATATTCACTTTTCACATTTCATTTTATCTTTGAAGATAAAATCTCAAAACAGTTCATTTCATATTGGAAAAGCATTTCCATACTTATATAAAAAGATAAGTAATTCACAAATCATTTATTTTCAACATTTGAAAATATTCGATATACTTAAATCAATATTAAGTATATATTCATTCTTTAAGGAAATCATTCTTTAAACACATTTATTTGAGTCAAAACGAATGTTACGTAAAACATCGTTACGACGACTCTAATTCACTAGTATAGGGATTCGGAAATTAAGATAGATATATAAATCCCAATACTAGATAAAAACATTTCCTTTCGGAAATCATTTACTATAACAACAGTGTTATAGTCCACCATTTCCTTATATTTCTCGAAAACGTCTATTTCAACAATAAATGTTGAAATCTATGATTTCGATTCATAACACATTTTAAGACACCTTTAAAATGTTTAACTTCATTTTTAAAATATTACTTCTTCAAAAATGAATCCATTTTACTTAACAATATATTCACTGTCCAAAATCGTGAATATATCTTCTTAAATAATCTTCTATATTAAATTTATCACATTCAATCTATTTCGAATTTATAAGCACGTTTATAAATTCTATTTCTCTTTTTAATAACAACTTCGACTTATAAACCTTCTTTTATCAACTTCTATATTTAACTTATTAAAATAAGTGACTTTGGGTTTATAACAACCTTTATAAATTTCAATTCTATTTATAAAAACTTCAATATCAATTCAATTTCAATATTGATTTCTGAATTTATTTTCAACGTTAAATAAAAGATCCCATACTAATTTCTCAAAAATTCATTTCCAATATTAAATCAATTACAGATTGATTTCTAATTTTATTTATCACTACTAAATAAATTCCTTATTTTTCTCAAATTATTCAATATTCTGTTTTAAAATGGATTCTTCAAATTGAAATCATTTTACATTGATTTCACAACTTATTTCAATTTACCAATTAAATTTCAAACTGAATTTCCAACTTATCTTCTTTTAAATAAATTCCTTTTTAAGAAAATAAATTTCAATCGTTTCTTTCAATCTATTTTAAAAATCCAAATTTTAAATTAAATTCTTCAATTTATAATCACTACTTTACGAAATCCATTTATTTAACATTTTCACTTGATTCTGGAATTTATTAAATACGATTATAAAAATTTACTTTTTATACTTTAAAATTCCTTTCTTCGAAATTTATTCAATTTCAAAAATTGATTCACTTAGAAATTTTCTACCTGAATCTCAAAAATTCAATTTCGTTTATCTTTGGAATCCAATGATGTCAAAACATCCGTTCAGCTAAATTTTAGCTTCCAAACAATTTTCCAGACATCGATATGATCAATAACATCAATATAATCATTCACAGATTCATATCACAGTATAAATAAATTAAATCAAAGTGAGGGGTCCAGTGGGATCCCTCCAACCTGTTTCCCTGCATCCAAAGATGTTAGCACAATACCAATTCCGCTCCAGTACGGAATTATCGCGGTATATAGGTTTTTATAAATCCGCTTACTAACGGCGCAATAGGGTCTCATCCGCTATACGAGGCGGGAAATCATCAATCCAATATATACATATGCCAATATGTATATACTGCTATATATATAGATATATCCTATCATATCTAATAGCACATTCAAACAGAAATCAAACAGTCAATAACTGCAATCAATTTATAAATCTGAGTGAGGAGATCTCACCTTAGCTTTTAATTTTGCCATTCATTTTCCATCCAATTTGTTTTCTTGATTTCAACCTTAATGTCAATCGAAACTCCAGATCGCCACTGCCTGCTCGATCTCGATTTCCCCCACGACTTGAGACACGCGAGCTCCTCTGATACAATCGAAGTCGTCGCCTTGGCCTGGAGCTCGCACTACCAGATCGCAACTACCCCCCAGTCGACCACGTGGCATCGGAGACCACCCCAAATACTCGCGTACGCGAGTACGATCCCTGTTCGACTCGAGCTCGAATTCGCGACCCACTGCCGCGCCTTCAATGACACGCCACCAACATCGCCGAGAAACCCCAATCCCCTATCATCGCGTCGCCGCCTTCTGCCTCGCGCCTTCCAATCGCGCGACACCGGATCGTCGCCGCCGCTGACGCTCGAACGCGAGCCTACCAGAATCGCGATGCCCTAGCTTCGCCGCTGCCGCCGTATCTCGCGCGCCTTCCCTCGCCGCGAATCATCTCGTCACCATCGCTATTCCCCAAGCGCGCGCGCGATCGATTTCGAATTAAATTTGAGAGAGGAGAAATGGAATTTCGTTCTGGGGGAAACTGTCGATTTATTGGAGAGGACTCGCATCCCTTTGAACCCCACGGCATTGATTTGGGAACGAGAGCGGTTGCCAACATTTATTTTCTTTCTTTTGAATCTCGGTTGTGAAATTTCGATCGAGGGAAGATGGTAATTTAAAATAGAAGGAACATCGGTTGCACGATCTTCTGCGTGATCGAAGGCGTGAGATAAGGGGAGTATCGTGCTGATGTGAAGAAAAATGCAGCTGAGGTTGATTGAATATTTTAAATTTTAAATTTAAATTCGGTAAAGATTCAACGCGTTTACTCTCCATATGGTTACATAACAACTCCGAAAAATACGAAATTTGAAATCCGACAATAATTCAACATTACGGATCCAATGGAACTGGTTTCGTCGAATTCCGAGACTGTTTGAAAAATGACTACTTTTAAATATCGATTCGAACAATATAATTTCAAAACTGAACAGAACAGTTTCAAATTCATTCCTGACAGTTCGATTAGCTTCGGTATTATCAATACGAATTTTAAAAGCTTTTGAAATATTTTTAATCGGCCTAAATTAGAAGATTCAAATTTTTATTCAACTTCCAATCGATTAAATTTTATAATTTAATCGTCAAATTCAAATGTATATCGGGGATTCAAATTAAATCATCGTTCAAATATTTAAAATTAATTAAATACTCTCAATTTAATTTGTTCAAAATTCAGGGTCGTTACATTTTCCAAAATCATTCTCATAAGATCCTTTATATATATATATATATAGATATAGATATATATAACTTTTAAAATCTTTGGATCATTTCAACTTTGTATAAAACCTCTTTTATACTTCAAATATTTCAAAACCCTTTTCTTTTAGCAATAGATTCAACAAGGGAAGATTTACCTTATACAACAAGGATATATAACTTTATTTTATTCCAAATCAAATATTCACATTTGATAAATCTTTTATAAAGTTATTAACCATATTTCTTTTCAAAACCATTTTACAGTTCTTATCCACAAATCTTCAATATCAATTTCATTCAAATCCGTACGATGTACACATATCATCCGTACACAATATCAATCTGATCGCTCAATCGATCACACAATTTCACTTCCGAACTAGTATCGTCCACCCGACTTCCTAGTGCGGACTCAGATCTGGTTTCTTGATTAGAAACCGTCATTCTCCTTGCATAGTCACAACTATGATAGAGAATATCCAGAACCAATCAAAAATCCATATCCAGGTTCGCCGTCGAAAATCGAGCGAAAAATCCCAACTCGGAACGATAATACTATCTCGAAATTCTGTGTTCGAATCTGGATCAAATCACTATGCGAATAGAATAATATACGTATATCCTACGTATTTATCTTTGTTGGTTATTATCCAATTCAATTCTCTTTTCTATTCACATTTCCTTTAATTCCATTCACTTATTCTCAATTGCTTCCATTTCAAATTGAGTTATTACTTCAATTACAAACAGTTTGAACTCTGACCAATTTAAATTTAAAAATAGCTTGAAAAAAATTTTAAAATAGATAAGTAGTTGAAAAATAGTTATTAGTTTGTAAAATATCTGTAGAATAGTTAAATAATTGTAAAATAGTTGTAAAATAGTAATTAGTTATAAAGTAGTTATAAAACAGTTGAAAAATTGTTAAATAGTTCCAAAAATAATTGTAAAACAAGTATAAGATAGTTTGGGGTTTAAAAAGAAAGATTTGTATAGTAAATAGTTTGGAAAAATATATTTATATTAAAACAATTTATTTTGAAAATAAACCAGAGTCAAACTGTTCAATTCTCATCAATTCAATTTAAATTTCCACCTCCATTTAAATTAACTCAATTCCAATTTAAATAACTTCAATTTCCATTGAAATTGATCTAACCTCAATTCAAGTTGAATTAATCCTCAATTTCTTTCCTAATTCAAATCAAATTCCATTTGAATTTTAAACCTATTCAACTTTTTTTTTTTTAATTACAATTTCAAATTATTCAAACTAATTTCAAATTGAATCCACTTAAATTTCAAATCATTTCAATTTCTATATGAATTAATCCCAATTTCCATTTGAATTTTTGAACTCATTCAATCTTCAATTTTTATTTTAAATTATTTCAATTCAAATTTTCCATTTGAATTTTAAACTTATTCATCTTAAATCACAATTCCCATTTATTCAAATCAAATTCAGTTTGAACTAATTCAATTTAAATCTCAATTTTAAACTATCTCGAATTATATAAATTCGAGTTAAAATTTTTAAATATTGATTTAATTCCTTAAATTCCTTCACTTTTAAATTAATTCAACCTTTATTTTTTTTATTTTAACAAATTAAATCTTTAAACCTTTTAATTCTGAATTCAAATTTCAAAATTCCATTTTAAAATTATCTTTACTTAACTTATTACAAAGTTCAAATAAGAATTCAAAAACAATTTAATCTTCAGATTCTAATTTATAAGTTATACTCACTTAAATGTTTACTACCCTAAACATTTCATTTTGCTAAATCATTAACAACATTCATTATTAAACACAATTACCATTTTTGATAATAACCAAGATTATCATATCTGGAAACCAATTCATTATTACCTTTATTCTTGATAACATTTCTACAAATTCAAGATTTTAATTTTAGTTTGAATTCATTTCAAACTTATCTTCATTCAATTTTAATTTGGCTTTATTTCTATTACCACTTAATTTAATTCCAATATTTTAACAACAAATTACCTTAATATTTATTAGAAAGAAATATCATTTTATATATCAAAATATATTCTTATATAAAATCATTTAAAATCCTTATATAAGAAAATAACAATTACGCTCTCATATATATATATATACACACTCAACTCGTTCTAGGGTACCATTGACCCTATCCTTAACGAGTAATCCCAACAGAGCCAAGGTTCTCGCTTAACCTTCGCTCTGATACCAACTGTAACGGGACGAGCCAGTGGCGACTGGTAGGCTTTGCAACCATCCCAGACCCACCGTAGCAAACAGTGATACCTCGAATTTGCTTTTACGGCCAGCCTCTCGACTCGCAACCAACCCCTCAATGGGACATGTAGGGGTAAGAGTCTCCCGTTCGCCACCAAACCGCGAAGCGAGAACCCCCTATCATGCTGTAATGTAGCAAACCCGATCCCGACTACCTGGAATCATGCCGTTCCACCCATAGCTGCGCCACTACCTGCCGCGTCGTTTCCCCCTGGTCTAGTCAACTCCGGTTCACCCTCGTCGAAGAAAAGGCCTCGACAACAACGACGAACCCATCAGGGTCTTAAACCCTACAACGACGTCGCCTAGCCCCTCTGATGATCTAAAAATTCAATTACCATTTTTCCTACAATCACCAAACACCTAGCTACCTTCAGCAACGAGCTCGGTGCTCCTCCAGTTCTGATCATCAAGAAATCGACATAAACTCCATTTCCGTTCAACTCGAAAATTCCCAACGATAAACAAACTAAAAATCATGATATTCATTTTAAAAATCATATTTCACAAAGTCGATTCATGTTATAATCCTGAAACAGTAATTTACAATGTTTGATTTTAACATGTTTAAAGGAAATTTCACTGTCTTCCCCTTTTTTTTTCAGATAAACTTCCAAATAATTTACTTAAATTATTTTTAGGACTTAGTTTATGATTAAACAAACCTTCTTGTTTAGAAACTCAACCCTATCTAAGATTAGAAGAAAAGATAATGAATTTTTGAACTTATCTTAGTCTACTGAAATCAAAATAGAGACTGGTATATCTATAAACAGACATGCACACACAATCAACTCATACATATATACATGCAAGCATATTCATACATTGATGCAAACATTATTCAATATTTCCATATAGATTTATCACATGCAATTGATTAAAATTGTTTTTAAAAGAAAGGTTTACTCACCTGTTTTATGATGTGCAGAGAATTTGAAAACAGTTTGCACTAGAAAATTGCTACAGCAACTTGAAAAGCTTTTGAAAATTTGAATTTGCTTTATTTCTTTAAAACTGCAAAGCTTTGAAAATTTTGGCTTCAGATTTACTTGCATGCATACTTGAAGGATGGTTACAGGCTTGCTATTACAGAGCTTTGGTCTAGCACTTGAAAAATGGTTACAGGAAAACAACATTGCAGATTGTTTTCTTGAGGAGTGTTACAGGTTTTTGAACTTGAATTCGAAGAGTATTTTGATCTTGTATTACTGGTTTGAGAAGATTACAGAGAAAACATTCAGATTGGTTTACTTGGTTTCAGGTTGTAAATTCTTGGTTTGGAAGTAAATTTCTGTTTTTGATTTGAGAAGATGATTTCAGATTTGATTCTTGAGTTTGGAAATAAATTTCAATTTTGGGTTGTGGAGATCATTTCGGGTTTGATAAATTTTTGGTTGAAAAATGAAGAAAGAAATTTGCTGAAAATAAAACTCTTTGTTTCTTTTACAATTTAATCTTAAATTTAATTATTAAAGAGAAAGACATTTGTCTATCCTATGTTCCCATTATCTTACACCTATGCACATGATTCACAAGTGTCATTAACATACATTAAAAAGTTTACAAGTGTTATAATGTTTAGTTAATATTTACAAAAGTTATTTCCTAATGTTTTATTAATGTTTTAAATATTATTTTCCTTTTTAATAATTTATTTAAGCTATATACATGTATTTAAGTAATATTTATATAATTATAAAATGTGTATATTTATCTTTTAATAAATATTCATATGAATTCAAGTAACTTATATTTTGATCAAATCATATAACATATGTTTATAAATTTGAGAAATTGAGTTTAACTCCTTGTAAAAAATTTGAAAACAATTTATGTTTTATATTTATATTCATACATTTTCTAGTATTTATACATATATAACTTTTAAAAGAGAATGATTTTAAAATCTTAATTTTATACTAATAAAAATCATATATTTTTATTCTTGAATTTCCAATCCAATTCTATGTACAATCTACTCATATGTATATATATATGCATATAACAACACATTATTATTTATTTTAAAAGAATAATTTGCCAATTTTAAATAATTATATTAGGAGATTATAAAATATTTATCCAGATATTTATAATTTAATTTTTATTATATTTCCAAATTCATTTACATATCCGGATATCTTTTATTATCAGGATTTTATCTGTTAAGTTGATTAAAACAGTTAATTATTCAATTATCAAATGTCCCAAAATCCGGGTTATCACAGAATATGTCATCCTTCGGTCATTACCGACCTTTAACCGAGGGCCCTCGAAGCATACAAACCACAATAATCAGATACACGACGTCATAGCATGTAAAGATATATCTAAATGAGGATGATCATACCCTGATGGGAGCGACCCACATAGCCTTGCCACATCTAAACCTGTTTTGGTCATTTCCGGTTGATGAGGCCTGAGGTAACGATTACATTTCACAAATCACAATCACATCACTTTGAATGCCACAAGGCCATTTCCGTTGACAACTAATTGCCTTCCACAAAAATACAACCCTTAAGCTCATACGTCTCAAGGAGGGTGTTAAACTAAGAGAAGTTACCTTCTCCGCCACCACTGACGTATGTTTGTAAAAACCAATGTACGTAATCTGTAGAAATGCAATGTCAGACAAATATCCATACAAGTTGTCCAGGAACAGGACAAACCGAAGGTACTTTCCTACCACATCCTGTCGGGAAATCCCTAGGATTAGTAGCGAATAGTCCTCGCATTGTATATTTCATAATGAAATGACCACTGCCACTGGATGTATAATGGGATTTTAACCCCAAACGACCAACAAGCAGTCCCCCACTATAAAACTTCAAAATATCAATATCATCAGGAGCAACCTGCACAATCGTCGCATATACATTGGTCCAAAGTGGTTTTCAGATAACTCTGATTCTGGTATCTTCGCACCAACAACGCAAAAGCATTTCTCAACCTCACACAGAAACTAAGTCTCATAGACTTATCACGTTTCCAACTTTCAACTTGTTATCCTTCGAGCCAAGAAGGAAGCTCGAAAGATTGGAGTAATACTTCGCACTATACGAATCAACATCCTCAACACAAATGATAATCAAGCCTACACAGAAGGCTACGTACTAAGTGTACGACTATATAGTTCCCACATCAAGTTGAGGAACTAAAATATGGCCAATACTTGATAGTTGGTTATTTAATTATCAAAGCAAACAAACAAATATTTAGCACCATCATAATCACTAAGCTTTTTTAATTAATCTTTAATTAATTAAATCACTTGCAAATATTCACTTCAAATTATCTTTTAAAAGATATAATCTCAAAATCATTTCAACATTGGAAAACATTTCCATGTACTTATTTAATTATAAGTAATTCACAAATCAATTCATTTTCAACATTTGGAAAATATTACATGTACTTAAATCATGATTGAGTATATATTTTATTCTTTAAGGAAATTCTTTCTCTTTAAACACATTTATTTGGGTCAAAACGAATGTTGTGTAAAACATCGGTACGACAACCCAAAATTAGTAGTATAGGGATTCAAAAATTAAATAGACATATAAATCCCAATACTATACCAAAAACGTTTCCTTTCGAAAATCATTTACTATAACAACAGTGTTATAGTCCATCATTTCCTTATTTCTCGAAAACGTCTATTTCAACAATGAATGTTGAAATCTATGTTATTCGATGCTTAACACATTTTAAAACATCTTTCAAAACATTTAAATTCATTTAAAATATCACTTCCTAAAATGTTTATTTAACTTTAAAATATTATTTACTGTCCAAAATCGTGAATATAATTATCTAACCAAATTCAATACCTCTGCCATTTATTAAAGGATAATCCACTGTCAAAATCGTGAATATGTTTCCAAATTTATTATTTCTACATCTTAAATTTTAAAGGATAATCCACTATCCAAAATCGTGGATATAATGCCTTTAATAATCTTTTATATTCAACTTATCAAATTCAATTGATTTCGGATTTATAAAACAATGTTTATAAATTCACATTTCTGTTTTATAAAAACTTCAAGTTATAAAATCCCTTTGTTAACCAATTATATATATATATATATATTTTACGGCCAAAATCCAAATTATAAGTAAATTAGTTATAATTGTATTTATTTACAAAATCCATTCATTTAATAATTTCACAATTATAAACCTTATCCATTTATAAAATCCATTTATACCTCCATTTTAGCACTTTCAAAACTCCGTTATAATTCAATTATTTTGATATATAAAAATTCAAAAATACCAATTTAAACAACTTCACAAAATAATCAACTTTATATTTCAAAAATCATATTTCAATTAGATTTCACAAACATTATAATTTTTATAACATAAAAATTGTAACATTTATTTATTTAAAATAAATTCATTTCCTTAACAGTTCAAAATTCAATAAAACATATATTTCCAAAATCCTTTTAAATTCGAATTCATCACTTTAACATTTTAAAATACCAAAAATAGGCCCAATGATGTAACAGCACAAAATACATCAATTACGGCATCCAAAGCATCATATATCATACGATAACAGCATATATCACAATATCTATAAATAAATCAATACTTTTCAGGAATCCAGTTGGATCCCTCCCACTTGTCACCTGTAATAAATATACATATTAGAATATGTGTACAACGTCCGCTTCAAGGCAGACGCTCGTACAAAGGGTCAACCGTGCATACACTAAAACATATAATGTCATCTGCTCCACTAGGTAGGTATATATTCAAATACCAATTAATATATCATATATCATCCAAACAATCATCAATCATCATAAATAATATTTATTCTCACTAGTATGAAAATATCAGCGAGTCAAAAAGAGCGAGTGGTACTCACATTGATTCCAATAGCAGTTGCAGTGTTTTATTCCGAATAAAATTAAACGAGCATTTAATTTTACCCAAAATTCACACTAGCTCCAATCAACTCCAAACCAGCTCTTAAATGTAGTACTCGTCAATACGGACCCAATGCAATTCGTTTTGTGCGAAACGAACCTCGTATGAAAAGTTGTAGTATTTTAAAGTTCGAACGAATTATAATATATATTAATTTATAAATTCTTTTTTATTTCAAAACCCTCACATTGTGGCCGTTGATTTCCTTTGCCCAAGATCTGAGCTGCATACGTTACTTTCTTCTTCCAGGTTATCTCGAATGCACACGAACTGATGTGCACGTAAATGTGCATATTTTTACCACCATATTTAATCTATTCAAATTAAATAAATGATCATATTGGGTATTTTAACTTGTTTTAACCAAAATCCATATTAATTCCAAACTGTCACATATTCATCTTTATATATGGGCAAAACGATCATTTGTGTGCATATATTTCTTTGAGAAAAATTAATTGGAAACTTATATATATTTTTGTAGGAATTTGATCTCAAATAGGAATGGTTTCATGAAGACACATGCATGCACAAAATGAATACAAAGGAATGAAGATGGAAATAATTCAAAGTGAAGAACATGGAGGACCCCACCTACCCACCTACCTTAATGGATAAATTAGAGGCTAATGCACATGCTTATGGAATTAATGGCTTCATGTACAATTAAATGATGATTAGTAAAAGCTAATGATTACTTGGCCTCCACACTTTCTCAAGGGTAATTTGGGCATTTCCCAAATTAAGGATTAGGGTTTCATGCTTGTATATATACCCTTTATGTTTCATGTAACCTCCTTCTTAGTCTCTCTTTAGTTTAGTTTAGGCTCACAAATAAACAAGCTCTTCTCTTTCTCTTTTCATGGCTACTTAGCCATTTTATTTCATGTAATTTTTCTTTCTTTTATGCAATGTTAATTCTCTTTTATTTACATTCTTCCTCTCTTCTTATGTTAGTAGTGTAGTTTACATTTATGTAAAGTAGATTAGTGTTAATTCTTGTTAATTAGCTTCTCTTTTCCATTAGCTTTCATTTTCCTTTCCTTTTTCTTTCATGTTGCTAGCTACATTTGTTCATATGATAACAAATATGAGAGGCTAAACCCCTTCAATTTAGGGGTAATGAAGCTCTCTAATCATGTAGCTTCACTTAATTTGATGTTTATGCTCTCTTTTTTTGCTTAATGAGAATGATTGAAGTGGTTTAATGATGTTGTTTAGCTTTGAATTTGATAGTCTATGTTGTTCATAACAAATAGGCTATGTTAAACAAACATAACACAAATTGCCTCTTCATCTACATAAGATTATGGGAAAAAAGAGAATGTTGAAATTGAAACTTGATAGCCTATATTTATAATCAATAGTTAATAGGCTATGCTTAAAATAGATTTTTATTTCAACTTTGTTGTCATATTTCATGAGAGTTAAATGTGTATTAGTGGTTGTGTTATAGTTTTATGATTTATTTTAGGCTAATTAATAACACAAATATACCATACTTATGATAAGCACATCAACTAATTACACTAATGACAAGAAAAGAGAGATCATAACTTTATGTTGTTGATTTATGTGATCTAGAGAGTGGATTTATCTCTAAATTGTCCTCAAACTCTCATATTTTTATCAATTTTCTTTTGCTTGTTTTTCTCATTTTTTAGCTAATCACTCTCAACTTTGGTTTAATTTGATTGAATAAAAATTTAAAATCTATCAATTCCCTGCGGATCGACCCGTATTCGCTACATACTATAAGTGTACGTCGTGCGCTTGAAGTTATATTTTAATTTGAAATTTTTCGACGGTTTTCTAATTCGATAGAATTTCCGTCGATTAACAAGTTTTTGGTACCGTTGCTGGGGAATTTGTTTTGATTTTGAATTTCTATTCTTTGAATTATTTTGTTTGATTTTGTGTGTTTGTTTTGGATGTGTGTTGCATTTTAAAAAAAAAATTTGTGTATTTGTTCGGTTTTTGTGTGCATTCGTTTGTGTTCTTGTTTGTTTTGCATTTTCATTTGCATTTCCATATTAAAAAAAAGATGCACAATTTCATTTCTAAAAGTTTTCCACTTCGTTTTGCATTTACAACTTTTATTTTACCAGTTCTTCTTACAATTTCATTTTCTTTTTATAATTCTACATTTACATTGTCAAACATTGTTGCTCCTCTGTCTACATTTCCTCTCTATTTTACAACACAACCATCAACATTTACCCTCTGTTCCTCATCAATCTACTGCTATTCACTGCTTGCCCTCTCTGATCAAAAACCTTCCTAACGTTTCACCATCTCCCCTAATCATTACTTTTCTATCAACTGCCACTTACAAATTCAAGTTTGTCTCAAACATTACTGAAAACTGCTGCTGACCATTCAACTGCCATTCGACTGCTACATCTACCACTCAAACTCCTTAAAGACACATCACCACTTCACTTTCATAAGCCACCCCCTTGTCATCTTCTATTCAAACAAGACTACTACCTCAATACTGCAAGAAAAACTTCATCTACATTACATCATTCAAAACTGCTGAATATAACCACTTCAACTTCAACATGCACACACTGTGCACATAACTTCCACCAAACTTCCAACACTTTGTCTCATCAACAATCACTTCAACTTTTCCCATCATAATTCAAATCAAATAGTGCACATTTCTACCACTTCTTCTCCTTCAAATTCGAACTCCGCCCATCACCACAAACGATACAGCCTCACCACATTCACATCACCAGAAAATATTTTAACTCTGCCACCACTGCACTGCTACATCATCTTCACCATCCATCAACAACTATTCTTCCTGCCTGTCTCTGCAAACACCATCATTTCAACTTACACTTCATCCAACCCTGAAAACAAATTACTTCCTTACAACAAGTTTCTGCCTTTCAGTTCACTAACAAAATTCCCTCTACAAACTTCAAGCTACAATACAAGAAACTACTCTCACGTTCTCATATCTGCCATGAACATTCTCAAACATACAAAAACACTGTCAGCCTCAAACCACACTTCGAACCACAAAGCACAGTACCATCCCAAACAGTGAACCAAACCCAAACAGTTCTTATCACTTCTTCCTTCACAAAACTGCAGTCGATTGACACTTCTCATAACAGTCTTTCAAGCTTCGTTACCCCGGGATACTTCACCAAAGACCACTATCGCACTGCATTCCCAATATAGGACCAACAACACTAAAAAAAGCAACTTCCCGCTAGCAACTGCAAATTCAACTTCAACACATTGACTTCAAACTCCAAACAAACTTGCCTAACCTGACATGAACAAATGTTGCTAGACCACTTCAACACACCAACTAATAGTGCATGCATCCACTTGCATCAGACCTTCCTTGAAAAGAACAAAAGTGTACGCTTGTGCACACTAATTATGGATCGTGTAATATGGTCTAACAATATATGCAGAATGTTATTTTACAATTGCTATACAAGTAAATATTCAATAAACTAACTATATAGCAATTCATAGATATAGAAAAATAAATGCAGTAAACTGAAGAAAAAAAATCACACCAGGGATTTTTATACTGGATCGGACCTCCCGTCCTACGTCCAGTCCCAGACTTCTATCTGGATTTTTCACTACCAACTACCTCGCTTCACCCGGAGGAACAGGTTACAGTACCCGAACAACCGAATGGGATTTCGTGCCTCTTACAACACCGAGGACTTCAACAAAAACAAATACAATTGCTGTTGACAACTTGTGCTCTTGATAACACGGATTTGGCACTTGTAGTACACCCTTCCTATAATCTTATCCTCAAAATATGTGAATGATGTTTGTGAAGATTGAAGGAAGTATATTACTTATTGAATCAAAAGATATGAAATAATTTCAATGATTCAATAAGCAATTTAAATATTTGAGAGCTTTTAGTATGCAAGAGTATTTAGAAAGTAAGATCAAAAATTAGAGCAAGAATCATATATGCTTTGAATCAATGATTTAGACGTGTTTATATAGAGAATAAATGGTTGTGACTCTTTGTGAAGAGTAGCCATTAATAGATATGATCATTGATGAAAGGTAAGAGATGCAACCATTGGTGAAAGAAGTGTCTTTTGGGAAAGGTTGCTCTCTGTTTAAAAACGGTCGACATGTCAAAAATGGCCAGTAGACAGGATTTCAAATATATAGACGTTATGTGCATGTGTGCACGTTCATTGTGCATTTTACACAGAAACGGTCGACCGCCTGGTTTAATACCGGTCGACCGGTCCCTGTCAAATTGCACAATGAATGTGCAATGCCATTCAAACGTATATATATCGATTATATTTAGGTGCATGATTATTTGAGGATAGATTTTAACAAGTTTATCACTATTACAACATCAAATAATCAACCTATAATCTAGAGTACCATATGTAGCTCTTTTGTGCCTCTTTATAGCCATGATGTCTTCTTTTTGTCAATCGCCTTTATTTCTTTGTCAGAAATCAGAAACTTCGTAGAATCTGTGACTCAACATTCCTATCCCCACAACTACAGCCATCCACCTCAAAATCGAAAATTGCAGTTTCAATAAACCAACTTCAACAAACCACTGCCATAATTCTATAAGCATCCCTTCTTCAATCACTACTATCTCCAATCATCAGCAGCCGTGCCATCAACTCCCTGACCTTCAACCAGCCGTCAAGCAATCGCTGAAACAATCGCCTCATGAACATCCCACGACCCAGTTGCCTCATTGACTTCGAATCCACCACCTCCAATCCAACCACAAACAACTAGAGTAACCCAAACCTCCATCACGAATTGCGACTTTGATCACTGACAACAACCAACCCAAACGTTTGCCTTCCTCAAAATTATTCGCTTGAATCTAAGATAATTTTTGATTTGGATTTCACGATTTTGAAATATATTAGGATTTCAATTCTGATTTGTCATGATTTTGAAATGAGAATTGGGTGAATTTCTTTGGCCATGTCTTTCTTTTTAAAAAAAAAGGAGATGTACACGTGTTTGAGTTAAAAGGTGGTTTTATTGAATTTGGTTTGAGAAGTTAAATTGGGCCGGGCTGGTAGTTTGATTTCAATTTTCTTTTTTTTAATTGTTTAGTTTTCTTTGTTATCAAAAGAGAAAAAAACTTTGATTCCAATTTTTTTAGTTTAGTTTTTCCTTTGTTTTTAGTTTTCGTTTGTCGTAGTTTTTTTCATTCTACCCTTATACATATATGTTGAACATATAACAAAATTTCAAGTTGTTTCATTTTGTTTTGTTATAGTTCTTCCTTGCTAAAAAAACCAAAAATAAAATAAAAATAAACAGTTGTGTACATCTTGTTTTTCATTTCAGGTTGTCAAAGCAGATAAAGAAGGAGTAGAAGTGCTTGCTAAAATAAATTGATTGCTTTGCTTAGCTCGTCAAAAAATAATTGCTTGCTTGCTTATATTTTTTTAATTTTCCTTGCATTGTATATATCTCTTGTTTTTATTTTAGTTGCATTGTTGATTGCTTGCATGTAACGCCCCACCTCTATACCCACGCTAACCAAGAACACTACGATGTAGTGCTGTCAATTAGCACGGAGAATAAGGCTGTGGAGGAGCGACCATCCATGTAACTTCTTTGTGCGAGCACCGATACGTCAGATAGAATAGAATGCATATCTTTTAAGGAGGAAATCCGACATACCGATACAAACACAAAGCTATCACACGGTGGCTATATATAATCTTCGGAAAACAAACATAGAATTAATCATAACATAAATCAGTCACAGACATCCATATCACAAAGGCGGAAGAAGATATGAATAAATATATAACACATGAAAGTGTACATCAGAGTAGTGGTCAGAAAGATCCACGATAATACAAAAGAATAGCATCACGTGCTATACAAAAGAATAAGTACACAACATAGAGTCTATATCTCAAAGGTGTACATCCAAAAACTACTAATCTAAGTAGTTAGCCAAAAGTCAGAAATATCCTGAAGAGAAGTCAAGCAGAAGCACCTGTAACATCTCGGTCTGACCCGAGTATTATTTATAAGAAAATAATAAACGGATCAGTCTAACTATAAATATCAGATGATATGGTATAAAGTAAATGGCATGTCATGAACATGAAATAACTATTACGACATACTACTATAAGTATGTAAATGATAATCAACAAAAGATTAATCAATATCACAAGAATCTTCTCAAAGATAAAATAGGGTATCATACCCTAAACTTGTATTCATAACAAGTCAATAACACATGAATTCACCAATGCACAAAAACTGATATCATATCAATGAAAATCATGAAAATTGGTGAAGCACAAAATTCCAGAAATCATCATCAGAAATCCAGAAAACACATAAAAAGGGGGGAGGCCTAACACATGAATGGGAGCATGAAAACTCACCTACGCGTAAACACATGACGAGAAGATATCTCATGGAAGCTATCCATTAAATTTTCACACAGGAATGGCCCGAAGACCGTAGGAAATGTGATGGCGAAACATCACATAATCGGGGTATAGTCTCCCACGTAGACAAAGAGACATCGCTCAATCGCTAGTCTAAATCACAAAAATGACCGTCATGATCATAAGGAAGTGTCAATCACACCAAGCTAGTAAATATATGAGTTTAGCTTCATGTCCCATAACCACTTGCTTAACTTAAATATTTACGAACAAGCTGTAAATCTTCACTAGGAAATTGTCACAAAAAGGGTTCAATCGAACAAGTCCAAGAGCTAACCGACGAAGTGAACGCAAGCGTTTCATACCACTCGTTTTACTAAGTCAATTAAGTCGATTTCTCATTCGAGTGAAGTAAAGGCTTGTATGTACTAGTAGATTGAAAATCGGGTTGAGAAAACGAACTTTTGATATTTAAAATAGTGTTGAAATCGCTTTGATGAAAGAGTCTTGATATTTACTATTAGTATTGAAACCTTCATATATCTTTAAAATGACAAGTCATTAAAACGATTGTAGAAACAAATCAATTCACGTTCGAAGACGTGAGTAAAGTCCAAAGAAGTCAATCCCAAAACCATCAAAGTAGAAATTCTGATAAATGCTTTGTCAGATAAGATTGCCTACGCAGAGTAATTCGGGGTTCGACCTAGTGAAGGCAAGCTGGTCCAGCGACCTAAGGAAAAGTAGGTCATACGACCTAAGAGTTCACGCGACCTAACAAGGCTAAGGATAAGGTCGGAGACGACCTACGACTTAACAAAGTCCTGCGACCTAAGGAAAATCGCGACCTAAAAAGACCAAGTGTAAGGTCGGCGACGACCTAACTTGAACGACTTAACTGGGGGATAAGTCGGAGACGACCTACGACTTAAGGTTTAACTCGCGAACGACTTAACTTGGCCTGGGGATTATAGGTCGGCAACGACCTAAGACATAAGGTTTAACTCGCGAACGACTTAACATCTTGCCTGGGAATTATAGGTCGGCAATGACCTAAGACTTAACAAAATTCGAGCGACTTAACTTTGCCTGGAGATTATAGGTCGGCAACGACCTAACGTTTTGCCTGGGGATTTTAGGTCGGCAACGACCTAAGATTTTGCCTGGGATTTATAGGTCGGCAGCGACCTAAGTTTTTGCCTGGGATTTATAGGTCGGCAGCGACCTAAGTTTTTGCCTGGGATTTATAGGTCGGCGACGACCTAAGACTTAACTCGCAGGTGACCTAAGACTTAACTCGCAGGCGACCTACGACCTATGGATGGACGACCTAACTCCGAACGAGCTAAAAATGGCCAGAACGACCTAGTAGCAGTTTTTTCACCAAAATCACTAAAATTTGGAATTTTTCGCCAATCCAATCCAAACCAAATGCAACAAACATGCTAAAGTGATGAGGAATCATTCCCAACAGTCCAATGACGATTATAGGCAAGATGTGAGATCAAAAATCTCACCTTTTCACGGAATTTGATGAAGATGGAGATTTGAGAGCAAAGCAAGAACACCAACAAGCTTGAATCAATGGTCTTCACGTGAATTTGATGTTGAATCTCGGATTTGCAATGGAATTTGTGTTTGGAGTTTTAATTTCCACTTCCCACCACCATTTTTGAGAAAGCTTCAAGTGTTTTGATGGAGTGAGGAAGATGGTTGGGCTGAACTAAAGGGGTGCAGTCCAAACCAAAGTCAAAGGCGGGAAAAAGTGTTGAAAATTTCACTATCTCCAAACATATCGAAGTTTACACTCAAAAAGATCGCAAACGTCATTTTGAACTCAATGGGGGTGGTCTCGAGTCCTAATTTGACCGTATGCAAAAAGTAGCTTTTCGGACTAACATCCGACTAACGATAAAATATTTAAATAAAATATTTAAATATAGAATCGATAGATATGCGGGTTGTTACATTGCATTTGCATTTATATATTCAAAAAAAAAAATTCGAAAACAAACAGAATTTTTTTTCCCATTTGTAGTTTTATTGTTAATACACGTTTATTTTCAGTTTTGCATTTCATCTTAGATTTTGATTAATAATAACGGTTAGACATCGATAACACTTAATTGTATATTGACAAGTTGTCTTCTTTGAAAAATATAAATTCTCGATGTCTAGGCTACGGCAGAGCAATAACCATTTATAAATATTATGGTGATTCATAAATATTATAGTGCTTGTTCCTCTGAAGGTACTTAAACGTTCGACTGCATTGGTACAGTGATTCATGATGCACCGATAAATCCTGCCCATTACCTGGCTGAGAACTATCTTGTTGATTTAAGACAAAGTGTGATTATACAATTTTGGGTGAACTTAGGATAAATAATTTGTAATCAAACCCTTGCATTCATTTAGTTGCATTAGCTCATATATATTTAAAAAAGAATCAAAATTCAAAACTTAAAAAAATTGTAAATATTCCTTTTCCTTTGAAATTTTTAAACCCTTTTTCTTTGAAATTTCCAAAATCCAAAAAAATATTTACGAAAACCAAAATCCAAAAAAAATATACAAAAACCAAAATCCAAAATAAATAAATTATAAAGCCTTTTCAAAAACAAAGAAAAAATTTGAAAAACCAAAAAACAAAACAAAAATCAATTTTCCATTTTGAAAACTAAATTTTATTTGTAAATATTTTTCCTCAATAAGAAAAATATTCTTGAAAATGTCCGAGTTTCCCCACTTACGTGAATTTTTGTAATGACCCATAGATTTTAGTGATTTTATTTATTAAATTAATTGAAATTTTGTTAAATTTTAAACAATTAATTTAAAATTTAAAATTTGTTATTTGGAATATGTCCATTTAAACATAGTAACTGGTAAATTTTCATAAAATAATATTGAAGTTTATTTAATTGTGTAATCCTATTTCAATTTAGATCAGTTAAAAATTTGATGATAATAAAATGTTTTCCAAATCTGAATATTTTTATGTAGTAAATTTCTAAATCATCTTCTAAGTGAGATGTCATCTTTTGTTTTTCCAAATCTTGACTGTTATTGCTCCGTCTATCTTATTTTCGACAAAATAGCAGCACTTTCGGTATTGATATTGACTTTCGACAGGAAAATCGTGCCACTGAAATCTGTATACCGTTCTGATCGTCTTGTTGTGCTGATCTCAACGGTATATTTATTTCTGTATTTTGAAGTCTGCTACGATGCAAAATCGATAAAACGATCTACCATATCATTACCGTTTTATGCCCTTTGCTTTCTGGTGTCCATTCGTTTTCCAACGTGCATTCAACCAAACGGTCATTTTCCTTTCTCTATTCCCAAAGGGAACCTCTGACTTTAATTATTTCACTGTTCAATGTATATATTGGTTTGTGTGGCCTATACCTCTTCTACTCCCACTTTTGCTTCGTGAAAGAATAATTTATAGTTTACATTTTTCTAAAGCTTTGTATGGGAATCTGCTGTTCACCAACATCCTACCAACGCTTATCCCTCAGCCTCGCTGTCTGTTTCCCCTAGCCTCACACGCGGCCATGTTTTATCCACTCCGACCTCGTCTCCTTTCCCCAATCCTTTCAAGCTTGTCACCACTTCCTCCTTCTCGTTGCCTCGATAGAAAATCTGCATCTCACCCAAACTGCCACCGCACCTTCACTTGTCGGCGCACCACCCTGCAACACCACTAACAACAGCACCACCCTCCACGTCTCCGACCGCAAACCGGACCCACGACTCCTCCCCTAGCCTTGGCCTTGAATCCCTTGGCCCAACCATCCTTGCTTCCTCCTTCCCGCGGCCACGCTTCTTCCCCTCTGCCTCGTCCTTCTCTCCCTACCTCCATCACCACCAGACCTCACTACACCCTACTGCACCTCCCTTGACCGACTACTTTCCTAAACGTTGCTTCGCCTCTTCCCTTAATAGCCGAGCAGCCTAGGCTTTGAAATTTATTTTGGTATGCAGCACTCTCGATTTTTCCTATGTATTATATTATATTGTGATATGTTATAAAGTATATAAAGCATGAAAGTTTATATTAGTTTTACTGTTAGTGTATATATAGAATAAATGTTGGTTTTAACACACGTATATATTTATTTTGTGTTTAAGGTCTGTCTGTTGCTATGAAAGTTTATATATATATGGTATGTATATACGTATAAACGTTTATAATTATATTCAGTTGTTATTTATATTTATCTATATTTACAGTTTATATATGGGTTCTATCAGTTTATATGTATATAGATATTTATGCAAGTGCACTTATGCTAATATATATATTTTGTCTATGCAGATTTTATAAAGTAAGCTTATTTTAGTGCTGCGTGTGTATAAGTTATAATATTTTAGTTATGTTATTGCATAATGGTTTTAAAGATATGTTAAACAATATTAACTTTTAAATTATAACACGTGTACAAGTTTGTATATATGTGTATATGCATTTGGTTATATATATGTGAACCTGGTTTTTCAATTTTGTATAGATTTTATGTGTATATTTTATTGTATATTAAGTTGTTCTCAATGTAATGATTGAGTTTGATTTTTCAATGTCTAAATTTATAATAATTTATATATATATATATATATGAGTTTATAACTAAAGTTATAAAATAAGTTTATATTACTACAAGTATGCATGAATGACTTTATATATAAAGTTTTATATACAGGTATATATGTGTTACAACATGTTACTTTATGAGTCATATTATATATATATATATATTATATGTATATGACGTTTTATTAATAGAAAAATTTAGTGTTACAACATGTTACTTTATGGTTTAATAGACAAAATTTAGTGTTATAAATATTTTAGAAGTTATTAATTAAATACAACATATTTAAAGAAATGATTATTAATTTATTAATACTGTTTGAAGGGTATCTTGAGATAAATTAATAAATTTATGAATTATGGATTTAATGTCTTCAAAATAGCTTCTTGTAAGTATAAGTAATGATGTAAATAATTGTTTTCAAGTAGTTTTCATATATTTATTAAGGTGGTATTTAAACATATAAATGGTATTTATAAAGGAAGCAAGAAATTTTACAAATGGGTTTGAAAAAAAAATTTAAAGTATTAAAGTTAATTTAATTGCAAATGAGGTTTCAAATGACTATTGCAAGTAAAATTTATAAAGTTTAAAATTAATTGCTTATCCTTGTCTTTCAATCTATTTTCTTTCTGGTTGGTTCTATTCTCCTACCTCCTTCCTTTTCGGGGACGAAAAGTTTTGAGTGGGGGAGAGTGTAATGACCCAAAGATTTTAGTGATTTTATTTATTAAATTAATTGAAATTTTATGAAATTTTTAACAACAAAATTTAAAAATAAAAATTTGTTATTTTGAATACGTCCATTTAAACATAACAACTGGTAAATTTTCATCAAATAATATTGAAGTTTATTTTATTGTGTAATTCTATTTCAATTTAGATCAGTTAAAAATTTGATGATAATAAAATATTAAAATGTGTTCCAAATCTGAATATTTTTATGCAGTAAATTTCTAAATCATCTTCTAAGTGAGACGTCATCTATTGTTTTTCCAAATCTGGACTGTTATTGCTCCATCTATCTTATTTTTGACAAAATAGCAGCACTTTCGGTACCAATATTGACTTTGGATAGGATAATCGTGCCGCCGATATCTGTATACCGTTCTGATCGTCTTGTTGTGCTGATCTCAACGGTATATTTATTTCTGTATTTTGAAGTCCAGTACGATGCAAAATCGATAAAATGATCTACCATATCGGTACCATTTCATGCCTTTTGGTTTCTGGTGTCCATTCGTTTTCCAACGTGCATTCAACCAAAAAGTCATTTGCCTTTCTCTATTCCCAAAGGGAACCTCCGACTTTAATTATTTCACTGTTCAACGTATATATTGGTTTGTGTGGCCTATACCTCTTCCACTCCCACTTTTGCTTCATGAAAGAATAATTTATAGTTTACATTTTTCTGAAGCTTTGTATGGAATCTGCTGTTCACCAACATCCTGCCAACGCTCATCCCTCAGCCTCGCTGTCTGCTTCATCGAGCCTCACACGCGGCTATGTTTTATCCACTCCGACCTCGTCTCCTTTCCCTAATCCTTTCAAGCTTGTCACCACTTCCTCCTTCCTATTGCGTCGATAGAATATCCGTATCTCACCCAAACTGCCACCGCACCTTCACTCGCCGGCACACCGCCCCGCAACACCTCTAACAGCAGCACCACCCTCCATGTCTCCGACCCAAAACCGGACCCACGACTCCTCCCATAGCCTCGGCCTTGAACCCCTGGGCCCCACCATCCTTGCTTCCTCCTTCCCGCGGCCATGCTTCTTCCCCTCTGCCTCGTCCTTCTCTCCCTACCTCCATCACCACCAGACCTCACTACCCCCTGATGCACCTCCCTTGACCGGCTACTTGCCTAAATGTTGCTCAGCCTCTTCCTTTAATAGCCGAGCAGCCTAGGCTTTGAATTTTGGTATGCAGCACTCTCGATTTTTCCTATGTATTATATTATATTGTGATATGTTATAAAGTATATAAAGCATGAAAGTTTATATTAGTTTTACTGTTAGTGTATATATAGAATAAATGTTGGTTTTAACACACGTATATATTTATTTTGTGTTTAAGGTCTGTCTGTTGCTATGAAAGTTTATATATATATGGTATGTATATACGTATAAACGCTTATAATTATATTCATTTGTTATTTATATTTATCTATATTTACAGTTTATATAGGGGTTCTATCAGTTTATATGTATATAGATATTTATGCAAGTGCACTTATGCTAATATATATATTTTGTCTATGCAGATTTTATAAAGTAAGCTTATTTTAGTGCTGCGTGTGTATAAGTTATAATATTTTAGTTATGTTATTGCATAATGGTTTTAAAGATATGTTAAACAATATTAACTTTTAAATTATAACACGTGTACAAGTTTGTATATATGTGTATATGCATTTGGTTATATATATGTGAACCTGGTTTTTCAATTTTGTATAGATTTTATGTATATATTTTATTGTATATTAAGTTGTTCTCAATGTAATGATCGAGTTTGATTTCTCAATGTATAATTTATAATATATATATATATATATGAGTTTATAACTAAAGTTACAAAATAAGTTTTTATTACTACAAGTATACGTGTATGACTTTATATATAAAGTTTTATATACAGGTATATATGTGTTACAACATGTTACTTTATGAGTCATATTATATATATATATATATATATATATATATATATATATATATTATATGTATATGATATTTTAAAAGAAATAAATTATAATATAAGTATTTTTCATCTTTAATAAGTATATATATACACACACGATCATATATAAGTAGTTATTTCAAATATATGATGTATATATGTTGATTTTTTATGTGTTTTCATTTAAAAACAATGGATTTTGAAATACATATATATTTAATTTAAAATATGTTTGAAATTAGTATACAGACACACCCACACATAGATATATATATATATATATTAGTTATATATATCTTCACTTATACTATTTATCATCATCGATCCAGTTCTGATTTGATTTCATCCATTTCTATTTATCAGCTTTGTCCATCGAACTCGTGTCCATCATGCTTTGTTATGAAATTCGTGCTTGGATTCGTAACTCAGCTCGTTCTCGTTCTTCTCTAACCGCGAAAGGTGAGCAATCACTCATGATTAACGTTCTTTTATTTATTAAATCTGATTTCAATTGAAACAACAATTGAAATATACTGCTAAATTGAACGGTTAATTATTTAAATTATTATATATGCTTTTATTTATAACTTTTCATGTGTGGATAAGACACCATATCCTATTGTTTATAGTATATTGTTATTGATGATATATGCCTGTTATATTATTATCATATCTGCTATCACTCTACAAGTTCCCTGTTAGTATAGAATTAACTATGGGTTGAAATGATACATACCCGAAAAGACTTTAGAATAGAAGAAAATCATTATGGGTTGAAATGATAAACCCAAACGATTTTCATTGAATTGAATCTGGGATTGCGGGTCGAAACGATATCTACCCGTATGTATTTAAAATTACGGATTGAAATGATAAATATCTGTATCACTTGACCATAGTATAGGAAATATATACAGACATCGTGGTCGATATATAAATTGAAATAATTTCTATGGTTTTGGAAGGAAATATATGGTTTAATAAATATTGATTCTTAAGATATTATATATAAATGGAAATTTTATATATAGATTTAGTAGTAATATTTGATTTAACTTAGATTGATTTAATACATATAATATGGTTAAGTATTTATGTAAATCTATATTTCAAATAGATTTCTGTAATAAATTGAATAAGTAAGGTTAGGAAGATAAATTTGGGTTTATTTGAAATGGTATTTAATTAAGAAGTTTTATTTAATTAGATCGATTTGAAGTTATTGAATGTGGAATTTAAAGATATGATTTTATAACTGGATTTTGATTTAAGTGATTTAATGAATATTTCACGTTGAAATAAATTAAAGAAAATATTTAGTAAAATGTAATTTAAGGCTACTTGAATGATATTGAATCTAATGAGGGAATATTTCAAGACTAAAATGAAGATAAACTAAATCTATATGAAATCGTTAAATTTAGTTTGAAATGTTGAATATATAAAGTTTTGAAATATACTGGAATGTAAATGGATATTTTGTGATTCAAATCCGGTTTTGAGATCGAAAATTTGAAATGGTTATCTAGGAATTGAGTTGAATTTAAATTTATAAATTGAGACTGGTTTAAATTTGAATTTGGAATTTGAGAAGATTTGAATCGTAACTTTGAAAGTGATAAAATTTGGAAATAGAGATATTTGAAATGAAATGATATTTTGGTTTAAAGTATAAATAAATTTGGAATGACCACGATGTTATAGTGTATATTTCTACATTGTAGATAGTTCCATAGATCCTTTGAGGACGGCTATCCCAAACATCCTTTAAGTTAATTATATTTCAGTTGATATTTCACTTGAGTTAAATTTATTGATATAAGAATGTTAATCCTGACTTGAGCGTTTTGTGTTTTGCTTTACGCTCGGGTCAGACTGAGTGATACAGCATTTGAGACTCACCATTGGAGTTTGGAGCTTCGTTTGGAGATCCAGCTATCGATTCCGCTTTCAGCTCTTCCAGTTGATTTGTTCAGAGAAGTCACCTGTCTACATTGGAGACTTCACTGTATTTGAGACCTTTAGTTGTATTTTATTTCATATCCTGCTGTTTATATAGTAGCTTCATGAACTACTATTATTAATCTATTCCGCTGCATTCTGTTATATACTCTGTGTCTGTGATTCTGTGATTGATTTATTTACTGTATATGCTGAGTTTTGCCAATTATAAATTAACAATCCGGTATTTTGAGCAATTCAAGTCCGGCATGTGTGGATGCGAATGGTTGAAAATATCAGGTCGTTACAGTTGGTATCAGAGCTTTGGCTCTAGGCAAAACTTAGCATATATGGTAAATTTATTCATAAAATCACTTTCGTTCGAGTTGAATCTGTTCTTTTGACTCGATTTCCTTTGAACTTTGGAACGTTTCCTGCGGTTCCAAAGTCCATTCTTGTCTCCCCTCTTTGTATTCTTCTGATTCTGAAGTATCCCATAACTCCACTTCGAATGATCTCTATAATAATAGGAAATCCCGCTAATCTTTGAATGATTTGTAAAGAGGTGAAACTCCTTTACAATTGGCATTGATTCACCAGAGATTTGTATATCCCTCGGTTTAGATGCTGCTATCTCTTGTTATTCCGAATTATATCTCTGGCGATTGAATGTCGATTTGCCTCAGAATTCCGCACTGATCTTATTTTTAAGTCACGGTTGACCCGATTAAGGTCATCCGTGATTTATATAAGTATATCCATCTTCTATTTTGAAGTTTAATTATCTCATCTTCGATCGAGCCTATCTTTGAATCAAGGTTCTATTTGATTAGAGTCCCTCTAATTTGAATCTCGATCCTTGTTTTGAAATCCACTCTTGAATCATCCTTTGAAAAATCGAGCATGCTTGTATTTAATAAATTGTTTTATATATCAAAATTATTATCTTGATAAGCATGATCTTATTCTATATATATAAAAGTAAATGTTCTCAATAAGGATCATATACCTTTTAAAATGAGAATTTGAAGTTTTGAAAAGATTTGAAATTTTGAAGATTATATAAGAAATGGATTTATATAAAAATGTTTTATAACTGAAGAGTTGAATTCGAAATTTGAGGGATTGAACCCGGCATTTTGAAATTGGTTTTAAGATTTTGAAAATAAATATAATACGACTTGAAAGTATTTTCCGAAAAAGAAAGGTTTCAAATGAATTTAAATGAGTTTCGATGATTTCGAAGAAATTTCAATGAAATTTTCAAGAGGATAGAAGTCCAGAACTCACTTATGTCGCTGGAGAATAATTTCGGTGATGAGTGCATGCATCATCGATATTGGTTTTCGAGTTTCAGAGTGGGGGAGAGGCCACTTTAGTAGCTTTGCTATACAAGTGATTTTGTGAAACCAATTTTGATTTCAAATTCCGAGGTATGATTTGATATATTCGAAAGGTATATGTATATATATTTGAAACGATTTGAAGTGAGCCCGGTGTTCAGTCCTCGAGTTTCGGATTTAACCCTATCTATTGAAATTGATTTGTTGCTAATTTCCAACTCTTGGATTTGAAATTTGATTTCTCCGACTATTTTGAATGTTCGAACACTTCCAAATCAAGGTATAATTTTCAAAGCAAAGTAATTTCGAAAGGCGTAAATTACTTGACAAAGTATATAAGTTGAGTTTTGTACGTTTAAAGTATGAAGTAATATGATTTAAATAAATTTGAAACTGCTTTGTTAAGTAAATAGAAGAGACTACTTTGAATTATACTAATTTAAAATTCTGTTTTGAAATGTTTCGAATAAAATTTAGTCCTAAAGGTAAATTGGATCTTTTGAATAGAAATAAATAGTTTAATGGTTTTAAAAGGGATGGTTTTAAACTTAGTAACCATTTTGGGAAAAATTGATTTTGAAAAATATTTGGTTTTGAAAATAGATTTGGAATTTAAAACCCAATAATTAATAATGATGATTTTGGAGTGAATTTGTTTGACTTAAATTTATTGATTTGGAAATTTGTATTATTTCCTAAATCTATTGTTTTAAGAAACGTTGAAACTAAATATAAAATTTGAAAGAAATGATTTGGTGAAATCATTTATGATTTTGAAACTGAATTGATATTGAATTGGTTTGAAATTGAGAACCTTGTTTATTTAAATACTTTGATTTGGGAGTTATCGAACTTATATAAAAATTGATTTGTATAAGTATGAAGTTGATTTGAAAATTTGTTGATTTGTAAAGGTACTCAAGTTGAAAGTGAAATCTTATATAATCGAAGTCTATATAAGTATGATTTGATATACTATTGATTTGGAAAGTATTCGATTTGAAATGGAATCTTATATATATTCACTACGCCATAAATGGCCTATTGCAACACAAAAAAAATGTTGGCTCAGGCCCGAAAAATGTTGCCATAGGTCTATGGCAACACTTTTAGGGTGATGCAATTTTTGCCGTTGCCTTAGACCTCAAAGGCAACATTTTGACTATCTAAGGCAACATAAGTAATATTGTTGCAATAGAACCCTATTTGGGGCTAGGGCAACACCCATAGGTATCTGTAGCAACATTCCAAAATGTTGCTATGGATATGAACTTTTTGAATTTGTGGGGCCCACAATGTAGAGCATATTTGATTTTTTAATAAAAATAAATATTTATTTAATAAAATGCTATTACATAGAATTTGATATTTAAACAGTAATTTATTTAAATAAATATTTTATTTCAACATTTGAAATAGTACAAATTCCTGACTCCACTATTTTACAATTCAATGATATATAACACCGATATTCACATATACGGATATTCCTCACTACATCACTCAGTTCACTCATTACATATGCAGTTTCAATTTATACAGACACCGACACTGACAAATATATGCCGAGCCGAAGGCGAGCCGAGTGCCGAGCCGAAGGCGAGCCGAGAAGCGGGTCCGGGCGCAGCGCCGGCGGGGGTCCGGGGCACCGCAGTCCCGGCGGGGATCGAGCCTTCTTTGAAACCTGTCTTCAGCTCATGCATTCATACACTCATGCACATTTGATTTGACTCTGTCTTCAAGCTTGTATCCAGCTGTCCAGTCTTCAATACCTGTCACATATAATTCAAAAGCAGTAATCTGGAAAATAATATTTAACTCAAATAGAAAATGAAAATATTTTTGTTATAATATTTGCCTCAGGTATTTGGGTTGTTTCTTTTCATAAGTGCATAAGCCAAACATGAATGCAACACATGGATACAAGGACACGGCACAAGGTCAAACCCGAGTCATCGACTGGATTCAACTCAGGGCCAAGCAACCAACAAAACAAACAAGAACCAGGTTCAGCAAAATATAGACAAGCCAGTGCAAGAACATAGCAGTACACATAGGCAGCCCATCAAGCAAAAACAGTGAATGCATCAGGCATGTACAAGAGAAACATAGGCAGTAATATGATATACAGAGGACTTGGAGCACCAGTTCATGTTCTGGTTTAACAAATGCAGCAGAAAGGAGCTAACAAGCTCAGACCATACATCATCGCAATCCAACATACCAATACATCATCGCAATCCAGCATACCAATACATCATCGCAATCCAACATACCAGATTTATCAAAGTCCAACAGAAAGATTAAACCCGAGATTATAGGAAATAAAGCCTATAAATAAATCCCAATTCATCATCGGCAAAAGCATGCAAGTGTAACCAAAATCGAGAATAATCAAGTAAACTAGAAGGCATAAAACATACCAAATAATATCACATCGCACCCGACGACGAAGTCAAAGCAATTCGAGCAATCAATCAAGGAATTGAAACTGGTTTTATGATTGCTGGCCAATTTGAAAATTTAAGCGGCATTCTCTCAAACAAGAAATCTGCGTTTGACATCTTCCTTGAATCCGAAAATGGTACTTTTTGAAGCAATCGAGCAAAGCTTCATCAGAATCGAACTTCTTCTGAACATTGGCGAGAAAGATTCAAGCATCAGATCTGGTCGAAGTATCATAAATTGCCAACCCTACCGTCACGAAACCACCAGATTCGAGGAACAGCAGCTGAGCCACAACTATCGCCGACGTATCCTCCTCGATGGGTCCGTTAAGGCAGATGACGCGCTCTTTGAGAAGCCGGGAAAAGATATCGCAGGCACGCTGGCCACGGGATGTGTGCTCGATGACCATCGGAATCAGGCTGTAGAAACGGCGGTGGGGTAGTGGAGTTTTGTTGGGGACTGCGGTTGGTAGGATTTGGGAGAGGTTACGTATCGACATGTAGGCAACAGCAGCGAAATTGGGGGTGAGAACGAAATGGGAACGAAAATATGATTTGGAAATTAGGGATTTGGAAATTGGGGATTTGGATTTGGAAATTAGGGGTGAGAACGAAATGGTATGAACAGTAAAGCGGGAAAACGAAAAATTAGGGCAAAATGTAGCGGTGATCCATGTTAACAATCAGATTAAATGTAGACCGTTGGATCGTATTCACGCGGATTGCTAATTTTATTAATTTTTTAATTTGAAAACATCTATAGCAACACTATATAAAAATGTTGCATCGTGTTACACTTGTTTAGCTAGAGCAACACATTTTTATGGCTAAGGTAACACTAAAAATACAACGTTGCAGTAGGACCAAAATTTTATAGCTATTGCAACATTTTAGCTGGCAACACCTTGCAAAAATGTTGCAGAAGGTCATTTATGGCGTAGTGATTGGACTTTATATAAGAATGATATTTGAAAGTGATTTGAAAGGTACCATATGATTTATATTTTCGAAGTAAAGATATGGAAAGTGCCTTCTGCTTGATATTTGCTTTGTGGCCACATTGTGGATTCATTCTATCGATATTATTCTCTTTGATTTAGGTTTTTCGGATATGATACTCGAGTGTCCATTGACTTCCATGGCGATCTCCATGGTTTTTCTTTTGAGCGCGACTGCATAGCGTAATTCGCAGGGGCTGCAAGACCCTACGGGTATGGATATTTCCTGGGGGATCTAGGCGTAACCACTGTGTATCTGCGATCTATGTTGGTCGTATTTGGTAGCGTAATCCGCAGGGGCTGCGAGAGCCTACGGGTATGGATGTTTCCTAGGGGATCTAGGCGTAATCATTGTGTATTTGCGGTACTACCAGTCTTCATGGCGTAATCGCAAGGCTGCGGTAGTCAGCCTACAGGTACGGATGTTTTCTGGGAGATCCAGGTGTAACCATTGTGTATCCGCGATCCATGATCGACATGTTTTGGTTTGGTTGTTTTTTTTGGATTGTACTTTCCATATCTGTTTTAAAGGGTTTTTCCAGTATTTTCACAGGGTGTTGAAACAGGTCTAATAAGTACTTGAAGAATTCTAGCTTTGCGCCTGATCAACGCATGGCCAGAATCTGCAAGCACGAGGATAATCTTGTTGAAACATCGAGTTATAAAAGTATTTTCGAAAGGAAAACTTGTTTCGATATAAAAGTATTCTATTATAAAGGAATTTTATTATAAAAAGTATTTCCAACAAAGAAATTTTGTATTAATACTTGAAATTGAAATTCTTATGGTTTGAATTAATTATTCGTTCCCGATGCTATTCTTTTGAATCTACCTTATTCGCTCAACTTTATTTATTCACCTATATTCAGTTTTTCCAAATCCTCTTTTTCCTTGTTGACTATATCCTTTTTTAAATATTGTTTATTTATATACTACATGGTTTAATAGAAAAATTTAGTGTTATAAATATTTTAGAAGTTATTAATTAAATACAACATATTTAAAGAAATGATTATTAATTTATTAATACTGTTTGAAGGGTATCTTGAGATAAATTAATAAATTTATGAATTATGGATTTAATGTCTTCAAAATAGCTTCTTGTAAGTATAAGTAATGATGTAAATAATTGTTTTCAAGCCTTCTTTGAAACCTGTCTTCAGCTCATGCATTCATACACTCATGCACATTTGATTTGACTCTGTCTTCAAGCTTGTATCCAGCTGTCCAGTCTTCAATACCTGTCACATATAATTCAAAAGCAGTAATCTGGAAAATAATATTTAACTCAAATAGAAAATGAAAATAATTTTGTTATAATATTTGCCTCAGGTATTTGGGTTGTTTCTTTTCATAAGTGCATAAGCCAAACATGAATGCAACACATGGATACAAGGACACGGCACAAGGTCAAACCCGAGTCATCGACTGGATTCAACTCAGGGCCAAGCAACCAACAAAACAAACAAGAACCAGGTTCAGCAAAATATAGACAAGCCAGTGCAAGAACACAGCAGTACACATAGGCAGCCCATCAAGCAAAAACAGTGAATGCATCAGGCATGTACAAGAGAAACATAGGCAGTAATATGATATACAGAGGACTTGGAGCACCAGTTCATGTTCTGGTTTAACAAATGCAGCAGAAAGGAGCTAACAAGCTCAGACCATACATCATCGCAATCCAACATACCAATACATCATCGCAATCCAACATACCAATACATCATCGCAATCCAACATACCAGATTTATCAAAGTCCAATAGAAAGATTAAACCCGAGATTATAGGAAATAAAGCCTATAAATAAATCCCAATTCATCATCGGCAAAAGCATGCGAGTGTAACCAAAATCGAGAATAATCAAGTAAACTAGAAGGCATAAAACATACCAAATAATATCACATCGCACCCGACGACGAAGTCAAAGCAATTCGAGCAATCAATCAAGGAATTGAAACTGGTTTTATGATTGCTGGCCAATTTGAAAATTTAAGCGGCATTCTCTCAAACAAGAAATCTGCGTTTGACATCTTCCTTGAATCCGAAAATGGTACTTTTTGAAGCAATCGAGCAAAGCTTCATCAGAATCGAACTTCTTCTGAACATTGGCGAGAAAGATTCAAGCATCAGATCTGGTCGAAGTATCATAAATTGCCAACCCTACCGTCACGAAACCACCAGATTCGAGGAACAGCGGCTGAGCCACAACTATCGCCGACGTATCCTCCTCGATGGGTCCGTTAAGGCAGATGACGCGCTCTTTGAGAAGCCGGGAAAAGATATCGCAGGCACGCTGGCCACGGGATGTGTGCTCGATGACCATCGGAATCAGGCTGTAGAAACGGCGGTGGGGTAGTGGAGTTTTGTTGGGGACTGCGGTTGGTAGGATTTGGGAGAGGTTGCGTATCGACATGTAGGCAACAGCAGCGAAATTGGGGGTGAGAACGAAATGGGAACGAAAATATGATTTGGAAATTAGGGATTTGGAAATTGGGGATTTGGATTTGGAAATTAGGGGTGAGAACGAAATGGAAGATCGAGCCTTCTTTGAAACCTTCTTTGAAAGATATGTTATTGCATAATGGTTTTAAAGATATGTTAAACAATATTAACTTTTAAATTATAACACGTGTACAAGTTTGTATATATGTGTATATGCATTTGGTTATATATATGTGAACCTGGTTTTTCAATTTTGTATAGATTTTATGTGTATATTTTATTGTATATTAAGTTGTTCTCAATGTAATGATTGAGTTTGATTTTTCAATGTCTAAATTTATAATAATTTATATATATATATATATATATGAGTTTATAACTAAAGTTATAAAATAAGTTTATATTACTACAAGTATGCATGAATGACTTTATATATAAAGTTTTATATACAGGTATATATGTGTTACAACATGTTACTTTATGAGTCATATTATATATATATATATATATATATATTATATGTATATGACGTTTTAAAAAAAATTATAATATAAGTATTTTATAGCTTTAATAAGTATATATATATATACACACACACATATATAAGCACTTATTTCAAATATATGACGTATATATGTTGATTTTTTTTTGTGTTTTCATTTAAAAACAATGGATTTTGAAATACATATACATTTAATTTAAAATATGTTTGAATTTAGTACACACACACATATATATTATAGTTATATATACCTTCACTTATACTATTTATCATCATCGATCCAGTTCTGATTTGATCTCATCCATTTCTATTTATCAGCTTTTTCCATCGAACTCGTGTCCACCATGTTTTGCTTTGAAATTCGTGCTTGGATTTGTAACTTAGCTCGTTCTCGTTCTTCTCTAACCGCGAAAGGTGAGCAATAACTCACGATTAACGTTCTTTTATTTATTAAATATGATTTCAATTGAAACGAAAATTGAAATATACTGCTAAATTGAACTATTAATTATTTAAATAGTTATATATGCTATTATCTGTAACTGTTCACCTGTGGATAAGTCGCCATATCCTGTTGTTTATATTATATTGTTATTGATGATATATGCCTGTTATATTACTATCATATCTGCTATCACTCTGCAAGTTCCCTGTTAGTATAGAATTCACTATGGGTTGAAATGATACATACCCGAACGGACTTTAGAATAGAAGAAAATCATTACGTGTTGAAATGATAAACCCAAACGATTTTTATTGAATTGAATTTGGGATTGCGGGTCGAAACGATATTTACTCGTATGTATTTAAAATTATAGATTGAAATGATAAATATCTGTATCACTTGACCATTGTATAGGAAATACATACAGACATCGTGGTCGATATATAAATTGAAATAATTTCTATTGTTTTGGTCGATATATAAATTGAAATAATTTCTATGGTTTTGGAAAGAAATATATGGTTTAATAAATATTGATTCTGAAGATATTATATATAAATGGAAATTTTATATATAGATTTAGTAGTAATATTTGATTTAACTTAGATTGATTTAATACATATAATATGGTTAAGTATTTATGTAAATCTATATTTCAAATAGATTTCTATAATAAATTGAATAAGTAAGGTTGGGAAGATAAATTTGGGTTTATTTGAAATGGTATTTAATTAAGAAGTTTTATTTAATTAGATCGATTTGAAGTTATTGAATGTGGAATTTAAAGATATGATTTTATAACTGGATTTTGATTTAAGTGATTTAATGAATATTTCACGTTTAAATAAATTAAAGAAAATATTTAGTAAAATGTAATTTAAGGCTACTTGAATTATATTGAATCTTATGTGGGAATTGTTTGTACCAAAAATGGGCACAACACTCTTTGGAAGTTTTTTGAAGAGATAAACGTGAAGAATGAAAATTAAAACTGAGGATTATCTAACAAAAACTCCAAATAGCAGAAAGTAAATTGCAAAGACAAGCGATTTAGAGTGGTTCAGCGTTTTAGCCTACGTCCACTATGAAGTTTGATGATTTTATTGCTCAATACTTGAAGATTACAATTCTTATACTGTAATACAACTGATTTTCTAAGCTAAGTCTGAAACTAAAGCAGCGGTGGTGATTTAGAGTAAATCTGGAAGAGTCTGGGCGCCTTTAGCTCTTAGAATTATCCAACCCCTTTTCTGAATGATCAGGGGCTCTATTTATAGGTGTAGGAGGCTGATATTTCGCCTAAATTGAGGGGAGACCGGTTCTGGTACGTGAGGGGGCCCACATGCCCGCTTTCAGGAAATCCGGGCCCACTTTGGGATCGATTCGAAGCCCATTCGAATCGATCAAGAAATCATCCAATCAAGCTGAAATTTGGTGTGGACATTCTTCAACATGTGCTCAAGCTTTTGTGAAAGTTTCATAGCATTTGGACTTATAGATCTCGAGTTATGATCGATTCAAATTGGTGTTTCTTGGCAGGCTGGTTCATTCGAATCGATATGATCGAATCGATCACTTCGAATCGATTATGGCACCTGACTTTGTGATGACGTGGAGCGGAACTTTAGCTTTGATCTGCTTTCTTCTCCTATTTGATCGAGTCGTCCTGGAGACTCTGCCACCTTGACTCGATGGATTCAAAGCAAGGCATACCGATGGATTCGAAGCAAGGCATACTGATGGTTTCGAAGCAAGGCATAAGGATGGATTCGAAGGAAGGCATACTGATGGATTCGAAGCAAGGCATAAGGATGGATTCGAAGTAAGGCATATTGATGGATTCGAAGGAAGGCATACTGATGGATTCGAAGCAAGGCATACCGATGGATTCGAAGCAAGGTTTCCATGATGGATACGAAGCATGGCCTTTCTCTTCAACTTGCATCCATCATAACTTGAGCATATGAACTCGGATTGACTTGAAACTTGGAACGTTGGCTCTCTTTGCTTTTTCAGTCATGTCTTATCAATTATAGCTCAATCTGGTCTTGGACAAAATTCATCGATATCCAGGGTAGACCTATGTGCACTAGATGTCCATAACGAGCGATTCTAGGTTTCTGATCAATTCCTTGGTATCTCGGCCTTGCCAAAAGATGGGATAACATTTGCCTCCCAAAGTACGTCTTGTGTGAACATGATGTGCTTTGAAATGTTGCATCCTTCATTCTGAAAAGGTTTTATCTGATTCGTTGAGTAGTTGCTATCTTTTCGTCAAAAGATGTATCCTTCGATCGGTTTCCATTAATATAAATGTTGATCTGTTGACTGCCAATGATTATGTAGTGCATTGTTGTAACTGAGTGTCGAGTGCTAGTGATTTGTTGTTCAATGTACGTATGTTAATCTGGACCCCGTTAAAGTTTGCACGTTCACGAGTCGTTGTCAAGTTCTTTAGTTTTTGTTTGGGTTGAGTTTCGTATCAATCCTCTCCTGGATCGAAATGAAATTCAAGTTGTAACAACGTTCGATGGTTGTCTTTGAATGCTCATTCGTAACGATCCTCTCCTGAATCGATGTGAAGGGTTGGAATGTATGCTTCGTATCGGTGGATACGTAATATTGGATCTCGGATCGATGGATACAAAAGTAATGCTTTGTATCGACAGAGTCAAACGATCCACACATAATCATGCAGTGATGCTTCATGGAGGATATGCCATTCCTTATTCGTTTATTCAATAAGAATCCCCGATTGTGGATAATATTTGATAGGAGTCATCCATGACTCTTCTCCTAGATCCATCTCTAAGATCTAGTTGATCTTCATATGTCAATGCTTGGAATAATAAGCATTCCAACTGGGATAATGTCTTTTTGCCGCGCATCCCCGGAATTGGCTAGCTTGGCCAGTGACTTAGTTTTTTCATTTTGTTCTCCGAGGATGTGTGTAATGGTGTAATAGTCGAAGTCGACTAGTAGCTTTTGGACCCAGCTAAGATGAGGAGCAAGATGTTGCCCCCTAGTTGAATAATCTTCCCTGACTCGGTATACTACTAACCAATAATCACATAATATATGCAAAGTTTCCACTCCTAGTTTTCTTGTAAGTTTGAGCGCCAAGGCTTCATACTTAGCTTCATTATTTGTTGCAGGGAAGTTGAGTTTGAGGGCATGGCAGATCGATCGTTCCTCAGTAGTCATTAACGCAACTCCGACGTTAAAAAAGCCGATTATTGGAAGTTCCATCTATGTATGTTCTCCATCGGTTGGATGGTTCTCTACTATTCTTTGGATAATCGTCTGATGAAGTGACTTCAGATATGAAGTATGCTAATGTTTGATCATGGAGAGCTCTCCGAGGGAGATATGTGAAATCAAATTGGCTTAGCTCGATATCCCATTCGAGTATCCTTTCAGACATCTAAGGCCGCTGTTGGAACTATCATAACGGTTGGTTGATATGGACGTTAACGGGGTGAGCTTGTCAATAGTCAGCCTTCATCATATACTGGTCTTTGGATTCGTTTCTCTTCACATAGCATTGCGACGCTTATGGCATGTGTTGACATGGCCCAATTGATGTATAAATCTTCGTGATCCAAAGGTTTGGGTAAATGGGAGGTCTCTTTAAGCGATCATTCAGATCTGCTTGGTTGTCCTCGGTACATGGGTGTCTCTAACTCTGTCAAGTCATCGATGTGGTCGTTTGATAGCCGTGATCTCACGAGCATATTAACCACATCTACTTTCATCGATCGACCGATATGATTTTTAAATGATCTGCTAATCGTCCTTTGGTAAGTAGCATAAGCGTTCTCAAGTTTGAATTTAGGGATTTCAGCATAGCACTATAGGCCCAGGTCAATAACGAGACAGTTGTATTCCTGGTCTAGGACATGCTTCAGTATCCGATTATATCTAGAGTTTGCATCCATGGATGTGAGTAATTCATGTATGATGGTCAGGTCCATCAGTTGGTCGATCATTGGAAGTGGAAAGCTGTGCTTTGTCATATCCTATGCAAATCTGAGTAGTTAATGTATGTCCTCCACTCTCTGTTCATTTTTCTTATAAGTAAAGGATTGGATACTCACTTTGGTTGAAGGGCATCATGGATAAACCCACTGGTTTTGAGCAGATTCGCCTCCTCTTTAAGTGCAACCGATCTCTCCGGATCCATGTCGCATCTTTTTTTGTTCACCGAGACATGCCTCGGGTCGACATTAAATGCAGGGTTCTTCATGGCTGGCGAGAGTCCATATATATATATATATATATATGAGATCGAGTCCAAGCGAACACATCAAGATTCACCTGAAGTAAAACAGTTGACTCTTTCTTCATCATTGCGCAGAGTTGTGATCTGATCTACAATACTCGTGATGGGTTGTTGGTGCCTCATGTGTTTATTTGCAATGGTAAATGATCAGGCTTATAAGAATGTTGAATCAAAGGATTAGTAGAATTTAGCCTTGTACTGTATGCTGCTACATAGCTGGCTCTAGCTTTGAGATTGAATTTACTTATGTTTCTGAATGATGCGCTTTTCATTCAATGTACCTGCGATCCATTGCTCATTGGAAGGGTCAGGGTAATGATCAGTTGCCCATAAGTCCGGGTATTGATCTAATGATTCTATCTCTAGGCATCCTTTTGGTCACAAGCTAGAGTCGTTATGAATATCAGGCATGGGTCATAGGTTCAAGCTGTCATAGTCAACTCTCGGATAATTAGTCTTTTGCCCCCCATCTCGGGTTGGCGGATGCATTATGTGGATGGTCTAGTCTCGTCCTAGCTGTGTCTATACTGTAGTTCAAGTTTTAAGAACCAGGGTTGACTGATGAATGGTTGAATCACATTAATCTTATCTTCTTGTTCGTGCCCCCAAGTCTGGGGAATATCTCGATAAGTGGCATGGTAGATAATTTCCGCTTCAATTTTGTATTCTATCCCATTGAACCATGTGATCGAGTTAACCGATGGAAGGCTGAGTCGAGACTATCCTGTATTATGTTATAGTTCTTTCCTCTTGGAGGAATACATTGTTACTTTGCTGACATTCGAACATAAGCTAGATTCTGGACATTCAATGACATTCACTTTGCTGCTTATATCGCCATACTTTGGGCAAAAACTGAGTGAATCGTCCAGCCAGATCGAAAGCAGGATTGATGCTTCCCTTGTTGAATCTAGGGTAAGAATTAGTGTGCAGATGTTTAGGTTGCACTTGTATTGAATTGCTCTTTAAGTCGGATCATGGTAAGAGTCAATGAATGAATGGTCACGTTGCATTCATTTGGAGTTGGGTGATCAACCATGTCCATCTCGATTTACGTTCTCCTGTCAGATTTAGGGATAAAGTTAGCTCAAATGCAGTCATGTCATGCTCATTTGGTCTCATGCCCTTCCTGACGGATCGAAGGAAGGCGACGTAGGACGAATGGTCAAGTCACACTCATTCGTGGTTTATTCTTTTATCCATGCCTTGTTGGTCAAAGGTATTCGATGGAGTTCGGGTCACATCGACTTGTAGACGAAGAGGACTGATATTGGCCGTCGATTCAATGGTACGATGTGAAAGGTGCAGATCGATATTGCACGTTGATCCAGCGGTATGATATAATTGGTTGCCTAGAACTTCGGGCATCATTCTGATTAGTTAGCATTAGGGTCTCCCTGTAGTCGTTTCCTAAAGCTGTAAAGGATGCTAAGCTGGAGATGTAGCGAGTCACCTTTCTCTTCTTTCGGTGATTTGCACTTCTGCCCCCAGTCTTGGGTTAGCAGAGTTAGTTCGTGGATGGTCTAATTGCACCTGTAGTGAGTTTACACTCCTCACGTCGAGTTCAGGTCAGAGTTGGTGAATGAATGGTCAGATCTCATTCATTCGTTTGTCTATTCTTGTAGCCACACTTTGGGGATCAGAGTTAGTTGATGTTTATACTCCAGTTCGCACTCTGGGAGTCTGGAGTTTTTGACTAGACGGTCTGCTACGTCTATTATGAGATTCCTTTTTTGTGTTCGCACTCCGGGAACAAGTGATGTAACTTGGTTGAGATACGGTCGAAGTCGTTAGGCGGACGGATCCACCCTCCTCGAAGCCGCATTTGTTTGATGCTTATACTCCAGCTCACGCTCTGGGAGTTTGGAGTCGGTTGTTTATATTCTGGTTCACACTCTGGGATCTCGGAGTTGTTTATACTCCAACTCGCGCTCTCGGAGTGTGGAGTTTGTTGATGTTTATACTCTATCTCGCACTTTGGGAGTACAGAGTTTAGGAATGTTTATACTCCGTCTCGCACTCTGGGAGTACGGAGTTAAGGAATGTTTATACTCCGCCTCGCACTTTGCGAGTGCGGAGTTAAGGAATGTTTATACTCCGCCTCGCACTCTGGGAGTGCGGAGTTAAGGAATGTGTATACTCCGCCTCGCACTCTGGGAGTGCGGAGTTAAGGAATGTTTATACTCCGCCTCGCACTCTGGGAGTGCGGAGTTAAGGAATGTTTATTGTGACGACCCGCTCTTCTCAACCCTCGAAAATCGACACAAAATACCCCACAGTATAGTATGCCGACAATCGAATGCCGGAAAAGACAGATTGTAATTAAAGAAAGGAGGTAGACGAAGAATAAACTAAACAAATATCAGAATCTAACCATCGCAGCGGAATAAACTATAATATATAAATACAGATCTTTACACAAAATGAAAACTATATCTGTTTATATATCATACATCATCATCAGAGTATATCATAATACAATCATCAATATCCAGTCAATCAGTCAATACAACAATCACGGCAGCGGAATAATACAAGTACGAGAAATACGTCTCGGACTCCAGCTCCTCTCCTAAGCCATAGCAACCTACCCTGTATATATATAATACTCGGTCTGACCCGAGCATTATAATAAAATAACACCCGAGTCAGTCTGGAATACCAGCGCATCATAAATACACCCAATTGATTATTAAAGTTTCAAATATCCTTTGAAAATCAAAAGCATCTCGTAAGACCACGCCACAAATAAACATGTCGGGTTTTTACCTTACGATAGCTAAAACACTTTTTATATCAAAATCCACTGATATTATAATAGTGTCTATATACAAATACTTATTAAAATAGCTGAAATTGTTACATTCATTAAATTCCAGCATACTAGGTATACAAACAAAACACGTACAAGGCACGTAGGGAAAATGGATTTCCAACGAATGACTAGGCACTGGGGTACCACCTGTCACAGTACGTGGCCTAGATCACAGTACCGAGGACCCACCCTAAGTCCCCTGCAACACAAGGCCGGAATCACCTATGGGCAATTCCGAATATGATCACCCCACGGTTGGGATCAGTAACCGCACCACTAAGCCAAAATAAAAGGGACATCTAGACAGGGATGACCATACTCTCCAGTGGGCGCTACCCACGAAGCCTTGCTGCATAACCCCTGATTTTCAGTCATTCCCGGTTGATGAGGCTTGAGGCTAAACGATACCTTTATAGCACATATCCCTTAGAATGCCCATCGTCCACCTGACGATGTTTTCGCAAGCATTCATCCATACAAGTCCGTCCCGGGTCCGAACGGAACCGAAGGCACTACTCCTACTACATCCATTTTGGAAATATCCTCAGGATTAGTAGCGACTAGCCCTTGCTCTTCACTGCTCCATCTTCGACTCCGAACACGTTACACGAAACGTACAAACCGGATCGAAGTGGTATTCGAGAAATAAATCTCGATCCCGGTCTCTTCGAAACGATCAGCGCATTTGGCCAATATTGATAGTCGGTGATTTAACTATCAATTCACATTCACAAGCATCCATAAGCATCCATCACACAATAAATAATTTCACACATTATTTATTCTTCCCCTTTAATATCTTTAAAAGATATATTTTCACATTTCAAAACTCATTTTAAACGACTTCCCAATTTCTTCCTTTACAGGGTAAAGCTTTACCATTTATTCCCATTTGGAAAAACCAAGCTTAAACAGTTTAGATTAAAAACAATTAAAATACTTTATAGCGAAATATACTTATAAATATATAAATGTACTTCTAGTTATTTACTCAAAATATAATTTCAAAACTACTTTAAATAGTATTTATTTAATAGGATATAACTCGATTTGAATAAGGGTTCAATTTACTAAATATTTACAGGTAGTGTTTTTAAAAAGATAATACTAACCTTTTCCATAACTTAAACAAATAATTTTAAAATAATTTAAACTTTTCTTCTCTAAAAATAATAATTTCTTGAAAATACTCTTTAAACAATTTAAACTTTAACTTTAATTAAATAAAAACCTTTAAAACTCTAACTTGGTTTTTCCCAGGGAAACACTATCCCGTTCAAACATTCCAAAGTATCCTTCATATAAATCCAAACGATTTATTTCAAATTCAATTTATGTTTACAACATAAATTCCCAATTCCATACTTATCTATAACTTCATCCGAAGTTCGCACTCAATTTCCCATACCCGGAGATTCATTTTAAAATATAGTTTAAAACATTTTTAAATTAAACATTTTTGGTGAATTTCCAATGGAAGCCAAATTTCCAATTCACTTACTTAAATTCCAATGAAATACGGCATTTCAAAACATTCTATTTTTCATTTGAACTTGTTAATTTATAGTTGGAAACTCCATTTAACATATTTTTAATTTTCGGATAACATTAGCCATTATTAAAATAAACATCGTTATTTTAAACAATTTATAATTTCATAAATTTAATTTCCAGAAAACTATACTTTCCATTTACTCATTTCATAAACTTCCCATTATATTCAAAATCCCAATTTGACCCAATTTACATTTTTCTTTTCAAATCCGATTTCAAATTTTATTCTTTGAAATTCTAAATTTAACAATTCATTTTATTTCGTAAAAACAAAATTTATCCATTTATAATTAAATTCTATGATTATACTTTATACAACAATTTCACAGTACAATTAAACTTCCAGATTTATCAATCACAACATATAAACAGGTATGACTATCAACTGTAAATAATTGCTACATTTTGAGGAATCCAGTTGGATCTCTCCAACCTGTTTCTCCCTGCATCACAGATATTAGCACATCACAATATAAATATCAATCCAGACAGATAAACACAAATATAGACAATCAACCACACAGATATTTAAATATCAATTATTTATAATGTCTAGCATCCAGATGTGAGTGAGAATAACTCACTTTGAGTTCGGCGAGCGTTCGAAATTTAAATTAAACCGGACGACGTCCGATTTAACCAAAATTCCTACTTGCCCGAAATGACTCCGGATCTGCACCATCACGTAGTACGTGTTCCTGCGATTCCAACGCACCCTGATTCGTCAAAATCCGAATACGTAAGAGCTCGTTATGATTTTTCAAAGCTTGAACAACGATTTAAAACAAAATGTTTTTATTATTATTATTTTCATTACCCAAAATAAACGGCCTGCTTTCATCTTCATCACGCGAGCTAGCTCCAGGCAACACACGGCCAAAAGAACCCATCAACTTCGAAACTAGGGTTCGACATCGCACCCTCCTCGCTCAACGTGAATGCGATCAGATACCATCACTACGTGGACCAAGGCGTGCTCTACCACCGCCCCCGTTCCTGGCCAACTCGGCCTCCCCCAAGTGACGCGGCTTCCCTTCAAGCGCACGGTGAACGCAACCTCCTAGTCCCCTCTACACTTCGCCAAAATCCATCTCAACCGTACATTCCGTAGATCTCCTTCCCCTCAACGATTCTCTAGTTGAAAGTTTTCAAAGATATTGACTAGATTTGGAGAAATTTGAGAACCAATCTAGGACGATTTCGGCCATCGAATTGATAATGACGGTGGCCTGGGCATAGTGTTAGGGTTTGCAATTATAAATATGTATATAATATCATTTTATATTATTTTATTAATAAAATTCTCAATTTAACCACCTATGCAAACGAACTCCAAATCTCATGTTCCGACAGGCTATCCTTGGGTTTTTCTGCGTTCCGGACACAATGGAACAGGTTTGGTAAGCTAATTCGATCGTAAGCGCGAGATACGGAATAAAACGATCAATTTAAAATTAAATCGGTTAAATCGATTTCGATGCGTTTCGAGCCACCACGGTCAAACAACAACTCCGATTGCTACGAAAATTGAAATCCGATAATAACTAACTATTACAGATCCAATGGAACTGGTTTCGTCGAATTCCGAGACTGTGCCCCGGAAGGCTATTTTAACTCGTCTATTAATTCGGGCGATTTCTAAAAATCGTCGAAAACGCTTCAAATTTCACTTTTAAAATTTTCTTAACTTAACAATAAATCATATAAAATTTATAATCACATTAAAAATCATTCTGGCTCAGGCCAGACCCAAATCTGCTTAAATTGCATTTTAATAATATTAAATTCATTTTTAAATTAATATAAAATTCCAAATAATAATTTATTGACTTTTAAATTCATCTAAAAATCCAACAATATTATTTATACCCAATTGAGCTTAAAAATACATTTAAACATCATTTTTATAATCATTTATCCCAAATTCACCTTTTATCCCAATTTAGAATATTTAATTATTATTTTTCCATTAATCAAATTCAACCAGAATTGCTATAAATTAAAATTATAGCTCATTTTCATTGATTGAACCCAAATCCATTCATTTCAAAATCAATTAAGAATCCACATTAACATTTAAAACGAAATAAATGTTCAAATTCAATAGCTTAAAAATACGGGATGTTACATTCCTCCCCCCTTATAAAAATTTCGTCCCCGAAATTTGCTAAGGTAGGAACATACTTCCCAACCCATTTACTTACCCAATTTGCTTAGTTAAAAACTTATATTCACTTTCCCAAAAGGTTTCAACTCCATTTCAAAACCATTTGCTTTATCTACTCTAAAGCCTGTATTTTAACATTTGCTTTCAAAATATAACTTTACTTATTAATAAATTTTCCCAAAAACCCCAAAAATTTTCTAACTCCCAAAATTTCTAGAAAATTTTGGCGGAGTCTCCTTTGTACGGAGGAGCTTCTGCGATATCGCAGGATACACAAATATATATACATCGGCTCACACGGCCGGAAACCAAAATATATCACAATATATATATATATCATTTTCCCAATTATATTTGCGTAGGCGTACCTTTTTAGCAAATTTTAATAGCGAGCGGCTAATCTAACGCATATACGCGCTCCAACTCTCTCGAACGCCTTCCGTACCTGTACTTACTCAACAACTCATCAGTTTTCAAAGATATGAGCATTTTCATAATATTTCCAATATAAATGCAAGCCAAACATATCCATTTCATAACCAAACCAAGCAAACTTTATCATTGTAACGACCCTGAATTTTGAACAAATTAAATTGAGAATATTTAATTAATTTTAAATATTTGAACGATAATTTAATTTGAATCCCGATATAATTTTGAAATTGGCGATTAAATTATAAAATTTAATCTGTTGAATGTTGGATAAAAATTTAAAATCTTCAATTTTAAGTTGTTCGAAAGCTTTTATAATTCGTATTGATAACACCGAAGATAATAGGAGCTTCAGAATCGAATTTGAAAATGGTTTGTTCAGTTTTGAAAATATATTGTTCGAATCGATATTTAAAATAGCCGTCCGAGGCACAGTCTCGGAATTTGACGAAACCAGTTCCAGTGGGTCCGTAATATTGAATTATTGTCGAATTTCAATTTTCGTATTGATTGGAGTTATTCTGTGAGCGTACGACACCAAAACGTGTTGAAATAAAATTGAATTTAATTTTAACATTTTAAAATTTATAAGCTTGCCGACATACACGTTCACTCCTTTAACATCGCCTATAATCACGGAGAAAATCATGTGACCCATGCCTTCTTCTGATTTTTAAATATCCCTCCTCGTATTCAAAATCGAACAGAAAACGAAACAATTGAAAAATGGCAGACAAACGAAATGAATCTCGTTCCCTTCTCTTCAGATTCAAACCAAAGAAACGAAAAAAACAACTCTCGTTCGAAATTAAAAATAAATGGCCGCGTGCCATCGAGCAGTTCGAAATCAACGCATGCCCTCCTCCTATCTTCTGTTCGACTTCGAAGAAAATGGCGACTCATTCTTGCCCCTACGCGATATTTCTACTACCGATTTGAAGTTTTGCTACAGTCTCAAATTCGAGGCCGTAGGGGGGAAGAGGCGACGAAGGCTAGGGTTTCGCGAGCAGTGTTCTGGAGTTGGGTTTCGCGAGAAAGCAAAGCGATAGTCGCGATTAGATTCGAGCACGGCAATGTCTGGGAGTTCGCGAATTGAAGGCGGCAGCTCGTGATGATCTCGCGTGGGCTTCGAGCATACAGTCGAGATTTTCTGGGGGAAGTATCAATCGAGAAGTGTTGGGTTTTGGCCGAGATCGACATGAAGGTAACGACTTTCATTTTGTTCAAGCGAATAAATATTTTATCTAAATAGTGAAAGGATCTGTAAAACTTGTTTAAAAGAAAATAGATTTTTAAATGGGCATAGATTATCTTATAAGTCACTGAAGTTATTTCATAAAAAGAAAATCTAGATAGATAAGGTTTTAAATTTTAACGATAAAGGAAATATAGTTTTCCAAATTTATAAGTAGTTACAGAAAGATAAAACGATTAAAGAATAGATGTTTACAGTAAAGAAAATTTGGTTTTAGATTTTATTTGTAGCTAAATGAATTTATTTTAAAAAGGAAACTTAGTTTTAAATTTAAAATTTTGATTAAATAGATTTATTTAAAAGAAAAAAAATAGTTAAAAGTAAAACCATCGGTTAATTTAATTGATCAAATAAAAAAAATTGGTTATTCGATTTATTTCGGATATTAATAGAATTGTATAATTATTTATACAAGGTTAAAGTTGAGAAAACAAAAGAAGGATTGGATTGGATTGCAAAATGAAAGGCTAAGGTGAGATCTTCTCACTCAAATTGAATGTGGAAATTTTACAGTTATTAATTTGATTTGTTTGACTGATTGATTGCTGTTGATATTAGATATAGTAGGATATATCTATATATATATATAGCAATATATACATGTATATATTGGATTGATGATTTCCCGCCTCGTATAGCGGATGAGACCCTATTGCGCCGTTAGTAAGCGGATTATTATAAAAACCCATATACCGCGATATTCCACCTCGAAGTGGAATTGGTATTGTGCTAACGTCTTTGGATGCAGGAAAACAGGTTGGAGGGATCCAACTGGACCCCTCATATTGATTGAATTTATTTATACTGTGATATGAATCTGTGAATGATTATATTGATCATATTGATGCTTGGAAATTGTTTGAAAGCTAAAATTTAGCTGAATGGATGTTTGATATCATTGGATTCCAAAAATAAATGAAATTGAATTTTTGAAATTCAAGTAGAAATTTTTAAGTGAATTAACTTTAGAAATTTAATAAATTTGAAGAAAAGAATTTAAAAGGATAAAGGCTGATTTTTAAAATCTTATTGAATTAGTTCCAGAATCAAGTGAAGATGTTAAATAAATGAATTTCGTATAATAGTGATTTTTTAATTGAAGAATTTAATTAAAATCTGGATTTTTAAATAGATTGAAAGAGATAAAGGAATTTATTTTCTTAAAGAGGAATTTATTTAAAAGGAGATAAGTTGGAAATCCCTTTAGGAATTTGATTGGTAAATTGAAAAAAATGTGGGAAATTAATGTAAAATGATTTCAATTTGAAGAATCCATTTAAAAACAGAATATTGAATAATTTGAGAAAATAAGGAATTTATTTAGTAGTGATAAATAAAATTTGAAATCAATCTGTAATTGATTTAATATTTGGAAATGAATTTTTGAGAAATCAGTATGGAAATTTTATTTAAGGTTGAAAATAAATTTAGAAATCAATATTGAAATTGATTTGGTATTGAAGTTTTTATAAAATGAATTGGAATTTATAAAAGTTGTTTATAAATCCGAAATCACTTATTTTGATAAGTAAAAAAATATAGAAGTTAATAAAAAGAAGATTTATAAGTTGAAGTTGTTATTAAAACAGAAATAGAATTTATAAACTTCGTTTTATAAATTTGAAATCGATTGAATTTGATAAAATTATATATAGGAGATTATTGAAGAAGATATATTCGCGATTTTTGAATAGCGAATTTTTATTGAAATAAAATGTGTAGAGATTTTTGAAAATGTGGTTAGTAAAGTATATTCACGATTTTGGACAGTGAATATATTGTTAAGTAAAATGGATTCATTTTTGAAGAAGTGACATTAAAAATGAAGTAAACATTTTAAAGATGTTTTTAAAATGTATTATGAATCGAAAGCATAGATTTCAACATTCATTGTTGAAATAGACGTTTTCGAGAAATTTAAGAAAATGGTGGACTGTAACACTATTGTTATAGTAAATGATTTTTGAAAGGAAATGTTTTTAGTATTGGGATTTACATATCTATCTTAAAAATTCGAATCCCTATACTAGTGATTTTGAGTCGTCGTAACGATGTTTTACGTAACATTCGTTTTGACTCAAATAGATGTTGTTAAAAAGAATGATTTCCTTAAAGAATGAATATGTACTTAATATTGATTTAAGTATATCGAATATTTTCAAATGTTGAAAATAAAAGATCTGTGAAACACTTATTATTAAATAAGTATGGAATGATTTCCAAAAATGAAATGAAACGTTTTGAGATTTTATCTTCTTAAAGATAAATCGAAAATGAATATTTGAAAACGATTGTAAATCGAATATTAGTAGATATTCGAAAAATGTAAATTCAAGATGGAATTTATAAAAAGAAATGGGAATTCGTTTAAAAATAAATATTGATTTATTTTTTTTAGTGTGGAAATTTTATATCAGTAAAGATATTTTTGAAGATGAAATAATTTGGAAAATTATTTGGAATCTGATGATGTTGCGCATCTTTATTGATAGTTAAATAACCGACTATCAATAATTACCTTGGATTGGTATTTGTTGTGAATTGGATGAATTTGAATGCCACACTTATTTTTAAATAAACGCTCACTATTCGGGTTAACCGGGAAAGGACCATGGGGTCGTATAACCCATTCTGAATATGTGATACGTCGTTATGAATTGCATTCGAAGACCAGTGTTGAAGACCGGATATTTTTGAAAACGGAAGGATTACCGTCGAGTTACTCTACATCGGCTGATCTCCGGTTTAGAGGTTTTATCACCCTTAGTGACGGGAAGTCCGGACGTGATTAGAAATTTATCCGGATATGCAAAGGCTTCGTGAGAAGTGCCTTCAGTTCTGTTCGATCCCGGAACAGACTTGTATGGATTGTGTGTCTGACGTTACAATTTGAGATATAAAGCTGATTTCTTTCAAATACATTTCTGTTGGTGGCGGAGAATTTATTCTCTTAGCTTAACACCCTTCTCTGAGACGTACGAGCTCAGAGGTTATGTAGTTGAAATTTATCAGCGATATATTCCCAATTTGGTAACGTGGCATACTGAGTGTTGCTGTGAAATGATCAGTGTTTGATCATTTGCGATATGATCATTTGTTTGATCTTATATCTTTGTGATCATAGGTTGATCATTTGTTTGACCCGAAGCATGGCTTTGTAGAAAGCGTAGCTTTGTGGACGAGACTTCATCGAGCCTCACACCCCGGAAATGGTCGAAACAGGAATGATGCGGCAAGGTTCTAGGGAGTAGCGCCCCTTAGTGTATGTCATTCCTTCTGGATAGAGGTGGTATCATGGTATGGAGCCCAGATACTTAACCTATGTGGTTGCTGCATTATTATCTATGTGGTTTGTTGGAAATCGGGGATCCTCGGGAAGATCGGTTACGATCGGGGGATGGCATACGCGTGTCAGTAGTTACCTACTTTTGCAGAGGTAACCCGGCCTTGTGTTGGCAGAGATCTAACCGTAATGTTAGGTTATTTCTCGGGTCGTCTATTCCAGGGACGTACCCATCGTGGAAAAGGAAGTTCCTTAGCCTGACCATTTGTTGGAAATCCAAACTCGAATACGAACTTTGTACGGTATTAGTTGTAGAACCTGCCATTTACGTACGGTGGTCACCACTGTTTAGATGGTAGCTATAGTAGGCATACGATACTGGTCGTATGTTGGCTAAGATTAATATTATACTTTCGAAATGTTTTCTACACTATGCACTAATAATAATATCCAAAATGATTTGATTTTGCGTAGTAAGCATCTTTGACTATCATAAGAAGAAATCTCCTCCAATTCTGCGTTTGCATTGTGTGTGTGGTGGGAGGTCTTATGGTAGTTTCATTTTCCAAAAGCATTGCGAATTGACTTTAAAATTCTCTGCTATTTATTTTAAAGAATAACTGTTTTACGATCTCACACCAGTCACCATGACTGACTCGGAGTTTATTGTTCCCTTCTAAACTCTGGGTTCCCACCAATTTCCACACGGGCAGTCTAGAGTTAGATTATCAGGATATTCTGGATATTCTGGAGCTTTGGAGATGAGCTGGATGACGAGACGTAGTATTTGTATCTGATAGTATTTATTCCGCTGTGTATTCTGTATGAGGACAAGTTATATAACTGTCCATTATTGTATGTTGACTCTGATGATTGATGTATGTATAAAATGATATAGTTCTTTGTTTTAAAAGACTAGTAATTATCTATTATATATTGTTCCACTGCGATGTGTAAGATTCTGATATTGTTTTCTGTTCTGATGTTGTTCTGTGTTGTTCTTCTCTTCTTCTTCTCTTTTTCTTCTATCTTTTCTTCTATTTCTTTTTCTTAAAGCCTCACTATTGGAGTTTCCGACACTCGATTGCTCGACAGTCGATAAAGTGAGTATCGATGTCGAATTTTCGAAAGTCGAAAATTCGGTATGTGACAGCGTGGTATCAGAGCATATGGTTAAGCGACAACCCTGCTCTGTTGGGTGTTACTCATTAGAGATGGAGTCAGCAGTACTCTAGAATGAGTTGAGTGTAATAATAGATATGAGCGCGTATTTGTTAGTGAATATAAAAATTTGTTTTGTATTGTGTTGACTTATCGGTTGATTGTTTATGGATTCTGGTCGGTGCAGTCTAGCTAACTGTAATCGATAGTGGTTTCTAAACTCTTAAACAAGATAAACCGACACAGTATTGTTTTAAATAGGGTAAATGAAATAATTTTACCCAAAACTATTTTTGTATAGAAAAGAAATCATTTTCTATGAATTATTATAGTATATGGTTGCATGGATGTTAGGAAGTAATAATAGTGAATTATCATCACTAAAAATTGAATAAGAAGTTGGAATCATAACTCCAAAGTTAAGAAATAAATTCATATACAAATGAAATTTAAGAATATAAATTATAAAAGTGATTTGTAATTTAAAACGGAATTCCAGAGAAGTTTTTGGAAATGTTTTGAAAAGAATTTGAAAATTTTGGAAATTTGGAAATTTAAATTTCTTTTTGATTTGAAAATGAATTTCAAAGGTTTGAAAAGTATTCTGGGGAGTTGAAAGCTCTAAACTCTTTTCGGTCGCTGGAAAATAACTTCGATGATGACCGCGGCATCATTGGTGTTCATTTTCGGGTTTCCAAAAGAGGAATGCTGCCGATTGTTTTAAATGAAAGTTGTTTGGAAAATTTGTGTTTTGTTTTGGAAATTCAAAAGGGTAATTTGAATTGTTTTCAAAATGATTTTGAAATGATGGTAAGACTCTGGAATACTATGTAGAAATATTTATGAAATATTATTAAGTTGATAACTTATACAATTTGAATTGATAGAATAAATTCAATTTAAAGGATGGAGTTAAATTAACTTAAGTATAAGCGAATCAATTAAATAAATTGAGATGAATTAAAATTCATATGGAATTTGAAATCCAGTTTAATATGAGTGGTTATAAACCATAATAGTGAATTGAAAATAAATATAATGTGTATGTGGAATATTTACATTGAACTTGAGAAATGAAGTGTGAAATTCTTAAGTAAAATTTGATGATTGAATAAAAGAATAAAACTGGAGTTAAAACTGAATATTGAAAACGAATTTGAATTGTGTGAAATAAAATGAAGTTTGAGATTGGTTTGAAGTGAACTAAAGTTAATTGATAAAAATTCAATATTCAGAAGTCGAACGGAATCCAAATTAGATTGGAATTGTGAATTAAATTCAAATGAATGTGAAATGTAAAATTGAATGAAATAGATATATAACTTCAATAGTGAAGTAAAAATGATATAAGAAGTAAGTATTGAAATTTTGTGATAAAATTTGCGAAATGGTTTGAATGTGTAACTAGATATTATGGCTAGTAGGACATACAGGTGTTATAAAAGGAATAGGAATTTTAATTTTGAAGAGAATTTGAATTGCTCGAAAAAGGTATGTATTTAAATTTGAATATGAGATTTGATGACTTATTTCTCTAGCCGCTTGGCTTTTTCTTTTTCTTTTTGAAATCTGAGAGTCCGTAGGGACGTTTTGTAGTAGTGCCATGTTAGCCGCGCAAAGGAGACGCTGGCAAAAATTTTCGGAAATTTAGGGCGTTAGAAAATTTTTGAGAAATTTTGAAAGTTTAAATTTGAATTTGAAATTTAAATTTAAATTGTTAAGGAAACAATGTTGTTTTGAAACTTATAATTGAAGTTGGAAAACTAATTAAGCTGATAACGAATCTTTAGTAGAAAGATTTGTTTTGAAAATTTGATAAAACTATTAGATTGTGAAAGATAGTAGACGAGTTAAGAACCATTTTTCCTAACTTGTAATTTCGGGACAAAATTCTTTTAAGGGGGGAAGTCTGTAACGACCCTGAATTTTGAACAAATTAAATTGAGAATATTTAATTAATTTTAAATATTTGAACGATGATTTAATTTGAATCCCGATATAATTTTGAAATTGGCGATTAAATTATAAAATTTAATCTGTTGAATGTTGGATAAAAATTTAAAATCTTCAATTTTAAGTTGAAGAAAAATATTTCGAAAGCTTTTATAATTCGTATTGATAACACTGAAGATAATAGGAGCTTCAGAATCGAATTTGAAAATGGTTTGTTCAGTTTTGAAAATATATTGTTCGAATCGATATTTAAAATAGCCGTCCGAGGCACAGTCTCGGAATTTGACGAAACCAGTTCCAGTGGGTCCGTAATATTGAATTATTATCGAATTTCAATTTTCGTATTGATTGGAGTTATTCTGTGAGCGTACGACACCAAAACGTGTTGAAATAAAATTGAATTTAATTTTAACATTTTAAAATTTATAAGCTTGCCGACATACACGTTCACTCCTTTAACATCGCCTATAATCATGGAGAAAATCATGTGACCCATGCCTTCTTCTGATTTTTAAATATCCCTCCTCGTATTCAAAATCGAACAGAAAACGAAACAATTGAAAAATGGCAGACAAACGAAATGAATCTCGTTCCCTTCTCTTCAGATTCAAACCAAAGAAACGAAAAAAACAACTCTCGTTCGAAATTAAAAATAAATGGCCGCGTGCCATCGAGCAGTTCGAAATCAACGCATGCCCTCCTCCTATCTTCTGTTCGACTTCGAAGAAAATGGCAACTCATTCTTGCCCCTACGCGATATTTCTACTGCCGATTTGAAGTTTTGCTACAGTCTCAAATTCGAGGCCGTAGGGGGGAAGAGGCGACGAAGGCTAGGGTTTCGCGAGCAGTGTTCTGGAGTTGGGTTTCGCGAGAAAGCAAAGCGATAGTCGCGATTAGATTCGAGCACGGCAATGTCTGGGAGTTCGCGAATTGAATGCGGCAGCTCGTGATGATCTCGCGTGGGCTTCGAGCATATAGTCGAGATTTTCTGGGGGAAGTATCAATCGAGAAGTGTTGGGTTTTGGCCGAGATCGACATGAAGGTAACGACTTTCATTTTGTTCAAGCGAATAAATATTTTATCTAAATAGTGAAAGGATCTGTAAAACTTGTTTAAAAGAAAATAGATTTTTAAATGGGCATAGATTATCTTATAAGTCACTGAAGTTATTTCATAAAAAGAAAATCTAGATAGATAAGGTTTTAAATTTTAACGATAAAGGAAATATAGTTTTCCAAATTTATAAGTAGTTACAGAAAGATAAAACAATTTAAGAATAGATGTTTACAGTAAAGAAAATTTGGTTTTAGATTTTATTTGTAGCTAAATGAATTTATTTTAAAAAGGAAACTTAGTTCTAAATTTAAAATTTTGATTAAATAGATTTATTTAAAAGAAAAAAAATAGTTAAAAGTAAAACCATCGGTTAATTTAATTGATCAAATAAAAAAAATTGGTTATTCGATTTATTTTGGATATTAATAGAATTGTATAATTATTTATACAAGGTTAAAGTTGAGAAAACAAAAGAAGGATTGGATTGGATTGCAAAATAAAAAGCTAAGGTGAGATCTTCTCACTCAAATTGAATGTGGAAATTTTACAGTTATTAATTTGATTTGTTTGACTGATTGATTGCTGTTGATATTAGATATAGTAGTATATATCTATATATATAGCAATATATACATATTGGCATATGTATATATTGGATTGATGATTTCCCGCCTCGTATAGCGGATGAGACCCTATTGCGCCGTTAGTAAGCGGATTATTATAAAAACCCATATACCGCGATATTCCACCTCGAAGTGGAATTGGTATTGTGCTAACGTCTTTGGATGCAGGAAAACAGGTTGGAGGGATCCAACTGGACCCCTCATATTGATTGAATTTATTTATACTGTGATATGAATCTGTGAATGATTATATTGATCATATTGATGCCTGGAAATTGTTTGAAAGCTAAAATTTAGCTGAATGGATGTTTGATATCATTGGATTCCAAAAATAAACGAAATTGAATTTTTGAAATTCAAGTAGAAATTTTTAAGTGAATTAACTTTAGAAATTTAATAAATTTGAAGAAAAGAATTTAAAAGGATAAAGGCTGATTTTTAAAATCTTATTGAATTAGTTCCAGAATCAAGTGAAGATGTTAAATAAATGAATTTCGTATAATAGTGATTTTTTAATTGAAGAATTTAATTAAAATCTGGATTTTTAAATAGATTGAAAGAGATAAAGGAATTTATTTTCTTAAAGAGGAATTTATTTAAAAGGAGATAAGTTGGAAATCCCTTTAGGAATTTGATTGGTAAATTGAAACAAATGTGGGAAATCAATGTAAAATGATTTCAATTTGAAGAATCCATTTAAAAACAGAATATTGAATAATTTGAGAAAATAAGGAATTTATTTAGTAGTGATAAATAAAATTTGAAATCAATCTGTAATTGATTTAATATTTGGAAATGAATTTTTGAGAAATCAGTATGGAAATTTTATTTAAGGTTGAAAATAAATTTAGAAATCAATATTGAAATTGATTTGGTATTGAAGTTTTTATAAAAAGAATTGGAATTTATAAAAGTTGTTTATAAATCCGAAATCACTTATTTTGATAAGTAAAAAAATATAGAAGTTAATAAAAAGAAGATTTATAAGTTGAAGTTGTTATTAAAACAGAAATAGAATTTATAAACTTTGTTTTATAAATTCGAAATCGATTGAATTTGATAAAATTATATATAGGAGATTATTGAAGAAGATATATTCGCGATTTTTGAATAGCGAATTTTTATTGAAATAAAATGTGTAGAGATTTTTGAAAATGTGGTTAGTAAAGTATATTCATGATTTTGGACAGTGAATATATTGTTAAGTAAAATGGATTCATTTTTGAAGAAGTGACATTAAAAATGAAGTAAACATTTTAAAGATGTTTTTAAAATGTATTATGAATCGAAAGCATAGATTTCAACATTCATTGTTGAAATAGACGTTTTCGAGAAATTTAAGAAAATGGTGGACTGTAACACTGTTGTTATAGTAAATGATTTTTGAAAGGAAATGTTTTTAGTATTGGGATTTACATATCTATCTTAAAAATTCGAATCCCTATACTAGTGATTTTGAGTCGTCGTAACGATGTTTTACGTAACATTCGTTTTGACTCAAATAGATGTTGTTAAAAAGAATGATTTCCTTAAAGAATGAATATGTACTTAATATTGATTTAAGTATATCGAATATTTTCAAATGTTGAAAATAAAAGATCTGTGAAACACTTATTATTAAATAAGTATGGAATGATTTCCAAAAATGAAATGAAACGTTTTGAGATTTTATCTTCTTAAAGATAAATCGAAAATGAATATTTGAAAACGATTGTAAATCGAATATTAGTAGATATTCGAAAAATGTAAATTCAAGATGGAATTTATAAAAAGAAATGGGAATTCGTTTAAAAATAAATATTGATTTATTTTTTTTAGCGTGGAAATTTTATATCAGTAAAGATATTTTTGAAGATGAAATAATTTGGAAAATTATTTGGAATCTGATGATGTTGCGCATCTTTATTGATAGTTAAATAACCGACTATCAATAATTACCTTGGATTGGTATTTGTTGTGAATTGGATGAATTTGAATGCCACACTTATTTTTAAATAAACGCTCACTATTCGGGTTAACCGGGAAAGGACCATGGGGTCGTATAACCCATTCTGAATATGTGATACGTCGTTATGAATTGCATTCGAAGACCGGTGTTGAAGACCGGATATTTTTGAAAACGGAAGGATTACCGTCGAGTTACTCTACATCGGCTGATCTCCGGTTTAGAGGTTTTATCACCCTTAGTGACGGGAAGTCCGGACGTGATTAGAAATTTATCCGGATATGCAAGGGCTTCGTGAGAAGTGCCTTCAGTTCTGTTCGATCCCGGAACAGACTTGTATGGATTGTGTGTCTGACGTTACAATTTGAGATATAAAGCTGATTTCTTTCAAATACATTTCTGTTGGTGGCGGAGAATTTATTCTCTTAGCTTAACACCCTTCTCTGAGACGTACGAGCTCAGAGGTTATGTAGTTGAAATTTATCAGCGATATATTCCCAATTTGGTAACGTGGCATACTGAGTGTTGCTGTGAAATGATCAGTGTTTGATCATTTGCGATATGATCATTTGTTTGATCTTATATCTTTGTGATCATAGGTCGATCATTTGTTTGACCCGAAGCATGGCTTTGTAGAAAGCGTAGCTTTGTGGACGAGACTTCATCGAGCCTCACACCCCGGAAATGGTCGAAACAGGAATGATGCGGCAAGGTTCTAGGGAGTAGCGCCCCTTAGTGTAAGTCATTCCTTCTGGATAGAGGTGGTATCATGGTATGGAGCCCAGATACTTAACCTATGTGGTTGCTGCATTATTATCTATGTGGTTTGTTGGAAATCGGGGATCCTCGGGAAGATCGGTTACGATCGGGGGATGGCATACGCGTGTCAGTAGTTACCTACTTTTGCAGAGGTAACCCGGCCTTGTGTTGGCAGAGATCTAACCGTAATGTTAGGTTATTTCTCGGGTCGTCTATTCTAAGGACGTACCCATCGTGGAAAAGGAAGTTCCTTAGCCTGGCCATTTGTTGGAAATCCAAACTCCAATACGAACTTTGTACGGTATTAGTTGTAGAACCTGCCATTTACGTACGGTGGTCACCACTGTTTAGATGGTAGCTATAGTAGGCATACGATACTGGTCGTATGTTGGCTAAGATTAATATTATACTTTCGAAATGTTTTCTACACTATGCACTAATAATAATATCCAAAATGATTTGATTTTGCGTAGTAAGCATCTTTGACTATCATAAGAAGAAATCTCCTCCAATTCTGCGTTTGCATTGTGTGTGTGGTGGGAGGTCTTATGGTAGTTTCATTTTCCAAAAGCATTGTGAATTGACTTTAAAATTCTCTGCTATTTATTTTAAAGAATAACTGTTTTACGATCTCACACCAGTCACCATGACTGACTCGGAGTTTATTGTTCCCTTCTAAACTCTGGGTGCCCACCAATTTCCACACGGGCAGTCTAGAGTTAGATTATCAGGATATTCTGGATATTCTGGAGCTTTGGAGATGAGCTGGATGACGAGACATAGTATTTGTATCTGATAGTATTTATTCCGCTGTGTATTCTGTATGAGGACAAGTTATATAACTGTCCATTATTGTATGTTGACTCTGATGATTGATGTATGTATAAAATGATATAGTTCTTTGTTTTAAAAGACTAGTAATTATCTATTATATATTGTTCCACTGCGATGTGTAAGATTCTGATATTGTTTTCTGTTCTGATGTTGTTCTGTGTTGTTCTTCTCTTCTTCTTCTCTTTTTCTTCTATCTTTTCTTCAATTTTTTTTCTTAAACCCTCACTATTGGAGTTTCCGGCACTCGATTGCTCGACAGTCGATAAAGTGAGTATCGATGTCGAATTTTCGAAAGTCGAAAATTCGGTATGTGACAATCATTATCAATGTCAACCATATTTATCAACAATTCAAAGATTTCAATCACTTTTCAAATTACTTATTCAAGTCCAACTTCATTTTATTTCACTTGAATGATTTACATTCAAGTTTACTATATACCATTCATATTTATTACAACCAATTCATTTCTATTCCAATATGATTAACATATGTCTTACTTACATTTCTTTATTTTAACTTACATTTCCAATCTGATTTACCAACCAATTCTTATTTTCAATTTGAAGCATTTGCATTTCTTTTATGATCCATTTTCATTCATATGCAAACATTACTCATAAAAAGATCAATTCATTCCTATTGATTTAAAATCCATTCCATTTGCTACTTTAAATCAATTCACTTGCATTCATTTACAACCTCTTTTAATTGGGTTCCAATCCATATTAATTTATGCAAAAATCAATTTCAATTGCTTGTAAACAACTCAACTCCAAATACAAGCAATTTCATGTCATACAAACAAAATTTATTACCACTTAAGCTTATAACCATTTAAAATTAATTTCAACTCAGGTTTATATTAATATTAATTTTATTCCATTTTCATGGTTCACAATCCAAGTATCTTTATTCCAATGCAATTTGTTAATTAAATTAAACTTTCCTTACATTTTATTCCACCTCAATAATTAATTAATACAATTACACATGCATTTCCATTTTATTATTTAACAAATTGCATTCAAGATTACTTAATAAAGCCCATTCAAAATCACTTTGTTTGTCTTTCAAGTTACTTAAGTCCTTTCACAATAGTTACTTTATCTTCTTATATCAATTTTATTTGATTTCCATTTGATTCTCACTCAATCAAATTTCAATTTATTTACGACTTTAATGCTCTTTGTTTATTTACAAAATCCATGTACAAATTTATTTTATTAACAAAGAGACCACTCAAATTATTTCTCTCATTTGAATTTTATTTACAATTCAAACCACCTCTATTATAAGTTAATTCCATTATTCATCCTCACTTCCAACACTTATTACCAACTTAAATCCCATCCCAAAACTGGATTTTATTAACCTTTCAAATTTTGACCAAACTATCAAAATTCTATTCATTACCATACACATCCCATTTAATTTAGCTAATTTATTTCCAAACAATCATTTTGGACTTAATTGAGTAAGCATTTACTTCATTCAACATCATATCAACTAAACCAAATTCCCTTTCAATTTGATTCTTATCCAAATTTATTCCAAGTTTAACTAAATTTTATTTAGTCAAATTTCATTTAACCCACTTCTTTACTACTTAAATAAGAATTGAATTTCATTCAATATTGTTTATGATGCATCTGATATTTTGAATTTCACTTCAATCCATTTTATTCCTCCATAAATAAGTTTAAAACTCATTTACCATTTTAAGTTTATTCACATCTTTTATATCTCACCTTACCATATCTTACTTTACATTTCATTTAGGATTGAGTTTGAATTTGCCTCACCATCCAGCTATTTCCATTAATGAACTTCAATTTCACTTCTATTTAAGGTTTTAGATTGCCCATTTAAGTCCATTTCCATTTAATCACAACTTCAAATTATAACACTTTATAACTTAAGAATATGAATTCACTTACACAATTATAAGTATTTACACTTCACCTTTATACTTATTTCAAGTGAATTCCAATTTACTTAGGTGTAATTCAATTTCAGGTTTCAATTTAATTTAACTTATCTTAAGTTAAACCCAAATTCATTCCATTCACCTTCATTTCTTCAGAGTAAATTTACATTCTAGAACAAAATTTCATTTTCCTTCCTATTTCAATCAACTTCATTCAGTAAATTCCCTAGTTGATTCATTTTAACTTTTACAGTTCAAATAGGATTTCCAGAATTCAATTACTCGGTTTTATTTCAAAACCATTTTGAAATCAAAATCAACATATTCCCATTTGATATATCAAATCCCAAATCCCAAACACCCTGCTTTTACCAAAATAATTTTCCTTTTAAAATTGTTAAAACAACTTGTATATAAACAAGTATAAACAAATATCTTAACCAATCACCACGGAAGCAATCTGTAACGACCCCAGTTTTAAAGACGAATTTAATTTGAAATTAAAAATTTAATTTTTGGATAAAATTATGGATTTGTTCAAAATTTTCAATTTAAAAAGATATATGTACTTATTTGGTTTTGAATTTGAATTGAAACTCAAAATAAATGTTTTCAATTGAATTGGATTAGAAATAAAATTTTGATTGGAAAGTTAAAATATATTCAAAATGAATTTTCTTTAAAAGATTATTAAAGTATAAAATAGAATTTAATTCTATCAATATAAATACAAGTATACAAATAGAAGAATTTAAACAAGGAAATAATAAAAACAAAAGTGGATTTGTTGTAAACAAATTAGAAGCAATAAGGAGTTATTTTTAAACAATGTTACTAAGGTAATATCTTTACAAATTTGATCTGTATATAAATAGAAATTGTTTACAAATGGTTTGAAATAATAATAAGTAACATAAGTATTAACATAAGTAATAAGGAAATGAAGTATAAGAATATGACTAAAACAAAACAAGTAAACAAAGCATAGAACAAGCTTATAAAATAAAACAAATATGAATTGTAAGTAAATAAACAAAACTGCAAACATACATAAACAAATGGTATAAGTTACAAACAAAAATAGGACATAGCAATTAATGCAAGACATCCCAAATACACCAAAAATAATCTCTTCAGCCACCCTATTTACATCAGCCAAGACAAGAAATACAAGGTAAGGAACAAGAAAATAAACAAAGCAAGAGTTGTACATACAAAATTGTACAAAGCAAGGAAAACTGTACAAAACATAATGTAAATAGCATAGTTGAAAACAAAATAGGACATGCATTAAATGCCACATTTCCTCAACATGACTTGAAATCATCTCAGCCGAAACTATCTTGGCTTAGTCAACAAGAAGAAGAAAAAATAATAATAAAAGGTATCTGATCAAAGAAATTGTTGTACCAGATAGTATCCTTCTCCTATATACAAACTGTTCTTCTATATATGTAAGCAATTCATCCTATTTCATTCGTTCAGTAAGAAAGTTTAAACAAACAAAGGAAAATACAAACAATATCATCAACAAAATCTGAAAGCAAATAACAAAAGAAAAGAAAAGTAAAGAAGAAAGGAAGACTGCAGTTTTCATAAACAAAGGGATTCTCTGTTTTAAAACATTTCAAGAAAAGCAAAACAAGATTCAATCTGCAACAACAATTGCTCTCTGTTTTTCAAAACTGAAGGTGAGCAAACCATAAATCCTTAAAATCTGATATATATATTTTTCCTGTGATGATTGTTGAAGTTCTGCTATAAGTATAATATGCATGAATGTATGTGTACAAAGATATACTTCTCTGTTGTGTTACCGGCTCTGGCTCACCCAAGAAATTTCATGTTTCTTTGAATAATGACATTTAGATCATGGTGTTTGAATGAGAATTGTTCACAATCATGTAAAGTCAGTTTTAAAAATAATATTAGGTATCAAAATTAAATAAATACTTTGAAGACGACAGTTTACAGTAGCCCAATAAATACATCAGTAAAAAAAAAATCAAACATGTTAGTTTTGAAATCTGATTGTACAATCACGTTCGTATTGCAAAGTAAGGATTTTTAGTGGAAATTTCGTGATTTATAAGTAAGAAAATATAGTGAATTTCTTGGATGACTGGATTTTGAGTTTTCATGAATTTTTGGCAATCGACGAAGTACGGGGGGTCGGGGTCATGGCGAAGGGTAGCTTGGGTGACGAGGATTCACGGAAAAATACTCACGAAATCTTCTGATAAGCGTGGTGACTGCGGTGGATCGAAGTAGGGTTTAGGACCCAGTTTGGCTCGTCGAGGTTTAGGGTGGAAATGCGGGGTCACAGATGGACTAATGGCGATCGGACTGGGGGGTTTTGAGGCGGCATGGGGTGGCGCAGCTATGGGTGGAGTGGCATGATCTCTGGTGAACCATGGGGTTGCCGGCGTGGTGGTTTCAGGCGCAGTTTTAGTTTCAACTTTGAGTTATTATACTCGATTTTGATTCGTGACCATATTGGATCACCTGGGTGGTCGGAGACGTCTGGTGGATTGAGGGTGACGTGCCGGAGATCTTTGAGTTGGTTGGCGATGTTACGGCGGGGTGTACACGTGCACCGTGAAATGTCGTGTATCTGGGTTTTCGAAATTGGGGAAGATGAAGTTTTGAGAAGAAAACAGATGTTCGCGTTCGCGCTCGAGTGCCTTGCAAGAACGACTCGAAGCAGACGAGGTCGTGGCTTTTCCCGGGTTTGAACTCGGGGAGAGTGCGTTGTTACTCGAGTTAACAGGAAGAGACTCGAACAGTTTTGAAATGGGTTTAAGCCTAAACAAATTTTAAGTTATAATATTAAACAAGCTAATTAGTATTTTAACGTGAGTTAAGGGTTAAAATTAATTAACGATTAAAACTTTTTATTATAATAATAAATTGATACATCTGATTTAAATTAATCAGTTGATTTATAAATTCACTTGTGAATGTTTAGATCCTATTGAATGTTGAATTGTTTGATATTTCCTGATATGTGATGATTTGTGATACACCCTGATTTATGTTGTGATCTGTAGTTTACTTACCTGTGATATATATCTGTGATCTGTGAATGAACGATAAGCGTATAGTTTATATCGCTTATCAACTATATCCTGTATTTTGTTATGTGATGATTGATGTTGCACTATTGTGTGTAAAACCCCTAGACCACACTGTTACACACACAAATATGGATTTCACGTGGAAATCGGTTAAGTCATAGATAATTTAAATTTGATGTTTTTAAAATTAAAATTTTTATTTCAATTGATTTTGAAATTGGAAATTTGAGTTTAAAGTGAAAAGCTTTTGAAATAGAATTTCAAATATAAAAGTTATTTTGAATAACTTAATCGAGTTTTGAAAATTTAAATAATTTGATTTAAATTCGAATTCAAGTTTGAAAATGAATCCTATGATTGGGAACTAGGGATTAAAGGTGATATAAATGTGTTTATATAAAGTTAAACCATTTAAAAGTATAAGTTGGGAATTTAAATTTAACCCAAGGATTTCAACTCGTATGAATGAATCAGATTTCCAAATTGAAGACTGTTGTTTTAAAAGAATAAAAGCTTTCAGCTAAGAAGTGAAATTCCAGTTTAAATTAAAGGAATTTCAAGTGAATTGAAAAATGGATTTTACAAGTTATGAATGAATTCTTTTTGAAAGCTATGAATTAAATCTGTCTATTTTTAATAGATTTAAAATGATGATTTATTTAACCCATTCGAAAAATGAAATTGTTTTGAAAGCTATTAGTTAAATCTTTGATTTAAAGATTTAATGAATTAATTAAACTGAAATGGAAATCGATTTGGAAAATCTATGAATGAATCTTTGTGAAATTAAGTGAACTTTGTGAATTGAATCTTTTTGTTTAAAGGATTAAAATGGTAATTTGATAAACCGTTTGTAAAGAAAGTTTGGGTTTAAGTTGTGACTTAATTGAAATCTCAATATCCATATGTTTTTAAATATTTCGCTCACTATTCGGGTTAGCCGGGAAAGGACCTTTGGGTCGTATAACTCATTCCGAATAGTGATACGTCGTATATGGATAGCATTTGAAGACCGGTGTTGAAGACCGGATATTTTTCGAAAATGAAAGGACAACCTGTCGAATGTCTCTGCACTGAGTCGCGCCGGTATAGAGATTTATATCACTCTTTTTGTGACGGGAAGTCCGGACGTGATTGAAAGTTATCCGGAATTGCAAGGGCTTCGTGAGAAGTGCCTTCGGTTCTGTTCGAACCCGGAACAGACTTGTATGGATACATGTCTGACATTACACTTTGAGATATAAAGCCGATTTCTTTCAAATACATTTCTGTTGGTGGCGGAGAATTTATTCTCTTAGCTTAACACCCTTCTCTGAGACGTACGAGCTCAGAGGTTATGTAGTTGAAGTTATCAGCGATATATCCCAATTTGGTAATGTGGCATGCTGAGTGTTGCTGTGTGATGATCAGTGTTTGATCATTTGTGATATGATCATTTGTTTGATCATTTATCTTTGTGATCATAGGTTGATCATCTGTTGACCCAAAGCGTGGCTTTTTGAAAAAGCGTAGCTTTGTGGACGAGACTTCGTCGAGCCTCACAACCCGGTAATGGTCGAAACAGGAATGTTGCGGCAAGGTTTTCAGGGGTAGCTCCCCTAGGGTATGACCATTCCTTCTGGAAAAGGGTAGTATCATGGTATGGAGCCCAGATACTTACTCATGTGGACACACTTTATTTACTGTGTGATGTTGGTTAGAGAGCTCTCGGTTAAAGGTCCCAAAGGGCCGGGGGTGGCATATCTGAGGTTTCTTTTATCCCTTGGGAAAAGGGGTTGCCGGCCTTGTTTGGCAGAGAACAGTTGGTTCTCGGAGCGTCCCGCCAGAGGCGTTTCTTTCGTGGAATAGGAAGTTCCTTAGCCTGACCATTTGTTGGAAATCCATCTTCCAAATACGAACCTTGTACGGTATTAGTTGTAGAACCTGCCATTTACTTATGGTGGTCACCACTGTTTAGATGGTAGCTATAGTAGGCATAGTTCGAAATGTCTATGCTGGCTAAGATTGATATTTTACTTTCGAAATGTTTTCTGCACTATGCACTAGTAATAATATCCAATGATTTGTTTTGCGTAGTAATCATCTTTGGCTATCATAAGAAGAAATCTCCTCCAATTCTGCGTTTGCATTGTGTGTGTGGCGGGAGGTCTTATGGTAGTTTCATTTTCTAAAAGCATTTCGAATTGACTTTAAAATCCTCTTGTTGTTTGTTTTTAAAGATAAACTGTTTTGTTGCTCACACCAGTCCCATGACTGATCCGGAGTTTATTGTTTCTTTCCTAAACTCTGGGTGCTCAAAATTTTCTACACGAGCAGTCTAGAGTTTGGTTTTTCAGTTATTCAGATTTAGTAGATCATCTGGAGTTAGTTCAGTCTTTGGATATGGATTGCACTTGTTTATCTGGGTGCAACGATGATGGTGGATTGAGCTAGGAGTTTTGGAGCTTTGTCTTTGGAGCTTTGGATCAGAGTTGCAGTATTAGATTCTGTGAAAACTCATCTTATATATTGTGTCATATTCCGCTGTATCTTGTATATGTATATTCTCTGATGTTGATGATTATCATTGTATCAGATTGATGTATTGGATATTGTATTCAGGTTGTATCAATGATATCATCTTTTATTTCTGCTGTGTTGTTTATCATTTAATGTTGTTGCAAGCTCCCGCGATACGAATTTGATGTTGTTATCGGACATCGAGTTTGGGTCGTGACACAATCCATCACTTTAGAAACTCGAAAATGAATTCTGATGATGTGGCCAGCATCATCAGAATTATTTTCCAGCGAGTGCAGTGAGTTCAATGCTTTCCACTTCCAAAATTCACCTCAAATCAATTTCCATTCAAAAATATTTTCCAAAATATACTCCATCATTGACTCCAAAAGCCTAGGAAAACATTTCAACATTCTCAAAATTTTCAAATTTCCAAATCCTTGTTTACATTCATTTAAAAACACTTCTCAAAATTTCCGGGTTTAAAATTCTGGTTTAAATCAAATTTCAATTTCACTTCTTCTTATTTATACCATATTTAGTTAATTCTGTTTAGTTATAAACCATTTTAATATTTTAAATTCCTATTTGCCTAGAAATCATTTTAAATTTTAAATCATATTTTAATTTCTTATTTAATTATAGAAGAAACAAACAACCAAACATCCAATATATAATAATCTAGAAAATTATTTCTTTATATCAAAATATAATTTTGGGTAAAATTATTTCATTTACCCACTTTAAAACAATACTATGTCGGTTTATCTTGTTTAAGAGTTTAGAAACCCCTATCGATACGGTTGTACTTCCCGCACCGACCAGAATTCATAAACACTCAACCGATAAGTCAACACAGTATAAAAACAATTTTATATTAACTAACAAGTACGCTCTCATAGCTATTATTACACTCAACTCATCATAGAGTACTTCTGACTCTATTATTATGAGTAATTTCCCACCAAAGCCTAGGTTATCGCCAACTTAAGCTCTGATACCACGTGTGACGACCCGCCCTTCTCAACCCTCGAAAATCGACACAAAATACCCCACAGTATAGTATGCCGACAATCGAATGCCGAAAAAGACAGATTGTAATTAAAGAAAGGAGGTAGACGAAGAAGAAACTAAACAAATATCAGAATCTAACCATCATGTGGAATATACTTGCATAAAACAACAATCAATCATTCTATCTGTGGGCTGAGCCGGTTCTCTCGCAGCGGAATAAACTATAATATATAAATACAGATCTTTACACAAAATGAAAACTATATCTGTTTATATATCATACATCATCATCAGAGTATATCATAATACAATCATCAATATCCAGTCAATCAGTCAATACAACAATCACGGCAGCGGAATAATACAAGTACGAGAAATACGTCTCGGACTCCAGCTCCTCTCCTAAGCCATAGCAACCTACCCTGTATATATATAATACTCGGTCTGACCCGAGCATTATAATAAAATAACACCCGAGTCAGTCTGGAATTCCAGCGCATCATAAATACACCCAATTGATTATTAAAGTTTCAAAAATCCTTTGAAAATCAAAAGCATCTCGTAAGACCACGCCACAAATAAACATGTCGGGTTTTTACCTTACGATAGCTAAAACACTTTTTATATCAAAATCCTCTGATATTATAATAGTGTCTATATACAAATACTTATTAAAATAGTTGAAATTGTTACATTCATTAAATTCCAGCATACTAGGTATACAAACAAAACACGTACAAGGCACGTAGGGAAAATGGATTTCCAACGAATGACTAGGCACTGGGGTACCACCTGTCACAGTACGTGGCCTAGATCACAGTACCGAGGACCCACCCTAAGTCCCCTGCAACACAAGGTCGGAATCACCTATGGGCAATTCCGAATATGATCACCCCACGGTTGGGATCAGCAAACGCACCACTAAGCCGAAATAAAAGGGACATCTAGACAGGGATGACCATACTCTCCAATGGGCGCTACCCACGAAGCCTTGCTGCATAACCCCTGATTTTCAGTCATTCCCGGTTGATGAGGCTTGAGGCTAAACGATACCTTTATAGCACATATCCCTTAGAATGCCCATTGTCCACCTGACGATGTTTTCGCAAGCATTCGTCCATACAAGTCCGTCCCGGGTCCGAACGGAACCGAAGGCACTACTCCTACTACATCCATTTTGGAAATATCCTCAGGATTAGTAGCGACTAGCCCTTGCTCTTCACTGCTCCATCTTCGACTCCGAACACGTTACACGAAACGTACAACCCGGATCGAAGTGGTATTCGAGAAATAAATCTCGATCCCGGTCTCTTCGAAACGATCAACGCATTTGGCCAATATTGATAGTCGGTGATTTAACTATCAATTCACATTCACAAGCATCCATAAGCATCCATCACACAATAAATAATATCACACATTATTTATTCTTCCCCTTTAATATCTTTAAAAGATATATTTTCACATTTCAAAACTCATTTTAAACGACTTCCCAATTTCTTCCTTTACAGGGTAAAGCCTTACCATTTATTCCCATTTGGAAAAACCAAGCTTAAACAATTTAGATTAAAAACAATTAAAATACTTTATAGCGAAATATACTTATAAATATATAAATGTACTTCTAGTTATTTACTCAAAATATAATTTCAAAACTACTTTAAATAGTATTTATTTAATAGGATATAACTCGATTTGAATAAGGGTTCAATTTACTAAATATTTACAGGTAGTGTTTTTAAAAAGATAATACTAACCTTTTCCATAACTTAAACAAATAATTTTAAAATAATTTAAACTTTTCTTCTCTAAAAATAATAATTTCTTGAAAATACTCTTTAAACAATTTAAACTTTAACTTTAATTAAATAAAAACCTTTAAAACTCTAACTTGGTTTTTCCCAGGGAAACACTATCCCGTTCAAACATTCCAAAGTATCCTTCATATAAATCCAAACGATTTATTTCAAATTCAATTTATGTTTACAACATAAATTCCCAATTCCATACTTATCTATAACTTCATCCGAAGTTCGCACTCAATTTCCCATACCCGGAGATTCATTTTAAAATATAGTTTAAAACATTTTTAAATTAAAAATTTTTGGTGAATTTCCAATGGAAGCCAAATTTCCAATTCACTTACTTAAATTCCAATGAAATACGGCATTTCAAAACATTCTATTTTTCATTTGAACTTGTTAATTTATAGTTGGAAACTCCATTTAACATATTTTTAATTTTCGGATAACATTAGCCATTATTAAAATAAACATCGTTATTTTAAACAATTTATAATTTCATAAATTTAATTTCCAGAAAACTATACTTTCCATTTACTCATTTCATAAACTTCCCATTATATTCAAAATCCCAATTTGACCCAATTTACATTTTTCTTTTCAAATCCGATTTCAAATTTTATTCTTTGAAATTCTAAATTTAACAATTCATTTTATTTCGTAAAAACAAAATTTATCCATTTATAATTAAATTCTGTGATTAGAATTTATACAACAATTTCACAGTACAATTAAACTTCCAGATTTATCAATCACAACATATAAACAGGTATGACTATCAACTATAAATAATTGCTACATTTTGAGGAATCCAGTTGGATCCCTCCAACCTGTTTCTCCCTGCATCACAGATATTAGCACATCACAATATAAATATCAATCCAAACAGATAAACACAAATATAGACAATCAACCACACAGATATTTAAATATCAATTATTTATAATGTCTAGCATCCAGATGTGAGTGAGAATAACTCACTTTGAGTTCAGCGAGCGTTCGAAATTTAAATTAAACCGGACGACGTCCAATTTAACCCAAATTCCTACTTGCCCGAAATGAATCCGAATCTGCACCATCACGTAGTACGTGTTCCTGCGATTCCAACGCACCCTGATTCGTCAAAATCCGAATACGTAAGAGCTCGTTATGATTTTTCAAAGCTTGAACAACGATTTAAAACAAAATGTTTTTATTATTATTATTTTCATTACCCAAAATAAACGGCCTGCCTTCATCTTCATCACGCGAGCTAGCTCCAGGCAACACGCGGCCAAAAGAACCCATCAACTTCGAAACTAGGGTTCGACATCGCACCCTCCTCGCTCAACGTGAATGCGATCAGATACCATCACTACGTGGACCAAGGCGTGCTCTACCACCGCCCCCGTTCCTGGCCAACTCGGCCTTCCCCAGGTGACGCGGCTTCCCTTCAAGCGCACGGTGAACGCAACCTCCTAGTCCCCTCTACACTTCGCCAAAATCCATCTCAACCGTACATTCTGTAGATCTCCTTCCCCTCAACGATTCTCTAGTTGAAAGTTTTCAAAGATATTGACTAGATTTGGAGAAATTTGAGAACCAATCTAGGACGATTTCGGCCATCGAATTGATAATGACGGCGGCCTGGGCATAGTGTTAGGGTTTGCAATTATAAATATGTATATAATATCATTTTATATTATTTTATTAATAAAATTCTCAATTTAACCACCTATGCAAACGAACTCCAAATCTCATGTTCCGACAGGCTATCCTGGGGTTTTTCTGCGTTCTGGACACAATGGAACAGGTTTCGTAAGCTAATTTGATCGTAAGCATGAGATACGGAATAAAACGATCAATTTAAAATTAAATCGGTTAAATTGATTTCGATGCGTTTCGAGCCACCACGGTCAAACAACAACTCCGATCGCTACGAAAATTGAAATCCGATAATAACTAACTATTACAGATCCAATGGAACTGGTTTCGTCGAATTCCGAGACTGTGCCCCGGAAGGCTATTTTAACTCGTCTATTAATTCGGGCGATTTCTAAAAATCGTCGAAAATGCTTCAAATTTCACTTTTAAAATTTTCTTAACTTAACAATAAATCATATAAAATTTATAATCGCATTAAAAATCATTCTGGCTCAGGCCAGACCCAAATCTGCTTAAATTGCATTTTAATAATATTAAATTCATTTTTAAATTAATATAAAATTCCAAATAATAATTTATTGACTTTTAAATTCATCTAAAAATCCAACAATATTATTTATACCCAATTGAGCTTAAAAATTCATTTAAACATCATTTTTATAATCATTTATCCCAAATTCACCTTTTATCCCAATTTCGAATATTTAATTATTATTTTTCCATTAATCAAATTCAACTAGAATTGCTATAAATTAAAATTATAGCTCATTTTCATGGATTGAACCCAAATCCATTCATTTCAAAATCAATTAAGAATCCACATTAACATTTAAAACGAAATAAATGTTCAAATTTAATAGCTTAAAAATACGGGATGTTACATTTATACTCCGCCTCGCACTCTGGGAATGCGGAGTTAAGGAATGTTTATACTCCGCCTCACACTCTGGGAGTGCGGAGTTAAGGAATGTTCATACTCCGCCTTGCACTTTGGGAGTACGGAGTTAAGGAATGTTTATATTCCGTCTCGCACTCTGGGAGTACGGAGTGAATTGAGGGATTGTCGTGTATCAACCCATTTCTAGCCTTGATGTGATGGCTTGTCCCTTAGCTCGGCGTTTCACTTAGCGAGTGATCGGTGGGATCCCGATTAACTTCCACTTATAGGCCCCTCAACGAAGGATGAGATTTAGAGTATAGACGGTTGGATCACGTCCATGTTCGTTTGAATTCCACTTTTTCTAAGCCTAAGGAGTAAGATTAGTGTTCTGGCAAGCTTTGTGCTCGAGCATAGGAAAGGATGGTCGAACTACATCCACTTTGAGTTGTATATTTTCCCTTAAGTCGGGTGCAAGAAATGGAGAGCAGACAGTCGAGTCACATCCAATTTATACTTTGCATTCTTTCGATCGAGCTAAGGAAGAGAGTTGAAATGACAGCTCATGATGGTTAATGAGTAGACAATCATTCGTTGATGACTTTAAATTGAGGGTTGGACCTTTAAACATGTGTTCCCTCAAATAATCCCAAATGTCTAATGATGTAGCTCAGACCGGAGACGAAGGCATAAGTCGTAGGCGACTTATGGAAGGAGCTATGAGTCATCTACGAGTTAAGAAAACAGGCATGAGTCGTGACCGACTCAACTGGGGTGACGGCATAAGTCGTAACCGACTTAAGAAGGCGGTGATGAGTCGTCTCCGACTCAACTGGAAAAACAAAGGGGACGTTGCTTCAAGGCTGCGACTTAACGAAGCGGATTTAAGTCGGCACCGACTTAAGGAAGGTGATGAGTCGGCACCGAGTTACAAGGCACAAGTGTTAAGTCGACACCGACTTAAGAAAAGTGATAGGTCGGCACCGAGTTACGACTTATTTAAGTCGGTCGAAATTTTAAGTCGCGAAAGCCCTGATGCCGTTGATTCCTCTACCGAGTTAATATCAACCATTGATTTCTTTAAACCACTAATCTGAGATGCGCATGTTTTAAGTCGCCGAAGACTTATTGCCGTTGATTTCTGCTGCCGAGTTAAGCTGGACCGTTGATTCCTTAAGTCGCTACTAAGTTGAGTCGCGTAGCATTTTTAAGTCGGCAACGACTTAAGTACTTGTATTTTCTTTGATGTTTTTGTCTGTTTGTTAAGTCGGAGTCTTTGTTAAGTCGTAGGTCGTAAGCTGTAACTCGGAACCGACTTAGTACTTGTATTTTTTTTAAGCTTTCTGAACTGTGTGTAAATAAGGCGACTTATGTTAAGTCGGCAAGGTTGATAAGTCGGTTGCCGACTTAAGACTTGTACTTTTTCTGTTTTGGTGTGTTGTAGCCTATAAATAGGCAAGTGAAGTCATTTGTAAAGGTTGTTGATTTTTGAATAAAATTCTCTTTTGATTGCTTTGTGCTTTCATTCAAATTGGTAGTTGAGTGTAATCTCCTATCTCCTCTTTCGGTTAATCGAGTGCGCTCGATTCAACGATTGTAGAAGCCGATTCGCGGAATCAAGTGCACTTGATCAACGCTTGAAGAATTGAAGATCTTTGAACCCGGTATCGTGCGCGATCAACGAGTTCGAGATAGCTAGAGTTCGGTATCTTCGGATCAACGAATTCGGGCAATTCAGCATTCATCAATCCATCGACTGCTACTTACACCGATCTACATCATTTTTGAAATATCCGCTGCGTCAGTTTTTGGTATCAGAGCTTGTTCTAGCCAATCATAGCTAGATCGAGACTTGGAGCCTAATCATTTGAAGAGATTTGAAGTTTGAAGTGATAGCCGAGAGCTTGAGGTGTGAGCCGTGAGCAAGTGAAGTTGTTCGACCTTGCATTAAAGATTGTTTGATCGAATTTGTAGTGGGAGGCCGAAACTTTGTCCATCGTGTTCATCGCGATTTGCTACAAAGTGGAAGCTTTCGATCCGTTTCATTTTGGATCAAAATCCGGAAAGTGTTTGAATTTGAAGTGTTGAAGAATTTGTGAAGTTTTCAAGTATGCCACCAAGAAGAGCTAATCGCCACCAAAACGTAGAGGCTTTGTATCGAAGAGAAGAAGCTGATGAGATGGAGCAAAGAATCAATGAGAATTTTAGTGAGAAGCTTAATGAAGGAATTGGCCGGTTAGAGAAGCTTATGACGGAGATGAACCAAAATCGGAGAAGGGTTTCACCAGAATCTAACCATGGGGGTAGTAGAGTCTCGCCACACTCCAATCGAGACAGAAGTGTTGAAAATGATCAAGGACGTGGGAGGAACGTGAATGATCGTGAACGGAGGAATGTCGATAGAAGGGATGATGGTGGAAGGCGTAATGGTAGTAGAGATGTTGGTGGTCAGAATCGACATCGTTATGCATCTGATTTTGAAGAGGAGTATGATGGTGGTAGTATTCAAGGAAGAGGTCAAGGAAGAAACTATTCTGAGTATGATCACAGGTGGGAATCGGGGATGAAGACAGAAATTCCTGAATTCAAGGGTGGTATGCAAGCAGAGGAGTTTCTAGATTGGGTGGCTAATGTTGAGGAGATTTTTGACTTTAAAGAAGTTCCAGAACATCGTAGAGTGAAGTTGGTTGCTACGAGGCTGAGGGGTAGAGCTTTGGCATGGTGGCAGCAAACCAAGCTTACACGTGAACGTATGGGGAAGTCAAAGATTGAATCTTGGGAGAAGATGAAGAAATTGATGAAAGCAACGTTCTTACCATACAATTATCAATCTTTGATGTATCAACGTTTGCAGAACTTGAGGCAGGGCATGAAGACAGTTAATGACTATGCTGATGAATTTTATCAACTCATTGCAAGGAACGATATTATGGAAACAGAAGAGCAGCTGACATCAAGGTTCATTGGAGGATTGAGAATGCAGATTCAGGATATGGTGAATATGTTCGATCCAAGATCTGTAGCAGAAGCACATCAGAAAGCGTTGGCGTGGGAAAAACAAGGGAGACGAGGAGGAGGTGTGTTTACAAATTCCAACAATCCGATGAAGGGAGTTAGTGGGAGTTCGAATGTTTCAAAAGCTATTGCAAAACCAGTTGTGAAGGAGGCTGAGAAGACAAGGGTTAACAATGGGTTCAAATGTTACAATTGTCAGGAATTGGGTCATAAAAGCAGTGAGTGTCCAAAGCCAAAGAAGAGAACCATGATTGTGGAAGTTGATGATGAGGATGTTGATGAGGAGTGTTCTAGTCCAGTTGAGGAGGATGAGCAGGATATTGCGTCAGGAGACGAAGGTTGTAACCTAATGCTGAGGAGATCGTGTTTAACACCGAAGCAGGAGGAAGCTAGTTGGTTGAGGAGTAATATCTTTCAGTCAACATGTACTATTCTGGGGAAGGTGTGTAAGTTTGTGATCGATGCAGGAAGCTGTGATAATATTATTTCAACCGAAGCTGTGACGAAGTTGAAATTGAAGACAGAGAAACATCCGAGTCCATACAAGTTAGCATGGTTGAGAAAAGGAGGAGAAGTGAAAGTGGATAGACGAGTTCGTGTACCATTCTCTATTGGGAAGAAATACAAAGATGAAATATGGTGTGATGTAGTAGAGATGGATGTTTGTCATTTATTATTGGGAAGACCATGGCAATATGATCGAGCAGTACTACATGACGGTCGGACCAATAGCTACAGTTTTATGTTTAAAGGCACGAAGATTATCTTAGTTCCGAAGAAGAGATCACAAGAAGAAAGTAAGTCCGAAGAAATCGAAGAGCTGAAAACTTTATTGACTTTAAAAGAGTTTGTTAAAGAGGTTGAGGAAGAACCGGAAGTATTCTTGTTGATTGGGCGTGAGAACAGTGAAGAAGTTGAAATTCCTGAAGAAGTTAAACCAATCTTGAAAGAATTTGACGATGTATTTCCAGAGGAGTTACCAACGGAATTGCCACCGTTGAGGGATATACAACATCAGATAGATCTTGTTCCAGGTGCTGTGTTGCCACACAGACCACATTATCGAATGAGTCCGAAGGAACATGAAGAATTGCGGAGGCAGGTAGAGGAATTGCTTGAACAGGGGCGTGTGCAGGAGAGTCTGAGTCCTTGTGCTATACCAGCTTTATTAGTACCCAAGAAGGATGGGACATGGAGAATGTGCACTGACAGTCGAGCATTGAATAAGATCACTGTGAGATATAGATTTCCAATGCCGAGGTTGGATGACTTGTTAGATCAAATAAGCGGAGCTACTATCTTTTCGAAGATTGATTTGAAGAGCGGATATCATCAAATTCGTATCAGACCAGGAGATGAGTGGAAGACTGCCTTTAAAACCAGGGAGGGTCTGTACGAATGGTTGGTTATGCCATTTGGCTTATCAAATGCACCAAGTACTTTCATGAGGGTGATGAATCAGATTTTTAGACCGTTCATTGGGAAATTCGTGGTGGTGTATTTCGATGATATTCTAATTTACAGTGGGAGTCCAGAGGAGCATTTGAATCATCTTAGAGAAGTGCTGAGGGTATTGCGACAAGAACAATTCTATGCTGCAACGAAGAAATGCGTGTTCATGACGCATAGTGTTTTATTTCTGGGGTATGTTGTTTCAGAGAAAGGAATACAGGTTGACCAAAGTAAAGTTGAGGCGATCAGAAATTGGCCGCAACCCAAGACGATAACGGAAGTTCGTAGTTTTCACGGGTTGGCTTCATTTAACGAAGGTTTATTCCACACTTTAGTAGTGTGATGGCGCCTGTTACAGATTGCATGAAAGGTAAACAGTTTGCATGGACAGAGGAAGCAGGGAGTGCTTTTGGGAAGATCAAGGAATTGCTGACGACTGCACCAATTCTAGTATTACCTGATTTTCAGTTGGTATTTGAACTACATACTGATGCATCCAAGGTTGGGATTGGAGGGGTGTTGAGTCAGAAGGGGCGTCCAATTGCATATTTTAGTGAGAAGTTGTCAGGAGCGAAGATGCGATACAGTACATATGACGTGGAGTTCTATGCTGTTGTGCAATCTATTAAACACTGGAGACATTATCTATTTCAGAAGGAATTTGTTCTTTATACTGATCATGAAGCATTGAAGCATTTACAAGGGCAAGACAAGATTTCAGCAAGACATGCATCGTGGATTGCCTATCTACAACAGTTTACTTTTGTTGTTAAACACAAGTCAGGGGTGACAAATCGTGTGGCTGATGCTTTAAGCAGGAGGAGTCATTTGTTGACAACAATGAAAGTTGAAGTGACAGGATTTGAAGTATTACCGGAATTATTTGTTGAAGATCCTTACTTCATGAAGTTTGTTGATAAAGTTAAGGAGGGAAAGACGGATGAGTTTGTGATGGTAGATGGTTTTCTTTTTAAAGGAAGTCGATTGTGCATACCGGAGGGTAGTCTGAGAATGAAGATTATCAAGGAGTTACACGAAGAAGGGCATGTTGGAAGAGACCGTACCTTACAGTTAATTTCACAATCCTACTTTTGGCCATCGATGAGGAAAGAAGTGGAGAGGTTTGTGGAGCGTTGTCATATTTGTCAGGTTTCGAAAGGAACTGCGACTAATGCTGGGTTATATATGCCATTACCTGTACCAAGTAAACCATGGGTTGATGTGAGTATGGACTTCGTGTTGGGATTACCAAGGACACAGCGTGGTAACGATTCCATATATGTGGTGGTGGACAGATTTTCGAAAATGGCGCATTTTATTGCTTGTAAGAAGACGGCGGATGCTGTTCATGTTGCTCAGTTGTTTTTCAGGGAGATCTATCGACTTCATGGATTGCCAGAATCTATTGTGTCGGATAGAGATACTCGATTTCTGAGTCATTTTTGGTTGAGTTTGTGGAAAATGGTGGGAACGAAGCTGAAATTTAGTAGTGCTTATCATCCGCAAACGGATGGACAGACTGAGGTGGTTAATCGATCGTTGGGAAACTTGTTGAGGTGTCTTGTTCAAGATAATCTAAAGAGTTGGGATGTGAAGTTATGCCAGGCAGAATTTGCTCATAATCATGCTGTGAATCGAAGTACTGGGTTCAGTCCATTCCAGATTGTTTATTCAAGCTTACCGAAAGGACCGTTGGATTTAACAACGATACCACACTCAAAGGGGACAATTAAGAAAGCTGCTGATTTTGTTGAAGGGCTGACGGAGTGTCATAAAATCGTTCAAGAACGATTAGAGAAAGCAAATGAGAAGTATAAGCGTTCTGCAGATTTGAAACGACGAAATGTTGAGTTTAACGAAGGAGATTTGGTTTATGCAGTGTTAACGAAAGATCGTTTCCTAGTAGGCGCTTACAATAAATTGAAAGCACGGAAAATTGGTCCGGTGGAAGTTGTGAAACGAATCAATGAAAATGCTTATAAACTAAAGCTGCCGGATGATGTGTATACGTCTGACGTATTCAATGTTAAGCATCTCGTACCATATCATGGGGATGAGTTTGTTGGGGATGAAGAGCGTGCAAATTCGAGGTCGAATTTCTCTCAACATGGGGAGGATGATGTAGCTCAGACCGGAGACGAAGGCATAAGTCGTAGGCGACTTATGGAAGGAGCTATGAGTCATCTACGAGTTAAGAAAACAGGCATGAGTCGTGACCGACTCAACTGGGGTGACGGCATAAGTCGTAACCGACTTAAGAAGGCGGTGATGAGTCGTCTCCGACTCAACTGGAAAAACAAAGGGGACGTTGCTTCAAGGCTGCGACTTAACGAAGCGGATTTAAGTCGGCACCGACTTAAGGAAGGTGATGAGTCGGCACCGAGTTACAAGGCACAAGTGTTAAGTCGGCACCGACTTAAGAAAAGTGATAGGTCGGCACCGAGTTACGACTTATTTAAGTCGGTCGAAATTTTAAGTCGCGAAAGCCCTGATGCCGTTGATTCCTCTACCGAGTTAATATCAACCATTGATTTCTTTAAACCACTAATCTGAGATGCGCATGTTTTAAGTCGCCGAAGACTTGTTGCCGTTGATTTCTGCTGCCGAGTTAAGCTGGACCGTTGATTCCTTAAGTCGCTACTAAGTTGAGTCGCGTAGCATTTTTAAGTCGGCAACGACTTAAGTACTTGTATTTTCTTTGATGTTTTTGTCTGTTTGTTAAGTCGGAGTCTTTGTTAAGTCGTAGGTCGTAAGCTGTAACTCGGAACCGACTTAGTACTTGTATTTTTTTTAAGCTTTCTGAACTGTGTGTAAATAAGGCGACTTATGTTAAGTCGGCAAGGTTGATAAGTCGGTTGCCGACTTAAGACTTGTACTTTTTCTGTTTTGGTGTGTTGTAGCCTATAAATAGGCAAGTGAAGTCATTTGTAAAGGTTGTTGATTTTTGAATAAAATTCTCTTTTGATTGCTTTGTGCTTTCATTCAAATTGGTAGTTGAGTGTAATCTCCTATCTCCTCTTTCGGTTAATCGAGTGCGCTCGATTCAACGATTGTAGAAGCCGATTCGCGGAATCAAGTGCGCTTGATCAACGCTTGAAGAATTGAAGATCTTTGAACCCGGTATCGTGCGCGATCAACGAGTTCGAGATAGCTAGAGTTCGGTATCTTCGGATCAACGAATTCGGGCAATTCAGCATTCATCAATCCATCGACTGCTACTTACACCGATCTACATCATTTTTGAAATATCCGCTGCGTCATCTAATGTAGGATTGGATGCATGGATGGTGACATCACGTCCACCCTTGATGTGATTCCGATTTCATCGGGCATTAGAAGAAGCATAAGTATTTTGGCAAGATTCAAGTAAGAGATGGAGAATGCATTGTTGGGACATACAACTCCAAGTCTTTCTTACATCTCCTAATTAAATTGCATAGGCGGATGAGTGGATGGTCGGTTGCATCCACTTTGTACTAGAGTCCTGACCTTGTCGGTCTCTTCCGCTTTGATGCCTTGCCCCTAGTCAGGGGCATATAGTAGCCGATGAGTGGTCGAATCATGCTCATCACGATGATACCTCAATGATTTGATCATGGTCCGCGGAGGTTGTTTTGCACCCAATCTTAAGTACTCGGTTACCTGCATCATTTGCAAGTAGTTTAATTCAAGTAGGTCATATTTCGCAACGTAAATGAAATTGAATTAGAAATAATTCAAAAGAGATCAGATCAAATCCCATTGATAAGTGAGGCAGTGTCGTATGCTCGCTATTACATTTCATTCCAGCCCTTCTCAGTTGGAAGTCTAACGCAAATGGTTCAATTTTATCAAAGTCCTTGATCGATAGGGGTCGGATGTTCACGGTCCTTCGTTTTATGGGGCATGCACGTATTGTCGGAGCTATCCTTCCCAGAGAAGCCTTATGGCATTGGCGTTCACGGTAGCCATTTTGAGAAGAGGAGTTTTCCGATTTAGAGTATGGAGCAGGTCCCCTCCTTATCTTGCTATGTTGATCCTTCATCTGATTCATCAACTCAGAATTTTCCTAGACATGTTGGTGTAGTTGTCGGCGGCGGTCCACCAGTTCTCTTGTCAAAGTCTGGAAATAAGCGCTGGTGATGAATTCATTTATGGGTATCGGCAGCAACTGGCTGCGGGCTTTGGATAAATTCGTTGGCTGCCAGCTTCTTCATTCACTTCAACAATATAAGAAGTAGAACTGGTATGTCTAACCACGATTGACAATGTTCTTTGAGGAATGGGGGAAGACAGCTACATTTGATGGCACTCGTCACCCTTGGTAGTGTCGGGGGTCGTATTTCCATAGTAAACCGACATAGTTAACACGTTGAATTTTCATTGGAAGTTCTGCACGTAGGATGGTTTCAACGGATAGGTCTTGACTGGGAAAAATTCTCCAATCGACATTATGATCAAGTCCATTTTATTGCCAAGGGGTCTTGTAACACTGGTGAATGATGTATGCATGATTGCCCAACGTTTGAGTGGTTGGTAATGCCGATTGGACGGCGAGTTGGTTAAAATGGGCTAATAGATTGGTGTTTATCCCAAACTTTCATCCAGATAGGAGACCTATATAGGGTATTAAGGAAGTCCTCTTGAGGTTGTATGTCATGCTTTTAGTCATGTGGACGTGGAATGATTAAGATGCGGGCATTTGAAGATGGTTCAGAAGTGACCAGCTATGTTTTGAGTTGGCAGAGTTGACATTGTAGGGCAGTCGTCATATTAGCCATCGTACCATAGTTGTCAATTCAGGAGTTTAAAAGCTAGTCCATTGAAGGAAGTAGCATTCCACCCATTCCTTGATAGCAACTCAACATTTGCTATTGTGATCTCTTATGTCTTGTTCAATCATGGAACAATTAGAAGCACGGATGGAATGTTCCTTCACTAAATTGGTGATTGAATTCACTATGCGGGTGCCCTGCGCTGCGGCTAGGGTTCGGGGGGTTCCCCCCGAAATTTTTTAGGAAATTTGGGTCGTACCCGAAAATATATATTTTTAGCCTCTTTTTAGGAAATTTGGGTCGTACCCGAAAATATTATTTTTTTATTTTTTTTATTTTTTTTATTTTCGTATCATTCCACCCTTGTTCGTATCCATCAAGCAACCTGAAAAAGTCCTTCATATCGTTCTTGTTCGAATCCATCCTGTTCGTATCCATCCAGAGAATTAGCTCTACTAGCATCGATACGAAATGCGCATGGCTAGATCGATACGAAAGTGGTATCTGTTGATCTACACAAATAGGGCGCAGTTGGATCGATTCGAATTGTAGTTGAGTATCGATACGAATTGGGTGCAAATGGATGGATACGAATTAGAGGCAGATTGATGGATACGAACTTCATGCGAATTGGAGGCAGATGGATGGATACGAAGTAGTGCATCCTGATGGATACGAAGTAGCGCATCCTGATGGATACGAAGTAGCACATCCTGATGGATACGAAGTAGATGGATGGGAGGGACTTGTGTCTCTGATTGATACGAAGACAATGGATTCGAAGTGAGGCTATGCTTATGGATACGAACACTCGGTCCAAATGGGTTCGAAGAGGGTACGAAATTCGATCGATACGAATGTAGCTCCTCTTAGATCTGGAGCAATCTGAATAGAATAGAAGGAACCACTTATGAACAGATCTGGATCTTCTCCTTCGATTTTTGCAATCCAACGACGGTAGTAGATCCATTGAGCAGGAGAATTTTTTCTCAGTGAAAGCACCAAAGTGTTTGTACCAAAAATGGGCACAACACTATTCGGAAGTTTTTTGAAGTGATAAACGTGAAGAATGAAAATTAAAACTGAGGATTATCTAACAAAAACTCCAAATAGCAGAAAGTAAATTGCAAAGACAAGCGATTTAGAGTGGTTCAGCGTTTTAGCCTACGTCCACTATGAAGTTTGATGATTTTATTGCTCAATACTTGAAGATTACAATTTCTTATACTGTAATACAACTGATTTTCTAAGCTAAGTCTGAAACTAAAGCAGCGGTGGTGATTTAGAGTAAATCTGGCAGAGTCTGGGCGCCTTTAGCTCTTAGAATTATCCGACCCCTTTTTTGAATGACCAGGGGCTCTATTTATAGGTGTAGGAGGCTGATATTTCGCCTAAATTGAGGGGAGACCGGTTCTGGTACGTGAGGGGGCCCACATGCCCGCTTTCAGTAAATCCGGGCCCACTTTGGGATCGATTCGAAGCCCATTCGAATCGATCAAGAAATCATCCAATCAAGCTGAAATTTGGTTTGGACATTCTTCAACATGTGCTCAAGCTTCTGTGAAAATTTCATAGCATTTGGACTTATAGATCTTGAGTTATGATCGATTCAAATTGGTGTTTCTTGGCAGGCTGGTTCATTCGAATCGATACGATCGAATTGATCACTTCGAATCGATTATGGCACCCGACTTTGTGATGACGTGGAGCGGAACTTTAGCTTTGATCCGCTTTCTTCTCCTATTTGATCGAGTCGTCTTGGAGACTCTGCCACCTTGACTCGATGGATTCGAAGCAAGGCATACCGATGGATTCGTAGCAAGGCATACTGATGGATTCGAAGCAAGGCATAAGGATGGATTCGAAGGAAGGCATACTGATGGATTCGAAGCAAGGCATAAGGATGGATTCGAAGCAAGGCATATTGATGGATTCGAAGGAAGGCATACTGATGGATTCGAAGCAAGGCATACCGATGGATTCGAAACAAGGTTTCCATGATGGATACGAAGCATGGCCTTTCTCTTCAACTTGCATCCATCATAACTTGAGCATATGAACTCGGATTGACTTGAAATTTGGAACGTTGGCTCTCTTTGCTTTTTCAGTCATGTCTTATCAATTATAGTTCAATCTGGTCTTAGACAAAATTCATCGATATCCAGGGTAGACCTATGTGCACTAGATGTCCATAACGAGCGATTCTAGGTTTCTAATCAATTCCTTGGTATCTCGGCCTTGCCAAAAGGCGGGATAACAGGAATATTTCAAGACTAAAATGAAGATAAACTAAATCTATATGAAATCGTTAAATTTAGTTTGAAATGTTGAATATATAAAGTTTTGAAATATATTGGAATGTAAATGGATATTTTGTGATTCAAATCTGGTTTTGAGATCGAAAATTTGAAATGGTTATTTAGGAATTGAGTTGAATTTAAATTTATAAATTGAGATTGGTTTAAATTTGAATTTGGAATTTGAGTAGATTTGAATCGTAACTTTGAAAGTGATAAAATTTGGAAATAGAGATATTTTGAAATGAAATGATATTTTGGTTTGAAGTATAAATAAATTTGGAATGACCACGGTGTCATAGTGTATATTTCTACATTATAGATAGTTCCACAAATCCTTAGAGGATGGCTATCCCAAACATCCTTTAAGTTAATTATATTTCAGTTGATATTTCACTTGAGTTAAATTTATTGATATAAGAATGTTAATCCTGACTCGAGTGTTTTGTGTTTTGCTTTACGCCACGGTCAGACTGAGTGATACAGCATCTGAGACTCATCTTTGGAGTTTGGAGCTTCGTTTGGAGATCCAACTATCAATTCTGCTTTCAGCTCTTCCAGTTGATTTGTTCAGAGAAGTCACCTGTTTGCATTGGAGACTTCACTATATTGAGACCTTTAGTTGTATTTTATTTCATATCCTGCTGTTTGTATAGTAGCTTCATGAACTACTATTATTAATCTATTCCGCTGCATTCTGTTATATACTCTGTGTCTGTGATTCCGTAATTGATTTATTTACTGTATATGCTGAGTTTTTCCAATTATAAATTAACAATATGGTATTTTGAGCAATTCAAGTCCAGCATGTGTGGATGCGAATAGTTGAAAATATCAGGTCATTACAATTTTACAATAGTTGTGAAAATCAATATAATCCATACGATTTTACTCCAAATTCGTATGGATATTTTAACACCAACTATTGTTTAAACGATTCAAATTTCGAACCCTAAAATTTTCAAAATAACGAGCAACCCTCAAATCTTGAAAATAGCATTTCGTCTTTACTTGAAATCTCTACACAACTAAATCAAATGATAAATAATTTGTGTAATTCGTATTTCTATGATAACTCGAGTCAGAGTTTTCAAGGATTTCAAAATTTGAATTCAATTCAAAATTCAAACGAATTCGATGATAACCCATGCCAATTCAATTTTGAACTCCAAAATGAATTTCAAAATCAAAACGAAAACGTGATCCACTTTTCAAATAATTTTGGCAATGGGAATAATCTTGATTATGATACGAGTGAAAATTTTTGTTCTCAACAAATCCAAATAAAAAATTCTCAAGTTAATAACTATAAATTAGATTTTGTTGAGCAGATGAATGAAATTTACAATGATCACATGGATTCGTTGTTTGAAACATACATGAAATAATGTGAATAACAAAATCAAATTCCAATATGTGATGATTCAAACGATGATCCTTCTTTTACCAAAATCGACGATTTTCAAACAATAACTTTTGAAATTGAAAATGAGAACCTTAATAAAGTTGTTGTCAATTCGGTAATTGAGTTGGATTTCAATTCTTTTGAGGGTGTGGAACCAAATTTAAAATTCAACCTTCCTTTTCTCAATTTCAAAAATTTAAATACAACAACTCTGGATTTTGAACCTGAGATACGCAATGAAGTTGTTGATAATCCAATATAGGAAGACGAATTCAATGAACATGATTTCTTTGGAATTTTCAAAAATGAGTTGTTAAATTCTAAAGGGGAAGATTTACATCACCATTTTGAGTTTGAAATCGATAATTTTGAAGAATTTTTCAATGATAAGTTTGAACTTCAACTTGGTGAAAATAAACTTGAATTTCAATCAATTATTTTATCGACCCCGAAAATCATCAACAATAAAACAACTCATACGATTTATAATAAAACGACATTTGTTTTTCCAAATCCACGTTCGATTCCAAAATCTTTTACGATTTAGTTTTCTACGCTTAAGTTGTTTCTCGCATACTTGGCGAGACAAATGAATCAGTTTTTGGAAGATCGGTTCATTTACTCTTTAACGGCATACTTTTTGATGTCATGTAAATAATCATCTTTAAATTAACATTTAAAAAAAGGTTATATTTTTATTTTTCTCCTTCCACTTGGGTTGACTATGAGGACATAGTCAAAATCAAGTGTGGGGAGGGGAGAGACTCAACTTATTTTTTATTTTTCATGATTAATTTTTCATTTTTCATTTTTCTTTTTCTTCCAAAACTCAAAAAAAAATCTATATTTCAAATTTTTTTTAAGCATTTTGATTTATTTTTAAAGAAACACTATAAGATAAATATATATTTCGGGTTTATTAAATTGAAATTTTTGAAAGTTTATTTATCTTAACAAAAATAAAAATGAAGTTTGATTACAAATAACAATGGTTTAACTAGTATATAGGAAGATTCATATGTGTTAATTATGAAATACATCCTAATTGAAAATCTTTATTTTAAAAAGTCGTTCATTTAAAGTAAAGATATAACATTTTTTTGTCTTTTAAGTTAAATGGTGCTAAGATGAATTTGCAAAACTCTATGTTCAAAAAAAAACAAAACAAAACATTTGTATATATGTAAATATTTTACATTAACACCTATGGTTGATAGGTGTACACACTTGTGTGTACACTCGCCATGCTCTATACCCTTCTCACGTAAGCCTGAAAGGCGGTGCATGATCGGTATATCTGGCTTCAGTTTATCAGAGTTAGGTGTATGTATATAAAAATTCTTTTATTAATAATGCCTACAGTTGATAAGTGTTCACACTTGTGTGTTCACTCGCCACGCTCTGTATTCCCCTCACATCAGTCCGTAAGGTAGTGTACGGGTAATATATATGGTCTTAGTTTACCTGAGTTAGGCATATAAATATTGTAAATATCAATAAATTTTCAAAAATACAAGAGAGAGTAAGCAATTGAAATCCTAGCACTATTTTTAACTTATTTGATTTGACTTGTTATTAAAAAGAAATGAATATACCACTTTGATAAACTTTGATAATCAACTAAGAATCTATTTCATAGTTACACTTTGTTATCAACTGAAACAACGAGTTAAACTATTGTCTATTGTCATGATAACTTGATTTTTGTTGGAAATTTTGACGAGTAAATGACTTAGATTTTCAAGATTATGACCAAACCTATATTTAACTTGTTTGTGTCAATTTAAAAGTAAACCCTTCATTGTAAATATTTTCAAAAACTTGCATTCATCTTCTTGTAAATAAATCTTGCAGTTTGTAAATATTTTCATCCTACATTTGGATTTTTTGGGTAGTATCCACTGAAAATCCTCACGAGACAACACTCATCCTACCAGGGACACCCAGAAGTTTAATGGCTTGTTGCATACGCTCAAAGCAGTCGTGTTCCCTACAAAAATGGATTTATCTTAGTTTTTCTTCATTCGAGGACGAATAAAAAGATAAGTGTGGGGGTATTTGATGTGCACGCAAATGTGCATATTTTTACCACCATATTTAATCTAGTTAAATTAAATAAATGATCATATTGGGTATTTTAACTTGTTTTAACCAAAATCCATATTAATTCCAAATTGTCACATATTCATCTTCATATATGGCCAAAACGATCATTTGTGTGCATACATTTCTTTGAGAAAAATTAATTGGAAATTTATATATATTTTTGTAGGAATTTGATCCCAAATAGGAATGGTTTCATGAAGACATATGCATGCACAAAATGAATACAAAGGAATGAAGATGAAAATAATTCAAAGTGAAAAACATGGAGAACCCCACCTACCTTAATGGACAAATTAAAGGCTAATGCACATGCTTATGGAATTAATGGCTTCATGTACACTTAAATGATGATTAGTAGAAGCTAATGATTACTTGGCCTCCACACTTTCTCAAGGGTAATTTGGGCATTCCCCAAATTAAGGATTAGAGTTTCATGCTTGTATATATACCCCTTATGTTTCATGTAACCTCCTTCTTAGTCTCTCTTTAGTTTAGTTTAGGCTCACAAATAAACAAGCTCTTCTCTTTCTCTTTTCATGGCTACTTAGCCATTTTATTTAATGTAATTTTTCTTTCATTTATGCAATGTTAATTCTCTTTTATTTACATGCTTCTTCTCTTCTTATGTTGGTAGTGTAGTTTACATTCATGCAAAGTAGATTAGTTTTAATTCTTGTTAATTAGCTTCTCTTTTCCATTAACTTTCATTTTCCATTCTTTTTGCTTTCATGTTGCTATCTACATTTGTTCATATGATAACAAATATGAGAGGCTAAACCCCTTCAATTTAGGAGTAATGAAGCTCTCTAATCATGTAGCTTCAACTTAATTTGATGTTTATGCTCTCTTTTTGTGCTTAATGAGAATGATTGAAGTGGTTTAATGATGTTGTTTAGCTTTGAAATTGATATTCTGTGTTGTTCATAACAAATAGGCTATGCTTAAACAAACATAACACAAATTGCCTCTTCATCTATATATGATTATGGCAAAAAAGAGAATGTTGAAATTGAAATTTGATAGCCTATATTTCTAATCAATAATTATAGGCTCTACTTAAAATAGATTTTTATTTCAACTTTGTTGTCATATTTCATGAGAGTTAAATGTGTATTAGCGGTTGTGTTATAGGTTGATGGTTTATTTTAGGCTAATTAATAACACAAATATACCATACTTATGATAAGAACATCAACTAATTACACTAATGACAAGGAAGAGAGATCATAACTTCATGTTGTTGATTTATGCGATCTAGAGAGTGGATTTATCTCTAAATTGTCCTTAAACTCTCATATTTTTATCAATTTTCCTTTGCAAGTTTTTCTCATTTTTTAGCTAATCACTCTCAACTTTGGTTTAATTTGATTGAATAGAAATTTAATAGGGGCATTTCACTAGAAGGACAAACTTTGCAGTCCAATTAGTTTCTAGGACACACATCCACAGAAATTAATTTCAAGGCCAAGGTTAGCAGAATAATTACTTTTAAGGACAAAGTCAGCAATCCAATTACTTTCAAGGACATAGTTTCATAGGTTTTTAGACATTAGAAAGTAATTATTTTGCATTTTGTCCTTAAAAGTAATTATTTAGGTTGTGTGTCCTAGAAATTAATTGCACTTGCTAAAGAGGCCCTTGTGGTTAGTTTCCACAATTTAAAATCTATAAATTCCCTATGGATTGACCCGTATTCGCCATGTACTACAAGTCTACACCGTGCGCTTGCGGTTATATTTTAATTTGAAATTTTTTGACGGTTTCCTAATCCAATAGAATTTCCGTCGATTAACACGAACCCATGGCTGCCACCTTACTTCGAATTTCCGCGGTCACCACCGACATCCAGACGATGGTCTGCGACCATCATTCGAATCGCCCAGTCAATCTCTACCACTACCGAGTGATCGGCTCCACTTGGTCTCTCCATCGTGTCGAAATTCGAGCATGAACGTTGCGTTTAAACCTATTTGCCGTCAATCCGTAGCTCCGTTCTCAATCATAGCTGTTGAAAACAAAGATCTCATCGTCCTCTTCATTTTTCATTTAGGAAGTTTTTCGTGAATGTAACGACCCAGAATTTCTGACATTTGAAATTTGAATATTTAATTGATTTTAAATATTAACAAGTGAATTTAATAAGTCGAATAATTTATTTTTCGAATATCTGGATTTAATTGGATAATTAAATCGATAATTTAATAGTTGAAATTCCAAAAACAATTGGAAATTTGGTTTAATGTGATTGAAAATGATTTATAAAGTTATAATAAATCATATTGGAGTTATAGTGATGTTATAGAACTTTTAAAATTGAATTAAAAGTTAAATTGTGAAAATTGAATATTTTAATATTTAATCGACTAGTGAAGATAGTCATTTTTAAAACAGTCTCGGATTTCTATGAAACCTGTTTCATCGGATCCATAATATTATATTATTGTAAGGTTTCAAATTTCGTGTCAATCGGATTTACCTTTTGTCCGGGGCAAGCTAAAACGCATAGAAAATTTGGTTAACCGATTTAATTTAAAATCGATCGTTTATTGCCGTAACTCACGCATATAACTGAATTAGCTCCCGAAACACGTTCCATTGTGTTCGGAACGCGAGGTAAACCTTAGAAACGCCAGCCGGCACGCTCGATTTGGAGTTCGAAATTTTTTCGATGAATAGTGATTTGGAGAATTTTCTATTAAAGCACCTCACTTCTTTCACTTGCAAACAAAGAAACCCTAACTCAAGCCAGCCGCCACCTCTAATTTTAATGGCTGAAAACTTCCAAACTTATTCCACTAATTTCTTCAAATCCATCAGCTTTTAGCAAAAGTTATCAACTACAATATTGTAGAGGACGAAGAGATCTTTAACTTCAACGGTGGAGATCGTTTTTGGCAAAGCCCATCGCCTGCTACGCGGCCGCGTTCGTCTCATGTTTGTGCACGCATCTCGAGGTCCAGGGAGAACCGAGCTCCACCGCATTCTAGTCGAAGGTAGTATGGCCGAGGGGCTTCGAGGTGATGCTGTCTGATTGTCTTCAAGCAGCTCGAGTTGGTCACGAAAATTCAAACCATAGCGGCGGCTATGGGTTGTTGCGAACGAAAGAAAGAACGGGAGGAAGAAGAAGAAGGACGTGGGTGGGCCTGATGTGGAGGAAGCAAAATGAACGGCTTTGATGGATGTAGGATTTTAAAATAAAAATTAATTGTGTAATTTATATATATTTAAATTGTTCAAACTTTAAAAATTCATAACTTCTTCGTACGAGGTCGAAAATGCACGAAACGAATTGCGTTGGTTTTGTTTTATCGAGCACTATGCAATGGAGCTAGTTTGGAGTTGATTGGAGACAGTGAAATTTTTGGGTAAAATTAAACGCGTGTTTAATTTTATTCAAAATAAAACGCTACAACTGTTATCGGAAATACACGGCGAGAACTTCTCACTCAATCGAAATTGTTTCGATTTAAATTTTTAATAGTTAGATTTAAAATTGCTGATTGTATGTCTGGATGATAAATTGTTATCCGTTGTGTTGAAATAGACATTATACGCCGTATATTAAGCGGAGGTTATTTATTAAAAACATATACCGCGAATATTTCACCGTAAAGTGAAATTGGTATTATTTATGTACTTGGAATTGATTTCCGCATTATATAGCGGATGAGACATTATTGCGCCGCGTAATAGCGGGTAATATTTTATAAATCCCATGTACCGCGATTTTCCGTATTGGAACGGAATTGGTATTGTGCTAATATCTTTGGATGCAGGGGGACAGGTTGGAGGGATCCAACTGGATTCCTCAACCGTATTGATTTATTTACAGATATTGTTATATATTCTGTTATCATATGATGATATATGACGTTTGGATGTCGTGATTGATTATTTGGTGCTGTTGCATCATTGGGCCTATTTTGAAGTTTTAAAAACGTTAAAAGAACGATTTCTAATTTACAAAGGATTTTAAAGTGATTTTTGAAAATATACATTTTATTAAATTTTGGAAATTGATTCATTTTAAATAAATAAAAGTTATAATTTTAATGTTATAAAAATTATGATTTTTGAGAAAATATAGTTGAAATGTGATTTTTGAAATATGGAGTTAATGATTTTATAAAATAGTTTAAATAGAGATTTTTGAATTTATTATAAAAACGTTATATATAAGATTTACAAAATTTGATTTTTATAAATCAAAGTGATGGGATTATAAAGGAGTTTGAAGGACATTCTAAAATGATGTAAAATGGGTTTTATAAAAGGATAGAATTTACAGTTTGTAAAGTTATTAAAAGAATGTTTTTGTAAATAAATAAATTTTAAGTATTTAACTTAGAATATGGATTTTTGGTATGTAATTGAGTTATAAATTGAATTGGTCAATAAAATTGATTTATAAGTAGAAGTAGTTATAAAATATAAATGGAATTTATAAACGTTGTTTAATAAATTGAAAAACAACTTATTTTGATAAGTAATTTATTATAGCTTATTAAAGGAAGTATATTCACGATTTCAGACAGTGGATAATCCTTTAAATAAAACGTGTAGAAATGTTAAATTTCGATAATGAAGTATATTCACAATTTTGGACAGTGAATAATATATTAAAAAGAAATGTTTTGGGGAATGTGATATTTTAAATAGAATTTAAAACGATCAAGGATGTTTTAAATGTATAAGTATCGAAATCATAGATTTCAACATTCATTGTTGAAATAAAATAGACGTTTTTGAGGAAATGGTGGACTATAACACTGTTGTTATAGTAAATGATTTTCGAAAGAAAATGTTTTATATAGTATTGGGATTTATATATCTATCTAAATTTCGAATCCCTATACTAGTGATTTTGGGTTGTCGTAACGATGTTTTACGTAACATTCGTTTTGACTCAAATAAATGTGTTTAAGAGAATGTTTTCCTTAAAGAATGAAATATATACTTAATTGTGATTTAAGTATATTGGATATTTTCCAAATGTTGAAAATAAATAGATTTGTGAATTACTTATTTTTAAATAAGTATGGAAATGTTTTTCCAAATATGAAGTGAAATGTTTTGAGATTTTATCTTTAAAGATAAATTGGAAAGTGATTTGAAATTTGTTTTCAAAGGATTGAAATGTGGAAATTGATTTGAAATCCGTTTTCAAATAGTTGAAGTGTTGAAAATTTTATCTTGTAAAGATATTTTTGGAAATGAATAATTTGGGGAATTATTTGTAATCTGGTGATTGTTGTGAACATTGATTGATAGTTAAAAAACCGACTATCAATATTGACCTTTAAATAGGTATTTGTTGTGAATTGGTTGAAATCGAATGCTACACTTATTTTTAAATTATTGCGCTCATTATTCGGATTACCCACTCCGAATAGTGATACGACGTAATGGATAGCATTGAAGACCGGTGTTGAAGACCGGATATTTTGAAAATGGAAGGATTACCGTCCAATGACTCTGCATCGGCTGACCTCTGATATAGAGATTTTATCACCCTTTGTGATGGAAAGTCCGGACGTGATTATAAATTATTCGGATTGCAAGGACTTCTTTTGAAGTGCCTTCGGTTATGTTCGATCCCGGAAAAGACTTGTATGGTTGTATGTCTGATGTTGCATTTTGAGATATAAAGTAGATTTCTTTCAAATACTTTTCTGTTGGTGGCGGAGAATTTATTCTCTTAGCTTAACACCCTTCTCTGAGACGTACGAGCTTAGAGGTTATGTAGTTGAATGTTATCAGCGATATATTCCCAATTTGGTAACGTGGCATGCTGAGTGTAGCTGTGTGATGATCATTTACTTGATCATTTGTTGATCAAAGCCTGGCATTGTGCCTAGCTTTGTGGACGAGACTTCGTCGGACCTCACACCTCGAAATGGTCAAAACAGGAAGGATGCAGCAAGGTTATTAGGGGATAGCGCCCCCTTAGTGTATGTCATTTCCTTCTGGATAGAGGTTGTATTATGGTATGGAGCCTATATATTTAACCTATGTTGTTGCTGCAAATTTATTACTTTGTGGTTGTTGGTATCGAGAATCCTCAGATAAAGGTCGGTTACAATGGGGGGATGGCATATTCGTGTCAGTAGTTACCCAGCTAGGGGTAATCCGGCCTTGTGTTGGCAGAGATCTAACCATAATGTTAGGTTAGGTTCTCGGGGTCGTCTTTCCATAGGCGTACCTATGTGGCAATGGGAATTTCCTTGGCCTGACCATTTGTTGGAAATCCAAAGAAACAATATGAGCCTTGTACGGTTTTAGTTGTAGAACCTGCCATTTACTTATGGTGGTCACCACTGTTTAGATGGTAGCTATAGTAGGCATAGTTCGAAATGTCTATGCTGGCTAAGATTAATATTATACTTTCGAAATGTTTTCTACACTATGCACTAATAATAATATCAAAAATGATTTGTTTTACGTAGTAAGCATCTTTGACTATCATAAGGAGAAATCTCCTTCAATTCTGTGTTTGCATTGTGTGTGTGTGCGGGAGGCCTTATGGTAGTTTCATTTTCCAAAAAGCATTGCGAATTGACTTTAAAATTATCCTGTTGTTTGTTTTAAAGATAAATAACTGTTTTAAGTTCTCACACCAGTCCCATGACCGACCTGGAGTTTATTGTTCCCTTCCTAAACTCTGGGTGCCTACCAATTTCCACACGGGCAGTCTAGAGTTAGGTTATCAGGTTATTCTGGATTTTGGAGTGCTATGGAGCTCAGGAGGCGAGCTGGATGATGAGACGTACTACTAGTACATGATACTATTTATTCCGCTATGTATTCTGTATGAGGACAGGTTTATAGAACTGTCCATTGATGTGCTGTGTTGTATATTGTTGTTGTACACTCTGATAATGTAATGAGATATAATAACTGATATTGTTCTTTGTTTAAAGATTATTCATTTATCTATTATATGTTTTTCCGCTGCGATATTTGAGATTCTGATATTTTTTCTGTTGCTTTTCTTTCTTTTCTTCTATCTTTTCTTCTACCTCTTCTTTTAACCCTAATAATTCGGTTTTCCGGCATTCGTTTGGGCGACATTTGATACAGTGGACGTATTGATGTCGATTTTTGGATCCCGCTAAAATCGCATCGTTACAGTGAATGTCGATGGATGGGGAGGTTGGAGGGAATGAAGATGAGTGTTTTCTGGCCATAGAAATAAAAATGGCGGCCAGCGCTAATTAGCTAGGGTTTTTAGTGAAAAAAGTGGAATAGTTTGGCCTTATATAGAAAATTGCGCGACACTATTCATCCGATTTTTTTCCAAACTCCAAACGAAGCATGCCGTCTGGCATTTATAATGTTTTACCCCTATTTCGAATACAGTGGAATATATATATCGAAGCTAATTCAATCGTATTTGAGAGATTGGTTTTCGAATTGAATTATTTAAATTTAAAATTCATTTAAATGATTTTCTACGCGTTTTTGCTTGCCCCGGACAAACCATAAGTCCGATTGACACGAAATTTGAAATCCTACAATAATATAACATTACAGATCCGATGAAACTAGTTTCGTTAAAATCCGAGACTGTATGAAAAATGACCATTTTACTCGTCAATAAAATATTAAAATATTTTAATTTCTACAATTTAACTTTTAATTAAATTTTCAAGTTTACTATCATCATTCAAATTCAAATATGATTTAATTCAACTTTATAAACCATTTTTATTCACATTAAATCAAAATTCCCATTATTTCCACAATTTCAAATATTAAATTATCAATTTAATTATCCAATTAAATCACTATATCCAAAATAAAATCTATTCAGCAAATAAAATTAACTTGGGAATACTTAAAATCAATTAAATAAGTTAAAATAATGCTTGGATTTCATTTGCTTACTCTCTCTCTCATTTGAAAATTTTATTGATATTAAAAATATTTACATATGCCTAACTCAAATAAACTGAGGCTAGATATATTACCCATGCACTGCCTTGTGGACTGATGTGAGGGGAATACAGAGCGTGGCGAGTGAACACACAAGTGTGAACACTTATTGACTGTAGGCGTTATTAGTAAAATAATTTTTATATACACACCTAACTCTGATAAACTGAGGCCAGATATACCGATCGTGCACTACCTTTCGGGCTTACGTGAGAAGGGTACATAGCATGACGAGTGAACACACGAGTGTGAACACATGACTCTAGGTGTTTATTAAGAAAATATATACATATATACAATTTTTTTTGTTTTTATTTTTGTATTTTTTTTCTTTTAGGGAGAGTGTTTCGCAAAATCATCTTAGCATCATTTAACTTAAAAGACAAAAAAAATGTTATATCCTTTACTTTAAATCAACCACTTTTTAAAACAAAGATTTTCAATTAGGATATATTTCATAATTACCACGTATGAATCTTCCTATATACTAGTTAATCCGTTATTATTTGTAATCAAACTTCATTTTTGTTTTTGTTAAGACGAATAAATTTTCAAAAGTTTTAATTTAATAAACCAAAACCATATATTTATCCTAGAGTGTTTCTTTAAAAATAAATCAAAATGCTTTTAAAAATTTATTTAATTTTTTTTGAGATTTTTTTTTAAAAATTTTGGAAAGAAAATAAAAATAAAAATAAATAAACCATGAAAAATTAAAAATGATGATGAGTCTCCCCCCACACTTGATTTTGACTATGTCCCCACAATCAATCCAAGTGGAAGGAGAAAAATAAAAATAAAAATATGACCTTTATTTACGTGAAGGTGAATGGTATTTACATGAGATCAGAAAGTATACCGTTAAAGCGTAAATGAAACGGTCTTCCAAAAACGGAATCATTTGCCTCGTCAAGTATACGTGACACAGCTTAAGCTCGGAAAACCAAACCATAAATGATTTCAAAGTTGAATGTTGATTTGGGAAAACGAATGTCGTTTTATTAAAAATCTTACGAGTTATTTCTTTTTCGATGATTTTTGGGGTCAATAAAACAATTAATTGAAATTCAAATTTATTTTCACCAAATTGAAATTCAAATTTATCATTGAAAACTTCATCAAAATTGTTGATTTCAAAATCAAAATGGTGTTTTTTATATCTTCCCCATTAGAATTCGATTTCTCATTTTCGAAAATTCCAAAGAATTCGTGTTCATTAAATTCGTCTTCCTTTGTTGAACAACTTCTTTGCGTATCTGAAGTTCAAAATCCAAAGTTGTTGTATTCAAAATTTTGGAATTGAGAAAAGGAAAATCGAATTTTAAATTTAGTTCCACATCCTCAAAAGAATTGAAATCCAACCCAATTACCATGTTTTTAACAAATTCATTAAGATTGTTATTTTCAATTCAAAAGTTGTTATTTGAAAATTGTCGATTTGGGTAAAATATGGATTATTGTTTGACTCGTCACACGTTGGAATTTGATTTTGTTGTTCACATTGTTTCATATAAGTATCAAACAACGAATCCATATGATCATCGTAAATTTCGTTCATTTGTTCAACAAAATCAAATTTATAATTATTAGCTTGAGGATTTTCGATTTGGATTTGTTGAGAACAAAAATTTTCACTTGCATCATAGTCGAGATGATTCCCATTGCCAAAATTATTTGAAAAGTGGATTGCATTTTCGTTTTGATTTTGAAATTCATTTTGGAGTTCGAAATTGAATTGGCATGGGTTATACTCGAAACCGTTTGAATTTTGAAGTGAAATGAAATTTTGATTATTTTGAAAACTTTGATTTGAATCGTTACCCAAATATGAATTACACAAATCATTTATCTCTTGATTTTGTTGTGTAGAGATTTCAAGTAAAGACGAAATGCTCTTTTCAAGATTTGAGGGTTGGTCATCATTTTGAAAACTTTGTTGTTTAAAATTCGAATTGTTTAAATAATAGTTGTCGTTAAAATATCCAAACGAATTTGGAGTGAAATCATATGGATTATATTGATTTTCACAACTATTGTAAAATTCAAATGAGTAGGGAAACTCGGACATTTTCAAGAATGTTTTTGCTTTTTTTTACAAAGGAGAAATATTTACAAATAAAATTTATTTTTCAAAAGGGAAATTGATTTTTGTTTTGTTTTTTTGTTGGTTTTTCAATTTTTTTCTTTGTTTTTGAAAAGGTTTTATAATTTTTTTTGGATTTTGGTTTTTCTATTTTTTTTTGGATTTTTGAAATTTAAAAGAAAAAGGATTTAAAAATTTTAAAGGAAGAGGAATATTTACAATGTTTTAGTTTTGGATTTAGATTTTTTTAAATCTGCATGAACTAATGCAACTAAATGAATGCAAGGGTTAATTACAAATGATTTATCCTATATTAACCCAAAATTGTATAATCACACATTGTCTTAAATAAATAAGATAGTTCTCAGCCAGGTAACGGGCAGGATTTATCGGTGCACCACAAAATACCGTAGCAATGCAGCCGAAGGTTTAAGTACCTTCAAAGGAACAACCACTATAATATTTACGAATCACCGTAATATTAATAAATGGTTATTACTCTACCGTAGCCTAGACACCAAGAAAGTAAATTGTTCAAAGAAGACAACTTGTCAATATATAATTAAGTGTCATCGATGTCTAACCTTTATTATTAATCAAAATGAAATGCAAAGCAGAAATTAAACGTGTATTAACAATGCAACTACGAATGGATTTTTTTTTTTGATTTTTTTTTGAATTTTTTTAATAAAATGAAAATGTAAGTAACCAACAATGCAATTCAAATAAAACTAAAGATGAGGTTAAAAGCAGCAAATTTTCTTATATAAGCAAGCTAGCAATTTATTTTTGGAAATCGGAGTGGCATTTTTCAGCAAGCTATTCTTCCTTTATTTCCTGCTTTGGCAACCTGAAAATTAAAAACAAGATATATACAATTGTTATTATTATTATTATTATTTGGTTTTTTTTCTTTTATAAAGGAAAAGTTTTGGAAAGAAAACTACTCAAAACAAAATTTCTTTTTTTTTGAAAAGAAAACAAAATTTAAAAGTGAAGTTTTACTTTTTTTTTTTTAGTTTTAGAAAAGTAAAATAAAACAAAAAGGAGAATTGATAGCAAAATGAAAATAAAACAAAACAAATTATCAAAAAAAGAAAAAGAAGCCCACCCGACCCACAAGAATTCGCACGTTTCCATCTCTCTGATAATATAAACCAAAAGCAAAAAAATATTATTCGATCTTCACAATTTTCAGACAAAATCGAAATTCTCACACATTCGAATTTGTTCAACTCCATTTAAATTCGCCAAATTTCCCATAGACAATCCATAATTCGTTCAAGTTCGTATAAACATATCAAAAATTTCAAAACTTCCCCAAAATCAATCCAAACGTTTAATCAAAAATTGATTTGCGGGTTCGAGGCGATGTCGTGGTGTTCGAAGTAGGCGATGCTGTTTTGGTGAGTGGTCGCTGTGAGATGGAGTTAGTTTCAATGAAGGGTGTTCGTAATAGAGTTAGCGATGGTGGTCGAGGGTATGAGCCGTTTAGTTGTTGGGGAAGTCGAATGGTGTTTTCTGGTTACTGGTGGGTTTGGGAGAAGCCGTTGAACTGATGGGTGTTTGAGTTGAGTGTTTGAGTTGTGGTCAATGGTCAGCTGAGTGTTTGTGAATGATATGGTTTGCGGTGGTTTTGTGGTTGCTGAGGTGAGTCAATTCGATTGTCGGTTTGGGTAGGAGAGAAGTGAGGGGAGTTGATGGTTCTGGTAGTCGGGGACGGGTGATGAAATGGCTTCAAGTTACGGCGAGGCTGCAGTCGCTTGGTTTGTGCAGTTGCTTGGAAATTTTGAAGTTGAAGCAGTCAGAGGCAGTTGCTTTATGGTAGGGGATGTTGTTGAATTGGCAGGGGTAGTTGGCACTGTATTGGTTGTGAGTTGGAGAGGGCAAGTTGTTTTTTTGTGATGTTATGTGATGTTTGGTATGGTGGTATGGCTGCTAGAGTTTTTTTTATGGTGTTGGCCCGTGGTATATGTTTGGTCAGAGAATTGTTCTTGGTCGGAGATGCTTGTCAATGCAGGGGTATTAGGAGATGGTTCAGCAGTGTGAAATGTTGAAGTTATAGTGCAGATGTAGTTGTAGTACTGTCTGGAAGGAGGAGGATGGAGATCAGTGGGGTGTTTGTAATGGCTGTAGGTTCTAAAGTGGTTAGGAAGAAGCGCGAAAGTTTTGGATATCAACTGGAAGTGTTGAAGATGGTCATAGGTAGTGGAGGTCAAATGTTTGATGACAGTAATGAGTTCCAGAAGTGGCTGGAAGTGGGAAATGTAGTTGTAGTTTGGTAATAGAGGTGAAGCAGGAAGTTAATGTACAGTTTGATTGAGAATGGTGTGGTATTGAGGGACTGCTATGATGTTAGCAGAATTTGAAGTGTTGTAGTTGTAATGTTGAGGGAAGATGTGGAGATGGTTGTTTGGTATGACGGGGTTACTTGATTGAAAATTATGGCAGGGGATATGCTTTGGCTGTAGTTGTTAGAAAGATTTTGGGAAGAAGTGTGAAGTAAGCTGCTGGGTGGATGGAGTTTGCCAGCGATTGCTTTGTGAAGTATTTGGAGAATATGGATGTAACAACCCGATATTTTCAACCATTCGCATCCATTATATGTGTATAGGTAGACACTCATGCCGGAATTGAATTGCTCAAAATACCGCGTTGTAAATAAAATTTGGCAAATCTCAGAATATGCAGTAAATAAATATAATCATAGATCACAGACACAGAGTAAAATAATGTAGCGGAAGTAAAAGAAATAGTAGTTCATGAAGCTACTATATAAATATATCAGAGTACATAAGATACAATAGAAGAAATAGAGTACAACAGAAGTATAAATAAGATAACCAAGTACAAGCTGAACAGAGCAACATAACTGAAGTAGATAGAACAAGACTAGCAGATAATCTCCAGCGATTCAAATCTCCAGAAGGTGGAAATCCAAATCTGTGAATACTCAGGCTAACCCGAGCGTGAAGCAAAAGACAAAACACTCGAGTCAGGACAATATATACTTATATAATATAAACCAACTCAAGTGAACTGTAATAAATGTACAAGTAACTTAAAGAATGCTTGGGATCGCCCATTCTTTAAGGATCTGTTAAACTATTTACTATGTAGTAATATACGCTATATACAGTAGTGTCTAATTAGTAAAGTATAATCATATATAAAATAGCGCTAAGGGGATGGAGAACCTTAACGCGGTCGGATCTTAAAATCATAATCGTAGTAAAGCTCGATATGGTAGGTGACATGGCACAACTAGGCAATGCCAGGGTAGATATACCAATTACACATCCGGACTAGTGGTGACGCATAGCAGCCACTACCGCCCACCTCGAACAACACTCCCAATCAAGGGTGGCCACCAAATCAATCACAAGTAATAGAATGGTATCGAAGAAGTGTGTCCGATCAGAGGTGCTACCTCATTGGTCCGTCAATCGCTCCTGTTTTAGCCACCTTATGCCAACTCACGGGAGTTGGGTCCACGTATATACCTTAGGATCATCGCCACCATCCTACTTCATTCTGGAATCTCCACCGTGTACACGGTTGTCAAAGTGGTTTTCGGTATCGACAGAGAGTATGTCCATATCCGATCCTTGTCTCTTTGCCAACCAATCGTTATTATAACCCGTGGTTATAACTTTTAAAAACAATACTTTACTTCAAAATAAAATATCATTTCAAACCATATCTTTATCAAAATAAAGATTTATCATTTCCAAATCATTTCAATATTCCAAAATATCGTATCCTTTCAAACTTCTTTTCAAATCATTTCAATATATCAAAATATCATATCTTCCAAAACTTAAATTTCAAATCATCTCAATATCAAAATATCATATCTTTGATAGTTATACTTCGAAACCAAAAATCATTTTTATTTCAAAACTATATCCATTTCAAACCAATATCATTTCCATTTCAAACATATATTCACCTTTCAAATAGTCTATACTTTCAAAGTTATAATTCTTTTGAAACTAAAACATTTGAAATCATTATACTTTAAAAATCACAACATTTCGAAAACATATATTTGAAATCATCTTTTAATTCTACAAATTTACAAATTTATTAAATTAAACCCAAATTCCAAATGTTTATTTTTATTTCAAACCATCATTTTCAACTCAAATTCAGTTTACTAACAAACCATTTCAAATCTTATAAATTTCAAATATAGGTTTAATTCACAAAATACAATATTCAATCCTTAGTATATTTCAAAGCTTAAATATCCCACATTTCATAAATTCAAAATCATATATATACATTTCAAAATATCAAAATATTATTCAAAACATCATTCATTTATATTTCATTTAAATACCATTTGAATCCATTCTTTTTATTAAATTTAAATGCCATTTTAAACTCACATAAAAATCAAATTCTTCCATTTAAAACCATTTAAATATCTCTTCATTATTTTTAGCATTTTTAACATTTTATTTCCAAAATTATATCATTTTCCAAAGATTATTTTTCATTAAAATTTATCAAAACAACAAAATATAGTTTCTGTAGCACTTACAAAATGCTATGTAAAGTTATAGTTTAAAATAGTTCATTTAACAAAACGACAGCACTTAAATGCTGTAATATATTTCCATTAAAATTAAAATAAACTTAAATGTTAAGTTTAACCACTACAGCACTTACAAAGTGCTATAATAGCCGTTATTCCAAATTAACTCTTTAGTTCATTTAAACAACTACAGCAATTACAAAATGCTGTAATATCTTTTACATACATTTCAAAAATGCTGTCAAATCAAATTTAGAGCTTAATTACCATTTCACAAATTTAACTAAATTTCCAATTTTATTTAATTAACTTAAACCTTTAATTAAAACCAAATTTCACATTTCCTAGTCAAGTTATATTTTAAAAGATCACTTTTAAACATTCATTTATTTAACCACTTAAATTCATAGAAAAATCAATAATACTTTAATAAATCACTTAAATTCAAATTTAATCAAATTATCATATTTACCATTTCCAAATAAAATTTAATATCCATTTTATTTATATAACTTAAATATCATTTTTAACCAAAATTCCAAATTTCCACTTAAATTATATTTCAAAAATCCAGTTAAACCATTCATTAATTTCATTTTTAACACATAGAAAAATCATAATTTCTTTAATTAAAAATATTTAAAAATCATTTTAAATCAAATTTCCTAAATTTATATTTTTAAAATACTTAAAAATATCCAAAACACTTTATAAAATAACCACGGGCCTGTATATAGTTTTCTAGCCTAGGTCAAGTGATACGGATATGTATCATTTCAATCCGCAGTTTAAAAAGAAAAATCTGGGTTCTATCATTTCAAACCCACAATCCCAAGTTAAATAAAATAAATAAAAACCATTCAGGCCTATCATTTCAGCCCATAACGATTTTTCCCTATTCTAAAGTCCGTTCGGGTATGTATCATTTCAACCCATAGTGATTCTAATCTACAGGGAACTTGCAGTGTGATAAACAGATATAAATAACAGAATAGCATGAAATAACAGTAACATATGATATAATAAGTGTAATAACAGGTGTGAACATCATATGATAATAATATAAACATATATAACATGATGATATACATTACAGATTCAAATGGTGTCGGTTTATCAGTTATATAGGTACATATTGTCTGGTGAGAATAACTCACCAGTTAAAGCTGGAGATTAGCGATCAAACACACAGAATAGATTCCAGAAAGCACAACAAGCATGATATAGCATGAATTTTGATTTGAATGAATGGAGAGCCTAAGCTAATTGCCTTGAATACATGAGACAAAACAATGCAAATATACATGAATAAACACTTAACACAATTTTAAACAACACAAAAGATACATGCACAACAAGTCACCAAATCACTTGCACTTGATTTCAACTCTCTTTGGGTTCGGCCTTAAGTGGAATACAGGTCTAAGTCAAGGGTTTGGATCAGGTTTGGATCAGGTATGGCATCAAAACAAGTGGAGATGAAGGTGTAGTGGTGCTAACATGAAGCATACCAAAGACAATGCAAAAGAGGCAAGTTGTTTAACTTTTTGGCTCGGCTTAGGTCAATTGGAGCTCAGCCATAAGGGGTTTCAGATCTGGTCAGCGGTCATGTGGCAGCCAAAAGTGATGTAGATGATGGTGGTGGTGGCTAATGAGTGGCCAAAGGCAACTATGAAGGTAATAGTGGAGTATAGGCATGGCTAGCATTGTTTTGGTGAAGTTTGGCAAAGCTTTGTAATGTTTTTGTGGCGATGCTTCATGTGAAGGGTCATGGCCTGAATTTTTGGTCAGAGGAGGGGCTAATGGCTGCTGTAGATGGAGGAGGTGATGGTGGAGCTGATGGAGTGGAGAGGTGCCGAGCCTAGAAGGTGAAGAAAGCAATGCAAATAAAATAAGAAATAAGAAGGAAAACATGGAAAAAGAAATAGAAATTTTACCAAAACTATTTCTCAGGTTGATGGCCGACTTTTTTGGAGTTGAGAAGCTTAAATTTTCGTGAAAATGATGAGGAAAAAGATACGGCTGAAGCAATGGAGTTAAGGCAGCAACAATGAAAAGGTAATGGTTGATAAAGAAAAGGTGAGAATACAAAGAGGCTTAAGCAAATAAAGAGTCACAAACCTTTCAAATTTCCACCATTTCTTTTTAAATTTTAAATACATGTAAAATATGTATAAATACAGATAAAACACGAAAATATAGTAAATAAACAAAAATAAATAAATAAATATTAATTAAATATAATTAAATTAAAAAAATAACAAAGAAAATGTAAATTAGGCTTGAAAATTTGAAAATAAATGAAATGAACTTTGGGAAAATTGTATGTACATGAAAAATATTTATAAATAAAGATAAAAACATAATAAAAATGCATACATAAAAATGAATAAATAAATTTTAATTAAATATAATTTAAATGAAGAAAATAGCAGAAAAATGGAAACTACCTTTAAAAATATAAAATAAATTCAATGAGCTTTGGAAAAATTCAAACATCACTTTATAAATATTTAAAAGACAAAATATACATAAAATAACATATTAACACATATTAAAATAAAATATGACAAATAAAAATATAATTTATACAATTTAAAACAACAAAATTGCAAAATAAACAATTTATACTCAAAATTGAAATGTACATATCTTTTGCAGTTTAACTCCGTTTTCAACGAAACAAAAAGCAGTATTCATGTTATTAAATCTATTTTCATAATAAAAGATAAAATTTATAATTTCAAATATTTAAAATTTAAATTTAAAATTCAAAGTTTGACTATTTTAACCAAAATTCACTTTTTGGAAAATTATTCTATTCAGTCATATTTGGAATTCTAATCCATATCAAAATCAAAGTTTATATTTAAAATAACAAAATTTATTCTTTTTCATAAATAAAGCTTTTTAAATCTGGAAATATCAATTTAAAAATAATTGTAAAATACAGGGTTGTTACAATGGAGAGTGGCAATTGATGGTTGGTAAGGTTGCAGAAGGTTTGTAGCTGAGGTTGTTGGATGTTGGTGATGGATTGCAGTAGTGAAGGGGTGCAGTTCAGTAGTGTAGAAATGGTTTGTACATGGGCAGAAGCAAGTGTTGACAGAGGAGTGTTTGGACAGTGGAGTTACACAAAAAACTGTGCACGGTTATTGAACATTGGCTATTTTTTTTAGAAAATAGTCAATGTAAAAACAAACCAAGAAAAAAATGAAAAAGAAAGATGTAAAAGAAAAATGTTGATGCAAATGTAATGAAATGGAATTGAAATTTTTTTTCTTTTTTTTTTAGTTTTTGTGTATGTTTTTTTTCTCTTTTTTTTTCAAACATATACAAAGCAAATGCAAACACAAATCAAACACACACAACACAATTTTTTTTACAAAAAAATTACAAACACACACAAAATAAAAACACACAAAAATTAAAAGAAAATAATTCGAAAAATAGAAAAATAAAATCAAAGCAATTCCCCGACAACGGCACCAATAACTTTTTCGGATGGCTAAATGTCTATCATGTTAGAAAATAGCCGAACAAATTTTGAAATAAAATTTACCGCAAGCGCACGACGTACACTTGTAGTTCATGGCGAATACGGGTCGATCCGTAGGGAATTGATGATTTTAAATTTCTATTCAATCAAATTAAACCAAAGTCGAGTGAAAGTTAAGCTAAAGAATTTTTTAAATTAACTAAATAACTACAAAAAAAGATACAAATATAAGAATTAAATGACAATTTAGAGAATAAATCCACTCTCTAGATTATGTAGTTCAACACATATGAAATCATAATCTCTCTTTTACGGTCATTAGTGCTTTAATTGATGTGTTTATCATAAGTATGACATATTTGTGCTATTGATTAGACAACATAAGCCATCAAACTATAACACACCCCTTAAATCACTTACTAACTTTAATGAACTTTGACAATGAAAATGAAATCTATTTTAAGTATGGTCTATTAACTATTGATTAGAAATATAGACCATCAAATTTTAATTTCAAATCACTTTCTTTTGCCATAATCATATTCTGATGAAGGCAATTAGTGTTAGTGATTGTTTAAGCATAGGCTATTTGATGCGAACAATATAGGCTATCAAATTCAAAACAAAAACAAATAGTAAACCATTTCTATCATCATCATTAAGCACAAAAAGAGAGCATGAATTAACAAATAGTTGAAGCTACATAATTAGAGAGCTTCATTACCCCTAAATTGAAGGAGTTTAGCCTCTCATATTTGTCATTTGATTAACAAATATAGCTTGCAACATGAAAGCAAAAACAAAGCAAAATGAAAGCTAAATGAAAGAAAACAATTCTAATTGCATAAAAGAAAACCTACACTACTAGCATAAGAAATAGAGCATGTAAATGTAAAGAGCATATATTGAATTGCATAAGAAAGGAAAGAAAAATTACAAGAAATAAAAATGGCTAAGTAGCCATGGAAAAGAGAAAGAGAGCTTTCTTTTATTTGATCTAAACTAAACTAAAGAGAAGGAGGCTGAAAAGAGACTAAGAAGAAGTTGGGATACATGAACATAATGGGTTATTTATACAAGCATGAAAACCTAATACATAATTTAGGGAATGCCCAAACTACCCTTGATAAAGTGTGGAGACCAAGTATTCATTAGCTTGTACTAATCATCATTTAAGTGTACATGAAGCCATTAATTCCATAAGCATGTGTATTAGCCTCTAATTTGTACATTAAGATAGGTGGGTAGGTGGGGTCCTCCTTGATCTTCACTTTGAATTATTTCCATCTTCATTCCTTTATATTCATGTTGTGCATGCATGTGTCTTCATGAAACCACTCTTATTCGAGATCAAATTCCTACATAAATATATATAAATTTCCAATTAATTTTTCTCATAGAAATATATGCACACAAATGACTGTTTTATCACTATATGAAGATGGATATGTGACAATTTGGAATTAATATGGATTTTGGTTAAAACAAGTTAAAATACCACATATGATCATTTATTTAATTTAAATAGAATAAATATGGTGGTAAAAATATGCACATTTACGTGCACATCATGGATGTCCCGAGGCATAGAACACCTGCCCTCTACCAACACAAGACCAGCCCACCTCTAAAACTAGATGGTACCGAATACGTCATCCTTCGGTCATTACCGACCTTTAACCGAGGGCCCTTGAAGCATATAAACCACAATAATCAGATACACGAAGTCATAGCGTGTAAAGATATATCTAGAAGAGGATGATCATACCCTGGTGGGAGTGACCCACTTAGCCTTGCCGCATCTAACCCTGTTTTGGTCATTTCCGGTTGATGAGGCCTGAGGTAACGATTACCTTTCACAAATCACAATCACATCACATTGAATGCCATACGGCCATTTCCGTTGACTACTAATTGCCTTCCACATAAATACAACCCTTAAGCTCATACGTCTCAAGGAGGGTGTTAAGCTAGGAGAAGTTGCCTTCACCGCCACCACTGATGTATGTTTGTAAAAACCAATGTACGTAATCTGTAGAAATGCAATGTTAGACAAACATCCATACAAGTTGTCAGGAACAGGACAAACCGAAGGTACTTTCCTACCACATCATGTCGGGAAATCCCTTGGATTAGTAGCGAATAGTCCTCGCATTGGATATTTCATAATGAAGAGACACTGCTACTGGATGTATGATGTGATTTTAACCCTAAACAATCAACAAGCAGTCCCCCACTATGAAACTCCGGAATATCAATATCATCATAAGCTACCTACACAATCGTCGCATATACGTTGGTCCTGGTCTCTTCGCACCAACAATGAAAAAGCATTTCTCAACCTCACACAGAAACTAAGTCTCATAGACTTATCACGTTTCCAACTTTCAATTTGCTATCCTTCGAGCCAAGAAGGAAGCTCGATAGATTGGAGTAATACTTCGCACTATACGAATCAACATCCTCAACACAAACGATAATCAAACCTACATAGAAGGCTACGTACTAAGTGTACAACTAAATAGTTCCCACATCAAGTTAAAGAACTAAAATATGGCCAATACTTGATAGTCATTTATTTAACTATCAAAGCAAACAAACAAATATTTAGCACCATTACAACGACTAGGCCCTTTTAATTAATCTTTTACTAATTAAATCACTTGCCAAATATTTACTTCAAATTATCTTTTAAAAGATATAATCTCAAAATCATTTCAACATTGGAAAACATTTCCATATACTTATTTAATAATAAGTAATTCTCAAATCAATTCATTTTCAACATTTGGAAAATATTACATATATTTAAATCGTGATTAAGTATATATTTTATTCTTTAAGGAAATTCATTCTCTTTAAACACATTTATTTGCGTCAAAACGAATGTTGCGTAAACATTGTTACGACAATCCAAAATTAGTAGTATAGGGATTCAAAAAATAAATAGACGTATATATCCCAATACTATACCAAAAACATTTCCTCTCGAAAATCATTTACTATAACAATAGTGTTATAGTCCATCATTTCCTTATTTTTCGAAAATGTCTATTTCAACAATAAATGTTGAAATCTATGTTTGTAACGACCCGACTTTTCCATGCCAGAAAAATCATATCATTAATAATAAAGAAGAAGAGGTAGAAGAACAAAATAGAAAACAACATCAGAATCTTACCATCGCAGCGGAATAAAATATAATATATAGTAACAGATCTTTACTCAAAGCAAATATATATGTTTATACATACATCACCAGAGTATACATCAGAGTAGACATAACATACAACTGGACAATAATCATATCCTATCCTCAATACAACAGAGTACACAGCTAATCAACACAGCGGAATATATATACACAAGTACGAAAGTTCGTATCTCCATCCAGCTCGTCTCCTGAGCTCCACAGCATCATATCTTGTATCCTATAATACTCGGTCTGACCCGAGCATCATAATAAAACAATACCCGAGTTAGTCTGGAATACCAGCGTGAGAAAATCACACTCAAATTTATTATTAAAGTTTCCAAAAATCCTTTGAAAATAAAAGCATCTCGTAAGACCACGCCACACATAAACATGTCGGGTTTTTCCCTTACGATAGCTAAAACACTTTTTATTAAAATCCTCTGATATTATAATAGTGTCTATAGAAAGTAAAATAGAATCTAGCTAAAATGCTTGCATCTCAGCAATAGTTGGGCACAATCAAAACCGTACAGGCACGTAGGGAGAATGAATTTCCAACGAATGACTAGGCACTGGGGTACCACCTGTCACAGTACGTGGCCTATATCACTGTACCGAGGAGTACGCCCGCTTCCCTGCAGCACAAGGCCGGAACTATCCCTTATTGGATAATTCCGAATAAGATCACCCCACAGTGTGATCAACAACCGCACCACTAAGTCGAAATCAAAAAGGGACATCTAGACAGGGATGAACTTACTCTTAAGTGGGGGCTACCCACGAAGCCTTGCTGCATATCCCTTGATTTTCAGTCATTCTCGGTTGATGAGGCTTGAGGCTAAGCATTACCTTTTTAGAACATATCCCTTAGAATGCCCATCATCCACCTGACGATGTCGCGAAAGCATTCATCCATACAAGTCCGGCCCGTGTCCGAATGGAACCGAAGGCACTATTCCTACTACATCCATTTTAGAATCACCCTCAGGATTAGTAGCGACTAGCCCTTGCACTTCACTGTACCATCTTCGATTTAAAACTCGTTTCCACATGAAACGTACAAAATCGGATCGAAGTGGTTTTCGAGAAATAAATCTCGATCCCGGTCTCTTCGAAACGATCAGCGCATTTTGCCAATATTGATGGTCGGTTATTTAACTATCAATTAACATTCACAAACAACCATCAATAAATAAAAAATTTCTCCAAATTATTTATTATTCTCAAATATCTTCGCAAGATATTATTTACATGTTTAATCCCTTTGAAAACAATTTCAAACATATTCCTCTCACAGGATAATTTCCCAAATATTTATTACCACTGAAACACCAAGTACAAAGACCTTTATATTTTTAAAATAATTTAAAAAGCACTTTATTATAAATATACTTTATAAAAATACTTTTAGAAACTACTTTGATACTTATTTAAAATATATACTTTAAAAATATTTAAGATAACACCACTTTATAAATATAAACTAAATTTTCCTATTTTAAACATAATACTAAGGCACTTTCATATAATTACTACAATAATAGATTTGGAAATAACTTACTTCAAAATCTAAAAATTTAAAAATAATAATTTTTCTTAAAACATACTTTTAATCAACTTAAAAAGAAACTTTTGATTTATACTTAAAATTTGTTTTTAAACGTACTTGGTTATCCAGGGAAATACACTTCCCTTTCACATCTTTTAAAAAAAATCACCATTTATTTTTAAACAAATTCACATTCTTTTATAAATCTCCACCCTGAATTTATGATTTCAAATATCCACCGATATTTATTCCATTTTATAAACCCAGATTTATATATATTCCAAAATCTTACTTCTCCTTTAAAATTCCGATTTTAAACACTTAAATCAAATTTACAATTGATTTCTAATTTATTTTATTTTGAAATAGATTTCCTTATTTACTCCATTAATTTCCAAATCCATTGACTTTTAGATTTTATTCCTTTATTATGGTTTAAAATCTTTTAACTAAATTGGTTTCCACAATTCCTTCTGCATCTTTTAATTAACTTTAAACCTTAGATTTAAAAATAAATTCTTTATTCTTTTAATATTAGCACAAAGGCTTTACAATTTATTATTCCTCTATTTATTCAAATTTCCCAAATTTCCCCTTTCCATATTCAGAATTCAATAATTTGAATTTTATAAGTTACTTTTATTCTTCCCAATTCATTCAATAATTTATTCAAATTTTCTATAGTTATTTTACTTAAAAATTTACTCTTTTATTTCTTTCCAAATTTCCAATTCAATAGATTTTGATAACTCATTATACTGAAATATTCAATCTAACCATATCATCCAATATTTCAATCACCAATAAAATCATCACAGGATATCAATATTCATAACACAGAATATTAAATAATCTAAATAATTTTGAGGAATCCAGTTGGATTCCTCCAACCTGTTTCCCTGCATCCACAGACCTTAGCACAATACCAATTCCACTTCGAGGTGGAATATCATGGTATATGGGATTTATAAGTTATCATCCACTATTATGCGGTGCATAGGGTCTCATCTGCAATATAATGCGGGAATTAATCACTCCAATATATACTACTACTATATAATATCTATCACATCCAATCAGTGCAAACATTCAACCAAATATTTAAATTTAACTATTTAAATTTAAATTAAACTAGATGAGTGAGATTACCTCACCTTTATTTTATTAGCATCACATTTTAAATCCAGCTTGCTTTCTTCCAGATCTCGACCTTGTATAAACATTTATATGGTTTATTAATATTTGAATAAACCAACAATTAAAATTCCCATTTACAAATTTAATCAACCCATGACTTATTCCAACTAATAGTTTAATAAATAAAATATTTTTAACAACAAAATAAATTTAATAGGTTTATTAAACAAATCCACCTCCAAAAATATATTTCCCATTTAATAAGTTACTTAGTGATAGGAATAATTAAATGAGCAACTAATCAATAAACCTATTGTTCCAAAATAAGCTCGTATATGAAAAATGTATATTTTAGTTTATTTCCAAAATAATCTTTAAAATCTAATTTTACACAACTTGAAACTCTCGTATATTTTCCAAAATCCATATACATATATTATTACTGCTCTACATATGTCTGTGACTATATATATATATATATATATCTTATTAAATTAAAAATAGAAATATTTTTATGCTGTACTGATTATGTGTAACAACCCAGAATTTTGAACAATTTAAATTGAAAATATTTAATTAATTTTAAATTTTTAAATGATGGTTTAGCTTGAATTTCAAATTATTAGAATGGAATTGGCGATTTAATTATAAAATTAAATCTATGAAAAATTGAATAAAAATTTAAATCTTCAATTTTAAGCTGAAGAAAAATATTTCAAAAGCTTTTAAAATTTATATCGATGATACTGAAGATAATAGAAGCTTTAAAATTTAATTTCAAACTGTTTTGTTCAGTTTTGAAATTTTATCGTTCGAATTGATATTTGAAAATAGCCGTCCGAGGCGTAGTCTCGGAATTCGACGAAACCAGTTCCATTGGGTCCATAATATTGTATTATTACCGGATTTCAAATTTCGTATTGAACATAGTTGTTATGTGACCGTACGTAAGCAAACGCATTGAAGTTTTATAGAGATTCAATTTAAATTTAAAATTTATAAACTTAGTCCACATCAGCGTTTGCTTTTCAGAATGCTGAAGCAAAGTTAAGCAAACACGTCTAAATTTCTTTTCTTCCATTAAACACATCTTAAATCACGCCCCTTTGTTTCTGCCTAAAATCACGCCTACAATCACGAAATAAAATCATGCAAAGCATGCCTCATTTAATTTTAAATATCCCGTTCCTCATTATCTCGTTCAATTCAAAAAGATTCAAAGAAAAGAATGGCTGCCTCCAACTTCAAATAAAATCATCTACTAATCAAACCAAGTTGGAGCTTCGATCGCGAGTTGCTCGCGTGGTCGCAAACTGGTGGGGTCGCGTCTTCGTTCGAAAGCAAGGTCGCTCGCGCTCGAGTGCGTTACAACATAAAGGGGAGTGGCAATTCGCGAGTTCGATGTCGCGATGATGGCCAGGCGACGGCAGCAGGCGTTCGAAGATTTGGGGGCTCGCGAAAAGTCGCGATTAGGGTTCGCGATGTTGGTTAAGGCGCTCTTGCGCGGCGCGTTGTTGATGGCGAGGTGAGTCGCTGCCTGCGTTCATGGATTTTGGGGCCGATAAAAGCTCGGCGACGTTCGATCGAAGGGGGATGTTTGTGGGTGGCTCTGTGTTTTGGCACTGAGGGATTGGTAGCCTAGGGTTCATCGAGTTAGTACAAGCAGTGAGGTATGGAAATTTCTAATTTTTAATAATCTTAGCTTAATGTAAATCTGTAAGTATATAGTGGTGAAATCAAAAGAAAAAAAATGATATATGCAGTTTTCAAATTATATATGTGTGTGTATGTTTACACAGTGAAGAAAAAGGGGAATAAGTATATGTATATATACATTTTTTTTTAAAATATAAACAGCAAATTTCTTTTACAGACAAGCTTTTGAGAAAGAAAATATATACCTATTTTCATGTACTAGTTAACTTTATAATAATGGAGATGTATTGTTTAATTAGATCAATGTGGCAATGGGCGTACCCATGTGGCAATGGGAAGTTCCTTGTCCTGACCATTTGTTGGAAATCCAAAGTAACAATACGTGACTTGTACGGTTTTAGTTGTAGAACCTATCATTCACTTATGGTGGCGCCCCACTGTTTGGATGGTAGCTATAGTAGGCATAACGTGAAATGCCTATGCTGGCTAAGATTTATATTATACTTTCAAAATGTTTTTCCACACTAGACATTAATAATAATATCAAAAATGATTTGATTTGCGTATCAAGCATCTTTGACTATCATAAGGAGAAATCTCCTCCGATTCTGCATTTGCATTGTGTGTGTGTGCGGGAGGCCTTATGGTAGTCTCATTTTCCAAAAGCATTGCGAAATTTATTTTAAATTCGCCTGTTGTTGTTTTAAAGATAAACTGTTTTACGATCTCACACCAGTTACCATGACTGACCTGGAGTTTATTGTTCTCTTCCTAAACTTTGGGTGCCCACCAATTTCCACACGGGCAGTCTAGAGTTAGGTTATCAGGTCATTCTGGAAAAGTGTTGCTGTGGAGCTTAGTGGCGAGCTGGATGACGAGACGTATGATCTTTACTATGTATTATTCCGCTGTGTATTCTGTATGAGGACAAGTTTATATAACTGTCCAATGTTGTATTGTAGTTGTAAACTCTGATGATGATGTAATGTATAAAATGATATAGTTCGTTGTTTAAAAGATTTTTTATTTATTTAATATATGTTGTTCCGCTGCGAATGTGAGATTTTGATATTGTTTATGTTCTGTATTTTCTGTTTTTTTCTTCTTTCTCTTTTCTTCTATCTTTTTCTTCTTCTTTCTTCTTTAAAACCCATAATGGTTCGGTTTTCTGTTCATCTTGAGTTAATCGATGGAGATTAGTGTCTATTCAAGGGGTACGGAAAAGCAGACTATTACATTTGGTATCAGAGCATATGGTTAAGCGACAACCCTGCTCTGTTGGGTGTTACTCATTAGAGATAGAGTCAGTAGTACTCTAGAATGAGTTGAGTGTAATAATAGATATGAGCGCGTATTTGTTAGTGAATATAAATTGTTTTGTATTGTGTTGACTTATCGGTTGACTGTTTATAGATTCTGGTCGGTGCAGGGTGGCCAACTGTAATCGATAGGGGTTTCTAAACTCTTAAACAAGATAAACTGACACAGTATTATTTTAAAATAGGGTGAATGAAATAATTTTGCCCAAAACTATTTTTGTATAGAAAAGAAAAGATTTTCTATGAATTATTATTGTAAATGGATGTTTGGTTGTTAGGAAGAGATAACATTGAAATATTATCATTGTTATATTGGAATTGAATAAGAATTAAAATGAATAACCAAAGATTTGGAGACAAATTCATTTAACAAATGAAATTTAAAAAAAATGTGAATTGGAAGTATAAAGGAAATGAATTTAAATATGAATAAAACTGTGAATATGAATTGTTAATGTGATTTATAATTCGGAATGGAATTCCAAGAAGAATGAAATTCTTAAGTAAAAAATTTGATATTGAAATTATTCTAAGTTGATGATAGTAAAGATAAAATTGAAATTGAAATTGAATATTGAAGACCAATTTAAATTGTGTGAAATAAAATGAAGTTTTAAGATTAGTTTGAAGTGAACTAAAAATAGTAGATAAAAATCAATATTCAGAAGGTAGACTGAACCCAAATAGAGTTGAAATTGTGAATGGAATTCAAATGAATTTGAAATGTAAAATTGAATGATAATGGATATAACTTCAATAGTGAAGTAAAAATATATAAGAAGCATATATTGAAAATTTTGTAATGGAATTTGCAAAATGGTTTAAATGTTGTAACTGGAAACTACTGCTAGTAAGATATACAGGTGTTATAAAGGAAATTGGATTTGATTTTCAAAGATAAATTAGAATTGCTCGATAAAAAAGTATGTATTTTAAATTTCAATATGAGATTTGCTGATTTCTTGTCTAGCCACTTGGCCTTTTCTTTTCTTTTTGAAAGTTGAGAGTCCGTAGGGACATTTTGTAGTCGTACCGTGTTAGCCGCGTAAAGGAGACGTTGGCAAAATTTTTCAAAAATTTCGGGTGTTAGAAAATTTTTGAGAAAATTTTAAAAATTTAAAATTTGAATTTAAATTTAAATTTGAACTTTGAAGTAAACAATATTGTTTGAAACTTATAATTGAAGTTGGAAATTTAGTCGAATTAATAACGAATCTTTAGTAGAAAGATTTGTTTTGATAAATTGATAAAACTATTGGATGTTGAAAAATAGTAGACGAGTTAAGGACCATTTTTCCTAACTTGTAATTTCGAGACGAAATTCTTTTAAGGAGGGAAGATTGTAACGACCCAGAATTTTGAACAATTTAAATTGAAAATATTTAATTAATTTTAAATTTTTGAATGATGGTTTGGCTTGAATTTCAAATTATCAGAATGGAATTGGCGATTTAATTATAAAATTAAATCTATGAAAATTGAATAAAAAATTAAATCTTCAATTTTAAGCTGAAGAAAAATATTTCAAAAGCTTTTAAAATTTTTATCGATGATACTGAAGATAATAGAAGCTTTAAAATTTAATTTCAAACTGTTTTGTTCGGTTTTGAAATTTTATCATTCGAATTGATATTTGAAAATAGCCGTCCGAGGCGTAGTCTCGAAATTCGACGAAACCAGTTCCATTGGGTCCGTAATATTTTATTATTACCGGATTTCAAATTTCGTATTGAATGGAGTGGTTATGTGACCGTACGGTAAGCAAACGCATTGAAGTTTTATAGAGATTCAATTTAAATTTAAAATATATAAACTTAGTCCACATCAGCGTTTGCTTTTCAGAATGCTGAAGCAAAGTAAAGCAAACACGTCTAAATTTCTTTTCTTCCATTAAACACGCCTTAAATCACGCCCCTTTGTTTGTGCCTAAAATCACGCCTACAATCACGAAATAAAATCGTGCAGAGCATGCCTCATTTAATTTTAAATATCCTGTTCCTCATTATCTCGTTTAATTCAAAAAGATTCAAAGAAACAAATGGCTACCTCCAACTTCAAATAAAATCGTCTACTAATCAAACCAAGTCGGAGCTTCGATCGCGAGTTGCTCGCGTGGTCGCAAACTGGTGGGGCCGCGTCTTCGTTCGAAAGCAAGGTCGCTCGCGCTCGAGTGCGTTACAACATAAAGGGGAGCGACAATTCGCGAGTTCGATGTCGCGATGATGGCAAGGCGACGGCAGCAGGCGTTCGAAGATTTGGGGGCTCGCGAAAAGTCGCGATTAGGGTTCGCGATGTTGGTCAAGGCGCTCGTGTGCGGCGCGTTGTTGATGGCGAGGTGAGTCGCTGCCTGCGTTCATGGATTTTGGGGCCGATAAAGCTCGGCGACGTTCGATCGAAGGGGGATGTTTGTGGGTGGCTCTGTGTTTTGGCACTGAGGGATTGGTGGCCTAGGGTTCGTCGAGTTCGTACAAGCAGTGAGGTATGGAAATTTCTAATTTTTGATAATCTCAGCTTAATGTAAATCTGTAAGTATATAGTGGTGAAATCAAAAGGAAAAAAATGATATATGCAGTTTTCAAATTATATATGTGTGTGTATATTTACACAGTGAAGAAAAAGGGGAATAAGTATATGTATATATACATTTTTTTTAAATATAAACAGAAAATTTCTTTTACAGATAAGCTTTTGAGAAAGAAAATATATACCTATATTCATGTACCAGTTAACTTTATAATAATGGAGATGTATTGTTTAATTAGATCAAAAATTGTTTAGTTACAAAAGATTTTAAAAAGAAAGGGAAAAATTGTTTGGGAAAATTAATTATTTGTTTAAATAAAGATCTAGTTAAATTAAAATTGATAAAAATGGAAATCAATTTATTTAGTTAACTTATATAATTATTTGATAACTGGAAAATATTTTTTTTATAAAAAGAGAATTTGTTTGAAATTAACTAATTAGGTAAAATGAAATTTATTAAATAGAAATTGATTTATTCGATTTATCTCGAATATTAATAAATTGTATAAATTGTTTGTACAAGGTTTAAAATCAAGGAATAGCCGAAAATGGAAAATGGATTGCAAAATAAAAGCTAAGGTGAGATTTTCTCACTCAAAATATATTTGGATTGCAGTTATTGTTGTTTGACTGTTTGGATGTGATATTAGATATAGTAGGATATATCTATATATATATATATATAGCAATATATACATATTGGCATATGTATATATTGGATTGATTGATTTCCCGCAATTATATAGCGGATGAGACCCTATTGCGCCGTTAGTAAGCGGATGATATTTTTATAAATCCCATATACCGCGATATTCCACCTCGAAGTGGAATTGGTATTGTGCTAACATCTTTGGATGCAGGGAAACAAGTTGGAGGGATCCAACTGGACCCCTCACATATTGATTGAATTTATTTATGTTCTGATTTGGTAATTTGTGAATGATCATATTGATGTGATTGATAATATTGATGTTTGGAATTAATTGAATGCTATAATTTAGCCGAATGAATTTTTGGTATCATTGGATACCAGAAATAAACGAAATTGAATTTTGAAATTAAAGTAGAAATTTTTAAGTGAATTAATTTTAGAGAATTAAATAAATTTGGAAAAGAAATTAAAAGTATAAAAAGTTAATTTTTTTAATCTTATCGAAATAATTCCAGAATAAAGTGAAAATGTTAAATAAATGGATTTCGTAAAATAGTGATTATAAATTGAAGAATTTAATTTAAATTTGGATTTTTAAATAGATTGAAAGAGATAAAGAAATTTATTTTCTTTAAAAGGAATTTATTTAAAAAGAAATAAGTTGGAAGTCCAATTAGAAATTTAATTTGTGAAGTGAAATAACTTGGGAAATTAATGTAAAAATGATTTCAAATTGAAGAATTCATTTAAAAATAGAATATTGAAAAATTTGGAAAGAATAAGGAATTTATTTAGAAGTGATAAATTTTTGGAAATCAATTTGTAATTGATGTAGTATTTGGGAATGAATCTTTGAGGAAACGATATGGAAATTTATTTGGAGTTGAAAATAAATTTAGAAATCAATTTGTAATTGATTTGGTATTGAAATAAAATTAGAAATCAATTTAGAATTTGATTTTGGGGTTAAAAATGAATATTTGAAAATGTAAATTCAAATTGGAATTTATAGAGAAAAAAGGGAAATTTGTTTAAAAATAAATATTGATTTATTTTTAAAGGTATGGAAATAAATTTACGAATTTGGAACGAAGTTTTAAATAAATCGATAAGGATTTATTTAATTGGTTAAAATGAAAGTGTATTCTCCCTGGAAAGCCGAGTATATTTCCAAGATAGTTTTAAAGTATAAATTTCAAAGTTTTTAAAGTAGTTTTGAAGAAATATTTTAGGAGAAATTATTTTCTTAGTTATTTTGAAGATCTTTAGAATAGAGATTTATTTACCAAACTTTAAAAGTAATTATTTAAAGACCAAATTTATAATTGTTTTGGAAATAAATTATTTAAATAATTTACACTCTATTTGCTAATTTTGTTTTTAAAGAGAAAATCGTTTGAACTTAAGTTATATATAATATTAGTCTAATCTTATTTTATAATTAATATTTTGAAAGTAAATATATTCTTAAATAAAACGGAGATGTTTTGGGAAAGTGATATTTGAAATAGAAGTTAATCGATTTAACGATGTTTTAAAATATATTAAACATCGAAATCATAGATTTCAACATTCATTGTTGAAATAGACGTTTTCGAGAAATAAGGAAATAGTGGACTATAACACTGTTGTTATAGTAAATGATTTCCGGAAGGAAATGTTTTATATAGTGTTGGGATTTATATATCTATCTTAAAATTCGAATCCTTATACTAGTGATTTTGGGTCGTCGTAACGATGTTTTATGCAACATTCGTTTTGATCCAAATAAATGTGTTAAAAGAATATTTTCCTTAAAGAATGAATATATACTTAATTTTTGATTTAAGTATATCGAATATTTTCAAACGTTGAAAATAAATAGATTTGTGAAATACTTATTTTTAAATAAGTATGGAAATGCTTTTCCAATATGAAATGAACGTTTTAAAATTTATCTTTGTAAAGATAAATTGAAAGTGAATATTGAAATCGATTTGAAAATCGTATATCAGTAGATATTTTGAAATATAAATTCACTATGGAATTTATAAAAGAAATGGGAATTTGTTTAAAAATAAATACTGATTTTATTTTAGAAGTGTGGAAAATTATATCTAGTAAAGATAATTTTAGAAAATAAATAATTTGGAAAATTATTTGGAATCTGATGATGTAGCACATCTTTATTGATAGTTAAATAACCGACTATCAATAATTACCTTGAATAGGTATTTGTTGTGATTTGTTGAATTTGAATGCCACACTTATTTTTGAATAAGCGCTCACTATTCGGGTTAGCCGGGAAAGGACCATGGGGTCGTATAACCCATTTCGAATATGTGATGCGTCGTAATGGACTGCATTTGATGACCGGTGTTGAAGACCGGATATTTTTGAAAACAGAAGGATTACCGTCGAGTTACTCTACATCGGCTGATCTCCGATATAGAGGTTTTATCACCCTTAGTGACGGGAAGTCCGGACGTGATTAGAAAATTATCCGGATTTACAAGGGCTTCGTGAGAAGTGCCTTCGGTTCTATTCGATCCCGGAACAGACTTGTATGGTTGTGTGTCTTATGTTACAAATTGAGATATAAAGCTGATTTCTTTCAAATGCATATCTGTTTGTGGCGGAGAATTTATTCTTTTAGCTTAACACCCTTCTCTGAGACGTACGAGCTCAGAGGTTATGTAGTTGAAATTTATCAGTAATATACTCCCAATTTGGTAACGTGGCATGCGAAGTGTTGCTGTGAAATGATCGTTGTTTGATCATTTGCGATATGATCATTTGTTTGATCATTTATCTTTGTGATCATTTCTTTGATCATTTGTTTGACCCAAAGCATGGCTTTGTGACAAAGCGTAGCTTTGTGGACGAGACTTCGTCGGACCTCACACCCCGAAAATGGTCAAAACAAGAAGGATGCAACAAGGTTCTAGGGAGTAGCGCCCCTTAGTGTATGTCATTCCTTCTGGATAGAGGTGGTATCATGGTATGGAGCCCAGATATTTAACCTATGTTGTTACTGCATTATTATTCTTATGTGATTGTTGGAAGCCGAGGATCCTCGAGAAGATCGGTTACGATCGGGGGATGACATACGCGTGTTAGTAGTTACCTATTTTTGCAGAGGTAACCCGGCCTTGTGTTGGCAGAGATCCGGTTTGGTTCTCGGGTCGTCTTTCCAGAGGCGTACCCATGTGGCAATGGGAAGTTCCTTGGCCTGACCATTTGTTGGAAATCCAAAGAAACAATAAGTGACTTGTACGGTTTTAGTTGTAGAACCTATCATTCACTTATGGTGGCGCCCCACTGTTTGGATGGTAGCTATAGTAGGCATAACGTGAAATGCCTATGCTGGCTAAGATTTATATTATACTTTCAAAATGTTTTTCCACACTAGACATTAATAATAATATCAAAAATGATTTGATTTGTGGATCAAGCATCTTTGACTATCATAAGGAGAAATCTCCTCCGATTCTGCGTTTGCATTGTGTGTGTGTGCGGGAGGCCTTATGGTAGTCTCATTTTCCAAAAGCATTGCGAAATTTATTTTAAATTCGCCTGTTGTTGTTTTAAAGATAAACTGTTTTACGATCTCACACCAGTTACCATGACTGACCTGGAGTTTATTGTTCTCTTCCTGAACTCTGGGTGCCCACCAATTTCCACATGGGCAGTCTAGAGTTAGTTTATCAGGTCATTCTGGAAAAGTGTTGCTGTGGAGCTTAGTGGCGAGCTGGATGATGAGACGTATGATCTATACTATGTATTATTCCACTGTGTATTCTGTATGAGGACAAGTTTATATAACTGTCCAATGTTGTATTGTAGTTGTAAACTCTGATGATGATGTAATGTATAAAATGATATAGTTCTTTGTTTAAAAGATTATTTATTTATTTAATATATGTTGTTCCGCTGCGAATGTGAGATTCTGATATTGTTTCTGTTCTGTATTTTCTGTTTTTTTTTCTTCTTTCTCTTTTCTTCTATCTTTTTCTTCTTCTTTCTTCTTTAAAACCCATAATGGTTCGGTTTTCCGTTCATCTTGAGTTAATCGATGGAGATTAGTGTCTATTCAAGGGGTACGGAAAAGCGGACTATTACATTATGTGTATATATATATTCTTTTTTTTAAGAACATCATAAATTCAAGCAAATAAAGGAGAACAATGGCTACTCACATCACGTCGCCGACGAACCATGACGTTTCCCCAAACTAGATAGCAGCACCGCCGTTTCCAGGCATCTCGATCCCATCATCCATGAACCACGCCCTCGCGCACCACTCGACGTCAATGATCAGTCTCGCCTTGCACGTCGCCCAGTGTATCTCGCAACCCTAATTCACCTCGTCTAACCGTGACGCTCAATCGAGTCGCACGCGCACTTCCCGACGAGCTCGCCTTTGCTTCGCCGACTTCGAGACCACCACGGCTCGTGCCTCGATTCATCGCAAATCTCGTGGCCGCAGATTCCTAGTTGCTCGTGCTGCCTAGATCGAACACGAGCTCCTCCCAAATTACAGTTTGAACGAAAAATGAATTTCGTTCGTATCTGTTTATTCTGAGGAACGAGAACGATTTGTTTTGAATTCCTTTCTTTCATCGTGATTTTTAAGCCGGCATTTTTAACAAACGAAAAGAAAAGGGGCAAGATTTAACCTCTAAAGAGAAAAGGTAGGCCTGCGGGTAGGAATAAATATACAGTGCTGGATGAAAAGAAAGAAAGAATACAGATGTGAAATAAATACGGCAGAAGTTGACTCATAATGTGACGACCGCCCATGATCCCTGCACCGAATCTAGTGATAGTGCACTGTAAAGTGTGCTAGGCGACCATGGACGATTGTCAAGGTAGATTAAAACAACAGAATCTATCGTATTACTCACAGCGCATGGACAAAATACAATAGAACATATACATAGTGAAGCTTTACATAATAAAATGCCATCATATAAAACTTCATAATGGTTGAATACAAGCATCCAAATAGCCAATACATCAAGCCTCACTACATAACACTCAGAGAATACAAAACAGCGGAACATCCAGTACATATAATAAGAAGATAATATGCAACCCTCCAGCTCGTCTTCGATATCAGCATCGTGAGAAGAGAACAGCACCTGTCACCTGCTACCTAGTCTGCCCGTCCCAAAAATGGACGAACAGCCCAAGGCAATAAGAATTAAAACATAAAGCCTTGAGTCAGACAACAGTCTTAGTGAGCAGTAAATTAACTAACAACATACCAAAAGAGCATAAAGGAAAAGGAATAGGAATACAACCCTCCCACTCCACCTCTTTCTACAGTGATAGCCCCCAGACACACACTAAGCAGAAGCAACATAGCAGAGCATACCATTTAAAGTAAAGTAATAATCATTCGAGTCAAGGGCGATGTTTTCCAAGTACCAAGGCCTAAATCAGATAAGCACCCAGAAAATACCGCTCTTGAGTCCGAACGACGATACAACCAAGCATCCTTGACTCTGGCTCTCACTGTTATCACTGCTTCGATATCACCGTTAATTGAATGACCGGCACATTCTTTCAGCCGTCCGTCAAGGGCTAATGGAAACCCCGGTTCTAGACATAACTCCCGCACGTCGTCGCAGCCCGTGCCTAGGACTATCGAATCTGCCCAGAGTACTCGACCATCAACAGTTGGCCGTTGGGACTATCGAATCTGCCCAAACGTACTCTTGCTTAGAGCATGCTAGAACCTTCAACAACGATGCTATCCAAGCCTCCTAGTCATCCTCCTCGACGACTATTCTCATATCCATTCATTATCCTCAACTCGAATCATATCACCGAGTTATCAACATGCTTGGAATGATCCCGTCTGGATTAGACCAAGTCTTCATCACATGATTGCCTCGCTTCATCACATCCTCGCAAAGCCTCATCTCAACATCACATCATCAAATCTACGCATAAGAGCTTCATCATCCCGCTACATATGCCACGAGCAGCTTACCCAATTCAAGAGCCTTTCTCTTAGCTCTTGAATCATCTTCGGTCTAAATCAAACCATCAATCATCTAATTCATAACAATCAATCAAACCAAACATTAATCCAAGCAATCAAGCATTCAAATATGATCTAAGTAGATAATTATAACAATAATGGCATTTTCGTAATTAAAGAGTTGAAAGTCTAACATGCATGAAATCATAAGAAATATCTCTACAATCTTGATGAATGAACTTGCATAGGTTAACACTTAGTAAAATGGTTGTCAAATCATTATGAACAATGGATCTACATGGATCTACACTTAGGATGAAGAAAATGCATGGAAATCACTATTTTAACACCAAATCGAGCCAACAATCCGATATACTCCTTTGGATCCGTGTGAGAGATAATCACCACTCACCAAATCACCAAAACAAACCCTAATCAACACGCTTCAGATCTGGACAGCGAGGGATCAAGCTTGATCTATCACGAATCCGCTTCAAACGAAGAAATCTCTCTTGAAAAGATGAAGATCTTCAATCTATGCTCTTGAATCTTCAATTTGATCTTCAACTTGGATGGATGGAAGCACTATATTAGAGTGGAGAAAAGAAGTGAAGAAGTGTAGAAGTCGAGCTCTCAAAATGGCAGCACTTCGTCGCTTCAAAATCCGGATCCCAAAAAGTGAGAACAACCCCCTCTATTTATAGCAGAAATTTCCTTAGGTCGCTCGGAGTTAGGTCGTCCACGACCTACGACCTAGCAACATCTTCGACCTAACCAAAGCCAGACGACTTAAAATAAATGCGCATCTGCGACTTAATCTACCAACGACCTACGACCTAATGCGCTTCGACTTAACTATTGCCGACCTAACGGCTTAGCATATGCGCGCATCCTACGACTTAACAGATAACTGGGTTACGACTTAACAACTAATCTCCTAGGTCGCTCGCGACTTAAAACATAGGCTACGACCTAACACTATGCCAAAACCCAACGACCTAACACCTTAAGTCCTCACACGACCTAAAACATCACGCGACTTACGACTTACCAATCACGCGTCCTAACACTTAAGTTTCCTCGCAACCTAACGTAAGTCGCGAACAACTGGGATGCAACCTAACACTCACGCGCCTTAACAACCCAGCGACCTACCAGTGTTACGACCTATAACCTTGCGACCTAACAACTCACTGGAATACCCATGCGACCTATCAGTGCTACGACTTAACACTTAGATCCACGCGACCTAACTAACACGACACCCCATAGGTCGTTTACGACCTAACTACCCTAACCAGCCAACCCCTAAACAGCTTAACTCTAAGGTCTCTAACAATTAGATTGCTAACTCCTATAGGTCACGAACTACTATAGGTCGCTAACTACTAGTTTCCTTAGGTCGCTGCCTTCCTAGCTCCTTCGTCCTATAGGTCGCTCCAATGCTTAGGTCGTTCACAACACTAGGTCGCTAACTCTCCCAGCCGACCTAACACTTAACCAAAACTTAGGTCGCATAATTCTATAGGTCGCTCTAACTAACCCACGACCTAAACCACCATACGACTTAAGACAATACGACCTATTTCTTAACTCGGTCAAAACCTTAAGTTGGCAACTCGACCCAGACTTTTATCTCTTAACTCGTCCAAACCGACTTAGGACTTAGAAAAATTCTGAACGACTTATCAACAATGCAACCAATTGTTAATTATTTTACGATGTTTCGATCCGTAAAATACGGGTCGTTACATTCTCTCCCCCTTAGGAATTTCGCCCCCGAAATTCCAAGCAAACAAAGCAATCAAAGGCTATTCTATACGCCTACCATCCATAGCAATCAACAAACCATGCATCCAATTCTAACTTAGCGTACAGAATTCTAAGACTTAGAACAAGTTACAATATCACGAGATGAGACGACACCTTAGGGCCATACCTTGAAGAGTTCAGGATGAGCTGCCTTCATCCTCTCTTCCACCTCCCACGTACAGTCGTTATCATCATCACTCCATTGTATCTTGAGCAACTTAACCACCTTCCTCCTAAGCTGTTTCGTGTCGGTTTCAACAACACGAAGCGGCTTACGAGGTCTTCTATCAACTGGATCAACTTTGAAATCTTCACAGCTATCAGTAGAAACCACCGTACTCGAGTCGTGCACATACTTCCGTAGATATGATACGTGAAAAACATTGTGCACACCCGACATCTTCTCCGGTAACTCCAATCTATAGGCGAGCTTTCCAATTCGCTCGATAATCGGGAATGGTCCAACAAATCTCGGAGTTAATTTTCCTTTCTTCCCGAATCGAATAACATTCTTCAGTGGAGAAATCTTCACAAAAACCATATCACCAACGTCGAATTCCAAATCCTTTCGACGCCTATCGGCATAATTTTTCTGACGGTCTTGGGCTGCCTTCATTCGTTGCCGAATGATCTCTATACAATCTGAAGTCTGTCGAATCATCTCTGGCCCAAGCATTAGCTTTTCTCCAGTTTCCAACCAACATGTTGGAGAGTTACACGGTCTTCCATACAATGCCTCATACGGTGCCATACCAATGCTTGACTGGTAACTGTTGTTGTATGAAAACTCTACCAAATGAAGGTGATCTTCCCATGATCCTCCGAAGTCCAAAACACATGCTCGAAGAAGATCTTCCAAAACTCGGTTGACTCTCTCGGTCTGACCATCTGTTTGAGGGTGATAAGCTGTACTCAAACACAACTCGGTTCCCAAAACTTTATGGAAGCTCTTCCAAAATCCACTAGTGAACAATGGGTCTCGATCGCTCACTATACTCTTCGGAATACCATGGAATCGAACTATCCACTTAACATACAACTCAGCCAACTTTGATGCAGTCCTAGTCGATCGAACAGGAATAAATCTAGCACTCTTAGTCAGACGATCTATAATGACCCAAATCCCTTCATTTCCCGTTCTGGTTCTAGGCAATCCATCAATAAAATCCATCGATACCTGCTCCCACTTCCATGTAGGAACTTCTAATGGCTGTAGTAATCCACTTGGCTTCTTCTGTTCAGCTTTAACCAACTGGCAGTTCATACATTTGGAAATAAAATTTCCAACATCCTTCTTCATGCCTTCCCAGTAGTAGGTTCTCTTCATATCCCGATACATCTTATTTCCACCTGGATGAATTGTCAACTTCGAGTGATGACTTTCCTTCAGAACCTCACTCCTCAATTCATCTATATCGGGAACAACTAGTCGTCCTTGCTTCCGAAGCCAACCCTCTCGATCGACCTCGAATCCTTTATCCTTTTCTGGATCCAATCCAGATTCCAAATCACGGATAATCCTGACAAGCTTATCGTCTCGCTTTTGGCTCTCGCCAATCCTTTCCACAAGAGAAGGTCTTATCGATAAGTTTGCCAACATCTCAGGTTCCAATTCACATCTAGGCCTGAAGTCAAATCCAGCTAAATACTCGAGAATCTTCCATTCTGAAAACATGGCTCCCAATCCTGCATGTCTTCGACTTAACGCATCTGCCACTGCGTTACCTTTTCCCGGAGTATAAGCTATACCAAAATCATATGATGCCAAAAACTCTAGCCAACGTTGCTGCCGAAGATTCAAATACTTTTGGGAGAAAAGATACTTCAATGACTTGTGATCCGTAAACAACTCGAATCGAACTCCCAATAGATAATGTCTCCACATCTTCAGAGCAAATACAATCGCCGCTAACTCCAAATCATGAGTTGGGTAATTCCTTTCATGCGGCTTCAGTTGTCGACTGGCATACGCAACAACTTTTTCCCTCTGCATCAGCACTGCTCCAAGTCCAGTACCACATGCATCGGTGTAAACCACCATCTCATCATTCCCACTTGGAATGGTCAAAACAGGAGCACTCGTCAATCTCTCTTTCAGGATTCCGAAAGCTTGCTCACACTTAGCATCCCAACTGAACACTTGGTTCTTTTTCGTCAATCCTGTTAACGGTGCAGCTACCTTGGAGAAGTCTTTGATAAACCGTCGATAATATCCTGCTAATCCAAGAAAACTCCTCACATCAGATGCATTCTTAGGTCTAACCCAATCCTGGATTGCTGCCACCTTAGCGGGATCAACCGCTATTCCATTTCCAGAAATCACATGGCCTAAGAACCTCACTTCACTCTTCCAGAAGTGACACTTCGAAAACTTAGCCTTCAGCTGATGTTCCCGCAAGATTTCCAAAACAATACGCAAGTGCGTCTTGTGCTCCTCTTCCGTTCTGGAATAAATCAGAATATCATCCACGAACACAAGTACAAACTTGTTCAACTGATCTCTGAACACTCTATTCATAAGATCCACAAAATATGCTGGCGCGTTAGTCAATCCAAACGGCATTACCAGCCACTCAAAGAAACCCGATGGTGTCCGAAAAGCAGTCTTTGGCACACTATCCTTAGCCACTCTCAACTGGTGAAATCCCGTTGCCAAATCCATCTGAGAAAACACCTTGGCTTCGTGAAGCTGATCAAACAAGTCATCTATTCTCGGCAATGGATACTTGTTCTTCTTAGTCACCTTATTCAGCTCACGATAATCCACACACAATCTCAATGACCCATCTGCCTTGGTTGCAAACACAACTGGTGCACCCCACTCGAACACACTACGCCGAATGAATTCTTTCTGCAAAAGATCATCAACTTGCACCCTCAACTCCTGCTGTTCCCTAGGCGCCATCCGCCTAAGAGGCATCACAACAGGTCTGGCTCCTTCAATTAGATCTATACGAAACTCGATCTCTCTATGCGGCGGCAACCCTTTGACTTCGTCAAAGACATCCTCGAATCCATTAGCGATTGGCACCGATGATAGTCCATCCCGTGGAACAACCAGCGAATACATGAAGCTCATGAAGACGCCTTCTTCATGCTTACATCGTATTACAACCTTTCGCCCCTCCACATTCTCGACTGTCACTTCCAACCTCTCGCAATCAACCTTTGCCGCATACTTCCTAAGCCAGTCCATACCCAAAATAATTCCGAACCCCGCAAAGTTCAGAACAAAGCAATCACAAACAAAAGAGCAACCATGACTCGATACAACTAGACCACGGCATAACATACACAAACAAGACGAACCCCCAACTGGATTAGTCACAACCAATGGCCTATCAACAATATCCGGCTTCAAATCTAACCGGCCTACGAGTTCATTACAAACAAACGAATGCGACGCTCCAGTATCAAACAAAACTCTAACTAGAACACCACATAGGAAAAGAGTACCTTGAACAACCACACTCTTTCCTTTCTCTTCAGCAGTAGGAGCTTTCGAAGACGACGGAACAGCTCCCAAAGCATAAGCTTGCACAATCTGCTTGTCCCTCCTCGGTTCTGGACAATTCTTCCTGAAATGCCCTGGCTTGTCGCAGTTGTGACACTTCATTGGCACCTTCGGATTCTTACAATCCTTAGAGAAATGGCCCTTCTGTTGACAATTGTAGCAAGTCACCTCGCCTTTCGGCTTCTTCTGGCCATCCTTACCCTTCTGCTGCTACTGCTTCCTCTTCTGGTTTCCACCCTGTTGTGGTTTAGACTCTCCCCTGGTAACAGCAACAACAGGTCCTTCCTTAGGAAATAGACTCTCATGCCTAAGAGCTTTCTCCACAAGCTTCTCAAATGAATCGTCCAAATGATCCACCAACTGTCTCCCAAGATAACTATCCAAGCCGGTCACAAACTTCTCATTCTTCTGATAAGCAGATTCAATATATGATCGAGCATACTTGGACAAAGCTTCAAACTCAGAAACATACTCAAGAACAGATCTTCCACCTTGCTTGAGCTCCACAAACCTCTTGAACAGAACAGACTTCTGAGCTGTAGAAATGAACTTAGCTTCAAATCTAGCTTGGAATTGCTCCCAAGTAATCTCTTCCTCCGCAGTATTGATGGTAATAGAGTTCCACCAATTAGAGGCTCTCCCTTGAAGCTGCCTTAATGCCAACTTCCTCTTAGTTGCATCATCAATTCCCAAATCACCAAAGATCCTTCTACAAGCATCGATCCATCTCTGGACTTCAATAGTTGATTCTGTTCCCAAGAAAACTTTCCCTCCAAGAGCAGTATAGTCTTTGCACAACTTAGCAAAATCCACTGGTTTCGGAGTTTGGACTTGAACTCCAACATCTACTGCTGCCCCCGGAACTGGTATCCTTCTCTTGATCGAAGTCATCATAGCTTCGAACATAGCTGCATAATCAGCAGTCCCTTCAGTAGCTCGGCCTTCCCTAGCAGCTGGTCTCCCTCTTCGACTCATTCTCAATATCTATAAAAAGGAATGATTAGAACATCTAGAGAAACAACTGCATAAAGGACTCAAACTCTACTAAGCTACTATATTATATATAGTATTCATCCATCAAAATACAATTACGTCTCTCATACGTAGTTACGTCAGCGAGCGTTGGGTAAAATCGATTAACCAATGCTCTGATACCAAATGTGACGACCGCCCATGATCCCTGCACCGAATCTAGTGATAGTGCGCTGTAAAGTGTGCCAGGCAACCATGGATGATTGTCAGGGTAGATTAAAACAACAGAATCTATCGTATTACTCACAGCGCATGGACAAAATACAATAGAACATATACATAGTGAAGCTTTACAGAATAAAATGCCATCATATAAAACTTCATAATGGTTGAATACAAGCATCCAAATAGCCAATACATCAAGCCTCACTACATAACACTCAGAGAATACAAAATAGCGGAACATCCAGTACATATAATAAGAAGATAATATGCAACCCTCCAGCTCGTCTTCGATATCAGCATCGTGAGAAGAGAACAGCACCTGTCACCTGCTACCTAGTCTGCCCGTCCCAAAAATGGACGAACAGCCCAAGGCAATAAGAATTAAAACATAAAGCCTTGAGTCAGACAACAGTCTTAGTGAGCAGTAAATTAACTAACAACATACCAAAAGAGCATAAATGAAAAGGAATAGGAATACAACCCTCCCACTCCACCTCTTTCTACAGTGATAGCCCCCAGACACACACTAAGCAGAAGCAACATAGTAGAGCATACCATTTAAAGTAAAGTAATAATCATTCGAGTCAAGGGCGATGTTTTCCAAGTACCAAGGCCTAAATCAGATAAGCACCCAGAAAATACCGCTCTTGAGTCCGAACGACGATACAACCAAGCATCCTTGACTCTGGCTCTCACTGTTATCACTGCTTCGATATCACCGTTAATTGAATGACCGGCACATTCTTTCAGCCGTCCGTCAAGGGCTAATGGAAACCCCGGTTCTAGACATAACTCCCGCACATCGTCGCAGCCCGTGCCTAGGACTATCGAATCTGCCCAGAGTACTCGACCATCAACAGTTGGCCGTTGGGACTATCGAATCTGCCCAAACGTACTCTTGCTTAGAGCATGCTAGAACCTTCAACAACGATGCTATCCAAGCCTCCTAGTCATCCTCCTCGACGACTATTCTCATATCCATTCATTATCCTCAACTCGAATCATATCACCGAGTTATCAACATGCTTGGAATGATCCCGTCTGGATTAGACCAAGTCTTCATCACATGATTGCCTCGCTTCATCACATCCTCGCAAAGCCTCATCTCAACATCACATCATCAAATCTACGCATAAGAGCTTCATCATCCCGCTACATATGCCACGAGCAGCTTACCCAATTCAAGAGCCTTTCTCTTAGCTCTTGAATCATCTTCGGTCTAAATCAAACCATCAATCATATAATTCATAACAATCAATCAAACCAAACATTAATCCAAGCAATCAAGCATTCAAATATGATCTAAGTAGATAATTATAACAATAATGGCATTTTCGTAATTAAAGAGTTGAAAGTCTAACATGCATGAAATCATAAGAAATATCTCTACAATCTTGATGAATGAACTTGCATGGTTAACACTTAGTAAAATGGTTGTCAAATCATTATGAACAATGGATCTACATGGATCTACACTTAGGATGAAGAAAATGCATGGAAATCACTATTTTAACACAAAATCGAGCCAACAATCCGATATACTCCTTTGGATTCGTGTGAGAGATAATCACCACTCACCAAATCACCAAAACAAACCCTAATCAACACGCTTCAGATCTGGACAGCGAGGGATCAAGCTTGATCTATCACGAATCCGATTCAAACGAAGAAATCTCTCTTGAAAAGATGAAGATCTTCAATCTATGCTCTTGAATCTTCAATTTGATCTTCAACTTGGATGGATGGAAGCACTAGATTAGAGTGGAGAAAAGAAGTGAAGAAGTGTAGAAGTCGAGCTCTCAAAATGGCAGCACTTCGTCGCTTCAAAATCCGGATCCCAAAAAGTGAGAACAACCCCCTCTATTTATAGCAGAAATTTCCTTAGGTCGCTCGGAGTTAGGTCGTCCACGACCTACGACCTAGCAACATCTTCGACTTAACCAAAGCCAGACGACTTAAAACAAATGCGCATCTGCGACTTAATCTACCAACGACCTACGACCTAATGCGCTTCGACTTAACTATTGCCGACCTAACGGCTTAGCATATGCGCGCATCCTACGACTTAACAGATAACTGGGTTACGACTTAACAACTAATCTCCTAGGTCACTCGCGACTTAAAACATAGGCTACGAGCTAACAATAAGACAAAACCCAACGACCTAACACCTTAAGTCCTCACACGACCTAAAACATCACGCGACTTACGACTTACCAATCACGCGTCCTAACACTTAAGTTTCCTCGCGACCTAACGTAAGTCGCGAACAACTGGGATGCGACCTAACACTCACGCGCCTTTACAACCCAGCGACCTACCAGTGTTACGACCTATAACCTTGCGACCTAACAACTCACTGGAATACCCATGCGACCTATCAGTGCTACGACTTAACACTTAGATCCACGCGACCTAACTAACACGGCACCCCATAGGTCGTTTACGACCTAACTACCCTAACCAGCCAACCCCTAAACAGGTTAACTCTAAGGTCGCTAACAATTAGATCGCTAACTCCTATAGGTCGCGAACTACTATAGGTCGCTAACTACTAGTTTCCTTAGGTCGCTGCCTTCCTAGCTCCTTCGTCCTATAAGTCGCTCCAATGCTTAGGTCGTTCACAACACTAGGTCGCTAACTCTCCCAGCCGACCTAACACTTAACCAAAACTTAGGTCGCATAATTCTATAGGTCGCTCTAACTAACCCACGACCTAAACCACCATACGACTTAAGACCAAGGTTTCAAATCTCGGATTTTGGCCAATATCTCGGGCAAATATCTCGGCTGTCTCGGGCGATATTTAAAAGACTTATAACTAACCAAGCTGCCAAATCTCGGATTTTGGCTAATATCTCGGATTTTCATCTCGGCTAATCTCGGGGAGATTTAAAACCTTGCTTAAGACAATACGACCTATTTCTTAACTCGGTCAAAACCTTAAGTCGGCAACTCGACCCAGACTTTTATCTCTTAACTCGTCCAAACCGACTTAGGACTTAGAAAAACTCTGAACGACTTATCAACAATGCAACCAATTGTTAATTATTTTACGATGTTTCGATCCGTAAAATACGGGTCGTTACACATATATAAATATATATTGTTGAATTTAAATTTGAATTGTCTTAATAAATACTACCTAAAATTCCAAACTCCAATCGAGGTGTGTCGCTAGACTTTTACAATGTTATACCCCTATTATGAACACGATGGAAAAGGTTTCGAGTCCTAATTCGATCGTATGGAGAAGATAGCTTTTGGACCCAGTTATAATATTTAATTTTCGATATAAATTTCAGCGCGTTTACCTAATGTACGATCACACGACAACTCCAAACGTTACGAAAATTGAAATCCGATAATAATTCAATATTACGGATCCAATGAAACTTGTTTCGTTGAATTCCGAGACTGTGCCTCGGAAGACTATTTTTAAATTCAATTTAAACGATAAAATTTTAAAACTGAACAAAATACTTTGAAATTCAAATTAAAAAGTTCTATCATCTTCAGTATTATTAATATGGATTTTTCAAGCCTTCAAATTATTTTTAACTGGCTTAAAACCCCAAATTCAACAATTTACCCAATTTTCAATTGTTAAATTCAATATTTAATTATCCAATAAATATCAATATTTGAAATTCATGTTAAAAATTAATTTTTAAATATTTAAAATCATTAAATATTCCAATTTCAAATATCCAAAGATTCCTGGTCGCCACATTCCTCCCCCCTTAAAAGAATTTCGTCCCCGAAATTACTAGTTAGGAAGAATGATTCATAACCCATTAGCTATTTCCTTAACCCAAATAGTTTCTAATAATTTGCCAAAACAAATCTTTTTATCAAAGATATACCATTCCTCTTACTAACCTCCCAAGCTTATCCAAAAGTCCCAAACAATATTCTTACTCAACAATTCAAATTTAAATTTAAATTCAAATTCTAAATTATCAAAATTTTCTTAAAATTTTTCTAACTCTCTAAATTTCCAAAATTTTTTGCCAGCGTCTCCTTTGCGCGGCTAGCTCGGTACTACTACAAAATGCCACTACGGGCCCCCAAATTTCAAAAGAAAACAAAAAGCCAAGTGGCTAGACAAGAAAGTCATCAAATTTCATATAGAATTTTAAATACATACCATTTGTTGAGAAATTTTATTTATCTCCTGAAATCAGAATCCCAATTTCTCATGCTTTTAAATTACCTGTATACAACTCTGCAATAATATCCAATCACAGCATTCCAATTTGATTTTCATCCAGTTATTAACTTAGTATACTTCCAATACAAATTTACTTAAGAACTTCACCATTTATTTCTTAAGTTCAATATAGAAATGTTTTATATACTTCTTATAACTATTTTCACTTCACCACTTTGGTTTTTCCATAATTTCATTCGAATTTTCATTTTCAAATTCATTTGAATCCAATATTCCTTTCATTTAAATATTGAATTCCATTTACATTACCTCATTCATTTTAATTTCTAGACTTTTAATATTCAAGTCCATTTTGAATTAATTCTCAACTTTACTTGACCCAATTCAAAATGAATTCCAATATCTCAGTTTCAATTTTATTTGCTTACAAATTTTAAATCATTTGTCGTTAATGAAAATTTTTAAAAATTTCAAAAATTTTCTAACTCCCAAAATTTCCGAAAATTTTTGACAGAGTCTCCTTTGTACGAAGGAGCTTTTGCAATTTGACAAAAGAGATAAATATATACACATCGACCCACACGGTCGGAAAACAAAAACAGTCCATACTTCCTATTTTTATTGCATAGGCGTACCTTTATTTAGTATTTTTCAGCAGGAAGCTATTTATTTTAGCATTTAGCGCGTCCAAATCCAGCCAAACGGCTTCCAAAAACCTGTACTTACTCAATTTAAATATTTAAGTGACAAATATATGCAATTTACTAGTATTTCACTTTACTTCAAAGAGCTAACGCCTAGATTTCATAAGAAATGCGTGCTATATAATTTCCATAAGCACAAATAAGAGTCCGACACTTATTACAATTGCTTACAACAATTTCCAAACCATTCCATTCAGTTTTAAGAGGTTTACAATTCAATTTCTTACATTCAATTCTTTTTTTTATCCAAACAAGCTCATATTCAATTCAATTGATTTCAAAAATCAATTTTATTAATAATAGGGTCATTTCCAATTTATTTCTACTTACTTGGATTTTATTCACTTCTCAAAATACAAAACAATTTTTATTTGGCTTATTTATTCCATTTCTAAGTTCTATAAGTCACAAATTTATTTATATCTATAGTTCCATCAATTTAAAATCAATCACATTCACATTTTACTTTTTAACTCGAGATTATACAACTTATTTAGCCAATATATATTTTTATTATTCCATAAACATTTTAACTAAGATTCCAGAGTTTAAACAATTTCCCAGAATTTTAAAATCACCTTTGAAATCAACTATATCCAAAATTCTTTGGCAATTCAATTATTCTTTCGAATTTCAAAACCAAACCCAATTCGCAAACAATTTCAATTTAAAACAATTTGGTAGCAATTTCTTTCCTAGAAACTCGAAAATGAACATCGATGATGTGACGACCGCCCATGACCCCCGCACGGAATCAAGAGATAGTGCGCTGTGAAGTGTGCCAGGCGACCATGGACGATTGTCAAGGTAAATTAAAAACAATAGAATCTATCGTATTACTCACAGCGCATGGACAAAATACAATAGAACATATATGTATAGTGAAGCTTCACAGAATAAAATCCCATCAATAAAACTTCATAATAGTTGAATACAAACATCTGGATAGTCAATACAACAAGCCTCACTACATAACACTCAGAGAATACAAACAGCGGAACATCCATTACATATAATAAGAAGATAATATGCAACCCTCCAGCTCGTCTTCGATATCAGCAATCGTGGGAAGCAAGAACAGCACCTGTCACCTGCTACCTAGTCTGCCCGTCCTAAAATGGACGAACAGCCCAAGGCAATAAGATTTAAAACATAAAGCCTTGAGTCAGACAACAGTCTTAGTGAGCAGTAAATTAACTAACATCATACCAAAAGAGCATAAAGGAAAAAGGAATAGGAATACAACCCTCCCACTCCACCTCTTTCTACAGTGATAGCCCCAGACCCACACTAAGCAGAAGCAACATAGCAGAGCATATAATTTAAAGTAAAGTACTAATCATTCGAGTTAAGGGCGATGTTTTCCAAGTACCAACTCCAAGGTCTATACCAAGGTCAGATAAGCACCCAGGAAATACCGCTCTTAAAAACTGAATGACGATACAACCAAACATCCATGACTCTGGCTATCACTGTTATCATTGCTGCGATAACACCGTTAATTGAATGACCGGCACATTCTTTTAGCCGTCCGTCAAGGGCTAATGGTAACCCCGGTTCTAGACATAACTCCCGCACGTCATCGTGACCCGTGCCTAGGATTATCGAATCTGCCAGAGTACTTGACCATCAACTTAGTCTTTTGGGCGTCCCCATGTACTCTTGCTTAGAGCATGCTAGAACCTTCAACAACGATGAGATCTCAACCTCCTAGTCATCCTCCTCGACGACTATTTCCATACTAGCTCAAGCGCCTCTCGAGCATCCATTATCCTTAACTCGAATCATACCACCGAGTTACCAACATGCTTGGAATGATCCCGTCTGGATTAGACCAAGACTATCTCATATCATACTTCGCTTCATCACATCCTCGCAAAGTCTCATCTCAACATCATCATCATCGAATCTATGCATAAGAGCTTCATCATCCGCTACATATGCCACGAGCATCTTTTCCATTTCAAGAGCCTTTCCCTTAGCTTTCAAATCACCTTCGACCATCTTGTCTAAAACCAATCAATAATTATCTAATTCACAGCAATCAATCATGTCAAACATCAATCCAAGTATTTAAGCATTCAAATATAAGCAAAATGGACAATTATAATAATAATGGCAATTTCGTAATTAAAGAGTTGAAAGTCTAACAAGCATGAAACATGGGAATTATCTCTACAACTTGATGAATGAACTTGTATAGGTTAATCATGTACAAAAATGGTTGTCAAATCATCATGAACAATGGATCTACATGGATCTATACTTAGATTTACAAAAATGCATAGAAATCACTGTTTTAACACCAAATCAAGCCAACAATCCGATCTACTCCTTTGGATCCGTGTGAGAGATAATCACCACTCACCAAATCACCAAAAAAAAACCCAAATCAACACGCTTCAGATCTGGATAGTGAAGGATCAAGCTTGATCTATCACGAATCCGCTTCAAACGAAGAAATCTCACTACAACGGATGAAGATCTTCAACTTTAGCTCTTGGATCTTCAATCTTGATCTTCGATTTGGATGGATGGAATCACTAGATTAGAGTGGAGAAAAGAAGTGAAGAAGTGTAGAAGTCGAGCTCTCAAAATGGCAGCACTTCATCGCTTCTAAATTCGGATCCCAAAAATGAAGCCAACCCCCTTCTATTTATAGCTGAAAACTTCCTAGGTCGCTCGGAGTTAGGTCGTCCACGACCTACGACCTAAAACCCACCGACCTAAAGACTTACCAACCTACGACTTAACAAAACCCCAGCCTCTACGACCTAACCAAACGCGCATCTGCGACCTAGCGCTTAAGCACATCTTCGACCTAACTGCTAAGCCTTACGCGACCTAACAAATAACTGGGTTACGACTTAACAGCTAACTCCTAAGTCGCTCGCAACTTAAAACATAGGCTACGACCTAACACTAAGCCAAAACCCAACGACCTAACACCTTAAGTTTCCTCGCGACCTAACGTAAGTCGCGAACAACTGGGATGCGACCTAACACTTAACAATTTCCTTAAGACGCTTACGAGTTAACAACCCACTTCAAAACTACTCACGCGACCTAACACACATGCGACCTAACACCTTAGGTCGTCTAACGACCTAACTACGCTAACCAGCCAACCCCTATTCTGCTTAACTCTTAGGTCGCTAACAATTAGGTCATTAACCCTAGGTCGCTAACTACTGTCTCTAGTTCCTTAGGTCACTGCCGACCTATCCCCTTAGGTCGCTTACTAACTTTAGGTCTTCCAGACGACCTAACAACTCAAATCTCAAACTTAGGTCGCTCACACTCTAGGTCGCACTTCCCCTTAGGTCGCCAACTACGACCTAAACCATGACGACCTAACCTCTAAGTCGCAAACCTTCTTAACCCGCTACCATCCTATAGGTCGGTCACGACTTAGCTCTTAGGTCGTTCACGACCTAGGACTTAGACAAATTATACCTAAAATCTGAAATGACTTAAAATGCTGAAAATTCCAGATTTTGACCAACTTGTCGATCTGTAAAAATACGGGTCGTTACAGATGATGCTGCAATCATCACCGAAGTTATTTTCCATCGACCGAAAGAGAGTTTAGTGCTTTTATCTTTTTAAAAACATTTTCAAATATTTTTAATCCCAAATCTCACCAGATTTCCAATCCAATTCTAAATATTTCAAAATAATATCACTACTATTTCTTCAAAACCTTTGAAACCATTTTCAAACCCAAGGAATTTAAACTTTCCCAAAATTTCAAATTCAAAATCCATCCAATTCATAATCTAACATTACTCTGAGATTTCATCTCAATTTATTTTCAAACGTTTCTCTGGGATTCTATTTCAAATTATATATCACCTTTACAATTTACATTTACAAATTTTATTTGTTTATCAGAATTTATTTCCTTTACTTTGGTTATAATTCGATTTCTTATTCAAATTTTACACTGAAATGATAATAATTTAATATTATCACTTCTTAACAACCAAACAACCAAATACTATAATAATTTACAAAAATTATTTCCTTTATATACAAAAATAATTTGGGCAAAATTATTTCATTTACCCATTTTAAAACAATATTGTGTCGAATTGTTCTATTCAAGTGTTTAGAGATCCCTATCAATAACGTTAATTACTCGTATTGACCAGAATCCCTAAACTACTCAATAAACCAATCAACACAATATAAAACCATTTTATATTCACTAACAAATACACGCTCATATCTATTAATACACTCAAAATCATTCTAGAGTACTATCGACTCTATTTATGAGTAATTCCCACCAAAGCCAAGGTTATCGCCAACTTAAGCTCTAATACCAACTGTAACGACCTGACTCTTCCATGCCACAAAAATTGTATCATTAATAATAAAGAAGAAGAGGTAGAAGAAGAAAATAGAAAACAACATCAAAATATAACCAACGCAGCGGAATAAAATATAATATATAGTAACAGATCTTTACTCAAAGCAAATATATCTATTTATACATACATCATCAGAGTATACATCAGAGTACACATAACATACAACTGGACAATAATCATATCCTGTCCTCAATACAATAGAGTATACAGCTAATGAACACAGCAGAATATATATACACAAGTACGGAAGTACGTATCTCCATCCAGCTCGTCTTCTGAGCTCCACAGCATCATATCCAGTATCCTATAATACTCGGTCTGACTCGAGCATCATAATAAAACAATACCCGAGTCAGTCTGGAATACCAGCGTGAGAAAATCACACTCAAATTTATTACAAAAGTTTTCAAAAATCCTTTGAAAATAAAAGCATCTCGTAAGACCACGCCACACATAAACATGTTGGGTTTTTCCCTTACGATAGCTAAAACACTTTTTATTAAAATTCTCTGATATTATAATAGTGTCTATAGAAAGTAAAATAGAATCTAGCTGAAATGCTTGCATCTCACGTTTCAGCAATAGTTGGGCACAATCAAAACCGTCCAGGCACGTAGGGAGAATGGATTTCCAACGAATGACTAGGCACTGGGGTACCACCTGTCATAGTTCGTGGCCTAGATTACTGTACCGAGGTGTACGCCCGCTCCCCTGCAACACAAGACCAGAACTATCCCTTACTGGATAATTCCGATTAAGATCACCCCACGGTTGTGATCAGCAACCGTACCACTAAGCCGAAATCAAAAAGGGACATCTAGACAGGGATGACCTTACTCTCAAGTGGGGGCTACCTGTAATATCCCGGAAATTTTAACAATATCAATTTAATAATCTGTTAAATAATTAAATTGATTTTGATGATCTTTGATAATAAAATTTGAATTTAATTTAATAATCTGATTAAATAAGTATTTATTTGTGATTTTATCTTTTAAAAGTTAATAAGATATTTCTATTTGGATATATATATATATATTTATTTATATATATTGTAAATAGAAGCTTTGGTAAATTGAAAATTTATATTTAATTTAATCTGGACTTTTCAAAGATATTTAAATAAGTAATTTTATAGTTTTAAAATACTTTAAGTAAATATTTAATTGTTTAAGAGATATTTTAACTTAAGTTTAAATAAATAAGATTTACAAAAGTGGTTTGTTTTATTTCTTTTTAAATATTTCTTGATAATATAATCTCTTGTTTAAATTATAAAATATGTTATTTTCAAATAACAAGTATAATGTATTATTGTTTATATGTATGAATTTTAATGCTAAAAGGAATTGTTATTTTAGATGGAATAAATAGTGTATGTAAATATATATAACTTAACTTTTAAATGGAATCTTAGGATTTAATTTTATTTAAATTTGAATTTAAGTTTTGAAATTCAAAAGAATATATATTTAAATTGTTTTGGATTTTAAAATATTTGTATAAACTTTTATTTATAAGTATAATTAGCTTTTGTTTCTCTTTAATATATATAGATAAGTGTTTAAATAAATAAGAAAAAGGCTTTTTAAATAATTTAAAATAAATAGAAAAATACAAAGACAAGTGTAATTATACTAAAGCCTCATAATAACAAGTGTTAAGTAATTAGAAATACTAATGACAAGTGTCCCTTATTTATTTTATTTTCTTTAATTTTCAATAAATCCAAATTAAATCTATATATACATCTCTTTCCCTTCTCATTCTTTTTCTCATTTTCCAAAAGAAAGAAATCTGGTTATTGTTTCCAGTTCAAAGTTTTACCGTTCAAAATATTCTCAACTTCTATTTTTCTCTTCATCTTTACAAAAACTAAAAACAAAACCCAGAAAGATATCCAAACCAGAAATCAAATTCAAAAAACCTGTAAACAAGTTTGCAAATCAAAATCAGTTCCTCCTCAAAAACTAGAAACTCATTTTCAAAGACCAATTTTGCAAATAAAAGTCTTCAGCCTGCAAATCTGCATTCGTTATCTTCAACCTTAGATGATTAGGATGCATTTTCTTTTAATCTGGAAGTATGCAAAGCAAATCTGGAAGCTTGCAAGCATTTTCTTCAATCTGAGATAATTGAAGCAAACCTGGAAATTTGTCTGGAAGCAATTCAAACTGCTTGCAGTCATTTTTCAACCTGGAAGCCATCTTGCATGTAGGTTTAAAGCAATCTAAAGCTCCAGCAACTCCAGTTTTTAAATCAATGAGGCATTCCAGTTTAAGATTCCCAGTTTCAAAAAGCTTTTCAAAATAAGGCTCTGCCTCTGTTTCATCTTTAATCATGTGAGTAACATTTTTACTTAAATTAACTTAGGAAATTATGATGCATATCTAATTCTGTGATAAATAGTATTTGGATGTGAATGTTTGTTTATATGTATGTGTTTGAGAAATGCTTTGTGAAATTATGTAAGTGTGTATATCTGTAGTTGTTAAACACCTCAGGTCATAGTTTCAACCCTCTGCTTTGAAAACTGTAAACATGAGATACCCTTGTTTAATGGATATGACTTAAGTTTTAAGTAGACTTGTGGTGTATGTCTGGAATGTGTTGCTATGATTGTTTTAAAGTTCTGGAAACATATGAGTATGTTCAGATAAGCTATTGTGATCACCCCTGTTTAAAATTTTAGAGATTTAAAACTTAGTTTTAACTCAAATCTCTTCTCACTCAAATCTTCTGTAGGCTTAAGTATTTTAAACAAAGTTGTTGTTTAAAACTAAACCAAGCTTTAAAGACATTTGCAAGAATTTAGATAGAAACACTGTCTGGAAGAAGAAATCACAGAGGAATTTGAAAAGTATTAAAAACCAAATATGGAAATTTGTTGATACAATCATATATCTGAAATAGTAGATGAAAGTTAGGATTTTTAAGATCAAGTTCACAATTTTTAATGTAGTATTGAATGGGTTATTTGGGTTCGTCTGGAAATCATGTTTTCGAGCATTTCCGATGATCACGTGATCGAGGGTGGTCGGGCTTGTGAGAGGTGATGGAGGAGCCTATGGGGATGACTGGAAAATTGGTCGTAGATGGTCATGGCTACGGTGGGGGAAATGGTTGGTGTTCGAAGTTTTTAACCCTAGTTTTACTGCGGCTAGAAGAAGTGATCAATTCGACAAATTTAATTGATCGAGTGACTTGGGGTTTTGGTTTTTAGAGGAGGATGGGTTGTCGAAGTCGTCGCTGGAGTTTCAAAGGTGATGGTGGCCGGAGATGGGAGGAATCGCCGTTGACAGGTTTTGGTGGGAGTTCGATTTTCTGTTCCAGGTTTTGGATACAGGCTCGTTTTTGCTTTCGAGTTCGTTTTGATGATCTGATGATCGTGGGATGGTGCAGAGATGATTGTCGATGTGGGGAGGTCACCGGAGGTGGCTGGCATCAGTCGGAGAGTGGTGCACGTGCACGCTTGAATGTTTGTACTGGTAGCAGTTTCTTTGGGGATGGAAGAAGAGACTCGAGTTTTCCTTTTTTTTGTTCGTGAGTGTCTCGGGTAATTTAGGGTTACGACTCGAAGCAAAATAGGTTGGATTCGAGAATTTTTGTGTTGACAGGTTATTAACTGTCTGTTTTTAAAATTTTTAACTGATTTTAAATTTGTAAAGAAAATTTTTAAACAAGAATTTAAATCAAAATTTAACTATGTAGATGCAAGTTGGTTTTGAATCTTAAAGATTTGAAATAAATAAGTTATAAATTTATATATTTTAAATAGGTTTTAAATGGTAGTTAGATTTAAATTGTTTGAAATTAAAAAGGAAATTAGTTTAAACTCTTCTTAAATTTCTTTTATAAGAGATAAGATTTTTAATAAGTAAAAGTTTTTAATTTGGTTTTAAAAACTTAGTTAAAAATAAATTGGTATTCATTTTAAATACAGAATTTAAAATGAAATTTAAAAGTAGATTTGAAATGGATGTTTCAAATATGAATGGTAAATGATAACTTGTTTATCAATAAGAATAAAGTTTATCTTAAAATAATTAAAGACTTGTGTTTATTTAATTTATTAGGAGATTTAATAGATAATTAAATTATTTGATTAATTAATCATTTGGATTAATTAAATAGGTAATTAAAGGTTTAAACTAATTTATTTATGATTAAGATAAATTAATTAGGAATGATTTATTTATAATTGAGGGTTATAAATTAGAGTATTAATCAATGGTTAGGAATTAATTAATAAGTAATTAAATATTAATTAAGTTATGGTTAACACTTAATTAATTTAGTAATTAGGGATTAATAAATTGGTTATTAAGATTTATTAATTTAGAATTAATAATAAATTAGTATAAGTTAATTACTTAAGGAAAGTAATTAAATAGTAGTTAATGAAGTCATTAACTATGGATTATTAAATAATAAATTAATAAGATTAATTTAATAGTTAATTAGATTAATTAATTTAAAGATAATCAATTATAGAATTTATTTAAATGTAATTACTTATTGGAAGTAATTAAGAATTAATTACTTATTGTAATTAATTGAAGTTAATTTGATTTAGTTAAATTAATTAATTAAGTTTAATTAATTTAGAATAATCAAGAGATGATTTGATAATAATTACTTAATGTAATTATTAAGGTAAGTTTATTTAGAGAAGTAAATAATAAGATAATTACTGGAAGTAATTAGTTGAATAATGATTTTATTAATATAAGTAATTTGAGTTAATTACTTTGAATAATTAATCAAGGGATTAATTAAGAAATTAATTAAGGAAGTAATTAAATTAGTTAGTGAAAGTAATTAAGGGTAGTTAATTACTGATTGAAGATTAATCAAAAGTGATTAATAAATGTTGTTTAAATAAAGGTTAATTACTTAATTAATTTAATTAAGTAATTAATAATTAAGTTGTAATTAAGGATCATTAATTAATATAATTAATTAAGATTTGTTAATTAAGTAATAATTAATAAATGAAGTAATTAATCAATGTAATTAATTAAGGATTAATGTAATTAATTATAGTTGATTAAGTTAATTAATTTTAGTTAATTAATTAATGAAGTAATTAAAGGTTAATTACTATAAGTGGTTAAGGATAATTAATTTGAGAAATTAATTGAGGATAAATTACTTGGATGTAATTAAAAGATAATTAATCAAAGATGATTAATTGAAATGAAATATTAGAAGATAATTAATTAATTAAATTGTAATTAATTAATGGTTAAGTAAGAAGGATTTATAAAATGAAGTAATTAATTTAATTCAATTTAAATTAAGATGATATAAATCATTACTTATGAATAAGTGATAGTATTGAATACTTGGCATTGATTGATATCTCTGATGAGATATATGCTGTATGATATGGATGTTAGTTGAATTGTATGGATTATCTGATAATGTTGATTATCTGTTGTAAATTATCTTTCTTTGTGTATAAAGATAATGAATTAAATTGTTTTAACCTTTAAAATAACTTGGCCTTAAAAGATACGCTTTGGATTTCGATGAGACCGGGATCGGGTTTGCTACATTACAGCGTGATAGGGGGTTCTCGCTTTGCGTTAGGTGGCGAACGGGAGACTCTTACCCCTACATGTCCCCGGGGGTAGTATAAGGCCTTTTGGGGTTGGTTGCGACTCGAGAGGGTGGCCGTAAAAGCAAACCCGAGGTATCACTATGAGCCACAGCGGGGCTGGGATGGTTGAAAAGCCTACCGGTCGTGAACCGTTGCTGAAGGTTGAAAAGCCTAGGACGTTACAGTGGTATCAGAGCACTAGGTTGAGTGAATACCTAGGTTCGGAAGGATTGTTCATTAGAGATAGGATCTGTAGCAACCTGTTGAGTCTGAGTATATATATACGAGAGCGCGTATTTGTTAGTTATATAAAATGGTTTTATATTGTGTTAATTGATCGGTTGAGTGGTATATGGATTCTGGTCAATACGAGTAGCTAACGTTATTGATAGGGATCTCTAAACACTTGGACCAGGCCAACGAACACAATATTGTTTTTAAAGGGTAGATGAAATAATTTTACCCAGATATAATTTCTATATAAAAAAGTATCATTTTAAATATATATGGTATTTGTAATGATTGGTTGAGATGATAATAATTTATCATCTAGGATTAGGAGTCTGAGTGTTGAGGTTGGAAGAGTATCTGTCGAGAATGTAAACCTAATACCGTCTCGAGTGAACTTTACAGTTGTGTAAGGATTTCACGATCTCTGAAGAAAACCTGTTAAGGTTCGGAGTTCATCTTTGAAGTTTGGATGGGTAGAGTTGGATCTGTCGGAGAACAGAAGCGAGTGATGGTATCTCAGGTAATAGTAGCTGTGTGATGAGACGCAGTGACTATGGATGTTCCCGAAGATGTTTTCTTTGGAACAAGTTAATGAAGTGTGTCTGTTTCGGTGTTGTGGCTGAGTTCACCATGGTGTTTCTGTTTTGTTTGGGTTCGAGTTTCCCGAAGAGATTTGGTTAGGAAATCCTTGGCATCAGTGTTCAACAGTGCAGCTCGGAGTATTCTGTGATGGCAGGAAGTTTTCTGGATGAGCAGTTTTTCTGGAAGTGAAGTTCAGAAGCAGCAGAGAGGATCCATTTCTTTGATGGATTGGATAGTTAAGTATAAGCTCTTCTGATTGGTAAAGAGAGGACAGTTTTCTTTGGAATTAGGATGGATCTTGAGGAGATCATTCTGTTGAGTTATTCTTAGTCTAGTTTGTTTCTAGAAGTATCGGCAAGGGTTGAACTGATCAAGAAGGATGTAGTCAGCCCAAGATCGTCTGAAGATTTTTGTGGATAAGAGACGGAGGAATTTTGAAATCGAAGTTGGAAACTTCGTCGTTGTGAAGTTTTTCTCTGGTTAAAGGGAGCTATAAGATTGGGTAAGTCTGGGAAGTTAGCTCCGAGTTATTTTGGATCTTTTCTGTGATCTAATTTGGATAAGTACTTTGATCTACAAGGTTGAATTGTCAGTTTGGATAACTGAAATTCATTATATTTTACGTATCTTTAAAGAAGTACGTATTTGATCTATCTCTAATTTTGGAACCAGCAGTTCTGGAGGATTTGGTTGTTAAGTCAGACTCGTTTGTAGTCTGATATCTTGTTTAGTTCTATAGATCTAGATGAGTAGAAGCTCTATAGCTTAGTGGTATTGATTGTTTGGATTCTGTAGAGCGAGTATCCCGGTATATATATACTTGGGGAAACTCGAGGTATTTTATCTAGAATTTAGTCTAGATAGTTAGAATTGTTTGATTGGATGATTTGGCTGCTATGGTTGTTAGCATATGGATGATAGTATATGCTTGAGTTTTAAATTTAAATCTTTAATAAGATTATTAAATTACCTTTGTTTAAATTTCGGGGACGAAATTATTTTAAGGGGGAAGGAATGTAATATCCCAGAAATTTTAACAATATCAATTTAATAATCTGTTAAATAATTAAATTGATTTTGATGATCTTTGATAATAAAATTTGAATTTAATTTAATAATCTGATTAAATAAGTATTTATTTGTGATTTTATCTTTTAAAAGTTAATAAGATATTTCTATTTGGATATATATATATATTTATTTATATATATTGTAAATAGAAGCTTTGGTAAATTGAAAATTTATATTTAATTTAATCTGGACTTTTCAAAGATATTTAAATAAGTAATTTTATAGTTTTAAAATACTTTAAGTAAATATTTAATTGTTTAAGAGATATTTTAACTTAAGTTTAAATAAATAAGATTTACAAAATTGGTTTGTTTTATTTCTTTTTAAATATTTCTTGATAATATAATCTCTTGTTTAAATTATAAAATATGTTATTTTCAAATAACAAGTATAATGTATTATTGTTTATATGTATGAATTTTAATGCTAAAAGGAATTGTTATTTTAGATGGAATAAATAGTGTATGTAAATATATATAACTTAACTTTTAAATGGAATCTTAGGATTTAATTTTATTTAAATTTGAATTTAAGTTTTGAAATTCAAAAGAATATATATTTAAATTGTTTTGGATTTTAAAATATTTGTATAAACTTTTATTTATAAGTATAATTAGCTTTTGTTTCTCTTTAATATATATAGATAAGTGTTTAAATAAATAAGAAAAAGGCTTTTTAAATAATTTAAAATAAATAGAAAAATACAAAGACAAGTGTAATTATACTAAAGCCTCATAATAACAAGTGTTAAGTAATTAGAAATACTAATGACAAGTGTCCCTTATTTATTTTATTTTCTTTAATTTTCAATAAATCCAAATTAAATCTATATATACATCTCTTTCCCTTCTCATTCTTTTTCTCATTTTCCAAAAGAAAGAAATCTGGTTATTGTTTCCAGTTCAAAGTTTTACCGTTCAAAATATTCTCAACTTCTATTTTTCTCTTCATCTTTACAAAAACTAAAAAAAAAACCCAGAAAGATATCCAAACCAAAAATCAAATTCAAAAAACCTGTAAACAAGTTTGCAAATCAAAATCAGTTCCTCCTCAAAAACTAGAAACTCATTTTCAAAGACCAATTTTGCAAATAAAAGTCTTCAGCCTGCAAATCTGCATTCGTTATCTTCAACCTTAGATGATTAGGATGCATTTTCTTTTAATCTGGAAGTATGCAAAGCAAATCTGGAAGCTTGCAAGCATTTTCTTCAATCTGAGATAATTGAAGCAAACCTGGAAATTTGTTTGGAAGCAATTCAAACTGCTTGCAGTCATTTTTCAACCTGGAAGCCATCTTGCATGTAGGTTTAAAGCAATCTAAAGCTCCAGCAACTCCAGTTTTTAAATCAATGAGGCATTCCAGTTTAAGATTCCCAGTTTCAAAAAGCTTTTCAAAATAAGGCTCTGCCTCTGTTTCATCTTTAATCATGTGAGTAACATTTTTACTTAAATTAACTTAGGAAATTATGATGCATATCTAATTCTGTGATAAATAGTATTTGGATGTGAATGTTTGTTTATATGTATGTGTTTGAGAAATGCTTTGTGAAATTATGTAAGTGTGTATATCTGTAGTTGTTAAACACCTCAGGTCATAGTTTCAACCCTCTGCTTTGAAAACTGTAAACATGAGATACCCTTGTTTAATGGATATGACTTAAGTTTTAAGTAGACTTGTGGTGTATGTCTGGAATGTGTTGCTATGATTGTTTTAAAGTTCTGGAAACATATGAGTATGTTCAGATAAGCTATTGTGATCACCCCTGTTTAAAATTTTAGAGATTTAAAACTTAGTTTTAACTCAAATCTCTTCTCACTCAAATCTTCTGTAGGCTTAAGTATTTTAAACAAAGTTGTTGTTTAAAACTAAACCAAGCTTTAAAGACATTTGCAAGAATTTAGATAGAAACACTGTCTGGAAGAAGAAATCATAGAGGAATTTGAAAAGTATTAAAAACCAAATATGGAAATTTGTTGATACAATCATATATCTGAAATAGTAGATGAAAGTTAGGATTTTTAAGATCAAGTTCACAATTTTTAATGTAGTATTGAATGGGTTATTTGGGTTCGTCTGGAAATCATGTTTTCGAGCATTTCCGATGATCACGTGATCGAGGGTGGTCGGGCTTGTGAGAGGTGATGGAGGAGCCTATGGGGATGACTGGAAAATTGGTCGTAGATGGTCATGGCTACGGTGGGGGAAATGGTTGGTGTTCGAAGTTTTTAACCCTAGTTTTACTGCGGCTAGAAGAAGTGATCAATTCGACAAATTTAATTGATCGAGTGACTTGGGGTTTTGGTTTTTAGAGGAGGATGGGTTGTCGAAGTCGTCGCTGGAGTTTCAAAGGTGATGGTGGCCGGAGATGGGAGGAATCGCCGTTGACAGGTTTTGGTGGGAGTTCGATTTTCTGTTCCAGGTTTTGGATACAGGCTCGTTTTTGCTTTCGAGTTCGTTTTGATGATCTGATGATCGTGGGATGGTGCAGAGATGATTGTCTATGTGGGGAGGTCACCGGAGGTGGCTGGCATCAGTCGGAGAGTGGTGCACGTGCACGCTTGAATGTTTGTACTGGTAGCAGTTTCTTTGGGGATGGAAGAAGAGACTCGAGTTTTCCTTGTTTTTGTTCGTGAGTGTCTCGGGTAATTTAGGGTTACGACTCGAAGCAAAATAGGTTGGATTCGAGAATTTTTGTGTTGACAGGTTATTAACTGTCTGTTTTTAAAAATTTAAACTGATTTTAAATTTGTAAAGAAAATTTTTAAACAAGAATTTAAATCAAAATTTAACTATGTAGATGCAAGTTGGTTTTGAATCTTAAAGATTTGAAATAAATAAGTTATAAATTTATATATTTTAAATAGGTTTTAAATGGTAGTTAGATTTAAATTGTTTGAAATTAAAAAGGAAATTGGTTTAAACTCTTCTTAAATTTCTTTTATAAGAGATAAGATTTTTAATAAGTAAAAGTTTTTAATTTGGTTTTAAAAACTTAGTTAAAAATAAATTGGTATTCATTTTAAATACAGAATTTAAAATGAAATTTAAAAGTAGATTTGAAATGGATGTTTCAAATATGAATGGTAAATGATAACTTGTTTATCAATAAGAATAAAGTTTATCTTAAAATAATTAAAGACTTGTGTTTATTTAATTTATTAGGAGATTTAATAGATAATTAAATTATTTGATTAATTAATCATTTGGATTAATTAAATAGGTAATTAAAGGTTTAAACTAATTTATTTATGATTAAGATAAATTAATTAGGAATGATTTATTTATAATTGAGGGTTATAAATTAGAGTATTAATCAATGGTTAGGAATTAATTAATAAGTAATTAAATATTAATTAAGTTATGGTTAACACTTAATTAATTTAGTAATTAGGGATTAATAAATTGGTTATTAAGATTTATTAATTTAGAATTAATAATAAATTAGTATAAGTTAATTACTTAAGGAAAGTAATTAAATAGTAGTTAATGAAGTCATTAACTATGGATTATTAAATAATAAATTAATAAGATTAATTTAATAGTTAATTAGATTAATTAATTTAAAGATAATCAATTATAGAATTTGTTTAAATGTAATTACTTATTGGAGGTAATTAAGAATTAATTACTTATTGTAATTAATTGAAGTTAATTTGATTTAGTTAAATTAATTAATTAAGTTTAATTAATTTAGAATAATCAAGAGATGATTTGATAATAATTACTTAATGTAATTATTAAGGTAAGTTTATTTAGAGAAGTAAATAATAAGATAATTACTGGAAGTAATTAGTTGAATAATGATTTTATTAATATAAGTAATTTGAGTTAATTACTTTGAATAATTAATCAAGGGATTAATTAAGAAATTAATTAAGGAAGTAATTAATTTAGTTAGTGAAAGTAATTAAGGGTAGTTAATTACTGATTGAAGATTAATCAAAAGTGATTAATAAATGTTGTTTAAATAAAGGTTAATTACTTAATTAATTTAATTAAGTAATTAATAATTAAGTTGTAATTAAGGATCATTAATTAATATAATTAATTAAGATTTGTTAATTAAGTAATAATTAATAAATGAAGTAATTAATCAATGTAATTAATTAAGGATTAATGTAATTAATTATAGTTGATTAAGTTAATTAATTTTAGTTAATTAATTAATGAAGTAATTAAAGGTTAATTACTATAAGTGGTTAAGGATAATTAATTTGAGAAATTAATTGAGGATAAATTACTTGGATGTAATTAAAAGATAATTAATCAAAGATGATTAATTGAAATGAAATATTAGAAGATAATTAATTAATTAAATTGTAATTAATTAATGGTTAAGTAAGAAGGATTTATAAAATGAAGTAATTAATTTAATTCAATTTAAATTAAGATGATATAAATCATTACTTATGAATGAGTGATAGTATTGAATACTTGGCATTGATTGATATCTCTGATGAGATATATGCTGTATGATATGGATGTTAGTTGAATTGTATGGATTATCTGATAATGTTGATTATCTGTTGTAAATTATCTTTCTTTGTGTATAAAGATAATGAATTAAATTGTTTTAACCTTTAAAATAACTTGGCCTTAAAAGATACGCTTTGGATTTCGATGAGACCGGGATCGGGTTTCCGTATACCGGATTTCCAGGTCTGGAGACCCGAATACCACATCGATCCAAATTAACGATAGGTCGTGAATCTCAAGTGAAGATGAAGATTCAGAGTGCAAGGGTTATTGTCGTTAACTCTGAGGGTGATTCCAAAACGAGTGTAACGAGATAATGCCTTCGGTTTCGTTCGAACCCGGAACGAACTTGTATGGATTGAATGCTTTCAGCACATCGTCAGGCGGACGATGAGCATTCTAAGTGATATGTTCTGATTAAAGGTAATCGTAACCTCAAGCCTCATCAACCGGGAATGGCTAAAACAGGGGAGGTGCAGCAAGGCTTCGTGGGTAGCACCCACTGAGAGCAAGATAGATCCCTGTCTAGAGGTCCCTTTTCTTTTATTCGGCTTAGTGTGTGGTTGGTCGCGCCAACTACGGGATTGTCTTGTTCGGAATTATCCAGTAAGGGATGGTTCCGGCTTTGTGTTGCAGGGGATTGGGAGTGATCCTCGGTACGGTGATCTAGGCCACGTACTGTGACGGGCGGTACCCCAGTAGCCCTGCCATTGTATGGAATCCAAACTCCAATAAGTGCCGTACGTATTAGTTGTGCCCAACTATGTTGAAATGTGAGATGTAAGCATTTCAGCTATTTCTGTATTTTACTTGAAAACCCTAGACCCTATTATAATACAATCGAATTTCCTATCAAATGTTTTGGTTAGCGTAAGGTAAAAACTTACCCATGTTTATTTGTGGGAAGTCTTACGTGATACCTTTTCTTTCAAAAGGTTTTGAAGTTAAACAAGTTTAACCTGTTACTCACACCAGACCCATGTCTGACCCAAGTTGTTTATTCCTGTTTTATAAACTCTTGGGTACTCAAATTTTTACGAGTAGCCAAGGGATTCAGGTTTAGCTTTGACGAGTAATCTGGAGGAGCAATGGAGCAGGAGGCTTCAGCGTTGTAGATATAGATAGTAGTTTCCGCTGTGTTGATATCTGTGATAGTGTCTTCTCTTGTATTTGAGTTGTAATGTCTAGACAGATGTTTATAACTGTCTAGTAAGTGATGTATATGCTGTGTATCTCTGTAAATTGTTGTATACTATGTAATAGTTTATGTTATTAATATAATTTATTCATTCCGCTGTGAGATCGTTGTTGTTGTTTCTTTCTTTCTTCTCTTCTTTTCTCTTTCTATCCCTTTCTTTCTTATTAACGATGCGACTTTCTATGGAGAGAAAGCCGTGGTCGTTACACTACCCACGAAGCCTTGCTGCATATCCCCTGATTTTCAGTCATTCCCGATTGATGAGGCTTGAGGCTAAGTGTTACCTTTTTAGAACATATCCCTTAGAATGCCCATCGTCCACCTAACGATGTCCCGAAAGCATTCATCCATACAAGTCTGTCCCGGGTCCGAACGGAACCGAAGGCACAATTCCTACTACATCCATTTTGGAATCACCCTCAGGATTAGTAGCGACTAGCCCTTGCACTTCACTGTACCATCTTCGATTTAAAACTCGTTTCCACACGAAACGTACAAAATCGGATCGAATTGGTTTTCGAGAAATAAATCTCGATCCTGGTCTCTTCGAAACGATCAGCGCATTTGGCCAGTATTGATAGTCGGTTATTTAACTATCAATTAACATTCACAAACAACCATCAATAAATAAATAATTTCTCCAAATTATTAATTATTCTCAAATATCTTCGCAGGATATTATTTCCATTTTTAATACTTTTGAAAACAATTTCAAACATATTCCTCTCACGGGATAATTTCCCAAATATTTATTTCCACTGAAACACCAAGTACAAAGACCTTTAGATTTTGAAAATAATTTAAAAAGCACTTTATTATAAATATACTTTATAAAAATACTTTTAGAAACTACTTTAATACTTATTTAAAATATATACTTTAAAAATATTTAAGATAAAACCACTTTATAAATATAAACTAAATTTTCCTATTTTAAACATAATACTAAGGCACTTTTATATAATTACTACAATAGTAGATTTGGAAATCACTTACTTCAAAATCAAAACATTTAAAAATAATATTTTTTCTTAAAACATACTTTAAATCAACTTAAAAAGAAACTTTTGATTTATACTTAAAATTTGTTTTTAAACGTACTTGGTTATCCAGGGAAATACACTTCCCTTTCACATCTTTTTTTTTTAAAAATCACCATTTATTTTTAAACAAATTCACATTCTTTTATAAATCTCCACCCTGAATTTATAATTTCAAATATCCACCGATATTTATTCCATTTTATAAACCCAGTTTTATATATATTCCAAAATCTTACTTCTCCTTTAAAATTCCGATTTTAAACACTTAAATCAAATTTACAATTGATTTCTACTTTATTTTATTTTGAAATAGATTTCCTTACTTACTCCATTAATTTCAAAATCCATTGACTTTCAGATTTTATTCCTTTATTATGGTTTAAAATCTTTTAACTGAATTGGTTTCCATAATTCCTTCTGCATCTTTTAATTAACTTTAAACCTTAGATTTAGAAATAAATTCTTTATTCTTTTAATATTAGCGCTTAGGCTTTACAATTTATTATTCCTCTGTTTATTCAAATTTCCCAAATTTCCCCTTTCCATATTCAGAATTCAATAATTTGAATTTTAAAAGTTACTTTTATTCTTCCCAATTCATTCATTAATTTATTCAAATTTTCTATAGTTATTTTACTTAAAAATTTACTCTTTTATTTCTTTCCAAAAATCTAATTCAATAGATTTTGATAACTCATTATACTGAAATATTCAATCTAACCATATCATACAATATTTCAATCACCAATAAAATCATCACAGGATATCAATATTCATAACACAGAATATTAAATAATCTAAATAATTTTGAGGAATCCAGTTTGATCCCTCCAACTTGTTTCCCCGCATCCACAGACGTTAGCACAATACCAATTCCACTTCGAGGTGGAATATAGCAGTATATGGGATTTATAAATTATCATCCGCTATTATGCGACGCATAGGGTCTTATCCACTATATAATGCGGGAATCAATCACTCCAATATATATACTACTATATAATATCTATCACATCCAATCAGTGCAAACATTCAACCAAATATTTAAATTTAACTATTTAAATTTAAATTAAACCAGAAGATTAACTCACCTTTATTTTATTAGCATCACATTTCCAATCCAGCTTGCTTTCTTCCAAATCTCGACCTTGTATAAACATTTATATGGTTTATTAATATTTGAATAAACCGAATAATTAAAATTCCCATTTACAAATTTAATCAACCCATGACTTATTCCAACTAATAGTTTAATAAATAAATTATTTTTGGCAACAAAATAAATTTAATAGGTTTATTAAACAAATCCACCTCTAAAAATATATTTCCCATTTAATAAGTTACTTAGTGACAGGAATAATTAAATGAGAAACTAATCACTAAACCTATTATTTCAAAATAAGCTCGTATATGAAAAATGTATATTTTAGTTTATTTCCAAAATAATCTTTAAAATCTAATTTTACACAACTTAAAACTATCGTATATTTTCCAAAATCCATATACATATATTATTACTGCTCTACATATGTTTATGACTATATATATATATATATATCTTATTAAATTAAAAACAGAAATATTTTTATGCTGTACTGATTACGTGTATATATATATTCTTTTTTTTTCTTTTTTTTTACGAACATCAGAAATTCAAGCAAATAAAGGAGAACAAGGGCTACTTACATCACGTCGCCGACGAACCACGACGTTTCCCCAAACCAGATAGCAGCACTGCCGTTTCCAGGCATCTCGATCCCATCATCCACGAACCACGCCCTCGCGCACCACTCGATGTCAATGATCAGTCTCGCCTTGCACATCGCGTAGTGTATCTCACAACCCTAATCCACACTGCCGAACCGCAACGTTCCCTCGAGTCACACGCGCACTTCCCGACGAGCTCGCCTTTGCTTCGCCGACTTCGAGACCACCACGGCTCGTGCCTCGGTTCATCGCGAATCTCGTAGCCACGGATTCCCAGTCGCTCGTGTCGCCTAGATCGAACACGAACTCCTCCCAAATTACAGTTTAAACGAAAAATGAATTTCGTTCGTATTTGTTTATTCTGAGGAAAGAGAACGATTTGTGTTGAATTCCTTTCTTTCATCGTGATTTTTAAGCCGGCATTTTTAACGAACGAAAAGAAAAGGGGCAAGATTTAACCTCTAAAGAGAAAAGGTAGGCTTGCATGTAGGAATAAATATACGGTGCTGGATGAAAAAAAAGAAAGAATACAGATGTGAAATAAATACGGCTGAAGTTGACTCATATATAAATATATATATTGTTGAATTTAAATTTGAATTGTCTTGATAAATACTACCTAAAATTCCAAACTCCAATCGAGGTGTGCCGCTAGACGTTTATAATGTTATACCCCTATTACGAACACGATGGAAAAGGTTTCGAGTCCAAATTCGATCGTATGGAGAAGATAGCTTTTTGGACCCAGTTATAATATTTAATTTTTGATATAAATTTCAGCGCATTTACCTAATGTACGATCACACGACAACTCCAAACATTACAAAAATTGAAATCCGATAATAATTCAATATTACGGATCCAATGAAACTGGTTTCGTCGAATTTTGAGACTGTGCCTCGAAAGGCTATTTTTAAATTCAATTTAAACGATAAAATTTTAAAACTGAACAAAACACTTTGAAATTCAAATTTCAAAGTTCTATCATCTTCAGTATTATTAATATGGATTTTTCAAGCCTTCAAATTATTTTTAACCGGCTTAAAACCCTGGATTCAACAATTTACCCAATTTTTAATTGTTAAATTCAATATTCAATTATCCAATAAATATCAATATTTGAAATTCATGTTAAAAATTAATTTTTAAATATTTGAATCATTAAATATTCCAATTTCAAATATCCAAAAATTCTGGGTCGTCACAATGTTATTCGATACTTAACACATTTTATAACATCTTTCAAAACATTTAGCTTCGTTTAAAATACCACTTCGCAAAACATTCATTAACTTTAAAATATTATTCACTGTCCAAAATCGTGAATGTAATTATCTAACCAAATTCAATACCTCTGCTATTTATTAAAGGATAATCCACTGTCCAAAATTGTGAATAAGTTTTCTTTAATCCAAATTTATTATTTCTACATCTTAAATTTTAAAGGATAACCCATTGTCCAAAATCGTGGTATAATGCCTTTAATAATCTTCTATATTCAACTTATCAAATTCAGTTGATTTCGGATTTATAAAACAATGTTTATAAATTCACATTTCTATTTTACAAAAACTTCAAGTTATAAAATCCCTTTATCAACCAATTCTACACACACACACACACACATCTTTTACAGCCAAAATCCAAATTATAAGTAAATTACTTATAATTCTATTTGTTTACAAAATCCATTCATTTAATAATTTCACAATTATAAATCTTATCCATTTATAAAATCCATTTATACCTCCATTTTAACACTTTCAAAACTCCTTTATAATTCAATTATTTTAATTTATAAAAATTCAAAATTTTCAATTTAAACCACTTCACAAAATAATCAACTTTATATTTCAAAAATCACATTTCAATTATATTTCACCAACATCATAATTTTTATAACATAAAAATTATAAAATTTATTTATTTAAAATAAATTCATTTCCTTAACAGTTCAAAATTCAATAAAACGTATATTTCCAAAATCACTTTTAAATCCTTTTAAATTCGAATTCATCACTATAAAATTTTAAAGTACCAAAAATAGCCCCAATGATGCAACTGCACCAAATACATCAATCACGACATCCAAAACATTATATATCATATGATAACATCATATATCACAATATCTATAAATAAATCAATACTGTTGAGGAATCCAATGTGATATGTAACATCCTGATATTTTCAACCATTCGCACCCACACATGTCGGACTTGATTTGCTCAAAATAATAGACTGTTAATTTATATTTGGCAAAACTCAGCATATATAGTAAATAAATAAATCACATAATCACAGACACAGAGTAATAACAATAATGCAGCGGAAACAAAAGAATAGTAGTTCATGAAGCTACTATATACATATGACTAAGTTAACTAAGATACAATAGAGGTCTCGAATACGTAGATATCTCAATACAATAGTCAAATACATGATCTGAATACATCACTGGAGTCAACTGAATCACCGAAAGCTGAATAGATATAGCTGGATCTCCAAGCGAAGCTCCAACTCCAAAGGTGAGTCTCAAACACCGAGCCACTCAGTCTGACCCGAGCGTAAAGTAAAACACAAAACACTCGAGTTAGGATTAACATTCTTATATCAATAGATCCAACTCAAGTGAAATAACAACTGAAATACAAGTAACTCAAAGTATGTTTGAGATAACCATCCTCTAAGGATCCGTTAAACTATCTAATATGTAGTAACATACGCTATTATAATAATGTCTATAGTAAAGTAAAATATTTAAAAATAGCATTAACGCATTACCTATATCCCCTTAACACATTTTATAGTTCCAATAGTCTATACAATACCGTAGTCCCTCCTGATCAGGAGGCCACCAGAGGATACTCCATAGGCATGACACAAATCAAACTCGTAGTAAAGCACGCTAGGGTAGGTGTCACAGCACAACAAGGCAATGCCAGGGTAGATATGCCAATTACGCATCCACGCTAGTAGTAACGCATAGCAGCCACTACCGCCGACCTCGGAACACACTCCCAAGTCAAAAATCAAGTGTGGCTACCAAATCAATCACAAAGTCAGAATACAGCATCGAAGGAATGTGTCTGATCTAAGGAGCTACCTCATTGGGCCGGAATCGCTCCTGGTTTAGCCACCTTAGCCAACTCACGAGAGTCGGGTCCACGTATATACCTCATATAGGATCGTCGCCACCATCCTACTTCAATCTGGAGTCTCCACCTCGTACACAGTTGTTAAAGTGGTTTTCGATATTGGTAGAGAGTATGACAGTATCCGATCCTGGTCTTTTTAACAACCAATCGTTATTATAACACCGCAGTCATTTCAAAATAGTTTATACTTCAAAACCATAATATCATTGCCATTTTAAAACCATATCAATACGATATCATTTCCATTTCAAATATATCCATTTCAAAAATCATAGCACTTCAAAGTTATAACACATCGAAACCAAAACACTTGAAATTATAGCCCTTTGGAAATCATAACACTTTGAAATCATAATACTTTCCTTTAAACAGTTTAGATATTAATAATAGTATATATAATAAAATAGTTTATATAATAAAATAGTTATAAAATAGTTATAGGTTAAAATGGTTTAAAATAAAATAGTTAGTATATAAAAATAGTTTATATTAAAAATAGTTTATATCAAAAATAATTTATATTAAATTAATTTATAAAGCACAATATATAAATATTTTTAAATATAATTTAAAAATACTTTATATAATAAAATAACTTCCTTAAATTTCACCAATTGATTCCAAATCAACTCGAATTCCAAAAATTCTAATTGTTGGGCGAATTCTCACCACCGGACCAGAATAACCGGACCAGCAACCCTCCAAACTACAGCAAACCAACCCAGTCACCTACCACCGAATCAAAGCCCTTCCGGTCCAAGCAATGCCGAACCAATCCACTGCGGAACCAATCTCACTGCCGGACCAACCTACTCCATCTCACTGCCGGACCAACCTACTCCCTACCACTGCCGGACCAACCTTCTCCAAGCTGCCACCGAACCAAGCTCCTACCGGACCACCTACCATCGGACCAAGACATTCCGAACCAACACTACCAGGCCAGATCGCGTCAGCCCAGGCCCATCAGCAGCTGTATACATCCAGGACCCCTACCCCAGCCTCACTCTATAAATAGAGGGGAAGGGGTACAACAATGGGAACAAGTTTGAGAGCTCAAGCACGGAGAGAACTTTCAAACAACTTTCTTTTACTTGTATCAAAGCTTTGTACTTGTAATCTAAAAAAGAGAAGAGAAATAACATATAAAGTGGACGCAGGCACATTCTGGCTGAACCACTATAAATCTGCGTGTCTTTTTATAATTTAGCCCCTGCTTTTCATATATTTGCATAAATCACCCAAACCACTAAGAACAACATAAGATCTACTAAATCATACGACTTTGAGGTGTTTGTCCATTTTTTGTGCAAACATTTTTGGTGCTTTCGCTGAGAAACTAGAAGCTCGAAGCTTCAGCTTCTTCCACTTAACATTCTTCCTGACAGCATCGTTCATTGCTTGGAAAGAATGCCTCCCAAGCAGAAGAAAGATGTTAACAAAGGGAAAAACATCGCAACTAGCAGTCTTCCAGATCCAGTGGTCACAGACCAAGTGAATCGCCCTCTTCCAACAGCAGTGCCAGATGAAGGTCAGGCTAATCCGACCACCCCTGCCGCAGAACAGCCGGCAGCAATCACTGGGGCAGATCTAGACAGGGTTGTGGCGGAAGTGGCTAACCGCTTCACATCCCAGCAAGAAGCTTTGGTGGACCATCTAATGTCACGCTTAAGGGATGCTGAAGATCCAACCGTAACACTGAATCATGGGGAGAATCCCGGTCCGAAGGGTCTCGGAGACAGCAAAGATCTTCCTTCTTCGAAGGAGCTAACGACAGGAGCGGCCATGGTAGGAGCCGAGACCGAGCACAGCCCGAAGTTTGGCCTGAGGAAACGGTTGGAACCGAACCCAACGGGGGAGGTACCGGGCGGAGGTCAACTGTAGCTGAGCCTGTCATACTGCCTAACCAAGGAAACGCCAGTGAACGGGGCCGAGCTAGAATCCAGCCCGAAGTTGGACCCGATGAAGTGCTTAGATCAGAACCCAGCAGGGGAAGATCGAGGCAAGGGCCAGCTGTAGCTGATCCTAGCATGCTCCCAGAAGACCGAAGACAGCCATTGGAAAGTATCAGGGATGATAGACGGTACCATCCCTACAGGTCATCCGGACGGAATCAGTCCCACAGAGCAGAACCAAACTCACTCCTGTCTGCTCCAAATTCTAATGAAAGGATGGCACGCTTGTTCAGAGAATGCGTCCAACGGGATCAAAGAGATTGAGGGATAGGCGCTAGGGTAACCAGCCCTTTCGCCCGCAACATCGAAATTGCTATCACCCCCCGAGAATGGAAAATGCCAACAATGGAACCTTACAAAGGAACCTCTGACCCCGTTGTACACTTGCAGAGATACACGCAGCATATGCTCATGAGCGGAGCAACAGAGGGGGTACTGTGCAAATGCTTTCCACTGTTCTTAGTAGATCTAGCTACCTCCTGGTTCTGCCATCAACCCCAAGGATCCATCAACTCATAGGAGATGTTGAAGGAAAAGTTTATCAGCCAGTTTCGCATTCATGTGGAACAACCCAAGGACGCTTATTCCTTATCCAATGTCAAACAGAAACCTGGAGAGAAGTTGCAGCAATATTTAACCCGATTCAATGCCACAGCGGCCGCGGTCCAAGATGCCGATGAGAAGCTTGTCTTAATGGCCCTCTGTAGTGGTGTGCATCCGGATACTAAATTTGCTAGAAGATTGACAAAAGAAAAACCAGCTAATTTACCCGATTTCTTCCATGAAGCCGGGAAATATACGAGGCTTGAAGACGCTACCACTGAGGAACGGTTAGGGCAACAAAATAAGGCAGCTCACGGCAACACGCCCGCTGCAGCAAAGGATGTCAGAAGAAATGATTCTAGAGACAATACTGGGGGCAAGAAGGGAGAAAAACGCCTATATCGGCCAGGACCGAGATTCGACATTTACACCCCTTTGAATGAAACCATTGAAAACATCTTCCTTGCCACCCAAGATGAAGTTAAATACAAACGCCCCCTGCACAAGAAGGAATCAGATAACGCGATAAAGTCTGGAAAATTCTGCCGCTTCCACGAATCCCATGGGCATGATACCAATGAATGCCATCATCTCCGGGACTTGATTGAAGAACACATCAGAAGGAAGAGACTGGACCGTTATGTAAAAAGTCAGAACGGGAGTCCAGCTCTTGCCAATGAGAACCCAAGGCTACCCTCCCCGGAGGTAGGGAGAGGAAATCGCAACACTAGCGGCTCCAGTCAAGAGAAGATAGTAGTCCATACCATCTCGGGAGGACCGCACATCGCCGACAGAAGCTGGGCAGAAATGGAAAGATATGGAATGTCGCTCAGAAACAACAAAGACTGTGTCAATTCTATTATGGAAGAACGCCACCTGAAACGGAAAGAAAGTGATGACATCACATTCGGCAAGCGTGACCTAGAAGGAAGGCAATACCCTCACATGGATCCCATGGTTATCTCTGCCCGGCTTGGTCCCGCCGAAGTTTACCGAATTCTAGCAGACACTGGAAGCTCATTAAATATCCTGTTCACACATGCATTCGACAAAATGAAACTATCAATGAAGGATGTATCTCCCTGCGATAAACCACTACACGGTTTCACTGGAGATGCAAAGATGCCCCTCGGGCAACTAGACCTCTTTGTTGAAATTGGAAGCCATCCCCGCTCCGTTGTACGGAGACAGACGTTTGTGCTAATAGAAAACCACTCGGCCTACAACGCCTTCTTAGGAAGGCCAGCCTTGTCTGACTTCCAAATTGTCCTAGCCCCATGGTGCCTAAAGATGAAATTTCCAACGGACAATGGAGTAGGGGAAGTAGAAGGAGACCAGGACGTTTCTCGGACTGCTATGTGATTGAACTTTGCAACAACCACAGGAAGGATAAAGGGAAGGATGTAGAGGTTGTCCTCTGCACGAAAAGTCTAGAAGCGTAGCAACTAAAGAAAGCCCCTCCTCTTCGATATACCAGCGACCCTTTCAATGAATTAGACCCTAGGGACAAAGAGGAGGAGGCTACCGCCGAGCCTGCAGAGGCTATGGATTTTGTATCTATAGACAAGCACGACTCGAGTAGACTATTGAAATTGGGTCCCAACTAAAAGCAGAGTTGAAGGAGCAACTCATCGACTTTCTCCGCCACAACTTGGATGTATTCGCATGGTCACACGCTGACATGACCGGAATCTCCCCCGACGTAGCATGCCACGTACTAAACATTGATCCTACCAAGGCTCCTGTAAAACAAAGAAAGAGAAGTATGGGGGCAGAGCGATCAGCAGCCCTCGATGAGGAAGTGAAAAATCTACTCGCCAATGACTTCATACGAGAAGCCATCTACCCGGAATGGATCGCTAACCCAGTGCTGGTAAAGAAGGCTAATGGGAAGTGGCGAACATGCATTGACTTCTCCAACCTAAACGACGCCTGCCCAAAGGATTGCTTCCCACTTCCCCGGATCGACCAACTTGTAGACAGCACAGCCGGGCACGAGCTCTTATCTTTTATGGACGCATACTCAGGATATAACCAAATTCCTATGCATGCTCCCGATCAAGACCACACTAGCTTCATCACTGACCGGGGTTTATACTGCTATAAGGTAATGCCTTTCGGACATAAAAATGCAGGAGCCACCTACCAGCGTCTCATCAATAAGATGTTTGCAGGGCTAATAGGGCAAACTATGGAAGTATACGTGGATGACATGCTGGTAAAGTCAAGGAAAGATGACGATCACGTAAGCCATCTGGGCGAGATGTTTCAAGTACTTCGCCAGTATGGAATGAAGTTGAATTCCCTAAAATGCTCCTTCGGAGTATCATCAGGAAAGTTCTTGGGATTCATCGTCCATGCCAGAGGGATTGAAGCAAACCCTGAACAAGTCCGAGCGCTAAGGGATGTCAAGATACCTTCCACTCGAAAGGAAATGCAAAGCCTGAATGGAAAAGTGGTCGCCCTAAGCCGATTCATCTCCAAAGCAACGGACAAGTGCGTCCCCTTTTTCGAAGCTCTAAAGAAAGACAAAGGAATGTTCGAATGGACTGGCGAATGCTTAACCGCTTTCCTTAACCTAATCGAACACCTCCAGAAACCACCAGTGCTCTCGACTCTAAGAGAAGGCGAAGAGTTGTACCTATACCTTGCCGTGTCATCTCATGCCCTAAGCGCTGCCTTGGTAAGGGAAGACAACCGCACGCAGCGGCCAGTTTACTTCGTCAGTAAGAGGTTTACGGGGGCAGAAGTCAGATATTCTAAACTTAAGAAGCTAGCATACTGTTTACTAATCACATCACGGAAACTGCATCACTACTTCCAGTCCCATTCCATCAAAGTTCAGACCGATCAACCACTGAGGCAGGTACTCCATCGTCCCGACACTTCTGGGCGACTACTTAAATGGTGCATTGAACTAAGTCAGTACGATATCACCTATCACCCTCGCACCGCCATCAAGGGACAAGCCATGGCTGATTTCATTGTAGAATTCACTACCAACGAAGATAAGGAGCAATTGGAAATAGCAGAAGACATCAAGTGGAATCTCTTTGTGGATGGTGCATCAAACGAACAAGGCTCGGGGGGCAGGTGTAGTAATAATCACTCCCAGGGGAAATAAGCTGCACTATGCTATAAGGTTGGAGTTCGCTGCCACCAACAATAAGGCAGAGTATGAAGCAGTGATAGTTGGATTAGAATTTGCCATAGAAATCGGAGCCAATTCTTTGTGTCTTCATAGCGATTCTCAACTTATTGTTAATCAAATACTAGGAGAATTCCGAGCTCGAGAAGAACGACTCATAGCATATTTAAAGAAGACCAAGTTACTTCTCAGCCGATTGGACCACTACTTAGTCGAACACATCCCTCGGGAAGAGAACCAAGAGGCCGACGAATTGTCAAAGCAAGCAAGTGTGAGAGACAGCGCCATATTCGGAGCAGTAACCATCTCAAAGCAACTGACCCCAAGTTTTGAGCAAGTAAATCTGATAGCTGCAACCGAAGAAGCAACTTGGATGACTCCCATCCGAGACTACCTACAATCCGGCACACTACCCAACGGGCGTAACGAAGTCAAGAAAATCTTGAGGAAAGCTTCCCGCTACACAATACAAGAAGACATCCTCTATCGGCGCGAATTCTCTAACCCGTTATTAAGGTGTGTCGCTGGGAGGGAAGCCAAGGAAATCTTATCCAACATTCATCAGGGAAGCTGCGGAGATCACACTGGAGGGCAAACATTAGCGAAAAAGATACTCCGATATGGATATTTCTGGCCCACCTTAAGCAAGGACGCCTTAGATTTCGTCAAAAAGTGTGACAGATGCCAGAAGTTTGCTAAGATTCCGCGGCTACCGACAACTGAGATTACTCAAATGACCAGCCCTTGGCCCTTCGCAATATGGGGAATTGACTTAATCGGCGAGCTACCAATGGGCCGAGGCGGGGCCAAATATGCTACAGTGGCAGTCGACTATTTCACCAAATGGGTGGAAGCAGAACCTCTGAATAAAGTATCTTCAGCAAAATTTATTAACTTCTTGATCAAAAATGTTCTGTGCAGGTACGGAGTCCCATTCAAAATCATATCAGACAATGGACTTCAGTTTGACAGCGAGGAATTCGCCAACTGGTGCCGAGAGCACGGAATCCACAAAAGCTTCTCATCCATAGCGTATCCCCAAGCAAATGGACAAGTCGAAGCCGTCAACAAAATTCTGAAAACTCTGATAAAAAAGAAACTCGAAAAGTCAAAGGGCGCTTGGGTAGATGAACTCCCTACGGCACTGTGGGCCTATCGCACATCTTTCAGAACATCAACGGGGCATACTCCTTTCTCTTTGGCATACGGATCGGAGACTATGCTCCCAGTTGAAACCATCGTGCCTTCCCACCGTAGGATTCACTATAACCCAGAAGAGAACGAAGAACTCCTTCACATGTCTTTGGATCTAGTTGAGGAGAGAAGAAATGATGCAATCCTTAAAGCAGCAGCCCACAAGCAAAAATTGGCAGCACAATACAACTCCAAAGTCAAGCATCGTACCTTACAAGAAGGGGATCTTGTCCTCAAGCGAATCTTCCCTCGCCCCGGAGCACTAGATCCAATCTGGGATGGACCATATGTAATTCATAAAGATCTCCACAATGGAGCTTATATTTTGTCAACAATGGACGGAGAGGTGTTCCAGAGGGCATGGAACATCCAACACCTCCGTCGATACTTTTCTTAACTTGTACTGCCCATATGAAGTGAATTAACAAAGAGAATCAGTGGACATAGGCCTTTTCATGCTGAACCACTTTAAAAAACCTTGTCTCTTTTTTAACTTGTTCCTTTATATCTTGGATGCTTGTTAACTTTATCCTTTTCTGTTGAACAAAATCCTATGCGTATAGCATTTCCACTCAAAGCACTCCACAGCGCAACTTCACCTGGATAATACCTAACAGGTACTATGCGAATCTATGCCCTCGCCAATGAGACACTTTTGCTCCAGCATCCCTCTGCTGCGGGTTAACTCATTGATCGCGACGGCCCTTAAAGCCAACTGTAATGAGCCAATTATAAGCCACCGAGAAGGCCGACTATAGCCGAGGCAGCTCATTACGGCGTTCGGCTCGCCGGCAACTATGAACTGATTATAAGCCCCAACATAAGGTGTGGCCAGCCAGGGGCAGTTCACAGTTGACGATCGGCACCCACGCTAGCCGGCCACAGTAAATTGAATAATACCCACGATTACGGGCCATAATGGCTCGGGTAGTTACTATGCGCGATCTCGGCTCTGATGTGTCTTAAGTGCGGTTGAGGTAAAAAAGAATTAACTCCCTGCCGAGGCGTAAGATGGGTGACAAATGTCTCCAAGACCCACAGCTAGGGAAAGTGACTACAAAACCTGTTTGCCACGAACTTAAGCACATCGACGGCCTTCCGTGATTGGAAGTTTTTACTATTTCCTGTATTTCCATTCTGTTTTAAAAACTTTCCTCCTATCTTCTGTAACAATCCCTGAAGTATAGGACACATAATAGGAGACACTCACTAATAGAAGCAGATACTCACAGCAAGATACTGGACCGCATCCCTTACCCAGTCACACAGGATATCCAAAGCTGCCATCTACAAGCAAAATATAAAGGGCGGTATTTCCTTTCATATGTAAACACATGACTATAATTTATTCACACCTCACGCTAACGTTGCAAGTCATGAAATTATGTTTTAAACAAGAACCTGGCATCAAACACAATTTGATTACAAGAATATGCATAGCTATATTTCTCATACAACATGTCGAAATAGCAAAAAAAACAAACATTCAAAAGACGACAAATCAGCTTAAGTTAAAGAATTACACGTCAAGAATAGAGCTTTTTATTACAAGTAGCAAAAATTACAACCTAAGAGTTACTTTACTGTTTTAAGACTAACATATACAACCATGTCAAGTCCACAAAAAGAATTTTCCAGGTGTAATCAAGGAGCCGGCCGCGTCAGAGTCTTATCCTTGTCCTATTGCCCACCTGTCCGGTCATAAAAAGAATTCGTTAGTGATAAGCAACCAAGTTAACGGAAAGACTAGAAAGGAAGACTTACCAACATCTGCTCCTTGATCAACTTGATCATCATCACCCGCTTGCACACCTATCTCCTCAGCTGCAAGCAACCGCATGCCCTCCTTCACTGCCACCTTCTCCTCCTTGGTAAACTGGGCAGTAACAGCATCCATCCTAAAGGCCACGCCACCCTCCTTATCTGCCTCAGCCTGGGCCTCCTCTAGAGCCCTGAGATAGATCCTAGCCATAACCCGTGGGTAATCATCCATCCAGGACAAGTTACCCTGCCTCCAAGTACGGAAGTACATATCCTGGAGCATCCCCTCCATCAGCCCCTCGTTCTCTTCAAACTCCCTCGCCCGGGCCTCGGAATCCGACAACCTTACAACGGCGGCATCTCTCTCCAATTGGTATCTCGAGCAGTCAGCCTGAAGGGATTTCCGCATCGCCTCCATCTCCTCCCTCAACTTGGCTTAAGCAAGCTCTGCGGCCTCAAGCTTCCCAGATAACTCCTCTATCTGCTCAAGATCCGCTTTTCGAAGCTCGTCCACCGTGGCAATGGCCATATCGATCCGTTCCTTGCAAGTAGCCTCCATTTTCCGCAGTTCGGCCCGGCTGGCCTCTTCCATAGTTTTCTTTAGACGTCCGGAGGCGGCCTCGTGCTGAGAGATCTGGATGGACTGATCAGCGAGTTGCTTGGCCTGGTCGAAAACCACTAACCGCAATCTTATGTTGGCACTCCCGATTTCCTCCCCGGCCTTGACCAGTCGGGCATGATGCCCCATCAACTTCCTGGTTTCCTCAGCAACCCGGTCGATGTTTGCTTTAGCTTCGTCCCCCATAGTGACAATCCGAGTAGTAAGCAAATCAAGGTCCAGGGATTTGGCCTCATCAAGCACCTTTACCATAGGGTTGCAAGGAAGAAGGTGCTCGCCGGTAACCTCGTCAAAGGAAATATCATGAGAACTTGCATCCAGATCAAGATAGCCCGCAAATGGATTACGAGCCAAGCCAGGACGATCAATTTGAGTAACGGTGGGATTTTCGGACGGGTGCGGAGAGGGTGCGAACTCAGTATCCTCCTCCGTGATATCATGAAAAGGCTGAATTGGGGGCTGAGGACCAGGTGAAGGCTCGGATAGGGAGCAACTCCTCTTTCTCTTTTGAGTATCCTCTTCAATAACCCCGAGAAGAGGATGGTAGCCGACTACATCCCCGGAACGGTGGGTCGGAGGCTTCAGCTTGGCGGAAGCTTTGGAGAGCTTGTATTGTTCAAGCCTGTGCCGAAGATCCGAGGTCTTGGCCGTTGTACCTGCTCCTGATATGAAAACCAAGTGTCACCAACATGTATTGAGCCATCATTTGAGAATTAAAAGAGTAAAGTGAAATTCACCGTGAACCGCCGAAGTCGCTTCAGTAGAGACGCTCCCGGAAGATAGATCGACGCTGGTCCTAACGTTATCGGCTTTCTTGGACTTCTCCATCCCCTCCAAACCTTCGAAGGCTTGGCGGAAAGCGTCATCCGTCCACTCTTGCATCTCGCCTACTTGCCCAGAAGACAAAGCCCCGACACCGTCGCCTCCTCCAGCGCCTTCTCCTCCATCTTCGCCTTGCTCCTCCTCCACGTCTCCCTCCTCCGGGATATCTGGACATGAGCTGGGAGAGGGACCGTCAGACTTTTTGAGCTTCTTCCCCCCGGCAACCGGGTGTTTCGGAAAGGGCCTCCTTTTACTGCTCTTTAACTCGGCCCCTTCTTTAGCTTGGGCAGCCTTCTCTTCAGTCGTGTCCCTCTGCTTGACCACGGACTACTATGGAAGGATCAAGTTGTACTCCAAGAGTGTAGCATTCCTGATCAAGTAGGCAGCCGACCTATCTCTCCCAGTAATAGCTTCTATTTCTGCTGCCGTCTGAACCAGGCGATCATTCTCCACGACCGCAAAACCACCTATCGCTAGCAAAAAATAAAAGCACATAAGAGAGAGTATTGCAACCAGAACGGGAATTAAAAATAACCCTTTGACTTACATCCGGAGGTGAAGCGCCGAATGGAAACGGAATCATCCCTAACAAAAAACCACTCCTTCTTAAACATGCTATACTTGGAGTATAAATCCAGGACCGGCTTAAAGGATACGGCCGATTCCAAGCTGATGTAGGGAGACCCCTTCTTGTAGCCTCTCAAGTTGTACAAATACCGGATCTCCCGGTTGGAAGGAGGGCGCCCATATCTCCTCTAGAAGATGACGAAGAGACTCACCAGAATGGCATAAGAGTTGGGCTGAAGCTGGAATGGAGCTACCTTTAGATATGTGAGAAAGCTGACTACCCAGGCATTGAGAGGCAGGATGGCACCACACATGCAATGGTATCTACTGTAGGCGAAATATCCTTTGGGAGGATCATACGGCATCACTCCCGCAGCCGGCAATAACATGCGCGCTCGGTCGATCCCGAAAGAGCGAGATATAACATCAAGTTGCTCGCCCTTGAGTGAGCTAGGGAAGCAATCAGGAGGCAAGTCAAGAAGCTCCTGAGGACCGTACCCGTCCACTAGCGATCTCGGGGTGGGCCCATGTCGTTCTGGATTCAGCTGAACTAGGGGCACGACGGGAGATTCTCTTCTATCCGTAGTTTTCTTCTTGTCAGAACGGGTTTCAACTCTGTGAGACATTATCTGCAACACGAAAAAGTACACCGTTAAAACGAAGGGTGCAGAAGTATAAAACGAGCAAGTTTATATCAAGACCATCCGGTATAAAGTCCATCCGGTATAAAGTCCATCCGGTATAAAATCCATCCGGTATAAAGTCATCCGGTATAAAGTCCATCCGGTATAAAGTCCATCCGGTATAAAATCCATCCGGTATAAAGTCATCTGGTATAAAGTCCATCCGGTATAAAGTCCATCCAGCATCAAGACCCTCCTATATTAAGTTCATTCGGTCATTCGGTAGTCCAACCCCAAAAGTTCGTTCGGCGGAGGCAAACTCACCTGGATCGGCAGTTAAGTAGGACTCGGTACTCAGTTGATTTGGTCAACCTTAATTCTGCGCTTAGTTGGTTCGGCTATCTCACTCGGTAAGGAATGACGAAGGCTTAACACCTCTACTTATAGGCAAATGAAGGACACTGGACCAACTGGACCGGCACTTGGGGGCCAAATGAAGATGACCAAGAAACAAAGTAGGCCGTATGCCAGCATACGCCCCACTTTGGGGGGCAAGTGTTGGGCGAATTCTCACCACCGGACCAGAATAACCAGACCAGCCACCCTCCAAACTACAGCAAACCAACCCAGTCACCTACCACCGAATCAAAGCCCTTCCGGTCCAAGCAATGCCAAACCAATCCACTGCCGAACCAATCCACTACCAAACCAATCTCACTGTCGGACCAACCTACTCCATCTCACTGTCGGACCAACCTACTCCCTACCACTGCCGGACCAACCTTCTCCAAGCTGCCACCGAACCAAGCTCCTACCGGACCACCTACCACCGGACCAAGACATTCCGAACCAACACTACCAGGCCAGATCGCGTCAGCCCAGGCCCATCAGCAGCTGTATACATCCAAGACCCCTACCCCAGCCTCACTCTATAAATAGAGGGGCAGGGGTACAACAATGGGAACAAGTTTGAGAGCTCAAGCACGGAGAGAACTTTCAAACAACTTTCTTTTACTTGTATCAAAGCTTTGTACTTGTAATCTAAACAAGAGAAGAGAAATAACATATAAAGTGGACGTAGGCACATTCTGGCTGAACCACTATAAATCTGCGTGTCTTTTTACAGTTTAGCCCCTACTTTTCATATATTTGCATAAATCACCCAAACCACTAAGAACAACATAAGATCTACTAAATCATACGACTTTGAGTTGTTTGTCCATTTTTTGTGCAAACACTAATTTAATCCAATCTCAAATCATAAATTTCAATTCAATTCAGTTTCTCAATAACAATTTCAAATTATATTAATTTCAAATACATATATGAACCACAAAATAAACCATTTCAATTTCTATATAATTCAAAGCTTTAAATATTCAACATTTCAAAACCAAATTTGATAACATCATTTATATCTCAAATTCACTTTACTATTATTTAGCTTTGAAATACCCACTTAATAAAAATCCAATATCATTAATTAAAACCCTAAATTACGAATAAACTAAATATTTCCTTTAATTTATAAATCACTAAAAACCAAAATCAAGTTATAAAATCATATCCTTTAAAAATATCAAATTCAAATTGATTTAACTAAATAAAATTCTTAATTAAATACCATTTCAAATCAATTTCGAAACTATCTTTCCAACCTTAATTTATTTAATCATTATAAACTCTATAATAAAATATAATTGAAATAAATACTTAACCATATTATATTTTCATAAAAATCAAACATTATTATGGAACTTATTTTACATTAAAACAAATTTATACATAGCTTAAAATCAAGAATTTCACTACATATAATAAAATTTATATAATACCAAAATCAATATTTTTATAAAACCTTATATTTCTTCCAAAAACCATAGAAACCATTTTCAATATATATATATATATAGACCAACGGTGTCTGTATAAAATTTTCTATCCTATAGTCAAGTGATACAGATATTTGTCATTTCAATCCGCAATTTAAATATATACGGATATATATCATTTCAACTCGCAATCCCAAATTCAATTCAGTGAAAATCGCTTGGGTTTACCATTTCAACCCATAACGATTTTCTCCTATTATACAGATCGTTCGAGTATGTATCATTTCAACCCATAGTGAATTCTGTACTAATAGGGAATTTGTAGAATGATAACAGATGTGATAATAATATAACAGGCATATATCATCAATATAAATAACAGATAATGGTGTCAGATGTCACAGGTGAACAGATACAGATAACAACATATATATAACAATGTAAATAACTAACAATAGTATATTTCAATTGTTGTTTCAATTGAAATCAAATTTAATAAATATAAGAACGTTAATCGTGAGTGATTTCTCAGGCTAAAGAATACAGAAGATGATACGGATACGCACACAGATACGGACACGAGCTAATCGAAAAGATGCTGTGAACGACTTGGACATTGACGAGACAAAAGTAAGGCACGATGACTGGATTGATGAAGATAAATGTTATAAGTGAACACACATATATATAACGGTATATAACTATATATATAATCATATTCTATATACAAACACACTTTTAAATTAAACATATATATTTTTCAAAAATCATTAGTTAAATTAAAACACATATTTAACAATAAATCTTTATATTATATTCCAATGAAACAATATTCATTAAAGTCCTAGTTTACAAAAATGTTTCAAACAATATTAAACATAATATCCATATATATTTTAAACCATAAAACCCTTTCAAAAATATTAATCAAAACATGTTGTATATATGTGTACCAACATAACAATATATATTGTTTACATATATAAAATCAGAAGAGTTTGGAAAAATCAAATTCTCATGTATAACCTATTATACACACTAATACAAATACCGTCATACAGACTTGAGTTTATCTCTACTAATATATGAATAAATATAAGGCTAACATATATATATATATATGTTGTACCATTAGTATGACTAGCTTGAATATAACTTTCTTAAACATAGTATATATATAGAAACCAGTTAACTATCATACATATATATTTAAAAACCCATCCATTTATCATAAATGTATATATATATAAAGTAATACATAACACTGCCTTTAATAATAACATTTATATCACTACAGCATTGCAAAACAAACTTATATAGACTTATACAACTCGTAACTTAAAACGATACTATATAATATATTTAACCAAAATAATATGTATATATATAAACAAATATGTAGATGTCTAAACATTTATATACAGTATAGGTTTCCAAAAAAAATATAAACTAATATAAATTGATATTTACATTTCATATAAACATATAAATATTCTCAGTAAAACAACAAGTTATATTAATATGACTTGTATATGTATGTATATATATATATATAACATCTGATTTGCATAACTGCTTATATAACTAATATACTTTAAAAAAAATATAAACTGCTTAAATTTTATAAAATGTGTGACATCCCGGAAATTTCGGCAATATCAATTTAATAATCTGTAATAAAAATTAAATTGATATGATAATATTTGTTAATAAGATTTAAATTTGATTTAATAATTTTCTTTTAATTAGATATTCAACTGATAATTCATCTTTTAAAGGCTAATAAATTGTTTTTAAATATATGGATATAGATTTGTGTATTGTAAATAGTTAAGCTTTGTTTTAAGATAAATAAATAAAGTTGTATTTTCTAAATTTAATATTTTTGGTAATTTGGAAATTTGGTTAAATTTAATATTAAATGAATAACAAATTGGCTTTAAATTATACTAAAGATTAAGTTTAAATTTGGTTTAAATGATTTTAGCTTGAATTTAAATTCAACAAAGGGTTGTTTGTTCTTGTTTTAAGTATAGTAGGTAAATAAGTAATTTATTTATATAGAAATAATCTCTTTATAAATTATTTTAATTTGACAATGAGTTTTATTTATAATATAATATCTTTACAAATAGACTTTTAAATAAATGGAACTTGTTATATATATGTAAATAATTGGAAGAACTATGTTTGAAGTTTAAAAATAAAATGTTCAAAATGTTTTAAATTTAAAATAAACCTTATAAATATTTAATATAGTATAAAATAATAGTAAATGAATGTAATATTGGATAGTTAAGTTTTAAAATAAAATAAAATAAAATAAAATAGCTATGTACATAGGGCAGGGAAACATAACCAGGCAAGAGTAAAAAGGTAAGTATGCTAGACAAGAAGAATTAAGGTATGAAGCTTATAAGGCAAGTAAAAGTAATAAGAAAAAGAAAAAATATCTATGTACAAAATAAACTAAGTAGGACACAAAGTACTGAAGCAATTAATGCTTTCATCCCAACAAAACATATAATCAAATTTCGAATTGTTTAGAAGCAACTCAGCCTCCAATATTAAAAATATCTCTGATCAATAAGAAAGAAAAATATATATATTTACCTACATATTGCTTAACCCAGATATCACCTACCTCCCTGTACAAACACTTCTTTATATACATGTCTTCTTATATCTTCATTCGTTCATCACATAGCAGAACATTCTTAAAGAATCAAGGCAATACAAGCTTTTCAATTTCAAAACAAGACCAAAGCAAAACATTTTACAGTTTTTAAAGTTCAAAACTGCTTTTCAAAAACTAGCTATGCTCTGTTTGTTTCAGGTGAGTAACTTTTTAAAATTTAAAATATAATTTGGTTGCATGTTAGTATGGTTGAATATAAATGTGTATTGCATGTATTTATCCGTGAATGTCTGATGTGAATATTATTTGTGTGCATACTATTTAAGGCCGCTCTGTTCTAACATTGATTTTCTCAAGCTCAAATTTTTTATTTAAAGTCCTTACCGCATGATCTAGTTCTTGTTATGATCTGATTATCAAACAAATATTGTTTGATTTAACCTGGATTAATGTTTAAAATTTAAGCAAGTCAAAAATGAAGCCTGTTGTCCTCTGGAAATATAAAAACATCTGTGTATGTTAAATAAACTCAAAACTCAAGCTTTTTAATTTATAAATTCAGTATTATAAAATGAATACTCTAATCAAAACTTGATTTTTAAAACTAAAATCAAGAATTTTAGTAGTAGGAGATAAGAGCAGTTCGTATATGAACTGATTTGGCAATTTTGGGTTTCTCTGATGATTGTAGTGACTAGAGAGGCTGGGTTTCTCTCTGGTGGTAATAGATTGAGTGGAGAGTGAGGCAAAAATGGGTGATGGTTGATCAGAGGGTTGGGGCGATGGTGGATGTCCAGAAGGTTTTCTAAACCTAATTTTTGCCTCGGTTGTAAAATTGGTCAACTTGGTCACTTTGGTTGATCGAGTTTGTTGAAACTCTGGGAAATAGTTGTTGGAACATGGACGAAGTGGTGGCTGGAGAGTCTGGTTGCTTGGTGGTCGGAGGAGCAGTGGCGAACCGATGACAGGTTTGAGTAATAGGCCAAGTCGAGTTTCCAGGTTTTGAGTTTAAACTCGAATTCGAATTTGTGAGGTGGATGAGGTTTTTGATGATCGAGGCATGGTTCGGGAACGTTCGTCGACATGTTCGACGTTTTGGTGATGACCGAAGAGGGTTGGCGGCATCGTGCATGTGCACAGTGCACGTTTGATGTCTGGTGGTATTTTTTTGGGTGGGTGTTGTTTTTCTCGGGAAGTACTCGAGTTTTTCGAGCGGAAGACTCAAAGCAGGAGGACAATGACTCGAAGCAAAATGGGTTGACTCGAGTAATTTTTGGTTCAGGCATTAGCAGGCCTGATTTGTTCCAGTTTTTTTAAATTTAATTCCAATTTGAAAAACAGGATTTAAACTATGTTTTAAAGATAAAGTTAGAGTATAGGTTCAATTGAAAATTTTGAATCTAAGGTTTTAAAATGAATTTGAATTTTAAATCAAGAATTTTAAATCAAAGGTTTAAGGGAAGTTTAAATCAAAGGAGTTAAATCAAGATTAAATATGGATACAAGTTTTCTTGAATTCAAAACTGTAATTTAAATTCAGTTTGTATTTTAAAATCTGAATGTTTAAACAAGTTTAAATCAAAATAGTTTTTATAAATAAATTGTTTCAAATAATTGTTGATTTGATTTGACATAGTTCTTTTTAAGAATTTTAGAATTGAACTTTAAATTTGGTTAATGTTTAAAAGAATGATCATTTTGAATCTTGAATTCAAATGTAATCTAAATTTATATTCAAAAGTGTAATGTTTTACACTTTAATATTAATTAAGTCATTAATAAAGAAATAAATTATCTTAGCGATAATTAAGGTATTAAATGGTTTAATTAATAAGATAATGAAGGAATGATATATTTATTAAATTTATAAATTAATGATTTAGATTAATTGATAATTGGAAATTAATTAAGAAAGTAATTTAAGAAATGTTATTAGGAAATGAAGATAACTAACTAAGGATTATTAATAATTAAATTAGTGTGATAAATTTTATTAATTAATTAGATTAATTAATTTAAATAATCTATTGTAAATTGTTTAATGTAATTTCTTGATAAAGGTAATTAAGGAATTAATTTCTTATTATAATTAATTTTGATAATATGATTAACTTATGTTAATTAATTTAGTTAAATTAATTTAAGAGATAATTTGATGATTTGATAAGTGAAATTACTTAATGTAATTAATGGAGCAAAATTACTTAGGGAAGTAATTAGTTGATAATTACTGGATGTAATTAATACAAGATCGTTTGTAAATTAAGTAATTTGGATAATTACTTTTGTAATTAATCAAGGGATTAATTAAGGGAGATGATAAATTATGGAATAATTAATTTATTCAATAAGTAATTAAGGAAAGTTAATTATTGATTTGTTATTAATCAAGAGGGATTAATAATTGTGTTTAATTAAAGATAAGATTTCTTAATGTAATTTAAATATAAATTAGAGATCATTAATTAATATAATTAATGACGTAATTATGAATTGTTTAATAAAAGAATAATTTATAATAAGGTGAATAAATAATGTAATTAATTAAGGGTAAATGTAATTAATTATATTTAATTAATAAATGAAGTAATTAAATGTTAATTACTATGAATGATTTAGAATAATTAATTTGTGGAATTAATTAAAAGACTAATTACCTATTGTAATTAGAAGATGATTAATCAAAGGTGTTGAATCAAGATGGATGTTAAAAGAATGATTAATTAAATTGATCAATGGCTGTATAAGCAGGATTTATAGATGTAGTAATTAATTTAATTTACTTTAAATTAATTAGAAATAGAGGTAATTAATTTAATTCATTTTAAATTAATTATAGTTGTGAATGATAAATCATTGTTTATGAATGAATGATTGATATTCCATTGATTGACTGTGATCTCAGAGATGAGATGAGTATTATCTATGTGATATGGATGTTCGTTTTAATACTGATTATCTGTTTGAGATGATAATATTGATCAACTATTTATGATGATAATGTAATTATCCATTGTGATATTGTGACTTATCTATCTGTGAGTATATAGATAATTTAATTGAATTGTTTTAAACTTTAAACAACTTGGCCTTAAAAGATACGTTTTGGATTTCGATGAGACCGGGATTGGGTTTTCCATATTTGGATGTCCGAAAACCACATCGATCCAAATTAACGATAGGTCGTGAATCTCAAGTGAAGATGAAGATTCAGAGTGCAAGGGTTATTGTCGTTAACTTTGAGGGTGATTCCAAAATGAGTGTAACGAGATAATGCCTTCGGTTTCGTTCGAACCCGGAACGAACTTGTATGGATTGAATGCTTTCAGCACATCGTCAGGTGGACGATGAGCATTCCAAGTGATGTGTTCTATAAAGGTAATCGTGACCTCAAGCCTCATCAACTGGGAATGGCTAAAACAGGGGAGGTGCAGCAAAGCTTCGTGGGTAGCTCCCACTTGAGAGCAAGATATACCCCTGTATAGATGTCCCTTTTTATTTCGGTTGTGTGGGCAGTTGATTGCAACAACTGCTGGGGTTGTCTTGTTTGGACTGTCCAGTAAGGGATGGTTCCGGCTTTGTGTTGCAGCGGAGCGGGCGTACTCCTCGGTACGGTGATCTAGGCCACGTACTATGACGGGCGGTACCCCAGTAGCCCTGCCATTGTATGGAATCCAAAATCCAATACGTGCCTTCGATTTTGATTGTATACCTATGTATGCTGGAATTTAATGAATGTAACAATTTCGGCTATTTTCTATTTACTTGAAAACCCTAGACACTATTATAATATCACTGGATTTCTGTAACGACCCAGAATTTTGACCAAATTAAATTGAGAATATTTAATTAATTTTAAATATTTGAACGATGATTTAATTTGAATCCTGAATATAACTGTGAAACTGGCGATTAAACTTTAAAATTTAATCGATTAAAGTTGGACAAAATTTTGAATCTTTAATTTTAAGCCGAAGAAAATATTTCAAACGCTTGTAAAATATATATTGATAATTCTGAAAATGATTGAAGCTTCAGAATCGAAATTTAAATTGATTTGATCAGTTTTGAATTTAATGGTTTGAACCGATAATTAAAAATAGCGTTCCGAGGCGCAGTCTCGGAATTCGACGAAACCAGTTCCATTGGGACCGTAATATTGTATTATTACCGGGTTTCAAATTTCGTATTTATCGGAGTTGTTATGTGAACGTACAACACATAAACGCGTTGAAATTAAATCAGATTCAAATTTAAATTTAAAGTTTAAATTTTTAATCAACATCAGCCACCCTAGGTTCTCTTTAGCAGACCTATTCCCTGAAAAGTCGCGTACTCCTGTCTCCTTCCCTCTGTAAAATACACGAAAGAAGATCATTTCGTTCGAAATCAAAATCTTGTTCAGAGAAAATAAATAAATGGCCGAAGCCAATTCAAACAAACAAAAAATCGCGAACGTCCAAAACATCGTCCCCAATTCTCTCGTGCAAAAGAAAGTTAAAACGAAAGCGTCTCGTTTCAAAATCAAAGGAAATCAAATAGGGGGATGAAGGCGATCGCGAGTTCGTCTTCGCGATGGGTTCGAGCTGGGTTGAAAATGAAATCGAATGGCAGGGAGGCGCGCGTCGTTTTGGGGATTCGCGATCATCTGAGGGGAGAAACCTAGGGTTTCGTGAGTAGTCGAGCACGCGACTGCGAGGCGATGAGGCAGTGGGACTCGTGAGCTCGAAGTGGTGATTGAGGAGATGTCGGCGCGTTACTCGTGATGGAGGCAAGTGGGGTTGTTCGAACTCGATTAGGGCAAAAACGTGGTCGCGCACGCGGGGAGGAAGAGCTGGGAGGCCAGTGCTGCAGGCGATGGCGTCTGGGGTTCTGGAGTCTCCGTGGCGATGTCAAGCAGCGCGAGTGATGATCGGCTGTCTCTGTAGTTTTGGGGGTTTCGTTGGTTTTCAAACTCGTCAGTATAGGTATGGGTATTTTATTTTTGATTACTCTAATTTAAATAACTGAATTTGGTTTTGTAGAGTTTATAAAAAATAATAATAATAATAGATAGATTTGTTTTATGAAATGATTTTCCAGTAAATTTAATTACTGTTATGTTCAAAAGTTATATACAGGAATAATATAGATTGAACAGAAATAATTATATATATAGTTAAGTTTGAAAATAGATATATATGAATTTTAAAATATTTGAAGGTTTGTATAAATTAGATTTTTGAAATCTATAAATTACTTGGTAATTTAAAATTTTCAAAGGGAAAATGAATTGATGGGTTAGTTTAAATATTAATATGTAGATTTTAAATGTAAACAGTAAAGAAGTATAGGTATATACTATTTATTTTTCAATTAAAGAAAGAAAATTTAGTTTTGAATTTAAAACTTTTTAGTTTAAATAAATTTAGCGGTTGATTAAAATTATGAAATGGATAATAGAATTTGTTTGATTAGTTCAATTATTAATTAACCGTATAAAATTTTATACAAGGTCAAAACTACAAAGAAAACAAAAGAAGGATTGGAATGGAATGCAAATTAAAAAGCTAAGGTGAGATCTTCTCACTCAAATTGAATGTGGAATTTTTGCAGTTATTATTGATTGATATGATTGATCTGTTTGAATGTGCTATTAGATATGATAGGATATATCTATATATATAGCAGTATATACATATTGGCATATGTATATACTGGATTGTTGATTTCCCGCCTCGTATAGCGGATGAGACCCTATTGCGCCGTTAGTAAGCGGATTTATAAAAACCCATATACCGCGATAATTCCGTACTGGAGCGGAATTGGTATTGTGCTGACGTTTTTGGATGCAGGGAAACAGGTTGGAGGGATCCAACTGGATTCCTCACCAGTATTTATTTATTTACAGATATGGATGAATATTCTGTTATCATATGATGATATATGATATTTGATTGTGGTGATGGACTGATTGGTGTTGTGACATCATCGAATTCAGTTTTGAAGTTTAAAAATAACAACTTTTATTTTAAAAAGATTTTTAAAGTGATTTTTGAAAAGTAGACGTTTATCAAATTTTTGAATTGATTTATTTCAGAAAAATAAACGTCTAGAATTTTAAAGTTATAAGAGTTAAGATTTTTGGTGAAATATAACCAAAGTGTGATTTTTGAAATGAAAGTTGATTTAATTGTAAAATGGGTTAAATTGAGATTTTTAAAGTATTATAAAAGATGTACAGAAAAATTGATGTATTTATCAATTAAAATTTTTGGAATTTTAATACGAGTTTTTATAAGTGAAGATATGAATCTTATAGAATTTTAAAATTGTGAAGATATGAAATTTATAGATGTATAAATTGTGAAGTTAAAATGAATGAAATTGTAGAATAGAAGATTTATAAGGAATTAACTTGTAAATTGGATTTTTGCCTACAAATGAAATATTGATCGAATTTGTTAATAAAATGAGATTTATAAACCGGAGTTGTTATAGAAAATAGAAATTGGAATTTATAAACGTTGTTTTATAAATTCGGAAACCAATCGATTGAATTTGATAAATTAAATATAGAAGATTATCAAAGGAGATATATTCGCGATTTTGGATAGCGAATTATTATTGAAATAAAACGTGTAGAAAATAGTGAAATGTAAATAGTAAAGTATATTCACGATTTTGGATAGTGAATATATTGTTAAGTAAAATGAACTTGTTTTGGGAAACGATATTACAAAAATGAAGTTAATTGTTTTAAAAGATGTTTTAAAACGTGGTAAGTATCGAAATCATAGATTTCAACATTTATTGTTGAAATAGACATTTTCGAGAAAGAAGGAAATGGTGGACTATAACACTGTTGTTATAGTAAATGATTTCCAAAAGGAAATGTTTTGATGTAGTATTGGGATTTATATATCTATCTAAATCTGAATCCCTATACTAGTGATTTCGAGTCGTCGTAACGATGTTTTACGCAACATTCGTTTTGACTCAAATAGATATTGAAATTTATGATTTCCTTAAAGAATGAATATATACTTAATTTGATTTAAGTATATCGAATATTTTCAAACGTTGAAAATAAATGATTTGTGAAATACTTATTATTAAATAAGTATGGAAATACTTTTCCAATATGAAATGAACGTTTTGAGAATTTATCTTCTTAAAGATAAATTGAAATTGAATATTGAAAATGATTTGAAAATCGAATATCAGTAGATATTCGAAAGTATAAATTCAATACGGAATTTATAGAAGAAAGCGAAGTTGTTTAAAAATAAATATTGATTTATTTTTGAAGTGTGGAAAATTGATTTGAAATTGTTTTCAAATGGTTAAGTGTGAAAATTTTATATCTTATAAAGATATTTTTGAAGAATAAATAATTTGGGAAAATTATTCGGAATCTGATGATGTTGCGCATCTTTATTGATAGTTAAATAACCGACTATCAATAATTACCTTTAGATAGGTATTTGTTGTGAATTGGATGAATTTGAATGCCACACTTATTTTTGAATAAACGCTCACTATTCGGGTTAACCGGGAAAGGACCATGGGGTCGTATAACCCATTCCGAATATGTGATACGTCGTTATGAATCGCATTTGAAGACCGGTGTTGAAGACCGGATATTTTTGAAAACGGAAGGATTACCGTCGAGTTACTCTACATCGGCTGATCTCCGATTTAGAGGTTTTATCACCCTTAGTGACGGGAAGTCCTGACGTGATTGAAAATTATCCGGAAATGCAAGGGCTTCGTGAGAAGTGCCTTCGGTTCTGTTCGATCCCGGAACAGACTTTTATGGATTGTGTGTCTGACGTTACAACTTGAGATATAAAGCTGATTTCTTTCAAATACATTTCTGTTGGTGGCGGAGAATTTATTCTCTTAGCTTAACACCCTTCTCTGAGACGTACGAGCTCAGAGGTTATGTAGTTGAAATTTATCAGCGATATATCCCAATTTGGTAACGTGGCATACTGAGTGTTGCTGTGAAATGATCAGTGTTTGATCATTTGTGATATGATCATTTAATTGATCTTATATCTTTGTGATCATAGGTTGATCATTTTGTTTGACCCGAAGCAGGGCTTTTTGAGAAAGCGTAGCTTTGTGGACGAGACTTTGTCGAGCCTCACACCCCGGAAATGGTCGAAACAGGAAGAATGCAGCAAGGTTCTAGGGAGTAGCGCCCCTTAGTGTATGTCATTCTTTCTGGATAAAGGTGGTATCATGGTATGGAGCCCAGATACTTAACCTCTGTGGTTACTGCATTATTATTATCTATGTGGTTTGTTGCGAATCGGGGATCCTCGGGAAGATCGGTGACGATCGGGGGATGACATACGCGTGTCAGTAGTTACCTATTTTTGCAGAGGTAACCCGGCCTTGTGTTGGCAGAGATCCGGTTAGGTTCTCGGGTCGTCTATTCCAGGGACGTACCCAATCGTGGATAGGAAGTTCCTTAGCCTGACCATTTGTTGGAAATCCAAAGAAACAATACGTGACGTGTACGGTTTTAGTTGTATTACCTGCTATGGAATGTGGCGGTAACCTGCTATTGAACATAGTAGCTATAGTAGGCATACGATACTGGTCGTATGTTGGCTAAGATTAATATTATACTTTCGAAATGTTTTCTACACTATGCACTAATAATAATATAAAAAAGAATTTGATTTTTGCGTAGTAAGCATCTTTGACTATCATAAGAAGAAATCTCCTCCAAGTCTGCGTTTGCATTGTGTGTGTGGTGGGAGGTCTTATGGTAGTTTCATTTTCCAAAAGCATTTCGAATTGACTTTAAAATTATTTTGTTGTTATATAAAGAATAACTGTTTTACGATCTCACACCAGTCTTGCTATATTACAGCATGATAGGGGGTTCTCGCTTCGCAGTTTGGTGGCGAACGGGAGACTCTTACCCCTACATGTCCCTGAGAGGGATGGGTTGGTTAGGCAGAGGCCGTGACAGTCGAGAGGCTGGCCGTAAAAGCAAGTTTGGGGTATCAGTGTAAGCCACGGTGGGGCTGGGATGGTTGAAAAGCCTACCGGTTGTGACCGCTGTTTTCGGACCTTTACATTTGGTATCAGAGCATATGGTTAAGCGACAACCCTGCTCTGTTGGGTGTTACTCATTAGAGATAGAGTCAGTAGTACTCTAGAATGAGTTTGAGTGTAATAATAGATATGAGCGCGTATTTGTTATTTGAATATAAAATTGTTTTGTATTGTGTTGACTTATCGGTTGATTGTTTATAGATTCTGGTCGGTGCAGTCTAGCTAACTGTAATCGATAGGGGTTTCTAAACTCTTAAACAAGATAAACCGACACAGTATTGTTTTAAATAGGGTAAATGAGATAATTTTGCCCAAAACTATTTTTGTATAGAAAAGAAATGTTTTTCTATGAATTACTATAGTATATGGTTGCATGGTTGCTAGAAATGATAACATTAAACTATTATCATTGAAATTAAATGAGAAATTGGAATTATAACTCCAAAGTTAAAATAAATTCACATACTAATGAAATTTAAGAATGTAAATTATAAATGTGAATTGTAAATTGAAACGGAACTCCAGAAAAGTTTTTGGAAATGTTTTGAAAAGAAATTGAAAATTTTGGAGATTTGGAAAGTTTAATTTCTTTTTGAATTTGAAAATGAATTTCAAAGATTTTGAAAAGTATTTTGGAAAGATAAAAGCTCTAAACTCTTTTCGGTCGCTGGAAAATAACTTCGATGATGACCGCGGCATCATTGGTGTTCATTTTCGGGTTTCTGGAAGAGGAATTGCTGCCAAATTGTTTTAAATAGAAGTTGTTTGAAAAATTTGGGTTTTGTTTTGGAAATTCAAAGGATAATTGGAATTGTTTTCAAAATGGTTTTGAAAAGGTTGAAAAGACTCTGGAATTGAGTACTGAATTATGAAAATAAATGAAAATTGTGAATGAACGAATAAATTTGCAAGTGAATCAATTTAATAAAATGAGATTGAAAATTGAAATTCGTTTCAAATTTGTAAGAAATGAATTGAATTGAATAATTATAAATGAAAGATGAATAAAAGATAAAATTCATAATGGAATGTAAATAAGTTAATAACTTATAGAATATTTGGTAATTTGATAGAAATGAGATTCAAATTGAAAATGGATGAATAATTTGCAATTGTAAATGAAATTGAAGACAAATTTGAAATTGTAAGTGAATTGGAATTTGTAATGAGTTAGTAATTGAAACTAAGCTAAAAGAGCAATTAGGAATGAAAGTTGTTTGGTTAATAGAATAAACCGAATGAAAATATGAAATGCAAATTTAATTGAATGGAATCAATTGCAAATGAAGTAGAATTATAATAAATTGAATTTGTATCAATTTGAATTGGTTATAAACTAGAATGGATATGAATTCATTTTGTTTAAAAACGAATGTAACTTCAACCGTAAATATATAAGCATATATTGAAAATTTTGTAATAGAATTTGCAAAATGGTTTGTATGTATGTAACTAGATATTATGGCTAGTAGATATACAGGTATTGTAAAGGAATTGGAATTGAATTGCAAAGATAAAGTTGAATTGCTCGAAAAAGGTAAGTATTTGAGTTTTAATATGAGTTTTTGATGATTTCTCTCTAGCCGCTTGGCTTTTTCTTTTTCTTTTTGAAATCTGAGAGTCTGTAGGGACGTTTTGTAGTCGTGCCGTATTAGCCGCGCAAAGGAGACGCTGGCGAAATTTTTCGAAAATTCCGAGTGTTAGAAAATTTTTGAGAAAATTTTGAAGTTAAAATTTGAATTTAAACTCGAATTTGAATTTAGTAGTAAAACAATGATTGTTTGAAACTTAGAGTTGAAGTTGAAATGTTAGTCGAAATAATAAACGAATCTTTAGTAGAAAGATTTATTTTGATGAATTGATAAAACTATTGAATTGTGAAAAATAGTAGACGAGTTAAGGACATTTTTTCCTAACTTGTAATTTCGAGGACGAAATTCTTTTAAGGAGGGAAGTCTGTAACGACCCAGAATTTTGACCAAATTAAATTGAGAATATTTAATTAATTTTAAATATTTGAACGATGATTTAATTTGAATCCTGAATATAAATGTGAAACTGGCGATTAAACTTTAAAATTTAATCGATTAAAGTTGGACAAAATTTTGAATCTTTAATTTTAAGCCGAAGAAAATATTTCAAACGCTTGTAAAATATATATTGATAATTCTGAAAATGATTGAAGCTTCAGAATCGAAATTTAAATTGATTTGATCAGTTTTGAATTTAATGGTTTGAACCGATAATTAAAAATAGCGTTCCGAGGCGCAGTCTCGGAATTCGACGAAACCAGTTCCATTGGGACCGTAATATTGTATTATTACCGGGTTTCAAATTTCGTATTTATCGGAGTTGTTATGTGAACGTACAACACATAAACGCGTTGAAATTAAATCAGATTCAAATTTAAATTTAAAGTTTAAATTTTTAATCAACATCAGCCACCCTAGGTTCTCTTTAGCAGACCTATTCCCTGAAAAGTCGCGTACTCCTGTCTCCTTCCCTCTGTAAAATACACGAAAGAAGATCATTTCGTTCGAAATCAAAATCTTGTTCAGAGAAAATAAATAAATGGCCGAAGCCAATTCAAACAAACAAAAAATCGCGAACGTCCAAAACATCGTCCCCAATTCTCTCGTGCAAAAGAAAGTTAAAACGAAAGCGTCTCGTTTCAAAATCAAAGGAAATCAAATAGGGGGATGAAGGCGATCGCGAGTTCGTCTTCGCGATGGGTTCGAGCTGGGTTGAAAATGAAATCGAATGGCAGGGAGGCGCGCGTCGTTTTGGGGATTCGCGATCATCTGAGGGGAGAAACCTAGGGTTTCGTGAGTAGTCGAGCACGCGACTGCGAGGCGATGGGGCAGTGGGACTCGTGAGCTCGAAGTGGTGATTGAGGAGATGTCGGCGCGTTACTCGTGATGGAGGCAAGTGGGGTTGTTCGAACTCGATTAGGGCAAAAACGTGGTCGCGCACGCGGGGAGGAAGAGCTGGGAGGCCAGTGCTGCAGGCGATGGCGTCTGGGGTTCTGGAGTCTCCGTGGCGATGTCAAGCAGCGCGAGTGATGATCGGCTGTCTCTGTAGTTTTGGGGGTTTCGTTGGTTTTCAAACTCGTCAGTATAGGTATGGGTATTTTATTTTTGATTACTCTAATTTAAATAACTGAATTTGGTTTTGTAGAGTTTATAAAAAATAATAATAATAATAGATAGATTTGTTTTATGAAATGATTTTCCAGTAAATTTAATTACTGTTATGTTCAAAAGTTATATACAGGAATAATATAGATTGAACAGAAATAATTATATATATAGTTAAGTTTGAAAATAGATATATATGAATTTTAAAATATTTGAAGGTTTGTATAAATTAGATTTTTGAAATCTATAAATTACTTGGTAATTTAAAATTTTCAAAGGGAAAATGAATTGATGGGTTAGTTTAAATATTAATATGTAGATTTTAAATGTAAACAGTAAAGAAGTATAGGTATATACTATTTATTTTTCAATTAAAGAAAGAAAATTTAGTTTTGAATTTAAAACTTTTTAGTTTAAATAAATTTAGCGGTTGATTAAAATTATGAAATGGATAATAGAATTTGTTTGATTAGTTCAATTATTAATTAACCGTATAAAATTTTATACAAGGTCAAAACTACAAAGAAAACAAAAGAAGGATTGGAATGGAATGCAAATTAAAAAGCTAAGGTGAGATCTTCTCACTCAAATTGAATGTGGAATTTTTGCAGTTATTATTGATTGATATGATTGATCTGTTTGAATGTGCTATTAGATATGATAGGATATATCTATATATATAGCAGTATATACATATTGGCATATGTATATACTGGATTGTTGATTTCCCGCCTCGTATAGCGGATGAGACCCTATTGCGCCGTTAGTAAGCGGATTTATAAAAACCCATATACCGCGATAATTCCGTACTGGAGCGGAATTGGTATTGTGCTGACGTTTTTGGATGCAGGGAAACAGGTTGGAGGGATCCAACTGGATTCCTCACCAGTATTTATTTATTTACAGATATGGATGAATATTCTGTTATCATATGATGATATATGATATTTGATTGTGGTGATGGACTGATTGGTGTTGTGACATCATCGAATTCAGTTTTGAAGTTTAAAAATAACAACTTTTATTTTAAAAAGATTTTTAAAGTGATTTTTGAAAAGTAGACGTTTATCAAATTTTTGAATTGATTTATTTCAGAAAAATAAACGTCTAGAATTTTAAAGTTATAAGAGTTAAGATTTTTGGTGAAATATAACCAAAGTGTGATTTTTGAAATGAAAGTTGATTTAATTGTAAAATGGGTTAAATTGAGATTTTTAAAGTATTATAAAAGATGTACAGAAAAATTGATGTATTTATCAATTAAAATTTTTGGAATTTTAATACGAGTTTTTATAAGTGAAGATATGAATCTTATAGAATTTTAAAATTGTGAAGATATGAAATTTATAGATGTATAAATTGTGAAGTTAAAATGAATGAAATTGTAGAATAGAAGATTTATAAGGAATTAACTTGTAAATTGGATTTTTGCCTACAAATGAAATATTGATCGAATTTGTTAATAAAATGAGATTTATAAACCGGAGTTGTTATAGAAAATAGAAATTGGAATTTATAAACGTTGTTTTATAAATTCGGAAACCAATCGATTGAATTTGATAAATTAAATATAGAAGATTATCAAAGGAGATATATTCGCGATTTTGGATAGCGAATTATTATTGAAATAAAACGTGTAGAAAATAGTGAAATGTAAATAGTAAAGTATATTCACGATTTTGGATAGTGAATATATTGTTAAGTAAAATGAACTTGTTTTGGGAAACGATATTACAGAAATGAAGTTAATTGTTTTAAAAGATGTTTTAAAACGTGGTAAGTATCGAAATCATAGATTTCAACATTTATTGTTGAAATAGACGTTTTCGAGAAAGAAGGAAATGGTGGACTATAACACTGTTGTTATAGTAAATGATTTCCAAAAGGAAATGTTTTGATGTAGTATTGGGATTTATATATCTATCTAAATCTGAATCCCTATACTAGTGATTTCGAGTCGTCGTAACGATGTTTTACGCAACATTCGTTTTGACTCAAATAGATATTGAAATTTATGATTTCCTTAAAGAATGAATATATACTTAATTTGATTTAAGTATATCGAATATTTTCAAACGTTGAAAATAAATGATTTGTGAAATACTTATTATTAAATAAGTATGGAAATACTTTTCCAATATGAAATGAACGTTTTGAGAATTTATCTTCTTAAAGATAAATTGAAATTGAATATTGAAAACGATTTGAAAATCGAATATCAGTAGATATTCGAAAGTATAAATTCAATACGGAATTTATAGAAGAAAGCGAAGTTGTTTAAAAATAAATATTGATTTATTTTTGAAGTGTGGAAAATTGATTTGAAATTGTTTTCAAATGGTTAAGTGTGAAAATTTTATATCTTATAAAGATATTTTTGAAGAATAAATAATTTGGGAAAATTATTCGGAATCTGATGATGTTGCGCATCTTTATTGATAGTTAAATAACCGACTATCAATAATTACCTTTAGATAGGTATTTGTTGTGAATTGGATGAATTTGAATGCCACACTTATTTTTGAATAAACGCTCACTATTCGGGTTAACCGGGAAAGGACCATGGGGTCGTATAACCCATTCCGAATATGTGATACGTCGTTATGAATCGCATTTGAAGACCGGTGTTGAAGACCGGATATTTTTGAAAACGGAAGGATTACCGTCGAGTTACTCTACATCGGCTGATCTCCGATTTAGAGGTTTTATCACCCTTAGTGACGGGAAGTCCTGACGTGATTGAAAATTATCCGGAAATGCAAGGGCTTCGTGAGAAGTGCCTTCGGTTCTGTTCGATCCCGGAACAGACTTTTATGGATTGTGTGTCTGACGTTACAACTTGAGATATAAAGCTGATTTCTTTCAAATACATTTCTGTTGGTGGCGGAGAATTTATTCTCTTAGCTTAACACCCTTCTCTGAGACGTACGAGCTCAGAGGTTATGTAGTTGAAATTTATCAGCGATATATCCCAATTTGGTAACGTGGCATACTGAGTGTTGCTGTGAAATGATCAGTGTTTGATCATTTGTGATATGATCATTTAATTGATCTTATATCTTTGTGATCATAGGTTGATCATTTTGTTTGACCCGAAGCAGGGCTTTTTGAGAAAGCGTAGCTTTGTGGACGAGACTTCGTCGAGCCTCACACCCCGGAAATGGTCGAAACAGGAAGAATGCAGCAAGGTTCTAGGGAGTAGCGCCCCTTAGTGTATGTCATTCCTTCTGGATAAAGGTGGTATCATGGTATGGAGCCCAGATACTTAACCTCTGTGGTTACTGCATTATTATTATCTATGTGGTTTGTTGCGAATCGGGGATCCTCGGGAAGATCGGTGACGATCGGGGGATGACATACGCGTGTCAGTAGTTACCTATTTTTGCAGAGGTAACCCGGCCTTGTGTTGGCAGAGATCCGGTTAGGTTCTCGGGTCGTCTATTCCAGGGACGTACCCAATCGTGGATAGGAAGTTCCTTAGCCTGACCATTTGTTGGAAATCCAAAGAAACAATACGTGACGTGTACGGTTTTAGTTGTATTACCTGCTATGGAATGTGGCGGTAACCTGCTATTGAACATAGTAGCTATAGTAGGCATACGATACTGGTCGTATGTTGGCTAAGATTAATATTATACTTTCGAAATGTTTTCTACACTATGCACTAATAATAATATCAAAAAGAATTTGATTTTTGCGTAGTAAGCATCTTTGACTATCATAAGAAGAAATCTCCTCCAAGTCTGCGTTTGCATTGTGTGTGTGGTGGGAGGTCTTATGGTAGTTTCATTTTCCAAAAGCATTTCGAATTGACTTTAAAATTATTTTGTTGTTATATAAAGAATAACTGTTTTACGATCTCACACCAGTCACCATGACTGACTCGGAGTTTATTGTTCCCTTCTAAACTCTGGGTGCCCACAAATTTCCACACGGGCAGCCTAGAGTTATGTTATCAGGATATTCTGGATATTCTGGAGCTTTGGAGATAAGCTGGAGGACGAGACGTAGTATTTGTATCTGATAGTATTTATTCCGCTGTGTATTCTGTATGAGGACAAGTTTATATAACTGTCCATTGTTGTTTATTGACTCTGATGATATGATGTGATGTAATGTAATAACAGATATAATTCTTTTGTTTTTAAATGATATTCATTTATCTATTATATATTGTTCCGCTGCGATATGTGAGATTCTGATATTGTCTCTGTTCTGATGTGTTGTTCTCTTCTTTCTTCTTCTTCTCTTTTTCTTCTATCTTTTCTTCTATCTCTTCTTTTAAACATTAAAGTTCGCGTTTCCGCCACCCGATCGTTCGACAGTTGCTACAGTGGACGTAGCAGTGTCGGGTTTTCGGAAGACGGATTTGCGGGTCTTTACATTGATTTCCTATCAAATGTTTTGGTTAGCGTAAGGTAAAAACTTTTCCATGTTTATGTGTGGGAAGTCTTACGTGATACCTTTTCTTTCGAAATGATTTTCAAAGTTAAGCAACTTTAACCTGTTACTCATACAAGACCCATGTCTGACCCGGAGTTTATTTCTGTTTTCTTAAACTCTCGGGTACCCAAATTTTTACGGGTAGCCAAGGGATTTAGGTTAGCTTTGACGAATTGTGGAGGAGCAACGAAGCAGGAGGCTTCAACGTTCGTAGATATATATAGTGTTCCGCTGTGTTGGTATCTCTGTGTTGTATTTGTGTTGTATCGAGTTGTATTAACTAGACAGGTATTTATAACTGTCTAGTATGTGATGTATTATCTGTGTAACTCTGATGTATATGATACTTTGTATTTTCTATATGTTATATTATATTTTACTCGTTCGCTGTTGAGATTCTGATGTTGTTTCTTCTTCTTCTCTATCTTTTCTATTTTCTCATCCCTTTCTTTCTTAAACACGATACGACTTTCTGGGCGTAGGAAGTTGGGTCGTCACAAAATGTATACAATTTATAATACCAATAGATTACAGACTAGTAACTAACAACTTGTCTACATAAATCTGGTATAAACAAATGTATATAATATAAACATATTACCTATTGTAAAATGTAATACGTATTATAATATGTATATAACTAATATAACCGTATAATACAATTGCTTAAGTCATACAAACGAGGAAACAAAACATACAACAAAGCTAATATACAGATTCTGTAAAAAGTATATATATAAATAACTAACGTATAATATACTGCTAACATATATCACAGATAAATGTAAACAGATGTAAACTTTTATATAATATAGATACTAACCTATATACACCCATACGAACATAAATATATATATATATAAGATGAAATATTATAAAACTTAAATAAACTAAAATATATAAAGTGATATATATTATACCTTAAAATAGAAACCAAAGTCTAGGCTTGGATTGGAAGCTTCGGCAATGAGGCAGAGGGGACGTGAAGACCGATGGCGAGCTTGGCCTGTCGTCTTGCTAGGTGGAAGGCGGATGAGTTATCCTGGGGAGAAGAGCAAGGGGGAGGGTAGCGGCTGTCATGCGATGGGAACTGTTGCTCGACTCTTGGGGAGGCATGGAGCATGGGAAGAGGAGGGGAAGTGAAAGGCTTTAGGTAGCTTTTAGAATACAAACAGAAAATTTGAAACAATCTTTTTTACTTATTTTTGGTGGAACGGAAGTATGTAAATGAAGAGACAGCAACAAAAATCAATGGCCCCAATAAATGTCGAGCAACGAATAGTCATAGTCGAAAAGAAAAGAAATCAAGTCAAGGAAAATAAGAGGTTGTTTCTTAATACCAAAAGCCGAAGGACTCAACCGATACGGTTATCTGTTTCTCGGATTCTTCCACGAATCGAAACTCCAAAACACATAAATAAATGTACTGCAAAGATCAGCACGACGAGATGATCAATATGGTATACAAACATCAGTGGTACGATCATCCTATCAGAATTCGATGATCGTTATAGAAAATGCTACTAATCTGCCAAAAATAAGATAGATGGAGCAATAGTACTCAAAATTTGGAGAAACAAAATATGACGTCTCACTCAGAAGATGATTATAAATTTCCTATATAAAAATATTCTGGTTTGGAAAACATTTTATTATCATCAAATATTAACTGATTTGAATTTAAATAAAATTACACAGGAAAATAAACTTCCAAATTATCCGATGAAAATTTACCATCTGCTATGTTTAAGAAGACGCATTCCAAATATTAAATTTTTATTTCAAATTTTTATTATTAAAAATTTCACAAAATTTCAATTAATTATAATAATAAACAAATAAAAATTATTAAAAATGTACAGGTCATTATACTCTCCCCCACTAAAAAATTTTCGTCCCCGAAAAGGAAGGAGGAATGAGAATAAAAACAACCGGAAGAAAATAGATTGAAAAACAAAATAAAATGATTAATTTAAACCATGTAAATTTCAATTTAAATTAACAATCAATTTTGAATTCAATGTATTTCATTAAGTTGATTTATTAATTCCTTCCAAACAAAATTTGTTTTATTCATCTCATTTATTCATTATCTTATTATTCAATTTATCTCTATTAACATTTTTATAAGTAAAACTCAAGTGCATAACATTTATTATAACCACTTAAATTTTATTTAAAAAAATCATTATATATTGTATATTATCCAATTACATATTCAACTTCTGAATACTTTAGGTAAGTTGTATTGAATGCAATTGAGTATCACACAGATAAAATTCCCAAATTTAGTTATTCCAAAATTTAAATATTTATTCGAAAATTTATGCTTTATTTAATAATTGAAATCATCTTTAACATAAATTTAAGAATTAAATTTCCAATTGACTTCAAGCAATTTAGAGATAAATATATATACTATATCAAACCAAATCTATATTCACATACTTATATATTATATATATATTATAAATCAAATCATACCTCAGAATTTCAAATCAAATCCATTTTTTTCCAAAACAAAGTGTAGCAAAGATACAGAATTGTCTCTCCACTCTGAAACTCAAAAATGAATGTCGATGATGTGGCCATCATCACCGAAATTATTTTCCAGCGACAAAAGAGAAGAGCACTGATTTAAACATTTTAAATTCTTTAAAAACCATTTTTATTCGAAAATACTTTAAATAATATACCCTTTATAAAACTTTAAACCAAAGTTTGAATTCACCGGAAATTAAATTCTCAAATTCTAGATTTAAATCCATTTAAATTCCAAATCAAATTATAAACCATATTTTATAAATTCATTTATTTATATTATGCAATAGTCAATGGGTTACAAAACAATAAATAAAAATAAAAATTATCATTTCTGTTAATCAATTCATTTAACTTTTTAATTTCAGAAAAACTTTTACTAATATATATGATATAACCATAGAATTTATTATTTCAATTTGCTCTATTCAAGTGTTTTGGAAATCCTATCGATAGCGTTGATTAGACGAATCGATCAAAAACCCAAATCAACATCAACAACTCAAACAAGACAACATATAAAACATTTTAAATATTAATTACAAATACACTTTGTAACGACCCAGAATTTTGAACAAATTAAATTGAGAATATTTAATTAATTTTAAATATTTGAATGACGATTTAATTTGAATCCCCGATTGAACTTTGAAATTTGCGATTAGACATTAAAATTTAATCTTTTGATAGGCGAATAAAAATTTGAATCTTCAATTTTAAGCTGAAGAAAAATATTTCGAAAGCTTTTAAAATTTATATTGATAACACTGAAGATAACAGCAGCTTCAGAATTGAAATTTAAACTGTTTTGCTAAGTTTTGAATTGTATTGTTCGAATCGATATTTAAAAATAGCCGTCCGAAGCGCAGTCTCGGAATTCGACGAAACGAGTTCCATTGGATCCGTAATATTGTATTATTACCGGATTTCAAATTTCGTATTTATCGGAGCTGTTATGTGAACGTACGACACGTAAACGCGTGGGAATTACGGAGTTGAAATTAAATTTAAATGCAATATATCCCTTTTTCTTTAATCCGACATTTTGTACAACCTGCCGCCTATTTGCCTCCTTCGTACTCATCCTCATCTGATATCACGCAATTGTTCTCCCTTACGTTTTAAAATATCAGACAGTGTCGAACAAAGAAAAGAAAAACGAAATAATGGCGACATCTCGTTCTCCCTCTTCCCTTTCGATTTCAAATCGATAGTTCAAATCAAAATAAAAATAATAGCCACAGCTTCAAACGAAAGGGAATCGAAACGAAAATCCTTTCTCGTTTAAAATCAAAACCACGAGCCCCTCCTCCCTTCAATCGAATTGAAATCACCGGCAGGTCAATGGCTCGAGTTCGAACGATACAGTCTGGGAGGGCGGCGACGCGCGTGGGCGTAGGCTCGAAGACGAGCAGGCGATCGGCGACTCGCGATGGCAGCGACAAGACGAAGGCGCGATTGAGGGCGGAGCAGCTGGGTTGTTCGACTTCTGGTGATGTGGTGGTTCTCGCGACATAGGAGTCGTGGCAGTGGCGAAGTCTGGTGGTATCGACGAATTCGTGGCGGCGATGGTCTCGGCAGGCAGGTGGCGAGGGCGTGCGATCTGGGTGCTCGCGATTGTTTCGATACAGTAAGGCATTTTTTTTTTCTTTCTTTTGTCTTGAATTTCAAAATATATATATATATCAGCGTATATGTTTGAAGAAAAAAAACAACAGAGGAATTTTAAACAGAAGGTTATAAACTAAATTAATTTCCCTAAAGATATGGATTTATATATGTATACGTATATATGCTGTAAAATAAATCTTTAAGGTTATTTACAGAAAAGAATTTATACAGATAAGATTTTGAGAGAAATATAATAGTGTTTTGAAAACCTATAATTATTTTTATAAGTATATCTATATAAATAAAGTTTTGCAAAAAAATAATATATGTATATATATTTATCTAATAAATAGAAAACTTGTTACAGATAATTTTAAAAATAAAAATATGTCTGTTTGAATATATAAAGCTTGAAAACAGAAAATTTATATGGAAAGGATTTCGATGTATATACGAATGTTAAAAATGTTGAAGGCTTATATGTATAAAATTCCAATTTTTATGGAATTTATATAGCTAATTTTATAAAATATATGTATAAGATTTCAAGTGAAAAAAAAATGTATTAATGGAAATTTATTTATTTAAAGAACTTATATAGTTATTTGGTTGTTAGAAATTATTTTAAGGAAGACGAATTCAAATTACATTGGAAAATATAAATGAGTTGTTCGGATTTATTTCAAATATTTATTAAATCATATAATTGTTGATACAAGGTTTAAAATTGCAAAGGAATCAAGCCGAGAACGAAAATGGATTGCAAAATAAAAAGCAAAGGTGAGATTTTCTCACTCGAAGGAAAATTTTGTTTTACAGTTATTGATTGATGATTTGATTGCTATTGGATGTGATATTAGATATAGTAGGATATATCTATATATATATAGCAATATATACATATTGGCATATGTATATATTGGATTGATTGATTTCCCGCCTCGTATAGCGGATGAGACCCTATTGCGCCGTTAGTAAGCGGATATTTTTATAAAACCCATATAACGCGATATTCCACCTCGAAGTGGAATTGGTATTGTGCTAACGTCTTTGGATGCAGGGAAACAGGTTGGAGGGATCCAACTGGATTCCTCACCAGTATTTATTTATTTATAGATATTGATGTATATTCTGTTATCATATGTTGATATATGATGTTTGATGTTGTGATTGACTAATTGGTGCTGTTGCATCATCAGATTCAAGTTTTAAAAATAACGACTTTTAATTTAAAAGGATTTTTAAAGTGATCTTTGAAATTATACGTTTTATTAAATTTTTGAAGTGATTTATTTTAAATAAATAAACGTTCTAATTTTAAAGTTATAAAAGTTAAGATCTTTGTGAAATATAACCGAAAAGTGATTTTTGGAATAAATAGTTGATTGATTTATAAAATGTTTTAAATTGAGATTTTTAAAATATTATAAACGGTTTACTTAAAAGGTTTATAAAGTTGACATTTTATAATTAAAATGTTGGTATTATAAAACGAGTTTTTATAAGCGTTAAAATGAATTTTTAAGAATTTATAAATAAATGAAATTTATAAATTGTGAACTTATAAATGGAAATAATTTTGTAAGATAAAGGAATTATAAGTATTTAACTTATAATATGGATTGTTGGTATAAGATTTGAGTTATGAATCGAATTGTTAATAAAGGAGATTTATTAAATTGAAGTTGTTAGAAAATAGAAATAGAATTTATAAACGTTGTTTTATAAATTCGAAATCAATTGGATTTGATAAATTAAATATAGAAGGTTGTTAAAGGAGATATATTCGCGATTTTGGATAGCGAATTATTATTGAAATAAAACGTGTAGAAAATTGTGAAATGTAATTAGTGAAGTATATTCACGATTTTGGACAGTGAATATATTGTTAAGTAAAATGGATATGGTTTTGGAAAAGTGATAATTGAAATGAAGTAATTGTTTTGAAAGATGTTTTAAAACAGGTTGAATATCGAAATCATAGATTTCAACATTTATTGTTGAAATAGACGTTTTCGAGAAATATAAGGAAATGGTGGACTATAACATTGTTGTTATAGTAAATGATTTCCGAAAGGAAATGTTTTATGTAGCATTGGGATTTATATATCTATCTTAAAATCCGAATCCCTATACTAGTGATTTTGAGTCGTCGTAACGATGTTTTACGTAACATTCGTTTTGACTCAAATGTTTTCCTTAAAGAATGAAATATATACTTAATATTGATCTAAGTATATTGAATATTTTCAAATGTTGAAAATAAATAGTTTTGTGAATTACTTATTTTAAATAAGTATGGAATTGCTTTTCCAATATGAAACGAAGGGTTGAAACTTTATCTTTTAAAGATAAATTGAAAAGTGAATATTTGAAATTTGTTTTCAAACGGTTAAGTGTGGAAATTTTATATCTTGTAAAGATATTTTTGGGAAATAAATAATTTGGAAAATTATTTGGAATCTGATGATGTTGCGCATCTTTATTGATAGTTAAATAACCGACTATCAATAATTACCTTGAATATGGTATTTGTTGTGAATTGGATGAATTTGAATGCCACACTTATTTTTAAATAAGCGCTCACTATTCGGGTTAGCCGGGAAAGGACCATGGGGTCGTATAACCCATTCCGAATATGTGATACGTCGTTATGAATTGCATTCGAAGACCGGTGTTGAAGACCGGATATTTTTGAAAACGGAAGGATTACCGTCGAGTTACTCTACATCGACTGATCTTCGATTTAGAGGTTTTATCACCCTTAGTGACGGGAAGTCCTGACGTGATTGAAAATTTATTCGGAATTGCAAGGACTTCGTGAGAAGTGCCTTCGGTTCTGTTCGATCCCGGAACAGACTTGTATGGATTGTGTGTCTGACGTTACACTTTGAGATGTAAAGCTGATTTCTTGCAAATACATTTCTGTTGGTGGTGGAGAATTTATTCTCTTAGCTTAACACCCTTCTCTGAGACGTACGAGCTCAGAGGTTATGTAGTTGAAATTTATCAGCGATATATCCCAATTTGGTAACGTGGCATGCTGAGTGTTGCTGTGAAATGATCAGTGTTTGATCATTTGTGATATGATCATTTGTTTGATCTTATATCTTTGTGATCATAGGTTGATCATTTTGTTTGACCCGAAGCAGGGCTTTTTGAGAAAGCGTAGCTTTGTGGACGAGACTTCGTCGAGCCTCACACCCCGGAAATGGTCGAAACAGGAAGAATGCGGCAAGGTTCTAGGGAGTAGCGCCCCTTAGTGTATGTCATTCCTTCTGGATAAAGGTGGTATCATGGTATGGAGCCCAGATACTTAACCTCTGTGGTTACTGCATTATTATTATCTATGTGGTTTGTTGGAAATCGGGGATCCTCGGGAAGATCGGTGACGATCGGGGGATGGCATACGCGTGTCAGTAGTTACCTATTTTTGCAGAGGTAACCCGGCCTTGTGTTGGCAGAGATCCGGTTAGGTTCTCGGGTCGTCTATTCCAGGGACGTACCCATCGTGGATAGGAAGTTCCTTAGCCTGACCATTTGTTGGAAATCCAAAGAAACAATACGTGACTTGTACGGTTTTAGTTGTAGAACCTATCATTCACTTATGGTGGCGCCCCACTGTTTGGATGGTAGCTATAGTAGGCATAGTTCGAAATGTCTATGCTGGCTAAGATTTATATTATACTTTCGAAATGTTTTCTGCACTATGCACTAATAATAATACCAAAAATGATTTGATTTTGCGTAGTAAGCATCTTTGACTATCATAAGAAGAAATCTCCTCCAATTCTGCGTTTGCATTGTGTGTGTGGTGGGAGGTCTTATGGTAGTTTCATTTTCCAAAAGCATTGCGAATTGACATTAAAAGTTTTCCTGTTGTTTATTTTAAAGATAAACTGTTTTACGATCTCACACCAGTCACCATGACTGACTCGGAGTTTATTGTTCCCTTCTAAACTCTGGGTGCCCACAAATTTCTACACGGGCAGCCTAGAGTTATGTTATCAGGATATTCTGGATATTCTGGAGCTTTGGAGATAAGCTGGAGGACGAGACGTAGTATTTGTATCTGATAGTATTTATTCCGCTGTGTATTCTGTATGAGGACAAGTTTATATAACTGTCCATTGTTGTTTATTGACTCTGATGATATGATGTGATGTAATGTAATAACAGATATAATTCTTTTGTTTTTAAATGATATTCATTTATCTATTATATATTGTTCCGCTGCGATATGTGAGATTCTGATATTGTTTTCTGTTCTGATGTTGTTCTGTTGTTCTTCTTTCTTTTTTCTTCTTTCTTCTTCTGCTTTCTTCTTCTTCACTTTTTCTTCTATCTTTTCTTCTACCTCTTCTTTCTAAAACCATCACTATTGGAGTTTCCGGCAATCGATTGCTCGGCAGTCGATAAAGTGAGTATCGATGTCGAATTTTCGAAAGTCGAAAATTTCTGTACGTGACACACTTCGTCACTCGAGGTTCCAGAATGGATTTCAAAACAAGGATAGAGATCCAAATATAGAGGGATCCTAACCAAAAGAATTCAACTAGAAGATAGGATCGATAGGGAGGTAAATAGATTTCAAAAAGAGAAAAGAATGGATAAACCTATATAAATCGCGGGCAACCTTAACCGGGTCAACCGTGACTTCAAAATAATTTTGATGATAGAATTATGGAGCAAATCAACGTTCGATCACTAGAGAAATTATCCTGGTCGTCTACTAGAGAACGGTTAGGGTATAGCAAGAGATTGTAGCATCTAACTGGGGATACAAAAATCTCCAGTTAATCTATGTTGTTGTAAAGGAGTTTCACCCCTTTAAAATTCATACAGTGGAGCTATGGGATGCTCTAGAATCAAAGAAACACGAATAGGGAGAGCAAAAATGGATTTTGGAACCGAGGGGTCATTCCAAAATTCAATGGAAACCAAGTCTAAAGGAAGAAATTCAAGCTTGAACGAAAGTGACTCTGAAATCAAATTTACAACATATTCTAAGTTTTTCCTAAAACCAAAGCTCTAATACCACATGTAACATCCTGATATTTTCAACCATTCGCATCCACACATGTCGGACTTGAATTGCTTAAAATACAAGTTGTTAATTTATATTTGGAAAAACTCAGCATATACAGTAAATAAATAAATCAAAGAATCACAACACAGAGTAATAACAATAATGCAGCAGAAACAAAGGAATAGTAGTTCATGAAGCTAGTATATATATATATATAACAAAGTTAAGTAAGATACAAAGGAGGTCTTGAATAAATAGATCTTAATACAATAGTTAAATACAAGATCTGAATACATCACTGGAGTCAACTGAATCACCGAAAGCTGAATAGATATAGCTGGATCTCCAAGCAAAGCTTCAACTCCAAAGGTGAGTCTCGAACACTGAGCCACTCAGTCTAACCCGAGCGTAAAGTAAAACACATAACACTCGAGTTAGGATTAACATTCTTATATCAATAAATCCAACTCAAGTGAAATAACAACTGAAATACAAGTAACTCAAAGGATGTTTGGGATAACCATCCTCTAAGGATCCATTAAACTATTTACTATGTAGTAATATATGCTATTATAATAATGTCTATAGTAAAGTAAAATATTTAAAAATAGCGTTAAGGCGTTACCTATATCCCTCTTAAAACATTTTATAGTGCCAATAGTCTATACAGTACCGTAGTCCCTCCTGATCAGGAGGCCACCAAAGGATACTCCATAAGTACGACACAAATCAAACTCGTAGTAAAGCACGCTAGGGTAGATGACATGGCACAACAAGGCAATGCCAGAGTAGATATACCAATTACGCATCCGTACTGGTGGTAACGCATAGCCGCCACTACCGTCCACCTCGGAACACACTCCTAAATCAAAACCAAGTGTGGCCACCAAATCAATCACAAAGTCAGAATATAGTATAGAAGGAACGTGTCCAATCAGAGGAGCTACCTCATTGGCCTAGAATTGCTCTTGTTTAGCCACCTTATGCGAACTCACGGGAGTCGGGTCTGTGACATTCCGGATTTTTGGAAAGTATTATTTTATTAAATATTCAATTTAAATTAATTGAAATATAACCTATTATGTTTAAAAACAAATATATATGTAAGTATTTGGAAGAAAATATTGGTTTGGATTTAAAATAAAGAGTTTCAATAATATTTAAAAAATAGAATCTATCTTTTTCACATATAATTAAAATCCAGTTTTACTTATTTATCTTTGATTTTATATATATATGATATAATCTTAATAATTAATAAGGGAATTGAATATTGGATAGTTAAACTTTTAAAAATGAATAATAAAAATGAGTGTTGTTGTTAAATAAATATTTTAAATAAAATTTATAATTTCGTAGAATATGAATTAAACATATAAAATAATTCTAGAAATAAAAATAGGGATAAATATAAGAAGTAAAATAAATTACAAATAAAATATACATAAAATAAATAATAGATATAACTAAAGTAAAAGTTTATATTTCCACTTAAGTTAGTTATGCAGGCAAGTAAAAAAATAATATAATAAATATATATAAGATAAATTATATAGTTTTGTATAATATAAAGTAAACACATTAGAACAAATTATAACAACATGTTATTTAGAACTTCATGAAGTTACAAAGCAAAGATAAAGGAAAGGTAAGTATGTAGGCTGAGATATAAAACTATAAATATCTTTGTACACTTAAATAAAATAAGACAAATGACACTTTTAATTGATGCAGTTCGAAATAGTAGCTCACCAGTCTCTAAACATAAGTATGCATAGTCAAATAAGCAAGTAAACATATATTTGAATAGCTTGCAAGAGAAGAAAGTGACAATGGCATTTAATGCTAGCCAAAAGCAATATCATTTCAAGCACACAAAATAGATTCTTCAGCCACCACGAGAAACAAAATATCAGGCTAGTAAATTGAAGAATACAAATATCTTTGTACTCTATTGTACAAAATAAAATAAAATCTTATCACCCTGTAACTTTTTATATATATAAATCTCTTCATATCAGTTCGAGCATTCATCACTGAGTAAAATCCATTTCAACCCTTAAACAAAATACAACTTAAACATTAAACAACAATCAACTAACAACCTGAGATCTAGAGGATTGAAGATAAGAGGACTTCAGTTTGCAAATTTTTTCCAAGCCTGTATCAGCATAAGCAAGCTCTGTCAAAAAAAAATAGTGAGTAGCTTATTTTCTTAATTTTAAGGTATTAATTTGTTGTTTATTTTATATCTGTGATAAACAACTTTTCAAAAATATTATAACAACAATTAACAGAAACCAACTTAAACTAGAGATCAAGAGAAGGGAGATTTCCAGCTAACAAATTTCACAGCCTGTCCAAAAATATAAATAAAGCAACTCTGTTCTGGAAAACTCAGGTGAGTAACATCACAATTAAATGTTTTAAGTATATACTTAATGGTTGTATGCTTATTTCCTGAACTTAAGGATGTTTTAAGGATATTTCTGTGTGTATATATGAATGGGTATGTGCGCACATTGCTCTGTGTCTGGATTGTTTCCTGACTTTGGTTCCAGGTTCCAAAGCTAACCCAAAATTTACCTATTCCTGATTAAAGATTTGATTTAGACCTAATTTTGAATAAATATATTTGTTATACATAGGCTTTAGTTTAAAATTTGTAAAAGTTTAAAACAATTTGCATTTAGCTCTGGAAATACTGAACCACTTAGTAAAACTTTAAATCAGTCAAAATTCAACTTGGTAATTCATGGATTCAAGTATGTAAATGGAATTCGTACACTAAAACATGATTTTTAAAGCTTGAATCAAAATTTTTAGATAGGAATTGAAGGTGCAGTTCTGGGTTAATCGAAAAGTGGGTTTTTGTCGATCTCTGATGATACACGGGTTGATGGTGGATGGGGTCTTGGACGAAGGTGCAAGAGTGAAGGGTGGTTGCAGGAAAAATGATCGTATGGTGGTTCGATAAACGTGGTGACGGCGGTGGGCAATTTTTGCTCGTAAACCTAGTTTTGGTCGTAGTTTTTGATTTGATTCGTTTTCTCCCCAGGGTTGATCGAGCGGCATGTGGTCTTGGGGAATGATGGCTGGGTGGATGGCGATCCATCGGCCGGAGTTAGGGAGGTTCAGATGGTCAAGGCGTTGAGTTCGAGGTCGTGAATGGTGACTGGGTTAGTTTGTGTTGAAGGTGGGGATGCTCGATTTCGTTCCTTTGTCGATTTCGAAATCGCGTGAAGGGGGATGGCACGAGGAGATCATCGGTGACGTGTGGGGAACCTCGGTGATGGTCGGCGTTCGTTTCATCGACCGGACACGTGCATGCAGTGTCACCGTGTCAGGGAATGAAAGTATGGGGGAGGTGCTGTTTTTACTCGGGTTTGAAGCGAGTAACCCATGGGTTTACTCGAAGGGGACTGAGTGATGGTTTTCTCGAAATCAACGCGGGCAATTTCGTTTTTGGCTCGGGGAAATTTGTTAGGGGATTGAGTTGTTGATGTTGTCGAGTTTTAGGCAGAGGAGAAGGTTTGTGGCTAACCTGGAAGTAAAGTTTAATCTCTGTTCAAATGTTAACTGAGAAAGACTCAACAGTAAATTCAAGTTAGTGTTTGAAGCCTGGTTTTGGCATAGCTTGTTTGAATTTAATTTGTTTTGATCAACTTAAAAGTCAATTTGTAAATTAAGTATTTTTTGAAATTTAATCAAATTGAACCTGGAACTGTTTCAGATTTTGAAGTAAATAAAATAAAATACAATGTAAAAATTGAGGCGAGATTTAATAACGGGTATTTTAAAATAAAGTTTTAAGTTGAATTCAAATGAATTTTTTTATATCCTAAAATTAAAATAAAATTTAAAAGTATAAAACCAAATTTTAAACTAAGTTTGAATTTTGAAGGAATCATAGATTCAAGTTTTACTTGAATGTGGAATTTAAATAAGTTTTTAAATGTAAATGTTAAGCAAAATTTAAATAAAATATGTTTAAACATGATGTGGTTTCAAATAAATGATTCTTATCATTGAATGAAAGGCTAATAAATTTGTTTAACTTGAAATTGTAAGTTAAATAATTAAAATATTTCTAAAGCTTGATTTTAAATAGTTAAGTGATCTAGTTTAAATTTTTCCTTATATAAGTTTATTACATAAGAAATGAATGTCCCTACATTTATTTTAAGATTTATTTAGGAAATTTTATATTTGATTAGAATTAAATGGCTCATCATTTTGAATCTCAAATTTCAAAATGGAATTAAAATGTAAGATCAAAGGTAAAGTGTTTCAAAATATATATGTTAATAAAATGAGTAATAAATAAAAAAGTGAATTATCTTAGAGATAATTAAGGTTTAAATTGATGAGGTACTTAAAGAATGATTAGTTAATTTATAAATTAATAATTTAGATTAATTTATAATTAGAGATTAATGAATGAATTATTAAAGATAAACTAAATTGTATCTAATAGTGAATTAATGTGATTAATTTTTAATAATTAATTAGATCAATCCATTAATGATAATCATTTATGGAACTGTTAAAGTATAATTACTTTATGGAAGTAATGAAAGGATAAATTAACTCATTGTAGTTAATTGAATTAAAATTTGATTTGTCTAAGTTAATTAATTTAGTTTAATTAATTTACACTAATCACTTGATAATTTGGGAAGTACAATTACTAGAGAAGTAATTGATGAATAATTACTAAATGTAGGAAATGGAATGATGATGTGTCGTTTGAAAATAATTAATCAAGGGATTAATTGATATTATTAATCAAGGGCGATTAATATATATGATTGTGAAGATTTAACCTTTCTTAATATAATTAATTTAAAAAGAATAGTTAATTGAAATGTAATTAGAGATCATTAGTTAAATTAATGATGTAATTAACAATGGATAATTTGGGAATAATTAATCAATGAAGTAATAAAATACGATTAATTTAGAATGAATGTAAATAATTAATTCATGGATTTATTAGAGGTTAATTATTATAAATGGTTAAGAATAATTAATTGAATGAAATTAAAGGATAATTAATCAAGTGTGATTAATTTAAGTGAATAAGTGGATGATGATTGATTAATTTATTTGAAATTAATTTATGTTATGTAAGCAAGAGTCATAATGATGAAATAAATTAATTTAATTTACTTTAAATTAATCTAAGAGGTAGTAATTAATTTAATTCATTTTAAATTAATTATAGAATGATCAATTAATCATTGCTTATGTATGGATGGATGATATTGTTTTCCTTGAATGGTTTGATATCTCAGATATGAGATAAGTAATGTTATGTGATATGGATTGCTTTGGTTGAAATGTGATAATGTGAATTATCTGTTGTGATGTAATTATCTATTGTGATATTGTGAATCATCTATCTGTGAATATATAGATAATGAATTAAATTTTTTTTAAACTTTAAAACAACTTGGACTTAAAAGATGGCGTTTTGGATTTGATGAGACCGGGATCGGGTTTTCCATATTTGGAAGTCCGAAAACCACATCGATCCAAATTAACGATAGGTCGTTAATTCCAAGTGAAGATGAAGGTTCAGAATGCAAGGTTTATCGTCGTTAACTCTGAGGGTGATTCCAATACGAGTGTAACGAGATGATGCCTTCGGTTTCGTTCGAACCCGGAACGAACTTGTATGGATTGAATGCTTTCAGAACATCGTCAGGCAGACGATGTGCATTCTAAGAGATTAGTTCTATAAAGGTAATCGTGACCTCAAGCCTCATCAACCGGGAATGGCTAAAACAGGGGAGGTGCAGCAAGGCTTCGTGGGTAGCACCTACTTGAGAGCGAGATATACCCCTGTCTAGAGGTCCCTTTTTATTCGACTTAGTGGGCAGTTGATTCGCGACAACTGCTGGGGTTGTTTCGTTCGGAACTGTTCAGTAAGGAATGGTTCCGGCCTTGTGTTGTAGGGGAGCGGGCGCACTCCTCGGTACTTTGATCTAGGCCAGGTACTGTGACGGGCGGTACCCCAGTAGCCCTGCCATTGTATGGAATCCAATCTCCAATAAGCGCCGTACGTTTTGATTGTGCCCAACTATGTTGGAATGTGAGATGTAAGCATTCCAGCTATTTCTGTATTTTACTTGAAAACCCTAGACACTATTATAATATCATTGGATTTCCTATAAAATGTTTTGGTTAGCGTAAGGTAAAAACTTACCCATGTTTATTTGTGGGGAGTCTTACGTGTTACTTTTTCTTTCGAAATGATTTTCAAAGTTAAGCAACTTTAACCTGTTACTCATACCAGACCCATGTCTGACCCGGAGTTTATTTCTGTTTTTCCTAAACTCTCGGGTACCCAAATTTTTACGGGTAGCCAAGGGATTCAGGTTTGTTTTGACGAATTCTGGAGGAGCAAATGGAGCAGGAGGCTTCTGCGTTATAGATATATAGTGTTTCGCTGTGTTGGTATCTCTGTGTTGTGTTTGAGTTGTATCGAGTTGTATTAACTAGACAGGTGTTTATAACTGTCTAGTTTGTGTTGTATTATTTGTGTAACTTTGATGTATATGATACTATGTATTCTCTTATGTGATATATTATATTTTATTCATTCCGCTGTTGAGATTCTGATGTTGTTTCTTCTTCTTCTCTATCTTTTCTGTTTTCTCACCTCTTTCTTTCTTAAAGACGATACGTCTTCCTAGGCGTAGGAAGCCGGGTCATCACAGTTGGTATCAGAGCGCTAGGTTGAGTGAATACCTAGGCTTTGGAGTGATTTCTATCCTTCTTGAGAGAGCGTACTTGTTATTTTGATATATATGTATGTATATATATATTTCTACCTATTCGTTGGGTTACCAGTTCGAGTTTCCCAATATAAGTATAAAGGTAGATAGGGTAGTGGCGTGTGTACCATAACTACCAATGGTTGGAATTTGTTGAAGTTGGAAGTGTAACTGTCGAGACTGTAGACCTAATACCGTCTCGAGTTAGTTTTGCTGTGATGAAAGATTTCATCGATCTCTGAGGAAACCTGTTAAGGTTCGGAGTTCATCTTTGAAATGTAAATTTGGATAAGCTAGAGTTTGGATCTGTCTGTTGGACAGAAGCAAGTTATGATATATTGATACCTTAGGATATAGAAGCGATGTGATGAGATGCAGTAGCTATGGATTATTTCCGAAGATGTTTCTTAGGAGTTTCGGATAAAGAAGTGTGTCTGCATCGGTGTTGGGGTTGAGTTCAGCTGGGTGCTTGTGTTTGGCTTTGAGGCCCGAGTTTCTCAAGATGTTTTGGATTAGGAAGTCTTTGGCATCGGTAGCAGCGATGCAGCTCAGATTGTTCTGCCGGCACGCAAGGAGGTCCTCTGTCAGCAGTTTTCTAGAGGTGAAGTTCAGCAGCAGCTGTGTGGATCCATTTCTTTGGTAGATTGGCTAGAGAAGCTTAAGCTGTTCTGATTGGTAAATAGAGAGAAGTCTCTTCGAATATTAGACTGAGCTGATCGCAAAAGTGACTTGCGATAGTTGAGTATTCTCTTGGTTAGTCAGAAATCGTTCCGGATGTTTTTGAAGGGATCGGTGATTTGCCTTATCATCTGGAGATTGAGTTTTCGTATCGTCTAGATTTCCAAAATTGGTACTGATGGTTTAAGTAGTTGAAGGATGATTCCTAGAGAGAGATCTTTGGTGAAGTAGATCAGGATATCATGGGATTTCTGAGTTTTCTCTTTATGGATCTATTGACCCACATTTCTGGGATGTGTTGTCCAGTTTGTGCTCGTGTGTATCATCAGCATTTTCATCTATTCCGGATCAGAGTTGTGCAGCGGAAGCAGTTGGGAGTGCATCTGTTTTTCTTTTCCGGAAAGGAGAAGTTGTTTTCTACTGATGATAGTAGAGGGTGAGTTCTTGATTGTAGTTGGTCTTGAGGAGATCATTCCATTGGATTGTTTTGGTTCACACTGTTTTGGTCTGAGTTGTTTGAGGCATCAACGAAGGTTGAGCTGATCAGTAAGGATGGAGGCAGCCCAGGAATCGTCAGATGAGATTTGTGGATAAGAGACCGAGGAATTTGGATTTCGAAGTCTGGATTTGGTTTTGAGTAAGTTTTCTTCGATCAAAGGAGCTATATAATTTGGTTAGACTGAGAAATTAGCTTCGAGGTGTTTTTGTTTTTCTCTATGTTTTGATGAGGATAAGTGGTTAGTCTTTTGAAGCGAATTGCCAGTTCGCATAGCTGGGGTTCGATGTGTTTCACTTATCTCTGAGGGAGTACGTGTATAATCCATCTCTGGTTTTGAAACCAGCAGTTCAGGAGTCTTAGTTGTTGAATCAGACTCATCTGTAGTCTGATATCCTATTTAGTTTTGTAGATCTAGATGAGTAGAAGCTCCGTAGCTTAGTAGTATAGTCTGTTTGGATTCTATAGATTGAGTATTCCAACATTTTACCTGGAAACACTCTAGACAGTTCTATCCGGAACTTTGTCTGGGTAGATAGATTTGTTTGTTTGGATGATTGGATGCCATGGTTGTTAGCATATGGCCGATAATATATGCTTGTGTTTTAAAATTAAAATCCTAGATAGATATTAAATTATCTTTGTTTTTAAATTTCGGGGACGAAATTATTTTAAGGGGGGAGGGATGTGACATTCCGGATTTTTGGCAAGTATTATTTTATTAAATATTCATTTAAATTAATTGAAATATAACCTATTATGTTTAAAAACAAATATATATGTAAGTATTTGGAAGAAAATATTGGTTTGGATTTAAAATAAAGAGTTTCAATAATATTTTAAAAATAGAATCTATCTTTTTCATATATAATTAAAATCCAGTTTTACTTATTTATCTTTGATTTAATATATATATGATATAATCTTAATAATTAATAAGGGAATTGAATATTGGATAGTTAAACTTTTAAAAATGAATAATAAAAATGAGTGTTGTTGTTAAATAAATATTTTAAATAAAATTTATAATTTCGTAGAATATGAATTAAACATAAAATAATTCTAGAAATAAAAATAGGGATAAATATAAGAAGTAAAATAAATTACAAATAAAATATACATAAAATAAATAATAGATATAACTAAAGTAAAAGTTTATATTTCCACTTAAGTTAGTTATGCAGGCAAGTAAAAAAATAATATAATAAATATATATAAGATAAATTATATAGTTTTGTATAATATAAAGTAAACACATTAGAACAAATTATAACAACATGTTATTTAGAACTTCATGAAATTATAAAGCAAAGATAAAGGAAAGGTAAGTATGTAGGCTGAGAAATAAAACTATAAATATCTTTGTACACTTAAATAAAACAAGACAAATGACACTTTTAATTGATGCAGTTCGAAATAGTAGCTCACCAGTCTCTAAACATAAGTCTGCATAGTCAAATAAGCAAGTAAACATATATTTGAATAGCTTGCAAGAGAAGAAAGTGACAATGGCATTTAATGCTAGCCAAAAGCAATATCATTTCAAGCACACAAAATAGATTCTTCAGCCACCACGAGAAACAAAATATCAGGCTAGTAAATTGAAGAATACAAATATCTTTGTACTCTATTGTACAAAATAAAATAAAATCTTATCACCCTGTAACTTTTTATATATATAAATCTCTTCATATCAGTTCGAGCATTCATCACTGAGTAAAATCCATTTCAACCCTTAAACAAAATACAACTTAAACATTAAACAACAATCAACTAACAACCTGAGATCTAGAGGATTGAAGATAAGAGGACTTCAGTTTGCAAAAATTTTCCAAGCCTGTATCAGCATAAGCAAGCTCTGTCAAAAAAAAATAGTGAGTAGCTTATTTTCTTAATTTTAAGGTATTAATTTGTTGTTTATTTTATATCTGTGATAAACAACTTTTCAAAAATATTATAACAACAATTAACAGAAACCAACTTAAACTAGAGATCAAGAGAAGGGAGATTTCCAGCTAACAAATTTCACAGCCTGTCCAAAAATATAAATAAAGCAACTCTGTTCTAGAAAACTCAGGTGAGTAACATCACAATTAAATGTTTTAAGTATATACTTAATGGTTGTATGCTTATTTCCTGAACTTAAGGAGGTTTTAAGGATATTTCTGTGTGTATATATGAATGGGTATGTGCGCACATTGCTCTGTGTCTGGATTGTTTCCTGACTTTGGTTCCAGGTTCCAAAGCTAACCCAAAATTTACCTATTCCTGATTAAAGATTTGATTTAGACCTAATTTTGAATAAATATATTTGTTATACATAGGCTTTAGTTTAAAATTTGTAAAAGTTTAAAACAATTTGCATTTAGCTCTGGAAATACTGAACCACTTAGTAAAACTTTAAATCAGTCAAAATTCAACTTGGTAATTCATGGATTCAAGTATATAAATGGAATTCGTACACTAAAACATGATTTTTAAAGCTTGAATCAAAATTTTTATATAGGAATTAAAGGTGCAGTTCTGGGTTAATCGAAAAGTGGGTTTTTGTCGATCTCTGATGATACACGGGTTGGTGGTGGATGGGGTCTTGGACGAAGGTGCAAGAGTGAAGGGTGGTTGCAGGAAAAATGTTCGTATGGTGGTTCGATGAACGTGGTGAAGGCGGTGGGCAGTTTTTTCTCGGAAACCTAGTTTTGGTCGCAGTTTTTGATTTGATTCGTTTTCTCCCCAGGGTTGATTGAGCGGCATGTGGTCTTGGGGAATGATGGCTGGGTGGATGGCGATCCATCGGCCAGAGTTAGGGAGGTTCAGATGGTCGAGGCGTTGAGTTCGAGGTCGTGAATCGTGACTGGGTTAGTTTGTGTTGAAGGTGGGGATGCTCGATTTCGTTCCTTTGTCGATTTCGAAATCGCGTGAAGGGGGATGGCACGAGGAGATCATCGGTGACTTGTGGGGAACCTTGGTGATGGTCGGCGTTCGTTTCATCGATCGGACACGTGCACGTAGTGTCACCGTGTCAGGGAATGAAAGTATGGGGGAGGTGTTGTTTTTACTCGGGTTCGAAGCGAGTAACCCATGGGTTTACTCGAAGGGGACCGAGTGATGGTTTTCTCGAAATCAACGCGGGCAATTTCATTTTTGGCTCGGGGAAATTTGTTAGGGGATTGAGTTGTTGATGTTGTCGAGTTTTAGGCAGAGGAGAAGGTTTGTGGCTAACCTGGAAGTACAGTTTAATCTCTGTTCAAATGTTAACTGAGAAAGACTCAACAGTAAATTCAAGTTAGCGTTTGAAGCCTGGTTTTGGAATAGCTTGTTTGAATTTAATTTGTTTTGAACAACTTAAAAGTAAATTTGTAAATTAAGTATTTTTTGAAATTTAATCTAATTGAACCTGGAACTGTTTCAGATTTTTAAGTAAATAAAATAAAATACAATGTCAAAATTGAGGCGAGGTTTAATAACGGGTATTTTAAAACAAAGTTTTAAGTTGAATTCAAATGAATTTTTTTATATCCTAAAATTAAAATAAAATTTAAAAGTATAAAACCAAATTTTAAACTAAGTTTGAATTTTGAAGGAATCATAGATTCAAGTTTTACTTGAATGTGGAATTTAAATAAGTTTTTAAATGTAAATGTTAAGCAAAATTTAAATAGAATATGTTTAAACATGTTGTGGTTTCAAATAAATGATTCTTAGCATTGAATGAAAGGCTAATAAATTTGTTTAACTTGAAATTGTAAGTTAAATAATTAAAATATTTCTAAAGCTTGATTTTAAATAGTTAAGTGATCTAGTTTAAATTTTTCCTTATATAAGTTTATTACATAAGAAATGAATGTCCCTACATTTATTTTAAGATTTATTTAGGAAATTTTATATTTGATTAGAATTAAATGGCTCATCATTTTGAATCTCAAATTTCAAAATGGAACTAAAATGTAAGTTCAAAGTAAAGTGTTTCAAAATATATATGTTAATAAAATGAGTAATAAATAAAAAAGTGAATTATCTTAGAGATAATTAAGGTTTAAATTGATGAGGTACTTAAAGAATGATTAGTTAATTTATAAATTAATAATTTAGATTAATTTATAATTAGAGATTAATGAATGAATTATTAAAGATAAACTAAATTGTATCTAATAATGAATTAATGTGATTAATTTTTAATAATTAATTAGATCAATCCATTAATGATAATCATTTATGGAACTGTTAAAGTATAATTACTTTATGGAAGTAATGAAAGGATAAATTAACTCATTGTAGTTAATTGAATTAAAATTTGATTTGTCTAAGTTAATTAATTTAGTTTAATTAATTTACACTAATCACTTGATAATTTGGGAAGTACAATTACTAGAGAAGTAATTGATGAATAATTACTAAATGTAGGAAATGGAATGATGATGTGTCGTTTGAAAATAATTAATCAAGGGATTAATTGATATTATTAATCAAGGGTGATTAATATATATAATTGTGAAGATTTAACCTTTCGTAATATAATTAATTTAAAAAGAATAGTTAATTGAAATGTAATTAGAGATCATTAGTTAAATTAATGATGTAATTAACAATGGATAATTTGGGAATAATTAATCAATGAAGTAATAAAATATGATTAATTTAGAATGAATGTAAATAATTAATTCATGGATTTATTAGAGGTTAATTATTATAAATGGTTAAGAATAATTAATTGAATGAAATTAAAGGATAATTAATCAAGTGTGATTAATTTAAGTGAATAAGTGGATGATGATTGATTAATTTATTTGAAATTAATTTATGTTATGTAAGCAAGATTCATAATGATGAAATAAATTAATTTAATTTACTTTAAATTAATCTAAGAGGTAGTAATTAATTTAATTCATTTTAAATTAATTATAGAATGATCAATTAATCATTGCTTATGTATGGATGGATGATATTGTTTTCCTTGAATGGTTTGATATCTCAGATATGAGATAAGTAATGTTATGTGATATGGATTGCTTTGGTTGAAATGTGATAATGTGAATTATCTGTTGTGATGTAATTATCTATTGTGATATTGTGAATCATCTATCTGTGAATATATAGATAATGAATTAAAATTGTTTTAAACTTTAAAACAACTTGGACCTAAAAGATGGCGTTTTGGATTTGATGAGACCGGGATCGGGTTTTCCATATTTGGAAGTCCGAAAACCTCATCCAAATTAACGATAGGTCGTTAATTCCAAGTGAAGATGAAGGTTCAGAATGCAAGGTTTATCGTCGTTAACTCTGAGGGTGATTCCAATACGAGTGTAACGAGATGATGCCTTCGGTTTCGTTCGAACCCGGAACGAACTTGTATGGGTTGAATGCTTTCAGAACATCGTCAGGCGGACGATGAGCATTCTAAGAGATGAGTTCTATAAAGGTAATCGTGACCTCAAGCCTCATCAACCGGGAATGGCTAAAACAGGGGAGGTGCAGCAAGGCTTCGTGGGTAGCACCCACTTGAGAGCGAGATATACCCCTGTCTAGAGGTCCCTTTTTATTCGGCTTAGTGGGCAGTTGATTCGCGACAACTGCTGGGGTTGTTTCGTTCGGAACTGTTCAGTAAGGAATGGTTTCGGCCTTGTATTGCAGGGGAGCGGGCGTACTCCTCGGTACTCTGATCTAGGCCAGGTACTGTGACGGGCGGTACCCCAGTAGCCCTGCCATTGTATGGAATCCAATCTCCAATAAGCGTCGTACGTTTTGATTGTGCCCAACTATGTTGGAATGTGAGATGTAAGCATTCCAACTATTTCTGTATTTTACTTGAAAACCCTAGACACTATTATAATATCATTGGATTTCCTATAAAATATTTTGGTTAGCGTAAGGTAAAAACTTACCCATGTTTATTTGTGGGGAGTCTTACGTGATACTTTTTCTTTCGAAATGATTTTCAAAGTTAAGCAACTTTAACCTGTTACTCATACCAGACCCATGTCTGACCCGGAGTTTATTTCTGTTTTTCCTAAACTCTCGGGTACCCAAATTTTTACGGGTAGCCAAGGGATTCAGGTTTGCTTTGACGAATTCTGGAGGAGCAAATGGAGAAGGAGACTTCTGCGTTATAGATATATAGTGTTTCGCTGTGTTGGTATCTCTGTGTTGTGTTTGAGTTGTATCGAGTTGTATTAACTAGACAGGTGTTTATAACTGTCTAGTATTTGTTGTATTATCTGTGTAACTCTGATGTATATGATACTATGTATTCTCTTATATGATATATTATATTTTATTCGTTCCGCTGTTGAGATTCTGATGTTGTTTCTTCTTCTTCTCTATCTTTTCTATTTTCTCACCTCTTTCTTTCTTAAAGACGATACGTCTTCCTGGGCGTAGGAAGCCGGGTCATCACAGTTGGTATCAGAGCGCTAGGTTGAGTGAATACCTAGGCTTTGGAGTGATTTCTATCCTTCTTGAGAGAGCGTACTTGTTATTTTTATATATATGTATGTATATATATATTTCTACCTATTCGTTGGGTTACCTGTTCGGGTTTCCCAATATAAGTATAAAGGTAGATAGGGTAGTGGTGTGTGTACCATAACTACCAATGGTTGGAATTTGTTGAAGTTGGAAGTGTAACTGTCGAGACTGTAGACCTAATACTGTCTCGAGTTAGTTTTGCTGTGATGAAAGATTTCATCGATCTCTAAGGAAACCTGTTAAGGTTCGGAGTTCATCTTTGAAATGTAAATTTGGATAAGCTAGAGTTTGGATCTGTCTGTTGGACAGAAGCAAGTTATGATATATTGATACCTCAGGATATAGAAGCGATGTGATGAGATGCAGTAGTGTGACAACCCGGAGTTTTATAACGATTTATTTTCTTCCAATGACGATAAAAATTATTGTTAATCGCTGTTTGGAATTTTTATCCTGCTTAAATTCTTTTACAAATTACAAATTAGTTAATGGTTCGTGGGCTTTGAATCTTGGCCTATGTTCTTCTTGTTGGTGCCGTGATAAAATCCAACACCCGTTCCACTTTCTCCATTCATTCAATTTTGAAAACCCTAAAGTAAACTAACGAAAAATAATGGCGGTCTCGTTATTCCTTATTCGTTCCCAAAAATTAGGGCTTCCGTCAAATTCAATTCGATCAACCCAGTGATGTCACGGCTTCGTCGTAGCAATCAAAGATAATGGCGGCTAGGGTAACTTCGCTCGTTTCCCTCGTTTACCACGACCTCAGATTCGATCGTTGAAACAGGTGAGTGATGTTATATTCACTCACATCTAATTTAAATTTAGATGGTTTCTGTCTTGTTTTAATTCGTGAGTTTCATTGGGATTTTGTTGATGATTTTTGGAAATAGTTAAATCTTTCTCTCAGCCATTCGTTTTCGTTGGGATGTTTGATATTGATTCTGACTTCTTTAATTAGTATATATTTTGGTTGCTTGACATTCACGGCGTTGACTCATTTCGTGATGACCACGGCTTGAATCTGGCTTTAATTTGTGACGTTTGACTTTGTCACACTCGTGTATTTTTATGTTACTAGGTTGAATCCTTGGCTATCGGTTTTGACTTTGATCTGTTACTTGACCTTGGCCATGTGTTCATCCGGGCGTTATTTGCATTGCATCACCACTGTTGACCTTATCCGAGCATTGTTCATTTTTGATTGAGTCTGGATTTACATATTATGTCCCTGGCCATTCTTTGTACAACCTGTCCTGGATTACCATATTGTTGTGATGAGCTCGGGTAGTCTTCATTTAGGGTAGTCTGCACTGCTTCATGTTGTTGCTTGACCTGTTCCACTATGGTTACATGCCGTGTGGTTGCATTTCCTTCGTGTTTGTTGTCACATTAGGCTTGTAGTTGGTGTAGCTCGCTGTCTTTGAACTTTGCTCGGTCATTTGAGGAGTTGGATCTGCATTTTTGTTGTATATGTACCTGTAGTTGTCTTCGGCTGCACACTCGATTATGTGATGTTGGCCTGGTTCAACTTTTGCCATGTTATCCACTGCCTCTAGTAGCACTTTGATATTGTGTAGCTTTTGAATCATCCCTTACCTGTTGCATTTGCATATCACTGTAATTCCATCACTACACTGTTTATCTGCATATAAACTTGAGTTCTGACTTGATTAGATTTCGTGACTCCCTGGTTACTTGGTATAGTTCGAACTTGGTTCTGGTTATCTTCGACATTGGTTTAGATATTGAACTGTACTTCATTTGATATTCGGCTTCGATTTTGATTGTGAACTGCATATTATTTTACTTGAGTTCGTCTCTGGCCAGTTGTGTTCGTCCTTGACTTCTGTTTCAACTAGAAATTGCTACTGTGTTTTAGAACAGCAACTCGACATCGAGTCTGTTCAAATACCTAAGGCTTTGATTTTCATTTTGGTATAATGTGGACTTTAAACTGTTCGAACCTGCTCTAGTTGACTTCGGCATTGTCACTGCTAGTTGAAATCCCCCTGTCTTTGTTCGAAACTGCTATGACTTATTGCTTTAGGAGAACTGTCGGGGTATATGTACACAAGTGTGATCTGGTGGCAATGTTGTTTCGTTTGTTTTCTGGCTGTTGAGGTAGTGCCATTGACAGTTGAGTCTTCATTTGATAGTTATATTTACCTCGAATACCAGGTTGTCTTCACCTTGTAGTGGTTGCATTCAAATGTTAGTTTCATTGACATATCAGTAATCACTTTGTTGTTTTTGTATCCTAGTCTTGATACATTCTTTTAGTGCAGTGTTCCATGTTTGTTTGTGAATTGGAGCCCTGTTGCACCTTTCATATGTTCATCTAGGTTGGCTTGAACTTGATAAGTTTGTTTGTGATGTTGGCATTTCATTGTGTCATTGTCCATATTTGTTGTGACAGTCTCTGCATCCATGTTGATGTTTCGTATGTTGAAGCTTTGCATTGATATACTTGTCCATCTCTGAGTCCTTCCATGTTGATCTGTTGTGATATTGTTCTCTAGATCACTTCCAGTTGTACTGCTATTTGAATTGCAGTACTTCATGTTGTAGCTTCTCTTGTATCTCTTGTGATATCTGTTGAGTCTGTTTCAATTTGCCCTGTGTACGTCTCGAACCTGTGAGCTTGATGAGTTGCTTTGTCATAATTGTTTGTATCTGCAGCATTGTTTCATCACTAAAGCCTTGATGCTTTGATGTTTATGATTTCATTTGTGCATTCTTGTAGTCACTTGGGCTTGCTCTGTAGCTTGCCTTGACAATTGTATTTAGTTGTCATGTAATTCTTCTTGGCTTTGACATTGCCGAGCTTTTGCCCTTGATAGTATTTTGTGGTCTTTACTTTAGTTCACTATCATCCGAACTGTTGCCACTGTCTTCTTTGTAGATGCATTATGCCCTTGTCTTTGCAACTGTTTGCCACTGCAGTTTCATCGTTGTGGTTGCTTTGTATTCGTTTATGTCTGCAGTTGCCTGTGTTTTGCAGTTTTCCTCCTGTTGGGATTTGTTTCCGAATTTACTTGAGTTGAATCCGGTACTTCGGGGTTTGACCTTGTGATCATTTGTGACTTTCACTGAGCTTTTGTGTATCCCTTTGCGATAGTGGCGAGGCAGTACACGCGTGCGTGTACTGCAGCCCTATCGGAATTGACAGTTTTAAATTGATGTTTCGATTTGCTGAATAGTTTCGTTGGTTAAATTCAATGCTTTGGAGTTGTATTCTGATTTGGATTGTTGATTCGTCGTTTAACACTGTTTAGTGTTATATATATGCCGTTATCCAATTCTCGTATCGAGAGTTGGATATACGAGATTTCCGTGACTGTCATCTATTTGGTATTGATTATTATTGCTTCTATGCACTAATAACTGAGTTTGAATTAGACTGACCCGTGTATTATTTTCTTTTGAATGTAATACTCGGGTCAGACCCGAGTTATTTCAGGTTGTAGATTTCCTGCTTTGAGTTGCTGTTTGAGCTATGAAGACTTTTCACATCTTTTGGAGTAATCGTGTCATAGTATAGGTTGATATGTATTCATGTATATTAGTTGATAATGTACGTGTATATATAACTTCCAGAGTCGACAATTGTAGTTGTATCATATGTATTGTGTCAACTGTATTGTAACTGACATCAGTTATATATATGAGACTTTTGTTTTTATCTGTGTTCTGCATTCTTTGTGTATCTGTGTTGTTTTTATATATATTGTCCTAAACCATTATGAACCATCCTAGCTCGTTTTATACTGGAATTGGGTATGTCGATGGGAGTGAATAAGTAAGAGATGAAAAATTTAAAATATACACCACTCCTATCGAGGTAACCAATACTAGTGTAAGGCCAACTAGGGATGGCCGCTCCTATCCAGCCTTATTCTTCATAATAACGGACAGTATTTCTTTTAATACTCTTTGTTATTGTGAGTATAGAGGTGGGGCGTCACAAATAGCTATGGATTATTTCCGAAGATGTTTCTTAGGAGTTTCGGATAAAGAAGTGTGTCTGCATCGGTGTTGGGGTTGAGTTCAGCTGGGTGCTTGTGTTTGGCTTTGAGGCCCGAGTTTCTCAAGAAGTTTTGGATTAGGAAGTCTTTGGCATCGGTAGCAGCGATGCAGCTCAGATTGTTTTGCCGGCATGCAAGGAGGTCCTCTGTCAGCAGTTTTCTAGAGGTGAAGTTCAGCAGTAGCTGTGTGGATCCATTTCTTTGGTGGATTGGCTAGAGAAGCTTAAGCTATTCTGATTGGTAAATAGAGAGAAGTCTCTTCGAATATTAGACTGAGCTGATCGCAAAAGTGACTTGCGATAGTTGAGTATTCTCTTGGTTAGTCAAAAATCGTTCCGAATGTTTTTGAAGGGATCGGTGATTTGCCTTATCATCTGGAGATTGAGTTTTCGTATCGTCTAGATTTCCAAAATTGGTACCGATGGTTTAAGTAGTTGAAGGATGATTCCTAGAGAGAGATCTTTGGTGAAGTAGATCAGGATATCATGGGATTTCTGAGTTTTCTCTTTATGGATCTATTGACCCACATTTCTGGGATGTGTTGTCCAGTTTGTGCTCGTGTGTATCATCAGCATTTTCATCTATTCTGGATCAGAGTTGTGCAGCGGAAGCAGTTGGGAGTGCATCTGTTTTTCTTTTCCGGAAAGGAGAAGTTGTTTTCTACTGATGATAGTAGAGGGTGAGTTCTTGATTGTAGTTGGTCTTGAGGAGATCATTCCATTGGATTGTTTTGGTTCACACTGTTTTGGTCTGAGTTGTTTAAGGCATCAGCCAAGGTTGAGCTGATCAGTAAGGATGGAGGCAGCCCAGGAATCATCAGATGAGATTTGTGGATAAGAGACCGAGGAATTTGGATTTCGAAGTCTGGATTTGGTTTTGAGTAAGTTTTCTCCGATCAAAGGAGCTATATAATTTGGTTAGACTGAGAAGCTAGCTTCGAGGTGTTTTTGATTCTCTATGTTTTGATGAGGATAAGTGGTTAGTCTTTTGAAGCGAATTGCCAGTTCGCATAGCTGGGGTTCGATGTGTTTCACTTATCTCTGAGGGAGTATGTGTATAATCCATCTCTGGTTTTGAAACTAGCAGTTCAGGAGTCTTAGTTGTTGAATCAGACTCGTCTGTAGTCTGATATCCTGTTTAGTTTTGTAGATCTAGATGAGTAGAAGCACCGTAGCTTAGTAGTATAGTCTGTTTGGATTCTATAGATTGAGTATTCCAGCATTTTACCTGGAAACACTCTAGACAGTTCTATCCGGAATTTTGTCTGGGTAGATAGATTTGTTTGTTTGGATGATTGGATGCTATGGTTGTTAGCATATGGTTGATAATATGTGCTTGTGTTTTAAAATTAAAATCCTAGATAGATATTAAATTATCTTTGTTTTTAAATTTCGGGGACGAAATTATTTTAAGGAGGGAGGGATGTGACATTCCGGATTTTTGGCAAGTATTATTTTATTAAATATTCAATTTAAATTAATTGAAATATAACCTATTATGTTTAAAAACAAATATATATGTAAGTATTTGGAAGAAAATATTGGTTTGGATTTAAAATAAAGAGTTTCAATAATATTTTAAAAATAGAATCTATTTTTTTCACATATAATTAAAATCCAGTTTTACTTATTTATCTTTGATTTAATATATATATGATATAATCTTAATAATTAATAAGGGAATTGAATATTGGATAGTTAAACTTTTAAAAATGAATAATAAAAATGAGTGTTGTTGTTAAATAAATATTTTAAATAAAATTTATAATTTTGTAGAATATGAATTAAACATATAAAATAATTCTAGAAATAAAAATAGGGATAAATATAAGAAGTAAAATAAATTACAAATAAAATATACATAAAATAAATAATAGATATAACTAAAGTAAAAGTTTATATTTCCACTTAAGTTAGTTATGCAGGCAAGTAAAAAAATAATATAATAAATATATATAAGATAAATTATATAGTTTTGTATAATATAAAGTAAACACATTAGAACAAATTATAACAACATGTTATTTAGAACTTCATGAAGTTACAAAGCAAAGATAAAGGAAAGGTAAGTATGTAGGCTGAGAAATAAAACTATAAATATCTTTGTACACTTAAATAAAACAAGACAAATGACACTTTTAATTGATGCAGTTCGAAATAGTAGCTCACCAGTCTCTAAACATAAGTCTGCATAGTCAAATAAGCAAGTAAACATATATTTGAATAGCTTGCAAGAGAAGAAAGTGACAATGGCATTTAATGCTAGCCAAAAGCAATATCATTTTTGTAACGACCCTGAAATTTAAATTTATTTAAATTCATAATTAAATGAATTTTTGAATTAAATTGAGTAATTAAATAAATTTTTGAATAAAAAATTGTAAAATTAATCGATAAATGAATTCGAGTTTCCCCGAAACGAATAAATGTTTGTTTCGAACAAATATTTTAAACAAATTTATAGTTATATAAAATAATAAAAGCAAATACAGAATACTTAAGCTAATAAATATGAAGTAAAATAATTATAGAATCTCATTTAAAATAATAGAACAAAAGTATATAAAATAAATAAGTATAGTTAAAATTCAAAAAAAAACAACACTTAAATACAACACAAAGTAAAATAACAAACAAAATCATCTTCTCAGCCGAACAAGCATTGTTAGTCAACAAACAAAAATTGAATAATATCTTTAGCCAGCACAACAAATCATCTCAGCCGAGCCAAATATGCAGGCAAGAAAGGAAAAGGAAATAAATAAAACAAAGTATAGGTGAATAGCTTGTAAAGATAGCCATCATGTTATCTCAAAACATTTACAGCCGAAGTCAAGAGGAAATAGACAAAAGCAAAAGAAGTACAAATAAACAAAGTATGTAAGTTTAAAATGAAATATAAAACAAGACAAAGCTGCAGCCCATAACTCCAAATCACTTCAGCCGTGCTTGTTGTACAAAGCATTAAATACAAGTATGTAGGCTGTATGCTTCTTATATACTAAGATAATATCACCTTGTACTAACTATACCAGCCTGTAGCTTCATATATACATCAAACTTTAACCTGAAACAAGCTTTAGGCAGATATTAAAAGAATTAGAAGTATACAAGTTTCATTTGGAAAACAAAGGAATTCAAAGCCTGTTTCAAACAAAAATAAAGCAACTCAACAGATCAGAGAAACATTAAGCAACTTTAGAATTCAAAATCAAGTTGCAGGCAAATCAAAAGCTATATAAACAACAGAAAATCAGATCAACAACTCAACAAATTCCAGATTCAAAAACCTGAGCTTTGTTTCTCTGTTCTTCTAGTTCTCTGTTTCTTCTTGTCCAGGTGAGCAACTCTTTAAATCAGAACTTTAGATCTATAAATTGATGTTGTGATGAATGCTTGGTGATGCTGGGCAAATGGTTTACTGTTTATGTGTTTGCATGACTAAATGTATGTATGCACATACATGTGATGGTTCTGTTAAAGCTCAGACTTTGGTTTCACTAAGAAAAAAATTTGAACTGCCCTTCATTCAATCAATTCCAGACTTTGATCTCCAAATAGAAAATGAAGGCAGGACCGTAATACTATTTTAAAAAATATTTGTAAGTGGGAATATTCAGTAAATTTTTCAAGAATGATATTACAGTAAATTTAATCAAAGCCATAAGAAATATCCATGCTCGAAATATCCTGGTTTGAATTTAGAAACCAATTCGAATTGTAAAATCATGAATTTCAATGGGTGAATTAAGATTTTTAATCTTGGTTCGAGATAAATTTCTCGAATTGAATGGAAAGCACAAATTGGCGATTTCTGGTAAACGATCCGATTATAAACCTTGAGATTTGGGTTGAAGCTTGTTCGAGTTTCAGCTATCACGAGAAAATTATTGACATTTCTTCCGAGTGCGTGAATTTATTGATCGAACCCAATGTAGGGTTTTAGCTTAGGTTTCTGCAGTGATCGAATTTTGACCAATTTCGTGGTCTAGGCTGCATCGGACTGGACGAGGTCATTTGGAGGAGGTGCGTGGTCAACTGGGGAAGCTAGGGACGGAGGCGCGTTACCTACAATGATCTCTGGCGTCGGAGCGAGGCGTGTTTTTGAGGCACTGTTCGTTCCAGCTTTGGGTTTGTGGACGAAAATGCGAGATCGTGACTTGTTCGAACTTTTGAGTGTTTGAGAGGATCGAGGGCATCATCGACGATGTGTTGACGACCAGCAGTTTAACTGGAGGCGGCCGGCGAAGTTGTGCATGTGCACACAGTTGGGTTGTGTCAGAGGGACAAATTTGGGGAAGAAGAAGGGGAACTCGAAGCACTGCTCGGGCCAGTGAGGAGGAGACTCGAAGTCATGCTCGTGTTGTTTGGTAATGTATCGGGTAGGATTTTTAAACTTAACAAATTTTCGAAAAATTTCACTACATGGGTAGCTCTGGGGAAAAACTCGAGGCAGGTAGCAACTTTACGCGGGGACGACTCAGGGTAGCCTCGGGTTGGCCACGAAAAAAAAACTGCATATTCCAGTTTGAAAATTTTGAACTTAAGTTTAAACTATTTTATAAATCATTCTTTATAAAATGGAGATAGTTTGTAAATGGAAGGTGAAATAAATGGTATTGAAATTATTGCTTGGAAATTTATGAAGTTCAAAGATATTAAGGAAGATTTTTAAATGTTAAGATGAATAATCAATAATTAATTGTTTAAAAAGGGGTAATTAAGAAGGGTTAATTAATTTGTAATTAATTAAGTAATTAAGAAGTTGATTTAATGTTTTAATTTGTTAACTTAAAGGTTAAGTTAATTTATATTGGTTTAAAAAATTAACTAAAGATCAATTAATTATAAATTTAAAGTTAATTAATTTATAATTGAGAATAATTAATTAAATGGTAATAAATTAAGGGTCAATCAATTAATAAATTAAAAGGAAAATTTTTTAATGATTAAAGATTGATTGATTAATTAAGACTGATTAATAAATGATTAATTTAAAAATGATTAATTAATAAATGATTAAAGAATAATTAATCAAAACAATTTGTAATTGATTAATATTAATTAACCAGGATTAGTAATTTATTCATAGGAATAAATGTGATTCAAATCAATCAGATAATTAAATTGACCTTACTTATGGATGATTGGATTTGACTAAATGATTGAATTGTTTGATATTTCCTGATTTATGATGCTTTGTGATACACCCTGATTTATGTTATGATCTGTGATTAATTATCTGTGATGTAATTTATTATCTGTGATATTTATATATCTGTGGTCTGTGCATAAACGATAAGCGTTATAGTTTATATCGCTTATCATCTATATCCTGTATTTTGATCTGTGATGATTCATTGTGTTGCACTATTGTGTGTGAAACCCCTGGACTGCACTTTTACACACACAAATATGGATTTCACGTGGAAATCGGTTAAGTCACAGATAATTTAAATTTGATGTTTTTAAAATTTAAATTTTAATTTCAATTGATTTTGAAATTGGAAATTTGGGTTTAAAGTGAAAAGCTTTCGAAATGGAATTTTAAAGATAAAATTTATTTTGAATAATTTGATAAAGTTTTGAAGTTTAAATAATTTGATTTAAACTTAAATTCAAGATTTGAAATTAAATTCTATGATTTGAAACTAGGGATTAAAGATGTTTATATATGGGTTAAATTATTTTAAAAGTATTGATTTTGAAATGTGAATATAATTCAAGGACTTTAACCCGTGCAAATAAAATTGGATTTTTCTTAAATGAAAACTGTTTGTTTTCAAATGATAAAAGCTTTCGTATATATATAAGAAATGAAATTCCAATTTAAAGGAATTTCAAGTATGAATTGAAAGATGGTTTTCCAAGTTATAAATGAATTCTTTTTGAAAACTATGAATTGAATCTGTTTATTTTTAACAGATTTAGAATGATGTTTTGTTTAAACCATTCGAAATGAAATTGTTTTGAAAGCTATAAGTTGAATCTTTATTTTAAAGATTTAACGAGTTAATCCAATTGAAACAGAAATTGTTTTGGAAAAACTGTGAATGAATCTTTGTGAAAATTAAGTGAACTCTGTAAATAAATCTTTTTGTTAAAAGATTTGAAATGGTAATTGGTTTAAACCATTTGAAGAAAAGATTTTGGGTAATAAGTTGTGACTTAATTGAAATCACATATCCATATGTTTTTAAAGATTGCGCTCGTTATTCGGGTTAGCCGGGAAAAGACATTTGTGTCATATAACCCATTCCGAATAATGATACGTCGTATATGGATCGCATTTGAAGACCGGTGTTGAAGACCGGATATTTACGAAAATGAAAGGATAACTCGTCGAATGTCTCTGCACCGACTGGTCCCCGGTATAGAGATTTTATCACCCTTTGTGATGGGAAGTCCAGACGGGATTGTGAATACCCGGAATTGCAAGGGCTTCGTAAGAAGTGCCTTCGGTTCTGTTCGAACCCGGAACAGACTTGTATGGTTACATGTCTGACATTACACTTTGAGATATAAAGCCGATTTCTTTCAAATACATTTCTATTGGTGGCGGAGAATTTATTCTCTTAGCTTAACACCCTTCTCTGAGACGTACGAGCTCAGAGGTTATGTAGTTGAAATTTATCAGCGATATATCCCAATTTGGTAATGTGGCATGCTGAGTGTTGCTGTGTGATGATCAGTGTTTGATCATTTGCGATATGATCATTTGTTTGATCTTATATCTTTGTGATCATAGGTTGATCATTTGTTTGACCCGAAGCATGACTTTGTAGAAAGCGTAGCTTTGTGGACGAGACTTCGTCGAGCCTCACACCCCGGAATGGTCAAAACAGGAAGGATGCGGCAAGGTTCTAGGGAGTAGCGCCCCTTAGTGTATGTCATTCCTTCTGGATAGAGGTGGTATCATGGTATGGAGCCCAGATACTTAACCTATGTGGTTGCTGCATTATTATTATGATTATGTAGTTTGTTGCGAATCGAGGATCCTCGGGAAGATCGGTTACGATCGGGGGATGGCATATGCGTGTCAGTAGTTACCTATTTTTGCAGAGGTAACCCGGCCTTGTGTTGGCAGAGATCCGGTTAGGTTCTCGGGACGTCATTCCAGAGGCGTTTCCATGTGGCAATGGGAAGTTCCTTGGCCTGACCATTTGTTGGAAATCCAAAGAAACAATACGAACCCTTTACGATTGCAAATTGTAGAACCTGTCTCCTCAGGAGGCAGCTATAGCAGGCATAATATAATGGTACCTATGCTGGCTAAGATTTATATTCTACTTTCGAAATGTTTTCCACTATGCACTAGTAATAATATCAAAATGATTTGATTTTGCGTAGTAAGCATCTTTGACTAACATAAGAAGAAATCTCCTCCAAGTCTGCGTTTGCATTGTGTGTGTGGTGGGAGGTCTTATGGTAGTTTCATTTTCCAAAAGCATTGCGGTTTTCAATGTTTAAAATCTTTTGTTGTTCGTTTTTAAAGATAAACTGTTTTTGTTGCTCACACCAGTCCCACGACTGACTCGGAGTTTATTGTTCATTTCCTAAACTCTGGGTGCTCATAATTTTCTACACGAGCAGTCTAGAGTTAGGTTTTTCAGATAGTCAGGTCTAGTAGATTTTCTGGAGTTAGTTCAGTCTTTGGATCGGACTGCACTTGCTTATTCTTGGTGTATCGTTATTGGGAGTTCGAGCTACTGCTGGAGTTCTCTCTTGAAGACTATCTTAGAGTTATTTGTTCCGCTGCTGATGTTAGTTATCTATTTTTCTTTTCCGCTGCTATTTGTTGTATCATCTCTGATGTATATTGAAATTCATTGTATCACTTTGTCGTATCAGATATTGTATATCAATGTATTATTCTTTATTATTCCGCTGTGTTATTTACTTAACTGTGTTATAAGCTCCGGAGAACCAGATTTGGCATTTGAATCTACGGCATTTTGAGTACAAGTGAAGTACGGGTGCCGATTTTCGAAGGCCAACTTTTGGGTCTTTACATTTGGTATCAGAGCCAAGGTTGAACTTTAGCTCAGGAGTATAACACGTTAAGTAGCTCATCAGAGATAGAGTGAAGTAAATTCTAGAATGAGTAATCTCTCAGATATCCGTTCGAACGTCTCAGTAAATTCTCTTATTATCCACTGATAGTGAGTATGAGTGCAAGAAGAGGACGAGATAGAGGACAGGGAAGTACGACTATAAATGGTCAATACCCTGCAACAGTGGAAACAATCTTTCTTTATCAATTTTCTTTGATTCGATTCCAAATTGTTTTGATTTCTTCGTACCAGCTACAAGAAGAAGTTTCGGAGTGGTGATGCTCTACGAATCGTTGTAGAAAATTTTTACTTCGTATCTTCATCGGTTTCTTATCAGTTTTTTTGATTAAACCTTAATGAATTTCAAATTGAAAATTTTAATTTAAGGTAAATTGATTAATAGAATATGAGGATAAAATTGAATTATATCAATAAAATGATTTCGTTTGAAACCAAAATTTTGAAATTCTATTCTAAATTCTTTTGAATACCAAAGTCCAAAGAGGGACAAATTGGTATGTATTCTAAGATATTCCGACCTGAGTTTGAAATTCATATCGTAAGTTTGAGGAATTATAGGAGATCGAATCTGTCTATCTCTGTCTTTGTTTCGTGCCTGCGAATTTCGAGGACGAAATTCTTTTAAGGGGGGAAGTTTGTAACGACCCTGAAATTTAAATTTATTTAAATTCATAATTAAATGAATTTTTGAATTAAATTGAGTAATTAAAAAAATTTTGAATAAAAAATTGTAAAATTAATCGATAAATGAATTCGAGTTTCCCCGAAACGAATAAATGTTTGTTTCGAACAAATATTTTAAACAAATTTATAGTTATATAAAATAATAAAAGCAAATACAGAATACTTAAGCTAATAAATATGAAGTAAAATAATTATAGAATCTCATTTAAAATAATAGAACAAAAGTATATAAAATAAATAAGTATAGTTAAAATTCAAAAAAAAACAACACTTAAATACAATACAAAGTAAAATAACAAACAAAATCATCTTCTCAGCCGAACAAGCATTGTTAGTCAACAAACAAAAATAGAATAATATCTTTAGCCAGCACAACAAATCATCTCAGCCGAGCCAAATATGCAGGCAAGAAAGGAAAAGGAAATAAATAAAACAAAGTATAGGTGAATAGCTTGTAAAGATAGCCATCATGTTATCTCAAAACATTTACAGCCGAAGTCAAGAGGAAATAGACAAAAGCAAAAGAAGTACAAATAAACAAAGTATGTAAGTTTAAAATGAAATATAAAACAAGACAAAGCTGCAGCCCATAACTCCAAATCACTTCAGCCGTGCTTGTTGTACAAAGCATTAAATACAAGTATGTAGGCTGTATGCTTCTTATATACTAAGATAATATCACCTTGTACTAACTATACCAGCCTGTAGCTTCATATATACATCAAACTTTAACCTGAAACAAGCTTTAGGCAGATATTAAAAGAATTAGAAGTATACAAGTTTCATTTGGAAAACAAAGGAATTCAAAGCCTGTTTCAAACAAAAATAAAGCAACTCAACAGATCAGAGAAACATTAAGCAACTTTAGAATTCAAAATCAAGTTGCAGGCAAATCAAAAGCTATATAAACAACAAAAAATCAGATCAACAACTCAACAAATTCCAGATTCAAAAACCTGAGCTTTGTTTCTCTGTTCTTCTAGTTCTCTGTTTCTTCTTGTCCAGGTGAGCAACTCTTTAAATCAGAACTTTAGATCTATAAATTGATGTTGTGATGAATGCTTGGTGATGCTGGGAAAATGGTTTACTGTTTATGTGTTTGCATGACTAAATGTATGTATGCACATACATGTGATGGTTCTGTTAAAGCTCAGACTTTGGTTTCACTAAGAAAAAAATTTGAACTGCCCTTCATTCAATCAATTCCAGACTTTGATCTCCAAATAGAAAATGAAGGCAGGACAGTAATACTATTTTCAAAAATATTTGTAAGTGGGAATATTCAGTAAATTTTTCAAGAATGATATTACAGTAAATTTAATCAAAGCCATAAGAAATATCCATGCTCGAAATATCCTGGTTTGAATTTAGAAACCAATTCGAATTGTAAAATCATGAATTTGAATGGGTGAATTAAGATTTTTAATCTTGGTTCGAGATAAATTTCTCGAATTGAATGGAAAGCACAAATTGGCGATTTCTGGTAAACGATCCGATTATAAACCTTGAGATTTGGGTTGAAGCTTGTTCGAGTTTCAGCTATCACGATAAAATTATTGACATTTCTTCCGAGTGCGTGAATTTATTGATCGAACCCAATGTAGGGTTTTAGCTTAGGTTTCTGCAGTGATCGAATTTTGACCAATTTCGTGGTCTAGGCTGCATCGGACTGGACGAGGTCATTTGGAGGAGGTGCGTGGTCAACTGGGGAAGCTAGGGACGGAGGCGCGTTACCTACAATGATCTCTGGCGTCGGAGCGAGGCTTGTTTTTGAGGCACTGTTCGTTCCAGCTTTGGGTTTGTGGACGAAAATGCGAGATCGTGACTTGTTCGAACTTTTGAGTGTTTGAGAGGATCGAGGGCATCATCGACGATGTGTTGACGACCAGCAGTTTAACTGGAGGCGGCCGGCGAAGTTGTGCATGTGCACACAGTTGGGTTGTGTCAGAGGGACAAATTTGGGGAAGAAGAAGGGGAACTCGAAGCACTGCTCGGGCCAGTGAGGAGGAGACTCGAAGTCATGCTCGTGTTGTTTGGTAATGTATCGGGTAGGATTTTTAAACTTAACAAATTTTCGAAAAATTTCACTACGTGGGTAGCTCTGGGGAAAAACTCGAGGCAGGTAGCAACTTTACGCGGGGACGACTCAGGGTAGCCTCGGGTTGGCCACGAAAAAAAAACTGCATATTCCAGTTTGAAAATTTTGAACTTAAGTTTAAACTATTTTATAAATCATTCTTTATAAAATGGAGATAGTTTGTAAATGGAAGGTGAAATAAATGGTATTGAAATTATTGCTTGGAAATTTATGAAGTTCAAAGATATTAAGGAAGATTTTTAAATGTTAAGATGAATAATCAATAATTAATTGTTTAAAAAGGGGTAATTAAGAAGGGTTAATTAATTTGTAATTAATTAAGTAATTAAGAAGTTGATTTAATGTTTTAATTTGTTAACTTAAAGGTTAAGTTAATTTATATTGGTTTAAAAAATTAACTAAAGATCAATTAATTATAAATTTAAAGTTAATTAATTTATAATTGAGAATAATTAATTAAATGGTAATAAATTAAGGGTCAATCAATTAATAAATTAAAAGGAAATTTTTTTAATGATTAAAGATTGATTGATTAATTAAGACTGATTAATAAATGATTAATTTAAAAATGATTAATTAATAAATGATTAAAGAATAATTAATCAAAACAATTTGTAATTGATTAATATTAATTAACCAGGATTAGTAATTTATTCATAGGAATAAATGTGATTCAAATCAATCAGATAATTAAATTGACCTTACTTATGGATGATTGGATTTGACTAAATGATTGAATTGTTTGATATTTCCTGATTTATGATGCTTTGTGATACACCCTGATTTATGTTATGATCTGTGGTTAATTATCTGTGATGTAATTTATTATCTGTGATATTTATATATCTGTGGTCTGTGCATAAACGATAAGCGTTATAGTTTATATCGCTTATCATCTATATCCTGTATTTTGATCTATGATGATTCATTGTGTTGCACTATTGTGTGTGAAACCCCTGGACTGCACTTTTACACACACAAATATGGATTTCACGTGGAAATCGGTTAAGTCACAGATAATTTAAATTTGTTGTTTTTAAAATTTAAATTTTAATTTCAATTGATTTTGAAATTGGAAATTTGGGTTTAAAGTGAAAAGCTTTCGAAATGGAATTTTAAAGATAAAATTTATTTTGAATAATTTGATAAAGTTTTGAAGTTTAAATAATTTGATTTAAACTTAAATTCAAGATTTGAAATTAAATTCTATGATTTGAAACTAGGGATTAAAGATGTTTATATATGGGTTAAATTATTTTAAAAGTATTGATTTTGAAATGTGAATATAATTCAAGGACTTTAACCCGTGCAAATAAAATTGGATTTTTCTTAAATGAAAACTGTTTGTTTTCAAATGATAAAAGGTTTCGTATATATATAAGAAATGAAATTCCAATTTAAAGGAATTTCAAGTATGAATTGAAAGATGGTTTTCCAAGTTATAAATGAATTCTTTTTGAAAACTATGAATTGAATCTGTTTATTTTTAACAGATTTAGAATGATGTTTTGTTTAAACCATTCGAAATGAAATTGTTTTGAAAGCTATAAGTTGAATCTTTATTTTAAAGATTTAACAAGTTAATCCAATTGAAACAGAAATTGTTTTGGAAAAACTGTGAATGAATCTTTGTGAAAATTAAGTGAACTCTGTAAATAAATCTTTTTGTTAAAAGATTTGAAATGGTAATTGGTTTAAACCATTTGAAGAAAAGATTTTGGGTAATAAGTTGTGACTTAATTGAAATCACATATCCATATGTTTTTAAAGATTGCGCTCTTTATTCGGGTTAGCCGGGAAAAGACATTTGTGTCATATAACCCATTCCGAATAATGATACGTCGTATATGGATCGCATTTGAAGACCGGTGTTGAAGACCGGATATTTACGAAAATGAAAGGATAACTCGTCGAATGTCTCTGCACCGACTGGTCCCCGGTATAGAGATTTTATCACCCTTTGTGATGGGAAGTCCAGACGGGATTGTGAATACCCGGAATTGCAAGGGCTTCGTAAGAAGTGCCTTCGGTTCTGTTCGAACCCGGAACAGACTTGTATGGTTACATGTCTGACATTACACTTTGAGATATAAAGCCGATTTCTTTCAAATACATTTCTGTTGGTGGCGGAGAATTTATTCTCTTAGCTTAACACCCTTCTCTGAGACGTACGAGCTCAGAGGTTATGTAGTTGAAATTTATCAGCGATATATCCCAATTTGGTAATGTGGCATGCTGAGTGTTGCTGTGTGATGATCAGTGTTTGATCATTTGCGATATGATCATTTGTTTGATCTTATATCTTTGTGATCATAGGTTGATCATTTGTTTGACCCGAAGCATGGCTTTGTAGAAAGCGTAGCTTTGTGGACGAGACTTCGTCGAGCCTCACACCCCGGAATGGTCAAAACAGGAAGGATGCGGCAAGGTTCTAGGGAGTAGCGCCCCTTAGTGTATGTCATTCCTTCTGGATAGAGGTGGTATCATGGTATGGAGCCCAGATACTTAACCTATGTGGTTGCTGCATTATTATTATGATTATGTAGTTTGTTGCGAATCGAGGATCCTCGGGAAGATCGGTTACGATCGGGGGATGGCATATGCGTGTCAGTAGTTACCTATTTTTGCAGAGGTAACCCGGCCTTGTGTTGGCAGAGATCCGGTTAGGTTCTCGGGACGTCATTCCAGAGGCGTTTCCATGTGGCAATGGGAAGTTCCTTGGCCTGACCATTTGTTGGAAATCCAAAGAAACAATACGAACCCTTTACGATTGCAAATTGTAGAACCTGTCTCCTCAGGAGGCAGCTATAGCAGGCATAATATAATGGTACCTATGCTGGCTAAGATTTATATTCTACTTTCGAAATGTTTTCCACTATGCACTAGTAATAATATCAAAATGATTTGATTTTGCGTAGTAAGCATCTTTGACTAACATAAGAAGAAATATCCTCCAAGTCTGCGTTTGCATTGTGTGTGTGGTGGGAGGTCTTATGGTAGTTTCATTTTCCAAAAGCATTGCGGTTTTCAATGTTTAAAATCTTTTGTTGTTCGTTTTTAAAGATAAACTGTTTTTGTTGCTCACACCAGTCCCACGACTGACTCGGAGTTTATTGTTCATTTCCTAAACTCTGGGTGCTCATAATTTTCTACACGAGCAGTCTAGAGTTAGGTTTTTCAGATAGTCAGGTCTAGTAGATTTTCTGGAGTTAGTTCAGTCTTTGGATCGGACTGCACTTGCTTATTCTTGGTGTATCGTTATTGGGAGTTCGAGCTACTGCTGGAGTTCTCTCTTGAAGACTATCTTAGAGTTATTTGTTCCGCTGCTGATGTTAGTTATCTATTTTTCTTTTCCGCTGCTATTTGTTGTATCATCTCTGATGTATATTGATATTCATTGTATCACTTTGTTGTATCAGATATTGTATATCAATGTATTATTCTTTATTATTCCGCTGTGTTATTTACTTAACTGTGTTATAAGCTCCGGAGAACCAGATTTGGCATTTGAATTTACGGCATTTTGAGTACAAGTGAAGTACGGGTGCCGATTTTCGAAGGCCAACTTTTGGGTCTTTACAATTTCAAGCACACAAAATAGATTCTTCAGCCACCACGAGAAACAAAATATCAGGCTAGTAAATTGAAGAATACAAATATCTTTGTACTCTATTGTACAAAATAAAATAAAATCTTATCACCCTGTAACTTTTTATATATATAAATCTCTTCATATCAGTTCGAGCATTCATCACTGAGTAAATGGAACCCTTAAACAAAATACAACTTAAACATTAAACAACAATCAACTAACAACCTGAGATCTAGAGGATTGAAGATAGGAGGACTTCAGTTTGCAAATTTTTTCCAAGCCTGTATCAGCATAAGCAAACTCTGTCAAAAAAAAATAGTGAGTAGCTTATTTTCTTAATTTTAAGGTATTAATTTGTTGTTTATTTTATATCTGTGATAAACAACTTTTCAAAAATATTATAACAACAATTAACAGAAACCAACTTAAACTAGAGTTCAAGAGAAGGGAGATTTCCAACTAACAAATTTCACAGCCTATCCAAAAATATAAATAAAGCAACTCTGTTCTGGAAAACTCAGGTGAGTAACATCACAATTAAATGTTTTAAGTATATACTTAATGGTTGTATGCTTATTTCCTGAACTTAAGGAGGTTTTAAGGATATTTCTGTGTGTATATATGAATGGGTATGTGCGCACATTGCTCTGTGTCTGGATTGTTTCCTAACTTTGGTTCCAGGTTCCAAAGCTAACCCAAAATTTACCTATTCCTGATTAAAGATTTGATTTAGACCTAATTTTGAATAAATATATTTGTTATACATAGGCTTTAGTTTAAAATTTGTAAAAGTTTAAAACAATTTGCATTTAGCCTGGAAATACTGAACCACTTAGTAAAACTTCAAATCAGTCAAAATTCAACTTGGTAATTCATGGATTCAAGTATGTAAATGGAATTCTTACACTAAAACATGACTTTTAAAGCTTGAATCAAAATTTTTAGATAGGAATTGAAGGTGCAGTTCTGGGTTAATCGAAAAGTGGGTTTTTGTCGATCTCTGATGATACACGGGTTGGTGGTGGATGGGGTCTTGGACGAAGGTGCAAGAGTGAAGGGTGGTTGCAGGAAAAATGTTCGTATGGTGGTTCGATGAACGTGGTGAAGGCGGTGGGCAATTTTTGCTCGGAAACCTAGTTTTGGTCGCAGTTTTTGATTTGATTCGTTTTCTCCCCAGGGTTGATCGAGCGGCATGTGGTCTTGGGGAATGATGGCTGGGTGGATGGCGATCCATCGGCCGGAGTTAGGGAGGTTCAGATGGTCGAGGCGTTGAGTTCGAGGTCGTGAATGGTGACTGGGTTAGTTTGTGTTGAAGGTGGGGATGCTCGATTTCGTTCCTTTGTCGATTTCGAAATCGCATGAAGGGGGATGGCACGAGCAGATTATCGGTGACATATGGGGAACCTCGGTGATGGTCGGCGTTCGTTTCATCGACTGGACACGTGCACGCAGTGTCACCGTGTCAGGGAATGAAAGTATGGGGGAGGTGCTGTTTTTACTCGGGTTCGAAGCGAGTAACCCATGGCTTTACTCGAAGGGGACTGAGTGATGGTTTTCTCGAAATCAACGCGGGCAATTTCGTTTTTGGCTCGGGGAAATTTGTTAGGGGATTGAGTTGTTGATGTTGTCGAGTTTTAGGCAAAGGAGAAGGTTTGTGGCTAACCTGGAAGTAAAGTTTAATCTCTGTTCAAATGTTAACTGAGAAAGACTCAACAGTAAATTCAAGTTAGTGTTTGAAGCCTGGTTTTGGAATAGCTTGTTTGAATTTAATTTGTTTTAAACAACTTAAAAGTAAATTTGTAAATTAAGTATTTTTTGAAATTTAATCTAATTGAACCTGGAACTGTTTCAGATTTTTAAGTAAATAAAATAAAATACAAAGTAAAAATTAAGGCGAGGTTTAATAACAGGTATTTTAAAACAAAGTTTTAAGTTGAATTCAAATGAATTTTTTTATATCCTAAAATTAAAATAAAATTTAAAAGTATAAAACCAAATTTTAAACTAAGTTTGAATTTTGAAGGAATCATAGATTCAAGTTTTACTTGAATGTGGAATTTAAATAAGTTTTTAAATGTAAATGTTAAGCAAAATTTAAATAGAATATGTTTAAACATGATGTGGTTTCAAATAAATGATTCTTAGCATTGAATGAAAGGCTAATAAATTTGTTTAACTTGAAATTGTAAGTTAAATAATTAAAATATTTCTAAAGCTTGATTTTAAATAGTTAAGTGATCTAGTTTAAATTTTTCCTTATATAAGTTTATTACATAAGAAATGAATGTCCCTACATTTATTTTAAGATTTATTTAGGAAATTTTATATTTGATTAGAATTAAATGGCTCATCATTTTGAATCTCAAATTTCAAAATGGAATTAAAATGTAAGTTCAAAGGTAAAGTGTTTCAAAATATATATGTTAATAAAATGAGTAATAAATAAAAAAGTGAATTATCTTAGAGATAATTAAGGTTTAAATTGATGAGGTACTTAAAGAATGATTAGTTAATTTATAAATTAATAATTTAGATTAATTTATAATTAGAGATTAATGAATGAATTATTAAAGATGAACTAAATTGTATCTAATAATGAATTAATGTGATTAATTTTTAATAATTAATTAGATCAATCCATTAATGATAATCATTTATGGAACTGTTAAAGTATAATTACTTTAGGGAAGTAATGAAAGGATAAATTAACTCATTGTAGTTAATTGAATTAAAATTTGATTTGTCTAAGTTAATTAATTTAGTTTAATTAATTTACACTAATCACTTGATAATTTGGGAAGTACAATTACTAGAGAAGTAATTGATGAATAATTACTAAATGTAGGAAATGGAATGATGATGTATCATTTGAAAATAATTAATCAAGGGATTAATTGATATTATTAATCAAGGGTGATTAATATATATGATTGTGAAGATTTAACCTTTCTTAATATAATTAATTTAAAAAGAATAGTTAATTGAAATGTAATTAGAGATCATTAGTTAAATTAATGATGTAATTAACAATGGATAATTTGGGAATAATTAACCAATGAAGTAATAAAATACGATTAATTTAGAATGAATGTAAATAATTAATTCATGGATTTATTAGAGGTTAACTATTATAAATGGTTAAGAATAATTAATTGAATGAAATTAAAGGATAATTAATCAAGTGTGATTAATTTAGGTGAATAAGTGGATGATGATTGATTAATTTATTTGAAATTAATTTATGTTATGTAAGCAAGATTCATAATGATGAAATAAATTAATTTAATTTACTTTAAATTAATCTAAGAGGTAGTAATTAATTTAATTCATTTTAAATTAATTATAGAATGATCAATTAATCATTGCTTATGTATGGATGGATGATATTGTTTTCCTTGAATGGTTTGATATCTCAAATATGAGATAAGTAATGTTATGTGATATGGATTGCTTTGGTTGAAATGTGATAATGTGAATTATCTTTTGTGATGTAATTATCTATTGTGATATTGTGAATCATCTATCTGTGAATATATAGATAATGAATTAAAATTGTTTTAAACTTTAAAACAACTTGGACCAAAAAGATGGCGTTTTGGATTTAATGAGACCAGGATCGGGTTTTCCATATTTGGAAGTCCGAAAACCACATCGATCCAAATTAACGATAGGTCGTTAATTCCAAGTGAAGATGAAGGTTTAGAATGCAAGGGTTATCGTCGTTAACTCTGAGGGTGATTCCAATACGAGTGTAACGAGATGATGCCTTCGGTTTCGTTCGAACCCGGAACGAACTTGTATGGATTGAATGCTTTCAGAACATCGTCAGGCGGACGATGAGCATTCTAAGAGATGAGTTCTATAAAGGTAATCGTGACCTCAAGCCTCATCAACCGAGAATGGCTAAAACAGGGGAGGTGCAGCAAGGCTTCGTGGGTAGCACCCACTTGAGAGCGAGATATACCCCTATCTAGAGGTCCCTTTTTATTCGGCTTAGTGGCCAGTTGATTCGCGACAACTGCTGGCGTTGTTTCGCTCGGAACTGTTCAGTAAGGAATGGTTCCGGCCTTGTGTTGCAGGGGAGCGGGCGTACTCCTCGGTACTCTGATCTAGGCCAGGTACTGTGACGGGCGGTACCCCAGTAGCCCTGCCATTGTATGGAATCCAATCTCCAATAAGCGCCGTACGTTTTGATTGTGCCCAACTATGTTGGAATGTGAGATGTAAGCATTCCAGCTATTTCTGTATTTTACTTGAAAACCCTAGACACTATTATAATATCATTGGATTTCCTATAAAATGTTTTGGTTAGCGTAAGGTAAAAACTTACCCATGTTTATTTGTGGGGAGTCTTACGTGATACTTTTTCTTTCGAAATGATTTTCAAAGTTAAGCAACTTTAACCTATTACTCATACCAGACCCATGTCTGACCCGGAGTTTATTTCTATTTTTCCTAAACTCTCGGGTACCCAAATTTTTACGGGTAGCCAAGGGATTCAGGTTTGCTTTGATGAATTCTGGAGGAGCAAATGGAGCAGGAGGCTTCTGCGTTATAGATATATAGTGTTTCGCTGTGTTGGTATCTCTGTGTTGGTATCTCTGTGTTGTGTTTGAGTTGTATCGAGTTGTATTAACTAGACAGGTGTTTATAACTGTCTAGTATGTGTTGTATTATCTGTGTAACTCTGATGTATATGATACTATGTATTCTCTTATGTGATATATTATATTTTATTCATTCCGCTGTTGAGATTCTGATGTTGTTTCTTCTTCTTCTCTATCTTGTCTATTTTCTCACCTCTTTCTTTCTTAAAGACGATACGTCTTCATGGGCGTAGGAAGCCGGGTCGTCACAGGGTCCATGTATATACCTTATATTGGATCGTCGCCACCATCCTACTTCATTCAGGAATCTCCACCATGTACACAGTTGTTAAAGTGGTTTTCGGTATTGGTAGAGAGTATGATAATATCCAATCCCGGTCTCTTTAACAACCAATCGTTATTATAACATTGCGGTCATTTCAAAATAGTTTATACTTCAAAACCAAAATATCATTGCCATTTCAAAACCATATCATAGGATATCATTTTCATTTCAAATATATCCATTTCAAAAATCATAGCACTTCAAAGTTATAACACTTCGAAACCAAAACACTTGAAATTATAACCCTTTGGAAATCATAACACTTTGAAATCATAATACTTTCCTTTAAACAGTTTAGATATTAATAATAGTGTATATAATAAAATAGTTTATAAAATAAAATAGTTATAAAATAGTTATAGGTTAGAATGGTTTAAAATAAAATAGTTAGTGTATAAAAATAGTTTATATTAAAAATAGTTTATATTAAAAATAGTTTATATCAAAAATAGTTTATATTAAATTAATTTATAAAGCACAATATATAAATAGTTTTAAATATAATTTAAAAATACTTTATATAATAAATTAACTTCCTCAAATTTCACAAATCGATTCCTAATCAACTCGAATTCCAAAAATTCAAATTTAATCCAATCTCAAATTATAAATTTCAATTCAATTCAGTTTCTCAATAACCATTTCAAATTATATTGATTTCAAATACAGATTTGAACCATAAAATAAACCATTTCAATTTCTATATAATTCAAAGCTTTAAATATTCAACATTTCAAAACCAAATTTGATAACATCATTTATATCTCAAATTCACTTTACTATTATTTAGCTTTGAAATATCCACTTAATAAAAATCCAATATCTTTAAATAAAACCCTAAATTATGAATAAACTAAATATTTCCTTTAATTTATAAATCACTTTAAACCAAAATCAAGTTATAAAATCATATCCTTTAAAAATATCAAATTCAAATCGATTTAATCAAATAAAATTCTTATTTAAATACCATTTCAAATCAATTTCGAAACTATCTTTCCAACCTTAATTTATTTAATCATTATAAACTCTATATTAAAATATAGTTGAAATAAATACTTAACCATATCATATTTTCATAAAAATCAAACTTTATTATGGAACTTATTTTACATTAAAACAAATTTATATATAGCTTAAAATCAAGAATTTAACTATATATAAAATAACATTTATATAATACCAAAATCAATATTTTTATAAAACCATATATTTCTTTCCTAAAACCATAGAAACCATTTTCAATATATATATATATATATATATATAGACCAACATTGTCTGTATAAAATTTTCTATCCTATGATCAAGTGATACAGATATTTATCATTTCAATCCGTAATTTAAATATATACGAATATATATCATTTCAGCCTGTAATCCCAAATTCAATTCAATGAAAATCGCTTGGGTTTAACATTTCAACCCATAACGATTTTATCCTATTCTACAGATCGTTCGGGTATATATCATTTCAACCCATATTGAATTCTATACTAACAGGGAACTTGGAGAGTGATAAAAGATATGATAATAATATAACATACATATATAATCAATATAAATAACAGATAATGGTGTCAGATGTCATAGGTGAACAGATACAGATAACAACATATATATAGCAATGTAAATAACTAACAACATCATATTTCAATTGTCGTTTCAATTGAAATCAAATTTAATAAATATAAGAACGTTAATCGTGAGTGATTGCTCACCTTTCGAGGCTAAAGAATACAGAAGATGATACAGATACGCACACAGGTATGGGCACGTGCAAATCGAAAAGATGCTACGACCAACTTGGACATTGACGAGACAAAAGTAAGGCATGATGACTAGATTGATGAAGATAAATGTTATAAGTGAACACACACACACAAATATATATATATATATATATATATAAATATATAACGGTATATAACTATGTATATAATCATATTATAAATACAAACACCTTTCTAAATTAAACACACATATTTTTCAAAAATCATTAGTTAAATTAAAACACATATTTAACAATAAATCTTCATTTTATATTCCTATGAAATCAATATTCATTAAAGTCCTAGTTTACAAAAATGTTTCAAACAATGTTAAACATAATATCCATATATATTTTTAACCAAAAAACCCTTTCAAAAATATTAATCAAAACATGTTGTATATATGTGTACCGGCATAACAATATATATGGTTTATATATATAAAATCGGAAGAGTCTGGAAAAATAAAATTCTCATATACAACCTATTATATACACTAATACATATACCGTCATACAGACTTGAATTTATCTCTATTAATATATTAATAAATATAAGGCAAACATATATATATATATATATATATGCTGTACCACTAGTATGACTAGCTTGAATATAACTTTCTTAAACATAGTATATATAGAAACCAGTTAACTATCATACATATATATTTAAAAACCCATCCATTTATCATAAAAGTATATGTATATATATATATACAGTAATACATAACACTACCTTTAATAATAACAGTTATATCACTACAGCAATGCAAAAACAAAACTTATACAGACTTATACAACTCGTAACTTAAAACGATACTATATAATATATTAACTAGAATAACTTGTATATATATTGTAACGACATGATTTTCTATGCTCGAAAAGTCGAACCATTAGGGTTAAAGAAGAAATAGGTATAATAAGAAAATAGAAAAACAACATCAAAATCTCACAATCGCAGCGAAATAATATATAATAGTTAATAACATACCTTTTACACTGAAGAAACTATATCTGTTTTATATCAATTACATTATCAGAGTACAATACAATCAAAATAATATACTAGACAATTATATTAAGTTGTCCCACAAACAGAATACACAGTACACAACACAGTGGAATATACATCAAGTATGGGTGATACATCTCGCCATCTAGCTCGTCTTGATTATTGCAACTCACAACCTTGATCTCCTATCGAGGCGTGCCGCTAGGTGTTCATAAGGTTATACCCCTATTTTGAATGGACTAGAACTAATTTCGAGTCCTAATTCGATCGTATGGAGAAGAAAGCTTTTTGGACCCAGTTAGTATATTAAATTTTCGATATAAATCTAACGCGTTTACATACCGTACGATCACACGACCACTCCAAACACTCCGAAATTTGTAATCCGATAATAATACAATATTACGGATCTAATGGAATTGTTTTCATCAAATCTCGATGTAACAACCCTGTATTTTTCAAATATTTTTAAATTGATTTTTCCAGATTCAAAAGCTTTATTTATGAAAAAGAATAAATTTTGTTATTTTAAGTATAAACTTTGATTTTGATGTGGATTTGAATTCCAAATATGACTAAATTTAATATTTCCAGAAAATGTGAATTTTGGTCAAATAGTCAAACTTTGACTTTTAAATTTAAATTTTAAATAGTTTGAAATTATAAATTTTATCTTTTATTTTGAAAATAGATTTAATAACTTGAATACAGCTTTTCGTTTCGTTGGAAACGGAGTTAAATTGTGGAAGTTATGTAATTTTCAATTTTGTGTATAAACTGTTTATTTTGCAATATTATTTATTTTAAAACATATAAATTATATTTTATTTGTCATATTTTGTTCTAATATATGTTAATATTTTATTTTATGTATAATTTTGTCTTTTAATAATTTTAAAGTGATTATAAAATTTTTCCAAAGCTTGTTGAATTTATTTTGTAATTTTAAAGCCTAATTTCTATTTTCTTTGCTATTTTCTTAATTTAACTATATATAATTAAAATTTATTTATTTATTTTATACATTTACTTTATTTTCTTTGTTTTACTTTATTAATATTCACTTTACATGTATTTAGATTAGAATAGATTTTTCCAAAGATTATTTGAATTTGTTTCAGTTTATTTAACCTAGTTTGTATATAGTGTTATTTTTCTTCATTTAATTTAATTAATATAAAATTTATTTATTTATTTTTCTTATTTACTTTATTTCTGAGTTTATTTATCTTTAATTTCAGCTATTTTCATATTTATAAATATATATAAATATATAATGGAAATTTGAAAAGTTTATGTCTCTTTAGTTGCTTAAGGTCCTTTAATCTTCCGACCTTTCATTTTCTCAACCTCCACCTTAATGATTTTTTTTGCCATGCTTTTCTTTTCTTTTCCAGCAACATCTTCCTCATTTTTCACGTGAATTCTCACCTCTAACTTGAAAAAAAAATGACGGCCTCTCCCTTGTTCAAAGATTTGGTAAAATTCCCTTTCTTTTCCATTGTTTTCTACTTGTTTTGTTGATTTTGCACATGCTCTCTTCTCCTTTTAGGCTCGGCTCCTCTCAACTCCAGCACCTTGGCTTCCTCCACCACCACCTGAACCTATCACTACCTCCTCCAGCCCAACCCCAAGCCCAAGCCGTGGCCTCCCATGATGTTGATCCACACAAAAATGAGCAAACTTCACCTATATCTTCCTAGTCGAGCACCATACATCACCACCACCTCCAACTCCTCCTTGGCCGCCACCTACATCACCACCACCTGCCATAGTGGACCCTGACACCACTGCCATACCTGTACCTAACCCACTACAGACCTGACCATGACTTGTATTGCCTTAGCCGTGACCTTATGTGGCTTAGAAACCATGTAGTTTGCCTTTGTGTTGTAGATAGTTCATTCTCACATATCTTTGCACCATCACCATACATGTTTGGCCAACCCTATGGAACCCAAAACCAGATCCAAACCCACCCCTTAGCCATGCATTTCAGATCTGGAGCTGAAGCATAGATGGTAGAAAGCATGTGCAATCACTTTGGCTTTGGTTCATGCATTCATTTCTAACATTGTTTTATTGAATTTTGAGTTAAAAACTCATGTTGTCTGTATTTGTTTTGTTTGAATGTGACAAGGGAATTTATCTTTGGCTCTCCCATATCAAATCATATTCGTGTTATCGTGCTTGTTTGGATCCCATTCGTGCAGTCGTTGTCGTTTCTCCAGCACAAAACGGTGAGTTATTCTCACCAGACAATATGTACCTATATAACTGATAAACCGACACCATTTGAATCTGTAATGTATATCATCATGTTATATATGTTTATATTATTATCATATGATGTTCACACCTGTTATTACACTTATTATATCATATGTTACTATTATTTAATGTTATTCTGTTATTTATATCTGTTATCACCATTGCAAGTTCCCTGTAGATTAGAATCACTATGGGTTGAAATGATACATACCCGAACGGACTTTAGAATAGGGAAAAATCGTTATGGGCTGAAATGATAGGCCTGAATGATTTTTATTTAAATTATTTTAACTTGGGATTGCGGGTTTGAAATGATAGAACCCGGATTTTTCTTTTTTAACTGCGGATTGAAATGATACATATCTGTATCACTTGACCTAGGTTAGAAAATTATATACAGACCCGTGGTTATTTTATAAAGTGTTTTGAATATTTTTAAGTATTTTAAAAATATAAATTTATGAAATTTGATTTAAATAGATTTTGAAATGTTTAAAATAAAGAAATTATGATTTTTCTATGTGTTAAAAATGTAATTAATGAATGGTTTAACTGGATTTTTGAAATATAACTTAAGTTGGAAATTTGGAATTTAGTTAAAAATGATATTTAAGTTATATAACTAAAATGGATATTAAATTTTATTTGGAAATGGTAAATATGATAATTTGATTAAATGTGAATTTAAGTGATTTATTAAAGTATTATTGATTTTTTCTATGAATTTAAGTGGTTAAATAAATGAATGTTTAAAAGTGATCTTTTAAAATATAACTTGACTTGGAAATGTGAAATTTGGTTTTAATTAAAGGTTTTAGTTAATTAAATAAAATTGGAAATTTAGTTAAATTTGTGAAATGGTAATTTAAATTTGAAGTGTTAAGTTATTTGTTGAAATGTGAAGAATTAGAAACTTTTACACTTAAATTTATTAAGTAAATTGTTGAAAATTGGATTTACTTATAAGAAATTTATTGTGAAAAAGATACATGTTAAATGATATGTAAATAAACATTTTAAATGTTAAATTATGATTTTTAAAATGTTTAAAGAGTTTAAAAATGAAGTTATTTAATTGCTGGAAATACACTAAAAAGCTGGAAATCACTTTTAATAGCATTCAGAAATGCTATGGTTCTGAATTACACTAAAATTTGAATAAAAGGGCTACTACAGCATTTCTGAAATGCTGCAGTTGCTGCAGTTGAACTTATAGGCTAATATTGAACCCAGGTCTATTATAGCATTCTCTGGAAATGCTATAATGGTCTGCAGTCTTTGCTGAAACCAAATTTAACCCTTGTTTTGAAATCTGAACTACCGCAGCACTTCTGAATTGCTGTCTTTTCTGTTTTGAACTATAATTCAACTAAAACTGAGTTTTAACAGCAGTTTTAAGTGCTGTCTTTGCTGAATTAAAAATGTTTTCAAATATAACTTATAGCAGTTGTTTTTAAATGCTGTGAAATGCTGAAATTTTAATAATTAGGGTTTTTGACTTAGTAAACGAACTCAGAATGGTTTGAAACTTTGGAAATTGAATACTTGATTTGAAAATATAATAATTATACTTTTAAAAGGTTTAAATGAATTATTTTGATTGGAATATAAACTATTTAAAGGTGATTTGAAATGATAGTAAATGAACGATATCTTTGAATTTAAAAGGTATTTAAAGTTGAATATTGGATTTGAACTGATAGGATATTTTATTTTATTAAAATGATTTGAAATGAAGCTTTGTAAGGATATGATATTTTATTATATTAAAATGATTTGAAATGAAGTTTTGAAATTATATGAAAATTTAAATATATGGAAATGGTTTAGAATTGATTTAATCTTTATTTTGATAAAGATATGGTTTGAATGATATTTTATTTTGAAGTAAAGTGTTGTTTTTAAAAGTTATAACCACGGGTTATAATAACGTTGGGTTGTTAAAGAGACCGGGATCGGATATGGACATACTCTCTGTCTTACCGAAAACCACTTTGGCAACCGTGCATGCGGTGGAGATTCCAGAATGAAGTAGGATGGTGGCGACGATCCTAAGGTATATACGTGGACCCAACTCCCGTGAGTTGGCATAAGGTGGCTAAAACAGGAGCGATTGACGGACCAATGAGGTAGCACCTCTGATCGGACACACTTCTTCGATACCATTCTATTACTTGTGATTGATTTGGTGCGCACCCTTGATTTGGGAGTGTTGTTCGAGGTGGGCGGTAGTGGCTGCTATGCGTCACCACCAGTCCGGATGCGTAATTGGTATATCTACCCTGGCATTGCCTAGTTGTGCCGTGTCACCTACCATATCGAGCTTTACTACGATTATGATTTTAAGATCCGACCGCGTTAAGGTTCTCCATCCCCTTAACGCTATTTTCTATATGATTATACTTTACTGATTAGACACTACTGTATATAGCGTATATTACTACATAGTAGATAGTTTAACGGATCCTTAGAGGATGGGCGGTCCCAAGCATCTTCTAAGTTACTTGTACCCTTATTACAGTTCGCTTGAGTTGGTTTACATTATATAAGTATATATTGTCCTGACTCGAGTGTTTTGTGTTTTGCTTTACGCTCGGGTCAACCTGAGTTATTCACAGATTTGGATTTCCACTCTCTTGGAGATTTGAATCGCTGGAGATTATCTGCTTGTCATGTCCTATCTATTCCAGTTCCGTTGTTCTACTCAGCTTGTACTTGGTTATTTTATTGAGACTTTTGTTATACTCTATTTCTTCTGTTGTATCTTATGTAACTCTGATATATATATATAGTAGCTTCATGAACTACTATTTCTTTTACTTCCGCTGCATTATTTTACTCTGTGTCTGTGATCTGTGATTATATTTATTTACTGTATATTCTGAGATTTGCCAAATTTTATTTACAACGCGGTATTTTGAGCAATTCAACTCCGGCATGAGTGTCTACCTATACACTTATAATGGATGCGAATGGTTGAAAATACAGGGTCGTTACAGTTGGTATCAGAGCTTTGGCTTTGAGGCAAAACTTAGAATGTATGGTAAATTTATTTACAGAATCACTTTCGTTCGAGTTTGAATCTCTTCCTTTGATTCGTTTTCCTTTGAATTTTGGAACGTTCCTTGCGGTTCCGAAATTCATTCGTGTCCCTCACTATTCATCATCTTTTGATTCTGGAGTATCCCATGACTCCACTTCCAATGATCTTTATAGTGAATTGGCGGTCTCGCCAATATTCTAATTTTCTTGTAAAAGGGTGAAAATTCTTTATAATCAGCATCGATTCACCAGAGATTTATATTTATCCTTGGTTTAGATGCTAATATCTTTTATTATTCCAAACTCTATCTCTTGAGATTGAAGGTAGATTTACCCCAGAAAATCCACATTTGATCTTATCCATTGAGTCACGGTTGACCCGGTTAAGGTTGTCCGCGATTTATCTAAGCTTACCCATCTCTCTACTCTGTTTAATCATCTTGTCTTTTGTTCCAATCTATCTTCCAAACATTTTGAACTGTACTTGTAAATTAATGTTTTGTTTTATATTGTGTTGTTTGAGTTGTTAATGTTGATTTGGGTTTCCGATCGATTCGTCTGATCAACGCTATCGATAGGATTTCTAAAACACTTTGACAGAACAAACTGACACAATATTATTTTAAAATTTGGCTTATGAAATAAATTTGGATATATAATTTTATGGAACTTAATAAATTGATTTAAATTGATAATTTGAAATGATAATACTTGATTTATCATTTATTGTTCTACAAATGAATTTATAAATAGTTGTTTATAAATTTATTTGGGAACTGAAATGAATTTAAAAACAAGAAATTTAAAGAATTTAATTTCCAATGGTTTCAAACCTTGTGTTTAAAATTTTTAAAAGGATATTATTTAAAGTATTTTGAATAAAAATTTGTCTCTAAAGGATTTTAAAGTTTAAAAATTAAGTGTTCTTCTCTTTGTCGCTGGAAAATAATTTCGGTGATGACTACAGCATCATCGACGTTCATTTTCGAGTTTCGAAGTGAAGAGACTGTTCTGTAGTCTTGCTACAGCTTTGTTTTGGAAAATCTAATTGATTTGAATTTCTAAATATGACTGGATTATAATATATATAGATATATGATTTAAATTTGATTTGACATATTATATACATATATTTATTTATCTCTTAATGGTTTGAAGGGAATCGGAAATTTAATTCTTACATTTTATCTTAAAGAATAATTTCAGTTATAAGAAGAAAATCAAAAATTTGAATAAATGATTCAAACTTGAGATAATTGAATTGGAAAGTTTTACTTGTATAACACACAATTTAATTCCAATATAACTTACCTAAATTACACAGAAGTTGAATATGAAATTGGATAATATACAATATAGAAAGGATTTTTATAAATAAAATTTGAGTGGTTATAATAAATGTTATACACTTAAATTTTAGTTATAAAAGATTAACAAAGGTAAATATTAAAAAAGGAATCTAAAGAGATTTTATTTAAATAACTTAATAATCAAATTGATTTAATATGGAACCTTAAGTCTAACCTAGAAATTTTAATAAAGGTTATTTCCTGAAATGAATATGTTGTATAATAAATAATGTATCTTTGAATAGATAAAATAAAATACATTTGAATTAGACATTTTGTAATAAAGTTATTTAACTTGAATTCGTAGTTTAATTGATGTCTAAATGAATAAATGTGTAAAGAAATTTGATTGTTATATTTGCTATATAAATATTTTATTTATGAAATAGATATGTCTGGAAAAATGAGTAATTATGATTTAAAGAGTTAAAATGTATTTTAACATCACTAAAATTTGATAATTGAGAATTTGGTTTCCAAATGGAATAATAAGTGTAACTTATTAAAGGAATACCTATTTATGAAATGGGTATTTTAAATAAAGAGTTAGGCTATGTGTTAAATTAAGAGTTAAGTAAAATAGTGAAATTTTGACTTAATCAACGAATTATAGTTTAATTTGGATATTCCATTTATAAAAGTTTGTTTTAATAAGTCATAAGTTAAATGATATCCAAATGAATATTTCTGAAATTGAACTGATTTGAAATACTAATATATCTACTGTAGCATTTTATAAGTGCTGCTATTTTGAAAAGACAATGTTTTGGAAATTTTTATAATTAAATGAACTTAGAAATGTTACAACTTTAAAGTGAATATTATTTGACCTTGAATTAAAATGGTTTAAATAAAGATTTTTTTTGGGTGTTATGATTTTCTAAGTATTATGTTTTTTTTAAAGAATAACTTTTCCAAAGTGTTATGATTTTAGTAGTGTGATTTCCAAATGATAAACATCCCTAAATTGTTATGATTTCAAAGCATTATGGTTTAAATTTATTATCTTGTTTTGTTTTTTTCCAAACTATCTTTTGGTTGTCCTTATTTCTCTTATCTTGTTACAGAATGGGAAGGCTATTGCTTATACCAGTCTATTTAGAAATCTTTCTGTAATCTTTGATAATCTTTGTTACTCATCTGGATCTGAACACTGTTTTTCCATTCATAGACCGTCGGTCAAGTGAAAAGGGAGATTCAGACTCTAGAGGATCTTTTTCATGCTTATATTCTTGATTTGATCAACTCCATCTTGTTAAACTTACCTATAACAATAGTTATAAAGTTTAATTCCAATCTTCTTATCATCTTGTCTTAATTCTATTTCATTCTATCTTTTTCTGTGCTTTCCCGTACCTCGTTCCTTTTCGGGGATGAAAAGTTTTGAGTGGGGGAGAGTGTAACAACCCTGTATTTTTCAAATATTTTTAAATTGATTTTTCCAGATTCAAAAGCTTTATTTATGAAAAAGAATAAATTTTGTTATTTTAAGTATAAACTTTGATTTTGATGTGGATTTGAATTCCAAATATGACTAAATTTAATATTTCCAGAAAATGTGAATTTTGGTCAAATAGTCAAACTTTGACTTTTAAATTTAAATTTTAAATAGTTTGAAATTATAAATTTTATCTTTTATTTTGAAAATAGATTTAATAACTTGAATACAGCTTTTCGTTTCGTTGGAAACGGAGTTAAATTGTGGAAGTTATGTAATTTTCAATTTTGTGTATAAACTGTTTATTTTGCAATATTATTTATTTTAAAACATATAAATTATATTTTATTTGTCATATTTTGTTCTAATATATGTTAATATTTTATTTTATGTATAATTTTGTCTTTTAATAATTTTAAAGTGATTATAAAATTTTTCCAAAGCTTGTTGAATTTATTTTGTAATTTTAAAGCCTAATTTCTATTTTCTTTGCTATTTTCTTAATTTAACTATATATAATTAAAATTTATTTATTTATTTTATACATTTACTTTATTTTCTTTGTTTTACTTTATTAATATTCACTTTACATGTATTTAGATTAGAATAGATTTTTCCAAAGATTATTTGAATTTGTTTCAGTTTATTTAACCTAGTTTGTATATAGTGTTATTTTTCTTCATTTAATTTAATTAATATAAAATTTATTTATTTATTTTTCTTATTTACTTTATTTCTGAGTTTATTTATCTTTAATTTCAGCTATTTTCATATTTATAAATATATATAAATATATAATGGAAATTTGAAAAGTTTATGTCTCTTTAGTTGCTTAAGGTCCTTTAATCTTCCGACCTTTCATTTTCTCAACCTCCACCTTAATGATTTTTTTTGCCGTGCTTTTCTTTTCTTTTCCAGCAACATCTTCCTCATTTTTCACGTGAATTCTCACCTCTAACTGGAAAAAAAAATGACGGCCTCTCCCTTGTTCAAAGATTTGGTAAAATTCCCTTTCTTTTCCATTGTTTTCTACTTGTTTTGTTGATTTTGCACTTGCTCTCTTCTCCTTTTAGGCTTGGCTCCTCTCAACTCCAGCACCTTGGCTTCCTCCACCACCACCTGAACCTATCACTACCTCCTCCAGCCCAACCCCAAGCCCAAGCTGTGGCCTCCCATGATGTTGATCCACACAAAAATGAGCAAACTTCACCTATATCTTCCTAGTCGAGCACCATACATCACCACCACCTCCAACTCCTCCTTGGCCGCCACCTACATCACCACCACCTGCCATAGTGGACCCTGACACCACTGCCATACCTGTACCTAACCCACTACAGACCTGACCATGACTTGTATTGCCTTAGCCGTGACCTTATGTGGCTTAGAAACCATGTAGTTTGCCTTTGTGTTGTAGATAGTTCATTCTCACATATCTTTGCACCATCACCATACATGTTTGGCCAACCCTATGGAACCCAAAACCAGATCCAAACCCACCCCTTAGCCATGCATTTCAGATCTGGAGCTGAAGCATAGATGGTAGAAAGCATGTGCAATCACTTTGGCTTTGGTTCATGCATTCATTTCTAACATTGTTTTATTGAATTTTGAGTTAAAAACTCATGTTGTCTGTATTTGTTTTGTTTGAATGTGACAAGGGAATTTATCTTTGGCTCTCCCATATCAAATCATATTCGTGTTATCGTGCTTGTTTGGATCCCATTCGTGCAGTCGTCGTCGTTTCTCCAGCACAAAACGGTGAGTTATTCTCACCAGACAATATGTACCTATATAACTGATAAACCGACACCATTTGAATCTGTAATGTATATCATCATGTTATATATGTTTATATTATTATCATATGATGTTCACACCTGTTATTACACTTATTATATCATATGTTACTATTATTTAATGTTATTCTATTATTTATATCTATTATCACCATTGCAAGTTCCCTGTAGATTAGAATCACTATGGGTTGAAATGATACATACCCGAACGGACTTTAGAATAGGGAAAAATCGTTATGGGCTGAAATGATAGGCCTGAATGATTTTTATTTAAATTATTTTAACTTGGGATTGCGGGTTTGAAATGATAGAACCCGGATTTTTCTTTTTTAACTGCGGATTGAAATGATACATATCCGTATCACTTGACCTAGGTTAGAAAATTATATACAGGCCCGTGGTTATTTTATAAAGTGTTTTGAATATTTTTAAGTATTTTAAAAATATAAATTTATGAAATTTGATTTAAATAGATTTTGAAATGTTTAAAATAAAGAAATTATGATTTTTCTATGTGTTAAAAATGTAATTAATGAATGGTTTAACTGGATTTTTGAAATATAACTTAAGTTGGAAATTTGGAATTTGGTTAAAAATGATATTTAAGTTATATAACTAAAATGGATATTAAATTTTATTTGGAAATGGTAAATATGATAATTTGATTAAATGTGAATTTAAGTGATTTATTAAAGTATTATTGATTTTTTCTATGAATTTAAGTGGTTAAATAAATGAATGTTTAAAAGTGATCTTTTAAAATATAACTTGACTTGGAAATGTGAAATTTGGTTTTAATTAAAGGTTTTAGTTAATTAAATAAAATTGGAAATTTAGTTAAATTTGTGAAATGGTAATTTAAATTTGAAGTGTTAAGTTATTTGTTGAAATGTGAAGAATTAGAAACTTTTACACTTAAATTTATTAAGTAAATTGTTGAAAATTGGATTTAATTATAAGAAATTTATTGTGAAAAAGATACATGTTAAATGATATGTAAATAAACATTTTAAATGTTAAATTATGATTTTTAAAATGTTTAAAGAGTTTAAAAATGAAGTTATTTAATTGCTGGAAATACACTAAAAAGCTGGAAATCACTTTTAATAGCATTCAGAAATGCTATGGTTCTGAATTACACTAAAATTTGAATAAAAGGGCTACTACAGCATTTCTGAAATGCTGCATTGCTGCAGTTGAACTTATAGGCTAATATTGAACCCAGGTCTATTATAGCATTCTCTGGAAATGCTATAATGGTCTGTAGTCTTTGCTGAAACCAAATTTAACCCTTGTTTTGAAATCTGAACTACCGCAGCACTTCTGAATTGCTGTCTTTTCTGTTTTGAACTATAATTCAACTAAAACTGAGTTTTAACAGCAGTTTTAAGTGCTGTCTTTGCTGAATTAAAAATGTTTTCAAATATAACTTATAGCAGTTGTTTTTAAATGCTGTGAAATGCTGAAATTTTAATAATTAGGGTTTTTGACTTAGTAAACGAACTCAGAATGGTTTGAAACTTTGGAAATTGAATACTTGATTTGAAAATATAATAATTACACTTTTAAAAGGTTTAAATGAATTATTTTGATTGGAATATAAACTATTTAAAGGTGATTTGAAATGATAGTAAATGAACGATATCTTTGAATTTAAAAGGTATTTAAAGTTGAATATTGGATTTGAACTGATAGGATATTTTATTTTATTAAAATGATTTGAAATGAAGCTTTGTAAGGATATGATATTTTATTATATTAAAATGATTTGAAATGAAGTTTTGAAATTATATGAAAATTTAAATATATGGAAATGGTTTGGAATTGATTTAATCTTTATTTTGATAAAGATATGGTTTGAATGATATTTTATTTTGAAGTAAAGTATTGTTTTTAAAAGTTATAACCACGGGTTATAATAACGTTGGGTTGTTAAAGAGACCGGGATCGGATATGGACATACTCTCTGTCTTACCGAAAACCACTTTGGCAACCGTGTACGCGGTGGAGATTCCAGAATGAAGTAGGATGGTGGCGACGATCCTAAGGTATATTCGTGGACCCAACTCCCGTGAGTTGGCATAAGGTGGCTAAAACAGGAGCGATTGACGGACCAATGAGGTAGCACCTCTGATCGGACACACTTCTTCGATACCATTCTATTACTTGTGATTGATTTGGTGCGCACCCTTGATTTGGGAGTGTTGTTCGAGGTGGGCGGTAGTGGCTGCTATGCGTCACCACCAGTCCGGATGCGTAATTGGTATATCTACCCTGGCATTGCCTAGTTGTGCCGTGTCACCTACCATATCGAGCTTTACTACGATTATGATTTTAAGATCCGACCGCGTTAAGGTTCTCCATCCCCTTAACGCTATTTTCTATATGATTATACTTTACTGATTAGACACTACTGTATATAGCGTATATTACTACATAGTAGATAGTTTAACGGATCCTTAGAGGATGGGCGGTCCCAAGCATCTTCTAAGTTACTTGTACCCTTATTACAGTTCGCTTGAGTTGGTTTACATTATATAAGTATATATTGTCCTGACTCGAGTGTTTTGTGTTTTGCTTTACGCTCGGGTCAGCCTGAGTTATTCACAGATTTGGATTTCCACTCTCTTGGAGATTTGAATCGCTGGAGATTATCTGCTTGTCATGTCCTATCTATTCCAGTTCCGTTGTTCTACTCAGCTTGTACTTGGTTATTTTATTGAGACTTTTGTTGTACTCTATTTCTTCTGTTGTATCTTATGTAACTCTGATATATTTATATAGTAGCTTCATGAACTACTATTTCTTTTACTTCCGCTGCATTATTTTACTCTGTGTCTGTGATCTGTGATTATATTTATTTACTGTATATTCTGAGATTTGCCAAATTTTATTTACAACGCGGTATTTTGAGCAATTCAACTCCGGCATGAGTGTCTACCTATACACTTATAATGGATGCAAATGGTTGAAAATACAGGGTCGTTACACTCGAGACTGTGCCTCCAAAGGCTATTTTTAAATGTCAATTTGAACAATATATTTTTTTAAAACTGAACAAATCACCTTTAAATTCAATTTTAACGCTTCTATTATCTTCAGTATTATCAATGTAAGTTTTACAAGCCTTCAAATTATTTTTAACAATCATTGAAACCCTAGATTCAAAATTTTACCCAACTTAAAATTATTTAATTTAATAACTAAATTATCCAATAAATAGTGATATTTGAAATTCAAGTTAAAAATTAACTTTTAAATATTTCAAATCAATTAAATATTTCAATTTCAAATTTCCAAAAATTACGAGTCGTCACATTCCTCTCCCCTTAAAAGAATTTCATCCTCGAAATTGCTAGTTAAGAAGAATGGTCCCTAACCCATTCATCATTTTCCCAAAACCAAACAATTTCAACAATTCTCAAAACAATCTTTTTATTAAAGACACACTAACCCTCTTTCTAACTTTCCAAACTTATCCGTAAGCCCCAAACAATATTACTTAATTAACAATTCAAATTTAAATTTAAAACCAAACTTTGAATTATCAAAATTTTCTCAAAATTTTTCTAACTCCCTAAATTTTAGAAAAATTTCGCCAGCGTCTCCTTTGCGCGACTAGCTCGAAACAACTACAAAATGCCTCGACGGGCCCCCATATTTCAAAAGAAAACAAAAGCCAAGTGGCTAGATTAGAAAACCATCAAATTTCATATAGAAATTTAAATACATACCTTTTAGTTGGGCCACTTAAATTTATCTTCAGAAATCAAAAACACCAATTTTCCTTTTGCTTTTAAATACCTGTATCCTATTCAGCAATAATATCTAATCACAGGATTCAAAATCATTTTATTCATTTTTTTTCAAAAGTTTCAATATTTTCTTTACTTAAGCCGTACGATGTACATATATCATCCGTATGCAATATCAAATTCGATCGCTCACTCGATCACACAATTCCACTTTCGAACTAGTATCGTTCACCCGACTTTCTAGTGCGGACTCGGATCTGGTTTTTTGATCAGAAACCATCATTCTCCTTGCATAGCCGTATACTATGATAGAGGATTTCAAGAACCAACCAAAAATCCATATCCAGGGTTCGCCATCAAAAATCGAGTGAAAAATCCTAACGAGGATCGATATAACTATCTCAAAATTTTATGCTCGAATCTGGAACAAATTGTTATGCCAATAAAATAATATATGCACATCTAATGTATTTATATTCATTGATTATTAACTATATCAATTTCCTTTTTATTCACATTCATTTTGATTTATGTTCACTTATCCACAATTATCCCATCTCACAACTTCCAATTTTAATCTTCATTCAATTATCCACTTAGAATAATTTTCTCAATACCAAATTTACTTAAGAATTTCACAATTCATTTCTTAAGTTCGGTATAATTATTTTATACACATCCTATATTTATTTTCACTTCACCACTTTAGTTTATATCTACTTCTATTCAAATTGGATTCCAATTCCATATAGATTCAATTTGCTTCAATTTACTAATAAATTTCAAATCTAAATACCTTTTCCAAATTTACATTCAGGTTTTCATTTTAAATTTTACTTGAATCCAATTCATCTTCAAACTCTGAACATTGAATTTTATCAACAATCTTTCCTTCGTAACTAGTTCATATCGTTATTTTAAATTAGTTCCACTTACTAATTTATTTTGGTTCACTTTGAATTAATTCTATAACCTCACTTTATTTTACACATTTAAATATTATTCAACATACAATTCCAATTCATTTTCTTACCCACTTGAATCAACTAATTTTATTCCAGTATTTTATTTAGCCAAATCTTGACTAACTTCCATTACACACAATTCAAACTAATTCCCCATATCTAGTTTCAATTTCATTTATTTAGAAATGTGAATTCATTTTTTTATTTACAAATTTATTTCACACTTAGTAAATTTTATTTCAATGGCCATTCATTTAGCTCACTTAGACTTTTTCCTTAAATTTACTTTTATCTTACTTGATTCCGTTACACTTTAATTCAAATTTTTAACTTTTAAAAGTTTCCCAACTTATTTACATTCCATTCACTAATCTCTTTTAATTTATTTCATCTAATTGGCTTACTTTTCCACTTATTTTATTGTCACATTTACTCTAATTTAACTATTCCCATTCTAAACAAATTTCAAGTTTTTATAAGTTTTCAAACCCATTTATTATTCCATAAACATTTTTAATTAACTTCTAGAGTTTTAAGCAATTTCTCAACATTTCAAAATCACCTTTAAAATCAATTATATCCAAAATCCTTTGGTATAACCAATTATTCTTTGAATTTCAAACCAAAACCTAGTTTTTGCAAACATCTCCAATTTAAAACATTCAGGTAGCAATTCCTCTCTTAGAAACTCGAAAATGAACATCGATGATACTGCAGTCATTACCGAAGTTATTTTCCAGCGACCGAAAGAGTTTAGTGCTTTTACTTCCTTCAAAAACATTTCAAATATTTAAATTCCAAATCTCACCAGATTTCATATCAAATTCAAAAATATTTCTGAAATAATACTATTATTTCTCCAAAACTTTTGAAAACCATTTTCAAACACAAAAGAATTTAAAATTTTCCGAAAATTCCAAATCCCAAATCCATCCAATTCATATTCAAACATTACTCTGGAATTTCATCTCACTTTATTTTCAAATATTTCTCCGGAATTTTATTTCAAATTATAAATCACATTTACAGTTTAAATTTAAAAATCTCATTTGTATATGAATTTGTTTCTTAGCTTTTAGTTATGATTTGAATTTCTTATTCATTTTTCTCACAATAGTGATAATAATTCAATATTATCACTTCCTAACAACCAAGCAACCATATATAACTATAATAATTTACGGAAAATTATTTCTTTATATACAAAAATAATTTGGATAAAATTATTTCATTTAGCATATTTAAAATAATACTGTGTCGGTTTATCTTGTTTAAGGGTTTAGAAATCCCTATTGATGACATGGCATCCCACGTATCGACCAGAATCTATAAACACTCAACCGATAAGTTAACACAATATAAAAACAATTTTTATATTCACTAACAAATACGCACTCATATCTATTAATACACTCTAACTCATTCTAGAGTACTATCGACTTTATCTTTAAACGAGTAATTCCCACCAGAGCCAAGGTTATTGCTAACCTCGCTCTGATACCAAATGTAACTACCCGATTTTCTATGCCCGAAAAATCGAACCATTAGGGTTAAAGAAGAAAGAGGTAGAAGAAGAAAATAGAAAAACAACATCAAAATCTCACAATCGTAGCGGAATAATATATAATAGTTAATAAATGATCTTTTACACAAAAGAAACTATATCTGTTTTATATCAATTACATTATCAGAGTACAATACAATCAGAATCAAATACTAGACAGTTATATTAACTTGTCCCACAAACAGAATACACATTACACAACACAGCGGAATATACATCAAGTACGAGTGATACGTCTTGCCATCCAACTTGTCTCGATTATCGCAACTCACAATCTTGATCTCCTATCGAGGCGTGCCGCTAGGCGTTCATAAGGTTATACCCCTACTTTGAATGCACTAGAACAGGTTTCGAGTCCTAATTCGATCGTATGGAGAAGATAGCTTTTTGGACCCAGTTAGTATATTAAATTTTCGATATAAATCTAACGCGTTTACATACCGTACGATCACACGACAACTCCAAACACTCCAAAATTTATAATCCGATAATAATACAATATTACGGATCCAATGGAACTGGTTTCGTCAAATTTCAAGACTGTGCCTTGGAAGGGCTATTTTTAAATGTCAATTTGAACGATTTATTTTTTTAAAACTGAAAAAATCACCTTTAAATTCAATTTTAACACTTCTATTATCTTCAGTATTATCAATATAAATTTTACAAGCCTTCAAATTATTTTTAACAATCATTGAAACCCTAGATTCAAAATTTTACCCAACTTCAAATTATTTAATTTAATAATTAAATTACCCAATAAATAGTGGTATTTGAAATTCAAGTTAAAAATTAACTTTTAAATATTTCAAATCAATTAAATATTTCGATTTCAAATATCCAAAAATTACGGGTCGTCACATATATAAACAATTATGTAAAGGCCTAAACGTATATATACAGTACAGGTTTCCAAAAAAATATAAATTGATATTTACATTTCATATAAACTTATAAATATTCTCAGTAAAACAATAAGTTATATAAATATGACTTGTATATATATATATATATAACATCTGATCTGCAAAACTACTTATATAACTAATATACTTAAAAAAAATAAAAACTGCTTAATCTGTATAAAATGTATACACTTTATAATACCAACAGATCATAGGCTAGTAACTAACAACTTGTCTATATAAATCTTGTATAAAAAAATGTATATAATATTAACATATTACCTACTGTAAAATGTAATACATACAAACATATGTATATAAATAATATAACCACATAATACCATTGCTTAAGTCATACAAACGAGGAAACAAAACATATAACAAAGCTAATATACAAATTCTGTAAAAATAATATATATAAATAACTAACGTATAATATACTACTAACATATATCAGATATAAATCTAAACAGATGTAAACTTTTATATAACTAACGTAGATACTACTGACCTATATACACACATACGAACATATATATATATATATATATATATATATATATATAAGATGAAATATTATAAAACTTAAATAAACTAAAATATATAAAGTGATATATATTATACCTTAAAACAGAAACCAAAGTCTAGGCTTAGGTTGGAAGCTTCGGCAACGAGGAAGAGGGGACGTGGAGACCGATGGCGAGTTTGGCGTGTCGTCTTGCTAGGTGGAAGGCGGATGAGTTATCCTGGGGAGAAGAACAAGAGGGAGGGTTGCGGCTGTCATGCGATGGGAACTGTTGCTCGGCTCCTGGGGAGGCATGGAGCATGGGCAGAGGAGGGGAAGTGAAAGGCTTTGGGTAGCTTTATGAATACGAACAGAAAAATTGAAACAATCTTTTTTATTTATTTGTGGAACGGAAGTATGTAAATGAAGAGACAGCAACAAAAATCAATGGCCCCAATAAATGTCGAGCAATGAATAGTCATAGCCAAAAAGAAAAGAAATCAAGTCAAGGAAAACAAGAGGCTGTTGATTAATAACAGAAGCCAAAGGACTCAGAAACGTACCGACTTATCCGTTTCCCGGATTTCGCCATGAACCAAAACTCCGAAACACAGAAATAAATGTATTGTAGAGATCAACACGACGAGACGATCAAGACGGTATACAAATATCAATGGTAGATCATCCTATCAGAAGTCGATGATCGGTATAGAAAATGCTACTAATCTGCCAAAAATAAGATAGATGAAGCGATAGTAGTCAAAATTTGGAGAAACAAAATATAACGTCTCGCTCAGAAGATGATTTACAAATTTCCTGTATAAAAATATTCAGGTTTGGAAAACATTTTATTATCATCAAATATTAAATGATTTGAATTTAAATAAAATTACACAAGACAATAAACTTTAAAATTATCCAATGAAAATTTACCATCTTCTATGTTTAAGAAGACACATTCCAAATATTAAATTTTTATTTCAAATTTTTTTTTATTAAAAATTTCACAAAATTTCAATTAATTATAATAATACAACAAATAAAAATTATTAAAAATTTACGGGTCATTACAGGATCCCTCCAACCTGTCACCTGCAATAAATATACATATTAGAATATGTGTACAATGTCCGCTTCAAGGCAGATGCATGTACAAAGGGTCATCCACTCATACACGAGAACATATAGGGTCATCTGCTCCACTAGGCAGGTATATATCTAAATACCAATCAATATATCATATTTCATCCAAAGAATCATCAATCATCATAAACAATATTTATTATCACTAGTATAAAAATATCAGTGAGTCAGAAAGAGTGAGTTGTACTCACATTGATTCCAATAGCAGTTGTAGTGTTTTATTTCGAATAAAATTAAACGAGCGTTTAATTTTACCTGAAATTCACACTAGCTCCAATCAACTACAAACCAACTCTAAAATATAGTGCTCGTCAATACGGGCCCAATGCAATTAGTTTCGTATGAAACAGACCTCGTATGAAAAAGTTATAGTATTTTAAAGTTCGAACGAATTATAATATATATTAATTTACAAATTATTTTTTATTTCAAAACCCTCACATCGTGGCCGTTGATTTCCTTTGCCCTAGATGTGAGCCGCATACGTTACTTTCTTCTACAAGGTTATCTCGAACGCACACGAACCCATGGCCGCCACCCTACTTCGAATATCTACGGCCACTACCGACGTCCAAACGATGATCAGCGACCATCATTCGAATCGCCCAGCCAAGCTCTACCTTCGCCGAGCGACCAGCTCCACTTGGCCTCTCCATCACATTGAAAATTGAGCACTAACGTTGCGCATTCAAACCTATTTTTCCGTTAATTCGTAGCTCCATTCTCAATCACAACCGTTGAAAACAAAGATCTCATCGTCCTCTTCATTTTTCATTTAGGAAGTTTTTCGTGAACGTCGATGGATGAGGAGATCGAAGGGAACGAAGGGAATGAAGATGAGTGTTTTCTGGCCATGGAAATAAAAATGGTGACCAACCCTAATTAGCTAGGGTTTTTAGTGAAAAAAGTGGAATACTTTGGCCTTATATGGAAAATTGCACGACACTATTCATCCGATTTTTTTCCGAACTCCAAATGAAGCATGCCACCTGGCATTTATAATGTTTTACCCCCATTCCAAATACAATGGAATATGTATCGAAAGCTAATTCGATCGTATTTGAGAGATAGGTTTTCGAATCAAATTATTTAAATTTAAAATTCACTTAAACGATTTTCTACACGTTTTAGCTTGCCCCGGACAAACCGTAAGTCCGATTGACAAGAAATTTGAAATCTTATATTAATATAACATTACAGATCCGAGGAATCTAGTTTCGTGTAAATCCAAGACTATATGAAAAATGACCATTTTACTCGTCAATTAAATATTAAAATATTCAATTTCTACAATTTAACTTTTAATTCAATTTTAAAAGTTTACTATCATCATTCTAATTCAAATATGATTTAATTCAACTTTATAAATCATTTTTATTCACATTAAATCCAAATTCCAATTATTTCCACAATTAAAAATATTAAATTATTAATTTAATTATCCAATTAAATCACTATATCCAAAATAAAATCTATTCAGCAAATAAAATTAATTTGGGAATATTTAAAATCAGTTAAATATACTAATTTCAAATGAATGAAATTCTGGGTTGTTACAAATATTTTGTCGATGAGTCCTATCAAGTGTTTAGGAATCCTTGTCAATGCCATAGCGTCCCGTGTATCGTTTAGAATTTATAAATACTAAATAGAACAAATTAACATAATATGGAAACCTTTTATAACACTAACAAATACGCCCTCTCAAATATATACAGTTAACGACTCATTCTAGGGTATTACAACCATATTCTATATGAGTCAAACCCCACAAAGCTAAGGTTATCACTAAACCAAAGCTTTGATACCAACTGTAACGACCCACCTTTTTGGACAGTTTAAATTGACGATAAACTACACACATCTGACTCAAACTATTCAAAAGGGAAGATTGTTATTGGGGTAAATAAGAAAAACAAAGAAAGAAAAAACAAATAGAATCTCACAACGCAATGATAAAATATAATAATCAAATAACAGTTCATGAAGCTGTTTACAAAACATTTGATTATACTTACAATACAGAGTCAGAGTTATAGACAATAAGAATAAATAATAAATGCAGCGGAACAGTGTGAATGAAGTGGACCAAATATAATAAATAATAGTAGTACAAATCTTTGCCTTCATCCTCCAGAAATAAGGCCTTCAAATCCTGAAATGCTTAGGTTGACCCGAGCGAATTGAAAAGAAAAAACACTCGAGCCAGAACTAAAAGATCTTATGTAAGTTAAATCAACCGTAAATAAATATGAGTGCAATGGCATCAGAGATGTTTACGGGGTTAGACATCTTCTATCCAGTGTCAACTTGCGTGCAATAACTTAAGAGATGTTTGGAATTACCATCTCCTAAGGATCCGTTAAACTATCTACTATGTAGTACACCATGCTATTATAATAGTTCCTATAGTAAAGTAAAGTATTAAAATAACATTAAGGCGTTACCCATATCCCCCTTAACACATTTTAATATATTCCCATAGTCTATACAGTACCGTAATTCCTCCGTAAACTGGAGGGCTATCAAAGGGCACTCCATAGGTATGGTACAAACCAAACTCGTAGTATACGCGATATAGCATGCGACAAAGCACTCGAGGCAATGCTAGGGAAGATATACCATTTGCACTCCCAGACTGGTGGTAACGCATAGTAGCTACTACCGCCCACCTCGGATCACACTCCCATAATCAAAATCGAGGGGTGGCCACTAAATCAATCACAAAGAGACATATATGGTATCAAAGAAATGTGCCCGATAGGTGGAGTGACCCCACTTGGCCCAGTATAGCTTTTGTTTTAGCTACATCAAGATGACTCACGGGAGTCAGGGTCATGTAAATACCTCATACAAAATCATTCGTCAAACCATCCTACTTTATTTCTGGAATCTCCAACACGTACACAGTTGTTAAAGTGGTTTTCGGTATTAGCAGAGAGTATGACAATATCCGATCCCGGTCTCTTTAACAACCAATCACTTATTACACACCGGATGGTTCTTTTATATTTTCAAAACCATTTCTGTAACGACCCGTATTTTCACGGATCGAAAAGCTCGTCAAATCTGGAGTTTTAGCATTTTTGCCATTTCAGATTTTAGGCAAATTTTGCCCAAGTCCTAAGTCGTCCACGACTTAGCATAAGTCGTGAGTCGTATACGACTTAGGGGATAGGAGCGACTTAAGAACTGGACGAGTTGAGGGATGAGTCGTATACTTACTAAGTCGTAAGTCGTAAGCCTAGTTGAGTCGTCTGACCAGTTATTTGTTAAGTCGTTGCCGAGTTAAGGTAGTGGGGTTGACCGACTTAAGGTAGTGACCGACCTAGGTGATAAGTCGTGGCCGACTTAAGAGGAGTAGGCGACCTAAGTATTCTGGGGTTAGGTCGTGGGGTAGAGTTAGGTCGGTAACGACCTAAGGAGTTAGCTTGTTAGCGACCTAAGGAGTTGGCTTGTTAGCGACCTAAGGAGTGCAGTGTTAGCGACCTAAGGAGATAGGTCGCATAAGTGTTAGGTCGTAGCACTGATAGGTCGTGTGGGTCTAAGTGTTAGGTCGTAACATCGTTAGGTCGTCTAGACGACTTAGGAGTGGTTGAGTATCTGTGATTGGTTAAGTCGGAGGTCCTGCTAAGTCGTAGGTCGGCAAGGCAGTTAAGTGTTAGGTCGGCAACGACCTAAGTTAGGTCGTAGACTCCTATGGTTGTTAAGTCGTGATGTGTTAGGTCTCGTAGAAGACTAAGTTGTTAGGTCGCAACCCAACTGAGTCGTAGGTAGTTAAGTCGTTAGGATGTTAGGTCGCTGGGTTTCCTAAGTGTTAGGTCATACCTGTTGCTAAGTCGTAGGTCGAAGGAAAGTGCATTGCTTTAGGTCGTCAAGTGTTAAGTCGCAGATGCGCGTTGTGGTAGGTCGTTAGGCTTAGGTCGGTGGGTTTTAGGTCGGCAAGTTCCTAGGTCGTAAGTCGGAAGCGACTTAAGGAGATAGCCAAATTTCGACTTAAGGAATTTTCTGCTATAAATAGGAGGGGTTGTTCTCACTTTTTGGGATCCGGATTTTGAAGCGACGAAGTGCTGCCATTTTGAGAGCTCGACTTGTACACTTCTTCACTTCTTTTCTCCACTCTAATCTAGTGCTTCCATCCATCCAAATCGAAGATCAAGATTGAAGATTCAAGAGCTTAGATTGAAGATCTTCATCTTTTCAAGAGAGATTTCTTCGTTTGAAGCGGATCCGTGATAGATCAAGCTTGATCCTTCGCTGTCCAGATCTGAAGCGTGTTGATTTGGGTTTGTTTAGGTGATTTGGTGAGTGGTGATTATCTCTCACACGGATCCAAAGGAGTATATCGGATTGTTGGCTCGATTTGGTGTTAAAATAGAGATTTCCATGCATTTTCTTCATCCTAAGTGTAGATTCATATAGATCCATTGTTCATGATGATGTTACATCCATTTTATCATATGTTAACCTATGCAAGTTCATTCATCAAGTTTGTAGAGATATAATCCATGTTTTCATACTTATTGGACTTTCAACTCTTTAATTACGAAAATGCCATTATTGTTATAATTGTCTACTTAGATCATATTTGAATGCTTGATTGTTTGGATTGATGTTTGATTTGATTGATTGTTATGAACTAGATGATTGATGATTAGATTTAGATCGAAGACGATTCAAAAGCTAAGGGAAAGGCTCTTGAATTGGGAAAGCTGCTCGTGGCATATGTAGCGGGATGATGAAGCTCTTATGCATAGATTTGATGATGTGATGATGAGATGAGGCTTTGCGAGGATGTAATGAAGCGAGGCAATCATGTGATGAAGACTTGGTTTAATCCAGACGGGATCATTCCAAGCATGTTGATAACTCGGTGATATGATTCGAGTTGAGGATAATGAATGGATATGAGAATAGTCGTCGAGGAGGATGACTAGGAGGCTTGGGTAGCATCGTTGTTGAAGGTTCTAGCATGCTCTAAGCAAGAGTACGTTTGGGCAGATTCGATAGTCCCAACGGCTAACTGTTGATGGTCGAGTACTCTGGGCAGATTCGATAGTCCTAGGCACGGGCTGCGACGACGTGCGGGAGTTATGTCTAGAACCGGGGTTTTCATTAGCCCTTGACGAACGGCTGAAAGAATGTGCCGGTCATTCAATTAACGGTGATATCGAAGCAATGATAACAGTGATAGCCAGAGTCATGGATGTTTGGTTGTATCGTCATTCGGACTCAAGAGCGGTATTTTCTGGGTGCTTATCTGATTTAGGCCTTGGTACTTGGAAAACATCGCCCTTGACTCGAGTGATAGTAGTTTTACTTTAAATTGTATGCTCTGCTATGTTTGCTTCTGCTTAGTGTGTGTCTGGGGGCTATCACTGTAGAGTGAGGTCGGAGTGGGAGGGTTGTATTCCTATTCCTTTTCCTTTGTGCTCTTTTGGTATGTTGTTAGTTAATTTACTGCTCACTAAGACTGTTGTCTGACTCAAGGCTTTATGTTTTAATTCTTATTGCCTTGGGCTGTTCGTCCATTTTGGGACGGGCAGACTAGGTAGCAGGTGACAGGTGCTGTTCTCTTCTCACGATGCTGATATCGAAGACGAGCTGGAGGGTTGCATATTGTCTTCTTATTATATGTACTGGATATTCCGCTGTTTTGTATTCTCTGAGAGATATGTAGTGAGGCTGGATGTATTGACTATTTGGATGCTTGTATTCAACTATTATGGAGTTTTATATGATGTCATTTTGTTCTGTAAAGCTTCACTATACATATATTCTATTGTATTTTGTCCATGCGCTGTGAGTAATACGATAGATTCTGTTGTGTTTATCTTACCCTGACAATCGTCCATGGTCGCCTGGCACACTTTACAGCGCACTATCTCTAGATTCGGTGCAGGGGTCATGGGCGGTCGTCACATTTGGTATCAGAGCTTTGGTTAATCGATCTTACCCAACGCTCGCCGTCGTAACTACGTATGAGAGACGTAATTGTATTTTGATGGATGATTACTATATATAATGTAGTAGCTTAGTAGAGTTTGAGTCCTTTGTGCAGTTGTTTCTCTAGATGTTCTAATCATTCCTTTTTATAGATATTGAGAATGAGTCGAAGAGGGAGACCAGCTGCTAGGGAAGGCCGTGCTACTGAAGAGACTGCTGATTATGCAGCCATGTTCGAAGCTATGATGACTTCGATCATGAGAAGGATACCAGTTTCGGGGGCAGCAGTTGATGTTGGAGTTCAAGTCCAAACTCCGAAACCAGTGGATTTTGCTAAGCTGTGCAAGGATTATACTGCTCTTGGAGGGAAGGTTTTCTTGGGAACAGAATCTACCATTGAGGTCCAGAGGTGGATAGATGCTTGTAGAAGGATCTTTGGTGATTTGGGAATTGATGATGCAACTAAGAGGAAGTTGGCATCGAGGCAGCTTCAAGGGAGAGCTTCTGATTGGTGGAAATCTATTACCATCACTTCTCCGGAAGAAGAGATTACTTGGGAGCAATTCCAAGTCAGATTTGAAGCTAAGTTCATCTCTACAGCTCAGAAGTCTGTTCTGTTCAAGAAGTTTGTAGAGCTCAAGCAGGGTGGAAGATCTGTTCTTGAGTATGTTTCTGAGTTTGAAGCTTTGTCCAAGTATGCTCGGTCATATATTGAATCTGCTTATCAGAAGAATGAGAAGTTTGTGACCGGCTTGGATAGTTATCTTGGGAGACAGTTGGTGGATCATTTGGACGATTCATTTGAGAAGCTTGTGGAGAAAGCTCTTAGGCATGAGAGTCTGTTTCCTAAGGAAGGACCTGTTGTTGCTGTTACCAAGGGAGAATCTAAACCACAGCAGGGTGGAAACCAGAAGAGGAAGCAGCAGCAGTAGAAGGGTAAGGATGGCCAGAAGAAGCCGAAAGGCGAGGTGACTTGCTACAATTGTCAGCAGAAGGGCCATTTCTCTAAGGATTGTAAGAATCCGAAGGTGCCAATGAAGTGTCACAACTGTGACAAGCCGGGGCATTTCAGGAAGAATTGTCCAGAACCGAGGAAGGACAGGCAGATTGTGCAAGCTTATGCTTTGGGAGCTGTTCCGTCGTCTTCGTAAGCTCCTACTACGGAAGAGAAAGGAAAGAGTGTGGTTGTTCAAGGTACTCTTTTCCTATGTGGTGTTCCAGTTAGAGTTCTGTTTGATACTGGAGTGTCGCATTCATTTGTTTGTAGTGAACTCGTAAGCCGGTTGGGTTTGGAACCGGATATTGTTGATAGGCCATTGGTTGTGACTAATCCAGTTGGGGGTTCGTCTTGTTTGTGTATGTTATGCCGTGGTCTAGTTGTTTCGAGTCATGGTTGCTCTTTTGTTTGTGATTGTTTTGTTCTGAACTTTGCGGGGTTCGGAATTATCTTGGGTATGGACTGGCTTAGGAAGTATGCGGCTAAGGTTGATTGTGAGAGGCTGGAGGTGACAGTCGAGAATGTGGAAGGGCGAAAGATTATGATACGATGTAAGCATGAGGAAGGCGTCTTCATGAGCTTCATGTATTCGCTAGTTGTTCCACGGGATGGACTGTCTTTAGTGCCAATCACAAATAGATTCGAGGATGTCTTTGACGAAGTCAGAGGGTTGCCGCCACATAGAGAGATCGAGTTTCGTATAGATCTAGTTGAAGGAGCCAGACCTGTTGTGATGCCTCTTAGGCGGATGGCGCCTAGGGAACAGCAGGAGTTGAGGGTGCAAGTTGATGATCTTTTGCAAAAAGGATTCATTCGGCGTAGTGTGTCCGAGTGGGGTGCACCAGTTGTGTTTGCAACCAAGGCAGATGGGTCGTTGAGATTGTGTGTGGATTATCGTGAGCTGAATAAGGTGACTAAGAAGAACAAGTATCCACTGCCGAGAATAGATGACTTGTTTGATCAGCTTCACGAAGCTAAGGTGTTTTCTCAGATGGATTTGGCAACGGGATTTCACCAGTTGAGAGTGGCTAAGGATAGTGTGCCGAAGACTGCTTTTCGGACACCATCCGGTTTCTATGAGTGGCTGGTAATGCCGTTTGGATTGACTAACGCGCCAGCATATTTTGTGGATCTTATGAATAGAGTGTTCAGAGATCAGTTGAACAAGTTCGTACTTGTGTTCGTGGATGATATTCTGATTTATTCCAGAACGGAGGAAGAGCACAAGACGCACTTGCGTATGGTTTTGGAAATATTGCGGAAACATCAGTTAAAGGCTAGGTTTTCAAAGTGTCACTTCTGGAAGAGTGAAGTGAGGTTCTTAGGCCATGTGATTTCTGGAAATGGAATAGCGGTTGATCCCGCTAAGGTGGCAGCAATCCAGGATTGGGTTAGACCTAAGAATGCATCAGATGTGAGAAGTTTTCTTGGATTAGCAGGATATTATCGACGGTTTATCAAAGACTTCTCCAAGATAGCTACACCATTAACAGGATTGACGAAGAAGAACCAAGTGTTCAGTTGGGATGCTAAGTGTGAGCAAGCTTTCGGAATCCTGAAAGAGAGATTGACGAGTGCTCCTGTTTTGACTATTCCTAGTGGGAATGATGAGATGGTGGTTTACACCGACGCATGTGGTACTGGACTTGGAGCAGTGTTGATGCAGAAGGATAAAGTTGTTGCGTATGCCAGTCGACAACTGAAGCCGCATGAAAGGAATTTCCCAACTCATGATTTGGAATTAGCGGCGATTGTATTTGCTCTGAAGATGTGGAGGCATTATCTGTTGGGAGTTCGATTCGAGTTGTTTACGGACCACAAGTCATTGAAGTATCTTTTCTCCCAAAAGGATTTGAATCTTCGGCAGCAACGTTGGCTAGAGTTTTTAGCCTCATATGATTTTGGTATAGCTTATACTCCAGGAAAAGGTAACGCAGTGGCAGATGCGTTAAGTCGGAGACATGCAGGATTGGGAGCCATGTTTTCAGAATGGAAGAGTCTCGAGTATTTAGCTGGATTCGACTTCAGGCCTAGATGTGAATTGGAGCCTGAGATGTTGGCAAACTTATCGATAAGACCCACTCTTGTGGAAAGGATTGGCGAGGGCCAAAAGCGAGATGATAAGCTTGTCAAGATTATCCATGATTTGGAATCTGGATTGGATCCAGAAAAGGATAAAGGATTCGAGGTCGATCGAGAGGGTTGGCTTCGGAAGCAAGGACGACTAGTTGTTCCCGATATAGATGAATTGAGGAGTGAAGTTCTGAAGGAAAGTCATCACTCGAAGCTGACAATTCATCCAGGTGGAAATAAGATGTATCGGGATATGAAGAGAACCTACTACTGGGAAGGTATGAAGAAGGATGTTGGAAATTTTATTTCCAAGTGTATGAACTGCCAGTTGGTTAAAGCCGAAAAGAAGAAGCCAAGTGGATTGCTTCAGCCATTAGAAGTTCCTACATGGAAGTGGGAACAAGTGTCGATGGATTTTATCGATGGATTGCCTAGAACCAGAACGGGAAATGAAGGGATTTGGGTCATTGTAGATCGTCTGACTAAGAGTGCACGATTCATTCCTGTTCGATTGACTAGGACTGCATCAAAGTTGGCTGAGTTGTATGTTAAGTGGATAGTTCGATTCCATGGTATTCCGAAGAGTATAGTGAGCGATCGAGACCCATTGTTCACTACTGGATTTTGGAAGAGCTTCCAAGAAGTTTTGGGAACCGAGTTGTGTTTGAGTACAACTTATCACCCTCAAACAGATGGTCAGACCGAGAGAGTCAACCGAGTTTTGGAAGATCTCCTCAGAGCTTGTGTTTTGGATTTCGGAGGATCATGGGAAGATCACCTTCATTTGGTGGAGTTTGCGTACAACAACAGTTACCAGTCGAGCATTGGTATGGCACCGTATGAGGCATTGTATGGAAGACCGTGTAACTCTCCAACATGTTGGTTGGAAACTGGAGAAAAGCTGATGCTTGGGCCAGAGATGATTCGACAGACTTCGGATTGCATAGAGATCATTCGACAACGAATGAAGGCAGCCCAAGACCGTCAAAAGAGTTATGTTGATAAGCGTCGAAAGGATTTGGAATTCGACGTAGGAGATATGGTTTTTGTGAAGATTTCTCCACTAAAGAATGTTATTCGATTCGGGAAGAAAGGAAAATTGACTCCGAGATTTGTTGGACCATTCCCGATCATCGAGCGAATTGGAAAGCTCGCCTATAGGTTGGAGTTACCTGAGAAGATGTCGGGTGTGCACAATGTTTTTCATGTATCATATCTACGGAAGTATGTGCACGACTCGAATACAGTGGTTTCTGCTGATAGCTGTGAAGACTTCGAAGTTGATCCAGTCGATAGAAGACCTCGTAAGCCGCTTCGTGTTGTTGAAACCGACACGAAACAGCTTAGGAGAAAGGTAGTTAAATTGCTCAAGATACAATGGAGTGACGATGATAACGACTGTACGTGGGAGGTGGAAGAGAGGATGAAGGCAGCTCATCCTGAACTCTTCGAGGTATGGCCCTAAGGTGTCGTATCATCTAACAACATTGTAACTTGTTCTAAGTCTTAAAATTCTGTACGCTAAGCTAGAATTGGATGCATGGTTTGTTGATTGCTATGGATGGTAGGCGTATAGAATAGTCTTTGATTGCTTTGTTTGCTTGGAATTTCGGGGGCGAAATTCCTAAGGGGGAGAGAATGTAACGACCCGTATTTTCACGGATCGAAAAGCTCGTCAAATCTGGAGTTTTTGCATTTTTGCCATTTCAGATTTTAGGAAAATTTTGCCCAAGTCCTAAGTCGTCCACGACTTAGCATAAGTCGTGAGTCGTATACGACTTAGGGGATAGGAGCGACTTAAGAACTGGACGAGTTGAGGGATGAGTCGTATACTTACTAAGTCGTAAGTCGTAAGCCTAGTTGAGTCGTCTGACCAGTTATTTGTTAAGTCGTTGCCGAGTTAAGGTAGTGGGGTTGACCGACTTAAGGTAGTGACCGACCTAGGTGATAAGTCGTGGCCGACTTAAGAGGAGTAGGCGACCTAAGTATTCTGGGGTTAGGTCGTGGGGTAGAGTTAGGTCGGTAACGACCTAAGGAGTTAGCTTGTTAGCGACCTAAGGAGTTGGCTTGTTAGCGACCTAAGGAGTGCCGTGTTAGCGACCTAAGGAGATAGGTCGCATAAGTGTTAGGTCGTAGCACTGATAGGTCGTGTGGGTCTAAGTGTTAGGTCGTAACATTGTTAGGTCGTCTAGACGACTTAGGAGTGGTTGAGTATCTGTGATTGGTTAAGTCGGAGGTCCTGCTAAGTCGTAGGTCGGCAAGGCAGTTAAGTGTTAGGTCGGCAACGACCTAAGTTAGGTCGTAGACTCCTATGGTTGTTAATTTGTGATGTGTTAGGTCTCGTAGAAGCCTAAGTTGTTAGGTCGCAACCCAACTGAGTCGTAGGTAGTTAAGTCGTTAGGATGTTAGGTCGCTGGGTTTCCTAAGTGTTAGGTCATACCTGTTGCTAAGTCGTAGGTCGAAGGAAAGCGCATTGCTTTAGGTCGTCAAGTGTTAAGTCGCAGATGCGCGTTGTGGTAGGTCATTAGGCTTAGGTCAGTGGGTTTTAGGTCGGCAAGTTCCTAGGTCGTAAGTCGGAAGCGACTTAAGGAGATAGCCAAATTTCGACTTAAGGAATTTTCTGCTATAAATAGGAGGGGTTGTTCTCACTTTTTGGGATCCGGATTTTGAAGCGACGAAGTGCTGCCATTTTGAGAGCTCGACTTCTACACTTCTTCACTTCTTTTCTCCACTCTAATCTAGTGCTTCCATCCATCCAAATCGAAGATCAAGATTGAAGATTCAAGAGCTTAGATTGAAGATCTTCATCTTTTCAAGAGAGATTTCTTCGTTTGAAGCGGATCCGTGATAGATCAAGCTTGATCCTTCGCTGTCCAGATCTGAAGCGTGTTGATTTGGGTTTGTTTAGGTGATTTGGTGAGTGGTGATTATCTCTCACACGGATCCAAAGGAGTATATCGGATTGTTGGCTCGATTTGGTGTTAAAATAGAGATTTCCATGCATTTTCTTCATCCTAAGTGTAGATTCATATAGATCCATTGTTCATGATGATGTTACATCCATTTTATCATATGTTAACCTATGCAGGTTCATTCATCAAGTTTGTAGAGATATAATCCATGTTTTCATACTTATTGGACTTTCAACTCTTTAATTATGAAAATGCCATTATTGTTATAATTGTCTACTTAGATCATATTTGAATGCTTAATTGTTTGGATTGATGTTTGATTTGATTTATTGTTATGAACTAGATGATTGATGATTAGATTTAGATCGAAGACGATTCAAAAGCTAAGGGAAAGGCTCTTGAATTGGGAAAGCTGCTCGTGGCATATGTAGCGGGATGATGAAGCTCTTATGCATAGATTTGATGATGTGATGATGAGATGAGGCTTTGCGAGGATGTAATGAAGCGAGGCAATCATGTGATGAAGACTTGGTTTAATCTAGACGGGATCATTCCAAGCATGTTGATAACTCGGTGATATGATTCGAGTTGAGGATAATGAATGGATATGAGAATAGTCGTCGAGGAGGATGACTAGGAGGCTTGGATAGCATCGTTGTTGAAGGTTCTAGCATGCTCTAAGCAAGAGTACATTTGGGCAGATTCGATAGTCCCAACGGCTAACTGTTGATGGTCGAGTACTCTGGGCAGATTCGATAGTCCTAGGCACGGGCTGCGACGACGTGCGTGAGTTATGTCTAGAACCGGGGTTTTCATTAGCCCTTGACGGACGGCTGAAAGAATGTGCTGGTCATTCAATTAACGGTGATATCGAAGCAATGATAACAGTGATAGCCAGAGTCATGGATGTTTGGTTGTATCGTCATTCGGACTCAAGAGCGGTATTTTCTGGGTGCTTATCTGATTTAGGCCTTGGTACTTGGAAAACATCGCCCTTGACTCGAGTGATAGTAGTTTTACTTTAAATTGTATGCTCTGCTATGTTTGCTTCTACTTAGTGTGTGTCTGGGGGCTATCACTGTAGAGTGAGGTCGGAGTGGGAGGGTTGTATTCCTATTCCTTTTCCTTTGTGCTCTTTTGGTATGTTGTTAGTTAATTTACTGCTCACTAAGACTGTTGTCTGACTCAAGGCTTTATGTTTTAATTCTTATTGCCTTGGGCTGTTCGTCCATTTTGGGACGGGCAGACTAGGTAGCAGGTGACAGGTGCTGTTCTCTTCTCACGATGCTGATATCGAAGACGAGCTGGAGGGTTGCATATTGTCTTCTTATTATATGTACTGGATATTCCGCTGTTTTGTATTCTCTGAGAGATATGTAGTGAGGCTGGATGTATTGACTATTTGGATGCTTGTATTCAACTATTATGGAGTTTTATATGATGTCATTTTGTTCTGTAAAGCTTCACTATACATATATTCTATTGTATTTTGTCCATGCGCTGTGAGTAATACGATAGATTCTGTTGTGTTTATCTTACCCTGACAATCGTCCATGGTCGCCTGGCACACTTTACAGCGCACTATCTCTAGATTCGGTGCAGGGGTCATGGGCGGTCGTCACAATTTCATACTTGATATCAAAATATCATATTCTCAAAACCATATCATTTTCGAAGTTATATTCCCTTTCTAATCATATTTTCAATATAGTTTAAAACCCTCATTTCAAAATTTCATATTCAAATCAAATATGTAATTTAAATTCCAACTTAGTTTATCATATAATTTAACCATATTCACATTAAAATTGAGGATTTAAAATATAAACCCATCTACTTTATTTAGCTTGAAATTTAGAAAGATAGCTTAGGTAGTTATAATTAGTTTAATAGCTATGAATAGTTAAAATACTCTAAATAGTTTATTAAAGATCAAAGATACTATTACATTGATTTAAGATAGTTAAATAGGTTTAAAATAGATTAAATATAATTAAAATAGATTAAATAGCTTTAAAACAGATTAATTTGATTTAAAATAAGTTAAAATGGGTTAATTAGTTTTAAAATAAGTTAACTGGTTTAAAATAGGTTAAAATGATTTAATATAGTTAATATATGTTAAAATAGTTTAAAAATTCAAAAATCTTAATAATTTAGAATCTTTAAAATAATATATTTTAAAACAGTTTATATTAAAAAACTGAATTTGGAATTTATATCAATTTACAATTTATTTTATTTCAACATATCTGGACCATTTCAATTTCCAAATCAACAAAACCCCATTTCAGATCTTTTAATTCAAATTCTTTACTATTTAATTCTCATATCGCATTCAATCCATGCTTGAAATATCAATTTAAATTACTCTAATTTCAAAATATTTCATAGTTATATTCCAAATAATTTTAATAACCCAATTCCGATAAATTTTAATTATACTTTAAAATTCAACTTTAAAATTAAAATTTAATTTCATTAATAATTCCTTTAAAACAATTCCAGTTTTAACATAAAACTCGAATTATGATAATAATTGAACTGATATAAATCAAATTTTACATCATATTATCATTTAACTAAATTCAAAAATTAAAGATTTTAAAATCATTTAATTTAACCAATTCAGTGTCCGTAAATAATTCTCTACCCTATGGTCAAGTGATACAGATATTTATCATTTCAATCGGCAATTATTTATATTTACGGATATATATCATTTCAATCCGCAATCCTGAGTTAATATTAAAATCCAAAAAATCGCTCGAGTCTATCATTTCAACTCATAACAGTTTTTCCCTAATCTATAGATTGTTTAGGTATATATCATTTCAACCCATAGTGATTTTTCTAAACAATAACTAAGGGAACTTGCAGAGTGATAGCAGTATATAAATCAACCATAACATCCAATCATCCAATATCAATAATCAAACATCCATCATAATCATCATCCAATTCAACCAATAAATTTCAATAAATAACAAATTTTCATTACTGATAATTAACTGGCAATTTTAAATTCAAAAAGAAATTAAATTACAATTTAATTCAAAATAAATTCAAATTAACCGGAATGACGATTAAAATGTATCAAATAGCCATAAATAAATTTCTAGTCAGAATTTTTAGATGTTGTGAGTGTGTTTAAACACTCGCCTTTGATTTTAAATCAGTTTAAAATCAATTTTGGGCCCAAATTCAAATAGTCTCAGAATTTGTTCAAAGCAGCGTCAAAATGTCTGGAATTTCGATACGATCCCGTAAAGCAAACCGCGTCTAAATCCGAGCTAGTATGTGAAAGTTATGGTAGTTAGAAGATATAGATTTCAAATTTAAATTAAATAAAATAAAATAAAACAATTACACATCATCTTAACTTCAAACCCTACCTCCAGTACCATGTTCGAATGAAGCCGCCCCCAAACACACTCCACCCCTACGAATGCCGCGCCGCCGCGTTGACTCCCCAGCCAGGATGACCTTGCCCGTGCGCCTACCTCCAAATCACTTCGACCTGCTGCCTTTACCAGTGGCACGTGATACCCACCCCAAGCACATCAAAGCTGAGCAGCCGTCGCCTAAATATACGAACCCTACTTGAATTTTAGCTGCCAATCCAGCTGTTGATTCGACGAACCACATGCACCGATGAACTTCCCTCGGTCCTCTCTACAAACTGTATCAATGAATCGACGATTCGTTGAAGTTGATCAACGCGCAATGAACGATCGAAGATTATTCCTCGAATTCCGGCCACACAAAAACTAAAATCGGAAAACTAACTGCAAATCTGAGATGCACTCATCTGGAGCTTTGAAATGTTATATAATTTGATAGGATTTGGAGGGATTGAATTTTTGGATTTGGTTCTTGAAATTGAATTTTCAATTTGGAAATTTGGGTTTCTGCCATTGGGAAGAGAGAAGCAGATGGAACTATATGTACAAATAAATGGAATAAGGAATAGCTAGGGTTTATAATAGGATATTTATAGGTAGATCTAAAATAGAATTGAATGGGCTAGATCAATTTGGATTTAAATGTTAAACGACCCGAAAAGCTCGTTTCAACTCCGAAAAGAAAATGGGTAATCCCTTATATCAATATAGATGTTTTGGATAGTTTTAAACTCAATGGAACAGGTTTCAAGTCCAAATTTCATCGTATGAAGAAGTTATGTTAAAATCAGCTTATTTAAAATTGATTTCAATTAAATTGATTTCTACACGTTTCGAGCCCGTACGATCAAACGACAAGACCAATCATTACGAAACTTGAAATCCTACAATAATTCACCGTTACAGATCCGATGAAACTTGTTTCGTTGAAATCCGAGTTAGTGGCCAAAATGTCTATTTTCACGTTAATTAAATAAGTTAATATTAAATTAATTAATTCAAAATTTCAATTTCGAATTTAATAATTTATAATTTCTGTCCTTTTATATTACTTAGCATTTACCATAATTTAAAACAATTCTAGATATCAATTCAAAGTTAATTAATTTACCCATTTACAGTGTTTAATTTCAATTTCAGTAAATTCAGTAATTATAAATTAAAATTCCCATAAATCCATTTATTTAATTTTTGATTTTTGTTATTCAATCAATTATCATCTTATTGGTATAATGAACATTGTTTTATATCTTAGTACATTAATATTTTCCAATTTCATCTTAATTTCAATTAATGTAATATTTAATTTAATTTAATTACAATAGATCCAATTATTATAGCTTAAATTCCAATAAATTGATAAATCTTGATTTCCATTCTGTTTATTCAAACAATTGCCATATTATGAATAAAATTAACATTGGTTACATCTTACTGAATTAACATTCTTCAATTACCAACTTAATCTACATTAACTGCACTAATTAAGTGAATTAATTGCAATTGATTTCAAATTAAATTTAACAGGCTAACTAAATAGGTAAATATAATAATTGTCACCATTAACTTTTAATCATATTTATAAGTTATTATTTACAAACAAATGTTACAATTACTTATATAATACTGATTATATTCAATTACTATTAACCATATATTATTTCATTAGTTAACTCAATATTTACATTTGTTTTCTTATATTCGATTTATAACCAAGTATAACATTTATATTATTTCAATTATTTAGGATTTCATTTAAATTGTTAATGATTAACTATAATTAACATTGTTACATTTCATTTAGTTATTATTTCATTATTAAATTACAAATTTTAATTTCTTCCAATATTAAATCATAAAATCTTATTAAATTAACAAATTTTTAATTATCGAAAATTTACAGGTCGTTATAATATTGAATACAGCTCTTCTTTGGAAATTGCGAGGAGGCAATTTTTATAGGAAGGGAGTTTGTAACAACCCTGGTTTTGGTGATTACTTGAAAATTTAATTACAATAATGGTTACAATTTAATTATGGAGAAATAAAAATAAATTGGAGATTTAAAATTGTTTATTTTGAATAAACAATGAATTTGGAAAGAATAAAGTGGAGTTAATATGATATTGTTGGTAAAAAATGGTGAAAAATGGAAATATGTTAATTTAATGATTTATTGAATTAAATAAGAGATAAAAATAATTAATTTAATAATAATTTGTTGAAATAATTGTAAAATATCAAAAAGAAAATTTTAAAAACTTTATTTTGGTTGTTTGGGATGGAAATAAGCAATATATGATTTTTAATTTGAGAAAATGCAATAATTTTAGTAATTATTGCCAAATGCGTCATTTATTGATTTTTAAATGAAGTATTTAATTTAACATGTCATTTATCGAAAATAAAATGGTGAAATATTGGTTAAAATAATATTTGAAGGTAAAATTGATGTTAGTATGGTTATTTGAATTTAGTTATACAAGAAAATATTTTTTGTGTAATTTTTGGTGTTAAAAGTAGTGTTTTGTGTAAATTGTAGTGTAAATTGTATATTTAATTAAAATAAGGGCTTCTAATAATGAAAAATATTTGTATAACTAAATTATATTTTTATCTGTTGTTAAAATGTTTGTTAAACATAGAAATATATTTGTGAGATTTTTGTGTTGAAATCTTGTAAGACTATGTTGTTTTGTAAAAAATATAAGTGTATAAGCGTTTTGAGTGGTAGTTAGAATTAGCTAATTCTTTTTGTTAATGGGTCTATGCCCATTTACCAATTCTAACTTGAAGTGAAGAAGAAACTTCTCTTCCTCAACAAAAAACAATACGTACAGTATTCATCTAACCAAAAACAAATAAAATTAAGAAACTCCATTCCTCTTTCAAACCTAAAGCTAAAATCCACCAATTTCTTCAATTGTTTCCTGAAATTGATCAAATCAAAGCTATTTTTCTTAGGTAATCACTATAGAAACAAATTCTAATCCATCAAATTCTGTTTTTGAGATTTGGTTTGGTTAGTAATTCTATTTTTCTTTCTGCATGCTTCTATACTGTTGTTTCTTAGGTCGCTGAAGCTATTTCAAGAGGAAAGCTCTTAACTATCTTCAATTTTGATCTTCATATTGTTAAGGTGAGGTTTCTATCACACATTCTAGCTTGTTCCAGGTTTCGTAGCGATGAATTAGGTTGTTTAATATGCAAATTCGTTTGCTGTAGCGTTGATTTTCTGAGCTGCTGCAAACATGGCCCGAGTCCATGTTTGAGACAGCGTATCTATTTCGTTTCCTATTAAATTTCGTTGATTCTTTTTCCAGTTGGAAGCTAAAGTGTTATACAATATGCATATAAAATTTTAGTTCAATCAAAGTTCATCTGGTCATCCGTTGGTCGCCTGAAAGATGAACCCGAGACGGTTTTCAGGCCTTGGCACATTCCCGTTTTCTGAGCTGCTGCAAACATGGTCTGAGTCCATGTTTGAGACAGTGCATCTCTTTCCTTCCTATCAAAATTATGTGATTCTTTTTCCAATTTGAAATATGAGTGTTAAAATTTATGCATGTAAAATTTTATGTCTTCCGACCTCTGTAACTTATAGAATTCTGTTGCTGAACTTTGATTCAGAGCATGTTTTTGCTCCAGATTTTCAAAGTGAAATCATTGCCTGGGTTCAACTTTGAGACATTATAACTTTCTCATACCCTGTCAAAATTGCATAATTCTTTTTCCATTTTAAAGTATAGTTATTCAACTTTATGCATGTCAAATTTCAAGACATTCCGAGCTCATTGCCTATAGAAACGTGATGTCAAACTTTGAATTGGATCATGTTTTTCTCCAGCAGTTGACAATGAAATCTAGCTGTGAGTTCAAATTTGAGAGCTTATATCTCTCTTGTTCCTTATCAGATTGTGTCCATTGTTATTTTGTTTGATAGTATTGTTGTTGAACTCTATGCATGTTAAATTTCAGAACATTCTGAGCTCTGTAGCTTATAGAAACTTGCTGTCAAACTTTGAATCAGAGCATGTTTTGCTTCTGCTGAAAATTTGAGTTGTTTTTACATGGGTTTCTGAAACACATTTTGATGTTGATTTCTTAAGGCTTTGATCCTATATGGACAAGCCAATATTATACTAAATCTATACATTGGATTAGTAAGGTTATGTGTGTATTCTGAATGCTGATTTCTTGAAGAATTTTGCGCATCAGCTAACACCGTGTACATTTTATAAAATAATTTCTATAAGAGACATATATATATTTCTATCGCTTTGGGACAAATGATTTTTTCTGGATTTGTTTTAAAAATGAAATCTCCTCAAAGCTATATAATATACAATATTTTCAATATATAGAGTTTTTCGAAAAAAATATTCGAAGGATTTCAATTTTTTTTATAAACTCGTTTTCTCAAACAAATTATTTTCTATATAAAATACACGTTTTTGTACTCTTCAAGTGTATGGGAAAGAGAATTAAATGATTTAGTAAAACACATGGTATGGGACACATGCGTTTACTTTTTTGGTTAATTCCGAACTAGTTCATTTGAAGCTATTGACCTTTGGGTCGTATTTGCCAATGAGATGAGGCAATTATTGTGATTCAAACGATTTTGTTTTCTAGTGTGGCATTGGCTAACTATTAGTAAATAAATAAGAGAGAATGTGTGGTACAGGGCACACAATTAACACTTTTCTGGTTCCTATCTGAGAGTTTGTGACACATTCGTGAGTTATTTCCAGTACTGGACCATCAGGTCATTTGTCATTCAGGATGTTGTCCTTCGGGATGTTTTGTCCTTGGGATGTTTTGTCCTTTAGGATTTTTTCCTTCAGGATGTTTTGTGCTTCGGGATGTTCTGTCCTTCGGGATGTGTCCTTCGGGATGTTTTGTCCTTCGGGATGTTGTCTTTCGGAATGTTTGTCCATTGAGACGTGGCTCCTTATTATTTTGTGAGACAATACTCAGCGGGCTTCGGCCAATTTGTAAGCACGTGCTATCTTTTGTGATGATTTCATGATTAATTTTGACTTTCCTAATGTATTGTCATTTTGAGAGTATTTAGCCATTTGAGCCATTTGAGACACTTCTATCTGGTGATTACATTTTTGGAATTTGAACTCATATCTAGTTCTACATATTATGCTTTGTGATTGCCATCTTTGGCGTTTATTTTGAGATTTATAATATCCTTTTTAGGAGTTATATGTAAATGCCATTATTTTGGCCTATTTTGAGATTTGGGATTTCCCCTGTTTTGGGGAATTATTTGTAATTGCCATTCTTTGGCGAGTTTTGAAGTTTGTGATCTCCTATTTAGGTGCTATGGTTTATAAAAACCATTATATTGATTTTTGCATATGCTGATGATATGAGGTGATGAATTGAGTTTAATTGAAATTGTTGTTCTTGCCTCTTTTGAGATATCCTCTTTGGATACTTAGTAGTTGATTTACATTGTTATATTATCTCACTTAAGCTAATGCCATATTCATAGTGTCACTTCTTCTTATTCGAGAAGAATCATTACCCTTTACCCTTTATTACACCTATATTATACTAAACAGTTGTATTAGATAGACTGACCAATGTATTTATATACACTCGGGTCAGACCGAGTTGTTTCAGATTAGTTACCTGCCATAGGACTTTGCTATGCTGCTTCCGCCTTGGATATTCTCCTAGTCACCTTTTGTAGTATGTTGTTGTTTGTAAAACTCTAATAAGTATCTATTCATTTTGACTCGTTGTATATATTGTGGTCGTTGTACCACGTTTGTTGTAACATTTTGTATTATACTGGGATGTTATGTGTATATGTATATATATATTTGACTATTGTTCTGTCATATTTTGTACTTATTATTGTTGTATTTTGTTCTGATATATCCATTAGCCACTATAGTTTTGTATTAAGCATTTATTGAATATGTCGATCCACTTGAGAAAGAAAAAAAATTAGAGCACAAAATCGACATATTTAATAGATGTTTAAGACAAAGCTATGGATGATCGCTCCTAACTAGCACTATTCTTTGCATTAGCAGACTGTATTACAAAGTAATGCTCTTAGTTAATATGGATCTCGGGGTGGGGCATCATAGGTCTCCAATGGAAAAGTCTTAAGAATGCTTTTTTGAATTTAATACTTTACCCTTACAAATATTATGAACAATAATATAATTAAAAATAATTGGTGTCCATGTTTTCAACCACTTGATAATGTTATAAAATGAGTTCTTAAAAGTTATTTTGTACAATGATAGACATTCAATTTTACCGAAATGTGAGAATATGCGAAACGAAGGAATTAAGAAGGCACTTTGGTAATTTAATGTGGTGTCCCCCTAACTATTTATTTTATTGTAGAGTTTTACCAAACACAAATTAATATACAAGAGCATTTTATTGAAAAAACTTAATCGTACATGAGAGACATATGACCTTATTTGAATTTTTTCTATGCACTATTCCATTTTTAAAATGAAGTTAGTACAATATAATCAAAAGAGATTAGTTATCAAAATACAAATGCAAATTGTGAATTTTCTTTAAAAATAGGAAGTCCATATATTCTATATTTATCAAAAAATATGAAAAATATTTAAATTCGGATTTCTTATTCCCAATTAACCGTGCCCCCATATGCCCATCAAATCTCATCCATTCTATTGTCAAAATGAATTAAATAATAAAACTAATAAATATGAAATGAAGGGATAAGATTTAGTAGGAACAATTAGTACACATATTTTAGGGACAAAGGATCTTATGTGGAAATGATTATGTTTGAAAAGAAAGTTATCTAAAAAAATATAAAATATAACATAACAATGAGAGTAAGAAATATAAAAAAAAATAAGATGTACAAATATTATATTTACTATTTATAATCTACATTTTACGAAAATTCATTATTCTTGAAAGCCGCTACTAATTTGTGAACTCATCCAACAAATTCCAAAGGTTTCTCCGTCTCGAGAAAGACTTCCATCTTGGCTCATGACGTTATTGTTCAACCTTTTGAAATTCAACACATAAGGACAAACATAAGCTACCATTATCGTGTAAAGATTCACTTTTCCATACAGTTTAAGTGGCCAATAAACCACACATGACGCACTCAATTTGAATGAAAAGGCAGATAGTTAGGGAGAAGAAAAAATAAAAAAGACAAGAAGAAACTAAACAACATAGAATCTCACAACGGAACAAAAACTCTATAATATAAAACAAATCTTTACACAAAAAACAAATTGTAATATAAGTATATATAGACATCAATCAGAGTATACTAACTAATTTTAGCCCGGACAGTTATAACAACCTATCCTAACAATTACCGATAAATACAACAATGAATGCAATGGAAAAATAACTATGTATGTGAATACGTCTTGAGGCCTCCAGCTTATCTCCTGATGCCCCAAGCCTTCAAACTAATATGTAATATGCTCGGTCTGACTTGAGCATTATAGGAAAACAACGCCTGTGTCAGTCTGGTAAAACTAGTGCAGGAAACTCAAATCATAAGGAATATTTATTTATTTTAACTTGAAAAATCCTTTAAAATCAAAGGTATCTCGTAAGACCACGCCGCACAAAAACACAGACTGGTTTTTACCTCATGATAACCAAAACCTTTTATATTAGAAAATCTCATGATATTATAATAATGCATCAGGGTGAAATTAATAATAATAAAGTAGCTGTGATGCTTGTGAGTGTACAACACAATAATACTAGGTATACAATCAAAAACTGATAAGGTACATTTGCTAGTTGTGTAGGATTTCCATAAGGGTGCCCTCAGTACTTCGAGGAATGGTCCTCTTGCAAAAGGATCGGGGATATCCTTCCAAAGCAACATGCATCCCTAGTGATGTACCATAGAAAAAAGGTAGCCGGTCTCGCTAAGACCGAGTGCATCGTCCTATACATGCATAACAACTATAAGTAACGTCTAGGTGGAGCCGACTACAACCTATGGGTTTGCTAACCCTACTGACCATGCCTCCTATCTCTAGTTTTAGTCATTTCCACTGATGATGCTATGTCTAGCATTTCAGCTCATGCACCACCATTAAAATAGATCTTGGAATCCGACCTGGATTCTAATTGTAACGACCCGCTATTTTGGACCATTCACATCCATTATAAGTGTATAGGTAGACACTCATGCCGGAATTGAATTGCTCAAAATACCGTGTTGTTAATTTAAATTTGGCAAAACTGAACATATACAGTAAATAAATAATCACAGATCACAGACAAAGAGTAATAAATGCAGCGGAAATAAAAGAGATAGTAGTTCATGAAGCTACTATATAAATGTATAAGATACATTAGAGTTTACAACAGAAGAGTAATACGATACATCAGAGTTAAACCAGATACAACGGAAGAGTAACACGATACATCAGATACAAATCAGAATACATCATTGGAATCATCGAATACTGAAAGCAGAATAGATGGCTGGATCTTCAAGCAAAGCTCCAACTCCAAAGGTGAGTCTCGAATACTGGATCACTCAGTCTTACCCGAGCGTAAAGCAAAAACACAAGACACTCGAGTCAGGATTAACATTCTTATATTAATAAATCCAACTCAAGTGAAATAGCAATTGAAATACAAGTAACTCAAAGGATGTTTGGAATAACCATCCTCTAAGGATCCGTTAAACTATCTACTATGTAGTAGTGTACGATAAGTAGATAATGTCTATCAGTAATAATAAGATATCAAAATAGTGTTAAGGCGTTACCATTATCCCCCTTAGCACATTTTTATTCCCAAAAGCATATACAAGACCGTAGTTTCCCCAAAACCGGAAGTCACCAGAGGGCAATCCATATACTAAAGGTACAAAACAAATTCGTAGTGGTCGCGTATACAGAATACAAGTATGACAAGGCACATGAGGCAATACCCAAGGTAGTGATACTACCGTTTGCCTGATCCGGACTGGTGAGAACGCAACGCCGCAGCGCCCGCAACACCGTGAAACAACACTCCCAAAATCAAGGGTGCACCAATCGACAACAAGTAATGAGTAGTTCGAAGAAGTGTGTTTACTTGAGGTAGCTAATCCTCCATTGGCCCGGCACAGCTCCTGTTTTAGTCATTTCCAATTTGACACAAGTGTCAAGGCTATCCATCATCGTTCTCTTTCTTCAGTCATCACATACATCATTCCAACCACTTCATTCTGGATCATCACTCCGCGTATAGTTATTAAAGTGGTTTTCGGTTTAGATAGAGAGTATATCCATAACTGATTCCGGTCTCTTTAATAACTTCCGTAATTATTACACCGATTGGTCGTTTAATATATTTCAAAACCAAATCAATTTCAATTCAATTAGAATTCGTAAATCAACATTTCATTTGTCTTTCTAAACCAATTTCCAATATTTACATTTCAAAACTTCCAAATTCACAATTTCAAAATCTTATAATACAATTTCAAATTTTATTTAAAACCATTCAAATATTGATTCAAGTTCGTATATAAGTTTCATTCCGAAATCATTTAAATAAATTTTATTTAACATTCAAATCAATTTAAACTCATTTATCGATTTCATTCAATATTTGTTAAGTTACTTTATCATTCAAAACAATTTTTATTAAATTTCCAATTCATTAAATCAATTCTTAAGTTCAACTTCATTATATCAAAACTTACAAATTGAATTAAATTAAATTCATCAAATCGAATTCTTTAAATTTCAAGTCTTACATTAATTCCAAAAATATCACATTTTCATTTCTTGTTAAAGAAATTCAATTTAACTTATTTACTTACTTAAATAATTTTTCAAAGTTTAATAATTTCAAACTTAATTTTTTTAATCATTTCAAACTTAATTCAATCATTTCTCAAATTAAACAACATTCTTTCATCAATTACATTGTAAATACTTTGTTTCAGATTATTAAATATTAACATTTTCCTTTCATTAAAATTCAAATTTCAACTTCATTTCAAAACCATATTATTTATTCAAATAAAATTTTCGTTTTATTTTTAAATCAAATTATTGACCAATCGGGTTTTATTTAATTCTCTACCCTAAGTCAAAATTAAATTTTTGGGTATTTATCATTTTAACCCGATTCCAATTCAATTCAAAATCAAAGCATAGCAAAGGGAACTTGCAGTGTGATAACTGGGATGGTGTCAAAGTAAATAAACAAGCAATAACAACAATCAATATCAATCCAATAATCAATTCAAATAATCCCGAAATAACCGTATTAATTCGCATTGTTATTTGTACGAATTAATATAATTATTTCTAGAATCTACACTATCATTTCATGTAGATTAAAGATTATTACATTACGGTTTTTCACTTGTCATCTATTTACAATTTCATACATCATCAATTTAACAACATACATTCAGTGGTTCAAAGTGTAATCAAACAAATCCTACGTGTCGATAAATTTAACAGTTAAAGGGGTTATATTATACAAATGTCATTTAATCAAATTTAACATTTAACTACCCTATATCAAGTTCAATTGCATACTATTTATCATTTTAACATTAACAATTTAACGTCCAATATAAACATCAACAATCAAACAATTATCAACCAAACTGTATTATCATCGCATAAATAATTAACAGATAATGGTGTCAGATGTCACAGGTGAACCGATACAGGTAATAGCATATATAACAGTGTAATTAACTAACAGCAGCCTATTTCAATTGTCGTTTCAATTGAAATCAAATCTAATAAATAAAAGAACGTTAATCGTGAGTGAGTACTCACCTTTCAAGGCTAGAGAGATGATTCGACAAAAGGAAAGAGCTACGAATCCAAGCAAAAATTGCAAGGCAAAGTAGATTGGCATGAACTCGACAAGTAGAGCTGATAGATATGGGAATTGATGAGTAAAAATCAGAATCAGCTTGATATAAACAACAATTATATTATTATCATTATGAAATCATTTTTTTTACAAATATAAAAAATCATATAAAAAAAATCAGTGTTTATAATTAATATTATTGTAACTTTGTAAACGTATATATATAGCTCAATATTATATTACACAACTAACAACTAAAGACTGTAACCTATATTTTTGAAAGCTTATGTATATCCATCTGTAAAACTCATAGGTACAAACCCAATAGCTTAGATATATAAACTTATATAGTATAGAAAAATGTAAACTTATATAGTATAAAACTAATGTATAAATCACAGCCGAAACCATACTGATATCAATTGATATAAACTTACCATTTATAAATACAACATAGCTTAGTTTACTGTAACTATTTAAAACCATTTAGATATAACTATCATATAATACAATATTGTTCTGAAATAGAATATATATACAGCACTATATATATACATACAGCAAATAAATCAAAATATATATAAATATCTTGTACACACAAATACATATTAGATGTGAAAGCTTATATAACTTATATATATATAAAGAATAGGAACAGCTTACACACAGGAAAAATTAGTAACATATTTATAAAATCTATATCTTATGTATATCATACAGGCTATATATATCTCACCTAATCATTAATATATGCAGACCACTATGGTGTGAAAGCAACATAAATGTGCCTACCAAGCTACAATACAATGTATATAATATTACACCTTTATACTCACTACAAAATAAATGCAAACCTATGCATATTTACAAACACATATAACCCATTGACAGTATGTACACAAAATTTTAGTCAAAATAAAATTTGAAGCTCGTATATATATGACACACGACAAAATTTATATTTGAAAGCTACATACATATAAACCGACGTCATCATATATAAGTTAACAATATACTTTATACCTTAGACTCTATTTTAACTTCCCATATCAAGATAAAACATGATATACCATATATCAATATATACTATAACGTATATGTATAAATAGCAACTAACATATAAAAGATAATATATAACCAATATATATATATATATAACTTACACGTATAAATGTTAGTAGAAGCTTGTTCTAGAAGGACTGCTGATGAGGAAGAAGATGCATACATGAGACGGGGATCAGAAGTTTGAGTTGCTTTGACATGGCTACAGACGAGAGAAAATTTTGTGTTGAGGTCAAGCATAGATGGGGCGGCCGTGATTGCTTGGCCGCGGAGGCAAGGCAGAAAGGATATCTAATGGGTGACGTGGGATGTGTACTGACCGAAGGTGGCGGGACAGTAGGCTCGTCTAAGGTGGTGCAGTGGTGGGTCCGAGGAAATGGGAAGTGAGTTCGGCTGTGATGTCGTCACGTGGAGTCGTTGAAGTCGCTCACGACTGGAGGTCCAGCTCCTGTTGCCGAGATCGAGTCTGGAGGTGGAGTCGATGGGCTGAAGCTTGCTCGGTGAAGTCAGTGGCGGAGTGGCAGCGTGCTCGGCTGCTAGTGTTCGGAGAGGAGAGAGAGAGCCGAGGTGAAGGAGAAGATGTGGTGAAGGCCGTGGGTTGTTGTCAGAGGGATGGCGGTGATCGCGTGCATGTACAGGTTGCTCTCTTCATTCCTTTTTTTTAGTTTGCCATGACTGAAACGGAGAGAGGAAGAGCAAAGAACGAGCATAGCAAAGTTAAATGGAGAAGAGAATGAAGTCCTACAGGCAAATAATATACAGCTGTTCAGTGGAAACGAAGTGCCAGAGGAAGAAAAAATGAACCGTTGGAAATCCAAAGTCAAGCACGAGAAATTATTTAATATTTAATGCAACAGCTGGAATAATTAAATGCAAAGGCTATTTGATTATATCGAATGGGCACAAGCATCCAAAAGGCACGAAACGGATACCGATATGGTTCCGTTTTCAGTAGATTTCACTGCGTGCCGGTCTTCGAACACGCGAATGAATATATCGAAGAGATCAACACGGCGAGATGATCAAAATGGTATTCAGATATTAGTGGTACGATCGAATTATAAAAATTCAAATTTTCTACTAGCGGAAAATGCAAGAAAAACGCTGAAAAATAAGATCGACGGAGCCAAAGATGTCCGAATTTGAAAAGATGACAAACTGACATCTTGCTCAGAAGATGGTTTAGAATTTTTCTATGTAAAAATATTTAGGTTTCGGAAATATTTTATTTTCATCGCTTTTTAACTGATTAAATTGAAGTGAATTTTCGCGCGAAATAAACTTTCATATTTTCGGACGAAAATTTACCAGTTGCTATGTTTAACTAGACGTATACCAAATATCAAATTTATATTTTAAAATTTTATCGTTTAAAATTTCGCAAAATTTCAACTAATTACGTTATTAAAACAGTTGAAATTTACGGGTCGTTACACTAATACCCCAAGGGGTCTTGGAATCACACATTGATTCCCACATCTCAAATAGATCTTGGAATCACACATGGAATCCCATACCCAATGGGTTTCAGAATCACACATGGATTCCAACACCTCAATAAAGCACGCCATAGAATCATACATGGTTTTTGAGGTGGTTATATATTTCAAGTCATCCTATACGAGTACACTTTTATGCTTCGTGGGCGCTCCAAAAACCAAAAGTTGATTTTTCGGAATGCTCTATATCGGTTCTTTAGGAAATAATCAAACAATACATAAAAGCGGGGATCACCCACTAACCGTTTAAGTCGACGAATCTCCTTATTTTCCAAGAAGAATAGAACGATTTTATACTTATAGTATAGCACCATAGATTGTAATTAAATCTTATTATTCCCGTATTTCTCCTAGATATTTCCAGAGTTTAAATCCTTCGGTGTTAAGTAGGGAATATTCCCATATCACCAAAATTAAGAAGGATTATATATTTAGACCAAGATTTGATAATCGTTTATTTAACTATCAAATGAACAAACATTTCAAACAGAGATAACATTTCCCATGGAACCTTATAGGCCTCATTTAATTAAGTTTCCATTATTTCAAAATCACTTTTCAAATACTTGGAAATCACTTTCTTATACTCATCTCAGCAGGATAAGTATATTCACAAAACACTATATTTTCGATACTTAGAAAATATAACCATATACTTATCTCAATGGTATAAATATATTCACAAACCATTGCACCTTCAAAACATAGAAACTTTTCCATGTTCTTAAATAGTACCATAACTATATTCACGAAACATTCGGAAAGATTTTCCATTTCATATCATATTAAAATAATTAAAACTCCATATGTCATAAAAACGAAGATACTAATAATCCACACACTAGTTCTTTCCATAAAATCATATATTTTATAAATAAATATCTCCTTTATAATTTTCCAAATTAATTTATAAAATATTTTATGAATCTCCAATCTATTTATAAAGTACTCTTTTATAAATCTTAAAATCCTATTTATAAAACTTTTCCTTTTTTAGATCTTTAAATCCATTTATAAATATCCACTATGACATTATTTAAAAAAACAAACTTCTTTTCCAATTCCACAATCTCTTTCCAATTTATAAACCCTTTGATAAATCCTTCTATTAGATGAAACCCTTTTTAAACCTTTCATTTGAAAACAAATTTTAACCTTTTTAATCATATAATAATTAATTAACTTCAAACAATATTAATATAATAATAATAAATTATCCTTAAATCAATATTAATATATATAAATTAATTATCTTTCAAAACAATATTAGTATGTTAATAAATTAACTTTGAAATAATATTATAATTTTAGATAATAATTAACTAAAAATCAGATTAAAATAACTTTAATTAAATAATTAATTAACTTTGAAAAAGATAATTACAATCAACACTTAAATTGTTATTAAATAACTTAGAAAAATATTCTTAGATTACTTTATGAAATACTTTTAAAGAATCATAAAAAAATCAACCTTTTATTTCATTAAAAATTCAATTATCTATTAAAACATTATTAATAAATAATAATTATCTTTAAAGTCTTTTTAATAATTAATAATTATACTTTAAAAATAACTTTATTAAATAATTAAATTTTATATTTAAAAAGAGGTTTAGCAACACCAATAGCACTTAATCAAGTCACCATTAATTCTATTAGACTATCCAAGTTATAATCCAGTATTTACATAACATCAGATGTGTAAATTAAACCCATAATTAACAAACAATTGTTAATATAACCATTGACCTATATTAATCAACTAGAAGGTAAAAAAGTATCGATACTAAAGTAATAGCAGAACGAGGTTTATTTCTACTAAATAAATGTCCAATTTTAAACTATCCAGTTAATAATAGTAGAACGATGATTTACTCCACAAAACAGATGTCCAGTTAATTTCGACATTGGTACAATTTTTTATTTTGCTAAAAAAATATCCAATTACCATATTCAATCCAATTTAACTCAATAATAATTTATTTGACCAAATAAATATCAATAATTAAGGTATGTAATTTTAGGTGACGTCATTAATTAAAATAACATAACTAAAATTCAGTTCGTTTAACTATGTCATAAATTTATGCATGTCCAAAGCTATCAACAAGTTACATAAAAATGTTGTACTCGTCTATATGAGTACAACATAAAAATCCATGGGTCAAACGGATTAAATATAAGAAAGATATAGCATTTCAAAGTTCCGACATTTAAATTAAGAAATCAAATAACTAATTTAATTTCCTCACCAAAATTTATTTCGGCCCAAGCCTACTAATCCATAGCCCACATGAGACACCCCTCTTTCTACCCTAAATCTCCATCCAGAAGTGCACTCGTTAAATTTTTGTGCACGTGCACAAGCGGATACGAAGCTATGCTCCATAATCCTTCAATTTGACTTCACCATTGGCATATCCTACTCAATCTCTACTTGTCGGACATCATCACCCAAGAACCGCACGTCCCTAACCTATCGTGTCCCCTACTGGAAGAATGCTTGAAGATTAATGTGAATAAAATTTATGACATCTTTTATCGCCAAACTTCATCAAATTCGACCGCGAGGTACTCTTCTCTTCCACGATCCTAACGGCACACTCCATTCTGCCTAACGACGAACCAATCTCTAATAATCATTGACCCTAGCCAATGAGCATCACCAATCATCGACACCAAATCCTGTTAAAATCTTACTAAAAATATTTCGTCTTCATTCGATCCCAATGACATATACGACATCGATTGATTTAAAGCGAATGGAGACAAATTAATTTTTGAAATCTACAAAAATATTTTTCCTCTTACTGATTTTTAACGATAACACGATTGATTCTAGACGAAATCGAGTGCCACTAATTTCTAAAATAGCATGGATCGATACAAACAACTTCCATGTTGATCGATTTGCTGAAAGAGAGTGATTTGGGAGGAGTTGATTTTAGAAGTGAGGAAGGTGATAATTTTCTTAACTTAGAATGTTTACAGAGAAGTTTAGCAATTGAAACAGATGAAGAAAGTATTCCTACATATATAGGCAACCAGAGAACCTAAGTTTTCAAAGTAAGATCGAAGCCATGTAGGTTGAAAGGAAAAAAAACAAGGGGATAAGAAATGTTAAAGGGGATAAAGGCTTCTGTAAGATCAAGGAAGAAAATACACAAGATGGTGGCTGTGGAGGATTGGCAGTGTACTGTAGGTAAGTGTACTAGTTTTATTATATTTTAAATCAATTTTGCTACCTTGTTACACAACATTATATCCATAAACGAGTTGCAAATGATAGAAAATGAAATGATCCCGTAAAGATTTGGGGCACGATTACAAAACAATAATAGAATAGACAAGTTATTAAGTTCTATGATGTTTCAAATTGCTTACATTTGCCGTAAGCTACGTCAAAATTTACTTATTTTCCAAACTAAATATTATGGAAAAGTACTATAAATTAAATTAAAAATATTTCATTAAAAATCAAGCATTTATTTGGAAAATAGATTTTATTATAAAAACCCAAATTGAATATTCAAATTAATTAAATATTCCAAAAATCAAAGTGGTAAAATTCCAAGTCGTTACACTCTTCTCCCTTAAAGGAATTTCATCCCTGAAATTTCAGCACAAGAACACTCAATACTATTCATAGCCTATATGATGTTCATCGATCATTCATATGTAGAATTTGATTTGATCACTACTCAAATACACGACACCACTTCCAAACCAGTATCGCTCACCTGATTCTATAACGCATATTCCCATCTGGCTCCTTGATTAGGAACCTCCATTCTCCTTACACAGTCATAGACTGTGATAGAAAACCTTAGTTCCATATCCAGAACCATCATCATGTGTTCCCATCAAAAATCGAGTAATAGATACCTATTTGGAATGGTGTGAAACACCTCAAATTCTTATGCTCGAATATTAGATCAAAACAATATAAAGATAAATGATCAATATCCACTTTCGCACTTATTTAACTGGTTATTCCTAATACCAATTCTATTACCACTAAATTATTTATGAAAACAATTTCACAAAACATAGCTTATTTTTACAACTAGTATAACACCCAATTACATCCTGAGGGTGCATATCATTATCAGATTCAGATTTTATTTTGAATTTAATTAGGAATCTTAAACACCCGGGTTTTATTCAAACACCTTTTGAAACAATAATAAAAAATATATATAGCTCGAGTAACCCCAAAATTATACAAAGAAATTGGGTACTGCCAAATAGTATTATACATTCCTTATAAGAAGGATAACACTCAAGGGAAATGTTTACCATTCAAACGTATCTCTTACCCATTTTTAGTTATTTTCGAGCCAATCCAACTAGTTAACTTATAACCTCTTCTTTCTTTTCAAATTCATTTTGAGACAATACAAAATATATTTCCAAATAAATATTTTTTTATCAAACTACCAATTTCCAACTTACTTTAGATTCGTCGGGATTCGAACTCATTCCAATTGAACAATGACAAAGAGAATAATTTACTAAGTGCATAATACCGTCCGCCTAAACAAACATCTAAACGTCACTTTGAAGATTATTCTGATCATCACAAAAAAAATCATGACTCGTTTCCTGAACCAAACCAAAGAAAACACACATTTCCTTAAAATCCTCTCTTCCAAAAGAATTTATACTTAAAAATGTTATTAACCAAACTATTATTACCAAAATCATTTATACTCTAAAACTATCTCAAATAAAATTATTATTTCCTATCTCCAAAATCATTTGAAATAGTAATATATTTATTTTGTTTTTGGTAAATCAAATCAAATTCTTTTTAATCAAAACAATTCTATAGCAAGATCCTACTGGTAGCAATTGCTAAATTAGAACTCAAAAATAAACACCGACGATGTTGCAATTGTTATCCGGGTTTTTGACCCAACAAAACCCAATAGCAAACAGAAGGACCTCATGACATCGGATGGTTCGAAACATAACCTAAAAAGCAAGAACAAAGGGTAGACAAAAGACAAAGCTATGTTCCTAAAGGAAAAAACTGGAATAATTCAAGCTAAGAGACCGGCTCTCTTTATCTGGATCATCAGTTAAGTGCCTATAGCTAGTAAATCATCATCAAAATAGAGCAACATCGACACAAGACTATGGAAACATCTCAAGACACCAAACTATAAAGGAAAGTGCTAAGCGATCAAGCCAACTGCAAATCATAGCTCATAGGCTGCCAGAAATCAATGCTTCTCTCCTGATTATCATGCAAAGAAGCTAAGAGAGGCAAAAGAACATGGCCAGGAAATTGACTTGCAAATAAGCCAAGACCATGGGTCGCTGGCGACACATCGACCATGGATCGTCGGCGATCCATACACAATGGGTCGTCGGGGACCCATTGACCATAGGTTTGAAAGTGTATATTGATTGATAATATAGTTAAACTAGTCTAGCAAGTGCGGAATTATAAATAATAGTAAATAGTAGTAATAAAAATGACACCGGGGATTTTTATACTGGTTCGAACTTCCCGTTCTACGTCCAGTTCCAGACTCCTTCTGGAATTTCTCTAACAAACCTCACTTAACCCGGAGGAACAGGTATTACACGGCCTGAGGAACCGAACAGGACTTCTCCGCCTAAGCAACCGAATAGGACTTCAGATACAATTTATAAATTGTTTCTTGACTAGTGTGTTCTTGAGTAACACGAATATAGTCAATATAGTACACCCTTCCTATAATCTTCTTAATATGATGATTTGAATGTTCAATTGTAGGAAGTAGAGGTTTGAAAATCACTTGAGATTATAACAATATAAAGCAAGAATAGATAGAAAGAATTGGTAATCGAAATAGTGGATTTTCATCTCTATTTATAGTATTGAATAGTTTTAATTCAATAGTTGCAACCATTAGAAGGAGTGCAACTCTTGGTGAAGAAGACAACTCTTCAAAATTTGATTTTTCATGAAGAGATGCTTCAGTTCGTTAAGTTCAGATGTCTGAGAAAAAAATAGTTAGATGGCTAAGTAAGTTTAAAAAGTCAAATAGGCAGAAGAAACAAATTTCAGTAAATACATACGTTTGTAGTTTAATTCAGACGTCTGTCATTTATGACAAATGTCTGTATTAAATTATTTAGACGTCTATGTTCAGTTAAAATAGAAAATTTTAATACAAGGAGTAAAGACGTCTTAACTTTATTATCAAACGTTTGTCATTGATGACAGACGGCTAATTAAATGTTCAGACATCTGAACTTGTACTGATTTGTTCCTCTTCCTTATTTTAGTGATTCTGAACTTGAGATATTTATAATTTTTGAAAATATTTTTATATCTTTAAAAAATTAAAGATATTTTATATTTGTTGAACATGTTTTTTTTAAAACTATTTGTGTGTGTGTGTGTTGTTATCATCATATCATAGATTGTACAAAAATACCTAACCGAAAATAATAATCAATATACTTGAGAGCTTGAGTTTTGTTTGTTGACGATATGATAATAGGTTTTCTTTGTAGATTCCTGCAAGAATATTTGACATCCGAGTATATAGTTTGAAATATATAGTTGTCACATTAAAATCGAGGAAGGCAGGTTCCAACATTCTCCCCCTTTTTGATGATGACAACTATATAATTCAACGGTTAGTATAAACCATACCTTTTGCTCCCCCTGTCAACATGACCATATTATATAGCAGAATGATTAATATTTCTCCCCCTTTGTCATTAACAAAAAGGAATTTGGAAAGGGTTTTGTTAGAAATGTGATGATAAAACACATTGTTGAACAGCAATATGAAATTTGTTCAGAACATAATAGTGATAAACAGATTTGAACATATGTTTGAACAGGTTCCACATCTTAATATTCTAAACTAAGAGAAAAAGTGATATAGGACAGAAATACACATTTTATACAAAAAGATAAAGAACATAAGAATAAATCACTTATAGAACAAATCACATATAAAGCAACATATGAATCAGTGAAAAAAGTGACAAAAGTATGTAAACATTACACCAAAGGGAGGTTTTAAAGATTACAAAACATACTTGAAATTCACAAAACAAAGTAGAGAGTAGACAAGCCAAAAAGAAGAGAAGTATCTTGTCTAAGAGTCTCCCCATGTTGGAGAGGGAGGAGGTGAAGATCCATAAGAGTTCTTCCACATACGTCGAAGAATAGTCTTAACATTCTTCATCTCTCTTGCATTTTCTTCTACTATGGTATCGAGATTATCCAATCTAGAGTTTATGGATGAAAAGCCTTGGGAAATTTGATGAGAGAGCTTCTTTTGATTTTTGGAAATGATGATATCGGATTTGAGTTTCTCACTTTTGGTATAGCTTTTTAAATTTCCAGAAATTTGTTCAATATCGGAGTTTTCTTGAATTGAACTTTGGATAAAAGTTTGCTCTATGGCTTCATCATCCTCATCTTTATTTTCTTCTTCATCTCCATTATCTCCCTCATCTCCAATATTTGGTTCTTCTCCATCGGGACCAGAGGTATCCATTTTAGTTTTTCTTTTTAGTTTTTGGAGTGCTAGTTGTTGTGCTTTATAACCAGGGTAGGTTAGATATACCGGAGGGGATTACGGTAATCTCATAAGGCTAAAAAACGAGTATTGGATACTTTAATCTTTTCAAACTCAATAGCCGGACTTTGAATAGACAAATCAGTGAGTATCCGGGTAATGTAAGGAGCATAGGTAAGTGATCTCTTTTTAGAATCATGATAAGTACGAAACTCATCATAAAAATATTGAGCCCAATTAATCTTTTGATTTCCAAAGATTACCTGAAGCGCTTTATCTTCATGATCGTAAATTATTTTGTGGATTCCTTGCTGGGGAAAAATTGTTTTAATTAGCATTTGTAGTAACAATCTAGGTCGTGGACGAAGGTGATTCGACCTATCTTTAGACTGTCCGGTTTCTAAAAGATGATATTCTATTTTATTAAGATCATCACCTTCTAACTTAAAATCTTCCAATTCTATCCCGTCGTTGGTACATTTCAAAATTCGTGCAATGTCATGCAGAGTTATTTTCAGAATATTTCCAAATACGCTTGTCCATAGCGTTCCTTTTTCTCTATGAAGCCTAATTTTGGGATTATTGACATTGGCTAGAAATAATAGAACACTAAGCCTACAAATATTGACTTGATTGTCTTTATAGTCAATGAGACTGGTGATGTTAGACCTATCAGTAAAGAGTTTGATTCTATATGTAGGAAAGTGATCAAGGTCGTGGAATATAGCATGAAAAGAAGATAGAGATGAGAGATATTTGTAGCAAGCCATAATCCTGGGTTCGTGATAAAGCCATGCTTCGATTTGTTCATCAGTAGGAAGAACATGAGAAGATGGTTGAGAAGATTCTCCCTTTTCCCTTTTGATTTGGATTTAGGCGCCATTGTTGAGAGAGAGCTAGGGTTTTTGATTTGGATTTGGGAATTGAAGAATTGAATAGCCGTGTAGAAGAGGCGGGCAGATATTTTTGATTTAGAGGTTTTTAATTTCAAAAGGGTTTCAGACGTATAAAAAAAATACAGACGTCTGATGTCCTGTAGATAGTAAAAACAGTTTGAAAAAAAACAGTTGAGTTAGACGTCTCAAATTTATAATGGATGTCTAACTATGATGACAGACGTCTGAAGTATATTGTTCAGATGGCTCAGAGGTCTAAAATTGAAACAGAGAATAAAAAAAGATACTGAACTAAATTCAGACGTCTGAAAATTTTATTTTAGACATCTATTTTTGAGGACAGACGTCTGTGTCATAATGTTCAGACGGCTCAATAAGAACCAGAGAATTTGAAATTTTTTAGACTAAAGTCAGACGTCTGAAATATTGTCTCCAGACGTCTGTGTGTCTGAAGTGTATATAAGAAATAGGTATACAGACGTCTGTTGATAACTATCAGACGTCTGTTTGGCTGATTTTTTGTATTTTAACCTTTTTAAGTTAAAAGAAAATAAAAATAACCACACATATATATTTCTTTAAAGTACATACATATAAAAACATAATGAACAATCATAAATCTCATATATATATATATATATATACTTTATTTTGAAGTCTTCGGAGTTTTTAATTTCGAAGACTTTTCATTATATAATTCGATTTGATTGTTATCGTCAAATGGTTTAATTGGCGACCACTGAGGTTGGCGCTCCCAAGAATTTGGAGAAACATGAGGACGTTGAGGTGAATAAATATGTGCATTTGTGTTGATCGGAGATGAACCACATATTTTTGTAGCACACCGTTCAAGAAAACTAAGTCTTCTCCATGACTCTTTTGCTCAAAATACATTTCAAGCTGAAGATTAAGTGTTTCCCTCTGATAGTGATGTAAGTCATCTATCTTTTCTTTAGTAGTTGGGGATGGAAATAAATTTCTTCGCGTGCGTTTATTTTCTGGCGTATATCCCGTATGATGACTTTGTGGTGGACATATCGGAATATAGGCAGGAGTTGGTGTTGGAAGTTCAGAAGACCCTGAACTTGGAGTTTCAAAGTCAATTGAAGAATATCCAGATGAATAATGAGAAGAAGGCTCATCTGAAGATGAACCGGCCATGGTGTAGATGAACAATGCAAAATTAAAAAACATGATTGATTTCCTTCTTTTTCCCTTTTTTTTTAAATTTGAATAAGCTGAATGAAAGGTTTCTTCTGAATGAAAGTAATTATATATAAAAATTAAAGCTAAACAATGAATAGTTAAGATTAAATGTAGAATGATTTAATTTTAACCAGAAGAAAATGCGAGGACAAAAACCAAGTTTATATTGACCTTTAAATAATAAAACTGAAATAAGTCGAAGTAAGATCAAATCCCAGCTTATGCAGAAAATGAACTTTATAAATTTTTGACTGAGCTGATTCCAAGTTCTCTTCTCAATTTTACAAAAGTGTTTTCATTTAATGGTTTGGTAAAAATATCTGCCAATTGATTTTCCAAAGGTACGAATTCTAGATTGATTTTATCTTTTTCAATATTATCATGAAGAAAATGATGACGAATATCAATATGTTTTGTTCGTGAATGATTTACTGGATTTTTAGATAAGTTTATAGCACTAGAATTGTCACAGAAAATTGTTGATTTAGATAAGTTAAAACCAAAATCTTGAAGAGTTTGTTGCATAAAAATTACTTGAGCACATGCCAAAGCTGCAGATATATATTCTGCTTCACAAGTAGAAAGTGATACGCAATTTTGTTTCTTAACCAAGATACTAGAGACCATCCAATGAAGTGACTAGTCCCACTTGTACTTTTTCTATCGGTCCGACTTCCTCCAAAATCAGCATCACTATATGAAACTAATTCAAAAGGACATTCTTTTGGATAAAATAGTCCAAAATCTTTGGTTTTGTTGAGATAACGTAAAATACGTTTCACCGCTCTAATGTGTGATTCTTTAGGATCGGCTTGAAATCGTGCAAACAAACAAACACTCATCATTATATCGGGTCTACTAGCGGTTAAATATAATAGTGATCCAATCATACTTCGATATAAATTTTGGTCTACACTCTTGCCGTTTTCATCTTTTTCAAGATGTATGGTTGTACTAATAGGAGTTGGTTTGGCAGAAGTATTTTCCATAACAAAACGTTTAATTAAATTATTACAATATTTTTCTTGATTTATAAAAATGCCATTATTTACTTGTTTAATTTGTAATCCAAGAAAATATGTTAATTCTCTCATGTGAGACATCTCAAATTCATTTGTCATTATTTTAGAAAATTCTTGACATAATTTAACATTGGTTGATCCAAAAATATTGTCATCCACATAAATTTGAACAATTAATATATCATGTTTCTTTTTCTTAATAAAAAGAGTTTGATCAACCTTTCCAATTTCAAAACCAGAGTCGATTAAATAACCTTTTAAACGATCATACCAAGCACGAGGTGCTTGTTTTAAACCGTATAAAGCTTTTTTAAGTTTATAAACATGGTTTGGAAATTGTTCGTGTATGAATAAGGGAGGTTGTTCAACATAAACGTTTTCTTTAATAAATCCATTTAAAAACGCACTTTTAACATCCATTTGATATAGTTTAAAATTATGAAAGCAAGCATAGGCCAATAAGATTCGTATTGCTTCTAATCTAGCGACAGGAGCAAACGTTTCTTCATAGTCAATTCCTTCTTCATGATTATAACCTTGTGCAACTAATCTAGCTTTATTTCTAGTGATATTTCCATTTTCATCAGCTTTATTTTTAAAAACCCATTTAGTACCAATAACTGATTGATCATTAGGCCTTGGAACTAAATCTCAAACGTCATTTCTTTCGAATTGATTTAGTTCTTCTTGCATAGAAATAATCCAATAATCATCAGTTGAGGCTTCTTTAATATTTTTAGGTTCTATATTTGAAAGAAAAGCTATATGACCCATTTGATTTAGTTGATTACATGTTTTAACTCTTTCATCAATTTCTCCTATTATATTTTGTATTATATGGTCTTTTAAAATTCTCGGTGGAGATTTTAATTCTGTTTCAATTTGAGTTTCAGAAGAAGTATTTTCAGGTATATTGTTGTTAATATTGGAATTAGAATTAATTATAATATCTTCATCATCATTTGTGTTAATTTTGAAATTTTCATCAAATGATACATGAAGTGTTTCTTCAATAGTTTGAGTTCTTTTATTATAGATTCTATATGCTTTGCTTCATTCTGAATATCCAATGAAGATACTTTCATCCGATTTCGGATCAAATTTTCCTAGTTGATCTTTCGTATTTAAAGCAAAACATTTCGAACCAAAAAATTTAAAGTAAGATATATTAGGTTTTCTACCGTTGAGAAGTTCATATGGAGTGTGTTTAGTTAAAGGTCGAATAGAGACATGATTTAGGACATAACAAGCAGTAGCGATGGCTTCTGCCCAAAATTGTTTTAGAAGAGTGGTTCCATTCAATAGAGTTCTAGCACATTCTTGAAGTGTTCTATTTTTACGTTCTACAACTCCATTTTTTTGAGGAGTTCTTGGAAATGAAAAGTTATGAAATATTCCTTTCTTATTACAAAATTTCTCAAACATTTCATTTTCAATTTCACCTCCATGATCACTTCTAATGTTTTTAATTTTAGATTTTAATATTCTGAATTTGCTTAGCAAAGATTTTGAACTTTTCAAATGTATCACTTTTGTTTTTCATAAATAAAGTCCATGTATATCTTGAGAAATCATCAACTATTACAAAATCATATCTATTGTGATTAATAGATTGAATCTAAGTTGGTCCAAATAAATCTAGATGTAGCAACTCAAGAGGTTATAATGTAGAGATGATTTTATTAGATTTAAATGAAGATTTAGTTAATTTTCCTAGTTGACAAGCATCACAAATGGTATTTATCTTAAAATTCATTTTAGGCAAACCTTTTACTAAACCATTTTTGGATAATTTATTAATAGTTTTGAAATTAATGTGACAAAATCTCTTATGCCATAGCCAAGGATCATTTTCTTTAGCTATTAAACACATATTTGTGTTATGATTGATTTTCATATTCAGAATATAAATATTATGATCTCTAACTCCTTTAAAAATAAGATTTTTGTTTTGATCAAAAATATTGCATTTATTTTCAGAAAATACTATGTTAAAACCTTTATCACATAATTGACTAATACTTAGTAAGTTGTGTTTTAAATTTTTAACTAATAAAACATTTGTAATAAGAGGTAAATTAGATGTACCGTCATTGCTCACATCGCCTTTGCCAATGATGTAACCTTTGGAATTATCTCCAAAAGTGACAGATCCTCCATCTGAGTAGATAATGTTTGTTAACATATTTTTGTCGCCTGTCAAGTGTTTTGAGCAACCACTGTCTAGAATCCATTTTCCTATTTTCTTAATTGGTACCTGCAAAAAAATATTGAAATTCTGTTGGTACCCTCTTCATCCGGTAGGGTCCTAAGGGTTAATCTTAGGAAGCCAAACCCAGTTAGGTTTAGAATTCCCTTTAAAAATAAAATTTTCATTCTTATGTACAGACTTAATGAAAGATTTAATGTAGTTATTCCTAATTAAATTATTATTAGTTTTTGGAACCCAAATCATAATTGATTTTGGATGAACAACTTTAGAAGAAGATTTTTGAGCAGATATAGATTCCTTTTTCTTAAAATTAGTATATAATGAACCATTATTTTTAGAATGCTTTTGTATCAGTTTTTTATATCCTAACCCCTTTTTATTTGAACAGGTTTGAGAATTCTCAATTATTTTAGAGAGACTCTTTCTTCCACTATTAAATTTAGAAACATTTTTAGAAATATTTTCCAGTTTTGTTTTAAGATGTGATACTTCTATACCAAGTGTTTTAATATTAGAGTTTAAATCATAATTCTCTTTTGCTAATTTAACATTCTCATATTTCTGTCTTTCCATTTCACTACTTAAATCAGTGAATTGAGATGTTATATTAACACAAGATTCTTGAGATTTTACTAACTCTTCCTCTAATATTTTCTTTTCATCTTTTAACATGTCAGTTTCTATTTCAGTTCTATTTAATTTTCCTAAAGCATCTTTATATTTACTCTTCAGGGTTCTAAGCTTATCTAACAATTCAGAGTTTATTTCTATTAAATCGTCAAAAGTTAGATCACTTACATCATCATTTGTTGCCATAAAACAAACGTTGGCTTGTTCTGAATCACTATCACTATCACTATCTGACGAAGAAGATTCTATATCATCCCATGTAACTAAGAAGGCTTGTTTCTTTTTATATTTGTCCTTTTTGAGATTATATTCTTTCTTCCGATCGGGACAATCTTTCTTTATGTGGCTCTTCTTGTGACATTCGTAGCATTCAAGAGATGAGCTTGATGGCTTATTGAAACCCTTGTTATTTCCAAATTTATTGCTCTTTTTGAATTTCAAAAACTTTTTGAAATTCTTAGCTATAAATGCCATATCGTCTTCTGATTCAGAGTCTTCTTTTTCTGCTTGAAAAGCGATAGTTTTCTTGTCCTATGCTTGTGCTCATCTTGCCTGTAAATTTACTTCATAGGACATTAGGTTTCCTATTAACTCTTCTGTTTTTATGGTTGAAATATCATTAGCTTCCTCGATAGCTAAGACTTTTCGTTCCCATTCATTAGTTAAAGAGTTAAGGATTTTTGAAACAATATCAGATTGAGTAAAAGTAACTTCTAAAGCTAATAGTGAATGATAGATATCCTGGAATCTAGAGTACCTTTCACTAATACTTTCTCCTTACTTCATTCTAAAATTTTGAAATTTGTTTTTAAGCATAGAAATCTTGCTTTGTTTTACTTTATTCGTTCCTTCGTGTGTAACCTTAAGTGTATTCCAATTTTCATATCCAGTTTTACAAATACTGACTCGATTGAATTCATTTTTATCTAAAGTGCAAAATAACATGTTCATTGCTCTTGCGTTTGTAGTAGCATCTAATTTTTGTGTATTAGACCATGCAGCATACTCTATAGCAGGAATAGTATATTCAGTTTGAATGATATTCCAGGTTTCAAATCCACTAGCTTGCATGAAAATTCTCATTCTAGTTGACCAATAACTATAATTTAATCCGTTAAACAATGGTGGTCGTGTAGTGGCTTGTCCCTTAGTAAAACTGTTGCTAGCGTTATTGTCCATATTATTTAAATATCAGATAACTGTGTTATAGTTATGTGATGACCTTGCTCTGATACCAAATGAAAGTGTATATTGATCGATAATATAGTTAAACTAGTCTAGCAAGTGCGGAATTATAAATAATAGTAAATAGCAGTAATAAAAACGACACAAGGGATTTTTATATTGGTTCGAACTTCCCGTTCTACGTCCACTTCCAGACTCCTTCTGGAATTTCTCTAACAACCCTCACTTAACCCAAAGGAACAGGTATTACACCGCCTGAGCAACCGAACATGACTTCTCCGCCTAAGCAACCGAATAGGACTCCAGATACAATTTATAAATTGTTTCTTGACTAGTGTGTTCTTGAGTAACACGAATATAGTCAATATAGTACACCCTTCCTATAATCTTCTTGATATGATGATTTAAATGTTCAATTGTAGGAAGTAGAGGTTTGAAAATCACTTGAGATTATAACAATATAAAGCAAGAATAGATAGAAAGAATTGGTAATCGAAATAGTGGATTTTCATCTCTATTTATAGTATTGAATAGTTTTAATTCAATAGTTGCAACCATTAGAAGGAGTGCAACTCTTGGTGAAGAAGACAACTCTTCAAAATTTGATTTTTCATGAAGAGATGCTTCAGTTCGTCAAGTTCAGATGTGTGAGAAAAAAATAGTCAGATGGCTAAGTAAGTTTAAAAAGTCAAATAGACAGAAGAAACAAATTTCAGTGAATACAGATGTCTGTTGTTTAATTCAGACGTCTGTCGTTTATGACAGATGTCTATATTAAATTATTTAGACGTCTGTGTTCAGTTAAAATATAAAATTTTAATACAGGGAGTACAGTTGTCTTAACTTTATTATCAGACGTCTGTCATTGATGACAACGGCTAATTAAATGTTCAGACGTCTGAACTTGTACTGATTTGTTCCTCTTCCTTATTTTAGTGATTTTGAACTTGAGATATTTATAATTTTTGAAAATATTTTTATATCTTTAAATAATTAAAGATATTTTATATTTGTAGAACATGTTTTTTTAAAAAACTATTTGTGTGTGTTGTTATCATCATATCATAGATTGTACAAAAATATCTAACCGGAAATAATAATCAATATACTTGAGAGCTTGAGTTTTGTTTGTTGATGATATGATAATAGCTTTTCTTTGTATATTCCTGCAAGAATATTTGACATCATAGTATATAGTTTGAAATATATAGTTGTCACATTAAAATAGAAGAGGGCAGGTTCCAACACGGTTGCCAGCGACCCATGAATCTGCCTTGTTTTGCATGCCAAACCCCTCTTAGGTCGCTACCTACCCACCCACAAGCCAATCTCGACATGGCCTGGCCCAAAGTCCTTCCAATACTATAAATACCAACCCGCTTGTAACATAAAGGGGATCTTCAAGAAGTTGGTTGCAGGAATTTTGGAAGAAGCTTCTTTATCTTCTAACTCCCTCACAACCATCTCCAATTGGATTCATTGTGAATCTCCAATGGATCTAAGCCTTGGAAATCAGATCTAGCAGTCAAAAGTCAATAATCTTGTAATCAAACACTCTTTGTAACATCGATCAAATAATAATAAAAGTATAAAGTGGATGCAGGCTTCTTTAACAGCCGAACCGCTATAAAAATTCTGTCTCCTTTTTCTTACTATTTCTTTTCTATCTCTGTGATCTATGATACTATCATCCGTAATTTGTGATATTGCCCTGTCAGAATATGGCTGGTGCTTTCAAAACTAATCCAGGGTGTTGGCCCATTTTTTGAGTCAAAATTTTGCTGCGTTCACTAAGATAACCGACTTCAGAATCAAGATCTAACTGTTCACTTTGGATCCAGCAGGTCTAGACAGTAGATCCATAACTTTTTGCTTGAAAAAAAACCTATCACTCATGGCCCCTAGTAGAAGAAGAACTGCTTCTAGAAGATTCTTAGCAGCAACAATGGTAGGAGAAGAAGTTAATTCCCCACAAATCGAAGAAAATGGTGGTAACTTGGGGAATCAGGCGCCAACTTCATCTGCTCAACACAAAGTAGTCACCAGGGGTTAGCTGAAAAAATGGTTGTTGAGGTCAACAAAAAATGGAAAGTAGTCAAAAAGCTTTGATGGACAAGCTTAACGCTCTTCTGATTTTACAACAAAATCCAACCCCAAGGATTGCGCCTGAACCCGCGGCTGTTGTTGAACAAGAAAATTCCTCTGTTTCTGGCTTATAGAGGAGAAATGGAAAACAACTGCAAAATGTGATAATAGCAGGACTTAACCTAAATGGAAAGGCAAGTACTCCATTAGCCACAAGACAACCTAGCCTAAACTTGAATCTTGGGGTAAAAACCCCATTGGAAGACATAGCAATGGATCTCTCTGACACCAAGGATTGAGAACAAGAAAACATGTTCGAAGAAAACGTCGGTGCGTTTGACAATGTGAGGAATGCCCAAACTACTCCACTAAGACCAACCGCGATTCAACAGGACCCTACAGGAATGGCTTTCCCAAAGATAGGAGAGCCTAGGTCTTAGCCCACTCACCAAGATCGTTTGCAAAAATCAATCACTTAGCGTAGTGACTGATCACCACCCTCCGGATGATTGGACATCGAAGGCATACATAGCAGACACGGTTAAATGATTAATACAAGAAAGTAAAGATGGAAGAGACAACAAATGGGGATCTTCTCCAAGTCGGACCCCTTTTATCGATGAAATCTTGAATGATATATGGACAAATTCACAATGCCAACTATCCCGTCCTATGATGGGACAAAGGATCTAGAACCCCATTTATACAAGTATAGTTGGTATATGGATGGTGCCAATGCTTCAGAAGCTGTTCGGTGTAGATGCTTCCTGATCTTCCTTAAGGGAGTCGCATCTATGTGGTTTACTAGACTTCCACTAAGTTATATCTTTGCCTTTGAACAATTGGCAACGCAGTTCCTTGATCAGTTCAGACTCCATACTGCATAGCCGAAAGATGTCATGTCCCTATCCAGACTGTTTCAAGGGTGTAACAAATAGCTAAAATCCTTCATGAATATGATTAACACCATAGTTACAGAAGTCAATAATCCTAATGAAGACATGGTTTTCATGGTGTTAGTCTGCGCCATTCACCCGGAAACTGAATTTGGGAAGTGGATTAAGATGAAGCAGCCAACTACAAGGAAAGATTTTAACTGTAAGGCCAGTCAGTACTTAAGGTTGGAGGAAGCACCGGAATTGGAGAGAAAATCTACCAGCATGTGGCCAGCAAACAATGAGCGAAGTGATGTGGCCATGAATCAAAATGTGCACCCTCCTCGAACTCTTGAGGAAACCACAAAGAAAGATGGAAATCCAAAGAGAAAAGGTCAGAACACCAATAAGAAGAATGATAATGGCGCCAATAAAAAACTCAAAGGGTTTAGACCCAAAGGCTACACTACCTTATGTGACAAAAATCGAAAAATATTTTTCTTCCAATTCAAGGGACCGAGGAATCTAAAAAGCCACCTAGAAAGGAGGCGACTACCCAGCATAAGCGCTTAGGAAAATTCTATTGCTTCCATGAGACACATGGTCACAACATAAACGGATTTCGTCACCTAAAGAACCTTATAGAAGAATTGATCTAGAACAACAATCTCCAATAGTACATGAGACAACCGCAAAACCCTGATCAATCTGCCACTCCACAACACCCAAAAGACAAAAGAAATCTGGAAGGCACCAAAAGAAGGGTAAAGAAGAACCGCCAAATGCTTATTATCAAAACAATATCTAGGGGGCCACAACCTACAAAAAGAAGTTGGGGAGAAATGTAACGATACGCAAGTTCGTTAAAGCATGCTCCAAAAGAATCATGTTTAGTCGTAGGGGACAAAACTCCAACCAAAATGCAAAGGATACCAAATGATGATACTGTGTTCCGAAATTGAGATCCCGAAGTGATCGAGGCTCTAACCCTCGATCCAACGGTGGCAACTGTAGGGATTGGGCCTGCCGTAGTTCGCCGTGTGTTGGTTGATAGTGGTAGCTTCATTAACATACTCTTCAAATAAACTTTTGATCAGATGAAGATTGGCATGAAAAGCTTATCCGCGTGCCAAATGAAAATTCAGGGGTTTACTGGTGAGCCGAAACAACCGATAGGAACAATTGGCCTACCAGTGGACTTGGAGAGGGTGAAAGAAGAGTTACACTTATTCTGACTTGTATAATCGTAGACGAAATGTCAATGTATAATACCTTCTTGGGATGGCCTGCGCTGGCCGATTTTAGAATAGCATTGGCCTAATGGTGTCTTACAATGAAGTTTCCTATAGTGCACGAAGTCAGAATTGTGAAAGGAGATCAAAGCGCCGCTCGGGATTGTTATATTGTAGAACTCTATGAATCGAGAAGAAAGGAAAGGGGAAAGGATACGGGGAAAATTCTCCACATCCATGAATCCTTCGAATAGCAATTACAGAGCCGAACCTGGCTTGGGGACCATAGTCAATTCGCAAGGCTTTGGACCCTAGAAAGAAGAGTTCAAGGGAGGATCAGGTAGTACCGACAGAATTAACGGTGTTGTCCCAGTCTATATGAATGACCCAACACGGATCCTAAAAATTGGATCGCACCTTGGAAACAAGATGAAGTCAGAATTAAATAAGTTCCTCCACGCCAATTTGGACATATTTTCTTAGAAACACTCCGATATGTATGGGGTGTCACATGAAATTGCCTGCCATGCACTCAATATTGACCTAAAGATCACACCGGTAAAGCAAAAAAGATGTAGTTTGGGCCTTGAGCGGTCCAAAGCATTGAGAGAGGAAGTTGATGGCTAATGGATTCATCTTGGATGCAACCCACCCTGAATGGGTATCAAACCCAGTCTTGGTCAGAAAATCTAACGGGAGATGGTGAACTTGCATTGACTTCTCCAACTTAAACAAGGCCAGTCCCAAAGATAGCTTCCCGCTTTCTAGGATTGATCAGCTCATGGACAGAACAGTCAGACATGAATTATTATCGTTTATGGATGCGTATTTAGGCTACAACCAGAACTTGATGTGTGAGCCAGATCAAGAAAATACCAGCTTTATCACCGACTTGGGACTATACTGTTATAGAGTAATGCCGTTCGGGTTGGAAAATGCCAGGCCAACATACCAAAGGCTATTGAATACCATGTTCAAATGCCAGATCGGGAAGACAATGGAGGTCTATGTTGATGATATGCTAGCCAAATCTCGAGCAGCAGCTAACCATCTAGAAAATCATGCTAAAATGTTCAAAATACTCTAAAAACATGGAATGAAGCTTAACCCACTCAAATGTCACTTGTAGCCTTTGGGAAATTCTTGGGGGTTTTTAGTAAATGCTCGGGGTATCGATACAAACCCAGAAAAAATAATGGTGCTATGAGAAGTCCTAGCCTCGAAAAAAAGGAACTTCAAAGCCTGAATGGAAAAGTTGCAGCACTGAGTCAGTTGATCTCAAAAGCAATGGACAAGTGTGTACCATTTTTCGATGCACTTAAAAAGGGAAAGAAAAACTTCAAGTGGAGTGAGGCTTGCTCAACAGCTTTTGAGGAATTGCTGAAACATATGTAAGCTCCCCTGATCTTATCAAAGCCGGCGGATGGAGAAGATCTATTCCTTTACTTAGCATTCTTCTCGAATGCATTAAGTGCCTCTCTCATACGAGGAGGAAGGAGAATTCAATGACCCGTGTACTACATCAGTAAACAATTCATCGGAGTTGAGAAGAACTACTCAAAACTAGAAAACTTAGCGTATTGCCTCTTGGTCGCGTCTAGAAAGCTACGACCATACTTTCAGGCCCATCCGATTAAAGTATTAACTGATCATCCTCTGAAGCCAGTGTTATATCGTCAAGAAACTTCTGGACGACTTCTCAAGTAGAATATAGAGCTGAGTTAGTATGATATTATATACCATCCAAGGAAAGCTATGGGAAAGCACTAGCTGACTTCATCATCGAATTTACTTTCCGAGATGATGAGGAAGAGGTCCGTCCAAAACAGACACACAATGGAAGCTCTTTATTGATGGCACATCCAATAACCTCTGTTCAGAGGTGGGGGTAGTGCTTGAAACTCATAAAGGGTGGTCCATTAGCTATGCTCTACGCTTGGAATTCCCTACCACAAACAACAAAGCTGAATATGAAGCATTGATAGTCGGACTGAAGGTGGTAAAGGAACTCAAAATCAAGGGAATTCACAATATAGCGACCCAGGGTTGGTCGTTTGTCAAGTAAAAGGAGAGTATCAAATGTGTGGCAAGAATTTTGCTCTATACTTGTCCTAGGTGCTAGATCTGTTAAGCGACATTAAGCACTACACCTTAACTCACATCCCATGAGAGCAAAACACTAAGGAAGAATATTTGGCTAAGTTGGCAAGATTCGAAGAAGCTCAATCGTTGGGGCTAGTCCCAGTTGAGACTTTAACCAATCCAAGCATCAACGAAATGGATGTGGACTCGATTCTTTAAACAAATGTTGACCCAGACACATGGATGACACCGATAAAGGACTACTTGCTTACAGGAAACCTCCCAGCTGAAATTAACGGAAGAGTTCCTCCAAAAGGCACCACAATTCATAATTCAGGATGGAATACTTTATCGAAGAGGATTCTCAACCCCCATCTAAGGTGTGTAACAGATTGTGAAGCACAATGAATCCTAACGGAGGTTCACGAAGGCGAATGCAAGGACCATTTAGGGGCAGACTCTTGCAAAGAAAATCCTTTGATATAGGTACTTCTGGCCAACAGTAAACCGAGACACTACCGATTATGCCAGAGGATGTGACCTCTGCCAAAGATTCAGCAAAATTAAGAGAACATCTTCGATAGAGCTAACGTAGATGGTCAGCCCAAGACCATTTGCAATATAGGGGACCAATTTGATTAGCGTCCTACCAATGGCAAAAGGAGGAGCCAAATATGCTATAGTTGCCGTAGACTATTTCACAAAATGGGCCGAAGCAGAACTGCTAGCCACCATAACCATGAAGAAAGTTATTAACTTTGTTACTAAAAATATCATTTGCAGGTGTGGTGTGCCACGAAAAATCATCACCGACAATGGAACTCAATTCGAAAGTCCCTAGTTCAAAGACTTCTATAAGCGGTTCCAAATCGAGAAATGCTTTTCTGATATAGCTCATCCACAAGAAAACGGCCAGTGGAAGCAATAAACAAGATCATCAGATCCACTGTCAAAAAGCGACTAACAAAAGCTAAAGGAAACTGGGTTGATGAACTTCCACTTGCGCTATGGGCTTACAGAACAACTTACAAAGCAGCGACCGACCATACTTCATTCTACCTAGCATATGGTTCAGAAGTAATGATTCCTGTTGAATTGGAAGTTCCTCACACCGAAGGCAATATTTCAATCAGAAGAAAAATGAATAGATCCTACTCGAATCGCTAGATATGATTGACGAAAAAAGAGAAGAAGAAGGATTGAGAACCGTCACCCACCAAAAACCTTCAATGTGGGAGACCTTATGCTCAAGTGAATTTGCCCTGCTTTGGGAGCCTTTAGACCAAACAGGGAATGGACATATGTCATCGGTCAGAAGGTGAGAAGCAAAACTTTCAAACTAACCATCGTCGACGGTACTCAAATTCCCAAAGCATGGAACAACGAGTCACTCCACCACTACTTTATTTAAAACGCAACTCTATGTATTTTCTTTATTTTCGAGCAAATAAACTATCCCAAAATACCGGGGGAATTGTATATAGCCAAAACTACCATGCTTACTTAATAAAGTTTGCTTCTTGAACCAATAAAACCATGTTCATAATAATTACCGGCCGGGTGGACGAAAGCAAATCAACTCAAACCGTTGGATCGGCAAAACCTGGTCTCGGCTTTCTGAAAATCAATGTCGCTCCAGCAACATCGAAAAAGCCCAAATAACAACTCCTCGTGTTGCTCGAAAATAGGCAACGCTAAGGAACAACAAAAGCCGTGCATCGAAACTCAAAATCCTGGCGTTGCCCAAAGATAGGCAACACCGAGGAAAGACTAAAGCCGCGCATCTTATAAGCCGCGCACCGAAACTCAAACTCCTCGCGTTGCCCAAAGATAGACAACGCCGAGGAGCAACAAAAGCCCCGCATCTTATAAGCCGTGCACCAAAACTAAAAATCCTCGCATTGCCCGAAGATAGGCAACGTCGAGGAACAATAAAAGCCGTGCATCTTATAAGCCTCGCACCAAAACTCAAACTCCTTACGTTTCCTGAAGATAAGCAACACCGAGTAGCAACAAAAGCCGCACATCTTATAAGCCGTGCACCGAAACTCAAACTCCTCACGTTGCCCGAAGATAGGCAACGCCCATAAGAAACAAAAGCCGCATATCTTATAAGCCATGCTTTAACAACTCCTCACGTTGCCTGAAGATAGGCAACACCAAGGAAAGAGAAAAGCCGCGTACTTCATAAGCCATGGACCAAATTTTGAAACACTAACTCCACATCTCTCTCAAAGGCAGGCGAACCAGAAAATGAGAAAATTGTAATTAATAAAAATATCCTTTTTTTGCTAAATGCTTAAGTATTTCACTAAATGCATAAGTGAGCAGGCACCATGAAAACCATAAAGTCCAATCTCATGATGCAAACACACTAATGAGGTTATACAATTTACATCGTTTTAACTTATGCTTAGGTTTATTTATATGGAAAAATCCTTTTCTAATCCAAGCTATACCTAAACTTGTATAAACTTCCATACCCTAAATATTTAGAGCATTAATATTATTTCCTACCCACCAAATCCCAAATACATGAAGTTCTCAATTTACGATTCAGTTCATATTTTGATCGAACTCAATTAAGGCCGTAATTGAGGAAAATAATTTACTAAGTGTTGGGGTACTCCACATGCCCGGGTAGTTCACAATCCCAATCTCTTCCCTTTTCCAACAAAAAGATATAATAATAAAGCATAATGAAAAATGTTCTTCCTTATACGTAGAAGCTAAATCATCAAAGTTTTGACTTTAATTTAAAAAAATTTACAAAGCTTAAAACTAAATCTTCTCATCATCTATATTCACCTTCTTGATTATTCAAAGTGAACTTTAGATTTGAATCGTGATTCAAAACACAATATCATCCAACTTTTAAATATTATTCATAAACACACATGGGTATTCAACCCCAAATAGTTTTCCGAGACTATTACGTTGTTACAAAATTAAAAGTTCCAAATTGATTAAGAAACATTATTCAATAAATAACAACTGTTATAACAAATTTTTCTAGGAATGAACTAAATTGAACAAGTAAATGTCAAGCTCCTCATGTAGCCCAACGATAGGCAATGGTGAGAAGTATGGGAAACCGGCACCAACTGCTCCTATAATGATGAGCATAGTTCCAACAAGGAAGGAAACACTAAGTTACCGGTCATCGAAAATCACTGGGAGTAAACAGCCTTGTGAACTGGGGAGCATACACCTACACTGAGACATTATCATGGAATGCAATAAGTTCACAAGTTTTGTCACTCCAAATAACAATAAGCTCATAAGTCTTATCTGAAAAGTTTTACAAACTTTCAAAAAACAATTATTTCTAAATTATAAGTTTTATGAACTTCCATATAAAAATTATAAACAAAAACTTATACGTTTTAGAAATTTTTAAAGTATTATGAATTTGCAAGTAAAAATTCTCAAAGTGCCGATAATCTCTAAGTCCTATCACTTCGAATGAAGAGCATGGGCTATAATAACAGAACTATAAAAGCATGAAATCAGACAAGTACAAGCATACATAATGTACATACACAGACGAATAAAAGTGCAATCAAAATATCAATATACTGCTTGTAAATTTCTCTTCACATGTTAAAATGTAGGGGCCATACCCACACAACACCGGCCAAAAAATAAAAAAGAGTACAGTCTCCACAGTAAAGATGCTAAGTACAAACTCTACACTTGAACAGGATGACATAAAAAGAAACAAAAGCAAATCGGTCTTCATACAAGCCGTTCAATGTTTCTTTCCATCGCTCCCATTTCCACCCTTGGCCAGTAGCTTCTGCCTTTTCTCATGTGAGGTGTCACTACCGGTAATGTCAATAACATCTCGCTGGAAATGTCTTCATCTCCCTTTGAAGCCTTCTTAGAACTCTCTCCTTTCATGTTTCGCTTACGTGATTTGCGAGAGCTTTAAAAGGCTCAGATTGCTTTGACTTTTTCCTTCTTGATAGCAACTTGCTCGTGTTGAATCTTCTGCGGTTGCTCTATACATGTCTCCTACTCCAGGGGCCCTATTAAAGTAATATCTTCTTCCAAGGACGCCGAAGGGTTATCCAGGCCATGGAGCGTAGCCATCTTCTCAGCTTCCGGTGCCGGTTGTGAGCTAGATGCAAATGTAGGAACCGGAGTAGGAACAGGCACAACCACAAAGGATGTGAGAATGGCAGCAAGCACGGGAGCCGAAGTAGTTGGCACGTCGATAGGAAAATTAGATGGACCTATAAGATCAAAAATGAAAGCACTAAACTCTTCTTGCTCCTGTGGCATAAGATGGATGTTCCCGAAATCGAGAAAAGCATGGGCGTTACCCCCGCTAAAGGAGAGATCACGAATAACAACCTTGAAATCACTACCGCTATCTTCCTTAAAGGACTCCACCACCTGTGGAACAAGGTCAAGTCCTAAGCTCAATGGTTGTTCGTGGAGCTGCCCTAACAGTTCTCCTACGCCGGAGGAAGAGGGCTTGGTAAGCACGTCAGCAGTGGTCATAAAGACAACATCATCAAAATCTCTTTCCCTTTCGACTTGAAAGATCTCCTGGCCCTCAAGTAGCGCTTGCTTGGATTCATCGTTGAGATTAGCATCTTGCAACTCTTGATCGGTATGAACGTTGCCACAATCAACAAAGCGAGATAAAATTTCCTCCCAAACAAGGGCTAGAGTGCATGGACACTTCGGGCCAATATAACTGAGGCACCCCTGATGCAACAGAGAGTTGACATAAAAATTCCTAATGGTTGCATCCAACATCTCCATTTTCTTATCGAAGGCGTGTTGGAGGTCTAGGTAATCTGGTTTCATTGCAGCCTTCTCAACCTCAATAGCGATCTTGTTGGGACTAAGCTATGCGATCTGAGCCTATAGCTTGGCAATGTTCTCATCTTGGTTGGAGATCGTTTTATTGTACTTCTCGACAATTAGATTCTGATTAGCAATTGATTTCCTTTGAGCTTCAATGGTGGCATTGTAAGCGATCACTTCTTCTTTCAATTTAGACTCCTCTGCTTGAGTTTTGTTGATTTCATCTCGATAGATGATTTCTACCCTGGTATGAGCGTCCTTGAGCTCCTTGAGTAGGTTGGCATTTCTTTTGCCATCTTACAGTGCCGCTACTTTGTTTTGCTCTGGTTGTTTAATTCTGGTGTCACGATCAACTAGAGCCCTCTCGAAATCATCCTTCTCGGACTCAAAAGATTGAATCTCCTGATAATTATTCATGTATGTGTCAGCCAACTACTTGCAAAGCTTCTCCCATTTTTTTGCTTATTCCGGGTCACTCTGACTAGCGTGCAAGTGCGGCATGTATGAATCCCTACGAATAGGATGGAGATCCAGATCGAACTTGACCCCCTTCAAGAACTATCCCGGAAGCACCGCCTCGAGCCTAGGGGGACCCAAAGGAAGTACATACGCAGGCTTCCAATGGGAGCGAGAAACACCAGGGGCTGTAGCGACGACAGAGAATGATGAAATAGGAATTGGAGGCTGCATTGGAGAAGAAGTAACAGGAAGTTCTTGGCCTGCCATGGAATGTTTCGGACTAAGCTCGAAAGAATAGGGGCGATGATCGAACTTAGGCTTCTTCAATGGCTCATCCTTCTCGTCATAAGATCTTCTCTTCTCATAACCGCTTTTGTATGATCGAGCCCGATCTCTTTCTTCTTGACGGCGGACTTCGGCATCTTGCTATTTTCTTCGCCTATATTCCTCCTTAGTTTCTCGAACTTGGCAATAATCCGAGGAACACCGAGATGGCCGTTGTGAATCAGTGAACTTTTCAAAGTAATCATAGAAGCCTCATCCCTTCATATCTGAAAAAAACATATAAAGAAGATTTTAGAAATAGGAAACTACTTCAATATAGATGAAGACATGAATGAAAGAAGTGTAATCCTAGTTTAACGTGTAGTACGTTTCTAACATAGGCTTAAAGTGTCATCACCAACCGGAGTGAGCCGCGTGGTGGGTGAAACAAGAACAGCTCTGGCTAAAGCAAGAGGGAGCAGACATACTTCTGGCACATTCGAACGGAGAGGCACTACATCAAATTTAAAATCATCCTTCATGAGCTCATCAAAGTTAAAGCAGACTTCACTAAGGTCCCTAAATTCAGCTCTAACATTCTTGCTCGAAGAATGTTGAGGCTGTTTTGTCTTCGGGGCTTCGACTTTATCGCTTGTATCAGAGGTAGGTGAGCTTGGGACGATGGGACTCAAGCCCGGAGTCTCATCGCACGACTCCGAGCCTTCATCATTGAATTCTAGGAATAGTTCGTCGCTCTTAGTAGACTCATCGCTACTGCTCTCAAACTCCCCTTCCTCTTTCTCTGAGTCCAAAGCAGCCTTGCCCTTCCTTTTCTTACATTCTTCTTCCTATCTCTCTTGGATCAAAGGAGTTCTAACCAGGCCACTTGACCCAGCCTCAACATTTTCTTCTCCTTTGAGCATGCTCTCTAACCCCTATGAAGTGGCTTCGTTAAAATCATGAGAGGAAGAAGTTGATCTTGTACAGATCTTAGAGTAGGAGGGAGAAGGAACTTGTGCTTGAATAGCCGATCTACCGGGGGACAGTAATCCATAGTGATGCAAGTTTTCATCAGTAAGTAGGACTTTGACCATTCTCTCATTAGCATCAAGGGCTTTCAAAGTTTTAAAAATGTCACCACGAGCTGTATCTCTATGCGGTCTTGGAATAACTATAAGAAAGATATGGACAGTTAGAAATGTTATTGAAATACATCGGAACTCAACAAGGAGAAAGTAAATGGACTCACCCTCTGTTGTCCATCAGTGATGGAAACCTTTGGGGCATCTAATGAAAAAGTATTGCATTTTGAATTGCGATAAGTTGCTTTGGAGATGTAATACAATCTTTCGATTTCTATAGGCCTCAATTATATTCAAGAGGGACAATCATCCCTCCTCATGAATGCTAGAAAATACCACAACTCGTCGAAGCTAGGGGCACCGTTAAATGTCTACATAAAAAGAATATGCAGGCAAGTAAGAATGGCGTAACCATTCGGATGAAGCTGGAATGGAGCACTACCCAACTTCGAGAGTGTCTTGCGTAGAAAACTGTCGAAGGAAGGAACGGTTCCATTCAGCCACATGTATCGGTGACAAGCAGTGTACCCCGAAGGAGGCAAGTGATCGAACTTGTCTCTCGTAGGTAGACGTACATCTTTCTTCGAGATCCCATGCTGCAAGCATATATTGTGAAGGGCTTTAGCAGTCATCACCAAAGGAGCTTTCTCGGGTGGATTAAGCAACACTCCAAAGTTCAGAGGTGTTGGGTCAAAAATCGGTCCAACCGGGACTAGTTAGCCATATTGAGCCTGTGAAGTGCCAAATGAAACTGCGACGGACGACGACTCGGTTGCCGAAAGTGCCAGGCTTCCCTCGTTTGATTTCCGATGCATAAATGGATGTTTCATTCTAAATAAAGGAATTCTCATCTAAAACGGTCAGTTAAATCTATCCTAAACTAGTAATTTCCCCAAGTACACTTGAACTCCAGCGAAACTTCAATTTATAAACAATGCTCTGAATTCCAAGTGTGGGCTTGGGCAAGTGTAGTATGCTACCTATATGGGATAAACTCGATGCTCGGTACACTACGAACGCTTTATCCCATGTAGATAGTTCACTCATGGTGGAAGAAGAACAGAACTTCCCGCATCACTTCACTTTGTTGTGGTTTTTTACTTTTCCTACATTTACTCACTGTCGATCGATGATCGACGATGGATCCGTTGTCCGAAGTGATGTGGAAAACTCATCTCCTCGAAGGAACAACGAGTGCGCAATAAGTGAAGTGCATGATATGCCATGACAGCTATGAAACTGGGCATAAGCTAACTCTGGTTTAAGGATGAAGATAGAAAAATGTGTCAAGCATTGGATCGAAATTAGAATGTCATTTCATGGAAAAACCAATGACTCGATTGACTATCTCAATTGGTTACACCACAATTGGCTCAAACTTGTTGTAATAAATGCCGCAAGCGGAAGCTCGTTATAAGACCATCACGTACATGTAGTAGTGAATGAATCCAAATGTCAAACTTACCTCAAATCGGTCGCTAAGACATAGAAAGAGTCAAAAATTGAATTCAACGAGCTTTGAGTGGATCGGTGGTGACTTAAGAAAGCAGCGATCTGGTTATAGGTCGACTACGAGACAACGACGAACTAAGGCTTAAACTCAAACAAGGTGATGGGTCAGCTAGGGTTACACAAATTAGGCAAAAGCCTAGGTCAAATAAGTGGCGAGTGAAGGTAAGTGAAGTGATGAATTGGATCAAGCAAGGCCTTGGATTGCTTAGAACTGAATTGCATGGAAAATCAATCTCTCGTAGGGGAAAGGATAAGTCGAGTCGAATGGAGGCCGCTGGGTTGGTTCGAGTATTAGTAGGCAGGCAGAAAAGCCAAAAATATTTGCTAAGTAATCAGGTCACCAGCGACCTGAACCCTCATGGGTCGTAAGCGACTCGACCTAAATTCGCAGGCGACCCGACCCAAAATTGTTAGGTCGCTAGCGATCCTTTCCACATGGATCGCTAGTGACCCAATAAAAAAAGAAAATGTGTGTATTAGGTCACTAGCAACCCATCCTTCGTGGATCGCTAGCAATCCATTATATTTAAAGCAGGTTTTTGCGAATTCGAGCTCTAGCATCTACGGATCACGTCGAAGCATATTGAGAAGCTATGAATAAAAATTTGATCCGTTACGTCAAACAAAGGCAGCCGAAACCAAAGCTAAGAAATCAATAGTTCAACTATTCACGGCTTCATAAAAGCTCTAATGCGATTATCTAGCAATCAAAGAATAGAACTCAATAGCGATAACTTCTAGAGCACGTCTTGTTTCCAACTAAAACTTACTATGGGGGACAAATGTTATCCGAGTTTTTAACCTAGTAGGACCCAATAGCAAACAGAAGGACCTCGCGACATCGAATGGTTTGAAACTTAACTAAAAAGGCAAGGACAAAGGGTACAAAAAAGAAAAGCTATGATCCTAAAGGTAACAACCAGAATAATTCAAGCTAAGAGACCGACTCCTCTTTAGCCGGATCATCGGTTAAGCGCCAGTAGCTAGTAAATCGTCATCAAGACAGTTGTCTGTATAGGACTATGGAAACGTCTCAAGACACCAAACTATAGGGAAAAGTGCTAAGTGGTCAGGTCAACAACAAATCATAGCTCATAGGTCGCCCGAAAGCAATGCATCTCTCCAGATCATCGTGCAAAAAAGCTAAGAAGAGTAAAAGAACATGGCCGAGATATTGACTCGCAAACGAGCCAAGTCTATGGGTCGCCAGGAACCCATAGACAATGTGCCACCGACGACCACTGATCCCGCCTTGTTTGCATGCCAAACCCCTCTTAGATCTCTACCTACCCACCTGCAATCGGATCTCGACATGGCCCGGCCCAAAATCCTTCCAATCACTATAAATGCCAACCCACCTGCAACATAAAGGGGATCTTCAAGAAGCTGGTCGTGGAAACTCTACAAGAAGCCTAATTCATCTTCTAACTCCCTCACAATCATCTCCAATTAGATTCATTGTGATTCTCCAATGGATTTAAGCCTTGGAAATCAAATCTAGCAAGTCAGAAGTCAATAATCTTGTAATCAAACATTCCTTGTAACGTCGATTAGATAATAATAAAATTATAAAGTGGATGTATGCTTCTTTAACAACCGAACCACTATAAAAGTTCTCTATCTCCTTTTTCTTACTGTTTATTTTCTATCTCTGTGATCTGTGATACTGTCATCCGTAATTTGTGATATTGCCCTATTAGAATAGGGCCAGTGCTTTCAAAACTAAACTAGGGTGTTGGCCTATTTTTTGAGTCAACACCAATCACCGTCGGAATTATTTCCCAGTGACCAAAGTGATTTTAGTGCTTATATCCCCTTAAAAAACCTTAGAAATATTTTTCTTCCAAGAATATTTTAAAATACTATTATTAACTTGTACACCTTGAAAATAATTTTCCAAAAGCACCAGTATTTAAGTTCTCAAATTCCATTTTTATTTATAAAACACATATTTATAAATCAAGTTCTAAAAACCACTCCTTTTAAAGGAAATCACTCCTCAAATGTTTATTTTAAAATATTTAAATTTATTTTAAATAAACAACTTATATTGAAGTCATATATTAAACCAACACTGTCAATGAACACTTATAGTCAAATTGTGAAACATAATTCACAAGGTATTCATTTCAATGTTTCCAGAATTCCTATCTATCTAACCTAGGTTCCAAAAGGAAAATTCTAAATCAATTAACACACAATTGCCAACGCTTAGAAATGGGCAAGCATGACCAATCGAATCCTAGATGATAATAATGAAATATTATCATTTCTATCAACCAAGCACAACCAAGAATAATTATATTAAATTTTTGAAAAATAATTTTTTTTGATATATAAAATATAATCCTTTGTAAAATTATTTCATTTACCGAATATTTTTAAAAATATTATGTTAGTTTGACCTTGTTCGAGTGTTTGGGAAATCCTATCGATAACATTGGCCAAACATATCGACCAGAATTCTTAAGCCACTCAACAGATCATACAACATAATATAAAACATTTTTGTATCACTAACAAATATGCTCTCTTATATATATACTCTCAAACTCATCCTAAGGTCTCGCTTACCCTATGTCAAATGAGTCAATCCCACCAAAGCCTAACCTGGCTCTGATGTCATGTATAACGACCCACTTTTCCATACAATTTAAGTGGTCAATAAACCATACACGACCCAATAAATTTGAATGGAAAGGCGGATAATTAGATAAAAGAAAGAAGAAAGAAGACAAGAAGAAACTAAATAATACATAATCTCAAAGCCGAATGAAAAAATTTCAATATAAAAAAAATCTTTACAAAAAAACAAACTGTGATACAAGTACATACAGACATCAATCAGAGTGTACTAATCAATTTCAGCTCGCACAGTAATAAAAACGCATCTTCACAATTGTTGATAAATACAACAATGAATGCAACGGAAAAATAACCATGTACATGAAAGCGTGTCTGGGCCTTCAGCTTGTCTCTTGAAGCTCGAAGCCTCCAAACTAATATGTAATATGCTCGGTCTGACCCGTGCATTATAAGAAAACGATGCCTGTGTCAGTCTGGTAAAACCAACATGAGATTCTCAAACCATAAGGAATTTTATTTATTTTAACTTGAAAATTCCTTTAAAGTCAAGTATCTCGTAAGACCATGCTGCAAATAAACACGAATGAGTTTTTACCTCACGATAACCAAAACTATTTATATCAAAAAATTCCACGATATTATGATAATGTCTAAGGATGAAAATAATAATAATCAAGTAGTCATTGCTTGTGAGTGTAAATCACAACAATATTAGGTATGTATAATCCAAATCCAATAAGGTATGTTTGCTAATTTTTTAGGATTAACATGGAGGTGCCCTTAGTATGTCGAGGAACGGTCCTCCTGCACAAGGATAAGAGATATCCTTCCGAAGCAACACACATCCTTAGTGATGTACCATAGGAAAAACGTAGCTGGTCTCGCTAAGATCGAGTTCATCCCCCCATGCATGCATAACAACTGTAATTAATGTCTAGGTGGAGCCGACTGCAGCCTATGTGTCTGCCAACCCTACCGGCCATGCCTTCTATCTCTGATTTTAGTCATTTCTGCCAATGAGGCTACGTTTGACATTCCATCTCGTGCACCGCCATCAAAATATATCATGGAATCCTACCTGGATTCTAATACGTCAATAGGTCTCAGAGTCACATATGGATTCTAAGATCTCAAACAAATCTTGGAATCACACATGAACTCCAATACCCCAATGGGTTTCAGATTCACATATGGATTCTAACATCAATATACCATGAAACTCCTCCATAGAACCGTATACGGGTTTTGGAGCGGTTGCGATTTTCAAGTCAATTCTTTCGTTTCCTATGCACTCCAAAAACCAATCATCGATTTTTCAGAATGCTCAATACCGGTTCTTTAGTTAATAATCAAACAAAACATAAGAGCGGGGATCACTCCCTAATCGTTTAAGTTAACGGATCTCCTTATCATTTGTCCTAGAAGAACAAATCGAGTTTATACGTATAATATAACACCACCGATTTTAACTATACCATATAATTCCCATGTTTCTCCTAGATATTTCTAGAGTTAAAATCCTTTAGTGTTAAGTAGGGAACATTTCCGTACCACCAAAATTAAGAAGGATTACATATTCATCCCAAAATTTGATAGTCGTTTATTTAACTATCGATTAAACAAACATTCCTAACAAAGGTTACATTTCCCATTGAAATCACTAAGCCTCATTTAATTAAATTTCCAATATATTAAAATCACTTTTCAAATACTTGGAAATCACTTCCATATACTTATCTCAACAGAATAAGTATATTCACAAAACACTATATTTTTGATACTTAGAAAATATAACCATATATTTATCTCAGTATTATAAGTATATTCATAAACCATTGCATTTTCAGAAAATTGAAACTTTTCCATGTACTTAAATAATATCATAAGCATATTCATGAAACATATGAAAAAAATTTCCATTCGAAATCATATTAAAATGACCAAAACTCCATATGTCATAAAAACGGAGATAATAATAATCTACACACTAGTTCTTTTCATAAATCTCTTTTATTTTATAATTAAATATCTCCTTTATAACTTTCCAGATCAAGTTATAAAATATTTTATAAATCTCCAATCTATTTATAAAATACACTTTCATAAATCTTAAAATCCTATTTATAAAACTTTCCCTTTTTAGATCTTTAAACCCATTTATAAACATACGTTATGACATCATTTAAAAAAACAAACTTCTTTTCCAATTCCAAAATATCTTTCCAATATATTAACCCTCTGATAAATCCCTTCTGTTGGGTGAAACCCTTTTTAAACCTTTCATTTAAAATAAACATTAGCCTTTGTAATCATATAATAATTAATTAACTTTAAACAGTAGTAATATACTAATAATAAATTATCCTTAAAGCAACATTAATATATGTAAATAAATTAACTTAAAACAATATTAATATATAATAAATTAACTTTGAAATAATATTAAAATTAACTTTAAATAATAATGAACTAAAAGACAAATTAAATAACTTCAGTTAATTAATTAATTAACTTTTAAACAAATGATTACAATCAACTGTTAAACAGTAATTAAATAACTTGGAAAATATTGTTAAATAACTTTATGAAATACTTTTAAAGAACCATAAAAAAATCAACCTTTTATTTCATTAAAAAAAATCAATTATCTTTTAAAATAGTGTTAATAAATAATAATTATCTTTAATGTAACGACCCGTATTTTTACGGATCGAAAAGTTCGTTCAAATCTGGAATTTTCAACATTTTAGGTTGTTTCAGATTTTGGGAAGAATTTTGGTTAAGTCCTAAGTCGTAGCCGACTTATGGGTTCTGGACGAGTTAGTGATGAGTCTGGGCGAGTTAAGGACTTAAGGGGTGAGTCGGCGACGACCTAAGGAGATAAGTCGTAGCTGGGCTAGGTTAGTAGGTTGAAGTTAACTCGGCAAGTGTTAAGCCGAAGGTTGTAAGTCGTTGCCGAGTTAAGGGATAGACAACCTAAGGAAGTGACCGACTTATGTTATTGTAGACGACTTAAGGTTTTGAGTTAAGTGTTAAGTCGGCTGACGAGTTAAGGTAGTGGTCGACTTAAGACCTGGACGACTTAGGAGTTGAGTCTTATCCTGATAGATCGGCAAAGCTGCTATGTTAGGTCGTATGTAGGCTCCTGTGTTAAGTCGTGACCGAATTAGAAGTTAGACAAGTGAGTTTTTGAGTCGGCAGTTGTTTAAGTCGTATGGGGTTAAGTCGTAACCCAGTTAAGTGTTAGGTCGTAGATGACTTAAAGAGTTAAGTCGTAAGTCGTACTCCTTCGAAAGTCGTAGGTCGGAGACCCAGTTAGGTCGTAACCTGGTTGAGTCGTGGCCGAGTTAAGGAGATAGCGTTGTCTTAAGTCGTAGGGACTTGGATCTGTTAAGTCGTATGTCGGCTGAGTGTTGAGTCGAGGATAGGGATAAGTCGGAGACGACTTATGGAGTTAGCCGAGTTACGACTTAGCAAATTTTCTGCCTATAAATAGAAGGGGGTTGGCTTCATTTTTGAGATCCGGATTTCGAAGCGACGAAGTGCTGCCATTTTGAGAGCTCGACTTCTACACTTCTTCACTTCTTTTCTCCACTCTAATCTAGCGCTTCCATCCATCCAAATCGAAGATCAAGACTGAAGATTCAAGAACTAAAGTGGAATATCTTCATCTTTTCAAGAGAGATTTCTTCGTTTGAAGCGAATTCGTGCTAGATCAAGCTTCATCCTTCGCTGTCCAGATCTGAAGCGTGTTGATTTGGGTTTGTTTAGGTGATTTGGTGAGTGGTGATTATCTCTCACACGGATCCAAAGGAGTATATCGGATTGTTGGCTCGATTTGGTGTTAAAATAGAGATTTCCATGCATTTTCTTCATCCAAAGTGTAGATCCATATAGATCCATTGTCTATGATGATGTTACATCCATTTTATCATATGTTAACCTATGCAAGTTCATTCATCAAGTTTGTAGAGATATAATCCATGTTTTCATGCTTATTGGACTTTCAACTCTTTAATTACGAAAATGCCATTATTGTTATAATTGTCTACTTAGATCATATTTGAATGCTTGATTGCTTGGATTGATGTTTGATTTGATTGCTTGTTATGAACTTGATGATTAATGATTAAATTTAGATCGAAGATGATTCAAAAGCTAAGGGAAAGGCTCTTGAATTGGAAAAGCTGCTCGTGGCATATGTAGCGGGATGATGAAGCTCTTATGCATAGATATGATGATGTGATGTTGAGATGAGGCTTCGCGAGGATGTGATGAAGCGAGGCAATCATGTGATGAAGACTTGGTCTAATCCAGACGGGATCATTCCAAGCATGTTGATAACTCGGTGATATGATTCGAGTTGAGAATAATGAATGGATATGAGAATAGTCGTCGAGGAGGATGACTAGGAGGCTTGGATAGCATCGTTGTTGAAGGTTCTAGCATGCTCTAAGCAAGAGTACGTTTGGGCAGATTCGATAGTCCCAACGACCAACTGTTGATGGTCGAGTACTCTGGGCAGATTCGATAGTCCTAGGCACGGGCTGCGACGACGTGCGGAAGTTATGTCTAGAACCGGGGTTTCCATTAGCCCTTGACGGACGGCTGAAAGAATGTGCCGGTCATTCTATTAACGGTGATATCGAAGCAATGATAACAGTGATAGCCAGAGTCATGGATGTTTGGTTGTATCATCATTCGGACTCAAGAGCGGTATTTTCTGGGTGCTTATCTGATTTAGGCCTTGGTACTTGGAAAACATCGCCCTTGACTCGAGTGATAGTAGCTTTACTTTAAATTGTATGCTCTGTTATGATTGCTTCTGCTTAGTGTGTGTCTGGGGGCTATCACTGTAGAATGAGGTTGGAGTGGGAGGGTTGTATTCCTATTCCTTTTCCTTTATGCTCTTTTGGTATGTTGTTAGTTAATTTACTGCTCACTAAGACTGTTGTCTGACTCAAGGCTTTATGTTTTAATTCTTATAGCCTTGGGCTGTTCGTCCATTTTGGGACGGGCAGACTAGGTAGCAGGTGACCGGTGCTGTTCTCTTCTCACGATGCTGATATCGAAGACGGGCTTGAGGGTTGTATATTATTCTTATTATATGTACTGGATATTCCGCTGTTATGTTTTCTCTGAGAGATATGTAGTGAGGCTTGATGTATTGACTATGTGGATGCTTGTATTCAACTATTATGGAGTTTATATGATGTCATTTTGTTCTGTAAAGCTTCACTATACATATGTTCTATTGTATTTTATCCATGCGCTGTGAGTAATACGATAGATTCTGTTGTGTTTATCTTACCCTGACAATCGTCCATGGTCGCCTGGCACACTTTACAGCGCACTATCTCTAGATTCGGTGTAGGGGTCATGGGCGGTCGTCACATTTGGTATCAGAGCTTTGGTTAATCGATTTTACCCAACGCTCGCTGTCGTAACTACGTATGAGAGACGTAATTGTATTTTGATGGATGAATACTATATATAATATAGTAGCTTAGTAGAGTTTTAGTCTTTTATGCAGTTGTTTCTCTAGATGTTCTAATCATTCCTTTTTATAGATATTGAGAATGAGTCGAAGAGGGAGACCAGCTGCTAGGGAAGGCCGTGCTACTGAAGAGACTGCTGATTATGCAGCCATGTTCGAAGCTATGATGACTTCGATCATGAGGAGGATACCAGTTCCGGGAGCGGCAGTTGATGTTGGAGTTCAAGTTCAAACTCCAAAACCGATGGATTTTGCTAAGTTGTGTAAGGACTACACTGCTCTTGGAGGAAAGGTTTTCTTGGGAACAGAATCAACTATCGAAGTCCAGAGATGGATAGATGCTTGTAGAAGGATCTTTGGTGATTTGGGAATTGATGATGCAACTAAGAGGAAGTTGGCATCAAGACAGCTTCAGGGAAGAGCCTCTGATTGGTGGAACTCTATTACCATCACTACTCCGGAAGAAGAGATTACTTGGGAGCAATTCCAAGTCAGATTTGAAGCTAAGTTCATTTCTACAGCTCAGAAGTCTGTTTTGTTCAAGAAGTTTGTGGAGCTCAAGCAAGGTGGAAGATCTGTTCTTGAGTATGTTTCTGAGTTTGAAGCTTTGTCCAAATATGCCCAGTCATATATTGAATCAGCTTATCAGAAGAATGAGAAGTTTGTGACCGGCTTGGATAGTTATCTTGGGAGACAGTTGGTGGATCATTTGGACGATTCATTTGAGAAGCTTGTGGAGAAAGCTCTTAGGCATGAGAGTCTGTTTCCTAAGGAAGGACCTGTTGTTGCTGTTACCAAGGGAGAGTCTAAACCACAGCAGGGTGGAAACCAGAAGAGGAAGCAGCAGCAGCAGAAGGGTAAGGATGGCTAGAAGAAGCCGAAAGGCGAGGTGACTTGCTACAATTGTCAGCAGAAGGGCCATTTCTCTAAGGATTGTAAGAATCCGAAGGCACCGATGAAGTGTCACAACTGTGACAAGCCAGGGCACATCAGGAAGAATTGTCCAGAACCAAGGAAGGACAGGCAGATTGTGCAAGCCTATGCTTTAGGAGCTGTTCCGTCGTCTTCGAAAGCTCCTACCGCTGAAGAGAAGGGAAAGAGTGTGGTTGTTCAAGGTACTCTTTTCCTATGTGGTGTTCCGGTTAGAGTTCTGTTTGATACTGGAGCATCGCATTCGTTTGTTTGTAATGAACTCGTAGGCCGGTTAGATTTGAAGCCGGATATTGTTGATAGGCCATTGGTTGTGACTAATCCAGTTGGGGATTCATCTTGTTTGTGTATGTTATGCCGTGGTCTAGTTGTATCGAGTCATGGTTGCTCTTTTGTTTGTGATTGCTTTGTTCTGAACTTTGCGGGGTTCGGAATTATTTTGGGTATGGACTGGCTTAGGAAGTATGCGGCTAAGGTTGATTGCGAGAGGTTGGAAGTGACAGTCGAGAATGTGGATGGGCGAAAGGTTGTGATACGATGTAAGCATGAGGAAGGCGTCTTCATGAGCTTCGTGTATTCTCTAGTTGTTCCACGGGATGGACTGTCATCGGTGCCGATCGCTAATGGATTCGAGGATGTCTTTGACGAAGTCAAAGGGTTGCCGCCGCATAGAGAGATCGAGTTTCGTATAGATCTAGTTGAAGGAGCCAGACCTGTTGTGATGCCTCTTAGGCGGATGGCGCCTAGGGAACAGCAAGAGTTGAGGGTGCAAGTTGATGACCTTTTACAGAAAGGATTCATTCGGCGTAGTGTGTCCGAGTGGGGTGCACCAGTTGTGTTTGCAACCAAGGCAGATGGGTCGTTGAGATTGTGTGTGGATTATCGTGAGCTGAATAAGGTAACTAAGAAGAACAAGTATCCATTGCCGAGGATAGATGACTTGTTTGATCAGCTTCGCGAAGCTAAGGTGTTTTCTCAGATGGATTTGGCAACGGGATTTCACCAGTTGAGAGTAGCTAAGGATAGTGTGCCGAAGACTGCTTTTAGGACACCATCCGGTTTCTTTGAGTGGCTGGTAATGCCGTTTGGATTGACTAACGCGCCAGCATATTTTGTGGATCTTATGAATAGAGTGTTCAGAGATCAGTTGAACAAGTTCGTACTTGTGTTCGTGGATGATATTTTGATTTATTCCAGAACGGAAGAAGAGCACAAGACGCACTTGCGTATTGTTTTGGAGATCTTACGGAAACATCAGCTGAAGGCTAAGTTTTCGAAGTGTCACTTCTGGAAGAGTGAAGTGAGGTTCTTAGGCCATGTGATTTCTGGAAGTGGAATAGCGGTTGATCCCGCTAAGGTGGCAGCAATCCAGGATTGGATTAGACCTAAGAATGCATCTGATGTGAGAAGTTTTCTTGGATTAGCAGGATATTATCGACGGTTTATCAAAGACTTCTCCAAGATAGCTGCACCATTAACAGGATTGACGAAGAAGAACCAAGTGTTCAGTTGGGATGCTAAGTGTGAGCAAGCTTTCGGAATCCTGAAAGAGAGATTGACGAGTGCTCCTGTTTTGACTATTCCTAGTGGGAATGATGAGATGGTGGTTTACACCGACGCATGTGGTACTGGACTTGGAGCAGTGTTGATGCAGAAGGATAAAGTTGTTGCGTATGCCAGTCGACAACTGAAGCCGCATGAAAGGAATTACCCAACTCATGATTTGGAATTAGCGGCGATTGTATTTGCTCTGAAGATGTGGAGGCATTATCTGTTGGGAGTTCGATTCGAGTTGTTTACGGATCACAAGTCGTTGAAGTATCTTTTCTCCCAAAAGGATTTGAATCTTCGGCAGCAACGTTGGCTAGATTTTTTGGCATCATATGATTTTGGTATAGCTTATACTCCGGGAAAAGGTAACGCAGTGGCAGATGCGTTAAGTCGAAGACATGCAGGATTGGGAGCCATGTTTTCTGAATGGAAGAATCTTGAGTATTTAGCTGGATTTGATTTCAGGCCTAGATGCGAATTGGAACCTGAGATGTTGGCAAACTTATCAATAAGACCCATTCTTGTGGAAAGGATTGGTGAGAGCCAAAAGCGAGATGATAAGCTTGTCAAGATTATCCGTGAATTGGAATCTGGATTAGATCCAGAAAAGGATAAAGGATTCGAGGTCGATCGAGAGGGTTGGCTTCGGAAGCAAGGACGACTAGTTGTTCCCGATAAAGATGAATTGAAGAGTGAAGTTCTGAGGAAAGTCATCACTCGAAGCTGACAATTCATCCAGGCGGAAATAAGATGTATCGGGATATGAAGAGAACTTACTACTGGGAAGGTATGAAGAAGGATGTTGGAAATTTTATTTCCAAGTGCATGAACTGCCAGTTGGTAAAAGCCGAACAGAAGAAGCCAAGTGGATTGCTTCAGCCATTAGAAGTTCCTACATGGAAGTGGGAACAAGTGTCGATGGATTTTATCGATGGATTGCCTAGGACAAGAACGGGAAACGAAGGTATTTGGGTCATTGTGGATCGTTTGACCAAGAGTGCAAGATTCATTCCTGTTCGATCGACTAGGACTGCATCAAAGTTGGCGGAGTTGTATGTTAAGTGGATAGTTCGATTCCATGGTATTCCGAAGAGTATAGTGAGTGATCGAGATCCATTGTTCACTAGTGGATTTTGGAAGAGCTTCCAGGAAGTTTTGGGAACCGAGTTGTGTTTGAGTACAGCATATCATCCTCAAACAGATGGTCAGACCGAGAGAGTCAACCGAGTTTTGGAAGATCTTCTTAGAGCATGTGTTTTGGACTTCGGAGGATCATGGGAAGATCACCTTCATTTGGTGGAGTTTGCATACAACAACAGCTACCAGTCAAGCATTGGTATGGCACCGTATGAGGCATTGTATGGAAGACCGTGTAACTCTCCGACATGTTGGTTGGAAACTGGGGAAAAGCTGATGCTTGGGCCAGAGATGATTCGGCAGACTTCAGATTGTATAGAGATCATTCGGCAACGAATGAAGGCAGCCCAAGATCGTCAGAAGAGTTATGCCGATAAGCGTCGTAAGGATTTGGAATTCGACATAGGAGATATGGTTTTTGTGAAGATTTCTCCACTGAAGAATGTTATTCGATTCGGGAAGAAAAGTAAATTGACTCCGAGATTTGTTGGACCATTCCCGATCATCGAGCGAATTGGAAAGCTCGCCTATAGATTGGAGTTACCTGAGAAGATGTCGGGTGTGCACAATGTTTTTCATGTATCATATCTACGGAAGTATGTGCACGACTCGAATACCGTGGTTTCTGCTGATAGCTATGAAGATTTTGAAGTTGATCCAGTCGATAGGAGACCTCGTAAGCCACTTCGTGTTGTGGAAACCGACACGAAACAGCTTAGGAGGAAGGTAGTTAAGTTGCTCAAGATACAATGGAGTGATGATGATAACGACTGTACGTGGGAAGTGGAAGAGAGGATGAAAGCAGCTCATCCTGAACTCTTCGAGGTATGGCCCTAAGGTGTCGTGTCATCTAACGAAATTGTAACTTGTTCTAGTTTTAGAATTCTGCATGCTAAGCTAGAATTGGATGCATGGTTTGTTGATTGCTATGGATGGTAGGCGTGCAGAATAGTTTTTGATTGCTTTGTTTTTTTGGAATTTTGGGGGCGAAATTCCTAAGGGGGAGAGAATGTAACGACCCGTATTTTTACGGATCGAAAAGTTCGTTCAAATCTGGAATTTCCAACATTTTAGGTTGTTTCAGATTTTGGGAAGAATTTTGGTTAAGTCCTAAGTCGTAGCCGACTTATGGGTTCTGGACGAGTTAGTGATGAGTCTGGGCGAGTTAAGGACTTAAGGGGTGAGTCGGCGACGACCTAAGGAGATAAGTCGTAGCTGGGCTAGGTTAGTAGGTTGAAGTTAACTCGGCAAGTGTTAAGCCGAAGGTTGTAAGTCGTTGCCGAGTTAAGGGATAGACAACCTAAGGAAGTGACTGACTTATGTTATTGTAGACGACTTAAGGTTTTGAGTTAAGTGTTAAGTCGGCTGACGAGTTAAGGTAGTGGTCGACTTAAGACCTGGACGACTTAGGAGTTGAGTCTTATCCTGATAGATCGGCAAAGCTGCTATGTTAGGTCGTAGGTAGGCTGCTGTGTTAAGTCGTGACCGAGTTAGAAGTTATACAAGTGAGTTTTTGAGTCGGCAGTTGTTTAAGTCGTATGGGGTTAAGTCGTAACCCAGTTAAGTGTTAGGTCGTAGATGACTTAAAGAGTTAAGTCGTAAGTCGTACTCCTTCGAAAGTCGTAGGTCGGAGACCCAGTTAGGTCATAACCTGGTTGAGTCGTGGCCGAGTTAAGGAGATAGCGTTGTCTTAAGTCGTAGGGACTTGGATCTGTTAAGTCGTATGTCGGCTGAGTGTTGAGTCGAGGATAGGGATAAGTCGGAGACGACTTATGGAGTTAGCCGAGTTACGACTTAGCAAATTTTCTGCCTATAATTAGAAGGGGGTTGGCTTCATTTTTGAGATCCGGATTTCGAAGCGACGAAGTGCTGCCATTTTGAGAGCTCGACTTCTACACTTCTTCACTTCTTTTCTCCACTCTAATCTAGCGCTTCCATCCATCCAAATCGAAGATCAAGATTGAAGATTCAAGAACTAAAGTGGAATATCTTCATCTTTTCAAGAGAGATTTCTTCGTTTGAAGCGGATTCGTGCTAGATCAAGCTTCATCCTTCGCTGTCCAGATCTGAAGCGTGTTGATTTGGGTTTGTTTAGGTGATTTGGTGAGTGGTGATTATCTCTCACACGGATCCAAAGGAGTATATCGGATTGTTGGCTCGATTTGGTGTTAAAATAGAGATTTCCATGCATTTTCTTCATCCAAAGTGTAGATCCATATAGATCCATTGTCTATGATGATGTTACATCCATTTTATCATATGTTAACCTATGCAAGTTCATTCATCAAGTTTGTAGAGATATAATCCATGTTTTCATGCTTATTGGACTTTCAACTCTTTAATTACGAAAATGCCATTATTGTTATAATTGTCTACTTAGATCATATTTGAATGCTTGATTGCTTGGATTGATGTTTGATTTGATTGCTTGTTATGAACTTGATGATTAATGATTAAATTTAGATCGAAGATGATTCAAAAGCTAAGGGAAAGGCTCTTGAATTGGAAAAGCTGCTCGTGGCATATGTAGCGGGATGATGAAGCTCTTATGCATAGATATGATGATGTGATGTTGAGATGAGGCTTCGCGAGGATGTGATGAAGCGAGGCAATCATGTGATGAAGACTTGGTCTAATCCAGACGGGATCATTCCAAGCATGTTGATAACTCGGTGATATGATTCGAGTTGAGAATAATGAATGGATATGAGAATAGTCGTCGAGGAGGATGACTAGGAGGCTTGGATAGCATCGTTGTTGAAGGTTCTAGCATGCTCTAAGCAAGAGTACGTTTGGGCAGATTCGATAGTCCCAACGACCAACTGTTGATGGTCGAGTACTCTGGGCAGATTCGATAGTCCTAGGCACGGGCTGCGACGACGTGCGGAAGTTATGTCTAGAACCGGGGTTTCCATTAGCCCTTGACGGACGGCTGAAAGAATGTGCCGGTCATTCAATTAACGGTGATATCGAAGCAATGATAACAGTGATAGCCAGAGTCATGGATGTTTGGTTGTATCATCATTCGGACTCAAGAGTGGTATTTTCTGGGTGCTTATCTGATTTAGGCCTTGGTACTTGGAAAACATCGCCCTTGACTCGAGTGATAGTAGCTTTACTTTAAATTGTATGCTCTGTTATGATTGCTTCTGCTTAGTGTGTGTCTGGGGGCTATCACTGTAGAATGAGGTTGGAGTGGGAGGGTTGTATTCCTATTCCTTTTCCTTTATGCTCTTTTGGTATGTTGTTAGTTAATTTACTGCTCACTAAGACTGTTGTCTGACTCAAGGCTTTATGTTTTAATTCTTATTGCCTTGGGCTGTTCGTCCATTTTGGGATGGGCAGACTAGGTAGCAGGTGACAGGTGCTGTTCTCTTCTCACGATGCTGATATCGAAGACGGGCTTGAGGGTTGCATATTATTCTTATTATATGTACTGGATATTCCGCTGTTATGTTTTCTCTGAGAGATATGTAGTGAGGCTTGATGTATTGACTATGTGGATGCTTGTATTCAACTATTATGGAGTTTATATGATGTCATTTTGTTCTGTAAAGCTTCACTATACATATGTTCTATTGTATTTTATCCATGCGCTGTGAGTAATACGATAGATTCTGTTGTGTTTATCTTACCCTGACAATCGTCCATGGTCGCCTGGCACACTTTACAGCGCACTATCTCTAGATTCGGTGTAGGGGTCATGGGCGGTCGTCACATTTAAAGTCTTATTAATAACTAATAATTATACTTTTAAAATAACTTTATTAAATAATTAACTTTTATATTTAAAAAGAGGATTAGCAATTCCAATGGTATGTAATCAAGTCACCATTAATTCAATTAGACTATTCAAGTTAAAATCCAGTATTTACATAACATCAGCTATGTAAATTAAACCCATAATTAATAAGCGATTGTTAATATAACCCTTAACCAATATTAATCAACTGGAAGGCACAAAAGTAATATACCAATGTAATAGCAGAATGAGGTTTATTTCTACTAAATAAATGTCCAAATCTAAATTATCCAGTTAATAATAGAAGAATAAAGATTTATTCTACTAAACTGATGTCCAGTTAATTTAATTAGCGGAATCGTGTTTTATTCCGCTAGACAAATGTACAATTACCATATTCAATCTAATTTAACTCAATAGTAATTTATTTGGCCAAATCAACATCAATAATTAGGGTGTGTGATTTTAAATAACGTTATTAATTAAAATAAAGTAATTTGACTTTAGTCCGTTTAACTATGTCATAAATTTATACATGTCCAAAGCTATCAACAAGTTGCATTAAAATGTTATACTCGTCCATATGAGCATGACACAAAATTCATAGGTCAAACGGATTAAATATGAGCATGATATAACATTTTGAAGTTCGACATTTAAATTATAAAATTAAATAACTAATTCAATTTTCCTCTCCAAAGACTATTTTAGCCCAAGCCTACTACCCGCAGCCCAAATGCTACACCTCCTATTCTTCCCTAAATTTCCATCCAGAAGTGCACAAGCTAAATTTTTGTGCACATGCACAAGCGGATACGGAGCTATGCTCCATAATCCTTCGATTTGAATTTACCATTGGCTTACCCTACCTCGACTGGACAAATTGTTTTGAAATATAAAACAGGACTGATTGACAATTTAGAGTTAGTGCAATTATTTATTCAAATAACAAATGTAACTGGACGAACATCGCATACACCAGCTGCTAATGAAAAACCAACACGATAATAAACCCAGTTTGACGCAACATGGGTATTTGATAAGTTATATAGTCAACTTGATGAAACAAATGCCCACTGTAGATAATTCCAAATTTGAATTCACCAAAAAATCCTCTATTGCAATAAACTCCACATGTCAGATCATCTTCTAGTGCATGTAGTAGTGCGAGATCATGATATGGATAAACCGATGAGAAGCTATGCGAGATCATTGACTGAATGCACAAGAGACGGATAAAAAATCTAACATGTATTCAGATAGTCCTAACACATGTAACAACACACACTATAGACACCATAGGAAACAACGTAAATATGGTTGCTTGCCTTCAACGTATAAGAGAAAGATGAGACTTTGATTTTGGTGATGCATTGACAATTATTATACAACCTAATTATAAAGAGGTATTCAATGTTCTTAATAACGAGTTAGCAAAAAGTTGGTTGTTGTCGATGATTATGGATAAATGTCATGCAAAAGAGTACCAAACCCATCTAATAAACCAAGGTGTTGCAAACAATAGGATTTTAAAAAAATTATAATTTTGTTGTATTTTCTATGCATTACTTACTATTGTATTGTTTTAGGTATTTTAATTTATTTTAATGTATATTGATTTCTTTACTTTTATTTCATTTTAATTAAACACATATTACACAATAAAAAAGGTAATTAATTAACTATAAATCAATTAAATTAAAAACCATATTTTAAATACTCCACTCTAATACTCTTCTTAAATACCCATTTCGTATTACCAAACACATTCCCCTTTCAACCAACTTTCCCACTCAAATGCCCTACTCAAATATCTCACTCGCTTCATAAAGTTTGAATCCATAACCTGCATTACAAAATTCCTCAAAACCAAAGGTTGAAGGTATTTGCTAATAGTGCCCCCAACACATGAAAAAATTAGTATGAGCTAATCTACCGCTCTAATACTAAGTTATTGTCGGACAAAGTACATTTGGCAACAGGATAAAAGGAAAAAATTCAAAAATAAAGTTATTTTATTTATATTAGCACTAGATCTTTTATTTGCATTATTACGAATAATTTAATTTCACTTAATCATATTTAGGGTATATTTAATACAAGAGATTTTATGGAATAATGAAATCCTATTTTAATTATATTAATTATGTTTTATTGTTAAAATTTTATATAATTTGTGTTTTTGAAATAGTGTATAATTTTGTTTAATCTTTAATCCCGATTAATTTAATTTTAAGTTTGATTAATTTTTTATTATTTATTTGTTATCGAAAATTTGTGTTTACAACATGAACAATAACATATAATGAACATAAAAATGCATATATGCACAATAAATAATACTGATTCATATGTGATAATTGGATTTTATGATCACACCATACGTAAAGTGTATAATGTTGCGAAATTATGTATATATAGGATAGTTCAATGACACTACTCTTTTGTAGCATCCCTGCAGCCCTCTATTTTCCACCACACACTCTTGTTTAAATATTAGTATGAAAGAAAAAAGATAGAAACAACTCATGTTTAAACAAGTCCATGTGGTGGAAAATAGGGGGGCTACATGGAGTATTATAAAAGAGGGGTGCCATTGAACCTTTCTTATTCATACATATATACATATATAAATATTAGCCCATACATTAAAATTAATCTATTTAAAAGGCTCGTGTCCTTTAAAAAATATAATCATGTTAGTGATTATATAAATGTAGTATATATAATCATATATCTATACACACACAAAACAATTACCATATTAGAACTTACATACATACGTATATATGTACATACATTATAACGTTCCACCTCTATATCCATATTAACAAAGAATATCATATAGTTATATTGTTTTCTAACACCAATATGTTTTATATTACCTCAAAAACCATAAATGACGTGTACGGTCAGCACAAAGCAATAAACACATTGTCTATTTTAGAATAAAACAATATAATGCAACTGATAGTATATAGAATCACTGATCATAGTAGGAAATATAATACAAACACAAAGATACACACACACATACATAAAGCGAGTCTACAAAATAAAAATATTAGACTCACATAATACAGGTATAAATCAAAATCAAAAGACAAGCTTGAATGAGAGTCATAACCATAAATTAAACACGAAAGTAATCATATAAAAGATGAGCATAAATCATGCCAAACTGAAAGATGAGCATAAGACATCGCCAAACCGAAAAGACAACAATATAGCACGCTAATCGAAATACGAGCATAAAGCATGGTAAACTAGAAGACAAGAACAAGACATTGCCGAATCGAAAGATGAGTATAAATCATGCAAAACCATAAGATGAGCACAAGGCACTGTCAAATCAGAAGATGAGAATGAGGCATCGTTGAACCATAAGCGATCATTGCTCATCATAAGTGTTATATACCTTTAGTTAGTAATCAACGGAGTGTTGCTCGAATGTCCCATAATTACCTATGGTACTTGAATACTTACTAAGAGATAATAAATTCCACTCTTATAAAATATTTTATAAAGTGAATCGAAAAATTAATTGATAAAGTGATACCAATGTTTAATACGACATGTACTACTAAATCATTTAATATATTTCTCATTCCACGGAAACAGTATTATAGTTTGAAAACTACTTCTTTTTAAAATCAATCAAACAATGTTTAATGACTTTATGATTAATATGTTTATAAAATATGCTACTATATATATAGAAACCTTAACACACACATATATGTTATAAAAACTATTTATAAGTATATGCTTTATATCCATATTTCAAACCTAAATTTGAAGTTAATAATATGTATATCTTTGTATAAACTCTAAATATAGTTTTTAAAGTATATATTTAAGTATAACTAGTTTAAAGACAATTTCATTTCATACTATAAGTATTTAAAAATATATACCATTTTAAATAAATTGGAATATTGAAATTCCCTAAGAATACGATGAAATCAAAATGCCGAAAATCATAGAAATTGAGAAAAGTAAGAGGAAGAAAAGGAAAACCAATCAAAGATAAGTTGCTTGGAGCTGTACGGTCATAGTTTTGGCATCCTGTCGACCCCACCGGTCGATCGCTACTAGTTGACTGGTAGGACTCCAATGGGTGAGTTCTCGACAACTTGGGCCTTACAGCTCCAAGTAACGAATCTAATGTTGTTGATTTTATTTTCGGCACATGAAGTTACATGGATCCTATACATTTTATACAATCACACATTTGTCTATTGTTAACAAGAAATTTTGTTGTAAGGACCGCCTTTCTTGCACCGAAAGACGAGATAGTAAGGGTAGAAGAAAAGGAAAGATATGAAGAAACTACACAATCACCGAATCTCACCATGAATTGCAACAACATATAATATAACATAGGGTATTACATAGTCATTCCTATAATAATAGTACATCAAAGTGTTTACATTTCAACTTCAACTGGAGAGTTATAACTACCTGTCCATACAAAATACATAGATCATGTATAAACACAGCAAAAATAAATATAATTAGCTATGGTGAAGCCTCTTGCTCAAGCTTCTTCAAAATGCCTCTATAAGAAACCTGGATCACTTGGATACTTATACAAATTTGAGTACACAAGAGTTTTAGGAAAAGAAAATAAAACTTTGGGTTGGACATGAGTCTGGTGTAAGTAAACTCAAACAACTTAATTTTTACTTTTACGAAACACTTTGAAAATCAAATGTACCTTGTAAGACCACGTCGCACATATACATGGATAGGTTTTTACTTTACCATGACCAAAACACTTTATATATAAATCAAGTGATATTATCATAATGTCTAGGTTTTTCAAGTAAATAATTCATACAGTCCAAATTGTTATATTAATTAAATTCTAACATAACAGGTATACAACTAAGACCGAAGGCACTTATTGGAGAATGGATTCCATACAATGACTGGGTTACCGGGGTACCGCCCATTACGGTGCATCTCTAGATAAAATGACACCGAGGACCTTACTTAGATCCCCTACCAACATAAGACTGACCTACCCTTTACTATATACTATCGAATAAGATCATGCCTCAGTTGGGATCAGCAACTATACCGAAGCATACATGAATTTATAGTAAGGACTCTAGATAGGGATAACCTTACCCTAATGGGAGCGACCCACTTAGCCTTGCTGTATCTCCCCTCTATTAGTCATTCTCGGTTGACGAGTCATGAGGCTACGTTTACTTTTATTATAGCATTATCACTTGAAATGCTAACATTGTCTTTCATGTGTTGTCACAATGTCAGCAGTCATCCATATAAGTCATTTAGGAGATGAACGAATCGAAGGCACTACTTCCACTACACCCGTTTTGGAATCACCCTCAAGGTTAGTAGCAAATAGCTCTTGCACTTCAATGTCTTCATCTTGGACCTTGCCTTTACTAATTCCAATTCGAACGTTTACGTTAGTTCGAAGTGGTTTTCAAATAACAACTAATATTTGATCCTATTCTCTCCAAACCAAGGTTCGATAATTTTTAAAGGTCAGGCTGTTTATAGTGGACTATTCCACTATTAGAGTGTAAAGATTTACAAATGAACATACATTCCATATGCTTAGATTATCATGACCTGCTTATCGAAATTAACCTCCTTGTATTCATTAAGTTCCCGTAGTGTGGTATTTGTGATAAGTGCAAGTCGACTTACTTTTAATAAAATGTATCACCATTTTATTACAACTACTTTAATTCATTTGCCTACTTAATAACATGGACAAGAGATCCTTGGTTTTAAAACAATTCACATAAACAAAAAAATTGGTTAAAAATAAATAACTGATAGGATTTTAAATAAAACTTTAAAATAAATAAACTTTAGTTAAATCATAAGTTCAAAAGTCAAATAAACCTTAATTAAACCAAAATTAAATCATTAGAATCCTAATTTTATTTATAATTAAACCTTAATTATAATTTAATTAGTAACATTTATTTAAGAAATTAAACCTTAATAAGTGGATAATTAACCTTTTATTAAATAATAATTAACTAAAAAATTAGCTTTAATTAAATAATTAATTAAAATAAATAAACTTGATTAAATAAAAAATTAATTTTCTTTTATCTTTAATAAATCATTATTTAAAGCTTGCTTTATTAATAATTCCTTAAAATCTAATTACTTAAGCTAATTACTTAATTAATTAATTAAAAAATAATTACTCTAATTAAATAATTAAAAAAATTAAACTTTTGACTTACTTAATTATTTTGAAATGCATTTTCAAAAACAATCTAAACGAAAACACCGAAAACTTGAAAACTCGAAATTTCCCGAACTACATCCATAGCGACTATCGCTATAAGCGCAGTTCGCTAGAATTGATTTCTAAGTGGAAATCTCACTTAACTCTAGCTACCACATGTTTAAAAGTACAATTTTAAGAGGTTTGAAAATTTAAACAAAAGGTAAAATTTGAAATTTTTTCATAAAAAAATCCAAAGCTAGAAAATAGCTTTTGTTTTCTAATCGGATCTCAAGCCCTTTGCAACTTTTTAAAGCACTATTTTTTCACAACCATCTCACACATACTTGGTTTTGTTTCTTAAAGAATACCACTATCAAATCTTAAACCAATCTCACATATCCATATCCATACATATCAACATATTATCCAAATCACAAATCTATTCCAAAGAACCAACTTATAATCATATATCATCCAAACAACATGGTATTCCAACGTGACGAACATTATAGTTTCACAACATATTGATCAATAAAATAAGTTATTTTCTTTCCGAAAATATAAGTTTTACTCACCGAGAATTTTTTAAATCAGAGTGAACTTTTTGCCGGAAGTTGAAAACACTTTAGAAACTTTGCAAAATTTGAACTTTGGATGCTTAGACATTTGAATTGGGCTTGGCATAGTCCTTATTAGGCATGGCCATAGGAAGATTTTTCTCGACCATGGTTTGTTTTGGTGGATGGAGTGTTTTATTTTGAAAGAGAAAGTGTCACAGGAGATGTAAAAGTGGTTTTGTGAATTAAAGGAGAGATTTTTGGATAAGGAAGTGATTTTTTTCTATTTTCAAATTTATGAAGAGGAAGCCAAGGATGGTTTAGGTTAAGTTCTCAGGAAATTTTGGAGTGAAGGGGAGGTTTGTAAAAATCAAAATATGAAGAAGCAGTGGTATTTGTAAGCTTAGGAATTTAATTAAAAATTATATAAGTTCTTTTATTTAATATATATACATGTATGCATCACCATACCCTCTCCTCCATAACCATCCTCACTTGTTCCCCCTCCGTCTCTTACACTATTCACACCATGATATCGTGTCCTTATATTGAAAAGGTATATTTTAAATATGTTATGTATATATATTTTTATGATATAAGGTCTTATGTTTACTTAAAAATATATATGTTTAAGGAGAAACAAGCACATGCATATATATATATATACACACACACACATGTACATACCATTTTAACTTAGTTTATATTGTGTACAAGTGTGTTCTAACATAATATTATGATATTTAAATCAACTTTCAACTAATTAAAATTGGCTTTTCGAAAAATAATTTTTGACCACATTTTTATTTCTCTATGAACTATATATTTTGGTAAACAAATTTTGAAAATGATTTTATCATCACTTACTATTATTTAAAATAGTTTTTATTTGTTAATAAAAAAATACAATTATATATTCATTTTGATAGCGATTAAATTCTGGGTCGTTACACTTTCTCCCTTAAAAGAATTTTGTCCCTGAAATTTGAAACCGAGGAGATAATTCAAACTATGTAAAAAGTCATATATTCATAACCTAAAACAAATAGAAATAGATACAGTAAGAATCCATAGCAAACAAACATACGCTATACATACAACCTACGAATAGCTACCCTAAATAACTTGGGATAGGCTTCTCTCATATGATCCACCGTCTCCCAAGTGCAGTCTCTAAGATCCTCGCTGCATTGAATCTTAACTAGTCACACCACTTTGTTATGCAACCTCCTTTCTTCCTGATCCATAACATAAAATGGTGTCTAACCACCATTAGGTTCGGTTCTATTTTCAATTCCTCTTGAACCGATAGCTCTATAATTGAAGATGGGAATAAACATATTTCCTCAAATGAGACACATGGAACACATTAAGAACCGCTGCCAATCTCTCTGGAAACTTGACCCTAAAAGTAAGCGATTCGATCCTTTTAAGAATATGGAAGTGACCAACATATCTTGGAGCTAACTTCCCAGATTTTCCAAATCTAACAGCTAGTCTTATTGGTGAAATCTTTACGAACACCAAGTCTCCAGGCATAAATTCCAAATATCATCGCCTCTTATCGGCATAACTCTTTTGGCGATCTTGAGCCTCCTTTATTATTTTCTTAATCACTGCAACTTTTTCGATAGCCTCTCAGATCATGTCTAATCAAGAACTGATTTATCTCCCGTCTCAACCCAACATGCTACTGACTTGCACAGTCTTCCGTACAGGGCTTCATATGGTGCCATCCCGATGCTTGATTGGAAACTATTGTTGTAGGAGAACTCAACTAAATGCAAATGATCCACCAAAATCCAAAATACACGGCCTTAAGAGATCCTCTAGAATCCGATCCACTCGCTCCATTGTCCATCTGTTTGGGGTTGATATGTTGTGCTTAAGCTCAACTTTGTTTCATGGGCTGTTTGCAATAGTTCCAAAAATTGACTAGTAAATATGGAGGCTCGATCACTTACTATACTTATGGGAATTCCATGCAACTTGACTATCTCTTTTATAAAAATTTCAACTAAGGAGGTAGCGGTCCTTGTTGGTTTCACCGGAATAAAATGTGCGTTCTTCATTAGCCGAGATATGATAAACCATACTCCTTCATTTCCTTTACTGGTTCTGGGAAAGCCATCAATAAAAAACATTAATATCATTTCCTATTTCCAATTGTGCATTTTCAAAGGTTTTAATAATCCAGTTGTCTTCTAACGATCATCTTTGACTTGTTGACACCACGAGCACCTACTAACAAAGATTGAGATATCTCTCTTCATTCCATTCAACCCAAACATCTGCTTCATATCTCTATGCATTTTTGAAACACTTGGATGGATACTCAACCTAGAACAATGACATTCCGACAAAACTTCCTGCCTAAGGCTCTTGACATTGGGTACACAGATCCGTCCATTCATCCTCAAAACTCCTCGGTTATCAGTCTTAAAACTCGTATGTTATCCCTCCTCAACCTTCTTAATGATCACCACTAAGATTTTGTCCTCTATTTGCTTTCTCACTATCTTTCTTGGAGAGTTAGGGTAACCACCAAAAGTGTCAAAACAGCATTCCTACTCAAGGCATCCGCCACCACGTTAGCCTTTCCTAGCAGTCAAGGGTATACTATCTTCACCAATCCTCAATTAATGGAATCCAGTAGCTAGATCTATTTGAGAAAATACTATAGCTCCATGAAGTTGATCAAAAAGATCATCGATGTGGGGTAAGGGGTAATTATTTCTAATGGTCCCCTTATTCAACTCCCTATAATCCATGCACAACCTTAAAAATCCATCAAACTTAACCGTAAACACCACATCAGACCCTCAACTCGAATAAATGGGTTTGATCAATTCTCTCCTTAATAGGTCCTGGATTTGACTTACTAACTCTTCTTTCTCTCTCTCGGAGCAATCCTTCGCTTAGGTTGAACTACAAGCCTTCCGCCAGGCACCAAATCAATGAAAAACTCTATCTCATGGCGTGGGGGTAAAATTTTAACCACTTCGAATACATCCGAAAAATTCTTAACAACTTCAATAGATCCTAGATTTACTTGGGATGCCTCTAGGGCATACAAGAAACTACACATATTAATACTAGGTTCCTTACGTGGTACTTTAGAAATTCTTCCTAAATTGATTACTAATGATACAGATCTTTCATTACAACCCTAAAAAACTCCATATTTTTATAACCAATCCATACCAAAAATAATGTCAAATGCCTTAAAGTCTAAGATATACGGGTTGCAAGAAAAGTGATGAGAAAGATAGGAAATTACCAAATCTTCACAAATCATATTCAAATGGGTTACGCCACCTATGGGGTTTGACACAAACATAGGGTTTTCTATAATACTAGGAATAAAATAAAATTTACCTATTGATTCACAAGGGATAAAATTATGAGAGGCACAAATGGTGCTCGAAAAAAATACCATTAATCAGTAAGGTACCTTCAAGGATGGCTTTCGCCTTCACATCCATTGAAATAAATGGTTCATTCTTAATGGCATACACCTTGGGCTGCTGTACCTTCTTCATGAGTGGGCAGTCCTTTACTATGCCTGGGCTAATGGCGATTAAAATAGAGATCTTCTGGACTATCAGAGATATGGGTCCACCTTGTTGCTTCAGAACTTTAAGGTTCAGACAATACCTTGCAATATGTGCTTTCTGCTTATAAACATAACAACCAATATTCTTAGACTTGCCTCCATGACTCCACTTTTCCTTGATTCTTCCAATTCAGATGAACTTCTTCTTTTTAGAACCATTTCCACCAGTATTTTCACTAGGTGTTGCTGGAGTAGGCTTCTTCTTTTCCAAAGCTTCATACCTTAGAGCCATGTCAACTAGATCCAGAAAAGTACCTTTAACATAAGCAGCCATTTTCTCATGGTATTCTTCCCTCATACCGACAGCAAACATATCGTTCTTCTTTAATAGTGTATTGACCAATTCTGGCTCAAAACAAGACAACTCGTTGAACTTTGTCTTATACTCTACAACAGACTGATCCCCTTACTTCAAATCCATAAAGTTCCAGTACATTCGGTTCCTTCCTACTGTTGGCAAGAACTAGTCTTTGAAAGCTTCCTTAAATTGGGCCCATGAAAACTCATCTTTTGGAATATTTATAGTAAGGGAGTCCCACCAAGCAACTACTCCCTCTTGTAGTTTCCATGCTGCTAAGAATCTTTTCTGCTCATCATATAAACCAAGACATTTTAAAATCTTTTCGCAAGATGGCAACCAAGCTTGCACTTCCATAATAGACTCAATTCCCTTAATGGTTTCCTTTTGAGATTGGTGTAATCCTAGCATAAGGTTGCGAAATTCACTCTTGGCTGCTCTAGTGTTGCCTCTTCGTAATTTGAACTTCTCCAAGATTTGTAGTTCAACCATCTGTAGTTGCAGCGCTACTTGCTCCCCTACCTCTTCTGCCTTAGTTACTCAGGTCTTACTACATGGCATAGTAAGATAATAATTAGAATACTTGCACGAGATAAATCTTAATAGAAGGGTACTAATCAAACCTATCAAGCCGATCTATCAATTATATATATATATATATACGAATAAAAATTACAAATGTAGGCTCTTGAAGTTGAACGTAACCCAAAGCCTAAGTGTCCGCACAACCTAGGCTCTGATACCAAAATTGTAACGACTGCCTTTCTTGTACCGAATGACGAACCATTAAGGGTAGAAGAAAAAGAAAAATAAGAAGAAACTACATAATAAAAAAATCTCACCACGAATTAGAACAACATATAATATATAACATATGGTATTACTTAGCCATTCCCATAATAATTGTTCATAAGATCCTTTACATTTTAACTTCAACTAGACAGTTATAACTATTCGTCCATACAAAATGCATAGATTATACATAAACACAACAGAAATAAATATAATTAGTTTCGGTGAAGCCACCTACTCTAGCTCATTCAAAATGCTTTCGTAAGAAACATGGATCACTTGGCTACTCATACAAATTTGAGTAACCAAGAGTATTAGGAAAAGAAATTAAAAATCCAGGACAGACATAGATCTAGTGTGAATAAATTCAAATAACTTAATTTTTACTTTTATAAAACACTTTGAATGTAAAAGTTATTTTGTAAGACCACGCCGCACATAAACATGGATGGGTTTTCACATGATAACCAAAACATTTATATAGAAATCAACTGATATTATCATAATGTCTAGGGTTTTCGAGTAAATAATTAACATTACCCAAATTGTTACATTAATTAAATTCTAGCATAATAGGTATACAACTAAGACCGAAGGCACTTACTAGAGAATGGATTCCGTACAATGACTACGCTACTGGGGTTCCTCCTGTCATGGTACTTCTCGATAAAACAACACCGAGCACCTCGCTTGGATCCGCTGCCAACAAAAGACCGGCCTACCCCTTACTGGATAGTACCGAATAAGACCACCCCTCGGTTGGGATCAACAACCATACCCAAGAATACATGAATTAATAGTAGGGACTCTAGATGGGATAACCTTACCCTAATGGGAGCTACCCACTTAACCTAGCTGCATCTCCACTATTTTAGTCAGTCCTGGTTGATAAGGCTTGAGGCTGCGCTTAGCTTTATTGTAGCGTTGCCACTCGAAATGCTAACATTGCCTTCCATATGTTGACACAATGTCAACACTCATCCATACGAGTTGTTCAGGAGATGAAAGAACTGAAGGCACTACTTCCACTACACCCGTTTTGGAATCACCCATAGGATTAGTAGCAAATAGCCCTTGCACTTCAAAGTCTTCATCTTGGACCTTGCTTTTACTACTTTCAATTCGAACGTTTACATTACCTCAAAGTGCTTTTCAGATAACAACTAATATCCAATCATGGTCTCTCTAAACCAACGTTCGATAATTTTTAAAGGTCTGGTAGTTTATATTAGACTGTTCCACTATTAGGGTGTAAAGATTTACATAAGAACATACATTCCACATGCTTAGATTATCATGACCTACTTATCGAAATTGAACCCCTAGTATTCATCAAGTTCCCGAAGTGTAGTATATGTGATAAGTACAAGTCGACTTACTTTCAATAAAACACGTCACCATTTTATTACAACTACTTTAATTCATTTGGCTACTTAATAGCATGGACAAGAGATCCTTGGTTTTAAAACAATTCACTTAAACAAGAAAATTGGTTAAAAATAAATAATCGATGGTGTTTTAAAAGAAAATTTAAAATAAATAAACTTTAATTAAATCATAAGTTTAAAACTCAGATTAGCCTTAATTAAACTTAATTAAACCAAAATTAAATCATTAATATTCCTAATTTTATTTATTAGTTATACATTAATTAGTAACATTTATTTAAGAAATTAAACCTTAATTAAGTAGATAATTAACCTTTTATTAAATAATTAACTCTAATTAAATAATTAACTAAAATAAATAAAATTGATTAAATAAAAATTAATTTTCTTTTACCTTTAATAAATCGTTATTTAATGCTTAATTAGTTAATAATTCCTTAAACTCTAATTACTTAACCTAATTACTTAATTAATTGAATAAAAATTACTCTAATTAATAAATTAATTAGATAAATTATTAAATTTTGACTTACTAAATTATTTTGAAATGAGATTTCAAAAACAATCCGAAAGAAAACACTTAAAAACTTGAAATCGTGAAATTTCCCGAATTGCATTCATAAGGACTGTTGCTATAAACGTATTTTGCTAGAATTGATTTCTAAGTGGAAATATCACTTAACTCTAGCTAACACATGTTTGAAAATACAATTTTAAGAGTTTTGAAAACTTAAACAGGAGATAAGGACTTGGAAAAACATTTTCAAAAATCCAAATCTAGAAAATGACTTTTGTTTTCAAACCGGATCTCAAGCCCTTTATGACTTTTTAAAGCTTTAGTTTTTCACAACCATCCCACACATACTTGGTTTTGTTTCACAAACAATACCACCATCTCAACTTAAACCAATATCACATATCCATATGAATATTCATATCTAAACAAATCAACATATTATCCAAATCACAAATCTATACCAAACAACCAACTTGCAATCATATATCATCCAAACAACATGATATTCCAACATGACAAACACTATAATTTCACAATATATAGATAATTAGAACAAGTTTTTTTGTCCAGAAATATTAGTTTTACTCATGGAAAATTTTCTAAATCAAAGCGAACATTTTGCTAGAACTTGAAAACATTTTAGAAACTTTGCAAATTTTGAACTTTGGATGCTTGAACACTTGAATTGGGCTCGACCTAGGCCTTCTTAGGCACAAACAGGTGGAGATTTGGCTCAACCATGGTTTGTCTGGATGGATAGAGTATTTTATTTTGGAAGAGAAAGTTGATGCAGGCCAAGTACTAGGTCGTGACCGACCTAACAAACTCGTAAGTCGTCCGGAAATGATAAGTCGTGTACGACCTAAGACCTTCGAAGCTAACGAGAGAGGGATACAAAATGAAGTATTAGGTCGTGACCGACCTAACGAAGCCCTAAGTTGTGACCGACCTAATAATGCCTTTAAGTCGCTCCAGCGACTTAGTGAAGCTCGGCAACGACCTAGCGGAGACTCGCGAGTTAACAAGCTAAAGGGAAAGGCGCTAGAACGACCTACCGAGTTACGACCTAAGTTAGGTCGCATAAACGAGTTACGACCTAAGATAGGTCGCTCCGATACTACATTTGAAGACAGTCTCGAGCTACGACCTAAGTTAGGTCGCGTGAACGACCTACGACCTAAGTTAGGTCGCGAGAAGCTTTAGGTCGCCACTTGCTATGATTCGCTGAAGCTCATGCCGCCTGGACTTCTGGAAGACGCTGCCTTGTTTTTAAGTCGGACAAGTGTTAAGTCGTGAGGTTTTAGATCGTGATATTTTTAGGTCGTGATGTTTAGGTCGTGGACGACCTATATGTTGTGTTGTAAATATGGAGTAGTAATATGTTGTATTGTTTCTGTGTGCTGTTGATAAGTCGCTGCCGACCTTAGTTAAGTCGTAGGTCGCGTGTCTTGTTTCAGGTCGTAAGTCGGAATGTTAGGTCGTGGCCGACCTAAGTGTTGTACAATTTTGAGTCGCATGTGTTGTAACTTCTATAAATAGGTCGGTGGTGCCATTTGTAATAGTTTAGTTGATTTTGAATAAAAACTTTTGTTTGTTAGCTTTGTGCTTTCAATTAAATTGGTAGTTGAGTGTAATCTCCTATCTCCACTCTCGGTTAATCGAGTGTGCTCAATTCAACGATTGCTGAAGCCGATTCACGGTATCTAGTGCGCTAGATCAACCTGCAAAGAATCGTAGATCTTTAAACACGGTATAGTGTGCTATCAAGGTGTTTGGGATAGCTAAAATCCGGTATCATTCGATCAACGGATTTGGGCCATTCAGTATCTTTTATTCCATCGATCGCTACTTTCACAGAATCATAGATTTTCGTTATCCGCTGCTGCGTCATTTGGTATCAGAGCTAGTTTTAGCCAATCATAGCTAAATCGAGTCGTGGAGCCAATTCTTATTGAAGAAGTTTGAGGAGTTAGTGAGGCTGAGTTACGTCAAGCAAAGCCGAGTTGAAATCGAAGAGTTTGGGGATCGGATTTGCATTTTTTGAGAAGCTTGTGTTCATCGTGTTCATCCTATTTTGCAACAAAGTGGGAGTATGCGATCCATTTCATTTTGATCAAAGTTCGAAAGTTGTTTGAATCTTTGCGTGGAAGCTTTGCGCGCCAAAGTTTGAAGTAGAGCCGAGATCAAAGGGAAGGCCGTGCAGCATACTTGTTCACACGAGAGTTGAAGTTGTTTCATTTAACAATGCCGCCAAGGAGAGCTAATCGACACCAAAACATTGAAGATTTGTACAAGAGGGAAGATGCCGAACAAATGGAACAACGCATAAGTAACAAATTCAATGAAAAGTTGGATGAAGGCATTGGGAGGTTAGAGAAGCTTATGTTGGATATGAATCAACCCCGAAGAAGAACATCGCCAATTTCAAACCAAGGTGGAAACAGGGTTTCGCCATCGGTTTCGGGTGGAAGGAGAATGTCGCCACATTCTGAACGAGGTAGAAGAGAATCATCGGTTTCGATGAGAAGAGATCACCATAAGTTTGAGTATGAGCCATATCGAGATGATGACAGACATAGTAGAGGCGACATGCGTGATCGAAGGGATGTTGATGGTCGAGATCGATATCGAAATACATGAGAATATGATGAAGAGAGTGATAGAAGTCATAATTATTATCGAGATCGAGACCAAGGGAGAAATGCATATCGGGATGTTGAGGAAGATCGTCGATGGGAATCGGGAATGAAAACTGAAATTCCAGAATTCAAAGGAGGTATGCAAGCTGAGGAGTTTTTGGATTGGTTATCTAATGTGGAGGAAATTTTTGACTTCAAAGAGGTTCCAGAACATCGTAGAGTGAAGTTGGTTGCTACAAGGTTGAGGGGTAGAGATTTGGCATGGTGGTAGCAAACTAAACTTACTCGTGAATGGATGGGGAAGTCGAAGATTGAATCATGGGACAAGATGAGGAAATTGATGAAAGCCACATTCTTACCTTATAATTATCAATCGCTTATGTATCAGAGGCTGCAAAACTTGAGGCAAGGAACAAAGACTGTGAATGACTATGCTGACGAATTCTATCAACTGATTGCAAGAAATGACATCATGGAGACAGAGGAACAATTAACAGCTAGATTTGTTGGAGGGTTACGAATGCAGATTCAGGATATGGTTAACATGTTTGATCCCAGATCTGTAGCGGAAGCACACCAGAAAGCGTTGGCTTGGGAGAAGCAGGGAAGACGAGGTGGTGGTGTGTTTACGAATTCCAACAATCAAGTAAAGGGTGTTAGTGGAAGTTCCAATGTTACAAGAGCTATTGCCAAACCAGCTGTGAATGAGGTTATCAAGGCGAAAGTCAATAATGGTTTCAAGTGTTATAATTTCCAAGAAATGGGCCACAAAAGTAATGAATGTCCAAAGCCGAAGAAGAGAGCTATGATAGTAGAGGTTGAGGATGAGGATGAAGAAGCTGAATGTTCCAATTCACCACCTGATGAGGAGGAAGAAGAAGTGTCGGGAGACGAAGGTTGTAATCTGATGATGAGGAGGTCTTGTTTGACACCAAAGCAAGAGGAGGATTGTAGTTGGTTGCGGAGCAATATTTTTAAGTCGACATGTACTATTTTAGGGAAAGTTTGCAAATTTGTTATTGATGCTGGAAGCTGTGATAATATAATTTCTTCAAAAGCTGGAGGAAGTTGGCATTGAAGACTGAGAAACATCCGAAACCATACAAGTTGGCTTGGTTGAGGAAAGGCGGGGAGGTGAAAGTTGGACAAAGAGCTTGAGTTAATTTTTCAATTGGAAAGAAATATAAAGATGAAATTTGGTGCGATGTGGTAGATATGGATGTCTGTCATTTGTTGCTGGGGAGACCATGACAGTATGATAGGGCTGTGCAACATGATGGGCGTACCAACAGTTACAGTTTCATGTTTGAAGGCACGAAGATTACTCTAGTTCCAAAGAAACGACAACAAGAGGAAAACAAACTGGAGGATATTGAAGAGCTGAAAACTTTATTATCCTTGAAAGAGTTTGTTAAGGAAGTAGAAGAGGAGCCCGAAGTATTCTTGTTGATTGGACGAGAGAGTCATGAAGTGGTGAAGTTACTTGAAAAAGTAAAGCCAGTACTGGAAGAATTTGACGATGTGTTTCCTGAAGAGCTACCAGCGGAGTTACCACCATTGAGGGATATACAACACCAGATAGATCTTGTTCCAGGTGCTGTATTGCCACATAAACCACACTATAGAATGAGTCCAAAAGAACATGAAGAGTTGCGTAGGCAGGTAGAGGAATTGCTTGAACAGGGACGAATACAGGAGAGTTTAAGTCCGTGTGCTGTACCAGCATTACTCGTACCGAAGAAGGATGGTTCATGGAGAATGTGTACGGATAGCAGGGCATTGAATAAGATAACTGTCAGATACAGATTTTCGATGCCGAGGCTTGATGATCTGTTAGATCAAATTAGTGGGTCTGTGATCTTTTCGAAGATTGATCTTAAAAGTGGTTATCATCAAATTTGAATTAGACCAGGAGACGAATGGAAGACGGCGTTCAAGACAAGGAAAGGATTGTATGAATGGCTGGTCATGCCGTTTGGTCTATCGAATGCACCGAGTACATTCATGAGGGTGATGAACCAAATTTTCAGGCCGTACATTGGGAAGTTCGTGGTGGTTTACTTTGATGACATTTTGATTTACAGTTCTAGTACAGAGGAGCATGTTCAGCATTTGAGAAAAGTTCTAATTATTCTTCTTGAAGAGCAATTCCATGCAGCTACAAAGAAGTGTGTTTTTATGGCGAGGAGTGTTTTATTTCTGGGGTATGTTGTTTCGAAAGAAGGAATACAGGTAGACCAAAGTAAGATTGAAGCGATCAGAGATTGGCCACAGCCCAAGACGATAACGGAAGTTCGGAGTTTTCACGGGTTGGCTTCATTTTATCGAAGGTTTATTCCACACTTTAGTAGTGTGATGGTGCCTGTGACTGATTGTATGAAGGGTAAACAGTTTGCATGGACGGAGGAAGCAGGGGTTGCTTTTGAGCGAATTAAAGAACTCTTGACGTCAGCACCAATTCTAGTATTACCAGATTTTTAGTTAGTATTTGAACTACATACTGATGCATCCAAGGTTGGAATTGGAGGAGTGTTGAGTCAGAGGGGACGTCCGATTGCATATTTCAGTGAGAAGTTATCAGGTGCGAAGATGAGATATAGTACGTATGATGTGGAATTCTATGCTGTTGTACAAGCCATTAAACATTGGAGACATTACTTATTTCACAAGGAGTTTGTGCTATACACCGATCATGAGGCTTTGAAACATCTACAAGGGCAAGAGTAGATTTCAGCAAGGCATGCATCGTGGATTGCGTACCTGCAACAGTTTACGTTTGTTGTGAAACATAAATCTGGAGTTACAAACCGTGTAGCGGATGCGTTGAGCAGAAGAAACCATTTGTTAACTACAATGAAGATTGAAGTGACGGGGTTTGAAATACTTCCAGAATTATTTGTTGAAGATTCACACTTTATGAAGTTTGTAGATGAAGTGAAGAAGGGAGAGACGGATGAGTTTATGATAATAGATGGTTTTCTGTTCAAAGGAAATCGATTGTGCATACCTGATTGTAGTTTGAGAATGAAGATTGTAAAGGAGCTACATGAAGAAGGACATGTGGGGAGAGACCATACATTACAGTTGATTTCACAATCTTATTTTTGGCCATCGATGAGAAAAGAGGTTGAGAGATTTGTGGAACGATGTCATATCTGTCAAGTGTCGAAGGGAACCGCTACAAACGCAGGATTGTATATGCCATTACCTGTACCTATTAAACCATGGATTGATATCAGCATGGATTTTGTTTTGGGTTTGCCTAGAACTCAAAGGGGAAATGATTCTATATTCGTTGTGGTGGATAGATTTTCCAAAATGGCACATTTTATCGCTTGTAAGAAGACAGCGGATGTCGTCCGAGTCGCTCAGTTATTCTTTAAGGAGGTATCATCCGCAGACGGATGGACAGACCGAGGTTGTAAACAGATCATTGGGGAATTTGTTGAGATGTCTTGTGAAAGACAATCTAAAGAGTTGGGATATGAAGCTATGTCAAGCAGAATTTGCTCATAATCATGCAGTAAATCGAAGTACTGGATTCAGCCCATTTCAGATTGTATATTCTAGTTTGCCAAAGGGTCCGTTGGATTTAACGGTAATACCACAACCCAAGAGGACAGTTAAAGGGGCTGCTGATTTTGTTGAAGGATTGACAGAGTGTCATAGAATCGTTCAAGAACGATTGAGAAAGGCGAATGAGAAGTACAAACAAACTGCAGATCTGTAGCGAAGGAGTGTTGAATTTAATGAAGGTGATTTGGTTTATGCAGTGTTAACAAAGGATCGTTTTCCGGTGGGAACGTACAATAAATTGAAAGCGCGGAAGATTGGTCCAGTAAAATTTTTGAAGAAAATCAATGTGAACGCGTATCAATTGGAATTGCCGGATAATGTTCATACTTCTGATGTGTTTTACGTCAAATACTTAGTTCCGTATCATGGGGATGAGTGTGTTGCGGAGGAGGAAGGTGCAAATTCGAGGATGAATTTCTCCCAACCAGGGGAGGATGATGCAGGCCAAGTACTAGGTCGTGACCGACCTAACAAACTCGTAAGTCGTTCGGAAATGATAAGTCGTATACGACCTAAGACCTTCAAAGCTAACGAGAGAGGGATACAAAATGAAGTATTAGGTCGTGACCGACCTAACGAAGCCCTAAGTCGTGACCGACCTAATAATGCCTTTAAGTCGCTCCAGCGACTTAGTGAAGCTCGGCAACGACCTAGCGGAGACTCGTGAGTTAATAAGCTAAAGGGAAAGGTGCTAGAACGACCTACCGAGTTACGACCTAAGTTAGGTCGCATAAACGAGTTACGACCTAAGATAGGTCGCTCCGATACTACATTTGAAGACAGTCTCGAGCTACAACCTAAGTTAGGTCGCGTGAACGACCTACGACCTAAGTTAGATCGCGAGAAGCTTTAGGTCGCCACTTGCTATTATTCGCTGAAGCTCATGCCGCCTGGACTTCTGGAAGACGCTGCCTTGTTTTTAAGTCGGACAAGTGTTAAGTCGTGAGGTTTTAGATCGTGATATTTTTAGGTCGTGATGTTTAGGTCATGGACGACCTATATGTTGTGTTGTAAATATGGAGTAGTAATATGCTGTATTGTTTCTGTGTGCTGTTGATAAGTCGCTGCCGACCTTAGTTAAGTCGTAGGTCGCGTGTCTTGTTTTAGGTCGTAAGTTGGAATGTTAGGTCGTGGCCGACCTAAGTGTTGTACAGTTTTGAGTCGCATGTGTTGTAACTTCTATATATAGGCCGGTGGTGCCATTTGTAATAGTTTAGTTGATTTTGAATAAAAACTTTTGTTTGTTAGCTTTGTGCTTTCAATTAAATTGGTAGTTGAGTGTAATCTCCTATCTCCACTCTCGGTTAATCGAGTGCGCTCGATTCAACGATTGCTGAAGCCGATTCACGGTATCTAGTGCGCTAGATCAACGTGCAAAGAATCGTAGATCTTTAAACATGGTATAGTGCGCTATCAAGGTGTTTGGGATAGCTAGAATCCGGTATCATTCGATCAACGGATTTGGGCCATTCGGTATCTTTTATTCCATCGATCGCTACTTTCATAGAATCATACATTTTCGTTATCCGCTGCTGCGTCAAAAGTGCTGTATGAGATGTAGAAGTGGTTTTGTGAATTAAATGAGGGAGTTTTGCAAAAGGAAGTGATTTTTTCTATTTTCAAATTTATGAAGTGGAACCACGAAAGCTTTATCTCAAGCCCTTAAGAAATTTTGGAGTGAATCAAACTTTATGAATTCGAAAGCACCATATATTTAATGTATTGACAATTTTCATGTACACAAGGGCTTAATTATTACAAGAAAGTGAAATCCTCAATTTGATTTAAGAATTAGGGTTTACAAAGTCAATAAAAGAATAAGTATAGAAAGAATGAAGTTGGATCCTTTAAACAACACCCCTAGGGTCTTATTTATAGGCGTAAGTTGGACCCATTGGTATCATTCCATTCGACTTAGTCGAAAGGGTGCCTTAATGACCTTCCGCCACTGTTGAATTCATAGCCCCTCTCTAACATTACTTTTGAATGGGACTTGGGTGCTTTCGACTCCATCGGAAGGTATAAGAGTGACTCTTATCTTGTTGTTGATGTATTTGGTAAGCAGGAAAGGAAGTTCAAACGTGTTCGAAAGGTACATATCCAATGCTTTTGAAAGGTGATGATGCTTTCTTTGTTTGAGCTTTTCAAACACTTGAATCTTCCTTCCATCATTAGGTGTCGAATTGGTTTGCACTCCACTTATATGCATTTTTTGGAGGCATTCTACATTGTTGGAAGATTATTTTCCTTGTTTTCAAAGGTTTGTAGCATAGTAGAAGGCTTCTTGGACCTCTTCATTGTTGTTGAGATCTGGTGCCAACACGATATGTTCCTACATGAATTATTGAGGAAGGGCATTTGGATGGTTTTGAGAGGATTTAATTGTTGCGGATGGACCATTATGAAAGATAAATTGTAATGGAGGAGGCTTATTGGTGGAAAGAAGATGGTTGTGGAAGGTGGCTTTTGAAAGTATTCCCTTTGATTAATGCAGAATCTTTCTTTTGATGCCTTCATAAGGCATTTTTAACACATGCGAAACCCTATGCATGTGAAACCGACTATTTTGGAAGGGATAAACTTAAGCAGAAGGGTAGTCTTGTCCCCTTTCAACCACTTTGGAAGCACATAATTCATCTAATTTTCATAAAAGCATCACTTCGACTCTTTTGAAAGGCCTTGCTATCAGTATCATTTCTCATGATGCTCTCATTTTTAATTTTTTGGGCTTTATTAGGGTTGAAGTGATTTTTGGTGATAACTTTTGCCCCTCAACGAAGGGATGCTCTTGACTTTTCAATTCAATTGTTTTGACACCCATTATTATTTAGGCATAAAGCTTTTCCGCCTTTCGATATTTCCAAACGAATCTTAGCAGTTTATTTAAATCTAGTCGAATGAGTTTCCTTGCATGTGCCTTGCTTAAAAATTAAGTTTACTTCTTCCATGTTTTTTTCTACTTGCAACTAAAAATCATGGAGCAATAATCAGATATTTCAATTTCAGAAGACGCAAGCTCAAATTAAGGTCTGTATCCAGTTCTATATTAAAAATCAGTTTTTCATTTTCAAATTTGATTTCAAAATTTTAGGGTTTAATTTCTTGTTGCTGTTTTGAATTTTGAAATTGATTCAAGCTTGTAATTCGGGTAAGATTATTCTAAACTCAATCTCTATGTTTATTTTGACCAATATTTGGCACCAATCAGGATTTAAACTTGAATTTGCCAAATTTGGGGCTATTTGTTGCAGTTGTATGCAAATTCAAACTCGACACCTATCTTGCCAATTTTAATTTACCTTGGAGAGTATTAAAAGTTAAAAACTAACTTCCCTTACTGTAAATTGAATTAAGAATAGTACACTTTTTGTTATCGTTGAAATCCTTAATCAACCTTTCGACTTAATCGAAACCCTAAAATTGAGATAATCACATCTATTTGTTATTATTTTAATTTAGTGGTTACGCTTCCAAAATTCTATTATACCCTTTCGACTTATTCAAAACCCATAATAGTTAATTAGGATGTAGTTATCATCACATTCTAATATAAACATTGTCGAAACGTCGCAATGTCCTTTCGTCGTTGTCAGTGCTACTTTGTTTCATGTCTTTCGACTTAATTGGGGTATGAAGTTCCAACATGTATATTTTCAAATTGATATTGTGTGGACAGCTATACTAATTTTAGATAAAGTAAAATATATGTGATGACCCACATTTCAGAAGGTTTAAATTGACAATAATCCACACATGTCTAACTCAAACAATCTAGAACATAAATAATCAATGGGATTAATTAAGAAAAATAAGAGAAGAAGAAGAAAACTAATACAGAATCTCACAGTGGAAGGACAACATATAATAATCAAATAAACAGTTCATAAAGCAGTTTGCTATACATTTGATTTTAATTTATACAACATTTATTAGAGTTATATATACAACATAACAAAATAATAATGCAGCAAAACAACATGATGTAGGGAATAATAATAGTAATAATATACCAAATCTTCGTCTTCATCCTCTAGAAAATGATCTTCAATACTGTGATGACCCGCCTATCACTCCACAGAAAGACGTATCATCAATAAGAAAGAAATAGGTAGAGAAAGAATAGATAGAAGAAAGAACTAAACAACATCAGAATCTCACATCGAAAACAGAACAAAATATAATATCTCACATAGATATTACATAGTATCATATACATCAGAGTTACACAGCTTTATCACAATACATTAGACAGTTATAAATCCTGTCTCAAATACATACAAGACATCAATACAAAGATCAACATAGCAGAACCACTATATATCTACACGTTGAAGCCTGCTGCTCCAATTTTCCTCCCGAATTCGTCAAAGCTAATCTGAATCCCTTGGCTACTCGTAAAAATTTTAGTACCCAAGAGTTTAAGAAAATAGAAAAAAACTCCAGGTCAGACATGGGTCTGGTGTGAGTAAACAGGTTAAAGTTGCTTAACATTGAAAACCATTTGGAAATAAGGGTATCACGTAAGACTCCCCACACATAAATATGGGTAAGTTTTTACCTTACGCTAACCAAAACATTTGATAGGAAATCCAGTGATATTATAATAGTGTCTAGGGTTTTCAAGTAAAATAGAAAATAGCTGAAATTGTTACATTAATTAAATTCCAGCATACTAGCCACAAAGTGGGTAATACAATCAAAACTGTAAAGGTCACGTAGGGAAAATGGATTTTATAAAATGGCAGGGATAATGGGGTACCGCCCGTCACAGTACGTGGCCTAGATCAACGTACCAAGGATCACTCCCAATCCCCTACAACACAAAGCTGAAGCTACCCCTTACTGGATAGTCCGAATAAGACAACCCCACGGTTGTAGTTAGCAACCGCCCATGCAGTCGAATAAAGGGACTCTAGACTGGGGAAAATCTCATCCTACTTGGGTGCTACCCACTAAACCTTGCGTGCACCTCTCCTGTTTTAGCCATTCCCAGTTGATGAGGCTTGAGGCTATGATTACCATTAAAAAACACATCTTGAAATGCTCATCGTCCTCCGTTGACGATGGTTTGATAGCATTCAATCCATACTAGTTCATTTCGGGTTCGAACGAAACCGAAGGCATTAACTCATTACACTCACTTTGGAATCACCCTCATAGTTAACGACAATAACCCTTACACTCTGAAACTCCATCTCGATCTTCACTTTGAGATGTCATGACCTATCGTTTAACTTGGATCGATGTGGTTTTCAGATAATCAAATTTGATATCCGATCCCGGTCTCATCGAAATCCAAACGTATCTTAAAGGCCAAGTTGTTTTAAAGTTAAACAATTTAATTCAATTCAAAACTTGAATTCACACAACATTAACACAGAAAAATATCACCCATTTATCACAAATATATCCAATATCACATCACAGAATAACATAGATTATCATTCAATAGATATCAATCAATCCAGACATTCTACTCAAACAATCATCCACAAGCAAGAATTATTAATCTGTATCATAATTCATTTAATTAATTCAAATTAAATTAATTACATAAGAATTAATCACCTAACCCTGCTTAATCAATCATTAATTAATTATAAACCATTTAATTAATTAATCATTCCTTAGTTTCCTTATCAATCAATCAATTAATCTATAATTATTATTTAACAATTAATTAATAGACCTTAATTATTAATTAATATCCCTTAATAAAAATTAAATAATCCTTAATTACCAGTAGATTACTCCTTAATTACCATTTGTTTAACCCTTAATTACCATTTGATTAATCCTTAATTAACATTTGATTAATCCTTAATTAACATTTGATTAATCCTTAATTAACATTTAATTAATTCTTAATTAATCTTTTATTATAGATTAATTATCCCTTAAGTATTAATTAATAAAAACAAATTACAAATTAAGTACTTTATAATTACCAATCAATTTACTTCTAATTACTTAATTAATTAATCACTAATTACAACTTAATTACTTAATTAATTAATCACTAATCTTTAATTAATTACCTCTAATTATCTAACTAGTGATCTTTAATTGCAAATTAATTAACCTCTTAATTTATTAATAATAACCCTTAACTATTAATTAATTAAATCTTAATCAAAAATTAATTTAATTAATTACACTTTAGTTACTTCATTTAATTATCAAAATCTTAATTACCTTAAAGCTAAATCATCAACTTTATTAATTACCTAATCACATTATTTTAATAACATTTAACCTTTATTTATCACTTAATTATATTCATAAAAATTAAGTTTAAAATATCTTAAATTTAATTTAACAACTTAAGTTAACAACATATAATTTCTTAATTAAAGGTTTAAGAAACATTTAAAATGGAAAAGAAATTATTTAATTTTTTAAAAAAAACCAAAAGCATTTTAAATTTCAAAATTTTACTTTAAAAACTTTTAAAAACATGATTAAAATCCAGCCTATCACCTACTTCGGGTTCAACCCGACTCTTACTCGAGACTGGCTTCGAGTTTCTTCATCTTCTCCTACATTTAAAAAAAAACTTTGTTAAAACCTAAACATATATACGTTACCCTTATGCACACGAGAAAAGACTCGAGCAAATCATTCTTCTACCCAAGCTTCGACCTGAGGAAAACAACCTCGCAACCAAACAGACACACAGGAAAACCGTGCATGTGAACCGTGCCACGGCGGCGTTTCGGCGACCCACTCTACCTCTGGCAAGTCATCTATCGCTTCCTCTATCGATCCTAAACACCCAAATTCAAATATATGCTCGAAATCGAGCCTACCAGTACAAACTGGATCAGGCATTTTTGACCTAAACTCGCCTCGTCCAAGCGACGCCGACCACTAACACCGCTGCAACTCCAGCCACACCTCCACTAGCCTTCCATGCTGCCTTTCCACCAGGTCTGGTGCAACTCAATCACCCAGAGACGCTACCGTGACCACGTTTCTGACCTCATCCCATTTTACGGTTAAAACCCTACTTCGACCATCCCCCATCACCACGGCGATCGAACATCACTTCCACCATTTTTTCCGACCTCGCCAAACTTCCTCCACCTCTAGTCGAAACCTAGACCACCATAGTCCCTCTGGCCACCAGAATTTTCCCAAAAACTATTTTCTGGTCACCACCAAAATGCACACTCGATACTAATCAAAAATTTTTGATTTTCATCTCAAAAATCATATTTTCCTGAGTCGATTCAAGTTATATACTTGAATTAGAAAATTGCAACATTTGAATTTAACATGTTTTTAGAATTTGCTACTATATTCATGATTATATAATATATATATATATATATATATCAAAGATGTTTAAAACTATTTTTAAATCCCAGTTCATGTTTTAACAAACTTAATTGGTTTGAAAACTAAGGCCTAACATAGATTAGAGGAAAAGCTTTTGAATTTTTGATCAAAAGTTTAACTCTGAACTAAGAACAGAGATATACAATTTCAACAGACATACACACTTCAATCAGATCCATATATATACAGAGATATTACTTATATATATATATATATATACATGCAACACAATCTTCATCACAGAAATTTACATACAACAAACATTTATTTACTTAATCTTTTTAAATAAATGTTTACTCACCTGAATAAATGTTGAATAGAGAGTTTGAAATGGCTTGGATTTGAAACAGGGAAGCTTTGATTTTTGAAAACTGAAATGCTTGAACTTGTTTAACTAGAAACTTGAGTTGCTTTTGATCTCTGAAAACTTGAATTTGTAGAAGAAAAATGCTTTGAGACTTTGATTTAATTGGAAGCTTGATTGAGTTTGCTTGAATTCTTGGATTTTATTTTACTGGAATTTTCTTTACAGGATTTTAAGTACAGGCTATGTTTTTTCTTAATTTTTAGAATGAGGATAGGAAAAAGGAAATGAAGATGAATGATATATGTTTATATAAGCTAAATTAGGTTTTTGTTAAAAGTAAAAAAAAATTAAAATAAAAGTTGACACATGTCATTTGCCTTATTTAATTTGCTAACATATGTTATTAAGAATAACTATAAGTTAACACATGTAACTTTACATGCATAAATAAATTTTTAAATGTTTATAAGACTTTTATATTTACTTTACTATTTAATAAATACATCCTTAATTTATATGAACAGAATTCTTTAAAAGAAAATAGAATAAAACACACTATATTCTAAATAAAATCATACATGATATAATTTTAAATTCAAAACATATTTTTAAGATATATATATATATATATATATATATATATATATATATATCTACCTTTTGAAAATCCAAATTTAAATCCAATTAAATTTTAAATATGGTTCAAAATCCAATTAAAAATCAATTTGATATATATATATAAACAAACACCATTTTAATTTGTAAATAATACTCTATTTAAAATCCATACACACACACATATATATACACACAACATATTATTATTGTTTGAAAATAACAATTTTTGCCAATTTTTAAATAATTTATAAAGGAGATCATCACATTTAAATTGCTTGAAATTTTCGGGATATCACCTTCCTTCCCCCTTAAAAGAATTTCGTCCCCGAAATTAAAAGCAAAAGATAATCCAAAATCTTTTATTTTATTTCAATAATCCAAGCATACATATCATTCATACATCAGCAACCAAACAGACAATTCATTCAAACAAACATTACTAGCTATCCGGACACAGCTCCGGATAAGCTTTCCTAAAACTATCCAGAGTCTCCCAGGACAAACTCTGAAATCCTCGCTCTACTACACCTAAACCAGCTTCTGAGTTGCCTCTTATCTCGATCTACAATTTGAACAAAATATCTGACCATAGTCAAGACCGACTCAACTACTAAATCCTCCTAAACTGCTGGTTCCATAACCAGTCATGGATCATACACGTATTCCCTTAGGGATACGTGAAATACATTGAATCCCAGTCTTCCAAACTGGCAATTCAACCCTGTAGGCCAAAACACTTATCCTTACAAGAACACAGAAAGATCCAATATCCTCAGAGCTACTTCCTAGTCTTACCAAACCTTACTGCTCCCTATACCGAAGAAACCTTAAAAAACAAAGTCTCCCACTTCAAATTCCAAATTCCGAATTCCTTTGTCTCTTATCCATAAAACCCTTCTGACGATCCTAGGCTGCCTTCATCCTTCCTAATTAGCTCAACCTTCGCTGATGCTTCTTGAAACAAAATAGACCAAAAATAACCCAACAAAATGATCCTCTCAAGATCTACCAAAATTAAGAACACAAACTCTACTTTACAATCATCAGTAGACTTCAAACTTACTTCTCTTATCTGGAATAACCAAAAGAGGTGCACTTGACAACTTCGTCTTCAGATCCTAAAAAACTTCCTGTAGGTCGCTTCCACTCTAGAACAGCTGCTACCTCGCTTCTGCTGCGCAACTCTGATCTGGAGTCGATGAAAATGCAAGAAACTTTAACTGCTTCACCAAATCCTCTCTCTAGGAGCCATCCTTTTACTAGGCTGAACCACCGGTATAGGTCCATGAACCAAGTCGATAAGGAACTCAATCTCCAATGCGGACAAACCTCTGACTTCCCTGAAGACATCTGGAAATTCTTTGACAACTTCTATAACTCCTACTTCCTCTAGAGATGCCTTAATCCCATACAAAGATTACCAGAGAGAATAGCTCAAACAATCGCAAGTCACTTTTGCGATCCTACCCAGTCCAATATCCAAAGATTCTGTTCTCTCTCACTAATCAGAACAACTTATGCTTGTCTAACCAATCCAACGAAGAAACAGATCCACTCTGCTGCTTCTGAACTCCATCTCTAAAATACTGCTCAACCAGAAGATCTTCCAGGTGGCACATAAAACACCTCCCAGCTGCACCACTGGCACAGATGCCAAAGAATTCCTATCCAAAGCTCATCGATCCTCAAAACCATCGACCAATTCTACAAACGAGTCTTCGAGATGGCAGACATTTCTTCAAGAAACTTGAGCCTCAAACCAAACACAAACACCCTACTAAAACTTAGTCTCGTCACCGATGCAGACATACTTCCTTAAACTTGCTCTAAAAGAAATATCCTCGAAAACATCCATAGTCACTGCGCTTCACCATGCAACTGCTCCTTCCTAAAGATGCCAAGATACCATCACTCGCTTCTACTTAACCGATAGATCCAAACTCTTACTCATCCAAACTTGCACTTCAATGATGGACTCTGAACCTTGAAAAGATTCCCTTCAGAGATCAAAGAAATCCTTACATCAAGCTGTAAAGCTCACTCGAGACAGTATTGTGAGAAATGCGGATTATGGATCTTAATGCTAGGATTAACACTAGAGGGGGGGTGAATAGTGTTTATAAAGCATTACTAAATCTTTTTGAGTTTATGTTAATTTGAATACAGATGTATGCAATATTCAGACACAGATATAATCACAGAAACAAACACAGATGTAGAAATAAAGTAAATGCAGTAAAGGAAAGAACACATCGGATTCTATACTTGTTCGGGGTTACCCTACATCCAGTCCTACCCAACTAAGTACGGATTTCCTTTCAAAAGCAATTCAACAATTACAACCCTCGATTCCAAGACCACGAGGTACACCCTCTAGAATCACAATCCTTTGGGTAGAGATACTTGATTTTTGGGCAACAAGTTCACCCAATTGATTTCTCAAAGCTACAATCACACCTTTACACACTTGATTGATTTCCAAGGCTACAATCACACCTTTTACTCATTTGATTACAAAGAAAAACCTATAACTCTGAATAGCACTTGGATCTTGTTGAGATAGTGATAGAGAATCAAACCAGAGATGATCTAGTTAGATTCAATGTTGATTTCGGCAGAGTGATGATAGAATTTTGAATAAGAAAATGTGGAAGAAGAAGAGGAGTGAAAAACCAGAAAAACTGATGTTAAATTCGTTGAAACCAACCCCTATTTATAGAAGAACAACAGCCATGTCCATTCGTGAAGAGTTATGGCGAATAGACACTTCTTTTGAAATTTAAATTTTAAACTCAGCTGACACCATGTCGACATGGTCACCATAGGCATGTCAACATCCCAAAGCAATTTTTGATGATTTGATTTTCTTTGAAAATAACCTTTATCTTATATTAAAACTATTTTTAAACTTTATAAATATACTTGACTATAGTTAAAATTCATAAGTAAATATAGAGAATAATATATATAAAATTTTATTATAATTTTATATTTAAATATAAGTGAATATTAAAAGTTAGATATATATTTTAAAGATAGTTAAAGCAAACAAAGTTTAAAAACAAAGAATATTTTAAGGCTAAAACATCCTTTTGAAAATCATTTGAAAAGATATTTTTTCAGGCTAAAACATTTTGAAAATCAGTTTTGAAAATCATTCTGAAGTAGTTTTGAAAATCATTTTGAAGTAGTTTTGCAAGCTTCTTCCTATAGAGTATCTCATCATATCAGGACTCGAGAACTTGTACAAAACTAGGATGTTCGTGGGTTTGTAAGCCACTTGTCGTAGGTTTGTAAGCTACTTGTTGTGGGTTTGTAAGCCACTAAAAAGGTAGAAATTGGTTCCATCCCAAAAGAAAATTAGAGTGAAGATTTCAGTGCTATTATGAAGTTTTAACATAATTCTAGACTCGATACTTATCTTGAAATCTTGATAACTTGAACTCTTGATAATCTTGACATTCTTGATACTCATGAGTCTTCAATCTTGATATCTTGAATCTCTATACTATACAGTCTTCATTCTTGGTACCTGCATGGTTAAATCCTGCATATACATATATATCTAAACTTATACTGTTAGTATTTATATTTTATAATCTAGTCTAAGGTTGTTGTCATCAAAACCATCAACTCATGGACTAACAATCTCCCCCTTTTTTATGATGACAACCTTTGTTTATAAAATATTACTTCTATCCTAATTACTCCCCCTAAAACTGATAACTCCCCCTTAATCTATGCCTAACTATACTATTTTATACGTTCTCCCCCTTTGTCATCAACAAAAACAAACTAATTCTAAGCTATATAACTCTTAGTCTAATACCCTATATGATTATAATGATAGTGTTATCATGGATAACCAATACTTACTTGGAAACCTAAAACTTAGTCCTAAACTACTAACATTCCTAACCAAGTATCTATATAACATATATAGGAACCATATATAAGAACAAGTGGAAACCCATGCGTTGCACGGGGGCATAAGATGTTGGATGCTATTATTTGTAGGAATAAATAGGTCGTTGGATGTATTTTGATAGACATACATATTTTATAGTAGTTGTGTGTATACCGTTGATCGTAACAATAGTCCAATTACTTGGTTTTCTATATTAAATACGTCTCGTTCATTAATTCGATTTAACTTTAAATTTGAAGCAGGAATGAATATTTAAACTTCAATTGTCATTTTCATCTTAATTTCTCCATTGAATTTGATGTAACAATTAATATAAAGTTAAGGGTTGGTCTATGCGAGTAAAATGTATATAAAAGTATATATTGATTTTCCAACCTTGTTATGCTGATATGGCACTAGAATATTGGAAAATAAGAAATAATAAAGTACAGAGCTTTGCTATGCTTAATCGCTTCAGGGAATCGACTCTTACTCGAGACTGGCTTCGAGTTTCTTCATCTTCTCGTGCATTTTTTTTTAAAATTTTTTGTTAAACCTAAAACATAATACGTTACCCTTATGCACACGAGAAAAGACTCGAGCATATCATTCTTCTACCCGAGCTTCGACCCAAGGCAAACAACCTCGCAACCAAATAGACACACAGGAAAACTGTGCATGTGCACCGTGTCACGGTAGCGTTCCGGTGACCCACTCTACCTCCGGCAAGTCATCTGTCGCCTCCTCTTTCGATCCCAAAAACCCAGATTCAAAAATATGCTCGAAATCGAAATCGAGCCTACCAGTACAAACTTGAACAGGCATTTCCGACCTAAACTCGCCTCGTCCAGGCGATGCCGACCACTAGCACCGCTGCAACTCCGGCCATACCTCCGCTAGCCTTTCATGCTGCTTTTCCACCAGGTCCGGTGCAACTCGATCACCCAGAGGCGCTGCCGTGACCACATTTCCGACCTCGTCCCATTTAAGGGTTAAAACCCTACTTCGACCATCCCCCATCACCATGGCGATCGAACATCACTTCCACCATTTTTCCCGACCTTGCCGAACCTTCCTCCACCTCCAGTCGAAACCCCGACAACCATAGTCCCTCTGGCCAGTAGAATTTGCCCAAAAACTATTTTCTGGTCACCACCAAAATGCACACACGATACCAACCAAAAATTTGTGATTTTCATCTTAAAAGTAATATTTTCCCGAGTTGATTCAAGTTATATACTTGAATCAGCAAATTGTAACATTTGAATTTAACATGTTTTTATAATTTGCTACTGTATTCATGATTCCAGATAATATATATATCAAACATTTTTAAAACTATTTTTAAATCCTAGTTCATGTTTTAAAAAACTTAACTGGTTGAAAACTAAGGTCTAACAGAGATCAAAGGAAAAGCTTTTGAATTTCTGATCAAATTTTTAACTCTTAACTAAGAACGGAGATATACAATTTCAACAAACATGCACACTTCAATCAGATCCATATATAAAGAGATCTTACTTATATATATACATGCAACACAATCTTCATCACATAAATTTACATGCAACAGACATTTATTTACTTAAGCTTTTTAAATAAATGTTTACTCACCTGAATAAATGTTAAACAGAGAGTTTGAAATGGCTTTGATTTGAAACAAGGAAGCTTTGCTTTTTGAAAACTGAAATGCTTGAACTTGTTTAACTAGAAACTTGAGTTGCTTTTGATCTCTAAAAACTTGAATTTGCAGAAGAAAAATGCTTTGAGACTTTGATTTTATTGGAAGCTTGATTGATTTTGCTTGAATTCTTTGACTTTATTTTACTGGAAGTTGCTTTACAGGGTTTTAAGTACAGGCTATTTTTTTTCTTAGGTTTTAGAACGAGGATAGGAAAAAGGAAATGAAGATGAATGATATATGTTTATATAAGCTAAATTAGGTTTTTATTAAAACTAATAGAAAATTTAAAATAAAAGTTAACACTTGTCCTTTACCTTATTTAATTTGCTAACATATGTTATTAAGAATAACTATAAGTTAACACAAGTAACTTTACATGCATAAATAAATTTTTAAATGTTTATAAGACTTTTATATTTACTTTACTATTTAATAAATACATTCTTAATTTATATGAATAAAATTCTTTAAAAGAAAATTGAATAAAACATAGTATATTATAAATAAAATCATACATGATATATTTTTAAATTCAAAACATATTTTTAAGATATATATATATATATCAACCTTTTGAAAATCCAAATTTAAATCCAATTAAATTTTAAATACAGTTTAAATCCAATTAAAAATCAATTTGATATATATATAAACAAACACCATTTCAATTTGTAAATAATACTCTATTTAAAATCTATACACACACACACATATATATATATATATATACAACACATTATTATTGTTTGAAAATAACAATTTCTGCCAATTGTGGAATAATTTATAAAGGAGATTATCATATTTAAATTGCTTGAAATTTCCGGGATATCACAAATACGCTAAAAAACTCAGGACTAACCCGAGCGTAATGAAAAGACAAAACACTCGAGTCAAGACTAAAATATCCTTAGGTAAGTCAAATCAATATCACGAATAACATGAGCGTAAAAGCGTCAGAAATGTTTACGGGGTTTTACATCTCCTATCCAGTGTCTAACGTGCGTATAATAACTCAAGAGATGTTACGGGATTCTCCATCTCTTAAGGATCCGTCAAAATATTTATATATAGTAGAATATGCTATATTTGTAATGTCTAATTAGTAAAATAAATATTTTTCTTAGCGTTAAGACTTTATATTAATCCCTCTTAACGTGTTTTTAAGCATTATCATACAGTTTGCATTTGACACAACCAGTAGCATGTCGGTAGTCAATGATGCGCCATGATACGACAACACTTAACCAAAATCCTAGATGTCTTATATAAGGACAAAAGTATGACAATGCACATGAGACAATGCCTAAGGTAGGATACTACCAGTTCGGGTTGCAGGGTCTATCCATCGTCATTATCTTTCTTCAAATCCAAAAAACGAAGCTAAATCCAACCACTTCGTTCTAGAGTCTCCTCCACGTAAACAGTTATTAAAGTGGTTCCAATATTGACAAAGAGTATGCCAATAAGAGGCCCCGGTCTCTTTAACAACCAAATGTTATTTTACACAATAGTTTGTGCTTTTACCTTTTGAACACAATTCATACTTGATATCAAAATATCATATTCCCTTCAAAACTAATTTCATTTCGAAATCATCATATTTACTCAACATACACTATTTCACTTAAAAATCATTTTTGCTTAATATCTCGATTTCGCTACCAAAATTGTTTCGAATTTCAATTTAGGTTATAATTTCATTTTAACCTAATTCGTATTTAAATCCATGATTTAAATATAACAATTCCCACTCTGACCAGTTTGAATTTTTAGAAAATAGCTTGAATAGTTTTAAAATAGTTAAAATAGTTTAATATAAATAGTTTGAGTATTGAAATGGTTTATATAGTAAAATAGCATCGAAAATCAAAATAACTTGAATATTTTAAAATGTAGGTTTTGAATAGTTTATATTAAATTAATTTATTTGAAAATAGTTTCAAAGTAACTTTTTATTTCCATTTCGACAACTCTGGACCCAGGTCCAAATTCAATCAAATCGATTCAATTTCAAATCTTTCAATTTAAAATCATCTTCAATCGCAAATCAATTAAAATCGACTCAATTTCGATTTCAATTTAAATTAGTCTCAATTTCATTTTCAATTCGAAATTACTTAAATTTTGATTTCAATTCGAATTACTTCCGATTTTAGTAGATTCAATTCAAATTGTTTAAGTTCAATTCAATTCTCCGTTTTAACCCATTTCAATTATATAAATTTTGAGTTAGATTTAAAATACTACATATAAATCACCTAATTCAAATTTACTTCAAGGTTCAAATTTCGAATTCAAATCTTTAAATTAATTCCATTTTGAATATTTCAATTCCAAGCCCAAATCGTGGAATATCGATTTAATTTACTTTTACTTGGATATATTTCAAATTTTGAATAAAAGTTCGAATCTTTTTATAACAAATCAGTTTCCAAATATTCAAGTCATTTTTCAATTACAACTTCAAAATCTCAAATTCGATTAAACAATTCTTGTTAACAAGTTTCTATTTCAACATTTCAAGCTCAAGGTTGAAAATAATTCAATTTCCATCAATTCAATTTTTATTTCATTAAATCAAAATCATTTAAATAAATTCAAACAAAATTTTAAAAATTGTTAGATTTAACCAACTTGGTGTCCGTATATAATTTTCTATCCTATGCCCAAGCGATTAGTTATTTTTATTTACTTTCAGGGATGGATATATCATTTCAATCCAAAATAAATGTCATAAGTATATATCATTTCAACCTATTTCTTAATTTATTCGAAATAATTCAAATAATATATAGGATGATAACATGATATATATATCTTATACTATAAAACAAAACCTTGGGTCAACAGGTCAAAGTGAAGCCTTTTTGGCTATTTCGAAAATGCCATTTTGTTATTATTTACTTATTCAGTAAAAAAATTTATTAGCCGGGTTATTTTCGTAATTTATACCGAATTGGTGGGGAAGATTGAGACATTTCAATGCAGAAGAACGCAATCGTATTACCTTTAATGCCACGTTCGCACGTTCTAAGCCATTTCCCTTTTCTTCACTCTCTTGATATCAAACGCCAAGCACAAATAGGAAATCCCCTCATTTTTGGGTTAGCTACCTTGATCAGGTCACAAACATCGAAAGTCACACCAATTTAAGGAATGAATACTGAAATTATCTCCGCTAACGGTAGATGATCTCCAGAACTGCTCTAGCCATGATTGATGCTCTCACTTCAATTGGATGGATGAAGCATCAGGTCGATCGCTCTTCTCTAAACTTCCTTTTATAATTTTCTTCCTTCCCTTTCCTTACTTCGCAAAATTTGTAATTAGGATGTAGTGGTTTTTCAATTTTAAGATCTGATTCCACCACAAGAGGCTATGGTGGGTGCTTTTAAACGACTTCTTGCTCAAGTGCATGCGGATAATTCACTCAGGTTATTTATGTTTGCTTTTGTTCCAATATTCACATTATGGAATCAGATCGATGTTTTCGTTAATTTCTTTGATATGATAATATTAGCTTGGAGTTATATTCAACATTTGATATGGTAGCTTCAAAATATTTCATTATTATTTCTCTAAAATTGTTGCTAATATTTGACATTTGTGCGTTAGAAATTTAAACTCCAAATACTTGCTAAGCTATTCAAGAGTAATATTCAAAAATAAAAATAAAATCCCTGATGACTAAATGTCATGATGATTTTCTTCAAGTTGCAAGTTGTATCTGTACAATATTTAGGCTGACATTTTTTGTATCCACCACTTACTCTTTATACTTGACTTTTTTTCTTCAGGTGTTGTTTTTCTTTTACATTTCTCTGTTTTTCCTTTTGAAACAATGTTAGAATAAATGTGAATGTTAAGTGTTGATGCTATTTCTTATAAATGGCAATGGTGAACAAATTATTAAAAAAAAGAACTTTCATACTAATGGAGTTGTTATAATAATAAAAATCATAAATGGTCGCATTGAGTTGAGAATTGAATTTTATTTTGTTGCTTTGATTTTTGTATGGATGCATATATCATGCTTTGTCTTAGATCAACAATAAACAATAGTGCGGTACTATATATCTTCCATTAAATGCTCCTTTATCAAATTGGAAAACTAAAGTATGACAAAATTAATTATCAAATGTAGGTAATATGATCTTTCAAGTGATTTGGTCTCCTTATATTTAAGATTATAGTGTCCAAAATGATGATCAGATTGTCATTTCTTATTAATTGCTTGAGGTTTAAACTTTAAATAGCTCTAGCATATTAATTTATCTACTATTCTTTCCATAGAAATCAGTTGATATATCTTATAGATTGCCATACTGATGGGTGCATTTCTCTATATCTATCAATCAAGTATTGTCCATAATTATTTGAACTCAATTCAAAACTATCTATCGGATCTAAACGAGATAATATGATAGATTTGCAAAAGGGAACAAGGGGATCAAGCTAAAAGTAGCATGAATCAAAAAAATGCCCACAATTTCATTTTAAATAGTAGTTTCAATCACTAAAAATTGTTGTTTTTACTTCAGTTCCAAAAGTTGACCCGCCCATTTATAAAAGGAGACCAAATCACTAACGATAGTGTAGGTAACCTTATGAAGGATTTAACAATTGTTGTTTTTATTTACTATAAGACTGACATTATTTCATTTTCCATTTATGTGATTAATTTTTTTCTTTAGCTATTTTTGTGTGTATTTGGTTGTTATATTGGCTCTTAAATGTATAGTCATCATTAATTATCAAAATCTCACTCTCCTTTCAGTTTATGCAGGCTTCTTTAATGAGAAATGAAACATTTTAATGTGGACATGTATATGAAACTATGGATTATTCACTAATCTAACTTACTATCATTATGATGAATAAAATAGGGGCTTCAAAACCGTTAACTATTACATAGGACAGGTAAATAAACCTCTGATTATGTTCTTAAAGTACTTCAGTTTATTATCAAAAGTATAAAATATCCTTTTCTGAGCGAAGAAAGTAGCTTAATTTTTTAGTAGTAGAAAATTTTACCTTCTACTTAGTCTAAACAGAAAACTATGTTCAAGGATAAATCTGTCTTTCTCAACGTCCACCACATTTTCAATCTGTTATATACCATGTTTTCAACACTCTTCTTCCCTAATCCATTGCTTACTTTCCTTTCCTAATCCATTTCTAATTGTAATTGCAGTGCACGGTTCTACAGTAGTTCGACTCTATCACTTAAGGCGACACTCAGATCTACATCCGCCTCCGCTCAGGCTTGGGCGCCCCCACCTCTTGACGAGGACATTCAAGGTGGCATTAGAGGTAAAGAGGAAGGTGTTACTGTGGTTGTTGAATTGCAAAAAATTTCAAGATCCACAATTGTTGCTGCTTTTAAAATCCTAGCTTTGCTAAAATATGGTGATGTTTTTTAATTTAACTGATCTCATGTTAAGTGAAACTTGATTAGTCGATTAGTTAATGTTTAATGTTTTTCATGTACTGAGAAACAAGAACAAATCTCATAATTTATGGATTCAGAGTCTATGGTGAATATCCTGCACATAACAACACTTAACAATATATGTGTCTGTTTTGTTGTATGCAACAGGCATCATATCTTACTGTAATGTTGGATGTTATAATGTCGTTTTAAGGCATCACTTTGCACATGTAGAAGTACAAATTGCAATATCTGGAGCTCTGAGAAGGTGGTAGTACATCTTGCATTATCTGGAGCTCTGACATGGCTGCAAAAAAAGATTTTTAGGCTTTAACCTTTGATAAAACCTGTAATATATTATTAGGCTCTAACCTCTTTTGTTTCTATTATTTGTATAGTGATAGGACAAAAGAACTTTAAGAAGTGTCCCTTTATAGAAGACCAAATAAAGAAACTAAAACCGTGGAAGGAGATATGTGCAAATCATCGATGCAGTTTTAAAGGTTGTCAATTTGTCTATTATTATTTATATGCTCTAAAAGTTGGTGTGTTATAACTATGTTTAACTGAAGTTTAGTTTTATGTTTATTACAATTCGATTAAGGTGTAAAAGAGGGATGTGGCATGACTTATTTGCCTTAAATTGCACATGTGTTGGTCTTACTGTACAGAATTTATTCTCTTACAATAAGTGGTATCATACAAAATTTACTAACTTAGTGTTATTTAAGTATATTTACTTTTCATTGTTTAAGTACAAAAATAGGTGTACCCTCTCCAATTTATGTACGTTACTTATTTATTATAATCTTGATTTTTATTTTATTCTCTTTGAAAGTTTCGTTTTTATGCTACACAAATTTCTTTAATTTCAAGATTGAAGAAATAGACAATAGAGAACAATGATATTGCATGTTTAATGGATTTGAATTTGAATAGATATATAAGAAACCATGATATCTCTATGTTGGGCTTTCGGTTAATAACACAGGGTTGAAATTTGTGTTTTAATATGACAATGATATTGTATTGATAATGCTTTATTGTTCTACCGTATGTTTTTCTCATGAAATGGTGAGATTGACAAATCAAAAGAGAGGGTAAACTAAGTAAAATAATTATATTACCATTATAATCATTTTTAACTTTGCAATGTAGGAGTATCCTGGGTTGACTGATTAGTGTCTATTTTTTCAATTCTACCTAGATTCATTTTATTCTGCAACAAATATAATTTAACATACATTTTCAATCGTGCACGTCCATCGGACGTGCCTTAATACTCGTATACATAATAAATAACATCCAAAGCATCCAAATAAATTAATTGCTTCCATCGTAGGAAACATCCAAATCAGTAAAAATATCATAACAATTTACTAGTTATCAGGAATTTATCTAGAAATTTAATTTCCAAATTTGAACTGTCTATTCAAATTCCTATCAATTTAATTCATATCAATTCAAAGGTCAGTTTTTACCAACAACATTCAATAAAATTAAATTACTTCATGGTGTCAATTTACTAACATAAAAATAATTTAATACGTCGTGAGCGTAATAGAACCCTTACCTTTATTTGAAACTGATAATATTTTAGCTTCAAATAAATCCCAATCTGCCATATCGTAAATGACGTCGATACGATCGCAAGATGACTTGTTTTGTCCGAATCGGATCTCGCATGAAAAAGGTATGAATTTTTAAACATTACGATAATTAAATTAAATTAAATTTAATAATATAAGTAAAAAGCTTAAACAACTAACTGCATCTCTTCCAACTCGCTACCAGGCAATGCACGCAACAGCATAAGCGACAGCGTCTTCCTCCTTCTTCTTCAAGACAAAGCGTTTCCTTCTTTTTTTATTGCCGAACGCCATCGCAGAGCCCTACCCCACCACTAATCCCTACGCCACCACACGCCTCCACCTATGCTAGCCTCGCTACCAACCACCGTGATGTCCAAGAAAATCCCAAACCTTAACTACTATGTCGTTCTACCCATCGCACGTGCATGGCTCACAATCACCCTTGCCGCGACTTCGCCAATTGTTATTTTTTTTCGTTCGTTTCATTTTTTCCATCTGCGATTATCGAAATAATGAAAAGGGAGAGGGGTACGAAGGAACAAAAGAGGGGCAGCATGTACGATATGTTGGAGGAATGAAGAAATATATATACTATTATAATTAAGGAAACATCTAACTCGATCTTCTATGGAATTCCGAGCTCCAAACGAAGCATGCCACCTGACATTCCTAATGTTTTACCTCTATTCCAAACATAATGGAACTTGTCTTGGGGCCTAATTCGATCGTATGCAAAAGATATCTTTTCAAAATAAATTCATTTTAATTAAATTCTATAAATAAATTTTACGCGTTTCAAGCTCGCACGGCCAAATGATAAATCCGATCGCTACGAAACTTGAAATCCTACAATAATTCACTATTACGGATCCGATGAAACTAGTTTCATTAAAATCCGAGACAATGACCAAAATGGCTATTGTTACTCATTAATTAAAATATAAAATTTCAATTCCTATTTATTCACTCTTAAATTCAAATTTTAAATGTTAACAATCTTCATTCATATTCAATTAAAGTTTAAATCAACTCTGGATATCATTTTCATTCATATTATATTTAAGAGCCAATTATTTAAATAATTCCAATATTAACTTCAAACAATTTAATTATCCAATAAATCACATTAATAGTTCATTAAATTTTTATTTCTAACTATTTTTATTCAATAATCATATAAAATTTAATAATATAAAATAGTTGAAAATACAGGTCGTTACATTCTCCCTCACTCAAAACTTTTCGTCCTTGAAATGAGGTTAAGTAGAGAATTTAACATACGATATATTTTATTCAAAATAATTAACATGTAAACATAAAATCTTAATTACAAAACCATTACTAGGCTTCTACTACGTCACTCCGATTGGCTTACGGAAATTATAACTTATATATAAAAACAATTTATAAAATTTTAAAAGCTAAAAAATTCTCAAACTCTCGGATTTACGAAAAATTTGGCAGAGTCTCTTTTACGTGGCTCGATTGAATTTTTTTTCCAATTCAATATATAACACAAATATATACCAAATATACTAAATATACATCTCATCTCAATGATGAGGCATCCTATAGGAAACAATATAAAACACAGTATGTAATCCTTGATACGTACCTTATTATTATTAATACGAGTGAGTTCGCTCATATTAAGCAAGCAAAAGAATAACAAATCCGTGTATACATCCAATTGGTCTTTGTATGTACCTATCTCATTTCAAATTAGAGTATTAGTTGCATATAACGATACAGAAGCATGTATGAGTTTTATAGAAGCATATAACATGAATTTTATATCCAAACCATAACATAAGCATTAATATATAACAAACAACAGTCATATACAATCGAAAATAGTTAAAACAATGGTTTACAACAAAACAAACCATTTAACAGTTAATATTTATCCAATTAATCCATGAATGAATTTACATTTTTAAATGCCAATAATTTCAATTACATTAACACTTAATTTTTATCTAAATCATAATGATATAAATTTGTATTCATCCAATTTATAGACTATCAATTCTTATTAACATTCTTTTTTTAACATTTAACTGGTTTACATCCAAATTTATTCACATCAATTTTATTTACATTCAATTTACTCCAATTTCAATTATTTTACATTATGTTTAACATCTCATATTAATTCATTTATTCCATTTTATAAATCATTTCATTCAACCTTATTAATGTTAAATTTTATTTCATTTTCATTTAGTATATTCTCTTTAATACTAATATCATTTATAAGCCATTTCTAAACCATTTTAGTTATTATAAACATTTTACTAAATGCAGTTCATGTTTATTATTACATCATAACTTAAAATCATATTAATTCATGGTTTTGCTTTATTAGTTAATTTAATTAATTCATATTCACATTAATAATATTACTTAAGTAAATTTTAGTTTATAAAATTATTCACTTCATTAGTTTATTTTTTAATTCATATCGTTAACTTTACTTAAGTAAATTTTATTATATAACTCAAATTCATATTAATAAATTTTTCTTTTTATCACAATCAAATTTATTCAGCTTTTCTTAAGTTAAATTTAATTTTGTAATTTATTTCATTAACTCATTTCATCAATTTGTTCCATTCAACTTGACTTAAAGAAAATTTCATTTTATAATTTATTTTATTAACTTATTTCGTTAATTCAATTAGTTACCATTTAATTTGACTAAAATAAAATCCCATTTCACAATTTAAATTTCAACTTTCTTATTTGATTAATCTTTTTATAAGTTTATAATTATTTTATACAGATGTATCTTCCTTTACAAAATATTATTAAATTTATAATTATCTCAGAAAGCTACTACTAAATCTTATAACATTCTTTGCCAATTTATATTTTATTGTTTTCAAACAATTTACAAAGATATGGTTTAATTTATTACTTTTTGACCTTCTTTTAAGTTCGTAAATAGTATTTTCTTTTTGTAACGACCCGCTATTTTGGACCATTCAAATCGACAATAAATCCACACATGTCTGACTTGAATAATTCAAAATATCAGATTGTTAATTTAAATTTGGCAAAACTCAGCATATACAGTAAATAAATTAATCACAGAATCACAGACACAGAGTAATACAATAATACGCAGCGGAATAGATAAAATAGTAGTTCATGAAGCTACTATATAAACATCAGAGTTAAATAAAATACAACAGAATACTCAAATGAAGTGAAGTCTCCAGTACGACAGATGACTTCTCTGAGCGAATCAACTAGAAGAGCTGAAAGCTGAGGCGATAGTTGGATCTCCAGAGGAAGCTCCAAACTCCAAAGGTGAGTCTCGGATGCTGTATCACTCGGTCTGACCCGAGCGTAAAGCAAAACACAAAACACTCGAGTCAGGATTAACATTCTTATATAAATAAATCCAACTCAAGTGAAATATCAACTGAAATACGAGTAACTTAAAGGATGTTTGGGATAACCATCCTCTAAGGATCTTCAGAACTATCTACAAGGTGGAAATATACATTTTAACACCGTGGTCATTTTAATTAAATTTATACTTCAAAACCCAAATATCCTTTCATTTCAAATATATCTATTTTTTTCCAAAATAGTATATATATTAAATGATTTAAAAAGTAAAGTATTTACAATTTCCTCAAGTCTCACAAATCGATTCAAATTTACTCAAATTCCAAATTCAAATTTATTCAAAGCTCAATTCATTAATTCAATTCAATTCTAAATATACCCCTTTAAATTTTTAATATATTTCAAAGCTTTAATATTCAACATTTTCAAAGTTAAATTTTTCAGTTTCATATAGCTCTTGATTTAACTTTATTATTATTTAATCAGGGAATATTCACTTAATAAATTCAATATCATTCAACTAGCCTTAAATTTCATTCTTACTAAGTATTCCTTAAACTTTATTTTAAACAAGAAATATTCATTAGATTACTTATAAATCAAACTCAAGTTATAAATCATATCTCACATCTCAACTTCAATAAGTTTCAAATCGGTTTAATTAAATAAAGTTCTTTATTGAATACAATTTCTTCTAAATTCAAATTATCTTTCTAACCTTAACTTATTCAAATTATTACCAAAATCTATTTTGAAATATAAATTTTATACTTAACATATTATATGTATTAAATCCATCTTAATTAAATTAAATATCATTTTTAAATCTATATATATCATTACCATTTATATATAAGTTTTTTTTTTAAATCAACATTTGTTAAAACCAAATATTTCTTTCCAAAACCATAGAATTCAATTTCAAAATATTTATATATATATATGGACCAACGGTGTTTGTATATATTTCATATGGTTAAGTGATACGGATATTTATCATTTCAATCCGAAATGTAAATATATACGGGTAGATATCATTTCGACCCGTAATCCCAATTTCAATTCAAATGAAAATCGCTTGGGTTTATCATTTCAACCCATAACGATTTTCTCCTATTCTAAAGTCCGTTCGGGTATGTATCATTTCAACCCATAGTGAATTCTATACTAACAGGGAACTTGCAGAGTGATAACAGATACTAAATGAAATATAACAACAGGCATATATCATCAGTATAAATAACAGATACGGGTGTCAGATGTCATAGGTGAACAGATATAAATAATAGTAATAACAGGCATATAATACTAGATACTGGTGTCAGATGTCACAGGTGAACAGTTATAGGTAATAGCATATATAACATTGTAGATAACTACAGCAGCATATTTCTATTGCTATTTCAAATGAAATCACATTTAAATAATAAAAGAACGTTAATCGTGAGTGATTGCTCACCTTTCGAGGCTAGAGAGGATAAACACTGAAATCGAGTTACACATCCGAACACAAATTCCAAGGCAAAGCTAGATTGGCACGAATCGACGAATAAAGCTGATAAATCGAATTGGACGAAATCAAGTCAGAATTGGATTGATGAAGATAATTGATATATAGGTCAACTTATATAAACTATATATATATATATATATATTAAAAAGCAACTGATTACAACTGACTTGTACACATGCAGACAATATAAAATTTCTGTACTAAGTTACAGATATGCAGACTCATATACTCATTACATTTTAAACTAAATATCTATTTAAAGGACATAGCTCTATTTTATATAATATATTTAACTCACTAGATCCTAAACAACTTATGTAAACCATATATAAACTAATTTATAACACTCTATACGGTTGCAAATGTATTTGTTCAGGCTAATATATATTTTACTTTATAACTACATATATATAAACAGTAGGAAAAGATTACTTACATAAGCAACCTTTCATATTAGCGACTGTGTAAAAGTATATATAACTTTCATAATTCACATATAGAAACAGCAAATTTAAAAAATCTATATAAGCTTTTTAGTACACTATAGCATCGCATAAAGCTAATATTATTATATTATTAACGTAACCTATACATACTAACAAATTAATAAATTTATATAAACTAACGTGCCAAACAGCTTACAAGTGTATACACCTCGCAATATATTACCTGTATACTTTTAAACAAAGAATAAAATCGAATAGACATACAGGCAAATATGTAAACAAGTCAATACTTATCATAATAACACTGTACATGAGTTATATGAAATGCCAGCACATCTCAACTTTATGAAATGAACTTTTATATTGTACAACACATATACAAACTTCCTTTAAATCTAATATATCTATAAACAGTATCATATCTCATGCATGAATATATATTTAGAGGCCAAACGAAGAATACTCGAAAATAAACCCATATAATACACGTATATATATATATGAAATACTATAACATTTAAAATATATGAACCTTTTGCAAAGAAAAGAAGAAGAAACAGAGGCGGGCTGCGTTGGTGGAAGGCCAGGGTCTCGGTGATGTGGCGATTGATTTCGGACTGAGATGGGAGGTACGGCGAGCTGTTGCGACAGAGGTGGAAGTCGGTGGGCTGGAAGGTGGTGGGAAGGCCTTCGGTGGTGGCTGTTGATAGCGAGGAAGGGCGGCACATGGAAGGCTGCGAGAGGAGGCGAGTGGGTCAAGGCAGAGGGTGGCTCACGATTGGGCAGTGGTGGATGGTTGCACTGGCAAGGGGCTGCGGGTTAGCTGACTGGGCGGAGGTGGTTTTGGTTGGTGGGAAGGAAGGCCGGTTAGTGGGGAGGAGACTGAGGCCGTTGGTAGGGTGTTCGGCGGAGGAGGGTAAGAACGGGTTATAGGGGTGGATCTGGGCTTGCGTGGTGATGGAATTCGGCAGATGGTCGTGGATGGAAGAGCTAGAGAGGCTTCGGCTGAAAGGTAGGAGGAGCAGGCTAATGGTAGGTCGAATGAAAAAGGAAGAGCAGGCATGAAGGAGATGAACAGATGATACTTTTATAATATTTCTGAGATCCAAAAAATGAGATCTGAAAAGGAGATGTACAGCTCACAAACCAAATCATAATATAATTTCTTAAACGAATGGGTAGGAGAAAACAGAACGGGTTAGTAGGAAATGAAACGTGTATCGAAACGTATGAAATAATTAAATATTGAAACGGCAACCAATAATAAATAGAATGTTGAAAAGTCATTAAAGCAATAAATTCTGTTGTTTGGAAAGCACGGTGTTAACGTCAAAATGTGAACGCCAACACCTGGTGTGTGTAGTAAGATTGTGAAAGCACCACCCGCGTAACGGGAACAGAAATCAAGCAGGAACGTAGTAGAAATGCAGTAAAAGACAGCAGTTTATAGTGGTTCGGCTTAAGATTTAGCCTACGTCCACTTTGAATCTCTTTATTATTGAATCTGATTACAAATTGATACAAATCTTCTATGAAAACAATACAACTCGATCACAAGAAGCAATCTTGACTACTAGCTCAATCTTCGGTGATGAAACTCGATGAATTCATGTCAGATGTTAGGAATTTCTCTCGAAGTTTGTTGTAGTGTCTCGAATGCTTGGAGGATCCTTGTTTGCTGAATGATTGGAGAGTTCGACAGAATAACGGCGCTTTAGAAATGAATTGCCAAAAGTCCTCTTCATGTTGGAAGTGGTGGGGTATTTATAGGAGCTGATCTGGACTCAGGAATTTTCTCTAAGTATTTAAGTCGTCTGCCGACCTATGGTAGATCGGTGGCGAGTTAAGGAATGGGCTTAGGTCGGTGGCGAGTTAAGGAATAAGCTTAGGTCGGAACCTTCTTAAGTCGGAGCCTTTCATAACTCGGCATACTTTCTTAGGTCGGCAAGCACCTTAACTCGGCATGCTTTCTTAGGTCGGCAAGCACCTTAACTCGGCATACTTTCTTAAGTCAGCAAGCACCTTAACTCGGCATGCTTTCTTAGGTCGGCAAGCACCTTAACTCGGCATACTTTCTTAGGTCGGCAAGCACCTTAACTCGGCATGCTTTCTTAGGTCGGCAAGCACCTTAACTCGGCATGCTTTCTTAGGTCGGCAAGCACCTTAACTCGGCATGCTTTCTTAGGACGGCAAGCACCTTTACTCGGCATGCTTTCTTAGGTCGGCAAGCACCTTAACTCGGCATACTTTCTTAGGTCGGCAAGCACCTTAACTCGGCATACATTCTTAGGTCGTGAGTCGAAAAGGGGATTAACATTTGCCCCTCGAAGTATATGCCTAAGCCATAGGTCGTATGCTTCGATTCTTTTAATTCTTTGGTTAGGTCGGTGCCGACTTAACAAATGCCTTAGGTCGTACACCGTGCAAGTCAACTCGCCTTCCAGCATATAAATAGTTGCATCCTTCTTCCTCTTCCTCATCTGTTCCTTTTCTCGAATCTGCCATTGAAGCAATTTTAGAGCTCTCAGAGACAAACTCCAACCATCCAATCGCCGATCATCTTCTTGTTATACTTCGTAAGTCGATCTGGTCATCGTTCACCCATGCTCGCTGTCGAATCGATAAGTCCCAGTTTTTGACTTCCATTTGTGTTTAGATGCTGCGATTCATTGTGCATAACTTTTTGATTGTTCGTCAATCGCCATCGACCGTGTTGTAATCGTAATAGGGCAGTAATACATTGGATTCGCAGCAAATTTGATTCGACTTGAATTGGCTCCTTGGGTGGTCCAATGGTGTGATGGAATGAGGATCGTTGTTGACTGTGAGGCTATTGGGTTAACGGGTTAAGAATTAGGGAAGAAAATTAGTCGAGGTATTGGCTCGGTCACGACCTAGGGATTTTACGCGATCCAGTGACTTTCATGACTTAAGCCGGAGCCGACTTAGAAGTTTCATGCGACCTAGGTTTTGTGTCGCCTCCGAGTTAGGACTTAGAGGATTCCTGGCTTTGGCTCATAGGGAACCTTCCTTAGGTCGTCACCGAGTTAGGACTTGGAGGATTCCTGGCTTTGACTCATAGGGAACCTTCCTTAGGTCGTCACCGAGTCAGGACTTAGACTTTCGGCCACCCAACAGATGATTTTTGAACTGTGCCCGAGCTTCGAGCTGTTGAACTATGAACTGTGAACTGTGAACTGTTGAACTATGAACTGTGTTGCATGCATTTTACATATTGCTTCAATTTTGCAAACTAACAATCCTGCTTAATACAACATTCACAGAATACTGGGACGAATATACTATCACCGACTGCCCACATCGAGTGACGGATTAGTTGATAACGAGAAAGTTAAATTAAATGAATATGAACGAGATGTTGTACAATAACTAATTCAAGTGAAGTATTAAAACAAAATCGTAATAGTCAAGTGAAACTGACTTGTCTGTATTAACACTGCACTTGATCATTGACAAGTTCTGAAATTTTGTAATCGATTGACTGTCAACTAATTTAATTCCCGTTATGCTTGTCGTTTATTTTCATTAGTTTTTTGCACAACACTTCACACTTTTAGGGAACGTGCACCTTCACATTTGAACATTCAGCTGATTGTGTAGAATGTCTTCCCCACAAGAAGGAACAGAGCAAGCTGAAGATGTGTTTCCAGTTGCTATCCCGCTGAACGATCCTCCAGAGAGGACTCCTACTACTTTGAGCCACAAAGCCTTTCGTCAACTATGCATCCAGTTTGGCATTGCTGAGGCTGATGCTCTGCTTCCCGAAATGAATGATACTGCTGACAGACCGCCTCATGGCTTTGTCGCAGTTAACCGCCAAATGTGCTTGAGCGGAGCTATCCCCCCATTCAATGACTGCATTCGAGAACTTCTTCTCCAACTATCTATTTCCCCTTTCCAGTTACATCCCAATGGCTACGCCATCTTGCTGGGACTATGCGTGCTTTTCAGGAGAACACTGAGCCGCTTCCCTACCTTCGGAGAAATTCGCTATCTTTGTACTTTTGCCAAGAATAAAGACCATCCCTCCATCATAGTCGTAAAGAGTGCGAGGAATCGTAAGTTGATCACCGGTCTTCCTGAAAGTGTTCACAGTTTCCTGAGCCCGTTCTTTTATGTCCGCTGTCCTCCTGGGTTTTATGCTATTTGGAGAATAGGGAGTAAGATCACTTGCATTTGTTTCTTACGTTCTCTCGAAATTTACCGAAGTTCGGATTATCAAGTGCTAACTTCGCTCTTTTTTCCTTTTCAGCTCTTCCTCCTCCTTCCAAAAATCTCAGTCACAAGGTGACTTTCGAGAGGCTTATGGCGGTGCCTGTAGAGGAGAGGAGCATCCAATTTCTATTAGATGATGAGCTTCTGCACCAATTTGGGCTTCTGCACCCTTCCAGGTCGACTCGAGTTCATGAAATTTCTAGCTCTGATGCAGAAACATCGGCTGCTTTGGATTCTCAAGCAGAGGCGTCAAATGCCCCGGTTTTTGCGGAAGAAGCTGCTTCAAAAACACCTGCCCTGGATTCTGCTTTGATAAAGTGTTCTGGATCCACTGATGTTGTAGGGTTGGCTGGCAAGTCGGCACTTCCCCCAATTATTGAGGAAGAAGAGAATCCTCGAGCTTCTGAAAAATCAATTGATGTGGAACTTGAGAAAGAGAAATCTGCTGAACACTTGGGTGACGATACCTTTGATGGCTTGAGTGACATTATGATAACTTCCCAAGAGCTTTTCGGGGATAGCAGTCAAAAAGCGACTTCTCCCGTTATCGAGGCAACTTCTACCCTTAAACAAACCCAAATGCCTACTACGCCAATCGTCCCTGTTTCCACACCGAAGCGTGGTCTGTAATTTGACGCATGTAGTTTGCACGCCACACACACTTAGGACTTTTCAGCACTTATAAGCATTTATTCTCTTTTTCCTGGAAATTTTTAAATTCTACACTTCTTCTGCTTTCAGGTTCTCCAATGGGACGCTCCGGCTCATATTATGACTCATTTCAGCGCCATGGAGGCCGTGGAACCTATGACTTCAGGAAATATCTTGGTGATCACAGAGAAACAGATGAGGAACGGGCCCAAAGGAAGGCTCAAGAAAAATGGGATTATGAGCAGAGGCAGAGAAGAAAAGATGCTGATCGATACGATTCTTCTTACAAAACTTACGATTCTCATAAGCGAAAGTCTTATGATGACAAAGGGAAGACTCAAATTACTGATGAATCGAGCAAGCGATCTAAGCCGAGTGACGCGTCTGCTATTTCTGAAAAGACCAACGCTCCCATTTCTTCTGGCATTCCGGCAGGCTCTCCTCCTCTAAAGGAAACTGACATTCAGACCATCATTAACAGGCCACAATATCTAGTTAAAGACGGCCCTCCAATGCTTCAGAGCCGATTTCCGAATTGGTGCCTAAGAGGGGTACGCTTCGACTTGGACATTGTTCCGATTGATAAATCAGACATGCTTAGCAGTCTCGATGCGGTCAGACTTAACATCGAGAGGATGTCACAGTGGCAGAAGCTGGTCGATGAACTCCAAAGGGTCAACCATCTTAACCTTGAGGCAATGATGACGATGGAGAATGATAAGGCAGAATGGGACAAATGGCGTAAGCAGCATGACGCGGAAATGACGAGTATTGCAGATGACAATGCAAAGCTTGCGTCTGAAGTTAAGCAGCTTAAGGAAAATCTCGCTTCCTCTTCTGCATCATTTACTCAAAAAGAAGAAGTCTTCCAGAAGCAAGTGCGGGACGCACATGCTGCACAAAGAGATGTAGAAATGAAGCTTGCCGCCGAACAGCACGTTAAAGAGAAGTACCGCACAGAAAACACCGAACTGCGGGAAAAGGTCACCTCCCAGAACATGGAGATTGAGTTATTAAAATCTCGACTTGCTAAAGTTGAGACAGAACGTGATGAGGCTACCGCCGGCCGGATCGCTGCCGTTGCTGAAAAGGAAGCGGCTGAGCAATCACATGAGGCAACGAAAGCAAACGTCGGCTCTACCTTATTTGACTTTTACTTACACAGCGTTCTGGGTCGTGGGAGCCTCTCTTTTCTTGGTCCTGATTATGAAATTACACTGGCTGAAGTGTGGGAAGTCGCGATGGATATGCTTGGCGGGGCTGGCTATAATGAACTGGACCTTGAGAAGCGCTATCTTAATGATGAGGATCGCGCCGCTCTTGTTAAAGGGAAAGAGTTACTTGCCAAAGCACGAGCTGAAACAGTGGAAGAAGAGCCTCCAAAAGAAGGAGCTCCTTTGACTGCCCCCGTCCAAACTTCCACTTCAGCTGACGTTAATATTATAGATTCCAGTCCTCATTCTCTACATTTAGCCAAAGTTGCCCAGGAGACTGCAACTAATCCTACTGAAGATGAGGCGCTGGATGATATTGAAGCTGAGAAGTTCGAGGTGGATCTTGTAAAGCCAACTCCTCCAGGTACTTTTGGTGTCATCTCGGGTCTAACGAATCAGTCATTTGACTTAGCCGAATTTGATGATCTTCTTACATGTTACTTAAACTTTGATGAATCGATGCCTTCTTTATTTTCGGGGGATGCTGATTTTAACTTCTTTTCTTCTACAGCGGAGGCACCAAGCACAACACAAGCTTCCACTCCTTCGATTGCCGTTCCTCTGTCTTCCCAAATCACTCCTCCCTCTGCTTCCCAACCGGGATCACAAGCAGAGAAAATCGAAGCTCTTCAAGGCTTGGATGATCCGGCTGCTTCTCAGGAGCAAAAGGCGGAGGATTTTGAAGGTACCGAGAAGACCCCGGAGCGGTCTTTTGACGACGATACTAAGCTTTCAACATTGCTGACTACTCCGGGGAGTGAGTCTTCTTCAAAGAGGAAGGGGAAGCGTGCTGTAAGGAAAAAGAAGAAGACTTCCACTGAAGAGGAAGCAGTAGTGGATCCGGCTGTACCGCTTTCTCCTTCTGCCCCTGCCCGTTCTCAACGACTTCAAAAGTTAGTCATCAGACCGGGAAAGAGTTCCAAGGGTGGTGAGAAGGAGTGATCAAGCTGGATTTCCCACCTATTATTTTTGCTTTTTGCATGTATTGACCGGGGATTGTGCGGGTACCGGTCTCCGCTTTTGCTTTTTGAGATATCTGCACATGTAAAAAATTTTCGTAGCACTAAATAAAATAATTATTTTACTTGTACAAACTCTTGTGTATGTGAGAATGACCTATCTTTTATTTTAAGTGTAGAACAAACGATTCTTCTTTCTTGTGCAAACTTTTTGTCTGCGTTTGAGAATGCATTTATTCCACATCTGTCTTCCGTGATATTGCAACGAACTTGTGGCATGTTGCTTTTATTAATATAATTGAATTGTACAGTATGTTAAATTGTACAGTATTGCCCCCATGCCATAAGTGCATTGCAACATTCCTAGTTTCTTTTTTTTTTTTTTTTTTTTTTTTTTTTTTTTTTAAGACTAATACTCTTACTTCAGAAGACAATTATTCCGCTTTTAAGGGGAGAATTATTCTGCTCTTAATAGAGTATACCCAGTCTTTAGAAGAATTTTTATTTTTCCTTTCTGAAGAACGCTTCAACTTTCGGGGATAATCACTTTTAATTATTAAGAAGTGAATTTCCCTATGAAGTGAAATAAGCTTTTCTGAAAGAATTTTGTAGCATTTTTTCAACTTTTTTAGGAGGAACTTTCCTAGATGAACAAGTTAGTCCTTCCTTTGAGAGTTGAACTGTGCTTCTGGACGATGCTTTTTGTTCAAGCATTCTATTTTGGGACATGCCTCCGGAGAGGGCTCCTCTTAAAGAGTTGTGCCTCCGAAGAGGTCTTGTGCCTTTGGAAAGGGCTTGTGCCTCCGAGGAGGGCTTGTGCCTCCGAAGAGGGCTTGCGGTGCCTTGGGAAAGGGCTTTTGCCCCCGAAGAGGTCATGTGCCTCCGAAGAGGGCTTGTGGTGCCTTGGGAAAGGGCTTTTGCCCCCGAAGAGGTCATGTGCCTCCGAAGAGGGCTTGTGCCTCCGAAGAGGGCTTTTGAGTGCCTGGGAGTTACTTTCTCATGGTCGGATGGGTTCGCGGGGCAGGCGTGAGTTGCTTGATTGGATGTTTGTTTGTACAAACGACCGCAATCAATTAACAAGATGCTCCTTTGGTGGTCCCACCGATCTTTTTGGTTGAGGAAAGTACTCCCATTTATTGGGGTGCCTCGTTAGAGGGCTTTGGTTGGTTGGTGCGCTGGGTAGGTTGCGTCTCAGGGACGAGTGGATCCACGGGACGGACGTAAGCTATCTGATCGGATGCATCACGACCAGTTAGCGAGGGTCCTGTTACTTCCGCTTGGGAAGGCGTCCCTTTAGTGGATCTTCTGGCCTTCCTGTTGAGATGCATACCTCCCATTGTCCTCCCCTTTGTTTGCTTGGGAACTTTCCCTCATCATCTGTCTGTTAGCGCTCTTTTATTATCGTTTCCAAGCACATCTTCTTCTTTTCTGCCTTATAAGTAAATTGCTTTATCCGAAGAAGTGGACTTCACTGTTGAATGACTTCATGAGACAAACGCAAGTTATCTAGTTGGATGTCTATTCATAACGACAATCTCAACTAGTGAACAAAGGTTTGTCACAGTGGAGTCACTAACTTTTTATGTGAAGTTTTCCTTGCTTGGGATTTGAATTTGGACAAAAATTTTGTGGCTTGGTTTTCGTGTAATAGCTGATTCATGGAAGTTGCTTAGCTTTGTGATGAGCAAGCCTTGTTATAATGTCCTGCAATTTTGAATCGATATTTTAGCGATACATTTAAAGTATTTACATATCAAAATAACACAGGCATCATGAAATAGTAAAGAACACAAGATTTATAGTGGTTCGGCCAAAAATCGGGCCTACGTCCACTTTATAGCTTTCATTCATTTATACTGATTTACAATGTTTCATCATACAACTGATACATTCATCATCATTTTACAATTTTGAGCTGAGCTCTTTTCAGGTAAAGTAAGGACGCAAATGGTTGCTATTCCAGGCCCTTGGAATCGGATCTCCTTCAATGGTTATGAGTTTGAAAGTTCCATCGAGAAGTTTAGTGCCTACGACATATGGTCCTTCCCAGTTTGGCCCAAACACACCAGTTGCTGTCATGATCCTTTTCAAAACCAAGTCTCCGACCTCAAAGCTGCGTTGGCGAACTTTGGAATTGAAATACCTGGCTATCCTCTGCTGATGAGCTGAAACTCTGAGCCTAGCTTCTTCTCTTTTTTCATCAAGAAAGTCAAGCGCTTCAAGCTGCAGTTTCTCATTTTCGATTTCATTGAAATGAACTCTTCTATGTGAAGGAACCTCTACTTCTACTGGAATCATTGCCTCAGATCCGTATGCCAGTGAAAATGGAGTGTGCCCAGTCGCAGTTTTGTGAGTCGTTCTGTACGCCCATAGTGCTAATGGAAGCTTATCAACCCAACCACCTTTTGCTTTTTCAAGTTGCTTTTTAATAGTTGACTTGATGATTTTGTTAACTGCTTCCACTTGCCCATTTGCCTGCGGATGAGCCACTGCTGAGAAGCTTTTTCGAATTCTGAATCGTTTGCAAAAATCTTGGAATTCTTCACTTTCAAATTGAGTGCCATTGTCGGTGATTATCTTCTGTGGCACACCATATCTGCAAACGATATTCTTTGTTATGAAATTTATCATCTTTTTAGAAGTGATGGTGGCCAAAGGTTCAGCTTCAGCCCACTTGGTGAAATAATCAACGGCAACAATAGCATATTTAATTCCTGATTTAGCGATCGGTAACGGTCCAATTAGGTCTATTCCCCAAATGGCGAATGGCCATGGACTGACCATTTGTGTGAGTTCAGTGGAGGGTGCTCTTGGGATCTTTGCAAATCGTTGGCATCTGTCACATTTTCTGGAGAAAGTTGCAGCATCTCGATTGATATCTGGCCAAAAGTATCCATATCGAAGAATTTTCTTTGCAAGTGTTTGACCACCTGAATGGTCTCCACATTCTCCTCCATGCACCTCTGTTAAGATTGTCTTGGCTTCTTCTTTAGTTACACATCGGAGTAGTGGGGTTGAAAATCCCCGCCTGTATAATCGGTCATCTTGAATTATATACCTTGATGCTTTTCTTAATAACTTCCGACGTTCCTTAGAATTCTCTGGCAGGGAACCACTGAGTAAGTATTCTTTGATTGGAGTCATCCATGATTCATGCTCTTGAGACGTAGTCATAAGCCAATCAACATCCATTTCATCAATACTTGGAGCTGACAGAACTTCTACAGGAACTAATCCTAGTAATTGAGCTTCTCCGGAACTTGAATACTTTGCTAAAGAATCCGCCTTCATATTTTCCTCTCGGGGTATGTGGCTTATTGAGTAGTGATCTAAATCATTGAGAAGTTCGGAAGTTTTTGTCAAATATGCAGGCAAATTCCCTCCCTTGGCCTGAAATTCCTTCTTCACCTGGCAGACAATAAGCTGAGAATCACTGAAAATCTGTATCTCCTTGATATTCAATTCCTTGGCGATCCTCAACCCGGCAATAAGGGCTTCATATTCTGCTTCATTGTTTGTCGAAGGAAACTCCAGCCTTAATGCATAACACAGTGATCGTCCTTCGGGAGTTTCGAGCACAATTCCTGCCCCAGAACAATAATCGTTTCTTGAGCCATCTACATACAACTTCCACTGTATCGGAATGCAGTCAGTGGTTTCTTCCTTACTGTCACCTTTGTCAGTGGATTCTGCGATGAAATCTGCTAAAGCTTGTCCATTAATTGCTCTTCGGGGATGGTAAGTGATGTCATATTGGCTGAGTTCTATGTTCCACTTCAAGAGACGACCCGAGGTTTCAGGACGATACAGGACTTGCTTCAAAGGTTGATCAGTCAGGACTTTGATAGGATGAGATTGAAAATAAGGCCTCAACTTTCTGGAAGCGATTAGCAGACAATAAGCAAGTTTTTCTATCTTTGAATAATTCATTTCAGCCCCAGCGAACCGTTTGCTGATGTAGTAAACCGGACGTTGTATTTTCATATCTTCTTGTACGAGTGCTGCACTTAAAGCATGGGATGAAATTGCCAGGTAGATGAAGAGGTCTTCACCATCACTAGGCTTGGAAAGGACCGGAGGAGTTTCCATATGATGAATCAGTTGATCGAAAGCATTCTGGCATTCAGGAGTCCATTCGAAATTTTTCTTTCCTTTCTTTAGAGCATCAAAGAAGGGAATGCATTTGTCTGTGGCCTTGGAAATGAAGCGACTAAGAGCGGCAACCTTTCCATTGAGACTTTGCAATTCTTTCTTTGTTCTAGGGGCTTTAACTTCTCTTAAAGCTGTGATCTGAGCAGGGTTGGCCTCGATGCCCCTAGCGCTCACAATGAAACCCAGGAATTTCCCAGACTCTACTCCGAATGAACATTTCAAAGGGTTCAGCTTCATTCCGTACTTTCGAAGAATTGAGAACATTTCTGCTAGGTGATCCATGTGGTCTACTGCTTTCTTTGACTTTACTAACATATCATCAACATAGACTTCCATCGTTTTGCCAATCTGAGGCTTGAACATAGCGTTGACAAGTCTTTGATATGTTGCCCCAGCATTCTTTAAACCGAATGGCATGACTTTGTAACAGTAGAGCCCCACATCTGTAATAAAGCTTGTGTTCTCCTGATCTGGTTCATTCATCATAATTTGATTGTATCCAGAATAAGCATCCATAAAAGATAACAACTCATGTCCAGCCGTCCCATCTATTAGTTGATCGATCCTAGGCAACGGGAAGCAGTCTTTGGGGCAAGCTTTGTTCAGATCTGAGAAATCAATACATACTCTCCACTTTCCATTTGCCTTCTTAACCAGTACTGGATTCGAAACCCAATTTGGATAAGTGGATTCTTTGATGAAATTATTCTCTAAGAGGCGATCTACTTCTTCCTTTAAAGCTGCTGACCTTTCTGGACCTTGAGTTCTTCTCTTCTGTTTTACTGGCGTAAATTTCGGATCGACATTCAGGGTGTGAACAGCAATTGTAGGAGAAATTCCGCACATATCAGCATGACACCAAGCAAACACATCTAGATTGGCTTTTAAGAATGATATCAGTGTATTCTGAACTGTTATACTTAGCTGTGAACCCACATTGAGCACTTTATTTGGGTCTTTCGGATCTACAGATACTGGTACCGTTACCTCCACGGGCACCACTCTATTCTCCCCTGTACTGGCTTTTCTGGGATCCATTTCTTTTCTTGCATTGCTGTGTTCGCCAGTACAGGGGCCGCTCCGTAGTTGCTACAGGGTCGGTTCCTTGATGCGGAGCGGTGCTGCCGCATCTTTCCCCATTTCTTTTCTCCTGGCCTCTCGGAGTTCTACAAGATAACATTCTCGTCCTGCGTTTTGATCTCCTTTGATAACAGCAATCCCATTATCAGTAGGAAATTTCATTGTTAAACACCAAGGAGCAAGGACGGCCCTGAAAGCTGCAAGAGTAGGCCGGCCCAAGAAAGCGTTATAGGCAGAAAATCCGTCCACAATTACAAAAGTTTGCTTCCGAACCAATTTTCTGGGCCCTTCGCCCATTTCAACAAACAAGTCTACTGTTCCGATCGGCTGTTTCAGCTCTCCTGTAAATCCGGCGATCTTGTGTGAAGAAGCATGTACATCAGTCATCGGGATTTTCATTTGGTCAAATGTTCTTTTAAAGAGGATGTTGCATGAGGCACCACTATCAACCAACACTCTTCTGACGATGGCCGGCCCGATACCGACAGAGACAACCATAGGGTCCTCAGTAGGAGCTTCCACATTAACAGAATCTCTGGCTCTGAACATAATATCATCATGGAGAGTTTTTTGCTGCTTCAGAGGTGAAACATCCTCCAGGATTAGGACACTTTCTTCGGTTGGTGCATACTTCAAAGCTTTTGCATACCTTTCCATTTCACCCCAACTCCTGCCAGCCGGGTGAGGCCCCCCTGTGATCACATTAATAACAGGTCTTTCCTTTCCCACTGGCCTTTCTCCTGAATCAGACGAATTAGTTGGAGGTAACTGCCCTTGGCTGGATGAAGATGGATCCTTTCTATTCCTCTTGACGTATTGCTGCAATTTATTCTCTCTTAGTAATTCTTCAATCAGACTTTTCAAATGGCGGCACTCATTGGTATCATGCCCTGGTTGGTTGTGAAACTTGCAAAATCTTCCGCTCTGAACAGCATTCTTCCCAACTTTCACGGCCGGTGGTTTTGGAAATTCAACAGCATCTTTAGTGGCAATGAAGATATTTTCCGGGGTATCGGTCAGAGGAGTGAAGTCTGATGGTTTAAGAAAACGGGGCTTTTTGAAGTCTTTCTGCCTTTTCCCACCATTACCGTCCCTTTTCTGATCTGCCGGTTCTTTCTTGCTTTGAGTAGAAGCATTATTTTCCGCTGCCGCTGTCACAACTTTAGCTGGTGCGGAAAGATTTTCTAGGCGTATAAATTCATCAGCCTTTTTGTAGAATTTTTCGAGCGAATTGGGCTCTTTCATCTTCAGCCATTTCCCAAACTCGCTCGATTTGTCAACGGCACGCATCAAATAGGTCAAGATCATTCGTGGCTCGGCATTATCGACTTCTGCCAGAGCTAAGTTGAAGCGGTTCAAGAATGACTTAATGGGCTCTCCCGGGTTCTGCTCAAGACTGGACAGTGACATTATATCTTTTGCCCTTGAAGCGTATAGCCTGAATTGCTCTTTGAATTTTCGGGTGAGATCGGAAAACTGATCTACAGATCGGGCTGGAAGCTTGGTAAACCAGAGAAGTGCCACCCCTTCTAAATAGACTGGGAAATATCGGCACTTTATCTCGTCGGTTGCCCTTGCGCCAGTCATATGCCAATCGTATTTATACAAGAACTGATTTGGATCACTTGTTCCCCGATAAGCAGGAATAGTGGGGGGAACAAACTTTCTAGGAAATTCAGCTTTCAGAATCTTTTCCGTAAACGGAGTTCTACTTGGTGCGAATCCCCATTCGCTTTCGTCTTCATCTCTTTGCATGCTCTCTTTCATTATTTGCTTGATCATTCCAGAGAGATATTCCTCATTATTCAGAGATTTCGCAGAGTAGGCCTCAGCCATCTTTTCAGGAGTCTGTCCAGGTAAATGCTCATGAAGAACTGGTGACGGCCTAGATCCTTCGGCCTGGAGGGGTGCCCCTTCGGCAGCACCTGACCCCCCGTGAGGAACATTTCTTCCCTCGGAATTGGGAGCAGCATTAGCAAAGTTTCCCTCATTATTTACTGGTCTTTGACTCGTATCAAATAGAGCATTCAGCCTTTCCATCATCAGGTTATTCTGAGTTTCAATTTGCTGGTACAGTCCGGATACAGCAGCATCTAATTCTTGTCGCGTAACACCGATGCTCGGAGCTGCTTGATTGGGAGAGAGAGAAGTGGCAGTATTGTCACGGTCATCATCAGTTCTGACAGACTTTCGTTTCCTTCCGGGAGCCATTATGTCTGATAAACTTCTGATTTTGTGGGAAATTTTTTCAGCAAACTTCTGAGAAGCAATGGTGAGTGGCAGCCTGAGTTGGGTTCTCAGTGAAAGCACCAAAATGTTAACGTCAAAATGTGAACGCCAACACCTGGTGTGTGTAGTAAGATTGTGAAAGCACCACCCGCGTAACGGGAACAGAAATCAAGCAGGAACGTAGTAGAAATGCAGTAAAAGACAGCAGTTTATAGTGGTTCGGCTTAAGATTTAGCCTACGTCCACTTTGAATCTCTTTATTATTGAATCTGATTACAAATTGATACAAATCTTCTATGAAAACAATACAACTCGATCACAAGAAGCAATCTTGACTACTAGCTCAATCTTCGGTGATGAAACTCGATGAATTCATGTCAGATGTTAGGAATTTCTCTCGAAGTTTGTTGTAGTGTCTCGAATGCTTGGAGGATCCTTGTTTGCTGAATGATTGGAGAGTTCGACAGAATAACGGCGCTTTAGAAATGAATTGCCAAAAGTCCTCTTCATGTTGGAAGTGGTGGGGTATTTATAGGAGCTGATCTGGACTCAGGAATTTTCTCTAAGTATTTAAGTCGTCTGCCGACCTATGGTAGATCGGTGGCGAGTTAAGGAATGGGCTTAGGTCGGTGGCGAGTTAAGGAATAAGCTTAGGTCGGAACCTTCTTAAGTCGGAGCCTTTCATAACTCGGCATACTTTCTTAGGTCGGCAAGCACCTTAACTCGGCATGCTTTCTTAGGTCGGCAAGCACCTTAACTCGGCATACTTTCTTAAGTCAGCAAGCACCTTAACTCGGCATGCTTTCTTAGGTCGGCAAGCACCTTAACTCGGCATACTTTCTTAGGTCGGCAAGCACCTTAACTCGGCATGCTTTCTTAGGTCGGCAAGCACCTTAACTCGGCATGCTTTCTTAGGTCGGCAAGCACCTTAACTCGGCATGCTTTCTTAGGACGGCAAGCACCTTTACTCGGCATGCTTTCTTAGGTCGGCAAGCACCTTAACTCGGCATACTTTCTTAGGTCGGCAAGCACCTTAACTCGGCATACATTCTTAGGTCGTGAGTCGAAAAGGGGATTAACACACGGCTAAAGTTTGAAAGGCTATAGAAAACAAAAGGTCACGGATACGGTACCGATACAGTGAACTATTTTACCGATTCTGTTGTCCATCGGACGCCGAAATAAGCAAATGAATATACCATGGAGATCAGCATGACGTGACGATCAAAACGGTATACAAATACTAGTGGTACGATCATCCGATCGAAAGTCGATAATCGGTACCAGAAATGTTGCTATTTTTCCAGAATTAAGATAAACGGAGCAGTAGAAGTCCAAATTTGGAAAAACGAATTTCGCAGTCTGATTCAGAATAGTCTGAATAAATTTTCTCCTGTTGACATATTTTGGTTTCGGAAAACTTTTAAATTCACTGTTATTAACCGGTTTGATTTGAAATGAAATTTCACAGGAAAATAAACTTCAATATTATCAGATGAAAATTTACCAGTTACTATATTAAAATAGACGTATTCCAAATAATAAATTTTTATTTTCAAATTTTATTGTTTAAATTTCACAAAATTTCAATTAATTTAATAAATAAAATCACTAAAATCTATGGGTCGTTACACTCTCCCCCACTCAAAACTTTTCGTCCCCGAAAAGAAAGGAGGTAGGAGAATAGAAACAACCAGACAGAAAAGATAGATTAAAAGACAAGGATAAACAATCAATTTAACTATATAAATTTTACTTGAAATATTCATTTGAAAACTTCATTTACAATTCAATTATTTTTAATACCTTAATATTTTTCAACCCATTTGTAAAATTTCTTGTTTCCTTTATAAGTATCATTTATAGGTTTAAATAACACTTTTATAAATATATGTAAGCTATTTGAAAAACAATTATTTACATTGTTACTATTTTTTTTTACAAAGAAGCTATTGAAAACATTTAAATCCAAAATTCATAAATTTATTCATTTTTATCTCAAGATACTTTTCAACATTATTAATAATCAATAATCATTTACTTTAAATCTGTTTTATTTAATTATTAACCTCCAAAAATATTTATAACACTAAAATTTCTATTAAACCATGTAGTCTATAATTAAACATTATTTTAATGAATATAGTCAACAAGGAAAAGGAGGAGGACTTGGAAAACAGAATATAGGTGAATAAATAAAGCTGAGCAGATAAGGTAGATTCAAAGGAATAATATCGGGCATGAATAATTAATTCAAACCATTAGAATTTCAATTTCGAATTATTAATACAAAATTTCTTTGTTAGAAATACTTTTATAATAATTTTTTTTTTATAACGAAACAAATTTTATTTCGAAAATACTTTTATAACTCGATGTTTCAACAAGTTTATCCTTGTTCCTGTAGACTCTGGTAGTGCGTTGATCAGGCGCAAAACTAGAATTCTCCAGGTACTTAGTAGACTTGTTTCAACACCCAGTGAAAATACTGGAAAAACTTTTAAAAACAGATATGGAAAGTACAATCCAATCAAAAACACAACAAAAACTTTGTCTAACCATGGTTCGCAGATACACAATGGTTACGCCTAGATCCCCCAGGAAACAATCCATATCCGTAAGCTTTCTCAGCCCTGCGAGTTACGCCATGATGACTAATAGAATGCAGGATACACAATGGTTACGCCTGGATCCCCCAGGAAACAATCCGTACCCCCAGGCAAGACTCAGCCAAGCATTTGCGCTACTATTCGCGACCTACACAGATTGCAGGATACACAATGGTTACGCCTGGATCCCCCAGGAAACAATCTGTACCCCCAGGCAAGACTCAGCCAGGCAGTTGCGCTATGCAGTCACGAGAGAAAAATAAGACCATGGGTAACGCCATGGAATTCGAAGGACACTCGAGTATCATATCCGGAAAACCAACAATCAGAGAGAATAATATCGATAGAATGAATCCAAGATGTGGCCACAAATCGGATATCAAGCAGAAGGCACTTTCCATATCTTTACTTCGAAAATATGTATCATATAGTACCCTTTCAAATCACTTTCAAATATCGTACTTATATAAAATCCATTATATATAAGATTTAATTTTCAAATCAAATACCTTCCAAAATCAATAGTATATCAAATCATACTTATATAGACTTCAATTATATAAGATTTCACTTTCATATTGAGTACCTTTTCAAATCTATAGTTTTCGAATCAATTTCATACTCATACAAATCAATTTTATATAAGTTCGACAACTCCCAAATCAAGTATTTAGTAACATAAGGTTCTCAAATTTCAATTTGTTTCAATATCAGTTCAATTTCAAAATCATATACAATTTCACCAAATTATTTCTTCTCAAATTAAATATCTTTAGTTTCAAAGTTTCCAAAATAATAGATTTAGGAAATAAATCCAAATTTCCAAATCAATATAATTTAAGTCAACCAATTCATTACCAAAATCAAATGTTTTCAAAGTCATCTTATACTTATGTAAGGTCCATCTTATATAAGGATCAAATTTTTCAAAATAAATTTCGCTGTATGAAGAGCCATATGGGATTTGAATATCTTTGCTTTTATGGGTTATATATCTTTGTAATTTAAATTAGAAATTTTCTTTAGTAAGCAAAGATATTCTAACATGACAGCTTTCAATTTCAGCGTCAAAATATATCAATGATATTAGAATATAAGATGTACATACGTCATCATTTCGCAGAATCACATTTGATCGCTCGCTCGATCACACAAGTTCGCTTTCGAACTAGTATTGTCCATTCGACTTCCCTAATGCGGACTTCGATATGGTTTCTCGACTAGAAGCCATCAGTCTCCTTGCATAGCCATATACTATGATAGAGAATTCTAGAATTTAGCCCAAAATCCATATCAAATATTCGCCCTTAAGAATCGAATGAAAAATCCTAACACGAAATGGTGTAATCCACCTCGAACTTGTGTACTCAAACCTGGATCAAATTAATTATGTGAATAAAACAGCATACTCACAAATTATATATTTATTCCAACTTGTTAAATATATAGTTTCATAAAGATGTTACCCAGTTAAAACATTTAACTAAATTTTATTCAAAATATATTGAAGACCAAATTCTTTTCAAAACATTTCAAATCTAAATTTCATATTAGAAAAATTTCAAAATAGCCTTATTCATTTACTTAACAAAGCAGTTTCAACCTTTTTAATTATATTACTACATACTTTAACATACATACCAAACTTATATACTTTATTTTTTTCGAAATTTCTTAGCTTTGAAAAGTTAACCTTGATTTGGAAGTGCTCGATCCTTCGAAATAGTTGAAGAAATCATTTTAAAATTCAAGAGTTGGAAATCAACAACAAATCAGTAAATCAATTTCAAAAGATAGGTTTCAAATCCGAAACTCAAGGACTGAACACCGGCTTACTTCAAATCGTTTCAAATAAATATAGATACATATATCTTTCGAATATCAATCTTACTTCGGAGTTTGAAATAAAAATTGGTTTCGCAAAATCACTCGCATAGCAATGCTACTAGAGTGGCCTATCCCTCACTCTGAAACTCGAAAATCAATGTCGATGATGCGTGCACTCATCACCGAAATTATTTTCCAGCGACATAAGTGAGTTCTGGACTTCTATTTTCTCAAACTTCTTTTTGAAATTTCTTCGAAATCATTCGAAACTCATTAAAATCATTTGAAACATTTCTTATTTGGAAAAATACTTTTAAATCATATTATTATTATATATTTCAAAATCTTAAAACCAGATACAAAATACCGGAGTTCAATTCTCGAATTTCAAATTTAAAATCCTTTAGTTATAAATTATTTTTATATAAATCAATTTCTTATATAACTTCAAAATTTCAAATCCTTTCAAAAATTCAAATTCTTATTTTTAAAAAGGGTATATAATCTTTATCGAAAACATTTCACTTTTATATATAGAATAAAATCATATTTATCAAGATAATACTTTCGGTTTAGGGAAACAATTTCTAAAATATAAACAAACCCGATTTTCAAAGGATGATTCAAGAATGGATTTTAAACAAAGATAGAAATTCAAATTAGAGGGACTCTAATCAAATAGGATCCTGATTCGAAGATAAGTTCGAACGAAAATGGGATCATTAATTTCAAAACAGAAGATGGATATACTTATACAAGTCGCGGGCGACCTTAACAGGGTCAACCATAACTTCAGGGATATGATCGATGCAGAATTCCAAGAAAAATCAACATTCGATCGCAAGAGATAGCGGCATCTAAACCAAAGATATAGAAATCTCGGCTGAATCAATGCCAATTGTGAAGGAGTTTCACCCCTTCACAAATCATTCAAAGATTGGTGGGATCCTATTCTTATAGAGATCATTCGAAGTGGAGTTATGGGATACCCCAGAATCAAAAGAATACAAATAGGGAGAGATAAGAATGAATTTTGGAACCGCAGGAAACGTTCCAAAGTTCAAAGAAAATTCGAGACAAAAGGAAGAGATTCAACTCGAACGAAAGTGATTCTATAAATAAATTTACTATATATGCTAAGTTTGCCTAGAGCCAAAGCTCTGATACCAACTGTAACGACCCGCTATTTTGGACCATTCAAATCGACAATAAATCCACACATGTCTGACTTGAATAATTCAAAATATCAGATTGTTAATTTAAATTTGGCAAAACTCATCATATACAGTAAATAAATTAATCACAGAATCACAGACACAGAGTAATACAATAATACGCAGCGGAATAGATAAAATAGTAGTTCATGAAGCTACTATATAAACATCAGAGTTAAATAAAATACAACAGAATACTCAAATGAAGTGAAGTCTCCAGTACGACAGATGACTTCTCTGAGCGAATCAACTAGAAGAGCTGAAAGCTGAGGCGATAGTTGGATCTCCAGAGGAAGCTCCAAACTCCAAAGGTGAGTCTCAGATGCTGTATCACTCGGTCTGACCCGAGCGTAAAGCAAAACACAAAACACTCGAGTCAGGATTAACATTCTTATATAAATAAATCCAACTCAAGTGAAATATCAACTGAAATACGAGTAACTTAAAGGATGTTTGGGATAACCATCCTCTAAGGATCTTCAGAACTATCTACAAGGTGGAAATATACATTTTAACACCGTGGTCATTTTAATTAAATTTATACTTCAAAACCCAAATATCCTTTCATTTCAAATATATCTATTTTTTTCCAAAATAGTATATATATTAAATGATTTAAAAAGTAAAGTATTTACAATTTCCTCAAGTCTCACAAATCGATTCAAATTTACTCAAATTCCAAATTCAAATTTATTCAAAGCTCAATTCATTAATTCAATTCAATTCTAAATATACCCCTTTAAATTTTTAATATATTTCAAAGCTTTAATATTCAACATTTTCAAAGTTAAATTTTTCAGTTTCATATAGCTCTTGATTTAACTTTATTATTATTTAATCAGGGAATATTCACTTAATAAATTCAATATCATTCAACTAGCCTTAAATTTCATTCTTACTAAGTATTCCTTAAACTTTATTTTAAACAAGAAATATTCATTAGATTACTTATAAATCAAACTCAAGTTATAAATCATATCTCACATCTCAACTTCAATAAGTTTCAAATCGGTTTAATTAAATAAAGTTCTTTATTGAATACAATTTCTTCTAAATTCAAATTATCTTTCTAACCTTAACTTATTCAAATTATTACCAAAATCTATTTTGAAATATAAATTTTATACTTAACATATTATATGTATTAAATCCATCTTAATTAAATTAAATATCATTTTTAAATCTATATATATCATTACCATTTATATATAAGTTTTTTTTTAAATCAACATTTGTTAAAACCAAATATTTCTTTCCAAAACCATAGAATTCAATTTCAAAATATTTATATATATATGGACCAACGGTGTTTGTATATATTTCATATGGTTAAGTGAAACGGATATTTATCATTTCAATCCGAAATGTAAATATATACGGGTAGATATCATTTCGACCCGTAATCCCAATTTCAATTCAAATGAAAATCGCTTGGGTTTATCATTTCAACCCATAACGATTTTCTCTTATTCTAAAGTCCGTTCGGGTATGTATCATTTCAACCCATAGTGAATTCTATACTAACAGGGAACTTGCAGAGTGATAACAGATACTAAAAAAAATATAACAACAGGCATATATCATCAGTATAAATAACAGATACGGGTGTCAGATGTCATAGGTGAATAGATATAAATAATAGTAATAACAGGCATATAATACTAGATACTGGTGTCAGATGTCACAGGTGAACAGTTATAGGTAATAGCATATATAACATTGTAGATAACTACAGCAGCATATTTCTATTGCTATTTCAAATGAAATCACATTTAAATAATAAAAGAACGTTAATCGTGAGTGATTGCTCACCTTTCGAGGCTAGAGAGGATAAACACTGAAATCGAGTTACACATCCGAACACAAATTCCAAGGCAAAGCTAGATTGGCACGAATCGACGAATAAAGCTGATAAATCGAATTGGACGAAATCAAGTCAGAATTGGATTGATGAAGATAATTGATATATAGGTCAACTTATATAAACTATATATATATATATTAAAAAGCAACTGATTACAACTGACTTGTACACATGCAGACAATATAAAATTTCTGTACTAAGTTACAGATATGCAGACTCATATACTCATTACATTTTAAACTAAATATCTATTTAAAGGACATAGCTCTATTTTATATAATATATTTAACTCACTAGATCCTAAACAACTTATGTAAACCATATATAAACTAATTTATAACACTCTATACGGTTGCAAATGTATTTGTTCAGGCTAATATATATTTTACTTTATAACTACATATATATAAACAGTAGGAAAAGATTACTTACATAAGCAACCTTTCATATTAGCGACTGTGTAAAAGTATATATAACTTTCATAATTCACATATAGAAACAGCAAATTTAAAAAATCTATATAAGCTTTTTAGTACACTATAGCATCGCATAAAGCTAATATTATTATATTATTAACGTAACCTATACATACTAACAAATTAATAAATTTATATAAACTAACGTGCCAAACAGCTTACAAGTGTATACACCTCGCAATATATTACCTGTATACTTTTAAACAAAGAATAAAATCGAATAGACATACAGGCAAATATGTAAACAAGTCAATACTTATCATAATAACACTGTACATGAGTTATATGAAATGCTAGCACATCTCAACTTTATGAAATGAACTTTTATATTGTACAACACATATACAAACTTCCTTTAAATCTAATATATCTATAAACAGTATCATATCTCATGCATGAATATATATTTAGAGGCCAAACGAAGAATACTCGAAAATAAACCCATATAATACACGTATATATATATATATATGAAATACTATAACATTTAAAATATATGAACCTTTTGCAAAGAAAAGAAGAAGAAGCAGAGGCGGGCTGCGTTGGTGGAAGGCCAGGGTCTCGGTGATGTGGCGATTGATTTTGGACTGAGATGGGAGGTACGGCGAGCTGTTGCGACAGAGGTGGAAGTCGGTGGGCTGGAAGGTGGTGGGAAGGCCTTCGGTGGTGGCTGTTGATGGCGAGGAAGGGCGGCACATGGAAGGCTGCAAGAGGAGGCGAGTGGGTCAAGGCAGAGGGTGGCTCACGGTTGGGCAGTGGTGGATGGTTGCACTGGCAAGGGGATGCGGGTTAGCTGACTGGGCGGAGGTGGTTTTGGTTGGTGGGAAGGAAGGCCGGTTAGTGGGGAGGAGACTGAGGCCGTGGGTAGGGTGTTCGGCGGAGGAGGGTAAGAACGGGTTATAGGGGTGGATCTGGGCTTGCGTGGTGATGGAATTCAGCAGATGGTCGTGGATGGAAGAGCTAGAGAGGCTTCGGCTGAAAGGTAGGAGGAGCAGGCTAATGGTAGGTCGAATGAAAAAGGAAGAGCAGGCATGAAGGAGATGAACAGATGATACTTTTATAATATTTCTGAGATCCAAAAAATGAGATTTGAAAAGGAGATGTACAGCTCACAAACCAAATCATAATATAATTTCTTAAACGAATGGGTAGGAGAAAACAGAACGGGTTAGTAGGAAATGAAACGTGTATCGAAACGTATGAAATAATTAAATATTGAAACGGCAACCAATAATAAATAGAATGTTGAAAAGTCATTAAAGCAATAAATTCTGTTGTTTGGAAAGCACGGCTAAAGTTTGAAAGGCTATAGAAAACAAAAGGTCACGGATACGGTACCGATACAGTGAACTATTTTACCGATTCTGTTGTCCATCGGACGCCGAAATAAGCAAATGAATATACCATGGAGATCAGCATGACGTGACGATCAAAACGGTATACAAATACTAGTGGTACGATCATCCGATCGAAAGTCGATAATCGGTACCAGAAATGTTGCTATTTTTCCAGAATTAAGATAAACGGAGCAGTAGAAGTCCAAATTTGGAAAAACGAATTTCGCAGTCTGATTCAGAATAGTCTGAATAAATTTTCTCCTGTTGACATATTTTGGTTTCGGAAAACTTTTAAATTCACTGTTATTAACCGGTTTGATTTGAAATGAAATTTCACAGGAAAATAAACTTCAATATTATCAGATGAAAATTTACCAGTTACTATATTAAAATAGACGTATTCCAAATAATAAATTTTTATTTTCAAATTTTATTGTTTAAATTTCACAAAATTTCAATTAATTTAATAAATAAAATCACTAAAATCTATGGGTCGTTACACTTTTTACTATTCATTTAACATTTCTTAGAACTTTAACTAAGTCTATACATATTTTTTTTATAACAACTTAATTTAACTTTATAAATATTTCTTCAAACACAATTTCAAATTGAAATATTTCTTTAAACATTACTTCATACTCAAGTTCAACTTGTATAATATTATATTACCATACATATTTAACATTTCAACCTTTTAAAACATTTTTGGCAAGTTCTATATATGTTTTTAGAATGTAATTGAGTGCTTTACAAATTTATCTAATTCATTTCAGTTAATAAGAACGTTCAATAGTTTTCACAGGTTTAAATTTCCAATGTCTTGAAATTTAAGAGTTATTATTTAACTTCTCGTATTTTATTTAACACTTACCATATATTTCCTATTTCTCATTTTAGAAGTTTCCACCTATTCAAAAATTAACTTTATTTCCATAACTAAAAATCATTAATTAATGAGAACCTAAGAATTCAAATACCGGGTTTATTTTAAATTATTTGAAATAATTTATATACTCATATCTTCTATATATTAAATCATATTAAGAGATTCTAAATCAAAATCTGTTTGTTGAATCAAAAGCGTAGCAAAGCTACCAAGCGGCCTCCCCCACTTTGACACTCAAAAATGAAAATCGATGATGCAGCCTTCATCATCGAAGTTATTTTTGAACGACAGAAGAGAGGAGTGCAGAATTTACTTCCTTTTAATTCCTTTTGAAACAATTTCTGTTCGTAAATATTTTTAATTAACACGACTATTATTTTCAAAATGTTAGAAACAATTTCAAAAGAACCAGAATTTAAATTCTCAAATTCTTACTTTAATTTATTCTTTTAATTTGAACTAAGATTAAATTTTTATTTCATACTCATTATTTAAGGTTATAAACATCCATAACTCAATCTAGTTAAGGCAGTTTTTCCAAACTTAGTTTTACGACTTATTTATTTCATATTTAATTTATTTTATAAATCTATTCATTTCATAATTTAAACTTATATTTCTTACCTCTATACTTAAATGTATCAACATTTCTTTATTTAATATTTACTTATTTCATATTCAATTTGTTAACATTCAATTTATTTATCCAATTTAAATCCAATTAAAATAAAATTCAATTATTCACATTAATTTCAGTTACTCATTTATTTTTATTCAATTTTTTGTTTCATTTTATAATTTAAGTTTGTATTCATTTTATTAATTCATTTTATGGCTTAAATGGAATTAATTCAATTTATTAATTCATCTAGTTCAATTTAAATCCAATTTAGTGTGTTTAATCTTTATTGTGTGTTAACTCCCTTTTAGCAACAACTTACGAGTTAGAAAGCCTAAAGCCTGTGTACTCAACGACTCATGACTTAGTTGCTGAAAAGGAATCTACGGCATGAACGACTTACGACCTACCGGGTTAGAGAGCTACGACCTAAAGGAGCTTGCGACCCAACTATCTCAAGAACTTCGCGACCTAGCAGCTTGCGACCTAAAGGAACTTCGCGACCTAGCAGCTTGCGACCTAAAGGAACTTCGCGACCTAGCAGAGCTATGACCTAAAGGAGCTTGCGACCTAACTACTCAAGATGTATGCCGACCTAGAAGCCAACCGACTTAACAAATGGTCGACTTAAGATTGTAAGTTAACTCTGCTCCGACCTAACAATGCCGAGCTATGAAATGCTCCGAGTTAAGAAGACTTTGCGACTTAACGTATTACGAGTTAGCAGGCCTAAGACTTAAGAGCTTCATGACTCAACGAGACAAGCTTCTTACGACTCATGAGGTCTTACGACTCATAAGGTCTTACGACTTAAGGGTTCTACGATTCATGAGGTTCTACGACTCATGAGGTCCTACGACTTAAAGACTCTACGACTCATGAGGTTCTACGACTCATGAGATCTTACGACTTAAAAGTTCTACGACTCATGAGGTTCCACGACTCATGAGGTCTTACGACTTAAGGCCCGTGCTTATGCTACCTCTATCTGGTAAGTCGGCTACGAGTTAGCACTTGTCTTCAACTGAGCCATAAGAAGAACCCAGTATGGCGCCCACGAGTTATCTTAAGTCGGCTACGAGTTATTGCTCACCTTAAGTCGGTCACGACTCATGCCTTAGCCAATTTTCTGTCCAGAATTCAGAGCTGCTCCTATAAATACCCCACCACTTCCAACATGAAAAGGACTTTTGGCAATTCATTTCTTCAAGCGTCCATACTCTACTGCATTGGAAATTCACTCAACAAGTAAAGATCTCCCAACACTCAAGGCACTACAACAAGCTTCGTGAAGGACTTCATTCATCCGATACGGATTTAGCAAGATTCATCACCGAAGATTGAGCTAGTAGTCTAGATTGTTGTGTGATCAAGTTATATTGTATTTGACAAGTGATTTGTATCGATTTGTAACCGAATCAGCAATAAGAAATTATAAAGTGGACGTAGGCTCGATTACGGGCCGAACCACTATAAACCTGTTGTTCATTTACTGCTTTTCTGCTATTTTTAGCTTATATTTTGTTCCCGTACCAACGGGTGGTGCTTTCACGATTCTATTACACACACCGGGTGTTAGCGTTCACTTTTGAGCGTTAAAATTTTGGTGCTTTCACTGAGAACCCAACTCAGGCAATCATCCATCGTTGCTTCGCAAAGATTCATAAAAAGAACCCCTCTTAAAAACCAGATCCGAAATAATGGCTCCTGGAAGAAGAGGTAGACCTATCAGATCCGGAAATGCTCACGAAGGGACTTCTGCTTCCCCAGCGACAAACCAAGCAACTTCAACCGTTGGAGTCACCAGGGCTGAATTAGATGACGCAGTCTCTGGATTGTACCAACAAATTGAAACTCAAAACGCTTTGATGATGGATAGATTAACTGCTCTGCTCGGGGCAAATCGTCAACCAGAAAACCATCGAACTACTCTTCCTGAAATGCCACCTTTCCAAGCTGATGGTTCTATGCCGCAACCAACTTGTCATGAGCATATGCCCGGGCAAACTTCCGAGGAAAGAACTAATGCTTGCCCGGAGGTGTCTTTGAACAATAAAGAGTACCTGTCTGAAATGGTTGGCCGCATCATGAAAGAGAGCATGCAAAGGGAAGAGGATGAGGCTGACTGGGGATTTGCGCCAAGCATAACTCCGTTTACTGAAAGGATCCTAAAAGCGGAGTTTCCAAGGAAATTTGCACCTCCTACTATCCAAGCCTATAGAGGAACCAGTGACCCTAATCATTTCCTCTACAAGTACGATTGGCATATGACCGGTGCAAGAGCATCAGACGAGATCAAGTGTCGGTACTTTCCAGTATACCTGGAAGGTGTGGCTTTACTTTGGTTTACAAAGCCCCCGGTTCGGTGTGTAGATAAGTTCTCCGACTTAACGCAAAAGTTCAAAGAACAGTTCAGATTGTATGCTTCAAAAGCTAAGGATATAATGTCACTATCTAACCTTGAACAAGCACCCGGAGAATCAATCAAATCTTTCTTGAGCCGTTTCAATATAGCTTTAGCCGAAGTAGAAAATGCGGAGCCACGCATGATCCTGACTTATTTGATGCGAGCCATTGATAAATCGAGTAAATTTGGAATATGGCTAAAGATGAAGGAACCGAACTCACTTGATAAATTTTATAAAAAGGCCGACGAGTTCATTCGCCTTGAAAGCCTTTCTGCAACATCGAAAGCGGTTGCTGCCCAAACTGATAATAATAATGTCCCATCTAAGAAAAGAGAATCTGAAAGTCAGAAAAGGGAGGGTGAAGGAGGAAAGAGCCAGGGAAATGAAAAGAAACCTCGCCGCTTTAATCCTTCGGACTTTACTCCTTTAACTGATACACCAAGAAATATCTTTTTTGCAACAAAGGACGTTGTCAGGTATCCTAAGCCACCTGAGATGACGAGAGGTGCAAAGCGTAATGGAAAATTCTGCCAATTTCACAATCAACCTGGCCATGACACTGACCAATGTCGCCAATTAAAGAATGTGATTGAAGAATTGCTAGAGCAGGGTAAACTCCAACAATACGTTAAAATAAGCGGAGTCGATCCAACCTCATCCACTCGGGATCAACAACGTTCTACTCGTCAATCTGATTCTCTCGACAACACTGCAGTGCAAGATTCAGGAAAGCTTGTCATTAATGCTGTCACAGGAGGACCATACCCAGCAAGCAGAAGTTGGGACGACTACTAATTACCCACAAAACTGCGGCTGGGGCATCTCTCACTTTCTCTGGCATAAAAATCCAAAAGCTATGAATCAAGCACAAATGGAAATCCAGCTTGGAGATTCTGAAACAACAATAACTAGCATTCATTTTTATTTAACAGCATTGCTTGAATTTGTAAAGATAATGATGAATGTGTAACTTCTGCATTGTAAACCGCTGAGAAATTAGCGCAACTCAATAATGAAAAACTATGCATTTTGTGTTTTCTATTATAAAATGCCTGTTATATTTCGATGTGTAAATACTCTAAATGTATTGCTAAAATGTCGATCTAATATTGCAGGTCATTAAAGCAAAGCTCACCCATCGCAAAGCTAAGCGAGCCTTACAAATCATTTATTAAAGCAAATTTCAAGCAACAAAAATTCCAAACTCAAATCCCATAAAAGAGGAACTTCACATAAAAAGTTGACGGCTCTACTGTGTCAAGCCCTTGTTAACTGGTTGCGATCGTTGATATAAAAAGGCATCCAACCAAATAACTTGTGTTTACTCTGTGGAGTCATTCAACAGTGAAGTCTACTTCTTCGGATAAAGCAGTTCACTTGCAAAAGAAAAGAAGACGCGCTTGGAAACGATGATAAAGGATCGCAGATTGGCAGATGATGATACAACATGAGCGGGCAAACATGGAAGCAGCCAAAGGGAGGTTTGCCTCTCAACAGGAAAGCCGGTAGATCCACTAAAGGGATACCTTCCCAAGCAGAAGGAATAAGACCCTCGCTAACTGATTGTGATGCATCCGATCAGGCAGCTTGTGTCCATCCCGTGGATCTACTTGCCCCTAAGACGCAACCTTCCTGGCACACCAACCAAAGCCCTCTAACGAGGCACGCCAATAAATGGGAGTGCTTTCCTCAATCAAAAAGATTGATAGGACCACCGAAGGGGCACCTTGTTAATTGATTGCGATCGTTTGTACAAACAAACATCCAATCAAGCAACTTACGCCTGTCCCGTGGACCCCTCCAACCATGAGAAAGTAACTTCCAGGCAATCACGAGCCCTCTTCGGAGGCACAAGCCCTCTTCGGAGGCACAAGCCATCTTCGGAGGCAAAAGCCCTTTTCGGAGGCACATTTCACCCGTGTAGAAGTGCAAAATGCTTCTCTTCGGAGACCCACTTCACCAGTGATGAAATACTAAAAAGCCCTTTTCGGAGGCACATTTCACCCGTGTAGAAGTGCAAAATGCTTCTCTTCGGAGACCAAAACTGCTTCTCTTCGAAGACCAAAATTGCTTCTCTTCGGAGACCAAAAATGCTTCTCTTCGGAGATCAAAACTGCTTCTCTTAGGAGACCAAAATTGCTTCTCTTCGGAGACCAAAAATGCTTCTCTTCGGAGACCAAAACTGCTTCTCTTCGGAGACCAAAATTGCTTCTCTTCAGAGACCAAAAGACCTCTTCAGAGGCGTACTTCACCTTGTTTGAAGTACCAAAAATGAACCCTTTACTGGGGCACAAAAATCAAAACCTTCTTCAGAAGTTCATTTCATTATGCAGGAAAATTCATTTTTAAACAAATAAAAGTGATCGTTCCCAAAAGTCGAAGTGTTCTTCTGACAGAAAGAGAGAGAGAGTAAAAATTTCTCCAAAAACGAGATATACTCTATTAAAAGCAGAATGATTCCTGCCTCAAAAATGGAATAGTTATTCTCTAATATAAGAGTATCAGTCTTGTAAAAGCGAGAAATATTGCAATGCACTTGTGGTATGGGGGCAACATTGTACAATTCAGTTACGTTAATAAAAGTAATGTACAAGCGACACACCACAAGTTCATTGCGATATCACATAAAGAAGATGTGGAATAAATGCGTTCTTGAAACACAGACAAAAGTTTGTACAAGTAAAAAGAATCGTTTACTCTACACTTCAAATGAGAAACAGATATATTCCTACATACACAAGAATTTGTACAAGTAAAATAGTCATTTTATTCAATACTATGGAAACTTTTTACATTGTGCAGATTACAAAAAGGAGCGGAGACCGGTATCCGCACAATCTCCGGTCAATGCATGCAAAAAGCAGAAAAGACAAAATCAAACTCATTTCTCCTTCTTCCCACCCTTGGAGCCTTTACCCGGCCTGGTAATTAGTTTCGTAGGCCGTATCGGAGAAGAAGGAGAAAGAGACTCAGCCGGATCGATCTCTGCTTTATCCCCAGCAGCAGAAGAACTCTTCTTTCCTTTCTTCGAAACCGCACGCTTTCCCTTCTTCTTGGAAGAAGACTCACTCCCCGGAGAAAGAAATGTAGAAAGCTTTGTGTCGTAGTCAAAAGACCGCTCCGGGGTCTTCTCGCTATCTTCCAGACCTTCTGCCTTCTGTTCTTCGGAAGCAGGTGGTTCGTCCAAACCTTGAAGGGCTGCTATTGGTTCTTCCTGTGAACCTGGTTGAGAAGCTGGAAGAGGTATAACTTGAGAAGGAGGAGGAACGACAGCTGAAGAAGGAAGAATTGGTGCAGTTTCCGGCACGACTGCTGCATAATAAAAGAAATCAAAATCAGTATTCTCCGAAAGAAAAGAAGACCGTGAATCGTCAAAGTTACCTGGAGAAGCCGGTTTAGCGAGATCAATCTCAAATTCCCGAGCTTGGAAATCCTTCATTGCCTCTTCCTCTGTAGGGGTGGTTACAGTTTCTTTGTCAACCTTAGCGGGAGGCGTGGAATGAGAACTAGAGCCAGTAATATCTGCGTAAGCTAAAGCCGAAGTATAAGCAGGAGCAATAGGAGGTATTTCTTTCTCAGGAAGCTTCTCTCCCGTCGCCTCGGCCCGCACTCGGATAAGCTGCTCTTTTCCTTTGGCAAGGGCAGCGTGGTCGCTCTCACCTAAGTAGGTAGCTTGAAGATCTGCTTCAGCGTAACCGGCACCACCAAACAAGTCAATGATTGCCTCCCATACTTCCGCCAAGGTGACTTCATATTCTGGCCCCAAAAATGAAAGGCTCCCACGCCCCAGGACACAATGCATATAAAAGTCGAATAGAGTCACGTCAGTGGTGGCTATGGTTGCCTTATGGGATTCTTCGGCTGCAGCTTTACCAGAAAGAGCTTCATCACGTTCTCTTTCAGCCTTCAGTAGCTGAGATTGCAGTCTTATAATTTCTAAGTCTTGAGAGCTGACTTTCTCTCGAAGCTGAACAGCGTCATCGCGGTATTTTCTCGTAACCTGCTGTTCTGCTTCGAGTTTCACCTCAATATCTCTCTGAGCAGCATGGGCGTCTCGAACTTGTTTTTGAAGCATTTCTTCTTTCTGAGAATAAGAAGTGGAAGAAGTAGCAAGCTCATTTTTAAGTCTTTCAACTTCAGCTTCGAGCTTCCCATAACCATCGCTAATGCTTTTCATCTCCGCGTCATGCTGCTTACGCCATTTGTCCCACTCAGATTTATCATTCTCCATGGTCATCATCGCCTCAAGGTTCATATGGTTGACCCTTTGAAGTTCATCAACCAGCTTCTGCCATCCAGACATTCTTTCGATGTCAAGCTTTACAGCATCGACATTTTTCAGCATCACTTGCTTATCAATGGGGACCAAATCCAAATCAAAACGCACTCCTTTCAGACACCAATTCGGAAATCGGCTCTGGAGTGTGGGAGGACCATCTCCAGCTTGGTACTGTGGCCTATTAATGATTGTCTGGATGTCAGACTCCTTAAGGGCAGGAGAACCGGAAGATGTATTAGGAGGAATAGAAGCGGTAGTCTTTTCCGAGATATTAGATGTATCTTTCTCGCCAAGTCTGATCCGTTTGCTGGAATCATCGGAAGTATGACTCTTCCCCTTGTCATCGTAAGATTTCCTCTTGTAAGGATCGTCGCTTCTGCGGGAAGAGTCACGTCGCTCGTCCCTACTCCCGTAGTATTCCTCATCTTCTCTCTGACGACGCTCTTCATGAGTTCGCCTCTCAAGAGCCTTTCTGGCAGCCCTCTCCTCATCAGTTTCCTTCACGACACCGATATAACTCCTAAAGTCATAAGCCTCACGGCTTCCGTAACGCTGGAATTTTTGAAGTAAGAACCGCTTCACCCCATCAGAGAACCTGAAATTGAAGAAAAAGACCAGTTTTAGAAATCCTCAAATTGAAGAAGCTAAGTGCATATAAGTGCCAAAATCCTAAGTGTGTGTGATGTGCAAACTACGCGCGTCAGACTACAAACCACTTTTGGGTGTAGGAATGGCAATAAGTTGTGTGGAAGGCGTTGTGGTTTGTTGCAAAGAAGAAGTTGCTTCGATAACAGGAGGGACCACTTTAGAAACATCATCTTTAAAGAGCTCCTGAGAGGTTATCATGATGTCGCTCAGACTGTCAAAAGTATTATCGCCATGGTGCATGGGAGAATTATCTTTTTCAACTTCCACCTCAGCCGTCTTTTCAAGAGTGTGAAGATTTTCCTCCTCTTCAATAACCGGGGCAAGTGCTAACTTACTGGACGATCCAGCAATGTCGGTAGGAGTAGAACACTTTACCAATGAAGTCTCAGCGGTAAGTTCTTGCGGTAAAGATTTTTTAGCAGGAACAGGGGAATCTGACTCCTCAGCAGGAGAATCAGGGACTTCATGTGGCTGAGTGGAACGGGAAGGATGTAAGAGTCCAAATTCGTGGAGGAACTCATCTCTCAATAGAAATTGAACACTCCTCTCCTCGACCGGCACAGCCATAAGCCTCTCGAAGGTAGTTTTGTGACGAGTTTCCCTAGAGGGAGGAGGGAGCGCTGAAACAGTAGAAAAAGAAGTTAACACTTGACAATTTGAACTTCGAAGAATTTTAGAAAACACAGGGAAAAGATAGATAGTCTTACTTCCCACTCTCCAAATTGCGTAACATCCCGGGGGACAGCGGACAAAGAAAAACTGGCTTAGAAACCCAGGAACGCTTTCAGGAAGACCAATAATCAGTTTACGGTTCCTGGCACTCCTTACAACTGTGATAGAGGGATGGTCTTTGTTCTTTGTAAATGAGCACAGGAAGCAAATTTCTCCAAAACTGGGAAAACGGTCCAGCATTCTCCTAAAAAGCACACACCGTCCCAGCAGGATGGCGTAGCCATTAGGATGTAGTTGAAAAGGGGAGATAGATAATCGAAGGAGAAGTTCTCGAAGACAGTCATTAAACGGGGGAATCGCTCCACTCAAGCACATTTGGCGGTTCACTGCGACAAAGCCGTGGGGCGGCCTATCAGCAGTGTCATTTACTCCAGGGAGCAAAGCGTCAGATTCAGCAATGCCAAACTGGGTGCATAGTTGACGGAAGACTTTATGACTCAGAGTGGTAGGAGTCCTTTCCGAGGGATCATTCAACGGAGTAGCAATTGGAAAAGCTTCTCCACTTGGTTCCAAGTCTTCTTGATGAGATGCCATTCTACACAATCGGCTAAATGTTCAAAAGTGAAGGTGCACGTTTCCTAAAAGTGTGAAGTGCTGTGCAAAACTAATGAAAACAAGAAGAAACAAGTATAACTGGAATTAAACTAACTAACAATCAGGCGAATACGAGATTTCAGAACTTGTTAATACTCAAGTGTAGTGTTAATGCAGACAAATCAGTTTTAGTTTACCATTACGATTTTGCTTTAATACTTCACTTGAGTTGGTTATTGTGTAGCATTTCACTCATACAGTTCATTTAATTTAATTTTCTCTTTATCAACTAATCTGTCATTCGATGTGGGCAGTCAGTGGCAGCATATTCGTCCCAGTATTCTGTGAATGTTGTGTTAAGCAGGTTATTAGCATTAAAGTCAAGACAGTGTGAGAGGTAACACAACACAGTTCAAATTCAAGAGTTCAGCCAACTTCTATGCAAAATCATCTAAGTCTTAAGTCGTTAAATGACCTATCATGACTCGGGGCTTTTAGGTCGTATTAGGCGAGTCAAGATGTTCAAGGCATGTTCTCTTAAGTCAGATCATTCAAGTCCAAGAATTCGAAATCATGGAGTTCAAGTGATTAAGTCGTTCGGATGGGTTCGCGAGTTACGAGTTAAGGGCTATCTCATCCACGACCTAGTCATTCAGATATGCTCACAAGTTAAATCCTTAAGTCCTAACTCGTCCACGACCTAAGGGCAAGCTACGAGTCAGGTTAAGCCATCAGTCTATTAAGGAGTGCTGCATAAGAAAGGTCTCAAGGCAATGAAAAATTGTCAAGTCTTAGGTCGTTACCGACCTACGACCTACTTTAGGTCGTATATGATTTAGGACTTAGGTCTCAAGATTTCTATTCAGAACGCGAAGGCCTTAAGTCGTTCGTCTTCTCCCCAATACATCAATTCGCTAACTCCTTAACCCGTTAACCCATTAGCTTCTCCTCCAACCAAGACTCTCGTTCCCTCAGCGCATTTAATCATCCCGAAATCACCATAAACCCGGTCTAATGTCATTCCATCTCAAACCACGAATCAATCAAACTTAAATGCTGCTGTCCATCGTCTTGTTCTAACCGACTACCCAAAACTAGGACAAGCCGTCTCAAACCCATCATTAGTCAATTGAAACAAGGATTGCAGAGAAGTACGACATGAGAAAAGGGGGTCGATGGTGAAAATTGGATTCGTAATTGGGTGATAATCGAGGAATGAATAGCAATCGAATCCACTTACGCAATATGAAATCGAAGATGTCTGGCGATCGAGTAATTGAGTTTGTCTGAGAAGAACTTGAATGCTTGCAAATGACGGAATGAAACAGGTGAAGGAGAAGAAGGAACGACCTAAGCTATTTATGCCCTGGGACAGTGAAAGGTGAATCGACACATCCGACTTACGACTTATACTAAGTCGTTCGCTACCTACGACTCATCTTAAGTCGATCGCGATCTAGCACACTCATCAAGAAGCGAGCTAAGGAAATCGAAGCACACGACTTACGACTTAAGATGCATACTTCGAGGGGCAAATGTTAACTCCCTTTTAGCAACAACTTACGAGTTAGAAAGCCTAAAGCCTGTGTACTCAACGACTCACGACTTAGTTGCTGAAAAGGAATCTACGGCAAGAACGACTTACGACCTACCGGGTTAGAGAGCTACGACCTAAAGGAGCTTGCGACCCAACTATCTCAAGTACTTCGCGACCTAGCAGCTTGCGACCTAAAGGAACTTCGCGACCTAGCAGCTTGCGACCTAAAGGAACTTCGCGACCTAGCAGAGCTATGACCTAAAGGAGCTTGCGACCTAACTACTCAAGATGTATGCCGACCTAGAAGCCAACCGACTTAACAAATGGTCGACTTAAGATTGCAAGTTAACTCTGCTCCGACCTAACAATACCGAGCTATGAAATGCTCCGAGTTAAGAAGACTTTGCGACTTAACAGTTTACGAGTTAGCAGGCCTACGACTTAAGAGCTTCATGACTCAACGAGACAAGCTTCTTACGACTCATGAGGTCTTACGACTCATGAGGTCTTACGACTTAAGGGTTCTACGATTCATGAGGTTCTACGACTCATGAGGTCCTACGACTTAAAGACTATACGACTCATGAGGTTCTACGACTCATGAGATCTTACGACTTAAAGGTTCTACGACTCATGAGGTTCCACGACTCATGAGGTCTTACGACTTAAGGCCCGTGCTTATGCTACCTCTATCTGGTAAGTCGGCTACGAGTTAGCACTTGTCTTCAACTGAGCCATAAGAAGAACCCAGTATGGCGCCCACGAGTTATCTTAAGTCGGCTACGAGTTATTGCTCACCTTAAGTCGGTCACGACTCATGCCTTAGCCAATTTTCTGTCCAGAATTCAGAGCTGCTCCTATAAATACCCCACCACTTCCAACATGAAAAGGACTTTTGGCAATTCATTTCTTCAAGCGTCCATACTCTGCTGCATTGGAAATTCACTCAACAAGTAAAGATCTCCCAACACTCAAGGCACTACAACAAGCTTCGTGAAGGACTTCATTCATCCGATACGGATTTAGCAAGATTCATCACCGAAGATTGAGCTAGTAGTCTAGATTGTTGTGTGATCAAGTTATATTGTATTTGACAAGTGATTTGTATCGATTTGTAACCGAATCAGCAATAAGAAATTATAAAGTGGACGTAGGCTCGATTACGTGCCGAACCACTATAAACCTGTTGTTCATTTACTGCTTTTCTGCTATTTTTAGCTTATATTTTGTTCCCGTACCAACGGGTGGTGCTTTCACGATTCTATTACACACACCGGGTGTTAGCGTTCACTTTTGAGCGTTAACATTGTGTTAAATTTTATTCCATTTACCCTATTTTAAAACAATATTATGTCGACTAGCCTCATTTAAGTGTTTAGAAATTCCTATCGATAACATGGTGTCCCATGCACTGACTACAATTCATAAACAACTCAACGGATAAGTAAACACAATATAAAATATTTTATGACACTAACAAGTATGCGCTCTCATATATATACACTCAAATAACTCATTCTACATTATTACTACCCAATCTCTTATGAGTCAAAACCCACAAAGATAAGGTTATCGCTAAACCAATGCTTTGATACCGACTGTGACGACCCACATTTTGAAAGATTTAAATTGACAATAATTCACACATGTCCAACTCAAACAATCTGGAACATAGATAATCATTGGGATTAACTAAGAAAAATAATTGAAGAAGAAGAAAACCAATACAGAATCTCGTAGTGGAATGACACAATATAATAATCAAATAAATAGTCCATGAACATATTTACTATACATTTGATTTTAATTTGTACAACATTTATCACAGTTATATATACAACAGAAATCAACATGATGTAGGGAATAATAATAGTAATAATATACCAAATCTTTGTCTTCATCCTCTAGAAAATGATCTTCGATACGTTGAAAACTTAGGACTGATCTGAGAGTAATGAAAAGACAAAACACTCGAGTTGGGACTAAGATATCCTAACAGAAGTCAAATCAATATCACGAATAATTTGAGTGTAACAGCGTCAGAGATGTTTATGGGGTTTTACATCTCCTATCTAGTGTCTAACGTATGTGCAATAACTCAAGTGATGTTATGGGATTCTCCATCTCTTAAGAATCCGATAAATATTTATATATAGTAGAATACGCTATATATGTAATGTCTAATTAGTAAAATAAATATTTTTCTTAGCGTTAAGGCTTTACATTAATCCCCCTAAATGCGTTTTAAAGCATTGTCAAACAGTTTGCATTTGACACAACCACTAGCACGTCGGTAGTCAGTGATGCACCGTGATACGACAACAGTAAACCAAAGTCATAGGGGTCTCGTATAGGGATAAAAGTACGACGAGGCACGTGTGGCAATGCCCAAGGTAGGATACTACCGGTTTGAGTCAGAGGGCTAGTGGTAACGCATTGTAGCCATAACCGCCTATCACGTCCATCCATCCTATATCGTCAAAGAGAAGTCATCCCAAATCAAGGTGCACCAATCGAAACCAACAACGAAAGTAATAATATGGACCGAGTCCACGAAAATCAAAGTACGAATGTCCGCTAAGGGTAGCTAGCCTGCTTTTCCCTATCAAGCCATCATGTTTTAGTTACTTCAAATTGGCACAAGTGCCATAGCCTGTCCATCAATGTTCTCTTTCATTAAATCCATCAAATGATGCTAAATCCAACCACTTTGTTTTGAAATCTCCTCCATGTACACAGTTGTTAAAGTGGTTCCAATATTGACAGAGAGTATGCCAATAAGAGGCCCTGGTCTTGTTGATACGCTAGATTTTGATCAATGACAATGTGCTTCAACAAAAAGGAAGAGATATGTGCAAAGCTAAAAGAAGAACGATGAAGACCAAGGATTAACATGAGTATGATTTCAATATAGGTCTTAGTTTAGATTTATTGTTAAAATCTATCCTCAAGAAGCTTGCACAAACACTAGAACATGTTTTATAAACTTCATTTTCTAGAATAAAAATTCACTGTGCAAAAATCAAAAGTTCAGTCGACTGAACAGGTATGCCCAGTCGACTGAACCTGTTACACGTACACAAACATGCACAGTTTCAGTCGACTGGTACACTTTGCTCAGTCGACTGAATTTGTTCCTGAAAATTTTACTTTACATTTTCATTCGACTGAAATCCCTGCTCAATCGACTGAATTTAAACCTGCGAACTTTTTATGAAAGGACACCTTCTTCCTCCCAAGAGTTGCAACCATTCTCTAATGGAAATGGAAGCATCTCTTGTGTGCACCTCTTGCCAACAAATGCACCTCTTCTACAACTATATATACATGGTTCTAACATCTTCAAATTCACCAATTTTCTTATGCTTTAATCTCACTACTTTCTTGAACATATTTCATATTCTCTAATGTTTTCAAAGCAATCATCAATCTATTGCTTGAATCTCTGTTTTGTTATTAACATTCTTTTGATTCATAGCAATTCACATTTCCTAAATCTTCACAAACACATTGCATACTCTCGAGGATAAGATTATAGGAATATTGTACTACATTAGACTCATTCGTGTTGCAAAGAACACAACAAGTCAAGTATTGTTTTCTTAGTATCGAGTTGAAGTTCTCTTAGGTAGTTTAAGGCAAGAAATCCCGTTCGGGTAAGTTGTAAACCTATTCCTCCGGGTTAAGAGTGGGTTTTTTAGTTAGTAGAATTCCTAAGTGAAGCTTAGGGACTGAACGTAGGACTAGAGGTCCGAACCAGTATAAAATCCTGGTGTCTACCTTGATATTACTTACTTTATCTACCTAAACCGTTCCGTTATTCCATATTACACGATCCAACCTCGTAGACTCTTTCAATTGGTATCAGAGCAAGGCCATCCTATAACCATAACACCATTATTTGACATATTGATAATATGGAAAATAACACAAGCACAGGCACAACAACTGCCTATAGTTCTACATTTGCGGAAGGACAATCTACTCAAAGACCCCCCCTATTCAATGGACTAAACTATAACTATTGGGCTACAAGGATGAGAATTTATATGCAAGCAACAAGTTTCAAAGCCTGGAATGCTACCCAAGCAGAGTTCGTTGTACCCACGACCGATTATCCTACATGGACACAAACTCAGAAGAATGAAGCTAGTGCAAATGCCAAAGCTATGAATATGCTATTTTGCGCCCTTGATAGAAATGAGTTCAATCGTGTTAGCATTTGTACTATTGCTTATCAGATATGGGATACACTTAAAATCATACATGAAGGCACAAACAAGGTCAAACAAACAAAGATCTCCATGCTGAAGAACCAATTCCAAAATTTTAGAATGCGACAGAATGAATCCATCAATGACATGTACTCGAGGTTTCAAGACATTCATCATGCGTTAATAGGACTAGGAGAAAAATACACGGATTTTGATATTGTATCTAAAGTTCTAAATTCACTTACTGATGAATGGGAGAGAAAAGTCTTAGCAATCGAAGAAGCAAATGACTTATCTACAATGAAACCCGAAGAATTAATTTGAAATCTTATGTCGTATGAAGTAAATATGCAACTAAGAAAGATCAAGCACAAGAAAGAAAGAATGTAGCTTTTCATGCGGAAAAGGAAGAATCAGAATATGAAGATGAGGATTTAGCATTTATAGCCAAAAATTTTAAGAAATTCTTAAAATATAGAAATGGAAATAAAAATAGTTTCAAAAAGAATTTCTTGAACAAACCTTCATCCTCAAATATAGAATGTTTCAATTGTCACAAAAGGGTCACATGCACAAGGATTGTCCAGAACAAAAGAAGGAAAATCAGAGAAACTTCAACAACAAAAACAAGAAGGATAAAGTAAAAAAGAAGGCATTTTCTGTAACATAGGATGATTCAAATTCATCTTCATTTGAAAGTGATAGTGATAGCAACAAGGAACAAGCAAATGTATGTTTTATGGCTCAAGAATCTGAGGTTAGTGATTTAACTTTCGATGATTTAATTGACGTAAACACTGAACTTTTAAGAACAATCAAAACTCTTAAAAAGAAACTTAAGGAAACTCGTGAAAATCAGAACAAATCCGAGTTTGAAAGGGATATGTTAAAAGATGAGAAGAAAATTCTTGAAGAAGAACTTGAAAAAGTTCAAGAATCTCTTTCAAATTCAGAAACTCAATTATCTCTTTTAAGCCAAGAAATTGAAACTCAAAAGACAAAGAATGATAGTATTGTTTCTGAAAATCATGAGTTAAAAACTATGATTAGATAAATTGAGTTAGAAAATAATAGTCTTCAAACTAGATTAGATAACATTACTAAAAATGTATCTAACTTTAACAAAGGAAGAGAAAATTTATCTAAGATTTTAGAAAATTCTCAATCTTCCTCAAATAAACATAGATTAGGATATGAAAAGAAGTCAAAAATTCCTCAAAAGAAAAATACTAATCTTAAGAGGAATAATAATTCAAAACATAATATATCATTAAGAGCACTTACTAACACAAAAGAAGAAACTAAGATAATTAAAATTTGGGTTCCAAAGACTAACAATATTTTAATTAGGAATAAATATGTTAAAACATTTATTGATACTGTTCATAACAATAAAAATTATCTCTATAAGAAGGATGCTAAACCTAGTTGGGTTTGGTTTCCTAAAGTCTAACTTTTTAGGACCCTATTAAAAAGTGGGTACCAATAATTTTCTATTTATTTTCAGGTCCCACTCAAAAAGAAGAAATGGATTCTAGACAGTGGTTGCTCAAAACACATGACTAGCGATAAAGATATGCTCACAAACATCACATACTTTGATGGTGGCTCGATTACCATCGGAGATAATTCAAAAGGCTATATCATTGGCAAAGGAGATGTGAGCAATTACGGTATATCAAATTTACCTTTTATTACAAATGTTTCATTAGTTAAAAATTTAAAACACAATTTACTAAGCATAAGTCAACTATGTGATAAGGGTTTTAAAATAACTTTTTAGGAAAATAAATGTAGTATTTTTGATCAAAACCAAAATCTTATTTTTGAAGGAAATAGATATAGAAACATCTACGTTCTAAATATGAAAATTAATCATAATACAAATATGTGTTTACAAGCCAAAGATAATGATCCCTGGATATGGCACAAAAGATTTTGTCATATTAATTTCAAAACTATTAGAAAACTTTCTAAAAATGAATTAGTAAGACGCTTACCTAAGATAAACTTTAAAATAAAAAATCTTTGTGATGATTGTGTAACGACCCGCTATTTTGGACCATTCGCATCCGCTAATGTCGGACTTGAATAATTCAAAATACCTAATTGTTAATTTAAATTTTGCAAAACTGAACATATACAGTAAATAAATAATCACATATCACAGACATAGAGTAATAAATGCAGCGGAAACAAAAAGATAGTAGTTCATGAAGCTACTATATGCATATCAGAGTTTAATAAGGTACAACAAATGTCTCGAATACAATAGTCAATATAGAATGTCAGAATACATCACTGAATCAACTGAATATCTAAAAACTGGATAGACAACTGGATCTCCAAGCGAAGCTCCAACTCCAAAGATGAATCTCGAATACTGGAACACTCAGTCTGACCCGTGCGTAAAGCAAAACACAAGACACTCGAGTCAGGATTAACATTCTTATATCAATAAATCCAACTCAAGTGAAATAACAATTGAAATACAAGTAACTCAAAGGATGCTGGAATCACCATCCTCTAAGGATCCGTTAAACTATCTACTATGTAGTAGTGTACGCTAAGTAGATAATGTCTATCAGTAATATAAAATATCAAAATAGTGTTAAGGCATTACCATTATCCCCCTTAACACATTTTATATAAATGTCATAGTCTATACAGCACTGTAAACTCCACCGTAAACTAGTGGGATATCAGGGAGTACTCCATAGGTATAACACAAAAAAATTTCGTAGTGGGCGCGTATATAGGGATACAAGTATGACAAGGCACATGAGGCAATACCCAAGGTAGTGAAACTACCATTTGCCTGATCCAGACTGGTGAGAACGCATCGCCGCAACGATCGCAACACCGCGAAACAACACTCCCAAAATTTCGAGGGTGCACCAATCGATAACAAGTAATGGGTAGTTACGAAGAAGTGTGTTCGCTCAAGGTAGCTAACCCTATTTTGCCAGGCACGACTCTTGTTTTAGTCATTTCCAATTTGACACAAGTTTCAAGGCTATCCATTATCGTTCTCTTTCTTCAGTCATCACGTGCATCATTCCAACTACTTCATTCTGGATCATCACTCCGCGTATAGTTATTAAAGTGGTTTTCGGTTTAGACAGAGACTATGTCCATAACCGATTCTGGTTTCTTTAATAACTTTCGTGATTATTGCACCGATTTGGTCGTTTAATAAATTTCAAAACCAAATCAAATTCCATTCAATTAAAATTTGTAAATCAACATTCCATTTGTCTTTCCAAAACAATTTCCATAATTTACGTTTCAAACTTCCGACTTACCGTTTCAAAATCTTATAATTCAACTTCAATTTTCATTCAAACAATTCAAATATTGATTCAAGTTCGAATATAAGTTTCATTTCGAAATCATTTAAATTAATTTAATTTATCATTCAAATCAATTTAAATTCATTGATCGATTTCATTCAATATTTGTTAAATTAATTTATCATTCAAAGCGATTTCTATTTAATTTCCCATTCATTAAATTAATTTCTTAAGTTCAACTCCATTATATCAAATGTACCGATTGAATTAAATTAGATTCGTCAAGTCAATTCTTTAAATTACAAGTCTTACATTAATTTCAATAAATAACATTCTATTTTTGTTAAAGAAATTCAATTTCACTTATTTACTCACTTAGTTATAAATTTCAAAGCTCAATTTATAAAGAAACTAAATTTCACTTATTCAAGAAGTTAAATTTCACTTATCAAAGAATTTAATTTCATTTAATTATTAAATAATTCGATCTTACTTAATTATATTTCAAAACTTAATTATTAAATAATTTCAAACTTAATTATTAAATATTTAATTTTAAACAACGTTCTTCATTAACTACCTTGTTAATATTTTATTTTAGATTATTAGATATTAACATTTTCCTTTCGTAAAATTCAAATTCCAACTTTATTTCAAAACCTTATTATTTATTCAAATAAATCTTATTTTATTTTTAAATCAAATTATCGACAAATCAGGTTTTATTTAATTCTCTATCCTAGGTCAAGTTTAATTGGGTATTTATCATTTCAACCCGATTCCAATTCAATTCAAATCAAAGCATAACAAAGGGAACTTGTAGTGTGATAACTAGGATGGTGTCAAAGTAAATAAACAAGCAATAACAAAAATCAATAACAATCCAATAATCAATTCAAATAATCCCGAAATAATCATATTAATTTACATTGTTGTTTGTGTAAATTAATATAATTATTTCTAGAATCTACACTATCATTTCATGTAGATTAAAGATTATTACACTAACATTAGTATGGTTCTTCACTGGATATCAATTATTCAATTTCATACAACATCAATTTAAACAACAAACATTAAAATGGTTCAAGGTGTATTTTACCAAATTTCTACGTGTCGATTTGTTTAACATTTAAAAGGGTCAAATTTAACTGATCAATATTCAACAGATAAATCCATTTTAAATTGTTAACTATCCTATATCAAATTCAATTGCTTATTAGTTATCACTTTAACAATAACAGTTAACGTCACATTTCAATATCACACAACAATCATTTATCAACCAAACTGGTTTATCATTGTATAAATAACAGATAATGGTGTCAGATGTCACAGGTGAACTGATACAGGTAATAACACATATATAATAGTGTAAATAACTAACATCAGCATATTTCAATTGTCGTTTCAATTGAAATCAAATTAAATAAAAGAACATTAATCATGAGTGATTGCTCACCTTTCGAGGCTAGAGAGGTTCGATAAATGAAATGGGTAACGAATCCAAAGCAAAGCAAGATTGAACGCAAATTTGATTAATATAACGGGCACGACGGACCAAGAGCTGATAAATAAGGAATTGACGAGATCAAATCAGAATTGGATTGATGATGATAAATGATATAAGTGAACTTACATCAATATATAACTAATTACATATATAAATCCTATTCTAAATTCAAATACATTTTAAATTTAGATATATATGTAATTTAAAATCATCGTCTTAAAACAAGACACATATATTAAAATAACACCAATGTCCACCAAATCAAATATATACATATACGTATTATATTTTAATCAGTACCAAAAATTCAATTATAGTACTTTAAACAGATACAATTGTATCATTAAAACATAAATCAATAACCTAAACATAACATACACACAAGTTTAAAAATCAAAACATGCATAATATATATATATATATATATATATATAACCGATGTATCTATGGAATAACCTGATACTATAGACCCAAAAAAACAATATGCAAACACACTTTACTTTATATTATACAATTTAGAAATATGTGTTAATAAATAATATATATATATATATATATTGTAAACCGACAATTAATTAACATATACTAACTGCAACTTAAGAATGAGATACAAATGTAAACTGTAAGCATACGAATAGGCATAGCAGGTAAGCATATTGAGCGTATATATATATATATTAAATATAACTTATATATATAAAATTCTAAATACATAAAAAACAGTTTATATATACATTAATTAAAGGTTGTACAATAATTCCAAGACTCAGGTATAAACTTGTACCACTGAGTACAAAACTCTACTGTAAATTTAGCAACAGCAAACCCCACTACAAATTTTTCACTAACCTATCAATATTTAAACCGATAAATAACAGTATAGACGCACAAATGTTGAAAGCTCTGTATATATATATCATACATACATGTGAATGTTGATCGTGTATATCTAAAATCAGATCTTATGCAAAACATTTACATAGTTTTTTTTTATATAGCAGATCCATGTAACTCAATAGAAAACACCCAGACTACATAAATACCTAAAAGATGAAGCACCATATACAAGCACGTGTATACCCATCCAAGAAAGGAGGAGGCCGAGCTAGCTGTACGCAGGGAGAAGTGGGTAGGCTAGGCCAACAAGGTGAGGCTGAAGCGACAGGAAAGGAGGAGCGACCATTGAGTTGAGCTTGGCAACAAGGAGGGAGAAGAAAGAGAAGGGGGCGGTCGGGTTTGGTGGTGGGATGGTGGCGTGCTCGGGTGGGGTGTGGGAAGGCGGAGCGGAAGGTTCATCCATTGGTCTAGAGGTGGGGTCGACCTAGAGTTGCGCGGTCGGGCAAAAGGGAAGGGAGGAGTTGATGGTGAGGGCGTGGCCGGAGAGGAGGAGGAGAGGAGATGGCGCTCCACTCAGTCGGAGTTTGGTGGTGTGGGCTAGGACATAAGTGAGGTCGAAGCCTTCTTGCATGTGAATGAGGCCGAACATAAGGAAGCAATGAAGGAAGAAGAAAAGGAAAAAAAACAAAGAGAAGAGGAGGACAAAGTGACAGTATGAACCTTGGAAAGGAAAGTATAAAGTTAGATTTATACAAAAAAATGAATTTGAGAACAAAGTTACAGGTTACCAAATACCAAAAGAAAAAGAATATAAATATGATGTATGCTATTTCTCCTAAAAGTGTGAACACGAACCCAGATGAAGAGACACGCTAATGAAGGATATTAAACGAATGAGAGAAATAAAAGGTCAGGGAGTCACAAAGTCACATGCATGAACTTTGGAAATACTGAAGGCTAATATAAAATAAATAAAAAGTATAAAAGGGATTGAAACGGTCATCCATAGATTCGGCTGAAATATTCAAAGCAATTAATAGCTTGATTGGACACCACGTTTCAAATTTGAAACGCGCAGGAAAAAGTTAGGTCACAGCCTAGGGTACCATTACAACGAATGGTTTGTTGTTTTCATCGTGTACCGGACCTCGAAATACAGAAATAAACATACTACGAAGATCAGCATGACGAGACAATCAAAATGGTATATAAATACCTGTGGCACGATCATCCGATCAAAAGTCGATAGTCGGTAACAGAAAATGCTGCAAATTTGCTAGAAATAAAATAAACGGAGCAATAGAAGTTCAAATTTGGAAAAACAAAAAATGACGCCTCACTCAAAAGAAGATTTAGAATTTTTCTATGTAAAAATATTAAGGTTTGGAAATAAATTTATTGTTAGAAATTATTAACTGATTTAAATTGGAATAGAATCACACAATAAAATTTACTTCCATATTTTCTGATGAAATCTACCAGTTGCTATGTTAAAATAGACGTATTTCAAATATCATGTTTATATTTCAAAATTTTATTATTTAAACTTCATAAAAATTCAATTAATTAAATAAACAAATCACTAAAAATTTATGGTCATTACACTCTCCCCCAGTCAAAACTTTTCGTCCCCGAAAAGGAAAGGGGTAGGAGAATAAAACAACTAGAAAAGAAAATAGATTGGAACAAAACAAAACAAATAATTTAAACCATATAGATTTCAATTTAATTAATTAATATTTAACAATTTTCTTAAATCATTCAATTTAAATTTGTTAGTTCAAACTGTTAATTCTAATTTTATAAATTTCAACCTAAATCAATTAATATTCAATAATTGATTTTTGATTCAAGGTATTTCAATAAGTTGATTTAATTGTTAAATTATTAATTCCTTCAAAGCAAATTTTATTTAATTTATCTCATTTATTCATTATCATATCATCCAGTTATCCTCTATTGATGATTTTCTAAAATCAAAAACTTGAAGAGTCATTTATTGCAATCATATTTTATTCTACAAATTTAATTCTTCTTTATTCCAAATTATTATTAAATTTATTCCACTTAATATATCTTATCACATATATTAAGTATATTTACACTTATTATAACTACTCAGATTTATTTAAATTTTCTTTTAACGTCATTTTATATTGTATATTACCCGATTGCATAGTTAACTTCTAAATAATTTAGGTAAGTTATATATGAAACGCAATTGAATATCATACAAATAAAATTTTCTAATTCAATCTGTTTCACGTTTAGATATTTATTAAAAATTTGCTTTATTTTAATTGAAACATCCTTTAACATAAATTTAAGGATTAAATTTCCGACTAATCTTCAAAAAATTTAGGGATAAATATATATACATATTATATATCAAATCAAATTTATAATCACAGACACACATATATATATATATATATATTGTAATTCAAATCATACTTTACGAAATTCAAATCCAATTTAACATCCAAACAAAAGTTTAGCAGAGCTGTAGAATGGTCTCTCCACTTCGAAACTCGAAAATGAACGTCGATGATGCGGCCGTCATCACCAAAATTATTTTCCAACGACAAAGAGAAAAGCACTGATTAAACATCTATTCTTTGGAAACCAATTCTATTCGAAGATATTTGAAATTATTTACATTTCAAAACTTTAAAACTATAGCTCGAAATTATTGGAAATTAAATTCTTAAATTCTAATTTAAATTCACTTCAAATTCCAAATCAAATTATACCCAAGTTTTATAAATTCATTTATTTATATTGCAATAGTCAATTGTTTACAAAACAATAAATGATAATCAAATATTATCATTCCAACAATCAATTTATTAACAGTTTGGTTAAAGAAAATTCGTACTTATATATATAGTAAAATCATACAAACTTTATTTTATTTTCCAAATTTGAAAACAATATTGTGTCAGCTTGCTCTGCTCAAGTGTTTTGGAAATCCTATCAATAGCGTTGATCAGACGAATCGATTGAAAACCCAAATCAACATCAAGAACTCAAACAACACAATATATAAAACATTTTTAACATTAATTTACAAATACACTTCCTCCCTCAACAATACAAGAATGGATTTCAAAGCAAGGATAGAGATTCAAATTTGATGGACTCAAATCAAAGAGAATTTTGATTCAAAGATAAGTTGGAAACAAAGATAAGATAATTAAATAACAAAATAGGGCGATGGATAAGTTTATATAAATCGCGGGCAACCTTAACCGGGTCGACCGTGACTTCAAGAATAAGATTGATGCAGAATTCCGAGGCAAATCTACATTCGATCGCAAAAGATAGAATTCAAGCATAGCAGTAGATAGATAGCATAGTAAACCGAGGATACAGAAATCTCCGGTAAATCAATGCCTATTGTAAAGGAGTTTCACCCATTTACAAATAATTCAAAGATTGGCAAGACCGCCGATTCATTATAAAGATCGTTCGAAATGGAGTTATGGGATACTCTGGAATTTAGAAAAATACGAATAGTGAGGGGCAAGGATGAATTTCGGAACCGAGGGGACGTTACAAGATTCAAAGGAATCAATTTAAAAGAAAGAGATTCAAACCTAAATGAAAGTGATTCTGTAAATACATTTACCCTACATGCTGAGTTTTGCCTAGAGCTACCAAAGCACTGATACCAACTGTAACGACCCGCTATTTTGGACCATTCGCATCCGCTAATGTCGAACTTGAATAATTCAAAATACCAAATTGTTAATTTAAATTTGGCAAAACTGAACATATACATTAAATAAATAATCACAGATCTCGGAAACAAAAAGATAGTAGTTCATGAAGCTACTATATGCATATCAGAGTTTAATAAGGTAGAACAAATGTCTCGAATACAATAGTCAATATAGAATGTCAGAATACATCACTGAATCAACTGAATATCTGAAAACTGGATAGATAGCTAGATCTCCAAGCGAAGCTCCAACTCCAAAGATGAATCTCGAATATTGGTACACTCAGTCTGACCCGAGCATAAAGCAAAACACAAGACACTCGAGTCAGGGTTAACATTCTCATATCAATAAATCCAACTCAAGTGAAATAACAATTGAAATACAAGTAACTCAAAGGATGTTGGAATCACCATCCTTAAAGGATCCGTTAAACTATCTACTATGTAGTAGTGTAAGCTAAGTAGATAATGTTTATCAGTAATATAAAATATCAAAATAGTGTTAAGGCGTTACCATTATCCCCCTTAACACATTTTATATAAATGTCATAGTCTATACAGCACTGTAAACTCCACCGTAAACTAGTGGGATATCAGGGAGTACTCCATAGGTATAACAGAAAAAAAATTCGTAGTGGACGCGTATATAGTGATACAAGTATGACAAGGCACACGAGGCAATACCCAAGGTAGTGAAACTACCATTTTCCTGATCCGGACTGGTGAGAACGCATCGCCGCAACGATCGCAACACCGCGAAACAACACTCCCAAAATTTCGAGCGTGCACCAATCGATAACAAGTAATGAGTAGTTACAAAGAAGTGTGTTCGCTCGAGGTAGCTAACCCCAATTGGCCCGGCACGGCTCCTATTTTAGTCATTTCCAATTTGACACATGTGTCAAGGCTATCCATTATCGTTCTCTTTCTTCAGTCATCACGTGCATCATTCCAACCACTTCATTCTGGATCATCAGTCCGCGTATAGTTATTAAAGTGGTTTTCAGTTTAGACAGAGAGTATGTCCATAACCGATTCTGGTTTCTTTAATAACTTTCGTGATTATTGCACCGATTTGGTCGTTTAATAAATTTCAAAACCGAATCAAATTCAGTTTCAATTAAAATTTGTAAATCAACATTCCATTTGCCTTTCCAAAACAATTTCCATAATTTACGTTTCAAACTTCCAACTTACCGTTTCAAAATCTTATAGTTCAACTTCAATTTTCATTCAAACAATTCAAATATTGATTCAACTTCGTATATAAGTTTCATTCTGAAATCATTTAAATTAATTTAATTTATCATTCAAATCAATTTAAATTCATTGATCGATTTCATTCAATATTTGTTAAATTAATTTATCATTCAAAGCGATTTCTATTTAATTTCCCATTCATTAAATTAATTTTTTAAGTTCAACTCCATTATATCAAATGTACCAATTGAATTAAATTAGATTCGTCAAATCAATTCTTTAAATTACAAGTCTTACATTAATTTCAATAAATAACATTCTAGTTTTGTTAAAGAAATTCAATTTCACTTATTTACTCACTTAGATACAAATTTCAAAACTCAATTTATAAAGAAACTAAATTTCACTTATTCAAGAAGTTAAATTTCACTTATCAAAGAATTTAATTTCATTTAATTATTAAATAGTTCAATCTTACTTAATTATTAAATAATTTCAAAACATAATTATTAAATAATTTCAAACTTAATTATTAAATAATTAATTTTAAAACAACGTTCTTCATCAACTACTATGTTAATATTTTATTTCAGATTATTAGATATTAACATTTTCCTTTCATAAAATTCAAATTCCAACTTCATTTCAAAACCTTATTATTTATTCAAATAAATCTTATTTTATTTTTAAATCAAATTACCGACCAATCGGGTTTTATTTAATTCTCCATCCTAGGTCAAGTTTAATTGGGTATTTATCATTTCAACCCGATTCCAATTCAATTCAAATCAAAGCATAGCAAATGGAACTTGCAGTGTGATAACTGGGATGGTGTCAAAGTAAATAAACAAGCAATAACAAAAATCAATAACAATCCAATAATCAATTCAAATAATCCCAAAATAATCGTATTAATTTACATTGTTGTTTATGTAAATTAATATAATTATTTCTAGAATCTACACTATCATTTCATGTAGATTAAAGATTATTACACTAACATTAATACGGTTCTCCACTGGAAATCTATTATTCAATTTCATACAACATCAATTTAAACAACAAACATTAAAATGGTTCGAGGTGTATTTTACCAAATTTCTACGTGTCGATTTGTTTAACATTTAAAAGGGTCAAATTTAACTAAACAATATTCAACAGATAAATCCATTTTAAATTGTTAACTATCCTATATCAAATTCAATTGCATATTAGTTATCACTTTAACAATAACAGTTAACGTCCAATTTCAATATCACACAACAATCATTTATCAACCAAACTGGTTTATCATTGTATAAATAACAGATAATGGTGTCAGATGTCATAGATGAACTGATACAAGTAATAACACATATATAACAGTGTAAATAACTAACAACAGCATATTTCAATTATCGTTTCAATTGAAATCAAATTAAATAAAAGAACATTAATCATGAGTGATTGCTCACCTTTCGAGGCTAGAGAGGTTTGACAAATGAAATGGGTTACGAATCCAAAGAAAAGCAAGATTGAATGCAAATTTGATGAAGATAACTAGCACGACGGACCAAGAGCTGATAAATAAGGAATTGACGAGATCAAATCAGAGTTGGATTGATGATGATAAATGATATAAGTGAACTTACATCAACATATAACTAATTACATATATAAAAATTATTCTAAATTCAAATACATTTTAAATTTAGATATATATGTAATTTAAAATCATTGTCTTAAAACAAGACACATATATTAAAATAACACCCATGTCCACCAAATCAAATATATACATATACGAATTATATTTTAATCAGTACCAAAAATTCAATTATAGTACTTTAAACAGATACAATTGTATCATTACAACATAAATCAATAACCCAAACATAACATACACACAAGTTTAAAACTCAAAACCTGCATAATATATATATATATATAACCGATGTATCAATGGAATAACCTGATACTATAGACCCAAAAAAATAATATGCAAACACACTTTACTTTATATTATACAATTTAGAAATATGTGTTAATAAATAATATATATATATATATTGTAAACCGACAATTAATTAACATATACTAACTGCAACTTAAGAATGAGATACAAATGTAAACTGTAAGCATACGAATAGGCATAGCAGGTAAGCATATTGAGCGTATATATATATATTAAATATAACTTATATATATAAAATTCTAAATACATAAAAAACAGTTTATATATACATTAGTTAAAGGTTGTACAATAATTCCAAGACTCAGGTATAAACTTGTACCACTGAGTACAAAACTCTACTGTAAATTTAGCAACAGCAAACCCCACTACAAAATTTTCACTAACCTATCAATATTTAAACCGACAAATAACAGTATAGACGCACAAATGTTGAAAGCTCGGTATATATATATAAATATATATATCATACATACATGTGAATGTAGATCGTGTATATCTAAAATCAGATCTTATGCAAAACATTTACATAGTTTTTTATATAGCAGATCCATGTAACTCAATAGAAAACACCCAGACTACATAAATACCTAAAAGATGAAGCACCATATACAAGCACATGTATACCCATCCAAGAAAGGAGGAGGCCGAGCTAGCTGTACGTAGGGAAAAGCGGGTAGGCTAGGCCAGCAAGGTGAGGTGGATGGGATAGGAAAGGAGGAGCGGCCGTTGAGTTGAGCTTGGCAACAAGGAGGGAGAAGAAAGAGAAGGGGGCGGTCGGGTTTGGTGTTGGGATGGTGGCGTGCTCGGGTGGGGTGTGGGAAGGCGGAGCGGAAGGTTCAGCCATTTGTCAGGAGGTGGGGTCGACCTGGAGTTGCGTGGTCGGGCAAAAGGGAAGGGAGGAGTTGATGGTGAGGGCGTGGCCGGAGAGGAGGAGGAGAGGAGATGGCGCTCTACTCAGCCGGAGTTTGGTGGTGTGGGCTAGGACATAAGTGAGGTCGGAGCCTTCTTGCATGTTAATGAGGCCGAACATAAGGAAGCAATGAAGGAAGAAGAAAAGGAAAAAAAACAAAGAGAAGAGGAGGACAAAGTGACAGTATGAACCTTGGAAAGGAAAGTATAAAGTTAGATTTATACAAAAAAATTAATTTGAGAACAAAGTTACAGGTTACCAAATACCAAAAGAAAAGGAATATAAATATGATGTATGCTATTTCTCCTAAAAGTGTGAACACGAACCCAGATGAAGAGACACGCCAATGAAGGATATTAAACGAATGAGAGAAATAAAAGGTCAGGGAGTCACAAAGTCACATGCATGAACTTTGGAAATACTGAAGGCTAATATAAAATAAATAAAAAGTATAAAAGGGATGGAAACGGTCATCCATAGATTCGGCTGAAATATTCAAAGCAATTAATAGCTTGATTGGACACCACGTTTCAAATTTGAAACGCGTAGGAAAAAGTTAGGTCACAGCCTAGGGTACCGTTACAACGAACGGTTTGTTGTTTACATCGTGTACCGGACCTCGAAATACAGAAATAAACATACTGCGAAGATCAGCATGACGAGACAATCAAAATGGTATATAAATAACTGTGGCATGATCATCCGATCAAAAGTCGATAGTCGGTAACAGAAAATGCTGCAAATTTGCCAGAAATAAAATAAAAGGAGCAATAGAAGTTCAAATTTGGAAAAACAAAAAATGACGCCTCACTCAAAAGAAGATTTAGAATTTTTCTATGTAAAAATATTCAGGTTTGGAAATAAATTTATTGTTAGAAATTATTAACTGATTTAAATTGGAATAGAATCACACAATAAAATTTACTTCCATATTTTCTGATGAAATTTACCAGTTGCTATGTTAAAATAGACGTATTTCAAATATCAAGTTTATATTTCAAAATTTTATTATTTAAACTTCATAAAAATTCAATTAATTAAATAAACAAATCACTTAAAATTTACGGTCATTACACTCTCCCCCAGTCAAAACTTTTCGTCCCCGAAAAGGAAAGGGGTAGGAGAATAAAACAACTAGAAAAGAAAATAGATTGGAACAAAACAAAACAAATAATTTAAACCATATAGATTTCAATTTAATTAATTAATATTTAACAATTTTCTTAAATCATTCAATTTAAATTTGTTAGTTCAAACTGTTAATTCTAATTTTATAAATTTCAATCTAAATCAATTAATATTCAATAATTGATTTTTGATTCAAGGTATTTCATTAAGTTGATTTAATTGTTAAATTATTAATTCCTTCAAAGCAAATTTTATTTAATTTATCTCATTTATTCATTATCTTATCATCCAGTTATCCTCTATTGATGATTTTCTAAAATCAAAAACTTGAAGAGTCATTTATTGCAATCATATTTTATTCAACAAATTTAATTCTTCTTTATTCCAAATTATTATTAAATTTATTCCACTTAATATATCTTATCACATATATTAAGTATATTTACACTTATTATAACTAAGATTTATTTAAATTTTCTTTTAACATCATTTTATATTGTATATTACCCGATTGCATAGTTAACTTCTAAATAATTTAGGTAAGTTATATATGAAATGCAATTGAGTATCATACAAATAAAATTTTCTAATTCAATCTGTTTCAAGTTTAGATATTTATTAAAAATTTGCTTTATTTTAATTGAAACATCCTTTAACATAAATTTAAGGATTAAATTTCCGATTAATCTTCAAAAAATTTAGGGATAAATATATATACATATTATATATCAAATCAAATTTATAATCACACAAATATATATATATATATTGTAATTCAAATCATACTTTACGAAATTCAAATCCAATTTAACTTCCAAACAAAAGTTTAGCAGAGCTGTAGAATGGTGTCTCCACTTCGAAACTCGAAAATGAACGTCGATGATGCGGCCGTCATCACCAAAATTATTTTCCAACGACAAAGAGAAAAGCACTGATTAAACATCTATTCTTTGGAAACCAATTCTATTCGAAGATATTTGAAATTATATACATTTTAAAACTTTAAAACTATAGCTCGAAATTATTGGAAATTAAATTCTTAAATTCTAATTTAAATTCACTTCAAATTCCAAATCAAATTATACCCAAGTTTTATAAATTCATTTATTTATATTGCAATAGTCAATTGTTTACAAAACAGTAAATGATAATCAAATATTATCATTCCAACAATCAATTTATTAACAGTTTGGTTAAAGAAAATTCATACTTATATATATAGTAAAATCAAACAAACTTAATTTTATTTTCCAAATTTGAAAACAATATTGTGTCAGCTTGCTCTGCTCAAGTGTTTTGGAAATCCTATCAATAGCGTTGATCAGACGAATCGATTGAAAACCCAAATCAACATCAACAACTCAAACAACACAATATATAAAACATTTTTAACATTAATTTACAAATACACTTCCTCCCTCAACAATACAAGAATGGATTTCAAAGCAAGGATAGAGATTCAAATTTGATGGACTCAAATCAAATAGAATTTTGATTCAAAGATAAGTTTGAAACAAAGATAAGATAATTAAATAACAAAATAGGGTGATGGATAAGTTTATATAAATCGCGAGCAACCTTAACCGGGTCGACCGTGACTTCAAGAATAAGATTGATGCAGAATTCCGAGGCAAATCTACATTCGATCACAAAAGATAGAATTCAAGCATAGCTGTAGATAGATAGCATAGTAAACCGAGGATACAGAAATCTCCGGTAAATCAATGCCTATTGTAAAGGAGTTTCACCCATTTACAAATAATTCAAAGATTGGCAAGACCGTCGATTCATTATAAAGATCGTTCGAAATGGAGTTATGGGATACTCTGGAATTTAGAAGAATACGAATAGTGAGGGACAAGGATGAATTTCGGAACCGAGGGGACGTTCCAAGATTCAAAGGAATCAATTTAAAAGAAAGAGATTCAAACCCAAATGAAAGTGATTCTGTAAATACATTTACCCTACATGCTGAGTTTTGCCTAGAGCTACCAAAGCACTGATACCAACTGTAACGACCCGCTATTTTGGACCATTCGCATCCGCTAATGTCGAACTTGAATAATTCAAAATACCAAATTGTTAATTTAAATTTGGCAAAACTGAACATATACATTAAATAAATAATCACAGATCTCGGAAACAAAAAGATAGTAGTTCATGAAGCTACTATATGCATATCAGAGTTTAATAAGGTAGAACAAATGTCTCGAATACAATAGTCAATATAGAATGTCAGAATACATCACTGAATCAACTGAATATCTGAAAACTGGATAGATAGCTGGATCTCCAAGCGAAGCTCCAACTCCAAAGATGAATCTCGAATATTGGTACACTCAGTCTGACCCGAGCATAAAGCAAAACACAAGACACTCGAGTCAGGGTTAACTTTCTCATATCAATAAATCCAACTCAAGTGAAATAACAATTGAAATACAAGTAACTCAAAGGATGTTGGAATCACCATCCTTTAAGGATCCCTTAAACTATCTACTATGTAGTAGTGTACGCTAAGTAGGTAATGTCTAACAGTAATATAAAATATCAAAATAGTGTTAAGGCATTACCATTATCCCCCTTAACACATTTTATATAAATGTCATAGTATATACAGCACTGTAAACTCCACCGTAAACTAGTGGGATATCAGGGAGTACTCCATAGGTATAACAGAAAAAAATTTCATAGTGGGCGTGTATATAGTGATACAAGTATGACAAGGCACATGAGGCAATACCCAAGGTAGTGAAACTACCATTTGCCTGATCCGGACTGGTGAGACCGCATCGCCGCAACGATCGCAACACCACGAAACAACACTCCTAAAATTTCGAGCGTGCACCAATCGATAACAAGTAATGAGTAGTTACGAAGAAGTGTGTTCGCTCGAGGTAGCTAACCCCATTTGGCCCGGCACGGCTCCTATTTTAGTCATTTCCAATTTGACACATGTGTCAAGGCTATCCATTATCGTTCTCTTTCTTCAGTCATCACGTGCATCATTCCAACCACTTCATTCTGGATCATCAGTCCGAGTATAGTTATTAAAGTGGTTTTCGGTTTAGACGGAGAGTATGTCCATAACCGATTCTGGTGTCTTTAATAACTTTCATGATTATTGCACCGATTTGGTCGTTTAATAAATTTCAAAACCAAATCAAATTCAATTTCAATTAAAATTTGTAAATCAACATTCCATTTGCCTTTCCAAAACAATTTCCATAACTTACGTTTCAAACTTCCAACTTACCGTTTCAAAATCTTATAATTCAACTTCAATTTTCATTCAAACAATTCAAATATTGATTCAACTTCGTTTATAAGTTTCATTCTGAAATCATTTAAATTAATTTAATTTATCATTCAAATCAATTTAAATTCATTGATCGATTTCATTCAATATTTGTTAAATTAATTTATCATTCAAAGCGATTTCTATTTAATTTCCCATTCATTAAATTAATTTCTTAAGTTCAACTCCATTATATCAAATGTACCAATTGAATTAAATTAGATTCATCAAATCAATTCTTTAAATTACAAGTCTTACATTAATTTCAATAAATAACATTCTATTTTTGTTAAAGAAATTCAATTTCACTTATTTACTCACTTAGTTACAAATTTCAAAACTCAATTTATAAAGAAACTAAATTTCACTTATTCAAGAAGTTAAATTTCAATTATCAAAGAATTTAATTTCATTTAATTATTAAATAGTTCAATCTTACTTAATTATTAAATAATTTCAAAACTTAATTATTAAATAATTTCAAACTTATTTATTAAATAATTAATTTTAAAACAACGTTCTTCATCAACTACTATGTTAATATTTTATTTCAGATTATTAGATATTAACATTTTCCTTTCATAAAATTCAAATTCCAACTTCATTTCAAAACCTTATTATTTATTCAAATAAATCTTATTTTATTTTTAAATCAAATTATCGACCAATCGGGTTTTATTTAATTCTCCATCCTAGGTCAAGTTTAATTCGGTATTTATCATTTCAACCCGATTCCAATTCAATTCAAATCAAAGCATAGCAAAGGGAACTTGCAGTGTGATAACTGGGATGGTGTCAAAGTAAGTAAACAAGCAATAACAAAAATCAATAACAATCCAATAATCCATTAAAATAATCCCGAAATAATCGTATTAATTTACATTGTTGTTTGTGTAAATTAATATAATTATTTCTAGAATCTACACTATCATTTCATGTAGATTAAAGATTATTACACTAACATTAATACGGTTCTCCACTGGAAATCTATTATTCAATTTCATACAACATCAATTTAAACAACAAACATTAAAATGGTTCGAGGTATATTTTACCAAATTTCTACGTGTCGATTTGTTTAACATTTAAAAGGGTCAAATTTAACTAAACAATATTCAACAGATAAATCCATTTTAAATTGTTAACTATCCTATATCAAATTCAATTGCATATTAGTTATCACTTTAACAATAACAGTTAACGTCCAATTTCAATATCGCACAACAATCATTTATCAACCAAACTGGTTTATCATTGTATAAATAACAAATAATGGTGTCAGATGTCACAGATGAACTGATACAGGTAATAACACATATATAACAGTGTAAATAACTAACAACAGCATATTTCAATTATCGTTTCAATTGAAATCAAATTAAATAAAAGAACATTAATCATGAGTGATTGCTCACCTTTCGAGGCTAGAGAGGTTCGACAAATGAAATGGGTTACGAATCCAAAGAAAAGCAAGATTGAATGCAAATTTGATGAAGATAACTAGCATGACGGACCAAGAGCTGATAAATAAGGAATTGACGAGATCAAATCAGAGTTGGATTGATGATGATAACTGATATAAGTGAACTTACATCAATATAGAACTAATTACATATATAAATCCTATTCTAAATTCAAATACATTTTAAATTTAGATATATATGTAATTTAAAATCATTGTCTTAAAACAAGACACATATATTAAAATAACACCCATGTCCACCAAATCAAATATATACATATACGTATTATATTTTAATCAGTACCAAAAATTCAATTATAGTACTTTAAACAGATACAATTGTATCATTACAACATAAATCAATAACCCAAACATAACATACACACAAGTTTAAAAATCAAAACCTGCATAATATATATATATATATATATATATATATATAACCGATGTATCTATGGAATAACCTCATACTATAAACCCAACAAAACAATATGCAAACACACTTACTTTATATTATACAATTTAGAAATATGTGTTAATAAATAATATATATATATTGTAAACTGACAATTAATTAACATATACTAACTGCAACTTAAGAATGAGATACAAATGTAAACTGTAAGCATACGAATAGGCATAGCAGGTAAGCATATTGAGCGTATATATACAAATTAAATACAACTTATATATATAAAATTCTAAACACATAAAAAAACAGTTTATATGTATGCATTATTTAAAGGTTGTACAACAATTCCAAGACTCAGGTATAAACTTGTACCACTGAGTACAAAACTCTACTGTAAATTTAGCAACAGCAAACCCCACTACAAAATTTTCACTAACCTATCAATATTTAAACCGACAAATAACAGTATAGACGCACAAATGTTGAAAGCTTGGTATATATATATAAATATATATATCATACATACATGTGAATGTAGATCGTGTATATCTAAAATCAGATCTTATGCAAAACATTTACATAGTTTTTTTTATATAGCAGATCCATGTAACTCAATAGAAAACACCCAGACTACATAAATACCTAAAAGATGAAGCACCATATACAAGCACGTGTATTCCCGTCCAAGAAAGGAGGAGGCCGAGCTAGCTGTACGCAGGGAAAAGCGGGTAGGCTAGGCCAGCAAGGTGAGGTGGAAGGGATAGGAAAGGAGGAGCGGCCATTGATTTGAGCTTGGCAACAAGGAGGGAGAAGAAAGAGAAGGGGGCGGTCGGGTTTGGTGTTGGGATGGTGGCGTGCTCGGGTGGGGTGTGGGAAGGCGGAGCGGAAGGTTCAGCCATTGGTCTGGAGGTGGGGTCGACCTGTAGTTGCGTGGTCGGGCAAAAGGGAAGGGAGGAGTTGATGGTGAGGGCGTGGCCGGAGAGGAGGAGGAGAGCAGATGGCGCTCAACTCAGCCGGAGTTTGGTGGTGTGGGCTAGGACATGAGTGAGGTTGGAGCCTTCTTGCATGTGAGTGAGGCCGAACATAAGGAAGCAATGAAGGAAGAAGAAAAGAAAAAAAACAAAGAGAAGAGGAGGACAAAGTGACAGTATGAACCTTGGAAAGGAAAGTATAAAGTTAGATTTATACAAAAAATGAATTTGAGAACAAAGTTACAGGTTTCCAAATACCAAAAGAAAAGGAATATAAATAATATGTATGCTATTTCTTCTAAAAGTGTGAACACGAACCCAGATGAAGAGACATGCCAATGAAGGATATTAAACGAAGGGGAAAAATAAAAGGTCAAGGAGTCACAAAGTCACATGCATGAACTTTGGAAATACTGAAGGCTAATATAAAATAAATAAAAGTATAAAAGGGATGGAAACGGTCATCCATAGATTCGGCTGAAATATTCAAAGCAATTAATAGCTTGATTGGACACCACGTTTCAAATTTGAAACGCGCAGGAAAAAGTTAGGTCACAGCCTAGGGTACCGTTACAACGAATGGTTTATTGTTTTCATCGCGTACCGGACCTCGAAATACAGAAATAAACATACTACGAAGATCAGCATGACGAGATGATCAAAATGGTATATAAATACCTGTGGCACGATCATCCGATCAAAAGTCGATAGTCGGTACCAGAAAATACTGCAATTTTCCAGAAATAAAATAAAAGGAGCAATAGAAGTTCAAATTTGGAAAAACGAAAAATGATGCCTCACTCAATTGAAGATTTAGAATTTTTCTATGTAAAAATATTCAGGTTTAGAAATAAATTTATTTTTAGAAATTATTAACTGATTTAAATTGTAATAGAATCACACAATAAAATTTATTCCATATTTTTTGATGAAATTTACCAGTTGCTATGTTAAAATAGACGTATTTCAAATATCAAGTTTATATTTCAAAATTTTATTATTTAAACTTCATAAAAATTCAATTAATTAAATAAACAAATCACTAAAAATTTACGGTCATTACAGATTGTCAAATAGGAAAATTAACAAAATCATCTTTCAAATCTAAGAAAAATATCTCGACTTTACAACCACTAGAATTACTACATATGGATCTTTTTGGACCAACACAAGTTCAATCCATTAGTCATAATCGATATGTGTTTGTAATAGTTGATGATTTCTCAAGATATACATGGACTATTTTTATGAAAAATAAAAGTGATACATTTGAGCATTTTAAAACGTTTGTCAAAAGAATCCAAAACACCAAAAATTTAAAAATTAAGAATATACGAAGTGATCATGGAGGCGAATTCAAAAATGAAGCTTTTGAATCTTTTTGTAAAAAGAAAGGAATAAATCATAATTTTTTATTTCCTAGAACTCCTCAACAAAATAGAGTAGTAGAGAGAAAGAATAGAACATTACAAGAATGTGCAAGAACATTATTAAATGGAAGTTTTTTACCAAAACATTTTTGGGCAGAAGCCGTAGCTACTGCATGTTATGTATTAAATCGTATTTCTATTAGACCATTAACTAAAAATACGTCATATGAACTTTTTAACAATAGAAAGCCAAATATCTCTTTTTTTATAATATTTGGATCAAAATGTTTTATTTTAAATATAAAAAGACCAACTAGGAAAATTTGATCCGAAAGCCGACGAAGGAATTTTTGTAGGGTACTCAGAACGAAGTAAAGCATATCGAGTATTTAATAAACGAACAAACATAATAGAAGAAACTTTACATGTATCTTTCGATGAAAATCTTAATAAAAATTTGAGTATAAAAGATGAAGAAGAATTTATAGAAAATACAAACCTTGAAAATTGTAATAATGAACCAATATCCCCACCAAGAATATTACGAGATCACCTTGTACAAAATATAATCGGTGAAATAAATTCTCAAGTTAAAACTAGAAGTCAATTAAACCAAATGGGACATGTTGCTATTATTTCGACAATAGAACCTAAAAATCCTAAAGAAGCATCGACAGACGATTACTGGATAATTGCTTTGCAAGAAGAATTAAATCAATTTGAACGTAACGATGTTTGGGAGTTAGTTCCTCGTCCTAATAACCAATTAGTTATAGGAACAAAATGGGTTTACAAAAATAAAATAGATGAACTAGGTAATATAACTGGAAAGAAAGCTAGACTAGTAGCACAAGGATATAATCAAGAGGAAGGTATTGACTTTGAAGAAACTTTTGCTCCCATTGCATGACTTGAAGCAATACGTATTCTATTAGCCTTTGCATGTTTTCATAATTTTAAACTTTATCAAATGGATGTTAAAAGTGCATTTTTAAATGGTTTTATAAAAGAAAATGTATACATAGAACAACCGCCTCTATTTATACATGAAAAATATCCAGATCATGTATATAAATTAAAGAAAGCACTATATGGTCTTAAACAAGCACCTCGTGCATGGTATGAAAGACTTAAAAGCTATTTACTAAATTCGGGATTTCAAATTGGAAAAGTAGATCAAACTCTTTTTATTAAAAATACAACTAACGACATTCTAATAATTCAAGTATATGTAGATGATATTATATTTGGATCGACAAATGAAAACTTATGTAAAGAAATTTCAAATATAATGACTAAGGAATTCGAAATGTCACATATGGGAGAATTATCTTATTTTCTCGGACTTCAAATCAAACAATTAACAAATGGAATTTTCATAAACCAAGAAAAATATTGTGGTAATCTCATTAAACGTTTTGGAATGGAAAATACTTCTGCTAAACCTACTCCTATGAGTACCACTACTCATTTCGATCGATATGAAAATGGCAAAAGTATAGACCAAAAATTGTTTAGAAGAATTTTATTGGAAAATCACTTGTATCTTGGTTTAGTAAGAAACAAAATTGTGTTTCACTTTCCACATGTGAAGTAGAGTATATATCAGCCGCTTTAGCTTGTACTCAAGTCATCTACAGGCAACAAACACTTAAAGATTTTAATATAAATTTAACAAACTCTACAATATATTGTGATAATACAAGTACAATAAATTTATCTAAAAATCCTGTAAATCATTCCCATACAAAACATATTGATATTCGTCACCATTTTCTACGTGACAACATCGAAAAAGGAATCATAAATTTAGAACATATTTCTATAGAAAATCAAATTGCCGATATATTTACTAAACCTTTATTAGAAAACCCATTTATAAAATTGCGACGAGAATTAGGAATAATTTCTTTTAAAGATGTTTAATAGCCAAAATTACAAAAATTATAAACTCAATCGACTAAACAACTCTGCTTAGTCGACTGAATAACAAAAACAAAATTATTCAATGTATATGTTTCAATTCAGCTACATAATACATAATATATTAAAGGATGTCTCTAATCCATCCATTTCTAAACAATGTTTTTAAACCAATAAAGAAATGATTGGTTCTAAAACCTTATTAATTTACCACCACATTTTTCTTAGCATTTTCAAACTATAAATATACGTTTATACATATAATTATTTTCAAAAAATTACAAAAATTGAAAATTATATAAAAATGTCTTCCAATAACTCATACTCTCCAATCAACATCACCTCCTCAGTCGATAACTCACCTACCTCACCAAAACTTCCTACGCCAACACCAAAGAATGAGCCGGTCTATAAATGGGATAATTACCGAACTGGCTATACACCGGATTCGATGAAGGCCAAATGTGTTCTATTTACCTCTCCTGATACAAAAAGAAAAATTGATGAAATTCATCATTTTCAACAGCAGCAAATTGACCTTCAAGTGAATTATATTTTGAACAAAAAGTAACGGCCAGACGCTTAAGCTTTCTTGAGCAAATTGGTTTTCGTTTTTGTAGCTCGAAGAAAAATGATGTAATTGAGCCCTTACCTCGACCAGTTAGTTCGTATGATCCATCTTCGGCATACCGTACACCAGTTGATCCTGTGAATCCTTGGATGTCACCAAAAACTCCTCAATATAGCCCAAATTCATGGGACAAAAACTATATGGCGAATGAAGGTCAATCTCCAAAGAAATGATTATCTTTGAGGTCAAATCATGTTGTTATAATATATCCATGTATAATTGTAAACATTTCTTTCAATAAAATATTTGCTTTACAAATTTTAGAAGAACAACAAAAACACAAGGTTCAGTCGACTGAACATTACTGCTCAGTCGACTGAACATAAGGCAGAAAGCACAAATTTACAAGGTCAGTCGACTGAATCTTACTGCTCAGTCAACTGAACATAAAAACAGAACACTACAAATAGCTAAATCGACTAACCCTCTCCGCACAGTCGTCTAAATTTACAAACAGAGACTTTCATTCAATAATTCAGTCAACTAAAAACTCTGTTCTGTCGACTGAAAATACCCAGAAAACTCTCGGTTTTCAAATTCAGTCGACTGAACAGTCAATTCAGTCGACTGAACGCCAATTCCCAGGCTACTTTTTCTCTTTTTACCACCAATCTTTCACTCTCCTCTTCACTTTTCACATTCCAAAATTTACCTCTATCCATTATTCTTCAAATCCCTAGCACCCAATCACCCTTTTTCTCCCAAATCTCACTTAACAATGGCACCAAAAAGATCAAGGGCTTCTTCTTCAACCTCCTCTGAGCCAATTGATGCTCAAATCGCTCAATGGCTTTATGATGGAGTGGCGGTCACATGATGGAATAAAATGTTGAATTCTCGGATCTTTGAACACTTCTTCGTTGATTTTCAAAGTCTCCAAACATACAACATACAAGCCTTGACGGATCAAGCAGGTTTAACTTCTCTCTTAGACATAAAACGAAATGACCATGCAATTAATCACATTATGGTCAAATTGTTCTAAGCAAACCTTAACCTTGGACACCAAACTCCTAGAAATCCAAAGAAAGTGTTTGGAGTATGGTGTGCGGCAAAAAGTTTTGGTTTTCCTTAGACCGCATTTCACACATTTTGGGTTCCCCCAACTTTGGAAGCAAGGTTGAAGAAATAGACTTTAACCCTCGAATTCGTGACAACATGAATCATCAATTTTTGGATGATAACATCAACAGTGGGGATCTTAAATCCACTTCCTTACGTCCAAGAGCAAGAATTCTCCATAAAGCTCTTATGAGGACAATCACCCCTAGAACGGGTTCATATGAACTTGTATACCCTAACAACTATCGAGCACTTTATGCAATTTGGGGTAATTTTCAAGTTAATTGTGCTCAATTGATTCTTGATGAATTCCTTACTTTCAATAACGGCAAAATGAGGAAAATATTTTTTGACGAGTACATCATGCGTCTTCTCCTCAACGTTGATACACCATTACCTGAGTCCGAAAATACTATGGTTCATCAAATTAACCAACAGACTATAAGCCTTATGCAACTCCCAGCTAGACCTCCTCGAATCATATCTCTTGCTGAATGGGAAGCAAGACATGAAGCACCACATCAACCTCCTCAACCTCAACAAGAAGAACCTTTAGATCAAGATGATGATATTCATCTCGTTGCACCAGATTTTATTACCAACCAATCATTAGGTATATTATCAAGAAATCGACAAATTCTTGATAATCGCCTCAAAAAGGTAGATCATAAACTGGATAAAATTAAGGTTTTCTTCACCAAATTATGGGATGCCATCTCGTGCACAAGTTCCACTACAACTTCAACATCACGTGGCAAGCGTCTGACACCAACTTTCACATGGACGTCATCTGAAGAACATCCAAGCAGCAGCATGAGTGGAACTAGCGGTGGTCAAGGAGGGAGAGCTTATAGACCACCCACCGGTGGACCAGTCATTCGTGAACCGGAGGAAGAATATGATTGGGATAAAGATCAATAACTTTCTTATGGTTTGATGTTTTATTTTATAACTCTCTTATGGCTTGTATAAATAACATTCAATGTTTTATTTATCTATGCTTCATTTTAACTTTTTAACTATATTTCTGCAATTATCTATGCTACATTCTACGATTCAGTAATTGTTTTGATTATATACTTCTGCAATTATACTTCCTTTTTGTTAATGACAAAGGGGGAGAAATCTATGTTACTAACCTTGTTTTGTAGGAAAGATAGTGCATATATTCAGGGGAAGGAAATAATTACATCTCTACACATCAGTATTGTCATCAATCAAAAAGGGGGAGAATGTTGATATGCTAGATTTTGATCAATGACAATGTGCTTCAACAAAAAGGAAGAGATATGTGCAAAGCTAAAAGAAGAACGATGAAGACCAAGGATTAACATGAGTATGATTTCTATATAGGTCTTAGTTTAGATTTATTGTTAAAATCTATACTCAAGAAGCTTGCACAAACGGTAGAACATGTTTTATAAACTTCATTTTCTAGAATAAAAATTCACTGTGCAAAAATCAAAAGTTCAGTCGACTGAACAGGTATGCCCAGTCGACTGAACCTATTACACATACACAAACATGCACAGTTTCAGTCGACTGGTACACCCTGCTCAGTCGACTGAATTTGTTCCTGAAAATTTTACTTTACATTTTTAGTCGACTGAAATCCCTACTCAGTCGACTGAATTTAAACCTGCGAATTTTTTATGAAAGGACACCTTCTTCCTCCCAAGAGTTGCAACCATTCTCCAATGGAAATGGAAGCATCTCTTGTGTGCACCTCTTGCTAACAAATGCACCTCTTCTACAGCTATATATACATGGTTCTAACATCATCAAATTCAACAATTTTCTTATGCTTTAATCTCACTACTTTCTTGAACATATTTCATATTCTCTAAAGTTTTCAAAGCAATCATCAATTTATTGCTTGAATCTCTGTTTTGTTATTAACATTCTTTTGATTCATAACAATTCACATTTCCTAAATCTTCACAAACACATTGCATACTCTCGAGGATAAGATTATAGGAATATTGTACTACATTAGACTCATTCGTGTTGCAAAGAACACAACAAGTCAAGTATTGTTTTTTTAGTATTGAGTTGAAGTCTTGTAACGACCCTAGATTTTTAATTTATTTAAATTGATAATTTAATGAATTTTTGAATAAAAATTTGTAAAATCGATTTAAATAATGCGAGTTTCCCCGAAATCGAATAAAAATGCGTTAAATCATTTAAATTTAAAATGTTGTATATATATGTAGATATATATATATATATGTTTTGGTTTGAATTTAAATAGTAAATAAAGTGTTTAATAATAAATGATAATAATAAATATTAGAAAGGAAAATAAAGCATTTGAAATAGAATTTCAAATATAAAAGTTATTTTAAATGGAACTAAGTAAGTGATTTAGAAAGAAAATAAAATATAAAATCAAATGTTCTAAATTCTTAACTTAAAAGTAAGTTAATTCTTATCGTTAATGATAATCAAGAAATTAATAATTTCAATTAAGATTAACCAATTAAGGGTAATTAATTGCTTAAAGATGATTACCTAATGTAAGTAATTAAAAGAAATTAATTTTTGATTAAAGATTGATAGATCATGTGATTGAACAAAAATTTATTTAAAGATAATTGATACAAGTTTAAAAAAAAACAAATAACTTTAAAATTTGTAATTGATGGGTTGTCTTAGAAATGAAAGAAATAAATAATGTAGAGATAAAAATACACTCAAGTATGAACTAGCAAAGAAAGTATAAGACAACATTCTATTCATCCATGTACAAACTCAAATAAGAAACAAAGTAAGGATAAAAATATCAATATCTATGAAGCTTATAAAACAATTAACAAGAAATGAGACAAATTCACCAAATGCTAATATCTTCAGCCGAAATGAAGAGAAATTATGTAAAAATGGTACCAAAGCAAGTAAGGCCATCATCTTTAGTACACAAGATACTAGTATTATATGTAAGGTTGTACAACATAATAAATGCAGCACCCAAATTTTTCTCATCAGCCTACAAACAAAGAAAATATCCCTACAAAGAAATTGTACAACACAACATCATCACCTGTACAAAAACAACTTACCCTGTAATTCGTTCACTTTGCATATATCAATCTCCATCATTTTCATCCTCGTTCCTTCAAGCTGAGCAAATCTAAAGTAATACCATTTCATATTTAAATAAAAATCTTCAATCTAAAACAAAACTTCAACAAATAAAGTCAAACCAGAGAATCAAGTGAAAGATTTCAACCAGGAAATTCAAACTGCTGTTTCAACCTAAATGCAACTCTGTTCTTCAACTTTCTCAAACGGTGAGTAACATTATTTTAAAAAAATTAAGTATATAGTTGTGTTGCCTGATCATCCTTGAAAACAAGTATGTTGTGAATATATTTTAACCTCTGTATATATTTGTGTGAATATATTCTTGTGTGTATGTTATATGTCTTGATGTTGTCACTCGTTTTAGTTCCAGGTTCTTAAATAAATTCATAAAACAAATTCTCGTGATCCAATCTTTATTTACACTTAAGTCTTGGACAAGTTATGTTTATTGTACCATAGATTTTAGATTAAAACTTGTTTAAGATTTAAATAATTTGTATGGCCTCTGGAAATAAGAAAACAACTGTGCAAGTTGAAATAAGTAAAAATGCAACTATCATGATACAGGAATTCAGGAACCTAATCTAAATTCTTAAACCAAAATATGATTTTTAAGAATGAAATCACTATTTTTAGTTTGGGCATGAGAGTGCAGTTCTAGGTTGAACAGAATATGGGAATGTGATGACTTCTCGCGATCTACTTGATGATGGGGGTCGGGACTCTTCCTGGAGGTGGAGGAGTGATCGGAGAGTAGTGGAAAAATGGCCGGAGGTGGTGTAGTCGACCATGGCGATGGTGGTTGTTTGGGAAAGTCTGGAACCCTAGTTTTTACTGTGAATAATGCATCGATCACCACGTCTCCTATAGAATATCGAGTGCTACCGGTTTTTGTGAAAGGGTAGTTGGGTAGTAGACGAGGTTAAGGCCGGAATTTCAGAGGCGCCAGTGGTCGGAGTTTCGTGAACGAGGCGATGTGCCAGGGTTTTGTTGTAGTGTCTTAGTTTCGCGCCAGGTCCGGGTTTGATTCAAATTCGAATCGATTTTTGAGGCATTAAGATGTTGAGTTGGGTTTTGGGGATGCCAGTCGACGTGGGAAGATCACCGTCGATGGTCGGAATCGACTGGGGTTGGTGTGCACATGCACGGGGAAGTGTCTGTCTGGTGATGTTGGGGTAGATTGTGAAGGCAGGAGAGTTACTCGAGTTTAACTCGAGTGATTCGCGAATTGACTCGAACAATTTGGTTTGGGGCTCGAGTCATTTAGTGGATGACTCGGGTAAATGAGAGACAGATTTTAAACCTACAAGTTCTTTTAAAATTTTAAACTTGGTTTAATTTGTTAAAAGTTACAGTAGTAGTTACTTCAAACCTCTATTTTGAAATAGAATTTGGAAGTTGAAATGCTTTCCAAAATATGATTGAAAATGATAATTAAATCATTAATGAAAATGATGTTTTTATCTTAAAGTTAATCAATGGTTTGTAATTCATTCAAATCTTTAAGGTGATAAAATGGTTAAATTTATAAGTAAATTAGTTTGTGATTTGAATTAATTAAATTATTAGAGGTTTAATTAATAAATTTAGGTTAAATTAATTCGTAGTTAAGAATTGATTAATTTATAATTATAAATGATTAATTTAAAGTTAATTACTTAAAGAGGTAATTAAGGTATTGGTTAATGAATATAGACAAGGAAAGGTCATTAACTAAGATGTTTCAAATAAGAATTTAATGTGATTAATTTTAATAATAAATTCGATTTATTACTTAATGATAATCATTTATAAAATTTTGTAAGTGTAATTACTTTATGGAAGGAATTAGGAAATTAATTTCTCATTGAAATTAAACAAGGAAAATTAATTAAGAATAATTAAATTTATTAAGGTAATTGATTAATTAAATTATATCAAGTGATTTGTAATTAATTAATCAAGATTGGATAATAAATTCATAAGTAATTAATTTAATTGGAAATAAATTGAATAAATTAGGATTAAACAATTAATTAATCCTACTTATAAATGACTATTGAATACTTGACCTTACTTATGAATGTTTGGATTTTATTGGATGAGTAAATTGTTTGATATCCTTGATATATGATGCTGAGTGATACATCTTGATTTATGTTGTGATCTGTAGTTTACTTACCTGTGATATATATCTGTGATCTGTGAATGAAGATGAGCGTTATTGTTTATATCGCTTATCAACTATATCCTGTATTTTGTTCTGTGATGATTGATGTTGCACTATTGTGTGTAAAACCCCTGGACCACACCTATACACACACAAATATGGATTTCACGTGGAAATCGATTAAGTCACAGATAATTTAAATTTGATGTTTTTGAAATTGAAATTTTAATTTCAATTGATTTTGAAATTAGAAATTTGGGTTTAAAGTGAAAAATTTTTGAAATAGAATTTCAAAGATAAAAGTTATTTTGAATAACTTAATCGAGTTTTGAAAATTTAAATAATTTGATTTAAATTTGAATTCAAGTTTGAAATTGAATCCTATGATTTGAAACTAGGGATTGAAAATGTTATAAATGTGTTTATATAAAGTTAAACCATTTAAAAGTATAATTTTGAGAATTTGAACTTAACCCAAGGATTTCAACTCGTATGAATGAATCAAATTTTTCGAAATGAAACTGTTTGTTTTCAAATGATAAAAGCTTTCACATATATAAGAAATGAAATTCCATTTTAATTAAAGGAATTTCAATATTGAATTGAAAAATGGATTTTCCAAACTATGAATAAAATTGTTTTGAAAAGCTATGATTTGAATCTGTTATTTTTAACAGATTTAAAATAATGATTGGTTTAAATCATTTGAAATGGGATTGTTTTGAAAACTGTAAGTTAAATCTTGATTTAAAGGTTTAACGAGTTAATCAAATTGAAAGGGAAATTAATTTTGGAAAATCTGTGAATGGATCTTTTGTTTAAAAGATTAAAGTGTGGAAACTGTTTAAACCGTAAAGGTTGAATCTTTTTGTTTAAAGATTTAAAATGGTAATTTGTTAAACCATTTGAAAAGAAAGAAGTTGAATTAATAAGTTGTGACTTAATTGAAATCCCATATCCATATGTTTTTAAATATTACGCTCACTATTCGGTTTAGCCGGGAGAGGACCTTTAGGTCGTATAACCCATTCCGAATATGTGATACGTCGTATATGGATAGCATTTGAAGACCGGTGTTGAAGACCGGATATTTTTGAAAACGGAAGGATTACCGTCGAGTTACTCTGCATCGGCTGATCCCCGATATAGAGGTTTTATCACCCTTAGTGACGGGAAGTCCGGACGTGATTGGAAATTATCCGGATTTGCAAGGGCTTCGTGAGAAGTGCCTTCGGTTCTGTTCGAACTCGGAACAGACTTGTATGGATTGTATGTCTGACATTACACTTTGAGATATAAAGCCGATTTCTTTCAAATACATTTCTGTTTGGTGGCGGAGAATTTATTCTCTTAGCTTAACACCCTTCTCTGAGACGTACGAGCTCAGAGGTTATGTAGTTGAAGGTTATCAGCGATATATTCCCAATTTGGTAATGTGGCATGCTGAGTGCTGCTGTGAAATGATCAGTGTTTGATCATTTGCGATATGATCATTTGTTTGATCTTATATCTTTGTGATCATAGGTTGATCATTTGTTTGACCCGAAGCGTGGCTTTTTGAAAAAGCGTAGCTTTGTGGACGAGACTTCGTCAGGGCCTCACAACCCGGAAATGGTCGAAACAGGATCGTTGCGGCAAGGTTATGAGGGTCGCGCCCTTTAGGGTATGTCATTTCCTTCTGGAAAGGGGTGGTATTATGGTATGGAGCCCTGATACTTACTCATGTGGATACACCTTCTTTATGATGTGTGATGTTGGATATCGAGCGCTCGGATAAAGGTCCCAAAGGACCGGGAGGTGGCATATTCGTGAGTTACCTGTTACAGGGGTAACCCGGCCTTGTTTGGCAGAGAGCAGTTTGTCTCTCGGGACGTCCCGCCAGAGGCGATCCCATGCGGCGGAAGGAAGTTCCTTAGCCTGACCATTTGTTGGAAATCCATTCTTCCAATACGGAACTTGTACGGTATTAGTTGTAGAACCTGCCATTCACTTATGGTGGCGCCCCACTGTTTGGATGGTAGCTATAGTAGGCATAGTTCGAAATGTCTATGCTGGCTAAGATTAATATTATACTTTCGAAATGTTCTCTGCACTATGCACTAATAATAATATCCAATTGATTTTGCGTAGTAAGCATCTTTGACTATCATAAGAAGAAATCTCCTCCAATTCTGCGTTTGCATTGTGTGTGTGGCGGGAGGTCTTATGGTAGTTTCATTTTCTAAAAAGCATTGCGGATTTCAATGTTTAAAACCTTTTGTTGTTGTTTAAAGATAAACTGTTTTTGTTGCTCACACCAGTCCCATGACTGATCCGGAGTTTATTGTTCCCTTCCTAAACTCTAGGTGCCCACTATTTTCCACACGGGCAGTCTAGAGTTGGGTTTTCTCAGATATTTAGGTTGGGTAGATTATCTGGAGCTAGTCAGTTCTTGGAGTTCATGGATTGACGTTGCTTATCTTGGAGCACTCTATTGGAGATATTCTATCCGCTGCTGGTGTTATCTATTTTCTTTTCCGCTGCTATTTGTTGTATCATATCTCTGATGTATATTGATATTCATTGTATCACTCTGTTGTATCAGATATTGCATATCAATGTATTATTCTTTTCTTCCGCTGTGTTATTTACTTAATTGTGTTATAGCTCCGGGAAGCCAGATTCGGCGTTTGAATCTACGGCATTTTGAGTACAACTGAAGTACGGGTGCCGATTTTCGAAGGCCGAGTTTTTGGAGTCTTACATTTGGTATCAGAGCTAAGGTTGAACTTTAGCTCAGGAGTATAACACGTTAAGTAGCTCATTAGAGATAGAGTGAAGTAAACTCTAGAATGAGTAATCTCTCAGATATCCGTTCGAATACCTCAGTAAATTCTCTTGCTATCCACTGATAGTAGGTATGAGTGCAAGAAGAGGATGAGATAGGGGACAGAGGGAATACGACTAAAATGGTCGATACTCTGTAACAATAGTGGAAACAAATTTTCTCTATCAATCTCTTTTGTTCAACATCTCTCTTCTCAATTCTTCGATAGTTTCTGATAGATCCAGAAAGAAATTCAATATATCAATATGGGACATAAACTCCGGACAGACCAAAATTGTTTGTTTGGATGCATTGATTGTTTTGTTTGCTATGGTTGATAGGTACAAATTTAGTTTCTAAACTAAAAATTTTGAAATCGTATCCATATATCTATCTATTCTTTAGGATTCCGATTTATTCTACGAATGGTTAGTTATCACTTCGAACTGACCGATGCCACTGCATACTTCGTAGATCTGGATAACCCGAGTATCTTGTGAAGTGCTAAACAGATTCGTTCTGTATCTGTTATTGATATTCTGATTTGGTAAGCCAAATGCAGAATGGATGTTAGTTTGAGTTGATGAAATATTCTTCATCTATCTTTTTGTCTCCTTGGTAATTTCGAGGACGAAATTCTTTTAAGGGGGGAAGTTTGTAACGACCCTAGATTTTTAATTTATTTAAATTGATAATTTAATGAATTTTTGAATAAAAATTTGTAAAATCGATTTAAATAATGCGAGTTTCCCCGAAATCGAATAAAAATGCGTTAAATCATTTAAATTTAAAATGTTGTATATATATGTAGATATATATATATATATATATGTTTTGGTTTGAATTTAAATAGTAAATAAAGTGTTTAATAATAAATGATAATAATAAATATTAGAAAGGAAAATAAAGCATTTGAAATAGAATTTCAAATATAAAAGTTATTTTAAATGGAACTAAGTAAGTGATTTAGAAAGAAAATAAAATATAAAATCAAATGTTCTAAATTCTTAACTTAAAAGTAAGTTAATTCTTATCGTTAATGATAATCAAGAAATTAATAATTTCAATTAAGATTAACCAATTAAGGGTAATTAATTGCTTAAAGATGATTACCTAATGTAAGTAATTAAAAGAAATTAATTTTTGATTAAAGATTGATAGATCATGTGATTGAACAAAAATTTATTTAAAGATAATTGATACAAGTTTAAAAAAAACAAATAACTTTAAAATTTGTAATTGATGGGTTGTCTTAGAAATGAAAGAAATAAATAATGTAGAGATAAAAATACACTCAAGTATGAACTAGCAAAGAAAGTATAAGACAACATTCTATTCATCCATGTACAAACTCAAATAAGAAACAAAGTAAGGATAAAAATATCAATATCTATGAAGCTTATAAAACAATTAACAAGAAATGAGACAAATTCACCAAATGCTAATATCTTCAGCCGAAATGAAGAGAAATTATGTAAAAATGGTACCAAAGCAAGTAAGGCCATCATCTTTAGTACACAAGATACTAGTATTATATGTAAGGTTGTACAACATAATAAATGCAGCACCCAAATTTTTCTCATCAGCCTACAAACAAAGAAAATATCCCTGCAAAGAAATTGTACAACACAACATCATCACCTGTACAAAAACAACTTACCCTGTAATTCGTTCACTTTGCATATATCAATCTCCATCATTTTCATCCTCGTTCCTTCAAGCTAAGCAAATCTAAAGTAATACCATTTCATATTTAAATAAAAATCTTCAATCTAAAACAAAACTTCAACAAATAAAGTCAAACCAGAGAATCAAGTGAAAGATTTCAACCAGGAAATTCAAACTGCTGTTTCAACCTAAATGCAACTCTGTTCTTCAACTTTCTCAAACGGTGAGTAACATTATTTTAAAAAAATTAAGTATATAGTTGTGTTGCCTGATCATCCCTGAAAACAAGTATGTTGTGAATATATTTTAACCTCTGTATATATTTGTGTGAATATATTCTTGTGTGTATGTTATATGTCTTGATGTTGTCACTGGTTTTAGTTCCAGGTTCTTAAATCAATTCATAAAACAAATTCTCGTGATCCAATCTTTATTTACACTTAAGTCTTGGACAAGTTATGTTTATTGTACCATAGATTTTAGATTAAAACTTGTTTAAGATTTAAATAATTTGTATGGCCTCTGGAAATAAGAAAACAACTGTGCAAGTTGAAATAAGTAAAAATGCAACTATCATGATACAGGAATTCAGGAACCTAATCTAAATTCTTAAACCAAAATATGATTTTTAAGAATGAAATCACTATTTTTAGTTTGGGCATGAGAGTGCAGTTCTAGGTTGAACAGAATATGGGAATGTGATGACTTCTCGCGATCTACTTGATGATGGGGGTCGGGACTCTTCCTGGAGGTGGAGGAGTGATCGGAGAGTAGTGGAAAAATGGCCGGAGGTGGTGTAGTCGACCATGGCGATGGTGGTTGTTTGGGAAAGTCTGGAACCCTAGTTTTTACTTTGAATAATGCATCGATCACCACGTCTCCTATAGAAGATCGAGTGCTACCGGTTTTTGTGAAAGGGTAGTTGGGTAGTAGACGAGGTCGAGGCCGGAATTTCAGAGGCGCCAGTGGTAGGAGTTTCGTGAACGAGGCGATGTGCCAGGGTTTTGTTGTAGTGTCTTAGTTTCGCGCCAGGTCCGGGTTTGATTCAAATTCGAATCGATTTTTGAGGCATTAAGATGTTGAGGTTGGTTTTGGGGATGCCAGTCGACGTGGGAAGATCACCGTCGATGGTCGGAATCGACTGGGGTTGGTGTGCACATGCACGGGGAAGTGTCTGTCTGGTGATGTTGGGGTAGATTGTGAAGGCAGGAGAGTTACTCGAGTTTAACTCGAGTGATTCGCGAATTGACTCGAACAATTTGGTTTGGGGCTCGAGTCATTTAGTGGATGACTCGGGTAAATGAGAGACAGATTTTAAACCTACAAGTTCTTTTAAAATTTTAAACTTGGTTTAATTTGTTAAAAGTTACAGTAGTAGTTACTTCAAACCTCTATTTTGAAAAAGAATTTGGAAGTTGAAATGCTTTCCAAAATATGATTGAAAATGATAATTAAATCATTAATGAAAATGATGTTTTTATCTTAAAGTTAATCAATGGTTTGTAATTCATTCAAATCTTTAAGGTGATAAAATGGTTAAATTTATAAGTAAATTAGTTTGTGATTTGAATTAATTAAATTATTAGAGGTTTAATTAATAAATTTAGGTTAAATTAATTCATAGTTAAGAATTGATTAATTTATAATTATAAATGATTAATTTAAAGTTAATTACTTAAAGAGGTAATTAAGGTATTGGTTAATGAATATAGACAAGGAAAGGTCATTAACTAAGATGTTTCAAATAAGAATTTAATGTGATTAATTTTAATAATAAATTCGATTTATTACTTAATGATAATCATTTATAAAATTTTGTAAGTGTAATTACTTTATGGAAGGAATTAGGAAATTAATTTCTCATTGAAATTAAACAAGGAAAATTAATTAAGAATAATTAAATTTATTAAGGTAATTGATTAATTAAATTATATCAAGTGATTTGTAATTAATTAATCAAGATTGGATAATAAATTCATAAGTAATTAATTTAATTGGAAATAAATTGAATAAATTAGGATTAAACAATTAATTAATCCTACTTATAAATGACTATTGAATACTTGACCTTACTTATGAATGTTTGGATTTTATTGGATGAGTAAATTGTTTGATATCCTTGATATATGATGCTGAGTGATACATCTTGATTTATGTTGTGATCTGTAGTTTACTTACCTGTGATATATATCTGTGATCTGTGAATGAAGATGAGCGTTATTGTTTATATCGCTTATCAACTATATCCTGTATTTTGTTCTGTGATGATTGATGTTGCACTATTGTGTGTAAAACCCCTGGACCACACCTATACACACACAAATATGGATTTCACGTGGAAATCGATTAAGTCACAGATAATTTAAATTTGATGTTTTTGAAATTGAAATTTTAATTTCAATTGATTTTGAAATTAGAAATTTGGGTTTAAAGTGAAAAATTTTTGAAATAGAATTTCAAAGATAAAAGTTATTTTGAATAACTTAATCGAGTTTTGAAAATTTAAATAATTTGATTTAAATTTGAATTCAAGTTTGAAATTGAATCCTATGATTTGAAACTAGGGATTGAAAATGTTATAAATGTGTTTATATAAAGTTAAACCATTTAAAAGTATAATTTTGAGAATTTGAACTTAACCCAAGGATTTCAACTCGTATGAATGAATCAAATTTTTCGAAATGAAACTGTTTGTTTTCAAATGATAAAAGCTTTCACATATATAAGAAATGAAATTCCAGTTTAATTAAAGGAATTTCAATATTGAATTGAAAAATGGATTTTCCAAACTATGAATAAAATTGTTTTGAAAAGCTATGATTTGAATCTGTTATTTTTAACAGATTTAAAATAATGATTGGTTTAAATCATTTGAAATGGGATTGTTTTGAAAACTGTAAGTTAAATCTTGATTTAAAGGTTTAACGAGTTAATCAAATTGAAAGGGAAATTAATTTTGGAAAATCTGTGAATGGATCTTTTGTTTAAAAGATTAAAGTGTGGAAACTGTTTAAACCGTAAAGGTTGAATCTTTTTGTTTAAAGATTTAAAATGGTAATTTGTTAAACCATTTGAAAAGAAAGAAGTTGAATTAATAAGTTGTGACTTAATTGAAATCCCATATCCATATGTTTTTAAATATTACGCTCACTATTCGGTTTAGCCGGGAGAGGACCTTTAGGTCGTATAACCCATTCCGAATATGTGATACGTCGTATATGGATAGCATTTGAAGACCGGTGTTGAAGACCGGATATTTTTGAAAACGGAAGGATTACCGTCGAGTTACTCTGCATCGGCTGATCCCCGATATAGAGGTTTTATCACCCTTAGTGACGGGAAGTCCGGACGTGATTGGAAATTATCCGGATTTGCAAGGGCTTCGTGAGAAGTGCCTTCGGTTCTGTTCGAACCCGGAACAGACTTGTATGGATTGTATGTCTGACATTACACTTTGAGATATAAAGCCGATTTCTTTCAAATACATTTCTGTTTGGTGGCGGAGAATTTATTCTCTTAGCTTAACACCCTTCTCTGAGACGTACGAGCTCAGAGGTTATGTAGTTGAAGGTTATCAGCGATATATTCCCAATTTGGTAATGTGGCATGCTGAGTGCTGCTGTGAAATGATCAGTGTTTGATCATTTGCGATATGATCATTTGTTTGATCTTATATCTTTGTGATCATAGGTTGATCATTTGTTTGACCCGAAGCGTGGCTTTTTGAAAAAGCGTAGCTTTGTGGACGAGACTTCGTCAGGGCCTCACAACCCGGAAATGGTCGAAACAGGATCGTTGCGGCAAGGTTATGAGGGTCGCGCCCTTTAGGGTATGTCATTTCCTTCTGGAAAGGGGTGGTATTATGGTATGGAGCCTTGATACTTACTCATGTGGATACACCTTCTTTATGATGTGTGATGTTGGATATCGAGCGCTCGGATAAAGGTCCCAAAGGACCGGGAGGTGGCATATTCGTGAGTTACCTGTTACAGGGGTAACCCGGCCTTGTTTGGCAGAGAGCAGTTTGTCTCTCGGGACGTCCCGCCAGAGGCGATCCCATGCGGCGGAAGGAAGTTCCTTAGCCTGACCATTTGTTGGAAATCCATTCTTCCAATACGGAACTTGTACGGTATTAGTTGTAGAACCTGCCATTCACTTATGGTGGCGCCCCACTGTTTGGATGGTAGCTATAGTAGGCATAGTTCGAAATGTCTATGCTGGCTAAGATTAATATTATACTTTCGAAATGTTTTCTGCACTATGCACTAATAATAATATCCAATTGATTTTGCGTAGTAAGCATCTTTGACTATCATAAGAAGAAATCTCCTCCAATTCTGCGTTTGCATTGTGTGTGTGGCGGGAGGTCTTATGGTAGTTTCATTTTCTAAAAAGCATTGCGGATTTCAATGTTTAAAACCTTTTGTTGTTGTTTAAAGATAAACTGTTTTTGTTGCTCACACCAGTCCCATGACTGATCCGGAGTTTATTGTTCCCTTCCTAAACTCTGGGTGCCCACTATTTTCCACACGGGCAGTCTAGAGTTGGGTTTTCTCAGATATTTAGGTTGAGTAGATTATCTGGAGCTAGTCAGTTCTTGGAGTTCATGGATTGACGTTGCTTATCTTGGAGCACTCTATTGGAGATATTCTATCCGCTGCTGGTGTTATCTATTTTCTTTTCCGCTGCTATTTGTTGTATCATATCTCTGATGTATATTGATATTCATTGTATCACTCTGTTGTATCAGATATTGCATATCAATGTATTATTCTTTTCTTCCGCTGTGTTATTTACTTAATTGTGTTATAGCTCCGGGAAGCCAGATTCGGCGTTTGAATCTACGGCATTTTGAGTACAACTGAAGTACGGGTGCCGATTTTCGAAGGCCGAGTTTTTGGACTCTTACAAGTCCTCTTAGGTAGTTTGAGGCAAGAAATCCCGTTCGGTTGTTCGGGTAAGTTGTAAACCTATTCCTCTGGGTTAAGAGAGGGTTTTTTAGTTAGTAGAATTCCTAAGTGAAGCTTGGGGACTGGACGTAGGACTAGAGGTCCGAACCAGTATAAAATCCGGGTGTCTACCTTGATATTACTTACTTTATCTACCTAAACCGTTCCGTTTTTCCATATTACACGATCCAACCTCGTAGACTCTTTCAGGTCTCTTTAAAACCAAATTTCATTTTATACACCAGTTGGTACTTTTACCTTTCGAAAACAGTTCGTACTTGATATCAAAATATCATATTCGCTTAGAAATCAATTTCATTTCAGAATCATCATACTTACTCAAAATACACTATTTCACTTAAAGATCATTTTCGCCTTAATATCTCGATTTCGTTTCCAATTTTTTTTCAAATTTCAGTCGGATTATAACTTCATTTTAACCCAATTTGTATTTAAATCCACGATTTAAATATAAAAACTCCCACTATGACCATTTTGAATTTTTAGAAAATAGCTTGAATAGTTAAATAGTTAAAATAGTTTAATATAAATACTTTGAGTATTGAAATGATTTATATATTGAAATAGATTAGAGAATCAAAATAATTTGAATATTTTAAAAAGATATGTTTTAAACAGTTTATATTAAAATAATTTATTTGAAAATAGTTTCAAAGTCAAACTATTTCTTTCCATTTCAACAATTCTGGACCAGGTCCAAATTTAATCAAATCGATTCAATTTTAAATATTTCAATTTAAAATCCACTTCAATCTCAAATCAATTTAAATCAACTCAATTTCGATTCCAATTTAAATTAGTTCAATTTCAATTTCAAATCGAGTTTATCTAAATTTTGATTTCAATTTGAATTAATTTTAATTTCGATTTCAATCAATTCGATTCAAATAGTTTATGTTCAATTCAATTCCCCATTTTAACCCATTTCAATAATATAAATTTCAAGTTCGATTTCAAATACCAAATTGAAATCACTTAATTCAAATTTACTTCAAGGTTCAAATTTCAAATTTAAATCATTAAATTAATTCCGTCATGAATATTTCAATTCCAGGCCCAAATCGTGGAATATCAATTTAATTTACTTTTACTTGGATATATTTCAAAGTTCGAAAATAAGACGAATCTTTTTAAATCAAATCAATTTCCAAAAATTCAAATCATTTTTCAATTATAACTTAAAAATCTCAAATTTGATTATTTAAATAATTCTTGTTAACAAGTTTCTATTTCAACATTTCAAGCTCAAAGTTGAAAATAATTCAATTTCCATAAATTTAGTTTTTATTTCTTTAAATCAAAATAATTTAAATAAATTCAAATCAAATTTCAAAATCTTTAGATTTAACCAATCTGGTGTCCGTATATAATTTTCTATTTTATGGCCAAGCGATTAGTTATTTTTATTTAATTTCAAGCATAGATAAATATCATTTCAATCCAAAATAAACATCATAGGTATATATCATTTCAATCAATTTCTTTATTTATTTAAAATAATTCAAATAATATATAGGATGATAACAAGATATATATATATATATATATATATATATATATATAAAATAACTTCCAAAGTTTCCAAATCAATAAATAACATCCATCATAGTCAACCTCCAAATCAGTCAAAATATCATAACAGTTTACTAGTTATCAGTAATCGAAAATTTTACTAGCAATTTAATTTCCATTTCAAATTTGAACTTTAAATTCAAAGTCCTATCATTTTAATTCATATCAATTTAAATGTAAGTTAAATTTACCAACAACAGTGAATAAAATTAAATTACTCTTGATGTCAATTTACTAACATAAAAATATTTTAATATGTCGTGAGCGTTATTAAACACTCACCTTTCTTTGAAATCGAAAATATTTCAGCTTCAAATAAATCCCAATCCAGTCCCATATCGTAGATGGTGTCGATATGATCGCAACATGACTTGTAACGTCCGAATCAGACCTTGCATGAAAAAGATATGGATTTTTAAACATTACGATAATTAATTTAATAACATTTAATAACTTAATTAACAAACCTAAACAACTAACCGCATCTCTTACAACATGCTAGCAGGCAACGCACGCAACAGCACAAGCGATAGCGCCTCCCTCCTTCTTCCTCCAGGCAACGCGATTTCCTTTTTCTATTGCCGAATGCAATCGACGAGCCCAACGCCACCACCGAACCCTATGCCACTATGTGCCTCCACCTACGCTAGCCTTACCGCCAACCACCATGACGTCCTAGAAAATCCCAAATCCTAACTACCATGCCATTCGCATCCCCATAGCGCGTGCACGGCTCGTGATCGCCCTCGCCGTGACTTCACCATTTGTTGTTGTTTTTCTTTCATTTCTTTTATTTCGATCTGCGATTATCGAAGTAAAGGAGATGAAGAGGGCTACGAGGGAACAAAGGAGGGGCAGCATGTACAGTATGTTGGAGGAAGCAAGAAATAAATGTACTATTATAATTAAGGAAATATCTAACCCGATACCTACGAAATTCCAAACTCTAAACGTAGCGTGCCGCCTGGCATTCCTAATAGTTTACCCTATTCTGAACACAGTGGAACTAGTCTCGAGGCCTAATTCGATTGTATATAAAAGTTAGCTTTTCAAAATTAATTTATTTTAATTAAATTTTGAAATAAATTCTACGCTTTTCTAGCTCGCATGACCAAATGATAAATCTGATCGCTACGAAACTTAAAATCCAACAATAATTCACTATTACAGATTCGATTAAACTAGTTTCATCGAAATCCATGGCAGTGGCCAAAATGGCTATTATTACTCACTAATTAAAATATAAAATTTCTATTTCTATTTATTCAATTTTAAATTCAAATTTTGGATGTTAATAATCTTCATTCATATTTAAATAAAGTTTAAATCAACTCTCGATATCATTTTCATTCATATTTTATTCATGATTCAATTATTTAAATAATTTCTAATATTAAATTCAAACAGTTTAATTATCCAATAAATCACTTTAATAATTCATTTAAATTTTGTTTCTAACCATTTTTATTCAATAATCATAAGAAATTTAATAATTTGAAATAGTTAAAAATATGGGTTGTTGCAATATATGAGCTTTGACGTTTTCGAAGGGTAAGTCTAGGTGCATGTATGCCATAAAATGCGTGATGTTGATATTGGTTTTGACATTGTCGAAAGCTTATTGATTCACACAGTTCTAATTTACTTTGACCCCTTTCTAGAAGCGTGAAAAGAAATGCTACATGTGGGTATTAAGTAATTGTAATAGGCTTTCGACACCTTCGAATGGTGTTTGTAGTGGAATAAATCATAATTTTGATGAAATTATACCACCGGGTACGATCATGGGCATTTAAGAAATTCTAAGAGATCTGAAAAGGATATAGTTTCGGAATGAGAATCTTCTGCAAAGAAGGTTGAAGCAGTTTCAAGGCACTCTCTTATAACTTTTCAAGATGAAGTAGATGCGATCCTCAATGTCTTTGGGATTATAGGAGTTGAAGCTACCCTCCTGGCGATAATGGCACCATTAAAAATCCTCCTAAGGGATACTTTGCTTATACCGCCATCTATATTTGGCATGGGGGTTTTATTCCATTTCTAGTGGTCTTGTTAAAATTTCTAATTCACCTTGGCATAGCTCCAATCCAATTATCACCCAACGTATACACGTACCTTATCTTCTTAAAGCTTAATGCCTTAGAGTTAGGAATTCCTCTATGTGTTGAAGTTCTTACTACTTAGTGCACCTCGTAAAACTTCGTAATCTGAATACCCATATTTTTTGGGCAAACCCTGTCAAAATGTTTGTTTCAGAGGGAATAAAAAAGTTTAAGGATTGGAAAACATAATTGTTCTACATCAAATGCTTCCTGAATATTAGTGCAGCCTTTTCTTCTCCTCGTAATAGACCATTACTATTATTTCTCTTAGCTTGTTTTCTTTTGCCGAATAATAATTTCTTGTTAGGATTTGCTCCTAAGATCTCAATGATGAAGGAAAGAGAATTTTATAGTTGTTGATCGCTGCCTCAAACCGCATTGGGAATAGGCTTACATTGCTTACTCCTAACAACCTCTAGAAACATTTTCTCACAACAAAAGACCATAGAATTCTTAGACAACCTCCTCTTGTCCAAGATACTTCAAAAAGTAAACGCTTCTTAGCTTTGGTAACCCTAAATTTTTTTCACCTTTGTCCATAATTTGTCCAGTTAAACCTGGTAAACTTAAGTGTATCGTTTATAACTTGACGTCGTGTTATTCTTTAGAATGTTTAGCTAATCTATGCTCTTTGGTTTTAACAATTGATCATCTGACTGAATTAACTACAAGTGATCCACCCCCTCCATCTTCAAAATATGATGCTCTAGCTCTAAATCAGGCCATTGCTAGGTCAAGGATGATTACTAAAAGAAAATTAAGCGGAGTGACTGCTGCAGGCTTCGCTTCTAAAAAAGCCAAAATTGCTGATGTTCAGTCTTCTCTTCCCCCAAAAGAGAGTGAATTTGTTGGTGTAGGCAAAGCTTTAGAGGGTCCTACCATTGATCCCACTCCTTCTATGGATGACTTACCTTTTGCAACTGCTGATCAAAACTAAATGGTTACTTCGAAGGACGACTTTATGTCTCATATTTTTATATCCAATTCTCTAAGATTATCGAGCAAATGCAAAAGGATTTAGGCACTTCAACTCTTTCCTAGGGCTTGAATACTTCTAGACCCTTATATAAGTGCCTCCTAATGAATTTGAGAATGTTTTTGATCAATTATGAGCTTTCTACCGTTTTCTGCTATTCAACCGCCTACCTCTATACTAGATCTGTCAAGTCATTGTCGATCTTTGATTGAACAATGCCTTCTGGTATATTCCATATTACTTGATTTTCTTATTACTATTTTTATACTGAATCCTGACTCATGTTTTACTTTTCCTTTCAAATCTCCAAAAGCTGGTACTCTCTTCAGGAAAATGTTTCTATGTCCTCTGTTGGGACATCAATGCTCAAAGAAGAAGTCTTAACCTTAAATAATCATATCAATACCCTAACTACTACCAAAGATAATGTAGTGAGGGAATAAGAAAGGATGAGCGCTTCTCTTACTCAAGCAAAATTTATAACTTTTGATGAGTGGAAGGCAAGGCTTATTTTTGTCGATGAAGTCTTAGCTTGGAAATTGACTTTGAAAGAGTCAAGGATGAAAAGGCTAGGGTTAATGCTAAACATGTTTCTTTTAAGAAGAAGTGTATTTATTTAAAAAGAAGTTGGAGGAGAAGAAGGATTCTTTATCCAAGGCTATCAAAACCATATCTGAGGCTAAGCAAAAGTGTTTTAATGTCTAAGAACTTCTCTGAATGATATCATTGTAAATTGTTATAAGGATGCACTCATGTAGCTTATTCTGATAATATAGAGAAGTGCCTTGATTTAAGTTTTGGTTCTCTTTACCCTATGCCAGTCAAAAAATTTATGACTAAAATCAAGAAAATGAAGCATGGAATTAAGGTCCCTGATAGAGAGGAAATTGATACCACTAGGCTCTTATCTTTTGAAGTCCCTCCTATAGTAGAAGATTCTGATTTAGATGAGGAGGAAGACGAAGAGGGTGACGAAGTCGTCATTGACGATGACGACGATGACAATGAAAATGATGATGGTAACCCTAATGACGATGATAAAGGTCAAGGTGTCGGCGACAATGGGGTCGATCGTGATGATTGTCTTAGAAGAGGTGACGGTGAAACTTCTAGGGCTTCAGATAAAGTTAACTCTAACCCCACCACCTATGAAGCGGGTCAGACGGAATTCCCTGGTTCCTCTGACCCTAAAGAAAAATGCCGATTTGATGCTGGAGCAAAAAGGAAAGATGTAGTCCTTACAGACTTCGATTTTAATTTCTTAGGTATGGAGTTCTTTATCAAAATGACTCTCACTTTCAAGATAACACTGGTTAATATCTTACTATTTTAGATAAGATAGAAATCCATACACCTTTAGACGACAAAGCTTGAAAGGAAACAAGTGGAAATAAATAGCCTACGTAGGGAGTTAGTTAATAATTAAAAGAGCACAATGCACTCTCTGAAAAGTGCTATAAGCTTAATAAAAGCATTATAGTATTAGCGTCTTTTAAAGATCAAGAAGCAGCCCCTCGACTGAAGAGGACATGCCTTTATTATGGCAAGCTATTGGAAGAAAACAGAGGATTGATGACACTGTTTTGGATGTTAATTTGAGACAGTGATATCCTAGTAGAATTTTTATATAAAGCTTATTGCAGACATCTAAATTTAGATTTCTCATACTTGGGTGATTTTTAGTAGACAATTACATAAGAGATATTTAGACTAATACGACTCTGATCCTCATCTGAGGACTTGTTGGAACTTACCGCAAATCAACTCAATTCCTCGCACATTGCCTCTAGAACAACTTAAATATTATAAAGATAAGTTCATTTATGGGTTATTTTAAAAATCGATCTTGTACGAACCAGAAGAGAATTTGTAATTATGTAATTATATTGATCTATGGACTTTCTGTATTAAGTTCCCTATTACACTTAGTTTTATTTTATTATGTTATTATAGAGTAAATATCTCTCAAGCAGCGCTGTTACTAGGGATTACTTAGGCAAATATGTTAAACTAAGAAGAGATTATTTAGCAAAGGCCTCGCTTTTGAAATCCTCAAGATGGTTAGATATTGCTTTTTTATAGACATACAGAAGCTTTATATGCTACATCACTAACTTTACTTTGATTTTTTAGGCAAAGAAAAGGAAAAGCTCCTTAGGGAAATTCGAACATATCATACAAAATTAATTTTTGTTCGTGATAATCCACCAGTCGGAGTATCGGATATAGCAAATGTCCTCTAGCTGTTACCCCTGAAGGATTTAATGCCACTTTTGAATCGATAATTACTCTTTTGGCTAAGTCCTTAGATAAACTTAATATGCTATTTCTAGACTTTAAGCGTGATAGGGCAAAGCAAGTACTTGAATATAATAATGATATTGTACCCTCTATTTTATTTCATTTTGAGTTGTTATCCCTATTACTGTAATAAAAGAAATTTGTTCTTTGGGTATAAATTTTTTTTGTATTAATTTTTTTTGTCTGTTTGAATAGTAAATACAATTAGCGACTATACCACTCTCATCCAATTAGTTACTATACCACTCTCATCAGACCCTTTATCTCGTTTCACTAATCTTAGGGATAGATTGATTGTGGATCTTGAAAAGAGATGCCTATCAAAAGATCCTTTGTCTACCAGACTTCAAGTTAATACTCAAGCACATGAATGGCGTAGCAAATTTTTGCATCAAAAGGCGATCACCAGAGACCTTAACGATCAAATCACTAGTCTCGAAGAGGATATCAAGAAGAAAGATGAGATGGTTTAATAATTGAAACATCAAATTAAATCAAATCCTTCGATCAATATTGATCATGAGATGTCTAAGCTTTTCCAATAGGTATGTGATTTGGAAATAAAACTAAAGGATATTTAAGCATAATGTATACCTTTAGACTTATCATGGGAGGTGATGTTCCAAATATTAATTTACCAATCTCTCCAATCACCCCAACTATTGGAATATCAATAAGGTCTCATTCCTCAGCCATTTAAAAATTCCCTGCTACAACTAAACCTACTCCAAGTTAGGATGAAAAAGCTGTGAGAAAAAGGTATCGAAAATCAAATTTGAAACGATGAAATATTTTGACAATCAGCAAAAATAAAGATACTTAGAACACATTAATGAATACGCAACAAAAATTCAAAAAATCTAATACGGAAGGTATCTTCTTTAAAAGCATATTGATGTTTTGGAAAGGCAGAATAAGACCCTTAAAAGTGCAAACAAAGCTTTCAATCATGCTCTGAAGACTCATATCGAGTTTATCGATGATGCCATTGAAATTAGAAAGAAGGAAAAAACTCAAAGAAATTCTTTGTATAGCAATACACCATACTGTCGATCCCTTAACTGTTGAGAATTTATATAAGGTTTTATAAGATCTGTACATAATATGCCCTGTACATAATTTTTTAGATTATGAAGATTATGTAAATATCACCTGGCTTGTAGCCTTCATCTATACTTTTACGGTCATTTCCGAGTCTGCTTTTTTAATAACTTAGACTATGATTTTTCTTTGTGTTTGTTGAATCATTTAGTCTTCCACATCAATCTTATTTTCCTACAAAGTATAAAGTAGACAACATTTCTTATCATTAGTTTAGAGTTTATGCAAGAATATGTTTAGTAGTTTGTTCATAGTATTATTGGAGACAGTAATAGATTTGTAATAATAGAATTCCATAATTCTAAATTTAGGAACAATGGAAATTAATAGATCATTATCTGGAGATAATAAGAGATGAGAAATCAACAGATAGGAATGATTGAAGACCAGAAACTCTTGTCTAGCAATAATAAATGTTCCGATATCAAACTTAGGTAATAATGAGAGAACAGCAGTAATCCAACTTTGGTTATATTAATAGAAGGCCAGAAATCTAATTATGGATATAATAGCAATGAAGGAACAAAAATATAGATCTTTCATTAGAAGTTTAGAAATCTTCTTCTAGGAATAATTGATAGAAGAATAATAACCATTTTCTGGTAATAATAAAAACCTAGAAATCATCATCTAAAAATAAGTCATGGTAGGCCAAGGATCCTCATTTAGGGATAAATACTTGGAGTTTAGAAGTTATTTTTTGAAATAATAGAAGTCCTAAAAATTAGATTCGGGTGTTGAAAAGTGTTTTCTAAAAGGTAGTATTAGAGAACCTGAGACCTAGATTCAGTTATTAGTACGATAGATTAAGAAATTGGTTGAAGACCATAAGTCCATAGGTCTTGAAATTAATAATATAAGTCTTGAAATCATCTTTCGAAAATTAGCCGATGGCCATATATGTAATTTGAGAATTATCATCTAGAAATAAGCTTAGAAATCTATTCCTGATAATAAGGAGGAAAGTTTAGAAATCACTATTCGAATAGTGGAAGTTTAGAAATTCTTATATAAGCCTTTTGTTCTGCACCACACTTTGGAATTTGGTTGTTCAAATCTTTCGCTTTGTGTCACCACTCTAGTTCTTGATTCTTTCAACATGTGCCGCACTTTAGGCTATGTATATTGTTACTATTTTGTATGCCACTTCTTGGTTTTGGATGTCTTAGACCGTTCTTGTCCATTGTGCTTGTTCATCTTATCCTCAAGCACGACCCAAGGACTTATTTGACATTCCTCTAGGAGGTGCTCTAGCCAAACCTTATATACAGGACTGAAAGCTTGTTCGGTGCCTTGGTAAGGCCATAGTGTGATGGGATCAAGGGCTTACTCCGTCCTCCCTATGGAGGTGCTCCAGCCAGACCTTATAGGCGGGACTGAAGGCTGGTTAGTGCCTTGACCTAGCTATAACATGGCACATTCAAGGGGTTACTCTATCCCTCCTCCAGGAGATGCCTTGATTTGGCCATAGCATGACGTGATTAAGGGCTTGCAGGTACTATAACCTGGCCATAGTGTGGCATAGATAAAGGATTACTTTGACCTCTCTCTAGGAGGCGCTTTGACCTGGCCATCTTGGTGCGGACAAACCCTTATGACCATTTAAGGTAGTTTCCAAGTTTGATGAGAAGGTTACGCCCAACCATATAGACTTTCTTATTTGAATGAGCCTTAATTGAATTCCTCTAAGATTGCTTTACAAATCTACTGATCTTTCCTTATCTAAAAAAGTTGACGATCATCACTTCAAGAGTTCTACATCGAGTGGTTTCATGTCCATTCATAATATGATAATGGCAGTAAAGTCATTTGATTTTCTTTCATAGCTGGTCCTTTTCTTTTTAGATGGCCAGTAATTTTGCTTCTCCCTTGTTAGTAAGTAGACGTTCTCAAATGATGTAGCCAAGTCTTATTTCTTAGGGAGTTTTGATTTGAAGCTTGTCATTTGAGGCTGCTTTCTAGAACTTTTGTTGCGTGATTCGGGAGCTTCACCCTTAATGACCAATTTCCTTTTTAAAATAATTTTGTGGTCATATGGAGGTAATGGTTCACTTGATACCCAATGCCATTTCTAAGCAAATGTACAGTAATCGGCCAACGTTCATTCCTTAAAGATACTACCTTTAGTATAGAATTGAATAGTCTTCCTCATTTGATCGAACAAGTTATCATCCCTACTTCTTGCTCCTCTTAAAGCAAAGATCAGTGTTAGGCTAATATGAAATGGGCTTAAGCTCCAATTATCTGGATTATACGATTCAACTTTCTTCTTTTCCATGATTCTTAAAACCTCCAATCTTACCATTTGTTTTGCATAAATCTTAGAACCTTTAACAATTTCATGAGAGAATCCAACCAAGTGTGGCTCTAAATATCCTTACTCTGACTTTTTGATTTTGCCAAGCATTGTTTTGTATGGTCTAAGGTTAGCTTGGAATGAAATAAGGATACGGGAAAAGTAATGTTAGGAATTCAACAAAGTTGGAGGTTCAAACCCTCCTTCTAGCACCAAAAATGTTAACAATAAATCTTATCAATATCCTTAAGCAAGATTAGAAGTGTGAATGACCCCTTCGCAACCACTTTCGAATTGGTTGAGGTAATCTAAGGTTGTGACCTAATGAGATCTAAATGATTTTAACCGAGTCAAAAGGGTCCTACTCCTTCAAAAGGAGCCCCTTCGATAAACATTGATGTATGTACTTTATAGCCGAAACCATATGCATGTAGTAAATCAACTCTGTGAATTCGAAAGCACCATGTATTTACTTTATTGATAATTTTCATGAATACAAGAGTTTAAGTATTAGAAGAAAGTGAAATTCTTAATTTGATTTAAGAATTAAAGTTTACAAACTCAAAAAAAGAATAAGTATAGAAATAATGAATTCGGATCCATCAAACAACACCCATAGGGTCTTATTTATAAGAGCAGTTTGGACCCTTTTGATTCAGTCCTTTTGACTTAGTCGAAAGGGTGCCTTAATGACCTTCTGCTACTGTTGAATTCAAAGCGCCTCTCTAACATTGCTTTCAAATGGGACTTGGTTGCATTTAACTCCATTGAAAGGTATAGGAGCGACTCTTATGTTGTCGTTGATGTGTTGGGTAAGCATGAAAGGATGTTCAAACGTGTTGAAAAGGTACACATCCAATGCTAGTGAAAGGCGATGATGCCTTCTTTGTTTAAGCTTTCAAAACACTTGAATCTTCCTTCCATCACTGGGTATCAAATCGGTTTGCACTCCGCTTATATGCATTTTTTGGAGGCTTTCGACACTATCGAAAGTGTATTTTCTTGGTTTCGAAAAGTTGTAGCGTAGTAGAAGGATTCTTGGATCTCTTCATTATTGTCAAGATCTAGTGCCAACAAGATATATTGCTACTTAAATGAGTGGGATGGTTTTGAAATAATTTAATGGTGGCAGATGGATCATTGCGAAAGGTCAATTGTAATAGAGAAGGCTTCTTGGTGGACAGAAGATGGTTGCGGAAGGTGGCTTTCGAAAGTAATCCCCTTGATAAATGCGTAACATATTTTTTGATGCCTTCCCAAGACATTTTTAACACTTGTGAAACCATTTATGAATGTGGAACTAACTGTTTTGGAAGGGATCAACTAAGCGTAAAGGTAGTATTGTCCCCTATCAACCTCTTTAGAAGCCCGTAGTTCATCTAATATTTGCAGAAGCACCCCTTGACTCTTTTGAAAGGCCTTGCTATCACTATCGTGTCTCATGATGCTCTCATTTATAATCTTTTGGGCTTCATTATGGTTAAAGTGATTTTTGATGATAACATCTATAAAATCAATAAATCAACAAAATCATCCAAATAAAAGATGTAACAAGGATTCTAGATAGAATGGCTAATTTTAGGGTATACTACATATAATTTGCAACTTAGTAACTTACTCAATCAAATTATCAACCAAAAATCCCAACTATGATACCAACAGCAACATGCAATTCAGTTAGATATAGATGTGAGGATTACTCACCTTATTACTTTGAAATAATTTACCAAAATCCAAATTTCAACATAGCCGTTGAATTTTAGCAAAGCTCTGGGATTCACTCAACAAGAAAAGAAAAGAAAACAATTCAATCAATGCAAAAACTGAAATTGAACCTCTCAAAAGATGTATTAGAGGTTGAGAAAGCTTACCCTGATTTTGTTGTATTTTCTAGAATTTATCTGAATTAAAAAAGGAGATTTCTGATTTATGGTTAGGAGGAGGAGATGAAGCTTTCATTTCTATTATTACTATAATTTATTGAACATGAATGATAATAAGGAGGATTTCTTCTTTTGTTTTCCTAATGGGCCTTAGAGAAATTAACCCAAACATCCCATATCAATTCATCAACTCAAAAACATGTTTATTTATTCAGTTCAACTAATAAATTTACAAATTTATTCATTATGTCCTTTTAATACTAAGTCAAACTTTCATACATTATATTTGAAATAAATTCTCAACCATAATTTAAAGATGACTACTCAGTATTTAAACAGTTTTCAAACTTCTCTGACATTTCAATATATGATTCAACAAGATAAAGATCTCAAATTTTCTTATAAAAATATATTTATTTAGAAGTTCAAAAATACTAATTTCATGTCTTAATTTTTCCAATATTATCAAAATTCTAGAATTTACATTCTCAAAGAATTTATTGTCTTTTAATTAAAAGAACAAGATTTCAGTTTTCTCCATATTTAATATTTGAAAAATTCAAATTATCAGTAAAATTCAATTTGAATCATTTCAAAATTTCTAATCAAGGTAATTTATAAGCCATGGTTGTTATAAACTCTCGCTTAAGAAAATTGCATCTCCACGATTCTTCTTTAGAGAAAAGCCTATAACCTATATATATATTACTTCTAGCAATACATCCATTTTAAAATATATCTTATATACATAACAATTAATCATCAAATGAATCAATCCATAAACCATTCACAATTATTAACACTGAATGCTCCACGTTTACCTTCTTGGTTTAGCATATAATGGGATCTGCATTTTCCCTTAAGTAAAAATAGAGCAGTCCAAGATAATTATTAGACTCTTTTGTTGATGGCTTCATGAGACTCAAAACTATCTTGCTTGTCCACTGTCTATTATCATGGAATTTGAGTGTTAAAAAAACTCATATAGAAGACCCTACAATTAGAGCAATTACTTAAATATATTTTTCTAAACATTGAAATTTTCGAAAATAATCGGAGTAATCTCTATGGTAAGAAGTGTATTCCAAAATCCATAACCTTTAGAACACAAGGTAAATTCATACATTTTAATCAACAAACGACTTTGTACTTATAAATCCAAAAACTTTGCTTATATCAAAATATGAAATATACTCAATATGTTACTTTTTAAAGATGTAGACATATAATGATCTATAAATCTCTTTTCTTTCCAAAATATTGCCCAAGATTTTAAATTTTCTACAAGATCAAATAATGCTGTAAAATGTTTACTAATCATTCAAAATATTTTAAATTTTATAATATGGTGCACACATTAAATTCTACTTACAAACTTATAAAAGTCACATTAGCTAATTAGGTCCTCTTTATTAACTATCAACTTTCGTATAGAAAACCTAAAAATCTTGCAAAATCTATAAAGTAAAAGTTTTTCCTTATAGTGTTAGCATTCCATAGGGTCTATGATTATTGAAATTGGATTAATTGTTTGAAAGTCATCGCTAAAACAAATTGATGCTTCAACTCAGAAAATAAAAAGCAAGGCTCAGTTTTTGGTTCAGATTAAAATAAAATTTAGCTATAAAATATTCTAGAATTTTATATAGTGATCTAAAGAAGAGTTATTCCTCACTAAAATATCTTTCTAACCCAAAGGGAATCACTAAAATTGGATAAAAGATCAAAAGATATAACCATTTTTTTCAGATTAAAATAGCATTTAGCTATAAAATATTCTAGAATTTTATGTAGTGATCTAAAGAAGAGCTATTCCTTACTAAAATATCTTTCTAACCTAAAAGGAATCACTAAAATTGGATAAAAGATCAAAAGATATAACCATTTTTCTCCCACTAGATGAGAGGAGATAGCAAAATGAATCTACGATTGAACTAGGCTTCCCTAAAGGAGACCGATTGTAGTGTTAGATGAGACTTATTGGCAGTCAGAGCAGAGTCAACAATGATGCCCGTTAACATTTGATAAGGAGTTAGACTGAGAGCTATTGACTTTTCGAAGGGATGTTGATACCGTGGCTTTAGATGGCGAAGAGGAATATTTAGAGCATTAAATGAAAGCATCGATATAAGGCGCTAAGTCATGCCCATAAGCCTATTCATGACATTAAATGAAAATGTCAGTGTCTGGCCATAAGTGGCATACGAAAGCATTTTCACTGCATTAAACAAAGCAACAGTGTAAAGAAATAAGTGGCAACAGAAGGCCTATATTCATGGCATTAAATGAAGGTGTCAATCTAAGGGCATAAGTGACATTCGAATGCCTATTCATAGCATTAAACGAAAGCATCGGTGTAAGGTCATCAGTGGAAGCCAAAAGCCTATTCATTGCATTTATTGAAAGCGTTATTATAATGCTATAAGTGGCATCTGAAAGCCTATTCATAGCATTAAATGAAAGCATCATAACGTTAAACCAAAGCGACAACGTAAGGTCATAGGTATATTGAAACATATGTGTGTTTTTAAAACTTGTGTTTGTAGGGGGGAAGTTGTGTATATTGAAACAAAAAGAGGGTGCTTTACAAAGTTCCCTAAAATTAAAGTTACAAAAACTTATAAAAATTCAAAATTATGAGATCTAGAATAATTGTTGTGTATTTTATTATCTCAAATGAAGGAATATATATACAACCTAGAAGGAAAAGAGAAAAATATATACAATCTGCCTATTCTAGGAATAAAATAAAATTCGAATCCACTATTTCTAGAAAGAAATGATATTGTGTATTAATACCAAACTAATATCCATATACAACTGTGGTCAATCTCCTAATTTAGGAAATAAATCCACACTACCCTTCAAGCTGGGTTGTGAATATCAAACATCCCAAGCTTGCACATTAATTCTCCAAAACTGGTTCTTGGGAAAGCTTTATTGAGGATGTCTGCTGTTTGAAATCTTGATGGAGTGTAAATGTTTTAAAAATGGTATTCTTAATTTTCTCAGCGATGAAGTGTCTATCTATATCAATATTCTTAGTCCCATCCTGATAAACAAGCTCTTTTGAAATATTAATGGCAGCCTAGTTGTTTCAAAACATTTGTATAGACTTTTATGCAAATACTCCCAATTCTCCAAATAACTTTTTTAGCCAAATCCCTTCACAGATGCCAAGAGCTAGAGCTCTAAATTCAACTTCAGCTGAGTTCCTTGAAACAACTAAATATTTCTTACACCTCCATGTTACTTGATTACCCCAAACATAAGAATAGTAACCTGCAATACTCCATCTATATGTTACATCTCCTACCCAGTCTTCATCAGTGTTGACTCTGATTTATTTATTATCATTCTTTCTTCAAAGAAGTCCTTTTCTGCAGTCATTCTGAGATACCTAAGGTTCTTGTAACAGCTTCCATGTGCTCCTCAGTTGGATTTTCATGTATTGACTCACCACACTAACAGGAAAACTGATATTAGGTCTTGTGTGAGATAAATAAATAAGGTGTCCAACTAGCCATTGATATCTCCCTTTGTCCACATGTGTCTTATCTATCCCTTAGCCAATTTTCTTGTTCGAATCCATTGGAGTTGAGGTCGGTTTACATCCAAACATCCCTGTTTCCTCGAGTAAGTCTAGAACATACTTATGTTGAGAAACAAAAATGCCATGTCTTGATCATGCAATTTCCATGCAAAGAAAATATCTGAGGTACCCGAGATCTTTAATCTCCAATTCCTTTGACAAGGAACTTTTACCCCTTTCCAGTTCCTCTCTGTAATTGCCTATTAGTATTATATCTTCGACCTAAAAAATTAGGATTGCTATATTATTATCTGGTGAGAGTTAGAAAAACAATGTGTGATCCACCCGACATTTAGTATAACCATTCTAAATGATTTATTTAGTGAATTTTCCAAACCATGCACATGGAAATTGCTGAAGGCCATATAGATTTTTTGAGCATACATACTTTGTCCTAGTTAGATAAATTCTCGAGGCCAGGTGGAATATCCATATAGACATCTTCTTCCAGACCACCGTTTAAAAAAGCATTCTTAACATCTAGTGGCGCAATTACCAGTCTCGATTTGCAGCAAGAGAGAATATAACATGGATTGTAGCATCCCATATCCAAAGGCCTAAAGCTGAGCACTTTGGATGCTGTAGTGATCCAAAGTATTAACTTTCGGTGATGAAATACGGTAATACTAATGGTATTGATAATATCAGAAGCACTTGAATATGAATAAAATCACAGATTTTCAAAACAATAGTTATAGTGATTACATTTCAAATAAAAATCATATCCAAGTTACAAAAATCCCCAAACATATCCCAGGCATTGATCAAATATAATTTACAACAATACGCCAAGAGCGATATATGAAGATGCCCCCTTAGATGATCAAAGCAATATTGACATAACTATCTTAATACAAAGTAGAAACAATTTTTTTTAAAACAGAATTCCTAGATTAGCTATCCGTTAGCCACCTGCTCATGTTCAAAAGCTTATTCACCAAAATCCGCTAAAACAAGAAAACCTAAATGCTCAGCCTACTCAAATCAATTTTGAGTACCCGAGAGTCTAGGGGGAAACAAAAACTTCGAGTCAGACATAAATCTTGGTATGAACAACTTTTATTACATCTCAGTTTACCAAAAAATAGTGAGACCAACCGCTTAGTGGAACGGGCTTCCCTTCACTAATATTCCTTTTCAAAACAAGTATTTTGCAAATCCTTTCCTACAAACAAAATGGTTAATCAACTGATTATAATAATAATATAGCAAGATCCATTATGCTAAAAAAGGAAATAAAATAGACTATCTGTCTAAAATCCGAGCTATCTGCTCTATACTAGGCTATTTGTCCTAAACTGCCTGATAATGGGCTATCTGCCCAAAATAGTTAAAAAGGTGGACTAACTGTCCTTAAAAAGTAGAGGTTACGTTATGCTAATAAATGAACTATCTGTTCATATCAGAGATGATTGCTCTTTTTGGACTAACTATCCTCTGGGCTGACTACACTCAAAATGGACTAACTGTTCGAATTTAAATGAGCCGACTGCCCAAATTTTTTCTTTTAGGTTAACTATCCTTTAAAACATCAAGGCTAACTACCCTTCAAAATAATTGGTTATCTACCCTTCAAATTTTCCATGAAAACCTTTTCAAAATTATTTAGTCCGTCAGATCATATATATAAAAGGAAAGCATATCTTTAGCTTTACTCTAAGTAACTTTTCCCATGACACACACACACACTCACACTTTACTCAAAATAATGTTGATGATGTTTAGTAAGGATTACCTATCCTTTTAAAATAAGCTAAAGTCCTTTATAACTTAAAACACTTAGGCTATCTATCTAATCTTCATACTCGAATTCTTTGTTTAAAACCTTAAAACAACCTTTCGAAAACATAGATGGTAACTCCTTATAAAACGTTATAAAAACCCTTCGAAAGCATTGAAGGTGACTCCATCAAATCCTTTAATAAACCATTCAAAATCATTAAAGGTTACTCCTTCAAAACCTTTTAAAAAGCCTTTCTTTTACAAGCTTTAAAAACATGTGACATCCACCTTTTAAATCCGGTAAACCTTAGTCTTCTGAAAACATTACAAAACTAAACCTTTCAGCTTTGCCGAAAGGTTTCACTTCAACCTAGTCGAAAGGTTTAAACTTTCAGCTTTGTTGAAAGCTTAGGCTATCTCCCTTATAAAACCGTATATAAACCTTTCGAAAGCAATGAAACTTAAAACCTTTCGAAGAACTTGGGTTTAATTTAAAACAAGTGGAAACCTTTCGAAACCATTCAAAGTTGACTACTTTAAAACCTTTGAAACCTTTCAGTTTAAAACTTTTGGATTATACCTTCAAATTAAATAAAAGGATCAGAAAACCTTAGAGTTAAAAGCAACTGCTTTGAAACCTTAAATAAAACCTTTTGAAATCTTTTGAAAACAATGATGTTTTGGTGTTGGAACCAAACCTTTGAACTCAATGAAGAGGCAACATATATTTAGAAAACAGAAGATACCTTCCCGAGTAACTGATCCAAAAGGTTGGAAGCTACATCAATACTTCCAACCTTCTCAAAAGGTTTACCTTTGGACTTTTCTAAAAGGTTCCATTTAAAATAAGAAATCAAACCAATCCCAAAACTTTTTTTAAACCATTTGACACTTTCGAAAACTCTTTGCCAGAAGATAGCAGGCGTATTTTCTTTAAAACCAAACCAAGATTCATCTCTTCCAGAAGGTTTTTCCTCTCATCCCTAAACCCTTCGACCTTGTCCAATTCACTATTTACCGGTTGCCTGATACCATGCACATTAGTTATTGACCTAGCCGAGAGGTTTGAAACCTTTTGACCATGTTGGAAGGTTTAGTTTAAAGGTGGAATTCTTGCTGATGGAGATAAAAATAATGAAAAGCCTATTTACTTGTACTTTAAAATAGTTCTTCTGTACCATAACTGCTTTATTTGTCTAAATTTGATTGGTTGCAAGAATTTTATATTCAAAAGTGCCGCCGACTTTCTTATTTGGAAATTTAAATAATTTTGTAAAAGCCCCTTTCTCCTTTATTATTATATAAAACATTTAAGTCTTATTCCTTAAATAATTTTATATAACTATTAAATCACCTTGAAAATTTTTGGAAAAGATCTAAAAATTCAATTAATATGTTCTCTTAAATATATAAAATTTTCGAATCCAAACAATAATTATTTTTCTTGTAATAATTTTATAACCAAAATTAACCTTTTCTTCCTTAGAAAATTTATAACAATTCCACAAAAAATTTGAAAAATCTAAAAATTAAAACGCATCTCTAAAATAACTTTTTAGATCATCACAAAAAGTCACAAGGCTATCGGATGTCATATAACAGAGTTTTCATCTTAAACACGCCATAAAATCTATATGAACATACATAAATCATCAACATATATATATATAATCTTATTATCATTCAAAACATAGCTAATATTTGCAAAATAATTTGGAATTTATCTAAATGAAACCATAAAAAATTTAGATAAGCAAACGTTATTCACCTTTACTTTTGTGATTATGGAGCTTGAGATTTGAATGAGTTTGATTTAAATATGCTATCCTTAAGCTTTTCTTTTCTTTCCTCTTATTCTTTTCTTAGTAATGGTGGCCGACCTCAGTTTGGAAATTTTGAAATGAATGAAATGAACGTGCCCTTTATGCATGACTATGTGAAGATAATATTGGAATGGCCTCTTTCCCATAATACCCCTCCCCTTATTCATTTTAACCTTTTATTTAATTTATTAGTTAAAAACCACAGCTACCTTAATTAATCAAATTTCAATACCCTAATCAGCATATTATTTTATTCAGTTTATCTAACCAAATCTCCTAAAAATGTTATCAAATATCCGAGGTGTTACACTGATGGTATTGAGTTTAGCAATCGACACGAAGGTCTGTTGATAATCTATCCCATAAGACCGAGTGAAGCCCTTAGCAACCAGGCAATCTGTAAAACTTTTAGTGCCACCATCTACTTTATGTTTGATAGTGAATACCCACTTACATCCCTCGAGTCTTTTCCCAGTAGTTAATTTTGTAATTTCCCAAGTACCATTCTTCAATAAAGCATTGATCACATCTTGTATAGCCTTTTTTCAATTAAGATCAGTCAACACCACCTAGATTGTATGTGGAATCTATACACTACCAAAAGAAGAGACAAATGCTGAGATAAGATTTTATAGGATACAAAATTACCAATGGGATGTTTAGTACAAGTATGAACTCCCTTTCTCAAAGCAATAGGCAGATCATCAATTATATGAATAACATTACCATAACTAGGATTGCTCAAAAACTAAATGTATTTGTAGAGGATATGGATTTAGTTCCGATTCATGGTGGTCCCTGAGATGTGTTTGGTCTTCGAATTCTTTTTCAAGAGTTTTTCTTCATTGGTAGACACGATGCTCTTTTAGTTTTGGTTGAGAACCAATAGCCATAGGTGGCCTAAATAAATTATCAAATTGATTTTCCTTCTTTGGTAAACATGAAGCTCTTTAGGTTTTGTTTGAGAGTCAATAGTCATAGGTAGCCTAGATGATTTATCAAATTGATTTTCTATGATTTGAGAAGGATTAGATGGACCTTGATTTTCCCTTACTAGAGAAGTGGATGGATTTTCCATGACTGGATTGGAAGATTTAACAAAAGATGGAGTATGAGTATGAGTATCTGGAGAAGTGGATGGATTATCCATGACTGGTTTGGAAGATTAAATAAAAGGTGGAGTATGAGTACCCGGAATAATATCTCAAAGATGAGATTCACATACATTCTTCTTCTAAATCTCAAACTTGCAGTAAGCATGTATTTTGAAAAAAGTGACATCCATAGAGTTATAGGTTTTTCGAGTAGTAGGAGAATAACAAATTTATCCCTTTTGATGATATGAATAACCAATAAAGATGGACTTGATAGATTTAGGGTCTAACTTACTATGATTTTGTGAATAGAGATGATAAAAATGGTGCAACCAAAGATCTTAGGATCAACAAAACTAATGAACCTTGTATGGGGAAATAGTTGCAGGGAGTTTGACAAGGAGTTCGACATTTTTGGACTTTAGACGGCATCTGATTGATGAGATAGGTAGTAGTAAGAAGTGCATCACACTAGAAATTTTTGGAAACATGAGTCCTAAACATGAGAGATTGAGCAACTTCAAGAAGAAGACGATTTTTGTGTTCAACATTTTCATTTTGTCGAGGAGTGCCAACATAAGAACTTAATTGAATAATGCCATGTTGTATCAAGTAGGGACCAAGAATAGAATTAAAAAAATCAGCATTGTTAGTTTTAAGAATTTGAATCTTAGTTTGAAACCAAGTTTGAATCATAGGATGAAAGTGCTGAAAAATCTCACTCACTTCTGATTTATTTTTCATAAGAAACACTTAAGACAATCTAATGTGATCATCTATAAACAATATAAACCATCTTTTTCCAAGTATAGTATTTATACATGACGGTCTCCATACATCAATATGAATTAATGAAAAAGGTTTGGATGGTTTATATGTTAGTCTTGAATAACTATTGCGAGTGTTTCTTGCAAATTGACAAATCTCATGGCAAAAAGAGTTTGGATTTTTATTAATAAACAAAGAAGGAAACTTTTTTAACAATAAAAAAAATTTAGATGACCAAGAAGATAGTGCCATAACATAATAGCACTATCCTGATTAGAATAAGACATAGACTGATTATTCAAAGGAAAAAAACTGAACTTTTATGCTGTGCCGGTGAATGGAGTTTCACAATGTAGAACATAAAGATCAGAACACATCTCAGCATTGCTAATCCTTTTTCTTGAGTCCAAGTCCAAAAATACACAAAGATTTGCAAATTATTTAGTCAAACAATGATGGTCATGACTAATTTACTAAGAGAAAGTAAAGTACAATCCAATTTAGGCACATAGAGAACATATATGAGAGTTAGATCCTTATTTATTAAGATTGAACCAGAGCCCTCAACTTAAGAGAGTTTGATATCTATAATTTTAATGGTATGATTTCCTGTACTTGTGTGAAACTCAGAAAAAAAAGATGTATACACAATCACGTGATCTAAAGCCCTAGAATCAAGAATCTAGGATTTAGTAGTTCTTTTATTGACAAAACAAGCTACTGATTTATTACCTCTCATGGCCAACATTCTCGTACTCTGTGTAGCAGTTGGCTGATTGGAGGACTAACTTAAAAGCTTCTGAAGGGCCTCAAGTTGAGTAGAAGGTCACTCATCTAATGAGGACGACTTGGAGGTTACCTTTGAGATGGAGCTGTCTTTAGCCATGGCAGAAAAAAGAAAACACAAAGAGGAGTGGAAAAAGAATGAAACCCTAGGAGAATTTTTGCTCTAATACCATGTGAGATTAAGTATATTTGTTATGTATTTTATTATTTTAAATAAGGGAATATATATATATATATAACTTAGATGGAAGAGAGAGAAAATATACAATCTGCTTATTCTATAAATAAAAAATTCCGAATCCCTTATTTCTAGAAAGAAATGATACAAGGTATTAATAACAAACTAATTCCTATTTACTGCTATGGTCAAACTTCTAAATTAGGAAATAAATCCACAAAAATCTAAACATATATATTTACTGTCATGTGCTAAGACAAAATTCTATCCCGTAAAGCAACTTAACTTCCGAGTTCAATCAAGATAGCTTTTAATAGTGGCCATTGAGAGGAATAAAGTAATAGGGGACTCGAAAAGAAATTGTCATCTTTTACCACTAACGGAAGCGTCCTAAGAACGCCCTTTCAACCTAAAACTTGTCCCTTTCAAATATGGTTACATCACTAAAAAACAATAATAGTTAAAAATAAATGGTGCCTTTTGTTTCAACCGTTTAAATTTTATAAGATGAATTTATAAAAGACATTTTGTACAATGATAAAAATTCAATTTTGTAAAAAATGTCAGAATGTGCAAAATGATGGAATTTGTACGGTATTTTGGTAATTTGATATGTTGTCACTCCTAAATTTTTGTTTCTACTGTAGGATTTACATAATAAAAGTTTGGATATAGTAGCATTTTTATTGATAAAATTAATTCTACATGAGAGGCATGTAACTATATTTGACATTTATATTAAGTCAATTACAATATAATTATATAATTTAGCTACCAAATACAAATGCAAATTATGAATTTTCTTTTCTTAGTAATAAGAAGTCTATGCATTCTATAATTCTCAAAATATATGAAAAGTAATTGAGTTTAAATTTTGTGTCCTTAATTAATCATATAACGTTTCGACTTTTTGTCGCTCGAAAATCGACATTTATACGTCCACTGTATCAACTACCAAGCAATCGAATGCCGAAAAACCGAATTTTTATGGAGAAAAAGAAAAGGTAGAAGAAAAGGATAGAAGAACAACAGACAACATCAGAATCTCACAGTCGCAGCGGAACAACATATAATAGATAAATGAATAATCTTTAAACAAAGAACTATATCAGTCATTACATTACATCATATCATCAGAGTCAATATACAACACAATACATCAATGGAAAATTATATAAACTTGTCCTCATACAGAATACACAGCGGAATAAATAGTATCATGTACTAGTAGTACGTCTCGCCATCCAGCTCGTCACTAAGCTCCACAGCATCCCGAAGCCAGAATGACCTGATAACTTAACTCTAGACTGCCCGTGTGAAAATTGGTAGGCACCCAGAGTTTAGGAAGGGAACAGTAAACTCCAGGTCAGTCATGGTGACTGGTGTGAGAACATAAAACAGTTTATCTTTAAAGGACAACAGAGGAATATTTTAAAATAGATTCGCAATGCTTTTTGGGAAATGAGACTACCATAAGGCCTCCCGCGCACACACACAATGCAAACGCAGAATCGGAGGAGATTTCTCCTTATGATAGTCAAAAATGCTTGATACGCATTAAAAAGAAACATTTGATATTATTACTAGTGCATTGTGTAGAAAAATCATTTCGAAAGTATAATATAAATCTTAGCCAGCATAGGCATTTCACACTTATGCTTACTATAGCTACCATCCAAACAGTGGGGCGCCACCATAAGTGAATGATAGGTTCTACAACTAAAACTGTACAAGATCATATTGTTTCTTTGGATTCTCCAACAAAAGGTCAGGCCAAGGAACTTCCCATTGCCACATAGGTATGCCTCTGGAAAGACTCCCCGAGAAATAACCTAACATTACGGTTAGATCTCTACCAACACAAGGCCGGGTTACCCCTAACTGGGTAACTACTGACACGAATATGTCATCCCCCGATCGTAACCGATTTTCCCGAGGATCCTCGATTCCAACAACCACAAAGAAATAAATTTGCAACAACAGCATAGGTTAAATATCTGGGCTCCATACCATGATACCACCTCTATCAAGAAGAAATGACATACACTAAAGGGGCGCTACCCCGTAATAACCTTGCCGCATCCTTCCTATTTTGACCATTTCCGGGGTGTGAGGTCCGACGAAGTATCGTCCACAAAGCCACGCTTTGGTACAAATCCATGCTTTTGGTCAAACAAATGATCAAAGTAATGATCACAAAGATAAATGATCAAACAAATGATCATATCACAAATGATCAAACCATGATCATTACACAATAACACTCAGCATGCCACGTTACCAAATTGGGAGTATATCACTAATAACCTTCAACTACATAACCTCTGAGCTCGTGCGTCTCAGAGAAGGGTGTTAAGCTAAGAGAATAAATTCTTCGTCACCAACATATATGTATTTGAAAGAAACCAGCTTTATATCTCAATTTGTAACGTCAGACACACAACCATACAAGTCTGTTCCGGGATCGAACAGAACCGAAGGCACTTCAAAAGAAGTCCTTGCAATCCAGATAATTTCTAATCACGTCCGGACTTCCCGTCACTAAGGGTGATAAAATCTCTATATCGGAGATCAGCCGATGTAGAGTAACTCGACGGTAATCCTTACTTTTTCAAAAATATCCGTCTTCAACACCGGTCATCAAATGCAATCCATTACGACATATCACATATTCAGAATGGGTTATACGACCCAAAGGTCCTTTCCTGGCTAACCCGAATAGTGAGCGCTTATTCAAAAATAAGTGTGGCATTCAAATTCAAGCAAATCACAACAAATACCCATTCAAGGTAATTATTGACAGTTGGTTATTTGACAATCAATATGTCTGCACAGCATCATCAGATTCCAAATAATTTTCCAAATTATTTATTTTCCAAAAATATCTTTACAAGATATATAATTTCCACACTTCAAAAATAAATCAATGTTTATTATTTTTTTAAACAATTTCCCTTTTAGGTTATAAATTCCATAGTGGATTTATATTTCAAAATATCGACTGATATACGATTTTCAATCGTTTTCAAATATTCACTTTCAATTTATCTTTACAAAGATAAATTCTCAAAAACGTTTCATTTCATATTGGAAAAGCATTTCCGTACTTATTTAATAATAAGTAATTCACAAATCTTATTTATTTTCAACATTTGAAAATATCAAATATACTTAAATCACAATTAAGTATATATTTCATTCTTTAAGGAAAACGTTCTCTTAAACACATTTATTTGAGTCAAAACGAATGTTACGTGAAACATCGTTACGAAGACCCAAAATCACTAGTATAGGGATTCGAAATTAAGATAGATATATAAATCCCAATACTATATAAAACATTTCCTTTCGAAAATCATTTACTATAACAATAGTGTTATAGTCCACCATTTCCTTATTTCTCGAAAACGTCTATTTCAACAATGAATGTTGAAATCTATGTATTCGATACTCAATGCATTTTAAAAACATCTTTAAAACAATTACTTCATTTCGTAATATCACTTCTCCAAAACATATCCATTTTATTTAATAATATATTTACTGTCCAAATCGTGAATATACTTTATTTACCCAATTCAATGTTCCTACACAATTATTAAAAGATTATCCACTGTCCAAAATCGTGGATAAAATTCCCAACCAAACTCTTCATTACTACACATATCATATAATTGATAAGTCGCTATCAAAAATTGCGAATATATCCCCTTTAATAAATTTCTATGTTTAATTTATCAAATTTACTTGATTTCAGATTTATAAAAAAAGTTTATAAATTCACGTTTATATTTTATAACAACTTCAAGTTATAAAAATCACTTTATTAACAAATTCTGTCCACATCCCATTTACAAGTCAAAATCCAAATTATAAGCAAATTACTTATAATTCTCTATTTACAAATTCATTCATTTTATAACTTCCCAAATCGTAGATTCTATCCTTTTATAAATCCATTTATAACATCGTTTTAAAACGTCTTTAAAACTCCTTTATAATTTCATCACTCTGATTTATAAAAATCAAATTTTATAAATCTTATATATATAAAGCTTTTATAATAAATTAAAAAATCTCTATTTAAACTATTTTATAAAAATCATTAACTCCATATTTTCAAAAATCACATTCCAACTATATTTCTCAAAAATCTTAATTTTTATAACTTTAAAATTTTAACGTTTATTTATTTAAGATGAATCAATTGAAAATTTTAATAAAACGTATAATCTCAAAAATCACTTTAAAAATCCCTTAAAAATCAAAATCATTATTTTTAAACTTCAAACATGAATGTGATGACGCAACAGCACCAAATAATCAATCACGGCATCTAAACACCATATATCAATATGATAACAGAATATATAACAATATCTGTAAATAAATCAATACAGTTGAGGAATCCAGTTGGATCCCTCCAACCTGTTTCCTTGCATCCACAGATGTCAGCACAATACCAATTCCGTTCCAGTACGGAATATCGTGGTATATAGGATTTATAAATATTATTCGCTATTATGCGGCGCAATAGGGTCTCATCCACTATATAATGTGGGAAAATCAACTCCAAGTACAATAATAATACCAATTTCACTTTACGGTGAAATATTCGCGGTATATGTTTTTAATAAATAACCTCTGCTTACTAACGGCGTATAATGTCTATTTCAATCAACAACAGATGAAAATTTATCATCCAGGCATACAATCAACAATTTTAAATCTAACTATTTAAAATTTAAATCGAAACACAATATTCGATTGAGTGAGAAGTTCTCACCTTGAATTTCCGAAAATAGTTGTAGCGTTTTATTTCGAATAAAATTAAACACGCGTTTAATTTTACCCGAAATTTTCACTAACTCCAAACAAGCTCCATTGCATACTGCTCGACAAAACGAACCCAATGCAATTCGTTTCATCCAAATCCGACCTCGTATGAAGAAGTTACACTATTTTAAACATTGTACGAATTTAAATAAAAATATAAATTTTACAATTTCTTTTTAAATTTCAAACCCTATTACATCTTGGCCGTTGGATCTTGCTTCCCCCACATCAGGCCATCCCCTTCTTTCTTCCTTCCCTCCCAGTAATTCACGAGCACAACAAAACCCATAGCTGCCACTACAAGCTCGAATTATACTCCTCCATCATCGAGCTATATGACGATCAGCAGCTGCCATTCCACTCGCCATCACACGAGCTACCTCCAGCCTCCACCATGATAAGCTCGGGCTCCCCCTTATGCTTGGAAATGCGTTCGAACTGATGATGAATGCGGCTAAATTTCCTCCACTTCGTTGCTCCAAAATCCATCATCTCCGTATGGATTTCAAGATCATCTCGTGCTCTACGTTTTTCGTTTAGATGCCGAAGCCTAATTATGAACAGATCGTGAGATATTGAGGAAGAAAGATGATGCGCTTCAGGCCATTGAAAATAATGTAGGCGGCTGGAAGAAGAAACCCTAGGGTTTTGAGTTTGTTTGCAAAGTGAAGGTAGAGGAGGTCTTTTATAGAAAATTTCACAAAAACACAATTCATCCCAAAATTTCCGAACTCCAAACGAAGCGTGTCGGCTGGCGTTTCTAAGGTTTACCCCGTGTTCCGTACACAATGGAACATATTTCAAGAGCTAATTCGGTCATATGTGCGAGTTACGGAATTAAACGATCGATTTTAAATTAAACCAATTTAAACCGATTTCGATGCGTTTTGGCTTGCCCCGGACAAACGGTACATCCAATTGAGATGAAATTTGAAACCTTACAATAATATCACATTACGGATCTGATGAAACTAGTTTCGTCGAATTCTGAGACTGTTTGAAAAATGGCTAATTTCTCTAGTCGATTAAATATTAAAATATTCAATTTTCACAATTTAACTTTTAATTTAATTTTAAAAGTTCTATAACATCACTATAACTCCAATATGATTTAATATAACTTCATAAATCATTTTTAACACATTTAAACCCAATTTCCAATTATTTATGTAATTTCAACTATTAAATTATCGATTTAATTATCCAATTAAATCCAATTATTCGAAAAATAAATTATTCGACTTATAAATTCTACTTGTTAATATTTGAAATCAATTAAATATTATGAATTTTAATTGACAGAAATTCTGGGTCGTTACAAACTTCCCCCCTTAAAAGAATTTCGTCCTCGAAATTATCAAGTAAGAAAAGTTCACAAAATCCATTAACTTCTCAAAACAACCGTTCAGATTAGATTTACAAATCTCTTAAGTGTTTAACTTTTTCAAAATCCATAGTTAAACTTCTTACAATATCTTCACAAAGTTTCCAAATCCAAACTTAGTTTTCAAAATTTTCAAATTTCTCAAAAATATTCTAACGCCTTAAATTTCCAGAAAATTTCGCCATAGCCTCCTTTGCGCGGCTCGATCCGAAAAAAAATGACAGTATATATATATCACAAATACACATCTCATCAAGTGATGAGGCATCCCGTAGGGAAAAAATTGTAAAAGTACGATATTTAATCCGAGATGTGTACCTTATTTATTATTAGCGAGCGTATACGGCTAATATAGCGTGAAAGCGAGCTCAAAATGTGAAGCAAGCGCCATCCGCACCTACTAAACACTCAATAAAACAAATAAGAACATGTATATTGAAAATAATATCAATATACAACATATAGCAATCATAACAACTATATGTGCCAATAATAGCAATTGCAACCATCCAACAACTATCATCCAATAACATCCAACAAATCAATATACATTCCCTTCTCATTTATATTCATTGAATTGGTTTTCAATTTTAAATCATATTTGATTTGTTAACATTGGATTTAACTAACATTCATTTTTAATTCAAATCAAATTCAATTCTGTTCAAATTCATTTACTTCCAATTTGAATTCAATCACATAGCTTTCAATTTTGCTAATTTACTTTCATTAACACTTAATGAATTATATACAATCAACTATCAATCATATAACAAGCAATGTATATTCAACACAACCAAATTATTCATTTACATTCGATTTGGTTCAACACTTTTAATTCCAATTGGTTTAATATTAAATTGACTGACATTCAATTATTCAACTTCCAATAACATTAGCTTTTTAATGAATTAACATTGGCATTCATTACTCCATATAAATTCTATTTACATTCAATTCATTCATTAATTCAATGGCTAATTCATTTTACAAATAAAATTGAATTTCATTTATATAACTCAAGTTCACATTCATTTAATAAATTCACTTTATTAATTTACTTTGATAACAAAATCAACTTCATTCAACATCAATTAAGTTATTTTCCATTTCGAACATCATTTGTTTAACTTCTTAACATAAGTTTCCACTTATAAATCCAATTCAGATTCAAATTTTATTTAACTTTTACCAAAGTCAAAATTTATTATCTCATATTATAAGTTTAAAACTTGATTACTTATATTCAACAATTTCAACTTGGATTTTATTGATTCACTTTTACTTACTTTAATTTAACTCCATCCTTTAACTTAAATTTATTCTATCAAAAATTCAATTTGTACAAGTTATCAACCCATTTATCATTCCCATAAATATTTTAAATAGGATTCCAGAGTCTTTTCAACCTTTCAAAACCATTTTGAAATCAATTCAATTTATCTTTTGAATTTCTAAAACCAAATCCAAATTTTCCAAACAACTTTTATTTAAAATAATCTGGCAGCAATTCTGATTTTGGAAACCCGAAAATGAACACCGATGATGTCGCGATCATCATCGGAATTATTTTCCAGCGACCGAAAAGAGTTTAGAGCTTTCATCTCTCCAAAACAATTTTCCACAATATCAAATCCTTTCAAAAACACTACTCTGGAATTTTATTTTAGATTATAAATCACATTTACAAATCTTTTACTTATAAAATTTCACCTTTATATATAAGATTATTTTTACCATTGTAAATCATTTTAATTATAATTTCATACATTATAATTCATTTGCTTTTATATAATTTATTCAAACAACTTTCATTAATTCATATATATGCACATTTTCCACAACCAAACAATCAATTTTATATATACTTTAATAATTCTGAAAAATTATTTCTTTATATACAAAATATAATCGAGGTAAAATTATTTCATTTACCCAATTTAAAACAATATCGTGCCGAATTGTTCTATACAAGTGTTTAGAGATCCCTATCGATAGAGTTGTACGGACTATACCGACTAGAATCCATATACCACTCAACAAACCAACCACCACAATATAAAACAATTTTTTTATATTCACTAACAAATACACGCTCGTATCTATTATTACACTCAACTCGTTCTAGAGTACTGCTGACTCTATCTCTAATGAGTAACACCTAACAGAGCCATGGTTGTCGCTTAACCATATGCTCTGAAACTAACTATAACGTTTCGACTTTTCGTTGCTTGAAAATCGACATTTATACGTCCACTGTATCAACTACCGAGCAATTGAATGCCGAAAAACCGAATTGTTATGGAGAAAAAGAAGAGGTAGAAGAACAACAGAACAACATCAGAATCTCACAGTCGCACCGGAACAACATATAATAGATAAATGAATAATCTTTAAACAAAGAACTATATCAGTTATTACATTACATCATATCATCAGAGTCAATATACAACACAATACATCAATGGAAAATTATATAAACTTGTCCTCATACAGAATACACAGTGGAATAAACAGTATCATGTACTAGTAGTACGTCTCGCCATCCAGCTCGTCACTAAGCTCCACAGCATTCCGAATCCAGAATGACCTGATAACCTAACTTTGGACTGCCCGTGTGAAAATTGGTGGGCTCCCAGAGTTTAGGAAGGGAACAATAAACTCCAGGCCAGTCATGGTGACTGGTGTGAGAACTTAAAACAGTTTATCTTTAAAGGACAACAGAGGAATATTTTAAAATAGATTCGCAATGCTTTTTGGGAAATGAGACTACCATAAGGCCTCCCGCACACACACACAATGCAAACGCAGAATCGGAGGAGATTTCTCCTTATGATAGTCAAAAATGCTTGATACGCATTAAAAAGAAACATTTGATATTATTACTAGTGCATAGTGTAGAAAAATCATTTCGAAAGTATAATATAAATCTTAGCCAGCATAGGCATTTCGCACTTATGCTTACTATAGCTACCATCCAAACAGTGGGGCGCCACCATAAGTGAATGATAGGTTCTACAACTAAAACCGTACAAGATCGTATTGTTTCTTTGGATTTTCCAACAAATGGTCAGGCCAAGGAACTTCCCATTGTCACATAGGTACGCCTCTGGAAAGACGCCCTGAGAAATAACCTAACATTACGGTTAGATCTCTGCCAACACAAGGCCGGGTTACCCCTAACTGGGTAACTACTGACAGGAATATGTCATCCCCCGATCGTAACCGAACTTCCCGAGGATCCTCGATTCCAACAACCACAAAGAAATAAATTTGCAGCAACAACATAGGTTAAATATCTGGGCTCCATACCATGATACCACCTCTATCCAGAAGGAATGACATACACTAAAGAGGCGCTACCCCCTAATAACCTTGCCGCATCCTTCATGTTTTGACCATTTCCGGGGTGTGAGGTCCGACGAAGTATCGTCCACAAAGCCACGCTTTGGTACAAAGCCATGCTTTGGGTCAAACAAATGATCAAAGTAATGATCACAATGATAAATGATCAAACAAATGATCATATCACAAATGATCAAACCATGATCATTACACAGTAACACTCAGCATGCCACGTTACCAAATTGGGAGTATATCACTAATAACCTTCAACTACATAACCTTTGAGCTCGTGCGTCTCAGAGAAGGGTGTTAAGCTAAGAGAATAAATTCTCCGTCACCAACAGATATGTATTTGAAAGAAACCAGCTTTATATCTCAATTTGTAACATCGGACACACAACCATACAAGTCTGTTCTGGGATCGAACAGTACCGAAGGCACTTTAAAAGAAGTCCTTGCAATCCGGATAATTTCTAATCACGTCCGGACTTCCCGTCACTAAGGGTGATAAAATCTCTATATCGGAGATCAGCCGATGTAGAGTAACTCGACGGTAATCCTTACTTTTTCAAAAATATCCGTCTTCAACACCGGTCATCAAATGCAATCCATTACGACGTATCGCATATTTGGAATGGGTTATAAGATCCAATGGTCCTTTCCCAGCTAACCCGAATAGTGAGCGCTTATTCAAAAATAAGTGTGGCATTCAAATTCAAGCAAATCACAACAAATACCCATTCAAGTTAATTATTGACAGTTGGTTTTTTGACTATCAATATGTCTGCATAGCATCATCAGATTCCAAATAATTTTCCAAATTATTTATTTTCCAAAACTATCTTTACAAGATATATAATTTCCACACTTCAAAAATAAATCAACGTTTACTATTTTTTAAACAATTTCCCTTTTCGGTTATGAATTCGATAGTGGATTTATATTTCAAAATATCTACTGATTTACAATTTTCAATCGTTTTCAAATATTCACTTTAAATTTATCTTTACAAAGATAAATTCTCAAAAACGTTTCATGTAACGACCCGTATTTTTATGGATCGAAAGATAGTAGAACTGTTATTTTTGGGTCGTTAGTGTTGTTAGAACGTCCAGAGTTAGATAGTTCAGAGTTTAAGTCGACCAAAGCTTGAATCGTCCAGGGTTAAGTCGTGTAGAAGTTAAGTCGTCTGGTAGTTAGGTCGGGTGAACGACCTAATAGGAGTTGGCGACCTAAGGAGGTTGGTCGTGTTGGGACTTAGGTCGTGAAGAAGGTTAGGTCGTGGAGCGACTTAAGGGAGTTGGCGACTTAAGAGATTGGAGCGATCTATAGGTAGTTAGCGACTTAAGAAATGGACGACCTAAGGAGTTGGTGACTTAAGAGATAGGTCGGTTGAGCGACTTAAGGAGTTGTTGTAGTTATGTCGTGAGCGACCTAAGTGGTGCTATGTTTAGTTAGGTCGTGAGCGACCTAAGTTAGCAGTTACGAGTAGTTAGGTCGTTAGACGACCTAAAGGTGTTAAGTCGTGAGTCGTTAGGTCGCGTACGTGTTAAGTCGCGCATTAGTGTTAAGGCTTAGGTCGTTGGGTCGATGAGTCGCGCACTTGCGTTACAGTTAAGTAGTGTAGCGTTAAGTCGTTAAGTCGCATACGTGCGTTAGGTCCTGGAAGCGCAAAGGCTTGGGTCGATAGGTCGGCAACTCTGTTAAGTCGTAGGGTTTGCTAAGTCGTAAGTCGTAGGTCGTGGGGTCTTCATAAGTCATGGACGACTTAAGGGGGGAATACGACTTAAGGAAACAGCCTATAAATACGGGGTTTTTCTTCACTTTTTGGGATCCGGATTTTGAAGCGACGAAGTCCTGCCATTTTGAGAGCTCGAGTGCTGCTCTTCTTCACTTCTTTTCTTCACTCTAATCTTGTGATTCCTTCCATCCAAATCGAAGATCAAATCAAAGATCCAAGAGCTTAGATTGAAGATCTTCAACCATCAAAGAGAGATTTCATCGTTTGAAGCAGAATTTTGGCGGATCAAGTTAGATTCTTCGCTGTCCAGATCTAAAGTGTGTTGCTTTTGGGGTGTTTAGGAGATTCGGTGAGTGGTGGTTATCTCTCACACGGATCCAAAGGAGTATATCGGATTGATGGCTTGATTTTGTGTTAAATAGTGATTTCCATGCATTTTTGTAAACTTAAGTATAGATCCATTGTTCATGATGATTTGACATCCATTTTACTACATGTTAACCTATGCAAGTTCATTCATCAAGTTGTAGAGATATTGCTCATGATTCATGCTTGTTAGATTTGGATTCTTTATTTACAATATTTCCATTATTGTTATAATTGTTTATTTGATCATGTTTGAATGCTTTATTACTTGGATTAATGATTGACTTGATTGATTGTTATAAATTATTTGATTGATGATTTGATTTAGACAAGATGGTCGAAGGGGATTCAAAAGCTAAGGGAAAGGCTCTTGAATTGGAAAAGCTGCTCGTGGCATATGTGGCGGATGATGAAGCTCATATGGATAGATTTGATGATGATGTTGAGATGAGGCTTTGCTATGATGAGAAGAAGCGAGGCATGATGTGAGATAGCCTTGGTTTAATCCAGACGGGATCATTCCAAGCATGTTGGTAACTCGGTGAAAGGGTTTGAGTTTGAGGATAATGGTTGGCTCGAGAGGCACTTGAGCTAGTATGAGAATAGTTGTCGAGGAGGATGACTAGAAGGCTGAGATTTCATCGTTGTTGAAGGTTCTAGCAGGCTCAAAGCAAGAGTACACTGGGCATATTCGATAGTCCCAAAGGACTACAGTTGGTGGTCGAGTACTCTGGGCAGATTCGATAGTCCTAGGCACGGGCTGCGACGACGTGCGGAGTTCTGTCTAGAACTGGGGTTACCATTAGCCCTTGACGGACGGCTGAAAGAATGTGCCGGTCATTCAATTAATGGTGGTATCGAAGCAATGATAACAGTGATAGACAAAGTCATGGATGTTTGGTTGTATCGTCATTCGGTCTCAAGAGCGATATTTTCTGGGTGCTTATCTGATCTTGGTTTAGGCCTTTGGGGATTTGTGCTTGGAAAACATCGCCCTTGACTCGAGTGATAATTGCTTTACCTTAAATGTCTGCTTTGCTATGTTTATTTTTGCTTAGTGTGTTTGGGGGCTATCACTGTAGAAAGAGGTGGAGTGGGAGGGTTGGATTCCTATTCCTTTTACCTTTATGCTCTTTTGGTATGTTGTTAGTTAATTTACCGCTCACTAAGACTGTTCTCTGACTCAAGGTTTTATGTTCAACTCTTATTACCTTAGGCTGTTCATCCATTTTGGATGGGCAGACTAGGTAGCAGGTGACAGGTGCTGTTCTTAGTTACCGACGATGCTGATGACGAAGACGAGCTGGAGGCTTGCATATTATATTCTTACTATATGTACTGGATGTTCCGCTGCTTGTATAATTCTCTGAGTTATATGTAGTGAGGCTTGATGTATTGACTAATCAGATGTTTGTATTCAACTATTATGAAGCTTAATTGATGAGATTCTATTTTGTGAAGCTTCACTATTTATATTCTCTATTGTATTTTATCCATGCGCTGTGAGTAATACGATAGATTCTGCTGCTTTAACTTACCTACCGACAATCGTCCATGGCGGCATGGCACACCTTACAGCGGACTATTTTCTATGTTTAGTGCAGGGGTCATGGGCAGTCGTCACATTTGGTATCCGAGCTTTGGTTAATCGATTTTACCCAAGGCTCGCTGACGTAACTACGTATGAGAGACGTAATTGTATTTTGATGGATGATTACTATATATAATATAATAGCTTAGAATGATTTGAACCCCTTATGTAGTTGTTCTCAAGGTGTATTAATCATTCCTTTTTATAGATATTAAGGATGAGTCGAAAAGGGAGACCAGCTGCTAGGGAAGGCCGTGCTGCTGAGGGGGCTGTTGATTATGCTTCCATGTTCGAGGCTATGATGACTTCGATCATGAGAAGGATGCCAGATCCGGGGCTATCTGTAGATGTTGGAGTTCAAGTTCAAACTCCAAAACCAGTGGATTTTGCTAAGCTGTGTAAAGACTATACTGCTCTTGGAGGGAAGATTTTCATGGGAACAGAGTCAACTATTGAAGTCCAAAGATGGATAAATGCTTGTAGAAGAATCTTTGGTGACTTTGGAATCGAGGATGTAACCAAAAGGAAGCTTGCATCAAGACAACTTCAAGGAAGAGCTTCTGGTTGGTGGAACTCTATCACCATTGATACTCCAAAGGAAGAAATTACTTGGGAGCAATTCCAAGCCAGATTTGAAGCTAAGTTCATTTCTACAGCTCAGAAATCTGTTCTGTTTAAGAAGTTTGTGGAGCTCAAGCAAGATTGTAACGTCCCGTTATTTTGGACCATTCAAATCGACAATAATCTACACATGTCTGACTTGAATAGTTCAAAATATCAGATTGTTAATTTAAATTTTGGCAAAACTCAACATATACAGTAAATAAATCAACCACAGAATCACAGACACAGAGTAATATAATAATACGCAGCGGAATAGATAAAATAGTAGTTCATGAAGCTACTATATAAACATCAGAGTTGGAAATAAAATACAACAGAATATCTCAAATACACTGAAGTCTCCAATCCAAACAGATGACTTCTGTGAACGAATCAACTGGAAAGTTGGAAGCTGAGGCGATAGTTGGATCTCCAAAGGAAGCTCCAAACTCCAAAGGTGAGTCTCAAATGCTGTATCACTCGGTCTGACCCGAGCGTAAAGCAAAACACAAAACACTCGAGTCAGGATTAACATTCTTATATAAATAAATCCAACTCAAGTGAAATATCAATTGAAATACAAGTAACTTAAAGGATGTTTGGGATAACCATCCTCTAAGGATCTTCAGAACTATCTACAAGGTGGAAATATACACTATAACACCGTGGTCATTTTAAATTTATTTACTTCAAAAACGAAATATCATTTTCATTTCAAATATATCTATTTTTCCAAAATAGTGTATGTTCATTAAATAATTTATAAAGTAAAGTACTTATAATTTCCTCAAGTCTCACAAATCGATTCAAATTAACTCAAATTCCAAATTCAAATTTATTCAAAGCTCAATTCATCAATTCCATTCAGTTCTAAATATACCATTTAAATTTTAAATATATTTCAAAGCTTTAATATTCAACATTTTCAAAGTTAAATTTAACAGTTTCATATAGCACTTGATTTAACTTTATTATTATTTAATCAGGGAATATTCACTTAATAAATTCAATATCATTTAACTAGCCTTAAATTTTATTTTACTAAGTATTTCCTTAAATTTATTTAAACAAGAAATATTCATTTAATTATTTAAATCAAACTCAAGTTATAAATCATATCTTAAATCCCAATTTCAATAAGCTTTAAATTGGTTTAATTAAATAAAATTCTTTACTAAATTCAAATTATCTTCCCAACCTTAACTTATTCAAATTTTTACCAAAAATCTATTTCGAAATATAAATTTTATACTTAACATATTATATGTATTAAATCCATCTTAATTAAATTAAATATCATTATTAAATCTATATATATCATTTCCATTTATATATAAAAATTTTAAGAATCAACATTTGCTAAAACCATATATTTCTTTCCAAAACCATAGAATTCATTTTCAAAATATTTATACATATGGACCAACGGTGTTTGTATATATATTTATCATATGGTTAAGTGATACGGATATTTATCATTTCAATCCAAAATTTAAATATATACGGGTAGAAATCATTTCGACCCGTAATCCCAATTTCAATACAAATGAAATCGCTTGGGTTTATCATTTCAACCCATAACGATTTTCTCCTATTCTAAAGTCCGTTCGGGTATGTATCATTTCAACCCATAGTGAATTCTATACTAACAGGGAACTTGCAGAGTGATAACAGATAATAAAATAATAATAGGCATATATCATCAATAATTTGAATAAAATATAAACAACAGGATATGGTGTCATATCCCACAGGTGAACAGTTAAAGATAATAGCATATATAACAATTTTAAATAACTACAGCAGCATATTTCAGTTATCGTTTCAATTGAAATCAAATTTAATAAATATAAGAAAGTTAATCGTGAGTGATTGCTCACCTTTCGAGGCTAGAGAGGACAACACTGAAATCAAGTTACACATCTGCACACGAATTCCAAGGCAAAGCTAGATTGGCACGAATCAACGAATAAAGCTGATAAATCGAATTGGACGAAATCAAGTCAAATTGGATCGGTGAAGATAATTAGTATAGGTGAACCTATATATATAACTATATATAACTATAAATGGATAAAAATCATATCCTAAATTCAAATACATTTCAATTCAAAATATATATATGTGTGTGTGTGTGTGTGTGATTCAAAATCTATCGTTTAAATCAAATATATATATATATATATTAAACTCAAATATGTATATATACATAATATATTTAAAAAGAAAATCCACACGTATACATTATATTCATTTCATCTAACATATCACGTATATACTTTATACTACCATATTCAGAGTTAGTATTTATAAATCAATTTTAAACATGCATTAGAAATAACACATATTATTATAATAAAACCCGATTCATGCATGTAGGGTAATAGTGCATAAATGCAGGCACACTGCCCTACAAAATTTAATATACTATGCAGACGACATTATAAATGAAACAGACATATTTCACCACCCTCACAGCCTAATCACCACTTTGTATTATATACTAACTTTGTCCCTTACTATACTTAGAGCTGTTTATTTAATTATGTGTATAACCAGAATCTATGCAGACCCAAAGGGTATATGCAACAGACCAGTACCATCTATACAAAAAATGATACTACGCAAATATTTCACTCAGAATTCAATGCCCAATATGAATATCATTATAATATATATAACTAAACGTACATAATTTATTAACTAATATTAACTTTGAAACTTATTAAAATTATATACATACGATTTCAAAAAACATAAATAGCTTAGAAACAACTATTGACCACACGGTTTGAAATCAACATATATCTATTATATATGTAAACTAGACTATATTTAAATGATACTATATATGTTCAGAAATATAATAATATACAGTACACTCAACAATACACGTTATGACTATAATACCCAACAATACTCTTATAATATAAATACATATATCTATACTTTGTAAACAAATAACAATATACATATAGTCCGATAAAACCGAGATTTTACAACAAAGGTATATCACTTATATATTCTTATCTATGTATATACTAACCTTTGGTTTATATAAAACTTGCACTACAAAACAAATATTTATATACATCTTTAACATAAATGTATCATCACTGATATATATATAATACAAACATAAAAATCTCAAAAATCAGCTTGAATGCATACGTAAAACCCATGAAACAGCAGTGTATACTAACATATATACAATATACCTTGCACAAAGAAAATGTGAGGACCAAAGATGCTCGGCAGGTTGGAGGAGCGGCCACAGGCTGCTGCTGGAAAGAAGTGGGCGGAGGAAGAAGCGGCGGCTGGTGGTGTTGGTCACGGTAGAGGGGAAGGCGGCAGGGTTATCAGATGGCGGAGAGTGAGGGTGTATAGGAGATACGACTCGGGCGTGGGTGGTTGGCTGAATAACATTGCGATGAGGCTGGGAAAAATGTTTGCTGGCATGGAGGAAAATGGGCGTGCGACTATAAGGTGGGTTCGGGTGGAGTTGCTTGGGTTTGTGCCGCTGGTCGTGGGTTCAACGGGGAGGGAAAGGACGAGTTGTTGAGGGGGGACGAGCAAAATATAAGGAGCAAGGTGTTGTCGGTTTGTTAATGGTTGAATGGTGGAGATGGAAGGTGGATTCACTTATGGAAGAAGTTGGAAGAGAGGATGGAAAAAATGACGAGAGCTACAGGAAGATGAGGAACCAGATCTAAATATGTGAAGCGATGTGAGAACGAATAAATTGGAAAAAAGATAACCCAAAAGTCAGAGAATAGGAATAAATAAAAAGTAACAGATGGACCATTGATTGATGCAGGAAATTAAGGCAATTGATGGTTGCTTGGATTCCACGACTGGAGTTGAAAAGAGTAAGAGAATAAAAGTCACAAATATTGTACGACAACTGTTTACTTATTTCCGTCGCGTACCAAACTTCAAAGCGCATAAATAAATATACCGTAGAGATCAGTGTGACGAGACGATCAAAACGATATATAGATATCTGTGGTACGATCATCCGATCAAAAATCGATAATCGGTACCAACAATGCTGCTATTTTAACAGAAATAAGATAAACGGAGCAATAGAAATCCAAATTTGACGAAACGAAGACTGATGTTTCACTCAGAAGATGATTTAGAAATTTACTGTATAAAATATTCAAGTTTGGAAAACATTTTATTTTCATCAAAAATTAACTGACTTAAATTGAAATAGAATTTCACAAGAAAATAAACTTTAATATTATCAGATAAAAATTTACCAGTTGCTATATTAAAATAGATGTATTCCAAATAATAAATTTTTATTTCCAAATTTTATTGTTTAAAATTTCACAAATTTCCAGTTAAATATACTTGTGAAATTCTATTTTATTGTTGCAAAATTTAATGGTTTTAAAAGTATATTTAACTGGAAATTTGTGAAATTTTAAACAATAAAATTTGGAAATAAAAATTTATTATTTGGAATACATCTATTTTAATATAGCAACTGGTAAATTTTTATCTGATAATATTAAAGTTTATTTTCTTGTGAAATTCTATTTCAATTTAAGTCAGTTAATTTTTGATGAAAATAAAATGTTTTCCAAACTTGAATATTTTATACAGTAAATTTCTAAATCATCTTCTGAGTGAAACATCAGTCTTCGTTTCGTCAAATTTGGATTTCTATTGCTCCGTTTATCTTATTTCTGTTAAAATAGTTGCATTGTTGGTACCGATTATCGATTTTTGATCGGATGATCGTACCACAAATATCTATATACCGTTTTGATCGTCTCGTCACACTGATCTCTACGGTATATTTATTTATGCGCTTTGAAGTTTGGTACGCGACGAAAATAAGTAAACAGTTGTCGTACAGTATTTGTGACTTTTATTCTCTTACTCTTTTCAACTCCAGTCGTGGAATCCAAGCAACCATCAATTGCCTTAATTTCCTGCATCAATCAATGGTCCATCTGTTACTTTTTATTTATTCCTATTCTCTGACTTTTGGGTTATCTTTTTTCCAATTTATTCGTTCTCACATCGCTTCACATATTTAGATCTGGTTCCTCATCTTCCTGTAGCTCTCGTCATTTTTTCCATCCTCTCTTCCAACTTCTTCCATAAGTGAATCCACCTTCCATCTCCACCATTCAACCATTAACAAACCGACAACACCTTGCTCCTTATATTTTGCTCGTCCCCCCTCAACAACTCGTCCTCTCCCTCCCCGTTGAACCCACGACCAGCGGCACAAACCCAAGCAACTCCACCCGAACCCACCTTATAGTCGCATGCCCATTTTCCTCCACGCCAGCAAACATTTTTCTCAGCCTCATCGCAATGTTATCCAGCCAACCACCCACGCCCGAGTTGTATCTCCTGTACACCCTCACTCTCCGCCATCTGATAACCCGGCTGCCTTCCCCTCTACCGTGACCAACACCACCAGCCGCCGCTTCTTCCTCCACCCACTTCTTTCCAGCAGCAGCCTGTGGCCGCTCCTTCAACCTGCCGAGCATCTTTGATCCTCACATTTTCTTTGTGCAAGGTATATTGTATATATGTTAGTATACACTGTTGTTTCATAGGTTTTACGTATGCATTCAAGCTGATTTTTGAGATTTTTATGTTTGTATTATATATATATCAGTGATGATACATTTATGTTAAAGATGTATATAAATATTTGTTTTGTAGTGCAAGTTTTATATAAACCAAAGGTTAGTATATGCATAGATAAGAATATATAAGTGATATACCTTTGTTGTAAAATCTCGGTTTTATCAGACTATATGTATATTGTTATTTGTTTACAAAGTATAGATATATGTATTTATATTATAAGAGTATTGTTGGGTATTATAGTCATAACGTGTATTGTTGAGTGTACTGTATATTATTATATTTCTGAACATATATAGTATCATTTAAATATAGTCTAGTTTACATATATAATAGATATATGTTGATTTCAAACCATGTGGTCAATAGTTGTTTCTAAGCTATTTATGTTTTTTGAAATCGTATGTATATAATTTTAATAAGTTTCAAAGTTAATATTAGTTAATAAATTATGTACGTTTAGTTATATATATTATAATGATATTCATATTGGGCATTGAATTCTGAGTGAAATATTTGCGTAGTATCATTTTTTGTATAGATGGTACTGGTCTGTTGCATATACCCTTTGGGTCTGCATAGATTCTGGTTATACACATAATTAAATAAACATCTCTAAGTATAGTAAGGGACAAAGTTAGTATATAATACAAAGTGGTGATTAGGCTATGAGGGTGGTGAAATATGTCTGTTTCATTTATAATGTCGTCTGCATAGTATATTAAATTTTGTAGGGCAGTGTGCCTGCATTTATGCACTATTACCCTACATGCATGAATCGGGTTTTATTATAATAATATGTGTTATTTCTAATGCATGTTTAAAATTGATTTATAAATAATAACTCTGAATATGGCAGTATAAAGTATATACGTGATATGTTAGATGAAATGAATATAATGTATACGTGTGGATTTTCTTTTTAAATATATTATGTATATATACATATTTGAGTTTAATATATATATATATATATTTGATTTAAACGATAGATTTTGAATCACACACACACACACATATATATATATTTTGAATTGAAATGTATTTGAATTTAGGATATGATTTTTATCCATTTATAGTTATATATAGTTATATATATAGGTTCACCTATACCAATTATCTTCACCGATCCAATTTGACTTGATTTCGTCCAATTCGATTTATCAGCTTTATTCGTTGATTCGTGCCAATCTAGCTTTGCCTTGGAATTCGTGTGCAGATGTGTAACTTGATTTCAGTGTTGTCCTCTCTAGCCTTGAAAGGTGAGTAGTCACTCACGATTAACTTTCTTATATTTATTAAATTTGATTTCAATTGAAACGGTAACTGAAATATGCTGCTGTAGTTATTTAAAATTGTTATATATGCTATTATCTGTAACTGTTCACCTGTGGGATATGACACCATATCCTGTTGTTTATATTTTATTCAAATTATTGATGATATATGCCTATTATTATTTTATTATCTGTTATCACTCTGCAAGTTCCCTGTTAGTATAGAATTCACTATGGGTTGAAATGATACATACCCGAACGGACTTTAGAATAGGAGAAAATCGTTATGGGTTGAAATGATAAACCCAAGCGATTTCATTTGTATTGAAATTGGGATTACGGGTCGAAATGATTTCTACCCGTATATATTTAAATTTTGGATTGAAATGATAAATATCCGTATCACTTAACCATATGATAAATATATATACAAACACCGTTGGTCCATATATATAAATATTTTGAAAATGAATTCTATGGTTTTGGAAAGAAATATATGGTTTTAGCAAATGTTGATTCTTAAAATTTTTATATATAAATGGAAATGATATATATAGATTTAATAATGATATTTAATTTAATTAAGATGGATTTAATACATATAATATGTTAAGTATAAAATTTATATTTCGAAATAGATTTTTGGTAAAAATTTGAATAAGTTAAGGTTGGGAAGATAATTTGAATTTAGTAAAGAATTTTATTTAATTAAACCAATTTAAAGCTTATTGAAATTGGGATTTAAGATATGATTTATAACTTGAGTTTGATTTAAATAATTAAATGAATATTTCTTGTTTAAATAAATTTAAGGAAATACTTAGTAAAATGAAATTTAAGGCTAGTTAAATGATATTGAATTTATTAAGTGAATATTCCCTGATTAAATAATAATAAAGTTAAATCAAGTGCTATATGAAACTGTTAAATTTAACTTTGAAAATGTTGAATATTAAAGCTTTGAAATATATTGAAAATTTAAATGGTATATTTAGAACTGAATGGAATTGATGAATTAAGCTTTGAATAAATTTGAATTTGGAATTTGAGTTAATTTGAATCGATTTGTGAGACTTGAGGAAATTATAAGTACTTTACTTTATAAATTATTTAATGAACATACACTATTTTGGAAAAATAGATATATTTGAAATGAAAATGATATTTCATTTTTGAAGTAAATAAATTTAAAATGACCATAGTGTTATAGTGTATATTTCCACCTTGTAGATAGTTCTGAAGATCCTTAGAGGATGGTTATTGTTGGGTAGATTCTCACCACCGGTCCAAAGCTTCGCCGATCCAACCTGCTTCGCATGCAACGACCCTACCGAACCAACTCATCACCATGCTCTGCCGAACCAGCTCACCTCCCATGCTTCGCCGAACCAACTCATCCCCATGCTCTGCCAAACCAGCTCACCTCCCATGCTCTGCCGAACCAGCTCACCTCCCATGCTTCGCCAAACCAGCTCACCTCTCATGCTTCGCCGAACCAGCTCACCTCCCCATGCTTCGCCGAACCAACTCACCTCCCATGCTTCGCCGAACCAACTCATCCCCATGCTTCGCCGAACCAACTCACCTTCCATGCTTCGCCGAACCAACTCACCTCCCATGCTTTGCCGAACCAACTCACCTCCTACCACCGGACCAAACGCTGCCGGACCAAGACGTGCCAGGCCAGATCACATCAGCCCAGGCCCACCAGCAGTTATATACATCCAAGACCCCTGCTCCCACCCTCACTCTATAAATAGAGGGGCAGGGGTACGACAATGGGGGACAAGTTTGAGAGCTCAAGCACGGAGAGAACTTTCAAACAACTTTCTTTTACTTGTATCAAAGCTTTGTACTTGTAATCAAAACAAGAGAAGAGAAATAACATATAAAGTGGACGTAGGCACATTCTGGCTGAACCACTATAAATCTACGTGTCTTTTTATAGTTTAGCCCCTTCTTTTCATATATTTGCATAAATCACCCAAATCACTAAGAACAACATAAGATCTACTAAATCATACAATTTTGAGGTGTTTGCCCATTTTTTGTGCAAACATTTTTTGTGCTTTCACTGAGAAATAGAAGCTCGAAGCTTCAGCTTCATCCGCTTAACAAGTTTTCCTAACAGCATCGTCCGCCACTTGGAAAACATGCCTCCCAAACAGAGAAAAGATGTTAACAAAGGAAAAAACATCGCATCCAGCAGTCTTCCAGATCCAGCTGTCACGAATCAAGTAAATCGTCCTCCTCCAGCAACAGTAAAAAATGAAGAACAGGCTAACCCAACCACTCCTGCCACAGAACAGCCTGCAGCAATTACTAGAGCAGATCTGGACAGAGTTGTGGTTGAAGTAACTAACCGCTTCACGTCCCAGCAGGAAGCCTTGGTGGACCATCTCATGTCACGCTTAAGGGACGCTGAAGAATCCAACCGCAACACTGAATCATGGGGCGAGTCCCAGTCTGGAGGATCTCAGAGACAACAAAGATCTTCCTTCTTCGAATGAGCTAACGGCAGAAGTAGCCATGGTAGGAGCCGAGACCGAGCACAGCCCGAAGTTAGGCCTGAGGAAACGTTTGGTACCGAACCCAACGGGGGAGGTACCGGGTGAAGGTCAACTGTAGCTGAGCCTGTCATGCTGCCTAACCACAGAAACGCCAGTGAACGGGGCCGAGCTAGAGTCCAGCCCGAAGTTGGACCCGAGGAAGTGCTTAGATCAGAACCCAGTAGGGGGAGATCAAGGCAAGGGCCAACTATAGCTGACCCGAGCATGCTCCCAGAAGACCAAAGGCAGCCACTGGAAAATATGAGGAATGATAGACGATACCATCCCTACAGGTCATCTGGACGGAATCAATCCCACAGAACAGAACCAAACTCGTTTCTATCTGCTCCAAATTCTGATGAAAGGATGGCGCGCTTATTCAGAGAGTGCGTCCAACGGGAGCAAAGAGATCGAGGGATAGGCGCTAGGGCGACCAGCCCTTTCGCCCGCAACATTGAAATTGCTATCACCCCCCGAGAATGGAAGATGCCAACAATGGAACCTTACAAAGGAACCTCCGACCCCGTTGTACACTTGCAGAGATACACACAACATATGCTCATGAGTGGAGCGACAGAGGGAGTACTGTGCAAATGCTTTCCACTCTTCTTAGCAGACCTCGCTACCTCCTGGTTCTGTCATCTACCTCAGGGATCCATCAGCTCATGGGAAATGTTGAAAGAAAAGTTCATCAGCCAGTTCCGCATTCATGTGGAACAACCTAAGGATGCTTATTCCCTATCCAGTATCAAGTAGAAACCTAGAGAGAAACTGTAGCAATACCTAACCCGATTCAATACCGCAACGGCCACAGTCCAAGATGCCGACGAGAAGCTTATCTTAATGGCCCTCTGTAGTGGTGTGCATCCGGATACTAAATTTGCTAGAAGATTGACAAAAGAAAAACCAGCTACTTTACCCGATTTTTTCTATGAGGCCGGGAAATATATGAGGCTTGAAGACGCTGCCACTAAAGGGCAGTCGGGGCGACAAAATAAGGCAGCTTACGGCAGCACGTCCGCTGTAGCAAAGGACGTTCGAAGGGATGCTTCTAGAGACAATGCTGGGGGCAAGAAGGGAGAAAAGTGCTTGTATCGGCCAGGACCGAGATTTGACGCTTATACTCCTTTAAATGAAACGATCGAAAACATCTCCCGGGACACTCAAGACGAAGTTAGATACAAACGCCCCCCGCACAAGAAGAAACCAGATATCCTAAACTTGAGAAGCTAGCCTATTGCCTACTAATCACATCACGGAAACTGCGTCACTATTTCCGATCTCATTCCATCAGAGTTCTGACCGATCAACCACTAAGGCAGGTACGGAGTTCCATTCAAAATCATATCGGACAATGGACTTCAGTTTGACAGCGAGGAGTTCGCCAACTGGTGCCAAGAGCAAGGAATTCACAAAAGCTTCTCATCCGTAGCTTATTCCCAGGCAAACGGAAAAGTCGAAGCCGTCAACAAAGTTCTCAAAACTCTAATAAAAAAGAAACTCGAAAAGTCAAAGGGGGCTTGGGTGGATGAACCTCCTACGGCACTATTGGCCAATCGCACGTCTTTCAGAACATCAACGGGGCATACTCCTTTTCTCTTTGGCATACGGATCGGAGGCTATGCTCCCAATTGAAACTATAGTGCCTTCCCATCGTAGGATCCACTACAACCCAGAAGAGAACGAAGAGTTCCTCCTCATGTCTCTGGATCTAATTGAGGAAAGAAGAAATGATGTAGCCCCCCAGGGCAGCAGCTCACAAGCAAAAAGTGGCAACGCAATACAACTCCAAAGTCAAGCATCGTAGCTTACAGAAAGGAGATCTTATCCTCAAGCGAATCTTCCCGCGCCCCGGAGCGCTAGATCCAATCTGGGATGGACCATATGTAATTCATAAAGTTCTTTGCAATGGAGCTTATATTTTGTCAACAGTGGACGGGGAGGTGTTCCAGAGGGCATGGAACATCCAACACCTTCGTCGATACTTTTCTTAACTCATACTGCCCATATGAAGTGAATTAACAAAGAGAATCAGTGGACGTAGGCATTTTCGTGTCGAACCACTTTAAAAAACTTGTCTCTTTTTAACTTGTTCCTTCATATCTTGGCTGCTTGTTAACTGTATCCTTTTCTGTTGAACAAAATCCTGTGCAAATAGCATTTTCATTCAAGGCGCTCCGCAGCGCAACCTCTCCTGGACAAAACCTAACAGGTACTATGCGAATCTATGCCCTTGCCAATGAGACACTTTCGCTCCGGCATCCCTCTGCTGCGGGTTAACTCATTGCTCGCGACGGCCCTTAAAGCCAACTGTAATGAGCCGATTATAAGCCACCGAGAAGGCCGACTATAGCCGAGGCAGCTCATTACGGCGTTAGGCTCGCCGGCAACTGTGACCCAACTATAAGCCCCAACATAAGGTATGGCCAGCCAGGGGCAGTTCATAGTTGATGATCGGCACCCACGCTAGCCGGCCATAGTAAATCGAATAATACCCACGATTACGGGCCATAATGGCCCGGGTAGTTACTGTGCGCGATCTCGGCTCCGATGTGTCTTAAGTGCGGCTGTGGTAAAAAAGAATTAACTCCCCGCGGAGGCGTAAGATGGGTGACAAATGTCTCCAAGACCCACAGTTAGGGAAAGTGACTACAAAACCCGTTTGCCACGAACTTAAGCACATCGAAGGCCTTCTGTGATTGGAAGTTTTACTATTTCACCTATTTCAATTTTACTTAAAAAGCTTTATAACAACCCCTAAAGTACAGGATACAGAGTAGGAGATACTCGCCAATGGGTGCAGGGACTCACAATCGGATGGCAGGGCATTCAACTGCTTTCCATGCTCGGTCATACAAGATACTCAAAACTGCCATCTACAATTAGAGCATGAAAGGCGGTATTTTCTTCTTTTGTGTACAAATACATGACTATAATTTGTTCGCACCACACGCTAACATTGCAAGTCATGAAATTATGTCTTAAACCAGAACCCGACATCAAACACAATTTAATTACAAGAATATACATAGCTATATTTCTCATATGACATGTCAAAATAACAACAAACATTCAGAAGACGACAAAATCAACTTAAGTTAAAGAATTACACGTCAAAGAAAAAGAGTCTTTCCAGGTATAATCAAGGGGCCGGCTGCATTAGAGTTTTATCCTTGTCCTGTTGACCACCTGTCGAGTCAAAGAAAGGATTCATTAGCAATAAGCAACCAAGTTAATGGAGAGACTAAAAAGGAAGACTTACCAGCACCTGCTTCTTGGCTATCCTGATCGTCGTCCTCTACTTGCACGCCTACCTCCTCAGCAGCAAGCAACCGCATACCTTCCTTCACCGCCACCTTCTCCTCCTTGGCAAATTGAGCCGTGACCGCATCCATGCTGAAGACCACGCCACCATCTTTATCCGCAACGGCCTTAGCCTCCTCCAAAGCCCGAAGATAGATCTTAGCCATGACCCTGGGATAATCATCCATCCAGGATAGGTTGCCCTGCTTCCAGGTACGGAAGTACATGTCCTGAAGCATTTCGTCCATCGTCTCCTCATTTTCCTCAAACTCCCTCATCCGGGCCTCGGAAGCCGACAACCATTCAACGGTGGCATCTCTCTCCGATCGGTATCTCGAGCAGTCTACCAGAAGGGATTTCCGCATTGCCTCCATCTCCTCCCTCAACTTGGCTTGGGCAAGCTCTACAGTCTCAAGTTTCCCGGATAGCTCCCCTATCTGCTCAAGATCCGCTTTCCGAACCTCGTCCAACATGGCAATAGCCATGTCGATACGTTCCCTGCAGGTAGCTTCCATTTTCCGCAGTTCAGCCCAGTTGGCCTCTTCCATGGTTTTCTTTAGTCGTCCAGAAGCAGCCTCATGTTGAGAAATCTGAATGGCCTGATCAGCAAGCTGTTTGGCCTGATCTGAAACCACCAATCGAAGTCGGATGTTGGCACTCCCAATCTCCTCTCCAGCCTTAACCAGCCGGGCATGATGCTCCATCAGCTTCCTAGTATCCTCCGCCACCCGATCAATATTAGCCTTGGCCTCGTCTCCCATGGTAACTATCCGAGTAGTAAGTAGATCAAGAACTAAGGACTTAGCCTCATCAAGCACCCGTACCATGGGATTGCGGGGAAGAAGGTGCTCACCAGTAACCTCGTCAAAGGTAATATCGTGGGAACTTGGATCCAGATCAGGATGACCCGCAAATGGATTACGAGCCAAGTCAGGACGGTCGATATGAGTAACGGAAGAGTTTCTGGACGGGTGCGGAGAGAGTGCAAACTCGCTATCCTCCTCCGTGATATCATGAAGAGGCTGAGCCGGGAGCTGAGGACCAGGTGAAGGTTCGGATAAAGGATGACTCCTCTTTCTCTGCTGAATACCCTCATCAATAACCCCGAGAAGAGGACGGTAGCCGACTACATCCCCGAAGCGGTGGGTCGAAGGCTTCGGCTTGGCGGAAGTTTTGGAAAGCTTGTATTGCTCAAGCCTGTGCCGAAGATCTGGGGCCTTGGATGTCTTACCTGCACCTGATATAAAGAACAAGTGTCACAAGCTTACATCACTATATAATTCGAGAAGCGCGGTAAATTACAAGTTAAAAGAAGAAAGAAAGCACGTCTGTTATACAAACCCTAGGGAGAAGTAGGATACTACAATGAGTCCTGGATTTCATTCCAGGACGGGAGCGGATCATAAAATATTCCTAAGTCCCTATCATTAATGAAGCATGCAGGAGTCAAGAGTTCACCTTGAGTCGTCGGAGCCACCTTGGCTGGAATGGTCTGAGAAGACTCGCTTGCACCGGTCCCGACCTTGTCCGCTTTCCCGGTTTTCTCTACCAAAGCCGGATCTTCGTCCAGCCCCTCGAAAGCTTGGTGGAACGCATCATCCGTCCACTCCTGAATCTCGCCCGCTTGCCCAGGAAGCAAGGCCCCAATGCCATCTCCACCCTCACCTCTTTCCTCCTCCACGTCTTCCTCCCCCTGAGTAAGTGGACAATTGCTGGGAGAAGGACCGTCCGATCTCTTAAGTTTCTTACCTCCGACGGCTGGAGGTTTTGTGAAAGGTTTTCTCTTTCCACTCTCTATCGCGACACCTCCCTTAGCCTGAGCAGCCGCCTTCTCCTCCGCCGTTTCCCTCAGCTTGACTACTGACTGGTGTGGAAGGATCAAGTTATAGTCCAAAAGGGTCGCGTTTCTGATCAGGAAGGCAGCTGATCTATCCCTCCCGGGGATAGCTTCTATCTCAGCCGTCGTTTGAACCAAGCGATCGATCTCCACCACCGCAAAGCCACCTGTCGCTAGCAAAAATGAAGACGTATGAGAAGAAGCCTCGCAAACCAGAATGGAAATAAATAAAGTGTAGACTTACATCCAGAGGTGAAGCGCCTAAAAGAAACTGAGCCGTCCCTATCGAAGAACCACTCCTTCTTGAACATGCTGAATTTGGAATACAGTTCCAAGATCGGCTTGAAGGTTACAGCCGACTCCAAGCTGATGTATGGGGACCCCTTCTTATAGCCCCTCAGATTATATAAGTACCGGATCTCCCGGTTGGAAGGAGCACGACCACACTTCCTCTGAAAAATAACGAAGAGGCTCACTAGTATAGCATAGGAGTTGGGTTGAAGCTGGAATGGGGCCACCTTTAGATATGTGAGGAAGCTGGCTACCCAAGCGTTAAGAGGAGGAATGGCACCACACATGTAGTGGTATATGCTGTAGGCAAGGTACCCTTCAGGAGGTTCGTATGGCATAACTTCTCTCCTTGGCAACAGCAAGTGCGCCCTATCAATTCCAAAAGATCGGGAAATAACATCAAGTTGCTCCTCCTTGAGGGAGCTAGGAAAGCAATCGGGCGGGGAGTTCAGAAGTTCCTGAGGGCCGTACCCATCCACTAGTGATCTCGGGGCAGGTCCGTGACGTTCTGGATTCGGCTGAGCTGGGGGCACGGCGGAGGAACCTCCTTTGCCCCCGGATTTCTTTTTGTCTGATCGAGTTTCCGCTTTACGAGACATTATCTGCAAACACAAAGAAGAACGTCGTTAGAATAGAGGAAGTAAAGGAGAAAGTGTCTGCAGTCTGAAATTTCAAGTGAAAAAATCAAGTTTATCAAGTTTATTCGGCACCCAGAGTGAACGTTCATTCGGCACCTAGAATCAAGTTCATTCGGCATCCAGATTGAATGTTCATTCGGCACCCAGGGTAAAGTTCATTCGGCACCCAGAGTAAATGATCATTCGGCACTTAGAGTACGTAAATTCGTTCGGCAGTACTTGATTCGGTATTCTGAAGCAATTCGTCAGAGAGCTTGATTCGGCAGAAACGTTTGGTTCGGCTATCTTGAATTGGAAGGGAATAACGAGAGTATACAGCCCCTACTTATAGGCAAATATAGGATGCCGGACCAGTTGGATCGGCGCTCAGCGACCGAATAAGAGGAAACAAAGTAGGCCATACGCCAGCATATACCCCACTTTGGGGGGCAAATATTGGGTAGATTCTCACCACCGGTCCAAAGCTTCGCCGATCCAACCTGCTTCGCATGCAACGACCCTGCCGAACCAACTCATCACCATGCTCTGCCGAACCAGCTCACCTCTCATGCTTCGCCGAACCAACTCATCCCCATGCTCTGCCAAACCAGCTCACCTCCCATGCTCTGCCGAACCAGCTCACCTCCCATGCTTCGCCGAACCAGCTCACCTCTCATGCTTCGCCGAACCAGCTCACCTCCCCATGCTTCGCCGAACCAACTCACCTCCCATGCTTCGCCGAACCAACTCATCCCCATGCTTCGCCGAACCAACTCACCTCCCATGCTTCGCCGAACCAACTCACCTCCTACCACCGGACCAAACGCTGCCGGACCAAGACGTGCCAGGCCAGATCACATCAGCCCAGGCCCACCAGCAGCTATATACATCCAAGACCCCTGCTCCCACCCTCACTCTATAAATAGAGGGGCAGGGGTACGACAATGGGGGACAAGTTTGAGAGCTCAAGCACGGAGAGAACTTTCAAACAACTTTCTTTTACTTGTATCAAAGCTTTGTACTTGTAATCAAAACAAGAGAAGAGAAATAACATATAAAGTGGACGTAGGCACATTCTGGCTGAACCACTATAAATCTGCGTGTCTTTTTACTGTTTAGCCCCTGCTTTTCATATATTTGCATAAATCACCCAAATCACTAAGAACAACATAAGATCTACTAAATCATACAATTTTGAGGTGTTTGTCCATTTTTTGTGCAAACAGTTATCCCAAACATCCTTTAAGTTATTTGTATTTCAATTGATATTTCACTTGAGTTGGATTTATTTATATAAGAATGTTAATCCTGACTCGAGTGTTTTGTGTTTTTCTTTAAGCTTGGGTCAGACCGAGTGATACAGCATTTGAGACTCACCTTTGGAGTTTGGAGCTTCCTTTGGAGATCCAACTATCGCCTCAGCTTCCAGCTTTCCAGTTGATTCGTTCATAGAAGTCATCTATTTGGATTGGAGACTTCAGTGTATTTGAGATATTCTGTTGTATTTTATTTCCAACTCTGATGTTTATATAGTAGCTTCATGAACTACTATTTTATCTATTCCGCTGCGTATTATTATATTACTCTGTGTCTGTGATTCTGTGGTTGATTTATTTACTGTATATGTTGAGTTTTGCCAAAATTTAAATTAACAATCTGATATTTTGAACTATTCAAGTCAGACATGTGTGGATTATTGTCGATTTGAATGGTCCAAAATAACGGGACGTTACAGTTGGTATAAGAGCTTTGGCTCTAGGCGAAACTTAGCATATATTGTAAATTTATTTACAGAATCACTTTCGTTTGAGTTTAATCTCTTCCTTTTGACTCGATTTCCTTTGAACTTTGGAACGTTTCTTGCGGTTCCAAAATTCATTCTTGTCTCTCTCTATTTGTATTCTTTTAATTCTGGAGTATTCCATAACTCCACTTCGAATGATCTCTATAAGAATAGGATCCCACCAATCTTTGAATGATTTGTAAAGGGGTGAAACTCCTTTACAATTGGCACTGATTCACCGGAGGTTTCTATATCTTTGGTTTAGATGCCGCTATCTCTTGCGATCGAATGTTGATTTTTCTTGGAATTCTGCATCGATCTTGTTCCTGAAGTCACGGTTGACCCTAGGGTCATCCGCGATTTATATAAGTATATTCATCTTCTATTTTGAAATTTAATTATCTCATCTTCGTTCGAGCTTATCTTCGAATCACAATTCTATTTGATTAAGAGTTTCTCTAATTTGAATCTCTATCTTTGTTGAAATCCATTCCTAAATCATCCTTTGAAAATCGGGTTTATTCGTATTTTGGAAATTGTTTTATATATCGAAATTTTTATAAGTATGATTATATTCTATATATAAAAGTGAAAATGTTTTCGATAAGGATAATATATACCTTTCAAAAATAAGAATTTGAATTTTGAAAGGATTTGAAATTTTGAAGTTATATAAGAAATTGATTTATAAAAAAAATGATTTATAACTAAAGAATTTTAAATTTGAAATTCGAGAATTGAACCCCGGTGTTTTGAAATTGGTTTTAAGATTTTGAAATATATAATAATAATATGATTTAAAAGTACTTTTCCGAATAAGAAATGTTTCAAATGATTTTAATGAGTTTCGAATGATTTCGAAGAAATTGCAAAAGAAGTTTGAGAAAATAGAAGTCCAGAACTCACTTATGTCGCTGGAAAATAATTTCGGTGATGAGTGCACGCATCATCGACATTGATTTTCGAGTTTCAGAGTGAGGGAAAGGCCACTTAAATAGCATTGCTACGCGAGTGATTTTGCGAAACCAATTTTGATTTCAAAATTTTGAAGTATGATTTGATATTCGAAAGATATATGTATATGTATTTGAAATGATTTGAAATGAGCCGGTGTTCAGTCCTCGAGTTTTGGATTTGATATAACCCTATCTATTAAAATTGATTTACTGATTTGTTGCTGATTTCCAACTCTTGAATTTGAAAATGATTTCTTCGACTATTTTGAAGTTCGAGTACTTCCAAATCAAGGTTAACTTTTCAAAGCTAAGAAATTTTGAAAAGTATTTTGATAAAGTATATAAGTTTGTTTTGAATGTTTAAGTATGAAGTAATATGATTTAATAAGTTGAAACTATTTTTTTAAGTAAATGAATAAGGCTATTTTGAATTTTTCTAATATGAAATTTAGATTCGAAATGCTTTGAAAAGAATTTGGTCTTCAAAATATTTTGAATAAAATTTAGTTTAAATGTTTTAACTTAGTAACATCTTTATGAAACTATATATTTAACAAGTTGGAATAAATATATAAGTTGTACGTATGCTGTTTTATTCGCATAATTAATTTGATCCAGGTTTGAGTACACAAGTTCGAGGTGGATTACACCATTTCGTGTTAGGATTTTTCATTCGATTCTTGATGGCGAATATTTGATATGGATTTTGGGCTTGATTCTAGAATTCTCTATCATAGTATATGGCTATGCAAGGAGACTGATGGCTTCTAGTCGAGAAACCACATCGAAGTCCGCATTAGGGAAGTCGAATGGACAATACTAGTTCGAAAGCGAACTTGTGTGATCGAGCGAGTGATCAAATGTGATTTTGCGAAATGATGACGTATGTACATCTTATATTCTAATATCATTGATATATTTTGACGCTGAAATTGAAAGCTGTCGAGTTAGAATATCTTTGCTTACTAAAAGAAAATTTCCAATTTAAATTACAAAGATATATAACCCATAAAAGCAAAGATATTCAATCCCATATGGCTCTTCATACACCGAAATTTATTTTGAAAATTTGATCCTTATATAAGATAGACCTTACATAAGTATAAGATGATTTTGAAAACATTTGATTTTGGAAATGAATTGGTTGACTTAAATTATTGATTTGGAAATTTGGATTTATTTTCTAAATCTATTATTTTGGAAACTTTGAAACTAAAGATAATTAATTTGAGAAGAAATAATTTGGTAAAATTGTATATGATTTTGAAATTGAACTGATATTGAAACAAAATGAAATTTGAGAACCCTATGTTACTAAACACTTGATTTGGGAGTTGTCGAACTTATATAAAATTGATTTGTATGAGTATGAAATTGATTCGAAAACTATAGATTTGAAAAGGTACCCAATTTGAAAGTGAAATCTTATATAATTGAAGTCTATATAAGTATGATTTGATATACTATTGATTTTGGAAAGTATTTGATTTGAAAATTTAATCTTATATATAATGGATTTTATATAAGTACGATATTTGAAAGTGATTTGAAAAAGGTACTATATGATACATATTTTCGAAGTAAAGATATGGAAAGTGCCTTCTGCTTGATATCCGATTTGTGGCCACATCTCGGATTCATTCTATCGATATTATTCTCTCTGATTTTTGGTTTTCCGGATATGATACTCGAGTGTACTTCGAATTCCATGGCGTTACCCATGGTCTTATTTTTTCTCTCGTGACTGCATAGCGCAACTGCCTAGCTGAGTCTTGCCTAGGGGTATGGATTGTTTCCTGGGGGATCCAGGCGTAACCATTGTGTATCCTGCAATCTGTGTAGGTCGCGAATAGTAGCGCAAATGCTTGGCTGAGTCTTGCCTGGGGGTACGGATTGTTTCCTGGGGGATCCAGGCGTAACCATTGTGTATCCTGCATTCTACTAGTCATCATGGCGTAACTCGCAGGGCTGAGAAAGCTTACGGATATGGATTGTTTCCTGGGGTATCCATGCATAACCATTGTGTATCTGCGAACCATGGTTAAACAAAGGTTTTGGTTTGTTTGTTTTGTTTGGATTGTACTTTCCATATCTATTTTTACAAGTTTTCCAGTATTTTCACTGGGTGTTGAAACAAGTCTACTAAGTACCTGGAGAATTCTAGTTTTGCGCCTGATCAACGCACTACCAGCGTCTACAGGAACAAGGATAAACTTGTTGAAACATCGAGTTATAAAAGTATTTTCGAAAGGAAAATTTGTTTCGATATAAAGGTATTTTATAATAAAAGTATTTCCAACAAAGAAAATTTTGTATCAATATTTGGAATCAAAACCCTTATGGTTCTAAATTAACTATTCATGCCCGATATTATTCCTTTGAATCTACCTTATCTGCTCAGCTTTATTTATTCACCTATGTTCTGTTTTCCAAATCCTCCTTCTTTTCCTTGTTGACTATATTCTTTTAAAATATTGTTTAATTATAGACTACATGGTTTAATAGAAATTTTAGTGTTATAAATATTTTGAGGTTATTAATTAAATAAAACAGATTTAAAGTAAATGATTATTGATAATATTTGAAAGGTATCTTGAGATAAATTAATAAATTTATAAATTATGGGTTTAATCTGTTCTGTTTAAGAAGTTTGTGGAGCTCAAGCAAGATGGAAGACCAGTTCTTGAGTATGTTTTTAAGTTTGAAGCCTTGTCCAAGTATGCCCAGTCGTATATTGAATCTCCTTATCAGAAGAACGAGAAGTTTGTGACAGGCTTGGACAGTTATCTTGGGAGGCAGTTGGTGGATCATTTGGACGATCCATTTGAGAAGCTTGTAGAGAAGGATCTCAGGCATGAGAATTTGTTTCCTAAAGAAGGATCTGTTGTTGTTGTGACCAAGGAGGAGTCTAAACCACAGCAGGGTGGAAACAAGAAGAGGAAGCAGCAGCCGCAAAGGGGTAAGGATGGCCAGAAGAAGCCGAAGGGCGAAGTGACCTGCTATAACTGTCAGTAGAAGGGCCATTTCTCCAGAGATTACAAGAATCCAAAGGTGTCGGTGAAGTGCCACAACTGTGACAAGCCGGGGCATATCAAGAGGAATTGTCCAGAACCGCGAAAGGACAAGCATATTGTGCAAGCTTATGCTTTGGGGGCTGTTCCATCATCTTCAAAAGCTCCTACTGCTGAAGAGAAAGGAAAGAGTGTGGTGGTTCAAGGTACTATTTCCATATGTGGTGTTCCAGTTAGAGTGTTATTTGATACTGGAGCGTCGCATTTTTTTGTTTGTAATGAACTTGTAGGTCGGTTGGGTTTGAAACCGGATATAGTTGATAGGCCATTGGTTGTGACTAACCTAGTTGGGGGTTCGTCTTGTCTGTGTATGCTATGCCGTGGTCTGATTGTATCGAATATTGATTGCTCTTTTGTTTGTGATTGTTTTGTTCTGAACTTTGCGAGGTTCGGAATTATTTTGGGTATGGACTGGCTTAGGAAGTATGCAGCAAAAGTTGATTGTGAAAGGTTGGAGGTGACAGTCGAGAATGTGGAAGGGCGAAAGGTTGTGATACGATGTAAGCATGAGGAAGGCGTCTTCATGAGCTTCATGTATTCGCTGGTTGTTCCACGGGATGGACTGTCATCGGTGCCAATCGCTAATGGATTTGAGGATTTATTTGATGGGGTCAAAGGGTTCCCGCCGCATAGAGAGATCGAGTTTCGTATCGATTTAGTTGAAGGAGCCAGACCTGTTGTGATGCCTCTTAGGCGGATGGCGCCTAGGGAACAGCAGGAGTTAAAGGTGCAGGTTGATGATCTTTTACGGAAAGGATTCATTCGGCGTAGTGTGTCCGAATGGGGTGCACCAGTTGTGTTTTTTACCAAAGCGGATGGATCGTTGAGGTTGTGTGTGGATTATCGTGAGCTGAATAAAGTGACTAAGAAGAACAAGTATCCATTGCCGAGAATAAATGACTTGTTTGATCAGCTTCACGAAGCTAAGGTGTTTTCTCAGATGGATTTGGCAATGGGATTTCACCAGTTAAGGGTGGCTAAGGATAGTGTGCCGAAGACTGCTTTCAGGACACCATCTGGTTTCTTTGAGTGGCTGGTAATGCCATTTGGATTGACCAATGCACCAGCATATTTTGTGGATCTTATGAATAGAGTGTTCAGAGATCAGTTGAACAAGTTTGTGCTAGTGTTCGTGGATGATATTTTGATTTATTCCAAAACTGAAGAAGAGCACAAGACGCACTTGCGTATTGTTTTGGAAATCTTACGGAAACATCAGCTGAAGGCTAAGTTTTCGAAGTGTCACTTCTGGAAGAGCGAAGTGAGGTTCTTAGGCCATATTATCCGTGGAAGCGGAATAGCGGTTGATCCCGCCAAGATAGCAGCAATCCAGGATTGGGGTAGACCTAAGAATGCATCTGATGTGAGAAGTTTTCTTGGATTAGCAGGATATTATCGCCGATTTATCAAAGACTTTTCCAAGATAGCTGCACCATTAACAGGATTGCGAAAAAGAACCAAGTATTTAGATGGGATGCTAAGTGTGAGCAAGCTTTCGGAATCCTGAAAGAGCTACTGACAAGTGCTCCTGTTTTGACTATTCCAAGTGGAAATGATGAGATGGTGGTTTACACCGATGCATGCGGTACTGGACTTGGAGCAGTGCTGATGCAGAAGGGTAAAGTTGTTGCGTATGCAAGTCGACAACTGAAGCCGCATGAAAGGAATTATCCGACTCATGATTTGGAATTAGCGGCGATTGTTTTTGCTCTAAAGATGTGGAGACATTATCTATTGGTAGTTCGATTCGAGTTGTTTACAGATCATAAGTCGTTGAAGTATCTTTTCTCCCAAAAGGATTTGAATCTTAGGCAGCAACGATGGCTAGAGTTTTTGGCATCATATGATTTTGATATAGCCTATACTCTGGGAAAGAGTAACGCAGTGGAAGATGCGTTAAGTCGAAGACATGCAGGATTGGGAGCCATGTTTTTGGAATGGAAGAGTCTCGAGTATTTAGCTAGATTTGACTTCAGGCCCAGATGTGAATTGGAACCTGAGATGTTGGCAAACTTATCGATAAGACCGACTCTTGTGGAAAGGATTGGCGAGAGCCAAAAGCGAGACGATAAGCTTGTCAAGATTATCCGTGATTTGGAATCTGGATTGGACCCAGAAAAGGATAAAGGATTCGAGGTCGATAGAGAGGGTTGGCTTCGGAAGCAAGGACGACTAGTTGTTCCCGATATAGATGAATTGAGAAATGATGTTCTGAAGGAAAGTCATCACTCGAAGCTGACAATTCATCCAGGTGGAAATAAGATGTATCAGGATATGAAGAAACCTATTACTGGGAAGGTATGAAGAAGGATGTTGGAAATTTTATTTCCAAGTGCATGAACTTCCAGTTGGTAAAAGCCTAGCAGAAGAAGCCAAGTGGATTACTTCAGCCATTAGAAGTTCCAACATGGAAGTGGGAGCAAATATCGATGGATTTCATTGATGGGCTACCCAGAACAAGAGCGGGAAATGAAGGGATTTGGGTCATTGTAGATCGTTTGACTAAGAGTGCAAGATTCATTCCTGTTCGATCAACTAGGACTGCGTCGAAATTGGCTGAGTTGTATGTTAAGTGGATAGTTCGATTCCATGGTATTCCGAAGAGTATAGTGAGCGATCGAGACCCATTGTTCACTAGTGGATTTTGGAAGAGCTTTCAGGAAGTTTTGGGAACCATGTTGTGTTTGAGTACAGCTTATCACCCCCAAACAGATGGTCAGATCGAGAGAGTCAATCGAGTTTTGGAAGATCTCCTTAGAGCATGTGTTTTAGATTTCGGAGGATCATGGGAAGATCATCTTCATTTGGTGGAATTTTCGTATAATAACAGTTACCAGTCAAGCATTGGTATGGCACCATATGAGGCACTGTATGGAAGACCGTGTAACTCTCCGACATGTTGGTTGGAAACAGGAGAAAAGCTGATACTTGGGCCAGAAATGATTCGACAGACTTCGGATTGCATAGAGATCATTCGGCAACGAATGAAGGCAGCCCAAGACCGACAGAAAAGTTATGCCGATAAGCGTCGAAAGGATTTGGAATTCGACGAAGGTGATATGGTTTTAGTGAAGATATCTCCACTGAAGAATGTTATTCGATTCGGGAAGAAAGGAAAATTGACTCCGAGATTTGTTGGACCATTCCCGATCATCGAGCGAATTGGAAAGCTCGCCTATAAATTGGAGTTACCAGAAAAGATGGCCGGTGTGCACAATGTTTTTCATGTATCGTATCTGCGGAAGTATGTGCACGACTCGAATACAGTGGTTTCTGCTGATAGCTGTGAATATTTTGAAGTTGATTCAGCTGTTAAGAGACCTCGTAAGCCGCTTCGTGTTGTGGAAACTGACACGAAATAGCTTAGGCGGAAAGTAGTTAAGTTGCTCAAGATACAATGGAGTGATGATGATAACGACTGTACATGGGAGGTGGAAGAGAGGATGAAGGCAGCTCAACCTGAACTCTTCGAGGTATGGCCATAAGGTGTCGTGTCATCTCACGACATTGTAACTTGTTCTAGATTAGAATTCTGCATGCTAGGCTAGTAATTGGATGCATGAATTGTTGGTTGCTATGGATAGTAGGCATGCAGAATAGTTTTTGATTGCTCTTGTTTGTTTGGAATTTCGAGGGCGAAATTCTTAAGGGGGAGAGAATGTAACGACCCGTATTTTTATGGATCGAAAGATTGTAGAACTGTTATTTTTGGGTCGTTAGTGTTGTTAGAACGTCCAGAGTTAGATCGTTTAGAGTTTAAGTCATCCAAAGCTTGAATCGTCCAGGGTTAAGTCGTGTAGAAGTTAAGTCGTCTGGTAGTTAGGTCCGGTGAACGACCTAAGAGGAGTTGGCGACCTAAGGAGGTTGGTCGTGTTGGGACTTAGGTCGTGAAGAAGGTTAGGTCGTGGAGCGACTTAAGGGAGTTGGCGACTTAAGAGATTTGAGCGACCTATAGGTAGTTAGCGACTTATGAAATGGATGACCTAAGGAGTTGGCGACTTAAGAGATAGGTCGGTTGAGCGACTTAATGAGTTGGTGTATTTAGGTCGTGAGCGACCTAAGTGGTGCTGTGTTTAGTTAGGTCGTGAGCGACCTAAGTTAGCAGTTATGAGTAGTTAGGTCGTTAGACGAACTAAAGGTGTTAAGTCGTGAGTCGTTAGGTCGCGTACGTGTTAAGTCGCGCATTATTGTTAAGGCTTAGGTCGTTGGGTCGATGAGTCGCGCACTTGCGTTACAGTTAAGTTGTGTAGCGTTAAGTCGTTAAGTCGCGTACGTGCGTTAGTTCGTGGAAGCGCAAAGGCTTGGGTCGTTAGGTCGACATCTCTGTTAAGTCGTAGGGTTTGCTAAGTCGTAAGTCGAAGGTCGTGGGGTCTTCATAAGTCATGGACGACTTAAGGGGGCAGACAAATTAAGGAAACAGCCTATAAATACGGGGTTTTTCTTCACTTTTTGGGATCCGTATTTTAAAGCGATGAAGTCCTGCAATTTTGAGAGATCAAGTGCTGCACTTCTTCACTTCTTTTCTTCACTCTAATCTTGTGATTCCTTCCATCCAAATCGAAGATCAAATCGAAGATCCAAGAGCTTAGATTGAAGATCTTCAACATCGAAGAGAGATTTCATCGTTTGAAGCGGAATTTTGGCGGATCAAGTTAGATTCTTCGCTGTCCAGATCTGAAGTGTGTTTCTTTTGAGGTGTTTAGGAGATTCGGTGAGTGGTGGTTATCTCTCACACGGATCCAAAGTAGTATATCGGATTGATGGCTTGATTTTGTGTTAAATAGTGATTTCCATGCATTTTTGTAAACTTAAGTATAGATCCATTGTTCATGATGATTTGACATCCATTTTACTACATGTTAACCTATGCAAGTTCATTCAACAAGTTGTAGAGATATTGCTCATGATTCATGCTTGTTAGATTTGGAGTCTTTATTTACAAGATTGCCATTATTGTTATAATTGTTTATTTGATCATGTTTGAATGCTTGATTACTTGGATTAATGATTGACTTGATTGATTGTTATAAATTAGTTGATTGATGAATTGATTTAGACAAGATGGTCGAAGGTGATTCAAAAGCTAAGGGAAAGGCTCTTGAATTGGAAAAGCTGCTCGTGGCATATGTGGCGGATGATGAAGCTCATATGGATAGATTTGATGATGATGTTGAGAGGAGGCTTTGCTATGATGAGAAGAAGCGAGGCATGATGTGAGATAGCCTTGGTTTAATCCAAACGGGATCATTCCAAGCATGTTGGTAACTCGGTGAAAGGGTTCGAGTTTGAGGATAATGGTTGGCTCGAGAGGCGCTTGAGCTAGTATGAGAATAGTTGTCGAGGAGGATGACTAGAAGGTTGAGATTTCATCGTTGTTGAAGGTTCTAGCAGGCTCAAAGCAAGAGTACGCTGGGCAGATTCGATAGTCCCAAAAGACTACAGTTGGTGTTCGAGTACTCTGGGCAGATTCGATAGTCCTAGGCACGGGCTGCGACGACGTGCAGAGTTCTGTCTAGAACCGGGGTTACCATTAGCCCTTGACGGACGGCTGAAAGAATGTGTCGGTCATTCAATTAACAATGGTATCGAAGCAATGATAACAGTGATAGACAGAGTCATGGATATTTGGTTGTATCGTCATTCGGTCTCAAGAGCGATATTTTCTGGGTGCTTTTCTGATCTTGGTTTAGGCCTTGGGGGTTTTTGCTTGGAAAACATCGCCCTTGACTCGAGTGATAATTGCTTTACCTTAAATTTCTGTTTTGCTATGTTTATTTCTGCTTAGTGCGTCTGGGGGCTATCACTGTAGAAAGAGGTGGAGTGGGAGGGTTGGATTCCTATTCCTTTTACCTTTATGCTCTTTTGGTATGTTGTTAGTTAATTTACCGCTAACTAAGACTGTTCTCTGACTCAAGGTTTTATGTTCTACTCTTATTACCTTGGGCTGTTCATCCATTTGGGATGGGCAGACTAGGTAGCAGGTGACAGGTGCTGTTCTTAGTTACCGACGATGCTGATGACAAAGACGAGCTGGAGGCTTGCATATTATATTCTTACTATATGTACTGGATGTTCCGCTGCTTGTATAATTCTCTGAGTGATATGTAGTGAGGCATGATGTATTGACTATTCAGATGTTTGTATTCAACTATTATGAAGCTTAATTGATGAGATTCTATTTTGTGAAGCTTCACTATATATATTCTCTATTGTATTTTATCCATGCGCTGTGAGTAATACGATAGATTCTGCTGCTTTAACTTACCTACCGACGATCGTCCATGGCGGCCTGGCACACCTTACAGCGCACTATTTTCTATGTTTAGTGTAGGGGTCATGGGCGGTCGTCACATTTCATTTCATATTGGAAAAACATTTCCATACTTATTTAATAATAAGTAATTCACAAATCTTATTTATTTTCAACATTTGAAAATATAAATATACTTAAATCACAATTAAGTATATATTTCATTCTTTAAGGAAAACGTTCTCTTAAACACATTTATTTGAGTCAAAACGAATGTTACGTGAAACATCGTCACGACGACCCAAAATCACTAGTATAGGGATTCGAAATTAAGATAGATATATAAATCCCAATACTATATAAAACATTTCCTTTCGAAAATCATTTACTATAACAACAATGTTATAGTCCATCATTTCCTTATTTCTCGAAAACGTCTATTTCAACAATGAATGTTGAAATCTATGTATTCGATACTCAATGCATTTTGAAAATATCTTTAAAACAATTACTTCATTTCGTAATATCACTTCTCCAAAAAAATCCATTTTATTTAATAATATATTCACTGTCCAAATCGTGAATATACTTTATTTACCCAATTCAATGTTCCTACACATTTATTAGAAGATTATCCACTGTCCAAAATCGTGGATAAAATTCCCAACCAAACTCTTCATTACTACACATATCATACAATTGATAATTCGCTATCAAAAATTGTGAATATATCCCCTTTAATAAATTTCTATGTTTAATTTATCAAATTTACTTGATTTCGGATTTATAAAACAACGTTTATAAATTCACGTTTATATTTTATAACAACTTCAAGTTATAAAAATCACTTTATTAACAAATTCTGTCCACGTCCCATTTACAAGCCAAAATCCAAATTATAAGCAAATTACTTATAATTATCTATTTACAAATTCATTCATTTTATTACTTCCCAAATCGTAGATTCTATCCTTTTATAAATCCATTTATAACATCGTTTTAAAACGTCTTTAAACCTCCTTTATAATTTCATCACTATGATTTATAAAAATCAAATTTTATAAATCTTATATATATAAAGCTTTTATAATAAATTCAAAAATCTCTATTTGAACTATTTTATAAAAATCATTAACTCCATATTTTCAAAAATCACATTCCAACTATATTTCTCAAAAATCTTAATTTTTATAACTTTAAAATTTTAACATTTATTTATTTAAGATGAATCAATTGAAAATTTTAATAAAACGTATAATCTCAAAAATCACTTTAAAAATCCCTTAAAAATCAAAATCGTTATTTCTAAACTTCAAAAATGAATTCGATGATGCAACAGCACCAAATAATCAATCACGGCATCCAAACACCATATATCAATATGATAACAGAATATATAACAATATCTGTAAATAAATCAATACAATTGAGGAATCCAGTTGGATCCCTCCGACCTGTTTCCCTACATCCACAGAAGTTAGCACAATACCAATTCCGTTCCAGTACGGAATATTGCGGTATATAGGATTTATAAATATTATCCGCTATTATGCGGTGCAATAGGGTCTCATCCACTATATAATGTGGGAAAATCAACTCCAAGTACAATAATAATACCAATTTCACTTTACGGTGAAATATTCGCGGTATATGTTTTTAATAAATAACCTCCGCTTACTAACGGCGTATAATGTCTATTTCAATCAAAACCAGATGAAAATTTATCATCCAGGCATACAATCAACAATTTTAAATCTAACTATTTAAAATTTAAATCGAAACACAATATTCGATTGAGTGAGAAGTTCTCACCTTGAATTTCCGAAAATAGTTGTAGCGTTTTATTTCGAATAAAATTAAACACGCGTTTAATTTTACCCGAAATTTTCACTAACTCCAAACGACTCCAAACTAGCTCCATTACATAGTGCTCGACAAAACGAACCCAACGCAGTTCGTTTCGTCCAAATCCGACCTCGTATGAAGAAGTTACACTATTTTAAACATTGTATGAATTTATATAAAAATATAAATTTTACAATTTCTTTTTAAATTTCAAACCCTATTGCATCTTGGCCGTTGGATCTTGCTTCCTCCACATCAGGCCGTCCCTTTCTTTCTTCCTTCCCTCCCAGTAATTCACGAGCACAATAAAACCCATAGCTGCCACTACAAGCTCGAATTATACTCCTCCATCATCGAGCTATACGACGATCAGCAGCTGCCATTCCACTCGCCATCACACGAGCTACCTCCAGCCTCCACCATGACAAGCTCAGCCTCCCCCCTATGCCCAGAAATGCATGGGAGCTGATGACGAATGCAGCTAATTTTCCTCCACTTCGTTGCTCCAAAATCCATCATCTCCGTATGGATTTCAAGATCATCTCGTGCTCTACGTTTTTCGTTTAGATACCAAAGCCTAATTGTGCACAGATCGTGAGATATTGAGGAAGAAAGATGATGCTTTTCTGGCCATTGAAAATAATGTAGGCGGCTGGAAGAAGAAACCCTAGGGTTTTGAGTTTGTTTGCAAAGTGAAGGTAGAGGAGGTCTTTTATAGAAAATTTCACAAAAACACTATTCATCCCAAAATTTTCGAACTCCAAACGAAGCATGTCGGCTGGCGTTTCTAAGGTTTACACCGCGCTCCGAACACAATGGAACATATTTCGGGAGCTAATTCGGTCATATGTGCGAGTTACGGAATTAAACGATCGATTTTAAATTAAACCGATTTAAACCGATTTCGATGCATTTTGGCTTGCCCCAGACAAACGGTACATCCGATTGACACGAAATTTGAAACGTTACAATAATATCACATTACAGATCCGTTGAAACTAGTTTCGTCGAATTCTGAGACTGTTCGAAAAATGGCTAATTTCTCTAGTTGATTAAATATTAAAATATTCAATTTTCACAATTTAACTTTTAATTCAATTTTAAAAGTTCTATAACATCACTATAACTCCAATATGATTTAATATAACTTCATAAATCATTTTTAACACATTTAAACCCAATTTCCAATTATTTCTGGAATTTCAAGTATTAAATTATCGATTTAATTATTCAATTAAATCCAATTATTCGAAAAATAAATTATTCGACTTATAAATTCTACTTGTTAATATTTGAAATCAATTAAATATTACGAATTTTAATTGACAGAAATTCTTGGTCGTTACAAACTTCCCCCCTTAAAAGAATTTCGTCCTCGAAATTACCAAGTAAGAAAAGTTCACAAAATCCATTAACTTCTCAAAACAACCGTTCAGATTAGATTTACAAATCTCTTAAGTGTTTAACTTTTTCAAAATCCATAGTTAAACTTCTTACAATATCTTCACTAAGTTTCCAAATCCAAATTTAGTTTTCAAAATTTTCAAATTTCTCAAAAATATTCTAACGCCTTAAATTTCTGGAAAATTTCGCCATAGCCTCCTTTGCGCGGCTCGATCCGAAAAAAATGACAGTATATATATATCACAAATATACATCTCATCAAGTGATGAGGCATCCCATAGGGAAAAAAGTGTAAAAGTATGATATTTAATCTGAGATGTGTACCTTATTTATTATTGGCGAGCGTATACGGCTAATATAGCGCGAAAGCGAGCTCAAAATGCGAAGCAAGCGCCATCTTCACCTACTAAACACTCAATCAAACAAATGAGAACATGTATATAGAAAATAATATCAATATACAACATATAGAAATCATAACAACTATATGTGCCAATAATAGCAAGTGCAACCATCCAACAACTATCATCCAATAACATCCAACAAATCAATATACATTCCCTTCTCATTTATATTCATTGAATTGGTTTTCAATTTTAAATCATATTTGATTTGTTAACATTGGATTTAACTAACATTCATTTTTAATTCAAATCAAATTCAATTCTGTTCAAATTCATTTACTTCCAATTTGAATTCAATCACATAGCTTTCAATTTCGCTAATTTACTTTCATTAACACTTAATGAATTATATACAATCAACTATCAATCATATAACAACCAATGTATATTCAACACAACCAAATTATTCATTTACATTCGATTTGGTTCAACACTTTTAATTCCAGTTGGTTTAATATTAAATTGACTGACATTCAATTATTCAACTTCCAATAACATTAGCCTTTTAATGAATTAACATTGGCATTCATTACACCATATCAATTCTATTTACATTCAATTCATTCATTAATTCAATGGCTAATTCATTTTACAAATAAAATTGAATTTCATTTATATAACTCAAGTTCACATTCATTTAATAAATTCACTTTATTAATTTACTTTGATATCAAAATCAACTTCGTTCAACATCAATTAAGTTATTTTCCATTTCGAACATCATTTGTTTAACTTCTTCACTTAAGTTTCCACTTATAAATCCAATTCAGATTCAAATTTTATTTAACTTTTAGCAAAGTCAAAATTTATTATCTCATATTATAAGTTTAAAACTTGATTACTTATATTCAACAATTTCAACTTGGATTTTATTGATTCTCTTTTACTTACTTTAATTTAACTCCATCCTTTAAGTTAAATTTATTCTATCAAAAATTCAATTTGTACAAGTTATCAACCCATTTATCATTCCCATAAATATTTTAAATAGGATTCCAGAGTCTTTTCAACCTTTCAAAACCATTTTGAAATCAATTCAATTTATCTTTTGAATTTCTAAAACCAAATCCAAATTTTCCAAACAACTTTTATTTAAAATAATCTGGCAGCAATTCTGATTTTGGAAACCCGAAAATGAACACCGATGATGTCGCGATCATCATCGGAATTATTTTCCAGCGACCGAAAAGAGTTTAGAGCTTTCATCTCTCCAAAACAATTTTCCACAATATCAAATCCTTTCAAAAACACTTCTCTGGAATTTTATTTTAGATTATAAATCACATTTACAAATCTTTTACTTATAAAATTTCACCTTTATATATAAGATTATTTTTACCATTGTAAATCATTTTAATTATAATTTCATACATTATAATTCATTTGCTTTTATATAATTTATTCAAACAACTTTCATTAATTCATATATATGCACATTTTCCACAACCAAACAATCAATTTTATATATACTTTAATAATTCTGAAAAATTATTTCTTTATATACAAAATATAATCGAGGTAAAATTATTTCATTTACCCAATTTAAAACAATATCGTGCCGAATTGATCTATACAAGTGTTTAGAGATCCCTATCGATAGAGTTGTACGGACTATACCGACTAGAATCCATATACCACTCAACAAACCAACCACCACAATATAAATTTTTTTTTTATATTCACTAACAAATACGCGCTCGTATCTATTATTACACTCAACTCATTCTAGAGTACTGCTGACTCTATCTCTAATGAGTAACACCCAACAGAGCCATGGTTCGCTTAACCATATGCTCTGATACCAACTATAACGTTTCGACTTTTTGTCGCTCGAAAATCGACATTTATACGTCCACTGTATCAACTGCCGAATAATCGAATGCCGAATAACCGAATTGTTATGGAGAAAAAGAAGAGGTAGAAGAAAAAGATAGAAGAACAACAGAACAACATCAGAATCTCACAGTCGCAGCGGAACAACATATAATAGATAAATGAATAATCTTTAAACAAAGAACTATATCAGTTATTACATTACATCATATCATCAGAGTCAATATACAACACAATACATCAATGGAAAATTATATAAACTTGTCCTCATACAGATTACACAGTGGAATAAATAGTATCATGTACTAGTAGTACGTCTCGCCATCCAGCTCGTCACTAAGCTCCACAGTATCCCGAATCCAGAATGACCTAATAACCTAACTCTAGACTACCCGTGTGAAAATTGGTGGGCACCCAGAGTTTAGGAAGGGAACAATAAACTCCAGGTCAGTCATGGTGACTAGTGTGAGAACTTAAAATAGTTTATCTTTAAAGGACAATAGAGGAATATTTTAAAATAGATTCGCAATGCTTTTTGGGAAATGAGACTACCATAAGGCCTCCCGCACACACACACAATGCAAACGCAGAATCGAAGGAGATTTCTCCTTATGATAGTCAAAAATGCTTGATACGCATTAAAAAGAAACATTTGATATTATTACTAGTGCATAGTGTAGAAAAATCATTTCGAAAGTATAATATAAATCTTAGCAAGCATAGGCATTTCGCACTTATGCTTACTATAGCTACCATCCAAACAGTGGGGCGCCACCATAAGTGAATGATAGGTTCTACAACTAAAACCATACAAGATTGTATTGTTTCTTTAGATTTTCCAACAAATGGTCAGGCCAAGGAACTTCCCATTGCCACATAGTTATTCCTCTGGAAAGACGCCCCGAGAAATAACCTAACATTACGGTTAGATCTCTGCCAACACAAGGCTGGGTTACCCCTAACTTGGTAACTACTGACACGAATATGTCATCCCCCGATCGTAACCGATCTTCCCGAGGATCCTCGATTCTAACAACCACAAAGAAATAAATTTGCAGCAACAACATAGGTCAAATATCTGGGCTCCATACCATGATACAACCTCTATCCAGAAGGAATGACATACACTAAAGGAGCGCTACCCCCTAATAACCTTGCCGCATCCTTCCTGTTTTGACCATTTCCGGCGTGTGAGGTCCGACGAAGTATCGTCCACAAAGCCATGCTTTGGTACAAAGCCATGCTTTGGGTCAAACAAATGATCAAAGTAATGATCACAAAGATAAATGATCAAACAAATGATCATATCACAAATGATCAAACCATGATCATTACATAGCAACACTCAGCTTGCCACGTTACCAAATTGGGAGTATATCACTAATAACCTTCAACTACATAACCTCTGAGCTCGTGCGTCCCAGAGAAGGGTGGTAAGCTAAGAGAATAAATTCTCCCCCACCAACAGATATGTATTTGAAAGAAACCGGCTTTATATCTCAATTTGTAACGTCAGACACACAACCATACAAGTCTGTTCCAAGATCGAACATAACCGAAGGCACTTCAAAAGAAGTCCTTGCAATCCGGATAATTTCTAATCACGTCCGGACTTCCCGTTACTAAGAGTGGTAAAATCTCTATATCGGAGATCAGCCGATGCAGAGTACCTCGACGGTAATCCTTCCATTTTCAAAAATATCCAGTCTTCAACACTGGTCAACAAATGCAATCCATTACGACGTATCACATATTCGGAATGGGTTATACGACCCAAAGGTCCTTTCCCAGCTAACCCGAATAGCGAGCGCTTATTCAAAAATAAGTGTGGCATTCAAATTAAAGCAAATCACAACAAATACCCATTCAAGGTAATTATTGACAGTCGGTTATTTGACTATCAATATGTCTGCATAGCATCATCAGATTCCAAATAATTTTCCAAATTATTTATTTTCCAAAAATATCTTTACAAGATATATAATTTCCACACACTACGCCATAGATTGCATACTGCAACACCAAAGAAGTGATGCAGGAAGTGCCAAAAAATGTTGTTATAGGCTAAAAAAGGGCAAAGGCAATACTTTCTCGGTGTTGCATTTTGCCGCGTTGCCGCAGACCTCAAAGGCAACACTTTGACTATCTAAGGCAACATAAGAAATATTGTTGCAATAGAATCCTATTTGGGTCTATAGCAACATCCATAGGTGCATGTAGCAACATTCAAAAATGTTGCTATAGATATTAATTTTCTGAATTTTTGGGGCCCACAATGTAGAGCATATTTGATTTTTTAATAGAAATAAATATTTATTTAATAAAATGCTATTGCACAGAATTTGATATTCAAACAGTAATTTATTTAAATAAATATTTTATTTCAACATTTGAAATAGTACAAATTCCCGACTCCACTATTTTACAATTCAATGATATATAACACTGATATTTACATATACAGATATTCCTCACCACATCACTCAGTTCACTCATTACATATGCAGTTTCAATTTATACAGACACCGACACTGACAAATATATGACGAGCTGAGTGCCGAGCCGAAGGCGAGCCGAGAAGCGGGTCCGGGCGCAGCGCCGGCGGGGGTCCGGGGCACCGCCCGATTCATCCGATTTCGGAAGATCGAGCCTTCTTTGAAACCTGTCTTCAAGCTCATGCATTCATACACTCATGCACATTTGATTTGACTCTGTCTTCAAGCTTGTATCCAGCTGTCCAGTCTTCAATACCTGTCACATATAATTCAAAAGTAGTAATCTGGAAAATAGTATTTAACTTGAATAGAAAATGAAAATATTTTTGTTATATTATTTGCCTCAGGTATTTGGGTTGTTTCTTTTCATATTTTTTCTGATAGGGACCAAATATTTGCACGGACAACCTGTGATATACACAGTATGGAAGACACCAAGCAACAGTTAAGGCAAAAATGCACAAAGGAGAAGCCAAGTGCACAAAGTAGTACTCAACACAGCAAGCAACATAACATGATCAAGAAATGCATGTACATGGATGAACATACATGCATCATAAGACTTGGTACAAGAAACTACTCAAGTGCAACTACTCAAGTGCAAGTTCATACTCAAGTGCAGCCAGATATGTAGACAAGCCAAAAAAATGGACACGGCACAAGGTCAAACCCGAGTCATCGACTGGATTCAACTCAGGGCCAAGCAACCAACAAAACAAACAAGAACCAGGTTCAGCAAAATGTAGACAAGCCAGTGCAAGAAACACAGCAGTACACATAGGCAGCCCATCAAGCAAAAACAGTGAATGCATCAGGAATGTACAAGAGAAACATAGGCAGTAATATGATATACAGAGGACTTGGAGCATCAGTTCATGTTAAAGAACAAGGTTAGCATGGTACCAGTTCAGTCCAGACCAAGAAAAACCAACAAAGCTCAACACACATATGTTTGTATATATCGTGGAAATCAAAACTCAATGTTCAGATTAGTCAACAGTTTTAGAAAACCAAAGATCACTTTCAAATTTCTGATTTTCAAAAATGCAGAAGTTTTCAAGTGAAGCAGTTTTCTAGAGGACAACAGAATACAAATACTTCAAGTTCTGGTTTAACAAATGCAGCAAAGTACAAAGGTATGTGAACAAGTTTAACAAAGGTTCAAGTTCTAGTTTAACAAATGCAGCAGAAAGGAGCTAACAAGCTCAGATCAGAAATCAAAAACAAGCCAGTGAACCAAAATCCAACATACCAAATAATATCACATCGCAATTCATCATCGGCAAAGCAAAATCAAGCCAGTGAACCAAAATCCAACATATCAATACATCATCGCAATCCAACATACCAGATTTCTCAAAGTCCAACAGAAAGATTAAACTCGAGATTATAGGAAATAAAGCCTATAAATAAATCCCAATTCATCATCGGCAAAAGCGTGCGAGTGTAACCAAAATCGAGAATAATCAAGTAAACCAGAAGGCAGAAAACATACCAAATAATATCACATCGCACCGGATGACGAAGTCAAAGCAATTCGAGCAATCAATCAAGGAGAATGAAGGAGCAAGCTACCAGAAACGTTTCTCACACTAGATTCGATCAATCAGAGCATCAAAGCAACTGGAATCGCGTGCCCTAGTTTTCACAGAGTGGAACGAGAAAGAAAAATGCCGTGCCCTAATTTTCACACAAAGAGGAACGAGAAAGAAAAGTAAAGCGGGAAATGGAAATTGCTAAGGTGTGGATTGATGGTGTGGATTGATGGTTGAGATTTTGTTTTAAATGATGGTGTGGATCGCTGAGGTGTAAAATTTTATTAATTTTATTAATTTGAATATATTTATAGCTACTGCAACATTTTGCTGATATCTATGCTAACACACTGAAGTGAATGTTGCAATAGACAAAAATCAGCATAGCTATCGTTACATTGTAGCTAGCAACACCTTGTAATTTCGTTGCAATAGGCCATCTATGGCGTAGTGACACTTCAAAAATAAATCAACGTTTATTATTTTTTTAAACAATTTCCCTTTTCGGTTATAAATTCCATAGTGGATTTATATTTCAAAATATCTACTGATATACGATCTTCAATCGTTTTCAAATATTCACTTTCAATTTATCTTTACAAAGATAAATTCTCAAAAACGTTTCATCTCATATTGGAAAAGCATTTCCATACTTATTTAATAATAAGTAATTCACAAATCTTATTTATTTTCAACATTTGAAAATATCAAATATACTTAAATCACAATTAAGTATATATTTCATTCTTTAAGGAAAACGTTCTCTTAAACACATTTATTTGAGTCAAAACAAATATTACGTGAAACATCGTTACGACGACCCAAAATCACTAGTATAGGGATTCGAAATTAAGACAAATATATAAATCCCAATACTATATAAAACATTTCGTTTCGAAAATCATTTACTATAACAACAGTGTTATAGTCCACCATTTCCTTATTTCTCGAAAACGTCTATTTCAACAATGAATGTTGAAATCTATGTATTCGATACTCAATGCATTTTAAAAACATCTTTAAAACAATTACTTCATTTCGTAATATCACTTCTCCAAAACATATCCATTTTATTTAATAATATATTCACTGTCCAAATCGTGAATATACTTTATTTACCCAATTCAATGTTCATACACATTTATTAAAAGATTATCCACTGTCCAAAATCTTGGATAAAATTCCCAACCAAACTCTTCATTACTACACATATCATATAATTGATAATTCGCTATCAAAAATTGCGAATATATCCCCTTTAATAAATTTCTATGTTTAATTTATCAAATTTACTTGATTTTGGATTTATAAAACAACGTTTATAAATTCACGTTTATATTTTATAACAACTTCAAGTTATAAAAATCACTTTATTAACAAATTCTGTCCACGTCCCATTTACAAGCCAAAATCCAAATTATAAGCAAATTACTTATAAATATCTATTTACAAATTCATTCATTTTAGAACTTCCCAAATTGTAGATTCTATCCTTTTATAAATCCATTTATATCATCGTTTTAAAACGTCTTTAAAACTCCTTTATAATTTCATCACTCTGATTTATAAAAATCAAATTTTATAAATCTTATATATATAAAGCTTTTATAATAAATTCAAAAATCTCTATTTAAACTATTTTATAAAAATCATTAACTCCATATTTTCAAAAGTGGAAATTAGGGAGGCATCCCTATCATACTTTCATATTGTAAAGCGGGTCCCTATCAAAGTTTCATTGTAAAGCGGGTCCCTGTTTTCTGGAAACGTAGAAAAATTATTGTTGAAATGTCAGCAACTTTTATAAATAAGTGCTGATATTTCAGCAACAATCTGTGTCAAAGTTTTATTGTAAAAACAAAGAAAAATTGTTGCTGAAATGTCAGCAGCTTTTATAAATAAGTGCTGATATTTCAGCAACTTTCATAAACTGTGTTCACAGTGTACATAAATGTTGCTGAAATATCAGCAACTTTTATAAATAAGTGTTGATATTTCAGCAACTTTCATACACTATGTTCACAGTGTACAGAAATGTTGCGGAAATGTCAGCAACTTTTATGAAATGTTGCATCATGCTCTGCAATAATCGTGAATAAAAAACAGGGACCTAATTTACACTGAAATTTAATGAAGGACTTTTCGTGAATTTTGAAACTTAATAAGGACATGTGCCAAAAGTACCCTTTTAAAAAATCACATTCCAACTATATTTCTAAAAAATCATAATTTTTATAACTTTAAAATTTTAACGTTTATTTATTTAAGATGAATCAATTGAAAATTTTAATAAAACATATAATCTCAAAAATCACTTAAAAAATCCCTTAAAAATCAAAATCGTTATTTTTAAACTTCAAAAATGAATCTGATGATGCAACAGCACCAAATAATCAATCACGGCATCCAAACACCATATATCAATATGATAACAGAATATATAACAATATCTGTAAATAAATCAATATAGTTGAGGAATCCAGTTGGATCCCTCCAACCTGTTTCCCTGCATCCACAGATGTCAGCACAATACCAATTCCGTTCCAGTACGGAATATCGCGGTATATAGGATTTATAAATATTATCCGCTATTATGCGGCGCAATAGGGTCTCATCCACTATATAATGTGGGAAAATCAACTCCAAGTACAATAATAATACCAATTTCACTTTACGGTGAAATATTCGCGGTATATGTTTTAATAAATAACCTCCGCTTACTAACGGCATATAATGTCTATTTCAATCAACAACAGATGAAAATTTATCATCTAGACATACAATCAACAATTTTAAATCTAACTATTTAAAATTTAAATCGAAACACAATATTCGATTGAGTGAGAAGTTCTCACCTTGAATTTCCAAAAATAGTTGTAGCGTTTTATTTCGAATAAAATTAAACACGCGTTTAATTTTACTCGAAATTTTCACTAACTCCAAACGACTCCAAACTAGCTCCATTGGGTAGTGCTCGACAAAACGAACCCAACGCAATTCGTTTCGTCCAAATCCGACCTCGTTTGAAGAAGTTACACTATTTTAAACATTGTACGGATTTATATAAAAATATAAATTTTACAATTTCTTTTTAAATTTCAAACCCTATTGCATCTTGGTCGTCGGATCTTGCTTCCTCCACATCAGGCCGTCCCCTTCTTTCTTCCTTCCCTCCCAGTAATTCACGAGCACAACAAAACCCATAGCCGCCACTTCAAGCTCGAATTATACTCCTCCATCATCGAGCTATACGACGATCAGCAGCTGCCATTTCACTCGCCATCACACGAGCTACCTCCAGCCTCCACCATGACAAGATCGGCCTCCCCCCTATGCCTAGAAATGCGTGCGAGCTGATGACGAATGCGGCTAATTTTCCTCCACTTCGTTGCTCCAAAATCCATCATCTCCGTATGGATTTCAAGATCATCTCGTGCTCTACGTTTTTCGTTTAGATGCCGAAGCCTAATTTTGAACAGATCGTGAGATATTGAGGAAGAAAGATGACGCGTTTCTGGCCATTGAAAATAATGTAGACGGCTGGAAGAAGAAACCCTAGGGTTTTGAGTTTGTTTGCAAAGTGAAGGTAGAGGAGGTCTTTTATAGAAAATTTCACAAAACACTATTCATCCCAAAATTTCCGAACTCCAAACGAAGCGTGCCGGCTGGCGTTTCTAAGGTTTACCCCGCGTTCCGAACACAATGGAACATGTTTCGGGAGCTAATTCGGTCATATGTGCGAGTTACGGAATTAAACGATCGATTTTAAATTAAACCGATTTTGATGCGTTTTGGCTTGCCCCGGACAAACGGTACATCCGATTGACACGAAATTTGAAACCTTACAATCTATAACTATAATAGAAAACAGAAAAGCAGCATCGCTTACGTGGACATTCTGAGATCGTTGCATTTCAAAATAGTTCCTCTTTTCCGTATTCTTTTTTTTTTCCTTTTTTTTTTCCAACCGTTCCCCCCTTCTTCCTCCACGTTTTCATCCCTCCCCCACTCTTCCTTCTCAACTCTCCCACTCTTCCTTCTCAATTTCGTTTCCACCCTTCATGTCCCACTATAACCTAATTTTACCTTTTCCAAACCTTTAATCCGGGTATTCCTCGGTTGTACAATCGATTATCAACAGCCGCATAAAGGCTACGTTGTTCCTTCTTTTTCCCTCCCCACAGCTGCCCCTCAACTTCCATGATGTTCCTCCAATTTTACCGCCGCCACCACCTACCGTTAGTCTACTCCTAGATTCCAATAGGCAACAATACGTTGTTGGATACCGAAATCCTTTCTTTGGCATTCGCATGCTTAGAAGTGGCGACAAATTGTGTATTAAACTCCTTACTGTCCTGATTGGTTTTTTCCCTCCCTGTTGAATCCTTGGTTCGCAGATAAACTGGTAAAATGATTATTTACATTTTTTCCCTTCTTCTGCTGAATCTTTGATTTAGAAATATACTGGTATGACTTAAGAAAAATAAAAGTACAACTTTAGGTTTCTCCAGTGCTCTTACTTTCATTGGCACGACTTTTGTCTGTGTATTGTACTGGAGTGAAACTTTGAATTGATGTCTGATATGTTTTATTACAGCAAATCTATTCAAATTTTATTCCGACTATTCATGTTGATATGTTTTATTTACTTTGGAAACTCTCATCGTTAAATCCACCTATTATGGCTGATGCTTGATCTTGCACCATTACCATGTCATATAAAATTGATTGTGACTGATGTTTGGTCTCCTTATGTTATTAAAAAGACTTTTACATGCTTTTAGTTGTTTAATAATAATTTAACCATTTGTTGCTGCATATGTATATAGTGTGATACATCTATTAACAACGCAGTAGCCTGAAATTCTAAATCATAGACTGTCCGTCTGAAAATGAGAGCTTGATTGTAACCTATACATGAATTTGTTTATTTTAATTATTTTTAAATGTTTTGTTTCCACTGATAATTTTGTTATTTACAAAGTACCACTGCGCCATTGCCTCAGACTTACATAAACCAAATATTATGTTACATTATTGTTGATTAATTTGATATTTTCCCAGATGTCAACCTTTCTATGAGCATCAATATGTCACAGGGTACCAAAATCCTATGTTTTGGTATTTTTATGGTTAGAAGTGGCGACAAATCAGGTATAAAACACCTAAATGTACTGATTGTTACATTTTTGTATTTTCGATAATGAATTCTGCAAATATACTGGTAAAATGTTTGTTTACCTTTTTATTTATTCTCGACAATGAACAAGTTTAGGGTTTTCTTTTCCTCTTGCTTTCAATGTCACAACTTTCTGAAATATACTGTACTTAACTGAAATTGTAAATTAATGTTTGATATGTTTCATTCCAACTGATTTATTCAAATTTTATTTAACTTATCGTGTTGATATTTCTTATTTACTTTTGAGAACCTCATTGTTAGATCCATTGATTACGACTAACGTTTATTCATGGACTATAGCATGTCATAGAAAATTGATTATAACTAATGTTTTATCTCTTTATGTTATTAAAAAGATTTTTACATGCTTTTAGCGTTTTAACAATCATTTAACCATTTATCGTTCCACATGTGTATAGTGTGATGCATCTATCAACAAAAAATTACCACTGTTTATATTGCACATGAATTTATTTTTTTATTATATTTTACTGTTTTATTCCCACTATTTATATTGTACTATTATTTCTATTTGACCAATAAAATAATTACCAGCAAAACAGTAAGTTTTGTTCCACAATCCTAAATTATTGATTCCCCTCACATCGTATAACCAATGTCAATATTTCCGTTCTTCTTTTTTAGGGCAATAGCTTTAAAATCGATAGACAACATCAGTTTAAGAAAATAACAGTATCAGTTTAGAGTTTATAATTTAGAGTTTGGAGATAGTTATACGATAGTAAGTCATTATCTGGGGTTCATTAAAGATGTGTGCGCAAAATCATACTAATATTATAACGTTTACGATTTATTGAAGGTTTGGTATATTTATTTGGGAGAACTATGTGGACGTAACTTTTTACTACTCATTTTGACTAACTTATCCATGCTGGATTTTAATAGTTATAAATCCAGAAGGACGTGCATTTTTTTATTAGTAATGGATTTCTACTCCATTATATTACACATTCTGTTTCAATATCTATTTAGGTCAGTCATTAAGTTCTTTTTCCTGATATACTATTTTAAGATGATTTGCACTGCTCCATAGTTTAGTACACTGAGCAAATAATGATTTAACATTTATTTTAAAGTAATATTTAAGATGTGTGTTGGTTGCATATCTTATTTATACTCACTCCTCCTTTGCTGTCTCAAAAATATGTAAAAGCGCAGTTTGGGTATTTAATATTAAATGAACTGCATTTGAACCCATCCCTATTATATTTGATGTATTACAGACATTGTTATAATTCTATCGGTGGTGTTGTGTAACTCCATATAAGTCAAATCAAATATCTTGCGAAAATCAATGTACGCGTAAATATCAACAGTCTTTTTATAATTATCATGTCCTATGGTTTAAAAATGCTTCTAGGATGCTAGATCTGATTTATTTGTTGATATTCTATACCATTAGGAAAACTAACATTGCTATTGAATAAGAGGAAGACATGTGACTTCGTCTTCTGTGCATTGTTGATTTTATTTGAAATGTTATCTTTCAGATAGAACTGACTATATTTAAACTGTTTGTTAATCTGTCCAGATACTACAAACTGATTTGGCATGCTATGACAAGCTCGGAGTTTTACAGTTGGCATTACATGTCTAATTGAAATTCATTTTGACCAACAAAACTCATGAAAGGTAATCATTTGACCATTTAGATATTGATGTAAAAGTACCTTACAAAGTATGAATTTTATTTTATTAAACTTTGTGTCGATTGATTTGTGTATTGGACCTTAGTTGTTGATCCTTTATGCTCAGGCTTGAACATTGGAAAACCTATACAATATAAATAAGTAATAGTTTATAAAATGCAAAACTTTAATGTGTAGGGGATGTTGTGGTCAAATGTCAATCTAACATGGTCTATGAATTCATACAAAACCTCTTCATTTACCTCCAATGCATAGTATATAGAAAACATGATGAATATAGCTCCAAGCAAATTTTAGGAGATGGTAATCATTTTACGTCAACATATTACTTATATTATGTCGGAAAATTTGGATAAGTGCAGTTTGGGTATTTAATACTGATTCAACATGCAGTAGCTGTGAAGACAACATGTGTGAACGTAGTTTTATATACTATGTCAGAAAAAGTGTTTTCACCACTGTTTCCAAATGTAGCACTTCATTTGGATCCATCGTTTGACAATTAAAATGATCGTATACTGTTGGAAAAAACTCAGTTTATTAAGGTCTTATATGAACAAAAACTTTATGCAAATTTTGTTCTTAGTTTGTTTCAAAAATTTCGGAGTTTGCCTTATACTGCACATATGAATCATGCGGTACTCCCAAGCGATGTAAATATTATTTTAGTTTGTTATTAGTTTGTACCAATTTTTTTGAATATCCTATATGCCTGTTGCTTTACATATGGATCATGCGGTATTAAGCCATTATCTGGTGGTCATTAAAAATGTGTGGGTTTAATTTTCCAAAAATATAACGTTTGTCATTAAATGAAGGTTTGGTGTATTTATGTCAAATAAATATGTGGATATAACCTTTAACTACTCATTTCAGCAATTTGATCCCTATAGAGTTTAGTAATCATATATCCATAAGGATGTATAGTTTTGTTTTAGCAATGGATTTATACTCCATACTGTACATCATGTTTCAGTATCATTTTTATGTATACATTTGCAAGACAGTTTGCACTGTTTCAAAGTTAACTACTGTACGTTATTTTTGAATTAACATTCATTTTAGAGTAGTACTTTAAGCATGTGTGATAGTTTCATATTTTATTTATACTCGCCCTCCTGTGCTATCCCAAATATGTAGAGAAGCACTGTTTGGGAATTTAATACTAACTGAACTACAACGGAACCCTTCCCATTTATGTTTGACATATGACATATGTTGATTGAGATGATATATAATTTTAGGTTATTTTGATGCTTAGCATGCTATACTCTACCAAAAAAACAATCTACAAACATCGCATTTTCCACAATTGCCCGTGTGCGTAGCACGGGCCACTCACTAGTAATATCATATTATAGATCCGATGAAACTAGTTTCGTCGAATTCTGAGACTGTTCGAAAAATGGCTAATTTCTCTAGTCGATTAAATATTAAAATATTCAATTTTCACAATTTAACTTTTAATTCAATTTAAAAGTTCTATAACATCACTATAACTCCAATATGATTTAATATAACTTCATAAATCATTTTTAACACATTTAAACCCAATTTACAATTATTTCTGGAATTTCAACTATTAAATTATCGATTTAATTATCCAATTAAATCCAATTATTCGAAAAATAAATTATTCGACTTATAAATTCTACTTGTTAATATTTGAAATCGATTAAATATTACGAATTTTAATTGACAGAAATTCTGGGTCGTTACAAATCATGTCCTTATGAGCCCGTCATATCTCATCCATCCAATAGTAAAAATGAATTAAATAATATAACTAATAAATATGAAATGAAGGATAAGATTTACTGAGAACAACTGGCACAAACATTTTAAGGACAGTGGACCTCAGGTGAATATGTTAAAGAAGAAAGTTATCTAAAAATATGAAATATAAAACAACAATGCATACTCAATACCTAGCAATAATTTTAGAAACTTAGTGGAAGTACAAATACTATATTTAGTGTATATAATCTATATTGTACAAACAGGAAATTATTGTCAAGGACAAAATTTCTCAGCATTTTAGCCTCAAGGACAGACCTTCAGTATTTTAGCCTGAAGGACAACTTTATTTAGGTATCAGTTTTTAGATATCAGTTTGTAGTTATTGGTAGCAGTTTTTAGGTATCAGTTTTTAGTTCGATAGCAATTTTGGAAGAATGTTTGTCCTTATGAATAATTTTGAAAGAATGTTTGTCCTTATGAATAATTTTTAGGAGAATGTTTGTCCTTGTGGTTAAAATATTGAGGTCGTGTCCTTGAGGCTAAAAATATACAAATTTTTGTCCTTTAAATTAATTCCCCCTTGTACAAAAATACATTATTCTGGAAAATTGGTATAATTCTTGAATTCATCTACTAACTTCCAACGGCCTCTCCGTCGTAGGAAAGACTTCCATTTAGGTTCATGAAGTCATTATTCAGCCTTTTGAATTCCAATGCACAAGGAAAAATTGATGCTACCACTATAGGAATAGGTTGTTATCGTCTTGTAGCTTAGTACGCACCTTTCAATATCAAGAGAAGTGGTGCAATCCCTCAAGAAGCAAGCCTTTGCTTTCATTAGTTTATCCTTGACTATCTATAAGACCGAGAAAACATTTTAAATATGAAATATCAAGTCATATACCAAGCACAATAAAAAAACTTAATGTTCAGTACAAACTTCCTCATAACCAAAGATTTAAGATACTTGCTCGTATTCTCCCTAACAAATAAAAATTGCTTGATTAGGCTGAAACAACTTACTTTTACGACCCTTTTGTTTAACGTTCGAACAAACATTCAAATCACGAAAAGCCGACACGATGGTCCTTAGGAGATGATAACAAGAAATAACCCAACATTTATAATTATAACTTTCTAACTCACAACGAAAGAAATGAAACCATAATATCATAAAATAATGATTTATTTCAAGCTACAGTGTATCAATTACATTATTTCGAAAGTTTGTACAATTCCAATAACAACACCAACACCAACACCAAACCACACTAGGTATATGTCATATAGTCTATTTACAACATACACACACACATACATATGCATACACAAATACATACATACAGACCTTTGTCAGCGATCCCCATCAACCAAATGATACGAGCAAAAAGGAAAATAAGAGTTGCCCAAACATATGTTTAAATAGTGAAAACCCACATATACTACAAAGGTAATCCTATAACATGGTCAGTGTCTAACACTTATGCAATCAAGTCCTGGACTCGCCTCGTGTGCTATAGGTTGTGCTACATTCAGCTAGTCATACATGTTCTGTCATCTGTGGTGTAGGATTGTATCATCTATTTATCTCACATTAAATTCACATCCTAGACTAGACTCATGCACTATTGGATCTCTTAACATTCACTTCTCTATGACTCTCCCATATGTGCTATAGAAGCATGTACATTCCCTGGGCCATCAACTTGCACTATAGGATTGTACAAGTTTAACGAAACACCCAATGATCCTATCACTAGCCAATTCATGACATTAACTTAATACACCAACAATCGTATTCACGTGTTTTGTCACATCCTCATAGCCCGGTAATCTTCTTCGGAATTGCTCTAAATTGCTCCACAACACCTCGGCTACGAAACTCCATCAATACTATCATGACTTAGTAGGCCTTAGTTCAGCATGGTCCAACTATGTTCTGAAGGGTCTATTGGTTGGCCATGATTGATCTACCAACAACTTGACCAGTCTACCAATCGACCCTCCTATGCATAGCTTGGTTGTGTCTATTTTTCGTTCTAACCTCCGTTCATCATTTTGATGCATCCACTCCAGCTTCTTTCGATTTTGTTTTACTAATAACACTTTATATTGTGAATATACTTTAGTTTAAGGGTCAATTAACATCATATTATGGAATACATTTATTCATATTCATATAGTTTATAATTATCTTCATTTTGTTAAGTTCACCTTTTGTTCCTTCAACTACCCAGTTAACCCATTCGTTCAATCATGAAATTTGTTATTAATCCATAAGTAACTAGACCCCTAACCATAATTATATCACTATACTTTGTAGTATATCATGAACTAGAGAAGAATTACTCACCAAAAGTCTCTTAATGAAGAAGAACCAAACATTATCTCCATTAACCTATCGTTTTAGCACCCAAAAAAATTGTAATTCACCCGAAATTTCAACACCGTATGATATATCTCATCTTCATGATCATTCCAATAGCCAATTCATTGAAATCTGTTAGGACGTAAGGGAGTTATACCTTTTTTGAAGTTTAAGGAAGGAAGAGAGAAGAAATGAAATGGGAGAAGAAATATGATTTCAAATGTTTTGAATCACACATATATGAATGTTTTAATAAATTGAGGGAAACTTGAAACTTTACATTCAAATTACGAACTCAAATTCTTGAGCCTAAAGCCCACTAAACCTAAAACATGTTTCCACTGTATCTCCTATGTACGACCTTTTGGTCAAGAATGTTTATTAAAGTCAAAACTAACAAGAACGATGTGCTTTATGCAATGACACACCTTTTATTGTCAAATTCCAACCTTTGAGAATTGTTCAATTTTCCCCTTTATTATTTAATTTAATCAGATTATCATGTTTATTAATCATTAATCAATAATTATTATTACTACATTTTATAGAATACTATATTATCTCCTCAAAAGAATTCCATCCTTGAAATCCCCAAAGGAAAAATAATATACCACTCTCACAAATAATTTATCACATGCATGGAAATACTCACTTGTTGACATGCATGATATACAAAATCAATCTTCGAAATAGTCATCCAAACATAACATGACTCATAAAGTATGTAACATCCAAAACATTTACACGAGAGAAGCAATCTTCTTCAAACATATGATGAAACGAAACATGCAGCATATGCGGTGCTCAAGGTATATGTCAAATTAAATAAAATGCATAAATCTATTTTTGACAATTTCTTTATATGAATGAGACAATATGATATTACAGGTCTATATGCAATCATCCAAGTTTGAGCATATAGGTTCTATATATGTGCAATAGTCATCAGATCAAAAATTAGGAAGATGTAAAACTAGTCATGTAAAGCACAACAAAATCAAACATTATTTAAGAATAAAACAATTAAAACTTAACAATATAATAAACAAAACATATCCTAAATTAAGTAATATATATATACACAATAATTAATCAACTAATTAAACTACCTATAATGACAAACAAGCAAATGAATCTGCATTATAGAAATAAGTCAAAATGTAATGGCCCACTTTCTTGACCCTCAAAAGTTGGCACTTAATACATACACGGTATTTGAACGCCAATCATCTAAGTGCTGGAAAGGTAGATTGTTAGGGTTACATAATAAGAAAAAGAACAGGATAAATATAATCACATAGCATAACGATTACATATCGTATAACAAGGACCGTAAAAGTCTTCACTCCAGAATACATGGTACACTAGAGTTAAAATCAAACCTTGTCAACTTGGACAGATATAAATTCCTAACCTTACAGTTGCTGATGGGAATACATAATAGTATAGGGGAAAATAAAAATACTACGGTAGGTGAACATCCAGCTCTACTCTATGAGCTCCAAGTCCCACCAATGAAAATCTATAAAATCTCGATCTGACCCGAGCATTATCATAAAATAATACGTAGATCAGTTTGGGAAAACCAACATGAGAAAACTCAAAAAAATACGATGGACACAAAATAATTCTATGAGACCACGGCACAAAACTGGAACAGGTTTTACCTCACAAGAATAACATTCATAGATGAAAGAATGGAAACAAGTCGAAACAAAATCAGACTTGAAAGAACAGACACAAATAGTTAAACATCGAGAAGCACTCTAGGCACTTCTCGATGAAATTAACAAAAAGATTCAAAGATTAGAACCAAATATGTAAAAGAAAATTTTCCAATAATGACTCGGAGGGTATGCCTCCTTATTGAAAATATGACTCTATAAAATATATTTGAGATGGTCATATACTCTACGACTCTGTCGAAAACCACCAAGCCGAAACCTGCCAATCCTACCGAGAATTCGAGTATTTCACATATTCATCATGCACATACCATCAACAATCTAGAGTAGATGTGGTAATACCCTAATAAGAGCAATACCACATAGATTGGTCCCACTCGATCTTTTTGTAGTCATTTCCGACAATGGGTATTAACACTCAAATGAGCAACAAATCGAAAGCCTCAAACTAGTACAACCTCGGGGAAAACAACGAAGCTAGACAAATAGGGGCAATGTCGCTTCCTACCTTGTCACAATAACATTTTTAACTTTAAGAATAGCAAGAGTTTCCTCAACGAATAATAAATCTTCTTAGATTGACGAACACAAAAAGATGACAGGATTGATTGCGAATAAATCAACCATTAGGAATAAAGAAATGGTCGCATATGAAAATTAAATCTCTTAAAACATGTGACTCACACTTGTGCTTGATCTTCATGTCACAAATATTTGTAAAAACAAAAAAAGCATTCTTTTAAAATATTCTTTTTAGAGAGCTAATTATATCTCTAAGTGTACAAAAAAGAACGGTCAACAGCAAATGCCATTAAAACATTATTTACTATATACCCAAATACAATTACACTTAACTTTATTTTTAAAACATCCTTTTAAATATTTTCTCATTTGTAAACTATCATTTATAACTTTAAACCAACATTTATAGTCTCGGTAGAAAATAAATCAATTTAAAATACTTTTATAGATATAAAACAATGCTTATCATCCCAAAAGATAATTAATAAAAAATTTTAATAAATTTAAAACCACATTAATTATCTTGAAAGAAAAGTAATCAAATTTATAATATTTTTATGAATTTAGAACATTAATTATCTGGAAGGCTAATTAATCAAATTTTTAATTTTTTTGGCTTTAAAATAACATTAATTATCCTGAATGTTAACTAATCAAATTTATAATCTTTTTACAAATTAAAAAAACATTAATTATCCTGAATGAAAGTTTATCGAATTTATAATTATTTTATGGATTTAAAACAACATCGGTTATCATGAAAGATAATTAATCAAAATATAATCTTTTTATAAATTTAAAACAACACTAATTATCCTAGAAAATAATTAATCAAATTTATAATCCTTTTATAATTTTTTATAAAAACTTATCCTTTATTTTAAAATCAAAAATACTTGAAAAAATAGTTTAAACAACTTACGAAGTGCAAAAACATAACCAAACATTTATTTTATAAAAATATAAGCACAAGTTCAACACACACAAATGTTTAAGAAGATGATACTTCATAAGTGATGGTATAGAAATAATCACTATAATGACACTTACACAGGTCAAACAGTATATCACAAATATTTCAACCGAATGTCAATATAATTAGCACAATAATATAAAATAAGATGCATATAATAGTAAATTAATAATGGCGAGAAACTCCTTAGGTTCTCTCTACAAAAGTCCCTTACAAAACAACGATTATTTACACAATCCACTTTTCAAGCAAGAATTCAACCAAATCAAACAAATAAACATTTAAACATGCAAACTATAATTTATATCAAGCATATATCGTATACTATTCATCCAAAGGTGAGTAAACTCACCAAAATTCCAATTGATGCTTTCTGTGTCCATTTGATCTAAAATCGAGCGACGTTCGAATTTAGCTCAAATTCTACTTGCTTCAAACTCTACGAAACAAATTCCATCACAGAGTTATATCTCCTATGAGCGAAACGCAAAAGACCACGTCCAAATCCAACATCGTATGAAAAAGTTATTGGTTTCATATCTTTTGAATCAATTAAAATAATTAATTAACCTAATCACTTAATTAAAATTCAATTACCCTAAAACCCTTTTCTTCCCCAATTCAGCTTCCTTCAAAAATCAAAACACGCACCGAATATGCATGCCACCTGCTCTCCTATCTTTCTCCTCCATCCTTCAACGAAATCTACAATCGTTCACTGTGACAAACTCCCTCTCGCGATAGCTCCATGACCAACCCAAATATGAGAAACTCGATCAAAAAATTAAGATCACGACCTATAGACCAAGGCTCACTATAGGAAAGGTCACTCCATCCAACACACGACTGGACTCCACTATTTCATCGCCTTCGGTGCTCCTTCACATGAGCAACGCAACGACATCCTCCACTTCGACTAACGCCACCTAAATCACCCTTAAAATGAAACACTAGTTGAACATCTCTGCCCAAAACTGTCAATCCCCAAAAAACACTACCCCACTCCTCATTTATTTGTTTCGCTATAAACCAAAGAAATCAATCCACCCATTTCCAAAATCAAAATCAAAACATTACTCCATCAAAAATGACAAAACTAGATTCTTTGAACTCGTATGAGAGATCTTAAAATCTATACAAGTTTTATTGGTTGCGATAGTGTAGTAGGGATTGACAATTTTTGGCATGAGATGTTTAACCAGGGTTTCATTTTAAGGGTGATTTAAGCGGAGTTAGTCGAAGTGGAGGATGCTGTTGCATTATTCTCATTAAGGAGAACCGGTGGCGCAAAATGTTAGATTCCAATCATGTTTAGGATGGGGAATCTTTTCCTATAGCGAGCCTAGGGCTAAAGTTCACAATCTTTATTTTTTGATCGAGCTTCTCATATTTTGGTTGGCCGTGGGGCTATCGCGAGATGGAGTTTATCAGAGAAAAAGTTTGCTGACTTCATTAATGGATGAAGGAGAAAGAAAGGAGAGAAGGTGGCATGCAAATTTGGTGCATGTTCATCTTTGGGTGCACGTTTTGATTTTGGAGGGAAGTATAATTGGGGGAGAAGAGGTTTTCATGGTAATTGAATTTTAATTAAATGATTATCTTAATTAATTATTTTAATTGATTGAAAACTTATTAAAAAAATTAACTATGTCATATTAGTCGGATTAGGATGCGGTCTTTTGCATTACTCTCGTTGGAGTGATGTGTGTGTTGGAAATTGTTTCACAAGTTGTAGCAAGAGGAATTTTGGGCTAAAATCAAACGCTATCCTATTTTAGATTAAATGGAAACACGAAAGATTCAATTAGAATTTTGGTGAGTTTACTCACCTTTGGATGAGTAGTATGTGATATATGTTAGGTATAAATTATTATTTGCATGTTTAAATAATTATTTGTTTGGTTTGGTTTAATTTTCGCTTGAAAAGTGGATTGGATAAATAACCATTGTTTTGTAAGGGACTATTGTAGAGAAACCTTAGGGGGTTCTCGCCATTGTTAATTGGTTGTTATATGCATCTTACTTATGTTCTTATATTGTTTATATTGATGTTTGATTGATATATTTATGACATAATATTTGATCCGTGTAAGTGTCATTATATTGATTATCGATATACCATCACTTAAGATATATCATCTCGTTAAACCTTTATGTGTATTGAACTTGTACTTATATTTTTATAAATAAAATGTTTGATTGCATTTTTTCAATTTGAAAGTTGTTTAAACTATATTTTCAAGTATTTTTGAGAATTATGAATAATGGATAAGTGTTGTTTTAAATTTTTAAAAAGATTATAAATTTGATTAATTTACTTTTTGGATAATTAATGTTGTTTTAAATTTATAAAAGGATTATAAACTTGATTAATTACTTTTCAAGATAATTAATGTTGTTTTAAATCAATAAAAGGATTATAAATTTGATTAATTTTCTTTAGGATAATTGATGTTGATTTAAATTTGTAAAAGGTTACTAGTTTGATTAATTATCTTTTAGGATAATTAATGTTGTTTTAAACCCATAAAAATATTATAAATTTGATTAATTTTCTTTCAAGATAATTATTATTGTTTTAAATTCATAAAATATTATAAATTTGATTAATTTTCTTTTGGGAAAAGTAATGTAGTTTTAAATTTATTAAAGAGTTATATTTATTATCTTTTGGGATGATTAACTTTGTTTTATATTTATCAAAGTTCTTTAAATTGATTTATTTTCTTTTCATATAATAAATGTTGTTTTAAAGCTATAAATGATAGTTTAAACATAGAAAATCTTTTAAAAGGAACGTTTTAAAAATAAGGCTAAGTGTAATTGGTTTTTGGTTTACAGTAAACAACGTTTTAACAATATTTGTTTTTGACCCTTCTTTTTTATACACATAAAAATATAATTAGCTCTTTAAAAAGAATATTTCTAAAATATTACTTGTACAAATATTCATGATGTGAAGATCAAGCTTAAGTGTGAATCAAATGTTTTAAAAAATTTAATTTTTATATACAATTATTATTCCTGATAGTTGATTAATTGACTATTGATCCTTCTATCTTCTTTGTTTTCGTCAATCTAAGATGATTTGTTGTTCATTGAGCAAACTCTTATTATTTTTAAAGCTAAAAATGTTTTCGTGACAAGGTAGGAAGCAAAACTGCCGTTACTTATCCAGCTTCATTGTTTTTCATAGGGTAATACAAGTTTGACATCGAAGATTTGTTGCTCATTTGAGAGTTGATATCCTTTGTCAGAAATGACTAAAACAAAAGAGCTAGTAGGAGCCAAGCCATAAGAGGTTGCTCCCACTAGGGTATTATCACATCTACTCTAGATTGGTTTCGATGATATGCACAAGAAGAGTGAAATACTTAGATTCTTAGTAAGGTTCGTGGGGTTCGGCTTGGATGTTTGCAAGATACTCACATAGTGTATTGCCCACTCAAGTATATATATAGAGGTATACTTTTGGTAGGCAAGGTGCACCCTCCTAGTCATTGTTCAAAAAAATTCCTTTTTATTATGCGATTCAAATCATTGAATCATTTTCTTAATTGCATCGAGAAGTTCATAGAGCTCTTCTTGATGTTTAATTATGCATGTCCATTCTTTGAAGTTAATTTTTTTTACATGTTTCCATTCTTTCATCTATGGATGTTGTTCTTATAAGGTAAAACTCATTTCGTGTTTAGCGGTGTAGTCTCATAGAATAATTATATGTTCATCATATTTCTTGAGTTTTCTCACGCTGGTTTCTCCAGATTGATCTGGGTGTTATTTTGTTATAATGCTTGGGTCAGATTAGAGCTGGATGTTCACCTGCCATAGTATTTTTATTTTTTATTGTACTATTATGTATTTCCATCAGTAATTATACGGTTAGGAAGTTATAACTATTTAGGCCGATGAGGTTTGATTTTAACTTTCATATACCATTTATCTTAGAATGATGGCTTTTACTATATTTGTTATGTTACATATGATACTTTTACTTTGAGATCCTGTTTCCTTGTTCCTTTTCTTTTTATTTTACTCTAAAAATCTGCCTTTCCAGCACTGTTCTTAATTTTTCTTAAAGGAAATTGATTTAAGACAAGGTATTTTGATAAAAGAATGGCTTGATAAACGGAATTTTAAATTTTTGGATAGAGTAAAGAAAATTTAACACAAGTTTTTAAATAGGTTAAATTGGATAGGAAGGTTTTAATAAGCATTGTTTTATTAAAACTGTAACTTTCGTTTAAAACATCAAAGTTGTATAAACTATTTGATGTTATCAGGCCAACCCGTAAACATCTTTCCTTAGAACACTCTAAGGTAAAAAGGTCGAAGTAGTCGACTCTGTTTTAAGACCCATATTTTGTTTGGTCCTCCATTTGAATTTGGAAAAGATAAATAATAAATAAGGTAAAATTGACATTTTGTATATTCTCGTAGGATGTAGAAGGGTATTATACAAGTAAATAAAAGTGGAGTAGGTTTTCTATTTAATGTTTTGTAAATATGAGTCTTTATAAAATGTTTTTAAACTTAAGTGGAAATTTGTGAAATGGTTCATAAATAATTTTAGTGTTGAATGAAGTACTATGAATAAAAATTAAAGTGATTAGAAAGATATTGGTGTATTTAAGAAACCAATAAGATTAAGTACGTAAGTTATACGTTGATCATTTTATTCGCAAGATTTTTGATCAAGGATTAGAATACATAACTTTGGGTGATTCACACCCGTCCGAAAGTGGATTTCTCGCTTGAATCTTGATAGCAAACACATGATCAAATTGTTGATATGACATTGAGGTTTTCTATCATAGTAGATATGTTTATGTAAGGATAACGAAGTTTTTAATCAGGGAACCTGATCAAAGTCCGTACTAGGGTAGTCGATTGAGTGATACTAGTTTGAAGGAAAAATTTATATATCCAAGCAAGTTATCGTATCAGATATTGTGTACGGATGATTTATGTATATCATACGGGCTTAAGCATATTTGAATGCTTGTTGTATAGCTTAGGAAAGTTTATGGAGTGATTTTTATTTTGTTTGAGGGAGCTTAGATAATCTTCTAAGTAATAACCAATGGTTGACGAGCGTAATTGCATGCTTGGGAAATTATCCGTACCCTTGGACGATCGAGAAAGTTGTAAAACTAAGAAAAATTCTAAAACTTATTTGTTAGTCATTTAAAATTTTAAATAACATTAAGTGTTAGTTTATTCCTTTATGGAATTTGATTTGATTAATAGTGTGATTTTCTATACTATGGTCTGTAAAGCCTGAATTTTACAAACAAAGGATTTTTAAGCTGTTTTTTATTAGGACTTAAATCTCAGTGCTTTTGAAAAGTGATTTCGAAAGAATTTGTGACAGGAATAGTAATATTATTTTTAAAACATAGCAAAGTATTATTCTTTCATGATAATTGAAAAGAATTTTTGTGAAGTGGTTTACTGAATATTTTGTTATGACTAAAGTTGGGTAATTGGGAGTTTTCTAATTTGAAAGACTAGCCCGGTATACTTGTTTGCAGTAGTTATTGTTTTAGGAGTAACCATAATACCATTGGATGATAAATGTTGTTTTGATTATAGAGTTATACTATGCTTCGGTAGGAGGAGATCCTTCCTTATCATAATTGATTTTGGTTTTGATATATCGCTCTTTGGACGAATTTGAAAATATATTTTGAATATATAAACCTAGGTATTTAGTTAAAAATTTATCTTTTGAAAAGATTGGATGCATAATATTTTATTATAGAGCATCCTTTGTACTTTTGTTGCATATGGTTATTATACTACTTGTGGTTGCAGGTGGCTTTATGTCATGCTAGAGTTGCATGTAGGTTTATATCATGCCAGTTTTTGATATATGGACTTGCATCATTATTGTTAGTTACATCATATTACCCTATTGCATATGGTTGCTATATTGTCTATGTGGATAGTGTATTTCTCTTTTGTCAGCATGATTCTCTTTTGAATTATGTAAGTACAAGATAGGTACATGGAAGCAAGAGATTACTATTTGATTTCTTGCACACCTGCATTCGCATCGAGATAACAAGTTGCTTGTAGAAAATCAAATGCAAAAGAGGTATGTCGTAGATTTATAGATTGGTGATTGATTCATGATTTTATTCCTTAGATATAGAAGGCCACTTTTGGGCATTTGTTTTCTTTTGTTGATTTAGGGCTGCTGTGGCGACTTATAGTTTTCCCAAATCTAGCCATGCAAAGATGGTGCTGTCGAAATTTTCCATAACATAAGGGACTTTAAAAATTTGATAACCCATTTTAATTAATATGTTTTTAAAGCCTAAGGGTGAGGGGATATTTTCTTTCTTTGGGAATTTCGAGGGTGAAATTCTTTTGAGAGGGGAGAATGTAACATCTCAGAAAAATCAAAATAACTTATATTCAAATATAGGGATTTTTTAAATATTTGAATTATGAATTAAATATTAATTAAATAGATTTAGGCTCCTTATTTAACTTCCTTTAATTAATAAATAAGAATGATGAACTAATTTTTTTAATTTATTTACAATCATAAATAGTCGAATAAACAACAGGAAAATCAATTGTTAATAAAACGACTTAATTTTCAATGATGTATTTTCAAATGAATTTATAGGAATTTTCCATAATTTCTAATTTGGAAAATATTTATTATCGTTTGATGCATTTTTTGGAAAATGATAGAAGTTTGAATTTTCACAGAATAAGGTAACTAGTGTATTTTATTGTTGTATTGGAATCGCATTTTTATGTATGATTGTATTTTTGGTTTTTTTTTTGCGGTTCGTACGCGAATGAAATTGTGTATAGTGAAATATCGGGAATTTGTAAATAAACGTGACTTCACCTTAGACTATTCCTCATTTATTTTGAATTTTCTTTTTCCCTATTCTCTTTTATTTGTTTTCCTGTAAACCAAAGAAAGCAATCCACCCATTTCTAAATTCGAAATCAAAACAATTACTCCATGAAAAATTACAAAACTAGAATCTTTGAACTTGTATAGGAGAGATCTTCAAATCTATAAATGTTTTACTGGTTGCGGCAGTTTTTATTAGGGAAGAAAACAAATAAAAGAGGAGGCGGAAAAAGAAAAGTGAAATGAACAAAGAATAATCTAAGGTGAGGTTTAAGTTTTTATAAATTTCTAGCACTTTGCTATATAGACTTTAGTTTGCGTACGAACTACGAACTACGAACGACGGAACAAAAATACATTCGCACACAAAAATGCTATGCGGCTCCAAAACAACAATAAAATACACTAGTTATCTTATTCTGTAAAATTTTAAAAATACGATAATTTTCCAAAAATTACATCAAATGTAATTTAAATATTTTTCAAATTATTATGGAAAAATCATATAAATTCATTTAAAAACATATCATTAAAAGCAAGTTGTTTTTATTAACAATTGATTTTCTTGATATTTATTCAAACTATTTATAATTGTAAATAAATTTACAAAATTAGTTTACCACCATTGTCTATTAATTCAAAGGATTTAAATAAGGCTACTGTTAACCCTCAATTTGTCTACGACTTAAGAACTGGACGACTCAAGCAAGGTATGCGACTCAAGCAGGGTACGTGACTTAACGAGTCAAGGATTGGTCGACCTAACAACTCAGAGTACTTCACGACCTACGACTTAAGGTCTAGACCACCTAACGAGTTAAGGTGTGAACGACCTAACGAGTTAAGGTCTAGACGACCTAAGAATTGAAACAGTCTAAGAAGTCTTCGACCTAAGGAAGTTGACGACCCAGGGGAGTTAACGATCTAAAGCAGTTAACGACTTAAGAAGTTACGATCTGTTATCCCGCCTTTCGGCAAGGCCGTGACACCAAAAAGTTGACTGGAAAACTAAAGACAGTTCATCGTAAAAGATCGTTATACACTGTTTCACCACAGACATCGATGAATTTTGTCTGATCCCGGATCAGGCCACAATTGACAAGACATGACAAGTAACACCATGCAAGCCAACGTTCCAAATTTCGGGGCAATCCGAGTTCGCATGATCGAGTTATGATCAAGTTATGATCCATGCAAGTTAAAAGGGAAGCAATGATTCGAATCCATCAATTCGAATCCATCAGGATCGAATCGATCGACAGGCTATGCTAGGTTCCACCTGCTTCGGATCCACGAAGTCAACTTGCTTCGAATCCATCGAGCACTCCTTAGTTCGAACCCATCCGCGCGTGCCTCAAACTTCGAATCCATTGGAGCATTCCCCACCTTCGACTCCATCAAGCAAATCCTCGCGTACTCCAGTTCGAATCCATCAAATGTCCTCTCTTCGAATCCCTCAAGGTAAGGCGCTTCACATCCATTCAGCTGAGAAGTCTTCGTATCGATCGACAATGGAATATCCTGATCGATATGAAGGAACATCCCTTCGATCGATTCGAAGGACCACGTCTTCGAATCCATTGCCACGAGTCCACCCAGTCAAAGCAGCGAAGGATATGGAGTCAGCCCAGTCAATTCAGAGTGAAAAGCGGATCGATACGAGGGACGCGCACCACGTCATCGCCTTCATGTGCAGGAGCATGGATTCGACCCTATGGATTCGAACCATATCGATTCGAACGAATCCATGGGGCGAAAAACTCCAACTTGAATCGATCATAACTTGAGATCTACAAGTCCAAATGCTATGAAATTTTCACAGAAGCTTAAGCGCATAATGAAGAATGTTCAAACCAAGTTTCTTCTCAATCGGAGCAAATCTTGATCGATTCGAAGCAAGGGTCGAATCGATCCCAAAGTGGGCCCGGATTTCCTAAAAGCGGGTATGTGGGCCCCCTCACGTGCCAGAAGTGGTCTCCCCGGATTTTAGGCGAAATATCAGCCTCCTACACCTATAAATAGAGCCCCTGGTCATTCAGAAGAGCGGTCGGACAATTCTAAGAGCTAAAGAGCGCCCAGACTTTGCCAGATTTATTCAGAATCACCACTGCTTCCCTAGATTCAGATTATAATCTTAAAATCAGTTGTATTACATCAGAAGAAATTGTAATCATCAAGCGAATATCAATAAAATCATTAACTTCAAAGTGGACGTAGGCAAGATCGCTGTACCACTATAAATCTCCTGTTTCTGTTCATTATTTCTGAATTGTGATACTCTGTTTGCTTAGATTTGAGATTTGTGTGTGAATATTGTTGATTTATATTCATACACTGGTGCTTTCACAACATTTGGGTTTGTGACCAATTTTGGCGCAAACAATTTGGTGCTTTCACTGAGAAGGACTAGCACGCGCTACACAAGATTTGAAAATTTGAAAGACAATGACTCGACAAACAAGTAGAAGGCAAAGAGCTTAGAGAAGTCAGCACGAAGGAAGTCAAGAGGCTTCCTTAGGAGCAAACCAAGCTTCAGCCTTCGTCACCAGGGACGAGATAGAGGCAATGATGAGAAGACAAGAAGAAATGATACATAACTTGCTTCAATAGATTGGGCAACTTGGAGCGCAGAATCAAGGAACAACCAGAGTCCAGAACGAAGCAGGACCATCCAACGCAGCGCCGGAGCTGGGGGGCACACACTTAGGACATGTTGATCCGAACCCGGGAAGAGAGACAAGGACATCCGAGCAACCTGGCAGCGATAGAGGGATGAACGCTCAGCCAGGGGGGCAGACACCCGAAAGCTCACAAGGACTCGGGGGGCAGATCGAAGGTAGTGAACGAGGACTACAGCTTGGAGACAATGATAGATTGGCAGAGATGGTCAGGCGAGCCATGAGAGGAGGATTAGTAAACAGAGATCTTGAAGACGTGAACAGGAGTCCCTTTTCTCCTGCGATTAGGTTGGCTAGGAACCCACCAGAATTCAAACTACCAACGGTAGAAAGGTATGATGGGAGGACGGACCCTGCGGTCCATCTAACGAGGTATATAAGGCACATGGAAGTGCTGGGGGGCATCACAGGAAGTCATGGCCCGGTGCTTCCCATTGTATTTGACAAACATAGCAGCTTTATGGTTCAGACAGCTAGAGAGCGGCTCCATTGGGACATGGACCGATTTGATTGAGAAATTTATGAGGCAATTCAGGGTTCACATTTCAAGACCCAAGAATGTGATGAGTTTGGCAACGCTAAAACAGAAAGCTGGGGAGTCTCTGAGGAATTTCCTGACGCGGTTCAATGCGGCAGCAGCATCGGTGTATCGGCCAGATCCATCCATGGTTATGATGGCAGCCGTGTCCGGAATAGCTGACGGCATAAAATTCAAAAATTCATTAACTAAGGATCCGCCTATGGATCTAGGAGAATTTTATCATGAAGCCGAAAAGTTTTTACGATTAGAGGATTCTCGTACAGAGAGAGAATAAGAAATCGAATTTTACATAGTTAGAGGCGGTAATTCACCTGGAAAGGGTGCAGAGACTGATAAAGGGAAGCGAAAAGTTGAAGAAAATGACGATAGGTCAAAGCGACAATGGAGGGAGCCGCGATTTACCATCTATTCAGAACTAAACGAGGGTTTGGAGCGAATCTACCAAGACACCCGAGAGCAAGTTGCCTATCGTAGGCCAATACGACGGGATCCAACTACCGACGAGAGAAAATCAGACAAATATTGCTTATTCCACGAGCTGAATGGAGATAGCACAAATGATTGCAGACACCTGAAGGATGAAGTAGAAGGGCATATCAGGAATGGTAGGCTACTTCAGTATGTGAGGAGGCGAGCTCCAATGGTGGAACCAGAGCGACCACCGTCTACATCAGCTAGGGGTGATCTTGAACCAGGACACCGTTTGGTTATCAATTGATTTGAATAAAGATGAACGAGTCGTAAATTTCTCACTAACAACATCAAACCATTTACACATGTATGAGATCGCGAACGATCCACAGGCATGCTTTGAATGATTATTGATCGTCTCGTAGTGAGAATTTACACTTTGACATCCTTGCTTTGCTTTTATTTCATGTTGATTTGAACATTTAGACTTTGTTTGTTTGAATATTTCTGTGAACGTTAATTTGATATTTGCAATTCTATAGAAGAAGTTACTCGCGTATGCTTTGGATCGCGAACGGTCCACAAGCACACCTTGTATGGCGACGAACCGCCACGATCGCTGATTCAGAAGTTCACCCGAACATGAACCTGACATTGATAATACTAAGTCCCCCTCCAGGACACCCGACCTCGAACGGTCACCATTCGCCTGGAACGGCACCCGACCTCGAACGGTCACCATTAGCCTAGAACGGCACCCGACCTCGAACGGTCACCATTAGCCTCGAACGGCACCCGACCTCGAACGGTCACCATTAGCCTCGAGCGGCACCCGACCGCGAACGGTCACACTTCATCTAGTATAACATTCGATCACGAACGATCACACTTTGCCTCGTACGGCACTCGACCACGAACGGTCACAATTCACCTAAAATGACATTCGATCGCGAACGATCACATTTTTGCCCCGTATGGCACACGATCGCAAACGATCACATTCCTGTTTCCACGTCACCTGACCACGAACGGTCATAGTTCGCCTAGAACGACACACGATCACGAACGGTCACAACTCGTCTAGAACGACATCCGACCGCGGACGGTCCCATTTCTTTATTTGCCGCGAACGGCATCCGACCACGAACGGTCCCATTTCATTATTTTCCATGAACGGCAACTGACCTCGAACGGTCACATATCATCTCAAATGACATACGGTCGTGAACGATCGTCATTCATGGTCAGGAAAGACTATCAATTTCTTTACAGGTCATCAACAGGATATGAACATCCGACTTATGGCATTACAAAACACACCTTCCAATCGCAAGGCATCTTTTGGGAGGCAAATGTTATTCCACCTTTTGGCAAGGCCGTGATACCAAAAAGTTGACTGGGAAACTAAAGACAGTTCGTCGTAAAAGATCGTTATACACTGTTTCACCATAGACATCGATGAATTTTGTCTGATCCCGGATCAGGCCACAATTGACAAGACATGACAAGTAACACCATGCAAGCCAACGTTCCAAATTTCGGGGCAATCCGAGTTCGCATGATCGAGTTATGATCAAGTTATGATCCATGCAAGTTAAAAGGGAAGCAATGATTCGAATCCATCAATTCGAATCCATCAGGATCGAATCGATCGACAGGCTAGGCTTGGTTCCACCTACTTCGGATCCACGAAGTCAACTTGCTTCGAATCCATCGAGCACTCCTTAGTTCGAACCCATCCGCGCGTGCCTCAAGCTTCGAATCCATTGGAGCATTCCCCACCTTCGACTCCATCAAGCAAATCCTCGCGTACTCCAGTTCGAATCCATCAAACGTCCTCTCTTCGAATCCCTCAAGGTAAGGCGCTTCGCATCCATTTAGCTGAGAAGTCTTCGTATCGATCGACAATGGAAAATCCTGATCGATACGAAGGAACATCCCTTCGATCGATTCGAAGGACCACGTCTTCGAATCCATTGCCACGAATCCACCCAGTCAAAGCAGCGAAGGATATGGAGTCGGCCCAGTCAATTCGAAGTGAAAAGCGGATTGATACGAGGGACGCGCACCACATCATCGCCTTCACGTGCAGGAGCATGGATTCGACCCTATGGATTCGAACCATATCGATTCGAACGAATCCATGGGGCGAAAAACTCCAACTTGAATCGATCATAACTTGAGATCTACAAGTCCAAATGCTATGAAATTTTCACAGAAGCTTAAGCGCATAATGAAGAATGTTCACACCAAGTTTCATCTCAATCGGAGCAAATCTTGATCGATTCGAAGCAAGGGTCGAATCAATCCCAAAATGGGCCCGGATTTCCTAAAAGCGGGTATGTGGGCCCCCTCACGTGCCAGAAGTGGTCTCCCCGGATTTTAGGTGAAATATCAGCCTCCTACACCTATAAATAGAGCCCCTGGTCATTCAGAAGAGGGGTCGGACAATTCTAAGAGCTAAAGAGCGCCCAGACTTTGCCAGATTTATTCAGAATCACCACTGCTTCCCTAGATTCAGATTATAATCTTAAAATCAGTTGTATTACATCATAAGAAATTGTAATCATCAAGCGAATATCAATAAAATCATCAACTTCAGAGTGGACGTAGGCAAGATCGCCGAACCACTATAAATCTCGTGTTTCTGTTCATTATTTCTGAATTGTGATACTCTGTTTGCTTAGATTTGAGATTTGTGTGTGAATATTATTGATTTATATTCATACACTGGTGCTTTCACAACATTTGGGGTTTGTGACCAATTTTGGTGCAAACACGATCCAACAACTTAAAAAGGGGTACGACTTAATAACTCAAGACACGAAAAGGTTAAGACGACTACGCTTAAGTCACAACCGACTTAAGGCCTTTGCTAGGTCATTCACGACCTAAGACTATGGCGTTAACATTTTTCCACATTACTTATGAGAGGACCGGTTGACTCGTTTGTGACTTAGGACTTGTGATATATCCAGAGTTCAGCAAGCATGCCTTTTTGGGGAGTCTCGACCGAGCATTTAAGTCGCAACCGACCCACGACCTAGTTAACAAAGTCGTCCACGACCCAACTTAGGTCGGCTACGACTCAGGACTTGGCAATAACTCCTGTCCAGAATTCTCTATAAATAGAATGCCGTCTCCAACTTTCAAGGGACCTTTTCGCTCAATCTCTTCAAGCGCCAATACTCTGCTGTTTTCCAAACCGACTCTACACTTAAAGTTCTCAAAGCACGAAGAACGCTACAAGCAACTTTGAATAGAGATTTTATTCATTCGACATGGATTTGAAGACTCTCATCTACATCGAAGTTCAAGTTACTTGTTCAAAGTGTTTTGTAATCAAAGTAGAGTATATTTGAGGAACATTGTATCGATTTGTAAAGAGATTATCAATAAAGATACTTGAAGTGGACGTAGGCTATCTCATAAGCCGAACCACTATAAAATTGCTGTCTCTTACTGTCTTTTCTGTTATTTTTTGGTTCAAATTCTGTTCCTGAGATATCGGGTGGTGCTTTCACGTTACTACACGCCAGGGTGTTAGCATTCAATTTTCAGCGTTAACATTTTGGTGCTTTCACAAAGAACCCAACTCAGGACTGTATTCACCATTGCTTCACAAAAGTTCGTTGGAAAAGTTTCTTTCAAGACCAGAAGATTGTCAGACATAATGGCCCCTGGAAGAAAACGCAAGTCTATCAAATCTGATGATGTTCACGACAACACTGCCACTTCTCTTTCTCCAAGTCAAGCAGCTCCAAACGTCGGAGTGACGCGAGAGGAGCTAGATGTTGCTGTATCTGGGCTGTATCAGCAAATTGAAACTCAAAATAATCTAATGATGGAAAAGTTAAACGCTTTGCTCGGGGCTAATCAAAGGCCAGTAAATAACGAAGAAAACTTTGCTGATGCTGTTCACAACTCCGAAGGAAGAAATATTCCTCAAGGGGGATCGGGTGCTGTTGAAGGGGCACCCCTCCCAGTTGAAGGATCTAGGCCATCGCCAGTTCTCCGCGAGCATTTGCCTAGATAAACTTCCGAGAATATGGCTGAAGTATACTCCGCAAAGTCACTAAACAATGAGGAATATCTCTCCGGCATGATTCGGAAAATAATGAAAGAAAGCATGCAGAGAAATGAAGATGAAAGCGACTAGGGATTTGCTCCGAGTAAAACTCCATTTACTGAGAGGATTCTAAAAGCTGAGTTTCCCAGAAAATTCGTTCCTCCTACCATTCCTGCTTATCGAGGAACAAGTGACCCGAATCAATTCTTGTACAAATATGATTGGCACATGACTGGCGCCAGAGCAACTGATGAGATTAAATGCCGGTATTTCCCGGTATACTTGGAAGGGGTGGCACTACTTTGGTTTACCAAGCTTCACGTATGATCTGTTGATCAGTTTTCCGATCTAACTCGGAAATTCAAGGAACAATTCAGACTGTATGCTTCAAAAGCAAAGGATATAATGTCTCTTTCGATCCTCGAGCAGAACCTTGGAGAACCCATCAAATCCTTCTTGAATCGCTTCAATATAGCCCTAGCTGAAGTTGATAACGCAGAACCGCGAATGGTTTTAACCTACTTAATGCGGGCTATTGACAAGTCGAGCGAATTTGGAAAATGGTTGAAAATGAAAGAACCAAATTCACTCGAAAAATTCTACAAAAGGCTGATGAGTTCATGTGCCTAGAAAATCTCCCCGCGATAGCTAAAGTTGCATCGACAGAGGTGGAAAATAATGTTACTGCTCAGAACAAAAAAAAATCTAAAAATCAGAAGAGAGAGAGTAATGGTGGAAAGAAGCAGAAGGACATCAAGAAACCCCGCTTTTTCAAACCCTCAGATCTTACTCCTCTAACTGATACACCGGAGAATATTTTCATCGCCACTAAAGATGCTGTTGAGTATCCGAAGCCACCGGCAGTAAAAGTTGGAAAAAATGCTGCTCAGAGCGGAAGATTTTGCCAATTTCATAACCAGCCAGGCCATGATACCAACGAGTGCCGCCACCTGAAGAGCTTGATTGAAGAATTATTAAGACAAAATAAGTTGCAGCAGTATGTTAAAAGGAACAGAAAAGACCCGTCTTCATCTAACCAGGGGCAGCAACTTCCTGCTCATTCATCTGGTTCAGGAGAGAGGCCTGCTGCACAAGAAACAGAAAGACCTATTATCAATGTGATCACAGGAGGACCCCACCTGGCTGGCAGGAGTTGGGGTGAGATGGAAAGGTACGCTAGAGCTTTAAAGTATGCCCCAGCTGAAGAAAGTGTCTTGGTCTTGGAAGATGCTGCACCTCTGAAGCAGCAAAAGACTTTTCATGATGATATCATATTCAGAACCAGGGATTCTGTTGGTGTGAAGGCTCCTACTGAAGACCCTTTGGTTATCTTTGTTGGTATTGGGCCGGCTATTGTAAGGAGAGTGCTGGTTGATAGCGGCGCCTCATGCAACATGCTCTTTAAAAAGACATTTGACCAAATGAAAATTCCAATGGCAGAGTACAAGCTTCATCTCAGAAGATTGCCGGATTTACTGGGGAGCCGAAACAGCCAATTGGAACAGTGGACTTGTTTGTTGAATTAGGAGATGGGCATAAGAAGGTGGTACGTAAGCAAACTTTTGTAATTGTTGATGGATTCTCCGCCTATAATGCCTTCTTGGGTCGGCCTACTCTTGCTGCTTTCAAGGCCGTCCTCGCCCCGTGGTGCTTGACAATGAAATTTCCCACTGATAATGGGGTTGCTGTCATTAAGGGAGACCAGAACGCAGGGCGAGAATGTTATCTTGTGGAGCTCCGAGAGGCCAGGAAAAGAAAGATGGGAAAAGATGCGGTAGCTCCGCTCCGCATCAAGGAACCGACCTTGTAGCAACTACGGGGTGGCCCCTGTACTGGCGAACACAGCAATGCACGGAAAGAAATGGACCCCAGAAAAGCCAATACAGGGGAGAATAGAGTGGTACCTGTGGAAGTAACGGTACCGATACCTGTTGACTAGAATGACCCAAACAAAGTACTCAATGTGGGTTCACAACTAAGCATAGTAGTTCAAAACACGCTGATATCATTTTTAAAAGCAAATCTAGATGTGTTCGCTTGGTGTCATGCTGATATGTGTGGGATCTCTCCGGAAATTGTTGTACATACTCTGAATATCGATCCAAAATTCACACCAGTGAAACAGAAAAGAAGAACCCAAGGTCCAGAAAGGTCGGCAGTGCTAAAGGAAGAAGTTGATCGGCTCATGGAGAATGGTTTCATCAGAGAATCCACTTATCCAAATTTGGTTTCAAATCTAGTACTAGTTAAGAAGGCAAATGGAAAGTGGAGGGTATGCATCGACTTTTCAGATCTAAACAAAGCTTGCCCCAAAGACTGCTTCCCGCTGCCCAGAATCGATCAATTGGTGGATGGAACAGCTTGGCATGAGTTGTTATCTTTTATGGATGCTTACTCTGGATACAATCAGATTATGATGCATGAGCCAGATCAAGAAGACACAAGCTTTATCACAGATGTGGGTCTCTACTGCTACAAAGTTATGCCTTTTGGACTAAAGAATGCTGGCGCAACCTACCAAAGACTCGTCAATGCCATGTTCAAACCTCAGATTGGTAGAACTATGGAAGTTTATGTTGATGATATGTTGGTAAAGTCAAAGAAAGCAGTAGACCACATGGATCACTTGGCGGAAATGTTTGCAATTCTTCGAGAGTACGGAATGAAGCTCAATCCATTGAAATGTTCATTCGGAGTAGAGTCCGAAAAATTCTTGGGTTTCATCGTGAGCGCTAGGGGCATTGAGGCTAATCCTGCTCAAATCACAGCTTTGAGAGAGGTCAAAGCCCCTAAAACAAAGAAAGAACTGCAAAGCCTCAATGGGAAAGTCGCTGCTCTGAGTCGTTTCATTTCCAAGGCCAAAGACAAATGCATTTCCTTCTTTGATGCTCTAAAGAAAGTAAAGAAAATTTTTGAATGGACTCCCGAATGCCAGAATGCTTTCGATGAACTAATTCGTCATATGAAAACGCCTCCAGTTCTTTCCAAGCCTAGTGATGGTGAAGACCTTTTCATCTATTTAGCAATTTCATCTCATGCTCTCAGTGCAGCACTTGTACGGGAAGATATGAAAATACAACGTCCAGTCTATTACATCAGCAAACGGTTCACTGGGGCAGAGGTGAATTATTCAAAGATAGAAAAGCTAGCCTATTGTTTGCTAATTGCTTCCAGGAAGTTGAGGCCGTACTTTCAAGCTCATCCTATCAAGGTCCTTACTGATCAACCTCTAAAGCAAGTCCTGTTTCGTCCTGAAACTTCGGGTCGTCTTTTGAAATGGAACATTGAACTCAGCCAGTATGATATAACTCACCATCCCCGAAGAGCAATCAACGGACAAGCTTTAGCAGATTTCATTGCAGAATCTACTGACAAAGGTGACAGTGAGAAAGAAACAACTAATGACATTCCAATCCAGTGGAAGTTGTATGTTGACGGTGCGAGAAATGATTATTGTTCGGGGGCAGGAGTTGTGCTTGAAACCCCCGAAGGACGATCATTGTGTTATGCATTGAGACTGGAATTTCCTTGGACGAACAATGAAGTGGAGTATGAAGCTCTTATTGCCGGTTTAAAAATTGCCAAGGAACTGAACATCAAAGTGTTACAAGTTTTCAGCGATTCCCAACTTGTTGTTTGCCAGGTAAAGAAAGAGTTTCAAGCTAAAGGTGGAAATCTGCCCGCATACTTGTCAAAGGCATGTGAGCTTCTCGAAGATTTTGATCATTACACGATAAGTCACATTCCTCGGACAGAAAACATGAAAGCGGATTCTCTAGCAAAGTACTCAAGTTCTGGAGAGGCTCAATTATTGGGATTAGTCCCTATGGAAGTTTTGTCAGCTCCAAGCATTGAAGAGATGGATATTGACTGGATCATGACTGCGTCTCAAGAGCATGAATCGTGGATGACTCCAATCAAAGAATATCTACTCAATGGTTCCCTGCTAGAAAGTTCTAAAGAACGCCGAAAGCTGTTAAGGAAAGCGTCAAGATATATAATTCAAGATGGTCGATTATACAGACGGCGATTCTCAATGCCATTACTCCGATGTGTAACCAAGGAAGAAGCCAAGACGATTCTAGCTGAGGTACACGGAGGAGAATGTGGGGATCATTCAGGTGGCCAAACTCTAGCCAAGAAAGTTCTCCGATATGGGTATTTCTAGCCAGACATTAATCGAGATGCTGCTATTTACTCCCGAAAGTGCGACAAGTGCCAAAGATTTGCAAAAATCCCAAAAGCGCCTTCCACCGAACTCACGCAAATGGTCAGCCTATGGTCGTTCGCCATTTGGGGAATGGACTTGATTGGACCTTTACCGATCGCTAAATCTGGAATCAAATATGCTATTGTTGCTGTTGATTATTTCACTAAATGGGCTGAAGCTGAACCCTTGGCTACTATTACCTCTAAAAAGGTGATAAATTTCGAAACTAAAAATATCATTTGCAGATATGGTGTGCCGCAAAAGATAATCACAGACAACGGTACTCAGTTTGAAAGTGAAGAATTCCAGGACTTTTGCAAACGGTTCAGAATTCGAAAAAGCTTCTCAGCAGTGGCTCATCCGCAGGCAAATGGGCAAGTGGAAGCAGTGAACAAAATTATCAAGTCAACCATCAAAAAGAAACTCGAAAAAGCAAAAGGTGGTTGGGTCGATAAGCTCCCACTTGCACTATGGGCATGCAGAACTACTCACAAAACTGCGACTGGGCACACTCCATTTTCATTGGCATACGGATCAGAAGCAATGATTCTAGTGGAAATAGAAGTCCCTTCACACAGGAGAATTCATTTCAACGAGACTGAAAACGAAAAACTGCAACTTGAAGCACTTTATTTTCTTGATGAAAAAAGAGAAGAAGCTAGGCTCATAGTTTCAGCTTATCAGCAAAGAATAGCCAGGCACTTCAACTCTAAAGTTCGCCAACGCAGCTTTGAGGTCGGAGACTTAGTCTTGAAAAGGATCATGACAGCAACTGGAGTGTTTGGGCCAAACTGGGAAGGGCCATATGCCATAGGCAATAAACTTATTGATGGCACTTTCAAACTCATAACTGTCGAAGGAGATCCAATTCCAAGAGCCTGGAACAACAACCATTTGCGTCCTTATTTTACTTAAAAAAGCTTTGCTCAAAATTGTAAAATAGTGATAGATGCATCAGTTGTATTGTAAGACATTGTAAATCAGTGCAAATTAATAAAAGCTATAAAGTGGATGTAGGCCCGATTCTTGGCCGAACCACTATAAATCTTGTGTTTTTTACTATTGTTTAATGCATGTTTCATTTCGATATGTAAATGCTTTAAATGTATTGCTAAAATGTCGATTCAAAATTGTAGGCCATTAAAACAAGGCTTACCCGTCACAATGCCAAGCGAGCCCTATAAATCACTTATTAAGCAAATACCAAGCAACAAAAATTCCAGATTCAAATCCCATACAAGAAGAACTTCACATAAAAAGTTGGCGACTCCACTGTATCAAGCCCTCGTTAATTGGTTGTGATCGTCAATATAAACAGACATCCAACTAGGTAACTTGCGTTTGCCCCTTGAAGTCATTCAATAGTGAAGTCCACTTCTTTGGATAAAGCAATTTACTTGCAAAAGAAAGGAAGATGCGCTTGGAAACGATAATAAAGGATCGCTGATGAGCAGATGATGAGAAAAACATGGGCAGGCAAACATAGAAGCAGCCAAAAGGAGGTATGCCTCTCAATAAAAGGGTTGGTAGAGCCACCAAAGGGACACCTTCCCAAGCAGAAGGAATAGGGCCCTTGCTAACTGGTCGTGATGCATCCGATCAGGCAGCTTGCGTCCGTCCTGTGGATCCACTCGCCCCTGAGACGCAAACTTCCTTGCACACCAACCAACCGATGCTCCTCCCCGAAGGCCAACAAAGCCCTCTAACGAGGCACGCCAAAAAATGAAAGTGCTTTCCTCAATCAAAAAAGATTGGTGGAACCACCGGAGGGGCACCTTCCCAAGCTGAAGGAACAGGGCCCTTGTTCATTGATTGCGATCGTTTGTGCAAACGAACATCCAATCGAGCAACTTGCGTCCGCCCCGTGGATCCATTCAACCATGAGAAAGTAACTTCCAGGCAATCAAAAAGCCCTCTTTGGAGGCACATGCCCTCTTCGGAGGCACATGCCCTCTTTGGAGGGAAAATCCCTCTTCGGAGGCACAAGCCTCTTCGGAGGCACACGCCCTCTTCGGAGGCGAAAGCCCTCTCCCGAGGCACCACAAGCCCTCTTCGGAGGCACATGCCCTCTTCGGAGGCGAAAGCCCTCTCCTGAGGCATCACAAGCCCTCTTCGGAGGCACAACTCTTCACAGGAGCCCTCTTCGGAGGCATGTCCCAAAATAGAATGATCAAATAAAAAGCCCTCTCCGAAGGCACAATTCAACTCTCAAAGGAAGATTAACTTATTCATCTCAAAAAGTTCTTCTTAAAATTTGAAATGCTACATAAAGCCCTCTTCAGAGGCCCGCTTTGCCGTGAAAGAGACTACACTTCTCAGAAATACGAAGTGACCATCTCCGAAGGTTGAAGCGTAAAACTTCTCCAAAAAATGAGATACGCTCTATTAGAGCAGAATGATTCTTCCCCTAAAAGTGGAATAGTTATTCTCCGAAATAAGAGTATCAGTCTTGTCAAAGCAAAAGATATTGCAATGAACTTGTGGTATAGGGGCAACATTATACAATTTAGCTACATTAATAAAAGTAATATACAAACATCATACCACAAGTTCATCACAATATCACGCAAAAAAGATGTGGAATAAATGTATTCTCAAGCACAGACAAAAAGTTTGTACAAGTAAAAAGAATCGTTTATTCTACACTAAAAATGAGAAACAAATGCATTCTTACATACACAAGAATTCGTTTAAGTAAAAGGATTATTTTATTCAATACTATGAAAATTCTTTACATATGCAGAATTCAAAAAGCGGAGACCGGTATCCGCACAATCTCCGGTCAATACATGCAAAAAAAAAGCAAAACAAGAAGCCTAAAGTCCAGCTTATCATTCCTTCTTTCTGCCACCCTTAGATGTAACGACCCGTAAATTTCAACCGTTTTAATAATGTAATTGGTTGAAATTTTGTGAAATTTTAAACGATAAAATTTTGAAATAAAAATTAAATATTTGGAATACGTCTAGTTAAACATAGCGACTGGTAAATTTTCGTCCGAAAATATGAAAGTTTATTTCGCGCGTAAATTCACTTCAATTTAATCAGTTAAAAAGTAATGAAAATAAAATGTTTCCGAAATTCAAATATTTTTACACAGAAAAATTCTAAACCATCTTCTGAGCAAGATGTCAGTTTGTCGTTTTTCCAAATTCGGACATCTTTGGCTCCGTCGATCTTATTCTTCAGCGTTTTTCTTGCATTTTCCGTCAGTAGAAAATTCGAATTTTTATAATTCAATCAGACCGCTGATATCTGCATACCATTTTGTTCGTCTCGTCGTACTGACCTTTGCGGTATATTCAATTCTGTGTTTTGAGGTCCGCTACGCGACGGAAGCAATAAACTATTCGTTGTAACGGTACCACCTTACACTTTGATAGTTGTGTCCAATCAAATTTCAAACTGTTGGAATAAAACAGTCACTAGCTTTCATTTATCTTATTATTTACTAAATTTTAGCCCGTTGCCATCCCATACCACTTCATTTATTTGTGCACGTTTCGTTTCATTTATTCGTATACTTTACATTCATTATACGTCGGTTCATTCTCTGTCCATTTGTTTTACTTTCTCTATTGCCTACGTCAAATATATTTGCTGTATTGTTTCATATTCTCCGTCCTTTCACTTCTTTGTTCAGCTCTAAAATATAATAATATATTCCAACGTATGTTTGGTTCACATCCTTTACTGTAGTGCTTTGCACGTTCCATCCTCTACATTTCATTTCATTTGCTCTTATGAAAAAAAATTTTATATGGTTCGTATATCATTTTGAGAAATCTGCTCATCTACCCATCCTCTCCTCCTCTTTTGCAACCGCGTCCACCGCCAAACTCACCACCTACCACCACCGAATAACACTCCACTTCGGACAACTGTTTCTGCTGCGGATCACAACAGTTCGCCTTCATCCGAGCTTAGGTCCTCCCCTCCGATCTACCACAACCGAGAAAAAAACGTCCTTGCCTCCTCAAACTCACCGCGCAGCCACCTCCCATCATCGAGCCCAGCAACCCACTGTAACCCATCGCAGCCTCCTCCGCCTCGAACGAACCCGACGCACCGGTATACCATCACCGGTCTCCGGCTCGAGCTCTTCTCCCTGTCGTGAGCCTCTTTTCTTCCCTTCTAGCCGAGCACGCCTCCCCTCCGCCATCGACTTCGCCTTCCCACTCCATTGATCCTCCATCCGGCGTGCGTCCAGTTGGACAAGGACAGCCATGTGTTGCGTGCGCACATATATTTATATTTGATGTTTTGAAGGTATGTACAGATATCAGCTTAATTGAGTTATGTAATTTTATGTTCAAAAAAAAAAGAAATTTTGTTGCATACTTCCCTGTAGCCATGCTTTCATACCCACGTTATCCTCATTTATATCTAGTATATATATTAATAATATACTCTATGTTGTCACAAAGATAATGTTTACTTAAATTTTGTACGTGTTGTACATGCGAGGTTTCAGTGAGCATACATTTATAATCAGTATTGTGTCTTTTTATAAAAGAAAGTTATGTAAGTTTTATGTTTTAAAGTTAAGTGATAGTTCGTAATCCATTATATATACAGATTTTGAAGTATATAAGTTGTAGATAAGTTGTTCTATTTTCTTAATTGATTTGAACTATACTTAGTATGTTAATACTTTATTATAGGTGTTTAAAATGTAAATAATGACTTTTAATTTCATATATATTTTATTTTTATATTCATCTTAAATTTAAAATCGATTCCATGGAAAAAAACAACAACAAAACATTGATATGTATAAGTTGAATGTGTTTAGGTATAATTTTGGATAGTATATTTGAGTTTTACAATAGTGATTTTGAATTTTATTTAATATTTCCTTAAATTAATTTTTTTTATCGATCCCTAATTTCAGCTTGTCCATCGAATTCGTGCCAATCTTGCTTGTTTTTGAATTCGTGCTTGGATCCGTAACCATCATCATCTATTTTTTCTAGCCTCGAAAGGTGAGAAATCACTCACGATTAACGTTCTTTTATTTATTAAATTTGATTTCAATTGAAACGACAATTGAAATATGCTGTTGTTAGTTAAGTACACTGTTATATATGTTATTGCCTGTATCAGTTCACCTGTGACATCTGACACCATTATCTGTTAATTATTTATGCGTTGATAATACAGTTTGGCTGATAATTGATTGATTGTTGATGTTTATATTGGACGTTAAATTGTTAATGTTAAAATGATAAACAGTATGAAATTGAACTTGATATAGGATAATTAAATGTTAAATTTGATTAACTGACATTTGTATAATATGACCCCTTTAACTGTTGAATTTATTGACACGTAGGATTTGTTTAATTACATTTTAAACCACTGAATGTATGTTGTTAAATTGATGATGTATGAAATTGTAAATAGATGACAAGTGAAAAACCGTAATGTAATAATCTTTAATCTACATGAAATGATAGTGTAGATTCTAGAAATGATTATATTAATTCGTACAAATAACAATGCGAATTAATACGGTTATTTCGGGATTATTTGAATTGATTATTGGATTGATATTGATTGATGTTATTGCTTGTTTATTTACTTTGACACCATCCCAGTTATCACACTGCAAGTTCCCTTTGTATGTTTTGATTTTGAATTAAATTGGAATCGGGTTGAAATGATAAATACCCAAATTGAACTTTGACCTAGGAAAGAAAATTAAATAAAACCCGATTGGTCAATAATTTGATTTAAAAATAAAACGAAGATTTTATTTGAATAAAAATATGATTTTGAAATGAAGTTGAAATTTGAATTTTAATGAAAGGAAAATGTTAATGTTTAAAAATCTGAAACAAAATGTTAACGATGTAATCAATGAAAGAAGGTTGTTTAATTTGAGAAATGATTGAATTAAGTTTGAAATGATTTAATAATTAAGTTTGAAATTATAATTAAGTTTGAAACAATTAAACTTTGAAATGATTTAATAATTAAGTTTGAAATTATAATTTAGTTTGAAATTATTAAACTTTGAAATTATTTAATAATTAAGTTTGAATTATTTAATAATCAAATAAGATTGAATTATTTAATGATTAAATTGATTTGGATTCTTTAATAAGAGAAATTGAATTTTGAATAAGTGAATTTTACTTCGTAATAACTGAAATTGAGTTTCTTTATCAATTAAGTTTTGGAAAATTATTTAAGTAAGTAAATAATTGAAATTGAATTTTCTTTAACAAGAAATGAAAATGTGATATTTTGGAATTAATGTAAGACTTGAAATTTAAAGAATTTGATTTGACGAATTTAATTTAATTCAATTTGTAAGTTTTGATACAATGAAGTTGAACTTAAGAAATTGATTTAATGAATTGGAAATTAAATAGAATTGTTTTGAATGATAAGTTTACTTAACGAATATTGAATGAAATCGATAAATTAATTCAAATTGATTTGAGTGTTAAAATTAAGTTAATTTAAATGATTTCGGAATGAAACTTATTTACGAACTCGAATCAATATTTGAATTGTTTTAAATAAAGATTGGAATTGAATTATAAGATTTTGAAATGGTGATTTGGAAGTTTTGAAACGTAAATTATGGAAATTGGTTTAGAAAGACAAACGAAATGTTGATTTATAAACTCTGATTGAAATTGAAATTGATTTGGTTTTGAAATATATTAAACGACCAATTGGTGTAATAATTACGAAAGTTATTAAAGAAACCGGAATTCGGTTATGGATATACTCTCTATCTAAACCGAAAACCACTTTAATAACTATACGCGGAGTGATGATCCAGAATGAAGTGGTTGGAATGATGTTCGTGATGATTGAAGAAAGAGAACGATAATGGATAGCCTTGACACTTGTGTCAAATTGGAAATGACTAAAACAGGAGCTGTGCCGGGCCAATGGAGGATTGATACCTCAAGTGGACACACTTCTTCGAACTACTTATACTTGTTGTCGATTGGTGCACCCTTGATTTTGGGAGTGTTGTTTCACGGTGTTGCGGGCGCTGCGGCGTTGCGTTCTCACCAGTTCGGATCAGGCGAACGGTAGTATCACTACCTTGGGTATAGCCTCATGTGCCTTGTCATACTTGTATTCCATTTATGCGCGACCACTACGATTTTGATTTGTACCTTGAGTATATGGATTGCCCTCTGGTGACTTCCGGTTTTGGGGAAACTACGGTCTTGTATATGCTTGTGGGAATAAAAATGTGTTAAGGGTGGAATGGGCCATGACTTAACGCTATTTTGATATCTTTATATTACTGATAGACATTATCTACTTAGCGTATATTACTACCTAGTAGATAGTTTGACGGATCCTTAAAGGATGGTTATTCCAAACATCCTTTGAGTTACTTGTATTTCAATTGATATTTCACTTGAGTTGGATTTATTAATATAAGAATGTTAATCCTGACTCGAGTGTCTTGTGTTTTGCTTTACGCTCGGGTCAGACTGAGTGTACCAGTATTCGAGACTCACCTTTTGAAGTTGGAGCTTTGCTTGAAGATCCAGCCATCTATTCTGCTTCAGTATTCGATGATTCCAGTGATGTATTCTGATTTGTATCTGATGTATCGTGTTACCCTTCCGTTGTATCTGGCTTAACTCTGATGTATCGTATTACTCTTCTGTTGTAAACTCTGTTGTATTTTATATATTCATATAGTAGCTTCATGAACTACTATCTCTTTTATTTCCGTTGCACTTATTACTCAGTGTCTGTGATCTGTGATATTTTATTTACTGTATACGTTCAGCTTTGCCAATTTAAATTAACAACGCGGTATTTTGAGCAATTCAACTCCGACATGTGTGTCTGCCTATACACTTATAATGGATGCGGATGGCACAAAATGGCGGGTCGTTACAGTTGGTATCAGAGCTTTGGTAGCTCTAGGCAAAACTTAACATATAGGGTAAATGTATTTACAGAATCACTCTCATTCGAGTTTCAATCCCTTCCTTAGACTCGATTACTTTGAATTTTGGAACATTCCCCTCGGTTCCGAAATTTCATTCGTGTCCCTCACTATTCGTCTTCTTTCTATTCTGGAGCATCACATAACTCCACTTCAAATGATATCTATAGTGAATCGGCGGTCTCGCCAATCTTAGAATGATTCGTAAAAGAGTAAACTCCTTTATAATAGGCATCGATTTACCGGAGATTTCTGTATCCTCGGTTTACGATGCTATCTATTTCAGGCTATACCTGAATTCCATCTCTTGAGATCGAGTGTTGATTTACCTCGGAATTCAGCATCGATCTTATCCTTGTAGTCACGGTTGACCCGGTTATGGTTGCCCGTGAATTAAATAAACTCATCCATCTCCCGATTGTGGTAATTGAATTATCCTATCTTCTGTTTCAAACTTATTTTCGAATCAAAATTCACCTTGTTTTGAGTCAACAAAAATTTGAATCCCTATCCTTATTTTGAAAATTCATTCCTGTATCGTCGAGCAAAGAAATGTATTTGTAAACTAATATATAAATGTTTTAATATATACTGTGTTGTTTGAGTTGTTGATGTTGATTTGGGTTTCCGATCGATTCGTCTGATCAACGCTATCGATAGGATTTCCAAAACACTTGAACAGAGCAAACTGACACAATATTATTTTCAAATTTGGAAAATGAAATAAATTTGTTGATTATATTGTAAAAATATAAGTTAAATTTTCTGGAATTTAATAAGTTAATTAAATTGGTTGTTTGAAATGATAATATTTGATTATCATTTATTGTTCTAAATGAATTTATAAATATGGTTTATAAATTGATTTGGAATTTGAAATGAATTTAATTCAGAAATTTGAGAATTTAAATTCCTAAAATTTCAAGCTTTGGTTTTAAATTTTAAAAATGCATATTATTGAACGTATTTCCAAATAGAAACTGTTTTCAAATAAATTTAAAATGTTAAAATCAGTGCTCTTCTCTTTGTCGCTGGAAAATAATTTCGGTGATGGCGGCCGCATCATCGACATTCATTTTCGAGTTTCGAAGTGGAGATACTATTCTGTAGCATTGCTACGGTTTTGTTTTGAAAAAATAGTTTGATTTGAATTTCTTCAGTATAATTTAATTCATATATATATAAGTATCTTATTTTAAAATTTAATTTGATTGATATAAATATATGATATATATCTCTAAATTGTTCAAAGAAAATCGGAAATCTAATTCTTAATTTTTGTAAAAGGATGATTTTAATTATAAATAAAACCAAAATTTGGAATAAATATTTAAACTTGAATAATTGAATTAGGAAAATTTTATTTGTATATTGTTCAACTGCATTCTAATACAACTTACCTAAATCATTCAGAAGTTGAATATGTAATTGGATAATATATAATATAAATTGAATTTATAAATAAAATTTGAGTGTTTATAATAAATGTTATACACTAAATTTTGATTTTTAAGATATTAATAGAGTTAGATAGGATAATAAGAAAACTCGGTTAATAATGAAATAAATTTGTTTTGAAAGAATTAATAAATTTGTTTTGAAAGAATTAATAAAATTGAAATTTGATCAACTTATGAAAATACCTTGAAATTAAAAGAAATTAGTAAATATAAATTAATTTAAATCGAAACTTTTATGGTTTAAATTAATTTATATGGGTTAAATATATGTGAGTAGATATATTAAGTAGAATAAATTTAACAGTAATTTGGAATAAAGAAGAATTTAAAATTATTGAAGAAAATATGATTATAATAAAAGACTATTCAATATATGGTTTTAGAAATTGTAAATTGAAGATAATGGGATAATAAGATAATGAATTTAGAAATTGTTGAGATTGAGTTTAGTGAAATCAAATGGATTAAATCAATTATTGAATATCAATTAATTTAAATTTGAATTTATATGGTTTAAATTAATTGTTATTTTGTATTTCAAATCTGTCTTCTTTCTGGTTGTTTCTATTCTCCTACCTCGTTCCTTTTCGGGGACGAAAAGTTTCGAGTGGGGGAGAGTGTAACGACCCGTAAATTTCAACCGTTTTAATAATGTAATTGGTTGAAATTTTGTGAAATTTTAAACGATAAAATTTTGAAATAAAAATTAAATATTTGGAATACGTCTAGTTAAACATAGCGACTGGTAAATTTTCGTCCGAAAATATGAAAGTTTATTTCGCGCGTAAATTCACTTCAATTTAATCAGTTAAAAAGTAATGAAAATAAAATGTTTCCGAAATTCAAATATTTTTACACAGAAAAATTCTAAACCATCTTCTGAGCAAGATGTCAGTTTGTCGTTTTTCCAAATTCGGACATCTTTGGCTCCGTCGATCTTATTCTTCAGCGTTTTTCTTGCATTTTCCGTCAGTAGAAAATTCGAATTTTTATAATTCAATCAGACCGCTGATATCTGCATACCATTTTGTTCGTCTCGTCGTACTGACCTTTGCGGTATATTCAATTCTGTGTTTTGAGGTCCGCTACGCGACGGAAGCAATAAACTATTCGTTGTAACGGTACCACCTTACACTTTGATAGTTGTGTCCAATCAAATTTCAAACTGTTGGAATAAAACAGTCACTAGCTTTCATTTATCTTATTATTTACTAAATTTTAGCCCGTTGCCATCCCATACCACTTCATTTATTTGTGCACGTTTCGTTTCATTTATTCGTATACTTTACATTCATTATACGTCGGTTCATTCTCTGTCCATTTGTTTTACTTTCTCTATTGCCTACGTCAAATATATTTGCTGTATTGTTTCATATTCTCCGTCCTTTCACTTCTTTGTTCAGCTCTAAAATATAATAATATATTCCAACGTATGTTTGGTTCACATCCTTTACTGTAGTGCTTTGCACGTTCCATCCTCTACATTTCATTTCATTTGCTCTTATGAAAAAAAATTTTATATGGTTCGTATATCATTTTGAGAAATCTGCTCATCTACCCATCCTCTCCTCCTCTTTTGCAACCGCGTCCACCGCCAAACTCACCACCTACCACCACCGAATAACACTCCACTTCGGACAACTGTTTCTGCTGCGGATCACAACAGTTCGCCTTCATCCGAGCTTAGGTCCTCCCCTCCGATCTACCACAACCGAGAAAAAAACGTCCTTGCCTCCTCAAACTCACCGCGCAGCCACCTCCCATCATCGAGCCCAGCAACCCACTGTAACCCATCGCAGCCTCCTCCGCCTCGAACGAACCCGACGCACCGGTATACCATCACCGGTCTCCGGCTCGAGCTCTTCTCCCTGTCGTGAGCCTCTTTTCTTCCCTTCTAGCCGAGCACGCCTCCCCTCCGCCATCGACTTCGCCTTCCCACTCCATTGATCCTCCATCCGGCGTGCGTCCAGTTGGACAAGGACAGCCATGTGTTGCGTGCGCACATATATTTATATTTGATGTTTTGAAGGTATGTACAGATATCAGCTTAATTGAGTTATGTAATTTTATGTTCAAAAAAAAAAGAAATTTTGTTGCATACTTCCCTGTAGCCATGCTTTCATACCCACGTTATCCTCATTTATATCTAGTATATATATTAATAATATACTCTATGTTGTCACAAAGATAATGTTTACTTAAATTTTGTACGTGTTGTACATGCGAGGTTTCAGTGAGCATACATTTATAATCAGTATTGTGTCTTTTTATAAAAGAAAGTTATGTAAGTTTTATGTTTTAAAGTTAAGTGATAGTTCGTAATCCATTATATATACAGATTTTGAAGTATATAAGTTGTAGATAAGTTGTTCTATTTTCTTAATTGATTTGAACTATACTTAGTATGTTAATACTTTATTATAGGTGTTTAAAATGTAAATAATGACTTTTAATTTCATATATATTTTATTTTTATATTCATCTTAAATTTAAAATCGATTCCATGGAAAAAAACAACAACAAAACATTGATATGTATAAGTTGAATGTGTTTAGGTATAATTTTGGATAGTATATTTGAGTTTTACAATAGTGATTTTGAATTTTATTTAATATTTCCTTAAATTAATTTTTTTTATCGATCCCTAATTTCAGCTTGTCCATCGAATTCGTGCCAATCTTGCTTGTTTTTGAATTCGTGCTTGGATCCGTAACCATCATCATCTATTTTTTCTAGCCTCGAAAGGTGAGAAATCACTCACGATTAACGTTCTTTTATTTATTAAATTTGATTTCAATTGAAACGACAATTGAAATATGCTGTTGTTAGTTAAGTACACTGTTATATATGTTATTGCCTGTATCAGTTCACCTGTGACATCTGACACCATTATCTGTTAATTATTTATGCGTTGATAATACAGTTTGGCTGATAATTGATTGATTGTTGATGTTTATATTGGACGTTAAATTGTTAATGTTAAAATGATAAACAGTATGAAATTGAACTTGATATAGGATAATTAAATGTTAAATTTGATTAACTGACATTTGTATAATATGACCCCTTTAACTGTTGAATTTATTGACACGTAGGATTTGTTTAATTACATTTTAAACCACTGAATGTATGTTGTTAAATTGATGATGTATGAAATTGTAAATAGATGACAAGTGAAAAACCGTAATGTAATAATCTTTAATCTACATGAAATGATAGTGTAGATTCTAGAAATGATTATATTAATTCGTACAAATAACAATGCGAATTAATACGGTTATTTCGGGATTATTTGAATTGATTATTGGATTGATATTGATTGATGTTATTGCTTGTTTATTTACTTTGACACCATCCCAGTTATCACACTGCAAGTTCCCTTTGTATGTTTTGATTTTGAATTAAATTGGAATCGGGTTGAAATGATAAATACCCAAATTGAACTTTGACCTAGGAAAGAAAATTAAATAAAACCCGATTGGTCAATAATTTGATTTAAAAATAAAACGAAGATTTTATTTGAATAAAAATATGATTTTGAAATGAAGTTGAAATTTGAATTTTAATGAAAGGAAAATGTTAATGTTTAAAAATCTGAAACAAAATGTTAACGATGTAATCAATGAAAGAAGGTTGTTTAATTTGAGAAATGATTGAATTAAGTTTGAAATGATTTAATAATTAAGTTTGAAATTATAATTAAGTTTGAAACAATTAAACTTTGAAATGATTTAATAATTAAGTTTGAAATTATAATTTAGTTTGAAATTATTAAACTTTGAAATTATTTAATAATTAAGTTTGAATTATTTAATAATCAAATAAGATTGAATTATTTAATGATTAAATTGATTTGGATTCTTTAATAAGAGAAATTGAATTTTGAATAAGTGAATTTTACTTCGTAATAACTGAAATTGAGTTTCTTTATCAATTAAGTTTTGGAAAATTATTTAAGTAAGTAAATAATTGAAATTGAATTTTCTTTAACAAGAAATGAAAATGTGATATTTTGGAATTAATGTAAGACTTGAAATTTAAAGAATTTGATTTGACGAATTTAATTTAATTCAATTTGTAAGTTTTGATACAATGAAGTTGAACTTAAGAAATTGATTTAATGAATTGGAAATTAAATAGAATTGTTTTGAATGATAAGTTTACTTAACGAATATTGAATGAAATCGATAAATTAATTCAAATTGATTTGAGTGTTAAAATTAAGTTAATTTAAATGATTTCGGAATGAAACTTATTTACGAACTCGAATCAATATTTGAATTGTTTTAAATAAAGATTGGAATTGAATTATAAGATTTTGAAATGGTGATTTGGAAGTTTTGAAACGTAAATTATGGAAATTGGTTTAGAAAGACAAACGAAATGTTGATTTATAAACTCTGATTGAAATTGAAATTGATTTGGTTTTGAAATATATTAAACGACCAATCGGTGTAATAATTACGAAAGTTATTAAAGAAACCGGAATTCGGTTATGGATATACTCTCTATCTAAACCGAAAACCACTTTAATAACTATACGCGGAGTGATGATCCAGAATGAAGTGGTTGGAATGATGTTCGTGATGATTGAAGAAAGAGAACGATAATGGATAGCCTTGACACTTGTGTCAAATTGGAAATGACTAAAACAGGAGCTGTGCCGGGCCAATGGAGGATTGATACCTCAAGTGGACACACTTCTTCGAACTACTTATACTTGTTGTCGATTGGTGCACCCTTGATTTTGGGAGTGTTGTTTCACGGTGTTGCGGGCGCTGCGGCGTTGCGTTCTCACCAGTTCGGATCAGGCGAACGGTAGTATCACTACCTTGGGTATAGCCTCATGTGCCTTGTCATACTTGTATTCCATTTATGCGCGACCACTACGATTTTGATTTGTACCTTGAGTATATGGATTGCCCTCTGGTGACTTCCGGTTTTGGGGAAACTACGGTCTTGTATATGCTTGTGGGAATAAAAATGTGTTAAGGGTGGAATGGGCCATGACTTAACGCTATTTTGATATCTTTATATTACTGATAGACATTATCTACTTAGCGTATATTACTACCTAGTAGATAGTTTGACGGATCCTTAAAGGATGGTTATTCCAAACATCCTTTGAGTTACTTGTATTTCAATTGATATTTCACTTGAGTTGGATTTATTAATATAAGAATGTTAATCCTGACTCGAGTGTCTTGTGTTTTGCTTTACGCTCGGGTCAGACTGAGTGTACCAGTATTCGAGACTCACCTTTTGAAGTTGGAGCTTTGCTTGAAGATCCAGCCATCTATTCTGCTTCAGTATTCGATGATTCCAGTGATGTATTCTGATTTGTATCTGATGTATCGTGTTACCCTTCCGTTGTATCTGGCTTAACTCTGATGTATCGTATTACTCTTCTGTTGTAAACTCTGTTGTATTTTATATATTCATATAGTAGCTTCATGAACTACTATCTCTTTTATTTCCGCTGCACTTATTACTCAGTGTCTGTGATCTGTGATATTTTATTTACTGTATACGTTCAGCTTTGCCAATTTAAATTAACAACGCGGTATTTTGAGCAATTCAACTCCGACATGTGTGTCTGCCTATACACTTATAATGGATGCGGATGGCACAAAATGGCGGGTCGTTACATTAGAGCTCTTTCCCGGCTTAATGATTAGTTTCTGAGGCCGGTGTGGATGAGTCGGGGAGGAAGGAGAAAGAGGCACAGCCGGGTCAACTTCCGCTTCTTCGCCAACAGCAGAAGTGCTTTTCTTCCCTTTCTTTGAAGCCATGCGTTTTCCCTTCTTTTTCGAAGAAGACTCACTGCCTGGAGTAAAAAACTCAGAAAGCTTTGTGTCGTCATCATAAGATTGCTCCGGAGTCTTTTCGCCTTCTTCAAGTTCCCCAGTCTTTTGCTCTTGCGAAACAACCGGATCGTCCAAGTCTTTGAGGGCTTCAATTTTCTCTTCTTGCGATCCTGGTTGAGAAGCTGGAAGAGGAGTAACTTGAGAAGAAGGAGGAACGGTGGCTGAAGAAGGAGAAGTTGGCACAGCTTTTGGTGCCTCCGCTACAGAAGAAAAGAAGTTAAAATCAGTATTCTCCGAAAAAAGATAAGATAGTGGCTAATCAGATCTTAAGTAGTAAGTAAGAAATTCATCGATCTCGGCCAAATCAAATGAGTAATCTACTTGGCTTGGGTCAACATCAAAGTTACCTGGAGAAGTCGGCTTTGCGAGATCAATCTCGAATTTCTGAGCCTCAAAGTCTTCCAGAGCCTCTTCCTCCGTGGGAGTGGTCACAATTTCTTTGTCCACTTTAGCAGGAGGCGAAGAGTGAGAACTAGAGCCAATAATATCGACATCAGCTGAGACCGAAGTATGAACAGGGGCAGTAAGAAGTATTTCTTTTTCGGAACGCTTCTCCCCCGTCGCTTCGGCTCGCACTCGGGCAAGTTGCTCTTTTCCCTTAACAAGTACAGCACGGACGTTCTCGTCTAAATAAGTTGCTTCAAGGTCTGCTTCGGCATAACCAGCACCTCCAAGCATATCAATTATCGCCTCCCATACTTCAACTAGAGTGACTTCATATTTCGGCCCTAAAAACGAGAGACTTCTGCGCCCCAAGACGCTGTGGACGTAAAAGTCGAATAAAGTGGTGTTAATGGTGGCTTTGGTTGCTTCATGGGATTCTTCGGCTGCGGCTTTGCCAACGATAGCTTCGTCGCGCTCTCTTTCAGCCTTTAATAACTGAGACTATAGCCTTGTAATTTCCAAGTCTTGGGAGCTAACTTTCTCCCGAAGCTGAGCGGCGTCATCGCGATATTTCCTAGTAACATGCTGCTCTGCTTCAAGTTTTACTTCAGCATCTCGCTGAGCAGCATGGGCATCTCGAACCTGCTTTTGAAGCATTTCTTCCTTTTGTGAATAAGAAGTGGAAGAAGTGGCAAGCTCGTTCTTTAGTCTTTCATCCTTAGCTTCAAGTCTCCCATAATCATCAGCAATGCTCTTCATTTCAGCATCATGCTGCTTGCAAATTTTATCCCATTCCGACTTATCGTTCTCCATGGTCAGCATGGCCTCGAGATTTGCGCGATTGACCCTTTGTAGCTCATCAACAAGTTTTTGCCATCCAGACATCCTTTCGATATCAAGTTTGACGGCATCAAGATTACGCAGCATAGCCGGTTTATCAATCGGGACTAAATCAAGGTCAAAGCGTACCCTCTTTAATCACCATTGCGGGAAACGACTTCGAAGAGTTGGCGGACCTTGACCAACTTGATATTGAGGCTTGTTGATGACTGTTTGAATGTCAGACTTCTTAAGAGCGGGAGAATCACCAGGCAAGTCAGAAGGAATGGGAGCGTCAGGCTTTTCAGAAATGACGGAAGAGTCACTAAGCTTGGTTCGTTTACCTGAGTCGCCGGCAACGTGACTTTTTCCTTTATCATCATAAGATTTCCTCTTATGAGAATCGTCTTCTCTTCGGGATGAATCTCGGTGTTCATCTTCTCTTCTGCGGCGCTCTTCATTATCCCGCCTTTCTCGAGCTTTTCTGACGGCTCTTTCTTCGTCAGTTTCCTGGCGGGAAGGGAGGTAGCCTTTGAAATCATAAGTATCGCGCCCACCATAACGCCGGAAACTATCATGATATGAACTGCTCCGCCCCATTGAAGAGTCTGGAAATGAAAAAGAGACAAGTGTTAAAAAATCTTCAAAGTAAAGAAGTCGAGTGCATTTGATTGTAAAAATCCTAAGTGTGTGTGATGTGCGAACTACGTGCGTCGAATTACAAACCACTCTTTGGTATGGGAATGGCAACGACTTGTGCAGAAGGTGTCGAGACTTGTTGCGAAGAGGAAGTAGCATCGACAGCAGGAGAGATAACTTTCGAAGCATCATCTTTAAATAGTTCCTGTGAGGTTATCATCAAATCACTTAACCCCTCAAAAATGTCATCGCCATTATGCCCAGCGGAACTTTCTCTTTCAGCCTCTACATCGACCGCCTCTCCGGAATGGCGAAGAGATTCTTTTCCTTCTTCTTTTTCAACAACTGGGGCAAGTGCAAATTTGCCAGACCGCCCCGCAATGTCAAGAGAAGTAGAACACTTCACCAGTAAATCCTCAGTGGTAGGTTCTTTTGATGTAAGTTCTTCAACAAAAGCTGGGGCATCTGACGTCTTCTTTGGAGAATCGGGGACTTCATGAGGCTGAGTAGAGCGAGAAGGGTGAAGAAGTCCAAACTGGTGAAGAAATTCGTCTTTCAACAAAAATTTCGTGTCCCGCTCTTCAGCTGGTACAGCCATAAGCCTCTCTAGAGTTGGCTTGTGGCTGGGATCCCTAGAAGGAGGGGGAGCGCTGAAATGAAAAAGCGAAATTAACACTTGGCAATTTGGACTTCACAAAACTCAGAGAATAGAAGAAGTAAAGATAGATAATCTTACTTCCTTCCCTCCACGCAGCATAAAACCCCGGGGGACAACGAACGTAAAAGAATTGAGTTAAAAACCCGTGAGCACTGTCGGGAAGGCCAACGATCAATTTACAATTTCTGGCGCTTCTCACGACAGTGATAGAAGGGTGATCTTTGGTTCTGGTAAAAGAGCATAAGTAGCAAAACTCGTCAAAGCTCGAAAGTTGGTCAAGAGTTCTCCCGAATAGCACACACAACCCCATTAGAATGGCATAACCATTAGGGTGTAGCTGGAATGGGGAGATGGCTAGTCGACGAAGAAGATGCTGGAAAAAGTTGTTGAAAGGGGGAATGGCCCCGCTCAGGCACATTTTTCGATTGACCGCTACAAAGCCAGGAGGCACTACATAAGCAGTGTTACTTTTCTCAGGAAGAATGGCATCAGCTTCAGCAATGCCAAACTGAGCACACAACTGCAGGAAAACTTTGTACAATAGAGTGGTAGAGGCTCTTTCTGGAGGATTGACTAATGGAGTTGGAATAAGAGTGGCCCTTTCAGTTTGGACTGTTGTATCTTCTTGTTGAGAAGTCATTCTGCACAAGCAACTGGATATTCAAATGTGAAGGTGCACGTTTCCTAAAAGTGTGAAGTGTTGTGCAAAACTAATAAAAATAACAAGTAAATATAACTGGAGTTAAGCTAGTCGGCAATTGATCGATTATCAAATTTCAGACTTGTTAATTTAAAGTTCGGGGACAGTATTAGCGCAAACAAGTCAGTTTCAGTTGACTATTCCAATGTTGCTTTAATACTTTGCTTGAATTTGTTGGTTTGAAGCACTTCGTTCACACAGTCTATTTAAGTTGATTATCTGTTATTAACTAATTTGTCACTTGATGTGGGCAATCAGTGGCAGTATATTCGTCCCAATTTTTTGTAAATGTTGTATTAAGCAGGTTGTTAGCTTACAAATTGAAGCAATCTGTAAAAAAAATGCAACAAAGTTTAACAAATTAAAGTCCGGACAATTCAGTATTCAGGCAGTTTGTTTCAGTAATTCAAGTTAAGCACTTAAATCAAGATTATGCTTAAAAGTGTGAGTTCGAATTGAGCATACAAATACTGACTTGGCTGCGACCTAAGGCCTATGCTGTCACTGTTTATGCCGGTTAAGTACTAGGTCATCTGCGACTTAGTGAATGTACAGTGAGTCAAGTTAAGTCGTCAACTTGTCAAGACGTTTGTTCTATGAGTCGTTAATCTTTAAGTCGCAAGGCATAGTTAGAAAGGAAAAGGCTTCAGTTCAAAGTGATGTAAATTTGCCAAGTCCTAACTCGGCCATGACTCAAGGCTTATGTCGTAAGTGGATAAGTCGATAAAGACTTAAGTCGAGAAGGTTCATAGGTCGTACAAGGTTGCTAAGTCGTGACCAAGCTAATATCTCACTCCATGTGACCAACTGACTTTTCTCCTTAACTCCTAACCCTTTATCCTCCTAACCCGTTAACCCGTTAACCCCTCCATTAACAAAAGCCTTCATTTTTTCCACAGTATTAAATCATCCAAAAAACCAATTTGAGATCACCGTAAATCCGAAACCCTGCCATTCTAATCGGTTAAGTCTAAAACACTGTAACCCATCGCCTTCATCGCCCCAATCGTTTGAAGCTAAATCGAATTGAATCGAGTTCGCAGACTATCGATATAGCGAGATTTTCAACGAAGCATTGCATAAGGAGATGTATTAAGAACGAGGAGCAGAATTCACGAATTAATGATGATCAGGGATCAAGAAGGAAGCAGGAGCACTTACGCAATGAAGGATCAAGGATCGGTGATTGGTTGTTTTTTAAAAAAATAATAAAAAAGAAAAAGAATCGCCTTGAGGAAGCTCGGAGAAATGCTAATGGCAGATGCGACTTAGGAGATAGGTAATGAGAAGAAGGAAGTAGGAGGAACGACTCAAGCCTTTTATATCTCGGGGCAGTGGTACTCGAATCAGCACATGCGAGTTAAGATGAGTCGAAGCACACAACCTACGACTTAGGCATGTACTTCGAGGGGCAAATGTTAACCCTCAATTTGTCTACGACTTAAGAACTGGACGACTCAAGCAAGGTATGCGACTCAAGCAGGGTACGCGACTTAACGAGTCAAGGATTGGTCGACCTAACAACTCAGAGTACTTTACGACCTACGACTTAAGGTCTAGACCACCTAACGAGTTAAGGTGTGAACGACCTAACGAGTTAAGGTCTAGACGACCTAAGAATTGAAACAGTCTAAGAAGTCTTCGACCTAAGGAAGTTGACAACCCAGGGGAGTTAACGATCTAAAGCAGTTAACGACTTAAGAGGTTACGATCCAACAACTTAAAAAGGGGTACGACTTAACGACTCAAGTCACGAAAAGGTTAAGACGACTACGCTTAAGTCGCAACCGACTTAAGGCCTTTGCTAGGTCGTTCATGACCTAAGAATATGGCGTTAACATTTTTCCGCATTACTTACGAGAGGACCGGTTGACTCGTTTGCGACTTAGGACTTGTGATATATCCAGAGTTCAACAAGCATGCCTTTTTGGGGAGTCTCGACCCAGTATTTAAGTCGCAACCGACCCACGACCTAGTTAACAAAGTCGTCCACGACCCAACTTAGGTCGGCTACGACTCAGGACTTGGCAATAACTCCTATCCAGAATTCTCTATAAATAGATTGCCGTCTCCAACTTTCAGTGGACCTTTTTGCTCAATCTCTTCAAGCGCCAATACTCTATTGTTTTCCAAACCGACTCTACACTTAAAGTTCTCAAAGCAAGAAGAACGCTACAAGCCACTTTGAATAGAGATTTCATTCATTCGACATGGATTTGAAGACTCTCATCTACATCGAAGTTTAAGTTACTTGTTCAAAGTGTTTTGTAATCAAAGCAGAGTATATTTGAGGTACATTGTATCGATTTGTAAAGAGATTATCAATAAAGATACTTGAAGTGGACGTAGGCTATCTCATAAGCCGAACCACTATAAAATTGATGTCTCTTACTGTCTTTTATGCTATTTTTTGGTTCATATTCTGTTCCCGAGATATCGGGTGGTGCTTTCACGTTACTACACACGCCAGGGTGTTAGCGTTCAATTTTCAGCGTTAACGGCTACTAAATCCATTTAATTAATATTTAATTCGTAGTTCAAATATTTAATTAATCCCTATATTTTAATATAAGTCATTTAGAATTTTCAAAGTTGTTACACAAAAAATAATGCCTAGGTCCTCTCTCCGGCTTCTTAAGTTCTCTTGACCAGATCACTCATCCGATCCCAACAAAATGAACTCCATTACTGGTACATACACTAATTCCAAGATACAAACCTCAAATGAAAGTCCACATTACGACTTCTATAATTTATTCTACTAATCCTAATAATCCGATATCGAAATACATAATAATCAGTAGTCTTGGAATGAGAATGCTCCAGCTAAACAACTTTAATATGCAACTCCTAAAAGCATATATGCCCCTCGGATAATCCCCATAGTGAACTCATCACTTCATCCTTTGATGCTAGAGTAAGATAACTCAAAAGTGGATGGTGTCTTACCTAGACAACCAATAACTTGAATCTTTATGTTATTCCTCATTTCAGCAAAGGATATCAAAATCGAATGATGTCTTAATCTGGTGAACAAAGCATAACTTCCCTTTTAATTTCGACCCAACTTAAAAGTGCACTTATGTTATCACTTCTCCAAAATCCAATAACCATAATATCGAAGTACCATGTTCTTGAGAGAGTTAGGGGTATGCTCTAGGGGATATTATATAACTTGTTGCATATATCTATAACCTAATTTGTTTGTAATAAAGATGTTTAATTTTCTATTATATACTTGTTATATCATGATATATTAATCAAGTAATTTTTTAAGTATATTATAACAACCCACACCTTAGTGGGCCCGAATTTTTGGCCAAATTGGTCCAACGTGCATTAGGGTATAGATCGTTGGTTGGTATCATGCAATAAACAAAACTATATTAGAAAGCTATCTAAATGAACTCACGGTGGAATAGTCAAATATAATAGAATATATAAATCGACTAAAGCTATTGCCTTGGAACCCATATTATTCCTTGGGTATGTAGCTGACTTGTCACTACTGAGTATGAATGAGAAGACTAGTCCATCTACTGTTCTCGACTTATACAAGTATCATGTCCCTCTAAATTTTTATTCAGTGGTTTGTAAATAGAAGGGATTTAGAACAATGTTTTGTTGACTAGTAAATTACATATCTTATCCATAAGACTAGTCTATGCTGGTTGGTTTTCATTACATGTTATGTCTATTATTCAAACTTAGTCATTTTGACTTCATGTATGCGTACGACACGCCTATCCTACACGAGGTATAAAATAGCTATATACGTATATCACTATATATGTGTGTGTGTTTGTATGTGTGTCTATATGTATATGTATATTTAAGCACCAATGTCCCTTTAGGATGAGGATACGTTCCATGCTGGTATCTGTAACTTCACACCACGCTAGGCATCTGCATCGTTGTCTAGGCCGAATTGCCCGTACAAAGCGGAACCTTCCATTAGTGCATAATAACAACATTACAACTAATTACCCACTACTTATTTGAAAGACATGTCTAAGTGTTAACCAGCTAGCATCCTAACATAAGAGCATACACAATATCACTCTTGGGACTGCATTACCCAAACTATGACTATAACATATCGTACTTATGCATTGAGAGGATCCTGCAATGCCAACTCGTGCCAAAGATGACTTAGGATCCGTTGCATCCATTTCCAAAGCTCAATGGTATAACACCACTTATTATACCACATCGAGCATCCTATAACACCCCTAATCTTTATTTAATATTGTTCATGAATTTAATTAGATAAATTAAATAGAATAATATGAGGCGATAAGGAGAATGAGATTTTTTAAATAATCCAAGTCCCATTTGTTAGCTAATCTAGGTCAGGCCTTGTTATAGAATAAATTCGCTAACCCCAAAAGTGTGCAAAAAGCCAAGTTAATTCAAAGAGAGACTTTATAGAAGCCAATCGAAGAGTGTTCCCATAATATTCCATAGTATGTCACCAAAGTCAAAGTCAAATATACTATTAGGGTTTAAGTTTATGTCAAGTATGCTATGCTAGTACAAGTTCAAAGTCAAGTATGCTATGCAAATCACAAGTCCGAAGTCAAGTATGCTATGCAAGTCATAAGTTCATGTGAATCAATATTCAAAGTCAAACAATCATATAAGTCACAAATTCGAACCAAATGAATATGCTATGCTATGCAATTGTTTGATTTTCAATTCCTTATGCGTATGCGGTTTAAATGATACATAGGCTCTAAAATCCCCAAATCAATTTAAGGTTTACAAATTTGAAAATGTAAGAGGAAAAATGTGAGAAAAATCATTCCTAAAATGGCGCCCCTAGATCCACATTTATAGAGGAAGAAACATGGCCTGATTGCTGCCTTCGCCATTCTTGAATTTATCACTCTTGGTGTTGACGTACTTGGTTTCAGCGATCATCATATAGTGACATCCCTTTAGTATTATTGAAGTGCGGCTCCAATTAATACAACATTACATAAGATTCACCATTGAAGTGCAACATCTTAGGATAGACTTAACATTGGAAAAGAAGCAACTTTGATTGAATACCATAAGTAAGAAGCACAATGGTAATTAAGTATATTATTAATGGTTGGCGGAGCCGAAAGCCTCTCTAGATGTCGACAATGCTAGTCATCAACATTTCATTCAAGTTTAGACAAAGTCCCCCTTAATGTCGATGAGATGTGCTATATGAAAGTCAAGATACGTTAGTAATCCTTGGCATCATCGTGGAGCAATGTCATTAAAGCACCATAGAGTGCAATGCTGATTTAGTTCAATGTTGATTCTCTTCGTGGTTGTCGACTAGATTTCATTGGTTTTAATAAGCGAGTATTAGGATTGCTAGAACTTAGCATTAGTAAGATGTTCTATGGTTCACTTCGACACTCATTGTAACGGTCCGACTTCCTATGCCCAGAAAGTCGGATCATTATGAAGAAAGAAAGGGGTAGAAAATAGAAAAGAAGAGAAGAAAGAAAGAAACAACAACAACGATCTCACAGCGGAACGAATAAATTATATTAATAACATATACTATTACATAGTATACAACACTTTACAGAGTTACACAGCATATACATCACTTACTAGACAGTTATAACATCTGTCTAGACATTACAACTCAATACACTACAGAGATACAGACACAGCGGAACTACTATATATATCTACAACGCTGAAGCCTCCTGCTCCATTGCTCCTCCACAATTCGTCAAAGCTAAACCTGAATCCCTTGGCTACTCGTAAAAATTTGAGTACCCAAGAGTTTATAAAACAGAAATAAACAACTTGGGTCAGACATCGGTCTGGTGTGAGTAACAAGTTAAACTTGCTTAACTTCAAAACCTTTAGAAAGAAAAGGTATCACGTAAGACTCCCCACAAATAAACATGGGTAAGTTTTTACCTTACGCTAACCAAAACATTTGATAGGAAATCCAGTTATATTATAATAGGGTCTAGGGTTTTCAAATAAATATGAAATAGCTGAAATGCTTACATCTCACATTCCAACATAGTTGGGCACATCTAATACGTACGGCACTTATTGGAGTTTGGATTCCATACAATGGCAGGGCTACTGGGGTACCGCCCGTCACAGTACGTGGCCTAGATCACCGTACCGAGGAGTACGCCCGCTCCCCTGCAACAAAAAGCCGGAACCATCCCTTACTGGATAATTCCGAACAAGATAATCCCGTAGTTGGCGCGACCAACCACACACTAAGCCGAATAAAAGAAAAGGGACCTCTAGACAGGGATCTATCTTGCTCTCAGTGGGTGCTACCCACGAAGCCTTGCTGCACCTCCCCTGTTTTAGCCATTCCCGGTTGATGAGGCTTGAGGTTACGATTACCTTTAATCAGAACATATCACTTAGAATGCTCATCGTCCGCCTGACGATGTGCTGAAAGCATTCAATCCATACAAGTTCGTTCCGGGTTCGAACGAAACCGATGGCATTATCTCGTTACACTCGTTTTGGAATCACCCTCAGAGTTAACGACAATAACCCTTGCACTCTGAACCTTCATCTTCACTTGAGATTCACGACCTATCGTTAATTTGGATCGATGTGGTATTCGGGTCTCCAGACCTGGAATCCCGGTATACGGAAACCCGATCCCGGTCTCATCGAAATCCAAAACGTATCTTTTAAGGGCCAAGTTGTTTTAAGGTTAAAACAATTCAATTCTTATCTATATACACAAAGATAGATAATTCAATAGATAATCTACATTATCATCCCAAACAGATAATTCACATTATCATTATAATTCAACCAAACATCCATATCATATATCAATCATATCTCATCAGAGATATCAAACAATGAAATACATTCAATCTCATTCATCCATCCTTAAGCAATGATTTATATCATCTAATTAATTTAAAGTGAATTAAACTAATTACTTCATTCTATAAATCCTGCTTACTTAATTATTAATTAAACCAATTAATTAATCATTACTCTAAGTATCATCTTAATTAATCATTCCTGATTAATTATACTTTAATTACTTTAAGTAATTAATCCCTAATTAGTTTCACAAATTAATTAACTTAAACCATTTCAGTAATTAATCTTAAATTACTTCATTAATTAATTAACTGTACTTAATTACATTAATCCTTAATTAATTACAATTTATTAATTACTTTAATTAATTACTTTAATCCTTTATTATTGATTAATTAATTTTAATTAACCAATCCTTAATTACATCATTTAAATAAATTATATTTAATAATTAATTCTTAATTAAACAACATTTATTAATCACCTTTGATTAATCACATTTAGTAATTAACTACCCTTAATTACTCTTCCATAAATTAATTACTCATTAATTAATTATCTTTTAATTAATCCCTTGATTAATTATTCAAAGTAAATAAACTCAAATTACTTTCATTATTAAAATCATCTTTAGTTAATTACATTCAGTAATTACTTTTAATTACTTTCCTAAGTAATTACACTTCACTAATTACATTTAAGTAATTATATTTATCACATCTCTAAATGATTATCTTAAATTAATTTAATTAATTAATTTAACTTAATCAAATTTATTTAATTAATTACCTTAAGTAATTAATTACCTTAATTACTTCCATTAAGTAATTATACTTAACCAATTCATAAAAGATTATCATTGTTAATTAATCTAATTGATTATCAAAATTAATCCCATTTATTACTTATTTAATAATCCCTAATTAATGATCTCTCATTATTAACAATTCTTTAATTACTTCCTAAGTTATTAATCTTTAATCAATTATTTATTAACTACAACTTAATAAATTCTTAATTACAAATTAATTAATTTCTAATTACTAAATTAATTTCTTAATTAATCTTTAATCACTAGATTAATAAATTACTAATCATTTATTAATAATCCATACTTAACTGAATAAAAGATTCTTAATCCCAAATTAATTAACCTTAACTAATTAACTTAAAATCTTAATTATTTAATTAATTAACACTAAACCTTTAATTAATTATATTATTAAATTATTCTTTAATTACCCTATTAATTTAATGAACCTAAATCATTAACCCTTAATTACTTTCTAAATTAAAGAATTAACCCTTAACTACTTTAATTATTATTAACAAAGACTTTAAAACATTTTACTTTAAAATCTTTCTTTTAATTCATTTTAAATTAAAGATTTAAAATAAATTACAATTTAACTTTAACCAATTTAAATCAAATTTACAAATTCTTTTTAAATTCAAATGTTAAAGAAACACTTAACATTTATAAAAGAAATTTATAGGATTTCTAAACCAATTTATTTATTCAAAACTTTTTAAATTATCCTTTAAACATTTTAAAGATGTTTAAACATTTTAATAAAAACTTATTTTTTTCACAACTGGGATTCAAGTTTAAATTGAATCCACACTTAAAGATTTGATTTAAACTCTGTTTAAATTTCTGTTTCCAAATTTAAATCAAATTTTAAAATTTTAAAACAAACAGGCTTCAAACCTGTAACAACTCAATTTACCCGAGTCTATTCTTATTTTACACGAGCCAAAACCCGTGCCTTTCTTCTCCACCCTGCTTCGAGATATTCATCATTTTCACGAGCCTGCCCCCGAGATCTTTGCTTCTTTCCCAAACCAAAATCAACCCAGATACTCAATGATACAAGGTGCACGTGCACAGGCGAAAACTTCGACGCCGACCATCTATGCCATCACCTGCATATCGTCTACGATCACCCCTTACGCTCGCGACCTCCAGAACCACGAATAAACCTAACCATCGAATTCGAGTAAATCGATCATCACCTGGAACAGAACCCAAACCTGGAACAAAACTTCCCAAACCTGCAAATCCCCTCGTTCTCGCGCCTCCGACCACCGGAGAGACATCAATTCTGGCCTCACATTCGCCAACCACCCTACTTCCATTTCCCAGAATCCCCTGCAACTCGATCTACCAGTGAAGACGTGGTGATCAAAATACCAATCCTAGTTAAAACTAGGGTTACAGACTAGAACAACCTCCTGTCACCGCCACAGTAGTCAATCCACCTTTCTGACAATTTTGTCGAACTCACACATCACTCCACTACCTCCAGTGGAAACCCCATCATTCCCGATCACTTGGATCATCAGAATTTTCCCAAACCATCATTTCTGTTCAAACCAGAAATGCTCACTCAATCCCTAACTAAAAATTATAATTTCAGTTTTAAAAATCATGTTTTGGTTCAAGGATTCAATTGATGTTCCTGAATTTATGAATTGAGAAGTTTAAATTTTCCACTTTATACTAATTTTTGCTCTGTTGTTTTAATTCCAGAACCAATACAAATTTTTTTTTTTAACTTATATAAAATTTTTTAAAACCTAATCTATGATCAAACAATCATGTTTTGTTTGAATTTTAAATCTTAACAGAGATTGGATTAAGAGGAAATGGATTTTATCAAAATCCTGGCTTCTAAAACTAAGTACTGTCAAAAGCATATATAACAGCATCATATATCTATACACATCCACATATTCATACATATATTCACAGAAATGCACTGAAAATTTTACACACAACCATACAAATATATAAATATGAACATGCAACAAGTTTATTATACTTAGGCTTTTAAATAAAAAGTTACTCACCTATTTGAGAATGAACAGAGCATATTAAATCCTGGAAACTTGAACTGGAATACTTGCTTTGATTTAAACTGAGTTGCTTTTTGATCTTTAAAAACTTTTAACTTGAATACTTTCTGTAGAACTTGCATGCATGCTATGAAACTTGTTTGTGATGTGTGTTGCTTAGATTCCAGGATTGCTTGTTTTGAACATGCTTCCATATTACAGAAAAATGATGAAGAAGATTTTTACAGGCTCTTTGTTTCTAGGTTTTTAAAGAAATGCAGTCTTGATTTTGAAAAATGGTTAACATGGATTTGATCTGAGATTATGGTTTGAGGAATTTGGTTACAGATTGTCTTTGAGAGGAGGATTTAAGTTACAGATTAAGTTTTGGAAATAAATTACAGGTTATTGTTCTTTTGATTTGAGGGGTTTAATTTTGATAAATTTTGGTAGAGGAATGTTTGATTACTGATTTGTTATGAGGAATTTTATTCAGTTTTCTTAGTTTTAGGAATGAAGATAAGAAAGGAAATGAAGATGAGAGTTAAATGTTTATATAAGTAAAAATGTAGTTTACTAAAAATAAAAGAAAAACTAAAATTAAAACTTGACATTTGTCATTCTCCTTTGTTAATTAATTAACACTTGTTATTTAGGTGACTTTATAGATTTACACATGTCATTTAAGTAATCTTTTTATTTTAAATATAATTAAAAGCTTTTAAATCTTAATTTATTTATTTACAATTTCTTATATATATATAAAAGTTACTTTAAAGAAAATAAAACTAATCATATATAAATAAAAGCTTATCCATATATTTTAAAATCCAAAACTATTTAAATTTTACCTCTTGAATTCTAAATTCAAATTCAAATTAAATTTAAAAATCCAATTTAAAGTCAATTTAAAACAACACATTCAATTTGAAATAACAATCCTATTTCTTTAAAATTTATTTATATAAAAACAATACACTATTAATATTGTTTGAAAATAACATACTTATCAATTTTAAATAATTTATAAAAGAGTTTATAAATTACTACTCTTACTAAATGAATTAACATATCATATGTAAATTGTATTTTAAACTTATATATATATATATATTTATTCTCTTAAATCATATTAAGAAATATTTAAAAAGAAAATAAATTAAACCTTATTATTAATCTTATTTAAAACCATATAGATATTAATTTTAAATAACTTTGAAAAGCTAATATTAAATAAATCCAAATCTCCAAACTATCAATATATATATATATATTAGAAATTTAAAAAAAGAATTTATTTATTATTTAAATTACAAACCCAAGCTTATCTATTTACAATACATACAATTATATATATATTATAAATAGAAATCATTTTATTAGTAAAATTCACTAATTAAATATTCATTCAATTAGATTATTAAACCAATTCAAATATTTATTATCAAAAATTATCAATCAATTTAATTATTTAAACAGATTATTAAATTGATATTGCCCCAAATTTCCGGGATATTACATTCCTTCCCCCTTAAAATAATTTCGTCCCCGAAATTTAAAACAAAGGTAATTTAATAATCTATTTAAATCACAACCATATATTATCATCCATATGCTAACAATCATAGCAACCAATCATCCAAACAAACAATTCTAACTATCCAGCGAAAAATTCTGAATAGAATTTCCTCGAGTTTCCCCAAGTATATATACCGGGATACTCGCTCTACAAACAATCCAAACAAACAATACTAAGCTATAGAGCTCCTACTTATCTAGATTTACAAAACTAAACAGAATATCAGACTACAGACGAGTCTGACTCAACAACCAAATCCTCCAGAACTGCTGATTCCTAAACCAGAGATAGATCAAACACGTACTCCCTCAGAGATACGTAAAATACATTGAATTCCAGTTATCCAAACTGACAATTCAACCTTGTAGATCAAAGTACTTATCCAAATTAGATCACAGAAAAGATCCAAAATAACTCGGAGCTAACCTTTAACCAGAGAAAAACTTCACAACCATGAAGTCTCTAACTTCGAATTTCAAATTCCATCGTCTCTTATCCACAAAATCTTCAGACGATCTCGGCTTCCTACAAATCCTTCCTGATCAACTCAACCTTCGCTGATGCTTCTTGAAACAAACAGGACCAAAGATAACTCAATAGAATGATCTCTCCAAGATCTACCCATAATCCAAAACACAACTCTACTCCATCAGTAGATTCCAAACTTACTTCTTCTATCCAGAAATGCACTCCCAAACTGCTTCTGCTGCACCACTCTGATCTGGAGTAGAATGCTGATGAAGAACACAAGCACAAACTGGACAACACATCCCAGAAAATCTCAGATAACTCAAGAGAACACTCAGCAATCGCAAGTCACTTTTGCGATCAACCCAGCCTAACTGCAAAGAAAATTGTTCTCTCTTTACCAATCAGAACAGCTTATACTTAACTATCCAATCCATCGAAGAAATGGATCCTCTCTGCTGCTTCTGAACTCCTTCTTCAGAAAACTGCTCATCCAGGAAAACTTACTGCCAACACACAGAATACTCCGAGCTGCACCGCTGCCACAGATGCCAAAGACTTCCTATCCAAAGCTCTTCGAGAAACTCGGACCTCAAACTAAATAGAAACACCATGCTGAACTCAGCCACAACACCGAAGCAGACACACTTCCACAACTTGTTCCAAAGAAAACATCTTCGGGAACATCCATAGTCACTGCGTCTCATCACACAGCTACTATTACCTGAGATACCATCACTCGCTTCTGTTCTCCGACAGATCCAACTCTACCCATCCAAACTTCAAAGATGAACTCCGAACCTTAACAGGTTTTCTTCAGAGATCGATGAAATCCTCACAATTGCAAAGTTTACTCGAGACGGTATTAGGTCTACAGTCTCGACAGATACACTTCCAACCTCAACACTCAAACTCCTAATCCTAGATGATAAATTATTATCATCTCAACCAATCATTACAAATACCATATACATTTAAAATGATACTTTTTATATATAGAAAATATATCTGGGTAAAATTATTTCACCTTTCCTTTTAAAACAATATTGTGTCCATTGGCCTGGTCCAAGTGTTTAGAGATCCCTATCAATAACGTTAGCTACTCGTATTGACCAGAATCCATATACCACCCAACCGATCAATTAACACAATATAAAATCATTTTATATAACTAACAAATACGCGCTCTCGTATATATATACTCAGACTCAATCAGGTTGCTACAGATCCTATCTCTAATGAACAATCCTTCCGAACCTAGGTATTCACTCAACCTAGTGTTCTGATATTCACTTAACCAAAAGCTTAGGCATTCGCTCAACCTATGCTCTGATACCAACTATAACGGTCCGACTTCCTATGCCCAGAAAGTCGGATCATTATGAAGAAAGAAAGGGGTAGAAAATAGAAAACAAGAGAAGAAAGAAAGAAACAACAACAACGATCTCACAGCGGAACGAATAAATTATATTAATAACATATACTATTACATAGTATACAACACTTTACAGAGTTACACAGCATATACATCACTTACTAGACAGTTATAACATCTGTCTAGACATTACAACTCAATACACTACAGAGATACAGACACAGCGGAACTACTATATATATCTACAACGCTGAAGCCTCCTGCTCCATTGCTCCTCCACAATTCGTCAAAGCTAAACCTGAATCCCTTGGCTACTCGTAAAAATTTGAGTACCCAAGAGTTTATAAAACAGAAATAAACAACTTGGGTCAGACATGGGTCTGGTGTGAGTAACAAGTTAAACTTGCTTAACTTCAAAACCTTTAGAAAGAAAAGGTATCACGTAAGACTCCCCACAAATAAACATGGGTAAGTTTTTACCTTACGCTAACCAAAACATTTGATAGGAAATCTAGTTATATTATAATAGGGTCTAGGGTTTTCAAATAAATATGAAATAGCTGAAATGCTTACATCTCACATTCCAACATAGTTGGGCACATCTAATACGTACGGCACTTATTGGAGTTTGGATTCCATACAATGGCAGGGCTACTGGGGTACCGCCCGTCACAGTACGTGGCCTAGATCACCGTACCGAGGAGTACGCCCGCTCCCCTGCAACACAAAGCCGGAACCATCCCTTACTGGATAATTCCGAACAAGATAATCCCGTAGTTGGCGCAACCAACCACACACTAAGCCGAATAAAAGAAAAGGGACCTCTAGACAGGGATCTATCTTGCTCTCAGTGGGTGCTACCCACGAAGCCTTGCTGCACCTCCCCTGTTTTAGCCATTCCCGGTTGATGAGGCTTGAGGTTACGATTACCTTTAATCAGAACATATCACTTAGAATGCTCATCGTCCGCCTGACGATGTGCTGAAAGCATTCAATCCATACAAGTTCGTTCCGGGTTCGAACGAAACCGAAGGCATTATCTCGTTACACTCGTTTTGGAATCACCCTCAGAGTTAACGACAATAACCCTTGCACTCTGAACCTTCATCTTCACTTGAGATTCACGACCTATCGTTAATTTGGATCGATGTGGTATTCGGGTCTCCAGACCTGGAATCCCGGTATACGGAAACCCGATCCCGGTCTCATCGAAATCCAAAACGTATCTTTTAAGGGCCAAGTTGTTTTAAGGTTAAAACAATTCAATTCTTATCTATATACACAAAGATAGATAATTCAATAGATAATCTACATTATCATCCCAAACAGATAATTCACATTATCATTATAATTCAACCAAACATCCATATCATATATCAATCATATCTCATCAGAGATATCAAACAATGAAATACATTCAATCTCATTCATCCATCCTTAAGCAATGATTTATATCATCTAATTAATTTAAAGTGAATTAAACTAATTACTTCATTCTATAAATCCTGCTTACTTAATTATTAATTAAACCAATTAATTAATCATTACTCTAAGTATCATCTTAATTAATCATTCCTGATTAATTATACTTTAATTACTTTAAGTAATTAATCCCTAATTAGTTTCACAAATTAATTAACTTAAACCATTTCAGTAATTAATCTTAAATTACTTCATTAATTAATTAACTGTACTTAATTACATTAATCCTTAATTAATTACAATTTATTAATTACTTTAATTAATTACTTTAATCCTTTATTATTGATTAATTAATTTTAATTAACCAATCCTTAATTACATCATTTAAATAAATTATATTTAATAATTAATTCTTAATTAAACAACATTTATTAATCACCTTTGATTAATCACATTTAGTAATTAACTACCCTTAATTACTCTTCCATAAATTAATTACTCATTAATTAATTATCTTTTAATTAATCCCTTGATTAATTATTCAAAGTAAATAAACTCAAATTATTTTCATTATTAAAATCATCTTTAGTTAATTACATTCAGTAATTACTTTTAATTACTTTCCTAAGTAATTACACTTCACTAATTACATTTAAGTAATTATATTTATCACATCTCTAAATGATTATCTTAAATTAATTTAATTAATTAATTTAACTTAATCAAATTTATTTAATTAATTACCTTAAGTAATTAATTACACTACAAGAAAAATACCATTTTACGACGCAGATTATGCAACAGTTGGCCAAAGTGTTGTAAAAATGGTAGAGCTTTCACAACATTTTAAAAAAAAATGTTGTGGTAGGTTTCTATGAACAACGTTCTCTGTACTAATGTTGTAAAACAAAAATTATCTACAATGTTTGTCTAGATTGTTGTAGAAAACTATTTTTGGCAACTATTTTTCTACATTGTATTAAATTTGTTTTCTCACAACATATATGTATTGTCATTGAAATTCATAAATCAAATAATGCTTTTTGAACGTTATAATTTGTAGTATTAAACAATATTTATCAAACATTGTAAACCCAATGGTAAACAACAATAGATGACCATTATGTGTTCTTTTTTTACAACATTCGCATAACGTTACGACATTTCTTATTTAGGACAATATTTTTTTTAACATTGTTCATGATATTATGTTTGACAACTGTCGATAATTATGGTTAATTCTCGTATTTCAACAATTTTCTACTAACATTGTCATAAGTATATTTTATAACTTAAATATGGTATTGTTAAAGTTCGTAGTAAATTCAATATTTTACTAACATTATCATAAGTATATTTTATAACTTCAATATGATATTGTTAAAGTTCGTAGCAAAGGCAACGAATTATAAATACTGTAAAACCAGCATGTTCAACAACTTCAACTTGACATAAAACATTTTGCATTTTATATATGTTTGATAATGTAAAGTACATCACATTTAATATAGTTTATTGGATAATTTAATATATTATTGATGATATTCATTTTTACTTATTTGAATAGATTATCATGCATTTTCGTGTTTCAACGATATTTATAAATATCATCCATTCAAATCATAAATTTTATAAGCTTTCTTGCAATATATGTTTTTGATAGATAAGAAATATAGTTTCTAAATCATAATTTTATTTAAACATGGTTCTAAGTGCATCGAACCTACAGAATTTTAGTTGCATCAAAACAGTGCAGTTTAAAGAGCAATAAAGCGATGTAGTTAAACTTCACCTAAACGATGTTGTTTTAACCACTTTGATTTATATTAATTTTAAATTAACGTAAACATTAAGATAACTTTTACGAAGCTGATTGTATTTATTGCCAAGGTACATAACACAAACTAGAATACAAGTGTTGAATTATAGGAAACTTCCCTCCCTTGGTAGAATTTAATTGTGAATTTTAGTTTTCAAACTACTTTTTCCTTTTTTGGTTGGATTCAATAATGTTCTTTTAGAAAAATGAAGTATGGTCAATATAGCTAACGTTGGACAAATGGTTGGTTCGGTTTAAACAATTACAAAGTTTTCAAAATCTAAATCGGGAAATAAAAAAAGGGATTCGAACCAAATCAATTCTTTTAGAATGGATTAAAAATCAAATCCAAATAAACCAGTTCGGTTCGGTTGGTTAACCATTAAAATAAAGTACTTGTTAACACGAAAAAGAAAAAGAAAATATTGAGTAATATTTTCCAGAATCATTCTTTTTTAATACTGAAATTTTATAAACTATATCATATCATAATAGATAATAATAGATGCAACATGTGTCATGTAATCTAAGAAACGAAACATAAATTTATTAGTAATTTAATTTGATATTCAATATTATATTGGTTAATTCGGTTAATCCAGTTTTGAATTTTCAAACCGAAAATCGAACCAATAATTAATCTTTTTAAACTCTCAAATTTTTTTAACTCTTGATCGAAACCAAGAATTTTTTTTGGAATCGAACCATTTCATGAATTTCAATTTGAATTTAGTGGTTGATTTTGTTTAAACCGAATTCTATTAATCTCTACTTACAATGCGTGTTTAATTTCCATTTAGTATTTGTTGATGATTGAATTGAGATCGTTTGGTTGTTGTTTAATTACTATTGATTGTACTTCGACACTTACTAATGTTCATTTGATAAATCTAAACCCTAGAAATTTCATAGCAATTTGTCCCTGTTCAATAATATCATAGTAAGAGCTAACACATCTAAAAGCACGTGTATGTGCATGTGTCATACATACATGTTGTGTTTACACACAAACTTTTTTTAACATCAATAAATAATTAAGTAAACAATCAACTTTCACAGAGTGTTAATAGGTTATAAAAACACTTTATAAAACCTTGCAAAACCGATCAAAATCTTCGGCCTCAAAACCTTTACTACAAAACTTCCAAGTATAAAAGCAATTAAACAGTTTCCTCCAACTTGCCAACACAAATAACTTAAAAGAGTACAAGAGTATTTGCAAACAATTCTAACATTATGATACAAAATAAATTTGCAACAGTTACTTCTTACTATTCAATTGATCACCCGTTTTACAGTTAATATTAAGAAGTCCAAATTGAAATTATATAAAGTCATAAACCGCTCTACAGTTAAACATGAATGCAAAAGGTGTTACAGCCAAAAAATCACCATAAAAATGTGTAACGACCCGACTTTCTATCCTGAATTTTGATTTTACTTTCTTTTGATTTTGGTTTCAGATTTGATTTGTATTAGTCTGTATTGTACTGATGTACTTGTGTTGTATAATAGACAGAAGTTTATAACTGTCTATTCTGTGATGTATAAGTTGTGTACTCTGATGTATATGATACTATGTAATATCTTATGTGATAATATATTTCTCGTTCCGCTGTGAGATTTCTGACGTGTTGTTGTTCTTTCTTCTTTTCTTTTCTTCTTCTATCCCTTTCTTTCTTCATAATGATGCGTCTTTCTGGGCATAGAAAGTCGGGTCGTTACAAAATGTCATACAATTTACTCTGACCACTTTCATTTATCTGACTGTAAATTGATCTTATCACTTGAATGTTTTTGGTTTGGTCTGTCTTGTTGGCAAGCTACTTGTGCTTTTCTTCAAAACTACAATTACACAGAAAGTTACAGTTCTTTTTGAATAAAAAATGACAAAGCCCAGATTTAACAAAGATATTGAGACATGTTCATAAAATATGTTGTACTGCAAACTCTGAACTGTAGTGTTGTAATCCATTATAAGGGAGTTCACCAGCTCCTTCTTTTCCCATTTTTTTGCTTCATGCAGCACCCAACTCAACTCTAGACACCTTTTCTGCAAACTTCAATACACCTAATGTTTTAGAGTATTACTCTACACCTGGATTAATTGAACTGTTTTTGGATGTCCACATAATATAATTGAATGTAAATAATGAAATAGAGAAGAAATTTATGAAAGGTCCCAGGCTGATTATTTTAAAATGATAAAGAAGGATAATTATTTTACTGAAAAATGACCATAAATATTCTAGGAAGTGAAAAAAAAGCAAGACGGCATCTGGATATTTTTGGGACCAAAAAATATATTTAACTGAAAAAAATTAAAACTGTTTTGTTGTCTGTAGACAAAAATTAACATTGGGTCAACTAGAAACAACACGTTACCCAAACAGCTTTGAAGAAACTCCATCAATTTGCTATTTGTATATTGTACATGGTTGCGCTTTTGTGCTAAAGCAAATATAACACCCCCTTTTACTCTGGAATAATAGTATTGTATCAATAAATGAAGTATGTCATTGATCAAATCACAAATAATCTGAAATATGATAAACATTCTAAACCTTGAAAGCAAACATGGCATTTGCAATATAAATTTGTAATGTCACTCTTTGACCTGTAGCTGCCTTATGTTTTCGTAGTCTGATCGACCCCTACAACTACTACTGAATATTATATCACATATAAATAGCAATCTCATTGTTGTGTGTAATTCCTACCTGAACAACGAGCACTCTACACATGCTTGTTGTTAGCGCCAAAATTGGTCACTAACCCCCAAATCCAGATGAAAGCACCAAATACCAATCACAGCTCAGAGATAGAATGTATGTAAAGAGTAATAATGTGAAGAACAGTTAAAACTGAAATGAAAGCAGTAAAGAACAACAGATTTTATAGTGGTTCGGCTAACTCCGGCCTACGTCCACTCCAGAAGTTTGTTTTTTATTGCTGTAATAATCGATTACAGTTACAAAATGGCAGAGTTGCCTTAGCCTTAGAAAAGAGAAAGTAAGAGAGCATAAAGAAGATCCCTCATCTGGAGACCCACATGCTGTATTTATAGGCAAAACCAGGTTGTTGTGAAGAGTAAGTGTTACTTGCTAATCACTGGGAATAAAAGTGAGAATGAAAAATAAAGTAGTTAAAGGCACGTGACACCAAATATATAGTGGTTCGGCAAGCTTGCCTAAGTTCTCTTACTATATATATTTCTCGTAATTACAAGGAATTAGAAGAGAATAATAAAAAAGGGAAGCACTTGAGATTAATAAAGTTGTTAATCTTAGGAGCTTGCGGTGTAAAGAGTTATGCATTGTGTATAGTACTTGGAATTCTTACATATTCCAAGCCCTATGCAGTGGTATCGCATGTGATTTTTATAGCAGCTGAAATGGATGGTAGATGGCGAGAGCCTGAGATTGTGTTGTAATATTGGCCGTTGATCTGGTTGAATGGACAGACGGAAGATGGCTATAAAGGTGCAAAAGGATGCATGGCTGAGAAAATATACTCATTTCTCCTCTGAACCTTGGACTTTGCATTTAATGCACATTTAATGCCGATAATTTGCTACATCAGCTCAGCCACCTAACTATAGTGCTTTGTACATATGGATAAACAGCCTGTCGTTTACTCAAGTGTGTTTATGTGTAAGGCTTGCTGAGCTGGCTGTTGAGGATATGAAGGGAACTAAGAATTGTTAAGGATCGTGCAGGGAAGATAGTGCCAAGTCATATGCGAGATGACAGGGAGGGTTGGTTGGGACCGATCGAAGGCAGTTGTACTGAAGCCGGGCCAAGGAAGGGCAACATCTGAGCCAACCTTGTTTGATGCGCCGTTCATTGAAGCGGACTGAAGAGGCATCGGTCGTTAACTTAAGTGACACCGAGTGAACGTGCTGACTTGAAGTCATGCTGGAAATAGGCCAACGTAGGAAGGCTGAGCCATGTTTGATTAGATTCGGCGGGGCCGGGCTTAGATCTGATCTTATAAGCAGGTTGTGAAGGCTGCCTAGAGATAAGGCAACTACCTCCACCTTGATGCCTTGTCAAGTATAAGGGTTGGTTCGAGACCAACATGGGACTGAGCCGACTTATGCGGGCCGGTCATAGAACAGTGGGTTGGCTTTGATTGGGTCATAATACTTTAATCGATCCACCAATTACTTGCGAGAAAATTGAGCAACAAATGCATTTTCATTTAGTATTCTCAAGACTTCTACTAGCGATATTGATATAGTTATGTTATTTTTTTTTACATGTTACCAAATTAACCTATAAAATTATTAAATATTTAATTTGACAATGTCGTTGGGTCCCCTCTTCGGACAGTAAGTGGATTTGACTTGGCATGAACTAATGATCCAGAGAGATCGCAGATTAAACTAACGATCCGGAGAGATCAAGGATTAAACTAAAGACCCGAAGAGATCGAAAGCTAACCTGGATATTGATGATGTGGTTTGGAGAAATAGAAAACTAGACTTTGGATTTGAATGCCACTTGACTTTGAAACGATTTGATAGCGATTATTAAATCACGTCATTGCCTCGATTTAATCGGACTTGTTTATGATGGAATGCCGAGCGATTTTAGATGATTTATAGATGATGCTCTGATTGGTGGCAATGCACAACCCTGATTGATAACTATGATAACTAAATAATTAATGAAAGTCATCGCTTAGATTCGGTTGGGCATTATTATAATGGGATACTAGGCGATACCATATGACTTATAAATAACGTTTCGACCGGTGGTAATGAACTTGCACAATTATTGACTCTTGATCACTTGATACATTATCTAACCATGATAATGGAATCCCAGACAAATACTGGACGATTCTGATTTATGGTACGATATGTGATATGATAATTCCAGAAGAACATGGAATAACACGTCTTGTGACCAATACTTAAACAACGACTCGAGTCCTTGGCTATAATGGTCTGGAAAAGGCCTTTGATTTACAGGTGAATCCGAAAGAGCCAGACTATTCACCACGGTTTCATCAGTTAATAGTCAGAAAACTCAACTACTGATGATTTGCCAACTCTGATTGAGCAAAGCACACCTTCCATTCATAAGACGTGTTTTAAAGAACAAGTGTTACAGCCGAATTTTCCGCAATTTGCGAACGAACTGAAATGATTGAATTGGATGAGCAAAAAATGAAGAACGAACTTGAAAGCTTGGGAAACATCACACCAAGACAAGACAGTGGAAATAACTAGAAGTGAATGAAAAAGTTGACTTAAGTCTTCATGACTTAGCCCCCATGGTTCGAACCCGAGTCATGACTTGGAGAAGGTGGACAAAAACCCGGGCTAGACTTGAAGCAAGTGATGAAAAACTCGAAGTAGATGATGGGAAGCACGAAGCATAACAACCCATGGCATAACTTGAAGCAAGGCCTGGAGTAAACGAAGCGATGACTTGGATTGGAACACCAAACCAGGTCGGCACCGAGCCGTGCCTCATGGTTCGACACTGAACCATGGTGGTTGGGTCGGGGGTCAGTCGAGCGACTTGTGTGGAAGAACGTGCACGACATGACGAAAACGTAGAGCAATTTCTATAAATACAGGTGGAAAATAATTAGAAAAGGACTTTTCGATTCTCTTCAATTTTGAACCTCTAACAACGACGAGTTGTAGAAACATAACTTTGAAAAATATAAGAGCTGGATTCCTATCGAGTTGCGAAAAAAGCTTGATAAAACAAATAACAATCAACAAAAATCGACTAAGTGGACGTAGGCCGAAGTATTCGCCGAACCACTATAAAAATCTCATGTTCTTTTCTTACTTTTATCTTTTTTTTCTTCTCTAATTTTCATATTTAATATCTCATTGGATATTTGTGTCACTTTTGACGTAAACAGTATCTATCTCAGATATTTGAACCGTGGCTAAAATTTGCGTTAAAGTAATGAAAAATTGACTATCATGGAAACGACCGGTTTGAACTAACGTTGCTAACTATTTTAAAACGGACTTTAAATTAAAAATAATTATAACAATTTTAAAGTTTAAACTAAACTATAATTATTAACTTTTAAAATTAAGTCGTAGTTAATAACTTTTACAATTAAAAATAAAATTAGATTAACAAAATTAAAATTAAGTTAAACCAGTTAGTGATAGTTTTAACTTTTAAATGAAGAATAATTATTTTATATACAACCATTTCTATTGAATTAAATTTACATATAAATATCATAATTTTTTAAATTAAATTATTACACTTATAAAATTAAAATTAAATTAGTTTGTAAAATCAAACATTAAAACGAATAGTCGTATGCCATAGGCAGCCACCTACGCAAGCCCATCGTCCGTTAGTATGAATTCCCAATCAAAAATTAAATTATATCCCTCCATTTCCAGTTCTAAAATATTTCTCACTACAAAACATTTTCCCCCAAAATATAAACCCTACGTCTAAACCGTACCTGCCTTCGCTTTCATGCTGCTGCTGGAACGGTTTCGTTCTGGATCGAAGCCTATCAACGCAACTCGTCCCTCCGATCACCCTTCACTACAGTTAGTTTTTGTCGATTATTTGCTTATTAGATTAACAAATTTTTTTGACATCGCTACTCTCTATTTTCTGTTCGTATCTTGATTTTCATGTTGTTGCTTCAGTCTTCCATGCCTGCAAGTAAATGTCTGTCGTGGTTTACATTTGCTTTATGATTGAATCATCATGGTATACATCAATGTCTTTTACAGTTTGATTGGTATACTCAAATCAAATACTTTAATATTTTTTACTTTACCATGAAATTGATAATATTTCATGCAACTGGAGCTTGAATAGATTAAATTGGAACTTATTAAATCTGTGTATACATTAATTAGTTTTGGCCATTTATTTTGCATATTATACACTGTAAGCATGATAAATTAATAATTGACATAAGTGGACCGAATGAAATAAAAAGCATACCCAAAAGAAACGGCTTAAAAGTTGAAAGCTGAAGGACCCATAGCACTAACATATGTTAAAAGTCATAACCAAATATAAGCTGTCTGGAACGGGATATTACTTTTTGTTGTACACCGTTGTGGGTTGCGAATGATATATCTTCTCTTATTAGATGTGTTCCTTATGGCGGCCTAAATTATTTGACAGTAATTATTGATTGACTTGATCCATAAGTCTAGCATCGTATTTACAAATTCAAGAAGTGTAGGAAAGAAAGAATTTAAGCAATTTTATTTATTTATTGAGTAGTTGATTTTTGATACAATGATTTGCTTTCAGTTTTCTTATGCAAATACAGGGTTTGTATTTACAAGGGAAATATAATACAATGAGTTTCTGGGCTGAGATGCGGCCCAAGTATCTGCACCCAACATTCTATTGTAATGTGTTTTCAGATATATGCGTTGAGACAGCTGGTTTACTTCATTTCATACGCCCCCTCAAACCCAACTTAGGGTTATGCTTCGCAACAATCCCCAGCTTCAGCCGACATGAAAAATCTTCGAGATTTCTTCAAATTGAAGTTAGACTTTACTTCAATTTCTTCTTAAATCAGTTATAGTCTCCGGAACTTCTCTGATTTAACAAAGATGAAGTACAAATTGGCTTAAATTTGAGACAGCCGGTAGTTTGATTTTGGAGATTCTGACGAGATCTGATGATGTTATGCTTTAGTAAGAGCTTTCGACTTCATTTCTTTCAAATTTGACTCATTCAAACTGAGATGAAGTGAGATCAGGCTTTATATGATATTTTTAGTAAACATTCTAAGTCCGATCACGTTAAAAAGTCAAACTGTCTATGTGAATGATTTGTGCTTTCAGCCACGACTTACTAAACATGATTATGATCCTCTTTAAATGTACATGTTACATTAGTTTGTAGGTGAAAATTTTAAAACTAGTTTGTAGAAGTCAACCAGTAAACTAGTCATACATAATCACTTAGGTGTAATGACATGATCAAATAAACCTAATACACTCATTACTTTAAGCAGGAAAAGATGTTGGTTGGCCTTATATACATGCTACTTTCCTTAGTTGCTATACCAATACATATAAAGCTCATGCTCTGTACGTTATTAGTTAATATTTTAGTGCATTCACACATAAATCTAAGGAACACGTATATATACAAACAATACAATATCTTACACCATAGGAAATTATTCAAGAAGGATTGGAACATGGGTCAATAACTTCAAACCTGAGATTAGGATTACTGTAGACATTGGAGAAGCTTTCTATTAGTTTTTGTGGTATGTTTGTGGTGTCAGATGTTTTGTACTCACCATGTTTCAATGCAGGTCTTTGTAATTAATTAATTACACACACACACTTTAGAAGCTTCTCCTACGCAGAAATAACAAAACAACCAATGATCCATTCTCTTTTTTTCTGTTTCTATGACCACTGGTGAATTAGTTAGCTTACTTTAATGTATTAATTTTTTTAGAAGGTGAAATATATTGTAACTAAGAAGATGTTGTGTTGAACGCTGACCATATTAGTAAATTATATATGTTAATTTATTGCGCTTGCATTTGATTTGATTTTATTTAAGTTATTCTCAAAATTGCACGTAACTTATTATGCTTGGAACTTATGCAATAAAGCAGTAATAGAAACTGGCATTTTTAAAGTTTGACATGTAGTTCTATGGTTAATTTTGTACTTAACTAATAAAGTAGTAATAGAAAATGGCGTTTTTTAAGCCTGACATGTTGGTTGATTTTATATCAATCAAACTAATATACTAACAAAGGATAGCGTGTCTGATATTTGTACTAGCAAATAATTGGGTAAAACCTTTATTTGTTGTTTATAAATTTTAAATTTGAAAACACTTGAAGGTATTTCACGTGCTTTATGTTTTATTGACATTTTTTTAATAATACTATTATTAGAAGTTCTATGGTAGTAATAGAATAAACGAATTTTGTAAATCCATTTGCATAGAATGGTATAAAAGTTACATTGCATTGTGTATTAGCAGTCGATGTGCCGGACAACTTTCTACAGCTTTTTAAGGGAAGATTACTAAAGCAATGAGTATAGATTTATTATAAGTTTGACAGGTGTGCTAAATTAATAACATACTGATAAAAATAATTAGTGATGAGTTTATTGCTAGTCACCCATTGAAAGACTTGCATTCAGATTATTAGCTGTAATTAGCATAAATGGGTAATGAAAGTTAAAAGAGGGTAATTTTGTGGTTTCTTATTAATGACATTAGTTCATTTTATTAATAGTTGAGATAAATGAAGATCTTGAGCATCATATGCATTTCTTGGTAGATTATTCAAAATTAATAGTTATTGGTGAAAAGTTAGAAAATGCGGATGGTTATTAGTAACGTCCACTGCATTTTTTTTTTTACATTGTTTCCTTAAGAAGATGGTTTTATATTATTAGCTAATCTACACCAATTTCAGAACCAATTCCATAATGATCCTTTTATTTTAGCTTCGCAAGCTAGACAAGCTTTCTACTTAAGAGATTTTGATGCCTCTAACTGGTATGTTGAATTGAAACCACCGTCTAGAGGTTTTCTTGAATTAGAAATGTGAAACGAGGTTACCTATATAAGTTGTCGACCTTTGCATATATCACAACTTGATGAAGCTTTAAATGATCATGATGGCAACGAAAGAAAGGGTCGTGAAGGCATACTGGTGTAGATTCTCTTATTTCCATTCTTTAGGTAATGGTCTGTCATTCAACCACTTATCAGGTCAACTACTTAAAAATATTTGTTGTATAAAATCCCTTTTCACATTGCAAATCAAATTCATAAAACTGAATAAATAACAATTTTATTTTGATTGCTTGAAGAAGGAGAAGACGTGGTTCAAAAGAGTTGAAATCTTAACTTTGGAAATAAATAAATGTTGGATAAACATTAACTAAGCAGTCAATATACATATATATTTTATAATTTATGTACCGTAATAAATTCGGAAAAATACAAATGCACATAATTTGTTACCTGCATCCTTTATTTGTTATATTATAATATTTTTAAGTTGAGTTATGAATATACGAATTCTTACATGATTATTTCTCAGTTTAACGTTTCTAAATTTGGATATAAATATACATATAAAAAATATTAGTAAATGATAATTAAGAATGCATTTTTTTCACGTAAACGACTTCAACCATGGAGGGATTTAGCTAATTTTCAGCCTCTCTTTAATATTTCTTTCTAAAACCGTACAAATTATAATTGTTTGAAGAAGCTGCGGCTTAGAGTAATTGAGGCATGTAGAACTTAAACTTTGATAGATAAATAACATGTTAATATGTATATTCACAAATTAAGTAATTAAAGATGTATATTCTCTAAATAACATGTTAATATGCATTCTTTCTTCATATTGCTGCCATCAAATCCTTGCTACAGAATGGGCTATACCAATAATCACGATGTTAGCACGCATTCAGAGGATCTATATAAATAAATATTTTTTAACCAGATTTAATTCTTATGTTGGATTGCTAATTTATTAATCTGCTTGTAATTCCCAGGAAAAGATCGGTATCAGTTATATTTGGAGCATGCTTTTGGTCAGTACAATTACCAAATTCTCTCATTACAAACCAATTAAGAAAGGCGAATTTTATCTCTCTTACTCATACTATGATTGGGTGAGCTTACCTTATATTGCATAACATATGGTCATTTTTTATATTCTCCTACTGATCGATTTCATTGCAAACGATTATGTTTGTGGTTTTACTGGCCATGCACCCACTTATTAACATTTCAGTAAAGGCTGTGGTACATGCTCTTTCGATTGACTTAATAAATAATGATACATCGTACCAAGTATAATTTATGAGAGAACATAACATCCATATAAGAAATTCAAATATTGATAAGTTGGCTAATGTAAGCTTCCATATGAAAAACCATGCTCCATTTAAAAACCAACTCAGATGTGGTCACAGAGAACTGAAACTATTTAAAGAGCATTGGTATAAAGGAGTGTAAGCTTACTTATATCATCTCCAAATGTCCTAAACTAATAATCCTAGGATTAGATGATAAACTTGTCCTAAATGTTCAACGCTTTACCACCTTAGAATCAAAACCTGGAGATATAGCTAATGCCATCACCATATTTCGTAATACAATTTTTAATTAGTCTTGAACAAAAGCTCTGGCCACTTTTGTGTTTTTTCCAGTCATTAGGGATTCCAGAACAACGAGTGGGAAAATTACTGTTGCTGAATCCAAGGCTTATCAGTTAAGAGCAAGAACAAATTTTCAGAAATTGTAGAATTTTTTAAAATATAGGGATTACTATAGAAGGAACGATAGGAGGAATATGATTTTTTGAAGTCCATTAGGTTGAATGAAGCTAATTTGAGAAAACTGGTAATTAATTTTTTCAGGACTTCTGCGTAGGGATGTTGATAAAATGTTGAAGAGTAACTGTGATTACTTGCAACAATATGGGTTTAATAATGGAGAGATAATTGTTATTGTGAGTAAATATCCGCCTGTTTTGATCAAAAGCATGAAGAGCTGCTTGGAGCCAGGAGTTAATCTCTTGGTTGAAATAATGGGAAGAAAAATTGAAGAAATTGTTGAATATCCTAATATTTTGGGAATGGATTGAAGAAGAGTTTGGAATTTCATTTTATTAGGTTGAAAGAAAAGAATGTTCAGTGTAGCTTGGTTAACATGCTTGCCTGCAATAAAAAAACATTCCTTCTGAAATTTGGAGCATGGTATCAGGTATCGGTCGGCACCCCGAGATTTCGGGAGTACCGTACCGGTGCCGACTTAGAGCGAGCCGAAATTGGCTTCAAAAACCGGTTTTGCTTAAAGTATATTTTCTCATTTTCGAATATAAGGATTGTGCTAATCAAACAACTGCAGTAATAACAAGTAACAAACGATAAAATGGAGTAGGTGTTAAAGAGAGAAAACAAAAAAGGAATAAAATAAAATAAATTTTAATTATTTAATAACATATTATTTTTTACGTAGGAAAATAAGAACTATAAAAAACATTATGAATAAAGAATCAGTACTTTGTTTCTAACATATGGAAGCTGTGTTCTATGTATTAAAATTAATAAGGGAATTATATAGGAGTAGTAAGAACAAAAATTTCAATCACAAAGATTATTAAATTATATAAAAGCAATACTGTGGTTTTCAATATAACAATGCTCAATCAGTGCAGCCCACTAAATAATATATTAATATATAAGGTTATAGATTTTTGAATAAAATTGCATGCGGAGTAAAATTCAAACATGGAAACTATTTTTCATACTGTGATGTATTTTTTTGAAATGTATTAGAAATGCTGGAAGCATAACTAAGCCAGTAGACATGGCCAAGTTAACATATGTTAAATATTTTTGGTAGTCACATTGTTTTTTCCTGCTGGTCTATCTTCTTGGTTTTTTTATTATTGTAGTACATTGCACTAATTAGCATATAATTATTTTTTGTGTTTTATGTAATGCAGGAAATAAAGGTGCTTTTAGGAAGAAGGCTTTTGCTGTCGCCATATTTTTGTTCGAAGTAAATTGCATTTTTGTTCTAATTTATATTTAGATTCTCGTTTGTAATACATGTCTCCAAACCATAAAATACTTTTTGATGACTCATGTAATGTTTTTCTATTAGTAAATCATTAGTTGTTCCATTGCATTGTCCTATGTATCACGTACACTTTTCTCATCGAAATTTAAGAAATTAATCAATTTTGTCATGTTTATATATATACTATATTCTGCAATGTTTGTGCAGAGTGTGGTTGGATATTTAATAACGTTTTGTGGCTAATAAAAATATTGTTGGGATACTTTGTAAATATTGTTAAAATATAAGTTACAACATATGAAAAATATTGGCATAATTTACATACAATGTTTGTCATTTGTTGTAAGATATTTATACACAACGTTTATTGTTTGAATTAATTCTATTTTTATTTACGTTAAAATAATGTTGTAGAAAATTTATAATAATTCGCAATAGTGGTGGTGATACAAAATATAACAGTCAAAAATAGTTGTAAAATTTTTGTTTTGCAATGTTCAACAACCAATGCAAATGAAGTTTGGTTAACATTTAAACAATATAGTCTAGTTTGTATTTACAACGTTGATTAATATAATTAAAATACCAAATACCACATTCGAAAATTGTTGTATAAAAGTAATACACAACTTTTGGCAAAAGACGCGAATAATGGGTTTACAATAAATGAGTAATGTTGTTGAAATCAAATTACGACATATAGAAATTATTGAAAAAGTAGATATACAACGTATAGATATTATCGTAAAAAATGTCATAATATTTGAAATATGTTGAAATTGGCTATCTCATGACATTCAAAAAATGTAGTAAATAGTTTTTCAATTTTTTTTTTTGCGTTTTCACTATATTTATGTTTTGTTATAATTGACTTTTCTACAACATTTTATACAACATTCAAATAAATATTGTAAAAAATACCCCCTCTTTCACAACTGTGGATATAACAACATAACGACAAATGTTGTTAAAATACACCGACTACATTTATTCAGTGTTATAAAATGGTGTTTTTGTTGTAGTGTTACCTTAATTACTTCCATTAAGTAATTATACTTAACCAATTCATAAAAGATTATCATTGTTAATTAATCTAATTGATTATCAAAATTAATCCCATTTATTACTTATTTAATAATCCCTAATTAATGATCTCTCATTATTAATAATTCTTTAATTACTTCCTAAGTTATTAATCTTTAATCAATTATTTATTAACTACAACTTAATAAATTCTTAATTACAAATTAATTAATTTCTAATTACTAAATTAATTTCTTAATTAATCTTTAATCACTAGATTAATAAATTACTAATCATTTATTAATAATCCATACTTAACTGAATAAAAGATTCTTAATCCCAAATTAATTAACCTTAACTAATTAACTTAAAATCTTAATTATTTAATTAATTAACACTAAACCTTTAATTAATTAAATTATTAAATTATTCTTTAATTACCCTATTAATTTAATGAACCTAAATCATTAACCCTTAATTACTTTCTAAATTAAAGAATTAACCCTTAACTACTTTAATTATTATTAACAAAGACTTTAAAACATTTTACTTTAAAATCTTTCTTTTAATTCATTTTAAATTAAAGATTTAAAATAAATTACAATTTAACTTGAACTAATTTAAATCAAATTTACAAATTCTTTTTAAATTCAAATGTTAAAGAAACACTTAACATTTATAAAAGAAATTTATAGGATTTCTAAACCAATTTATTTATTCAAAACTTTTTAAATTATCCTTTAAACATTTTAAAGATGTTTAAACATTTTAATAAAAACTTATTTTTTTCACAACTGGGATTCAAGTTTAAATTGAATCCACACTTAAAGATTTGATTTAAACTCTGTTTAAATTTCTGTTTCCAAATTTAAATCAAATTTTAAAATTTTAAAACAAACAGGCTTCAGACCTGTAACAACTCAATTTACCCGAGTCTATTCTTATTTTACACGAGCCAAAACCCGTGCCTTTCTTCTCCACCCTGCTTCGAGATATTCATCATTTTCACGAGCCTGCCCCCGAGATCTTTGCTTCTTTCCCAAACCAAAATCAACCCAGATACTCAATGATACAAGGTGCACGTGCACAGGCGAAAACTTCGACGCCGACCATCTATGCCATCACCTGCATATCGTCTACGATCACCCCTTACGCTCGCGACCTCCAGAACCACGAATAAACCTAACCATCGAATTCGAGTAAATCGATCATCACCTGGAACAGAACCCAAACCTGGAACAAAACTTCCCAAACCTGCAAATCCCCTCGTTCTCGCGCCTCCGACCACCGGAGAGACATCAATTCTGGCCTCACATTCGCCAACCACCCTACTTCCATTTCCCAGAATCCCCTGCAACTCGATCTACCAGTGAAGACGTGGTGATCAAAATACCAATCCTAGTTAAAACTAGGGTTACAGACTAGAACAACCTCCTGTCACCGCCACAGTAGTCAATCCACCTTTCTGACAATTTTGTCGAACTCACACATCACTCCACTACCTCCAGTGGAAACCCCATCATTCCCGATCACTTGGATCATCAGAATTTTCCCAAACCATCATTTCTGTTCAAACCAGAAATGCTCACTCAATCCCTAACTAAAAATTATAATTTCAGTTTTAAAAATCATGTTTTGGTTCAAGGATTCAATTGATGTTCCTGAATTTATGAATTGAGAAGTTTAAATTTTCCACTTTATACTAATTTTTGCTCTGTTGTTTTAATTCCAGAACCAATACAAATATTTTTTTTTAACTTATATAAATTTTTTTAAAACCTAATCTATGATCAAACAATCATGTTTTGTTTGAATTTTAAATCTTAACAGAGATTGGATTAAGAGGAAATGGATTTTATCAAAATCCTGGCTTCTAAAACTAAGTACTGTCAAAAGCATATATAACAGCATCATATATCTATACACATCCACATATTCATACATATATTCACAGAAATGCACTGAAAATTTTACACACAACCATACAAATATATAAATATGAACATGCAACAAGTTTATTATACTTAGGCTTTTAAATAAAAAGTTACTCACCTATTTGAGAATGAACAGAGCATATTAAATCCTGGAAACTTGAACTGGAATACTTGCTTTGATTTAAACTGAGTTGCTTTTTGATCTTTAAAAACTTTTAACTTGAATACTTTCTGTAGAACTTGCATGCATGCTATGAAACTTGTTTGTGATGTGTGTTGCTTAGATTCTAAGATTGCTTGTTTTGAACATGCTTCCATATTACAGAAAAATGATGAAGAAGATTTTTACAGGCTCTTTGTTTCCAGGTTTTTAAAGAAATGCAGTCTTGATTTTGAAAAATGGTTAACATGGATTTGATCTGAGATTATGGTTTGAGGAATTTGGTTACAGATTGTCTTTGAGAGGAGGATTTAAGTTACAGATTTAGTTTTGGAAATAAATTACAGGTTATTGTTCTTTTGATTTGAGGGGTTTGATTTTGATAAATTTTGGTAGAGGAATGTTTGATTACTGATTTGTTATGAGGAATTTTATTCAGTTTTCTTAGTTTTAGGAATGAAGATAAGAAAGGAAATGAAGATGAGAGTTAAATGTTTATATAAGTAAAAATGTAGTTTACTAAAAATAAAAGAAAAACTAAAATTAAAACTTGACATTTGTCATTCTCCTTTGTTAATTAATTAACACTTGTTATTTAGGTGACTTTATAGATTTACACATGTCATTTAAGTAATCTTTTTATTTTAAATATAATTAAAAGCTTTTAAATTTTAATTTATTTATTTACAATTTCTTATATATATATATAAGTTACTTTAAAGAAAATAAAACTAATCATATATAAATAAAAGCTTATCCATATATTTTAAAATCCAAAACTATTTAAATATTACCTCTTGAATTCTAAATTCAAATTCAAATTAAATTTAAAAATCCAATTTAAAGTCAATTTAAAACAACACATTCAATTTGAAATAACAATCCTATTTCTTTAAAATTTATTTATATAAAAACAATACACTATTAATATTGTTTGAAAATAACATACTTATCAATTTTAAATAATTTATAAAAGAGTTTATAAATTACTACTCTTACTAAATGAATTAACATATCATATGTAAATTGTATTTTAAACTTATATATATATATATATTTTTATTCTCTTAAATCATATTAAGAAATATTTAAAAAGAAAATAAATTAAACCTTATTATTAATCTTATTTAAAACCATATAGATATTAATTTTAAATAACTTTGAAAAGCTAATATTAAATAAATCCAAATCTCCAAACTATCAATATATATATATTAGAAATTTAAAACAAGAATTTATTTATTATTTAAATTACAAACCCAAGCTTATCTATTTACAATACATACAATTATATATATATTATAAATAGAAATCATTTTATTAGTAAAATTCACTAATTAAATATTCATTCAATTAGATTATTAAACCAATTCAAATATTTATTATCAAAAATTATCAATCAATTTAATTATTTAAACAGATTATTAAATTGATATTGCCCCAAATTTCCGGGATATTACACTCATTGATAGCCTTCGAAGTTGATTGTATTTGACCTCTTCGCTTCTTTGGTTATATGCGACATGTATGTATACAGTTATTAATGAAGCATGATATCTTAATCCTTTAATACTGATTATGAAAGGTGGTGTTATCTCTACATCTCTATTCTCATATATCTTCGGTGTCGATAAGAGGAAGCATTGGTTAAGCGCTATGCGACACTAATGATGTGCAACGTCCTCGGCACCTTAGGCTACTTGTCTTCAAGGTTATTCATGGTGATAACATTTTTCACTAGCATCGACACTATTATTTTGGCACTTGCTTACCGTTGTGATCAAGTAGCACGTCAAACTCCTTTGACAATGATTATACTAGTAACATTTGCCTCTAGTGTGGAAGAGTCATTGACTTTTCAAGTTAACATTTTCAACGTTGTTTTTACCGCCTATTGATCTTCCTTTATTGATCTGGCCATCCACTTAAAATAGATCTAATGGTTCATATGCATCCCTTTCTTTCTATAAATAGCCGGTTCTTCCTCTTTTCTTTTCCCACCTACAAATAAGAACTCAAGCAAGTAATCAGCGATTCCCAAGCAAACACTAATTTCTTTAATTCTCAAGCAATCAATTCTTTGTTCACATATGACATTTATCTTTATATCAATCTTATTAATAGGTTGACTCAATTGATGTCAGTATTGAGTTTGCTATTTAGGGTTCGATTTGGGGCTTTTCTTGATTTCAAATCAAAATTAGGGTTTAATTTTAGGGGTTTATATTATATTCATGGTTCAGTTTGAATTTGATCGACCTTATATTGAAGTTAGGATTCGATCTTAAAGCTTTAGTACTTATTAACCTTAGTGATGGTGTATTTAGATAAGATTAATCAATAAGTTTTCACCCTACCCGTATGGGTTTTAACATTAATTGAAGTAGGTATTGCACCAGGTATGCTCTAGGTTAATCAACAAAAAAGTAAACATATTAGTCTTGAAACCCATAGCTGAATAACCTCGGTGACACTCAAGGCATTATTATGACAGTCGATACTGACGGTTTCTAATATCATCTTGATGGTTGAAGTTAATAAGCCTTACTATCTTTTTAGTCCATTAATAAATGTTTTTAGCACAAAGTTACTGCATTGTAAATAATGAAAGTAAAATGTGGTAACCCATTCAAAGTCATAGATGCTTTTGGGTGCAACCTTAATGGCTTTGTTAACAATATTAAAATGATGATGTTATCGTGGAATACGACGCCAGTAAAGATCTTACTATCTCAATGCTAACCCATTATTTCATCGAGATGTGATGACCTCTTGTCGTCGGGACTATCTAATGTTATTTGTTGACTAACCAAGGCTAACAGCATTGAAGCCATTTTACATCTTATCGATTAAGTCAAATCATGGCAACCCTTAATTGAGAACTAAAGGTCATCGACAATATATGTCCTAATGAGATACGACCTTAATAATCTCGACGTTGATCATGGACGAAGTTGCTCATCTTCGATGTTTGCTTATAAGCATGGATTGATGGTAAATTTTTTATTTTTTTCCTTACTTTTTCACAATCATTTTTAACGTTGCAAACGAAGATATGGCATCAACACTCTCGATGCCATTGTTTATAACATGTTATAATTTGTTTAACTAATCATTATGTTTCCAATTCAAGTCGCTGCCATTCATACATGTCGATATCTTTATTCCCTTGTCGCCAGTCACGGTTGTGGAGCTTGTAGCATTTTATAACATTATCAGTGTGGGCTTATTACCGCCCCTAAGTCTTTTACTTATCACCGACCCTAACATCATAGAGCGAGCTTTACGCGATGATGCTAGTCACAAGATTTCCATTTTAACATGTTGATTTTTTTCTATTTGATTAACATATCATCAACTAATATCGATGTTTGTTTATTAACATCGATATCCTTATTATCTTTTACATTTTCTGACTCATATCATTTAACGTTGTCCTGTGATCATTATTATTGAAATTCATATTTTATATCAAACTTGCAATATGTTATTTATGTGCTATAGTCTCTTATTTAATATATAGCCTATCACTTTGCAGCTAATAGATTACTCAAACAACAATTTTAGATTTAGCATTTTATATAACATGAATCGTAATAATTTCGTAAGCTTGGACTAATATCACTTGTCAAGAAAATGAAAGTTTAATAATCCAGCAAGAAGCCCACTAAGAAACCTAGTAAAGGGACTTAACCTTAACCTTCTACTAGCAAGAAAGGTGTAACAACCCTATATTTTGTAATTATTTTTAATTGAATTTCTGATTTAAAAACTTTATTTGATTTATATAAAATGGGTAAATTTTGTTATTTTAAATATAAATTGTGATTTGATTGTGAATTATAATTCAAACATGAATAAATAGAATATTTTCTAGAAACTTGAATTTTTGGTCAATATGGTCAAACTTTGACTTTTGATTTTAAAATTTTAAAAGTTTGAATTTTTGAATTTTATCTTTTATTATGAAATTAAATAAATTTTTAAGTATACTACTTTTCGTTTTGTTGGAATCTGATTTATATTGTGAAAGTTATGCTTTTTAAACTATTGTATGTAAATCGTTGTATTTAACAAAATTGTTTATTTTAATTTTATATTAAATAATATTTTGTTTATCATGTCATGCTCTAATTTATATTTACATGTGTAACATGACATGTTATGTATATATATTTTATTTTTAGAACATTTTAAAAGTGTAATTGAAATTTTCCAATGTCAGTTGTATTTTGTTCACAATTTTTAATTTCTAGTTTCAATTAATAAAAGTAATTCTTTATTTAATTTTCTATTTTCTTAAAACCTTATTTTATTTTCATTTCCACTTTATTTTGTTCAGCATTTATCTTATTTACTTGACTTTTTATTGGTTTAGAAGTATAGTTATAATTTTCCAAAGTCAACGATATTTTGTTTGTAAATTTTAAGTCTTGTTTCAAATTAATAAACTATTTTTTAATTCTTTTTCTATTTTCTTAAAATTATTTATTTATTTCAGTTTATTTTGTTTTGTTTTGTTTTTCTAATGCAACTAAAATTTTATTTATTTTTATTTAATTAAAATAAAATGGAAATTTGAAAGGACTTAAGCTTTAAAAACTGGTGACTCTTCATTTGCTAGTCTTTTCATTTTCCCTTTGACTTTTCATTTGCTCATTTTTGGCCGTGCATTTCTTTGTTCAGCCATGAGTTTCTTATTCATTTTCACATGAGAAAACATCACCCCTCGTTTCATTCATGGCTAGAAAAATTTTTGGCATTGGCTTCCTTCTTTTTTTCTACTTTTTCTTCATTTTCTCATTGATTTTTCAAGGTTTTTGCCTTGGCTTCTCTTGCTTTGCTCGGCCTAACACCTCCACCATCTCCTCCACCGAACACCACCACTTCCTTTCCCACATCATCTATGGCCAAATTCCTTCCTCCTTTGACCAATAAAAGCCGTGCCTCTCCCCTTGATAAAAACTCCACAAAAACATGCAAAAACCCCTTACATCCATGCTAGCCACCACTTTTGCTTCACCACCTTCATTTGTAGCCACGGCCACCACCACCAGCAAGTACACACCACTAGCCATCAACCTTAGCCTCTATCCAGATCTATCCTGAACTGTACAAGCCATGAACGAGCCAAAATGTGAACCAAAACTCCTCTTGTGGCCTTGCCATTTGACCTTACAACTTGTAACTCAATAACCCTTTGCATTCTTGACCTAGCCATGCCTATATGATCCAAACCAGAACCTTTTCCCACATAAAACCTATTATGGCAGAGCCTAAGGCATGTATGGCCGAGCACATGATGTGTTAGGATCAAGAAAAATTGATTAAAAGCTAGGTGATGCTCTTTGTTGCTTATAATTTCCACCTTGTTTAAATTTGTCTTTGGTATTATATTTATATTTATTTATGGCTTTGTTTTGTTATTGAATACAAGATTTACATCTTGGGTTTATCTCCACTCAAATCAAGTCTTATTATCATGCCTTCTGGATTTTTTGGTTGTGTGTTTGATTTGCTAACTCCAGCGTAAAGAGGTGAGTAATCACACCTGACATTCATACTTATACAACGGTGAACTGATAGCAAGTGAAAGTGTAGAATGAATATATATTATGTTATACCTGCCTGTGATTATAAATTATTCGATGTTAAACCTGTCTATTTATCTTCCATATCATCTGTTACTGATATATGTTGTTAAACTGTTCATTTTATGCTAATCATCACTACAAGTTCCCTGTTAGTATAGAAATCACTATGGGTTGAAATGATACATACCCGAACGGAATTTAGAAAAGGGAAAAATTATTATGGGCTGAAATGATAGGCCTGAACGATTTTTTTTATATTTTATTGGACTTGGGACTACGGGTTTGAAATGATAGAACCCGGATTTTTTTGGTAAATTGTGGATTGAAATGATATATATCTGTATCACTTGACCTAGGTTAAATAATTATATATAGGCCCGTGGTTATTCTTATAAAGCTTTCTGGAATTTATAAGTATTTTCAAAAGTGTAAATTTATGAAAAAAATTGATTTAAATTGGATGTTTAAATGTTAAATAAAGAAATTATGATTTTCTATGGGTTAAAAATTTAATTGAATGAATGGTTAAATTAAATTGTTGAAATATAACTTAAGTCTGAAAATTTTGGGTTTTTGGTTTATAAGGAAATTTGAGTTATATAAATATAATGGAAATTAAGTTATATTTGGAAATGGTCATAAAAATTTAAGTGTTAAGAAATTTTTTAAAATGTAAAGAATAGAAAATTGTACACTTGAATTTGTTAAGTGAAATTATTGGAAAATTTTGATTTTATTATAAGAAAATTATTTTATAAAAATCATAAGTTAAGAGGTATTTTAACGAACATTTTGAGTGTTAAAATATGATTTTTATAATGTTTAAAGGGTTAAAATCAAAGTTTATTTATTGCTGGAATTACATTTAAATCTGGAAATTTAAAATAACAGCACTCAGAAATGCTATCGTTTCTGAAGTTAACTTAAAACCTATTGTAAATGATATTTACAGCACTTTGTAAGTGTTGTGGTTGATGCAAATGAACTATAGCTAAATTTTAACTAAGGCATATTACAGCACTTGGTACGTGCTGCGGTAGTAGAAAGACAACTAAAATCTGAAGCTTAATAAAGGGCTACAGTAGCACTTGATAAGTGTTGCAGTAGGCTGAAATAAATTGTTTTCAAACGTAATTAAATATTACAACAGTTTTGTTTAAATGATGCCTTTTCTAACTGAATTGTTTCAAATGAACTAAGCTATTACAATAGTTTTATTTAAATGCTGTCTTTGCTGAATTGAATTGTTTTCAAGTATAACTTACAACAGCTTTTTCTAAATGCTGTGAAAGGCTAAAATTTTCAATGTTTATGGTTTTTACCTAAGTAAATGAGCTCGGAATGATCTAAAATTTAAGAAATTGAATACTTGATTTGAAAGTATATTAAATTCACTTTTAAATGGTTTAAATGAATTATTTTGATTGGAATATAAATTATTTAAAAGTGATTTGAAAGGATAATAAATGAATGATATCTTGGAATTTAAAAGGTATCTAAATTTGATATTTGGATTTGAATTTAAATAATGATTTTAAAGGAAGTTTTGAAAAGATATGATATTTTGATATATTGAAATGGTTTGGAAATGATTTAATCTTTATTTTGATAAAGGTTTGGATTTGAAATGATATTTTATTTTGATGTATAAAATATTATTTTTGAAATATATAACCATGGGTTATAACAATGGTTGGTTGTTAAAGAGACCGGGATCAGATATCTGGCATACTCTCTGTCGATACCGAAAACCACTTTAACAACTGTGTGGCTGTGGAGATTCCAGAATGAAGTAGGATGGTAGCGACAATCCTATTGAAGTATGAACGTGGATCCGACTCCCGTGAGTTGGCTTAAGGTGGCTAAAACAGGAGCGATCTCGGGCCAAAAGGGGTAGCTCCTCTGGTCGGACGCATTTCTTCGATACCATTCTATTACTTTTGTGATTGATTAGGCAAGCCCCTCCGATTTGGGAATGTGTTCCAAGGTGGGCGTATGTGGCTGCTACGTTACCACCGACTCGAGTGTAGTAATTGGTATATCTACCCTGGCATTGCCTTGTGTGCCGTGTCATCTACCATATTGAGCCTTTACTACGAGTTTGGTTTTCTCCCGTAGCCCACGCGTATCTTCTCATAGTCTCCCTATCAGGAGATATTCAGATACCAGATGGACTACTGGGACTATTACGTGTTAAGGTGGAAAATGTAAAGCCTTAACGCTATATTAAAGTAAGTTTTTTACTATTAGAAATTATTATAATAGCGAAATTTTACTACATAGTAAATAGTTTAACGGATCCTTAGAGGATGGGCAGTCCCAAGCATCCTTTAATTTACTTGTACTTTATTTACATCTCACTTGAGTTGGTTTACATTGTATAAGTATGTATGTCCTGACTCGAGTGTTTTGTGTTTTGCTTTACGCTTGGGTCAGACTGAGTGATATAACATCTGAGACTCAGCTTCGGAGTTAGAGCTTTACTTTGAAGATCCAGCTATCTATTTCATTTTCAGCATTTAGTTGATTCCAGTTGTATTATGAGTTGTACCTGATTATCATATTATTACTCCCATTGTATCTTGGTATTTCTATCGTATCTTGTTTAACTCTGAGGTATTTATATAGTAGCTTCATGAACTACTATTTCTTTGCTTCCGCTGCATTATTTATTACTCTGTGTCTGTGATCTGTGATTATTTATTTACTGTTTATGCTGAGTCTTGCCATAATTTATTTACAATTTGATATTTTGAACAATTCAAGTCCGGCATGTGCGAATGCGAATGGTTGATAATATCGGGTCGTTACATTTGGTGAGCTTTGGCTCTAGGCAAAACTTAGCATATATGGTAAATTTATTTACAGAATCACTTTCATTCGAGTGTGAATCTCTTCCTTTTAACTCAATTTCTTTTGAATTTTTGGAATGTTCCCTGCGATTCCAAAATTCATTCTTGTCCCTCACTCCTCGTCTTCCTTTGATTTTGGAGTATCCCATAACTCCACTTCAAATGATCTTTATAATGAGTCGGCAGTCTCGCCAATCTCAGATTGAATTGTGAAGGGGTGAAACTCCTTTACAATGGCATTGATTCACCAGAGATTTATATATATCCTATGTTTAGATGCCACTATCTCTTGTTATTCCGAATTCTATCTCTTGAAATCGAATGTAGATTTACCCCAGAAAATCCACATCGATCTTATTCGTTAAGTCACGGTTGACCCGGTTAAGGTTGCCCGCGATTTATATAAGCTTATCTGTGACGACCCAGAAATTTTGAACATTTGAAATAGAATATTTAATTGAATTTAAAATATTTGAATGATAGTTAAATTTGAATTTCAAATATCAGAGTTTGTTTTGTAATTAAATTTTTGAATTTAATTATTGGAAGTTGGGTAATATTTTGAATCTGGAATTTTCGACTTTTTAAAAATATTTTAAAGGCTTAGATAATTCACATTGATAATACTGAAGATAATGGAAGCTTCAAAATTGAATTTGAAAATGTTTTATTCAGTTTTGAAATTATATTGTTTAAGTTGATATTTAAAAATAGCTTCCGAGGCATAGTCTTGGAATTTGATGAAACCAGTTCCGTTGGATCCGAAATAGTGTATTATTATCGGATTTCAATTTTCGTAGCATTCAGAGTTGTTGTGTGAGCGTACGGTATATAAACGCGCTGAAATTTTTATCGAATTCTATATAATAACCGGGTCTAAAAAGCTATCTTCTCCATACGATCAAATTTGGACTCGAAACCTTTTCCATTTTGTTCGGAATAAGGGTATAACATTATAAACGCCTAGCGGCATGTCTCGATAAGAAGTCGGGATTTTGAGTTGCTAAATTCGAGACGATTTGAATTTAAGAATATAATATATCTATTGACCAGTCAAGCTATATTTCTTTCACATCTAAGTCTTTTTGTTCTTTCCAGAATCACCGTGCTTTTCCCCTCTTTAGCACGCTTCCATTTAGTTTCATTTCGCCCTTTTCTCTTTAATAACAGCCGAAGCTTTCCATCAGAGAAAAAAAAGAGTTCATTCTCGTTCGAATCTAAACAGTAGCCGCCTCATTTCTTCTTTTCCCAAATCCCCTTCTCTATCAAAAACGAAGACATGCAAATGAAAAAAAATTGGCCGAAGCCGATCAAAAAAACGAGTCGAACGAAGTTGAGTTTGACAGGATGATGGATTGGCCTGGGTTGGGGACTGTTCACGTGGGCATCACGAGTGGTTTGAAGTCGCAATTCAAATCAATGTCAGATTCGAGTTTGTCGACGAAGCCAATGTTGATGCGGCGCACACGTTTGCACGAGAGAATGGGGGCGCGATACGCACGGCAGGGCAAGGAGTAGTCGACGGCATGAGGAATTTGGCGACGAAGTCGCAGTGTAATCAAGGGCATGGCAGCGCTGTGCTCGAGTAAGCCTTCGCAAGGCAGCGGTGTCGAGTCGAGGACCTGGGCGGCATGATTTCTGAAGTCGATCGACAGTTCATAGATGGAGGCAGCAATGGATTGATCGATCGATCTAGGGTTTCGAGCAGGTCTATAAATCGAGGAAACAAGTCAGAATAGAAACGGGCTGCATATAAAAGCTAAGGTGAGAACTTCTCACTCAATCGAATTTTGATTCGATTTAAATTTTAAATAGTTAAATTTAAAATTTTTTGATTGTGTGCTTGAGTGATGGTTGTTATTTGATGAATTGAGACAGACCCTATACGCCGCATAATAGCGGAGGATATTATATTTAAACACATATACCGCATTATTCCACCTCGAAGTGGAATTGGTATTATATATGTATTTGGAGTTGATTTCCCGCATTATATAGCGGATGAGACCCTATGCGCCGCATAATAGTGGAAAATATTTTATAAGTCCTATATACTGCGATATTCCACCTCGAAGTGGAATGGGTATGTAATTGTTGTGCTAACATCTGTGGATGCAGGGAAACAGGTTAGAGGGATCCAACTGGATTCCTCAAATTGTATGAATTTGTTTCATATGTTGTGATGATTTATTGATAATCTATGAATGATTATATTTGTGATTTGAAATCGTTGACGGCTATAATTTAGCCGAATACATTTTTGTTATCGTAGGATACCAAAAATAAATATAATTGGATTTTGGAAATTAAAATGGAAAAGCCTAGTCGTTACAATTAAAATATAAAAGTTGATTTTCGTAATCCTATCGAATTAATTCCAAAATATGGGAAAAAGGCTTAATAAATGGATTTCGGACAATATCGTTGATAAATTAAAGAATTTATTTCAAATTTAGATTTTTAAATAGTCTGAAAGAGATAAAGAAATTTATTTTAAAGGAAATAAAAATTAAATTCGAGAATTAATTTGGTGTTTAAAACAATTTTTGGAAATCAAATTTGAATTGATTGGTAATTGAAATGAATTTTGCGAAATCAATATGAAAATTGATTTGGTGTTTAAAGACGAATCTTTGGAAAATTAATTTAAAAAGATGATTTGGTGTTTGGAATGAATTTGGAATCAATTCGAAAATTGATTTGGGGTTTTAGTAGAAATTGTTTTCAATTTGGAATTTGAATGAAAATTCATTTGGTGTTTAAATCTTCAGGAAATCAATTTGAATGTTGATTAGGTGATTGAAAGTGAATATTTGGTAAAAATTGTATATCAATGGATATTTGGAAATGTAAATTTAAAATGGAATTTATAAAGGAAAGGAAAGGGAAATTTGTTTTAAAAATAAACATTGGTTTATTTTTTATGTAGACCAAGCTATAAGTTCCCAAGGCATAAGTCGCAGCCGACTTATCAGAGCAAAAGACATAAGTCGTGACCGACTTAAGAAAGGCGAATGCATAAGTCGTGACCGACTTAAGGAAGGTGCGGTGAGTCATCAACGACTTAAGGGAAACGTTTTGAGTCGTCTACGACTTAACTGGATGGAAGGCATAGGCCGTGACCGACTTAAGGAAACGGACATGAGTCGTCTACGACTTAACGAAGGCAAGGAGATAAGTCGTCAACGACTCAACAAGAAGAAAGCACATGTGTTAAGTCGGATACGACTTAAGGAAAGTGATAGGTCGGCACCGAGTTACGACTTATTTAAGTCGGTCGAAATTTTAAGCCGTGAAAGCCCTGAAGCCATAGATTTCCTGCCGAGTTAATCTAGACCGTTGTGTCTGAAGTCACTGCTATTGATGAATCGTGATATGTTGTTAAGTCGGCAACGACTTAAGTAATGTTCTGTTTGTACTTTTCTGTCTTTAAGTCGTATGTCGCCATATGCTAAGTCGGAGGATATCTTAAGTCGGAGCCGAGTTAAGGGTTGTGGTACTGTGTTGTATTTTACTAAGTCATAAGTCGGTTGTAATACACATGTATGTTGAGTCGCGTCATTTATAAGTCGTATGTCGTTTGTATTCATAAGTCGTTCTGTTTGAAGGCAAGTGTTGTAACGGTTGTGTCTTAAGTCGTCACCGAGTTAGGCTGAGTCGTAGGTCGTAAGTCGGTTGCCGACTTAGGAGTTAGAGAATTTTTTTGTTGTTTTGTAAAACGCCTATAAATAGGCCGGGTCTCTCATTTGTAAAAGGTTGTTGAATATTGAATAAAATTCTCTTTTGATTGCTTTGTGCTTTCATTCAAATTGGTAGTTGAGTGTAATCTCCTATCTCCTCTTTCGGATAATCGAGTGCGCTCGATTCAACGATTGTAGAAGCCGATTCGCGGAATCAAGTACGCTTGATCAACGCTTGAAGAATTGAAGATCTTTGAACCCGGTATCGTGCGCGATCAACGAGTTCGAGATAGCTAGAATTCGGTATCTTCGGATCAACGAATTCGGGCATTTCAGCATTCATCAATCCACCGATTGCTACTTTCACCGATCTACATTGTTTTGAAATATCCGCTGCGTCAATTTTTGTAGTGTGAAAATTAATTTACGGATTTGAAACGAAATTTGAAATGAATCGATTTAATTGGTTTAAATGGACCATTTTGAAATGAAAGGTTATTCTCCTTGGAAAGCCGAGCATATTTAAGTAGTTTTTAAAATATAAACTAAAAGTTCTAAACTTGGTTTTAAAGAAATATTTTAGAGAAAATGTTTTCCAAATATGTTTTAGATAGTGATATAAATTATTTAAAATATTTGAACTCGGCAGATTTCCAGTGGAAATGTATAAATATTTGGAAATATATATATTCTACGTAAGGAAAATGATTTGAAATTTGTTTTCATATGGTTGAAGCATTGAAAATTATATCTTGTGAAGATATTTTGAAAATAAATAATTTGGAAAAAGTATTTAAAATCTGGTGACGTTGTGAATATCGATTGATAGTTAAATAACTGACTATCAATGTTGACCTTTAAATCATATTTAAATTTCTATGCGATTGAGGGTCGGTTTCCAATTGGTTATCCGAAAACCACATCGTAAAATAAATAATGAATCTTTTGATTAAAGATCAAAATGGGCATTTGTTGTGATTTGCTTGAAATTTGAATGCAACACTTATTTTTAAAATATTGCGCTCACTATTCGATTTAGCCAGGAGAGGACTTTGTGTCATATAACCCATTTCGAATAGTGATACGACGTAAATGGATTGCGTTTGAAGACCGGTGTTGAAGATCGGGTATTTGCGAAAATGAAAGGACAACCTGTCGAATGTCTCTGCACCGAGTTGCTCCGGTATTGAGATATATATCACCCTTTTTGTGATTGGAAGTCCGGACGTGATTAGTGAATATCCGGATTTGCAAGGGCTTCTTTGGAAGTGCCTTCGATTCTGTTCGAACCCGGAACAGACTTGTATAGTTGTATTTCTGACATTACACTTTGAGATATAAAGCTGTTTCTTTCAAATACATGTCTGTTGGTGGCGGAGAATTTATTCTCTTAGCTTAACACCCTTCTCTGAGACGTACGAGCTCAATGGTTATGTAGTTGAAGGTTATCAATGATATACTCCTAATGTGGTAATGTGGCATGCTGAGTGCTGCTATATGCTGATCATTTGTTGATCATTTGTGATCAAAGCATGGCTTTGTGCGAAAGCGTAGCTTTGTGGACGAGACCTCATCGGACCTCACACCCCGGAAATGGTCGAAACATGAAAGATGCGGCAAGGTTATGAGGGTCGTGCCCTTTAGGGTATGTCATTCCTTTTGGAAAAAGGTGGTGTCAGGTATGGAGCCCTGATATTTAACCTGTATGGTTACCGCAAATACATTCTTTTGTGGTTGTTGGTTGCGAGCACTTAGATAAAGGTCACAAACGACCGGGGGATGGCATATTCGTGTAGTAGTTACCTAGTTATAGAGGTAACCCGGCCTTGTGTTGGTAGAGAGCTAGTTAGTTCTCGGGACGTCCCACCAGAGGTGTACCAATTGATAGTAGGAAGTTCCTTAGCCTGACCATTTGTTGGAAATCCAAAGAAACAATACGAGCCCTGTACGGTTTTTATTGTATAACCTGCCATGGAATGTGGCGGTAACCTACTATTGAACATGGTAGCTATAGTAGGCATAAGTGTGAAATGCCTATGTAGGCTAAGATTAATATTATACTTTAGAAATTTTTTTCACACTAGGCACTAATAATAATAAAAAAATGATTTTTGCGTATCAAGCATGTTTGACTACCATAAGGAGAAATCTCCTCCAATTTTGCGATTGCATTGTGTGTGTGGCGGGAGGCCTTATGGTAGTTTCATTTTCCAAAAAAGCATTACGGATTCTTTTTATTTCTTTTTGCAAATAACTGTTTTAAGATCTCACACCAGTCCCATGACTAACCTGGAGTTTATTGTTCCCTTTCTAAACTCTAGGTGCCCATAATTTTCCACATGGCAGCCTAGAGTCAGGTTATCAGGTTATCAATTGGATCTGGATGGATTGCTGTGGAGCTCAAGAGACGAGCTAGATGGCGAGACGTATCTCATGTATTGTTATTTATTCCGTTGTGTATTCTGTACGAGGGCAAGTATATATAACTGTCAAGTGTTGTGTTGTTGTTGTAAACTCTGATGATGTATGTATAAACTGATATAGTCTTTGTTTTAAAGATTATTCATTTATCTATTATATATTGTTCTACTGCGAATGTGAGATTTTGTTATTGTTTCTGTTGCTTCTTTCTTTCTTTTTATTCTATCTCTTTCTTATTAAACCCTAACAATTTGGTTTTCCGGCATTCGAATATGCGACATTTGATACAGTGGACGTAAAAATGTCGACTTTCGGAAGTCGTAAAAATCAGGTCGTTACAGAGTGGTATCAAAGCAATTGGTTAAGCAACAACCTTGGCTCGGGTGGGGATTACTCATTAGAGATAGAGTCAGTAGTACTCTAGAATGAGTGTGAATGTAAAAATAGAAATGAGCGCGTATTTGTTAGTGAATATAAAAATTGTTTTATATTGTGTTGACTTATCGGTTGATTGTTTATAGATTCTGGTTGGTGCAGTTTGGCCAACTGTTATCGATAGGGATTTCTAAACTCTTGAACGAGATAAACTGACATAGTATTTTTTTAAAATAGGGTAAATGAAATAATTTTACCCAAACTATTTCTGTATAGAAAAGAAATGATTTTCTAAAAAATTATTATAGTTTATGGATGTTTGGTTGTTAGGAAGTGATAATATTAAATTATTATCATTGAAATTAAATAAGAAATTGAAATTATAAATGGGAAATAAATTCATATACAAATGGGATTTGTAAATGTAAATTTTAAAATAGATTTATAACTTGAAATAGAATTCCATAATAATATTTGAAATAAAATTCGTTAATGGAATGAAATTGGTAATGTGAATTTATAAATGAGTTTTATAAATTGAAATGAGATGCTAGAGTAATTTTGGAATACGGATTAAAGGATTTGAATTAAAATTTCAAAAGATTAAATTCTTTTAATTGGAAAATGGTTTCCAAAAGTCTGGGAAATAGTTAGTTGAGAAGTATTTTTGAGTTGATAAGAAATCTGGTAGGGTTTGAAATTTAAAAATATTTGGAATTTGTAAGTGAAATGAAAAAAAAATTTCAAGTTGGACAAAATAAAGCAAAGCATTGGAGATGAAATTAGTAAGTGGGACTAATTGAAGGAATGACCAAATAAATATGGCTTAAATGAATTGAATTCAATAATTATAAATGAAAGATAAATTGAATTCATATGGAATTGAAATCCAGTTTAAATATAAGTGGTCATAAACCAAAAAATGGTGAATGAAATTGAATTGTGTTTGTGAATGAGCAAATGAGTTAACATTTGTAAGTAAATGAATCTAAGTAAACTAATATGATAATTTATTAATTCATGAAATATGGAATTGATTTAATAAATGAAAAGTCAAATCAAAGATTTAAATTGGAAATTGTTTACAAGGAAAATATAACTTGAGTTTTGAATTGAAATAACTTAAGCAATATTGGATACAAGCTCGACTTAAGAAAAAAAATTGTGAAATGGTTGTTGTCGAATTTTAATGAATGGTTTTGAATTAAATTTGTTTGATTAATGAAATGCAAATGAATGGATTATAACTAAAAAAATGCAAGTATAAATATCGACAATGAACTACTGAATTAATATGAGCTGAATTTAAATGGAAAAAAGAAAAAAACTTGGTTTTGAAAATTGATGCCAAGTATAGTTGTTTTGTAAGCTATAATTGCATAGTGAATGCATACTTGGTTTGTTGAATATACATAAATGAGGTATTTGAAATGAATGCTAAGCAAATATATTTGTATATTAATGCATCAAAATGAATTGAATGGAATCAATTGGAAATGAAAAAAAGAATAAAGTGTAAATTGAGTTGGTATCAATTTAAATTAGTTATAAATTAGATTGGATATTCTATTAAGTGAATATCGTCGAATTTGCATAGAAATGGTTGTCGTTTGACGCAAACAAGATTGTATAAAATCTATGAGTTAATAAAAGCAAATAAAATTAATCTTTGAATTAATTGAAACGAATGTGAGTTCATTTTGGTTAAAAATAAATAGAATGTAAGAAAGTGAGTTGTAAATCATTTGAATTGAATGGAAATGATGTGTGATTTAGTTGTAAGCAACTAACATTGTATTCAAACCATATAAATTGCTTATGCGAACTATTTTGAATGTATTGCTTGTGAAAACTATGTGTTTACTATTGAAAATAATTGAAATGTTAATAAATTTCTCATATATGTCACTTACGCGTTTAAATTGAGTAAGTACAGGTATAGGGGGCCGTTTGGCTGGATTTGGTCGCGCTAAAATGCTAATAAATAACCGCTTTGCTTTAAAATGCTAAATAAGGTACGCCTACGCAATAAAAAAATAGAAATATGAACTGTCTTTCTGTTTTCCGACCGTATGGGTCGATGTATATATATTTATATCCCTTGTCAAATTGCAAAAGCTCCTCCGTACAAGGGAGACTCTGCCAAAACTTCCCGTAAATTTTGGGAGTTAGAAAAAAATTTGAAGAATTTGAAAAAATATTTGTTAACGAAAAGTCGATTTCGATACTGTAATGAAAACGTAGGAATTGAACTACAAATGGGAAAACCATTTTTTTGTCGAAGTTGAAGGTTTTGAAAAAGTGAATATAAAATTTTCACTAAGTGGATTTTATATAAAAAAAGTTAATGGATTTGGGGCATTTTTTCGGGACGAAATTCTTTTAAGGGGGGAAGAATGTGACGACCCAGAAATTTTGAACATTTGAAATGGAATATTTAATTGAATTCAAAATATTTGAATGATAGTTTAATTTGAATTTCAAATATCAGAGTTTGTTTTGTAATTAAATTTTTGAATTTAATTATTGGAAGTTGGGTAAAATTTTGAATCTGGAATTTTCGACTTGTTAAAAATATTTTAAAGGCTTAGAAAATTTACATTGATGATACTGAAGATAATGGAAGCTTCAGAATTGAATTTGAAAATGTTTTATTCAGTTTTGAAATTATATCGTTTAAGTCGATATTTAAAAATAGCTTCCGAGGCACAGTCTCGGAATTTGACGAAACCAGTTCCGCTAGATCCGAAATAGTGTATTATTATCGGATTTCAATTTTTGTAGCATTCAGAGTTGTTTTGTGAGCGTACGATATATAAACGCGCTGAAATTTATATCGAATTCTATATAATAACTGGGTCTAAAAAGATATCTTCTCCATACGATCAAATTTGGACTCGAAACCTTTGCCATTGTGTTCAGAATAAGGGTATAACATTATAAACGCCTATTGGCACGTCTCGATAGGAAGTCGGGATTTTGAATTGCTAAATTCGAGACAATTTGAATTTAAGAATATAATATATCAATTGACCAGTCAAGCTGTATTTCTTTCACATATGAGTCTCTTCGTTCTTTCCAGAATCACCGTGCTTTTCCCTTCTCAGGCACGCTTCCCTTTATTTTCATTTCGCCCTTTTCTCTTTAATAACAGCCGAAGCTTTCCATTAGAGGAAATAATGAGTTCATTCTCGTTCGAATCTAAACCGTAGCCGCCTCATTTCTTCTTTTCCCAAATCCTCTTCTCTATCAAAAACGATGTCGTGCAAACGAAAAAAAATTGGCCGATGCCGATCAAAAAAATGAGTCGAACGAAGTTGAGTTCGACAGGACGGTGGATTGGCCTGGGTTGGGGATTGTTCGCGTGGGCATCGCGAGTGGTTTGAAGTCGCGATTCAAATCAATGTTAGATTCGAGTTCGTCGACGAAGCCAATGTTGATCGTGTGGCGCGTGCGTTTGCACGAGAGAATGGGGGCGCGATTCGCACGGCATGCTAAGGAGTAGTCGACGACATGAGGAATTTGGCGATGAAGTCGCAGTGGAAGCTAGGGTATGGCAGCGCTTTGCTCGAGCAAGCATTCGTAAGGCAGCGGTGTCGAGTCGAGGCCTTAGGCGGCATGATTTCTGAAGTCGATCGACAGTTCAGAGATGGAGGCAACAATGGATTGGTCGATCGATCTTGGGTTTCGAGCAGGTCTATAAATCGAGGAAACAAGTCAGAATGGAAACAAACTGCAAATAAAAGCTAAGGTGAGAACTTCTCAATCAATCGAATTTTGTTTCGATTTAAATTTTAAATAGTTAAATTTAAAATTTGTCGATTGTGTGCTTGAGTGATGGTTGTTATTTGATGAATTGAGATAGACCCAATACGCTGCATAATAGCGGAGGATATTATATTTAAACACATATATCGCGATATTCCACCTCGAAGTGAAATTGGTATTATATATGTATTTGGAGTTGATTTCCCGCATTATATAGCGGATGAAACCCTTTTGCACCGCATAATAGCGAAAAATATTTTATAAATCCCATATACCGCGATATTTCACCTCAAAGTGGAATGGGTATTTAATTGTTGTGCTAACATCTGTGGATGTAGGGAAACAGGTTGGAGGGATACAATTGGATTCCTTAAATTGTATGAATTTGTTTCATATGTTGTCATGATTTATTGATAATCTGTGAATGATTATATTTGTGATTTGAAATCGTTGACGGCTATAATTTAGTCGAATACATTTTTGGTATCGTAGGATACCAAAAATAAATATAATTGGATTTTGGAAATTAAAAATGGAAAAGCCTAGACCGTTACAATTAAAATATAAAAGTTGATTTTCGTAATCCTATCGAATTAATACCAAAATATGGGAAAAAGGCTTAATAAATGGATTTCGGACAATATCATTTATAAATTAAAGAATTTATTTCAAATTTGGATTTTTAAATAGTCTGAAAGAGATAAAGGAATTTATTTTAAAGGAAATAAAAATTCAATTCGGGAATTAATTTGGTGTTTAAAACAATTTTTGGAAGTCAAATTAGAATTGATTGGTAATTGAAATGAATTTTGGGAAATCAATATGAAAATTGATTTGGTACTTAAAGACGAATCTTTGGAAAATTAATCTAAAAAGTTGATTTGGTGTTTAGAATGAATTTGGAATCAATTTGGAAATTTAATTGGGTGTTTTAGTAGAAATTGTTTTCAATTTGGAATTTGAATGAAAAATCATTTGGTGTTTAAATCTTTGGGAAATCGATTTGAAAGTTGATTGGGTGATTGAAAGTGAATATATGGTCAAAATTGTATATCAATGTATATTTGGAAATGTAAATTTAAAATGGAATTTATAAAGGAAAGGAAAGGGAAATTTGTTTTAAAAATAAACATTGGTTTATTTTTGAAGTGTGAAAATAAATTTACGGATTTGAAACGTAAATTTGAAATGAATCGATTTAATGGGTTTAAATGGACCATTTTGAAATGAAAGTGTATTCTCCTTGGAAATCCGAGTATATTTCCAAAGTAGTTTTTAAAATATAAATTTAAAGGTCTAAAGTTGGCTTTAAAGGAATGTTTTGGAGAAAATGTTTTCCAAATATATTTTAGATAGTGATATAAATTATTTAAAATATTTGAACTCAGCAGATTTCCAATGGAAATGTATAAATATTCGGAAATACATATATTCTGCGTAAGGAAAATGATTTGAAATTTGTTTTCAAATGGTTGAATTGTTGAAAATTATGTCTTGTGAAGATATTTTGAAAATAAATAATTTGGAAAAAGTATTTAAAATCTGGTGACGTTGTGAATATCGATTGATAGTTAAATAACTGACTATCAATGTTGACCTTTAAATCATATTTAAATTTCGATGCGACCGAGGGTCGGATTCCAATTAGTTATCCGAAAACCACATCGAAAAATAAATAATTAATCTTTTGATTAAAGATAAAAATGGCATTTGTTGTGATTTGCTTGAAATTTGAATGCAACACTTATTTTTAAAATATTGCACTCACTATTCGGTTTAGCCGGGAGAGGACTTTGTGTCATATAACCCATTCTGAATAGTGATACGACGTAAATGGATTGCATTTGAAGACCGGTGTAGAAGATCGGGTATTTGCGAAAATGAAAGGACAACCTGTCGAATGTCTCTGCACCGAGTTGCTCCGTATAGAGATTTATATCACCCTTTTTGTGATGGGAAGTTCAGACATGATTAGTGAATATCTGGATTTGCAAGGGCTTCTTTGGAAGTGCCTTCTATTCTGTTCGAACCCGGAATAGACTTGTGTGGTTGTATGTCTAACATTACACTTTGAGATATAAAGCTGTTTCTTTCAAATACATATTTGTTGGTGGCAGAGAATTTATTCTCTTAGCTTAACACCGTTCTATGAGACGTACGAGCTCAGAGGTTATGTAGTTGAAGGTTATCAGTGATATACTCCCAATGTGGTAATGTGGCATGCTGTGTGCTGATCATTTGTTGATCATTTGTGATCAAAGCAAGGCTTTGTGCAAAAGCGTAGCTTTGTGGACGAGACCTCATTGGACCTCACACCCCGAAAATGGTTGAAACAGGAAAGATGCGGCAAGGTTATGAGGGTCGCGCCCTTTAGGGTATGTCATTTCCTACTGGAAAAAGGCGGTGTTAGGTATGGAGCCCTGATATTTAACATGTGTGGTTACCGCAAATACATTTCTTTGTGGGTGTTGGTTGCGAGCGCTCGGATAAAGGTCGCAAACGACCGGGGGATGGCATATTCGTGTAGTAGTTACCTAGTTATAGAGGTAACCCGGCCTTGTGTTGGCAGAGAGCTAGTTAGTTCTCGGGACGTCCCGCTAGAGGCGTACCCATTGACAGTAGGAAGTTCCTTAGCTTGACCATTTGTTGGAAATCCCAAGAAATAATACGAGCCTTGTACGGTTTTAGTTGTATAACCTACCATGGAATGTGGCGGTAACCTACTATTGAACATGGTAGCTATAGTAGGCATAAGTGCGAAATGCCTATGCTGGCTAAGATTAATATTATACTTTCGAAATTGTTTTCACACTAGGCACTAATAATAATTAAAAAAATGATTTTTGCGTATCAAGCATGTTTGACTATCATAAGGAGAAATCTCCTCCAATTTTGCGTTTGCATTGTGTGTGTAATGGGAGGCCTTATGGTAGTTTCATTTTTCGAAAAAGCATTGCGGATTTCTTTATATTTCTTTGTGCAAATAACTATTTTAAGATCTCACACCAGTCCCATGACTGACCTGGAGTTTATTGTTCCCTTTCTAAACTCTGGGTGCCCATAATTTTCCACACAGGTAGCCAAAGTCAGGTTATTAGGTTATCAATTGGATCTGGATGGATTGCTGTAGAGCTCAAGAGACGAGCAGGATGGAGAGACGTATCTCATGTATTGTTATTTATTCCGCTGTGTATTCTGTACGAGGACAAGTATATATAATTGTCCAGTGTTGTGTTGTTGTTTTAAACTCTGATGATGTATGTATAAAATGATATATTCTTTGTTTTAAAGATTATTCATTTATCTATTATATATTGTTCTACTGCGAATGTGAGATTCTGTTATTGTTTTTGTTGCTTCTTTCTTTCTTTTTCTTCTACCTCTTTCTTCTTTAACCCTAACAATTCGGTTTTCTGGCATTCGATTATGCGACATTTGATACAGTGGACGTAAAAATGTCGACTTTCGAAAGTCGTAAAAATTAGGTCGTTGCATTATCCATCTTCCTATTTTGTTACTTAATCATCTTCTTTTACCTCCAGCTTATCTTCAATTCAGAATTCTCTTTGAATTGAGTCTATCAAATTTAAATCCCGAACCTTATTTTGAAAAATTTATTCCTGTATTTGAAATTCTAATATTTAAAGAGTTTTAATATACTTAGTGTTGTTTGAGTTGTTGATGTCGATTTGGTTTTCCGATCGGTTCGTCTGATCAACGCTATCGATAGGATCTCCAAAACACTTAAACAGAGCAAAATGACACCATATTATTTTCAAACTTGGAAAAAATATAAATTTTGTGTAATTATGTTTTATATATAAGTATAATTTTCTAAATTTTGATATTTAGTTGAATTGGATATTAAGAAATAATATTTCACCTTGTATATATCTTGTAAACCATTGTTTTGTTTTATATATAAATGATTGAACTATAAACAGGGTTACAAATTTATTTGGAAATTTGAATAAATTTAAAATAAGAATATGAGAATTTAATTTTCGATGATTTCAAACTCTGTTTTAAAGTTTTAAAGGATATATTATTTAAAGTATTTTCGAGCAGAAATTGATTCAAAGAATTTTTAAAGTTGTAAATCAGTGCTCTTCCCTTTGTCATTGGAAAATAGTTTCGGTGATGACTGCAACATCATCGACATTCATTTTCAAGTTTCGAAGTGGAGAGACCATTCCATGTTTTCCTACACTTTTGTTTTGAAGAATTAAATTGATTTGAATTTATAAAATATGATTTGATCTATAATATATATGATTTCAAATTTGATTTGAGATATATATTAAGTGTATATATTTATTTATTTATCTCTAAATTAGTTTGCAGTTAATCAGAAATTTTATTTTAAATTTTATCTTAATGGATGACTTCAATTTTATATTGAAGAAAATTTTATAAATGTTTGAGCTTGAATAATTGAATTAAAAAAAAATTTATTTGTATAATACTCAATTGCATTCCAGTATAACTTACCTTAAATTTTAGAAGTTAATAATGTAATTGGATAATATACAATCTGAAAAGAATTTTATAAATAAAATTTGAGTGGTTATAAGAAACGTTATACAGTTAAATTTTAGTTATAAAAAGATTAATAGAGGTAGAAAAAAAAGGTTAATTAAATAATGTATAGTATAAATGATGTTAAAAGAATTTAAAAATAAATTGGAATGGTTATAATAAATGTAAATATACTTAATATATGTGATTAGATATATATTAAGTTGAATAAATTTAATAATAGTTTGGAATAAAGAAGAATTAAATTTATCGAATGAAGTATGAGCATAATAACTGATTTTCGAATCCATTGATTTTACAAATGGTTGATTTATGATAATTGGATGATTATATAATGAAATTAGAAAATGGATAAGATTTATTTAACCTAGATGGAATTAGTTACTAATTTAAGTTGAAACTTCCATGGTTTTAAATTGGCTATCTCTTCTTGTTTTTCCAATCCATCTTTCTTTCGGATTGTTCCTATTCTCCTGCATCCTAAGCGGGAAATTGACTTCCGAATTGATCTTATTCCTGAAATTCAACTTGTAGTTCTCCCTCTCAGAAGAACTTATCTTTACCTCTCAATTTTGAAACTTTTCTGAAATGACCCACTTAATATTTGTTTTACATACAGTGGCCATTTAAACAAGAAAATATTTCATTCCAATTTTCTTCTATCCAGGATCTTTTGTCAATATAAAAATATTGGTTTACTCATTTCATCTTAGACTTACATATGTGAAGATATATAAGTCATTTTCTACTTGAATCAAAGTATAGAAATTTGAAAGTAGAAATCTGTTTGAGTATTACTTAAAGGAAATACTCCCTACATAGCAATGGTGTTTCAACCAGATTTTCAAAGTACACTTGGGTTATTGCATAACTATTGGTTTTATGTCTCAAGACTTATCATTCTATATAAATTTCCCTAATTTTCTTACTGTGTGAACAGTGCTTTTGCTTGTGCATGTGTGTGTGCATGTTTCTGTGCATGTGTGTGTCAGTGGGAAATTCAGGTGCCTTATTTTTTTTTCCTTTCTTGTCAACAAAATGTTTGAGTCTACCCTATACTTGGGTTATGAAACAGAGCTAAAAACTTAACTTAAAACTCTTTAGTGCTGGCTTAACCCAGACTCAAGGAAATGGTCATGTTAGCCACCATCAACTTGCATTTTTTCTCAAGCAAAATACATATCATTTTGTTTTCTTTTCTAAGCTACTCAAATCCTCACTCTGCCAGGTTTTTATTTCAACTTAAACATGGGTTTTCTGATGTTAAATATTTGGATATACATTCAACCCACAAATCCTTTCAACCTCAGATTCTCAACTATTTAAACTAACTGTTCTTGAAGCTCAAAATTCATTTTCTTAGCAAAGCATTTTGCAAAACAAAATACGTAAGTTCCAACTAATACATATAAGTTCAACACTTACAAAACAGTAAATAACAATACATTGGTTTCTCTAAGCAACTTAAACAAAATATCTAAACATAGTTCATCATGAATATTTAATTTACTTCAGCAAAGTCTTTTTAAAATATCATGCAAATCCTTATGCAGTTAAACATCCAAAGCATGATCAAATCATTCCTACTTTCCTGCAAAATCACCATGAACTGCCCCATATAAACATGAGACACTCAATGGTGAATAAACACAAAAGGGTCAGACTAATGTCTGGTATGAGTAATCTACCTGAAAACATGATTTTATATGACTTTTATTTATACTCAAATACTTTGAATGAATTAAGAAACTCAGTATCATCTTTGTGCATGTTTACTGTGTGGCATGTGCATTCATGTCAGTGCAAAACAAGATATGTATGATCCAAGTGGTTTAGTTCAGAGAAAACAATCATAAGATTCACTAATAAAACATCATAAACCAATCAATGCAATCATCAATTCAGTCATCAAGCCCCCTTTACAAATTTACTGGCCATCAGGGACTTCACCCAAGCCTCACTTGAACCTATTTCTGTTGTTCACTATCCAGTGTAATATGGTCTTTAGCTACTTTCTCTTTTTAAACACACACTGCCTGGGACATCTCTCTGTTAACCCAGCACACTCAGGCCCCTGGGTATAAACATACCATGTGTGAGCTTGCAATGTTCACCTTGTCAAGCTATATTTTGTAGCCCAAAGATCCAAAGTCCTTAGTTAAATTACTAAGTGTTATTTCCTTTTTCATAATTGTGCTAATCCCTTCTGCATCATACTTTTCAATCAGAGAAAAATAAACAATTCAACCAACAAGTATTCATTCAGAGATTGGTAAGAAATATTTTCAAAAGCAAACATTTAATCATGAAAACAGATGTGATTTCTTAGCATATCATTTTTCCTATGGGTTTCAATGGATCAAGTTATAAACATATGGTCATAAATAGTTTGCTTGTTATCTCTTCTTACCTCTGGTTCAATAAGGTCTTTATTAATTTTTGAAGATCTGGCTAAACCATAAGAATATTTTGATTTGGGTAGTTCATAAAACATAGAAGCTCGGCACATGTACAACATTGCACTCCTACATTTTCTTTTGTTTCAGTTAACATGAGACATAAGCAACAACACAATGTTGCAGCCCCATATTTCTTTCTATTTTCAGACCATATATCTACCACATGAATCCTGGGATTTTATAAATAAATTTATGAAGAAAACTCATAAAAAGAAATCACTCCATCTCAAAGTTGATCAATATCACAGATAAACATTTTAACATGAAATCCATGACTCTTATCTTTTTGGGTAAATCACTGTGAGAGGTTTTACACTTAAGCAGATCATTAACAAACCAAATCATCAATTCATAAAATGAACATAACTTGCAAAAATGAATTATTAGTTCAAATAGGCTGCCTCAATATTCAGGACTTAATGCCAAAGTTTTCAGTGAGGTTACTCACCTTAATCCTTCTTTTTCCTAAGCTTTATGAACCATTTTTAGTCTTCTGCCTTCTTCTTTTTTTCTCTGGTTTATGTCTTATATTTTTTTTCTTTAAGTGATGAGGAGCAAATGGGTATGATCTCACTACAACAAGCCTCTTTATATAAATCCTGGCTGTTACTAGGGTTTATGGAATTACCTAATGTCAGTTCTACCCCATAATATGATCTGCCTTACACTTGATTCATAGAAGAAAAGGGTATGTGGTCTCTGCTAATTTTTCAGAAAATAAACCTTATTCTTTTAATTTTTCCCCAGGGTCATGTTATATGCATGACTTTAGTTTTTTTTTCTAAGCAAAGTGTTTAATTAAAGGTTCATACCATTTCCATGCAAGCTTTGTTTCTCTCTCTCTTTTTGTTTCCACTTGCAATGGTTGCATGTGTCTATGTATGACATATGTATGCCTATTTTTGCCTAAGTCTTTTTATTTTTCTTTCTCTAAATAATTTTAAATATCTTATTCTTTCTACATATATTTACTATTTCTGCCTATATATATATATTTGTTTACTTTATACCAAACTTTTTAAAGACCTAATCATATCTTCCTACATATATATTTGTAATTTATTTATCCTATCATATATTAATTGTTGCCTATTTTATCACACAGAAAAATGTGTGCATGTTTGTGCACTGTCTTGTGCACATGTACATATTATAGACCATATATCTGCAAATCAATTTCCTATTCCTATCTTTTAAATGCAATTTTTAAACAAATACAAACTAAATTAAATCATGGATCTGCTCAAAAATCAGGGTTATCACATATACCCCTCCTTTTAGGAATTGTGTCCCACAATTCTGTCATACTTAACTTAAGTACCATTACTCCAGAAAAATCAATTTTATGACCTCAAACCATTCTCAAGCCAATCACCTGATTAAACTCTAGGCACATCAAAACAAAAACCACAATGTAATTCAATCAAAACATTCATCAGTATATATATAAATTTACCTTTCATTCAATCAAACAGTTGTGGATAATCATTTCTGATTTTATCCTCCACTTCCCATGTGCAATCATTTGGGTCAAGACTCCATTGCACTTTCACTAGTTTAATTTCTTTGTTTCTCAATTTCTTGGTTTCTCTAGAAACTATGCCCACTGGCTCCTTTTCATAGATCATCCTAGGGTCAATCTGCACATCCTTGGAAGATTCTAGGACTGCCTCCTTATCATGAACCCATCTTCTTAGTTGAGACACATGAAAAACATCATGCATTGCTCTCATTTCTTCTGGCAACTCAAGCTTATAGGCTACAGTTCCTATTCTTTCTAAAATTTTATATGGCCCTATATATCTAGGAATCAACTTTCCTTGTTTCCCAAACCTTAGAACCTTTTTCATAGGTGATATTTTGATAAATACATAATCTCCAACATCATATTGTACTGCCTTCCTTCTTTGATCTGCATATTTCTTTTGCTTATCTTGGGTAGAAGCACTTATTCTTCTGATCAAAGCTATCTTCTCAGAGGTTTCTTTCACATTTTCTGGTCCTAAAACCACTTTTTCCCCAGATTCAAGCCAACTTGAGGGTGATAAACATGGTCTCCCATAAAGAGCTTCAAAGGGTGCCATGCCTATGCTACTATGATGGCTATTGTTGTATGCAAATTCAGCTAAAAAGATATGATCCTCTCAACTTCCTCCCCAATCCAATACACAAGCTCTTAACATGTCTTCAAGCAGTTTGTTCACAATTTCTGTTTGGCCATCAGATTGAGGATGGTATGCTGTGCTTAAGCATAAATCAGTCCCCATTGCCTTGTGAAAATTCTACCAGAATTTTGAAGTGAAGATGGTATCTCTATCACTTACTATAGTCTTTGCTATACCATGTAGTCTGACTACTTCTTTAATAAACAACTGGGCTAGTGTACTTGCATTTCTTTCTGATTTCACTGGTATAAAGTGGGCTGACTTAGTTAACCTATCAACCACTACCCAAATACTATCATTTCCCTTCCTAGTTCTAGGCAAACCAGTAATGAAATCCACTGATATGTCTTCCCATTTCCACTGTGGTATTTGCAAAGGTTGAAGCATCCCTCAGGGTTTTTGATACTCAACCTTCACCTGTTGGCAAACCATACATTTGGATACATAGGTAGCTACTGCACTCTTCATACCACTCCACCAATAATCTCTTTTGAGGTTGTGATACATTCTTGTGCTTCCTGGGTGTATAGTATATTTGCTTTTATGGCAAGCATCCAAGATTTCTTGCTTCAACTCATCAATTGCTGGAACACATATTCTTTTTCCTTTCTTCAAATGGCCTTGATCATTTAACTGAAAACCTTCCACTGCCTCACCATTTAATATCTGAGTTTTCTTTTCAAATAAAAATGGGTCTTGGCCTTGTAGCCTTACAACTTTATTTTTCAATTCGGACCCCAGAGTAATAAAACTTAATTTCCCCATTTCTACATTCTCACTGCATAGGCTCATGTTTTCTATATTATCACTTTCTATTTCTGAATCAATTAACAGTGATAAAGTGTTAAACTCATTTACCATCAGTCTAGCCATGTTAGCATGTTGTCTACTTAGGGCATCTGCTACTTTATTAGCCTTACCAGGTGTGTACAATATTTCAAAATCAAATGTGGATAGGAGTTCAATCCATCTTTGCTGCCTCATATTTAGTTCTTTTTGTGAAAACAAATATTTAAGTGATTTATGTTCTGTATAGACTTCAAATTTTGCTCCTAACAAGTAGTGTCTCCATAACTTAAGAGCATACACTATAGCAGCCAATTCAAGGTCATGAGTAGCATACCTTACCTCACTTGGTTTCAACTGCCTAGAAGCATAAGCTATCACTTGATGTTGTTGCATCAATACTGCCCCAAGCCCTTGTCCACTTGCATCAGTATACACCACCAAGTTTTCATTTCCTTTAGGTACTTTAAGAATTGGAGCTTGTACCAGTGCTTCCTTTAATTTCCCAAAAGGCTTTCTCACACTCCTCAGTCCAAGTAAACACTTGATTTTTCCTAGTCAATCTGGTTAATGGAATTGAGATTTTTGCAAAATATTTTATAAATCTCCTATAGTAACCAGCCATTCCCATGAATGATCTGACTTCAGTAACATTAGTAGGCCTTTTCCAAGCTTGCACTGTAATGACTTTATTGGAATCTACAGATATTCCTTTCTCTGATATAATATGACCTAGAAAATTCACTTCATTTTGCCAAAAAGTGCATTTTGAAAATTTGGCTTTTAAATCTTCCTGTCTTAATTTCTTAAATACCATATGCAAATGATTTTCATGCTCTTTGATTGATTTAGAATAAATTAGTATGTCATCAATAAATATCAATACAAACTTATCTAAATATTCTCTAAAAATCATATTCATCAAATCAACAAAATAGGAAGGAGCATTTGTCAAGCCAAATGGCATTACTAAAAATTCATAAAGCCCATATCTTGTGTTAAAGGCTGTATACTTAATGCTTTCCTCTTCTACTTTCATCTAATGAAAGCCTGAAGCTAAGTCAAGCCTAAAAAATATTTTTGCACCACTCAATTGATCAAAGAGATCATCAATTCTTGGTAGGGGATATTTATTTTTAACTGTGACTTTATTTAATTCCCTATAGTCAATACATAACCTAAGGGATCCATCTTGTTTCTTAACAAAGACTACTGGTGCTCCCCATGATGAGCTACTGGGTCTAATAAAACCTTTTTCTTCTAATTCAACCAGTTGCTTTTTCAGTTCCATCAACTCCCTAGGCCCCATTCTGGTTGGTCTTTTAACTACTGGGCTAGCTCCTGGAATTATTTTGATTGAAAACTCAACTGGTCTGTGGTTTGGAACTCCTCTCACTTCACCAAATACATCAACATATTGATTACCTATGGGGATTTCTTCTAATGCAGGCATGGGTTTTTCATTAGACAATGTAAAAAGGTTGGCTATACTTCTATCCTTGTTTGCCTCACAAAGAACAACTATTCTTTGTCCATTAGAAACTTTCAATGATATGGTGGATGTATCCATATTTATGATATCCTTATATCTACTCAACCAATCAACTCCTAAAATAATCCCTATGCCCGGATATTACAACACATATAGGTCTGACTCAAACACATGTCCTCCTATATTTAATCCTAGTTCCATACATATCATACCCAGAACAGATGAACTACCTATAGGGCTTCTAATTAGCAGCGGCTTATCAACAATCATGCAATTCAATTTTAATTGTTGTGCAATATCATGGGAGATCAATGAGTGTGTAGCCCCGGTATCATACACTACTGCAGAAGGTATTGAGTGAATAAGTAAAGTACCTTCAACTTGGCCATGCTTTTCAACACTTGATCCCTCAGCTGCCTTGCCTTTTCCTTCCAAAGCCCTCGATTTTCCTTGCTTAAAATCTGGACAATTCCTCTTTATGTGACCTTCCTTCCCACAATGGTGACAATTGAAGGATGCAGGCCTAACATTTGTGCATCTATTCTTCATATGCCCTTCTTGGCCACAGTTATAACAAGTGATCTTCTTCTTAATTTCAGTAGCCCTGACTTCTTCTGGTTTCTTGGTGGAAGCTATGTCTGTTTTCTTCTTATCATAAGGGTGAAATTTACCCTTTCCCTTTTTGTTTTGATTATTCTTGAATGCCTTGAAATTCTCTCTAGCTTTATCATGTTGTTCAATGCTCAGAGTCAAATCGAAAAATTGATCAAAAGTCTTTTCCTTGTATGGTAGCATGGCTCTACTAAGGCTAGAGTTCAGCCCTTGAATATATCTGTCATTCTTAGCCTCCTCAGTGGTGATGAGTACTGCACCATACTTTGCCAAGGATTCAAACTTCTGAGTGTACTCAGTGACACTCATAGCCCCTTGCCTTAATTTGATGAATTCCTCTAGCAAAGACTCCTTAGCTGATGCAGGGACAAATCTACCTTCCAACATTGCTTTAAATTGATCCTATGTCACTTCTCCTTCAGGTCTTCCAACTATGATAACCTCCCACCAATCCAAAGCTGCTCCTCTCAATTGCCTGGATGCAATTTGACTCTTCCTTTGGTCTCCAACTTGCATGTCTGCAAAAATTCTTTCCAAAATTCTGAGCCAATTTTGAACTCCCATAACTCCTTCTGTGCCATCAAAAGTTTTGCCTCCAAGATTGGTAAAAGTCTTGAGTAGTTTGGAAAGCTCCTCATGTGGATTTTCCTGCCTGTTGCCTACTCCATCGCTTATGGCTCTCATGAATTCTTGCACATTCACCATAGGTGGTTCACTTGTTCCTACATAGCTCTGATACCAAATGAAATGACCCACTTAATTTTTTTTTTACATACAGTGGCCATTTAAACAAGAAAATATTTCATTCCAATTTTCTTCTATCCAGGATCTTTTGTCAATATAAAAATATTGGTTTACTCATTTCATCTTAGACTTACATATGTGAAGATATATAAGTCATTTTCTACTTGAATCAGAGTACAGAAATTTGAAAGTAGAAATCTGTTTGAGTATTACTTAAAGGAAATACTCTCTACATAGCAATGGTGTTTCTAAAAACAAGATTATCAAAGTACACTTGGGTTATTGCATAACTATTGGTTTTATGTCTCAAGACTTATCATTCTACATAAATTTCCCTAATTTTATTACTGTGTGAACAATGCTTTTGCTTGTGCATGTGTCTGTGCATGTTTCTGTGCATGTGTGTGTCAGTGGGAAATTCAGGTGCCTTATTTTTTTTCCTTTCTTGTCAACAAAATGTCTGAGTCTACCCTATACTTGGGTTATAAAACAGAGCTAAAAACTTAACTTAAAACTCTTTAGTGCTGGCTTAACCCAGACTCAAGGAAATGGTGATGTTAGCCACAATCAACTTGCATTTTTTCTCAAGCAAACTACATATCATTTTGTTTTCTTTTCTAAGCTACTCAAATCCTCACTCTGCTAGGTTTTTATTTCAACTTAAACATGGGTTTTTTGATGTTAAATATTTGGATATACATTCAACCCACAAATCCTTTCAACCTCAGATTCTCAACTATTTAAACTAACTGTTCTTGAATCTCAAAATTCATTGTCTTAGCAAAGCATTTTGCAAACCAAAATACATAAGTTCCAACTAATACATATAAGTTCAACACTTACAAAACAGTAAATAACAATACATTGGTTTCTCTAAGCAACTTAAACAAAATATCTTAACATAGTTCATCATGAATATTTAATTTACTTCAGCAAAGTCTTTGAAAAATAGCATCCAAATCCTTAAGCAGTTAAACATCCAAAGCCTGATCAAATCATTCCTACTTTCCTGCAAAATCACCATGAACTGCCCCATATAAACATGAGACACTCAATGGTGAATAAACACAAAAGGGTCAGACTAATGTCTGGTATGAGTAATCTACCTGAAAACATGATTTTATATGACTTTTATTTATACTCAAATACTTTGAATGAATTAAGAAACTCAGTATCATCTTTGTGCATGTTTACTGTGTGGCATGTGCATTCATGTCAGTGCAAAATAAGATATGTATGATCCAAGTGGTTTAGTTCAGAGAAAACAATCATAAGATTCACTAATAAAACATCATAAACCAATCAATGCAATCATCAATTCAGTCATCAAGCCCCCTTTACAAATTTACTGGCCATCAGGGACTTCACCCAAGCCTCACTTGAACCTATTTCTGTTGTTCACTATCCAGTGTAATATGGTCTTTAGCTACTTTCTCTTTTTAAACACACACTGCCTGGGACATCTCTTTGTTAACCCAGCACACTCAGGCCCCTGGGTATAAACATACCATGTGTGAGCTTGCAATGTTCACCTTGCCCAGCTATATTTTGTAGCCCTAAGATCCAAAGTCCTTAGTTAAATTACTAAGTGTTATTTCCTTTTTCATAATTGTGCTAATCCCTTCTGCATCTTACTTTTCAATCAGAGAAAAATAAACAATTCAACCAACAAGTATTCATCCAGAGATTGGTAAGACATATTTTTAGAAGCAAACATTTAATCATGAAAACAGATGTGATTTCTTAGCATATCATTTTACCTATGGGTTTCAATGGATCAAGTTATAAACATATGGTCATAAATAGTTTGATAGTTATCTCTTCTTACCTCTGGTTCAATCAGATCTTTATTAATTTTTGAAGATCTGGCTAAACCATAAGTATATTTTGATTTGGGTAGTTCATAAAACATAGAAGCTCAGCACATGTACAACATTGCACTCCTACATTTTCCTTTGTTTCAGTTAACATGAGACATAAGCAACAACACAATGTTGCAGCCCCATATTTCTTTCTATTTTCAGACCATATATCTACCACATGAATCCTGGGATTTTATAAATAACTTTATGAAGAAAACTCATAAAAAGAAATCACTCCATCTCAAAGTTGATCCATATCACAGATAAACATTTAAAACATGAAATCCATGACTCTTATCTTTTTGGGTAAATCACTGTGAGGTGTTTTACACTTAAATAGATCATTAACAAACCAAAGTCATCAATTCATAAAATGAACATAACTTGCAGAAATGAATTATTAGTTCAAATAGGCTCCCTCAATATTCAGGACTTAATGCCAAAGTTTTCAGTTAGGTTACTCACCTTAATCCTTCTTCTTCCTAAGCTTTATGAACCCCTTTTTAGTCTTCTGCCTTCTTCTATTTTTCTCTGGTTTATGTCTTAAATTTTTTTTCTTTAATTGATGAGGAGCAAATGGGTATGATCTCACTACACCAAGCCTCTTTATATAAATCCTGGCTGTTACTAGGGTTTATGGAATTACCTAATGTTAGCTCTACCCCATAATATGATCTGCCTTACACTTGATTCATAAAAGAAAAGGGTATGTGGTCTCTGCTAATTTTTCAGAAAATAAACCTTATTCTTTTAATTTTTCCCCCGGGTCATGTTATATGCATGACTTTAGTTTTTTTTTCTAAGCAAAAGAATTGATGGAAACGGATAAAGTGTTTAATTAAAGGTTCATACCATTTCCATTCAAGCTTTGTTTCTCTCTCTCTTTTTTTTCCACTTGCAATGCTTGCCTGTGTCTATGTTTGACATATGTATGCCTATTTTTTCCTAAGTCTTTTTATTTTTCTTTCTCTAAATAATTTTAGATATCTTATTCATTCTGCATATATTTACTATTTCTGCCTATATATATATTTGTTTTCTTTATACCAAACTTTTTAAAGACCTGATCATATCTGCCTACATATATATTTGTAATTTATTTATCCTATCATATATTAACTGTTGCTTATTTTATCACACAGAAAAATGTGTGCATGTTTGTGCACTGTCTTGTGCACATGTACATGTTTTAGACCATATATCTGCAAATCAGTTTCCTATTCCTATCTTTTAAATGCAATTTTTAAACAAATACAAACTAAATTAAATCATGGATCTTCTCAAAAATCAGGGTTATCACATTTTCAAAAAAATCATTGATACCCATCTGAATCTGAGCATTGCTTGCCATCCACAGACCGATGGTCAAATGGAAAGAGTGAATCAGACTCTCGAAGATCTTCTCTGTGCTTGTGTGCTTGATTTTGGAGGATCTTGGGAAGATCATCTCAATCTTGTAGAGTTCACCTACAACTACAATTATCAGGTATAATTTCAATCTTCCTGTCATCTTTTCTTAATCCTAATTCATTATATCTTTCTCTGTGTTTTCCCGTACCTCATTCCTTTTCAGAGACGAAAAGTTTTGAGTGGAGGAGAGTGTAACAACCCTATCTTTTGTAATTATTTTTAATTAAATTTCTGATTTAAAAATTTTATTTTATTTATATAAAATGGATTTGTGATTTGAATTTTAATTATAATTTCAAACATGAATAACATAATATTTTCCAGAAACTTGAATTTTTGGTCAATATGGTCAAACTTTGACTTTTGATTTTAAAATTTTAAAAGTTTGAATTTTTGAGTTTTATCTTTTATTATCAAGGTAAATAAATTTTTAAGTATACTGCTTTTCGGTTCGTTGGAATCTGATTTATATTGTGTAAGTTGTCCTTTTTACACTATTGTATGTAAATTGTTGTATTTAACAAAATTGTTTATTTTAATTTTATATAAATAATATTTTGTTTATCATGTCATGTTCTAACTTATATTTACATGTGTAACATGACATGTTATGTACATATATTTTATTTTTAAAACATTTTAAAAGTGTAATTGAAATTTTCCAATGTCAGTTGTATTTTATTCACAATTTTTAATTTCTAGTTTCAATTAATTAAAGTAATCATTTATTTATTTTTCTATTTTCTTAAAACCTTACTTTATTTTCATTTCCACTTTATTTTTTTCAGCATTTATCTTATTTACTTGACTTTTTATTGGTTTAGAAGTATAGTTATAATTTTCCAAAGTCAATGATATTTTGTTTGTAAATTTTAAGTCTTGTTTCAAATTAATACTATTTCTTTAATTCTTTTTCTATTTTCTTAAAGTTATTTATTTATTTCAGTTTATTTTATTTTGTTTTCTTTTTCTAATGCATTTACTAAAATTTTATTTATTTTTATTTAATTAAAATAAAATGGAAATTTGAAAGGACTTAAGCTTTAAAAACTGGTGACTCTTCATTTGCTAGTCTTTTCATTTTCCCTTTGACTTTTCATTTGCTCCTTTTTGGCCGTGCATTTCTTTGTTCAGCCATGAGTTTCTTATTCATTTTTCACGTGAGAAAACATCACTCCTCATTTAATTCACGGCTAGACAAAATTTTGGCAATGGCTTCCTTCTTTTTTTCTACTTTTTCTTAATTTTCTCATTGATTTTTCAATGTTTTTGCCTTGGCTTCTCTTGCTTTGCTCAGCGTAACACCTCCACCATCTACTCCACCAACCACCACCACTTCCTTCCCCACATCATCCACTACCAAACTCCTTCCTCCTCCTACCAATATAAGCTGTGCCTCACCCCTTGACAAAAACTCCACAAAAACATGCAAAAACGCCTTAAATCCATCCTAGCCACCACTTTTGCTTCACCACCTTCATTTGTAGCCACGGCCACCACCTCTAGCGGCCACCACCAGTAAGTACACATCCCTAGCCATTAACCTTAGCCTCTATCCAGATCTGACCTGAACTTTACATGCCATGACAGAGCCAAAATGTGAACCAAAACTCCTCTTACGGCCTTGCCTTTTGACCTTACAACTTGTAACTCCAAAACCCTTTGCATTCTTGACCAAGCCTTGCCTATATGATCCAAACCAGAACCTTTTCCAACCTAAAACCTATTATGGCGGAGCCTCAGGCATGTATGGCCGAGCACATGATGTGTTAGGGTCAAGAAAATTGATTAAAAGCTAGGTGATGCTCTTTGTTATTTCTGATTTCCACCTTGTTTCAATTTGTCTTTGGTATTGTATTTATATTTATTTATGGCTTTCTTTTGCTGTTGAATACAAATTTACATCTTGGCTTTATCTCCACTTAAAATCAAGTCTTGTTATCGTGCCTTTTGGATTTTTTGGTTGTGTGTTTGATTTGCTAGCTCCAGCGTAAAGAGGTGAGTAATCACACCTAACATTTATACTTATACAACGGTGAATTGATAACAAGTGAAAGTTTAGAATGATTATATTTTATGTTATACCTACCTGTGATTATAAATTATATGATGTTAAACCTGTTTATTTATCTGTCATATCATCTGTTACTGATATATGTTGTTAAACTGTTCATTTTATGCTGATCATCACTGCAGGTTCCCTGTTAGTATAGAAATCACTATGGGTTGAAATGATACATACCCGAACGGACTTTAGAATAACGAAAAATCATTACGGGCTGAAGTGATAGGCCTGAACGATTTTTATTTATTTTATTTGACTTGGGACTGCGGGTTTGAAATGATAGAACCTGGATTTTTCTGGTAAATTGCGGATTGAAATGATATATATCCGTATCACTTGACCTAGGTTAGAAAACTACATACAGGCCCGTGGTTATTCTTATAGAGTTTTCTAGAATTTATAGGTATTTTAAAAAGTGTAAATTTATGAAAAAATTTGATTTAAATTGGATGTTTAAATGTTAAATAAAGAAATTATGATTTTCTATGGGTTAAAAATGTAATTAAATGAATGGTTAAATTGAATTGTTGAAATATAACTTAAGTCTGGAAATTTGGGTTTCTGGTTTATAAGGAAATTTGAGTGATATAAATAAAATGGAAATTAAGGTATATTTGGAAATTGTAATAAAAATTTAAGTGTTAAGAAATTTGTTAAAATGTGAAGGATAGAAAATTGTACACTTGAATTTGTTAAGTGAAATTATTGGAAAAATTTGATTTTATTATAAGAAATTTATTTTATAAAAATCATAAGTTAGGAGGTATTTTAATGAAAATTTTGAGTGTTAAAATATGATTTTTATAATGTTTAAAGGGTTAAAATCGAAGTTTATTTATTGCTGGAATTACATTGAAATCTGGAAATTTAAAATAACAGCACTCAGAAATGCTAACGTTTCTAAAGTTAACTTAAAACCTGTTGTAAAATATATTTACAGCACTTTGTAAGTTTTGTGGTTGATGAAAATGAACTGTAGCTAAATTTTAACTAAGGCATATTACAGCACTTGGTACGTGCTGTGGTAGCAGAAAGACAACTAAAATTTAAAGCTTAATAAAGGGCTACAGTAGCATTTGATAAGTGCTGCAGTAGGCTGAAATAAACTGTTTTTAAATGAAGTTAAATACTACAGCAGTTTTGTTTAAATTCTGTCTTTTCTTACTGAATTGTTTCAAATGAAATGAGCTTTTACAACAGTTTTATTTAAATGTTGTCTTTGCTGAATTGAATTGTTTTCAAGTATAACTTACACCAGCTTTTTCTAAATGCTGTGAAATGCTGAAATTTTCAATGTTTATGATTTTTACCTAAGTAAATGAGCTCGGAATGATCTAAAATTTTGGAAATTGAATACTTGATTTGAAAGTATAATAACTTCACTTTTAAATGGTTTAAATGAATTATTTTGATTGGAATATAAATTATTTAAAGTGATTTGAAAGGATAATTAATGAATGATATCTTGGAATAAAAGGTATTTAAATTTGATATTTGGATTTGAATTTTGTTAACGGTAAAAAGTGAACGCTAACACCCGGTGTGTGTAATAAACTTGTGAAAGCACCACCCGTTGGTACGGGAACAGAATATGAGCTGAGAATAACAGAAAAGCAGTAAACGAACAACAGATTTATAGTGGTTCGGCCCGTAATTGAGCCTACATCCACTTTATAGTCTTTTATTGCTGATTTGATTACAATTCGATACAATATCCCTCTAAATACAATACAATTTGATCATGAAATCATTCTTGACTACTAGCTCGATCTTTAATGATGAAACTCGACGAATCCGCGTTGGATGTTAGGAGCTCTTCTCGAAGATCGTTGTAGTGTCTCGAATGCTTGAAGATCTTTGATTGCTGAATGAGAGGAAGCTTCGACAGCGTAACGGCGCTTGGAGAAAATGAATGGCCAAAAAGTACTTTGCTCGTTGGAGTTGGAGCTCTATTTATAGAAGCTGATTTCTGAGCAGAAATCTTGCAAAGTCCTAGGTCGCAGGTGAGTTAAGGAAGGTACTAGGTCGTTGGCGACCTAGTGGGCTGGTAGGTCGCAAGCGACTTATAGGTAAGCCGCATAGGGAATTAGGTTGGTTCATACAAACTGGGCAACGGAGTTAGGTCGTGAGCGACCTAAAGTAGGTCGTAAGCTTCCTTCAACAGTTAGGTCGCGACATTCTTTAGGTCGCTATGTTTTTAGGTCGCAGACTCCTGTTAGGTCGCTGAGCCTCTTCAGCAGTTAGGTCGCGACATTCTTTAGGTCGCTATGTTTTTAGGTCGCAGACTCCTGTTAGGTCGCTGAGCCTCTTCAGCAGTTAGGTCGCGACATTCTTTAGGTCGCTATGTTTTTAGGTCGCAGACTCCTGTTAGGTCGCTGAGCCTCTTTAGCAGTTAGGTCGCGACATTCTTTAGGTCGCTATGTTTTTAGGTCGCAGACTCCTGTTAGGTCGCTGCTTCATTGACTCGTTCAAGATTTTAGGTCGCTTCTTAATAGGAGTTAACATTTGCCCCTCGAAGTACGGGCCGAAGTCATAGGTCGTGTGCTTCGACTTAACTTCGCTAGGTCGCGAGCGACCTAAAACACTAACTTGCTTGTCTATTCATCTTCCTTTCTTGGTTTCATATAAATTGGTTAGGTCGCTTCTTCCTCCCTACTCTACTACTTCGATCCCTTGCTGCCATTGACGAATTTTTCGAGTTTTCAAAGGCGAATTCAACCTATTCCAGTCATCGATTCTTCCTTACCATTACATCCCGTAAGTGAGTTTGACATCCATCCTATCATAATCATCGTTTAATCTTGAATCCCTGCTTTTTCGACCTTAGCCCCATTCTATGAGTTGTGCACCGTTTCAAGTGGCTGTCGTGGTTGACTCTTGATAGTTGCTTTGGCTGATTCATGAGGGCATAGTAATGTGTTGGATCTGCGATGGATTAGGGATGTGTTGAATCGCTCTTGGTATCTTTCGATGAATTGAAGGGGTGAGGAAGGCGATGGGTTTATAGGTGTAATTGATAACGGGTTATAGGGTTTGGTGGTTTGTGGCGTGGAGAGGAAGTTAGCAGTAAGGGTTTCAGGCGACTTAAGACCATTCGCGACCTAAGGAATAGTTCGGCCTAAGGAAGACTGGAACCTGTGTTAGGTCGCTGAACGACCTAACTTTCCCGTGACATAAGCTTTAAATCGCAGCCGAGTTAGGACTTGATCAAATCTGCATTGCTTTTAACCCTTCAGTTGCACTGTGTGACCTAAAGGTGCTTCGACCAAGAATAGGTCGCCGAACGACCTAGAACTTGAAACAATTCTGCATAGCCCTGAATGCTTTTATTTGCACTGCACGACTTAAAATCACTCCAACTTATGTTAGGTCGTGAACGACCTGGGACTTAGAAATTTAGGCAGAATTTGGCTGATTCTTGAATTGTTTTAGACTTTGTTGTACTTCTTTTCAGATTGCCTTAACTTTATTGCTGATAACCTGTTTAGAAGCAATATTCCCAGAAAAAATGGGACGAATATACTGCCATTGATTGCCCACACCAAATGACAGATTAGTCGACAAAGAATATCAAACTTAAATGAACTTCGCGAATGAAATGTTGTGAACTAACAAATCTAAGTGAAGTATTAAAGCAAAATTGAAACGGTCAACTAAAGCTGATTTATTTGCATCAACACAACACTGTTCTTGGACTTAAGATATCAAGCCCCGAAACTTTATAATCGACAAGTATCAATTAATTTAGTTTCATTTATATTTGCTTGTTATTGCGTTAGTTTTGCACAACACTTCACTCTTTTTTAGGAAACGTGCACCTTAATATTTGATCGTCCAGTTCCTTGTGTAGAATGGCATCCCAACAGGAAGACTTGGAAATAGCTGGAGAGGCTTTTCCAATTGCTACTCCACTGAACGACCCTCCGGAACGGACTTCTACTACTCTAAGCCACAAGGTCTTCAGACAATTGTGCATCCAGTTCGGCATTGCCGAAGCAGATGCTTTACTTCCTGGGTCAAGCGACACTGCTGACAGGCCGCCTCTTGGCTTTGTTGCCATGAATCGTCAGATGTGCTTGAGCGGAGCTATTCCGCCCTTTAATGATTGTCTTCGAGAACTTCTCCTTCGGCTATCTATCTCCCCTTTTCAACTGCACCCTAATGGATACTCCATCCTGCTGGGACTGTATGTGCTTTTCAGGAGAACGTTGGGACGTTTTCCCAGTTTTGCCGAAATTCGCTTCTTGTGCACATTTGTAAAGAACAAAGATCATCCCTCTATTACACTTGTGAGAAGTGCCAGGAACCGCAAACTAATTCTGGACTTGTCTGAAAGTGCCCACGGATTTTTGACTCAATTCTTTTATGTTCGCTGCCCTCCGGGATTCTACGCCATTTGGAGAGTGGGAAGTACGATTATCTATCTTTCCGATTTGTTCTCAAGACTTTTCAGAATTCGAACTGTCAAATGCTTAACTCCATTCTTTCTTTTTTGCAGCACTTCCTCCCCCACTTCGAGATGCCAGTCACAAGGTGACTTTTGAGAGGCTTATGGCCGTGCCAGACGAGGAGAGAAGTGTTCAATTTTTATTGAGAGATGAGTTCCTCCACGAATTTGGACTCTTACATCCTTCCCGTTCCGCTCAGCCACATGAAGTCCCTGATTCTCCTACTGAGGAGTCGGATGCCCTTGTTCCTGCTGAAGAACCTTTACTGCAAGAACTTATCGCTGAGACTTCATTGGTAAAGTGTTCTACTCATCCCGACATTGCTGGGACGTCCAGTAAGTTAGCACTTGCCCCGGTTGTTGAGGAGGAAAATCTTCACACTGTTGAAAAGACGGCTGAGATGGAAATTGAGAAAGATAATTCTCCCACGCACCATGGCGATGATACTTTCGATAGTCTGAGCGACATCATGATAACCTCTCAGGAGCTCTTTAAAGATGATGTTTCTAAAGTGGTTCCTCCTGTTATCGAAGCAACTTCTTCTTTGCAACAATCCACAACACCTTCCACACAACTTATTGCCATTTCTACACCCAAAAGTGGTTTGTAGTCTGACGCGCGTAGTTTACACATCACACACACTTAGAATTTTGGTACTTATATGCACTTAGCTTCTTCAACTTGAGGATTTCTAAAACTGGTCTTTTTTTTCAATTTCAGGTTCTCTGATGGGGCGAAGCGGCTCTTACTTCAACAAATTTCAGCGCTACGGAAGCCGTGAAGCTTACGACTTTAGGAGTTATATCAGTGCCGTGAAAGAAACTGATGAGGAGAGAGCTGCTAGAAAGGCTCATGAGAGGCGAGCTCATGAAGAGCGTCACCGGAGAGAAGACGAGGAATACTATGGGAGTAGGGACGAGCGACGTGACTCTTCTCGCAGAAGCGACGATCCTTATAAAAGGAAATCTTACGACGATAAGGGGAAGAGTCACACTTCTGATGATTCCAGTAAACGTGCCAGACTTGGTGAGAAAGATACATCTACCATCTCGGAAAAGACAACCGTTTCTGTTCCTCCTAACACATCTTCCGGTTCTCCTGCCCTTAAGGAGTCTGACATCCAGACCATCATTAATAGGCCACAGTACCAAGCTGGAGACGGTCCTCCCACACTCCAGAGCCGATTTCCGAATTGGTGTCTGAAAGGAGTGCGTTTTGATTTGGACTTGGTCCCCATTGACAAGCAAGCGATGCTGAAAAATGTCGATGCTGTAAAGCTTGACATCGAAAGAATGTCTGGGTGGCAGAAGCTGGTTGATGAACTTCAAAGAGTCAACCATCTGAATCTTGAAGCGATGATGACCATGGAAAATGATAAGTCTGAGTGGGACAAATGGCGTAAACAGCATGACTCGGAGATGAAAAGCATTAGCGATGGTTATGTGAAGCTCGAAGCCGAAGTTGAAAGGCTTAAAAAAGAGCTTGCTACTTCTTCCACTTCTTATTCTCAGAAAGAGGAAATGCTTCAAAAACAAGTTCGAGACGCCCACGCTGCTCAGAGAGATACTGAAGTCAAACTTGAAGCAGAACAACATGTTACTAGAAAATATCGTGATGACGCTGCTCAACTTCAGGAGAAACTCAGCTCTCGAGACTTAGAAATTGCTAGGCTACAATCCCAGTTACTGAAGGCTGAAAGAGAACGTGATGAAGTTCTCTCTGGTAAAGCTGCAGCCGAAGAATCCCATAAGGCGACCCTAGCCACCGTTGACGCGACCCTGTTCGACTTCTATATGCATTGTGTCCTGGGGCGTGGGAGCCTTTCATTTTTGGGACCAGAGTATGAAGTCACCCTAGCGGAGGTGTGGGAGGCAATCATTGACTTATTTGGTGGTGCCGGATACTCCGAAACAGATCTTCAAGCTACCTACCTAAGTGAGAGCGATCGCGATGCCCTTGCCAAAGGAAAAGAGCAGCTCGTCCGAGTGCGGGCCGAAGCGATGGGAGAGAAGCTTCCTGGGAAAGAAACACCCCCTATTGCTCCTGCTTATACTTCGACTTTAGCTCATGCGGATATTGCTGGCTCTAGTTCTCATTCCACGCCTCCCGCTAAGGTTGACACAGAAACTGTAACCACCCCTACAGAGGAAGAGTCAATGAAAGACTTCCAAGCTCGGGAATTTGAGATTGATCTCGCTAAACCGGCTTCTCCAGGTAACTTTGACAATTCACGGTTTTCTTTTTTCTCGGAGAATACTGATTTTGATATCTTTTATTATGCAGCAGACGCCCCAGAAACTGCCCCAACTCTTCCTTCTTCAGCTGCCGTTCCTCCTCCTTCTCAAGTTATACCTCTTCCAGCTTCCCAACCTGGTTCACAGGAAGAACCAATAGCGGCCCTTCAAGGTTTAGATGAACCATCTGCTTCCGAAGAACACAAGGCAGAAGATCTGGAAGATAGCGAGAAGACCCCGGAGCAGTCTTTCGATTATGACACAAAGCTTTCTACATTTCTTGCTCCGGGGAGTGAGTCTTCTTCCAAGAAGAAGGGGAAGCGTGTGGTTTCAAAGAAAGGAAAGAGGAGTTCTTCCGCCGCTGGGGATGAGGCAGAGATGGATCCGGCTGAGCCTCTTTCTCCTTCTTCTCCGACACGGCCTACGAAGCTAATTACTAGGCTGGGTAAAAGCTCCAAGGGTGGGAAGAAGGAGAAATGAGTTTGATTTTGCATTTTCTGCTTTTTGTATTGACCGGGTATTGTGCGGATACCGGTCTCCGCTTCTTTTTGTAACCTGTACAATGTAAAAAATTTCTCATAGTGTTGAAATAAATAGATATTTTTCTTGTACAAATCCTTGTGTATGTAGGAGTACATCTGTTTTTCATTTGAAGTGTAGAGTAAACGATTCTTTCTATTTGTACAAACTTTTTTGTCTGTGTTTCAAGAACGCATTTACTCCACATCTTTATTATGTGATATTGCAATGAACTTGTGGTATGTCGCTTGTATATCACTTTTATTATTGTAACTGAATTGTATAATGTTGTCCCCATACCACAAGTATATTGTAATATTTCTTGCTTTCACAAGACCGATACTCTTATTTTAGAGAATAACTTTCCACTTTTTCTGGGAAAAATTATTCTGCTTTTAATAGAGTATATCTTGTCTTTGGAGAAATCTTTATTCTCTTTTTCTTCCTGAAGAACACTTCAACTTCTGGGAATGATCACTTTTATTTGTTTGAAAGTGAATTTTCCTGCACAGTGAAATGAGCTTCTGAAGAAGGTTTTGATTTTTGTGCCCCAGTAAAGGGTTTATTTTTGGTACTTCAAGCAAGGTGAAGTACGCCTCTGAAGAGGTCTTTTGGTCTCCGAAGAGAAGCGATTTTGGTCTCCGAAGAGAAGCAGTTTTGGTCTCCGAAGAGAAGCAGTTTTGGTCTCCGAAGAGAAGCAGTTTTGGTCTCCGAAGAGAAGCAGTTTTGGAATTTCATCTCTGGTGAAGTGGGTCTCCGAAGAGAAGCATTTTGCACTTCTACACGGGTGAAATGTGCCTCCGAAAAGGGCTTTTGCCTCCGAAGATGGCTTGTGCCTCCGAAGAGGGCTTGTGCCTCCGAAGAGGGCTTGTGCCTCCGAAGAGGGCTTGTGCCTCCGAAGAGGGCTTGTGCCTCCGAAGAGGGCCTGTGCCTCCGAAGAGGGCTTGTGCCTCCGAAGAGGAAAGCACCAAAATGTTAACGGTAAAAAGTGAACGCTAACACCCGGTGTGTGTAATAAACTTGTGAAAGCACCACCCGTTGGTACGGGAACAGAATATGAGCTGAGAATAACAGAAAAGCAGTAAATGAACAACAGATTTATAGTGGTTCGGCCCGTAATTGAGCCTACATCCACTTTATAGTCTTTTATTGCTGATTTGATTACAATTCGATACAATATCCCTCTAAATACAATACAATTTGATCATGAAATCATTCTTGACTACTAGCTCGATCTTTAATGATGAAACTCGATGAATCCGCGTTGGATGTTAGGAGCTCTTCTCGAAGATCGTTGTAGTGTCTCGAATGCTTGAAGATCTTTGATTGCTGAATGAGAGGAAGCTTCGACAGCGTAACGACGCTTGGAGAAAATGAATGGCCAAAAAGTCCTTTGCTCGTTGGAGTTGGAGCTCTATTTATAGAAGCTGATTTCTGAGCAGAAATCTTGCAAAGTCCTAGGTCGCAGGTGAGTTAAGGAAGGTACTAGGTCGTTGGCGACCTAGTGGGCTGGTAGGTCGCAAGCGACTTATAGGTAAGCCGCATAGGGAATTAGGTTGGTTCATACAAACTGGGCAACGGAGTTAGGTCGTGAGCGACCTAAAGTAGGTCGTAAGCTTCCTTCAACAGTTAGGTCGCGACATTCTTTAGGTCGCTATGTTTTTAGGTCGCAGACTCCTGTTAGGTCGTTGAGCCTCTTCAGCAGTTAGGTCGCGACATTCTTTAGGTCGCTATGTTTTTAGGTCGCAGACTCCTGTTAGGTCGCTGAGCCTCTTCAGCAGTTAGGTCGCAACATTCTTTAGGTCGCTATGTTTTTAGGTCGCAGACTCCTGTTAGGTCGCTGAGCCTCTTTAGCAGTTAGGTCGCGACATTCTTTAGGTCGCTATGTTTTTAGGTCGCAGACTCCTGTTAGGTCGCTGCTTCATTGACTCGTTCAAGATTTTAGGTCGCTTCTTAATAGGAGTTAACAAATTTAAATAATGGTTTGAAAGGAAGTTTTGAAAAGATATGATATTTTGATATATTGAAATGGTTTGGAAATGATTTAATCTTTATTTTGATAAAGGTTTGGATTTGAAATGATATTTTATTTTGAAGTATAAATATTATTTTTGAATTTATAACCATGGGTTATAATAACGGTTGGTTGTTAAAGAGACCGGGATCGGATGTTTGGCATAATCTCTGTCGATACCGAAAACCACTTTAACAACTATGTACGCGGTGGAGATTCCAGAATGAAGTAGGATGGTAGTGACGATCCTATTGAGGTATGAACGTGGACCCGACTCCCATGCGTTGGCTTAAGGTGGCTAAAACAGGTGCGATCTCGGGCCAAAAGGGGTCGCTCCTCTGGTCGGACACATTTCTTCGATACCACTTTATTACTTTTGTGATTGATTGTGCGCGCCCCTCCGATTTGAGAATGTGTTCCGAGGTGGGCGTATATGGTTGCTACGTTATCACCAACCCCAGTGTCATAATTAGTATATCTACCCTGGCATTGCCTTGTGTGCCGTGTCATCTACCATATCGAGCCTTCACTACGAGTTTGGTTTTCTCCCGTAGCCCATGCGTATCTTCTTGTAGTATCCCGATCAAGAGATATGCAAATACCGGATAGACTACTTGGACTATTACGTGTTAAGGTGGAAAATGTAAAGCCTTAATGCTATTTTAAAGTATGTTTATTTTACTATTAGACATTATTATAATAGCGAAATATTACTATATATTTAATAGTTTAACGGATCCTTAGAGGATGGGTGGTCCCAAGCAACCTTTAAGTTACTTGTACTTTATTTATAGTTCACTTGAGTTGGTTTGTATTGTATAAGTATGTATGTCCTGACTCGAGTGTTTTGTGTTTTGCTTTACGCTTGGGTTTGACTGAGTGATACAGCATCTGAGACTCACCTTCGGAGTTGGAGCTTTGCTTTGAAGATCCGGCTATCTATTTCATTTTCAGCATTCAGTTGATTCCAGTTGTATTATGAGTTATACCTGATTATCATACTGTTACTCCTGTTATATCTTGGTATTTCTATTGTATCTTGTTTAACTCGGAGGTATTTATATAGTAGCATCATGAACTACTATTTCTTTGCTTCCACTGCATTATTTATTACTTTGTGTCTGTGATTTGTGATTATTTATTTACTTTTTATGCTGAGTATTGCCATAATTTATTTACAATTCGGTATTTTGAAAAATTCAAGTCCAGCATGTGCAGATGCGAATGGTTGAAAATATCGGGCCTTTACAAAAGGAGATATTTTTTCAAACCCACCATACATCACCACCCAAGCCGAGTTGGACTCTATTCTTGAACATTTTGGACTCTATTCTTGAACATTTTGGAATCACTAGGGTTGAAGCCATTCCCGCTAGCTCCACTGAAAACATTTTAGCCCACTAGAAGGGAACTTTTCTTTCACTATATACACATCTAGCACACGGGTTATCTTCCTTTTCAAGGCTTCCTTTTAAGATCTCTAGAGCGTTTAAACATTGCACCGATCCATTTTTTGCCTAATGCTTATGCATACTTGACTCACTTAAAGGTCTTAGCTTGGGAGACTGGACTCTTTCCTCTTAGAGCTTAAATTCTCCATTATATAGTAGGTCCCGCTAAAGTTAATGAACAACCAGGCCATGAATCATATCGAATTCATCCCCACCGAAAAAGCTTGGTTTTCGGTAGTGTTAATATGGTGAGATATAGGAAATTCAAATTTTGTTTGTCAAATGTTTCTCTAATATTAGACAAACATTTTCTACCACAGGTGAGTTTCTTATCCTTGGTTATTCTTATTTTTCCATTATCCGTTACTGATGGGTGTTTTCTTTCAGATTATGCTTCTATAAAGTTAAACTCTAAAGACCAAAAGACAATAGACTCTTTAATCCATACAGTTGAGAGTAGGAGAAATAGCTTTTGCTTCTGACCCTGTCGAAGCTCCTTCAATATTCTATCATCTTAGACCACCATTAGATTTTTGTAGAGCCACCAATGGTCAAACATATTTCTCATGAAAAGAGCACATTAGTGATAGGAAAACAAGAAATCTCCACTTGTAATACTCCAATTCAACTTTATTCTATGGGTAAGTTTCTATATAATTAAGAATGGAATTCCTGATGCCATCAGTTTTCAAACTTTCCACTTTGCTTTAGGCTTATCTACTCTTGTTGTTGTTCCCAAAGAAACAAGGGCCACAAATTGTTCTTCCAAGAAGAAAAGAGTAAAGATTAAGCTCTAGCCTTGCCTCAATCAATTAGTTCTGTTTCTTATAAAGACTATATTGCAAAGGCCATTGAAGAGTTAGACGAAGAAGAAACGAGTAATTATGCTCTTACCGACATTCCTCCTTTCCCTCAGAAAAAAATCCAAACTTGTGGGTAAATTCACTTCCGATATTGTGGATAAAAAGGAGCAAGTGATTATTAGTCTATGTCTTGAGATGGTAACTTTAGATAAGGCTCCCAAGAAGCCGAAGATGGCTCAAATTTAGAGAATGATTAAGGCTCAGACTTTCGACCACCTTCGAAATATTACCTTTCCTACTTCCACAATGTCTATCAGCCGCATGTGCGTTGATCTTGGTCTGATCCTTTCTCTTATTGAAGCTCTTCCCTTAAAAACTCAAACTCAAACGTCAAGAATGAATTTTGAGGAACTTGCTCGACTAACCATTTAATCTCCTTTCATTACTTCTCTTGAGTCATCGTAGATTCTAGCCTATTCTGTTGATAACCCTTTTCTCATTTTCGAACAGCTTTTATCAGTATGTTTCTATATTCATTTAGTTAACTTTAACTTTATTTTTTATTAACTTGGACAAGTTGTGTATTACACGTAGGAAAGCATATGCTTCTTCTCTGAGAATCCTCTCTAAGGCCTTCCAATGAAGTGGTCAAACTCAAAGAAAAGATCTCTTTATTTCAAAATGGTATGATTGATGTTGTTATGGAGAGAGATGATGTTATCCTTGAAAAGGGAAAATTGGCTTCCACTGTTGATAAGAAAAGAAAGCCAAGTATCCGTTGGAGGAGAAAGTGAAAAACTTAGAAGTCGCCCTTAACAAGTTGATTAAGGAAAATTCCAAAGTAGGAAAAATCACTAGGTGGCCAGCTATAAAGAAAGTCTAGCTTTTACTTATTCAAACAACATTTGTAACAACCCGATATTTTGGACCATTCGCATCCATTATAAGTGTATAGGTAGACACTCATGCCGGAATTGAATTGCTCAAAATACCGCATTGTTAATTTAAATTTGGAAAAAGTGAACATATACAGTAAATAAATATAATCACAGATCACAGACACAGATTAATAAATGCAGCGGAAATAAAAGAGATAGTAGTTCATGAAGCTACTATATAAATGTATAAGTTACATCAGAGTTAAACCAGATACAACGGAAGAGTAATACGATACATCAGATACAAATCAGAATACATCACTGGAATCATAGAATACTGAAAGCAGAATAGATGGTTGTATCTTCAAGCAAAGCTCCAACTTCAAAGGTAAGTCTCGAATACTGGTATACTCAATCTGACCCGAGCGTAAAGCAAAACACAAAACACTCGAGTCAGGATTAACATTCTTATATCAATAAATCCAACTCAAGTGAAATAGCAATTAAAATACAAGTAACTCAAAGGATGTTTGGAATAATCATCCTTTAAGGATTCGTTAAACTATCTACTATGTAGTAGTGTACGATAAGTAGATAATGTCTATCAGTAATATAAGATATCAAAATAGTGTTAAGGCGTTACCATTATTCCCCTTAACACATTTTTATTCCCAAGAGAATATACAAGACCGTAGTTTCCCCAAAACCGGAAGTCACCAGAGGGCAATCCATATACTAAAGGTACAAACCAAAATCGTAGTGGTCGCGTATAAAGGAATACAAGTATGACAAGGCACATGAGGCAATACCCAAGGTAGTGAAACTACCGTTTGCCTGATACGGACTGGTGAGAACGCATCGCCGCAGCGACCGCAACACCGCGAAACAACACTCCCAAATCAAGGGTGCACCAATCGACAACAAGTAATGAGTAATTTTTGAAGAAGTGTGTTCGCTTGAGGTTGCTGACCTCCATTGGCCCGGCACGGCTCCTGTTTTAGTCATTTCCAATTTGACACAAGTGTCAAGGCTATCCATTATCGTTCTCTTTCTGCAGTCATCACGTACATCATTCCAACCACTTCATTCTGGATCACACTCCGATTTAGACAGTGAGTATGTCCCTAACCGATTCCGGTCTCTTTAATAACTTCTGTCATTATTACACCGATTGGTCATTTTATTTATTTCAAAACAAATCAAATTCAATTACAAATAGAATTTGTAAACCAACATTTCATTTATTTTTCTATATAAATTTCAATAAATTTACGTTTCAAAACTTCCAAATTTCTATTTCGAAATATTATAATTCAATTTCAATTTCTTTTTAAAACAATTCAAATATCGATTCAAGTTCGTATATAAGTTTCATTTCGAAATCATTTAAATTAATTTAATTTAACATTCAAATCAATTTAACTTCATTGATCGATTTTATTCAGTATTCATTAAGTAAATATGTCATTCAAAACAATTTCTATTCAATTTCCGATTCATTAAACTAATTACTTAAGTTCAACTTCATTTTATCAAAACTTACAAATTTAATTTAATTAAATTCATCAAATCAAATTCTTTAAATTTCAAGTCTTACATTAATTTCAATAAATCACATTTTCTTTCTTGTTAAAGAAAATTCAATTTCACTTATTAATTTACTTAGTTACAATTTCAAAACTCAATTAATAAAGAAACTTAATTTCACTTTTTAAAAAGTTCAACTTTAATTATCAAAGGATTCAATTTTATTTAATTATTAAATAATTCAATCTCATTAAATTATTAAATAATTTCAAAACTTAATTCAATCATTTCTTAAATTAAACAACATTCTTCCATCAATTTCTTTATTAATATTTTATTTCAGATTATTAAATATTCACATTTAAATTTCATTAAAATTCAATTTCCAACTTCGTTTCAAAACCATATTATTTATTCAAATAAAATCTTCATTTTATTTTTAAATCAAATTATTGACCAATCGGGTTTTTATTTAATTCTCTATCCTAGGTCAAAGTTTAATTTGGGTATTTATCATTTCAACCCGATTCCAATTCAATTCAAAATCAAAGCATAGCAAAGAGAACTTGTAGTGTGATAACTGGGATGGTGTCAAAGTAAATAAATAAGCAATAACAACAATCAATATCAATCCAATAATCAATTCAAATAATCCCGAAATAATCGTATTAATTCACATTGTTGTTTGTGCAAATTAATATAATTATTTCTAGAATCTACACTATCATTTCACGTAGATTAAAGATTATTCCACTAATTATTTATACGGTTCTTCACTTGTCATTCAATTTCAATTTTTACACTACAACAATTAATCCAATATACGTCGATGGTTCAAAGTGTAATTATCACTATTCTATATGTCAATTAATTTAACAATTAAAAGGGGTCATATTCAACTAATCAAATTTAACATATAAATCAGTTTTAAAATTGTTAACTATCCTATATCCATCTCAATTTTGCATACTATTTATCATTTAACACTTAACAATTTAATGTCCAATATAAACATCAACAATCAATCAATTATCAGCCAAACTGTATTATCATCACATTAATAATTAACAGATAATGGTGTCAAATGTCACAGGTGAACTGATACAGGCAATAGCATATATAACAGTGTAATTAACTAACAGTAGCATATTTCAATTGTCGTTTCAATTGAAATCAGATTTAATAAATAAAAGAACATTAATCGTGAGTGATTGCTCACCTTTCGAGGCTAGAGATGCACGAGAAGATGACCCGGATATGCACACTGATACGGACATTGAGATTGAGTTACGAATCCAAGCAAAACAAATCGGCACGAATTCAACGATCAAAGCTGATAACAGAAATCGATGAAATCAAATCAAGACATTCAACATAGCAACAAATAAAACATGTCATGCATCAAAGTTTAATAATATAATTCTATGTGCTACCGAGATCGAAATGGTCTGAAAATTGGTATGAATAAAGATCAAAACTTATATTTCAAACTGAAAAAGAATCATTTGTTTTGAACAAGAGACGAGAAAAGTTACGATGTCACGAACATAGATTCAGGCCATGTTTGCAGCAGTGTAAAATAATTTCGAAGTACAAAAGAACAGCTGCCTAGGTCTAACTTCCAGATGAGAAACAGAGGATCAAATGACCTCGCATGAAGCTGAAAAATCGTAAACATAAAATAGAAAACTCAATCTTTCCAACAAAAAAAGAATCACTATATTCTGACGTAAGACGGAAGAGATACGATGCGTCAAACATGAACTCATGTCGTGTTTGCAGCAGTGTAAATTAATTTCAAGTACAAAAGAACAGCTACCTGGGTCAAACTTCCAGATCCTCGACCACTAATCAAACGATGTCGGATTTTTTTGAAATTTGACAAGCATAAACTAGGTTACTTCGACTCTTTTTTAAAAATAAAATCAACCCATTCTGATAATACATGAGTGATATATGATATCGTGAACATGAAGTCTAACTACTGTTCAGAGAAAAAAATAAAAATAAATAAACATGCAAACAAGTGCAAAATCAATTTGGTTGCAACTTTCAGGTATAAAACAGAGGAAACAAAGTATATACCAATATATTTCATGGAAAAATACAACTTATACTAAAATGTATTTATAAAACTGAAGAAGAAGAAAGAATGCATACAACAGATCTACACTATAACATATGCAGAGTACTATATATGTACGCATATATGCAGACCGCTTGGGGAAAACAAAACATATAGAAAATAGATAAAAACATGTTTGCAAATATGAAAGCAACCTAGAACATATACTGCGCCAATACAAAGTATTTTTTTTTAAATATCACCACTAATATATATTTTATAAAAATAAGTTATATAACAAATAACTAACAACTTATATATATATAACTAATCCATACACTAATATAAGTTTCAACCCATAACGTATATATATAACCATATCTGAAATAATATACCATATATTTTTTTAACTGCAATGCTTCTCTCTTTTTTTCTTTTTTTTTTATAAATCACAGAACATAATATATGTACTATACTTTACATAAACCATATATAAAACATATACAAAATTTACATTGTACTATCGTATAGAATAAAGACTTGCAATTTTTTTTTCAAAGTCTATTTATGTGTACATCAAACAAATATAACTATGCATATTACTATGAACCCGTGTATGAATTTACCAGATTTTAGATTGCAAAGACTTGTAGAGGAAGAAAGAGCAGACACCAAAAATGCTTCAGTTGGTTCTACTTTGGCCTTCCTCATGCATGAATATATGATTAGAGCATCTAAATGATGATTTGCTATTGTGTAAGCGGAAATTACAGCGTCCCATGAAACTGAATTTGGATTCGGAATTTTATCGAACGCGTTTGGGCATGACGATGCATACCGCATTTTGCATAGGCGGACACCGGTGCGGTGTGCAAGACTGTGTCTTTGGAACGATAATGAGTGAAGATCTGATGAACTGTTGAGATTTGGTTGGAGTTGGAGTAAGCGGAGATTAAGGGGGAGGAGAGGAAAGGGTCGGACTGGAGCTTGAACATGATGAGGTGACAATAGAGCAGAGGGATGAGTCTGTGGGTCGATTGAGATGTGAGTGTGATGGCTTTTCTGAACAGGAAGATGAAGGTGAATTTGTTTGGGGTTGAGAAGGAAGAAGGGAAAACATGTCGCATGATGGGGTTTGTTTGGTTTTGGAGGCGTGAAACATGGTGCTCGGTTGATATTTGTGAGGAGAATGGAGGCTACAGGCATGTGGGAAGAGAGGATGATGGAAAAATGGGCTATGCGGAGTTCTGTTGTGCATTCATATTTATTAGAAAAGTAGGAATGTAAAGTAGAAAGTGAACGGCCGAAAGAAATGAGAAAATGAACAAACAATTAAATTGAATGTTGGGAATAGGAAAAGCCAACTGCTTGATTCAAAATTTATAAATGATAGGGGCAAATGGCTGTATGGTTTGCACGACAAAAATGAAAGGATGTATGGACATAAAAGACTAAACGGATACCGATACGGGTGACCGTTTCGCGGTTTCCGCGGCGTAACGGATTTCAAAACATGCAAATAAATATACCGTGGTGATCAGCACGGTGAGATGATCAAAATGGTATATCAATAGCAGTAGTACGATCGAATTATAAAAATTCGAATTTTTATACTAGTGGAAAATGCAGCAAAAACGCAGGAAAATAAGAACGACGGAGCTAAAGAAGTCCGAATTTGGAAAAACGAAAAATGACGTCTTAGTCGGAAGATGGTTTAGAATTTTTCTATGTAAAAATATTTAGGTTCCGAAAATATTTTATTTTCATCGTTTTTTTTAACTGATTAAATTGAAGTAAATTTACGCGCGAAATAAACTTCCATATTTTCGGACGAAAATTTACCAGTTGCTATGTTTAACTAGACGCATTCCAAATATCAAATTTATATTTCAAAATTTTATCGTTTAAAATTTCGCAAAATTTCAATTAATAACGTTATTAAAACCGGTTAAATTTACGGGTCATTACACTCTCCAGCACTCAAAACTTTTCGTCCCCGAAAAGGAAGGAGGTAGGAGAATAAAAACAACCAGAAAGAAAACAGATTTGAAATACAAAATAACAATTAATTTAAACCACATAATTTCAAATTTAAATAAATTGATATTCAATAATTGATTTAATCCATTTGATTTCACTAAAATCAATCTCAATTATTTCTAAATTCATTATCTTATTATCCAATTACATATTCAACTCTGAATGATTTAGGTAAGTTGTATTAGAATGCAGTTGAACAATATACAAATAAAATTTTTCCCAATTCAATTATTCAAGTTTAAATATTTGTTTCAAATTTTGGTTTTATTTATAATTAAAATCATCCTTTAATAAAATTTAAGAATTAGATTTCCGATTAACTTTAAACAATTTAGAGATATATATAATATATTTATATCAATTAAATTAAATTTTAAAATAAAATACCTATATATATAAATCAAATTATACTGAAGAAATTCAAATCAAAATATTTTTCAAAACAAAACCGTAGCAAGGCTACAGAATAGTATCTCCACTTTGAAACTCGAAAATGAATGTCGATGATGCGGCCGCCATCACCGAAATTATTTTCCAGCGACAAAGAGAAGAGCACTGATTTCAACATTTTAAAAATTCTTTGAAAATGATTTCTATTTGAAAATACTTTCAATACTATATACTTTAAAATTTTAAAAACCAAAGTTCAAAATCACCGGAAACTAATAAATTCTCAAATTTCTGAATTAGATTCATTTCAAATTCCAGTCAATTTATAACCAAGTTTATAAATTCATTTATTTATATTATGCAATAGTCAATGGTTTACAAAACAATAAATGAAAATCAAATATTATTATTTTCAGACAACAAATTCATTAACAATTTAATTTCAGAAAACTTATATTTATATATAAGATAATCATACAAAACTTCTATTTTATTTATCAAATTGAAAACGATATTGTGTCAGTTTGCTCTGCTCAAGTGTTTTGGAAATCTTATCTATAGCATTGATCAGACGAATCGATCGAAAACCCAAATCAACATCAACAACTCAAACAACACAATATAAAAACATTTTAAATATTAATTTATAAATACACTTCCTCGCTCGACGATACGAGAATGGATTTCAAAGCAAGGATAGAGATTTAAATTTGAGGGACTCAATTCAAAGAGAATTTTTTTTTCGAAGATAGGTTTGAAACAAAGACGAGATAATTAAATAACAAAATAGGAAGATAGATAAGTTTATATAAATCGCGGGCAACCTTAACCGGGTCGACCGTGACTTCAAGAATAAGATCGAAGTGGAATTCAGAGGTAAATCGACATTCGATCTCAAGAAATAGAATTCAGGTATAGCAGGAGATAGATAGCATCATAAACCGAGGATACAGAAATCTCCGGCAAATCAATGCCAATTGTAAGGAGTTTCACTCCTTTACAAATCAATTTGGGATTGGCGAGATCGCCGTCTCATTATAAAGATCATTCGAAGTGGAGTTATGGGATACTCCAGAATCGATAGAAGACGAATAGTGAGGGACACGAATGAATTTTGGAACCGCAGGGAACGTTCCAACATTCAAGGGAATTGAGTCAAAAAGGAAGAGATTGAAACTCGAATGAGAGTGATTCTGTAAATACATTTACCCTATATGTTGAGTTTTGCCTAGAGCTACCAAAGCTTTGATACCAACTGTAACGACCCGATATTTTGAACCATTCGCATCCATTATAAGTGTATAGGTAGACACTCATGCCGGAATTGAATTGCTCAAAATACCGCGTTGTTAATTTAAATTTGGCAAAAGTGAACATATACAGTAAATAAATATAATCACAGACACAGAGTAATAAATGCAGCGGAAATAAAAGAGATAGTAGTTCATGAAGCTACTATATAAATGTATAAGTTACATCAGAGTTAAACCAGATACAATGGAAGAGTAATATGATACATCAGATACAAATCAGAATACATCACTGGAATCATCGAATACTGAAAGCAGAATAGATGGCTGGATCTTCAAGCAAAGCTCCAACTTCAAAGGTGAGTCTTGAATACTGGTATACTCAGTCTGACCCGAGCGTAAAGAAAAACACAAAACACTCGTCAGGATTAACATTCTTATATCAATAAATCCAACTCAAGTGAAATAGCAATTGAAATACAAGTAACTCAAAGGATGTTTGGAATAACCATCCTTTAAGGATCCGTTAAACTATCTACTATGTAGTAGTGTACGATAAGTAGATAATGTCTATCAGTAATATAAGATATCAAAATAGTGTTAAGGCGTTACCATTATTCCCCTTAACACATTTTTATTCCTAAGAGCATATACAAGACCGTAGTTTCCCCAAAACCGGAAGTCACTAGAGGGCAATCCATATACTAAAGGTACAAACCAAAATCGTAGTGGTCGCGTATAAAGGAATATAAGTATGACAAGGCACATGAGGGAATACCCAAGGTAGTGAAACTACCGTTTGCCTGATCCGGACTGGTGAGAACGCATCGCCGCAGCGACCGCAACACCGCGAAACAACACTCCCAAATCAAGGGTGCACCAATCGACAACAAGTAATGAGTAATTTTCGAAGAAGTGTGTTCGCTTGAGGTAGCTGACCTCCATTGGCCCGGTACGGCTCCTGTTTTAGTCATTTCCAATTTGACACAAGTTTCAAGGCTATCCATTATCGTTCTCTTTCTTCAATCATCACGTACATCATTCCAACCACTTCATTCTGGATCACACTCCGTGCATAGTTATTAAAGTGGTTTTTGGTTTAGACAGTGAGTATGTCCCTAACCGATTCCGGTCTCTTTAATAACTTCCGTCATTATTACACCGATTGGTCATTTTATTTATTTCAAATCAAATCAAATTCAATTTCAAATAGAATTTGTAAACCAACATTTCATTTATCTTTCTATATAAATTTCCATAAATTTACGTTTCAAAACTTCCAAATTTCTATTTCGAAATCTTATAATTCAATTTCAATTTCTTTTTAAAACAATTCAAATATTGATTCAAGTTCGTATATAAGTTTCATTCCGAAATCATTTAAATTAATTTAATTTAACATTCAAATCAATTTAACTTCATTGATCGATTTTATTCAGTATTCATTAAGTAAATATGTCATTCAAAACAATTTCTATTTAATTTCCGATTCATTAAACCAATTACTTAAGTTCAACTTCATTATATCAAAACTTACAAATTTAATTAAATTAAATTCATCAAATCAAATTCTTTAAATTTCAAGACTTACATTAATTTCAATAAATCACATTTTATTTCTTGTTAAAGAAAATTCAATTTCACTTATTAATTTACTTAGTTACAATTTCAAAACTCAATTAATAAAGAAACTTAATTTCACTTATTAAAAAGTTCAACTTTAATCATCAAAGGATTCAATTTTATTTAATTATTAAATAATTCAATCTCATTAAATTATTAAATAATTTCAAAACTTAATTCAATCATTTCTTAAATTAAACAACATTCTTCCATCAATTTCTTTATTAATATTTTATTTCAGATTATTAAATATTCACATTTAAATTTCATTAAAATTCAATTTCCAACTTCGTTTCAAAACCATATTATTTATTCAAATAAAATCTTCATTTTATTTTTAAATCAAATTATTGACCAATCGGGTTTTTATTTAATTCTCTATCCTAGGTCAAAGTTTAATTTGGGTATTTATCATTTCAACCCGATTGCAATTCAATTCAAAATCAAAGCATAGCAAAGAGAACTTGTAGTGTGATAACTGGGATGGTGTCAAAGTAAATAAATAAGCAATAACAACAATCAATATCAATCCAATAATCAATTCAAATAATCCCGAAATAATCGTATTAATTCACATTGTTGTTTGTGCAAATTAATATAATTATTTCTAGAATCTACACTATCATTTCACGTAGATTAACGATTATTCCACTAATTATTTATACGGTTCTTCACTTGTCATTCAATTTCAACTTTTACACTACAATAATTAATCCAATATACGTCGATGGTTCAAAGTGTAATTATCACTATTCTATATGTCAATTAATTTAACAATTAAAAGGGGTCATATTCAACTAATCAAATTTAACATATAAATCAGTTTTAAAATTGTTAACTATCCTATATCCATCTCAATTTTGCATACTATTTATCATTTAACACTTAACAATTTAACGTCCAATATAAACATCAACAATCAATCAATTATCAGCCAAACTGTATTATCATCACATAAATAATTAACAGATAATGGTGTCAAATGTCACAGGTGAACTGATACAGGCAATAGCATATATAACAGTGTAATTAACTAACAGTAGCATATTTCAATTGTCGTTTCAATTGAAATCAGATTTAATAAATAAAAGAACATTAATCATGAGTGATTGCTCACCTTTCGAGGCTAGAGATGCACGAGAAGATGACCCGGATACGCACACTGATACGGACATAGAGATTGAGTTACGAATCCGAGCAAAACAAATCGGCACGAATTCAACGATCAAAGCTGATAACAGAAATCGATGAAATCAAATCAAGACATTCAACATAGCAACAAATAAAACATGTCATGCATCAAAGTTTAACAATATAATTCTATGTGCTACCGAGATCGAAATGGTCTGAAATTTGGTATGAATAAAGATCAAAACTTATATTTCATACTGAAAAAGAATCACTTGTTTTGGACAAGAGACGAGAAAAGTTACGATGTCACGAACATAGATTCAGGCCATGTTTGCAGCAGTGTAAAATAATTTCGAAGTACAAAAGAACAGCTGCCTAGGTCTAACTTCCAGATGAGAAACAGAGGATCAAATGACCTCGCATGAAGCTGAAAATTCGTAAACATAAAATAGAAAACTCAATCTTTCCAACAAAAAAAGAATCACTATATTCCGACGTAAGACGGAAGAGATACGATGCGTCAAACATGAACTCAGGTCGTGTTTGCAGCAGTGTAAAATAATTTCAAGTACAAAAGAACAGCTACCTGGGTCAAACTTCCAGATCCTCGACAACTAATCAAACGATGTCGGATTTTTCTGAAATTTGACAGGCATAAACTAGGTAACTTCGACTCTTTTTTAAAAATAAAATCAACCCATTCCGATAAAACATGAGTGATATATGATATCGTGAACATGAAGTCTAACTACTGTTCAGAGAAAAAAATAAAAATAAATAAACATGCAAACAAGTGCAAAATCAATTTGGTTGCAACTTTCAGGTATAAAACAGAGGAAACAAAGTATATACCAATATATTTCATGGAAAAATACAACTTATACTAAAATGTATTTATAAAACTGAAGAAGAAGAAAGAACGCATACAACAGATCTACACTATAACATATGCAGACCGCTTGGGGTAAATAAAACAAAACATATAGAAAAAAGATAAAACATGTTTGCAAATATGAAAGCAACCTAGAACATATACTGCGACAATACAAAGTATTTTTTTTTAAATATCACCACTGATATATATTTTATAAAAATCAATTATATAACAAATAACTAACAACTTATATATATGTAACTAATCCATACACTAATATAAGTTTCAACCCATAACGTATATATATAACCATATCTGAATTAATATACCATATTTTTTTTAAATTGCAATGCTTCTCTTTTTTTTTTTATAAATCACAGAACATAATATATGTACTATACTTTACATAAACCATATATAAAACATATACAAAATTTACATTGTACTATCGTATAGAATAAAGACTTGCAATTTTTTTTTCAAAGTCTATTTATGTGTACATCAAACAAATATAACTATGCATATTACTATGAACCCGTGTATGAATTTACTAGATTTTAGATTGCAAAGACTTGTAGAGGAAGAAAGAGCAGACACCAAACATGCTTCAGTTGGTTCTACTTTGGTCTTCCTCATGCGTGAATATATGATTAGAGCATCTAAATGATGATTTGCTTTTGTGTAAGCGGAAATTACAACGTCCCATGAAACTGAATTTGGATTCGGAATTTTATCGAACGCGTTTGGGCATGACGATGCATACCGCATTTTGCATAGGCGGACACCGGTGCGGTGTGCAAGACTGTGTCTTTGGAACGACAATGAGTGAAGATCTGATGAACCGTTGAGATTTGGTTGGAGTTGGAGTAGGCCGAGATTAAGGGGGAGGAGAGGAAAGGGTCGGACTGGAGCTTGAACATGATGAGGTGACAATGGAGCAGAGGGATGAGTCTGTTGGTCGATTGAGATGTGAGTGTGATGGCTTTTCTGAACAGGAAGATGAAGGTGAATTTGTTTGGGGTTGAGGAGGAAGAAGGGAAAACATGTCGCATGATGGGGTTTGTTTGGTTTTGGAGGCGTGAAACATGGTGCTCAGTTGATATTTGTGGGGAGAATGGTGGCTACAGGCATGTGGGAAGAGAGGATGATGGAAAAATGGGCTATGCAGAGTTCTGTTGTGCATTCATATTTATTAGAAAAGTAGGAATGTAAAGTAGAAAGTGAACGGCAAAAGAAATGGGAAAATGGACCAACAATTAAATTGAATGTTGGGAATAGGAAAAGCCAACTGCTTGATTCAAAATTTATAAATGATAGGGGCAAATGGCTGTATGGTTTGCACGACAAAAATGAAAGGATGTATGGACATAAAAGACTAAACGGATACCGATACGGGTGACCGTTTCGCGGTTTCCGCGGCGTAACGGATTTCAAAACATGCAAATGAATATACCGTGGTGATCAGCACGGTGAGACGATCAAAACGGTATATCAATAGCAGTAGTACGATCGAATTATAAAAATTCGAATTTTTATACTAGCGGAAAATGCAGCAAAAACGCAGGAAAATAAGAACGACGGAGCTAAAGAAGTCCGAATTTGGAAAAACGAAAAATGATGTCATAGTTGGAAGATGGTTTAGAATTTTTCTATGTAAAAATATTTAGGTTCCGAAAACATTTTATTTTCATCGTTTTTTTAACTGATTAAATTGAAGTAAATTTACGCGCGAAATAAACTTCCATATTTTCGGATGAAAATTTACCAGTTGCTAGGTTTAACTAGACGCATTCCAAATATCAAATTTATATTTCAGAATTTTATCCTTTAAAATTTCGCAAAATTTCAATTAATAACGTTATTAAAACCAGTTAAATTTACGGGTCGTTACAACATTATCATTAAGGCTAAGAAAATGGTCATTTCCTTTCTTAAGGTCACTTTTCCTAAAATCACCAAAAAGTGTTATGAAGATACTTTGTATTGGCATACGCCAACAACATCTAAAAATGCCCAAACTTGGATTTTCCTTCTCTATCAACCTCGAATGAAAGGTGTAAAAGGATGTTTAGTTTCAGGATAAAAAGGACTAGAAGACTCTTGAGGAAGAATTCCCGACTAAAGAGGAAATTGATGCTAAAAAGTGGCTAACATTTGATGATGCTCCTATTGATAAAGAGCCAAAGCTAGATGGTGAAGAAGACAATGACGAAAATGATAATGACAAGGACGAAAAATGATAATAACGATGATTGCAATGATGAGAATGATAATGATCGCGATGATGATAACCGTGGTGGTGGTGGTGAAGATGATGAAATAGGTCCACATGGAAAACTGGATGAAAAGGAAGGATCTAGTGATGCTAACCCAGACTCAACTGTCCAAGAAGTAGGAACTACTAATATGCCTGACTCTTCAAAGAAAGATTCTCCTAAAAAGGGTAGTTCTTCACAAGGCTAAAAATCTACCGAAAAGGAAAAACTTCCTGCCTTTAATTCCACCTACTAAAGTATAGATTTTTTATCTAAACATTTCAAGCTATTAAGTAGTTCTTAGTAAATGCACTAGTTACTTTAGTTAAGGAGAAAATTGACATACCGTTATGTTGTTATGCTCAAGAAGAAACAGATGGATATAGATCGCCTAAATAGTGAATTAGACAAACAAATGAAGGACTATAACAAATTGGATGAAAAATACCATAAGCTTGTTGAGAGTGCATCCAATTTACGATTTTTCAAGGAGAGAGAAGTCGTTCTTCACATGAAGATGGCGCACTAGAATCAAGAAAAACACTTGGTGGAGAATGATGAATTAATGACTCTTTTTTGGGCATTGATTGATGATAGGAATTCTTCCACAAAATTCTCCACAATGTCTACTCTAAGGAATTATTTGCTGACTTTTCTTTTTTAGGCGAAAATAGTGGGATTTGCTCAAACGTTTTCATCATAGATATTTAAATGAGCATCGATCTGATCCTCACCTCGAGGCACATTGGAACCTTCCCATAGTCAATCCTATTGCTCTTTCTTCTTGCTCTCTTCCCCTTGAAAAACTAAAATTCAATATGAAGAGATTTATTCCTAAAATGCATAAGAAATAAATCTTGTATGAACTTGAACAACTTCTATAATTATAATATGCTACATGATTTATTTATGGGCTTAGTTGTCTTATTTTCTTTTTCTTGGTTTAATTTCATCACGTTGTCTTGAATAAAGTCCTCTTAAGCAGTCTGATTCGTAGGGATCCCTTAAGCAAAATTTTCAAGCTAAAGAAAGATTTCATGGAAACTTTTCCAGTTCTCAAAACATCACACCAGGCGAAATATTAGTTTCTCAGAGACATACAAGAAGTCAATATACGTTACCCTCATTTTTGTTTTGACTTTCTACGCTATGAAAAGGATAAGTTACTCAGTGAAGTCCGATCCTATCATTCCAAATTAATATGTGTTTGTGACAGCCCGTCAGTCGAGGAATTGGATTATCACTAGTTCACCCCTATTTATACCCAAGTAGGTATTAACCATAAAACTCACTTAAGAATGAATGCATGAAAGAAGGCCCATAGAAGTGTTAAGCCTAGCAAGAATTGAAATGAATAGTTTCGCTATGATTCAAAAACAGTATTTCAAATGCGCTGAAGTAGATTTCGAAGAGGTTAGGATGGTGTCGCCAGCACCTGATGCACCTACAAGTGTCGAGTGAAAGAAGAGCTTTTGAAGGAGTAAAAAGGAAAGGTTACCCTTCCACCTCAGCTAATCCTTTCGATGCAGTTGATTCCACGAATATGAGAGAGTCTTGTATGAGTTCAAAAAACCTTTTGAGGGTATTAGGCCCGTGCACAAGAATCAAACCCTTCAAAATAGTTGGTTATGCCCTTGTCAATCTTCCACATATAGACATTTTACCAACATGTAACTATCGAAAGCAATGATACGCCTTTCAGTTTTCTTTTAAAATGGTTAGACCCTTCATAAAAATATAGGAAATTTTGCATGAGACAAAGTTACCTTTTGCAAAGATCCTCTCGTCTCCTACTGGTCCTTTCAAAACCATCTGAAAACACTTTCTCACTCACTTAAGTAATCACTGATCATGGTTAGCATCAGAACAAAAGAACCAAGTAAAGGATTCGAAGGAGAAGAAGAAGTTGGGAGTACTTCCGCTTGCATCTAAACACTTGATAAGGAATCTTAACCTTTTCGCTCATAAAGCGGCATAACTTTCAAAGGCATCGAAAGGTTCCAAAAGTGCATGAAAGCAATATTGGGGAATTTTCGAACAATATCCATTGTTAGTACACTTTTGATGAAGGCGAAAGGGCTAATCCAAGCATAATAAGAGATCCTAGCATCCGCTTTTAAAATTATAGAAGCAGAAGGGCGAAAGCGCAAGGATGGATGCGAAAGGCTGGGTGGAAAACCTTTTGACCGCTTTGAAAGGATATATGCGGAAGGAGATCAACCTGCATCTATAAATATAACCCTAGGGGTCCGAGTTTGGGGAGCGAATTTTGTATTTGGAAATCTCTTTCTTACTTCATAGCAAAATCAAACATTTGCAACCGTAGATCAATTTGGTAAAACTTCTCTTACTTGTAACCCAATTTATATAAATAAAAAGGAGTAGATGTATGGATCCAATATTGATTTCAAATATGAGGAAGATCATTTCGATCATTAGCCCGACGAATGACTAATTGCACATAATGCTCACTTATTTTCATAACCCCTATTTGACTTATGCAATGCTATGGAATCTACTAGGATATTTTAATTTTGAATCATATTATCATCACATTTCATGATATGAAATACTAAATTGATGTGATGATGTTAATCCAATATTAACAAGTCCATTGAATTTATATCATTTATCCAAGATAATATTCCATTTTATGTTGACTTTAAATCTTATTCGTTCTACATCAAGTCCCTTTGAGAGAACAAAGATCCTCTCGACTCATTCTAAATAGGTTTCGAAGGGATTCACTGTATGATTATCGAAGTTATATTTGCTGGGAGGACTTCTTTGAAAGGAGTTTGGATATTCCAAAACATATAACTCCTTTTGAAGGAACATCAACCATGACAGTATATACGAAACAGATTTTCCTTTAAAGATGCAATGAAACATTTTAATTACTCGAAAGGGGTTATGAATGAATTGATTCTTTCCTAATCCTTTCTTCAAATTGTTGATTAGTTCTCTTGTCAAAAATTAACATCTTCGAAAGGCCACCTTTCGATGACATGTAGTCCCTATCGACTCAATCGAAAGGGGTTTCGAAGGGGTTGGTCATTCTTTAAGTATTGTTTTGAGGTGTTAACTAAATTACTTGTTAACATTTTTAGCGCTAGAAGGAGGGCTTTAACCTCCGACCTTGTAGTTCCATTATAGAGTAATTATGGATTGTTTAACTAGAGGTAGGAAAATGAAATCTAAAAGGTTTAGTCGAATGGATGAGGAAGAAGTTCACACCACAACTTTGGAGGAAAATATTACTCCAACCTATAAATTGGAGGGGGTTGTGCCAGGACAACCATTAGCTTGGACCTTACCCATAAATCTTAAAAAACTTATAAACCAACAATTAGAGATGAAGTAATCTCCTTAAGGAGAAACTTAAAAGCTTATACCTTTGAAATCAAGAGTGTGGATGACTTAACATCATCAAAGAAAAGAGGGCATCATACAACTAAGGTCAATCATCAAGGAAGAATGCAATATAAGACATTCTAGCAATTTGGAAGCTCAACTTCAAAAGAATACCACCTAAATCGAAAAAGCTATCCTGGCACAATGGCTTATTTGGAAGACGTAGCAAAGAAAGCTCTTAAATATATGTTAAATACTAAAGGGAAGAGAACTCTAAATGAGCGGATGAACGATAATGAGGGAGTGCTCCTTTTACTGATGAAATCATGTCGCTAATAATTCCACCCCATGTCAAGATACCAGCCAAGAAATACCATGGCACAACCGATCCTGATGACCATTTGATGGCTTTTGACAGCCAAATGGTTCTATATAATGCCTCTAGGGTAGTTCGATGTAGATTATTCCCAGTAACGCTTCAAAGGAATGCTGCAAAGTGGCACTGTCAATATCGAGAGAAGACAATCTACTCATGGAAGCAATTTTTTGATGAATTCTCCGCTCAATTCTGCATATGCAAGGATCCAACCGTAGACTACACTATTCTAGCAAACATTAAGAAAAGGCATGGAGAATCATTAAGTGATTATCTTAGAAGGCTTACTCTAGAAGCATTGAAAGCCAAAGCAATGAATGATAGGGATAAGCTCATTGCAGTGCATTTTGGGTTGATAGAGAATACACGTTCTGGAAGGAACTTTTTGTGCATGGGTGTAGGGATTTACAAGACTTCCACTTCCAAGCTTATAAATTATTTCGAATAAATGAATTATATTATGCTAGAAAGAAAGCTAATCCCAAAAGGAGAGGGGGAGATCTGAATCAGATCAAGAACACAAAAATACAAGGTGAAAGGGGCCCAATACTAATTCAATCGCTTTAAACAAGCCATTATCTTATATATATATATATATATATATATATATGCTACAACTAAAGAGAAAGTTAACTTCTAGACTTCATTTAAGGCTTGAAATTATCCTAAACAAAGAAAGGGGGCGACTACTATGCTTATTATAAAGCGAATTGACATAAAACCGACGAATGCTGATTGCTGGCTTAAACCATTCAAAAACTAATCCTTGAAGGGCACTTGAAGGAATTTGTCCAAGATAAGCAAAAGGCACCTTGGACTGGTAATAGTCAGCATAAATTTCCTAACAATGTTGTCAACATCTTAGAAGAAGAAGATCCATTAAGCTTGAGTCCCTCTTTAAATAGAATTGATGCAATCCACGGAGGGCCACACCTAATGGAGACTAGCCAAGGAGCCAGAAAGAGATACATCAAAGAAGCTAGAGAGAGTTTTCTCTATCTAAGAAGAGCCCTCTTTTAAAAATCCAAGACTCAATGTACCAATCCTGAATCTTGTTGTTACTTCCCAAGAGCTGAAGAAAGGGATTCATCATCCCCATAATAAAACCCTTATGATCATAGCCTAAATTAGACTTTCTATAGTGTCTAAGGTTCTTGTGGGCACTGGAAGCACAGTCAATGTAATTTTCAAATATGTCTTTGATCAAATGGGCATTCCTGAATACAAGCTAAAGCTTAGCTTTGAGACTATCTTTGAGTTCAATAACAAGGGGTCAACTCCAATAGGACAATTAAAGTTGCAAGTACAGATGGGAGTACTGCCATGCTTCTAGCCTTTTGAAACTCTCTTCATAATCATCAATTAACCATCATACTATAATGCCTTCTTTGGCCGACCCACACTTGATGAGGTGGATGCTTTTGTCTCGCCAAAATATCCAATGGTAAAATTCTTAACTAAAAGAGGTTGGGTACTATCTGTGGAGAACAATTCGGCTCTCTCGAGATGTATTTTGTAACACTTGATTGATATAAGAGGGAGTATTCTTCTTATTATGATTCTTCGACTATTTTTCAGCCTTTGGATGATGGATTTTTACATCCAACATTCGAAGCAATAAGAACTAATAAAATGAATAAACGTGTGTTTGGAAGGTACGTCTCATCTGGGAATTAAAGAAAGAGGATCGATGGTAACTCCATAGAAGAAGGTGAAATCATCACAGAATTGGAATGTCGAGGGAAAGTGGAGAGGTTAAATCCTATAGAGGACCTTGAGGAAACATGTATAGACCCAACTGATTCAACCAAAATAGTCAAAGTGAGAAAGGAGTAAGAGAGCAACTTGAAAGCAGACTTAATCCAGTTTCTTAAGGCTAACAAAGATGTGTTTGCATGGTCCCATTCGAATATGGTTGGGATAGATCCATTGGTTATGTGCCATGCACTAAATATTGATCCAAAAGTGGCCTCCGTCGGACAAAAGAAGAAACAATTTGATAAAGCACGATCTAATGCCCTGAAAGAAGAAGTTAAAAGGTTACTTGAAAATGGATTCATTCGGGAAGTTTTTTACCAAAAATGGCTAGCAAACCCAGTATTGGTAAAGAAGTCGAATGGCAAGTGGAGCAGATGCGTTGATTACACTGATTTAAACAAAGCATGTCCAAAAGACCGGTTAGCCGTTACTCTAGATAGACTAATTAGATGATGTAACTAGTGGACACTAGTTGTTATCCCTTATGGATGATTACTTAGGATATAATCAGATACCCATATTCAAACAAGATGAAGAGCATACAAGTTTCATTACCAATTGGAGAACTTTCTGCTATAAAGCATTGCCTTTCAAGCTGGAGAATGCAGGAGCCATCTATCAAAGATTAGTCAATATAATGTTTGAGGAACAGGATGGTCGAAATTTGGAGGTTATGTTGATGATATGCTAAAATCTTCTGAAGCTGGGAATCACTTTAATGATTTAGAAGAGATGTTCAAAGTATTACGAACGTATCAGACGAAATCGATTACTTAGAAATGTTCTTTCGGGGTTCATTTTGGTAAGTTTTTAGGTTATATTCTTAGCACTCAAGGGATTGAAGTAAATCCTGATCAGATCCAAGCTATCAAAGACACGGTCGTGCCCAAAACCAGAAATGATGTAATGAGTTTAAACAGTAGGGTTGCTGCCTTAAGCAGATTCATCTCCAAGGCAACCTATAAGTGCATCCCTTTTTTTAACATGATTAAGAAGAGAAAGAACTTTGGGTGGGGAAAAGATTGTAAGAAAGTCTTCCAGGAATTAAAATATCATTTGGTAAGGCCATCAATATTATCCAGCCCCGAGAATGGTGAATTCTAGTACTTATACATAGTAGTTGAAAAACATGTAATTAGTTTGGTTTTGATTAGAGAAGGAAATAAGACTCAACTTCCAGTTTATTATGTGAGCTGATGGTTGAAAGTTGTAGAGGTTCAATATCCGGTAATAGAAAAATTGGCTTACTCTTTGATACTTACAGCAGAAAAATTTAGAGCATTCTTTCAAGCATATCCAATTAGAGGATTGACCAACTTTCCACTCAAACAGGTCTTTAGTAAGCCTAAAACTTCGGGTAGGCTAGTAAAGTGGGGAATTAAACATAGACAATATGACGTTGAATTTTAGGCATGAGCAACAATCAAAGGGCAAACATTAGCAGACTTTATTAATGAATGTACAAACTTTGTTAAAGAAAAATCAGAGAAAGCAAAGGATCAAGAACCCATATGGCAGTTATTTGTAGATGGCGCATCAAACAAGTAAGGAGCCGTTGTGGGATATGTTATAATTACACCATACGGACACCGCCTACATTATGCCTACATTTAAGTCTCCACCGATTCTCCACAAATGGCGAACTAGATAAAGCAAATATATCAGACTAAAGACTCCAAACTAGCCTTGTATGTTTAGAATGTGTTGAAAATGCTTACCTTATTTAAAGATTTTTCTACACACCAAGTCCCAAGGGGAAAAAAACTCTCAGATAGATTCATTAGCAAAGTTGGTTAGTTCAAGAGGAGCCCTAAAAACCCATATCTTACCAGTAGGGTACCAAGAAAATCCCAGTATCGAAGAGAAAATACCCAAATAAGGAAAAGAACTGTTGGTTTTAACTAGATCCCAAGCCAAGGTATGAGAAAGAGAAGAAAGGGAAATTGATAAAGAAATCCCATATGAGAATTTTAATCATCCAAGGGCAGATGACTATTATAGTGATACTTGGATGTCACCTATTATAGAATATCTTACCAATGGGATGTTACCATTTGATAAAATGGAAGCTAGGAAAATCAGACGAATGTCTTCGACCCTTGCCATGATGGATGGAATTCTTTATAAGAAAGGATACACTCTCCCTTACTTAAGACGTGTGAGTTTGGGGGATGGGATGAAATTATTAAGGGGATCACATAGAGGATTTTTTGGAAACCATTCCAATGGGATAAAGTTGGCTAGAAAATAATGAGACAAGGTTTTCATTGGCCTCAATGACTTCTCAAACTATAGAGCATGTAAGGATATGGGAAAGGTGCCAAAAATACTCAAAGATTCCATGTTTACCACCAAGCAAACTAACCCCAATCTCTAGTCCATGGCCTTTTGACGTATGGGGTATCGATTTAATAAGACCATTACCAATTTCTAAAGGAGGGACAAAATACACTGCAGTCACCATTGATTATTTCACTATGTGGTGGAAGCAGGGCCGCTACCTAAAATCACTTATGGGAAAGTACTCAGATTTTTTATTAGAAACATCCTTACTAGGTTCGGGATCCCTTACAAAATTATATCTAACAACCGGATGCAATTTGAAAGCGAAGAATTTTCTTGATTTTGTTATAGGAATGGAATCATCAAAAGTTTTTCTTCCACGGCACATCCAAGGTCCAATGGAGTCGTCGAAGTAGCAAACTAGACTATTATGACAATCCTGAAATAGTGGTTGAATAAAGCCAAAGGAAATTGGGTAGAAGAATTGCCACTTGTACTTTGGGCATACCGTACGTCTACCAAAATTGCTATGGGTCATACACTTTATTCTCTAACATATGAATGTGAAGCAATGCTACTAGTTGAAATTTAAATACCATCACATCGAAGAATTGCATACGTGTTTGATCCAAACCAAGAATTGAAAAAAAGAAGCATTGGACTTAATACATGAGTGAAGAGATGAAGCCACTATTCGAAACGCTGAATATCAAAGAATAGTCTCAAAATACTATAACTCAAAAGTAAAGACAAGATCATTTCAAGAGGGATATTTAGTGCTTCGAAAAGTGATGGTAAATACAAGAAATCTTGTAGATGGATCCCTGGGACCAAATTGGGAGGGTCCTCTAATTATATATGAAGTTATACCTCCTGGAGCCTACAAATTATGTCGAATAGATGGCAATATGGTTCCTCAAACATGGAATGAAGAATATTTATGGCTGTATTTTCCAACATTGGACAAATGACGTGCCACTTTTCTAAGAAAAATATACGTGGTTGAGAGTAGAATTATCCTTAATCTTGGAAATTACCTTAAATGATTACAAGCCTTTGTCCATGTCGAGTTGACTAGGTCAGAGCACCTCTTGGAGGATGATTAGAGTAAGCCTTTATCCGCACCACACTATCGCCAGGATAAAGCATCAATGAGCTCTTAATCGTGCCATGCTATGGCCAGATCAAGGTGCCCCTTGGAGGGGGGACAGAGTAAGCCCTTAGTCGCACTATGCTATGCCCTGGCCAAGGAACCGAATAAGCCTTCAATCCCACCATGCTATGGCCTGGCTATAGCACCTTCTAGAGGGTGGATGATGTAAGCTTTTATTCCCTCCATGTTATGGCTTGGCCAAGGCCTGAATAAGCCTTCAGTCCTACTTATAAGACCTGGTTGGATAGCCTCCTGGAGAAAAATTGGTTAAGTCCTTTCATTCTGCTTGTGGATAAGCTAACCAAGTGCACCAGACAACAACAGACTAAGACATCCAAGCCAAGAAGCGGCATATCAAACAATGACAATATATAAGGCCTAAAGGACAATATATGAGGCCTATAGGGTGGCACATGTTAAAAGAATCAAAAACCAAAGAGTGATGTAGAACTGAAAAATCAAATAAGAATCTAAAACCTTCGACTAATTTCCAAAATAGAATTTCTGGACTTCACATATTAATACCCGAATCTGGGTTTTGGGTTTCAAAATATTAAATTTTTGACTTTACTTATTAATACCTAAATCTGGGTTTCAGGTCTCCAACTATTAATTTATGGACTTCAATTATTAATACCCAAATCAAAGTTTCGGGACTCTTACTATTTATTTTTGGACTTTACTTATTAATACTCAAATCTTTGTTTCGGGTCTCTTACTATTAATTTCTGGACTTCACTTATTGGTACCTAATTCATGGTTTTAGGTCTTTTATTATTAATTTCTGGACTTCATTCATTAATGCTCGAATCTGGGCTCTCGGTCCTCCATTTTGAGACCTTTATCGTGGAATTCTGGGCATCATCTTGTTAATACCCAAATATGGGTTTCTGGTCTTTTGCTATTAATTTTTGAATTTAACTCATTGACTCCCGAGTTTGGGTTCCAAGGCAGTTGATATTATGATCTCAATGGACTTTTAGTCTTCAATTAAACTATGGATTTTCTTACTAATACCAGAATCAAGATGACTAGTTTTCCACTACTAACTTTCGGGCAACAATTATCAACACCCGAATCTGGGTTTCAGGATTACTATTATTTTCAATAAGGAGTTCTAAATACCCATTATTTACCCCTAAATAAGGATTCATGGTTTTCAATGACTTATTTCTAGATGATAATTTATGGATTTTTATTACCACACACTTGTTATTACTAGAAGAAACTCCTAAACATCAATAACTAATGTTAGATCTAGGTTATATACCCGGACTTCTATTAATATAACATGGGTTTAATTTCTAGACCTCTTTTGTTATCACTAAATTTGGATGGAGGGACTTCTATTATTGGCAGACAAGAGTTTTAACCTCCAATCATTCTCAACTGTGGATTTCTTATCACTTATTAACTTCAAATGATGGTCTACTAATTTCTATTATTTCAAAATTTAGAATTCAGAAATTTTGTTATTAAAAATATTAATATTGTCTTTAAACATATTATGAACAAATAATTTAACATATTTTTACATAAATTTTGAACTAACAATAGAGAATGTTACTTACTTTGAAATTTACAGGGAAATGAGGCCACTAAGGATGGAATGCTGCAACAAGAAAGTTATTATATTTTTGTCCTAAAGAACAAAGCTTCTTTCATACAAAGGGAGAGGGCAAAATGTTAACCATTAAAATCACTTAGGAATAAAGGCATGAAAGAAGGCCCATTGAAGTGTTAAGCTCTGCAAGAATTGTAAAGAAGGGTTTTTCCATGATTCAAAAAAGTGTTTTAAAGGCATTATATTAGTTTTCGAAGAGGTTAGGATGGTGACGAAAGCACCTTAGGCACCTACAAGTGTCGAGTGAAACAAGAGCTTTCAAAGTAGTAGAAAGAAAAGCAAGGCTCCCTTCCATCTCAGCTAATCCTTTCGACGCAGTTGATTCCACATATGTGAGAGAGTCTAGTATGTGTTTGAAACACCTTTCGAATGTATTAGGCTTGCGCACAAGAACCAAACCCTTTAAAATAACTGGCTTTGCCACTGTCAACCTTTCACATAGAGACATTTTACCAACATGTACCAATCGAAAGTAAAGATAAGCCTTTCAAAATGATTGGACCCTTCCACAAGCATAAAGGAAATTTCATATGAGATAAAGTTACCTTTTGCAATGATCCTCTCATCACCAACAGGTCCTTTCGAAATAATCTGAAGACATTTCCTCACTTACCCAAGTAATCCCTTGTAACGACCCGTAAATTTTCGAACATTTTTTTTAGTTTTATTTGATTGAAATTTTGAGATAGTGAAAACAATAGAATTTTGAAATAAAAATTTAATATTTGAAATGCATCTAATTAAACATAGCAACTGGTAAATTTTCTTCCGAAAATATGAAAGTTTATTTTCGTGTATAATTTTCTTTCAATTTAATCAGTTAGGAATTGATGAAAATAAATTATTTTCGAAACTTGAATATATTTACATATAAAAATTGTAAATCATCTTCTGAGCAAGATGTCATATTTTGTTTCTCCAAATTTGGACTATTATTGCTCCGTCGATCTTATTTTCTGACAAATTAGCTGCATTTTGGTACCATATCGATTTTTTATCGAAGAATATTACCACTGATATTTATATACTATTTTGATCGTCTCGTCATGCTAATCTCTACGGTATATTCAATTTTGTGTTTTGTAATTCGATACGCTGCGGAATCCATGTAAATGGCAACTATATTGGTAACCAGTTTAAGTCTTTTGGCTTCTCACCTCATTTTCTATTCTACCGTCTAATCATCAATAGGCTGTAGTCATTTCCCATTCTCGAAATTTAACTTTATGACTGTCACGATTTCCTATTTTATTTATTAACGGTCCATTTTAGTTTGGCCAATATAACTTCGTTATTCTATTCATTGCTTTATAAAAAGAAGAAAAAAAACTGTTCCACCAAAGCGTTTATATTGAAGTGTCGCCAGCTCATCTTCTCCTCCTATCTTTACTTTTGAGATAGCCTGCTTGCCCCATTATTCCACTTGAATCCAAGATTGTCACCTTCACAGTCATGCATCTCTCCACCAATCTGCAAACAAACTCAAGCCTCCGCCCATAGCCACGACATCAATCATGAATCCTGCTCGTCTTTCCCATCGATTCCACCATCACCTCACTCGCCCAAACGCCGACCAAAACCACGCCTCCGGCCTGATGTCAACAAAGCAGCAAATCTCATTGCCCGCACTCCTCTTCCCTTCCTCCGCCACTCCACCTACTCACGTCTGAGCATCGATAGCCACACCACCGATAAGTTTCACCACCGAGCCATCCGCCGTCAAACACCCCTCCCTCTCTGGCCTATGGATAGCCGGCTACCCTCGACCTGACATGGCCCGCACCTCCTGCTCAACCTCCCCTCCACCTTGCCGCACTGTCCTCGCCAACTCCGCTTGTAGTTCGGCCGAAGATTCTTCTTTGGTGCAGCACCCCCTCATTTCCACCAGACGAGCTCGCCCTCACCACTGGATGAACTGCAACCACCATCTCCTCCACTGCCTTCTCACCAAGCTCCGCCCGCCTAACATCGGCTCGGCCTCTTCTAACTCCCTCTCTCTCTTGCTGTATGCCGCACTCTTCTCCTCCCACCGCTCTTCCTTCCTAATGCCGACGTGAGTATTGCTTTATGATTTTATTCATTTTTTTAGTTGCCTTACATATATCTTTTACAGTTATGTTTTGAAATTATTTTACAATTATAAACTTATACTAGTGGTTGTTGTTGTTAATTTACATATATATAATATTTAAAGTGTGCAGATTTGGTACAGGTTTATAGTTTGTATATATTAAAGTTATATAAGTTAGTGATATACTATGATATATATAATAGGTTAGTCTTATTTATAGATCTATACAAGCCTACATATTGTTTATGTTTTCTTATGGCATATGTATTGTCACCTCTTGTTATTTTGTTTTAAGTATACAACATTGTTTTGATATGTTTACATCCGTAAGCATATATATACACAAATACATTTGATTTTTTTAGTATATGTGTTTAAACTAAGTAATGATTTGGTAAGGTATATATATATAGTTTAAATGAAAACTTGTAGTTGTATAGGTATTATATGTATATATTTGACTATACATTTGCCTTATTTCATAATGTACATATTTTCAGTTATATCAAACTGATTCAATTTGTTTTCATCGATTCTTGTTATCAGCTGTGTTCGTCTAATTCGTGCTCATCTCGCTTTCCTTTGGAAGTCGTGCTTGCCTTCGTAGCTTATCTCTTATCAAAAAAAATCCCCCTAGCCTTGAAAGGTGAGCAATCACTCACGATTAATGTCCTTTTATTTATTAAATTTGATTTCAAATGAAACGACAATTTAAAAAATCCTGCTGTTAGATATTTACACTGTTATATATGTTATTACCTGTATCCGTTCACCTGAGACATCTTACACCATTATCTGTTACTTATACTACGATAATCAAGTTTGGCTGATAAACGATTGATTGTTTGATATTGATATTGGACCTTAAAATTGTTAATGTAGGAAGTGATTAAAATATGAAATTGATTTTTGACGTAGGATTGTTAGCAACTTGAAATTGATAAATATGTTGAGTTTAATTAGAAAAATTTGTATAATATTACCTTTTTAGTTTTAATTTATTGACACGTAGAAAAATAGTTAATTACCCTTGAACCATTGAATTTATGTCATATGAATTGATGTGGTATGAAATTGAATAATAGATATCGAGTGAAGAACCGCATAAATATTAGTGTAATAATCTTTAATCTACATGAAATGATAGTGTAGATTCTAGAAATAATTATATTAATTTGCACAAACAACAATGTGAATTAATACGATTATTTTGGGATTATTTGAATTAACTATTGGATTGTTATTGATTGTTGTTATTGCTTGTTTATTTACTTTGACACCATCCCAGTTATCACACTGCAAGTTCCCTTTTGCTATGCTTTGATTTTGAATGGAAATGGAATCGGGTTGAAATGATAAATACCCAAATAAACTTTGACTTGGATAGAAAATTAAATAAAACCCGATTGGTCAATAATTTGATTTAAAATAAAAAAAGATTTTATTTGAATAATAATAAGGTTTTGAAATAAAATTGGAAACTTATCTTTAATGAAAGGAAAATGTTAATATTTAATAATCTGAATCAAGACATTAACATAATAGATGATGAAAGAACGTTGTTTTAAAATTAATTATTTAATAATTAAATATGGAATTATTAATAATTAAGTTTTGAAATTAGTTAATAGTTAAGTTTTGAAATTATTTAATAATTAAATAAGATTGAATTATTTAATAATTTAATAAAATTGAATTCTTTATTAAGTGAAATTGAACTTCTTGAATAAGTGAAATTAAGTTTCTTTATTAATTGAGTTTTGAAATTGTAAATAAGTAAATAAATAAGTGAAATTGAATTTCTATAACAAGAAATAAAATGTGTTTTATTGAAATTAATGTAAGACTTGAAATGTAAAGAATTTGATTTGAAGAATTTAATTTAATGCAATTTGTAAGTTTGATATGATATAGGAAACTTAAATTGATTTAATGAATTGGAATTCAAATAGAAATTATTTTGAATGATAAATTAACTTAACGATTATTGAATGAAATCGATCAATGAATTTAAATTGATTTGAATGTGAAATTAAATAAATTTAAATTATTTTGGAATAAAACTTATATTCGAACTTGAATCAATATGTGAATTGTTTAAATAAAAATTGAATTTGTATTATAAGATTTTGAAATGGTAATTTGGAAGTTTTGAAACATAAATTTTGGAAATTGGTTTAGAAAGACAAATGAAATGTCAGTTTACAAATTCTAATTGAAATTGAATTTAGTTTGGTTTTGAAATATATTAAATGACTGATCGGTGTAATAATTACGAAAGTTATTAAAGAGACCGGAATCGGTTAGGGACATACTCACTGTCTAAAGCAAAAACAACTTTAATAACTATGCGCGGTGTGTGATCCAGAATGAAGTGGTTGGAATAACGTACGTGATGACTGAAGAAAGAGAACGATAATGGATGACCTTGACACTTGTGTCAAATTGGAAATGACTAAAACAGGAGTCGTGCCGGGCCAAATGGGGTTAGCTATCTCAAGCGAACACACTTCTTCATAAACTACTCATTACTTTGTGATTGATTGGTGCGCACCCTTGAAATTGAAGTGTTGTTTCGTGGTGTTGCGATCATTGCGGCGATGCGTTCTCACCAGTCCGAATCAGGCAAACGGTAGTTTAACTACCTTGGGTATTGCCTCATGTGCCTTGTCATACTTATATTCCTTTATACGCGACCACTACGAATTTTTTTTGTATTATACCTATGGAGTACTCCCTGATATCCCACTAGTTTACGCTGGAGTTTACAGTGCTGTATAGTTTGTAATGCTATATAAAAATTTGTTAAGGGGAATAATGGTGACACCTTAACACTATTTTGATACTTTATATTACTGATAGGCATTATCTACTTAGCGTACACTACTACATAGTTGATAGTTTAATGGATCCTGAAAGGATGGTTATTCCAAACATCCTTTGAGTTACTTGTATTTCAGTTGCTATTTCACTTGAGTTGGATTTATTGATATAAGAATGTTAATCCTGACTCGAGTGTTTTGTGTTTTGCTATACGCTCAGGTCAAACTGAGTGTACCAATATTGGAGACTCACCTTTGGAGTTGGAGCTTCACTTGGAGATCCAGCTATCTATCCAGCTTTCAGATATCCAGTTGATTCCAGCGATTGTATTCTGATTCTTGTATGTGACTATTGTATTCGAGACTTCTGTTGTACCTTATTTAATTCTGATATGTATATAGTAGCTTCATGAACTACTATCTTTTGTTTCCGCCGCATTTATTACTCTATGTCTGTGATTATTTATTTACTGTATATGTTCAATTTTTGCAAATTTTAAATTAACAATTTGGTATTTTGAATTATTCAAGTCCGACATGGGCGGATGCGAATAATCCAAAATAAATGGTCATTACAATTGGTATCGGAGCTCTGGTTTTAGACAAAACTCAGCATATGGACTAGATTTAATTACAGAATCGCTTTCGTTTGAACTTGAATTCCTTTCCTTTCGATTCGAATTTCCTTTGAATATTGGAACATTCCCTCGGTTTCGAAATTCATTTTTGTCCCTCATTATTCGTATTCTTCTGAATTCTGGAGTGTCCCATAACTACACTTCGAATAATCTCTATAATAAATCGGCAGTCTCGCCAATATTCTAATGATTTGTAAAAGGGTGAAACTCCTTTACAATTGGCATCGATTCATTGGAGATTCATATATATCCTTGGTCTAGATGCAATATCTCTTGTTATCCTTAATTCTATTTCTTGAGATCGAATGTAGATTTGCCTCGAAATTCTGCATCGATCTTATTCTTGAAGTCACGGTCGACCTGGTTAAGGTTGCCCGTGATTTATATAAACTTATCAATCTTCCCACTTTGTTATTTAATCATCATATCTTTGTTTTGAACTTATCTTCGAATCAAAATTCTCTTTGATTTGAGTCCATCAAATTTGAATCTCTATACTTATTTTGAAATCCATCCTTGTATCGTTGAGAGAGAAAGTGTATGCGTAAATTAATATTAAAATGTTTTATATATTGTGTTGTTTGAGTTGTTGATGTGATTTGGGTTTCCGATCGATTCATCTGATCAGAGCTATCGATTGGATCTCCAAAACACTCGAGCAGAGCAAACTGACACAATATTGTTTCAAATTTGGTGAGTAAAATAGATTTGTATGATTATCTTATATATAGGTATAAATTTTTCTAAAATTGAATTGATTATGAATTTTGTGACGACCCGACTTCCTACGCCCAGGAAGGCACATCATCTTGAAGAAAGAAAGGGGTGAGAAATAGAAAAGATAGAGAAGAAAGAAGAAACAACATCATAATCTCAACAGTGGAGCGAATAAAATATAATATATCACGTAAGAGAATACATAGTATCATATACATCAGAGTTACACAGATAATACAACACATACTAGACAGTTATAAACACCTGTCTAGTTAATACAACTCGATACAACTCAAACAAATGACTCAGAGATACCAAACACAACGGAACCATCAATATATATCTACAAACGTTGAAGCCTCCTACTCCATTGCTCCTCCAGTATTCGTCAAAGCTAACCCGATCACTTGGCTACTCATAAAATTTGAGTACTCAAGAGTTTAGGAAAAACAGAAATAAACTCCGGGTCAGACATGGGTCTGGTGTGAGTAATTGGTTAAAGTTGCTTAACTTCCAAAACATTTGAAAAGAATGGGTATCACGTAAGACTTCCCACACATAAACATGGGTAAGTTTTTACCTTACACCAACCAAACATTTTTAGGAAATCCAGTGATATTATAATAGTGTCTAGGGTTTTCAAGTAAATAGAAAATAGCCAAAATTGTTACATTTATTAAATTCCATCATACTAGCCACAACATGGGTAATACAATCAAAACCGTATGGTCTCGTAGGAAAATGGGTTTCCAACAATGGCAGGGCTACTGGGGTACCGCCCGTCACAGTACGTGGCCTAGATCACCGTATCGAGTATTACGCCCAATCCCTTACAACACAAGGCCGAAACCATTCCTTACTGAACAGTCCCAAACAAGAGAACCCCGGCAGTTGTTGCAATCAACCGCCCACATAGTCTAATATAAAGGGACTTCTAGACAGGGGTTGTTATCCCGCCTTTTGGCAAGGCCGTGACACCAAGAAACTGATTATAAAACTAAAGACAGTTCGTCGTAAAAGTTCGTTATACACTGTTTCACCATGGATATCGATGAATTTTGTCCGAGTCCGGATCGGGCTACAATTGACAAGACATGTCAAGCAAGATCAGGAAAAGCAACGTTCCAAGTTTCAAGCCAATCTGAGTTCGTACGTTCAAGACATCATTGATGCAAATTAGAGGAAATGACCTTAAGTTCGAATCCATCAAGCCAGAGTACTTCGAATCCACAGAGCTACTTCGCCTCGTAACCTTCAGATTGAACACCTTCGTATCCATCTGGGCTCGATGGTTCGTATGCATCACTCAAACACCTGAAGACATCTTGCCTCGTACCCATTAGATACTCCGCTTCGAATCCATGAAGCTACTCCACTTCGTACCCATCAGATGCTCTGCTTCGAATCCATGCAAGGGTGGCGTGTTCGAATCCATTAAGTGCCTTCCTTCGAATCCATCCAACTACGATCGACCCTGTATCAATCAAGACACCTTGGCTATCGATACGAAGTAGGCGCCATTCGAATCCAGGGATATTTGGTGTCTTCGAATCCATCGAGTCAAGGCAGCGAAGTCTCCGGGATGACTCGATCAAACTGGCGACAAAAGTGGATCGATACGAGAGACGCGCACCACGTCAACATCCTCGCATGCAAGCATATCAATTCGACCCTATCGATTCGAAGGGGATCGATTCGAACAGAGCACATCAACCGGAAATGCAACCTTGAATCGATCATAAGTTGAGATCTACAAGTCCAAATGCTATGAAATTTTCACAGTAGCCTGCTGACAACCTAAGGAATGTTCATGCCAAATTTCGTCTCAATCGGAGCAGATCTTGATAGATTCGAAGTTGACTTTGAATCGATCCCAAAGTGGGCCCGGATTTCCATAAAGCGGGCATATGGGCCCCCTCACGTGTCAGAACTGGTCTTCCCTCAATTTAGGCGAAATATCAGCCTCCTACACCTATAAATAGAGCCCTTGGTCATTCAGAAAATGGGTCAGATGATTTTGAGAGCTAAAGAGCGTCCAGACTCTGCCGGATTTACTCAGAATCACCACAGCTTCCTTAGATTCAGTCTTAGCTCAGAAAATCAGTTGTATTACGTCAAAAGAAATTGTAATCATCAAGTGAACATCAATAAAATCATCAACTTCAGAGTGGACGTAGGCAAGATCGCCGAACCACTATAAATCTCGTGTTTATGTTCATTATTTCTGAATTGTGATACTCTGTTTGCTTAGATTTGAGATTCGTTAGATTTGAGATTCGTGTGTGAATATTGTTGATTTATATTCATACACTGGTGCTTTCACAACATTTGGGGTTTGTGACCAATTTTTGCGCAAACACTTTGGTGCTTTCACCGAGAAGGCTGAACTCAGGATTTGAAAATTTGAAAGACAATGACTCGACAACCAAGTAGAAGGCAAAGAGCTAAGAGAAGTCAGCACGAAGGAAGTCAAGAGGCTTCCTCAGGAGCAAACCAAGCTTCAGCCTTCGTCACCAGGGATGAGATAGAGGCAATGATGAGAAGACAAGAAGAAATGATACAGAACTTGCTTCAACAGATTGGGCAACTTGGAGCACAAAATCAAGGAACAACCAGAGTCCATAACGAAGCAGGACCATCCAACGCAGCGCCGGAGCTGGGGGGCACACACATAGGACATGTTGATCCGATCCCGAGAAGAGAGACAAGGACATCCGAGCAACCTGGCAGTGATAGAGGAATGAACGCTCAACCAGGGGGGCAAACACCCGAAAGCTCACAAGGACTCGGGGGGCAGGTCGAAGGCAGTGAACGAGGACTACAGCTTGGAAACAATGATAGATTGGCAGAGGTGGTCAGGCGAGCCATGAGAGGCGGATTAGTAAACAGAGATCTTGAAGACGTGAACAGGAGTCCCTTTTCTCCTGCAATTAGGTTGGCTAGGAACCCACTAGAATTTAAACTGCCAACAGTAGAAAGGTATGATGGGAGGACGGACCCTGCGGTCCATCTAACGAGGTATATAAGGCACATGGAAGTGCTGGGGGCATCACATGAAGTCATGGCCCGGTGCTTTCCATTGTATTTGACAGACATAGCAGCTTTATGGTTCAGACAGCTAGAGAGCGGCTCCATTGGGACGTGGACCGATTTGATTGAGAAATTTATGAGGCAATTCAGAGTTCACATTTCAAGACCCAAGAATGTGATGAGTTTGGCAACACTAAAACAGAAAGCTGGGGAGTCTTTGAGGAATTTCCTGACGCAATTCAATGCGGCAGCGGCATCGGTGGATCGGCCAGATCCGTCCATGGTTATGATGGCAGCTGTGTCCGGAGTAGCCGACGGCACAGAATTCAAAAATTCATTAACTAAGGATCCGCCTATGGACCTAGGAGAATTCTATCACGAGGCAGAAAAGTTTTTGCGATTGGAAGACGCTAATGCTGAAAGAGAAGAAGGAGAGGGAATAGAAGTTTATGCAATTAAAGACAAAAAGCCTCTCGAAAAGGACTCAGGCAAAGATAAAGGAAAACGAAAGGCTGAGGATAGTGGTGACGGGCCAAAGCGACTGCGGAGAGAGCCACGATTCACCACCTACTCAGAGCATAATGAGAGTTTGGAGCGGATCTACCGAGACACACGAGAGCAAGTTGCCTATCGTAGACCAATGCGACGGGATCCAACTACCGACGAGAGAAAGTCAGACAAATATTGCTTATTCCATGAGCTAAATGGACATAGCAAAAACGACTGTAGACACTGAAGGATGAGGTAGAAGGGCATATCAGGAACAGTAGGTTACTTCAGTATATGAGGAGGCGAGCTCCAGCAGTTGAAACAGAGCGGCCACCATCTACCTCCGCTAGGGGTAATCCCGAGCCGGGGCACCGTATGATTATTAATTGATTTAAATAACGATGAACAAGTCGTAAACTTCTCATTAGCACGGTTAAATCATTTACACATGTTGGAGATCGCGAACGATCCACAGACATGCTCTGAATGACCATTGGCCATATCGTAATGAGTATTTACACTTTGACATCCTTGCTTTGCTATTGTTTGATTCGAACGTTTGGACTTTGTTTGTTTGGATATTTCTGTTATGGCATTCATGTGAACGTTAATTTGGTATTTGCAATTCTGAAGAAGAAGTTACTAGCGTGTGCTTTGGATCGCGAACGGTCCACAAGCACACCTTGTACGGTGACGAACCGCCACAATCGCTGATTCAGAAATTCACCCGAACGTGAACCTGACATCGATAATACTAATTCTCCCCCGGGCACACTCATTTGCCTCGAACAGCACCCGACCGCGAACGGTCACAGTCCACCAAGTATGACATTCGATCGCGAACGATCACATTTTGCCGCGAACGGCATCCGACAGCGGACGGTCCCATTTCAGAATTTGCCTCGTACGGCACCCGACCTCGAACGGTCACCATTCGCCTCGAACGGCACCCGATCGCGAATGATCAAAATCTGCCTCGTGCGGCACTCGACAACGAACGGTCATAACTCGCCTCGAACGGCACCCCTCACCTCAAATGGCTTGATCACGAACGGTCGTCATTTGGGGCCATATAGAAGTGCTAGATCGCGAACGGTCGCATTCCACCTCAAATGGCTAGATCACGAACGGTCGTCATTTAAGGTCATACATAAAATACTAGATCGCGAACGGTCGCATTCCACCTCAAATGGATAGATCGCGAACGGTCGTCATTCAAGGTCATATAAAACTGTCAAAACTCTTCGCAGGTTGTACCACAGGTCATCAACAGGATATGAACATCCAGCTTATGGCTTTACAAAACACACCTTCCTATCGCAAGGCATGTTTAGGGGGGCAAATGTTATCCCGCCTTTTGGCAAGGCCGTGACACCAAGAAAATGATTAGAAAACTAAAGACAGTTCGTCGTAAAAGTTCGTTATACACTGTTTCACCATGGATATCAATGAATTTTGTCCGAGTCCGGATCGGGCTACAATTGACAAGACATGTCAAGCAAGATCAGGAAAAGCAACATTCCAAGTTTCAAGCCAATCCGAGTTCGTACGCTCAAGACATCAATGATGCAAATTAGAGGAAATGACCTTAAGTTCGAATCCATCAAGCCAGAGTACTTCGAATCCACAGAGCTACTTCACCTCATAACCTTCAGATTGAACACCTTCGTATCCATCTAGGCTCGATGGTTCGTATCCATCACTCAAACACATGAAGACATCTTGCCTCGTACCCATCAGATACTCCGCTTCGAATCCATGAAGCTACTCCACTTTGTACCCATCAGATGCTCTGCTTCGAATCCATGCAAGGGTGGCGTGTTTGAATCCATTAAGTGCCTTCCTTCGAATCCATCCAGCTACGATCGACCCTGTATCAATCAAGACACCTTGGCTATCGATACGAAGTAGGCGCCATTCGAATCCAGGGATATTTGGTGTCTTCGAATCCATCGAGTCAAGGCAGCGAAGTCTCCGGGACGACTCGATCAAACTGGCGACAAAAGTGGATCGATACGAGAGACGCGCGCCACGTCAACATCCTCGCATGCAAGCATATCGATTCGACCCTATCGATTCGAAGGGGATCGATTCGAACAGAGCACATCAACCGGAAATGCAACCTTGAATCGATCATAAGTTGAGATCTACAAGTCCAAATGCTATGAAATTTTCACAGTAGCCTGCTGACAACCTAAGGAATGTTCATGCCAAATTTCGTCTCAATCGGAGCAGATCTTGATCGATTCGAAGTTGAGTTCGAATCGATCCCAAAGTGGGCCCGGATTTCCATAAAGCGGGCATATGAGCCCCCTCACGTGCCAGAACTGGTCTTCCCTCAATTTAGGCGAAATATCAGCCTCCTACACCTATAAATAGAGCCCCTGGTCATTCAAAAAAGGGGTCAGATGATTTTGAGAGCTAAAGAGCGTCCAGACTCTGCCAGATTTACTCAGAATCACCACTGCTTCCTTAGATTCAGACTTAGCTCAGAAAATCATTTGTATTACGTCAAAAGAAATTGTAATCATCAAGTGAACATCAATAAAATCATCAACTTCAGAGTGGACGTAGGCAAGATCGCCGAACCACTATAAATCTCGTGTTTATGTTCATTATTTCTGAATTGTGATACTCTGTTTGCTTAGATTTGAGATTCGTTAGATTTGAGATTCGTGTGTGAATATTGTTGATTTATATTCATACACTGGTGCTTTCACAACATTTGGGGTTTGTGACCAATTTTGGCGCAAACAGGGGTATATCTTACTCTCAAGTGTAGGCTACCCACGAAGCCTTGCTGCACCTCCCCCGTTTTAGGCATTCCCAGTTGATGAGGCTTGAGGCTACGATTACCCTTAGAGAACACATTTCTTAGAATGCTCATCGCCCACCTAACGATGTTTTGAAAGCATTCAATCCATACAAGTTCGTTCCGGGTTTGAACGAAACCGAAGGCATTATATCGCTACACTCATTTTGGAATCACCCTCAGAGTTAACAACGATAACCCTTGCACTCTGAATCTTCACTTCAGATTCACGACCTATCTTTAATTGGGATCGATGTGGTTTTCGGATGTCCAAAGATGGAAACCCGATCTCGGTCTCATCGAAATCCAGAACGTATCTTTTAAGGCCAAGTTGTTTTAGAGTTTAAAACAATTCGATTCAATTATCTATATACACAGATAGATAAATCACAATATCACAATAGATAATCACATTATCATCATAAATAGATAATCCATATTATCATATCAAACAGATAATTAATATTATCATACTTAAACCAAGCATCCATATCACATAGATATTACTCATCTCATATCTAAGATCACAATCAATCAATGAAATATCAATATCATTCGTCTATAACAATGATTTATCATTCACAAACTATAATCAATTTAAAATGAATTAAATTAATTACTTCTATCTCTAATTAATTTAAAGTAAATTAAATTAATTACTTCAACTATAAATCCTGCTTGTACAACCATTTATTAATTATACATCAATTAATTAATCATTCTCTAAGTATTCATCTTGATTAACACCTTTGATTAATCATTCTCCAATTTCAACAAGTAATTAGTCTTTAATTAATTTCACAAATTAATTATCCTAGACTATTCATAGTAATTAATATTTAATTACTCCATTTATTAATTAAATAAAAATAATCACATTTATTCTTAATTAATTACATAAACTAATCACCTCATAATTAATTATTCCTTAATAAATCCATTATAAATTACATCATTAATTATATTAATTAATGACCTCTAATTATATTTAAATTACTTTATTTAAATTAATCTCATTAATTAATTAATCTTTAATTAAACACAATTATTAATCCCCTTTGATTAATAACAAACCAGTAATTAACTATCCTTAATTACTTATTAAATAAATTAATTATCCCATAATTAATTATCTCCATTAATTAATCCCTTGATTAATTGCCAAAGTAATTTCCCAAATTACTTCATTTACAAATCATCAATTAATTACATTCATTAATTAACATCTAATTACTCCCCTAAGTAATTATGCTCCATTAATTACACTAAGTAATTTCACTTATCAAATCATCAAATTATTTCTTAAATTAATTAAACTAAATTAATTAACTTAAATTAATCAAATTATCAAAATTAATTACAATAAGTAATTAATCTCTTAATTACTTTTATCAAGTAATTACATTTAACAATTTACAATAGATTATCTATATTTATTTAATCTAATTAATTATCAAAATTAATCATATTGATAAATTATTTAATAATCCTTAGTTAATTATCTTCATTAACTAATAACATTTCTAAATTTACTCCTAAATTAATCTCTAATTATAGATTAATCTAAATTATAAATTTATAAATTAAATGCATAAGTCATTCCTTAATTATCTTATTCATTTAATCGGTTTAATACCTTAATGATTTCCAAGATAATCCATTTCTTTATAAATGATTTCATTAGAATTAAAGTGTAAAACATTTTACTTTTGAATTTAAATTTAAAGTACATTTTGAGTTTAAGATTCGAAATGATTATTCTTTTAAACATTAATCTAATTTAAAGTTAAATTTATAATCTTTAAAGATAAATGTAAGTAACATTTATTACTTATATAACAAAAAGCTTTTAAACTAATCAACTTAAATTTTAATTAAAAATTAAGTTTTCAAAATGCATTAATATTTCAATTGTAAATTCAAGTTAAAACAATTTATTTAACTTCCATTCAAATATCCTTTATAAAGAACTTATAAAAAATCCAATTCAAACATTTTTTTAAAAACTAATTCAAATTTCCAGATTTGAATTCAAAGAAAAACTTGAATTCATTAATTTAACTTGCTTTTTAAACCCTGATTTTTAATTCTTGATTTAAAATCCAAATTCATTTTTAAAACCTTAGATGAAAAGTTCATTTGAATTCATACTTTATACTTTGAATTTAAACCACTGTTTAAATTTTTGTTTCAGATTTTAAATTAAATTTTAAAAAAAATCTGAAACTGTCTGGTTTACAAAAAAAACTAGAACGGACAATTTGACCCGAGACAACCAAATTTTGCTTCGAGTCAGCCACTCGAATAACCTGAGTCTTTCCCGAGTTAAATACCACTACACACTCCCAAAGTTCACCAGAACTTCAACTGCTCATTGCACGTGCACCGTGGCTCTGGCCATCTCCGGCCATCCACCAGCACTCTACCCCATCAGCGACCATCCCCTGACAACATCACAGCACTCTAATTCCACCACCTTTGCTCGAATCAAAATCGAGCTCCTAACCCCAAACCTGGAAATACAACCAGGTTTCCCCCTCGAAACCTGTCAACGCGCCAGCCACGATTATCCGACCATCTGAGTGCCTTTGCCTTCGGCCATAGCTTCAACTACCACCCCTCTAGCCACCTCCAAAACCCCATGACACTCGATGCTCCAAAGGGTCAATGCCGATCAACAATATCCAAACAAACAGAACTAGGGTTCTGAACTAGAATCCACCACCGCACTTTCCACCGTGAGTTGATCATCCATCTAGCAATTTTGCCAGACACTCCAGTCACTCCACTATCTCCAGGCACAAACTCGACCACCCAAAATACTGGGATCACCAGAGATCCCCTAAATACCCCAAAACAATCAACACAGGAAAACACCTTAAATACTAAACACAAAAATGTGATTTTAGTTTTAAAACTCCTAATTACAGATAAGGATTCAAGTTTAGAACTTGCATTGATGTTTTAAAATGTTTGACATTTCACTTATCTTAAACATTTCCTGTTCCTTAAGTTTTTACAGAGCTTTTCTACCTTGCAACCTCAAATTCAAATTTTAAAATTTACTTTATGATCAAACAAACATATTTTGTTAAGATACTATGTCCTAACAATCAATAGATTAAGTAGTAATGATTTTTGAATTAACCCGGAGCTTGAAATCTATAACAGAGGTATACCTAGATAAACAACATGCATGCATTATCTCACGAAAAATACAGTACAATGCATATATTTTCACACAAACAAAATTCCTGATATTAATCATGCAACTAGATTAAAACTTAGGTTATTAAAATATGAAGTTACTCAACATTTTTGAAAAGAAGAACAGAGCTCCTTATTTGAAAAACAACAGGCTTGATTCTCCTATAAATCTTCTTGTTTGATGGAGTTGTTTTAGTTTTGAAAAAAACAAAAAGCTTACTATTTTTCTGGTTTGCTATGTTGAACGAATTAGAACAACAAGCATTGCAATATAAAGAAGACAGGTTGTATATATAAAGAAGAGTTTGTATAGAAGGTAGGTGTTACAGGGTATACTTTGCTGGAACACTTTTTTTTTATTGGTCAGAGATTTTTTTCAAATGGAGGCTGAATTGGTTTTAAAACAATTTGAATTGACTTGTTTATGCTAGCATTAAATGCTTAAGTACTTTATGTATCAAACTTACCTTCTTTTGCTTGCCCTGCATATTTATTTACAGGCCTATATTTTTTTATTCTTGCCCTGCCTATTTACAAACATATTTTACTTGCCTTGCATCCCTATTTTACAGGTAAATATATACAAAGCCTGGTTTGTATTTATACCTCATGTACATATATAAAGTTGGTTTAGTCTTTGCTATGAATTTTTTTTAGCCTAAGTGTTTTAGTTCCATTTCTAACCTATGTATGTATATTTTTATTTCCCCTTTTTATTTTTAAACTTAAACTATCAATACTAAATTTATATATTATTATTTCCTTTTATACTTATATTAAATATTTATAAGGTTTATTTTATTTAACCATTTTTGAAAGACTTCATTTCAAATTTACAAATCATAGTTTCTTCCAAAATATATATATAACAATTCTATTCATATCAAAAATCTATTTGTAAAAATATTACATTATTAATATTGTTTAAAAAATAACTCATTATTAAATTAAAATAATTTATAAAAGAAATTATCACTTTTTTACTTATTTTCATCCAGTTATATTTAAAAAGAACAAACAAACCTTTTGTTAAATTTAAATTTAAGCTAAAATCATTTAAACAAATTTTAACTTTATCTTGAGTATATTTTAAAGCTAAATGGTTATTTATTTAATATTAATATTAAATCAATCAAATTGTAATTACCAAAACTATTAAAATAAGAAAATATGTTTTTACTTGTTAAATTAAAAACAAAGCTTACCTATTTACAATATATACAAATATATATACATAGAAAACAATTTATTAGCTTTTAAAAGATATATTATCAGTTGAATATTTATTTAAAAGAAGACTATTAAATCAATTCAAATCTTATTATCAAATATTATTAGATCAATTTAATTTTAACACAGATTGTTAAATTGATATTGCTTAAAATTTCCGGGATATCACATTCCTCCCCCCTTAAAAGAATTTCGTCCTCGAAAATTAAAACAAAGGTAATTTAATAATCTATTTAAAGATTTAATTTTAAAACATAAGCATATATTATCAAACATATGCTAACAATCATAGCATCTAATCAAACAAATCTAACTACCTAAACAAATTTCTGGATGGAATTTTCTCGAGTTTCCCCAGTATAAATACCGAGATACTCGCCCTACAGAATCCAAACAATCAATACTACTAAGCTACAGAGCTACCACTCATCTGGATCTACAAAACAAGACAGGATATCAGACTATAGACAAGTCTGACTCAATAACCAAACTCCTGAACTACTGGTTCTACAACCAGAGATAGATCTTACACGTACTCCCTCAGAGATACGTGGAACACAACGAATCCCAGTTATCCAAACTGACAATTCACTCCTGAAGACCAAACACTTATCCTCAGTAGAACAACAGAAAAGATCCAAAATATCTCGGAGTTGGCTTTCCAAATCTTACCCAATCTTATAGCTCCCTAAATCAGAGAAAACTTCAACAACAACGAAGTCTCCAACTTCGAATTCCAAATTTCTCCATCTCTTATCCACAAAACTCTTCTGACGATCCTGGACTACCTACACCCTTCCTGATCAGCTCAACCCTTGCTGATGCGCTTTAGAAACAAACTGGACCAAAAACAATCCAACAAAATGATCTTTCCAAGATCAACCAAAACTCAGAACACCAACTCAATTCCAAAATTAGAAAACAAATCTCACTTCTCTCATCTGGAAAAGATGAAACAGATGCACACCAATCTGGCCTTAAGATCCTGAAAAATTTCCTGTAGAAACTCTCTAATCTAAAACACTGCAACATCCAATTGCTTCCACACTAAAACAGCTGCCACCATGCTTCCACTGCGCAACTCTGACTGAACATATGAAAATGCTGATGGTGAACTCAAGCACAGACTGGACAACACATTCCAAAAATAAGGTTCAATAGATCCAAAAATAAAACTCAGAAGTTCCTCATAAACCTGAGCTACTTCACTCAACTCACTCTCCAGAAACAATCTTACTACTAAGCTGAACCATCGGTACCACTGCAGAAATCTAGTCGATACCAAACTCAATCTCCAGATGCTGAAAAACTCAGACTTCCTGAAGACATCAAGAAAATTCTGAAAACCCAAGAGAACACTCCGCTATCGCAAGTCACATTTGCGATCAATCTAGCCTAATTCCAAAGAAAACTGTTCCCTCTTTACCAAACAGAACAGCTTACACTTATCTAGCCAACCCATCGAAGGAACGGAACCACTCTGCTGCTTCTGTAATTACCTCAAGAAAAACTGCCAAGCCAGAAGACTTCCTTGACGGCACACAGAACACCCCGAGCTACATTGCTGACCAAGATGCCCAAAGACTTCCTATCCAAAGCTCTTCGAGAACTCGGACCACAAACCAAACAAAAACACCCTACTGAACACAGCCACAACACTGAAGCAAACACACTTCCTTAATTTGTTCCAAAGAAACATCTTTGGAGACATCCATAGTCACTGTGTCTCATCACACAGCTACTACATCCTGAGGTATCAAGATATCATGACCTGCTTCCATCCAACCGATAGATCCAAACTCTAGCTCATCCAAACTTACACTTCAAAGATGAACTTCGAACCTTAACAAGTTTTCTTCATAGATCGATGAAATCCTTACATCGTCCAAAGCTCACTTGAGACGGTATTAGGTTTATAGTCTCGATAGATACACTTCCAACCTCAAACATTCAAACTCCAACCATTTGTAGTCATGTTACACACACCACTACCCTATCTACCTTTATAACTTACATTGGAAAACTACAACAGGTAACCCAACAAATAGGTAGAAATATATATATATATATACCAAAATTACAATTACGCTCTCTCAAGAAAGAAATCACTCAAGAGCTTAGGTATTCGCTCAACCTAGCGCTCTGATACCAACTGTGACGACCCGACTTCCTACACCCTAGAAGACGCATCATCTTGAAGAAAGAAAGGGGTGAGAAATAGAAAAGATAGAGAAGAAAGAAGAAACAACACCAGAATCTCAACAACGGAGCGAACAAAATATAATATATCACGTAAGAGAATACATAGTATCATATACATCAGAGTTACACATATAATACAACACATACTAGACAGTTATAAACACCTGTCTAGTTAATACAACTCGATACAACTCAAACAAATGACTCAGAGATACCAAACACAACGGAACCATCAATATATATCTACAAACGTTGAAGCCTCTTGCTCCATTGCTCCTCCAGTATTCGTCAAAGCTAACCTGATCACTTGGCTAATCAAAAAAGTTTGAGTACCCAAGAGTTTAGGAAAAACAGAAATAAACTCCGGGTTAGACATGGGTCTTGTGTGAGTAACAGGTTAAAGTTTCTTAACTTCCAAAACATTTGAAAAGAAAGGGTATCACGTAGGACTTCCCACACATAAACATGGGTAAGTTTTTACCTTACACTAACCAAACATTTTTAGGAAATCCAGTGATATTATAATAGTGTCTAAGGTTTTCAAGTAAATAGATAATAGCCGAAATTGTTACATTTATTAAATTCCAGCATACTAGCCACAATGTGGGTAATACAATCAAAACCGTAGGGTCTCGTAGGAAAATGGGTTTCCAACAATGGAAGGGCTACTGGGGTACCTCCCGTCACAGTACGTGGCCTAGATCACCGTACCGAGGATTACGCCCAATACCCTACAAAAAAGGTCGGAACCATTCCTTACTGAACAGTCCCAAACAAGACAACCTCGGCAGTTGTTGCAATCAACCGGCCACACAGTCGAATATAAAGGGACTTCTAGACAGGGGTATATCTTACTCTCAAGTGGGGGCTACCCACGAAGCCTTGCTGCACCTCCCCTGTTTTAGCCATTCCCGGTTGATGAGGCTTGAGGCTACGATTAACCTTAGAGAACACATCCCTTAGAATGCTCATCACCCACCTGACGATGTTGTGAAAGCATTCAATCCATACAAGTTCGTTTCGAGTTCGAACGAAACCGAAGGCATTATCTCGTTACACTCATTTTGGAATCACCCTCAGAGTTAACAACAATAACCCTTGCACTCTGAATCTTCACTTCAGATTCACGACCTATCGTTAATTGGGATCGATGTGGTTTTCGGATGTCCAAAGATGGAAACCCGATCCCAGTCTCATCGAAATCCAAAACGTATCTTTTAAGGCCAAGTTGTTTTAGAGCTTAAAACAATTCAATTCAATTATCTATATACATAGATAGATAAATCACAATATCACAATAAATAATCACATTATCATCATAAACAGATAATCCATATTATCATATCAAACAGATAATTAATATTATCATACTTAAACCAAGCATCCATATCACATAGATATTACTCATCTCATATCTGAGATCACAATCAATCAATGAAATATCAATATCATTCGTCTATAAGCAATGATTTATCATTCACAAACTATAATCTATTTAAAATGAGTTAAATTAATTACTTCTATCTCTAATTAATTTAAAGTAAATTAAATTAAATACTTCATCTATAAATCCTGCTTATACAACCAATTATTAATTATACATCAATTAATTAATCATTCTCTAAGTATTCATCTTGATTAACACCTTTGATTAATCATTCTCCAATTTCAATAAGTAATTAGTCTTTAATTAATTTCACAAATTAATTATCCTAGACTATTCATAGCAATTAATATTTAATTGCTCCATTTACTAATTAAATAAAATTAATCACATTTATTGTTAATTAATTACATAAATTAATCACCTCATAATTAATTATTCCTTAATTAATCCATTATAAATTACATCATTAATTATATTAATTAATGACCTCTAATTATATTTAAATTACTTTATTTAAATTAATCACATTAATTAATTAATCTTTAATTAAACACAATTATTAATCCCCTTTGATTAATAAAAACCAGTAATTAATTATCCTTAATTGCTTATTAAATAAATTAATTATCCCACAATTAATTATCTCCATTAATTAATCCCTTGATTAATTACTAAAGTAATTTCCCAAATTACTTCATTTACAAATCATCAATTAATTTTATTCAGTAATTAACATCTAATTACTCCCCAAAGTAATATGTTCCATTAATTACACTAAGTAATTTCACTTATCAAATCATCAAATTATTTCTTAAATTAAATAAACTAAATTAATTAAATTAAATTAATCATATTATCAAAATTAATTACAATAAGTAATTTATCTCTTAATTACTTTTATCAAGTAATTACATTTAACAATTTACAATAGATTATCTATATTTATTTAATCTAATTAATTATCAAAATTAATCATATTGATAAATTATTTAATAATCCTTAGTTAATTATCTTCATTAACTAATAACATTTCTAAATTTACTCCTAAATTAATCTCTAATTATAGATTAATCTAAATTATAAATTTATAAATTAAATGCATAAGTCATTCCTTAATTATCTTATTCATTTAATCGGTTTAATACCTTAATGATTTCCAAGATAATCCATTTCTTTATAAATGATTTCATTAGAATTAAAGTGTAAAACATTTTACTTTTGAATTTAAATTTAAAGTACATTTTGAGTTTAAGATTCGAAATGATTATTCTTTTAAACATTAATCTAATTTAAAGTTAAATTTATAATCTTTAAAGATAAATGTAAGTAACATTTATTACTTATATAACAAAAAGCTTTTAAACTAATCAACTTAAATTTTAATTAAAAATTAAGTTTTCAAAATGCATTAATAATTAAATTGTAAATTCAAGTTAAAACAATTTATTTAACTTCCATTCAAAAATCCTTTTATAAAGAACTTATCAAAAATCCAATTCAAACATTTCTTTAAAAACTGATTCAAATTTCCAGATTTGAATTCAAAGAAAAACTTGAATTCATTAATTTAACTTGCTTTTTAAACCCTGATTTTTAATTCTTGATTTAAAATCCAAATTCATTTTTAAAACCTTAGATAAAAAGTTCATTTGAATTCATACTTTAAACTTTGAATTTAAACCACAGTTTAAATTTTTGTTTCAGATTTTAAATTAAATTTAAAAAAAATCTGAAACTGTCTAGTTTACAAAAAAAACTGCAATAGACAATTTGACTCGAGACAACCAAATTTTGCTTCGAGTCTTTATCCATCTGCTTCGAGTCAGCCACTCGAATAACCTGAGTCTTTCCCGAGTTAAATACCTTTGCACACACCAAAAGTTCACCAGAACTTCAACTGCTCAGGCACATGCATCGTGGCTCTAGCCATCTCCGGCCATCCACCAGCACTCCACCCTAACAGCGACCATCCCCTGACAACATCACAGCACTCCAATTCCACCACCTTTGCTCGAATCAAAATCGAGCTCCTAACCTCAAACCTGGAAACACAACCAGGTTTCCCCCTCGAAACCTGTCAACGCACCGCCCACGATTCTCCGACCATCTGAGTGCCTCCGCCTTCGGCCATAGCTTCGACTACCACCCCACTAGCCACCTCCAAAACCCCATGACACTCGATGCTCCAAAGGGTCAATGCCGATCAACAATATCGAAACAAACAGAACTAGGGTTCTGAACTAGAATCCACCACCGCACTTTCCACCGTGAGTTGATCATCCATTTAGCAATTTTGCCAGACCTCCAGTCACCCCACTATCTCCAGCCACAAACTCGACCACCCAAAATACTGGGATCACCAAAGATCCCCTAAATACCCCAAAACAATCAACACAGGAAAACACCTTAAATACTAAACACAAAAATGTGATTTTAGTTTTAAAAATCCTAATTACAGATAATGATTCAAGTTATGAACTTGCATTGATGTTTTAAAATGTTTGACATTTCACTTATCTTAAGCATTTCCTGTTCCTTAAGTTTTTACAGAGCTTTTCTACCTTGCAACCTCAAATTCAAATTTTTAAATTTACTTTATGATCAAACAAACATATTTTGTTAAGATACTATGTCCTAACAATCAATAGATTAAGCAGTAATGATTTTTGAATTAACCCAGAGCTTGAAATCTATAACAGAGGTATACCCAGATAAACAACATGCAGGCATTATCTCACAAAAAATACAGTACAATGCATATATTTTCACACAAACAAAATTCCAGATATTAATCATGCAACTAGATTAAAACTTAGGTTATTAAAATATGAAGTTACTCACCATTTTTCAAAAAGAAGAACAGAGCTCCTTATTTGAAAAACCACAGGCTTGATTCTCCTGTAAATCTTCTTGTTTGATGAAGTTGTTTAAGTTTTGAAAAGAAGAAAAGCTTACTATTTTACTGGTTTGCTATGTTGAACGAATTAGAACAACAAGCACTGCAATATAAAGAAGACTGGTTGTATATATAAAGAAGAGTTTGTATAGGAGGCAGGTGTTACAAGGTATACTTGTTGGTACACTTCTTTTTTTTATATTGGTCAGTGATTTTTTTCAAATGTAGGCTGAATTGATTTTAAAACAATTTGAATTGACTTGTTTATGCTAGCATTAAATGCTTAAGTACTTTATGTATCAAACTTACCTTCTTTTGCTTGCCCTGCATATTTATTTACAGGCCTATATTTTTTTATTCTTGCCTTGCCTATTTACAAACATATTTTACTTGCCTTGCATCCCTATTTTACAAGCAACATATATACAAAGCCTGGTTTTTATTTATACCTCATGTACGTATATAAAGTTGGTTTAGTCTTTGCTATGAATTTTTTTTTAGCCTAAGTGTTTTAGTTCCATTTCTAACCTATGTATGTTTATTTTTATTTCCCTTTTTTATTTTTAAACTTAAACTATCAATACTAAATTTATATATAATTATTTCCTTTTATACTTATATTAAATATTTATAAGGTTTATTTTATTTAAACATTTTTGAAAGAGTTCATTTCAAATTTACAAATCATAGTTTCTTCCAATATATATATAACAATTCTATTCATATCGAAAGTCTATTTGTAAAAATATTACATTATTAGTATTGTTTAAAAAAATAACTCATTATTAAATTAAAATAATTTATAAAAGAAATTATCACTTTATTACTTATTTTCATCAAGTTATATTTAAAAATAACAAACAAACCTTTTGTTAAATTTAAATTTAAGCTAAAATCATTTAAACAAATTTTAACTTTATCTTGAGTATATTTTAAAGCTAAATGGTTATTTATTTAATATTAATATTAAATAAATTAAATTGTAATTACCAAAAATATTAAAATAAGAAAATATGTTTTTACTTGTTAAATTAAAAACAAATCTTACCTATTTACAATATATACAAATATTTATACATAGAAAATAATTTATTAGCTTTTAAAAGATATATTATCAGTTGAATATTTATTTAAAAGAAGACTATTAAATCAATTCAAATCTTATTATCAAATATTATCAAATCAATTTAATTTTAACATAGATTGTTAAATTTATATTGCTTAAAATTTCCGGGATATCACAAATTTGTTGTCGGAAATAATAAATAAATGAACTTATGAAACTTGGTTATAATTTGATTTGGAATTTGGAATTTGAAATGGATTTAAATTAGAATTTGAGAATTTAATTTCCAGTGATTTCAAACTTTGATTTGAAAGTTTTAAAGTGTATAGTATTTAAATTATTTTCAAATAGAAATCATTTTCAAGGAATTTTAACTGCTTAAATTAGAGCTCTTCTCTTTTGTTGCTGGAAAATAAATTTCGGCGATGACGGCCGCATCATCAACATTCATTCGAGTTTCAAAGTGGAGAGACCAATTCGTAGCTTTGCTATAGTTTGGTTTTGGAAATTATATCGATTTAAATTTCTTAAGTATGATTTGATTTATATATATAGGTATATTATTTTAAATTTAATTTGATTTGATATATATAGTATATAAATAATTATCTCTAAATGGTTTGAAGTGAATCGGAAATTTAATTCTTAAAATTTGGGTAAAGAAGATTTCAATTATAAATAAAACCAAAATTTTTAATTAATATTTAAACTTGAGAGAATTGAATTAGGAATTTACTTGTATAATACTCAATTTCATTCAATATAACTTACCTAAATTGCTCAAAAAGCTAACTTAGTAATTCGATGGTATACAATATAAATTGTCTTCAGAAATAAAATTTGAGTGCATATAAAAATGTTATACACTTAAAATTTTAATTATAAAAGATGATAATAGAGATAAATAGAATAATAAGTTGATTGAATAGTAAATGAGACAAATTAAATAAGATTTTGTCTGAAAGAAACCTTTTGCATCAAATATTAATGGATAGAAATAAAATCAACTTAATGAATTATCATGAATTTAAAGTCAATTGTTGAATATAAATTAATTTAAATTGAAATTTATGGTTTGAATTAATTGTTTTATTTTATTTTTCAGTCTATTTTCTTCTGCTTGTTTCTATTCTCCTACCTCCTTCCTTTTCGAGGACGAAAAGTTTTGAGTGGGGGAGAGTGTAACAATCCGTAAATTTTCGAACATTTTTTTTAGTTTTATTTGATTGAAATTTTGAGAAAGTGTAAACAATAGAATTTTGAAATAAAAATTTAATATTTGAAATGCGTCAAGTTAAACATAGCAACTGGTAAATTTTCATCCGAAAATATGAAAGTTTATTTTCGTGTGTAATTTTATTTCAATTTAATCAGTTATGAATTGATGAAAATAAAATATTTTCGAAACTTGAATATATTTACAAAGAAAAATTGTAAATCATCTTCTGAGCAAGACGTCATATTTTGTTTCTCCGAATTTGGACTATTATTACTCTGTCGATCTTATTTTCTAACAAATTAGCTGCATTTTGGTACCGATATCGAGTTTTGATAGAAGAATAGTACCACTGATATTTGTATACCGTTTTGATCGTCTCATTATGCTAATCTTTGCGGTATATTCAATTCTGTGTTTTGTAATTCGATACGCAGCGAAATCTATGTAAATGGCAACTATATCGGTAACCAGTTTAAGTCTTTTGGCTTCTCACCTCGTTTTCTATTCCACCGTCTAATCATTAATAGGCTGCAGTCTTTTCCCATTCTCGAAATTTAACTTTATGACTGTCATGATTTCCTATTTTATTTATTAACGGTTCATTGTATTTTGGCCAATATAACTTCGTTATTCTATTCATTGCTTAATAAAAAGATGGAAAAAAAACTGTTCCACCAAAGTGTTTATATTGAAGCGTCGCCAGCTCATCTTCTCCTCCTATATTTACTTTTGAGATAGCCTGCTTGCCCCATTATTCCACTTGAATCCAAGATTGTCACCTTCACAGTCATGCGTCTCTCCACCAAGCTGCAAACAAACTCAAGCCTCCACCCATAGCCATGACATCAATCATGAATCCTGCTCGTCTTTCCCACCGATTCCACCATCACCTCGCTCACCCAAACGCCGACCAAAACCACGCATCCGGCCTGACGTCAACAGAGCAGCAAATCTCCTTACCCGCACTCCTCTTCCCTTCCTCCGCCACTCCACCTGCTCACGACTGAGCATCGGCAGCCACACCACCGACAAGCTTCACCACCGAGCCATCCACCGTCAAACACCCCTCCCTCTCTGGCCTATGGACAGCCAGCTACCCTCGACCTGACAAGGCCCGCACCTCCTGCTCAGCCTCCCCTCCACCATGCCTCACCGTCCTCGCCAACTCCTCCTGTAGTTCGGTCGAAGATTCTTCTTTGGTGCAGCACCCCCTCATTTCCACCAGACGAGCTCGCCCTCACCACCGCATGAACCGCAACCACCATCTCCTCCACCGCCTTCTCACCAAGCTTCGCCCACCTAACATCGGCTCGGCCTCTTCTCACTCCCTCTCTCTCTTGCTGTATGTCGCACTCTTCTCCTCCCACCGCTCTTCCTTCCTAATGCCGACGTGAGTATTGTTTGTACCAAAAATGGGCACAACACTCTTCGGAAGTCTTTGAAGAGATAAATGTGAAGAATGAAAATTAAAACTGTGGATTATCTAACAAAAACTCCAAATAACAGAAATGTAAAGTGCAAAGACAAGCGATTTAGAGTGGTTCGGCTTTTTAGCCTACGTCCACTATGAAGTTTGATGATTTTATTGCTCGACACTCAAAGATTACAATTCTTTATAACGCAATACAACTGGTTTTGTGAGCTAAGTCCGAATCTAAGGAAGCCGTGGTGATTCTGAGTAAATCTGGCAGAGTCTGGTCGCTTTTTAGCTCTTAGAATTGTCCGACCCCTTTTCTGAATGACCAGGGGCTCTATTTATAGGTGTAGGAGGCTGATATTTCGCCTAAACTAAGGGGAGACCAGTTCTGGCACGTGAGGGGGCCCACATGCCCGCTCTTTGGAAATCCGGGCTCACTTTGGGATCGATTCGAAGTCTATTCGAATCGATCAAGAAATTGTCCAATCGAGCTGAAATTTGGCGTGGACATTCTTCAACATGTGCACAAGCTTCTGTGAAAATTTCATAGCATATGGACTTATAGATCTCAAGTTATGATCGATTCAAGATTGCATTTCTGGTTGATTAGCTTAGTTCGAATCGATCCCTTCGAATCGATAGGGTCGACTCAATGGTTTCGTGCGTGGCATTGCTGACGTGGCGCGTTTTCTTTGTATCGATCCTACTTTCACTCCGAGTTGACTGGGTCGAATCCATGGTTCTAGCCGCCTTGACTTAGTGGATTCGAGGTAGTGGACTCGTAGACATGCTCGTTCGAATCGATCAAGGTATACCTCGGTTAATCGATTCGAAGTTACTTCAACTGGGTGGATTTGAAGTAGCTTATGGGATGGATTCGAAGTGTATCTACTACATGGATTCGAAGTATAGCTTGTTCCATGGACTCGAAGTGTTTCCCCTTGATGTATTCGGAGCGAGGCAGTTCCGTGAACTTGAAGTACTTCCTCCTGATGGATTCGAAGGTCACCTACCTGAGGGATACGAAGTGGGAAAACTCGATGGATTCGAACAAAGGAAAACTTTGACAGATTCGAACTAAAGCTTGTTCCATGGATTCGAACATAGGGCCTGCTCTGATGGATACGAAGTAGATGGAGTCAATCTTGATGGAGTCGAACTTAGGGCATTTCCTCCAATTTGTACCAATGATATTTTGAGCGTATGAACTCGGACTGACTCGAAATTTGAAACGTTGGTTTCTACGACTTTGCTTGACGTTTCTTATCAATTGTAGCCCGATAAGGACTCGGGTAAAATTCATCGACATCCATAGTAGACCTATGTATAGCCGGTTTTCAAGATGAACTGTCCTTGGTTTCTAATCGAGTCCTTGGTGTCACTGCCTTGCCAAAAGGCGGGATAACATTTGCCCCCCAAAGTACGTCTTGTGTAATCATGACGTGCTTTGAAAAACTGCAGTCTTTCATGCTGAATATACTCGTTCAGTTGATTACTTGACAATCGTCTTTTATTCGTTTCGTTGCAATCTTCCCCTAGTTGAATGTTCAACTAGCGTGCTTTGCTTCGGTTCTGCCCCAGTCTTGGAGAATGAGTATGGAGTTGATGTATGTTTATACTTCATCTCGTACTATGGGAGTTCGGAGTTAAGGAATGTTTATACTCCGTCTCGCACTCTGGGAGTACGGAGTTAAGGAATGTTTATACTCCGTCTCGCACTCTGGGAGTATGGAGTTGAGTAATGTTTATACTCCGTCTCGCGCTCTGGGAGTACGGAGTTGAGGAATGTTTATACTCCGTCTCGCGCTCTGGGAGTACGGAGTTGAGTAATGTCTATACTCCGTCTCGTGCTCTGGTAGTACGGGGTTGAGTAATTTTTATACTCCGTCTCGCGCTTTGGGAGTACGGAGTTGAGGAACTCTGGGAGTACGGAGTTGAGTGATGTTTATACTCCGTCTCGCGCTCTGGGAGTACGGAGTTGAGTGATGTTTATACTCCATCTCGCGCTCTGGGAGTACGGAGTTGAGTGATGTTTATACTCCGTCTCGCGCTCTGGGAGTACGGAGTTGAGTGATGTTTATACTCCGTCTCGCGCTCTGGGAGTACGGAGTTGAGTGATGTTTATACTCCGTCTCGCGCTCTGGGAGTACGGAGTTGAGTGATGTTTATACTCCGTCTCACGCTCTGGGAGTACGGAGTTGAGTGATGTTTATACTCCGTCTCGCGCTCTGGGAGTACGGAGTTGAGTGATGTTTATACTCCGTCTCGCGCTCTGGGAGTACAGAGTTGAGGAATGTTTATACTCCGTCTCGCGCTCTGGGTGTACGGAGTTGAGGAATGTTTATACTCCGTCTCGCGCTCTGGGAGTACGGAGTTGAGTAATGTTTATACTCCGTCTCGCGCTCTGGGAGTACGGAGTTGAGTAATGTTTATACTCCGTCTCGCGCTCTGGGAGTACGGAGTTGAGTGATGTTTATACTCCGTCTCGCGCTCTGGGAGTACGGAGTTGAGTCATGTTTATACTCCGTCTCGCGCTCTGGGAGTACGGAGTTGAGTCATGTTTATACTCCGTCTCGCGCTCTGGGAGTATGGAGTTGAGGAATGTTTATACTCCGTCTCGTGCTCTGGGAGTACGGAGTTGAGGGATTGTCATGTATTAACCCATTTCTAGCCTTGACGGGATGGCTTGCCCCCGAGCTCGGGTTTCACTTAGCGAGTGGTCGGTCGTATCATAGCCACTCCTTTCTTGAATAAATCCCATTGCGTGGTGGAATTTAGCTCTTCGTGCATCGTGATGTTGTACATTGTGATTAATGAATCAAAGCTCTGGCTCGAAGAGATGGCATTTATTGTTGAATTAAGAAAATATGGCAAAGTCAGTCGCCTTATTACAAATTCTAATTTCGAAATGCAAAAGCAAACTGCTAAAATAGAAAAAATATAATGAAATAAATAGAGCCTATTATGTGTAATAGCGATGGAGACTCTCGCTGTTCCAGGCTCTTGGCAAATCATGACCGTCAATGGTCGATAGTTTGAATGTGCCTTCTCCGAGTCTTCGGGTAATCGCGTATGGTCCTTCCCAACTTGGTTTCATGTGTGAAGGAACCGGATAGATTCTCTTGAGAACGAGATCGCCGAGTTCAAAAGTTCGAGGTCGAACTTTGGCATTGTACAGTCGGGCGACTCGACCCCGATGTGCGGCCGCTCTCAAATCGGCCTCTTCCGGCTTCTCATCTAGTAGATCCAAAGATTCAGCAAGCAATATAGCATTTGTTTTCGGATCATAATAAGTCACGCGATGGGAAAAAACTTATGTCTCGACTGGAATAACGGCTTCTGAGCCATAAGATAAGGAAAACGGGGTGTGTCCGGTTGCGGTCTTGTGAGTCGTTCGATAAGCCCATAATGCCATAGGGAGTTCATCAACCCATTTGCCCCGGGCCCTTTCCAATAGCTTTTTCAGAATGGATTTTATAACTTTATTGACAGCTTCAACCTTTCCTTTTGCCTGAGGATGTGCAACCGCGAAAAACTTTTTATGAATATGAAACCGTTGACAGAAACTTTTGAACTCTGCACTTTCGAATTGGGCTCCATTATCGGTGATGATGGTATGCGGGAGTCCAAATCGACAGATGATATTGCGAACTACGAAATTTATTACTTTCTTTGTCATAATCGTTGCGAGGGCTTCGGCTTCAGCCCATTTTGTAAAGTAGTCGACGGCGACGATGGCGTACTTCGCACCACCTCTCGCCAGAGGTAAAGCGCCGATGATATCGATGCCCCACATTGCGAATGGCCAGGGACTGACCATTTGAGTTATCTCGGTAGGGGGGGCTCTCGGAATTCGGGCGTGTTTCTGGCACCTATCGCACTTTCTAGCATAGTTTGCTGCATCTCGGTTTACTGTCGGCCAGTAGTATCCATACCGGAGTATTTTCTTGACAAGAGCTTGCCCACCGGTGTGATCGCCGCACTCTCCTTCGTGCACCTCATGTAACACTCGTTTAATTTCATCGTGCACGATACACCGGAGGAGAGGAATAGAATAACCCCTTCTATACATGACTCCGTTTTGAATGACGAACCGTGAAGCTTTTCGTAGAATTTGTCTCTTCTCATTTCTGTGCTTAGGCGATGCCCCATTCTCGATGTAGTTTCGATACGGAGTCATCCACGATTCTCTTTCGGGAGCGGTTTCAAATACAAAACTCGTCTCCATTTGATCGATGCTTGGGAAGGATAAAGTTTCGACGGGGACAGGTCCCACTTGCTGTGCTTCACCTGTGCTGGCTATCTTTGCCAATGAATCGGCTTTTTGATTGCATTCTCGAGGTATATAATAAATGGCGTAATAATCAAACTGCTTGAGCCAAGTAAGCAGCCAGTCTTCAATCTCTCGCTTGATATTCTCCCCGTACTTGACATACCACTAACTGTGAATCACAATAAATTTCCACAGCGATAACCCTCAAATCTCTGGCAAGCTTTAGGCCGGTTAAGAGGGCTTCATATTCAGCTTCATTATTAGTTGCATGAAAATCGAACTTTAAAGCATAACATATAGATCGGCCTTCGGGCGTCTCAAGTACAACACCAGCACCCGAACATCGGTCGTTTGATGCACCGTCAGTATGTGACTTCCAGATGTATTCGGGGGATTTACTGGTTTCGGCAAAGTCCTCTGAAACGGTAAATTCAGCTATGAAATCTGCCAGGACTTGTCCTTGAATGGCTCTCCGCGGAGTATAAGTGATATCGAATTGACTTAATTCGATGTTCCATTTGAGTAACCTACCAGACGTCTCAGGCCGCGTGAGGACCTATCGTAACGGCTGATTGGTATACACAGTAAGAGAATGAGCTTGGAAATAAGGTCGAAGCTTTCTTGAGGCAATGACCAAGCAGTAAGCTAGCTTCTCTAATCTTTGGTAATTTTTTTCAGCTCCTGTTAGCCGTTTACTAACATAGTAGACCGATTTCTGCACTTTGTCTTCCTCCCGAACTAAAGCAGCACTGATCGCATGCTCTGATACTGCTAGGTAGAGGTATAATTGCTCGTGGTCAACTGGTTTTGACAAAATTGGTGGTGTGGAAAAATCTTGAACCAGCGATCAGAATGCTCCTTCACATTCCGTGGTCCATTCAAAGTTTTGCTTTCCCTTCCGGATTAGATCAAAGAAAGGAATGCATTTATCAGTTGACTTAGAAATGAACCTGCTTAGTGCTGCTACATTCCCGTTGAGACTCTGGACCTGTTTTATGGTTCTTGGAGTTTGCAAGTCCCTTATTGCCCAGATCTTTTCGGGATTTGCTTCTATCCCTCGAGCATTAACGATAAACCCGAGGAACTTTCCAGAGGCGACATCGAAATGACACTTTAATGGGTTGAGCTTCATTCCATATTTTCGAAGAATGCGGAACATCGCATCTAAATCTCTGACGTGATCTGTGGAAAACTGGGACTTTACTAGCATGTCATCCACATAAACCTCCATGGTCTTCCCGATCTGATTGGCGAACATCCGGTTGACCAGGCATTGGTATGTTGCTCCGGCATTTTTTAGGCCAAAAGGCATGACTCTGTAGCAGTAGAGTCCGAGATCAGTCACGAAACTGGTATGTTCTTGATCAGGTAAATGCATAGGTATTTGATTGTAGCCAGAGTAAGCATCCATGAAAGATAATAACTCATGTCCCGCCGTTGAATCTACGAGCTGGTCGATCCGAGGAAGTGGAAAACTATCTTTGGGGCAGGCCTTGTTTAAGTCAGGATAATCGATGCAAGTTCTCCATTTTCCATTCGGTTTTCGAACCAGTACAGGATTTGACACCCATTCTGGATACAAAGCATCTCGGATGAATCCATTTGATTGCAACTTATCAACTTCTTCTTTAAGGGCAGTAGATCTCTCTGGATCCATACCACGCCTTTTCTTCTTGACTGGAACATGTCGTGGATCAATATTCAGGGAGTGACTCGCGATGTCTGGTGAGATTCCGTACATGTCAGAGTGTGTCCAGGCGAAAACGTCGAGATTCGCTTGGAGAAACTCAACCAATTCCTGTTGTGTCTGTTTTCCCAGTTGAGATCCAACTTTTAGTGCTTTTGAATTGTCATCTTCACTGACTGGGACGTCCATAGTCAGTTCGGCTGGGGAAGCTTGATTCTCTTTAGATTTGTTTTTATCTTCGTTGTCTCTGGGGTCAAGGTCTTTAAGGAATCGGTCGTGGTGCCCGGGCCGGGGCCCAGGCACTAATTGTCAGTCATCAGCAAAATGGACGCACAGAGATTCCTCTACGCCCTTTCCTTTCTCTTTCCTCTACGCCCCGCGCAGTTCAGCAACATAACAGGCTCTTCCTGCTGCCTGGTCTCCTTGAACGACTCCGATTCCATGATCAGTAGGGAACTTCAGAGTTAGACACCATGGGGCAATGGCTGCCCTGAACTCGGCAAGGGCCGGACGGCCCAAAAACGCATTATATGGTGAATCAATATCTAAAACGACAAACGGCAACATTTGGACTCTCCGGCGTTCTCCCACTCCCAATTCCACCGGTAGTTCTGTTACTCCAATGGGTATCGTAGCGCTCCCGTTGAAACCGTGGATTCGGGATTGGCAGGGTTTCAAATCCTTTGCTTCCATCTTCATTAAATCGTAAGCCCGTTTAAGCAAGATATTCACAGAGCTCCCACTGTCAACCAGGATCCTCTTCATCCAGGAAGGACCTACCTGGGCAGATATGACTAGTGGGTCGATCATAGGGGCTTCGACTTTATCAGCGTCTCGGCTCCTGAATACGATATCATGGTTGAAATGTCGGGCATAGCCACATTGCGGGTAGGCTGAGCTAAGGTGTGGTCGGGTTCCATAGCGCGAGCCTGGACCGGACATTGTCGACGGCCTATATCTTGCCTCCTTGGCTCCACATTTTCTGGGACGTATGGTTCAGGAGTACGTTCACGTTGTTGATTATTTGGATCCGACAGGTTTCGGGTATCAACCCTTATTTTTACCGCGGCAGTTGCAGCGTGATCGCCTGTGGTATTCTGTGGAACAACACCTCCTCGTGATGAGGGCCCGGCCTGGGAGCTAGTTGACGGTCCGACCTTCAATTGTCCTACAGTCAAGGCGGATCGATACTCGGTAGCTTGTGTATGACCTGTGTCCAATCGGGGACGTGTAGTTCTGCCGTGATAGTCAGATGAAGCAGAACTTTTAGTGTACGAGTGGGAAGCATCATCCCTCCCTGTCCTCCTACGCCTTTGGCGGTTTAATTGATTGGTCAATTCAATATTAGCACGCAACTGTTCGGCCAGCTGTTGTCGACTTTGAGTCAATTCCTAAAGTAATATGTGAAACTCTTGTCTGGTTACTGGTCCAGATGGACCAGAGTGAGCAGTGTTGTCTTGATTGGACTGTAACTGCTGTGTGGGATTCTGGGCAACCCTTCCTTCTTGTCCAGCAGCTGTAGAGGTGGTTCTTGTACTAACCATCTTGAGTAGTGAATTCCTTTCCTAGATTTTATGCAAATATGAATAGAATGGAAGGATTCCGGAGTAGAGATCTAGATCTTCCCCTTGGATTTATGCAATCCGGTATCGATGGTAGATCCAAAGAGCAGGACAAAAACTGGTTTTCTCAATGAAATCACCAAAGTGTTTGTACCAAAAATGGGCACAACACTCTTCAGAAGTCTTTGAAGAGATAAACGTGAAGAATGAAAATTAAAACTGTGGATTATCTAACAAAAACTCCAAATAACAAAAATGTACAGTGCAAAGACAAGCGATTTAGAGTGGTTCGGCTTTTTAGCCTACGTCCACTATGAAGTTTGATGATTTTATTGCTCGACACTCGAAGATTACAATTCTTTATAACGCAATACAACTGGTTTTGTGAGCTAAGTCCGAACCTAAGGAAGCCGTGGTGATTCTGAGTAAATCTAGCAAAGTCTGGGCGCATTTTAGCTCTTAGAATTGTCCGACCCCTTTTCTGAATGACCAGGGGCTCTATTTATAGGTGTAGGAGGCTGATATTTCACCTAAACTGAAGGGAGACCAGTTCTGGCACGTGAGGGGGCCCACATGCCCGCTCTTTGGAAATCCGGGCCCACTTTGGGATCGATTCGAAGTCTATTCGAATCGATCAAGAAATTGTCCAATCGAGCTGAAATTTGGTGTGGACATTCTTCAACATGTGCTCAAGCTTCTGTGAAAATTTCATAGCATATGGACTTATAGATCTCAAGTTATGATCGATTCAAGATTGAATTTCTGGTTGATTAGCTTAGTTCGAATCGATCCCTTCGAATCGATAGGGTTGACTCGATGGTTTCGTGCGTGGCATTGCTGACGTGGTGCGTTTTCTTTGTATCGATCCTACTTTCACTCCGAGTTGACTAGGTCGAATCCATGGTTCTAGCCGCCTTGACTTAGTGGATTCGAGGTAGTGGACTCGTAGACATGCTCGTTCGAATCGATCAAGGTATACCTCGGTTAATCGATTCGAAGTTACTTCAACAGGGTGGATTCGAAGTAGCTTATGGGATGGAGTCGAAGTGTATCTACTACATGGATTCGAAGTATAGCTTGTTTCATGGACTCGAAGTATTTCCCCTTGATGGATTCGGAGCGAGGCAGTTCCGTGAACTTGAAGTACTTCCCCCTGATGGATTCGAAGGTCACCTACCTGAGGGATACGAAGTGGGATAACTCGATGGATTCGAACAAAGGAAAACTTTGACAGATTCGAACTAAAGCTTGTTCCATGGATTCGAACATAGGGCCTGCTCTGATGGATACGAACTAGATGGAGTCAATCTAGATGGAGTCGAACTTGGGGCCATTTCCTCCAATTTGTACCAATGATATTTTGAGCGTATGAACTCGGATTGACTCGAAATTTGGAACGTTGGTAAAATTCATCGACATCCATAGTAGACCTATGTATAGCCGGTTTTCAAGACGAACTGTCCTTGGTTTCTAATCGAGTCCTTGGTGTCATGGCCTTGCCAAAAGGCGGGATAACAAGTATTGCTTTATGATTTTATTCATTTTTTTAGTTGCCTTATGTATATCTTTTACAGTTATGTTTTGAAATTATTTTACAATTATAAACTTATACTAGTGGTTGTTGTTGTTAATTTACATATATATAATATTTCAAGTGTGTAGATTTGGTACAGGTTTATAGTTTGTATATATTAAAGTTATATAAATTGGTGATATACTATGATATTTATAATAGGTTCGTCTTATTTATAGATATATACAAGCCTACATATTGTTTAAGTTTTCTTATGACATATGTATTGTCGCCTGTTGTTATTTTGTTTTAAGTATACAATGTTGTTTTGATATGTTTACATCCGTAAGCATATATATACACAAATACATTTGATTTTTTTAGTATATGTGTTTAAACTAAGTAATGATTTGGTAAGGTATATATATATATATAGTTTAAACCAATAATTGTAGTTGTATAGGTATTATATGTATATATTTGCCTATACATTTGCCTTATATCATAATGTACATATTTTCAGTTATATCAAACTGATTCAATTTGTTTTCATTGATTCTTGTTATCAGCTGTGTTCGTCTAATTCATGCTCATCTCGCTTTCCTTTGGAAGTCGTGCTTGTCTCCGTAGCTTATCTCTTGTCAAAAAAAATCCCCCTAGCCTTGAAAGGTGAGCAATCACTCACATTTAATGTCCTTTTATTTATTAAATTTGATTTCAATTGAAACGACAATTTAAAAAATCCTACTGTTAGATATTTACACTGTTATATATGTTATTACCTATATCCGTTCACCTGAGACATCTGACACCATTATCTGTTACTTTTAATACGATAATCAAGTTTGGCTGATAAACGATTGATTGTTTGATGTTGATATTGGACGTTAAAATTGTTAATGTAGGAAGTGATAAAAATATGAAATTGATTTTTGACGTAGGATAGTCAGCAACTTGAAATTGATAAATATGTTGAGTTTAATTAAACAAATTTGTATAATATGACCTTTTAAGTGTTAATTTATTGACACGTAGAAAAATAGTTAATTACCCTTGAACCATTGAATTTATGTCGTATGAATTGATGTGGTATGAAATTGAATAATAGATATCGAGTGAAAAACCGCATAAATATTAGTGTAATAATCTTTAATCTACATGAAATGATAGTGTCGATTCTATAAATAATTATATTAATTTGCACAAACAACAATGTGAATTAATACGATTATTTCGGGATTATTTGAATTAACTATTGGATTGTTATTGATTGTTGTTATTGCTTGTTTATTTACTTTGACACCATCCCAGTTATCACACTGCAAGTTCCCTTTTGCTATGCTTTGATTTTGAATGGAAATGGAATCAGGTTGAAATGATAAATACCCAAATAAACATTGACTTGGATAGAAAACTAAATAAAACCCGATTGGTCAATAATTAGATTTAAAATAAAATAAAGATTTTATTTGATAATAATAAGGTTTTGAAATAAAATTGGAAATTTATCTTTAATGAAAGGAAAATGTTAATATTTAATAATCTGAATCAAGACATTAACATAATAGATGATAAAAGAACGTTGTTTTAAAATTAATTATTTAATAATTAAATTTGGAATTATTAATAATTTAGTTTTGAAATTAGTTAATAATTAAGTTTTGAAATTATTTAATAATTAAATAAGATTGAATTATTTAATAATTAAATAAAATTGAATTCTTTTTTAAGTGAAATTGAACTTCTTGAATAAGTGAAATTAAGTTTCTTTATTAATTGAGTTTTAAAATTGTAACTAAGTAAATAAATAAGTGAAATTGAATTTCTCTAACAAGAAATAAAATGTGTTTTATTGAAATTAATGTAAGACTTGAAATGTAAAGAATTTGATTTGATGAATTTAATTTAATGCAATTTGTAAGTTTGATATGATATAGGAAACTTAAATTGATTTAATGAATTGAAATTCAAATAGAAATTGTTTTGAATGATAAATTAACTTAACGATTATTGAATGAAATCGATCAATGAATTTTAATTGATTTGAATGTGAAATTAAATAAATTAAAATGATTTTAGAATAAAACTTATATACGAACTTGAATCAATATGTGAATTGTTTAAATAAAAATTGAAAATGTATTATAAGATTTTGAAATGGTAATTTGGAAGTTTTGAAACGTAAATTTTGGAAATTGGTTTAGAAAGACAAATGAAACATCGGTTTACAAATTCTAATTGAAATTGAATTTAGTTTGGTTTTGAAATGTATTAAATGACCGATCGGTGTAAAAATTAAGAAAGTTATTAAAGAGACCGGAATCGGTTAGGGACATACTCACTGTCTAAACCGAAAACCACTTTAATAACTATGCGCGGAGTGTGATCCAGAATGAAATGGTTGGAATGACGTACGTGATGACTAAAGAAAGAGAACGATAATGGATGACCTTGACACTTGTGTCAAATTGGAAATGACTAAAATAGGAGCCGTGCCGGGCCAAATGGGGTTAGCTACCTCGAGCGAACACACTTCTTCGTAAACTACTCATTACTTTGTGATTGATTGTTGCGCACCCATGAAATTGGAGTGTTGTTTCGCGGTGTTGCGATCGTTGCGGTGATGCGTTTTCACCAGTCCAGATCAGGCAAACGGTAGTTTCACTACCTTGGGTATTGCCTCATGTGCCTTGTCATACTTATATTCCTTTATACGCGACCACTACGAATTTGTTTTGTATTATACCTATGGAGTACTCCCTGATATCCCACTAGTTTACGGTGGAGTTTATAGTGCTGTATAGTCTGTAATGCTATATAAAAATTTGTTAAGGGGAATAATGGTGACGCCTTAACACTATTTTGATACTTTATATTACTAATAGGCATTATCTACTTAGCGTACTACTACATAGTAGATAGTTTAACGGATCCTGAAAGGATGGTTATTCCAAACATCCTTTGAGTACTTGTATTTCAGTTGCTATTTCTCTTGAGTTGGATTTATTGATATAAGAATGTTAATCCTGACTCGAGTGTTTTGTGTTTTGCTTTACGCTCGGGTCAGACTGAGTGTACTGGTATTCGAGACTCACCTTTGGAGTTGGAGCTTCGCTTGGAGATCCAGCTATCAATCCAGCTTTCAGATATCCGGTTGATTCCAATGATTATATTCTGATTCTTGTATGTGACTATTGTATTCGAGACTTCTGTTGTACCTTATTTAACTCTGATATGTATATAGTAGCTTCATGAACTACTGTCTTTTGTTTCTACTGCATTTATTACTCTGTGTCTGTGATCTGTGATTATTTATTTAATGTATATGTTCAGTTTTTGCCAAATTTTAAATTAACAATTCGGCATTTTGAATTATTCAAGTCCGACATGTGCGGATGCGAATAGTCCAAAACAGTGGGTCGTTACATCACTTATCATGGTTAGCATTGGACCAAAAGAACCTAGCAGAGGATTCAATGGAGAAGAAGAAGTTGGGAGTACTTTCACTTGCATCAAAACAACTCGATTGGGAACCTTGACCCTTTCACTACTAAAAGAGCCATACATTTCGAAGGCCTCGAAAGGTTCTAGAAGTGCATGAAAGTAGTAGTGGGGAATTTTGGAACAATATCCGTTGTTAGTGCAATATTGATGGAGGTAAAAGGGCTAATCCAAGCATTGTAAGAGATCCAAACATCCGACTTTGAATCTTTGAAAGCAAAAAGGCGTTAGGTTGGATGCGAAAGGCTGGAAGGAAGACCTTTCGACTACTTTAAAAGGATGAACACGAAAGGGGATCCACCTGCATCTATAAATACGGCCCAATGGGTTCAAGCTTAGGGATCGAATTTTGAATACTGAAATATCTTTCTTACATCATAGCAAAATCAAATTTTTTTAACCCTAGAGCAGTTTGGGGTAAATCCTCTTACATGTAATCCAATTTAGATAAATAAAAAGGAGTGGATGCATGGATCTAATTCGATTTTGAATATAAGCAGGATCATTTCGACCATTAGCTCGACTAATGACCAGTTGCACATGATGCTCACTTATTTTCTTAACCCCTATTTTACTTATATAATGCAATGGAATCTGATGGGATATTTTAATTTCGAATCATATTATCATCACGTTTCATGATATGAAATACTAAATTGACGTGATGATGAAAATCCAATATTGACAAGTCCATTGAATTTGTATCATTTACCTAAGATAAGATTCCATTGTATATTGAGTTTAAATCTTAGTCGTTGTACATCAAGGACCTTTGAGAAAATAAAGATCCTATCAACTCATTCGAAATAGGTTTCGAAGGGGCTCGCTGTATGATTATCGATATTATATTTGCTGGGAGGACTTCTTGGAAAGGAGCTTGGATATTCCAAAACATATAACTCCCTTTGAAGGAACCTCAACCATTACAGTACAATGTACACTTTGGAAAGGGATTTTCCTCTAAACATGCAATGACCCTTTTGACTAACTCGAAAGTTTAACGCCCCACCTCTATACCCACGCTAACCAAGAACACTACGATGTAGTGCTGTCAATTAGCATGGAGAATAAGGCCGTGGAGGAGCGACCATCCATGTAACTTCTTTGTGCGAGCACCGACATGTCAAATAGAATAGAATGCATATCATTTAAGGAGGAAATCCAACATACCGATACATACTCAAAGCTATCACACAGTGGCTATATATAATCTTCGGAAACAAACATAGAAATAGTCATAACATAAATCAGTCACAGACATCCATATCACAAAGGCGGAAGAAGATATGAATAAATATATAACACATGAAAGTGTACATCAGAGTAGTGGTCAGAAAGATCCACGATATTACAAAAGAATAGCAACATGTGCTATACAAAAGAATAAGTACACAACATAGAGTCTATATCTCAAATGTGTACATCCAAAAACTACTAAACTATGTAGTTAGCCAAAAGTCAGAATAATCCTGAAGAGAAGTCAAGCAGAAGCACCTGTAACATCTCGGTCTGACCCGAGTATTATTTATAAGAAAATAATAAACGGATCAGTCTAGCTATAAATATAAGATGATATGGTATAAAGTAAAAGACATGGCATGAACATGTAATAACCATCGTAGCATACTACTATAAATATGTAATTGAAAATCAACAAGAGATTAATCAATATCACAAGAATCTTCTCAAAGATAAAATAGGGTATCATACCCTAAACTTGTATTCATAACAAGTCAATAACACATGAATTCACCAATACACAAAAATTGATATCATATCAATGAAAATCATGAAAATTGGTGAAGCACAAATTCCAGAAATCAACACAAGAAATCCAGAAAAAAACACATAAAAAGGGGGAGGCCTAACACATGAACGGGAGCATGAAAACTCACCAACGCGTATAACACATGAACGAGAAGCTATCTCATGGAAGCTATCCATTAAATTTTAACACATGAACGACCCGAAGACCATGGGGTGCTACCCCATATATGTGATGGCGAAACATCACAAAAGCGGGGTCTAGTCTCCCTCGCAAACAAAGAGACATCGCTCAATCGCTAGTCTAAATCACAAAAATGATCATCATGATCATAAGGAAGTGTCAATTACACTAAGCCAATAAATATATGAGTTTAGCTTCATGTCCCATAACCACTAGCTTAACTTAAATATTTACGAACAAACTGTAGATCTTCACTAGGAAATTGTCACAATAGGGTTCAATCGAACAAGTCCAAGAATTAACCGACGAAGTGAACGCAAGCCTTTCATACCACTCGTTTTACTAAGCCGTTTAATTAGATTTCTCATTCGAGTGAAGTAAAGGCTTGTATATACTAGTAGATTGGAAAACGGTTTGAGGAAAAGAGCTTTGTAGTTAAAACAGTGTTGAAATTGCTTTGATGAAAGTGTTTTGATATTTACTACTAGTATTGAAGCCTTCACATTTTTAAAGTGACTAGTCACAAAACGATTGTTGAAACAAATCGAAGGACAAAATTTCACATTCGAAGACGTGAGAAAAATCCATGGAAGTCAGCTCAAATGCATCCAAGTGGAAGTTCTGTAGAATGTTTTTTAGATAAGATACCCTATGGAGGGGGGTCCGGGGGGGTGGCAACCCACCCCTAAGGTGGGGGTGCGGGGGCAACGCCCCCGCTACGGGGTTCGACCTACCCAGTCAGGTCGTAGGGGTCCAGGGGGCGCGCCCCCAGCGGGGTGCGGGGCAATGCCCCGACCAAAACGGTACGACTTAATGAGGACAAGCGACCTAGTGGTTGCGACCTAGAGGTGATCGCGAGTTAGCAGAAGCGAGCGACCTAAGAGAGGCGAGCGACTTAAGGGACCCGTGACCTAACAAGGTAATGAGATCGGGCGACCTACGACCTAAGGGTCCACAACCTATGTGGCGCGACCTAAGGGATGAACGACCTAACTCGGTCGAACTAAGGAGAAGGGGTTGCGACCTAAGTGGAACAGGTCGAGCGACCTAAGAGACGTGTGGTCCAGTGACCTAATGGATATAAGGTCCAACGACCTAAGTGAAGCAAGGCCTAGCGTCCTAAGGAATATAAGGTCTAACGACCTAGGGAAAAGAGACACGCGACCTAAGGACTCGCGACCTAAAACTCGCGACCTAAAGACACGCGACCTAAAGAGGGTGCGCGACCTAACTGGTTCGCGACCGAAGGAGTTATCGAAGCCGACAATTAGCACGGAGAATAAGGCCGTGGAGGAGCGACCATCCATGTAACTTCTTTGTGCGAGCACCGACATGTCAGATAGAATAGAATGCATATCATTTAAGGAGGAAATCTGACATACCGATACATACTCAAAGCTATCACACAGTGGCTATATATAATCTTCGGAAACAAACATAGAAATAGTCATAACATAAATCAGTCACAGACATCCATATCACAAAGGCGGAAGAAGATATGAATAAATATATAACACATGAAAGTGTACATCAGAGTAGTGGTCAGAAAGATCCACGATAATACAAAAGAATAGCAACACGTGCTATACAAAAGAATAAGTACACAACATAGAGTCTATATCTCAAATGTGTACATCCAAAAACTACTAAACTATGTAGTTAGCCAAAAGTCAGAATAATCCTGAAGAGAAGTCAAGCAGAAGCACCTGTAACATCTCGGTTTGACCCGAGTATTATTTATAAGAAAATAATAAACGGATCAGTCTAGCTATAAATATAAGATGATATGGTATAAAGTAAAAGACATGGCATGAACATGTAATAACCATCGTAGCATACTACTATAAATATGTAATTGAAAATCAACAAGAGATTAATCAATATCACAAGAATCTTCTCAAAGATAAAATAGGGTATCATACCCTAAACTTGTATTCATAACAAGTCAATAACACATGAATTCACCAATACACAAAAATTGATATCATATCAATGAAAATCATGAAAATTGGTGAAGCACAAATTCCAGAAATCAACACAAGAAATCCAGAAAAAAACACATAAAAAGGGGGAGGCCTAACACATGAACGGGAGCATGAAAACTCACCAACGCGTATAACACATGAACGAGAAGCTATATCATGGAAGCTATCCATTAAATTTTAACACATGAACGACCCGAAGACCATGGGGTGCTACCCCATATATGTGATGGCGAAACATCACAAAAGCAGAGTCTAGTCTCCCTTGCAAACAAAGAGACATCGCTCAATCGCTAGTCTAAATCACAAAAATGATCATCATGATCATAAGGAAGTGTCAATTACACTAAGCCAATAAATATATGAGTTTAGCTTCATGTCCCATAACCACTAGCTTAACTTAAATATTTACGAACAAACTGTAGATCTTCACTAGGAAATTGTCACAAAAGGGTTCAATCGAACAAGTCCAAGAATTAACCGACGAAGTGAACGCAAGCGTTTCATACCACTCGTTTTACTAAGCCGTTTAATTAGATTTCTCATTCGAGTGAAGTAAAGGCTTGTATATACTAGTAGATTGGAAAACGTTTTGAGGAAAAGAGCTTTGTAGTTAAAACAGTGTTGAAATTGCTTTGATGAAAGAGTTTTGATATTTACTACTAGTATTGAAGCCTTCACATTTTTAAAGTGACTAGTCACAAAACGATTGTTGAAACAGATCGAAGGACAAAATTTCACATTCGAAGACGTGAGAAAAATCCATGGAAGTCAGCTCAAATGCATCCAAGTGGAAGTTCTGTAGAATGTTTTTTAGATAAGATACCCTACGGAGGGGGGTCCGGGGGGTGGCAACCCCCACTAAGGTGGGGATGCGGGGGCAACGCCCCCGCTACGGGGTTCGACCTACCCGGTCAGGTCGTAGGTGTCCAGAGGGCAGCGCCCCCAGCGGGGTGCGGGGTGCGGGGCAACGCCCAGATCAAAACGGTAGGACTTAATGAGGACAAGCGACCTAGTGGTTGCGACCTAGAGGTGATCGCGAGTTAGCAGAAGCGAGGGACCTAAGAGAGGCGAGCAACTTAAGGGACCCGTGACCTAACAAGGTATTGAGATCGGGCGACCTACAACCTAAGGGTCCACAACCTATGTGGCGCGACCTAAGGGATGAACGACCTAACTCGGTCGAACTAAGGAGAAGGGGTTGCGACCTAAGTGGAACAGGTCGAGCGACCTAAGAGACGTGAGGTCCAGTGACCTAATGGATATAAGGTCCAACGACCTAAGTGAAGCAAGGCCTAGCGTCCTAAGGAATATAAGGTCTAACGACCTAGGGAAAAGAGACACGCGACCTAAGGACTCGCGACCTAAAACTCGCGACCTAAAGACACGCGACCTAAAGAGGGTGCGCGACCTAACTGGTTCGCGACCTAAGGAGTTATCGAAGCCGAGCGACCTACGACCTAACGTAGCCGCGACCTAGTAACTGAAGCAGGAACGAGCGACCTAGGACCTAGGCGACCCACGACCTACGACCTAACTCCTTCGAGCGACCTACGACCTAACTGTAGGCGAGTGATAATAGGTCAGAAACGACCTAAGGCCAGGCGAGCTAACACTCCAGAGCGACCTAGTGCCAGAAAATCACCCAGAACACTGAAAATTAGGGCTTTTCGCCCATTTAATCCAAATCCAATACAAACAAACATGCTAAAGTGATGAGGAATCATTCCCAACAGTCCAATGAAGATTATAGGTAAGATGTGAGATAAAAAAAACCTCACCTTTTCACTAAAATGGATGAAGATGAAGCTTGAAAGCAAGGAGAAGCAATCCAAAGCTTGAATCCAATATCTTCTACTTGAATTTGGAGTTGAATGTTGGATTTGCAATTGAATTTGAGTTTGGAGTTGTAATTTCCCATTCCCTCCTCCATTTTTGATGAAGCTTAGATGTTTTAGCAAAGAGTGAAGTTATGAAGGGAGGAGGGTTGGGCTGAGCTAAAGAAGATGCAGTCCAACCAAAGTCAAAGGTGTGAAAAAGTGACGAAAATTCCACTTACTCCAAACATATCGAAGTTTATACTTAAAAAGATCGCAAACATCATTTTGAATTCAATGGGAGGGGTCTCGAGTCCTAATTTGACTGTATGCAAAAAGTAGCTTTTCGGACTAAGATCCGACTAACGATATAAATATTTAAATAAGATATTCAAATATATACTCGTCAAATATGCGGGTTGTTACAGACTCCCCTCCTTAAAGAAATTGCATCCTCGCAATATATAAGACGGAAAACAAAAGTTACAACCATAAAAGCATATTAACACAAAAGAAATTTGAAATAGAAGTTCATCTGAAAGAGCATGAGAAAGTAAGTCCGGATGTGTACGCTCGATGAATTCCCTAGTTTCCCAAGAGCAATCCTTAGGATTTGAGGACCATTGAACTTTAACAAGCGGTACATCTTTATTTCGAAGGCGTTTGACCTCTGAAGCAATAATTCGAATAAGATGCTGCTCATAAGTTAAGTTAGGAGAAACTTCAATCTCTTCAACAACACCAGGCTCAAGAATAGCATCGGAATCCTGAAGGCACTTCCGCAATTGAGAAACGTTAAACACGTTATGAATAGCAGAAAATTGAGCCGGTAATAAAAGGCGATAAGCCATGGAACCGATATGTTAAGTGATAGGAAACGGCCCAATATATCGAGGCGCTAATTTTCCCGATCAACTGAAGCGTACTACACCCTTCATAGGTGAAACACGAACAAATACAAGATCTCCAACAGAAAATTCTAATTTCCTTCTTCGATTATCGGCATAGGATTTTTGTCTACTCTGGGCTTCTTTCATCCTATGTCGAATAAGCTCAATCTTTTCTGTGGAATCTCGAATAAAATATGGTCCTAAAACCAGCTTCTCACCGGCCTCAAGCCAACAAGAAGGAGATCGGCATGGCCTTCCATAGATTGCCTCGAAAGGTGCCATACCAATACTAGATTGGAAGCTGTTATTATAGGAAAATTCAACAAGTGGAATATGATCTTCCCAACTTCCACCGAAATCAAGCACACAAGAACGAAGAAGATCTTCAAGAATTTGATTCACACGCTTAGTTTGTCCATCGGACTAGGGGTGATAAGCGGTGCTAAAATTAAGCTTCGCTCCCAAAGCTTTTTGAAGACTCTTCCAAAATCCACTAGTAAACAATGGATCACGATAACTAACAATGGAAGTAGGGACTCCATGTAATTTAACAATTTCTTTGATAAAAAGTTTGGCCAGAAGAGGAACGGTTCGGTTCGACCGAACGGGAATAAAATGGGCAGATTTAGTAAGTCTATCAACGATCACCCATAAGCTAACATGACCCGAACGAGAACGGGGAAGGCCATCAATAAAATCCATGGAAATTTGATCCCACTTCCAAATTGGAATTTCCAATGGTTGCAATAACCCACCGGGCCTTTGATGTTCAGCCTTGACAAGTTGGCAAGTCATGCAACACATAACAAAGTTAGAAATATCAAACTTCATTCCCTCCCAGTAATAAAGTCGTTTCATATCCGCGTACATTTTACTACTATCGGGATGAATGGAATATTTGGAACGATGAGAATCTTCTAGAATATCCTTCCGAAGATCACTAATATTTGGTACAATAAGTCTACCAAATTTTCGAATGCCGCCACGAGAATTAATATCAAAGTCTTTCAAACCTTCGATATCAACTTTATCCTTAATATTTTGGCCAAGAAGAGCCAATTCGGGATCTAGCTTTTGAGCTTCAAGAATGCGGTCTAAAAGAGAAGGATGAGCCTCAGGCTACATAAAACAAGAGATGAACATAAATCGGAAACACGGTCTCGAATTTCACAAGTGGATAAAACTTCGATATCGTTCCATTCGGATATCATCATGGAAACAACCGCTTGTTTCTTGCAACTAAGAGCATCGGCAACTCGATTTCCCTTTCCGGGAGTATAAAGAATATCTAGATCATAAGAGGCAAGGAATTCGAGCCAACGCTGTTGACGCAAATTAAGTTCCTTTTGAGAAAATAAATATTTCAAAGACTTATGATCAGTATAAAGTTTAAATTTCTCTCCCAAAAGATAATGTCGCCAAATTCAAAGGGCGAAAACGATAGCCACGAGTTCTAAATCATGTGTGGCATATCTAGTCTCAGCCGGCTTTAATTGCCTAAAAGCATAAGCAATAACACGTTCTTTTTGCATAAGAACGACACCCAAACCAATGCGACTAGCATCGGTATAGACAACAAAATCTTGATTCCCTTCGGGAATAACAAGAATAGGAGCATCAGAAAGGAGTTCTTTTAATTTCTGAAAAGAAGTTTCACATTTGTCCGACCAAATGTAGTTAACACCTTTCTTTGTTAAGCCAGTAAGAGGGACGACAATTTTAGAAAAGTCCTTGATAAAATGACGGTAATAACCCGCCAATCCAAGGAAGCTACGGATTTCCGTTACACTCTCCGGTCTCTTCCAATTTTGAATCGCTTCAATCTTAGAAGGATCCATTGATATTTCGGATTCGGAAATAATATGACCGAGAAACTTCACATTAGACTGCAAAAAGTTGCATTTAGAAAATTTTGCTTTTAATTGATTACTCCTAAGAGTTTCCAATATAATCCGAAGATGCTTTTCATGCTCCTCCTCGGTTTTTGAATACACAAGAATATCATCAATAAAGATGAGAACAAATCGATCGAGAAAATCTTTAAAAACTCGATTCATAAGGTCAACGAAATAAGCCGAAGCATTCGTTAAACCAAATGGCATAACTAGCCATTCATAAGATCCATAACGAGTACGGAACGAAGTCAAAGGAATACTATCCTCTGTAATACGAAGCTGATGAAAACCGAAAGCCAAGTCCAATTGTTAAAAGACTCTAGCCCCACTCAGTTGATCAAATAGATCATCAATCCGAGGCAATGGATATTTATTGTTAATAGTAAGATCATTAAGCTTGCGATAGTCGATGCAAAGCCTAAGAGTTCTGTTGGATTTCTTTACGAAAATCGCCGAAGCTCCCCAAGGTGAGGAACTAGAGCGGATAAATTGCTTCGTCTCTAATTCGGACAATTGTTTGCGCATCTCTTCATTCTCCTTATTGGACATGCGATAAGGAGAACGAGTAATAGGTTGAGCTCCAAGTATGAGATTAATTTTGAACTCAATTGCTCGCTTAGGTGGTAATCCTAAAACGGGCTCAAATATGTCGAAAAATTCACGGACGACGTGAATACGAGAAATGACATCTTCCTCATCATCATTATCATCATCAAGAGGATTTAGAGAATATAAAGATGCTGTCAAAGTAGAATCCGAATCTTTAAGAACAATAGAAATCTACTTAACAGATAGTGGATGTCGAAGACAAATAGTCCGCTCAGGACATAGGATATGAGCTTCATAACGATTAAGCCAATCCATACCCAAAATCATTCCAAAGCCTAAGTAACGCATTACATGTAAATCGGCTAGGAAAGAAAAATCACATAAAATAATCTCCACATCTCTATATAGCAAACTAAGAGTTGCGGATCCACCAACGGGATTCGCAATTCTCATAGAAGTCATTAAAGCATCAACACTTAAAGAAAAAGTATCGACAAGTTCCTTTGATATAAAAGAATGGGATGCACCCGTATCAAAGAGAACTCTAATAGGTTGATCATGAGATGTGTTGCCAGGGGCTTGAGCAACGTTTAACTTTCCCTCCTTCTCTTGAAGCTTAGGGCATTGGTGCATAAAATGATCTGGACTTTTACAATAGCGGCAAGAGCGGGGCTTTGAACACTTGTTCGAAAAATGGCCCTTAGCGCCACAGTTGAAGCATTTCTTATCACTGGGGGAAAATGCCTTTGCCGCTGGAGTTGCTTGCTTACCCTTTTTGTTGGGATAAGGACCTTTAAACTTGTTAGGCCTTTTCTTGTTGTTGAAGTTTGGTTTGGCAGCCACCACTTCAACATCACTGTCCTTATCAGCCTCTTCAAGACGAAGAGCGATATCGATTAGTTGGTCGAAGGGAACTTCCAACTTGAGAAGTAATGGCTTCTTGAGATTCTTATTTAAGCCATATACAAATCTTTGATTTTTCTTCAAAGGGGTGTTGATGTATTCAACCACATATTTGGATAGCGACTCGAAGGATGCGACATAATCTGTCACGGAGGATTCACCTTGAACAAGGTCTATGAAACGACGAGCCAATGTTACCTTTTCAGCTTCTGGTACAAATTTCAATTCGAAGCGTTCCCGGAATTGCTCCCAGGTGAGATCCGCTTCATTAATTTCAGAAATAAGAAGTTCGTACCAGTCCAGTGCTCTCTCTTGGAGCATACTGGAGGCCACCTGAACACGGTGTAGATCGATAAGGTTCATGCGAGAAAAGATTCGATCGCACGTTCTTAACTAAGCTTGGACCTCAATAATTGTTTCGGAACCTTTGAACGGTTTCCCACCCAAATTGGTATAATCGCTACACAAGCGTGCAAAACCAGACTTAGGGTGAGTAGGTTCCTGATTAGGACCAGCTGCTTGAGCATTCTTTACTAAATCAAGAAGCTGCTGAGTAGTCATGAAAACTCCATCCTGGGGAGTAACAGTAGATGGTCCAGCTCTGGGACGGCCTGGTCTAGACATTCTCTTCTTTAAGAAAGAGAGAAGAAGAAAAAGGTTATTCACCAAATGAATATCAAGCAATCTTGATAGATGAAACAAGGAATCATAAAGAAAACATGATGAATCGGTTCGAAGACTCGAACTAAATACTGAAACACAACTCCTAAGGTGGACTTAGGACGATGATCCTGGTTAAGTTATTCTACATTGTTCTGAAGTTTGGCTCTGATACCAAGCTTTAACGCCCCACCTCTATAACCACGCTAACCAAGAACACTACGATGTAGTGCTGTCAATTAGCACGGAGAATTAGGCTGTGGAGGAGCGACCATCCATGTAACTTCTTTGTGCGAGCACCGACATGTCAAATAGAATAGAATGCATATCATTTAAGGAGGAAATCCGACATACCGATACATACTCAAAGCTATCACACGGTGGCTATATATAATCTTCGGAAACAAACATAGAAATAGTCATAACATAAATCAGTCACAGACATCCATATCACAAAGGCGGAAGAAGATATGAATAAATATATAACACATGAAAGTGTACATCAGAGTAGTGGTCAGAAAGATCCACGATAATACAAAAGAATAGCAACACGTGCTATACAAAAGAATAAGTACACAACATAGAGTCTATATCTCAAATGTGTACATCCAAAAACTACTAAACTATGTAGTTAGCCAAAAGTCAGAATAATCCTGAAGAGAAATCAAGTAGAAGCACCTGTAACATCTCAATCTGACCCGAGTATTATTTATAAGAAAATAATAAACGAATCAGTCTAGCTATAAATATAAGATGATATGGTATAAAGTAAAAGACATGGCATGAACATGTAATAACCATCGTAGCATACTACTATAAGTATGTAATTGAAAATCAACAAGAGATTAATCAATATCACAAGAATCTTCTCAAAGATAAAATAGGGTATCATACCCTAAACTTGTATTCATAACAAGTCAATAACACATGAATTCACCAATGCACAAAAATTGATATCATATAAATGAAAATCATGAAAATTGGTGAAGCACAAATTCCAGAAATCAACACAAGAAATCCAGAACAAAACACATAAAAAGGGGGAGGCCTAACACATGAACGGGAGCATGAAAACTCACCAACGCGTATAACACATGAACGAGAAGCTATCTCATGGAAGCTATCCATTAAATTTTAACACATGAACGGCTCGAAGACCATGGGGTGCTACCCCATATATGTGATGGCGAAACATCACAAAAGCGGGGTCTAGTCTCCCTCGCAGACAAAGAGACATCGCTCAATCGCTAGTCTAAATCACAAAAATGATCGTCATGATCATATGGAAGTGTCAATTACACTAAGCCAGTAAATATATGAGTTTAGCTTCATGTCCCATAACCACTAGCTTAACTTAAATATTTACGAACAAACTATAGATCTTCACTAGGAAATTGTCACAAAAGGGTTCAATCGAACAAGTCCAAGAATTAACCGACGAACTGAACGCAAGCGTTTCATGCCACTCGTTTTACTAAGCCGTTTAATTAGATTTCTCATCCGAGTGAGGTAAAGGCTTGTATATACTAGTAGATTGGAAAACGGTTTGAGGAAAAGAGCTTTGTAGTTAAAACAGTGTTGAAATTGCTTTGATGAAAGAGTTTTGATATTTACTACTAGTATTGAAGCCTTCATATTTTTAAAGTGACAAGTCACAAAACGATTGTTGAAACAAATCGCACCACAAAATTTCCCATTCGAAGACGTGAGAAAAATCCATGGAAATCAGCTCAAATGCATCCAAGTGGAAGTTCTGTAGAATGTTTTTCATATAAGATCCCCTATGGAGGGGTGGTTCGGGAGGGTGGCAACACCCCCAAGGTGGGGGTGCGGGGGCAACGCCCCCGCTACGGGGTTCGACCTGCCCGGTCAGGTCGCAGGGGTCCAAGGGGCAGCGCCTCGACCAAAACGGTACGACTTAATGAGGACAAGCGACCTAGTAGTTGCGACCTAGAGGTGATCGCGAGTTAGCAGAAGCGAGCGACCTAAGAGAGGCGAGCGACTTAAGGGACTCGCGACCTAACAAGGTAATGAGATCGAGCGACCTACGACCTAAGGGTCCACGACCTATGTGGCGCGACCTAAGGGATGAACGACCTAACTCGGTCGAACTAAGGAGAAGGGGTTGTGACCTAAGTGGAACAGGTCGAGCGACCTAAGAGACGTAAGGTCCAGCGACCTAATGGATATAAGGTCCAACGACCTAAGTGAAGCAAGGCCTAGCGACCTAAGGAATATAAGGTCTAACGACCTAGGGAAAAGAGACACGCGACCTAAGGACTCGCGACCTAAAACTCGCGACCTAAAGACACGCGACCTAAAGAGGGTGCGCGACCTAACTGGTTCGCGACCTAAGGAGGGTGCGCGACCTAACTGGTTCGCGACCTAAGGAGTTATTGAAGCCGAGCAACCTACGACCTAACGTAGCCGCGACCTAGTAACTGAAGCAGGAACGAGCGACCAAGGACCTAGGCGACCCACGACCTACGACCTAACTCTTTCGAGCGACCTACGACCTAACTGCAAGCGAGTGATAATAGGTCAGAAACGACCAAAGGCCGGGCGAGCTAACACTCCAGAGCGACCTAGTGCCAGAAAATCACCCAGAACACTGAAAATTGGGGCTTTTCGCCCATTCAATCCAAATCCAATACAAACAAACATGCTAAAGTGATGAGGAATCATTCCCAACAGTCCAATGACGATTATAGGCAAGATATGAGATCAAAAATCTCACCTTTTCACTAAAATGGATGAAGATGAAGCTTGAAAGCAAGGAGAAGCAATCCAAAGCTTGAATCCAATATCTTCTACTTGAATTTGGAGTTGAATGTTGGATTTGCAATTGAATTTGAGTTCGGAGTTTTAATTTCCCATTCTCTCCTCCATTTTTGATGAAGCTTAGATGTTTTAGCAAAGAGTGAAGTTATGAAGGGAGGAGGGTTGGGCTGTGCTAAAGAAGATGCAGTCCAACCAAAATCAAAGGCGTGAAAAAGTGACGAAAATTCCACTTACTCCAAACATATCGAAGTTTATACTTAAAAAGATCGCAAACGTCATTTTGAACTCAATGGGAGGGCTCTCGAGTCCTAATTGGACTATATGCAAAAATTAGCTTTTCAGACTAAGATCCGACTAACGATATAAATATTTAAATAAGATATTCAAATATATACTCGTCAAATATGCGGGTTGTTACAGAAAGGGTTACGAATGAACTATTCTTTCCTAATCTTTGCTTTGATGTGTTGAACAGTTCTTTCATCAACAGTTAACATCTTCAGAAGGCTACCTTTCGAGGACATGCAGTCCCTATCGACTCATTCGAAAGCAGTTTCGAAAGGATTGGTCATTCTTTAAGTATTTCTTTTGGGTGTTAACAAAATTTATTATTAACAAAAGGAATTAAGGCTTCCTTTGATTCTATAATCACTTTATGTACTAGGTCATTTGAAAAGTCTAAAACCACAATCCCGAAATTTGAATGTTAATTAGATGTTTCAAAATAGAGTCATGATGTAATTCTAACTACTTGCATTACTTGTTAACTCTGCTTATTATTAATAAAAGAATTTTTTTTTCATTCATTAATTCTTGTCTCGCTTATTCTTAATAGGAAACACAGTTAGTATACGCATCTAACCCTTTAGACGTCCTTTCCCTTTCTCTGATAGTCAATATTAATGATAGGTAGCTTGCTGACATCGAAAAGAGTCGGTCATCCCAAAATGACTCAACTTCGTGATTTCTAGGACTTACAGTGAAATGTATGCTCGAATGTAGTAGCAGCTTAAGGGAGATGGAGCTTCAGGTGTTGAAAAAGAAAAACAACTCATCCCAAGGACCTGGTCTTTCAATTGAGGCTGACGTTGAGATGGCTAAGCTACACTATAAAATTAATGATCTTGAAGTAGATCTTATAAAGAGCCAAGTTTATTGTCAATCTGATGTGCATGTAAATGTGCATATTTTTACACCCATATTTAATCTACCTTTTATTAAATAAATGTCATAATAGGGTATTCTTACATGTTTTTACCAAAATCCAAATATCATCAAGTCATCATTCATTCCTTTTCATTTAGCGGAAAAATAGAAATATGCATGCATAAGAGAAGAAGGCAAATGAAGATGGAAATACATGAATTCTTGTAATCATGGAGGACCTCACCTACCCACTTGCCATGATCTTAAAATTAGGGGCTAATGCATATGTTATTGGAGATTAAAAGCATATGCACACTTAATGGAGGATTATTTCATGCTAGTGATAACTTAGTGGTCACACTTTCTAAGGAGTATTTTGGGTAGTCCCCTAAAATATGGTTTAGTGTTTTCGGTATGTATAAATACCACATGCTTCATATAGAGAGCTCTTACCACCTTCTCTTTAGTTTAGTGGTGGCCACAAATGTAAACGTAAATTTTCACTCTCTTTAATGACTTCTTAGACTTTGCTTACGCTATTTATTTTTTATGCAATTTTAATACATGTTCTTTTGTTTGTTGTTTCTTTTTATCTTACCAGTGTAGATATCTCTATTTTATGAAAGTAGATTAGCTTTTATTTACATACAATTTACTTAGCTCTCTTTTTACTCTTGTTTATGTTTATGTTGCAATCTACATTTGTTGAATTGACAACAAGTATAAGAGGCTAAACCCCTTCAATTTTGGAGTAATAAAGCTCTCTTGATAACGTAGATTAAACATATTTGCTAATTTATGATCTCTTTTTTTGCTTAATGGAAATGTTTAGTGTGGTACAAAAATTTTTGTTTAACTCTGAATTTGATAGCCACTTTTGTTGAAACCGAATAGGCTACGTATAAAAAACATAAACACAAATTACCTCTTCATCTACATATGATTTTGGTAATGAAGTGGATTTTAAAATCAAAATTTGATAGTCTACATTACTAATCAATAGTAAATAAATCATGCATAGAATAGATTTTATTTTTAATTTCATTATCATTGTCATGAAAGTTGACAAGTGGTTTGGATGATGTGTTAATGTTTGATTGTTTATGTTGGGCTAAGTAATAGAACAAATAGACCGTACTTAGAATAAACACATCAACTAAGTTCATAAATGACGAAAGGAGAGATCATAATTTCATTGTTGATTTGTGCGATTACGAGAATAAATTTGCCTCTAAATTGCCTTCTACTCTCATTATTTTATTCACTTTCTTTTTGTAGTTTTTTTACATTTTTAGCTTAAAACAGCTTCTAGCTCTGAGTTAATTTGATTGAGTAAAATTTTAATTCACTTCAATTCCCTATGGATCGATCCGTACTTGCCGCGTACCAGCATTGTATGCCATGCGCTTGTAGTTATTTTAATACATTTTTCAGCAATTTTCTAAACCGAAAAGAAACTCATCGTCGAACAAGTTTTTACCGCCATTGCCGGGGAATAGAGTTGATTTTAATTTTACTCTTGAATTATTTTCGTTTGATTTTAGTGTGTTTTCATTTTTGTGTTGAGTTGCACTTAAATTTTTTTATTGGAGTGTGTTTGTGTGTAATTATTATGTTCATTGTGTTTGTATGCTTGTTTTCCAGTTTCATTTGCATTTGCACTTTTTATATATAAAAAACATCCATAATTTCATTTCAAAAACAAAATTTTCCATTACAATTGTGTTACGTTTTATTCACTGTTTTACTCAACATTTTTACTAATATACATTTTATGTGCATTTTTTGTGCATCCATTTTCACTGTTTTGCATACATTTGCACTATGCACATCCTCTACAATTGCTGTCATTCTATTTCTTCAACATTCACCAACTGACGCAGCGGATATTACAAAAACAATGTCGATCGTTGAATGTAGCAATCGATGGATTGATGGATACTGAATGCCCGAATTCGTTGATCCGAAGATACCGAATTCTTAGCTATCTCTGACTCGTTGATCCAAAGATACCGGGAAACAGATCTACGATTCTTCGACGTTGATCTTGCGCACAAGATACCATGAATCGGCTTCAACAAACGATGATTCGAGCGCACTCGAATGACATAAGTGGAGATAGGAGATACACTCGACTACCAATTGAAATTGAAAGCACAAAGCTAACAAAAGAGAATTTTATTCAAAAATCAACAACCCTTACAAATGAGACTCACGGCCTATTTATAGGCGAACAACTTTACAATAGAAATTTCATTAACTCCTAAGTCGGTTTCGACTTACAGCCTCCGACTTACGACTCAAAAAGTAACGACTCAAGACAAAACAGTTACAACACAGAAACACAACGCGACGACTTACGACTTAAGTACAGACGACATACGACTTACAAAAATACAACATAATATAATACAACGACTCAACATTTAAGTACACGACTCAAGAACAAACGACTTATCCCAGCTCACGACTTAAGAGACCAGACGACTCATCTTAAGTCTTAACTCGGCAACGACTCATCACTTCTCTTAAGTCGTAGACGACTTAACTCGTACATGACTCAAGAACAAATGATTTATCCCAGCTCACGACTTAAGAAACCAAACGACTCATCTTAAGTCTTAACTCGACAGCGACTCATCCCTTCTCTTAAGTCGTAGACGACTTATGCCAGCCTTTCCCTTGAGTCGTGGACGACTCGTGCCTTCCGATTCAATAAGTCGTGGATGACTTATCTCCTCGCCTTCATTAAGTCGGTCACGACTTATGCCTTCTCCCCAGTTAAGTTCAGGACTGAGACCTTCAATCTCTTTAAGTCGGTCACGACTTAGTACTTGGCCTGCATCATCTTCTCCCCAATTAAGTCGGTCACGACTTAGACTGTTAAGTCAGTCACGACTTACGCTTATGTCTACTGCTTCCTTGAGTCTGTCACAACTCATAGCTCGACTCATCGCTCCTTCCATAAGTCGCGTACGACTTATGCCTTCATCCCTAGCCTGAGCTTCATCATCCTCCCCAGGTTGAGAGAAATTCGACCTCGAATTTGTAAATTTTTCCACATCAGTTCGTCCATCCCCATGATATGGTACAAGATGTTTAACATTGAATACATCCGACGTGTACACTCCCTCTGGCAGTTCCAATTTATAAGCATTGTCATTGATCCTCTTTAAAATTTCCACTGGACCAATCTTTCGTGCTTTCAATTTATTGTACGTTCCCACCGGAAAACGATCTTTTGTTAACACGGCATAAACCAAATCACCTTCATGAAATTCAACATTCCTTCGTTTCGAGTCTGCAGCTCGTTTGTACTTCTCATTCGCTTTCTCCAATCGTTCCTGAATGATTTTATGACATTCCGTCAACCCGTCAACAAAATCAGCAGCTTTCTTAACTGTCCCTTTTGAGTGTGGTATTACTGTTCAATCCAACGGCCCTTTCGGTAAGCTTGAATATACTATCTGAAATGGACTGAACCCAGTACTTCGATTTACAGCATGATTATGAGCAAACTCTGCCTGGCATAATTTCACATCCCAACTCTTCAGATTATCTTGCACAAGACACCTCAGCAAATTTCCTAATGATCTGTTTACCACCTCAGTCTGTCCATCCGTTTGTGGATGATAAGCACTACTAAATTTCAGCTTCGTTCCCACCATTTTCCACAAACTTAACCAAAAGTGACTCAGAAATCGAGTATCTCTATCCGACACAATAGATTCTGGCAATCCATGAAGCCGATAGATCTCCTTGAAAAACAATTGAGCAACATGAACAGCATCCGCCGTCTTCTTACAAGCAATAAAATGTGTCATTTTCGAAAATCGATCAACCACCACATAAATGGAATCGTTACCACGCTGTGTCCTCGGTAATCCCAACACGAAGTCCATACTCACATCAACCCATGGTTTAATTGGTACAGGTAATGGCATATATAAACCAGCATTAGTCGCAGTTCCTTTCGAAACCTGACAAATATGACAACGCTCCACAAACCTCTCTACTTCTTTCCTCATCGATGGCCAAAAGTAGGATTGTGAAATCAACTGTAAGGTACGGTCTCTCCCAACATGTCCCTCTTCGTGTAACTCCTTGATAATCTTCATTCTCAGACTACCTTCCGGTATGCACAATCGACTTCCTTTAAAAAGAAAACCATCTACCATCACGAACTCATCCGTCTCTCCCTCCTTGACTTTATCAACAAACTTTGCAAAGTAAGGATCATCGGTAAATAATTCTGGCAATATTTCAAACCCCGTCACTTCAACCTTCAATGTAGTTAACAAGTGATTTCTTCTACTCAACGCATCTGCAACACGATTCGTCACTCCCAACTTGTGTTTAACAACAAAAGTAAATTGTTGCAGATATGCAATCCACGATGCATGTCTCGCTGAAATCTTGTCTTGCCCTTGCAAATGCTTCAACGCTTCATGATCAGTATATAGAACAAACTCCTTCTGAAATAGATAGTGTCTCTAGTGTTTAATAGATTGTACAACAGCATAGAATTCCACATCATACGTATTGTACCTCATCTTCGCTCCTAACAACTTCTCACTGAAATATGCAATTGGACGTCCCTTCTGACTCAACACTCCTCCAATTCCAACCTTGGATGCATCAGTACGTAGTTCAAACACTAACTAAAAATCTGGTAATATTAGAATTGGTGCAGACGTCAAAAGTTCTTTGATTCGCTCAAAAGCAACCCCGGCTTCCTCCATCCATGCAAACTGTTTACCCTTCATGCAATCAGTAACAGGTGCCATCACACTACTAAAGTGTGGTATAAACCTTCGATAGAATGAAGCCAACCCGTGAAAACTACGAACTTCCGTTATCGTCTTGGGCTGTGGCCAATCTCTAATTGCTTCGACTTTACTTTGGTCAACCTGTATTCCTTCTTCCGATACAACATATCCCAGAAATAAAACGCTAGGCGTCATGAACACGCATTTCTTCGTTGCAGCATAAAATTGTTCTTGTCGCAATACCATCAGCACTTCTCTAAGATGATTCAAATGTTCCTCTGGACTCCCACTGTAAATCAGAATATCATCGAAATACACCACCACAAACTTCCCAATGAATGGTCTAAAAATTTGATTCATCACCCTCATGAAAGTACTCGGAGCATTTGATAAGCCAAATGGCATGACCAACCATTCGTATAGACCTTCCTTGGTTTTAAAAGCAGTTTTCCACTCATCACCTGGTCTGATACGAATTTGATGATATCCGCTCTTCAAATCAATCTTCGACAAGATAGTAGCTCTGCTTATTTGATCTAGTAAGTCATCCAACCTCGGCATCGGAAATCTATATCTCATAGTAATCTTATTCAATGCTCTACTATCGGTGCACATCCTCCACGTCCCATCCTTTTTGGGTACCAATAAAGCTGGTACAGCACAAGGACTTAAACTCTCCTGCACACGCCCCTGTTTAAGCAATTCCTCTACCTGCCTCTGCAACTCTTCATGTTCCTTCGGACTCATTCGATAATGTGGTCTGTGTGGCAACACAGCACCTGGAACAAGATCTATTTGATGTTGAATATCCCTCAACGGTGGCAACTCCGTTGGTAACTCCTCTGGAAATACATCGTCAAATTCTTTCAAAACTGGTTTAACTTCTTCTGGAATCTCAACCTCTTCACTGCTCTCTCGCCCAATTAACAAAAACACTTCAGGTTCCTCCTCTACTTCCTTCACAAACTCCTTCAACGATAACAAAGTTTTGAGCTCTTCAATCTCCTCCAACTTGTTTTCCTCCTGTTGTCGCTTCTTTGGAACTAGAGTAATCTTTGTGCCTTCAAACATGAAACTGTAACTGTTGGTACGCCCATCATGTTGCACCGCCCTATCATACTGCCACGGTCTCCCCAGCAACAAATGACAAACGTCCATATCTACCACATCGCACCAGATTTCATCTTTGTATTTCTTCCCAATTGAAAACTTCACACGAGCCCTTCGTCCAACCTTCACCTCTCCGCCTTTTCTCAACCAAGCTAGCTTGTATGGCTTCGGATGTTTCTCAGTCTTCAATGCCAACTTCCTCACAGCTTCAGAAGAAATTATATTATCACAACTTCCAGCATCAATAACAAATTTGCAAACTTTCCCCAGAATAGTACATGTTGACTGAAAAATATTACTCCTCAACCAACTACAATCCTCCTCTTGCTTTGGTGTTAAACAGGACCTCTTCATCATTAGATTATAACATTCGTCTCCCGGCACTTCTTCTTCCTCCTCATCAGGTGGTGAATTGGAACATTCAGCTTCTTCATCCTCATCCTCAACTTCTGCAATCATGGTTCTCTTCTTTGGCTTTGGACACTCACTGCTTTTATGACCCAATTCCTGACAATTGTAACATTTGAAACCATTGTTAACCCTTGCCTTCTCAACTTCCTTCACCACTGGTCTACTGATAGGTTGAGACACATTAGAACTTCCACTAACACCCTTCACTTGATTGTTAGAATTAGTAAACACACCACTTCCTCGTCTACCCTGCTTTTCCCAAGCCAACGCTTTCTGATGTTCTTCCGCTACAGATCTAGGATCGAACATGTTAACCATATCCTGAATCTGCATTCTCAATCCCCCAATGAATCTAGATGTCAGCTGCTCTTATGTTTCCATAATATCATTCCTTGCAATAAGTTGATAGAATTCATCAGCATAGTCATTCACAGATTTCGTCCCTTGTCTCAAGTTCTGCAAACATTGATACATCAAAGACTGATAATTGTAAGGTAAGAACGTTGCCTTCATCAATTTCTTCATCTTCTCCCAAGATTCAACCTTTGACTTTCCCATTCGTTCACGTGTAAGTTTGGTTTGCTGCCACCATGCCAAAGCTCTACCCCTCAACCTTGTAGCAACCAACTTCACTCTCCGATTTTCTGGAACTTCTTTGAAGTCAAAAATCTCCTCAACATTAGCTACCCAATCTAGAAACTCCTCCGCTTGCATACCACCTTTGAATTCAGGAATTTCAGTCTTCATCCCCGACTCCCACTTGTGATCATACTCAGAGTAATTTCTTCCTTGTCCTCGTCCTTGTCCTCGAACACTATCACCATCATACTCCTCTTCAAAATCAGATGTATATCGTTGTCTATCTCGTCCACCCACATCTCTACTACCTTCACGTCTACCACCATCATCCCTTCTATCTACATTCCTTCGTTCACGATCATTCACGTTCCTCCCACGCCCTTGATCATTTTCAACACTCCTGTCTTGATTGGAATGTGGCGAGACTCTACTACCCCCATGGTTAGATTCTGGTGAAACCCTTCTCTGATTTTGATTCATCTCTAACATCATCTTCTCTAACCGACCAATTCCTTCGTTAAGTTTTTCACTAAAGTTCTCATTGATTCTTTGCTCCATCTCATCAGCTTCTTCTCTTCGATACAAAGCTTCTATGTTTTGGTGACGATTAGCTCTCCTTGGCGGCATACTTGAAAGCTTTACAAACTCTTCAACACTTCAAAATTCAAACACAATTCGGACTTTAATCCAAAATGAAACGGATCGAAAACTTCCACTTCGTAGCAAATCGCGATGAACACGATGGACAAAGTTTCGGCCTCCAATTCAAATCCGATCAAACAACTTCGAACAATGATGAACACTTCTTCCTCTCGGCCATGGCTCAAACTTCAAACTTCTCGGCCAAACAACTTCAACTTCAAAATGATTAGGCTCCAAGTCTCGATCTAACTATGATTGGTTAGAACAAGCTCTGATACCAAAAAATGACGCAGCGGATATTACAAAAACAATGTCGATCGTTGAATGTAGCAATCGATGGATTGATTGATACTGAATGCCCGAATTCGTTGATCCGAAGATATCAAATTCTTAGCTATCTCTGACTCGTTGATCCGAAGATACCGGGAAAGAGATCTACGATTCTTCGACGTTGATCTTGCGCACAAGATACCGTGAATCGGCTTCAACAAACGATGATTCGAGCGCACTCGAATGACGTAAGTGGAGATAGGAGATACACTCGACTACCAATTGAAATTGAAAGCACAAAGCTAACAAAAGAGAATTTTATTCAAAAATCAACAACCCTTACAAATGAGACTCACGGCCTATTTATAGGCGAACAACTTTACAACAGAAATTTCACTAACTCCTAAGTCGGTTCCGACTTATAGCCTCCGACTTACGACTCAAAAAGTAACGACTCAAGACAAAACAGTTACAACACAGAAACACAACGCGATGACTTACGACTTAAGTACAGACGACATACGACTTACAGAAATACAACATAATATCATACAACGACTCAACATTTAAGTACACGACTCAAGAACAAACGACTTATCCCAGCTCACGACTTAAGAGACCAGACGACTCATCTTAAGTCTTAACTCGGCAATGACTCATCACTTCTCTTAAGTCGTAGACGACTTAACTCGTACATGACTCAAGAACAAACGACTTATCCCAGCTCACGACTTAAGAAACCAAACGACTCATCTTAAGTCTTAACTCGACAGCGACTCATCCCTTCTCTTAAGTCGTAGACGACTTATGCCAGCCTTTCCCTTGAGTCGTGGACGACTCGTGCCTTCCGATTCAATAAGTCGTGGATGACTTATCTCCTCGCCTTCATTAAGTCGGTCACGACTTATGCCTTCTCCCCAGTTAAGTTCAGGACTTAGACCTTCAATCTCTTTAAGTCGGTCACGACTTAGTACTTGGCCTGCATCATCTTCTCCCCAATTAAGTCGGTCACGACTTAGACTGTTAAGTCGGTCACGACTTACGCTTATGTCTACTGCTTCCTTGAGTCGGTCACAACTCATAGCTCGACTCATCGCTCCTTCCATAAGTCGCGTACGACTTATGCCTTCATCCCTGGCCTGAGCTACATCACCAACCAACATGAACCACCACCTCCCTATCACTAACTCACATCCTTTCACTATATAAAACTTCACCTTGCCATTATCCTCTTTCTTCCACCTATTTGTACATTCCACCATCCTCTGTACAAACCTTCAGCATCCTATGCACAACCATTTCTATGCAATATCCATCCTGTGCATAACCTTCACCACACTTATCATCCATTTGAAAAAAAATTCCATTAACATACCTTTGATACCAACCAAAGCAGTGCTACCAACACCTTCCACTACTGTCAACAGCAACACCACTGTTTACAATCATTCCCACCTCACATTCAACTATTTTCCTCACTTGAAACTTTATACACCTGCATACAATTGTTACATACTTGCCCCTGCATACAATTGTGCATATCAATGCTATTTGTAATGGCCGTTTTTCCGTGCCCTATGAATCGACAATAAACCACACATGTCCAACTCAAATTGCACGAATAAGCGGATCACAAATGGTAGAAAGAAAATAAAGATAGAACAGAATCTCACACAAATGGAATAACATATATTATTTCAACAATAATCTTTACAGCGAAATTTTTTAAAATACAATATCAGAGTCTAACCTTGATTCAACCTGGATAGTTACAAACACCTGTCCTTACAATTGTTGACAAACAAAAAAACAAATGCACTAGATGCAGCAGATAATAGAATACGTCCGTATGAAGATGAAGACCTCTAGCTCTCCTCTAGGAAATCCAACCGTTTGTAACTAAACCTGAAACTACTCGGATCTGGCCCGAGTATTAAAAATACCTGGATCAGGTTTGATAAACCGGCGTGAGATACTCGAAATTTAGAATGACCATGTTATCAAAACCTTTGAAAAGAAGGGTATCTCATAAGACCACACCTACACATAAAAACGGACGGACTTTTACCTTATGATAACCAAAATACTTCTATACAAAAATAATTTGATATTATTTTTAATGACATTCTTTTGAAAACACTTTTCAAATAGACTTATTCTAATAAGGTATCAATATCTAGACTAAGTCTAACGGAATATATCTGGAGTAGGTCAACGGAATATACCGAATGGAATATATAATACCAGAAAGGGGTAGCTGAAATGTTTGCAAGTCATTATAGCTATTTTGGAAGTACAATCAAAACAATAAATCTCGTATTGGGATTGGATTTCCAACATGATAGGGGACTAGTAACCTTTTCTCCGATCCACACATAACAAACATAGTTCCCACGGTGCCTTAATCGCTTTTCTCAAACTAGTCACTTGGAATAGTACTTGCTATACTACAACTGATAACCGGTAGTTCCCTGCTTTTCTCAAGCTAACCACTTTATCCAAATGGGGCGATAAATGCCTTGAGGGATGTATCCCCCAAACGGCCAAATGTATTTGACACCACCATACATACTCACTTATTCCGAATTTGCGTCTATTAGACCATATAGTATCCAATCATAACCTGGGTGTGAGGCTCGTGAAGCTATGCTCAATTACTTCAAAGCCATGTTTTTCATACAAAACCATGCTTTGATCATAACAGGTTCCACTTTGAATGCCACGCTGTCATTCCTTTGATCACTATTTGACTCCCACAAGCATACAACCTCTGAGCTCATATGTCTTAGAGAAGGTTGTTAAGCTAAGAGAAGTTGTCTTCTCCATCACCAAGCAGATGTACATTTGTAAAAGTCAAACGTTGTGTCTCAAAAATGCAATGTCGGACATTCATCCATACAAGTTCGTTCTGGGATTGAACGAAACCGAAGGTGGTTTCCTCAGCCATTACTAGGCGAGAAGCCCTTGCAATCCTTAAAAATCTCCACAACGGGAAGACCACTGCTATAAATAACTCTATAATGGGAGCGACCCAGAGCATGTTCAACAAGCAGTCCTCACGCTATGCAGTTCCACGATCTTCATAATCATCATCTTCAACATGTCTTCACTTTCGATCATATACATTGATTCGAAGTGGTTTTCGGATAGGAATCAACCAAATCCGATTCCGGTTCCTTCAAAACCAATTATCGATAAAAAGATGCTTAGTTCGTATGTGAATATCAATCATCAATCAATTACTACATCTTTTATTTAAATCAAATATCTTTCTCAGATATATCGTTTTCGATTTATTCCATTTTCTTTTCAAGAGTATATGGAATCACTAAGCCTCATTTATCAAATCATTTAATTTATCTAAACCTTTCTTAAATTCTAGAATAATTCCAAATCATTTTCTCTTTTACTTAGGAAAAACTTTCTAAATCATTCATTAAATCTTAATTAAAGATTTCTCATATCCAAGTTATAATTTTTAACTTAGGGAAAATATTCCCAAATCATTCATTAAATCTTAATTGAAGATTTCGTTCTTGACTTCAAATCATATTCTTGCAAATCGAAGATTTTCATAACAGAGTACTACTGTCACCTTAGATATGGTAAATTTCACCTCCAGGGACTAATGGCAAATTTCACTTCCAGGGACTAATGGCATGTAATCCTACATCATGAATATCTTTGTCTTTAATGATCTTTGTCTTCAATATGTTCTATTTCGAAAATTAGTTTGAAGTGATTTTCGGATAGGAATCACCCAAATCCGATCCCGGTTCCTTTGTAGGAATCATCGATAAAAAGATGTTAAGTGGTTAATTAACATTCAAAGAATTGGTTTCTTTTCTTTTATCTTGGAAAAATTTAACATGATCTTTTAGAGCATCTGGGCTTTCCTTTCGATCTGTTCCACCCCTCGCCTAAGAAAAGAAAACATAGGCCAGGTAAGTTCATGTCACTGGTTGCTCCATCCCTAACCTTAATTAAACACCTTGTTTTATCTTTTCAGATCTCACAGGGAGGACAAATGTACTAGTCATTTCCGCATATGTAACGACCCGTAAAATTTAATGGTCTTAAAAGTATATTTAACTGGAAATTTGTGAAATTTTAAACAATAAAATTTGAAATAAAAAAATTATTATTTGGAATACGTCTATTGTAATATAGCAACTGGTAAATTTTCATCTGATAATATTGAAGTTTATTTTCCTGTGAAATTTTAGTTCAAATCAAACCGGTTAATAACAGTGAATTTAAAAGTTTTCCGAAACCAAAATATGTCAACAGGATAAAATTTATTCAGATCATTCTGAATCAGACTGCGAAATTCGTTTTTCCAAATTTGGACTTCTACTGCTCCGTTTATCTTATTTCTGGTAAATTAGCAGCATTTTTTTTTCGGTACCGATTATTGACTTTTGATCGGACGATCGTACCATTGATATCTGTGTACCGTTTTGATCGTCTCATCGTGTTGATCTTAACGGTATGCTCACGTCTATGTTTGAGGTCCGGTATACAACGGAACGATGATAACGGTTCGTTGTGAGGGTACGTAAATTGTGTCCTTTGATTTTCAGTTACATTTAAAATTTGAACCGGCCTAGCAACAAAAAGGGAATTAAATCGCTTTAAAATTTTGTTCCCTGAATTTGATAGTTGGCATTTACTATCATATTGCTTTGAAAAAGGCTATTTGTTTCTAGTCCGTTCAAATTCTTCGCTGACCGTTGCCACTTACATCCGCTTTCATATGTTTTATTCTATTCATTTCGTTTCCTTTCTAAATCACTCTGATTCCTTCTTCCCTCCCCAGATCTATTCTTCCTCTCCCCTCATATTTTCTCCATTCTAAAACTAAAACAACAGAGCCCATTCTTTTTTTTTTTATTGCTTTCACATCATTCCACCCAATTTCCTTCCTCCTTTTTCATTCTCTTCCCGAGTAGGTACCGAACTCCAAACCTACAACCGCCGTGACTCCCCTCTGATCCACTCTTCGGCTCCGGCCTCACCACCATTCCACCTTTGCCCACCGAAACCACACCAAGCCCAGCTTCCACCTCCTCCGAACAGCGGCTCTGCCCATCCTCACCAAAGCAGCTGTTCTGGCCTCCACTCCAGATCTCCAACGCCGAAGACACGCAACCACCACCTCGTTCGCGTGCAGCAGCCACCGCCATACCACCTTCCCACGCGATCTCCACTAACTGGCCTTCCTTCCCACCAAACAGCCCACCCATCTCGGTACCATCCAATCACAGCCTCCTCCCCCTCGTGTGCCACCAACATCATCACCCTTCCCCACTGACCTCGCCTCTTCAGCAACCATCCACTCGCCATCGTTCAGCCATACCTCTGCAACCGATCCCTCCATCTACCTCTATCTCTTAACTGGTAATATATATGTTATATATCACATCAGTATTTATATATATATTTATATTTTTTGTTGCTGTGGCGATGTATGTGTTTGTTTGTATATTTCCATCTGTAGTTATATATGTAATGGTATTACAAAGCTATATTACGATAGACTGTGGTTTGCTTATATTATAAAGAATGTGATGTTACCAGTTATATATTTTTATGACAGTATATATACTTTGTTATGCAAGTTTTGTTATTATTTTTATTTTTATATATATGCCGTTTCTCTTGTTCTATGTTGAATACAAACTTATATATATAGTGCTTAGATTTGGAGTTTTCTTTCACTTGAAAAATATATTTGATGGTATGCGTATATGCTAGTATATATATATTACTATATATATTACTTATATAACAGTGTATATTTATAGATATCTGTTGAAAAAAAATTTGAGAGAACTTTCTATCTATTTGAACGAAGTATTTGAAAGTTGTTCATAGTTTATAAATTCTTGATTTGTTGGAATAGTTATAGGTATATTTTTTTTAAATCTTCATCCACTGTTAAAGTATTACATATAGCCGCCTATTTATATTGAGGATGCTTCGATTGAGATGTATGTGCATGTAAGTTGGATAATAGGTTAAGTTTATATATATTTATACTTTTGTTATATATAAGTATTGATTGGCTCTAGTTATATATTAGTTTATATTTCGGTAGGATATATATCTTCTATATCCTTAGGTACTAGTGTATATAGGTTAGTTTATTTGGTTTTTCTTTACTTACTGACATGTTTTAAATAACTATATTGATTTGGTTATTTTAATTCTGAAAGGCATATAGATTTAAACCAAAGAGTTATAAATATGGTTTGTATTCACTGCCTATTGTTTAACTGTTAGTTATAAAGTGGGCCATATTTTATTTAGTGTTAATTTAAATCATGATGGGTCAGCATGCATTTGAATATATCTCAGTATATAAATTTTGTCTAGTGTTTTCATATATCAGTATATTTAAATTCATTAAACACAAATTTTAATAGTGCATATATATAAAGTTTCAACGTATGCCTATATATACATATTTGTTTCGTTTGTGGTCTGCACGTAGGAAGTATATATACTAACCTGCATTTTTGTATATGGTTGATTTTGATGTATATATTTAATGTAAAACAATGATTTTAAATTATATATATGTTATTTTAATACTTGTTTTAACTTAAATACTGATTTCTTGGAAATATATATGATTTCTGTTCTATCAAGATGATTCTGATTATCTTCATCAACCCATTTCTGATTGGATTTTTGTCTATTCTCTTATCAGCTTACCCGTCGAATTCGTGCTCATTTTGTTTTGCTTTGAAATTCGTGCTTGGACTCGTAACTCTTCTCATCCTCGTTCATCTCTAGCCACGGAAGGTGAGCAATCACTCACGATTAACATTCTTGTATTTATTAAATTTGATTTCAATTGAAACGACAATTGAAATATGATGATGTAGTTATTTAAATTGTTATATATGCTATTATCTGTAACTGTTCACCCGTGACATCTGACACCAGTATCTAGTATTTATATGCCTGTTATTACTATCATCTGTAACTGTTCACCCGTGACATCTGACACCAGTATCTGTTTTATTATTATTAATGATATATGCCTGTTGTTGTAATTTATATTATCTGTTATCACTCTGCAAGTTCCCTGTAGTTTAGAATTCACTATGGGTTGAAATGATACATACCCGAACGGACTTTAGAATAGGAGAAAATCGTTATGGGTTGAAATGATAGACCCAAGCGATTTTCATTTGTATTGAAATTGGGATTACGGGTCGAAATGATTTCTACCCGTATATATTTAAATTTCGGATTGAAATAATAAATATCTGTATCACTTAACCATATGATAAATATATATACAAACACCGTTGGTCCATATATATATAAGTATTTTGAAATTGAATTCTATGGTTTCGGAAAGAAATATATGGTTTTATAAATGTTTGAGCCTTAAATTATTTAATTTAAATTAGGATGGATTAAATACTTATGAGATGCTTAAGTATAAAAATTATATTTTCAAAATAGATTTTGGTAATAATTTGAATAAGTTAAGGTTGGAAAGATAATTTATTAATTAAACCAATTTGAAACTTATTGAAATTGAGATTTAAGATATGATTTATAACTTGGGTTTATTTAAATAATTAAATGAAAAATTCTTGCTTAAATAAATTTAAGAAAATAATTAGTAAAAATGAAATGTAAGGCTAGTTAGATGATATTGAGTTTATTAAGTGAATATTCCCTGATTAATTAATAATGAAGTTAAATCAAGAGCTATATGAAACTGTTAAATCTAACTTTGGAAAATGTTGAGTATTAAAGCTTTGAAATATATTGAAAATTTAAATGATCTGTTTAGAAATGAATTAATTTGATGAATTGAACTTTGAATAAAATTTGAATTTGGAAATTGAGTTGATTTGAACCGATTTATGGAACTTAAGGAAATTATAAATACTTTATTTTATAAATTATTTAACCTATATATACTATTTTGGAAAATAGTTATATTTGAAATGAAATGATATTTGGGGTTTTGAAGTATAAATTAAAATTGAAATGACCACGGTGTTATAATGTATATTTCCACCTTGTAGATAGTTCTGAAGATCCTTAGAGGATGGTTATCCCAAACATCCTTTAAGTTACTTGTATTTCAATTGATATTTCACTTGAGTTGGATTTATTAGTATAAGAATGTTAATCCTGACTCGAGTGTTTTGTGTTTTGCTTTACGCTCGGGTCAGACTGAGTGATACAGCAATTGAGACTCACTTTGGAGTTTGGAGCTTCCTTTGGAGATCCAACTATCGCCTCAGCTTTCAGCTCTTCTAGTTGATTTGTTCAGAGAAGTCATCTGTTGTACTGAAGACTTCACTGCATTTGAGATATTCTGTTGTATTTTATTTAACTCTGATGTTTATATAGTAGCTTCATGAACTACTATTTTATCTATTCCGCTGCGTATTATTGTATTACTCTGTGTCTGTGATTCTGTGATTGATTTATTTACTGCATATGCTGAGTTTTTGCAAAATTTTAAATTAACAATCTGATATTTTGAACTATTCAAGTCAGACATGTGTGGATTATTGTCGATTTGAATGGTCCAAAATAGCGGGTCGTTACAGTTGGTATCAGAGCTTTGGCTCTAGGCAAAACTTAGCATATATTGTAAATTTATTTACAGAATCACTTTCGTTCGAGTTTAATCTCTTCCTTTTGACTCGATTTCCTTTGAACTTTGGAACGTTCCTTACGGTTCCAAAAATTCATTCTTGTCTCTCTCTATTGGTATTCTCTTGATTCTGGAGTATCCCATAACTCCACTTCGAATGATCTCTATAAGAATAGGCGATCCCACCAATCTCTATCGGAGATTTATATATCCCTCGGTTGATGTTGCCATTTCTTGTTATGTCGAATTCTATCTCTGGCGATCGAATGTCGATTTGCCTTAGATTTCCGCATCGATTATATTCTTGAAGTCACGGTTGACCCGGTTAAGGTCGCCCACGATTTATATAAGTATATTCATCTTCTATTTTGAAATTAATTATCTCATTTTCGTTCGAACTTATCTTCGAGTCAGAATCCTATTTAATTAGAGTCCCTCTAATTTGAATTTCTATCTTTGTTTTGAAATCCATTCTTGAATCACCTTTTGAAAAATCGGGTTTGTTTATATTTTAGAAATTGTTTTCTAAACCGAAATTATTATTTTGATAAGTATGATTATATTCTATATATAAAAGTGAAATGTTTTTGATAAAGATTATAAACCCTTTAAAATTAGAATTTGAGGTTTCGAAAGGATCTGTAATTTTGAAAAATTATATAAGAAATTTGATTTATCTAAAAATGATTTATAACTGAAAGATTTTAAAAGTGAAATTCGAGAATTGAACTCCGGTATTTTGAAATTAGTTTTAAGATTTTTGAAATATATTATAACAATAATATGATTTAAAAGTATTTTCTGAATAAGAAATGTTTCAAATGATTTTAATGAGTTTCGAATGATTTCGAAGAAATTTCAAAAGAAGTTTGAGAAAATAGAAGTCCAGAACTCACTTATGTCGCTGGAAAATAATTTCGGTGATGAGTGCACGCATCATCGACATTGATTTTCGAGTTTCAGAGTGAGGGATAGGCCACTTAAATAGCTTTGCTATGCGAGTGATTTTGCGAAACCAATTTTGATTCCAAATTCCGAAGTAAGATTTGATATTCAAAATATATATATGTATATATATTTGAAATGATTTGAAGTAAACCGGTGTTCATTCCTTGAGTTTCGGATTTGATATAATCCCATATATTAAAATTGATTTACTGATTTGTTGATTTCCAACTCTTGAATTTGAAAATGATTTCTTCAACTATTTCGAAGGTTCGAGCACTTCCAAATCAAGGTTAACTTTTCAAAGCTAAATTTTTGAAAAGCATGAATTATTTGATAAAGTGTATAAATTTGTTTGAATGTTTAAGTATGAAGTAATATGATTTAAATAAGTTGAAACTGTTTTGTTAAGTAAATGAATAAGGCTATTTTGAATTTTTTCTAAATATGGAATTTAGATTTGAAATGTCTTGCGAAGAATTTGGTCTTTAAAATATTTTGTATAAAATTTAGTTTAAATGTTTTAACTTAGTAACATCTTTATGAAACTATATATTTAACAAGTTGGAATAAATATATAAGTTGTACGTATGCTGTTTTATTCGCATAATTAATTTGATCCAAGTTTGAGTACACAAGTTCGAGGTGGATTACACCATTTCGTGTTAGGATTTTTCATTCGATTCTTGATGGCGAATATTTGATATGGATTTTGGGCTTGATTCTAGAATTCTCTATCGTAGTATATGGCTATGCAAGGAGACTGATGGCTTCTAGTCGAGAAACCATATCGAAATCCGCATTAGGGAAGTCGAATGGACAATACTAGTTCGAAAGCGAACTTGTGTGATCGAGCGAGCGATCAAATGTGATTTTGCGAAACGATGACGTATGTACATCTTATATCCTAATATCATTTATATATTTTGACGCTGAAATTGAAAGCTGTCGAGTTAGAATATCTTTGCTTACTAAAAGAAATTTCCAATTTAAATTACAAAGATATATAACCCATAAAAGCAAAGATATTAAAATCCCATATGGCTCTTCATACAGCGAAATTTATTTTGAAAATTTGATCCTTATATAAGATAGACCTTACGTAAGTATAAGATGATTTTGGAAACATTTGATTTTGGAAATGAATTGGTTGACTTAAATTATTGATTTGGAAATTTGGATTTATTTCTAAACCTATTATTTTGGGAAATTTTGAAACTAAAGATAATTAATTTGAGAAGAAATAATTTGGTGAAATTGTATATGATTTTGAAATTTGAACTGATATTGAAACAAATTGAAATTTGAGAACCTTGTGTTACTAAATACTTGATTTGGGAGTTGTCGAACTTATATAAAATTGATTTGTATGAGTATGAAATTGATTCGAAAACTATAGAATTGAAAAGGTACTTAAATTTGAAAGTGAAATCTTATATAATTGAAGTCTATATAAGTATGATTTGATATACTATTGATTTTGGAAAGTATTTGATTTGAAAATTAAACCTTATATATAATGGATTTTATATAAGTACGATATTTGAAAGTGATTTGAAAAGGTACTATATGATACATATTTTCGAAGTAAAGATATGGAAAGTGCCTTCTGCTTGATATCCGATTTGTGGCCACATCTTGGATTCATTCTATCGATATTATTCTCTCTGATTTTGGTTTTCCGGATATGATACTCGAGTGTCCTTCGAATTCCATGGCGTTACCCATGGTCTTATCGTTCTCTCGTGACTGCACAGCGCAACTGCCTGGCTGAGTCTTGCCTAGGGGTACGGATTGTTTCCTGGGGGATCCAGGCGTAACCATTGTGTATCCTGCAATCTGTGTAGGTCGCGAATAGTAGCGCAAATGCTTGGCTGAGTCTTGCCTGGGGGTACGGATTGTTTCCTGGGGGATCCAGGCGTAACCATTGTGTATCCTGCATTCTACTAGTCATCATGGCGTAACTCGCAGGGCTGAGAAAGCTTACGGATATGGATTGTTTCCTGGGGGAACCAGGCGTAACCATTGTGTATCTGCGAACCATGGTTAGACAAAGGTTTTGTTTGTTTTTGTTTGGATTGTACTTTCCATATCTGTTTTTAAAAGTTTTCCAGTATTTTCACTGGGTGTTGAAACAGGTCTACTAAGTACCTGGAGAATTCTAGTTTTGCGCCTGATCAACGCACTACCAGAGTCTACAGGAACAAGGATAAACTTGTTGAAACATCGAGTTATAAAAGTATTTTCGAAAGAAAATTTGTTTCGTTATAAAAAAATATTTTATTATAAAAGTATTTCGAACAAAGAAATTCTATATTAATATTTGAAATTCTAATGGTTTGAATTAATTATTCATGCCCGATTCTGTTCTTTTGAATCTATCTTATCTGCTCAGCTTTATTTATTCACCTATATCCTGTTTTCTGAATCCACCTCCTTTCCTTGTTGACTATATCCTTTTTAAATCTAGTTTATTTATATACTACATGGTTTAATAGAAATTTTAGTGTTATAAATATTTTGAGTTATTAATTAAATACAACATATTTAAAGAAATGATTATTGATTTATTAATAATGTTGAAAAGTATCTTGAGATAAATTAATAAATTTATAAATTATGGATATAAATGTTTTCAATAGCTTCTTTGTAAATATAAGTAATAATGTAATTAACTGTTTTCAAATTATTTTTATATATTTATAAAGTTGTTATTTAAAACATATAAATGGTATTTATAAAGGAAGAAAGAAATTTTACAAATGGAAGTATTAAATTATTAAAAATAATTGATTTGCGAACGAAGTTTTCAAATGAATATTTCAAGTAAATTTATATAGTTTTAAATTAATTGTTTAACTTTAACTTTCAATCTATCTTTTCTGTCTGGTTGTTTCTATTCTTCTATCTCCTTCCTTTTCGGGGACGAAAAGTTTTGAGTGGGGGAGAGTGTAACGACCCGTAAAATTTAATGGTCTTAAAAGTATATTTAACTGGAAATTTGTGAAATTTTAAACAATAAAATTTGAAATAAAAAAATTATTATTTGGAATACGTCTATTGTAATATAGCAACTGGTAAATTTTCATCTGATAATATTGAAGTTTATTTTCCTGTGAAATTTTAGTTCAAATCAAACCGGTTAATAACAGTGAATTTAAAAGTTTTCCGAAACCAAAATATGTCAACAGGATAAAATTTATTCAGATCATTCTGAATCAGACTGCGAAATTCGTTTTTCCAAATTTGGACTTCTACTGCTCCGTTTATCTTATTTCTGGTAAATTAGCAGCATTTTTTTTTCGGTACCGATTATTGACTTTTGATCGGACGATCGTACCATTGATATCTGTGTACCGTTTTGATCGTCTCATCGTGTTGATCTTAACGGTATGCTCACGTCTATGTTTGAGGTCCGGTATACAACGGAACGATGATAACGGTTCGTTGTGAGGGTACGTAAATTGTGTCCTTTGATTTTCAGTTACATTTAAAATTTGAACCGGCCTAGCAACAAAAAGGGAATTAAATCGCTTTAAAATTTTGTTCCCTGAATTTGATAGTTGGCATTTACTATCATATTGCTTTGAAAAAGGCTATTTGTTTCTAGTCCGTTCAAATTCTTCGCTGACCGTTGCCACTTACATCCGCTTTCATATGTTTTATTCTATTCATTTCGTTTCCTTTCTAAATCACTCTGATTCCTTCTTCCCTCCCCAGATCTATTCTTCCTCTCCCCTCATATTTTCTCCATTCTAAAACTAAAACAACAGAGCCCATTCTTTTTTTTTTTTTTTGCTTTCACATCATTCCACCCAATTTCCTTCCTCCTTTTTCATTCTCTTCCCGAGTAGGTACCGAACTCCAAACCTACAACCGCCGTGACTCCCCTCTGATCCACTCTTCGGCTCCGGCCTCACCACCATTCCACCTTTGCCCACCGAAACCACACCAAGCCCAGCTTCCACCTCCTCCGAACAGCGGCTCTGCCCATCCTCACCAAAGCAGCTGTTCTGGCCTCCACTCCAGATCTCCAACGCCGAAGACACGCAACCACCACCTCGTTCGCGTGCAGCAGCCACCGCCATACCACCTTCCCACGCGATCTCCACTAACTGGCCTTCCTTCCCACCAAACAGCCCACCCATCTCGGTACCATCCAATCACAGCCTCCTCCCCCTCGTGTGCCACCAACATCATCACCCTTCCCCACTGACCTCGCCTCTTCAGCAACCATCCACTCGCCATCGTTCAGCCATACCTCTGCAACCGATCCCTCCATCTACCTCTATCTCTTAACTGGTAATATATATGTTATATATCACATCAGTATTTATATATATATTTATATTTTTTGTTGCTGTGGCGATGTATGTGTTTGTTTGTATATTTCCATCTGTAGTTATATATGTAATGGTATTACAAAGCTATATTACGATAGACTGTGGTTTGCTTATATTATAAAGAATGTGATGTTACCAGTTATATATTTTTATGACAGTATATATACTTTGTTATGCAAGTTTTGTTATTATTTTTATTTTTATATATATGCCGTTTCTCTTGTTCTATGTTGAATACAAACTTATATATATAGTGCTTAGATTTGGAGTTTTCTTTCACTTGAAAAATATATTTGATGGTATGCGTATATGCTAGTATATATATATTACTATATATATTACTTATATAACAGTGTATATTTATAGATATCTGTTGAAAAAAAATTTGAGAGAACTTTCTATCTATTTGAACGAAGTATTTGAAAGTTGTTCATAGTTTATAAATTCTTGATTTGTTGGAATAGTTATAGGTATATTTTTTTTAAATCTTCATCCACTGTTAAAGTATTACATATAGCCGCCTATTTATATTGAGGATGCTTCGATTGAGATGTATGTGCATGTAAGTTGGATAATAGGTTAAGTTTATATATATTTATACTTTTGTTATATATAAGTATTGATTGGCTCTAGTTATATATTAGTTTATATTTCGGTAGGATATATATCTTCTATATCCTTAGGTACTAGTGTATATAGGTTAGTTTATTTGGTTTTTCTTTACTTACTGACATGTTTTAAATAACTATATTGATTTGGTTATTTTAATTCTGAAAGGCATATAGATTTAAACCAAAGAGTTATAAATATGGTTTGTATTCACTGCCTATTGTTTAACTGTTAGTTATAAAGTGGGCCATATTTTATTTAGTGTTAATTTAAATCATGATGGGTCAGCATGCATTTGAATATATCTCAGTATATAAATTTTGTCTAGTGTTTTCATATATCAGTATATTTAAATTCATTAAACACAAATTTTAATAGTGCATATATATAAAGTTTCAACGTATGCCTATATATACATATTTGTTTCGTTTGTGGTCTGCACGTAGGAAGTATATATACTAACCTGCATTTTTGTATATGGTTGATTTTGATGTATATATTTAATGTAAAACAATGATTTTAAATTATATATATGTTATTTTAATACTTGTTTTAACTTAAATACTGATTTCTTGGAAATATATATGATTTCTGTTCTATCAAGATGATTCTGATTATCTTCATCAACCCATTTCTGATTGGATTTTTGTCTATTCTCTTATCAGCTTACCCGTCGAATTCGTGCTCATTTTGTTTTGCTTTGAAATTCGTGCTTGGACTCGTAACTCTTCTCATCCTCGTTCATCTCTAGCCACGGAAGGTGAGCAATCACTCACGATTAACATTCTTGTATTTATTAAATTTGATTTCAATTGAAACGACAATTGAAATATGATGATGTAGTTATTTAAATTGTTATATATGCTATTATCTGTAACTGTTCACCCGTGACATCTGACACCAGTATCTAGTATTTATATGCCTGTTATTACTATCATCTGTAACTGTTCACCCGTGACATCTGACACCAGTATCTGTTTTATTATTATTAATGATATATGCCTGTTGTTGTAATTTATATTATCTGTTATCACTCTGCAAGTTCCCTGTAGTTTAGAATTCACTATGGGTTGAAATGATACATACCCGAACGGACTTTAGAATAGGAGAAAATCGTTATGGGTTGAAATGATAGACCCAAGCGATTTTCATTTGTATTGAAATTGGGATTACGGGTCGAAATGATTTCTACCCGTATATATTTAAATTTCGGATTGAAATAATAAATATCTGTATCACTTAACCATATGATAAATATATATACAAACACCGTTGGTCCATATATATATAAGTATTTTGAAATTGAATTCTATGGTTTCGGAAAGAAATATATGGTTTTATAAATGTTTGAGCCTTAAATTATTTAATTTAAATTAGGATGGATTAAATACTTATGAGATGCTTAAGTATAAAAATTATATTTTCAAAATAGATTTTGGTAATAATTTGAATAAGTTAAGGTTGGAAAGATAATTTATTAATTAAACCAATTTGAAACTTATTGAAATTGAGATTTAAGATATGATTTATAACTTGGGTTTATTTAAATAATTAAATGAAAAATTCTTGCTTAAATAAATTTAAGAAAATAATTAGTAAAAATGAAATGTAAGGCTAGTTAGATGATATTGAGTTTATTAAGTGAATATTCCCTGATTAATTAATAATGAAGTTAAATCAAGAGCTATATGAAACTGTTAAATCTAACTTTGGAAAATGTTGAGTATTAAAGCTTTGAAATATATTGAAAATTTAAATGATCTGTTTAGAAATGAATTAATTTGATGAATTGAACTTTGAATAAAATTTGAATTTGGAAATTGAGTTGATTTGAACCGATTTATGGAACTTAAGGAAATTATAAATACTTTATTTTATAAATTATTTAACCTATATATACTATTTTGGAAAATAGTTATATTTGAAATGAAATGATATTTGGGGTTTTGAAGTATAAATTAAAATTGAAATGACCACGGTGTTATAATGTATATTTCCACCTTGTAGATAGTTCTGAAGATCCTTAGAGGATGGTTATCCCAAACATCCTTTAAGTTACTTGTATTTCAATTGATATTTCACTTGAGTTGGATTTATTAGTATAAGAATGTTAATCCTGACTCGAGTGTTTTGTGTTTTGCTTTACGCTCGGGTCAGACTGAGTGATACAGCAATTGAGACTCACTTTGGAGTTTGGAGCTTCCTTTGGAGATCCAACTATCGCCTCAGCTTTCAGCTCTTCTAGTTGATTTGTTCAGAGAAGTCATCTGTTGTACTGAAGACTTCACTGCATTTGAGATATTCTGTTGTATTTTATTTAACTCTGATGTTTATATAGTAGCTTCATGAACTACTATTTTATCTATTCCGCTGCGTATTATTGTATTACTCTGTGTCTGTGATTCTGTGATTGATTTATTTACTGCATATGCTGAGTTTTTGCAAAATTTTAAATTAACAATCTGATATTTTGAACTATTCAAGTCAGACATGTGTGGATTATTGTCGATTTGAATGGTCCAAAATAGCGGGTCGTTACAGCATACTCAGTTTATTATTACATTCAATGTTCTTCACTTTTCACCTAAGTGCTACAAACAATTTCTCTTAACCATTTATTCGAACTCTTATTAAAACTTCATAATCATCTTTACATTACTTAATTATTCCTATAAATACACTCACAAAATATTAAGGAAAGAATTGTTAAGTTTAAAACTCATATTCAATAGGTTATAGAATTCACAGCATAAAAGTACTACGGAAAGTGCTATATAAGTTTATTTGATTTAAACAACTTTTTAATATTTGAAAATTCATACTTTCCATTCCAAATCTCTTTTAAACCGTTTTAATAGATTTATCAAATTTATTTCAAATTTTTAGTCATTTAAAAATATCATTTGTAAAGGAATCCCTTTTTGGATTACGAACTACAAAACCGCAATATTTTAAGAAAATTGTTTTGGACATATTTCAAAATCTACTTAATGAAATCTTGATTTTCTTTCTTCCTTGGAAAACTATTATCATTTTCGACCAAAGTATTTTTATTTTGAATAAGTCCAACTTATAAATCATTCTCTACGTTAATTTGAAGTTACGGATCGAAATTTACGAACTACCGCTACGCGACGAGCTTGGTTTTGACCAATTTTGTGAATTGCTTTGGAACTTGTCCGAAACACTTCAAATTTGTTTTAACCATATTTAAACTATTTTAACTTATTTAAAATCATTAAGAGACTAAATATGTTCAAAACACATATTTCTATGGATTTAAATCTCATTTAATTAACTGTGGTTAATTACTAATCATTTCTCTTATCATTTATCAAACAAGTTATCAACCATATCACAAACATATAATCATCCAATTTCACATCCAAGGTATCAGACATTTCATCTTCCAACATATTTAAACTTTCAAATCATTATACTTGAAATAATTTATAGATTAATTTGTAAATAAGAGTACTCACCTTTTATCAAAAGATTAACTTCCTACCAACATTCTTTTTAATCCAACACTTCACTATTTTTTTTCAACTCAACCAAGTTATGAAAATTCGGCACAGCTTCCGCAGTACTTCAAACTTTCTTCTACTTCCTTGGAATGAAACGGGCAGCACTTCTTTCTCTTTTTCTAGCTCTTGAGCTCCTCGAACTTGCTCCTCCTTTTTGGTGTTCTCGGCCTTGACCTTAAGGGAGGCTATATTGCACACGGCCTAGGCTAGGAGGAGGTGATTGGCTCGAGTTTTGAGGTGGAAGGATGGTGGTTAATTTATAGTTGAAGTTTGCTACACAAATTACTTTATTACCCTTAACCAAAAAGACCAAAATACCCTCCATATCAAATCAATTTTTGTCTCCTTTAAGTACCCTAAAACACTCTTCCTAATGCATGACTAAACATATATTAAATGTAGATTTGATATGTAAAGGAAGTGCATAAATGTGGTGTGAAGTTTATGTAATAATTATGTTTAAAGTAAGCATGTATGTGACATTCCTTAATGCTGATTAGATGTTTAAGCAAATATAATTTTAAGTTTAAATTTTTTATTAGTCAATTCAAATCTTACTTAATTGCACATCAAATCAAAGGATTTCTAACTTTATTCTACAAAAGTAAACCATTTCTGTCTTTTTGTGCTTACTTTTCCATAATTTTTTCTAGATGTTTCTAACCTTTTTTAGTAAAAGTAAACTTGATTAGAGAATTAATTAATACTTATACTATTTGAATATATGTTGTTATATAAGAAAATAAAGGTGCAACGATGTTGTGACAACTTTTAATCGACAAAACATTGTTTTTCAAGAAAATGTTTTATGGTCACATTTTGACGTTTTAGTTAAACAATTTATTTATGTAAACCAAATTTTAAAATAAATTTGTATAATGCTATTTAAAAATATAAATGCTCATAAATTAATTAAAATAATTTATTTAACCAATGAAACTTACTTTTCTAAAATCAGCATTTTGTCACTTTTTTCGTTATAGGCAAATGTTACTATTTTTGTCTGTACTTCTCTTTCCAAATCCTATCTAATATTATTTGTATCATATAACCTTACTTATTTTACATTTATAATCATATAGTATATTTTAAAGTGGTCAAACTCTGGTTCGTTACATTCTCCCTTACTTAAAAGAATTTCGTCCTCAAAATTACCCAAACAAAAGTTTGCCTAAAACATTTATTTTCAAACTTAATTCCATATAATATACACATATCATCCACATGAAATATTTATTCGATCTCCTATTCAAATACACAACTTTATTTCCAAACTAGTATTGATCCCCCGATTCTCAAGTGCGGATTTCAGTTAGGCTCTTTGCTCAGAAATCTTTGCTTTCCTTGCATAGCTCTCAACTATGATAGAAAAATCAAGTACCCACCCATTAACCCTTATCAATGTTCGTTGTCAAGAATCGAGTGATAAATCCTTTTTCAGACCGATGTAAACACATGAAAGTTCCATACTCGGATATTAGATCAAAATTATGCGATGAGATGATCTACATATAATATATTTATTTATTAACTTTCAAAAACTTTTCATAAACTTTTATCTTAAGTTCAAACATTTTATAATGCTGCTTCTTATATAATCCCATCAATTATTTATTTCCAAATATTTTTATTCTTTTAAAAGGGAACATTTAATTCCAAACTTTTTTCAAAACCATCTTTCAGTATAATATATTTCTTTTTCTTTTCAAAATATTTGTGCAAAATAGTTATATCTTCATTTCCAATGAAATCAATTACCTTTTATTTCAAATACATCATTAAAATTTTATTTCAAAGCTCTATATATACATATTTTAAATTTTCTTTGCTAATACATCTTATTATAGGTTTTATTTCCAAAATTATCTTAAGTTTAACTAGCTTTCCTTTATTTCTTTAAACTTTTTCAAAATACTATGAAATTTTTTCCGTTGTTTTATCCTTTTCTTTATTCTATACAATATATTCTTACAAGATATATTCTAAAATAATTTTCCAAATTTAAAACACTTTTTTTATAAAGCTATTTCTTTATAATATTCCTTTGATATTTTTATTTCTAAATATCTTATTAGATTGGATCAGATATAAGATTGAAGAAGTGCATCAAGAGGATAATTAGAAGGAAGTTTATTAATTAACATCATATTCATACATCCATTTCTATCCCTAACCGGTATTACAAAATTTTAGAGATAACTACCCTAGGGAATACAGCCTATCACACCCTACCATTCTTAAATTCCAATTGAGGTAGAAGGTGTTTTATCTTGGGGCCTAAGTTAACCACTTTCATTCTTGGACAGTCCTTCATTAAGTGTTTCTCTTGAAAGCACCAAATACAAGTTCGTTGGGGAAAATCTTTCACCTCATGTCTTAGGTGCTTGCATCGGTTGCAGCCCATTTTCTTCTTTTTAATTCTTGGTTTCTTCTTGGTTTTATGACATTTATGTAAAAAATGTCCCTTCTCATTACACTTGAAACAGACTATATCAACTCGATGAGAACTTTTGTTTTCCCTCTTTTGCTTCTTACTTCGCTTAATTTCATACAGAACTGCATAATGCTCTTTCTTACCGCAATAGTAACAGTCGATGTCAGCAAAGGTTCCTAGTTTTGCATTTTCTTCTGCTTCTTTTTGTGCACTTGCTCTACGATATTGCTTTAAAGTCATCCAAAACTCAGCACTCGACATATAATAAGCCATTCTGCCCCCAAGTGATATTCCAAGATTAGAATTGTTTATACAATTTCCATTTTATTTTATTCAAACATCTTTTATCTAATACTTAATTCAACTTGTTTGGATTTGAACTTGCCTTCATCCTTCAATGATAAGAAGAATAATTTACCAATTGTTCAATACCGTTTGCCCAAGCCAAGATATGATTGATACTTAGAAGATTATTTTAATCACCACTAGACGGATCAAGACCATAGCCATTGGACTTCTCTAAGGGAAAGTATCTTATAAATTTCACAAACTTTTTATATCTTTTGAAAGACATTCCTTTATATGTAAAATATAATCTTTTCCAAACAATGTGTCGATATGCCTTGTTAAGAGTATACAAATATCTATCGATATGGTTGTACTTCCCATATCGACCATAATTTATAAACCACTCAACCGATAAATCAACACAAAACAATTTATTAGTCACTAACAAATACACACACATATATAATACGCTCAAACTCATTCTAGGTTGTTACGAACCCTATCTCCAATGAGTTACTCATCCTAGGGTATTACTAACCCCATCTCTAATGAGTCTTTACCCAACCAAAGCCAAGGTTCTCTCTTAACCTTCAGCTCTGATATCAAATGTAATGGCCCATTTTTCCGTACTCTTTGAATCGACAATAAATTACACATGTCCAACTCAAATTGCATGAATAAGCGGATCATTAAGGGTAGAAAGAAAATAAAGACATAAAAGAATCACACACGAATGGAATAACATATATTATTTCAATAATAATTTTTACAGCCGAAAATTTTAAAATACAATATCAGAGTATAACCTAGATTCGTCCTGGATAGTTATAAACACCTGTCCTTACAATTGCTGGCAAACAATAAAAAAAATGCAATAGGTACAGCGGATAATAGAATACGTCCGTACAAAGATGAAGATCTCCAGCTCTCCTCTGGAAAATCCAACCATCTGCAGCTAAACCTGAAACTACTCGGATCTGACCCGAGTATTAAAAGTACCCGGATCAAGCTTTATAAACCAGCGTGAGATACTTGAAATTCAGAATGACTATGTTATTAAAACCTTTGAAAAGAAGGGTATCTCATAAGACCACACCCACACATAAACACGGACGGGCTTTTACCTTATGATAACCAAAATACTTTTATACTAAAATAATTTGATATTATTTTTAATGACATTCTTTTGAAAATACTTTTCAAATAGACTTATTCAAATAAGGTATTAATATCTGGACTAAGTCTAACAGAATATATTTGGACTAAGTCTAACGGAATATACCGAACGGAATATATGATACCAGAAAGGGGTAGCTGAAATGTTTGCAAGTCATTACAGCTATTTTCGGAATACAATCAAAACCGTAAATCTCGTATTTGGATTGGATTTCCAACATGATAGAGGACTAGTAACCTTTTCTCTAATCCACGCATAACAAACATAGTTCCCATGGTGCCTTAATCGCTTTTCTCAAACTAGTCACTTGGAACTATACTTGCTATACTACAACTGATAACCGGTAGTTCCCTGCTTTTCTCAAGCTAACCACTTTATACAAATGGGGCAATAAATGCCATGTGGGACGTATCCCCCAAAGGGACAAACGTATTTGACACCACCATATATACTCACTTATTCTGAATTTCCGTCTATTAGACCACATAATATCCCATCATAACAGGGGTGTGAGGCTCATAAGGCTATGATCAATTTCTTCAAAGCCACATTTTTCATACAAAATCAAGCTTTGATCATAACAGGTTTCACTTTGAATGGCACACTGCCATTCCTTTGATCACTATTTGACTCCCATAAGCATATACCCTCTGAGCTCGTATGTCTCAGAGAAGGGTGTTAAGCTAAGAGAAGTTGCCTTCTCCACCATCAATCAGATGTACATTTGTAAAAGTCAAACGTTGTGTCTCAAAAAAGAAATGTCGGGCACTCATCCATACAAGTTCGTTACGGGACTGAACGAAACCGGAGGTGATTTCCTCGGCCATTACTAGGCGAGAAGCCCTTGCAATCCGAAAAAATCTCCACAACGGGAAGACCACTGCTATAAATAACTCTATAATGGGAGCGATCCAGAGCAAGTTCAACAAGCAGTCCTCACGCTATGCAGTTCCAAGATCTTCATAATCATCGTCTTCAAGATGTCTTCACTTTCGAACATATACATTGATTCGAAGTTGTTTTCGGATAGGAATCAACCAAATTTGATTCCAGTTCCTTCGAAACCAATTAGCGATAAGACGATGTTTAGTTCATATGTGGATATCAATCATCGATCAATTACTTCATCTTTTATTTAAATCAAATATCTTCCTTAGATATATCCTTTTCGATTTATTCCCTTTACTTTTGAAGAGTATATGGAATCATTAAGCCTCATTTATCAAATCATTTGATTTATCTAAACTTTCTTAGTTCCAAGGATAATTCCAAATCATTTTCTCTTTTACTTAAGAAAAACTTTCCAAATCATTCTTTAAATCTTAATCAAAGATTTCTTATATTCAAGTTATAATTTTTAACTTAGGGAAAATAATCTCAAATCATTCATTAAATCTTAATCGAATCTTAACTTCAAATCTTATTCTTGCAAATCGAAGATTTTCATAACAGAGCACTATTGCCACCTTAGATATGGTAAATTTCACCTCCAAGGACTAATGGCAAATTTCACCTTCAGAGACTAATGGCAAGTAATCCTACATCATGAATATCTTTGCCTTTAATGTTCTTTGTCTTCAATATCATTTATTTTGAAAATTAGTTTGAAGTGATTTTCGGATAGGAATCACACAAATCCGATCCCGATTCTTCGGATAGGAATCACAAAAATCCGATCCAGGTTCCTTTGTAACAATCATCGATAAAAAGATATTAAGTGGTTAATTAACATTCAAAGAATTTGTTTCTATTCTTTATCTTGGAAAAACTTAAACATGATCTTTTAGAGCATCCGGGCTTTCCTTTCGATCTGTTCCACCCCTCGCCTAAGAAAAGAAAACATAGGCCGGGTAAGTTCATGTCACTGGTTGCTCCATCTCTAACCTTAATTAAAAACCTTGTTTTATCTTTTCAGATCTCACAGGGAGGACAAATGTACTAGTCGTTTCCGCATACTCAGTTTATTATTACATTCAATGTTCTTCACTTTTCACCTAAGTGTTACAAACAATTTCTCTTAACCATTTATTCAAACTCTTATTAAATCTTCCAAATCATCTTTACATTACTTAATTATTCCTATAAAAACACTCACAAAAGATTAAGGAAAGAATTGTTAAGTTTAAAACTCATATTCAATAGGTTATAGAATTCACAGCATAAAAGTACTACGGAAAGTGTTATATAAGTTTATTTGATTTAAACAACTTTTTAATATTTGAAAATTCATATTTTCCATTCCAAATCTCTTTTAATCCGTTTTAATAGATTTATCAAATTTATTTCAAATTTTTAGTCATTTAAAAATATCATTTGTAAAGAAATCCCTTTTTGGATTCCGAACTGCAAAACCGCAATATTTTAAGAAAATTGTTTTGGACATATTTCAAAATCTACTTAATGAAATCTTGATTTTCTTTCTTCCTTGGAAAACTATTATCATTTTCGACCAAAGTATTTTTATTTTGAATAAGTCCAACTTATAAATCATTCTCTACGTTAATTTGAAGTTACGGGTCGAAATTTACGAACTACCGCTACGCGACGAGCTTGGTTTTGACCAATTTTGTGAATTGCTTTGGAACTTGTCCGAAACACTTCAAATTTGTTTTAACCATATTTAAACTATTTTAACTTATTTAAAATCATTAAGAGACTAAATATGTTCAAAACACATATTTCTATGGATTTAAATCTCATTTAATTAACTGTGGTTAATTACTAATCATTTCTCTTATCATTTATCAAACAAGTTATCAACCATATCACAAACATATAATCATCCAATTTCACATCCAAGGTATCAGACATTTCATCTTCCAACATATTTAAACTTTCAAATCATTATACTTGAAATAATTTATAGATTAATTTGTAAATAAGAGTACTCACCTTTTATCAAAAGATTAACTTCCTACCAACATTCTTTTTAATCCAACACTTCACTATTTTTTTTCAGCTTAACCAAGTTATGAAAATTCGGCACAGCTTCCGTAGTACTTCAAACTTTCTTCTACTTCCTTGGAATGAAACGGGCAGCACTTCTTTCTCTTTTTCTAGCTCTGGAGCTCCTCGAACTTGCTCCTCCTTCTTGGTGTGCTCGGCCTTGACCTTAAGGGAGGCTATATTGCACACGGCCTAGGCTAGGAGGAGGTGATTGGCTCGAGTTTTGAGGTGGAAGGATGGTGGTTAATTTATAGTGGAAGTTTGCTACACAAATTACCTTATTACCCTTAACCAAAAAGACCAAAATACCTTCCATATCAAATCAATTTTTGTCTCCTTTAAGTACCCTAAATCACTCTTCCTAATGCATGACTAAACATATATTAAATGTAGATTTGATATGAAAAGGAAGTGTATAAATGTGGTGTGAAGTTTATGTAATAATTATGTTTAAAGTAAGCATGTATGTGACATTCCTTAATGCTGATTAGATGTTTAAGCAAATATAATTTTAATTTTAAATTTTTTATTAGTCAAATCAAATCTTACTTAATTGCACATCAAATCAAAGGATTTCTAACTTTATTTTACAAAAGCAAACCATTTCTGTCTTTTTGTGCTTACTTTTCCATAATTTTTTCTAGATGTGTCTAACCTTGTTTAGTAAAAGTAAACTTGATTAAATAATTAATTAATACTTATACTATTTGAATATATCTTCTTATATAATAAAATAAAGGTGCGACGACGTTGCGACAACTTTTAATCGACAAAACGTTGTTTTCGACACTGTTTGCTCCATCCCTAACCTTAGTTAAACACCTTGATTTACCTTCCTAGATCTCATAAGTGGGACAAATATAATGGTCATTTCCGCATACTCAGTTTATTATTACATTCAATGTTCTTCACTTTTCACTTAAGTGTTATAAACAATTTCTCTTAACCATTTATTCAAACTCTTATTAAAACTTCCAAATCATCTTTACATTACTTAATTATTCCTTTAAAACATTCACAGAAGATTTAGGAAAGAAGTGTTAAGTTTAAAACTCATATTCAAAAGGTTATAGAATTCGCAGCATAAAAGTGCTACAGAAAATGCTATATAAGCTTATTTGATTTAAACAACCTTTTATTATTTGAAAATTCATATTTTCCATTCCAAATCTCTTCTAAACAATTTTAATAGATTTATGAAATTTAATTTCATATTTTTAATCATTTAAAAATATCATTTATAAAGAAATCCCTTTTTGGATTCCGAACTGCAAAACCGTGATGTTTTTAGAAAATTGTTTTGGACATATTTCAAAATCTACTTGATGAAATCTTGATTTTCTTTCTTCCTTGGAAAACTATTATCATTGTGGACCAAAGAATTTTTATTTCGAAGAAATCGAACTTATAAATCATTCTCTACGTTAATTTAAAGATACGGGTCGAAATTTACGAACTACCGCTACGCGACGAGCTCGATTTTGACCAATTTTGTGAATTGCTTTGGAACTTGTCCGAAATACTTCAAATTTGTTTTAAACCATATTTAAACTATTTTAACTTATTTAAAATCATTAAGAGACTAAATAATTTCCATACACATATTTCTATGGATTTAAATCTCATTTAATTAACTATGGTTAATTACTAATCATTTCTCTTATCATTTATCAAACAAGTTATCAACCATATCACAAACATATAATCATCCAATTTACCATCCAATTTATCAAACATTTAATCATTCAACATATTTAAACTTTCAAATTATTATGCTTGAACTAATTTATGGATTAATTAGTAAAAAAGAGTACTCGCCTTTTACCAAAAGATTTACTTCCTACCAACATTCTTTTTAATCCAACACTTCACTATTTTTTTCAACTTCAACCAAGTTATGAAAATTCGGCAGAGCTTCCATAGTACTTCAAACTTTCTTCTACTTCCTTGGAATGAAATGGGCGGCACTTCTTTCTCTTATTCTCGCTCCAGAGCTCCTTGAACTTGCTCCTCCTTCTTTATGTTCTTGGCCTTGACCTTGTGGGAGGATATATTGCACACATTCTAGGCTAGGAGGAGGTGGTTGGCTAGGGTTTTGAGGTGGAAGGATGGTGGTTTATTTATAGTTAAAGTTTGCTACACAAATTACCTTATTACCCTTAACCAAAAAGATCAAAATAACCTCCATATCAAATCAATTTTTGTCTTCTTTAAGTACACTAAAACACACTTCCCAATGCATGACTAAACATATATTAAATGTAGATTTGATATGAAAAGGAAGTATATAAATGTGATGTGAAGTTTATGTAATAATTTATTTAAAGTAAGCATGGATGTGGCATTCCTTAATGGTGATAAGATGTTTAAGAAAATATAATTTAAAGTTTAAATCTTTTATTAGTAAAATCAAATCTTACTTAATTACACATCAAATCAAAGGATTTCAAACTTTATTTTACAAAAGTAAACCATTTCTGTCTTTTTGTGCTTACTTTTCCTTAATTGTTTTCTAGAAGTTTCTAACCTTGTTTAGTAAAAGTAAACTTGATTAAAGAATTAATTAATACTTATACTATTTGAATATATATTCCTATATAATAAAATAAAGGTGCGACGACGTTGCTACAACTTTTAATCGACAAAACATTGTTTTCGACAAAATGTTTTATGGTCACATTTTGACGTTTTAGTTAAACTATTTATTTATGTACACCAAATTTAAAAATAAATTTGTATAATGCTATTTAAAAATATCAACGCTCATAAATTAATTAAAATAATTTATTAACCATTGAAACTTACTTTTCTAAAATCAACATTTAGTAACTTTTGTCGTTATAAGCAAATGTTACTATTTTTGGGTATACTTTCTTCCCAAATCATATCTAATATTATTTGTATCATATAACCTTACTTAATTTATATTTAAAATCACTTTAAATAGTATATTTTAAAGTAGCCAAATTCTGGGTCGTTACACACTTCATACCCACCTGAAACTTCATCAATCATCAAAAAACCAACCATCAACCACATACTGCCCTACGCATCACACCTTACTACTACATACATCAACACCATCAACTGAGTGTACCATTATCCACCTTCCAATACTGCCTTCTTCAGATCACACCATACTTCAAACATCCATTCCAACTGTCATACATCATTGCTTCAGCCACTACAACTACACCTACAAACCAACACTTTTGTTCAACAGCCATCTTCAACATTTTCGTTGTACAAATCTGTGCATACAAACCAAGCACTATTCACTTCAGCAAACTACACGTACAAATTGCTGCTACACTCATACCAACCATCTCTTCAACCATCACCTAAACAACCTTACAGTCAAAACAACCAACAATAATCATCATCAACAACTCTCTTCCAACTTCACAACTACTTGTCTTCGTCACATCCTTCCACTACCTTGCAATCTGCTACCATTTCCATAACCTAACGGTGAACGTACACACTGACCTCTACTAACTCCGACCATCTTCCTCGACCAACCTCAAATCGACCTGAAATCATCAACCCAATCATCACCAGTAATCCGCGAACACCAAAATCATCTGACCTCCTTCCACGACCTTACCCATCCTCTACTCAAACACTCTACACACGAAACTACAACCGCAACCAAACCTAACACTGCCTCGACCAACTCTAATCGCCACGAATCCAAATCATGAGTCAAATACCCGAAATGCCTACCTTGCCCCTCTTCACCACTATAATCGTCGGCATCGGACCCAAAACCAACCATCGCTACATCAAACCCACGACCGTCGCAAGTGTGAACAAGCACCGATCCTAACGCCTCATCCAACCCAATTTGATTTTGATTTGAAGATATTTGTCTGGGTTGAGAATTTGTTTGGGTATTTGAAATTTTTTATGTTGTGTGACCGTTTTATTTTGTTTTCTTTTGTTCTCTTATCTTTTAAAAAAAATTTACAAAATCTTTTTAGGGTTATACTCTTTTGGGTTGAGAGAATTTTGTGTTGTGTTGTGTTGCATTGTTTTTATTTTGTTGTGTAAATTCAGTTTGAACTTTCTTTTGGTTTTATAAAAAATTTAAATAAAAGTTGTTTTGGTTTCAATAAAAAAAATTCAATAATTTTTATTTTCTTTTGTTTACAATTTCAACATGTTTTAATTTATAATTTTATTTTATTTCAAATAAAAAGAGTTGCTTTATTTACAAATTTCTTTTTGTAATTTTCAATTTTATTTTGTTATGAGTTTTGATTTTCTTTATTTATTTTTCCTTTAAAATTAAAAATTAAAACTGTATATGTTATCCCGCCTTTTGGCAAGGCCAGGACATCAAGAAGCCGGCTAGAGAACAAGGATAGCACGCCATGGATATCACTGAATTTTGTCCGAGCCCAGAGTGAGCTACAATTGATAGGACACAACAAGAAAGGCCATAGAGATCAGCACCTCAAATTTCAAGTCGATCCAGACTCATACACTCAAGCTATGATCGAGTCAAATTGGAAAGAACCCAGATTTCGTATCCATCATTCTGGGTGATTTCGTATCCATCACCGAAGCCCCAGTTCGAATCCATCATGCTTCGTATCGATCAGCTCCGGATCCATCGAGGTACCCAGGTTCGACTCGATTTTCTTCGTATCCATCGAACTCGTATCGATGGACTTCACGCATACCAGCAATTGAAGGACTTCGTATCCATCAGACATTGCTTACTTCGTATCCATCAGCCAGTGCCTGCTTCGTATCCATCAGATAGTATTTGCCTCGTATCCCAGGGTGAAGTCCTACTCGAAACCATCAGGTCAACCAGCTTGGATAACGTGTCACCTCTCGAAGGAAACGGGGCAAGATACGTGGAGTCGAAGCAGTCAACACGGAGCAAATACCGGATCGAGGCGAAGAGCGCACACCACGTCATCCCTCGATGCGAATGCGCCGAGATATATGGAGTCGACGCGGTCAACTCGGAGTGAAGAGCGAATCGAAGCGAGGCGCGCGCACCACATCACCTTGAGAGCGCGTGCAGTCATCGAGACGAAAGGATGGAGTCGAAGCAATGGAGACGAGCAGAACAGCCAGCGTTAAAATCCATCTCGTATCGACGATATCTCTCAATCCACTAATCCAAACACCATGAAATTTTAACTGAAGGCTGCACACATAACAAGGAATGTCTCCACCAATTTTGGGCTCAATTGGAAGTAATCCTGATCGATACGAAATGATTTCATATCGATCACAGATTGGCTTGAAACTCTCTGGAAGTGGCCGAATGGGCCCCCTCACGTGTCTGGCCAAGTCTTCCGGAGTTTGAGCGAAATCCAAGCCTCCTACACCTATAAATAGAGCCCCAGAATCAACGGAAAAAGCATCTTTATTCTCTGAAGCGCCCAGACTCTGCCGGATTGAGATTTGCATCATACTTTTGCTGTCAATTTCGAATTCCAAACTGTAATCCGCTGTTCATCGCTGTAAACGCTTGTAATCATTGAAAGAGAATCAATAAAATCATCAAAACTTCATAGTGGACGTAGGCTATACGCCGAACCACTCTAAACTGCTTGTCTGTTCACTTTGCATTCATATTTGTTGGAGTTTTTGTTAGATAATCTCTGTTTTACATTTATAATCTTCATTTTATCTCTTCAAACAACTCCCGAAGAGTGTTGTGCCCATTTTTGGTACAAACACTTTGGTGCTTTCACTGAGAAAACCAGCTTTTTCTCCTGCTCGTTGGATCTGCCGTCGATACCGGATTGCACAAATCCAAGAGGAAGATCCAGATATCCAGCCCGGAATCCTTCCATTCTATTCAGATTTGCTCAGAATCTAGGAAAGGACTCCACCACCGACAATGGTCAGCACAAGAACTGGCGCCACCGCCACAGAGCAAGAAGGCAGAGACAGGCAAAATCCAACACAGCCGCCTTCTTCCAATCAAGACAATGCCACTCAGTCAGACTCAACGGGGCTAGTCACCCGACAGGAGTTTCAGGTATTGCTCCAGGAGCTGACCCAAAGCCGTCAGCAATTGGCAGAACAGTTACGCGCCAATATCGAGCTGACCAACCAGCTAAACCGTCGGGGGCACAGAAGGTCCAGGGGAGATGATGTCTCCAGAGCGTCTACCGAAAGCTCAGCTTCATCTGATTACCACCGCCAGACTACCCGTCCTCGACTAGAGGGGAATCGCGCTCAAGCTGCTGAATATCAGCCTACCTTAACTGTTGGGCAGCTAAGGGTAGGACCGTCGACTAGTTTCCAAACCGGTCCCTCAACACGAGGAGGTACTGCCCCACAGTACACCACCGATAACCGCGCCACAACTGCCGCAGCAGAGACAAGGGCTGATACCCGAAATCAATCTGAGCCGATCAATCAACAGCGAGGACATACTCCTGAACCTTATGTCCCAGAAGACGTTGAGCCAAGGAGGCGAGATACGGGTCGTCGACAACGCCCGATCCCTACTCGCGCCGTGGAACCCGACCACGCCTTAGCTCGTCACGCTCCGAATCCGCCTATTTCGGATATATCAACCATGATACGTCAAATGATCCGCGAGAGTCAGGGGCTCACTAATGATGACTGGGGAATTTCCCGTAGTCATACCCCTTTCACAGACGAAGTGTTACATGCCGAACCCCCTAGGCGATTCAGAATGCCGACTCTCCCGATGTATGAAGGGAATAGTGACCCCAACCAGCATATTCTGAAGTATGAATGGTCGATGAGCGCTGCAAGGGCCGACGACGCAGTGAAATGTCGGAGTTTCCCCATCTCTCTGGGAGGAGTCGCGACAATGTGGTTTACCCGCCTACCACCTAGATCAATTTCTTCGTTCGATCAATTGGCCAAGAGGTTTGTGGAGCAATTCCGGATGCATGTTGCTAGGCCGAAGGACGTCAACACCTTGTCCAGCGTCACTCAAGCTCCTGGAGAAACACTCAGGCGTTACTTGGAGAGGTTCCACACAGCATGCGTCGAGATCACCAATCCCAACGATAATTCAATCTTAATGGCTCTGACCAAGGGGATTGATCCTGATTCTGAATTCGGAAACTGGCTAGCTGGAAAACCGCCCGCGTCGTTGGACCGTTTTTACTCCAAGGCCGCTCAATTCCTGCGGCAGGAGGATGCAAAACAGTCTAGGAAGCAGGACGATGCGAGGCCCAGCATTGAAGGAATACAGAGCAATGTGGCAGTTAAACAGTCCGGCGAGAGTTCCGGGAAAGTTCAGCTCAACATACAAAACAAGCAAACCCACCAGAGAGGAAACAATGGCCAGAACAAGAAGAGAGATGAGAACCGAGGTCCACGACGTAGAGCTCAGATGTTTGACAGTTATACACCGCTGAACACGTCATTGGAAAACGTATACTTGCAGACTTGCAACACCGTACAGTATAAGAAGCCTGCTCCGAAGCCCTCATCGGAGAGACAGATTCAGACAGGAAAATTCTGTAGGTTCCATGAGAGCTATGGACATAATACCAATGAGTGTCGACACTTACAGGACCTCATCGAGAAACTGATTAGAGAGAGGAAGCTAGATCAGTTTGTACGGGCGCCGCAGCCTGGCGGAGCGGGCCCCTCAAATCAAAATCGTTCACAGAATCAGGAAAGAGAGGATGAACCCGCTCGTGCGGGCGGGAGATTAGTTATCAACACAATAAGTGGTGGTCCCCATCCGGCAGACAGAAGCTGGGGGGAAATGGAGTCGTATGCCAGTTCTATCATGCATGCGGACTTCGAATGTTATAGTAATTGCGAGGATGGGACCCCGGCAAAGCAACAAAAGATAATGTCCGATGATATCGTGTTCAGGAGCCGAGACGCTGATAAAGTTGAAGCCCCTACTATCGACCCACTAGTCATATCCGCCCAGGTAGGTCCTGCTTGGATGAAGAGGATCCTGGTTGACAGTGGGAGCTCTGTGAACATCTTGCTCAAACGGGCTTACGATCTGATGAAGATGGAGACAAAGGATTTGAAACCCTGTTTATCCAGAATCCATGGTTTCAATGGAAGTGCCACGATACCCATCGGAATAACTGAACTCCCAGTCGAATTAGGCGTTGGAGAGCGCCGGAGGGTCCGCATGTTACAATTTGTTGTGTTAGAGATAGATTCGCCATACAATGCGTTTCTGGGACGACCGGCTTTGGCCGAGTTCAGGGCGGCGATCGCCCCATGGTGTCTGACTCTGAAATTTCCCACTGATCATGGGATTGGAGTTGTTCAAGGAGATCAGGCCTCGGGAAGGGCCTGTTATGTTGCTGAGCTGCGCGGGGCGCAACGTAAAGAGAAGGGTAAGGGCGTAGAGGAATCTCTCTGCGTCCGTTCTGTCGACAATTGACAATTGGTGCCTGGGCCTCGGCCCGGGCACCACGACCAGTTCCTGAAAGACCTGGACCCCAGAGACAACGAGGATAGAGACGAATCAACGGAGAGCCAAGCCTCTCCAGCCGAACTGACTATGGACGTCCCAATCAGTGAGGATGATGATTCAAAAATGCTAAAAGTTGGGTCCCAACTAAACAAGCAGACACAGCAGGAGTTGGTCGAATTTCTTCGGGCGAATCTCGACGTCTTCGCCTGGACACACTCTGACATGTGCGGGATCTCGCCGAGCATCGCAAGTCACTCCCTGAATATAGATCCACGACATGTCCCGGTGAAACAGAAAAGGCGCGGTATGGATCCAGAGAGATCTGCCGCCCTTAAAGAGGAAGTTGATAAACTGCAATCGAATGGGTTCATTCGAGATGCCTTGTATCCAGAATGGGTATCCAACCCTGTACTAGTTCGGAAACCTAACGGGAAGTGGAGAACTTGTGTTGATTACTCTGACCTAAACAAGGCTTGTCCAAAAGATAGCTTCCCACTTCCACGAATCGATCAGCTCGTAGATTCGACGGCCGGGCATGAACTACTATCCTTTATGGACGCTTATTCCGGCTACAATCAGATACCCATGCATCTGCCTGATCAGGAACATACCAGCTTCGTGACCGACCTGGGACTCTATTGTTACAAAGTCATGCCATTTGGTCTAAAGAACGCTGGAGCAACATACCAACGCTTAGTCAACCGAATGTTCGCTGATCAGATTGGGAAAACTATGGAGGTTTACGTGGATGACATGCTGGTAAAGTCCCGATTCTCCACAGATCACGTCAGAGATTTGAATTCAATGTTCAGCATCCTCCGGGAGTACGGGATGAAGCTCAACCCACTCAAATGTCACTTTGGCGTTGCATCCGGAAAATTCCTTGGGTTCATTGTCAACGCTCGAGGAATAGAGGCGAATCCTGAGAAAATCTGGGCTATTAGAAATTTGCAAACCCCTAGAACTATAAAGCAAGTCCAGAGTCTAAACGGGAAGGTCGCAGCATTGAGCAGGTTTATTTCAAAGTCCACCGACAAATGCATTCCTTTCTTCGACCTGATTCGGAAGGGCAAACGAAACTTTGAATGGACCACGGAGTGTGAAGGCGCGTTCCGATCATTAGTTCAACATCTCTCCACGCCTCCGATCTTGTCAAAACCGGTTGACCACGAGCAATTATATCTCTATCTGGCAGTATCAGAACATGCGATCAGTGCTGCCCTAGTCCGGGAAGAAGACAAAGTGCAAAGCCCGGTCTACTATGTTAGTAAGCGACTAACAGGAGCTGAAAGAAACTATCCAAGGCTGGAGAAACTGGCTTATTGTCTGGTCATTGCCTCAAGGAAGCTCCGTCCCTACTTCCAGGCTCATCCGCTTACTGTGTACACCGACCAGCCGTTACGACAGGTCCTTACGCGGCCTGAGACGTCCGGTAGGTTACTCAAGTGGAACATTGAGCTAAGCCAATTTGATATCGCATACGCTCCGCGGAGGGCCATTCAAGGACAAGTCCTGGCTGATTTCATAGCCGAATTCACCGTCCCGGAAGACTTACCCGAAACCAGTGAATCTCCCAAATACATCTGGAAGCTGTATACTGATGGTGCGTCAAATGACCGGTGTTCGGGCGCGGGGGTTGTACTTGAGACTCCCGAGGGCCGATCCATATGTTATGCTCTTAAATTCGACTTTCGTGCAACTAATAATGAAGCCGAATATGAAGCCCTCCTGACCGGCCTAAGGCTTGCCAGAGATTTGAGAATTGTCGCTGTAGAAATTTATTGCGATTCGCAGTTAGTGGTATGCCAGGTGCGAGGAGAATACCAGGCAAGAGACCGAAGACTGGCCGCTTACTTGACGCGAGTTCAGGAAATCCTAAACCAGTTTGATTATTATGCCATCTATTATGTGCCTCGGGAACGCAATCAGAAAGCCGATTCACTGGCGAAGTTAGCCAGCACAGGCGAAGCGCAACAAATGGGACTTGTCCCCGTTGAAACTTTGGCCACTCCAAGCATCGATCGGATAGAAATGGACTCTGTATTTGAAATCGCTCCCAATAGAGAGTCCTGGATGACTCCGTATCGGAATTACATTGAGAATGGGGTGCTACCTGAACCTAGAAATGAGAAGAGACAGATTCAGCGAAAAGCCTCGCGGTTCATCATCCAAAACGGAGTCATGTACAGGAGAGGTTATTCCGTTCCTCTCCTCAGATGTATCGCCCACGAGGAAGTCAAGCGAGTGCTACATGACGTGCACGAAGGAGAGTGCGGTGATCATACCGGCGGGCGAGCTCTCGCTAAAAAGATACTCCGATATGGGTACTACTGGCCGACGGTGAACCGAGATGCGGCAAACTATGTCCGGAAGTGCGATAAATGCCAGATACATGCCCGAATTCCGAGAGCTCCGCCAACTGAGATAACCCAAATGGTCAGTCCCTGGCCATTCGCAATGTGGGGCATTGACATCATCGGCGCTTTGCCTTTAGCAAAAGGCGGTGCGAAATACGCCATTGTCGCAGTTGATTACTTCACAAAATGGGCCGAGGCCGAAGCCCTAGCAACCATTACGACAAAGAAGGTGATAAATTTCGTGGTTCGCAACATCATCTGTCGATTTGGACTCCCGCATACTATCATCACTGATAATGGAACCCAATTCGAGAGCGCAGAATTCAAGAATTTCTGTCAACGGTTTCATATCCGCAAAAAGTTCTCGGCTGTCGCACACCCCCAAGCGAATGGACAAGTTGAAGCTGTCAACAAAGTTATAAAATCGATCCTGAAGAAACGATTAGAGAAGGCTGGGGGCAAGTGGGTCGATGAACTTCCTATGGCATTATGGGCCTATCGAACGACCCACAAAACCGCGACCGGACACACTCCGTTTTCCCTATCTTATGGCTCAGAGGCCGTTATTCCGGTCGAGACAGAAGTGCTCTCTCATCGCGTGACTTATTATGATCCAAAAACAAACGCTATACTCCTAGCCGAGTCTTTGGATCTATTGGATGAAAAACGGGAGGAGGCTGATTTGAGAGCAGCCGCACATCGAAGTCGGGTCGCCCGATTGTACAACACCAGAGTTCGACCTCGAACCTTTGAACTCGGCGACCTCGTGCTCAAGAGAATTTACCCAGTTCCTTCACACATGAAACCAAACTGGGGAGGGCCGTATGTAATTACACGAAAGCTCGGAGATGGTACATTCAAGCTGTCGACTGTTGACGGTCTCGATTTACCGAGGGCTTGGAACAGCGAAAGTCTCCGCCGCTACTACATATGACAGGCTTTATTTATTTCATTCTATTTATCAATTTGTTTCTGCATTTCGAAATTTGAATTTTGTAATAAGGCAACTGACTTTGCCGCATTTTCTTATTTCAGCAATAAAATGCCACTTCTTCGAGCCAGAGCTGTGATTCATTATGTACGATATACAACATCACGATGCACGAAGAGCTAAATCCCATCACACAATGGGACTTATTCAAATGGAGAGTGGCTGTGATACGACCGGCCACTCACTAGGCGAAACCCGAGCTCGGGGGCAAGCCATGACACCGATATTAATAGGATTGACACACGACAATCCTACATCTAACTCCACATTCCCAGAGTGCGAAATGGAGTCTAAACATCTAACTCCATATTCCCAGAGTGCGAAATGGAGTCTAAACATCTAACTCCATATTCCCAGAGTGCGAAATGGAGTATAAACATTCGACTCCGTATTCCCAGAGTGCGAAGCGGAGTATAAACACTTAACTCCGTATTCCCAGAATGCGAAGCGGAGTATAAACATTCAACTCCGCGTTCCCAGAGTGCGAGGTGGAGTATAAACATTCGACTCCGCGTTCCCAGAGTGCGAGGTGGAGTATAAACATTCAACTCCGTGTTCCCAGAGCGCGAAGCGGAGTATAAATATCCAACTCCGTATTCCCAGAGTGCGAAGCGGAGTATAAACACTTAACTCCGTATTCCCAGAGTGCGAAGCGGAGTATAAACATTCAACTCCGCGTTCCCAGAGTGCGAGGTGGAGTATAAACATTCAACTCCATGTTCCCAGAGCGCGAAGCGGAGTATAAATATCCAACTCCGTATTCCCAGAGTGCGAAGCGGAGTATAAACATTTAACTCCATATTCCCAGAGTGCGAAGCGGAGTATAAACAATCAACTCCATGTTCCCAGAGTGCGAACAACCGCTTATGAGATGACGCGTATCCCCGGAGTATGGATGGAACGGTTCATAAGAGAACGGGCGTAGTTCGACCACTCGGTCCTCGCTCAGTACCATCGCAAGCTGATCATCACACCTTGACCCCGAAGCTGGGGGCAGAAGCAAATGTTAGTCATTGCCCGAAACTATACGATGTTCAGCTCCGATGCGATTCCCTATCACAACTCGAGTCCGAAAGTTCCGTACTTAACAAGTACAAATGAGCTATCCTTGAAGCAATCAAAAAATGCAAATACACTGGACCAAAGTCCGGACACTGCAATATTCAAGCATAGAAAGGAACGCAAGCTGAAGCTAAAAGACAAAATTTTATTCCAACTAAACTCAAAAACAACGCTTCATACATGAGATCTTTCCTAAAATGTTCCTACTAGCAGGGGCCGAACCCGCATCTAAACACGGCCTACAAAAGGGAAGAGACAGAAAAAATAAACAAAAGTCCCTAACTGTCTATGGAAAGGATGTCTACTCCTTCTGCTTCCTCAGCTTCTTCTTCTTCTTCGAGGAACTACTGGAGCCGCCAGTACCCTTTCGCTTGGAGCCTTTCTCCCTAGGCAAGCTCCCCCCGGGTGAAGGCATAATGTCAACGTCCTCATCTGAGCTGGACTCTATAGGGATACTTCCCACGGGAGGAGTGGGAGGAACAGACTCCGCAGCCGGAGGAGGGGCTGGTACACCAGTATCGGTAAGTGTGCCCTCAGGAGACATAGTCATAAGAGGAATGGGGCACTGCGCTGCCGCTCCGTCATCTGCATCACCGCCATGCGCCGCAGCCGTCATCTCAGCATTGATCTCGGCTAACATCGCCGCTTCTCGCCGTGCCCTGGCCTCGCTAGGAGCCGTAGTAGTTTGGGACAAGGTGTCTGATGTAGCCGTGAATCCACCCAAGCCAAATGGCAGGTCCGCAAAAGGATCACTTTGACGGCCGAGAAGCTCGTTTATCATCTGCTCGTCGAAAGAAAGTGAGCTCCCCTCCGTCACTCCAACCAGTGCCATTGCTGCGACGGAGGTCGCCTCAGAAACGATGGCTCCTGGCGCCTGACCTAATACTTGGGTGGTAAGAGGCGCGGCTGGTGCAACTCCTGTCACTGATCAAAGGAAAAGACATGTCATTAGCAACATTTCAACACGGGATCTTCAATCCAAATATACTGGAAGTTAGTTCAAAGTACCTTCCTCGGTGTGGCTCGAGGTCGTCTGAACCGCTTCAGAAGAATGCTCCTTAATAGGAGATAAGTGCGGTTGATCTGGGTCGTACGCTGGGATGGGCTGGGAGTAGATCATTGAAGTTGGCTCAGACTGAGATGACACGACAATCTCAGAACTTGTAACATGGTGTTCCACACCAGAGCTCTCTCCGACTTCCGGGACCTGAGCACCAAGCCTCACCCTGTCATGGGAAATCATGGAGTCATGGAGAACCTTCTTTTCGTCATCATTGAGGATGCGGTTCTCCAGCTCGAACTCATCAGGGGCTTCATCAGGGTGCCCAGATCTCTCCTCATCCACCAGTAGGTTCCAGGCGTTATAGAGATGTGTGGGGTAATCGTCAAGCCACGTCAGGTCTCGGTGCCTTAGCACATTGGCGTTGTAAGTGACGAGTAGCTCCTCCACCTCGGCCTCAATCCTGGCCTCCGCCTGCCGTACTTTCTCCTCAACTCCAGCCTCAGCCTCACGGGCTTGTTGTACAGCCGCTTCCTTCTCCTTTTGAAGTGTCACTGCCTGGTCACAAGCTTCCTGCGCAGAGACGTTAGCTGCGTCTTTTTCCTTTGCCATCTCTGAAAACTTTGACTTCAGCTCATTAAGCTCCTTGAGAGCGGCATCCCTCTCGGCAGTAATGGAAGTGTTCCTGTGACCCATGTCCTCAATAGCGGTGTAATGTTCTTGTTTCATCCTGGCCATGGCGGCGGTCACTTCATCAACTTTCTTTAAAGCCTCCATTTCAGACTTACGAGAAGACTCGGCCTCTGAGTTGAGCGCTTTTATAATTTGGTCGTTGCGACCCAGTTCCTTCTCAAGTTTCTCGATGGTGACGCCCCGCTCAAACGCCACTTTAGATGCCTTCCTTGCGGCCCGTCCCCACTCTCTATATTGGAAAAAGATGTCCGCGACGTAATCGTGGATAGTGGTTTCCGCGGTTGGCGGGATTCTCTTCAGGTGCGGGGGAAAGACATATCCATCAAAACAGATGTCAGGAAATTCCTTCCTCATCTGTGCTAGTTTGAGCGCTCCTTCACTAGACGCCTCGGTCGGGGCCGACACAGTAGCCGAAGAGGTGGCTATTTCGGTCCTGCGCGGAGGATCGGCCCTCAACGCTTGAGAAGACGGCCTAGACCGTGAAGTTTCGGGAGGACGAGTGACGGCGACCACCGGAGGTGCAGAGGTCCTGGGGGGAGGAGAACGGGATCGGGATCGGTGAACATGTCCCCTATCTCTGTCAGACTTCTCCTGACCAGAGTGTCCAGCGTCATAATCCCTCTCGCCCTCTCTCCTGCGTGGCTCGTGGTAACGGCGCTTACGCAAACTACCAAGCACGGAACCTTTCCCAGACATCGTACCTGAAAAGAAAACAACAAGGAATCAATAACCGTTCGCGATGCGTTGTTTATGGTTAGGAAAGTGTGTTGTGCCGTGAGGAGTGTGTGAATGTGTAACCCCCCGGACCAACCAGAAGTGTCCGTCGCATTGGCAGGCTCAGACTCGCTAACATCGTCGACATGTCGCGGACCACCTGACCCAACATCGTGTTGCTCCAGCTCGGTGTCAGGGACTGGAGGGTCAGTAGGCCCTTCGAATTGATCTCCAGCTTGCGGGGAGGACGCCTCCGTAATCTTAACTCCTGACGAAGGGCGGTGCAAAACCACAGACTTCCGCCTCCCAGACTTAGGCTGTTTCGAAGCCACAGCTTTGCCTTTCCTCTTAGCATCGGACTCTGGGGTTGCATTAGCAGGTCCGGCCAACGGTTCTTCGTCAGTGTGGGTTTTCTCGGAGTCGGGTTCCTCGATTATCACGACCCTGGGCTTCATCTGCTTGACCTTTTTCCTGGAGACGGTCTTTAATGCGCCGTCAAGTCTTATGCTCTGCCGCCGACCAATCAGCCCAAGGACTCTGAGATTCTGATCTGTCAATAACAGTTCAATATTCCTTTCTTCGCTAGGAATCTCTTGGAGGACCCGAACTATCTCTTTGTAATAGCCACCCTCAGGCCGCTGGATGATAGCTGAAAGAAAAAGAGGAGAAGATGTAAGTTTAATTTCACTCCGAAAATTGCCCTGTCAATTACTTGGGAAAAGAGACAATACTCACGTCTGAATAGCCATCTTCTGGCAAATCCCGGGGGACATCGGACATAGAACCACTCCGACTTAAAATAGCTTAGCCTAGTCCACGACCCCACGACGACTTGGCAGTTCCTTACAGACTCCAGGAACGTATAAGATGGACTGTCAGTCCGACTCTTGAAGTTAAACAAGAATCTTATGTCGGTCATACGGGGAGGACGATGGAGGTACTCCATGAATACAACGAACAAGCTATTGAGTGAGGCATACCCATTCGGATGCAATTGAGATGGAGCAATGTCCAGGTAAGCTAACACTTCTCTTATATAGTCGTTGAATGGAGGAAGTGTGCCGGCTGCACACGCATGCCGATTGAAAGCAGTATACCCCTCCGGGGGATTATGTGGCCTATCATCCGGTCCAGGCAACAACACCTCATCCAAAGATAAACCATGCCTTAAGCATATCCTCCCCAGCATGTCTTCGGAGATATTGGATGAGACGGAATCAGGTGGACTGTTAATGAAGGACGCGTTGGGCAACTCGTCCGGAGCTGGGCCAATAACTTCGGCCTCGATGACCGGGATCTCAATTCTAGGAAGGACAGGGTTATGAATTTCTTGCTGCTGCGAACTTGACGGTTCCATCACTAGCTAACTCACGAGAAACCATCATTAGGTGACGAAAAGCCCGTGCATTCCCCAGTGTAAAGTGCGTGAATGTGTTGTGTAGTGCAAGTGCTGTGCATGACTTGAGCAAATTCTGCAGAGTTAAAGAAAATGTGCAAGCGACGAGATTCTGGAAGTCAGACAAACATGACCGTCATCGCTGACCGTCATGACTGCGCCATCCAGATGATAACAATCGATTCCAGGTTAAAGAGTTCGTTGTACTTTTCTATTAAAAGGCAGTTCCATCGACGAGCTCCGAAAGTCAGTCAAATATGCAGTTCTGTGACAAAGTTCTATTGTGCAAGGCAGAAGCTCGTCGGAGTCAAGTATTTGAATATTAAAAATTTCTTTAAGTCCGTTCGAATTAAGGTTGGAATCGGTCGTTACATTTCATTTCGTATCGAGTCATGAAGGTCATGCGTCGCAACCCGGCTGTTCGAATCGATACATTCGTATCGATCGTCTCAGAATGAAAGATATGTTCGTGTCGATCACACTGGAATGCAGGTACTTCGTATTGATCGAGTTCGACTCGATACACTCGTATCGGTCAGGCAGGGGTGAGAGCGCTTCGTATCAATCAGGTTCGAATCGATACGAATCGTGTCGATCGAAAGCAGATCGATTCGAACCGATCGAATTCACCAATTTCGCATCGATCTGAAAACGATGGCTTCGCAGCAATTGCCGCTCTCATCTCCCTACCGATACGAACGTATGCTGACTGGATCGATTCGAATATTCCAATTTCAGGTCGACACGAGACGAGGATAGGGTGATTTCCTCCATATCTTCTTCTTCCCCAAGGGATCTCAGCTCCATGGCCACGAGTCATTCCCCAATACCGTTTTCTCTCGTCCAGATCTGAAAATTCGTGAAGGCTGGACGAAAAGGCAGGAAAGATGAATGCGCAGACTCGTGATTCGACGTTATTGACATGACTCTATCCATTCATTACCTGATTTCAGCGATTTGAAATAAAGAAACGAAAGTTTGCTTCGATTCGAAGGCGAACACTTGTCTCTCAGTTTATCGATACGGAAGTAAAAGAAGGAATGAAGAGCAACAGTAAAAAGTAGAAAGGTAAAAAAGTGAGAATGGGCTAAGTCCCAGGTATTTATATGAAGCCTAGGACGGAACCGAGTCGATTCGACTCCCAGTCAATCTGACCGGTCGCAACCAGTCAGACGGCGCATCGAAACGAAGGCTCGTTTCGAAACCACCAGACTCCATCGATTCGAAGCGCACATGAAGGCCGCATGAATACGATGGGTCGATGTAAACGCTCTCTTCGAATCCACCAAGCTGTGCATTCATCAAGGCGAAATGTTCACCAGACACCATCATTTCGAAACATCCAAATTTTGAGCCATTGATTCGAAACAGAGCAGACCTGTTGATACGAGCTTTAATTTCGTATCCATCAGTATCTATCGATGCGAACATCCATTTCGTATCCACCAGATATCATCGATTCGAACCAGAATTCACCACCATTTGTGACTATCGATACGAATGATTGTTTTCGTATCCATCAAGCCAACCCACATCGATACGAAAGAAAGCTTTTCGACTTTGAGCATCGATTCGTAAGAAGACCGATACGAGAAAATGGCTAAGGGGTGTGACTTCCAAAGCCATTCGAAAAAGGCCTAAAGTTTTTCAAAGCACGTCATGTTTTCACAAGACGTACTTTGGGGGGCAAATGTTATCCCGCCTTTTGGCAAGGCCAGGACATCAAGAAGCCGGCTAGAGAACAAGGATAGCACGCCATGGATATCACTGAATTTTGTCCGAGCCCAGAGTGAGCTACAATTGATAGGACACAACAAGAAAGGCCATAGAGATCAGCACCTCAAATTTCAAGTCGATCCAGACTCATACACTCAAGCTATGATCGAGTCAAATTGGAAAGAACCCAGATTTCGTATCCATCATTCTGGGTGATTTCGTATCCATCACCGAAGCCCCAGTTCGAATCCATCATGCTTCGTATCGATCAGCTCCGGATCCATCGAGGTACCCAGGTTCGACTCGATTTTCTTCGTATCCATCGAACTCGTATCGATGGACTTCACGCATACCAGCAATTGAAGGACTTCGTATCCATCAGACATTGCTTACTTCGTATCCATCAGCCAGTGCCTGCTTCGTATCCATCAGATAGTATTTGCCTCGTATCCCAGGGTGAAGTCCTACTCGAAACCATCAGGTCAACCAGCTTGGATAACGTGTCACCTCTCGAAGGAAACGGGGCAAGATACGTGGAGTCGAAGCAGTCAACACGGAGCAAATACCGGATCGAGGCGAAGAGCGCACACCACGTCATCCCTCGATGCGAATGCGCCGAGATATATGGAGTCGACGCGGTCAACTCGGAGTGAAGAGCGAATCGAAGCGAGGCGCGCGCACCACATCACCTTGAGAGCGCGTGCAGTCATCGAGACGAAAGGATGGAGTCGAAGCAATGGAGACGAGCAGAACAGCCAGCGTTAAAATCCATCTCGTATCGACGATATCTCTCAATCCACTAATCCAAACACCATGAAATTTTAACTGAAGGCTGCACACATAACAAGGAATGTCTCCACCAATTTTGGGCTCAATTGGAAGTAATCCTGATCGATACGAAATGATTTCATATCGATCACAGATTGGCTTGAAACTCTCTGGAAGTGGCCGAATGGGCCCCCTCACGTGTCTGGCCAAGTCTTCCGGAGTTTGAGCGAAATCCAAGCCTCCTACACCTATAAATAGAGCCCCAGAATCAACGGAAAAAGCATCTTTATTCTCTGAAGCGCCCAGACTCTGCCGGATTGAGATTTGCATCATACTTTTGCTGTCAATTTCGAATTCCAAACTGTAATCCGCTGTTCATCGCTGTAAACGCTTGTAATCATTGAAAGAGAATCAATAAAATCATCAAAACTTCATAGTGGACGTAGGCTATACGCCGAACCACTCTAAACTGCTTGTCTGTTCACTTTGCATTCATATTTGTTGGAGTTTTTGTTAGATAATCTCTGTTTTACATTTATAATCTTCATTTTATCTCTTCAAACAACTCCCGAAGAGTGTTGTGCCCATTTTTGGTACAAACAGTATATATATCTTGTTTTTAATTTTAGGTTATGGAAAATCAAAAAGGAGGGGAATAACTTGCTAAAATAATTACTCTGCTTGCTTGCTTGTTAAAAAAATCACTACCAAAAAAGAAAATTTGCTAATAATTCTACATGCTCTGTTATCGTGCCATTATCCCTTATTTTTATTAGTTTTCAAGTACTGGTTTCTTGCATTTTTTTTTTAAAATTTCAAAAACAAAAACCAGATTAAACTTCATTCGTAGTTGCATTGTTAAAATCATATTTATTTCTGTTTTGCATCCATACCATCTTATTTTATTTTCTAAGGGCAACGCCCCAATGCACATAAGGTGAGGGATTTCATCACTGTAAGAGTCCAAAAACTCGACCTTCGAAAATCGGCACCCGTACTTCACTTGTACTCAAAATGCCGTAGATTCAAACATCGAATCTGGCTTCCCGGAGCTTTTAACACAATTAAGTAAACAACACAGTGGAAAAAATGAATTAAATATTGATATACAGCATTGATACAATATCCGATACAACAGAGTGATACAATGAATATCAATATACATCAGAGGTATGATACAAAAAATAGCAGCGGAAAGAAAATAGATAACACCAACAGCAGATAATCTCTATCTTCAAAACACCAATCCAGAAATAGCTTGAACTCCCAATAACGATGCACCAAGATAAGCAAGTGCAGTCCATATCCAAAGACTGAACTAGCTATAGAAAATCTACTAACTTTGACTATCTGAAAAATCCAACTCTAGACTGCCCGTGTAGAAAATTTTTGAGCACATAGAGTTTCGGAAAGAAACAATAAACTCCGGATTAGTCGTGGGACTAGTGTGAGCAACAAAAACAGTTTATCTTTAAAAACGAACAATAAGAGAATTTTTAAAGTCAATTCGCAATGGTTTTGGAAAATGAAACTACCATAAGGCCTCCCACACACACACATAATGCAAACGCAAAATCAGAGGAGATTTCTCCTTATGATAGTCAAAGATGCTTACTACGTAAACAAAACATTTTGATTTTATTATTAGTGCATAGTGTAGAAAATATTTCGATAGTAGAATATAATCTTAGCCAGCATAAACATTTCGAACTATGCCTACTATAGCTACCATCTAAACAGTGGTGACCACCATAAGTAAACGGCATGTTCTACAACTAATACCGTACAAAGTTCGTATTGGAAGATGGATTTCCAACAAATGGTCAGGCTAAGGAACTTCCTATGCCACGAAAGAATGCCTTTAGTTGGACGCTCCGAGAGACAACCTGCTCTCTGCCAAACAAGGCCGGCTACCCCCCTTCCAAGGGAATATACAAAACCTCAGATATGCCACCCCCGGTCCTTTGGGACCTTTATCCGAGCGCTCGGTAATCAACATCACACAAAATAAATAAAGTGTGTCCACATGAGTAAGTATCTGGGCTCCATACCATGATACTACCCTTTTCCAGAAGGAATGGTCATACCCTAGGGAAGCTACCCCTGAAACCTTACCGCATCTTTCCTGTTTCGACCATTTCCGGGTTGTGAGGTCTGAGGAAGTCTCGTCCACAAAGCTACGCTTTTTCACAAATCCACGCTTTGATAACAAATGATCATTAAATGATCATCACACAGCAACACTCAGCATACCACATTACCAAATTGGGAATATATTGCTTTTAAATTTCAACTACATAACCTCTGAGCTCGTATGTCTTAGAGAAGGGTGTTAAGCTAAGAGAATAAATTCTCCGCCACAAATAGAAATTTATTTGAAAGAAATCAGCTTTATATCTCAAAATGTAATCTCAGACACATAACCATACAAGTCTGTTCCGGGTTCGAACAGAACCGAAGGCACTTCAAAAGAAGTCCTTGCAATCCGGGTATTCACAATCCCGATCGGATTTCCCATCACTTAGGGGATCTCTATACCAGGAGCTACCCAGTGTAGAGACAATCGATAGGTTATCCTATTGTTTTCGCAAACACCCAGTCTTCAACACCGGTCTTCAAATTCCATCCATATCCGACGTATCACTAATTCGGAATGGGTTATATGACACAAAGGTCTTTTCCCGGCTAACCCGAATAGTGAGCGCAATAATTAAAAATATATGGATATTGGGATTTCAATTAAGTCACAATTTATTACCCAAAACTTTCCTCCAAATGGTTTAACAAATTACCATTTTAATCTTTTTAAACAAAAAGATTCAATTCACAAAATTCACTTAATTTCACAAAGATTCATTCACAGATTTTCCAAATCGATTTCCATTTCAATTTGATTAACTCGTTAAATCTTTAAAATAAAGATTCAACTTATAGCTTTCAAAACAATTTCATTTCGAATGGTTTAAACAAATCACTATTTTGAATCTGTTAAAATAAACATATTCAATTCATAGTTTTCAAAAAGAATTCATTCATAACTTGGAAAAACCATTTTTTCAATTCAATCTTGAAATTCCTTTAATTAAACTGGAATTTCTTTTCTTATCTAAAAGCTTTTATTCTTTTAAAAAAACAGTTTTCATTTTGGAAATCTGATTCATTTATACGAGTTAAGGTTCTTGGGTTAAATCCAAATTCTCAAAATTATACTTTTAAAATGGTTTAATTTCATATAAACACATTTTTAACATTTTTAACCGTAATTTCCAATCATAAATCTGAACATGGAATTCTATTCCTTATTTTGAATTCAAATTCAAATTAAATTATTTAAATTGGAAATTTTACCAAGTTATTCAAAATAACTTTTATCTTAAAAACTCCATTTCAAAAGCTTTAACATTTAACCCAAATCCATTTTCAAAATCAATTTGAAATTAAAATTTTAATTTCAAAAACATTAAATTTAAATTATCTGTGACTTAAGCGATTTCCTCGTGAAATCCATATTTGTGTGTGTATGGTGTAGTCCAGGGGTTTTACACAGTAGTGCAACATCATTCAATCATCACAGATTAGAATATAGAAATATAGTTGATAAGCGGTATAACTATAATGCTTATCTTTTCATTCACATATCACAGATATATAAATATGGCAGATAATAATTTACATTCATCCCAGATAAATAAATCATACTACAGATCATAACACAAATCAAGATGTATCACTAAGCATCACATATCAGAAATATCAAACAATTCAATCATTCAATAGAATCCAAACATCCGTAGGTAAGATAAATTTAATTATCTGATTTATTTAAACAGATTAATTTCTTATGAATAATTTACTAATCCTGGTTAATTAACATTTATAAATTACTAATCATTTTGGTTAATTATTCTTTAATCATTTATTAATTAACCATTAATAATAAATTAATTGACCTTTAATTATTATTTCATCAACTTTTTATTATTAAATAATTACCTTGATTATTTAATTCACCATTTAATTTATTAACTTTAATTAATTAATTCTTAATTAATAAACATCCCTTAATTACTTTCATAAGTTAATTAACCTTTAATTAATTGTTCTTAATTTGATTATCATAATTAATTAACCACATTAATTTATTATTCTTTAAAAGTGATTAACCCTTAATATTCAATCGATCTTTAATCTTTAATTATCTATTCTTAATTGCTTTCACCAAGTAATTATTTTATCTTTTTCATTAATTTGCTTGATTAATTGAACTTGGATTATTAATCAATTTTATCTTAATTACTTTCATTTATTAATCAGCTTTCAAATATTGGTTTTTCTTTAACAAATATTTTTGTAACTAAAAGAACTGTTGCATTTTAAAAACTTGAAAACATCTTTTTTTCTTTTAGGATTGAAAATCTGGTAACAGATTTATCGAACCTAATCCAGGATTTCGTTAACCCGAGCTCGACTTCGGGTCATTTCGTGAAAACTTCGAGTAAATTACGTTTCTCCCCAACCACGAACTCGAGTACACCACTTCTCTCCCCATCCTTCAACCCACAGCACAAACAACACCTACCCAACGTGCACGTGCACACGTACACCTGACCGGGGTACTTCCGACCATCGCCGAGGACTCCAACCAGTCACCGATCATCGGTGAGTTGTCATGAACCATCCAGATCCACGTTACAATAATGAACTCGAAATTTGAGCGAATTGACTCCACCATGACCCAAACCCATTGACAGAAAATCTCCTTGCGCCAACGATTCTGGTCACTGGAATCCTCATCATCGTTCTCAGAGCCTTGCTTCACTCCCACGCCGGTCTGCTTCGATCAATCCAAGAGGCTGCAGTGACTCCTCAAATTTAGTCGACGACAACAACCTTAGGAACCCTAATTCGATGAACCCATGCCGCCCCGATGGCCTATAAATTTATTCACCATTTTTTGTATAATCACCATCCTCCCATCCATCACCGTGATCCATTCCGAAACCTAATTCAACGTTGATCACCAGAAATCGCCAATTTGTGCTTTTCATTCAATTCGAGAAATTTATCTCGAACCAAAATTAAAAATCTTGATTCACCCATTGAAATTCATGATTTTACAACTCGAATTGGTTTCTAAATTCAAAACAGGATATTTCGAGCATGGATATTTCTTATGGCTTTGATTAAATTTACTGTAATATCATTCTTGAAAAATTTACTGAATATTCCCACTTACAAATATTTTTGAAAATAGTATTACGGTCATGCCTTCATTTTCTTTTTGTAGATCAAAGTCTGGAATTGATTGAATGAAGAGCAGTTCCAATTTTTCATAGTGAAACCTAAGTCTGAGCTTTAACAGAACCATCACATGTATGTGCATACATACATTTAGTCATGCAAACACATAAACAGTAAACCATTTGCACAGCATCACCAAGCATTCATCAAAACATCAATTTATAGATCTAAAGTTCTGATTTAAAGAGTTGCTCACAGTGTTTATGATGATGAACAGAGAAGTTTGTTTTTGAGCCTGGAAATTTGATTGTTGATGCATTTGTGTTGTATTATTCACTTGTTTTTGGTTTCCACTACTTTTTCTATGATTTCCAGAAAATACTTTACAAATTATACTTAAATTTGTTTTCAGAACTTAAATCATGGTCGTGCAAACAGGTTTTACTTAGATCTCGAAGCCTAAAATTAAGTCGAGGACGAGCTCTTAGTTTCTGAAACCGGTTTTACAGCCTGTATTCTCAAAACAGAGGTGTACTTAATCAACAAACATGCACAGCCACACACCTATGTATATATATATATGGTATACATTCAAGCAGATTCACAACCTTTACTTCAAGCATGCATCAAACCATAAATTAGATCAAAGGTAAGGTTTGCTCACCGTGGTAAGAAAGAACAAAGTTTGCTTTTATTTGAACAACCTTATGTAATTTCAAACTGAAGCCTTCATCTTGATTATCAGGTTGTAGTTGATTGCATTGCTGTTCCAGTTGAAGTTTTATAGATGATGATGTTTACTTCAAATTTTTTTCAACCTTTGATGATCGAACAGAATTGGAAAGTGGATAAAAGAAGTTGATATAGAGGAAGAGTTGTACAGGGAGCTAGAAGGTTGTTTGTACTAAAGTTATGGGCTGAGATGATCTTGCATTAATTGCCTTGGTATGTTGCATTAATGACTTAGTACTTTAGGTTTTCATTTGCAAGTTATTACCTATAGTTTGTTTATTTTTTTTACATGCCTGCATACTACTTCACAGCTACATATTTTACTTGCCTTTGTTTATTTTTTTCTTATTTCTTATTCAAGCATACTTACTTTTTTTGTACATGGATGCATATACTTGCTGCCTTGTATTTTGAAATACAAGTAACTTCTATTTAAATTTTATTTTACTTCTATTATTGTTTTTGTTTCATTTATTCCAATTGTTCTATTTTTATACTAGTTTATAAATATGTAACTAAGATTTAAATTGGTATAAAACTATATGTATATATAATTTATTTATTAATATAGATGAATCTCCATATTTTATTTTATTGTTAAATTTTTCCAAATTTATTTACTTTATGGTTATCTTATATATATATTCTATTTGAATCGGGGAAACTCGCTTCAGTTTAAAATAATTTTTTATTCAAAAATTCATTTAATTATCAATTTAAATTTAATTAAAATCTAGGGTCGTTACAGACTTCCTCCCTTAAAAGAATTTTGTACTCGAAATTTACAAGCATGAAAAATAACACAGATAGATCAAAGATAGAGAAATATCTTTCCAGATCAAACCGTATATCCATTCTGTATTTGGCTCATCAATTCATAATATCAACAATTTAAAATTTTCAGTTAATTCTAAATTTCCAATTTATATTCATTAAGGTTTAAATTAAAAACTGATAAGAAACCGATGAAGATACGAAGTAAGGATTTCCTACAACGATTCGTAGGGCATCACCGCACCGAAACTTCTTTTTGTAGCTGGTACGAAGCAATCACAAGAATTGGGAAACGAATCAAAGAAAATTGATAGAGAAAATTATTTCCACTATTGCAGGTTATTGACCATTTATAGTCGTATTCCCCTGTCCCCTATCTCGTCCTCTTCTTGCACTCATACTCACTATAAGTAGATAGCAAGAGAATTTACTGAGACATTCAGACGGATATCTTAGGGATACACTCATTCTAGGTATACTTCACCCTATATCTAATGAGTTACTTAATGTGTTATAATCCTGAGCTAAAGTTTTACCTTAGCTCTGATACCAAATGTAAGAGTCCAAAAACTCGACCTTCGAAAATCAGCACCCGTACTTCACTTGTACTCAAAATGCCGTAGATTCAAACGCCGAATCTGGCTTCCCGGAGCTTATAACACAATTAAGTAAACAACACAGCGAAAAAATGAATAAAATATTGATATACAGCATTGATACAATATCCGATACAACAGAGTGATACAATGAATACCAATATACATCAGAGGTACGATACAAAAATAGCAACGGAAAGAAAATAGATAACACCAGCAGCGGATAATCTCCATCTTCAAAACACCAATCCTGAAATAGCTTGAACACCCAATAACGATGCACCAAGATAAGCAAGTGCAGTCCATATCCAAAGACTGAACTAGCTCCAGAAAATCTACTAACCTTGACTATCTGAAAAACCAACCTCTAGACTGCCCGTGTAGAAAAGTTTTGAGCACCCAAAGTTTAGGAAACAAACAATAAACTCCGGATCAGTCGTGGGACTGGTGTGAGCAACAAAAATAGTTTATCTTTAAAAAGGAACAACAAGAGAATTTTTAAAGTCAATTCGCAATGCTTTTGGAAAATGAAACTACCATAAGGCCTCCCGCACACACACACAATGCAAACGCAGAATCGAAGGAGAATTCTCCTTATGATAGTCAAAGATGCTTACTACGTAAACAAAACATTTTGATATTATTATTAGTGCATAGTGTAGAAAACATTTCGAAAGTAGAATATAAATCTTAGCCAGCATAGACATTTTGAACTATGCCAACTATAGCTACCATCTAAACAGTGGTGACCACCATAAGTAAATGGCAGGTTCTACAACTAATACCATACAAAGTTCGTATTGGAAGATGGATTTCCAACAAATGGTCAGGCTAAGGAACTTCCAATGCCACGAAAGAACGCCTCTGGCTGGACGCTCCGAGAGACAACCTGCTCTCTGCCAAACAAGGCCGGCTACCCCCCTTACCAGGGAATATACAAAACCTCAGATATGCCACCCTCGGTCCTTTGGGACCTTTATCCGAGCGCTCGGTAATCAACATCACACATAATAAATAAAGTGTGTCACATGAGTAAGTATCTGGGCTCCATACCATGATACTACCCTTTTCCAAAAGGAATGGTCATACCCTAGGGAAGCTACCCCTGAAACCTTGCCGCATCTTTCCTGTTTCAACCATTTCCGGGTTGTGAGGTCTGACGAAGTATCGTCCACAAAGCTACGCTTTTTCACAAAGCCACGCTTTGATCACAAATGATCAATAAATGATCATCACACAACAACACTCAGCATGCCACATTACCAAATTGGGAATATATTGCTGATAAATTTCAACTACATAACCTTTGAGCTCGTATGTCTCAAAGAAGGGTGTTAAGCTAAGAGAATAAATTCTCCGCCACCAACAGAAATGTATTTGAAAGAAATCAGCTTTTTATCTCAAAATGTAATGTTAGACACGTAACCATACAAGTCTGTTCCGGGTTCGAACAGAATCGAAGGCACTTCAAAAGAAGTCCTTGCAATCCGGTTATTCACAATCCCGATCGAATTTCCCATCACTTAGGGGATCTCTATACCAGGAGCTACCCAGTGCAGAGACAATCGATGGGTTATCCTATCGTTTTCGCAAACACCCGGTCTTCAACACCGGTCTTCAAATGCCATCCATATCCGACGTATCACTAATTCGGAATAGGTTATATGACACAAAGGTCTTTTCCCGGCTAACCCGAATAGTGAGCGCAATATTTAAAAATATATGGATATTGGGATTTCAATTAAGTCACAATTTATTACCCAAAACTTTCCTCCAAATGGTTTAACAAATTACCATTTTAATCTCTTTAAACAAAAAGATTCAATTCACAAAGTTCACTTAATTTCACAAAGATTCATTCACAGATTTTCCAAATTGATTTCCATTTCAATTTGATTAACTCGTTAAATCTTTAAAATAAAGATTTAACTTATAGCTTTCAAAACAATTTCATTTCGAATGGTTTAAAAAAATCACCATTTTAAATCTGTTAAAATAAACAGATTCAATTCATAGATTTCAAAAAGAATTCATTCATAACTTGGAAAAACCATTTTTTCAATTCAATCTTGAAATTCCTTTAATTAAACTTGAATTTCTTTTCTTATCTGAAAGGTTTTATTCTTTTAAAACAAACAGTATTCATTTTGGAAATCTGATTTATTTATACGTGTTAAGGTTCTTGGGTTAAATCCAAATTCTCAAAATTATACTTTTAAAATGGTTTAATTTCATATAAACACATTTATAACATTTTTAACCGTAATTTCCAATCATAAATCTCAACATGGAATTCAATTCCTTATTTTGAATTCAAATTCAAATTAAATTATTTAAATTGGAAATTTTACCAAGTTATTCAAAATAACTTTTATCTTAAAAACTCCATTTCAAAAGCTTTAACATTTAACCCAAATCAATTTTCAAAATCAATTTGAAATTAAAATTTTAATTTTAAAAACAATAAATTTAAATTATCTATGACTTAACCAATTTCCACCTAAAATCCATATTTGTGTGTGTATGGTGTAGTCCAGGGGTTTTACACAGTAGTGCAACATCATTCAATCATCACAGATCAGAATACAGAAATATAGTTGATAAGCGGTATAACTATAACGCTTATCTTTTCATTCACAGATCACGGATATATAAATATGGCAGATAATAATTTACATTCATCCCAGATAAATAAATCATACTACAGATCATAACACAAATCAAGATGTATCACTAAGCATCACATATCAGAAATATCAAACAATTCAATCATTCAATAGAATCCAAACATCCGTAGGTAAGATAAATTTAATTATCTGATTTATTTAAACAGATTAATTTCTTATGAATAATTTACTAATCCTGGTTAATTAACATTTATAAATTACTAATTATTTTTGTTAATTATTCTTTAATCATTTATTAATTAACCATTAATAATAAATTAATTAACCTTCAATTATTATTTCATCAACTTTAATTATTAAATAATTACCTTGATTATTTAATTCACCATTTAACTTATTAACTTTAATTAATTAATTCTTAATTAATAAACATCCCTTAATTACTTTCATAAGTTAATTAACCTTTAATTAATTGTTCTTAATTTGATTATCTTAATTAATTAACCACATTAATTTATTATTCTTTAAAAGTGATTAACCCTTAATATTCAATCGATCTTTAATCTTTAATTATCTATTCTTAATTGCTTTCACTAAGTAATTATTTTATCTTTTTCATTAATTTGCTTGATTAATTAAACTTGGATTATTAATCAATTTTATCTTAATTACTTTCATTTAGTAATCAGCTTTCAAGTATTAGTTTTTCTTTAACAAATATTTTTGTAACTAAAAGAACTGTTGCATTTTAAAAACTTGAAAACATCTTTTTCTTTTAGGCTTGAAAATCTAGTAACAGATTTATCGAACCTAATCTAGGATTTCGTTAACCCGAGCTCGACTTCGGGTCATTTCATGAAAACTTCGAGTAAATTACGTTTCTCCCCGACCACGAACTCGAGTACACCACTTCTCTCCCCATCCTTCAACCCACAGCACAAACAACACCTACCCAACGTGCACTTGCACACGTACACCTGACCGGGGTGCATCCGACCATCGCCGAGGACTCCAACTAGTCACCGATCATCGCTGAGTTGTCATGAACCATCCAGATCCACGTTACAATAATGAACTCGAAATTTGAGCGAATTGACTCCACCATGACCCAAACCCAGTGGCAGAAAATCTCCTTGCGCCAACGATTCCGGTCACTAGAATCCTCATCCTCGTGCTCAGAGCCTTGCTTCACTCCCACGCACCTTTTCCCAAAGTCCGGTCTGCTTCGATCAATCCAAGAGGCTGCAGTGACTCCTCAAATTTAGTCGACGACAACAACCTTACGAACCCTAATTCGATGAACCCATGCCGCCCCGATGGCCTATAAATTTATTCACCATTTTTCGAATAATCACCATCCTCCCATCCATCACAGTGATCCATTCCGAAACCTAATTCAACGTTGATCACCAGAAATCGCCAATTTGTGCTTTTCATTCAATTCGAGAAATTTATCTCGAACCAAAATTAAAAATCTTGATTCACCCATTGAAATTCATGATTTTACAACTCGAATTGGTTTCTAAATTCAAAACAGGATATTTCAAGCATGGATATTTCTTATGGCTTTGATTAAATTTACTGTAATATCATTCTTGAAAAATTTACTGAATATTCCCACTTACAAATATTTTTGAAAATAGTATTACGGTCCTACCTTCATTTTCTATTTGTAGATCAAAGTCTGGAATTGATTGAATGAAGAGCAGTTCCAATTTTTCTTAGTGAAACCAAAGTCTGAGCTTTAACAGAACCATCACATGTATGTGCATACATACATTTAGTCATGCAATCACATAAACAGTAAACCATTTGCATAGCATCACCAAGCATTCATCACAACATCAATTTATAGATCTAAAGTTCTGATTTAAAGAGTTGCTCACAGTGTTTATGATGATGAACAGAGAAGTTTGTTTTTGAGCTTGGAAATTTGATTGTTGATGTATTTGTGTTGTATTATTCACTTGTTTTTGGTTTTCCACTGCTTTTTCTATGATTTGCAGAAAATACTTTAACAAATTATACTTAAATTTGTTTTCAAAACTTAAATCATGGTCATGCAAACAGATTTTACTTAGATCTCGAAGCCTAAAATTGATTCGAGGAAGAGCTCTTAGTTTCTGAAATAGGTTTTACAACCTGTATTCTTAAAACAGAGGTGTACTTAATCAACAAACATGCAGAACCACATACCTATGTATATATATATGGTATACATTCAAGCAGATTCACAACCTTTACTTCAAGCATGCATCAAATCATAAATCAGATCAAAGGTAAGGTTTGCTCACCGTGGTAAGAAAGAACAGAGTTTGCTTTTATTTGAACAGCCTTATGTAATTTCAAACTGAAGCCTTCATCTTGATTATTAGGTTGTAGTTGATTACATTGCTGTTCCAGTTGAAGTCTTATAGATGATGATGTTTACTTCAAATTTTTTTCAGCCTTTGATGATCGAACAGAATTGGAAAGTGGATAAAAGAAGTTGATATAGAGGAAGAGTTGTACAGGGAGCTAGAAGGTTGTTTGTACTAAAGTTATGGGCTGAGATGATCTTGCATTAATTGCCTTAGTATGTTGCATTAATGACTTAGTACTTTAGGTTTTCATTTGCAAGTTATTACATACTTTGTTTATTTTTTTACTTGTCTGCATACTACTTCACAGCTACATATTTTACTTGCCTTTGTTTATTTTTTTCTTATTTCTTATTCAAACATACTTACTTTTTTTTTTGTACATGGATGCATATACTTGCTGCCTTGTATTTTGAAATACAAGTAACTTCTATTTAAATTTTATTTTACTTCTACTATTTTTTTTTTTCATTTATTCCATTTGTTCTATTTTTATACTAGTTTATAAATATGGAACTAAGATTTAAATTGGTATAAAACTATATATATATATATAATTTATTTATTAATATAGATGAATCTCCATATTTTATTTTATTGTTAAATTTTTCCAAATTTATTTACTTTATGGTTATCTTATATATATCTTCTATTTGAATCGGGGAAACTCGCTTCAATTTAAAATAAATTTTTATTCAAAAATTCATTTAATTATCAATTTAAATTTAATTAAAATCTGGAGTCGTTACAATCACCCCTTTCTTAGCCCACAAATTGCATTTCATCATAGAATTTTGACTAATGATAACGGTTAGACATTTAACTTAAGGGAGTCTTAGCTACCTAGAGCTTATTGTACCTTGACAAGTTGTCTTCTTAAACAATTTATTTTTTTGGTGTCTAGGCTAGGCAGAGCAATAATCAGTTTTAAATATTACGATGATTCATAAATATTATATTGATTATTTCTCTAAAGGTATTTAAACCTTCGATTGCATTGCTAAATTGATTAATGGTACACCGATAACTTCTGTCTATTACCTAGTAAGAAATAGTTTGTGGGATTAAGACAAAGCGTGATTATACAATTTTGGGTTAGGAGCTACTAAAGACAGAAAATTTGCAATTAAGTCTATGCATTCATTTAGTTGCATTAGTTCATGCATATTTAGAAAAAAAAGAAAAAAAAATTAAAATACAAAACTAAATAAATTGTAAAATTTACTTAACTTAGTTTTTTTATCCAAAAAAAATATTTTAAATCTTCTTATTGGAAAAATGAAAGAATAAAATCAAAAAAAAAATCAAATAAAATCTCTTCAGAAACAAAAGCAAAAAAAACACAAAAACCTATAAAAGAAAAAAAGATTGAAAATCCAAAATACATCAAAAAAAATCAAATTTCCCTAGTGAAAATAAATTCCTATTGGTAATATTTTTCCTTTATAAAACAACATTTTTGAAAATGTTTAAATTTCCCAACTCGCAAGAATTTTACAATAGTTGTGAAAATCAATATAATCCATATAAATTCACATCAAAATCCTATGGCTATTTTAATAACAACTATTATACAAAAAGTTTGAATTTTGCACCATAAAGTTTCTAAAATGATGACCAACCCTCAACTCTTGAAAATAGAACAGAATCTTTACTTGAACTCTCTACACAAAAAAACCAAAGGATAAATGAATTGTGCAATAACTCAAGTCAAAGTTTTCAAAATAATTAATATTTGAATTCACTTCAAAATTCAAATAATTTCGATTTTAATTATGCCAATACAACTTTAAACTCCAAAATGAATTTCAGAGTTAAGGAGGAAAGGTGAACCAATTTTTAAATTATTTTAGCAATGAGAAAATTGTCAATTATGGTGCAATGGACAATTTTTGTTCTCAATAAATTGAAAATTATTGAATTCTTAAATTACCAATTATAAATTTTATTTTTTTAAGAAAATGGTAGAAATTCATAAAAATCACACAGATTTGTTGTTTGAAACCTACATGAAACTACGTGAGTAACATAATCAAATCCCAACGTGTGACGAATCAAATAATAATCCACTGTTTTATCAAAATTGACGATTTTCAAACAACTTTTGAAATTGAAAATGACAAACTTAATGAAGTTGTTGAAAATGCGAAAATTGAGTTGGATTTTAATTCTTTCGAGAGAATGGAACCAAATTTAAAATTCGATTTTCCTTTTCAAACTTTGAAAAATTGAATACAACAACTTTAGATTTTGAACATGATACATGCATTGAAGTTATGAATTCAACAAAGTAGGACGAATTTTGTAAATTCAATTTTTTTGGACTTTTCGAAGATGAGTTGTTGAGTTCTAAAGGGGAAGATTTAAAGCATCATTTAGATTTTAAAAAATATGTCCATGATGAGTTTCAATTTAAATTTGGTGAAAATAAACATGAATTTCAACTAATTGTTCTATCTACCCCTAAAATTATTGAAAATAAAACAACACATACGATTTTTAATAAACGACATTCGTTTTCCCAAATTAATATTCGACTTTGAAATCTTTTATGGTTTGGTTTTCAGTGCTTAAGCTATGTCTCTCATATATGACGAGACAAATGAATTGGTCTTTCAAAAACCATTTCATTTACTCTTTAACGGTATATTTTATGATGTTTTGTAAATAATAATCTTTTCAGTTTCATGTAAATATAGGTCATATTTTTATTTTTATTTTATTTTTCTCCTTTCACTGAGGTTGACTTTTGGGGACACAGTCAAAATCTAGTATGGGGGGTCTCATGTTTTATTTTTTATTTTTCATGGTTTATTTTTTGCATTTTTCTTTCCAAAATTCAAAATTAAATAAAACCTAAAACAAATTCCTTTTTAGCATATTGATTTACTTTTAAAGAAACACTATAGGACAAGTATATGTTTTTGATTATTAAATCAAAAATTTTGAAAATTTATTTGACTCAACAAAAAAAATAAAAAGAAAGTTTGATTTCAAGTAACTATGGTTTAACTAGCATATAGGAAGATTCATTGATGATAATTATGAAGTATATTTTAATTCAAATCTTTGTTTAAAAGATTAGTTGATTTAAAGTGAAGGTTGTAACATTTTTTTGATCTTGTAAGTTAAGTGGTGCTAAGATGATTTTGCAAAACTCTCTCTTATAGAAAAAGGTAAAAAATATAAAACAGAAAAAGTATTTTTGTGAAAATAAGAAACACCTAGAGACATGTGTTCACATGCAAGTGTGCACACTCGCCATGCCCTGTACCCTTCTCACATAAGCCCGGAAAGCAGTGCAAGATTGGTATATCTGGCCTCAGTTTATCTAAGTTAGGTGTATGTATATAAATTTTTAATAAAAATTACCACGTAGAGTCATGTGTTCATATGCAAGTGTGTACACTTGCCACGCTCTGTACTCTTCTCACGTAAGCCCGAAAGCCCGAAAGCCAGTGCAGGATCGATATATCTAGCCTCGGTTTATCCGAGTAAGGTTTATAAATATTAATAACGTTAATACATTTCAAAAATTGAGAGAGTATGCAATAGAAATCCAAGCACTATTTTCACTTGTCTGATTTGATTTGTTATTCAATAGAAATAAAAATACCTCTTTGTAAAACTTTGATAATTAAATTAGGAAGCATTTCATAGTTGCACTATGTTATCAACAGAAACAACTAGCCAAACTAGAGTCAAATTGTAATGATAACTTAATTTTTGTTGGAAGTTTTGATAAGTAAAAGGACTTAAACTTCTTGATAATGACAAAAAACTTATATTTAACTTATTTGTGTCAATTTAAAAGTAAATTCTTCATTTGTAAACATTTTCAAAAACTTGCAATTATCTGTTTGTAAATAAATCCCGCATTTATGAAATTTTTCATGTTGCATTTGGATGTTCTGGGTAGTGTCCGCTGAAAAACCCTCACGAGACAACACTCGTCGAACTAGGGACACCTAGAGGTTTAACAGCTTGTTGCATATGCTCGATGCAATCGTGCTCCCTACGAAAATGGATTTATCATAGTTTTAGTTTATTCGAGGACGAATAAAAAGATAATATGGGGGTATTTGATGTGCACATAAATATGCATATTTTTACCTCCATATTTAAGCTACTTTTTATCAAATAAATGTCATAACTGGGTATTTTTACATGTTTTTACCATAATCCAAATATCATCAAGTCATCATTCATTCATCTTCATTTAGGGACAAAATGATAATTTTATGCATATATTTAATTTGGGAAAAATTTACTCACACATTTTAATGTTGTATTTTAGAAATTTGGATGGAAAATAGAAGAAGTCTTCATAGATTTATGCATGCACAAGAGAAGAAGGCAAATGAAGATGGAAATAAATAAATTTATGTAATCATGGAGGACCCCACCTACCCACTTGCCATGATCTTTAAATTTGAGGCTAATGTACATGTTTACTAAAAATTCTACTTAAAGACAGACGTATGAAAGAAGGATAATGGCATTGAAGTTTTGATGAAGAGTCAGGCCAAGTCATCATGAAAGATTTAAAAAGAATTGTTTGAAGGGCCAATCGTATATATAATGCAAAGGCCTTCAACCAAGACGGAAACAAATAGGACTTTCTTCCACAACCAACCTTTCGGCACAGATGGGTGAGTAATAATGACTTCAGGCTCTTTCTAAAAGTAGTTAACAGTGTTCTCTCAACAACACAATCAAACCTTTCGAAGTCAAGGGTTTCAACCTGAAGTGACCTTTTTAAAAGCATAGCAAGCCTTTCGATCCTTTTAAGACACATCTAGAATACCTTTCGTCAGCGTCAAAAAGTGCTATGAAGAAAGCAACATTCAAAAGTAAGCAATAGAAAAGGAACGAAAGAAACCTTTCGACAACATTGAAGGGAATTACAGCTCACGACAATGTTAACCTAAAAGTACAAACCATCCGACAAGGTCGGAAGGTTCGTATGAACAAATGATGGCAAACCCTTTGCCGAGGTCAGAAGGGTCATAAAAGAGTATAAAGACAAGCCTTTCGACAAAGACGAAAGGTCCATAAAGGCATAAGAGCGGTAAGCCTTTATAATAGCATATGGATAGCAAACCTATCGACAAGGACAAAAGGTTCACAACAAGGACATACCTTTTGATGAGGTCATAAGGTTCGAAACAACATATGGAGGGAAAACCTTTCGAAAATGTTATAAGGTTCACAGCAGCATATGAAAATGAAACCTTTCGACAAAGTCAAAAGCAAGGAAGTAAAAGAGATGAACCAAGGAGCATAAGAAATTGATAACCCTTTGGCATAGTTGAAGGGTTCATAACCTTTCGATGAAGTCAAAACGCCTAAGGTAACATATAAGAGAGAGACCTTCCAACTCAGGCAAAAGGTGAGGCATGGAAAGGAGCTAACCTACATCTAGAAATATAAACCAAGGGGTCTTGGTTTTGGGGCCGAATTCTGGAGACTAAATCCAATTTCATTTCTCTACTTTCATAGTGATAATTGTACTTGGAAAAACCCTAAATTGAATTGGGGAGAGAGCTTAAATTCTTGTAACTCATTTTAGATATGAATAAAATGGAGATGGCATGTTGACAATGAGGAGAATCATCAAGATCATTAGCTAGACTAATGATCAATTGCACAAGATTTCACCACTTTTTCTCATAATCACTTTTGATTTGTGCTACATGTAAGATCGACCTAGACATTCCCCATTTAGGCACATCACCATTGCAATCTACACCTAATATGGTAAGATAAAGTGATGATGACGTGTCGCTTATGCTGAATGCATGATTATGGGAATGACTAAATAGATCTTATATAAGAAAAGTAAATAGGTTAAAGATATAAAGCTGGGAGAAAGGGGGGAAACCTTTCGATTTAGTTGAAAGGTTTACTTCGTAATAAGATCATAGGTTATATATTTTATAACCAATCGAGATGGACTACATTCGAAGTAAATCTTCTCCCTCATGCACTAGTAAACCCTTCGAATGGATTCCATAAAAAGAATATTGACACCAACAGGGCTGAAAGCTATTTGGTTGAAAAATGATTCATACGTTTCCTTACATTAATGCCAAAAGTTTTCACCCCTCACTTTATGACACCATAAGTAAGCAGAAAGTTGGAGTCATCAACTTTAGCTACTCTCAACTCCTAAGGGAGATGGAATTCGACAAGTTTCTAATTTCAGAAGGCCTAAAGACTGTGAATTATATTAACCCTGTCGAAAGGTTGGAAAGGCCTTTTCATACCTTTCGACAAGGTCAAAAGGTTTGATAACTTACTTATATTCAATCCTCATCAAAAGGTTTGGGCCATCTTGTTAACAACCTTCTGACATGGCTAGAAAGGACATAGCAATTTCCTTCCACTCCAAGATATACAAAAGGTTGGAGTAACATTGCTATTTAACCTTTTGACAAGGTCAAGAAATTTGACAATCTCATATTTTATCAACCTAATCAATAGGTTGAAGTAACCTCATTACCCTTTCGATGACGTCGAAAGGTATAACAATTCACTATTCTCTTTACCCAGATCAATTAAATTAAGATATTTTTATCCAAAGGTACACTTTCGGAAGCGAGCATCATCTCAACCACGTGATTAAGTTCAAATAATACTTTACTATCAAAGCATTAGGGATGTTAACAAGATTTCTTGTTAACATTTTTGGTGCTAAAAGGAGGACTCAAACCTTTGACCCTATCACTATATATAGACTAATTATAGTTCATATCTCTTTCCTAGGAAAAATGTGGTCAAAATGCTTGAGTGCACTTGAAGAGGAAGCAATACAGAAAACTAACCTAGAGGAAAATAAAGCTCCTACTTTCAACCTAGATGGGGTCCTTCCAGGGCAAACTTCATCACCAGCACCACAGGATGAAAATACAGTGAAAATCAAGCGCTTGGAGCAATAATTATAGAAATGCAGTATCTGTTGAAGATTGCTTTATCTCAAAGATCATTAAGAACTCCAAGTCAAACACATGGCGAAGAAGTAGTTTCTTTTAGAAGAAATCTAAAAACCAGTTCCAAGGAATGCAAAGATAAAGTAGACTTAACCTCCTCAAAGAAGAAAGAGCTCCCACAAGTAAAAGCTAATCATCAAGGGAGAATTCTTAACAAGTCATTAGAGCTGTCTGGCAGCTCAACCTCAAAAGAATATTACCCGAAGCAGAATAATTATGACAATGCAGAAGCTTTCCTAAAAGATGTTGTTGAGAAGGCAATCAAGGACACCACGAATTCAAAAGAAAAAAGAACCATGGATGTGAATGTAAATGATAATGAGAGGGTGACACCATTCACTGATGAATTCATGGCAATAGTAATTCCTCCTTATGTCAAGATCCCATCTATGAAAGATCATAGCTAGATGAGGCTATAGAATGTTTCTGGGGCAGTCAGGTGCTAATTTTTCCTAGTTACACTCCAAAGGGTAGCAGCAAAGTGGTATAGACAGTACAGAGAGAAAACCAGTTACCCTTGGAAGTAGTTTTCTTACAAATTCTCAACACAATTCTCCATTTGCAAGGATCCAACTATCGATTATATGGTCTTAGTAAATATAAAGCAAAGTCAAGGTGAATCTCCTAGGGACTATTTAAGAAGATTCAATGCAGAAGCTTTATAGGCTAAGGACATGAATGGTAGAGACAAGCTCATAGCCGTACATTCTAGTTTAATTAAAAATACTCAATTTTGGAAGCAGCAATTTGTCAATGGCTGCAAGGATCTACAAGATTTTCACTTCCACGCTGACAAGTTCATCCGAATGGATGAGCTTTATTATTCCAAGAAAAAGGCAATTCCCATAAAGGAGGGAGGAAGATTTGGTTCGGAACGTGGCTATAACAGGTTCAAGTGGAAAGAGCCAGTTGCTAATGCAGTCGCTCTAAACAGGCAGATGTCTTACACATACACTACAACAAAGGAAAGAGTCAACTTTCTGACCTCCTACTAAGCTAAAAATAATCCAGGGCAGAAGAAGGGAGGAGATTACTATGCCTATCATAAAGGAATGATAATAAAACAGATGAATGCTGGGTTTTAGCTGGAATAAATCAAAAGAAGATACGAGAAGGCCATCATAGAGAATTTATCTAGTATCCGCAAAAAGCCTAAAAAACTAAAAGTGCTCCCTAGAAGCGTTTAGTCAATGCTGTAATGTTTTGGAAGATGAAGGCCTCCTCAGCTTAAGCTAGCTAATTAACTGAATTGATGTGACTCAAGGTAGGCTACATCCGGTAGAGAATAGTAAAGGAGCTCAAAGCAGATATATTAAAGAAGCCAAGGAGGGAATTTATTCTGTTTTGGAGGAGCCTGCAATGAAGAGCACCTAACTCAATATCCAGATGCCAAATCTAATGATCATACCATAGGATTTGTGCAAAGGAGTTCATCATACACATAACGACCCCCTTATGATCATTGCTAATATTGGGTTGTCAATTGTCTCTAAAATTTTGGTCAATACAGAAAGCGTAGTCAATGTCATCTTCAAGCATGCTTTTGATTAAATGAATATCCCAGAACACAAATTAGAGCCAAGCTTCAAGCCGATATTTGGATTCAAAAATAAGGGATCGACTCCAACGGGGGAAATAAAGTTATTGGTACAAATGGGGGTGCCTCATACATGCTGAACATTTGAAACCATCTTTATGATATTTGACCGACCCTCCTACTGCAACGCTTTCTTTGGCAGACCAGCCTTGGATGAGATTGATGCTTTTGTTTCACCAAAATACCTTATGGTGAAATTATAAACAAAGTGAGGTAGGAGGACTATGCGGGGAGAGCAATTTAGCTCCTGAGAAATGTATTTCACCACGCTTGATCAAAATAAACTCCTTATTTTGATTCTTCTACTACTTTAAAGCCTTCAGATGATGGATTTATACATCCAACGTTCGAAGCAAAGATTAATGATAAGAAGTCTAATAAACTTATCCAATAAAAGTACATTTTTATAGGAAATAAGAGAAAGAGTGTTGACACTAATTCAACAGAAGAAGGTTCAATAGTTATAGAGTTTGATTGCCTGGTCAAGATAGAGAGAATAAGGCCCATAGAGGACCTAGAGGAATCCCATATAGATTTTGAGGATGTTTATAAAGTTGTCAAAGTGGGAAAAGATCTTGAGGGTGAGTTAAAGAGGGATCTGATTTTCAAAGACGACAAGGATGTGTTTGCTTGGTCACATTCTAATATGGCGGGGATTGACCAGACTGTCATGAGCACGTCAACTCATGTGTAACCCCCATAAGGCAGATAAAAAGACAATTAGGTAAAGTTCCAAAAGATGCTTTAAAAGGGGAAGTTGATAGGTTACTCGAAAATGGTTTAGTTCGGGAAATATATTACCCCAAATAGTTTGCCAACCTAGTTGTGGTGAAAAACTCAAGTGGAAAGTGGAGAACATGTATCAATTACACAGATGTGAATAAAGCATGCTCGAAGGACTATTTCCCGTTACCACGAATAGGTTAGTTGTTAGATGCAACAAGTGGACAAAAGTTGTTACCTCTTATGGATGCATATTTAAGGTACAATCAGATTCTGATGTTCAAGCTAGATTAAGATCATACTAGCTTCATAACAGAGTAGCGAATTTATTGTTACAAAGCCATGCCATTTGGTCTGAAGAATGTAGCGTCCACTTATCAGAGATTGGTAAATCGAATGTTCATGGAACAGATTGGCTGAAATATGGAAGTTAATGTGGATGACATGCTAGTAAATTCTAGCGAACCTGAAAAAAATCTCAAGGATCTGGAGGAAATGTTCGAAATATTATAGAGGTATCAAATGAAGTTAAATCCTTAGAAATGCTTATTCACGATCCATTCTAGAAATTTTTTAGGCTACTTCGTAACTGCTTAAGGAATAGAGTCAAGTCCCGACCAAATTCAAGCTACAATGGAAATGGCTGAACCAAAAACTAACAAGGAAGTGATGAGCATAAATGGAAGAGTAGCTGCCCTAAGTAGGTTTATCTCTTAAGCTACTGATAACTGTATACCTTTCTTCGATGTAATTAAGAAAAAAAGAACTTTGAATGGGGGGAGGATTGCAAAAATGCTTTTATGGAGTTAAAAAGTCATTTAGAAAAACCACCAATACTTTCAAGACCCGAGAGTTGAGAAGCCTTGTACATATATATGGCAGTATCAAAGCATGCAGTCAGCTTAGTACTCATATGAAAAGACAATGGCGCACAACTCCCGATATACTACGTAAGTTGGCGATTGAAGGATGCAGAGGTTCGATACCTAGTTATGGAGAAATTAGCTTATTGCTTGATCCTTATAGCTCGAAAGCTCAGTGCATAGTTTCAGGCACATTCAATCAAGGCGATGACCAATTTTCCTCTTAAGCAAGTTTTTAGTAAGGCAGAGACTTCGGGAAGGTTAATGAAATGGGGGATTGAACTCAGCTAATATGAGATTGAATTTCAACTATGAGCTACAATCAAAGGCTATGCTCTAGCAGATTTTGTTAATGAATGCACCGACATTATAAAGGAACAATCAGAAAAAGAGAAAGACCAAAAGCCCATGTGGCAAATATTTTTGGATGAGGCATCAAATGAGCAAGGTGCCAGAGTAAGATATGTAATTCTAACCCCATACATACATCGATTGCACTACGCTATGAAATTGGGATTTCCCTCAACCAATAATGCGGTAGAATATGAGTCAATGGTAGCAGAACTGACTCTGGCATTAGAATTGAAAATCCCAAAGATATAGATTTTTAGCGACTCACGGCTAATGGTTAATCAAGTGAAGCAAGTATACCAAAAAAAGGACCCGAAGCTGTCTTTACATGCGAAGAAGGTGTTGCAAATGCTCGCCTTGCTTGAGTATTTTTCGGTAAATCAAGTTACAAGGGCAAAGAATGCACAAGCAGATTCTTTTGCAAAATTGGCTAGCTCAAAGGGATCCCCAGAAACACGAATTGTTCCCGTGGGGTACCAAGAAAAGCCGAGCACTTAAAAAGAAACATTCAAACAACAAAAAGAATTGCTGGTTATGAAAAGATCTCAAACCAAGTCTCAGAGGAGAGAAGAAATCGAAAGTAGTAGTGAGCTAACAAATGAAAGGATGGACCAACCTAGTCCAAGTAGCACATATGATGGCCCATGGGTGTAACTCATTGTTGAGTATTTAGTTAAAGGGACATTACGAATCGATAAAGAAGAAGCAATAAAAATCAAAAGGCAGGCTCCAACCTTTGTTAATAGACGAAATCCTCTATAAAAAGGGATATGCTCTGCCTTATCTTCGGTGTGTAAGCATGAATGATGGGATGAGACTAACGGCCGAATCACATGAGGAGTTGTGTGGTGATCATTCAAATGGAACAAAGCTTGCAAATAAAGTAATAAGGCAAGTATTTTATTGGCCACACATGGTGAGCCAAGCTACTATGTGAAAAGTTGCAAGAAGTGCCAGAAGTTTTCAAAAATATCCAGGTTGCCTCCAAGTCAATTAAATCCAATCATGAGTCCATGCCCTTTGATGTTTGAGGAAAAGATTTGATCAGTCCATTTCCAATTTCAAAAGGAGGAGCTAAATATGTTGTAGTGACTATCAACTATTTTACCAAATGGGGTGAAGCTAACCACTTCAAAAAATCACTTCGGGAAAAGTGTTGAGATTCCCCATTAAAAATATCATAACCATATTTGGAATTCCCCAAAATAAAATCTCCGATAATGGGACACAATTCGAAAGCGAAGAATTCTCTCAATTCTTCCATAAAAATGGGATTATTAAAAGTTATTCATGTGTTGCACATTCAAAAGCTAATGGAGCAGTTAAGGCTGCAAATAAGACAATAAAAACATTTCTGAAAGAGCGATTGAATAAAGCAAAGAAAAATTGGGTAGAACAACTACCATTGGTGTTATAGGCCAATTGAACATCTGCAAAAATGGCAAGGGTCATACCCTATACTCTTTGACATACAGATGTAAGGTAATGCTACCAGTCAAGATTGAAATACCCTCACACCGAAGGATTGCCTATGCATTTGATAAGAATCAAGAATTGAAGAAAGAATCACTAGACTTGATATATGAGCTAGGAGATGAAGCAGAGGAGAATCTCCAAATACTATAACTTGAGAGTAAGAAATCAATCATTTCAAGAAGGGGATTTTGTACTTTGCAGTGTAGTGTCCAATACCAAGAATCCTATAGATGGACCCGTAGGACCAAACTGGAAGGGTTCATTAATCATATGCAAAGTAATTCACCCGGGAGCTTACAAACTATGTCTTCCAGATAGCAATACGGTGCCTTGAACATGAAAAGCCAAAAATTTAAGGCCATATTTTCCAAGAATAGATTAATAAAGAACTTCTTTTTATAAAAGAGAAAATCTACATGGTTGGGAGTGAAATTCTCCTCAGATTTGGATACTAGGTAAGATTGTAGTCTACTTAAGATGGTAGAAAAGCCTTTGTTCGCAATGAGAAGGCCAGGGCAGAGCACCTCCTGGAGGAAGGGCTGGTAAGCCTTTAACTGCGTCATGAGATGGCCATGTTAAAATAGTGGACAAGCCCTTAGTCGCACCTCTGGCCAAGTCAAGGCGCCTCCTGGAGGGAGGACGGAGTAAGCCTCTATCCATGCCATAAGATGTCTAGGTTAGAGCACCGAACAAACCTTTACCCACACCACACCATGGCTTGGTTAATGCACCTCCTGGAGGATGGAGTAAGCCTCTATCCATGTCATAAGATAGTAAGGGTAGAGCACCAAACAAGCCCCTAACTACACTATAGAAAGGTCAAAGCAGGGCACCTCCTGGTGGGAGGTCGGATAAGGCCATAGTTCCAACCTCTAAGCTGAGCTAACCAAGAGCACTAGACAATATTGAACTAAGATTTCTAAGCCCAAGAAGTGGGTTAATCAATAATGACTAAGATGTCCAAGCCCAAGAAGAGTCTTAATCCATAATGGACTAAGATGTCCAAGCCCAAGAAAAAGCTTAATTAATAATGGTCTAAGATGTCTAAGCTCCAGAAAAGGCATGATCAACTAAGGACTAAGATGTCCTAGCTCAGATAAAGGCTCATCAAATTATGGACTAAGATGTTCCAGCTTAAGGGGCAGCTAATCAAATTATTTATATACAAAACCTTAAGGGTTCATGTATGTTGAAAAAAGAGAAAAGAAAAGGAGTAAAATAGATCTCCATTTATTATTACCCGAATCTAAGTTTTGGGTCTTTATTAATTGCTGACTTATTATGCCCAAATCTGGCTATCAAGGTTGCTGCTTATCTAATCCCTAGTCTGGGTATAGGATCGGCAAATCTTTATTCATCATAAATGCTCGAATCTACGCAGTGGGATTCTTATATACGAATTTAAACACCTAATAGCCGTATTTGGGTTTTGGGATTCTTTCAGTCGTTATCTTTATTAAACCCGAATCAAGTGAATGAGAACATTATCTATTATTACAAATTCATAGTACTCGAACTTGGGTTTCGGGATAATTATTTAATTTTTGCCTAAACACCCTAATCTGGGTCTAAGACATCTATTACGAAGACAATTTATATAAATTTCTGGTTATTCAAAATATGCGCTAATAAGGCAAAGGGATTTCTTTTCTCACGACTATCTGCTTACACAAATATGTTTCATAAAAAGGGCCAAAGATTCTCTCTACAAAAAGGATTAAATCAAATATGTCCTAACCTAGACTTAACGTTTAATATGAGATTCAAACTATAAGTTCTCATTTAGTTGGTAATAAAGACCTGAATCTAGATTTAAAAATGTTATATACGGAGTATTCTTGGGATATTTTCACTTGAATGGTGGGTATTACCTTGTCAATCCCTATATTTCACAAGTTAATACCCTAATCTAGGTTAGGATTCTTGGATGATATAATTGAGTCTACCGCAAGCAACCAAAAATTTAAAAGACGCCAAAATTAAAAGTTGAAGTTTATGAATTCAAAACGATGCCTAATGGGAGGATAAGGGCATTAATATGTTGATCAAGTACTAAACATACATGTAAGTATGATTATAACAAGTGTGCTTTTGATTTTGAATTTTGCAGGAAAGACAAAATTATGAAGAGTAAAATGAAAAAAGCTATCAAAACTTCGTCCTAAAAAATAAAGGCATCTTTCATACCACGTGGGGTCAAAATGTTAACCAAAAAATCAACTTGAAGGCAGAAGTATGAAAGAAGGATAATAGTATTGAAGTTTTGATGAAGAGTCAAGCCAAGTCATCATGAAAACTTTAAAAAGAATGTTTTGATGGGCTAATCGCTTATATAATGCAAAGGCCTTCAACACAAATGGAATCAAATTGGACCTTCCGCCAAAACAACCCTTCGACACTGATGAGAAAGCATCATGACTTCAGATCTCTTTCCAAAAGCAATCAATAGTGTTCGCTCATTAACACAATCAAACCTTTCGAAGTCAAGCTGTAACATCCCCAATATAGAGGCCCAAAACTAAGCGCTACAAATGCTGCAGTCATCTATAGTATTAGCTTTCGCTGACTAAAAACGGCTACGTTAATGGTATCTATAGTATCAAAAGCACATGAATATGAAACAAAACACATGTTTAAAAACATCTTTTCTTCAATACATTTAAAACAAATGTTCCATATTCATTTTACAAAATCCCAATACGTTCCCAGGCATAGAAAAAATATACTTATCACAAAATATGCCAAGAGTGGTATATGAAGATAACCCCCTGGATGATCAGAGTCGTATTGTCATAGTAGACTTAATACATACACAGCGAAAATTCAACAAAACATAAAACTGCAATTCCTAATTAGCTATCTGATTGCCTCCGGTAGCCTTATTCGTCATCCTACTAAACCTAAAAAGATCTTAATCCCTTAGCCTACTCAAATCAATTTTGAGCACCCGAGAGTTTTAGGGGAAAACATAAACTTCGAGTCAGACATAAAGCCTGGTGTGAATAATACTATACATCTCGATTTAAAATGTTAAGTAAGACCAAGCCGCTTAGCGCAACGGGTTTCCCCTCGCTAACATCCATTTAAAACATATCTTTGAAAAACCTTTTCCTACAAACAAAACTACTTAAATACTGTAAAGAAATTCATTATGTAAACATACATAAATATCAGGTGATTATGAACTATCTGTCCAAGCACATAAGTTTTGTTTGGATAAATTTTAACCTTTGGCTGACTCAGGCCTACTAGACAATATAATCAAGGTAAATCTAATACCTTTTAGCTATTCATTTTCTAGATTTTCTATCCTTAACTATCTGTTAAATACTTCTCTTTTGGACGGTCTGTCCCTAACTATTTGTTAAACACATTGCTTCTGGATGGTCTTTCCCTAACCTAATCATCTCCCAGGTCTTCCTGATCCTAATGGTTTTTTAGGCTCACCAACAACCTACCTGTATACAAAATATATTCTTTTCTATATGTAACCATAATTTTAGTCTACTTGTGACCAAACCCTACACACTAAAATTTTGGACAACAATTAGCTAGGTCTAAGAGGTAATGTACAGGGCGTGACACTATACTAGTCTCGTTTGGTACTCTAATATCTGAATCATTTTCGCTTTAGGACCTTCCACAATTTTCCTTGAAAACCTTTTCAGAATGATTTAAAACCTTTAAATCAAACAAAGACATGGAAAATATATATTCTCTATGCTTTACTCAAAATTATATTACCGTCATACATATATCTTTACCGAAACCTTAATTGATGATAACATTTAAATATTTGAAAGTACTACTTTCTAAACCTTTGCAAACACCTCTTTCAGAAATTAATGAAACCATTTTTTCTTTCATTTAGGCCAAAAGGCCAAAACCTTAACCTTTGAAATCAACCTTTAAACCTATCGAAATCAATCATCAATCCCTTTCGATGCTATTGAAATCATTCCTTTTGAAAATAGATAAACTTTAGTCATCCTCCTTTAAAAACAACTTAAAACAATTCCATGGAAAATCTTTGGAAAACCTTCTGTTTATACCTTTCGAGATCATTCAAAACAAACCTTTCGAAATCATTGAACTTGAGCCTTCTTAAACATCGAATTCAAACCATCTGATACCATTAAATCAAAACCCTTCAAAACTATTGAACTCAACCCTTCCAAAGTCATTCAATCTTTTTAAAATAGAACCTTCTGGAACTATTCAACCCTTTTTAACAAAACCTTCTGAAACCGTTACTTCTTTTAAAACAGAAAACTTCCGAAGGCTTATTAGGCTCAATTTAAAACATGAGGATATTCTTCTTTACGACCCTTCGGATAGATTTGAAAACAACCTTTCGAAATCTTTGGTTTAGGCTTCAATTATTAAACAAGAGCACACCTTCTAAGTTAAAAGCTTTCTTTTGAAAGAATGGAGAAGTGGCAGGTTTTAAACAGGTAAAACCTCTGACTTGCAGAAAGGTTTAAAATAAACAAATCATTAAAGCTCCAGGAACCCTCCGACCTAGTCGGGAGGTTTAAACAAAAGTGTTTAGATAATAGGAACAACAATTTGGCTATGCCGAAACATTTTAAAGCAAACAAATGATAAGCGGCCATAACCTTTCGGCTATGCCGAAAGGTTTAAAACAAGGCAAAATTCTTTTGGTTTACAAAACCAACACATTCCAACCCTTTAGCATCCAACCTTTCGGCCAAGAACCCTTTGCCCTTCTCCAATTCATTATATACCAAGCATGTTGATACCATATGCATTGGTTTGACCTTACCGAGAGTCATAATCGTTCGGCCTTGATGGAAGGTCTAGGTCATAAGGTTTAATACCAGATTTGGCCGAAACATGCTAAAAGTATGATTTTCATGCTTTTAACTTAAAAGAGATAGCTTTTTAACTAACTTGCCTTTTTTTGTCAAATTCTTATTGGTTAATAAAATGTTTTTCATAAAAGTGCTGCCAATAATTTCCTAAATTATTAATGATTTTTTTTTATAAAATGCCTCTTCTCCGCAATTAAATATATAAAACATTTAAGTCCCATACCTTAAATAATTTTATATATTCATCAAATCACTTAAGCAAAATCTAGAAAATTATAGGAAATCAATTTTAATATGTATACCAACATATAAAAATTTCATACCCAAATAATTATTCATTTAGCCGAAAATAATTTCTAATCCAATAAAATCATTTTCTTCACTAGAAAATTAATATAAAATCCATATAAATTCAGAAAATTATGAAAATTGGAACCCGTTTCAAAAATATTATTTCTAACTAATACTTAAAATTTCAAGGCATTTGGATGTCATTTAATGGGGTTTTCATATCAACATATCATAAAGGCTAATATGAACATGGATAAATCATCAACAAGCATATATACAACTTTAATCATTCAAAACATGGTATAAACTTGTAGAAACCTTTCGGATATGACCTAAAACCGAAAATTATTAGAAAATGGGATGTAGTAATTATTCACCTTAGCTTTGAGATTAAATGATATGAGATTTGATGTTGATTTAATCAGTTATCTTCCTCCACTTGATTCCTAGCTTTATCTTCCTCTTGAGAATAAAAATGGTGGCTGGCCTTGGATAATTTTTTTTTGCTTGAGTGAAAATGAAATGAACGTGAGTTGTATTTCCTAAGGGTTTGCGGTATAAGTATTTCCTATTCCCTAGTTTGCGCTTCCTTATTTCTTAAGACAATTTCATATGTTATCTCATTTTAATTTACACATTATATGGCTTGGTTTAACCAAATCTCATCATACTAATCTTCACATTATTTTATTTTATTAATATAATTAAATATCCTAAATAATGTTATATAAAAATATGGAGTGTTACAGGCTCCCCACCTTAAAGAATTTCGTGCTCAAAATTACAATAATGTACATAACCAAAACAATTAAGGATAAAATATACCATCGAACAAATTAGGATAAGCCTCTCTACTTCTGCTCTCAGTCTCCCAAGTACAGTCTATAGCATCGTCACTCCACTGGACTTTCACAAATATGACTACCTTGTTCCTTAACTTCTTCTCGTCTTTCTCGACTATTCGCATCGGCTTTCTAACTGTGGTCAAGTTTGGCTCCACTACTAATTCTTCTAACTCTGTTGGTGATATAGTAGTATTCTGGTCTCTAACACACTTTCTAAGATGAGAAATATAGATAACACCATGGACTCTAGCCAAACAGTTTGGTAACTCTACTCTATAAGCGAGTTTCCCTATCCTTCCAATGATATAGAAAGGTCCAACGAATCTAGGTTCTAACTTTCTTGACTTTTTGAATCTAATCACATCCTTTATCGGTGAAACCTTAATGAATACATTGTCTCCAACAGAAAATTCCAAGTCTTTCCTTCTTCTATCATCATAAATTTTTAGCCTAGACTGAGTTTCCTTCATCCTAGCTCGGACCAATTCAATCTTCTCTGTGGCTTCCTTAACTAAATCGGGACCAAGAACCGACCTATCCTCGGTCTCCAACAAGTAAACGGGAGATTTGCATGGTCTTCCATGCAACGTTTCAAGTCGTGCCATCCCAATACTAGTTTGATAACTATTGTTATATGAGAACTTAACTAGATTTTCTTTCCATGATCCCCTGAAATCCAATGCACAAGCTCTTAAAAAATCCTCCAAGACTCTGTTTACTCTTTCCGTTTGCCCATCAGTCCATAGGTGGTAAGCAGTACTCATGTTGAGCTTGATTCCTAATGCTTCCTATAGACTATTCCAGAACTCACTAGTGAACAAAGAATCTCCATCATAGACAATACTACTAGGAATCTTGTGCAGTATAACTACATTCCTCATAAATAACTTCGCCAAAATAGGTGCTGTCCTAGTTTACTTTATCGGAATAAAATGGGCACTCCTAGTCAATCTAACTAGCATGGCCCATATGCTTTCATTTCCTTTTCTAGACCTTGGGAACCCATCGATATAATCCACTGAGATAGAATCCCACTTCCAAATCAGAACTTATAACGTTTGAAGCAATCCACTTGGCTTCTGATGTTCAGCCTTTACCTGTTGGCAATTCAAGCACTACTTAACACACAAACCAATGTCCCGTTTCATATTCCCATAAGAAATTCCTCTTTATATCCTGATACATCTTCGTTCCTCTTGGATGGATAGTGAACTTTGAACAATGGCATTCATCCAACACTTCTTTGCTCATGTTCTCGATATTCAAAACGCACAACCTTCCTTTCTTTCTTAACCATCTTTTTTGGTCAAGACTGAAATACTTTATGTCATCGCTATCCGTTGCTTCTCTTAAATTTTTGATCTGCTTAGCCAAAACTGGATCCTCTTTCTGTCTAGAAGCTATCCTCTCCATCATTACCGGTTGTACTTCCAAACAAGACAACATCACACTCCCTGCACCAGAACCTATCTTGAAACTAAACAGCACTCTACAAGCTGGTAGTGCTTCCAAGTCTTTCCACTCTGCAATCATAACCAATACTGCATTCTCATGTTTCATGCAAGTGCATCTACTACCTTGTTTCTTTTTCTCGGTGTGTACTCAATTCCAAATTTATAGGCAGCAATAAACTCCAACCACCTTTGTTGTCTCATGTTCAGCTCCTTTTGAGAGAACAAGTACTTCAACGACTTATGGCCTATATAAAGCTCAAATTGCTCTCCCAACAAATAATGCCTCCACAAATTTAAAGCAAATATAACGACAACTAGCTCTATGTCGTGCCTGGGGTACCTAACTTCATGTGGTCTGAGCTGCATAGAAGCATAAGCAATAACTTTAACTCTTTGCATCAACACAGCTCCTAATCTACTTCCACTTACATTTGTATAAACATCTAAATCTTGATTTCCCTCTGGAACTACCAACATCGGTGCATGGGTCAATAACTGTTTCAAAGTCTGGAATGCTTCCTCACACTTATAAGTCCACACAAACTTCACGTCTTTTCGCGTAAGCTTAGTCATCAGTGCTGCTATTCGCAACAAATCTATTAAACATCTTCGGTAATATCCGGCTAATCCAAGAAAAATCTTTCTTTCAGTTATTGTTTCGGGTCTCTTTCAATTATTCACCGCCTCAATCTTTTTTGAATCTATAGACAACCCTTTTTCTTAGACTACATGAACAAGGAACTTCACTTCCTTCTTCCAAAAATGACACTTCGAAAAGTTAGCCTTCAACTGATGCTCCCTCAACATCTCTCGCACAACTCTAAGATGAACTTCATGCTTCTTCTCATCCTTAGTATATTAGAATATCATCTATGAAGACCAACACAAATCTATCCTAGTGCTCTCGCAAAATTCCATTCATCAGATCCACAAAGAATGTCGGCGTGTTAGTTAGTCTGAACGGCATTACTAACCATTCGTACGATCCATGTCTAGTCCTAGACGCCGTCAATGGTATACTATCTTCAACCTAATGCTAATGAAATCCGGTAGCCAAATCTAATTGAGAAATTATATTCACTCCACTCAACTGGTCGAACAAATCATCAATTCTCGTCAATGGATATCGGTTCTTTATTGTCTTCTCATTCAACTTACGATAATCGATACGTAGTCTCAATGATCCGTCTAGCTTCTTAACAAACACAACGGCAGCTCACCAAGGCGAACTACTTGGTCGAATAAAACTCTTACCCTCCAAATCAACCAGCTGGGCCTTCAACTCTTTCATCTTTCTAGGTGTCATTCTACTCGATGGCCTACTCACTAGTTTTGCTCCAAGCACCAAATCAATCCGAACCTCAATAGCTCATTTTGGTGGCAATCCAGTTACTGGTTCAAAAAGATCAGAAAATTCTCTAACTACAAAGACTTGATGCAACCCATCCTCTAACTCTATGATTCCAAATAAATCGTTATCTCACAACTAGGGTTCTCTATGTTATAAGGTACCCGATCACTACAGCCCGGGTGTCTAAGTGATTTTTTCCTATCGTGGCAAAATATCCTAGCATCATATTTACTTAACCAATCCATACCAAATATAAATTCGAACCCTATAATGTCAAATACATGCAAACAACAAGAAAAGGTGTAACCTAGCAAATCAAATTCTAAGTGGTCACATCTCATCCCAAGCGTTGCATACCCTCCTATCGGATTACAACCCTTAAGGAAGTAACTAAATATGAGGGATTTAGGTTTAGATTATCTACCAAATATCGAGAAATAAAAAAATGCGAGGCACCAGTATCAAATAGAACACTAACAGACATACCATGAATCTGTAGCGAGCCTCCTAGAACGGCCTTTCCTTTTTCCTGCACAACCAGCCTTGAAATTGCGTGCTCCATTGCATACATCTGTCCCTTCCCTTCTCTAGCAAACACTTTACATTGGTTTTTATAATGGCCGATCTGATCACAATTAAAGCATCGGATATTCTTCTTTCCAATTACCTTCATTCTATTCTCTTTTCCTTTTTCAGTCTGACGCTCATTAGCATGGTGTTCTTTCTTATCACACTTATAACAGACCACCTCAGCTCTTCCCTTCTTTTGGGCTCCTCCCTTCTGAGCATTCTTATTATGAAAAAACTTTCTCTTATGTCTTTGTCCAACCAGAGCCTCCCTCATCTTCTTCCTAGAAAAAGCTTGCGCCTATTCCTGCCTCAATGCTATTTTAACCACTACATCATTAGGATCTCTCAAGGGTGGCAAAGTAGCATTTATCAACTTCGGCTGCAAGACCCTTATAAACTTCTCATTCCTCTTGATCACCATATCAAACAAAGCATAGCCATACCGGGCCAACTCTTCAAATCTCCTCGCATACTCAAGAGCAGACATCTTCCCTTATTATAATTCTACAAACTTCCTCACCAACATAGATTTTGCTATCACTGACATAAACCTCTCTTGAAACCTTCTCCTAAACTCTATCCAATTCAAGGTTTCCACATCTACACCAGCTACAAGAGTATTCCACCAAATCAAGGCAGCTCCCTAAAGATGTCTCAATGCTAATCTCCTCTTTTGCTCGTCATTCAATCCTAAGTCAGCAAAGATTCTCTCATAATGTAGCAGCCATTTTTCCACCTCAATTGCATCTTCGGTTCTAATAAACGATTTCCCTCTAAGCCTAATATAGTCTCTACTCAAGTTTGTATACTGGTGGACCACTGGGACTTCCTAAGTTCCTCCTCTTGTAGTATTTTCTCCAATAAATCTAGCTACAATTATAGCTTGCATCATGTTTACAAAGAACTGGTACATGGCTCTTATATCCACTTAGGGAACTCCAACACCAATAGTTTCAGCTTGAGCCTGACCGGGACCTCTTCTCACATTTGATCGGGCATTTCCATTTGTGGTGGTGCTATCTCCTCTAAGATTAACTCTGCCTCTTCTTCTTTCCATATCTGTATTCAAACCCCATGAGATACAGATGAATAGCCTAACTAAGATAGGAGTCCAAAAATATAGCGTATACTTATATATAGCAAACACAAGTACATTACTATAGCATTATCCCATACATCGATCTTAACTCTAATTACAAAGGATTTATTTTTCAAAAACCATTTTTAGTTAAAGTATTATCTTCCAATGGCTAAATACGGCTATGTTAATGGTATCTATAATATTAGAAGCACATGAATATAAAACAAAACACATATTTAAAAACATCTTTTCTTCATTACATTTAAAACAGATGTTCCATAATCATTTTACAAATTCCCAATACGTTCCAAGGCATAGATAAAATATGCCAGGGGCGGTAAATGAAGGTACCACCCTGGATGATCAGAGTCATATTGTCATAGTAGACTTAATACATAAACAGCGAAAATTAAACAAAATATAAAACTGCAGTTCCTAATTAACTATCTGATTGCCTCCTGCTTCCCTTCGGTAGCCTTATTTGTCATCCTACTAAACTGGAAAAGACCTTAATCCCTTAGCCTACTCAAATCAATTTTGAGCACTCGAGAGTTTTAGGGGAAAACTTAAACTTCAAGTTAGACATAATGGCTGGTGTAAATAATATATACATCCTGGTTTAATATTTTAACTGAGACCATGCTGCTTAGCGAAATAGGTTTCCCCTCACTAACATCCTTTTAAAACACATCTTTACAAAAACCTTCTCCTGCAACCAAAACTAGTTAAATACTGTAAAGTAATTCATTATGTAAACAAACATAAATATCAGGTGATTATGAACTATTTGTCCAAGCACATAAGTTTTATTTAGATAATTTTTAACCTTTGGTTGACTCGGGCCTACCAGACAATATAATCAAGGTTAATCTAACAACCGTTAGCTATTATTTTTTGGATTATCTATCCTTAACTATCTATTAAATAATTCTCTTCTATACGGTCTGTCCCTAACTACCTGTGAAATACTTCATTTCTGGATCGTCTGTCCCAAGCATAATCATCTCCTAGGTCTTCCTGATCCTAATGGTTTTTCGGGCTCACAAATAACATGCCTGTATATAAATTATATTCCTTTCGGTGTGTAACCATAATTTTAGTCTACTGTGACCAAGCCTTACACACTGGAATTATGGACAATAATTAGTTGTGGCTAAGAGCTAATGTACAGGACATGACCCTTTACTAGTTCCATCTGGCATTCTAATATCTAAGTCATTTTCGCTTTAGGATACCCTCCCTTAATTTTCCTTGAAAACCTTTTCAAAATTATTAAAAAACCTTTAAATCAAACTTAAACAAGGAAAAATATATATTCTCCATGCCTTACTCAAAATTATATTACCATGTTATACATATATCTTTGTTCAAACCTTAGTTGATGATGACATTTATACATTTGAAAGTACCTCTTTCTAAACCTTTGAAAATGCCTCTTTCAAAACCCAATGAAACCCTTTTTTCCATTTAGGCTAAAAGGACAAAACCTTACTCTTTGAAATCAATCTTCAAACCTTTCGAAATCAATCATCAAACCCTTCGATGCTATCGAATCATTCCTTTTGAATTTAAATAAACTTTAGACATCGAACTTTAAAAACAACTTAAAACATTGCCTTAGAAAATCTATGGAAAACCTTCCGTCTAAACCTTCCGAGATCATTCAAAACAATATTTTGAAATAGTTGAACTCGAGCCTTCTAAAACATTGAATTCAAAACAATTAAATCAAAACTCATCTGTAGTATTGAACTCAACCCTTCCAAATTCATTCAATCCATTTAAAACAGAAACCTTCTTGAACTATTCAACTCTTTTAAACAAAACCTTCCCAAACCATTACTTGTTTTAAAACAGAAAACTTTCTAAGGCATATTGGGCTTAATTTTAAACATGTGGAAATTCTTCTTTAAGACACTTCGGCTACATTTGAAAACAACCTTTCGAAATCATCAGGTTAGGCTTCAATTATAAAATAAGAGCCTACCTTCTAAGTTAAAAGCTTTCTTTTGATAGCATGGAGAAGCGGCTGGTTTTAAATAGGTAAACCCTTCGGCTTGCCGAAAGGTTTAAAATAAACAAATCAATAAAGCTGTAGCAACCCTCCGACCTAGTCGAGAGGTTTAATACAAAAGAGTTTATAGAATAGCAACAACCCTTTGGCTATGCCGAAAGGTTTCAAAGAAAACAAATGATAAGCGGCCATAACCTTTCGGCTATGCCGAAAGGTTTAAAACAAGGCAGAATTCTTTTGGTTTACAAAACCAACATGTTCCAACCTTTTAGCAACCAACCTTTCGGCCAAGAACCCTTCGCCCTTGTTTAATTCGTTACATACCATGCATATTGATACCATATGCGTTGGTTTGACATTGCTGAGAGCCATAACCCTTCGGCCTTGATGAAAGATCTGGGCCGTAAGGTTTAATAACAGATTTGGCTAAAACATGCTAAAAGTTTTATTGTCACGCTTTAACTTAAAAGAGATAATTTTCAACTAGCATGCCTTTGTTTGTCAAATTCTTATTGGTTAATAAAATGTTTTTCATAAGTGTGTAGCTAATAATTTTTAAATTAATAAGGATTTTATTTTGTAAAATGCCCTTTCTCCTTAGTTATATATATAGAATATTTAAGTCCCATACCATAAATAATATTAATTATTCATTAAATAACTTAGGAAAAGTCTGGAAAAATTCCAATAAATCAATTTTAATATGTATTCCAACATATAAAAATTTCAAACCCAAATAATTATTCATTTAGCTGAAAATAATTTCTAATCCAATAAATCATTTTCTTCACTAGAAAATTAATATAAAATCCACATAAATTCGGAAAATTATGAAAATTTGAATCCATCTCTAAAATATGATTTATGACCTATAAATAAATTTTCAAGGATTTTGGATGTTATTTAATAGGGTTTTCGTATCAAACATATCAGAAAGACTAATTTGAACGTGCATAAATCATCAACAAGCATATATACAACTTTGATCATTCAAAACATGGTATAAACTTGTAAAAACCTTTCGAATATGACTTAAAACCGAAAACTATAAGACAATGGGATGTATTAATTATTCACCTTAGGTTTGAGATTAAGTGATTTGAGATTTGATATTGATTTAATCGGTTATCTTCCTCCTCTTGATTCATAGCTTAATCTTCCTCTTGGAACAAAAATGGTGGCCGACATTGGTTAATTTTTTTTTGCTTGAGTGAAAATGAAATGAATGTGAGTTCTATTTCCTACGGTTTTAGGGTATAAACCTTTCCTATTTCCCATTTTGCACTTCCTTATTTCCTAGGAAAATAGCGTATGTTATCTCATTTTAATTTACACATTATTTGGTATGGCTACCCTTGGTTTAACCAAATCTCATCTAATTAATCTTCACATTATTTTACTTAATTCATATAATTAAATATCCTAAATAATGTTATATAAAAATATAGAGTGTTACACAAGGGTTTTAACCCGAAATGACCTTTTCGAAAGCATAGCAAGGCTTTTGAACCGGTTAAGACACATCCAGGATACCTTTCGATAGCGTCAAAAAGTGATATGAAGAAAGCAATATTCATAAGTCAACAATGGAAAAGGAATGAAAGAAACCTTTCGACAATGTTAAAGGGAATTACAGCTCACGACAATGTTCACTTGGAAGTACAATCCTTCTGATAAGGTTGGAAGGTTGGTAACAACAAATGTAGACAAACCCTTCTTCGAGGTTAGATGGTTCACAAAAGAGTGTAAAAGACAAGTCTTCGATGAAGATAGAAGGTCCATGAATGCATAATGATGGTAAACCTTTCGGCAAAGCTGAAAGTTTAATAGCAGGTGGATGATAAACCTTTCGGCAAGGATGAAAGTTTCATAACAAGGACAAACTTTTCGATGAGGTCATAAGGTTCGAAATGGGATATGGAGGGCAAATCTTTCGACAAGGTTGAAAGGTTCACAACAGCATATAAAAATGAGACCTTTCGACAAAGTCAAAAGCAAGGAAGCAAAAGGGATGAACCGAGGAGCATAAGAAATTGATAACCTTTCATCACAGTCGAACGGTATATAACCTTTCGATGAAGTCGAAAGGTTTAAGGTGACATATAAGAGGGAAACCTTCTGATTTAGACAAAAGGTGAGGTGCAACAAGGAGCCAACCTGCATCTATAAATACGACCCCAGGGGTCCTGTTTTTGAGGTCAAATTCTGGAGACTAAATCCATCTTCTTTTCTCTACTTTCATTGTGATAATTGTACTTGGAAAATCCCTAAGTTGAATTAGAAAGAGAGCTCAAATTCATGTGACTTATTTTGGATGTGAGTAAAATGGAGATGGCTTGTTCATAAAGGATATTGACAATGAGGAGAACCTTCAAGATCATTAGCTAGACTAATGATCAATTGCACATGATTTTACCACTTTTTCGCATAATCTCTTTTGATCTATGGTACATATAAGATTGACCTAGACATTCCACATCAAGGCACATCATCATTGCAATTTACACTTAATTTGGAAAGATAAAGTGATGATGATGTGTCGCTTATGTTGAATGCATGATTATGGGAATGACTAAATAGATCTCATATTAGAAAAGTAAATAGGTTAACTATATAAAGTTGGGATAAAGGAGGGAAACCTTTCGACTTAGTCGAAAGGTATACTTCCTAATAAGATCATGGGTTATATATCTTATAACCACTTGAGATGGACTACATTCAAAGTAAATCTTCTCCCTCAAGTACTAGTAAACCCTTCGAACAAATTATATAAAAAGAATATTGAATAGGGATGAAGGCAATTATGGTTGACAAATGATTCATACATTTCCTTACAATAATGCCAAAAGGTCTCACCCGTCACTCTATGACATAAGTAAGAAGAAAGTAGGAGTCATAACTGTAATTGTTCTCAACTCATAAGGGAGATGGAATTTGACATGTTGCTAATTTCAGAAGGCCAAACAATTATGAATTGTACCAACCCAGTCGAAAGGTTGGAAAGGCCTTATCATATCTTTCGACAAGGTCAAAATGTTTGATAACTTACTTATATTCAATCCTCATCAAAAGGTTTAGGCTATCTTGTTAATAACCTTTTGACATAGCTGGAATGGGCTTAGCGGTTTCCTTCTACTCCAACCTATACGAAGGGCTGGAGTGATCTTGCTATTTAACCTTTTGACAAGGTTAGAAGATCTAACAATCTCATATTTTGTCAACCTAGTCAAAGGGTTAAAGTAACCTCATTAACCTTTCGATGAGGCGAAAGGTATAACAATTCACTATTCTCTTTACATAGATCAATTAAATTAAGATATTTTTATCCAAAGGTACACTTTCTAAGGCAAGCATCATCTCAACCACATGATTAAGTTCAAATAAAACTTTATTATCTAAGCATTGGGGATGTGAACAAAATATTTTGGTAATATGTTAGTGGAGATTAAAAGCATAAGAACACTTGATGGAGGATTAATTCATTTTAATGATAACATAGTAGCCACACTTCCTAAGAGGTATTTTGGGTATTCTCCTAAAATAGGAATTAGGATTTTAGGCATATATAAATACCCCTTATGTTTCATGTAGAGAGCTCTTACCACCATCTCTTTAGTTTAGCGGTGGCCATAAATGTAAACATAAATTTTCTCTCTCTTTAATGGCCTCTTAGCCTTTGCTTATGTTATTTATTTTTCATGCAATTTTAATACATGTTCTTTTCACTGTGTTATAGTTTGATGGTTTATGTTGGGCTAAGTAATAACACAAATAGACTATAATTAGGATAAACACATCAACTAAATCCAAAAATGATAAAAAGAGAGATCGTAATTTCATTGTGTTGATTTGTGTGATTATGAGAAGGAATTTGCCCCTAAATTGCCTTCTACTCTCATATTTTTATTCACTTTTTTTGTTAGTTTTTTTAACATTTTTTGTTTGTAACAGCTTCTAGCTTTGGGTTAGTTTGATTGAGTAGAATTTTAAATCACTTCAATTCCTACAGATCGACTCGTACTCACTACGTACTAACATTGTATATCGTGCGCTTGTGGTTATTTTTATTACAATTTTTAGCGATTTTCTAAATCGATAAAACTTATCGCAAGTGAATGCGAAGTTTTCCTTCCTACCTACTCCTGGTAGAATGATCAGATCTTGGACTTTTGTGATTTTGGAATTCCTTATTTTATTACACCCTCCTCCCATCTTAAGCATTAATACGATTTGAAATTGGTACAAAAAATTTAAATTTGAATGTATACAGCACTTCAGCAAGAAATGGGATGAGAAGGTATCTAAACGTACTGGTGAATACAAATGCAAAGTTCAAAAGCTTAAGCATGAGAAATATGATCTTAACCAAAAGATTGAAGAGTTAAAGAGTATGGTTCGTACTATGCAAGGAACCAACAAGTCTCTTCAGCATGCTATAAGAACTCAGATTGCTTCGATTGATGATGCAAAGACAGTTCAAAAAAAGGAAAAGAAAGTTGAAGAAATTTTGGATGTGGCCATTGGTCATATTTTTAATCCTTTAATTTCCAATGACTTAGAGAAGTCAACATGAAGCCTTAAGCTTTAGCAATGATCTACCTTTAGATAGATTTTTCTTTTCTGTCCAACCTTTGCACTTACGAATTTGTACATATTGTATTAGATTGTAAACAAATTTTATATTAAATGAATGTTACCTCGAATTTAAGGTATGTAGTTGTGAATTGAATTCCGACTTTGGCTTGATGATTAGTATTTCACTTTTCCACATTTGAGCTTTCTGATATGTATATCAACTTTTTGCTTATTTAGAGAATCAAGAATCATAATGATTGAACTTCCTAGAATTCAATATAAATATTCATTAGCTTGTTTAGTAATGTAGATTCCCGTTAAATGAATTTGAACTGAAAGCTGACATAAAGAAGCCCTGAAATGTAATATGGAAAACTAAGAAGACTAGAAACCAATACCTGGTAATAATAGTAAAAGACCGAAAATCCATATCTAGTAATAATGATAGAAAATTAGAAATTCATAATTGGCAATAATATTAGAAGACCAGAAATCCCCATCATGCAATAAAAGTAGAAAACTAGAGAACCTATTTGGGAACAACAATTGAAGCTTAGAAATCTAAATCTGGCAGAAATAATAGTAGACCAGAAACCTTTATCCAGTAGCTAAATGTTGCATTTGTTTAGGAGCATAAATAGCTCGTATCTAGTATACCTTCCTCTAGAAAATTAATTGACAGTGAGCACTACTTTGCTCAAATTTTGAAAGATTGGGAACACTACATGGCTATGATTTTGATAGATTAGTAGCACTACTTGGCTTTTATTACATCAAAATTTTCACAAAGTACAAATTACGAAAAGAGAGTCCCTTAGCTTGTAGTTTTGAGACCCATCATTTAGTTTCCATCGAAGACTAAGGCATCAGACTCAGTACCTAAGTGCATATACGTTGAGAACATGAATTAAGGCAACAACAAAGACCAAGATTATTGTTTAAATAAAGAAAGAGGCTTATCTAAGAGTAGTAACTAGCTGAATAGTGGCATTCCAACAAATTTCAACGATGAACGACTTAGATAGCCCGAACAAGATCAACTGTTGAGATAGACAAAAGGAAGCAAAGGAGCTATGTATAAAAGTACCACATTAGCTATCCGTGTCAAAATACTTTCAACTATATGATGACAAGTGTTTGAATCAGACCTGCTATAAGAAGCCAGGTCATCAATATGAGTTAAAGCTCATGCACTAATGGAAGAACCTTAAATGTGTTATAAATAGAGGGTCCCATGCTACTAAAAAGGGGCTGGCTAACAATTCCCTAACATTCTACAGTTATTCAATATTCCTTACTCCTTTTAGAAAGCTTTAGAGAAAAAAGAAAAAGATCATTAATGGTGGTCATAGTATCTAATGTATTTATACATCAAGTTAATGAATAAAACATGATAGAATCTTAAAAGTGAATATAGGGATCTTGGTCCCGAACCACTATAAACCTTGCATCTCTTTACCTTTTGACGCTTACTTTTTACATATTTTTGGTGTTTATTCTATTTTCTTACATCCTCTTGGAACCATTCTGAGTACTGCATGTTGTTAGTAAGAAGAAAAATATATCAAATATTTTTAGCGCTAGAAGGAAGGCTTGAGCCTCTGCCCGTCACCAATCCAGCAAATTCCAACCTTTCAACCATACATGAAGTCAAAGTTTTCCTCTCGAAAGATTCCTCACTCCTCTACCTAGGATGGGGAAGTTGAAGAAATACCTTTGAATGATGGGAATTAGGCAAACCAGGCGAATCAAACTGTCACTGAACAAACAACCAACCTAGTCTTTTTCGAAAGTGAGTTCGCTGGATGATGCTAAAGTTTGTTTCTGTTACAGCCCAATAATTGGACAACTATCAGACTAAAATCATGAATTTTTTTATTGAATTAGAAAAGAAAGTCTCGACAAATCTTAAGGAGGACGAGAGTCCTTCCACTATCAGATGAAATCTTGGAAAACCACCAGTGAATAATGAAGACATGGAAGCTGAGCCTATGAGGGCCAAGGAAGCAATAAGGAAGTCCGAGATCATAAAGGTGGCTAGTATGGGACCTTCTGAGAGACCCGTAACTCTAAGCCTGGAAACGGTAAACTTTGGAGGAAGGTAGCCACACAAACTAATACATAAGGTACTGAAGCAAAAACTCTGAAGCGTGGTAGGGATCAGAGGATGGAAACCCAATTAATGAAATTATCGGATCAAGTTTAAAAGAAACAAGAAGACTACTACAGCCTTACTTCTAAGATGAAGCTCTAAAAGGTCCAACCCTTCTGCATAGAAATTATAGTGAAACTATGCCTCTAGGATTCAGGATCCCAAAGCTTTCTTATAATGGAACATCCGACCTTGATGATCATATCAATCTATATGAAATTCAAATGCAAGGAATCCAGGCTTCAAATAAAATCAAATGCAGATTCCTGCCTATAATTTTTAGTGGACCCGCCTTGAAGTGGTTCCAGAGCCACCTGCCTAATTATATTATCTCTCAGGAGCAGTTGACCATGGAGTTTTTAACTTAATTTTTTGCCTCAAATGACAGCACAACAAGATTAATTTTTCTTGCCGACTTTAAACAAGGAAGAGGAGAGTCTTTGAAGGATTACTGTAAGAGATTCAATGAGGTAGTTGCCCAATGCAAGTGCAAGACGGATGAAACCAAGCTGGTCATAATCACTTTAGGATTATAAGGAAACACACCATTCTAGGAAGATCTTTTGAGATAAGAGTGTAATTTCATGAATGAATTCTTTTTCTAGCTTGGGGAGAAATTTGAATCGAGGAGTTAAAGGGAATTGTTTGGAAAAACCTGAAATGGAGTGGTGACAAAAAGTACAGTTTGGCTAAGAGATTCAAGAAGGAATTTCAAGTATCGAAAGCCTACCCTTAACCCTTTTATATGCTTAAATCAATGCAGTGACCTAAGATGAATCCTATACCCTCTGAGGAGAGGAAGAGAGCCAGAAATTAATTATTAACAAGAAAACTTATCACTACCGCAAAGTAGGATTAGAAATGAAAATAGCTTCCAACCACCTTATGAAATGGCAAAGGTAGTTGGAGCTCCTTCGAAACCTCCATTCGAACTAGCTGAGAGGATTTATGACACTTTTCGAAACCTTCTTACGAGGTGGACAAGGTGACTAAAGGTTAGGACTTAATGATCTAAGGGTATTAGTTGAATCAATTTGTTTCGATTCCTTCGAAAGGAAATCTTTCAATTGACATTGATACAAGTAATCCATAACCAAAACCACATAGAAGCAACATATCAATCAATACATTCAGAAATGCCATATACTTGCTTTTATAATAATTTTCCCCAATATAAGAAACTTAAGTAATACAAAGAAGTAAAATATCCAACTTGATTTTAGAATTAGGGTTTACAAATTTAAGGAAGAACAAGTATTGAATGAATGAAATCAGATCCCTAGAACAAGACCTATAGGGTCTTATTTATAGGCACCGGCTAAACCCTTTCGCACTAGTCCTTTTGACTTAGTCGAAAGGGTGATTTGAAGACCTTTTGTCACTATTGGATTCAGGACGCCTTTCTAGCTCCACTTTTGAATGAAACTTGGGTACTTTCGACTCCAACGAAAGGTATAGGGGCATCCTTCACATACTATTATGTTCCATGTAACTTGGGAAGGATATTGGCTTTCGACGCTTTCGAAAGGTGTACTTCGTAGGTTTCAAATGAGTTGAAGCATAGTAGAAGGTTTACCTGCAGATGATAACATTCGAAAGCATCCTTTTTTATTAGTGTGAAACCCTATCTCCGGGTGTTGGAGTAAGCCTCATTAAACTCATGTAAAATTTCATTGATAATTGTGGATGGTTTCAACCGATTTGAAAGGCTAATATATGCTTTCGAAGGGGTAGCTTTGGCCAAACAATCTTCCACGAAAGGTATATGATGACAAAACCTAGTATTTTGGCAGGTTTGGCACATTTGCGGAAGCTTGTTATCTGTTGCCTTTGAAAGGTACCTTTAACACATACGAAACTTCTTTATGCATGCGAATGCAACTTTTTCGAAAGGAGTTAACTGAAGTGAAAGGGTAGACCTGTCCTCATTCCACCTCTTCGAAAGTGCTTGATGTTTGTACCAAAATTGGGCACAACATTCTTCGAATGTGTTTGAAGAGAAAAATTGAAGAAAGTAAATGTAAAACGAAGCAGATCAAACAAAAACACCAATTAACATATTAGAAAAAGCGTAGAAACACACGAATTTAGAGTGGTTTGGCATATAGCCTACGTCCATTATGAAATGATTGATGTATATTAATTATAACTCAATAGTTATAGAGGATTATAATAGTACAATTGAAGTACAATAGCAATTCAGTAGAGTATCAAATTAGAGCCAAAAGTCCATATTCTGTAGTTCTAGGGTCACTATTTATAGGTGTAGGCAGCGAATATCTCGCCTAGATCTCGGAAGACTTCTTCTCCCATGCGGGTGGGCCTACGGGATCGAGTTCGGGTGATTTCGACTCGATTTAAGAGCAATATGAATTGAGTTCATATCGATCAACTCTTTTTAGACTGGGATCGATCAGGTAAATTCTCGAGGTTGTAGGAAAGCTCCTGTGAAAATTTGGTGGCATTTGGACTTGTAGATCTCGAGTTATGATCGATGCAAGTTTGGATTCAATGTACTATCGAACTCATATCGGTACGATTCGTATCATTCTAATTTGTATCCTTGCATCACGTGTTGATCAAATGACATGGCATTATAATTTAAGGATCGATCCACTTTTCATGCCGAGTGATCGAGTATTCCAATTTCATGTGCCTTGTTCGTATCGAGCTGGAACTATCCCCTTCGTATCGAGCTGGAACAATCCCCTTCATATCAATTCCTTGCTATCCACTTCATATCGATGCTCGTTGTTTTCTATCATATCGATCGAATGAATGATCGATACAAGTTTTGTCGCCTTTCCCTAATGGACACGAACCGGGGTAAAATCATGGATACGAAGGGAACTTCTAGATGGATTCGAATGAAGTGGATATGAAAGAAATGGTTGTCGAACTAATAGATAAGAACCCAGTGCCTTCTCCATGGATACGAATGAGGGCGCAACTTGGTCATGGATATGATGAACCTGCCCCTTCCCATGGATGCGAATTGATCATGCTTTGCTTGAGAATCAATGGTCATGAACGAGGTGGATATGGTCGTGGTTTTTTTCCCTTTGGATTTCGATGATACGAACTATGTGGGTACGAATTACACTTGCCTTCCATGAAACTTCATCGATCCATAACATCAGCATACGTACTCCGATTGACCTAAAAATTGGAATATTGGCTTCCTTAGCTTCGCTTGTCGTGTCATATCAATTCTAGCTTGATCCAGACTTGGACCAAATTTTCTAGTGTCCATAGTAGATCTGTGTAGAGACGATCTTCGGGATGGACTGTCCTTGATTTACAGTCAAATTCTTGGTGTCACGGCCTTGCCAAAAGGTGGGATAACATTTGCCCCCTAAAGTATGTCCTATATGAATATGACATACTTTGCAAATCTACAACCTTCTGTTTGAAAAGTTCTATCTAATTTGCGTGTTTTGTTGTAACAGAGTACTGAATGCTAGAGATCTGTTGTTCACTATTGCGATTGTTTCTAGGTGAGCATCAAATTCTTGTAATTTTTTAAAAATTGAATGTTAATTCATCTCACATAAATGCATGTTAACCTGACTTCCGTTGACGGTCATATGTTCATGAGTCGTTGTCAGTTTTCTCGTATCGAATCCCATATCTACCCTTTCCTGAATCGATGTAAAATTCAAGTTGTAACAATGCTTGATGGTTGTTTTGAAGTGTCTCTTCATATCGATCCTCTCCAAGATTGATGTGAAAATTGAACAATTGCTTTCATATCGATGGCGATCGACATGAATTTGGTTGGAGTCTAAACGAAGTTAGTATCGATGGATACAAATCTTAGCGTCTTCGAATAGAGGGATGCGAAACTGGCACTTTGCATCGATTGACCTAAATAATCGGAACAGGACTCGGTAGTGGCATTCATATCGATAGGATCTAATGGATAGAATGGGTGTTGCATTAGGTGGATACGAATAGAGCATTTCGCCTTGATGTATTTGATGGATACGAAATGTAGTTGCCTCAAACCGATAGTGACTGGCTACGAAGTGTACATCTTCATATCGACTGGGAGAAAACTCAGTTCTAACCGGTCACCTAACTGGGAGACAAACGAGAATATTCTTGGTATAAATAAGCTTGGTACTTAGAATTTTTTCACTTTACTTTCATGCTTTCACTTTGCCTTTCGTATCGCTTGAACCAAAAGAAAACGGACTCGCTTTTATACTCGAACAAACAAACCCACCAATTCCACAAACTACTCGCTTGAACAAGCTAATCAATTGATTAAAACCAATTTAGAATGATGGACTTGAATTCTCATGCCATTCGATACACGTTCATGACTGATTCTGGTGAAGTTGTTGTCGTGGATGGCCAGAGTGAGGTCGGGGGTCGAAGGCTGCTTCCTTCGAAGCCTTTGGAGAAGATGAAGTTTTAGGATACAAAGGACCTGTGGAGGGATGGCTCGGTCTCTATTTCATATCGATAAAGGAGGGAGGATGAGCCATATCAATTTGGATTGGGAGCATGCGAATCTATCTGGGTTGTTAGGTTTCTTATAGATTAGATGGATATCTTCGTATCGACCACTGTTAAGGTTTCATATCAATTCGAAATGATCGACACAAAGGCTTGGACCCGTTGATCGATATGAAGGTGACGTACGTGATTGATATAAAATCATGCATATCCAATCGATGCGAATTGCCTTCTTGACCAATATGAATAGGTGTTTTGATGATTGATCAAAGTTAATTTTTTGCGAATTCGAAGCATCTTGTACATTCGAACATATGACTCCAACGAGCTTCCGCCCTGCAAAATTGGACATTTTATTGCATATTTGACTGCCCTTCGAAGCTAATTGATGGAACTGTAACTAGACCAAATTTGACAAATCTTAACTTGGATTGTTCTCCGGAGCCTCGATGGCACGGTTGTGACAGTCACTGACGACTACCACTCCGGTTGAATTCAAAAGTCTCACCATTCAAACACTTTGCTAATGTTTTAGGGAATTTTCTTAAGTAACATACATCATTGCATTGCATCATACATTCATGCACTTTACACTGGGAAAAGCATAGGATTATTGTCATCTAACGATGATTTTTGTTGAGTTGATTAGCTTTGGAGCCCGGAAGCTCGCAACAACAAGAGGCTCAAAGTCTAGACAATCTTCTAATAATTGAGATGTTGGTTATTACGCCATAGTTATAAGTCCTTCTTCGGACGAGCTACTAGGAGCAACTTTATTGGGAATCCAATAGACTCGGTTCTGTCTAATATTTCCAAAGAAATTTTAGGAAGGATTTGCATAAGGCACGGGCTATCATTATATGACGCCCTACTACCAGGGCCAAACTATACGTCACATTCTCCTCCAGAAGGGTACACTACTTTCAATAGATTCTCCTACGCAACAAGGACACTCACACCATTCAATCAGTACATCCGGGAGGTATTATAAGGATTGCCCTATCACAGATGCACCCAAATGGGTATGCTTCGCTGAACAGCCTATACATCATCTTTATGGAGCATCTCTTTCGTTCCCCAACTATAGAAGAAATCCAGTACTTGTTTAATATTTAGAGCGGAGAGATAACCCATCTTTCACTTTTTGGAGGCAGTCAAGCACTACCAAGTCATGATTGGGGGATGGACCAAGTTAGGTTGCTTCAAAACCGAATGGTTCTATTTCAGATGTCCATCGGCCTTCGCTAGGCGGTGGTTAGTAACGCGTAAGTGCTTCAATTTCTGCATCAATTAACCAGAAAATCTTAGTTGATGTCCAATCTAACATTTTATTTCTTCCACAGCTTTGATCCTGCTACCAGAAGGTGAAAGATTCAAGGAGATTGTAAGGGTTCTCCAAAGGGTACCTGTGGCAGATAGAAAAATTGGAGAGGTGCCGAATGATAAGAATCTTAGGGCCTATGGCCTGATTGATGAGGAGCAAAGTATCAGAATTAAGGGATCTCTTAGGGCGGTTCCAGCGAGACATGCTAGGAGGAGAGGTCCCGGAATTTTAATCACCAAGCAAGGTGATGATGTGGATACACCCATCGAAGACATATCGCCAATCAGGCCTTTACAAAGTACCCGTCGGTCAGAGAGGATAAGGACTGGCAATGCCACTACCCAGAAGGCTCCAAGATACAAGTCTATTGTTGTCTCTCTTCCAGCCATGGGGTTAATTATCTCGGAAGCTCCCTCCTCACACACGGAGAGCCCCTTCGAAGGATTCGTAGATATTCCAATTCCAAACTACATATCCCTTCAATAAAACACTAGACTAGAGGGGCTTCAAAGTGCTTTAGATATAGGCGAGCCAACTCCATCGAGTGCGGCCGACACAACCGGTGGGTTGGCGGGTTTACACACGCATGCATACACTTGAGGCATCATACATCTAATACTTATGAATTATTTAATCTCTAGAGATAACTAACTCTGTTATTTTTTTCACTTTGTAGGTTTGATGTCGATGAAACCTTCATTGCTCGGTAGTCTCCATGCTGCACACGAATCATCCAGCTTATATAGAGGGTCCCATAGCCATGACTCCGATCATGATTACTATCATTTGAGATATGATAGGATTATAATGACAGGGAAAGAGATAGGGAGAGGGAGAGAGACAGAGAAAGAGAGAGAATGAAAGAGGCGAGAAAGGCACGGTTCCCGATCATGCTTCCCTCCACCTAGGTTTCTCTGCCACCTCCCAGCTCAGGAATACAAACTGTCGGGACTTCACGTTATCCAGTGCCCCCACAAGTTCCAAGGCTCGACGAACTGCACCATACAACTAGGGCGAACACTTCTATCGCAGCCAGTTGTGTGGCTACAATGGTCATAAGGAGGAAGCCGCCCGAATTGCTTAACCGAAGAAAGATTTTCCTAATATTTGCTTCGACAGCTTTATCTTTCCTCCCAACTTGAAGAGAATCCCGAATGATGTAGAGAAGTTGGTACATTATTATATACACGATGCTTGTGGCAAGAAGCGGGAATGGTCTAAAACTGTGGAGAAGCTTTGCGGTATCCTTCGAATGGGCCAAGATCATCAAAAAACTGGAGAAAGACCTCGCTTAGAAAGAAAAAATAATCGGTGTGCTAAATAATGAAGTTGAATCTTCTCGAAGATCCGAAATAGAGGTCGTCAAAAAAGCCGAAGAAGCAAGGGATTCCATGGAAAAAAAAAAATCCCATATGGACTTAGCCCAAGAAATGGGCCATTGCAACACCGTAATCACAGAAGAAAGAGATGCGGCGCTCAAAGAGCTTGTAGAGCTTAAGGCGAAGCAAGCCGAAGTCTTAAAAGAAAAGGGCGATGCAAATAAAGCCACTGAAGGGAAATGTGATTAGACGGTGGAGCTTAAGGGAGAGTGGGATGCGGAAATTATAGAAGTTCAGAAGACTGACTCTAGGACTGAGGCCAAAATCGGGGCAGTAGAGGCTAGGGTAGAACACGATATGGAGAATCATTTAATCGCGTACAATGTGAACTTCTTGAAATATCGTGACCTAAGCTAGTTTACCAATTACACAACTCACCTACACAATGCCTGATGCTATATTCTGGCTGATGAGAAAGCTGAACACCCTTTTAAGTCTATCAATGACTTTGAACTGGAGAACCGGGTGTTGAACCGGGTGTCGAAGGTACGAGTGGGTTTTGGTGTTAAGCATCACGATACAAGCTCTGATATTGCTATGCCAATCCATCCTGAATCTACTTCTGCAACTGATCCTTCCCCTGTTCCAGGCAACAATCCTGATCAACCACAACTGTCTCAGGCTCGTGAGCAAGCCTCTAAAGGAACTCCGACCCCAGTTGCGAGTCAACTTGAGGAAGGTACTCTTTACACTTGTTAAATTCATTCGAAGTCTGAAATTCCATCAAAGGAAGTTTCTAATATTTTCCCTTATCTCTATTCAGTTATAGTAGTAGCACCGGCCGTGCCCCCTGTAACTCACGACCACATCAAGAGCATGAGGTTATTATAATAGAAGAGACGATTACCACTGCCACTACATTAGCTAAACAAGTTGACATAAGCACTTTCACCCTCAATAAGAAAATGGTGGATGAACTTCTTGGCCCCTATAGCGACCCATTTGCTGATTTGCACTTTTTCATGGATGGATGCATGTTTAGGGCTAGTTCTGTGGCTCCAACTGCTAGCATCCCGTCGGACATTCAAGTAGCTCAAGAAATGGCGGTGATGGAAGTGATCAATGTCGAAATGGCGAGTGCCCCACTGGGCAGCAGTTTAGGGGTGAAATGGCAGGTCTTGGCCCGACTCCTCTTTGTATGTTTTCTCCGAGTGGCACTATCATTATTACTAGGGTTCCCCCAATGCCTTCTCATATAGAAAGTCACCCCGCTCCTCTGAGCATGCACTCTGAAAGCATCCCAATTTCAGTGAGTTCGAAGGATGAGACGATAATACTTCCCTCGGCTAGGGATAAGCCGGGCAAAGGCAAGATTTCAAAGCGATGCCACAGCGGCAGCTCCACTAGGTCGGCGCCAAAGGAGAAAAAGCATAAGAAGATGCCTAAGGATTAGGCATGTATCCTCGTATCCCTTTTTTGGTGAATAAGTTGGATCTTTCATTTTTGGTTTTTTAGGCCGTGTATAAATGCGGGTTTGGCCTCCGCTAGTAGGAATTTTTGGAATAAGCTTTTTGTACGTATATTTTTTCAAAGAAAAGTAGAAATAAAATTCCTTTTTGTTTATCCATCATAACTCTACGTTTGTTTTGCCTAAGTGTTTTGAGACTTGAATTCATATTCAACATACTTGTGAAGCTTCAATCTTTGGATCGGACTTGTGTTCAGTTGTTACGTCCCGAAGTCATGGCTTTGGGCCATAACCAAAAGTTAAGTCAAGTCCCAATATTTCAATGTCTAGACCAGTAGCTAACATTTTGAGCCTTGCTCCTAGTTCTGGGGATGAGTTTAAGTGGTTGGACAATGATCGCTTTTCAACTTCGACATCTTTAATTTTACATAGTCGGAACTAAGTTGTTGTGAGATGAGTTCAAGTGGTCGGATCACACTCGCTAATGCATTGATAATCGCATTCATACTCTGGGGATCAAACTCATCCGCTGGCGGTCAGTTTGCCTACTTAATGTTTAAAGTTAAGTCCATGCTCTGGGGCTTAATTTTTTTTTTGGTCGGTCGGTCACACATTTAAGACTTAGAATTATATCCGCACTCTGAGGATATAAGTTAATCTGTGGGTGGTCAATCACACTTGTTGTATGATTTAAGATTATGTCCATACTCTAAGAACTTAAGTCATTTTGCGGACAGCCAGTCACACTCATTATGCATTTTTAGGATTATGTCCATACTTCGAGGACTTAAGTTATATAATTTTCATGCTCCAGTTCACACTGTGGGAATCTGGTGTTGGTTGATGGGTGGTCAGTCACACCCACTATACTGTTTATGCTCTGGTCCGCGCTGTGGGGACTTAGAGTTGGTAATGTTTATACTTCAGTTCACAATTTGGGAATCTGGAGTTAGTTGAAGTTTATACTTCAGTCCATGCTCCGGGGACGTGGAGTTAGTTAGTGTTTACACTCCAGTTCGTACTTTGAGAATCTGGAGTTAGTTGAAGTTTATACTCTAGTCCACACTCTGGGGACTTAGAGTTAATTAATATTTATACTCCAGTTCACACTTTGGGATCTAAAGTAAGTTAATGTTTATACTCTAATCAGTGCTCTGAGGACTTGGAGTTGGTTAATGTTTATACTCCAGTTCGCACTCTGGAAATCTGGAGTTAATTGATGTTTATACTCTAATCCGCGCTCTGGGGACTTAGAGTTAATTCATGGATTGTCGTGTGTTAATCCTTCTTGGCTTTAGTACGATGGCTTGTCTCCGAGCTTGGGCTTCACTTAGCGAGTGACCGATCAAACATAGCCACTCTCTATTTGAATAAGTCCTACCTTGGGATGGAACTTAGCTCTTCTTGCATTGTGATGGTTGCATGACACATTTCAGGAATCACTAATCTAGCTTGAAGACATTGCACTTTATTGCTGAAATAAGAGAATATGGCAAAATCAGTTGCCTTATTACAAGTTCAAATTTTGAAATGTATAAAAAAATTGCAAATAGAAAGCAGACTAAGTGAATAAACAAAGCCTGTTATATATAGTAGCGATGGAGACTTTTGCTGTTCCAAGCTCTCGGCAAAGTAAGGCCATCAACAGTCGACATTTTGAATGTGCCATCTCCAAGTCTCCGTTCGATAACATACGGTCCTTCCCACATCGACTTCATATGCAAAGGGACCGGATAGATTCTCTTGAGCATGAGATCGCCAAGTTCAAAGGTTTGGGGTTGGACCTTAGCATTGTATGATCGGGCGACTCGACTTTGGTGCGCGGCTGCCCTCAAATCAGCCTCTTCATGCTTCTCATGTAATAAATCTAGAGATTCAGCAAGTAATATAGCATTTGTCTTTGTATCATAGTAGGTCACATGATGAGAAGGCACTTCCAATTCAACACGAATGACGGCTTCAGAGCCATAGGAAAGTGAAAATGGAGTATGACCGGTTGCAGACTTGTGGGTAGTTCGGTATGCCCATAGTGCGATGGGAAGCTCATCGACCTATTTGCCCTTGGTCTTCTCCAGTCATTTTTCAGAATGGATTTGATAACTTTATTAATGCTTCGACTTATCCATTTGCTTGAGGGTGAGCAACTACTGAGAACTTCTTTTGAATATGGAAACGTTGACAGAAGTTCTTGAATTCGACACTACTGAATTGGGCTCCATTTTTAGTGATAAAGGTATGTAGGAGACCAAAATGACAAATTATATTGCTGACAACAAAGTTGATTACTTTCTTCGTTGTGATGGGAGCAAGGGGTTCAGCTTCCGCCCATTTGGTAAAGTAGTCAACTACAATGATGGCGTACTTCGCACCACCTTTAGCCAAAGGAAGAGATCCATTTATATCAATGCCCCACGTGGAGAACGGCCATTGACTGACCACTTAGGTGATTTTGGTAGGCGAGGCTCATGGTACACGGGCATGTTTCTGGCATCTATCACAATTCTTGGAATAGTATAGCACATCATGATTCACTGTTCTCCAATGTTGTCCATATCGAAGTATCTTCTTAGCAAAGGCTTGCCCCCTAGTGTGATCACCGCACTCTCCTTCGTGTACATCATGTAACACTCATTTGATTTCATCGTGGGCGATACAGCGGAGTAAAGGAATGGAGTATCCTCTTCCGTACATGACTCCGTTCTGGATAATGAATCATGAAGCCTTTCAGAGAACTTGTCTCCTCTCACTTCTGTGCTCTGGTAGAGTTCCATGCTCGAGATAATTTTGGAACGGGGTCATTCATGATTCCTTACGGGCATGGTTTCGTGTACCCAGTCTGTCTCTATCTTGTCGATGCTGGAGAGGTATGTGTTTCTGTAGGGACAAGTCCCATTTGCTATGCTTCACCGTGCTAGCCAATTTTGCCAAAGAATTGGCCTTCTAGTTATGCTCTTAGGGTATGCAGTAGATGACATGGTAATCCAACTGATTCAATTCTTCCTAGACTCGAGTGAGATAAGCAGCCAACCTCCGGTCTCTGGCTTGCTATTCTCCTTGAACTTAGCATATGACCAATTCTAAATTGCAGTAAATCTCCACAACAATAATTCATAAGTCTTTAGCGAGTCAGAGTCCAGCAAGTAGAGCTTTTTATTCAGCCTCGTTATTGGTTGCACACAAATAAAAATTCAAAGCATAGCATAAAGATCGACATTCTGGGTTTCAATTATGACTCCAGTACTTGAACAACGATCCTTCAATGCACCATCGGTGTATAGCTTCCATATATATTTGGGAGATTCACTGGCTTCAAGCAAGTCCTATGGTATAGTGAATTCAACGATGAAATCCGCTAGAACTTGTCCTTGAATAGTATGCCTCGGTGTGTAAGCAATATCAAACTGACTCAAGTCGATGTTCCACTTTAGCAACCTACCAGTCGTCTTAGGCCACGTAAGGACCTGTATAATGGCCGGTCTGTGTAGACTGTGATAGGATGAGCCTGAAGATAACGACAGAGCTTTCTCGAGGCAATGACAAAGCAATATGCCAGTTTCTCCAGCTTTGGGAAATTTCTTTCTACCACGATTAATCGCTTGCTAACATAATAGAATGGTCGTTGTATCCTATCCTCCTCCCGAATTGATCCAGCATTGATCTCACTCTCTAACAATGTCAAATAGATATATAGCCTCTCATGATCAATCTGCTTTGATAGAATATGTGGCATAGATAGGAGTTGAACCAGTGCTCGTAATGCACCCACACACTCCTTAGTCCATTCAAAGTTGCACTTTCCTTCCTTAATGAGATCAAAGAAGGGAATACATTTGTCGATGGATTTTGAGATGAACCTACTAAATGCTGCTATTTTCCCATTAAGGCTTTGCACTTGCTTTATAGGTCTAGGAGTTTCAATATTTCGAATCGCCTAAATCTTTTTAGGATTGGCTTCAATTCCTCGAGTATTGACAATGGATCCAAGGAACTTTCCGGATGCAACTCTGAAGTGACACATCAATGGGTTAAGCTTCATTCGGTACTCTCAGAGGACGTTGAACATCGTTTCCAGGTCTTTGATATGATTAATGGAGAGTCGCGACTTCATAAGCATATCAACTACGTATACTTCCATAGTTTTCCCAATCCGGTTAGCGAACATTTGATTGACAATTTTTTGATAGGTTGCCCCGACGTTCTTTAGTCTGAACGACATCACTTTGTAACAATATAGTCCAAGATCGATGACAAAGCTGTTATGCTCTAGATAGGTTAGTTGCATCAATATTTGATTATAGCCAGAATATGCATCCATGAAAGAGAAGAACTCATGTCCAATAGTTGAGTCTACAAGCTAGTCAATCCTGGGAAGTGGAAAACTATCTTTACTACAAGCTTTATTCAAATCCGAGTAGTCAACACAAGTTCTCCATTTCCCGTTTGATTTTTTGACAAGCACCGGGTTGGATACCCACTCTGGATATACCGCGTCTCGAATAAACACGTTTGTCTTGAGCTTATCCACCTCTTCCTTTCGGGCGGAAGATCTCTTTGGATCCATATCGCGCCTTTTCTGTTTGACCGGGACATACCGTGGATCAATATTCAGTGCATGGCTCGCGATGTATGGCGAGATCCCATACAGGTCAGAATGTGTCCAAGAAAACACGTCAAGGTTTGCTCGGAGAAAACCAACCAATTTCTCTCTCATCTGTTGGCCTAACTAAGATTTGACCTTTAACACTCGAGAGTCCTCACCCTTGTCGATCGAAACATCGATCGTCGGTTCTGACAAGGAAGCCTGATATAGTCTTTGACTTGCTCCTCATTATCATCATCTCTTGGATTGAGATCTTTTAGGAATTATCTGTGGGGCACGGGGCTTGGCCTACGCGCTAGATGTCAATTGTCGGTAAAATGGACGTAGAGAGATTCCTTTGCGTCCTTGCCCTTATCTTCCCACTGCTCCTCCTGCAGCTCAGTAACATAGCAGGGACGTCCAGCCACCTGATCTCCTTGGAAAACTCCAACCCCATTGGTTGTGGGGAATTTCAAAGTTAAACACCAAGGAGCATTAGCTTCCCTAAATTCAGCAAGGGCAGGTCGGCCGAAGAAAGCATTATGCGGCAAATTGATATCCAACATAATGAATTACAACATCTGGATTCTTCGGCGTTCTCCACTCCCAATTCCACTGGTAGTTCTACCATTCCTGTGGGTATAGTCACATTTCCATTGAAACCATGTATACGAGACTGAGACGGCTTTAGGTCCTTTACCTCCATTTTCATTTGATCATATGCTCGCTTGAAAAGAATATTCACGGAGCTTCCGCTGTCTAATAAGATCCTCTTCATCCAAGCAAGACCTGTCTGACCTGATATGAGTAGTGGATCAATGGTAGGGGCTTCTACTCTATCAGCATCTCTGTCTCGAAAAACGATGTTGTCATCATCGTCTTCTATTGTTTAGCCGGAGCCCCATCATCAAAATTACCACAACATTCGAAGTCCGCATGCCTAATCGAGTTGGCATACAACTCCATTTCCTTCCAGCTCTAACCAGCTGGATGAGGACCATCGCTAACTATGTTAATAACTAACCTCCCGCCAGTACATGCAGGTTCCTCCGATCTTGCCTGATTCTGTACTTGATTTTGGTTTGATGGGCCCGCGCCCACACATGCGGTGCCCGAACAAATTGCCATAACTTTCTTTCTCGGATTAAATTCTCAATAATATCCTATAAAGAGTGACATCCTTTGGTGTCATAACCATAGCAATTGTGAAATCTACAGAATTTTCCAAACTGAATCTATTTTTTGGTCGACTGCATCGGAACAGGCTTCTTATATTGGCCAGTATTATAGGATTGGAAGTATACATTCTCCAGGGACGTATTCAAAGAAGGATAGAGGTCAAACATGGGGGCTCTACGTCGTGTTACATGATTTTGATCCTGCTTCTTACCTTATTTCCATCGCCTTTCTGCTGGCCCTGCTTATTCTGTATATTTAACTGCTCCTTTTCAAAACACTCACCGGTTTGTTCCATAGCGACATTGCTCTGGATTCCTTCCACACTCGGTCCTACATCAATCTCTTCCTAGACTATTTCGCATCCTCCATCCTCAAGAACTGGGCTACCTTGGAATAGAAACGGTCCAATGATGCAGGGCGTTTTTCAGCCAACCAGTTGCCAAATTTGGAATCAGGATCGATTCCTTTAGTCAATTCCATTAACATGGAGTTATCATTAGGGTTACTAATCTTCATGCAAGCAGCAGGGAACCATTCAAATAATTCCTGAGCATCTCTCTAGGAGCTTGAGTGATGTTAGATAAGGTGTTTACATCCTTCAGTCTTGTAACGTGCATACGAAATTGTTCGACGCATTTCATAGCTAACTCATCAAAGCATGAAATAGATCGAGATGGAAAGCGAGTAAACAACATAGTCGCGATGCTGCCTAAAGAAAATGGAAAACTTCAACACTTAACCGCATCATCTGCTCGTGCAACATTCATAAGCCATTCATGCTACAAAATGTGCTGGTTAGGGTCTGAACTTCCTTCATAAATAGGTAGATTGGGCATTCTGAATCAACAAGGTAGTTCAGCATAGAGGGTGTCGTTAGTGAAGGGTGTATGACTCCAGGAGATTCCCTAGTCGCCATCGAAGAGGCCCTCAGTTTCTCGAATCATGGTTGGGATATTCGAAACCAGGACATTCTGAGCATGTTGGACCATGGTGTGGTCGGGTTCAATAATGCGAGGATGGTCCGGGCCTAGTCGACGGTCCATACCTCGCCTCCTTGGTGCCAAGTCTTCGGGCACATAGGGTACAAGAGTGAGACTGCGTCGACAAAAATTCGAATCTGTTCGGTCTCGAGTGTCAGCTTCTAAGTCGACGACGGTGGCAGCAACACAACCAATAGTAATAGGATAAGGAATTGTCCCTCCTAGGGAGGAGGGTCCTGCTTGGTGACTAGCAGATGGGCCAGGTCCTGCTTGTCCAAGAGTATACTGATGCACGGTTCCTTGCATGTAGGCTCCATCCAGTCATGGATGCGTGAATCTGTGATGGTCATCAGGGGAAGTTGAGCTTTCAATAGATGAATAGGAAGATTGATCCCTCTTGGACCTCACTCATCTTTCCAAATCCAGTCGATTGGTTAGCTCCGTGTTTGGACGGATCTGCTGGGTAAGCTATTGGAGAATTTGGGTTAGTTCTTGCATTAACATCTAAAACTCTTACCTAGTGACATGGCCTTGTGGATCTGAAGGTCCAGCGGAGTTCTGGCCTATGGCGAGTAGCTGCGTAGGATTCTATTTGTCTCTTCCTTCCTGATCTACAGCAGTTGTGGCAATCCATGTAGTAACCATGGTGAATAGCGAAGCTCTCTCCTAGACCTGATGCTAATCTGAATAGAATGGAAGAACATCTAGGCTTGAGATCTGGATCTTCTCCTTAGATTCTTGCAATCCGATATCGGTAGTAGATCCAACGAGCAGGAGAAAAGCTGGGTTCTCTCAGTGAAAGCACCAATGTATTTGTACCAAAATTGGGCACAACACTCTTCCGATGTATTTGATGAGATAAAATGAAGAAAGTAAATGTAAAATTAAGAAGATCTAACAAACATACAAATTAACAGATAAGAAAAAGCGTAAAAATACACAAATTTAGAGTGGTTCGACGTATGGCCTATGTCCACTATGAAATGATTGATGTATATTGATTATAACTCGTTGGTTATAGAGGCTTACAAAAATAAAATTGAAGTACAATAGCAATTTCGACAAAGTATCGGCATAGAGAAGCCAAAAAGTCCATTTTTTATAGGTCCAGGGTCACTATTTATAGGCGTAATCAGCAATATCTCGTCCAAATCTCAAAAGACTTCTTCTCTCACGTGGGCGTGCCTATGGGATCGAGTTTAGATGATTTCAACTCGGTTTAAGAACGATACAAATTGAGTTTGTATCGATCAAGAATTGGTATTTTTAGGCTGGGATCGATGAGGTACATTCTTGAGGTTATAGGCAAGCTCCTGTGAAAATTTTGTGGCATTCGGATTTGTAGATCGCGAGTTATGATCGATGAAAGTTTGGATTTTCAATGAACTGTCGACGTCGTATCAATACAATTCGAATCGTTTTGATTCGTATCTTTGCTTTATGTGTCGATCAGATGATGTGGCGCTATAATTTAGGATCGATCCAGTTTTCATGCTGAGTGACCGAGTCTTCCACTTGCAAGTGCCTTATTCATATCGAGCTGGAACAATCCACTACGCATCAATTCTTCGCTATTCACTTTGTATCGATGCTTGTCTTCTTCTATCGTATTGATCGAATGAATGATTGATACGAGTTTTGTCACCTTTCCCTGATGGACACAAATTGAGGTAAAATCATGGATACGAAGGGAACTTCCAAGATGGATTCGAATGAAGTGGCTACGAAAGAGGTGGTTCTTGAAATAATGGATACGAACCCAATGCCTTCTCTATGTATACGAATGAGAGAACTACTTGGTTATGGATATGAATGAATCTGCCCCTTCCCATGGAAATGAATTGATCATGCTTTACTTGAGAAAAGATAGTCACGAACGAGGTGGATACGGACATGGGTTTTTCCCTTTGGATTTTGATGGATTCGAACTATGTGGGTATGTATTACACATGCCTTCTGTTACCCGGTTGATTGGACCACATAACAAGAGGCTCGGCATAAGACCTCGATCGGCACAGGCCTTGCTCGGCACACCAAGCCTCGTTCGGCACAGTCCTCATTCAGCACGAAGCCTTGTTCAGCACAGGCCTCGTTCGTCATAGGCCTTGTTCAGCATGAAGCCTCGTTCGGCATAAGCTTCATTCATCATAGGCCTCGCTCGGCACAGGCCTCACTCGACACACCAAGCCTCATTCGACACATACTTCATTAGGCACACCAAGCCTCTTTTGGCACAGGCCTCATTCGGCACACCAAGCATCATTCGTCATAGGCCTCGCTCGACATGAAACCTCGTTCGGCATAGGCCTTGCTCGGCATACGAATGTCGTTTGGCCTGGATATGTCGCTCGGCACACGAGCGACGTTCGGCATGGAATCCTCACTCGGCATTCACTGGTTCGACCAACCTCGTTCGGCAATTTCCATTCGGCATCCTTGGCTCGGTGTGCAGAAGCTATTTATCATGGGCCAAGATACCTTGTTCCTAGGCCTATGAGGGATGTCGAACCATCTTCGTCTATAAATAGAAGGGCAAGGGAACAGTGAAATGGACCTTTTTTGGAGAACACTAGGGAGACTCTGCCGCTTTCAAGATTCATTCTTTTCAATTCAAACTTTTATTGAAGTTATTAGTGTACAGATTGTATCTGTATTCAACCACTTGTGAAAGCAATAAAGATTAAAACTCAAAGTGGACGTAGGCAGTTACGCCAAACCACTATAAATCTGGTGTTCTTGTTTTTTGCAATTAATTTAGTTTACATCCCTCTGTTTTAATTTACCATCTTCATTAATATCTCTACATAATCTTTATAAAGGGGGTTAGTGATCAATTTTGGTGCTAATACTTTGGTACATTCAGTGAGAATTGAATTCTCAGCTTGATTGGATCTCATCTTCTACTAGTGGATTTCCATATTCGTGAGATAGATCCAGTTATTTACTAGAAAACTTCCTATTCTACTCAGATTTGAATGAAATCTAAAGGAACCTGATAGCCATAGTCAGAGAAACTAAGTCTATTGCCACTGTTTTGGGAAGATTTGATTAAGCTAATTTTCTTGTTTAGAGTTAATCAAGTGTTCATGTTCATGTGAAAGGTTTGGATTCACTGATGTACACAAGATCTGGGGATTGGACGTTGAAGTTTGCACTCAAGATGAATGAAGGCCGACCCTCCTCTAAAGGCATATGCCGATCGCTCCAGAAAAGGCATTTGTCGATCGCCTCAGAAAAGGCAAATGCCGATCGCTCCAGAAAAAGTCTAAGCCGACGGCATCTAGGCCGAGCCACATGCCTATACCGAAGGACATCCAGGCCGAGCCACATGCCTATGCCGAACGACATCCAGGCCGAGCAACATGCCTATGCCGAACAACATCCTCACCGAGCAACATGCCTATACCGAACAGCATCCTCGCCGAGCCACATGCCTATGCCGAACGACATCCAGGACGAGCCACATGCCTATGCCGAACGACATCTAGGCCGAGCTACATGCCTATGCCAAACGACATCCAGGCCGAGCCATACGTCTACACCGAATGACCCAGTGTATGCCAAGCAAGAGTACACCGACTGACTGACCCAGTGTATACCGAGCGAGAGTATGCCGACCAATCCATGCACTGTATACCGAGCGAGAGTCTGCCAACCGATCCATGCACTATATACCGATCTCTCTCTCTCAAAATAAAAACAATCTGACTGGTCCCTAAAAAATATGGATCGGGTACGACCTCGATTATCAAAAAAAATCTATTTTAGGTACAACCCAAATTTTCGAAAAAGAGGCGAAAATAACAGTGCAGGTCCGTCGGCTAAGGACACTAGCCGCAGCGCAGTGCCGCCAGATAGTGAATTCAAAACTCAACTTAATAAAGGAACGTTCTATCCACTTCCTTGACATCTCATGATTGACCAGGGCATAGAGGATTTAGCGGTAGGTTTTGAATGGCATCAAGGGAACGAATAAGCAACCGCTATTCAAACGGAACTCCTAATGGTTGGAGAATATAGATGATATGACTCTAGCAAACGCCAAGATGACTCTAAGCACCATTCTACGCTGACCCAGAATTTTGAATCTAGTGACTCCAAGCAAACCAATGTTTGTCTCTAAGCAATTTATTCCAACTACTAACAAGGATATCATATTGATTGCATTTGAGGAGAGTCAACCCATAGATATATTTTGGCAGCTAGTTAGCTGAAGAGCCTCCTACGAGTATGGATTGTTTCTTTTACAAAATTAATCAGAACCAAAGTGAGGGAGAGTGGAGTAGACTAGGAAAAATCACAATGCAGGCCCATCAGCTAACAATACTGATTCTAGTAGACAAAACAAGATCTCAAAATTCGACTCATATGCTCTTTGGTAGATTCAATCGATAGCCTCTACTTGGAAGCTCACGACTCAGAGTGGTACTAAAAACCAACCTCGAGAGAGTCCACCAAAGTCCATAGAAAATCAGGGGAATGTTGTATATTCCAAGATGCACACTGATCCTAACACTGGTGATTACAAACACCTCTGAGGTGTGATCGAAAAGCTTTTTCGGAAATGAAAGCTTCAATAGTATGTGCAAGCCTTGTAGAAGGGTCAGCCAGGAATAGCGGATGCCCATCAATAAAGAACTCTAATTAATAATTGAACCGTCGACAGTCGACATCCCGCTTGAAGGGGCTAGGGTCATAGTTGAAAAGCACACAATGCTGCTCCACTTATCAATGAGATTTATACCAATCTTCTTTGGATTATTTCTATTTCAATTTCTAATTGTTCTTTGAATTATGACCGACTTAAACTAAACTTCTTCCAAAACAATGCAGGTGACCAAGTACTCAAAGTTGACCTCCAACCAATCCACGTAAACCTTAATCGGATTTGTGGAGTTTCATCAAGAAGAGCATGATTTGATCGCTCATCATCAACCATGTACCTTTGATTTAGGGCTAAGGACTAGAGATTGAAAAGCTCATCACGGTGAGAGCCCAATACAAAGTGAACATGACCGACCGTCCATTCATCGACCTCCACATTTGACTTGAAGACCTAAACAAAGCTTGGAATGAATATGGTCCGATCAACCACTCAAATCAGGTCATAAAATAAAGTTTGACAAAATACAGTGCCACTCTTGAAGCTCAGTGACACCGAGATCTATCTAAGGATGGACGAGATTTGATCATCCACGCATCATGTCCTACTCTGAACACAATGGGTAGTTCGAAAGCCCAACTTGAAGTAGTTGTGGTTGACTGCTTACTCATTAACCATTGCTCTCAATACATGGACATGACTACACCTTGAAACATATGCAACTTACTTTTTCTATGCAATAATCCATTATCCTCGTCTTCTATAAAAAGAAACGAAGAAAATTATGCAAGACTTGATTATCCAACCCCAGCATGTATGTAATCCTACCATCTATCATATACCTCCTTCCCTGACTTGATTGGAAGAGCAACGATCACTAAGCATACGTGAATCGACCATCCATTTTTCAAGTTTCGTCCTTGATGCTAGGGGCAGGGTCCTATTCCATGAGCAAACACGGTTCGCCAATTCATTCGACAACTTTGGCCTAGATACGATAAATGAAATACAAATCAAAAAAGTGGAAATTCGACTGCTCTCAACAAAAACCTCTAAGTCCTCAGAGTGCGGACTAGAGTACTATGAGTCCCCAGAGTGCGTACTAGAGTACAAATGACTTAAGAAAAATCTCTAAGTCCCTTAAGCGGACTAGAGTACTTTGATTCCCCAGAGTGTGGACTAGGGTATAAACAATTTAAGAAAAAATCTCTAAGTTCCTGAAGCATACTAGAGCACTCCGTGTCTCCAGAGCGCGGACTGGAGTATAAATGACTTGACAAAAATCTCTACGTCCCAAACTGTGGACCAGAACATAAACCGTTCGACAAATCTCTAAGTTCCCGGAGCATGGACCGAAGCATGAACACAAATTGGGCGCCAGTCGACCGGGAGAAGAGTAACTCTAAGTCACCAGAATGCAGAGTGGCATATAAACAAGGATAAATAGATGAGTGGATTCTGAACGTTCTCTATTTCGCAAACATCGGCCTGAAATCGAGTGGAGGAGTATTAACTCGCTAAGATGAAGTTCGACTATTCGACTTGTGGCCTGGCCAAATAAATATAGGAAGTGGGAGTACAAATCACTGAAAGCTGAATACGGCAGCTCATTATAGCTCTAGCTTGGCGTTCTTTACAACTTAAGGCAGCCACTACAAGGAGGCCTCAATATAGAACCAATCAGAATGGCCTCCAAAGCTACGAACGACCGACTATATCATACTTCAGATCGGGGGTCAATACCTATCTACACCAAGCACATACGAATGTGACCCTGATGTCCCTTGAAAAACTATTACCTCTAGAGTATGGAAAGGAGAGTAAACCATGAAGACTTGGTCATAAATTCTCCAGCACCCTCCTTCGATCCGTCAGGAGGAGTATGAAACTAAATGAACATGACCCGATTGCACTTGAGCCAACTTTACACCAAGATCAGATTATAGAACATGAATCAGAGTGGACGTGGCTAACCGTCCAGTACCCAAATTACGCCCTGAAACTAAGGAGGCACCAATGTATTCCCCTTGGAATGAAATACCACAATACAATCTAGGATAGGCGAGACTCAGCCTTTCATCAACTGACCTGATCCTATGATTCAACGTGAAAGAGAGTAAAGCTAAAGTAGGCATGTTGGGCCTTCCTACTTATCGGTATACACCCTAGACTTGGGGGCACAAGCGAGAAGTAGGATGAATGTGAACTGACTATTCACCGATCAACTCTATGTCTTAGGAGTTTTGGTGGGAGTATGTTATGCAAATTTCAAATTGAATGTTATGCAAAATAGTTACATTTTGAACTCAAAGAATCCGAGATTGGACCCACTAAGCTGACAGTAGATATTACAGTTAGCCATGGCAACCCTTTACGGGTGCTGAAGATTGGATCACAGCTCAGTGCAATGATGATAAAAGAATTAGTTGGATTGCTCTAAATAAATGATGATATGTTCCCTTGGAGATATTCTGACATGCGTGTGTGATTTCACCGACTATCGCGAGCCATGCATTGAATATCGACCCGAAGCTACAAAAGCTAGCGTAATGTCTATTGATTTCATCATAAAAGCTGCACTCTTACTTTTAGGCTCACTATGTTAACGTCTATGCCTACCAGCCATTGCGATACGGCATACAACGACCTGAGACGTCTGAGAAGCTTTTTAAATGGAATATTGAACTAAGTCAATTTGATATCATTTATTTCCCTCGAAGAGCTATCCAAGGACAGAAATTAATAGACCTCATACCCGAATTCACTACATCATATGACTACTCGAAGAGTAATGGAGAACCAACCAATAGATGGAAAATGTACTCATGGAGCATCCAATGATCAGTGTTATGGTGCAGGAGTCATGTTAATGACTCTTGAAAAACGATCTATCTGCTACGTCCTGAAATTCGATTTCCCTGTAACAAACAACGATGCTTAGTATGAAGCCTCCACCGCCAGCCTCAAACTTGCCAAAGGACTTGGCATGGAAACTTTACATATCTTTTGTGATTCCTGATTGGTAGGATGCAAAGTTAAGGAAGTTGATCTTGCGAGGGGGCATTGTCTTCTCCTTATCTCGGCCAAGTTCAGGAGCTACCGGCCGACTTCACATATTACCTCATTGCACAAATACTCAGCAAACAAAATGAAAAGAGTCAAGTCACTGGCCAAGCTAGCTAGTTTCAGGGACACTCAATGGACATACTTTGTTTCAGTTGAAATACTTAATATTCTAAGCACTGACGATGGAGATCGGCTAGATCTTGGAGATAGAGACAAAAAGGGATCATGGTTGACTCCTATCAAAGACTATCTACAATGAGGAATTCTTACTAAACGGAGGAATGGAAAATGACAGATCCTCCTCAAAGCTTCACGCCAAATCATCTAAGAAAAAGTCATGTGAAGAAAGGAGTTTATCCATTCCCATGCTTCGATGGATCACCCATGATGATATCGAATGAGTCTTGAGCGAAGTCTATGAAGAAGAATGCAGCGATTACATTAGGGAAAACCCTGGTAAAGAAAATAATCTACTACAGTTATTACTGGCCAACTATCAATCCAGATGTGATTGATCATGCTAGACAATGCGACGAGTGTAAGATGTTTGCAAAAAATCCGGGAGCCCCGCCAATTGAAATTACTCAAATGGCTAGTCCATAACCATTTGCCACTTGGGGGCTTTGACATCATCTTCTTGCCGATCCTAAAGGTGGTGCAGAATACGACATCATAGCAGTTGATTACTTCACAAGATGGGCAGATGAAGAACTTTTGAACACAACCAAGATGAAGAAAATAATCAACTTCATTGTCCGTAACGTCATCTATCCTTATGACCTTCCATGATCCATTATAACTACAAATGGACAGGTTGAAGCTATGAACAAAATCATAAAATCTGTTCTGAAGAGAGATTTGGAAAATGCTAGAGGTGAATGGGTGGATGAACTCCCAATAGCATTTTAGGCTTATAGAACTACCCATGAGTATGTGACTGGCCGTACTCCATTCTCCCTTGCTTACTGTTCCGAGGTCGTCATCCATTTAGAACATAGTCCCCTCTCATCAAGTGGTTGATTATAACCCTTATTTCACAAAAGATACAAACAAGGAATCACAATTGAATTGCAATTAAACTAGATGGAATTGGTGATGACTGATAAGCATAGAAAATACATCCGAGAGCCAATGGCAAGAACGTGTACCCAAACATGCATGTGTATATTCAAAAAAGTTCAAATTCTTGAAATCAACAGAAATTGAATTCTCGCGTAGGGTTATCAAGAAAAGACTGGATAAGATAGCTGAAGCATACTAGCCCTGTAGAACCAGACACTAATGGCCACTAATGAACTACAACCCTGAATCTATACTATTGGGAATTGATTAAGCGTCATGACGACCAAAGAAGGATATGAAACCTTGGGAGGATAAAATTGAAGGATAATAACTATCCAGGAAACATGATGGATTTCTTCCTAGAAACAAGGACCGATTACTAGTTCAAAGCGCGTCATGTTGGTTCACACGTCGCACTATAGAGGGCAAGTGTTACCTGGTTGATTAGACCACGTAACAAGAGGCTCGACATAAGGCCTCGATCGGCATAGGCTCGCCCGGCCCACAACGCCTCATTCGACACATGCCTCATTCAGCACGAAGCCTCGTTCAGCACAGGCCTCGTTCATCATAGGCCTCACTCAGGACAAAGCCTCGTTCGACACATGCCTCGTTCGTCATAGGACTCGCTTAGCACATGCCTCGCTCGATAGACCAAGCCTCGTTCGGCACAGGCCTCATTCGATACACCAAGCCTCGTTCGGCACAGGCCTCATTCGTCAAAGGTGTCGCTCGGCATGAAGCCTCGTTCGGCACTGGCCTCGTTCGTCAAAGGCATCGCTCGGCATGAAGCCTCGTTCGGCACAGGCCTCGTTCATCAAAGGCTTCGCTCGGCATGAAGCCTCGTTCGGCATAGGCCTCGTTCGTCAAAGGCTTCGCTCGGCATGAAGCCTCGTTCGGTACAGGCCTCGTTCGTCATAGGCTTCGCTCGGCATGAAGCCTCGTTCGGTACAGGCCTCATTCGGCACACCAAGCCTCGTTCGTCATATGCCTTGCTCGGCGCAAAGGCTCATTCGGCACAGGCTTCGCTCGGCATACGAATGTCGTCCCGCCTGGAAATGTTGCACGGCACACGAGCGACGTTCAGCATGGAATCCTCGCTCGGCTTTCTCTAGTTCGACCAACCTCGCTCGGAAATTGCCACTCGGCATCCTTGGCTCGGTGTGTAGAAGCTATTTACCACTGGCCAAGATACCTTTTTCCTAGGCCAGTGAGGGATGTCCAACCATCTTCGTCTATAAATAGATGGGCAGAGGCACAGTATAATGGACCTTTTTTGGAGAACACTGGGGAAACTCTACCGCTTTCAACATTCATTCTTTTCAGTTCAAACTTGTATTGAAGTCATTAGTTTACAGATTGTATCTATATTCAACTACTTGTGAAAGCAATAAAGATTAAAACTCAAAGTGGACATAGGAATTTACGCCGAACCACTATAAATTTGGTTTTCATATTTTCTACAGTTAATTTAGTTTGCATCACTTTGTTTTAATTTACTAATATCTCTACATAATCTTTCTAAAGGGGGTTAGTGACCAATTTTTGTGCTAACGCCTTCCATGAAACTTCATCGATCCATAACGCGAGCATACAAACTCTGATTAACCTGAAAATTAGAACATTGGCTTCCTTAGCTTCGCTTGTCGTGTCATATCAATTCTAACTCGATCTAGACTCGGACCAAAATTTCCAGTATCCATAGTAGGTCTGTGTAGAGTCGATCTTCGGGATGGATTGTCCTTGGTTTCTAGTCAAATTCTTGGTGTCATGGCCTTGCCAGGGGATAAAACTTAGCTCATCCAACTTTTTACTCAATTATCCCTTCGACTATTTCTAAAGGTTTTATTAATGCTATCATTCCTTGTGAATCCTCCTTTTATATTCTTTATGGTTTCAACAAAGTTGAAATGATTTCGTATGGTAACACTTGCCCCTACAAAATGGATGCTTATGTCTTTCCAAGTCAACTGTATCGACACCCATTTTTATTTCAGCATAAAATTACCTAATTTTTTATATTCGTAAGTGGATCTTTGCCATTCATTTAAATTTGATCGGATGGCTTTCCTTGCATCTTCTTTTTTTTTGTAAATCATGCTTCCTTCTCCTCTTTTTCATTTACCTATAATTAAAAAAGTCAAAGCAAGAATCAGAATTTTAAGTTTCTTAATTAATTGCTAATTTCAGTAGACGTGAATTTAGAATAGAGGTATGCATCTATGGTTTACGTTAACTTTCAATCTTAAATTTTTAGTGTTTGAGTTCGCATCACTACATTAATTTTTGAGAATGATTTACTTTTTCTATTCAGATAAAATTATCTTCATATTCATCATTTATGCTGATTTCGTTCAATTTATGTATTGATTTTAGGTTTGAATTCAAATTCATCAAATTTGGGGCAATTTGGCACTATCGTGTATGAATTCAGGCTTGAATTTTATTATGCCCAATTTTAATTAGTTTGAGAGGATCTTTATTTTTATTTTTATTAATCTATGGAGCGATATGGTTCAAGCACGAATTTACTAAAGTTATGGTTTTCATTGTTCTTAGATGCAAATAGCTCAAATCAGTACTGTTGTCAACATTTAAGAAGCGTTGGGTTGAAAGCGGATCGGGAAAGAATTTCTTTCTAGTAACTTCGAAGAGAAGGTTGAGTTGTGCAAATCAATAAATCAATATTACAACCTAATTTTTCAAACCTTTTGAAAGGGGCTAATTAAATTAGATCCACTCAATTTTCCATCTCTTTTTGAAGGGGTCCAAAGGAAGTTAAGTATCCATTTTTGAACGGATCCTTTCGAAGGGATTGATGATGATGTTATGAGATGGACTTCTTCAAAAAGCTAAAGTATGTTTCGATGCATTTTGACACCTTTTAAGAAGTCATCTTAAAGGGTTTAATTAAATGTCTACTCCATGTATCTCATCGAAGGCCTAATTCTTTCAAAAGTGCTCAGAACTCAATATATATAAAAATTAGATTTAATTTGCTATTGAGCTTTATTTTAGGTGAGCAATGCCTTATTTCAATTTACCTTAAAGGATGTTAAAGGTTAGAAATTCATACCTCCTACCATTAACTGGATTGAGAATAACGCATTTTTGTTACAGTTGAAAACCTTATCAAGCCTTTCGACTTGATTGAAACCCCAAATTTGAGATAAACCTAGTCATTTACATGCTTTCGAAACTCTACCTCTCCCTTTTGACTTGTTCAAGCCCATTATAGTCAATAGGAATATAATTATCATTTTCTTAATATAAACATTATCGAAATGTCCCAAGGACCTTTCGTTTGTATTACAATCACTTTGCTCCAAGCCTTTCGACTTAATGACATTTTAGAAATATTCTTATTTTTTGAGTAAAATAAAATCTATGGGTTTCAACGTTGTCAAAAGTGTTATTTGACTTGATTGGGGGATGTTTGTAATAGTTCAAACAAATATATATATATATATATGTATGTATGTATGCATGTATTCAAATTAGTGTTATAGGGATAGTTGTACCTATTAATAGTAAAAAAATTCTGGGCTTTCAACATTGTCGAATGTTGTGTTTAGGTGTTTTTATTCCATCTTCCCTTTCATCGCTGTCGAAAGCTTGATGAATCTCATGATTCTCATTAACTTTAAAACCCTTTCGAAGGTAAGAACTATATGCCTTGGTGGATATTTGAATAATTCTAATAGATTTTCGACATCTTCGAAAAGTGTTAATAATGAAATAAGTTATAACTTTGATAAAAGATTTCACTTGGTAGAACCATAGGTTTGAAAAGAGCTTTTAAGAAATTAGAAAAGGATATAGCTTCAAAACCAAAATCTTCACCAAAAAAGGTTGAAGCCATTTCAAGAAATTCTATTATATCCTCTCAAGATGAAGTTTAGGCAATTCACAAAGACTTTAGAGTTAGATGAGTCGAAGCTATTCCTCTTGGTGACAATGATACTATCGAGAATCCACTTGAAGGATATTTTTCTTATACTACCATCCACATCTGGCATGATGTTTTATTTCATTCCCTGATTTTGTGTCAAGATTCTTAAGTTACCTGGGCGTAGCCCCTATTAAATTATCACCAAATGTATATACAAATCTTATCTCCTTAGAGCTCATAGCTTTAGAATCAGGCATGCCTTTGCTAAGTGCTGAAGTTCTTAATTATTTGGTGAGTCTTGTCAAGCTCAACAACTTAAATAGCCAGATCTTCAGGGTTAACCTACACAACAAGTTAATTTCTGAGGAAGTAAAGAAGTTTAAAGATTGGAAGACATAATTCTTTTATGTTTAATGTTTTCCAAACATTAGTAAGAGCCTTATTTTCACCTCGTAAGTTGGTTTTTACTTACATTTTTTATTTGATTGTTTCTATTTTGTTGAATTACATTTTTTATTAGGCCATGCTCTTAAAGATCATGATGATGAAGGGAAAAGAATCGTGATTTTGTTAACTACAGCTTCTGGTAGCATTGGAAATAGACTTACATTACTAACTCTAAATATACTTCAAAAACGTTCAATCCTGCCAATAGGCCAGTGGACTCTTTGACAATCTCCTCCTTTTCAACACACTTCAAGGGGCAAGAGCTTCCTATCTTTGGGCGACCACACAAATTATTCACAGTTGTCTCCAATTTGTCCTGACCAGCCTCGTATACTTATATATGTCGTTGATAATTTTCTGTCGTGTTATTTTTTAGATTTCTTTGCTAACTTATATTTTTTGGGTTTTAGAGGATGCACCTCTGCCCGAATTAATCAGAAGAGATCTAGTTCTTCCAACTTTAGAATCTAGTGCTTCAACTCTGACCCAGGCCATTGCTAGGCCGAAGATGATCACCAAAAGAAAATTAAGCAAAATGACTACAGTAGGCCATTCTCTCAAGAAAACTAAAATTGCTGATGTCCATTCTTCTCTCCCACCAAAAGAGGTTGAATCTTTTGATGTAAGCAAAGCTCTAGAAGGCCCTACCCTTGATACTACTATTGACCAACCCGGAATGATTCCTTCAAAGGATGATTACATGTCTCACATAGTTGTTTTTTATTCTCCTAGCGTCATTGAGTAGATGCAAAAGGATTTAGGCACTTTAAATCCTCCCAAGATATTGAATCCTTCTAGACCTACATCACCAGTGCCTTCCAATAGTTTTGGCGGGATTGTATAATCAATCATGAATTCTTCATCATTTGCTTCCATTCATCAGCCATCTTGCTTACCTGACCCGGCAAGACATTATTGATGTCTAAATGAGCAACAACTTCTTGTATGTTTCATACTATTTGACCTTCTAATTACCATTTCATACTAAATTTTAACTCATGTCGTACATTTCCCTTCAGATTTCTGAAATATAGTACTCCCTCTAGGAGAACATTTCAAGATCTTCCGCTGAGACATCTAAGCTTAAAGAAGAAGTCTCAACTCTATGCAACTAGATTACTTCCCTCGCTGCTGCCAAAGATAATGCAGTGAGGGAACAAGAAAGGTTGGGTGCTTCACTTGTTCTAGTGGAATCTACACTCACCAAGGAGAGGAAGGCTAAACAAATCTTGGCCGATGAAGTTTTAGCTTTAAAAATGATTTTGAAAGAGTCAAAGGAAGAAATGGCCCGAATGATCGCTAAACAAACTTCACTTAAGAAGAAATACACTCTTTTCAAGAAGAAGGTGGAGAAGAAGAAGAATTCCTTATCCATGTCCAGCAAAACCATTTCTAGGGCTAAACAAAAGGTGTCTCAATTCTTGAGCACTTCTTTTAATGACATCATCATGAATTCTTATGAGGAAGCTCTCATGCTAGATTACTTTGATAATATAGAGAAGTGTCAAGTTTTGAGCTTCCACTCACTCAATTCAGTGCCGGTGAAAAGATTCATGGACAAAGTTAAACAAATGGAGCAAGAGATCGAGGCTCCTAAAAGAGAAGAAACTGATGTTGCAATGCTCCTATCTTCTGATGCCCTCTTATAGAATGAGATTCTGACTCTGATAAGGAGGAAGATGAAGCCATTAAAGATGGCAGCAATGATGATAACAATGACGACGATTGTCCTAATAATGATGATAGAGGTCAAAGTTCTAGGGATAATGAGGGTGCTCGCGTTGAATCTCATAGAGGTTTGTGACAATGACTCTTCCTGGGCTTTAGATAAAGTCATCCATAATCCTGCTTCCCAAGAATCGGGTTAAACTAAACTTTTTGAACCTTCCGATCTCCATTAACAAGTTGCCGATATTGAATTTGGAGAGCAAGAGGGGAAAAACAGTCCCTGCAAACTGCAATACCTATTTCTTAGGTATGGCATTCTTGGTTAAAATTACTTTCATTTCCAAGATAACATTGGATAATATCTTTCCATTTTAGATAAGGAAGAAATTCATTCATCTTTATAGAATAATGCATGAAAGAAAATAAGTAGAAATAAATAGCTTGTATAGGGAGTTAGATAAACAATTAAAAGAACATAATGCATTCTCTGATAGGTATTTAAGCTTAATATGAACGTCGCTGTGTTAGCATTTTTTAAAGATTAAGAAGCTGCCCCTTAATTAAAAAGGGTGCGCCTTCGATATGACAAGCTCTTGGAAGAGAACATAGAATTAATAACATTCCTTTAAATGTTAATTTAAGATAGGGAAATCCAACTAGATTTCCTATACAAAGCTTATTGTAGACACCCAACCATAGGTTTCATAATTGGGTGATTTTCATGGTGATCTACTTAGACATCTACATAGGAGATACTTGGACAAATTTGGTTGTGATCCTCGTCCAGGGGCTTGTTGGAACTTATCTTGAGTCAACCCAAATCTATGTGAATTACCTTAACTTAAATATTATGAGGATAAATCCATTTCAAAGTTATTCAAAAAATTAATTTTGTACGAACCAGATGAAAATTTAGGATTATGTTGTTATATTGATCTGTAAATTATTTGCATTTATTTTCTTTTATAGTTAGTCCTATTTTATTACATTATTACATAATAAATGTCTCTCAAGTAGTCTTATTAATAGGGATTATTTAGTAAAATATGTCAAATTAAGAAGAGATTATTTAGAAAAGGGTCGCTCTTGAAATCCTCAAAATTGGCCAGATATTATTTTCTTAGAGATCTATAGAGTCTCTATATGTAACATACCTGCCTTCATTTTGATTTTCTTGGCTAAGAAAAGGAAAGGCTTCTTAAGGAAATTCTAACATATAATACCAAATTAATATGCGATCATGGTAGTCCTCCTACTATAGAATAGAATTATAGCAAATATCCCCCAGTTATTACCCTAGAAGGATTTAATGACCCTTTTTATTCCACAATTACTCTTTTAGCTAATTCTTTGAAAATAGTTAACAATGATGTTTCCTGACTTTAAGCGTAATAAAACAAATATTTGATTGTAATAATGTGGTTGTACCTTTTGTTTTATTTGTAACCTCTATTATTGTACAAAAAGAATTTATTATTGGAGTATTAATTTTATTTCTTGTTTATTTAAATAGGAGTTATAGTCAACTACTACACCATTCTCATTAGATTCATTATCTCGTTTTACCAACATCTAATAGTCGATTTTGAAAAGTGGAGCTTTCTTAAAGATCCTTTGTCTGCTCGTCTTTAACTCAACACTGAAGCATTGGAATGGCGTAGGAAATTTTTGCTTCAAAAGAAAATTATTAGAGACCTTAGTGATAAACTCACTGAGCTTGAAGAGGACATCAAGAATAAAAAGAATAAAAATGAAACAGTTTCCCAATAAAGCGCCAAATTAAACCAAATCCTTCAATCAACTTTGACCATGAGATGTCTAACCTTTTCCAACAGGTAAGTGATTTGAAGATAAAATTAAAAGATATAGAAGCTTAATGTAAATCATTAGAATTTAACATAGGGGCGACAATCCAAATATCGCTTTACCGACTTCCCCACTCACCTCACCTATTATGAAGTCGACAAGGTCTTCATATCTAGAAATTTAAAAGTTCCCTACTACGACAAACCCTTCCCTAGGTTTAGATGAGAAAGCAGTGGGTAAATAGTGCAGGAAGGTCAAATTTTAAATGATGAGATAGTTTGATGACTAATAGAGAGTGAGTTATTCACAACGCATTAATGAATATGCAACCAAAATTCAAAGAGTTGAACGTGAAAAGTACCTTCTTCACAAGTGCTTTGCTGATTTGGAAAGACAAGACAAAACCCTCAAAGGTGCTAATAAAGCTTCAATCGTGCTTTAAAGACTCGCTTGAATCCATTGATGATGCCGACAAAATAAGGAAAAATGAAAAGTAACTTAAACAACTTTTTATAGCGATTCGCAAAACTATCGATCCTTTAATTGCTGAAGAAGTGAGAAGAAATTCCATAGTTGGATATGGCTGAATGTCTTGAGACACCATGTTTAGTATTGACAAGAAAGGGGTAGGAATCAGAGTCCAATTATATTAATAGAAGACCAAAAATCCAATTTCGACATTAATTATAGAAGTTTAGATCCTTCCTGGAAATAAGTGATAGAAGATCAAGAATAATCATTTGATAATAAAAGTCTAAAGATCATCACATGAAAATAAGTCATAGAAGATTAGGAATCCTCCATTGGGAACAAAAAATATGGGTCCTGAAATTCGTATATGGAAATAATAGAAGATCTGCAACCCAAATTTTTGTATTGATAAGGAACGTCCAAAAGTTAATGATAGAAGATCAAAGGCCCCGATTCGGGTATTAAAAAGATAAATCCCAGAATTAGTAGAAGACCAGAAATCCATAGAAGTATCAATATTAGAGGCCCCAAAGCCCAAATTCATGAATCGATGAGTGAAGTCTAGAAATCAGTAGTAAGGGTCCTAAACCACAGACTCGGGTATAATGAAGACCAAAGATCAATAGTAATAGACCCGAAACCCAAATAAGGGTATTAATAACAAAGTCCAGAAATCCTCTTTTGGAAATTAGTTAAAGGCTATAGACTCTTAGCTGAGCCTTTTTTTCAGCACCGCTGTCATGACCCATTTCTCTTTACCCTTTGAATCGACAATAAACCACACATGTCCAACTCAAATTGCACGAAAATATGGAACATGAAGGGTAATAAAGAAAAATAGACAGAATAGAATCTCACATTAATGGAATAACATATAACATTGAACAAATATCTTTACAGCGGAAATCTTTTAAGTAAATATATCAGAGTCTAACCTAAATTCAGCTTGGAATGTTATAACAACTGTCCTTACAATTGCTGACAAACATCAAACAAAACAAACTAAGTACAGCGGATAATAGAATATGTCCATACATAGATGAATATCTCCAGCTCTCCTCTGGAAACTCCAACCGTCTTCGACTAAACCTAAAACTACTCGGATCTTACCCAAGTATTGCAAATACCCAGATCAGGCTTGATAAACCAGCGTGAGAAAAACTCAATAATGAATGACATTGTCATACATCAGACTTTGAATAAAATCTTTTGAAAATAAAGAGTATCTCATAAGACCACGCCCACACATAAACACGGATGGGTTTTTACCTTATAATAACTAAAACACTTTTATATCAAAACATTTGATATTATTTCTAATGACATCTCTTTGAAAGCATTTGCAAATAAACTTATCAATCTTAGCCAAAATTGTTACATTGATTAAATTCCAGCATAATAGATTTACAATCAAATCTGTAGGTTCTTATTGGAGAATGGATTTCCATACAAATGACCAGGTGAAGGGACTACCTTCCGAAGGTGTACACCTCTAGATGGATGTCCCGAGGTGTTTACGTTTTCCTTCCTCAGACTCGTTCCTCGCCATTGCCCTTCCACCTCCATTTAAAAAAAAATATGTGATGAGATGCAGCTTCGCCTCGGCCAAACCATACTCCACCATTCACGCGACCTTCCTCATCCACGTCATCCAACCGAGGTGATGAGATGCAGCTTCGCCTCGGCCAAACCCTCCTCTTTTGCGTCCCTTACCCATGCTCTTGCCCCTGACTTCGGTGCCGGCTCAGCACCACACAACAGCTCGCCCGATCACTCTGCCTTCGCCACCGAGACCAACCTAGGCCAAGCATAGCTACCTTCTCCCCTTGCTTCGTCCAGTCGTGCTCCTCCTCACTATGCAACCCCATCTTGTTGGGATCTCTGCCTTCTTTTTATTTTCTTTACAGGTTAGTTAAATTTAAAGTTTATATATATAAATATATTATATGATATGTATGAAATATATGGAATTATAGTAGGACACTATTTCGTGTGTTATGTTTTGAGTACATATATATTTATATGTAAGTACTTATATAAGTTTTCAAATCTGCAATTATATAAAGGGTATTTATATATAGAGATATATATTAGTTTACATAAGTTTGTGTATTATAATATAAGTCTGTATACATTGGTCCTTATAAGGTCTGCATATTTAATATATGTTGACCGTGGTTTATTTAACTTTATTATATATAATTTACTTATATATTGATTTCAATATAGATTGTGTTAGTACTCAATTTCCTGCAGTTGTTATTATAAGGTTGGTTTGTAAAGTTCTATTTATATAAAAAAGGTATATAATCAAGTTACGTTCAAGCTAATATATACATATTGTATATATAAAAGTATATATATTATTATTATTATTATTTTTTCTCTCTTCTTTTGCCCAGCCGACCAAGCCGCATTTGTTAACTTTTGAAATCTGCTTTGTAGTTATATAAGAGTTTATATATAAGAGTTATAGGCTTAAAGTATATATATTAATGTTTATAATATATGAAAATACATAAAGTTTTTTACAGTATAATTTCTATACATATCAGTATATGTATATAAGGATTAGACTCCCAGTTTATGTATATATATATATATTTATCTACACTATATATGTCTGCATTTTCTATTGAAAGAAGCATGTTCCTGTTTATACATTGCTATTGTTTAAATATTGTTTAAGTAAAATGTATTGTATATATGATATTTTGGAAGGATATTATACAAGTTATACTGTTGCATATAATACAGTTTTACGTATACAGTTGTGATAGCATTTTATATATGGTTTGAAATAGTTTGTGATATATATAGTTTCAAACAATAGTTGTAGTTGTATAGGTGTCATCTATATTTTGAAATGTTTTAAATAAATAGAGTTGGGCCTGTATATATATTATCTGACTATTTTATATATGACATATTTTGTTATGTAAGTTTTAAGCCTGCATGTATATATATAACTTATAGTTTATATATGAAAAACTTATGAAAGTATAATTGTTTGAGTAGCTTATATATATATTGTTGTAGCATATATAAATGTCTATATTTATGTTTCTTGTGTTGTTGGTTTGCTGTGAAGAATTTAGTAATATATACTTTTATATACAAAGGTATGTGTGTAGAAACTCTTTTGTTTGGTTTTGTAATATATGGATATTATTGATTTATATTTATATTATTTTATTCGTCTTAAATTAAAATATTTATTTTAAGGAAATAATAATAATGTATCTATTTTCAGTTTATATCAAAGCGGATTCTGATAGTCTCATCGTTTTCCCATTTACCAGCTTTGCCCATCGCGCTGTTTTCTTCATCGGATCGTGTCCATCTACTGCTGCTTTGGTCGTAGCTCATTTCTTTGTCAGATCCATCTAACCTCAAAAGGTGAGCAATCACTCATGATTAACGTTCTTATATTTATTAAATTTGATTTCAATTGAAACGACAATTGAAATATGCTGCTGTTAGTTATTTTCATTGCTATATACATGTTATTACCTGTATCTGTTCAAGTGTGACCTCTGACACCATTATCTGTTATTTATATTGATGACATACACCTGTTATATTATTTTCATATCTGTTATCACTCTGCAAGTTTCCTGTTAGTATAGAATTCCCTATGGGTTGAAATGATACATATACAAACGATTTGTGGAATAGGAGAAAATTGTTATTAGGTGAAATGATAGACCCAAGCGATTTTCTTCTGAATTGAATTATATACAAACACCGTGGTATATATATATATGTATATTTTGAAATGATTTTCAAAGTTTTAAAAATAAATATATATGGTTTATATAAATATTGATTTTTAAATATTATATATAAATCTTATTTTATATATAGTTAAATTCTTGACTTTTAAAATTAAATGTTTTGAAACTTTCAAATTATAAGTTTGTTTTGAAATTATAAGTTTAAGAATTTACTTCCAATTTTACTATTTTAAAATATATATAAATAAGTCTTAATATAAAATAGATTTATTAATAAGATTTAATTTAACAAAGTTTGATTTAATTTATATATAATATGTTTAAGTATTTATTTAAAATTATATTTGCAAATATAGAGTTTATAATAATTTTTAAGGTTGGGAAGATAGATTTGAAATTGATTTGAAATGGTATTTAATTAAGAATTTATTTAATTAAATCGATTTGAAACTTATTGAATTTGAGATTTTTAAGGGATATGATTTTATAACTTGATTTCGGTTTAAGGTGATTAAATGAATATTTCAAGTTTAAATAAATTGAAGGAAATGTTTAGTGATTTGAAATTTGGGATTTTATTTTAATGATATTGGATTTTATTAAGTGAATATTTCAAAGCAAAATAATATTATAGTGAATTTGATATATATATATATATATATATAAAATTATCAAATTAGTTTTGAAAATGTTGAATATTTAAAGCTTTGAAATATATTGAAATTTAGATGGTTTATTTTGTGGTTCAAATCTGTATTCGAAATTGATATAATTTAAAATGGTTTATTGAGAAACTCAATTGAGTTGAAATTGATGAATTGAGATTGAATTCAATTTGAATTTTGGAATCAATTTGATTTGAATCGATTTGTGAAATTTGAGGAAGCTATTTTATTACATAAAGTATTTTAAAGATTTTATTTATAATTAATTATATTTTCTTTACTATATAAATTTTTTTAAATAAAATTTGTTTATGATAAACTATTTTAATATAAACTACTTTAATACACTAATTATTTTAAAAATAAACTATTTTAACTTATAACTATTTTATATAAACTATTTATTTTATAAATTATTTTATTATATATACTATTATTAATATCTAAACTGTTTAAAGGAAAGTGTTATGATTTCCAAAGAGCTATGATTTCAAAATGTTGTGATTTCCAAAGTGTTATAATTTCAAGTGTTTTGTTTTCGAAAGTGTTATAACTTTGAAAGTACTATTGTTTGTACCAAAATTGGGCACATCACTCTTCGGAAGTTTTTGAAGAGATAAAGTGAAGAAATTAAATGGAAAAAGAGGAATTATCTAACAAAAACTCTAAATCTCAGATATGACAATAATTAAAATGCAAGGAGACACAAGAATTTAGAGTGGTTCGGCGAATTCCCTACGTCCACTATGAAGTAGTTTGCTTATTGATCTTTCTTTGATGATTACAAGTGAATTCAACGAACTACGGTAGATAATGATGATTTGCAGCAGTGAAATTCGTTGGTAGCAATAGCAATGCAGTTTAGATCTAGATCCGGCAGAGTCTGGGCGTTGGGGATCTCCAAGAGGAAGAAGAAGAAGAACCCCTTCTCTGCTGGCTTTGGGGGTCTATTTATAGGTGTAGGAGTCTGATATTTTGCCCAGATATCGAGAGACCCCCTCTGGCACGTGACTAGGCCCGCGCGCCCAAGCCCGCGAAGTTTCGGTATGTTCCGTGATCGATACAAACGGATTTCGTATCGATCAAGATTACGTTCGATGGAGTCGAAATTTGGCGTGGACATTCCTTAGCATGCTTCTAGGCTCCTGTGAAAATTTCATAGCATTTGTACTTGTAGATTAGGAGATATGATCGATGCGAATTGGGATCTTCGGTTGGCTATTTCGTTCGACTCGTTCTTTGTTCGACTCGGTCCTGCTTGACTCGATGATGTGGCGTTTATCCGTATTGCCTGCTGTGCCTTGCTTCGCATTGATGGACACGAAGTAGGTGTCTTCGGATGGACGCGAAGTTGACAAAGTGGAGCGAGTCAGATTGTGGCCCTCTGATGAAGTCGAACTATTGCTTTCTGAAGGATGCGGAGCGAGTCGAAATAGGCACTCCTGATGGATGCGAAGCGGAGCGAGTCGAAATAGGCAATCCTGATGGATGCGAAGTGGAGCGAGTCGAAATAGGCATTAGACGATCGAGTCGAACAGAGGTTCTGAGACGGAGTCAAAGTGGAGCGAGTCGAACAGAATTTGGTTTTTTCCCAATTTTACATCGATCGTAACTTGAACATATGAACTTGGATTGACCTGAAATTTGGAATGATGACTCTCATAGCTTCGCTTGTCGTGTCCTATCAATTTAAACTCGATCCGAATTCTGACAAAATTCATCGACATCCATAGTGGGCATGCGTATAACTTATTTCCAAGATGGATCGTCATTGGTTACTAGTCAGTTCTTTGGTGCCACGGCCTTGCCAAAAGGTGGGATAACATTTGCCCCCCAAAGTACGTTTTGTGGAAACATGATTTTCTTTGAAATGCTGCAATCTTTGTTCTGAATAGTTACCGCCTTTCGGATGAGAGCTGTAACTTTCGACTGATTTTCTCGATAATGTAAATTGTTGACTATCAACTGCTATACGTCGTATTGTTGCAACTGATTGTTGTATGCTAGTGACTAGCTGTTTGTTGTTGTAATCGTTATCAGATGGGTTCCCCACTCTCGTAAATCTGGAATATTGAATACTAGTCTGACATGCAAGCATATATGTTAATCTGACTCTCGTTGACGTTTGCATGTTCACGAATCATTGTCAGTTTATTTTATGTTGAACTCCGTATCGATCCTCTCCTGAACCGACATGAAATTCATTGTAACAACGCTCGATGGTTGTTTTTGAATGTTTCTCCATAACGATCCTTTCTTGAAACGATGTGAAGGGTTGAAAGATTGAAGACGATTTTCGTTGAATTTATGTATGCGAAATAAGCATTTCGAATCGATGGATGTGGGTGTCGATGGATAAGAACTGCATAGGAGACGGAGTCGAAGACGATCGATACGAATTGTGGTTTTGTATCAATGGAGTCGAACTGATTGCTCGTATTACAGCACTAGAGATGGAGTCCAAAGCAAGCGATACGAAGAGGTGTTTCGTATCGATGGAATTCAATGCCTTCAGAGTGGCCACTGTTGTACATTTCGAATCGATGGCTCTCACCTTTCTGGATACGAATTAGACAATTCTCATCGATAAGCATTGGCTTCTGGGAGCTATGATCTGATGGACTCGAGCCATTTATTCGTATTGAAGCTTTGGGAAGTGAGTCGAAGATGACCGATACGAAGAAGGGCTTCCCATCGAGGCAGACTCGAGTCCATGGAGTCGAACAACTTGTTCGAATCCGTCCTGTGGGGGCGCATTGCAACTGATCGAATCAATTGGGAGGCGAATCATTTTTCCCTCATCTTCGAGTCCATATAAATACCGTGGACTTAGCCTTTTTTTTTAACTTTTCACTTTCCTATTCTGGCGCATTACCTTCGCATCGCTCAAAAGACCTAGATGAAGAAAAACCGTTCGACCCGAATCGACTCCAATCCTTCAATCCCTTAAACTAGTTATCGAACATAAGGTAATCAATTGAATAAAACCAGACCTAAAACAATGACAATCGGATTCTTATGCCATTCCATTTGAACTTCGCGACTGATCATTGTTCTAGGAAGTAGGTTTTGTGTGAGGTCGGAGGTGAAGAAAGATGCTTGTTCGAATTGGTCTAGGGAAGAAGGAGCGTGGAGATAAAATGATTATTTCGTATCGCTTTCGCATCGATCGGGAGTCAGGGTTTCAAGATGGGACAGAGGCCTTCGTATCGATCGATAGCTAAGCTGTGGCATCGAGTCGATTAGTATCGATGAGTGTCTTGAGCAGGTTGATCGATACGAAGGGGTTGTGTCTGATGGAGTTGAAACCCAGGGTTTTCTATCGATTCGAATATGGCGGCCGGGAACGATACGAAGACGACTTAATCTATGGATGCGAAATGAACGCTCCGGATCGATTCAAAATAGGCACTCTTTAGACCGAGTCGAACTCGCACATGGGTGAACGAAATTTCCAGTTTCAAGACCGAGTCGACTTTGTGCATGGATGAACATGATTTATCGATGCGAACAAGGCTCTTGGGACCGATACAAATTTGACTGTTAAAGAATTTGTAACTCCTTGCACACTTGAACAACTAACTCCGACGAGCTTCAAATTTGCATAACTGGACTTCACCGTTGACCTGCATATTTGATTTCCCTTCGAAGCTCCTCGATGGAACTGCAACTCTGATAAGATTTCAACAAACTTTAACTTAGACTGATTGCTAATAACTGGATGGCACGGTTGTGACGGTCAGCGATGACGGTCCTTCCGACCGAATTCCGAAGTCTCGTCGTTTACATGCTTCTTCCAATTCTGTAGAACTTCTTAAATGATATACAATACCGCACTACACAACACACTCACACACTTTACACTGGGGGATGCACGAGCTTTATTGTCTGTTTAACAATGATTTTTCATAAGCTAGCTAGTCATGGAACCTCCAAGTTCTCAGCAGCAGGAACTCCTGAGTTCAATTCCTCCAACCATTGAGATACCGGTTATTGAAGCCGAAGTTGTAGACCCAGCTCCGGACGAGCATCCGGGTGCCCGGTTCATTTGTCGTCCACAAGATTCTGTGCTATCCGGTATCTCCGAAGATATGCTGGGACGGATTTGTTTAAGACACGGCTTGTCGCACGACGACGTGCTACTTCTTGGGCCAAATGATAGGCCGCATAATCCCCCGGAGGGGTTCACTGCTTTTAAGTGTCACGCGTGTACGGCGGGAACTCTTCCTCCTTTCAATTGATATATAAGGGAGATGTTATCATTCCTTGGAATAGCTCCATCCCAGTTACACCCCAACGGGTATGCTTTGTTGAATAGCACCGTCATTCTATTTATGGAGATTCTCTTTCGACCGCCGAAGCCGATTGAGATCAGATATCTATTTAACGTTAAGAGTCGTGGAGACAACCCTTATTTTGCCTTCTTGGAAGCGGTCAGGAACTGCCACATTGTAATGGGCTCCTAGGGAAGGCTAAGTTACTTTAAGACTGAATGGTTCTACGTTCGGTGCCCCCCTGGATTTGCCAGGCGATGGTTGGATAGAAGTAAGTGTTGCCACCTTCCTCTTGAGTTATTGAGATAATAATATCTGAGTTCAAAGCTGACACACTTCTCTTCTTTTACAGTCGCAACTTCTCGACCTGACGGTGCATATTTTAGAGAGCCAATTCGGATCTTCCAAGCATTTCCGGGTGAAGAGAGGCATATCGATTTGGTTTTGAACGACAGAAACTTAAGGACTGTCGGGCTAATTGACTGGATGCAGGGTATAGGGCTGGAAGGGGCACCTAGAGCGGTCTCGAAGAAGTGGACGAAGGGCAAAGCGCCTGGAGTCATGATAGCTGGAGAAGTTGACCCGAAAAGAACGCCTACTAATAACGAGCTCCAAGCTGGGCCTTCTTCCGATGTTCATGATTTAGGAGGTCGAAGAAAAGGCAAGGCAGTTGCTCATAAGTGTTCTAAATCTGTGAGATTAAAATCTGTGGTTGTGTCCTTGCCCATCTTGGGGATTAGAATTTCGGAGGCTCCTCTTCCGAAAGTAGAGAATCCTTTTGAAGGGCTTGCTGATGTCCCGATTCCGGACTATGTGTCATTTCAGCACGACACCGAGATGGAGGGGCTTGATGATGCTCTCGAACCGAGCGGGTTGCTTGCTATGAGTGCGGTTGACATTTCCGGTTGATCATGGGGTTGCACATACACTTCACGGCACTACACGATTTTCTAATCGCAAATTGCTCAACTTAAGAAGCCGCTAATTCTCTTTTCGTTCTTTATATACAAGTACTATGTCTGGGAGAGGGTCAATGATCGGGAGCCTTCGCTCGGCTCGAAAACCTTCTACCTACTATGATTCCCGTAGGAGAGATTCGGATAGAGACCGCGATCGCGGGTACTCTAATCAAGAAAGGTATGAGCAGGACAGAGACAGAGAATATAGACGTCGATCTAGGTCTCGCTCTCCACATCCAAGAATTCGATCTCCTCCTCTTGCTCACGTTTCACATCCACCAGAGCCTCCTCGCCATAAACCGTCTTCTCACTCCTCCCGGCCTAAGACTCATCTTTAGAGAGTCGAGACCACGGCCTCCATAATCGCAGAGCAGGTCCCCGCTGAGCCCACCGGAGAAGGGGCCATTAAACTGGCATAGATGATGAAGGATTTTCCAAATATTTTCTTTGATGGCTACATCTTCCCACCACACTTAAAAAGAATTCCATTTGGAGTGGAAAACATGGTGCATGATTACATTCATGACATCTACACCCAGTATAAGGAGTGGGTAAAGGCCGCAGTGAAGGCTTCTAGGGTGGCCTTTGAGCGAGCAAAAGAGCTTGAGAAAATGGAGACCGAACTCTCTCAAAAGGATCGGATCATTTAGGTGCTCACTAGAATGGCCGAGTCTTCTCGGACATCTGAAATTGAGGCCACCAAAAAAGCTGACAAAGCGAAGGTGGCCATGGAGAGGTTGAGGCAAACGCATGTTGCCTTAGTGGAGGAGAAGGGCCATCGGAATACTACTATTACTGTCGAGCGGGATGCGGCGGTCAAGGAACTTAACGAGCTCAAGGCTAAATTTTCCGACATGGCCAAGGAAAGGGATGAAGCAAACACCGCAGCCTAGGAGGCGTGCGAACAACCTATTCTGCTTAGGGGTGAGCGGGATGCAGCTGTGGCTAAGGTCCTCAAGTTGGAGACTGAGGTCGAGGAGAAAGTGAAGTCGGCCGAGTCCAGGCTAGAGGCTGATATTGAAGACCTTCTCGTTGTTTACAATAATAACATGTTGAGGCACAGGGGTCTAGCCTGGCTCGATGATTATCCGGCGCATCTTTACAATGCCTGGGGCCGACTAGTTGAAGAAGAGAAAGTGGCACATCCGGATGATCATGTAGATGAATTCGAACTCGAGAATCGCATTTTGACAGAAGATGAAAGGAAGATTCTTCATGAGTCAATGATTCTGCATGAGAAGGAGAGACTTGGCGCCCAGTACTTCGAAATAGGAGAGGGTTTGGGGGTTGAACATCATGAGGCGAGTCTTGACATCCCAGTATCAACCCAGTCCGAATCCTCGTCTACGGTTGATCCCCAAGCTGTTCTTGCTTATAATCCGGATCAACCGTGGATGTCTCCAGCTACAGTGCAAGTAACTGAAGCCGTTCTGCCACCGACGAGTCGAACTGAGGAAGGTATCCTGAACATTCCACATATCTGGCTTAGGTCAGAATCTTTGTCTGAATTAAATTCTGATAGTTCTCTTATTCTTTTCCAGTGATCGATGCCGCACATGTCGGGCCTCCTGTTACTCATGAACCACATCAGACATGGGAGGCTATCGTTACTGAAGCGATCACCATAACCACAACTGCCTCCCTTGACAATATGCAGGGAAGAACGATTGTGTTTGATGAGCAACTGATGAAGGAGCTCTTTCGCCGTCATGGCGATCCTTTAGCTGACCTTGCGTTTGTTATAGGTAAAGGCGCTCCTACTACAAGCCCTTCAGTGCCGACTACTGAGGCCTCCAGCGGGGCTCGTGCAATTATTGAAGAGGAGATGTTCGCCCAAATCGATGCTGAAATGGCAACAACGGCTCATGGTGGCAGTTCAGGAGGTGGGATGGCAGCACCGGTTCCAGCTCCGCTTACAATAATATCTCCTGGTGGCACCGTTTTCATCACTAGCATGCCCATTCCATCTTTTGTACTTGATCATGTTCCTCCGACTCCGCCCGCAGGAAGCATCCCTATTCACTTTAGCTCTGAGGAGGATGTCGACATTATTCCATCGCCTAGAGAACGACCACCAAAAGGCAAAGGCTCAATGAGGAAACATAGTGGTGGCTCCAGCGGGTCTACACCGAGAAGGAAGCCAAGGAAGAAGAAAGACTAGACATGCTTCCTCGGTTTATTTTGACTTGCATTTTGTTGGTCGTGTATGGATGCGGGTTCTGCCCCTACTAGTAGGAATTTTTTAGGAACAAACTTGTACACAAATATCTTTTATAAATAGTAGAAATGAAACTTTTCTCTTTTCGCTTCTTGTGTATTTGCTTAAGTGTTTCAATGTTTGAAATGCACTTGTAAAGTTCCAGCTTTCGAGTCAAGTTTGCCTTTTTGTGCCGAGTTAGAAAACAATGGACATGGTTTGTGACGGGAAGCGAGTTGAATTCTGATGTCTCATCGCTTCAGTTAATGGTTGATGCTTAAGTTCTGCCCTCCAGCCTCGTGGATGAGTGGTTGGACATCGGTCAACGGTCGCTTCTCGTTTATATCAGGTTGAGTATAGTACCATTGAATGGATGTTTGAGTCAAGTGGAGACCGAGTGGTTTTTCCACATTTGTTTGATTGTCGACGATCATATCCGCACTCCGGGGATTCTCATTCGTTTACTGGTGGTTGGTCACGCCGGCTTAAGTTTAAATCATACATCTACGCTCTGGGGACTTGGAATTGACACTTATACTTTGACTCGCACTCTGCGAGTTCGGAGTTGATATTTATACATCAATTCATGCTCTGGGAATTCGAAGTTGATGTTTATACTCCGTTTTGCACTCAGGGATTCCGGAGTTGGTGTTTATACTCCGACTCGCACTCTGGGAGTTTGGAGTTGTTGTTTATACTCCGTTTCACACTCTAGGAATCAGGAGTTGATGTTTATACCCCGACTCGCACTCTAGGAGTTCGAAGTTGATGTTTATACTCAGACTCGCACTCTGGGAGTTCAGAGTTGTTGTTTTTACTCTGTTTCGCACTTTGGGAATCCGGAGTTGATGTTTATACTCCGACTCGCACTTTGGGAGTTCGGAGTTGGTAGGCAGACAGTCAGTCACATCTGTTGTATGTGTTTTGGATTTTGCTCGCACTCTAGGAACGAAAGGTGTATCAGGATCGTGGATGGTCAGACCACATCCACTCTGAGTTAACAAGTGAGGTCGTTAGATGGACGGGTCCACCATCCTCAAGCTTGGTGCAGATACGAAAGAAGTCGTTAGGTGGATGGATCCACCCTCTTCATAGACGTATTTTAGTACACCAGTTCGCACTCTAGGAACCAGGAGCTAAGTGAGGGATTGTCGTGTATCAATCCGTTTTTGGCCATGATGTGATGGCTTGTCCCCGAGCTTGGGTTTCACTTAGTGAGTGACCAGTTGAATCACAGTCACTCCCTATTTGAATAAATTCCACCGTATGGTGAAACTTAGCTCTCCGTGCATAGTGATGATCATATGAAGCATTTCAAGTAAATCATAGCTCTGGCTCGAAGAGATTGCATTTTATTGCTGAAATAAGAAAATATGGCAAAGTCATCTGCCTTATTACAAATTCTAATTTCGAAATGCAGACACAATTTGCAAAATGGAAAATAAACTAAATGAAATTACATAGCCTGTTATGTGTAGTAGTGACGAAGACTTTCGCTATTCTAGGCTCTCGGCAGAGTAAGACCGTCAACGATCGATAATTTAAATGTGCCATCTTCGAGCCTTCGTTTAATAACATACGGTCCCTCCCATGTTGGCTTCATATGCGAAGGAACCGGGTAGATTCTCTTCAGGACGAGATCGCCTAGTTCAAAGGTTCGTGGGTGGACCTTGGCGTTATATAATTGGGCGACTCGATTTCAGTATGCGGCTACCCTCAAATTAGCCTCTTCACGCTTCTCATCTAGTAGATCGAGAGATTCTGCAAGTAATATAGCGTTTGCCTTTGGATCATAGTACGTCACACGATGAAAAGGTACTTCTAGCTCAACTAGAATAACGCCTTCTGAACCATATGAGAGAGAGAATGGAGTGTGGCCGGTTGCGGTCTTGTGGGTTGTTCGGTAAGCCCATAAAGCCATATGAAGTTTATCGACCCACTTGCCCTTGACCTTTTCCAGTCGTTTTTTCAGAATGGATTTTATAACTTTATTAACTGCTTTGACCTGTCCGTTTACCTGAGGGTGTGCAATTGTAGAGAATTATTTTTGGATGTAAAATCGTTCGCAGAATTCTTTAAATTCAGCACTGTCGAATTGGGTTCCATTGTCTGTAATAATGGTGTGTGGGAGGCCGAATCGATAGATGATGTTGCGAACTACAAAGTTGATTACTTTCTTCGTTGTTATGGTAGCAATAGCTTCGGCTTCATCCCACTTTGTGAAGTAGTCAACCACGATGACGGCATATTTCGCACCACCTTTTGCCAGAGGTAGAGCACCAATGATGTCGATGCCCCACATTACAAACGGCCATGGGCTGACCATTTGGGTTATCTTGGTAGGAGGAGCTCTAGGAATCCGGGCATATTTCAGGCACCTATCACACTTCTTCGCATAACCCGACGCATTGCGATTCATGGTCGGCCAGTAATATCCGTATCGAAGTATTTTCTTGGCAAGTGCTTGCCCCCCGGTGTGATCACCACATTCTCCTTCATGCATGTCATGCAATACTCGTTTAATTTCATCGTGTGCAGTACACCGGAGTAGGGGGACGGAGTATCCTCTTTTGTACATGATTCCATTCTGGATGGTAAATCACATGGCCTTCCGAAGGACTTGTCTCTTTTCACCCGTGCTCTCCGGTAGGGTTCCATGCTCAATGTAATTCCTGAGTGGAGTCATCCATGAATCTTTTTCGGGGACAGTTTCGCATATCAAATCTATTTCTGCCCGATCACTGCTTGGAACATAAAGTCTCTACGGGAACGAGTCCCATTTGTTGAGCTTCACCTGTGCTGGCTAGCTTTGCCAATGAATCGGCTTTTTGGTTGCGTTCTCGAGGTATACAATAAATGGCATAATAATCAAACGGATTCATTACTTCTCGAACTCGAGCTAAGTAAGCAGCCAGCCTTTGATCTCTCGCTTGATACTTTCCCCATACTTGACACACAACTAATTGCGAATCATAATAAATTTCCACTGCGATAATTCTCAAATCTCTAGCAAGTTTCAAGCCAACTAAGAGGGCTTCATATTCAGCTTCATTATTAGTCGCATGAAAATCGAATTTCAAAGCATAGCATATGGATCAGCCTTCGGGAGTTTCAAGTACAACACCAGCGCTCGAATACCGGTCGTTTGATGCACCGTCGGTATAAAGCTTCCAGACGTGTCTAGGAGATTCACTGGTTGTGGGCATGTCCTCTGGAATGGTAAATTTAGCTATGAAATCGGCTAGGACCTATCCTTGAATAGCTCGTCTTGGAGTGTAAGTAATGTGAAACTGGCTCAGTTCGATGTTCCACTTGAGTAACCTACCAGACGTCTCAGGCCGTGAAAGGACCTGTCGTAATAGCTGGTCGGTGTACACAATAATGGGATGTGCTTGGAAATACGGTCTGATTTTTCTTGATGCAAAAAAAGGCACTAAGCCAACTTCTCTAATTTTGGATAATTCCTTTTGGCTCCAGTGAATCGCTTGTTGACGTAGTACACTGGCTTCTGTATCTTGTCTTCTTCTCGAATTAATGCAGTGCTGATTACATTTTCTAATATTACCAAATATACGGACAACTTCTCATGATCAATATGCTTCGACAGGATAGGTGGTGTGGATAGATGCTGAACTAGTGCTTGGAAGGTGCCCTCACACGTGCTTGGAAGGTGCCCTCACACTCTGTGGTCCATTCAAAGTTTTGTTTCCCTTTTCGGATCAGATCGAAGAAGGGAATGCATTTGTCAGTGGACTTTGAAATGAACCTGCTTAATGCTGCTCCTTTTCCATTGAGACTTTGGACTTGTTTTATGGTTTTTAGAGTTTCAAGATTTTTGATAGCCCAAATCTTTTCGAGAATAGCTTCGATCCCCCGAGCGTTGACGATGAACCCAAGGAATTTTCCAGACGCAACTCCAAAATGACATTTTAGTGGATTCAACTTCATTTTGTACCCTCGAAGTATGTTGAACATAGTTTCCAGGTCTTTAACATGGTCGGCGGAGAGTCGTGACTTCACAAGCATGTCGTCTACATATACCTCCATTGTTTTCCCGATCTGATTAGCAAACATCCGATTGACCAATCGTTGGTAAGTAGCCCTGGCGTTCTTGAGTCCGAATGGCATAACTTTGTTGCAGTAAAGTCCCAGATTGGTTATGAAGCTGGTATGTTCTTGATCGAGTAAATGCATCGGTATCTGATTGTAACCAGAATACGCGACCATGAAGGATAAGAGTTCGTGCCCAGATGTTGAGTCTACTAGCTAATCAATTCTAGGAAGCGGGAAACTGTCTTTGGGACATGCTTTATTCAGATCGGAATAATCGACACATGTTCTCCACTTTCCATTCGGTTTTTGGACGAGCACGGGATTCGACACCCATTCAGGATATAGCGCATCTCGAATGAACCCGTTCGCTTTAAGCTTTTCTACTTCTTCTTTAAGGGCGGCAGATCTCTCTGGATCTATACCATGCCTTTTCTTTTCGACCGGGACATGCCGTGGGTCAATGTTCAGTGTGTGGCTTGCGATGTCCTGCGAGATTCCACACATGTCAGAATGCGTCCAGGCGAATACATCATGATTCGCTTGTAGAAATTCAACCAATTCCTCTTGAGTTTGCTGGCTTAGCTGAGACCCAAACTTTATCATTTTTGAATCATCGTCATTGTCAATTGGAACACCAATCATCAGTTCAGCCGGGGGTGCTTGACTTTCTTTAGATTCTCCTTCATCTTCAGTTTCCCTTGGGTCAAGATCCTTGAGGAATTGGCTGGAGTGCCCGGGCCTAGGCCCGGGCGCTAATTGTCAATTATCGGCAAAACGGACGCAGAGAGATTCCTCCATGCCCTTTCCTTTTTCCTTTCGCTGCGCCTCCCATAGCTCAGCAACATAACAGGCTCTGGCGGCAGCCTGATCGCCCTGAATGATTTCTACTCCATGATCAGTGGGAAACTTTAAAGTCAGACACCATGGGGCGATGGCTGCCCTGAATTCGGCGAGGGCCTGCCGGCCCAAGAAAGTATTGTAAGGGAAGTCTATGTCCAAAACAATGAACTGTAACATCCGTATTCTCCGTCGTTCCCCGACTCCCAATTCTACTGGCAGTTCCACCATTCCAGTGGGTATAGTAGCACTTCCATTGAAACCATGGATTCGGGATTGAAAAGGCTTCAAGTCCGTAGCTCCTATTTTCATTTGATTATAGGCTCGTTTAAACAAAATATTCACAGAGCTTCCACTGTCAACTATGATCCTTTTCATCCAAGCGGGTCCCACTTGAGCTGAGATGACCAATGGATCGATAGTGGGGGCTTCGACTTTATCAGCGTCTCTATTTCTGAATATGATGTCATCTATCATCGTCTTCTGTTGCTTGGCCGGAGCTCCCTCGTCAAGACTACTATTGCACTCAAAGTTCACATGCCTGATTGAGCTGGCATACTACTCCATTTCCATCCAGCTTCGGTCTGCTGGATGAGGACCACCACTTATTGTATTAATAACCAACCTCCCGCCAGTACGAGTGGGTTCTTCCTGTGTTTCCTGATCCGACGCACGATTCTGATTTGATGGGCCTGCACTACCAGACTATGGCGCCGGCACATACTGATCCAACTTTCGTTCGCATTTCAGCTTTTCAATGAGGTCTTGTAAGTAACGACACTCATTGGTGTTGTGGCCATAGCTCTCATGGAATCTATAAAATTTTCCTGTCTAGATTTGTCTTTTAGTGGGCAGTTTCGAGGCGGGTTTCTTGTGTTGCATGGTATTACAAGTCTGCAAATACACATTTTCTATGATGTGTTCAGCGGAGTGTAATTATCATACATGGAAGCTCTACGCCGTGGACCATGACTCTGATCGCGTTTTTTTGCTTTGATTCCCATTGTCCCTCTGGTGATTCTGTTTATTTTGTACGTCTAACTGAACTTCTCCAGAACTCTCTTCGGGTTGTTTAGCAGCGATGTTGCTCTAGATTCCCTCGATGTTGGGCCTTGCATCATCCTGCTTCCTAGACTATTTCACATCCTCCCTTCTCAAGAATTGGGCTACCTTGGAATAGAAGTGGTCCAATGATGCAGGTGGTTTTCAAGCTAGGCAATTTTCGAATTCGGAATCAGCATCGATCCCCTTAGTTAATGCCATCAGGATAGAGTTATCATTGGGATTGCTTATTTCTGCACATGCAGCATGGAATCGCTCCAAGTAACGTCTAAGTATTTCTCTGGGAGCTTGTGTAACACTAGACAGAGTGTTAACATCTTTAGGTCTCGCTACGTGCATACGGAATTGTTCAACAAACTTGGTGGCCATCTGGTCAAAGTTAGAGATGGATTGTGGTGGCAAACGAGTAAACCACATGGTAGAAATGCCCCCTAGGGAAATAGGGAAACTATGGCATTTTACTGCATCATCGGCTCTTGCAGCGTTCATTAGCCATTCATACCTCAGGATGTGTTGGTTGGGATCAGAACTTCCTTCATAGACTGGTAAAGCTGGCTTCCTGAAGCGTCGAGGTGGTTCAGCATACAATATGTCGTCTGTGAAAGGGGTATGACTCCGGGATATTCCCCAGTCATCATTAGAGAGACCCTGACTTCACGGATCATTTGGCGGATCATCGTTGGTACATCTGGCATTCGGATATTAGGAGAATGCTCTACCAAGGCGTGGTCAGGTTCCACAGCACGAGTCAGGACTGGACGCGGTCGTCGGTCCATGTCTTGCCTCCCTTGTTATACATTCTCAGGGACATAAGGCTCGGGGGTATGCTCTCGTTGGCTACGATGAGGATCAGCTTGGTTTCTAGCATCAACCCCCTGTTCAGTTGTGGTGGTGGTAGCGATATTGCCTATGACATGATATGGGCAGCACCTCCACCTCCTCGAGATGAAGGTCCTGTATGATGACTAAGGGATGGTCCTGTTCTGGATTGTCCAAGATTCGAAGCGGGTTGGTGCTCTGTGGCTTGGGTATAGCTAACATCCAACCGTGGGCGCGTGGATCGGTGATGACCATCAGATGAGGCTGAACTCTCTGTGGAAGAATAAGAACCTTGGTCTCTTCTGGATCTTCTGCGCCTTTGGCGATTTAGCTGGTTGGTCAACTCTGTGTTAGCGTGAAGTTATTCAGTAAGTTGTTGTCGACTTTGGGTCAATTGCTGAAGCAACATCTGGAATTCTTGTCTAGTGATCGGCCTGATGGATCTGAAGGTCCGGCAGCATCTTGGTTTGATGTAGGCAATTGCGTGGGAGTCTGCCTGTCCCGTCCTCCCTGATCAGCAGCTGCAAAGGTAGTTCGTGTACTTACCATGGTGAATCAAGGAAAGTCCTTTCCTAGATCTGATGTAGATCTGAATAGAATGGAAGGGCTTCAAAGTTCTAGATTCGGATCTTCTTCTTGGATTTATGCAATCCGATATAGATAGGAGATCCAGAGAGCAGGAGAAAAATTGGGTTTGTTCTCAGTGAAAGCACCAAAGTGTTTGTACCAAAATTGGGCACATCACTCTTCGGAAGTTTTTGAAGAGATAAAGTGAAGAAATTAAATAGAAAAAGAGGAATTATCTAACAAAAACTCCAAATCTCAGATATGACAATAATTAAAATGCAAGGAGACGTAAGAATTTAGAGTGGTTCGGCGAATTGCCTACGTCCACTATGAAGTATTTTTCTTTATTAATCTTTCTTTGATGATTACAAGTGAATTCAATGAATTACAGCAGATAATGATGATTTGTAGCAGTGAAATTCATCGGTAGCAGCAGTAATGGTGTTAAGATCTGGATCCGGTAGAGTCTGGGCGTTGGAGATCTCCAAGAGGAAGAAGAAGAAGAAAACCTTCTCTGATGGCTTTGGGGGTCTATTTATAGGTGTAGGAGGCTGATATTTCGCTCAGATCTCGGGAGACCCCCTCTGGCACGTGACTAGGCCTGTGCACCCAAGCCCGCGAAGTTTCGGTACGTTCCGTGATCGATACGAACGGATTTCGTATCGATCAAGATTACGTCCGATGGAGTTGAAATTTGGCATGGACATTCCTTAGCATGCATCTAGGCTCATGTGAAAATTTCATAGCATTTGGACTTGTAGATTAGGAGATATGATCGATGCGAATTGGGATCCTCGGTTGGTTGTTTTGTTTGACTCGCTCTCGTTTCGACTCGTTCTTCGTTCGACTCGGTCCTGCTTGACTCGGTGATGTGGCGTTTATCCGTATTGACTGCTGTGCCTTGCTTCGCATTGATGGACACGAAGTAGGAGTCTACGGATGGACGCGAAGTTGACGAAGTGGAGCGAGTCGGAATGTGGCCCTCGGATGGAGTCGAACTATTGCTTTTTGAAGGATGCGGAGCGAGTCGAAATAGGCACTCCTAATGGATGCGAGGCGGAGTGAGTTGAAATAGGCACTAGACGTTCGAGTCGAACAGAGGTTCTGAGACGGAGTCGAAGTGGAGCTAGTCGAACAGAAGTTGATTTTTTCCCAATTTTGCATCGATCGTAACTTGAACATATGAACTCGGATTGACCTGAAATTTGGGATGTTGACTCTCATAGCTTCGCTTGTCGTGTCCTATCAATTTAAACTCGATCCGGATTAGGACAAAATTCGTCGCCATCTATAATGGGCCTGCGTATAACTGATTTCCAGGATGGACCGTCATTGGTTACTAGTCAGTTCTTTGGTGTCACGGCCTTGCCAAAAGGCGAGATAAAAACTATGATTTTGGAAGTGAATATATTTTAAATGGAAATGATATCTTATTGATTTGGTTTTAGAATGGAAATTATATCGTACTGATTTGGTTTTGAAATGGAAATGATATCGTATTTATTTTATTTTGAAATGGAAATGATATCGTATTGATATGGTTTTTGAAATGGAAATGATATCGTATTGATATGGTTTTTGAAATGGAAATGATATCGTATTGATATGGTTTTTGAAATGGAAATGATATTTCAGTTTTGAAGTATAAACTATTTTGAAATGACCACGGTGTTATAATAACGTTGGGTTGTTAAATACCGAGATCGGTTATTGTCATACTCTCTACTAATGCTGAAAACCACTTTAACAACCGTGTACACGGTGGAGATTCCAGAATGAAGTAGGATGGTGGCGACGATCCTATATGAGGTATATACATGGACCCAACTCCCGTGAGTTGGCATAAGGTGGCTAAAACATGAGCAATCGACGGGCCAAGTAAGGTAGCTCCTCCGATCGTACACACTTCTTCGTATGCCATTCTATTACTTTATGATTGATTTGGTGCGCACCTTTGATTTGGGAGTATGGCTCGAGGTAGGCGGTAGCTGCGGTTTTATGTTACCACTAGCCCGGAAGTGTAAATGGTATATCTACCCTGGCATTGCCTAGTTATGCCATGTCACCTACCCTATCGAGACCAGTACGAGTTTGTTTTGTGTCGTGCCTATGGAGTATCCTTTGGTAGCCTCCTGATCAGGAGGTATTACGATACTATATAGACTAATGGCACTATAAAATGTGTTAAGGGGGATATTGGTAACGTCTTACCGCTATTTTAATAGTTTACATTACTATAGACATTATTATAATAGCGTATATTATAACATAGTAGATAGTTTAACGGATCTCTAGAGGATGGGTATCCCAAACATCCTTTAAGTTACTTGTATTTCAGTTGATATTTCACTTGAGTTCGATTTATTGATATAAGAATGTTAATCCTGACTCGAGTGTTTTGTATTTTGCTTTACGCTTAGGTCAGACTGAGCGATATAGCATTTGAGACTCGCCTTTTGAGTTGGAGCTTCGCTTGGAGATCCATCTATATATATTCAACTTCCACTTATTCTATTGACTCTAGTGATACTCTGATCTTGTATTTGACTACTGTATTTAGACTTTTACGTATTGAAGACTTTTGTTGTATCTTGTTATACTCTATTATATATATAGTAGCTTCATCAACTACTGTTCGTTTGTTTCCGCTGCTTATTATTATATTACTCCGTTTCTGTGATTATGTGATTATTTATCTACTATACATGCTGAGTTTTGCCAAATATAAATTAACAGTCCGATAATTTGAGCAATTCAAGTCTGACATGTGCTGATGCGAATGGCACAAAATACGGGATGTTACAGTTGGTATCAGAGCTTTGGTGTTAGGCAAAACTCAATATATAGAGTAAATTTAATTACGGAATTACTTTCGTTCGTGCTTGAATCTCTTCCTATTTGACTCGGATTTCCTTTGAATTTTGGAACGTTCCCATCGGTTCCAAAAACCAACCTTGTCTCTCCCTATTCATGTTTTGATTCTGGAGCAATCCATAGCCCCACTTTATGATTTTAAAGGGGTGATACTCTTTTACAATAGACATCGATTCATCGAAGATTTATGTATCATCGGTTTAGATGCTGCTATCTCCTATTATACCCATATTCTATTCTCTTGTGATCAATCTTGTTCTACATCGATCTTATTCTTGATGTCATGGTTGACCAGGTAAGGTCACCCATGATTAACATTGGTCTATCCATTCTTTTCTCCCTTTGTAATCTATTTATCTCCCTATCGAGCCTATCTTCTGGTTAGAATTCTCTTCGATTAGAGTCTCTAAAAATTCGAATCCTTATCTTTGTTTTGGAATCCATTTCTGGAATTATCTAGTGAGGGAGTGTATTTGTTTTAGTATCAAAATGTTTTATAGTGTGTTGTTTGAGTTGATGTTGATTTGGGTTTTCGATGGATTCGCTTGGCCAACGCTATCGATAGAAATTCCAAAACACTTGAAAAGAGCAAACTGACACAATTTTTTTCAAAATTCAATAAATTTTGTATGATTATATTATATATATAAGTATAATTTTTTTTGAAATTAATAGTTAAATAAATTGGATGTTTAAAATGATAATATTTGATTTTCATTTATAGTTTTGAAACTATTGACTATTTCAACATGATATAAATAAATAAAATTATAAAACATGGTCTAGAAATTGATTTGGAAATCTAAATAAATTTAAATTAAGAATTTGAAAATTTAATTTCCAGTGATTCCAAATTTTGGTTTTAAAGTTTTAAAATGTACATTAACTTAAAGTATTTTCAAATAGAAATGGTTTTCAAAGAATTTTTCAAATGTTTAAAATAGTACTCCTCTTTTATCACTGGAAAATAATTTTGGTGATGACTACAACGTCATCGACATTCATTTTCGAGTTTCAGAGTGGAGAGACCATTTTGTAGGTTTGCTACACTTTTGTTTTGAAAAATGAATTTGATTTGAAATTCTTAAGTATGATTTGATGTATAAAAATACACATTGGTATATAATTATCGATTTAATTTGATCTGATTTGATATATAATATATATATTTATCTTTAAATGGTTTGAAGTGAATCAGAAATTTAATTCTTAGATTTTATGTTAAATGATGATTTCAATTATTAAATAAAGCCAAATATTTTGAATAAATATTTAAACCTGAACTAATTGAATTAGAAAATTTACTTGTATAATACCTAATTTCATTTATTATAACTTACCTAAATTATACATAAGTTATCTATGTAATTTAATTAGTACAATATAAAATGATTTTAAAGAAATTATAGTTAAATTTGAGTGGTTATAATAAATATTATACACTTAAATTTTAATAATAAAAATGTTAATATAGATAAATAAAATAATAAGTTGATTGAATAGTAAATGAGACAAATTAAATAAAATTTTGTTTTGAAAGAAACCTTTTTGTATCAAATATTAATAAATTGAAATTATACCCACTGAAATAAAATACCTTGAATTTAAAATCAATTATTGAATATTAATTTCTTTAAGCTGAAATTTATATAGTTTGAAATTAACTGTTTCATTTTGTTTTCCAATCTATTTTTCTTGCTGGTTGTTTCTATTCTCTTACCTCCTTCCTTTTCGGGGATGAAAAGTTTTGAGTGGGGGAGAGTGTAACGACCCGTAAATTTTAGTGGTTTTATTAATATATTTAATTTAAAATTTGTGAAATTTTAAACAATAAATTTTTGAAATATAAATTTGATATTTGGAATACATCTATTTTAACATAGCAAGTGGTAAATTTTCATCAGGTGATATGGATGTTTATTTTTCTTGTCTAATTTTATTTAAATTCAAATCAGTTAATAATTAATGATAATAAAATGTTTTCCAAACCTGAATAATTTTACACAGTCAATTTTGTAAATCATATTCTAAGCGAGATGTCATATTTTGTTTCTTTAAATTTGGACTACTATTGCCTCGTTTATCTTAATTCTGGCATTTTAGCAGCAATTTTGGTACCGATTATCGACTTTTGATAGGATGATCGTACCTCTAATATTCGTATACTATAACGACACACCTTTTTAGACAGTTTAAATCGACAATCAAACACACATACTGATTCCAAACCATTCAAAATGGAGGATTGTTATGGGGCAAATAAGAAAAGAAGAGAAAAGGAAATAAAGGATGAGAAACAAACACAGAATCTTGCAGCGGAATGATAAAATATAATAATCAAATAAATAGTTCATGAAGGTGTTTACTATACTTTGATCATTATTTATACAACATTTATCAGAGTTATACATATACAACAGAACAAATAAAATAATGTAGCAGACAGCATGATGTAGAGATAATAATAGTAATAGTATACCAAATCTTCGTCCTCTAGAATAGATCTTCAATAAGCTGAAAACTAAGGACTGACCCGAGCGTAATGGAAAGACAAAACACTCGAGTCGAGACTGAAATATCCTTATGTTAGTCAAATCAATCGTAAATAAATATGTGTGTGACGGCGTCAGAGATGTTTACGGGATTTGACATCTCATATCCAGTGTCAACGTGAGTGCAATAACTCAAGAGACGTTACGGGATTTTCCATCTCTTAATGATCCGTTAAACTATATACTATGTAGTATACTACGCTATTATAATAGTGTCTACAGTAAAGTAAAAGTATTAAAATAGTGTTAAGGCGTTACCCATATCCCCCTTAACACATTTTATATATTCTCATAGTCTATACAGTACTATAACTCCCTCCGTAAACTGGAAGGCTTTCAGAGGGCACTCCATAGGTATGGTACAAAAAAAACTCATAGAAGGCGCGCTAGGGCATGTGAACATGGCACACTAGGAGATGCTAGAGTAAATATACCAATTGCACTCCCCGACTGGTGGTAACGTATGGTAGCTACTACCGCCCACCTCAGACACACTCCTATAATCAAAATCGAGAGGTGGCCACCAAAACAATCACAAAAGCAATAGAATGGTATCGAGAAATGTGCCCGCTAGGGGGAATGACCCCACTTAGCCTGGTATAGCTCCTGATTTTAGTCAAATGTCAGCTGACTCATGGGAGTCAGGTTCACATCATACCATATTGAATCGTCACCAAACCATCCTACTTCAATCTCCACCACGTAAACAGTTGTTAAAGTGGTTTCGGTATCGACAAAGAGTATGCCCGTATCCAATCCCGGTCTCTTTAACAAACAATCGCTTATTTCACACAGGATGGCACTTTTATATTTCAAATCAATTCATAATTGATATCAAAATATCATATTCGCTTCAAGATCAAATCCATTTCAAAATCATCATATTTACTCAAAATATAAGATTCCATTTCAAAAAAAAAAATCGTCTCAATGTCTCATTACGATTTCAAAATCGTTTCAAATTTCAATTTAGGTTGCAACTTCATTTAACTCAACTCGTATTTAAATCCAAGTTTTAAATATAAACATTTCACTTTATTGACCAGCTTGAATTTTTAGAAAATAGTTTAAATAATTAAAATAGTTAAATTCTTTAAAATATTTAAAAATATATTCAAAAATAGTTTTAAATTAATTTAATATAGTTAAATAGATTTAAAATGGATTAAATATAATTAAATAGGTTAAATAGCTTTGAAATAGATTAAGTAGATTTAAATAAGTTAAAATAGGTTAATTAGTTAAAATAAATTAAATTGGGTTGAGTAGATTTAAAATAGATTAAAATAAGTAATATGGTTTAAGAGAGGTTGAAATAATTTAATATAGTTAATATAAGTTAAAATAGTTTAATATAAAATAGTTTAAGTGTTTAAAATGGTTTATATAGCAGAATAATTTGGGAAAGCCAAAAATGAAATAGCTTCAAAGTCAAACCCTTTCAATTCCAACTTTCCAATTCGAATCAAATTCAAATTTCCATTCAGTCGATTCAATTTTAATTTCAATTCAAATAAATTTCGATTTGAAATTCAATTCCATTCCCAAATCAAATTGCCTCAATTTCGATTTTAATTTATAGTGATTTCGATCTCGATTTTCAAAATATCAATTCAAACATTTAAAACAAATTATTCCTTAATATTCAATTTAAAATACAAATCTTCAATATAATTCAATGCCAAGCTCAATTTCAAAATGTCTTCTTTATCTCACTTTTACTTAATAATATTCAAAGTCCGAATAAAAGTTAAATTCTTAAAAATCAAATCAATTTACGAAATTCAATCATATCACAATTTTAATTTTAAAGTCTCAACTTCAATTATTTAACAATTTGTTTAACCAAAATTTATTTCAACATTTCAAACTCAAATCCGCGATAAATTCGATTTTTTTTAAATTGACTTTTATAACTTTAAATCAAAACATTTAAATAAATATCTAATCAACGATTTTAAAAATTATTAATTTAACCATTACGGTGTCCATATATAATTTCTATCCTATGATCAAGTGATATGTTATTTCAATTAAAATTTCAGGGATGGACATATATCATTTCAACCCAAAACATGGTGTCGTATGTATGTACAACATGATATATATATATATAAACAAATAAACATCCAAACATTCAAATATTAACCAATAGCATCCAACAAAATAAATCATCCAACAGACAATACAATTCACGGCAATTCCATAGTTATCATTATCAGGTAATTTAATTGCAATTATATTCTAAATTCAATTTGACTGTCAATTTTCATTTCCAACATTAAATTCAATGACAATCTAGATGATGATTACATTTATCAAACAACGACCAATAAAAATCATATCACTTCATAATGTCAAATTAACTAGCATAAAGATATTTTAGTACGTTGTGAACATTATAAAATACTCACCTTGATTTTCCGTCACCGAACGTTTAGATTTTAAACTAAACCGAGCGCATTCTATCTAACCCAAAAATTTAAAGAGCTTCAAACACTCCTGGATCTACACTGCAGCGTAGCTCTTGTCTCTACCATTCCGGCGTCACCAGTTTCGTTTGATTTCGACCTCGCATGATAAAGTTACACAGTTTAAAGTTTTTTTTTGAATTAAATTTATAATAATAATATCTTCCTTTTTATTTATTTACAATATACCATCAGACCGTGCATTTTGAATAGAGAAATTGTGACCGCACTTTTACTTCTCTTCTCCCTCACGCTCAACTCGTCCAGGCCAAGGAAACCCATCGTACGTATTCGATCCTTGATGACCGAACCTCCCACGTCGCTCCAGAACCCAATCAACCACCCTCAAATCGTGCGCCAATCCTTATTACACCTCCGCCCCAAATGCCTTGGCGTCCGGCCTCACCTACGCGTGGACTCGAATGAACGCACCACGTTCAAGTTAAAATTGTGATCGGTTTGCTCAACTAAACCCGATCACAACCGTTGGATTGATAGATCTCATAGTGCTCCACAATTTCCTAGCTGAGATTTTCGTGCAATGATCGATGGATTGTGAGAAAATGGATGAAAAGGAAATGAAGTATCGGCCATTGATTAAGAAGAAATGGCGGCGATGAATTTTTAGCCTAGGGTTTATTGTGTAACCGTATTTATACACATATACAACATTATTTTATTAATATTTTCGATCTCTTCCGGACGAACTCCAAACGAAGGGTGCCACCTAGCGTTTATAATGTTTTGCCCCTATTTCGAACATAGTGGAACATGTTTTGGGGCCTAATTCGATCGTATGTGGAAGATAGCTTTTCAAATCGAATTAAGATATTAAATTTTCGATATTTAATTCAATGAATTTCTATATCGTACGACCAAACGGTAACTCCAAACACTTCAAAATTTAAAATTTGATAATAACATACTATTATGGATCCAATGGAACTGATTTCGTTGAATTCTAAGAATGTGCCTCGAAAGGCTATTTTTAACGTCTTGATTATAATATAAAATTTTCAATTTCTAATAATCCACTTTTAAATCCAGTTTTAAGTGTTAGCAAATTTCATTGCTATTTATATAAACTTTACATCAACTTCTGATATCATTTTCAATCATATTATATTTAGAATTCAATTATTCAAATATTTGCAATATTAAATTTAAACAAATTTGATTATTCATTAAATCACTATCTTTTGAAATATTCAAAAATGAACTTATAAAATTTAACTTTTGAAACAAATTCAAATTATGGAACAACCATTTCCATTAAAAAGTTATTCAATTCTCGTTATTCAATTATTCAATAAATTCCAAATATTAAATTTAAACAATTTAATTGTTCAATATTCGACGAATTTCAATATTGGATTTTTAAATGAATTCTCGTTATCAATCAATAACTTTATTTACATCTATTAAATTCAGCATTATTATTTAACTTCAGTCATCGATTATAAACCCAGCTTATATACATAATTTCGTCTCAATTGCAATAGGTTTCCAAATTCAATTCGACTAACTAAATAAACAATTAACTTATAATAATTATCACCATTTACTTTTAATCACACCTATAAGTGTATTATTTACATCCAAGTGTCATAATTACCTATATAATACCAATTTGATTCCATTACCATTGACTATATATTATTTCATTAGTTAACCCAATATATACATTTGTTTTTCTTATGTTCCATTTTATAACCAAGTTATAACATTTAAGTAATTTCAATTGATTGAGATTTCATCCAATTCATTAATAATTAACTTAGATAAACATTGTTGCAATGTCATTCTAGTTATTATTACCATACATAAATTACAAATTTTTAATTCTTCCAACATTAAATCGTGAAATCTTATTAAATTAGCTATTTTAATTATTGAAAATTTATGGGTCGTTACATAAACCGTTTTGATCACCTCGTCGTGCTGATCCCTGCGGTAAATTCAATTCTGTGTTTTGAAGTCCGGTGCGTGACGGAATCTGTAAAACGTCGGACCATATCGATACCGGTACCGTGCGTTTCGGTTTACTTGTGACCATTGGTTTATCTTTCATGAACTGTATAGCCTTTTTATATTCCTGGAAAGTTAATAATTTGAATTTTCTATTTCCATGGTATCAATTTACATTTTGGCCTTTCAGTCGAGAGAAACGTTTATACTACAATATAAATTATTGTATTTACGTTTGCTCTTCCAAACCTCAGACTCGTTCCTCATCATTGTGATGCAGCGTGATCTACTAACTGTTCAGATTTGAGTTGTCCCAGGATTTTAGGTCGCTCACGACCTAGTGAAGTTTTAGGTCGCTCACGACCTAGTGAAGTTTTAGGTCGTTCACGACCTAGTGAAGGTCGCTTCCGAGCTAATGAGATCAGTGTTAAGGAAGGCAAGCAACTAAACGAGCTAAATGATCAAGCATTAGGTCGCTCCGATCTTTCAAGTATGGACTGGAACGAGCTACGACCTAAGTTAGGTCGCGAGGAAAACGAACGACTTAACCATGCAGTACAAACTGAAGTAGATTTATGTCGTGTACGACCTAAGTCCAATAAGTCCAAGGTCGCTGAATTAGGCCGCGAACGACCTAAATCACATGCCGCTCCTTTAGGTCGCGAATGACCTAACTCACGTGACGTGTTGATAAGTCGCTCAAGTGTTAGGTCGCAAGACCTTAGGTCGCTCAGATCTTAGGTCTCTCAGATCTTAGGTCGCTGCCGCTTTCTGCTTTAAAACCGTTGCTTTCTTAAGTCGCATGAAGGAAGTGTTCTTATGTCGTTCAAGTGATAGGTCGCTAACGACTTATGATAGGTCGCGGATGGAGGCTGCTATGTTGATATAATGAGTCGTTTATGTGTTGTAAAATGTAAGGTCGTAGGTCGTGTGCGTTGTAAATAGGTCGCATGTTGTTGTATTCTGTTAGGTCGTTGTGGTGTAAATTCTTTAGGTCGTAGGTCGTGATGTGTTAGGTCGTGGATGACCTAAGTGTTGTCATTTGTGGAATCAGTTGTGTTGTAAGCCTATAAATAGGCGAGGTGTGTCATTTGTAATGGTAAGTTGATTTTGAATAAAAACTTTTGTTTGTTAGCTTTGTATTTTCATTAAATTAGTAGTTGAGTGTAATCTCCTATCTCCACTTTCGATAATCGAGTGCGCTCGATTCAACGACTGCTGAAGCCGATTCATGGTATCTAGTGCGCTAGATCAACGTACGAAGAATCGTAGATCTTTAAACACGGTATCGTGCGCGATCAACGTGTTTGGGATAGCTAGAATCTGGTATCTTTGGATCAACGGATTTGGGCCATTCGGTATCTTCTATTCCGTCGAGTGCTACTTTCACAGTTTCATCTATTTTGTTATTCCGCCACTACGTCATTTGGTATCAGAGCTAGACTTAGCCAATCATAGCTAAGTCGAGTCTTGGAGCCAATTCTTTTGAAGTGTTAGAGCCGAGAGTTTGAAGTTGGAGTTTGTGCATCATTTGGTATCATATTTGAAGATCAAGGCCGAGAGTTGAAGTTTTTGAAGATTACATTCGAATTTGTTGAAGTGTTTGTGAAAACCAATCATGCCGCCAAGGAGAGCTAATCGACATCAAAATATTGAAGATTTGTACAAGAGAGAAGATGCTGAACAGATGGAACAAAGAATTAGCAACAAATTCAATGAGAAGTTGGATGAAGGTATTGGGAGGTTAGAGAAATTGATGATGGATATGAACCAAGGTCAAAGGAGAAGGTCGCCAATCTCGAACCATGGAGGAAACAGAGTTTCGCCATCGGTTACGGAAGCGAGGAGGGTGTCGCCACATTCTGATCGAGGTACAAGAGAATCATCCATTTCGATGAGAAGAGATCACCATGAGTATAGAGATGAAGAAAGAAGAGCTCAACGTGAGTTTGAACATGAACCATACCATGATGATGAAAGACAAAAAAGAAGAGATATGCGAGATCATAGAGATATAGGTGGTCGAGATCGCTATCGAAGTACATCTGTTTTTGATGAAGATGGAGATAGAGGAAGTTTTCATTATCGAGATCATGGCCAAGGACGGAATCGATATCGTGATGTTGATGATGATCGTCGATGGGAATCAGGGATGAAGACTAAAATTCCAGAATTCAAGGGTGGTATGCAAGCTGAGGAGTTTTTGGATTGGTTGTCTAACGTCGAGGAGATTTTTGACTTCAAGGAGGTTCCAGAACATCGTAGAGTGAAGTTGGTTGCTACAAGGTTGAGGGGTAGAGCTTTGGCATGGTGGGAGCAAACCAAACTTACACGTGAACGGATGGGGAAGTCAAAGATTGAATCTTGGGAAAAGATGAGGAAATTGTTGAGAGCTACTTTCTTGCCTTATAATTATCAATCACTTATGTATCAGAGGTTGCAGAACTTGAGGCAAGGAACGAAGACTGTTAATGACTATGCTGATGAGTTCTATCAATTGTTGGCGAGGAATGATATCATGGAGACGGAGGAGCAATTGACAGCTAGATTTGTTGGAGGGTTGAGAATGCAGATACAGGATATGGTGAATATGTTTGATCCCAGATCTGTCGCTGAAGCACATAAAAAATCTCTAGCTTGGGAGAAGCAAGGAAGACGAGGAGGTGGTGTGTTTACAAATTCCAACAATCAAGTAAAGGGTGCTAGTGGATGTTCCAATGTTTCAAAAGCTGTTGTAAAACCAGTTGTGAATGAGGTTGTGAAGGCAAAAGTCAATAATGGTTTCAATTGTTATAATTGTCAAGAAGTAAGCCACAAAAGCAATGAATGTCCAAAGCCGAAGAAGCGAGCTATGATAGCGGAGGTTGAGGATGAGGATGTAGAAGCTGAATGTTCAAATTCACTACATGATGAGGAAGAAGAAAATGTGTCGGGAGACGAAGGGTATTCATTGATGATGAAGAGGTTGTGTTTGACACCAAAGCAAGAGGAAGAAACTAGCTGGTTGAGGAGTAACATCTTTCAATCAACATGTACTATTTTGGGAAGGGTTTGCAAGTTTGTCATCGATGCGGGAAGCTGTGATAATATTATCTCTACAGAAGCTGTGAAGAAATTGGCATTGAAGACTGAGAAACATCCGAAACCGTACAAGTTAGCTTGGTTAAGGAAAGGCGGGGAGGTGAAGGTTGGACGAAGGGCTTGTGTGAATTTTTCAATTGGGAAGAAATACAAGGATGAAATCTGGTGCGATGTTGTGGACATGGACGTATGTCATCTGTTGCTGGGGAGACCATGGCAGTATGATAGGGCGGTGCAACATGATGGTCGTACCAACAGTTATAGCTTTATGTTTGAAGGCACAAAGATCACTTTAGTTCCCAAGAAACGACAACAAGAAGAAAACAAGTTGGAGGAGATTGAAGAACTACAAACTTTGTTATCTTTGAAGGATTTTGTTAAAGAAGTTGAAGAGGAGCCTGAAGTGTTTTTGTTGATTGGACGAGAGAGCAATGAAGTGGTTGAAATACCCAAAGAAGTAAAGCCAGTACTGGAAGAATTTAACGATGTATTTCCTGAAGAGTTGCCAACGGAATTGCCACCATTAAGGGACATTCAACATCAAATTGATCTTGTTCCAAGAGCTGTAATACCTCATAGACCACACTACAGAATGAGTCCAAAAGAACATGAGGAACTGAGAAGGCAAGTGGAAGAATTGCTTGAACAGGGGCATGTTCAGGAAAGTTTAAGTCCATGTGTTGTGCCAGCATTGTTAGTGCCGAAGAAGGATGGGACGTGGAGGATGTGCACTGATAGTCGGGCATTGAATAAGATTACTGTGAGATATAGATTTCCTATGCCTAGATTGGATGACTTGTTGGATCAGCTTAGTGGAGCTACTATCTTTTCAAAGATTGATTTGAAAAGCGGTTATCATCAAATTCGAATCAGACCAGGGGATGAATGGAAAACAGCGTTCAAGACACGTGAGGGGCTATACGAATGACTGGTTATGCCGTTTGGTCTTTCGAATGCACCGAGTACATTTATGCGGGTGATGAATCAGATCTTTAGACCATTTATCGGGAAGTTTGTAGTGGTGTGTTTTGATGATATACTGATATATAGTGGGAATCCAGAAGAACACTTACAACATCTGAGAGAAGTGTTGATGGTATTGCGACAGGAACAATTTTATGCTGCAACGAAGAAATGCGTGTTCATGACGCATAGTGTCTTATTTTTGGGGTATGTTATATCGGGAGGAGGTATATAGGTGGATCAAAATAAGGTTGAAGCAATCAGAAATTGGCCACAACCCAGGACGATAACCGAAGTTAGAAGTTTTCATGGTTTAGCGTCATTCTACCGACGGTTTATTCCACACTTCAGTAGCGTGATGGCACCAGTTACTGATTGTATGAAGGGGAAACAATTTTCATGGACAGAAGAAGCAGGGGTTGCTTTTGGGCGAATCAAAGAGCTTTTGACGACAGCACCAATTCTAGTATTACCAGATTTTCAGTTGTTGTTTGAGTTACATACTGATGCATCTAAAGTTGGGATTGGAGGGGTATTGAGTCAGAAAGGGCGTCCTATTGCATATTTTAGTGAGAAGTTATCGGGAGCAAAGATGAGATATAATACATATGATGTCGAGTTTTATGCTATCGTGCAAGCTGTGAAACACTGGAGACATTATTTGTTTCATAAAGAATTTGTTTTATATACTGATCATGAAGCGTTGAAGCATATGCAGGGACAGGACAAGATTGCAGCTAGGCATGCTTCGTGAATTGCATACTTACAACAATTTACATTTGTGGTGAAGCATAAATCGGGAATTACGAATAAAGTGGCAGATCCATTAAGTCGAAGAAATCATTTGTTGACTACAATGAAAATTGAGGTAACGGGGTTTGACGTGTTGCCAGATTTGTTTGTTGATGATCCCTACTTTGCTAAGATCATGGATGAAGTCAATGAAGGAAAGACAAATGGGTATGTGTTAGTGGATGGTTTTCTATTCAAGGGGAACCGATTGTGTATAACAGAGGGTAGTTTACGAATGAAGATTGTGAAAGAGTTACATGAGGAAGGTCATGTGGGGAGAGACCGTACATTACAGTTGATTTCGCAATCATATTTTTGGCTTACTATAAGAAAGGAAGTTGAACGATTTGTGGAGAGATGTCATATTTGTCAAGTGTCTAAAGGGACAGCGACGAATGCGGGATTATATATGCCATTGCCTGTGCCAAATAAACCGTGGGTTGATCTCAGTATGGATTTTGTTTTGGGGTTACCTAGAACTCATAGGGGGGATGACTCGATATATGTTGTAGTGGACAGGTTTTCGAAAATGACACACTTCATAGCATGTAAGAAGACAGCGGATGTCGTTCGTGTTGCTTAATTATTCTTTAAAGAGGTGTATCGATTGCATGGGCTACCTGAATCGATTGTTTCAGATCGGGATACGAGATTTCTAAGCCATTTTTGGTTAAGTTTGTGGAAGATGGTTGGAACAAAACTGAATTTTAGTAGTGCTTATCATCCGCAGACAGATGGTCAAACTGAAGTGGTGAACAGATCATTAGGAAATTTGTTGCGATGCCTTGTGCAAGATAATTTGAGGAGTTGGGACATGAAATTGTGTCAGGCGGAGTTTGCACATAATCACGTTGTTAACCGTAGTATGGGTTTCGGTCCGTTTCAAGTTGTATACTCAGCAAGTCCAAAGGGTCCATTGGATTTGACGACAGTGCCATATCAGAAGGGAGTTGTTAAGCGGGCTAGTGATTTTGTGACTGAGTTGCAAGAATGCCACAAAACTGTTCATGAACGATTGCTTACATCAAACGAGAAGTATAAACAACTGGCGGATAAGAAGCGAAGGAATGTGAATTTCAGAGAATGTGATTTGGTTTACGCCGTGTTGACAAAAGATCGTTTTTCAGTAGGAACGTACAATAAGTTGAAAGCTAGAAAAATCGGTCCAGTGGAAATTATGAAGAAAATCAATGAAAATGCATATCAGTTGAGATTGACGGATAATGTTCATACTTCTGATGTTTTCAATGTCAAATATTTGATTCCGTATCATGGAGATGAGATTGTTGTGGAAGAGGAAAGTGCAAATTCGAGGTCGAATTTTTGTCAACAAGGGGAGGATGATGCAGCGTGATCTACTAACTGTTCAGATTTGAGTTGTTCCAGGATTTTAGGTCGCTCATGACCTAGTGAAGTTTTAGGTCGCTAATGACCTAGTGAAGTTTTAGGTCGTTCACGACCTAGCGAAGGTCGCTTCCGAGCTAATGAGATCAGTGTTAAGGAAGGCAAGCAACTAAACGAGCTAAATGATCAAGCATTAGGTTGCTCCGATCTTTCAAGTATGGACTGGAACGAGCTACGACCTAAGTTAGGTCGGGAGGAAAACGAACGACCTAACCATGCAGTACAAACTGAAGCAGATTTATGTCGTGTACGACCTAAGTCCAATAAGTCCAAGGTCGCTGAATTAGGTCGCGAACGACCTAAATCACATGCCGCTCCTTTAGGTCGCGAACGACCTAACTCAGGTGCCGTGTTGATAAGTTGCTCAAGTGTTAGGTCGCAAGACCTTAGGTCGCTCAGATCTTAGGTCGCTGCCGCTTTCTGCTTTAAAACCATTGCTTTCTTAAGTTGCATGAAGGAGGTGTTCTTATGTCGTTCAAGTGATAGGTCGCTAATGACTTATGATAGGTCGTGGATGGAGGCTGCTATGTTGATATGATGATTCGTTTATGTGTTGTAAAATGTAAGGTCATAGGTCGTGCACGTTGTAAATAGGTCGCATGTTGTTGTATTTTGTTAGGTCGTTGTGGTGTAAATTCTTTAGGTCGTAGGTCGTGATGTGATAGGTCGTGGATGACCTAAGTGTTGTCATTTGTGGAATCGGTTGTGTTGTAAGCCTATAAATAGGCGAGGTGTGTCATTTGTAATGGTAAGTTGATTTTGAATAAAAACTTTTGTTTGTTAGCTTTGTGCTTTCATTAAATTGGTAGTTGAGTGTAATCTCCTATCTCCACTTTCGGTATTCGAGTGCGCTCGATTCAACGACTGCTAAAGCCGATTCACGATATCTAGTGCTCTAGATCAACGTACGAAGAATCGTAGATCTTTAAACACGGTATCGTGCGCGATCAACGTGTTTGGGATAGCTAGAATCCGGTATCTTTGGATCAACGGATTTTGGCCATTCGGTATCTTCTATTCCGTCGAGTGCTACTTTCACAGTTTCATCTATTTTGTTATTCCGCCGCTGCGTCACATTGCCCTTCTGCCTCCATCTAAAAATATATATGATAAGATGCAGCTTCGCCTCGGCCAAACCATACTCCACCACTCACCAACCTTCCTCATCCACGTCATCCAACCGAGCGCCTGCTCTTCTTGCTGTGTATTGCTAAACCCTCCTCTTTTTACTTCGCCTTACCCATGCTTTTTCCCCGGAATTTGGCGCCATCCCACCACCACACAACATCTCACCCGACTTCTCTGCCTTCGCCACCGAGACCAACCCAGGCCGAGCACAGCTACCTTTCCCCCTTGCTTCATCCAGCCATGCTCCTCCTCACTATGCAACCCCATCTTGTCGGGATCTATACCTTCGTTTTCTTTTCTTACAGGTTAGTTATATTTAAAGTTAATATATATATATATATATATATATATTATATGATATGTAAGAAATATATGGAATTATAATAGTACATAGTTTCGTGTGTTATGTTTTGAGTACATGTATATTTATATGTAAGTACTTATATAAGTTTTCAAATATGTAGTTATATAAAGGTGTATATATATACAGATATATATTAGTTTGCATAAGTTTGTGTATTATAATATAAGTCTGTATACATTGGTGTTTATAAGGTCTGCATATTTAATATATGTTGATCGTGGTTAATTTAACTTTATTATATATAATTTACTTATATATTGATTTCAATATAGATTGTATTAGAACTCAATTTCCTGCAGTTGTTATATAAGGTTGGTTTACAAAGCTCTATTTATATAAAAAGGTATATATTCATGTTATGTTTAAGCTAATATATATATATATATATATATATATATATATATATATATATTGTATATATAAAAGCCTATAAGCTGCATACATACATACATATAAATTTCTCTCTTCTTTTGCCTAACTGACCATGCCGCATCTGTTAATTTTAGAAATCTGCTTTACAGTTATATAAGTGTTGACATATAAGAGTTATAAGCTTAAAGTACATACATGTTACGACAGTATATATATTAGTGTATATAATATATGAAAATACATAAAGTTGTTTATGATATATGTTCTATATATATTAGTATATATATATGTATGTATAAGGATTAGACTCCCAGTTTATATATATATATATATAATTTATCTACACTATATATGGTCTTTATTTGTTATAGAAAGAAGCTTGTTCTTGTTTATAAATGGCTATTGTTTAAATATTATTTAAGTAAAATGTATTATATATATGATATTTTGGAAGGATGTTATACAAGTTATACTATTGCATATAATACAGTTTTATATATATAAAGTTGTGATAGCATCTTATATATTGTTTGAAATAGTTTTTGATATATATATAATTTTAAACAATAGTTGCAGTTGTATAGGTGTCATGTATATTTTAAACTATTTTACATTTGCCTTATATATGTAAACAGAGTTTGGACTTTATATATATTGTCTGACTATTTTATATATATGCCATATTTTGTTATGTAAGTTTTAAGCCTGCATGTATATATATAACTTATAGTTTATATATGAAAAACTTATGAAAGTATAATTGTTTGAATAGATTATATATATATTGTAGTAGCATATATAGATGTCTATATTTATATGTCTTGTGTTATGGGTATGCTGTGAAGAATTTAGTAATATATACATTTATATATAAAGGTATGTGTGTAGAAATTCTTTTGTTCGGTTTTGTGATATATGGATATTATTGATTTATATGTATATTATTTTATTCGTCTTAAATTAAAATATTCATTTTAAGGAAATAATAATAATGTATCTATTTTCAGTTTATATCAAAAAACTGATTCTGATAGTTCTCATCGTTTTCCCATTTATCAGCTTTGTCCACCGTCCCTGTTTTCTTCATCGAATTGTGTCCATCTAGTGTTGCTTTGGAATTTGTAGCTCATTTCTTTGTCAAATCTGTCTAGCCTTAAAAGGTGAGCAATCACTCACGATTAACGTTCTTATATTTATGGAATTTGATTTCAATTGAAACAACAATTGAAATATGCTGTTGTTCGTTATTTGCATTGCTATATACATGTTTATATCTATATTTGTTCACCTGTGACATCTGACACCATTATCTGTTATTTATATTGATTATATACACATGTTATATTATTTTCATATATGTTATCATTCTACAAGTTCCCTGTTATTATAGAATTCCCTATTGGTTGAAATGTTACATGCACGAACGATCTGTAGAATAGGAGATATCATTATAGGTTGAAATGATAGACCCAAGTGTTTTTCTTTTGAATTGAATTTAGATTGCGGGTTGAAATGATATATATACCCTTATATATTTAAATTGCTGATTAAAATGTTAAATATCCATATCACTTGACCATAAGATAGAAAATTATATACAGACACCATGGTTATATATATATATATTGAAATGAATTTCAAAGTTTTAAAAAGTAATATATATTGTTTATATAAATATTGATTTTTAAATATTATATATAAATGTTATTTTATATATAGTTAATTTCTTGATTTTTAAAATTATATGTTTTGAAATTTTGAAATTATAAGTTAGTTTTGAAATTATAAGTTTAAGAATTTACTTCCAATTTTACTATTTTAAAATATTTATAAATATGTCATAGTATAAAATAGATTTATTAATAAGATTTAATTTAATAAAGTTTGATTTAATTTATGTATAATATGTTTAATTATTTATTTAAAATTATATTTTCAAATATAGAGTTTATTATAATTTTTAAGGCTAGGAAGATAGATTTGAAATTGATTTGAAATGGTATTTAATTAAGAATTTATTTAATTAAATCGATTTGAAACTTATTGAATTTGAGATTTTTAAGGGGTATGATTTTATAACTTGATTTTTGTTTAAGGTGATTAAATGAATATTTCAAGTTTAAATCAATTGAAGGAAATATTTAGTGATTTGAAATTTGGGGTTTTATTTAAATGATATTGAATTTTATTAAGTGAATATTTCAAAGCTAAGTAATAGTAAAGTGAATTTGATATATATGAAATTATCAAATATAGTTTTGAAAATGTTGAATATTTAAAGCTTTGAAATATATTGAAATTTAGATGGTTTATTTTGTGGTTTAAATCTATATTTGAAATCCAAATAATTTGAAATGGATTATTGAGAAACTAAATTGAGTTGAAATTGATGAATTAAGATTGAATTAAGTTTGAATTTTGGAATTCAAGTTTATTTGAATCGATTTGTGAAATTTGAGGAAGCTATTTTATTATACAAAGTATTTTAAAGATTTTATTTAAAACTACTTATATTTTCTTTACTATATAAACTATTTTAAAATAAACTATTTTTAACATAAGCTATTTTAATATAAACTATTTGAATATAATAATTATTTTAAATATAAACTATTTTAACTTATAATTATTTTATATAAACTATTTATTTTATATACTATTTTATTATATATACTATTATTAATATCTAAACTGTTTAAAGGAAAGTGTTATGATTTCCAAGGTGCTATGATTTCAAAATGTTGTGATTTCCAAAGTGTTATAATTTCAAGTGTTTTTGTTTCGAAAGTGTTATAACTTTGAAAGTACTATGATTTTGGAAGTGAATATATTTAAAATGGAAATGATATCATATTGATTTGGTTCCGAAATGGAAATGATATTGTATTGATTTGGTTTTGAAATGGAAATGATATTATATTGGTTTGGTTTTGAAATGGAAAGGATATGGTATTGATATGGATTTTGAAATGGAAATGATATTTTGGTTTGGAAGTACAAACTATTTTGAAATGACCGCAGTGTTATAATAACGTTAGGTTGTTAAAGAGACCGGGATTGGTTATTGTCATATTCTCTGCCAGTGCCGAAAACCACTTTAACAACCGCGTATGTGGTGGAGATTCTAGAATGAAGTAGGATGGGGGCAACGATCCTATATGAGGTATATACGTGGATCCGACTCCCATGAGTTGGCATAAGATAGCTAAAACAGGAGCAATAGATAGGCCAAGTGAGGTAGCTCCTCCGATCGGACATACCTCTTCGTATGCCATTCTATTACTTTGTGATTGATTTGGTGCACACCTTTGATTTGGAATGTGGCTCGTGGTGGGCGGTAGCTGCAGCTATGCGTTACCACCACCTTGGATGTATAATTGGTATATCTACCCTGGAATTGCCTAGTTGTGCCGTGTCACCTACTCTATCGAGACTACTACGAGTTTGTTTTGTGTCGTACCTATGGAGTATCCTCTGGTAGCCTCCCGATCAGGAGGTATTACCGTACTATATTTACTATTGGAACTATAAAATGTGTTAAGGGGGATATGGGTAATGCCTTAATGCTATTTTAATAGTTTACTTTACTATAGACATTATTATAATAGCGTATATTACTACAGAGTAGATAGTTTAATGGATCCTTAGAGGATGGGTATCCCAAACATCCTTTAAGTTACTTGTATTTCAATTGATATTTCACTTGAGTTGGATTTATTGATATAAGAATGTTAATCCTGACTCGAGTGTTTTGTGTTTTGCTTTACGTTCGAGTCAGACTAAGTGATACGGCATTTGAGACTCACCTTTGGAGTTAGAGCTTCGCTTGGAGATCCATCTATATATATTCAGCTTCCAGTTATTCAGTTAACTCCAATGATATACTCTGATCTTGTATTTGACTATTTTATTGAGACTTTTATGTATTCGAGACTTCTGTTGTATCTTGTTTTAACCCTGATATATATATATAGTAGCTTCATGGTCCACTGTTCATTTGTTTTTGCTGCTTATTATTATATTACTCCGTATTTGTGATTCTATGATTGTTTATTTATTGTAAATGCTATGTTTTTCCAAATATAAATTAACAATCTGATATTTTGAGCAATTCAAGTCTGACATGTACAGATGCGAATGGCACAAAATACGGGATGTTACAACATCGGCTGAAGGCGGTGTTTTCAAAGTGTCATTTTTGGAAGAAGGAAGTGAAGCTTCTTGGTCACGTGGTTTTAGAGAAATGGTTTTCAGTGTTAACGAGAAATCTTGCTAACACCCTAATGTGGATTTAAGGGATAAGGTTAACCCATTTTGGTTTCCTTCGGTAAATGGAGAAGAGTGGAGTTCTTTGGTTCCCATTTTGAATAGATTGCTTTAGTGAGGACTTATTCAGATCAACCTTTCGATCTAATTGAAACAACTTGATCCTATACTTAATAGCCTTTCGAGCTTGTTGAGATGTATGGATGTCTCTTCGAAAGCCTTCCTTTCGAAGCAGCTGTAGAGTACAAAAGAATATTCCTGAGGATCCAAGGTTAAGATTTCATTCGGGGGGTTTCAACCTCATCGAAAGCTAGGTTGATAGGTGATTAAGCCTTGGATCAGGAATATGGAAATGAGGTTTCAACCCTATCGAAAGTAGTACACTTAAGTGTCTTGGTTAGGATCTGGAATCTAAGGACAAAATGAATTGGTATATGGTTTTGACCCTATCGAAAGTAGGAGTAGGTGGTTTGAAATCTATATCTGGTATTGCTTGAGAACACAGAGGTTTCTACTTGGTCGAAAGGAATCTTTCGATACAGTTGACACCTGCGACACAAGGTTATACAAGATAAAAGCTTGAGAAACAATTAAGTAATTAGATATATTAAAGACATCCCTTTCTTAACTCAAAGAAGATTTTATTCACCAATTTCCCTAATTCGATATACAAATTAGGGTTTTACATCTCTTAGAATTAAGAAAGTACAAGTTTAGAATGACTGAATTCGGATCCCCAAAATCAGACCCCTTGAGTCTTATTTATAGATGTGAGTCAGCACCTCTCGACGCCAATGCTTTCTACCATGTCGAAAGATGGCTGCCTTATTGACTCTAAAATGCTTCCACCTTTGTCGAAAGGAATGGTTGTGCCTTTCTTCTTTACGTTGCTTTGTAGGAGCTTTCGACCCTATCAACAGGCTTTATCCTATGGTTTCGAAGATGTTGAGGTGCTAATTGCTCCAATGTTGTTGGTTGCTTCTAAACTCTTTCGCGTTACTCGATGTAGAACCTCCCTAGTTAATAATGGCTTCAACTAGTTCGAAATGCTTGGTTTAACTTTTAAAAGGGTTGTTTAAGCCAATACATGCTTTCGAGTTGTTTGAGTGAAAGAGAAACCTTTAGTTTCAACAGATTTGGCGCTTATTTGAAGGGTTGTCCTTCATTGTCTTTGGAAGGAATTGCTTTACTTATTCGAAAGGTTTTCATGCATATAGAATCACCTGCTTTGAAAGGTGGTCCCTGAAGGCGGAACGATGCTCATGACAACTCCGCCACTTCTCCCGCGTCAGATCAAGCGGCTCCTAGTGTTGGAGTCACAAGGGCGGAATTGGATGTTGTAATGTCTGGGTTGTATCAACAAATGGAAGCACAGAACAGTTTGATGTTGGACAGGTTGAATGCTTTGTTTGGAGTTAACCAGCAACTAGAAAATAATGAAGAAACCTTTGCTGAGATTGTTCATGATTCCCAAGGGAAAAGTATTCTTCAGAGGGTAACTGGCACCGCCGAAGGGGCACCTCCCCAAGCTGGAGGTTCAAGGCCGTAGCCAACTCTTCGTGAATGTTTGTCCAGGCAAACTTCCGAAAAAGTAGACGACGTCTGTCCCGCGGGGCCTCTAAAAGATGAGGAGTATCTCTTGGGGAAGATTCGAAAAATTATGAACGAGAGCATGCGAAGGGAGGAAGATGAAAGTGACTGGGGGTTTTCTCCAAGCAAGACTCCTTTTACTGAAAGAATTCTGAAGGCTGAATTTCCGAAGAAGTTTGTTCCCCTACTATTTCATCTTATCGCGGGGCAAGCAATCCTAACCAGTTCTTATACAAGTATGACTGGCATATGACAGGTGCTAGAGCAACAGACGAGATCAAGTGCAGAACTTTCCTATGTACTTGGAGGGAGTGACCCTGCTTTGGTTCACGAAGCTGCCAGTTCGATCCATGGATCAGTTCTCCGACCTAACTCGGAAATTCAAAGATCAGTTCAGGTTATATGCTTCGAAGGCCAAGGACATAATGTCACTATCCAGCCCCCAACAAATCCCTGGAGAGTCTACCAAATCTTTCTTAAACTGCTTCAATATAGCCTTGGCCGAAGTTGACAATGCAGAGCCTCTGATGATTCTGACTTACTTGATGCGAGCTATTGACAAATCAAGTGAATTCGGAAAATGGCTAAAGATGAAAGAGCCAAATTTACTTGAGAAGTTCTACAAGAAGGCTGATGAATTCATGCACTTAGAAAGACTTCATGTGCCAGCAAAAGTAGTCGTGGTTGAAGTTGAGAATAACAATGTTGCTTCTAACAAAAAGGAATCTGGTGGCCAGAAGAGGGAGAATGACGGTGGAAAAAAGTAGAAAGATGTGAAGAAAACTCTCCACTTTAAACCTTCAGATTTTACTCCCTTAATTGATACTCTAGAAAATATCTTTTTCGCAACCAAGGATGCTGTCGAATACCCCAAACCACCTAAGATAAAGCCTGGGAAAAATGTTGTGCATAATGGGAGATTCTGTCGGTTCCACAATCAACCTGGCCACGACACTAATGAATGTCGCCATTCAAATTATTTGATTGAAGAGCCGTTGAGAAAGAATAAACTACAACAATATGTGAAGAGCAACAGAAGTGACCCGACCTCATCTACTCAGGGGAAGCAAGTTCCTGCTCATCAATTTGTCTCAGGTGAGAGGACTACAACGCAGGAATTTGAGAGGCCTGTCATTAATATTATCACAGGGGGTCTCACCTAGCGGGCAGAAGTTGGGGTGAGATAGAGAGATATGCTCACGCTTTGAGATATGCCCCGGCGGAAGAAAATATTTTTGTCTTGGAAGATGATGCACCTTTAAAACAGCAAAGAACTTTTAACGATGACATCGTATTTCGGACTAGAGACTCGGTTGGTGTTGAGGCTCCCACTGTGGATCCCTTGGTGATATCTGCAGGTATTGGACCAGCCATTGTAAGAAGGGTGCTTGTTGACTGTGGCGCCTCTTGCAATGTCCTCTTCAGAAAGACATTTGATCAGATGAAAATTCCAATGGTTGATGTCCAAGCTTCCTCATAGAAAATTTTTGAGTTCACTGGAGAACAAAAACAGCCTATTGGGACTATTGACTTATTTGTAGAGCTTGGAGAAGGGGAAAATAAGGTGGTCCGAAAACAAACTTTTGTGATTGTTAATGAATTCTCCGCTTACAATGCCTTCTTGGGTCGACCGACTCTTGCTGCATTCAAGGCCATTCTCGCCCCATGGTGCCTGACTATGAAGTTCCCCACTGATAATGGCGTCGGTGTTGTGAAGGGGGACCAAAATGCCGGACGAGAATGCTATCTCATAGAGTTACGGGAGGCAAAGAAGAGAGAAATGGGTAAGGGTGCAGTAGCTCCGCTCCGCATCAAAGAGCCCACCTTGTAGCAATTACGGGGTGGACCGTGCACTGGCGAGCATATTGGTGCACGAAAAGAGATTGATCCCAGAAAAACTAGTGCAGGGGAGAGTAGAGTGGTGCCGGTGGAAGTGACCGTGCCAATACCTGTTGATCAGAATGATCCAAATAAGGTGCTGAATGTGGGTTCGCAACTCGGTGTGACGGTTCAGAATATGCTGATATCGTTCTTGAAAGCAAACCTGGATGTATTCGCTTGGAGTCATGCCGACATGTGTGGAATATCTCCAGAAATTGCAGTGCATGCTTTGAATATTGATCCAAAATTCACACCCGTAAAGCAGAAAAGAAGAACCCAGGGTCTTGAGAGGTCGATAGCATTAAAACAAGAAGTAGATCAGCTCATGTAAAATTGGTCATCATAAAAATCCACTTATCCAAATTGGGTTTCTAATCCGGTGTTGGTTAAAAAAGCAATTGGAAAGTGGAGAGTATGCATCGACTTTTCAGACTTGAACAAAGCATGCCCCAAAGACTGTTTCCCATTACCCAGGATTGATCAGTTGGTGGATGGAACAGCCGGGCATGAATTATTGTCTTTTATGGATGCTAACTCAGGATATAATCAAATCATGATGCATGAGCCAGATCAGCAGGACACGAGCTTCATCACTGATGTTGGTCTTTAATGCTATAAAGTCATGCCCTTCGGACTAAAGAACGCGGGGGCAACTTATCAAAGACTTGTTAATGCCACGTTCAAACCCCAGATTGGCAAGACTATGGAAGTATATGTTGATGATATGTTGGTGAAATCGAAGAAGGTTGTAGACCACATGGATCATTTGGCAGAAATGTTCGTGGTCCTCCGAAAGTATGGGATGAAGCTAAATCCTCTGAAATGTTCATTCGGGGTAGAGTCCGGAAAATTCTTGGGTTTCATTGTGAGTGCTAGGGGCATCGAAGCTAATCCTGATCAAATTACTGCTTTAAGAGAAGTCAAAGCCCCTAGAACAAAGAAGGAATTGCAAAGCCTCAACGGGAAAGTTGCTGCTTTGAGTTGGTTTATTTATAGGGCCACTGATAAATGCATTCCCTTCTTTGACGCTCTGAAGAAAGGAAAGAAAAACTTTGAATGGACTCCTGAATGTCAGAAAGCTTTTGATGAACGGATTCGTCACATGGAAACGCCTCCAGTACTTTCTAAGCCCAGCAATGGTGAAAATCTTTTCATATACTTAGCGGTTTCATCTCATGCTCTCAGTGCAGCATTGGTACGGGAAGATGCAAAAGCTCAGCGCCCGGTTTATTACATCAGCAAAAGATTCATTGGGGCAGAGATGAATTATTCAAAGCTGGAAAAGCTCGCCTATTGTCTGTTGATTGCATCCAGAAAGTTGAGGCCATATTTCCAGGCTCATCCTATTAAAGTCCTAACTGATCAACCTCTAAAGCAAGTCCTATTTCGCCCTGAAACTTTGGGTCGTCTTCTGAAGTGGAATATCGAACTCAGCCAATACGATATCACCTACCATCCTCGAAGAGAAATCAATGGACAAGCTTTAGCAGATTTCATTGCAGAATACACAGATAAAGGTGACAATGAGGAAGAGGTGACTGATGACATCCCGATCCGATGGAAATTATATGTTGATGGTGCAAGAAATGACTATTGTTCCGGAACTGGGGTTGTGCTTGAAACCCCCGAAGGGAGGTCATTGTGCTATGCATTGAGATTAGAATTTCCTTCGACAAATAATGAAGCAGAATATGAAGCTCTTGTTGCCGGCTTGAAGATTTCTAAAGAACTGAACATCGAAGTATTGCAGATCTTAAGTGATTCCCAGCTTATTGTATGCCAAGTCAAGAAAGAGTTTCAAACTAAAGGAGGAAATCTGCTTGCTTACTTGTCAAAGGCCTGGGATCTTCTCAATGATTTTGATCATTATGCAATAAGCCATATACCCCAGGAAGAGAACATGAAGGCAGATTCTCTCACAAAATATTCAAGCTCTAGCGAAGCTAAATTATTGGGATTGGTCCCTGTGGAAGTCTTGTCAGCTCCAAGTACTGATGAGATGGATATTGACTGAATTATGGCTGTATCTCAAGAGCAGGAGTAGTGGATGACCCCGATCAAGGAATATCTACTCAATGGCTCCCTGCCAGAAAACTCAAAAGAGCGCCAGAAGCTGTTAAGAAAAGCCCCGAGATATATAATTCAAGACGGCCACTTGTACAGATGAGGATTCTCGATGCCATTACTCCGATGTGTAACCAACGAAGAGGCTAAGACAATTTTAGCTGAGGTGCATGGAGGAGAGTGTGGGGATCATTCAGGTGGCCAAACACTTGCAAAGAAAATTCTCCATTATAGGTATTTTTGGCCAGATATTAATCGAGATGCTGCTAGCTACTCCCGAAAGTGTGACAGATGCCAGAGATTTGCAAAAATCTCAAGAGCACCTTCCACCGAGCTATCACGGATGGTCAGTCCATGGCCATTCGCCATTTAGGTGATAGATCTCATTGTGCCTTTGCCGATCGCCAAGTCCAGAATCAAATATGTTATTGTTGTTGTTGATTATTTCACTAAATGGGCTGAAGCTGAACCGTTGGCTGCTATTACCTCTAAAAAGATGATAAAATTTGTGACTAAAAATATCATTTGCAGGTATGGTGTGCCTTAGAAGATAATCACAGACAATGGTACCCAATTTGAAAGCGAACAATTACAGGACTTTTGCAGGCGATTCAAGATCCAAAAAAGCTTCTCAGCAGTGGCTCATTCGCAGGAAAATGGATAAGTGGAAGCAGTGAACAAAATTATCAAATCAACCATCAAAATACAGCTGGAAAAAGCAAAAGGTGGTTGGGTCGATAAGCTGCCACTAGCACTTTGGGCATACAGAACTAACCACAAGACTGCGACTGGGCACACTCCATTCTCATTAGCATATGAATCAGAAGCAATGATTCCAGTGGAAATAGAGGTCCCCTCACACAGGAGAATTCATTTCAACCAAGCTGAAAATGAAAGTTGTAACTTGAAGCACTTGACTTGCTTGATAAAAGAAGGAAAGAGGCCGAGCTCAGAGTTGCAGCCCATCAGCAAAGGATAGCCAGGCACTTCAATTCTAAAGTTCGCCAACGCAGCTTTGAAATTGGGGATCTAGTCTTGAAAAGGGTCATGACAGCAACAAGAGTGTTTGGGCCAAACTGGGAAGGGCCATACGTCATAGGCAAAAAACTTCTTGATGGCACTTGCAAGCTCACAACTGTCGAAGGAGATCCAATTCCGAGAGCATGGAACAGCAATCACTTGTGTCCATATTCTACTTAGAAGCTATGCTTAAATTTGTAATCAAATCAGTAATAGAAGAGATTAAGTGGACGTAGGCTTGACTTTGAGCCAAACCACTATAAAAATTGTTGCATCTTTACTATTTTCTACTTGTTTTCTGTTCCCGTACCAACGGGTGGTGCTTTCGCTATATCACAACTCACACTGGGGTGTTAGCGTACATTTTTAGCGTTAACATTTTTGGTGCTTTCACCGAGAACAGAACTCAGGGGTGCTCTCATCATTGCTTCACAAAGATTTGTTGAAAGACTCTCCCTAAGAACCAGAAGTCTATCCAAAATTATGGCTCCTGGGAGAAAATGTAGATCTACTAGATCTGGAGATGCTCATGACAACACCGCCACTTCTCCCACGTCAAATCAAGCGGCTCCTAGTGTTGGAGTCACAAGGGCGGAATTGGATGCTGTAGTGTCTGGTTTGTTTGCGCCAAAAATGGTCACAAACCCCAAGTGTAGCGAAAGCACCAGCGTATGAATACAGATCAACAATATTCACACACAAATCACAGATCTAAGCAAGTAACAAGCAGCAATCAAGAAATAATGAACAGTGACACACAATTTATAGTGGTTCGGCTATCTCCGGCCTACGTCCACTTCAAGGTTTTTATGATTTTATTGCTCGATGCTTGAAGATTACAATTTCGTGTGTTGTATTACAACTGATTTTCTGAGCTACGTCTGAATCTAAGGCAACAATGGTGATTCTGAGTAAATCTGGTAGAGTCTAGGTGCTCTTTTTCTCTTAAAATTGTCTGACCCCTTTTCTGAATGACCAGGGGCTCTATTTATAGGTGTAGGAGGCTGATATTTCGCCTAAAATTCGAGGAGACCAGTTCTGGCTCGTGAGGGGGCCCACATGGCCGAAATCTGGAGAAACGGGCCCACTTTGGGATCGATTCGACCCTCAGTTCGAATCGATCAAGAAATCATCCAATCGAGCTGAAATTTGGTATGAACATCCTTCAGTATGTGTTTGAGCTTCTGTGAAAATTTCATGGCGTTTGGACTTGTAGAACTTGAGTTATGATCGATTCGAGTAGGTGTTTTTCGCTTCCTGGAGTCGTTCGAATCGATATGCTCGAATCGATTCGTTCGAATCGATTTTCCTACACGCGAAGACTATGGCGTGGTGCGCATGCCTCGGGTCAACCCTCTTTTATCTCCGAGTTTTACTAAGACGTGGCCGAGGTTTTAGCTATGTAGACGTGGTGGATTCGAGGTGATCGATTCGAAGACGTGCTTCCTTCGAATCGGTTGGACCATCGTTAGTTCGAATCGATCAGGGTATGCTACTATTGATCGATTCGTATTCACTTCAACAGGGTGGACTCGAAGGCAGTCATTGGATGGAGTTGAAGTGACTAACCTTTGTGGATTCGAAAGGAATGCAGGGACGATGGATTCGACCTTAGGGCTTCTGTGCTAACGGAGTCGAAGCTAAGGTACTCTTCCCGGATTCGAAGCAAGGCTTTGCTCCATGGATTCGAGGCACCTTCTTTCTACGGATTCGAAGCAAGGAAAGTTCGATGGAATCGAAGCAAGGGTACTCCTCATGGATTCAAAGCAATGCACGTCTGATGGATTCGAACATAGGCTTCACCTATGGATTCGAACTAAGGATGGTCTACTCCATCTTTTGTCGATGATATCTTGAGCATATGAACTCGGATTGACTTGAAACTTGGATCGTTGGTTCCCACGGCTTTGCTTGACGTGCCTTATCAATTGTAGCCCGGTCCGGACTCGGACAAAATTCATCGATATCCATGGTGAACCTGCGATGCACAATTGATGTTCACGACTAATAATCATTGCTTTTCAGTTAATATTTGGGTATCTCGGCTTTGCCAAAAGTTGGGATAACATTTTGCCCCCCAAAACATGCCTTTTGGTAAAAGGCGTGTTTTGATAAGTCTCAAGTTGAATGCAGTGAGTTCATGTTTTATTCAGAGCTTATAGCATTTTTAATCAAGTCCATGGCTGTTCGAAGCCGAATTGTTATCAATTTCTCCGAGTGGAAGTTAAGAATGAAATTCTAAAGCCTCTTCGGACTGTCGATGGTCACTCTGGACCCTTGTCAAACCCATTCTAGATTTAGCGATTGAATAGAAAGATCCTATTGCACTTCAGCATTACTTTCTATCCCTTGCACTCTGGCCCCAACTAGGGCGTATAGCGATGTCTTGGTCATTCTGGACCAATCGTAGCCTCTCTGGGCTCTTACTGGATTCCATCCTGTCACTCTCCGGTGAAGGGGAAACAACGATGAGTGAGCCGATCCTGTCGCTTTCCGGCGAAGCGGCTACACCCCCTGCACTCCGGTTCAGTGTTTCTGAACATTAAGCGATGTCATGACCTAAATCTTTAGGCTGATCATAGCCTCTCTGGGCTCTTATCGAATCCCGATCCAATCACTCTCCGGTGAATAGGAAATGATGCTTAAGTGAGTCGATCCTGTTGCTCTCCGGCGAAGCAACTCACTTCTTGCACTCCGGTTCAGTGTATCTAAACATTAAGCGAAGCTATGGCCTAAATCGTGGCCCGATCATAGCCTCTCCGGGCTCTTGCTGGATCCCATCCTGTCACTCTCTGGTGAAGGGGAAACAGCGTTTAAGTGAGTCGATCCTGTTGCTCTCCGGCGAAGCGACTCGTTTCTTGCACTCCGGACCCCGTCTCTCCGGGTAAGGGTCATAAAGCGATCAATATCATATCAAGTTTCATTATTTGTCCTTCAACTCTCTGGTCAAAGGGAAATTCATGTTTATTTATTGAATTCAAGTTCCAATGTTCAATCTCAAACAAAGGAAAAAAAACTATATATTGCCTCTCCGGGCAAAGCGGTCTATTATCATCTCAGAGCATGCCTAGGGATCTCTCTGGTTCCCGTACATGAGTAAGTGAAATAGCCGTTTTATTTTAAAATCAAATCTAAGGAAACCAAGTGACCAAAGCTCATATCCTGAACTTGGCCCTTGCCATCGTGATCAGTTGATGACGAGTCGTGATCCCGATCCAGGATCAGCCCTGTTAGGTTGAGGCGGTAGTTGTTCGGGTCTAACCGCCGTTGTACGTTCTCTGACATACTGCGGCAATCTACCACTCCTGGCATGTTATTCCACCTCATCCTTCAGGTGGTGGCATTCATCGGTAGTGTGCCCATCCAGCTCATGGAATAGGCAGTATTTTCCAGTCCTGCGTTCCCGCTCCGTGGGATCTCTTTTGGGTGGTTTTCGATAGGGGAGTTGCCCCCGAGTTTCGGTGTAAATTCGTTCCAGTCCTACCACCAAGTCTGTGTATTGCCTGAATCTGGGCTCTCGGAATTTCTTCCATTTATCAGGACCATCATGTGCATCATCCTGCTTTCTCTTTCCTTTGTCCGCCCTGAACTGTTCCCTGGCGGTTCCTTCGCCTTGTGCAACATTTATTTCCTGCCTCTCGGCTCGTGATTCCTCTAATCGAATGAATTTTTCAGCTTCATGGAAAAACTCTCCAAGATCTTGCGGTGGATCTTTAGTCAAAGAGTCTTTGAATTCGGTGCCTTCTCCAACTCCTGCCACTGCCGCCATCAAAATCATCGATGGGTCCAGGCGATCTGCAGAAGCCACCGTTGCATTAAATCGTAACAGAAAATCTGTTATGGACTCTCCGGTCCTTTGCTTTATTGATGCCGAAGTCATCATGCTCTTGGGTCGCGTTATGTGAACCCTAAACTTCTTCATGAAACAATCCACAAGCTCGCCCCATGTCCTGATTGATCCTGTCTCTAGCTGTCTAAACCAAAGCGCAGCCAAATCTGATAAGAATAAGGGGAAACATCGTGCCATTACTTCCTCGGATGCTCCCAGCACTTCCATGTGTCTGATATATCTGGTGATATGCATGGTCGGGTCTGACTTTCCGTCATAAGGATCCAGCATCGGTAGTTTGAACTTTGGAGGGTTCCTTGCATTTCAGATATTTGGAGTGAACGGACTTCGACTAACCTCTTCCAATCCTCCGCCTGACAATCCCCCTCTCATGAGTCGTCTCACTAGGCCAATCATTCTTTCATCTCCATCTAGGGGTTGCCCCTTGTCATGTCTCTGTCTTGCCCTCCGAGTCTTGTAGGGAATTCTGGTACGTACTCTTCGGGTGGCTCTTTAGCATTTGTGTTGGCCCTAGCCGGTTGAGCTCCTTCCAAAGGTCCTTCTACGTCGGATCTTGCGGGCCTGCCCCCAAGCCCTTGTTGATTGCCTTCTGGTTTTGTATTCTGTCCTCCGTTGGGTTCCATAGCCCTAGCTCCTTGTTCCGCATTCACAACCGCTGTAGCTGGTCTAGGGTTCTGTGTCCCTGCAGCTCTCATTTGCTCGAAGAAATTTTGCAGCATCTCTTGTTGGCTTTTCATCATTCTTTCCTGCATTAGGTTATTCATAGCCTCCATCTCATCTCTAGTAATGTAGATCGAAGCTTGTCCTTCTCCAGCACCATAGGATGCCTCTTGACTTCCTTCATGTTGGCTCCTCTCAGTTCTTTGTCTAGTTTGTCGAGTCATTGTAGAGTCAGATCTGAATCCTTAAAATTCCAAATCTAAACTTTGAATCTGGTGTAGCGGGTGCTAGTTCTTCTCAGTGAAAGCACCAAAGTGTTTGCGCCAAAAATGGTCACAAACCCCAAGTGTAGCGAAAGCACCAGCGTATGAATACAGATCAACAATATTCACACACAAATCACAGATCTAAGCAAGTAACAAGCAGCAATCAAGAAATAATGAACAGTGACACACAATTTATAGTGGTTCGGCTATCTCCGGCCTACGTCCACTTCAAGGTTTTTATGATTTTATTGCTCGATGCTTGAAGATTACAATTTCGTGTGTTGTATTACAACTGATTTTCTGAGCTAAGTCTGAATCTAAGGCAGCAATGGTGATTCTGAGTAAATCTGGTAGAGTCTAGGTGCTCTTTTGCTCTTAAAATTGTCTGACCCCTTTTCTGAATGACCAGGGGCTCTATTTATAGGTGTAGGAGGCTGATATTTCGCCTAAAATTCGGAGAGACCAGTTCTGGCTCGTGAGGGGGCCCACATGGCCGAAATCTGGAGATTCGGGCCCACTTTGGGATCGATTCGACCCTCGGTTCGAATCGATCAAGAAATCATCCAATCGAGTTGAAATTTGGTGTGAACATCCTTCACTATGTGTTTGAGCTTCTGTGAAAATTTCATGGCGTTTGGACTTGTAGAACTTGAGTTATGATCGATTCGAGTAGGTGTTTTTCGCTTCCTGGAGTCGTTCGAATCGATATGCTCGAATCGATTCATTCGAATCGATTTTCCTACAAGCGAAGGCTATGGCGTGGTGCGCATGCCTCGGGTCAACCCACTTTTATCTCCGAGTTTTACTGAGTCGTGGCCGGGGTTTTAGCTATGTAGACGTGGTGGATTCGAGGTGATCGATTCGAAGACGTGCTTCCTTCGAATCGGTTGGACCATCGTTAGTTCGAATCGATCAGGGTATGCTACTATTGATCGATTCGTATTCACTTCAACAGGGTGGACTCGAAGGCAGTCATTGGATGGAGTTGAAGTGACTAACCTTTGTGGATTCAAAAGGAATGCAGGGACGATGGATTCGACCTTAGGGCTTCTGTGCTAACGGAGTCGAAGCTAAGGTACTCTTCCCGGATTCGAAGCAAGGCTATGCTCCATGGATTCGAGGCACCTTCTTTCTACGGATTCGAAGCAGGGAAAGTTCGATGGAATCGAAACAGGGGTACTCCTCATGGATTCGAAGCAATGCACGTCTGATGGATTCGAACATAGGCTTCGCCTATGGATTCGAACTAAGGATGGTCTACTCCATCTTTTGTCGATGATATCTTGAGCATACGAACTCGGATTGACTTGAAACTTGGATCGTTGGTTCCCACGGCTTTGCTTGACGTGCCTTATCAATTGTAGCCCGATCCGGACTCGGACAAAATTCATCGATATCCATGGTGAACCTGCGATGCACAATTGATGTTCATGACTAATAATCATTGCTTTTCAGTTAATATTTGGGTATCTCGGCTTTGCCAAAAGTTGGGATAACATGGTTTGTATCAACAAATGGAAGCCCAGAACACTTTGATGTTGGACATGTTGAATGCTTTGCTTGGAGTTAACCAGCAACCAGAAAATAATGAAGAAACCTTTGCTGAGGATGTTCATATTCCCAAGGGAAAAGTATTCTTCAAAGGGCAGCTGGCACCGCCGAAGGGGCACCTCCCCAAGCTGGAGGTTCAAGGCCGCAGCCAACTCTTCGTGAACATTTGTCCAGGCAAACTTTCAAAAAAGTAGCTGACGTCTGTCCCGTAGGGCCTTTAAACGATGAGGAGTACCTTTTGGGAATGATTCGACAAATTATGAACCAGAGAATGCGAAGGGAGGAAGATGAAAGTGGTTGGGGGTTTGCTCCAAGCAAGACTCCTTTTACTGAAAGAATTCTGATGGCTGAATTTTCAAAGAAGTTTGTTCCACCCACTATTCCAGCTTATCGGGGGACAAGCGATCCTAACCAGTTCTTATACAAGTATGATTGGCATATGACAGGTGCCAGAGCAACAGACGAGATCAAGTGCAGATACTTTCCTATGTACTTGGAGGGAGTGACCCTGCTTTGGTTCACGAAGCTGCCAGTTCGATCCGTGGATCAGTTCTCCGACCTAACTCGGAAATTCAAAGACCAGTTTAGGTTATATGCTTCGAAGGCCAAGCACATAATGTCACTATCCAGCCTCGAACAAAGCCCTGGAGAGTCTATCAAATCATTCTTAAACCGCTTCAATATAGCCTTGGCCGAAGTTGACAATGGAGAGCCTCAGATGATTCTGACTTACTTGATGCGAGCTATTGACAAATCAAGTGAGTTCGGAAAATGGCTAAAGATGAAAGAGCCAAATTCACTTGAGAAGTTCTACAGGAAGGTCGATGAATTCATGCGCTTAGAAAGCCTTCCTGTGTCAGCAAAAGTTGTCATGGCTGAAGTTGAGAATAACAACGTTGCTTCTAACAAAAAGGAATCTGGTGGCCAGAAGAGGGAGAATGACGGTGGAAAAAAACAGAAAGATGTGAAGAAAAGTCACCGCTTTAAACCTTCAGATTTTACTCCCTTAACTGATACACCAGAAAATATCTTTTTCGCAACAAAGGATGCTGTCGAATATCCCAAACCACCTGAAATAAAGCTTGGGAAAAATGTTGTGCATAATGGGAGATTCTGTCTGTTCCAGAATTAACCTGGCCACGACACTAATGAATGTCGCCATTTAAAGAATTTGATTGAAGAGCTATTGAGACAGAATAAAGTACAACAAAATGTGAAGAGAAACAGAAGTGACCCAACCTCATCAACTCAGGGGTAGCAAGTTCCTGCTCATCAATCCGGCTCAGGAGAGAGGACTGCAGCGCAGCAATCTGAGAGACATGTCATTAATGTTATCATAGGGGGTCCTCACCCAGCGGGCAGAAGTTGGGGTGAGATGGAGAGATATGCTCACGCTTTGAGATATGCCCCGGTGGAAGAAAATGTTATTGTCTTGGAAGATGCTGCACCTTTAAAACAGCAAAGAACTTTTAACGATGACATCGTATTCCAGGCTAGAGACTCTGTTGGTATTGAGGCTCCCACCATGGATCCCTTGGTGATATCTGCAGGCATCGGACCAGCCATTGTAAGAAGTGTGCTTGTTGACTATAGCACCTCTTGTAATGTCCTCTTTAGAAAGACATTTGATAAAATGAAAATTCCCATGGCTGATGTCCAAGCTTCCTCACAAAAAATTATTGGGTTCACTAGAGAACCAAAAAAGCCTATTGGGACTATTGACTTATTTGTAGAGCTTGGAGAAGGGGAAAAGAAGGTGGTCCGAAAACAAACTTTTGTGACTATTGATGAATTCTCCGCTTACAATGCCTTCTTGGGTCGACTGACTCTTACCGCATTCAAGGCCATTCTCGCCCCATGGTGCCCGACTATGAAGTTCCCCACTGATATTGGCGTCGATGTTGTGAAGGGGGACCAAAATGCCGGGCGAGAATGCTATCTCATAAAGTTATGGGAGGCAAAGAAGTGAGAAATGGGTAAGGGTGCGGTAGCTCCGCTCTGCATCAAAGAGCCCACCTTGTAGCAATTACGGGGTCGACCCTGCACTGGTGAGCATAGTGGTGCACAAAAAGAGATTGATCCCAGGAAAACCGGTGTAGGGGAGAGTAGAGTGGTGCCGGTGGAAGTGACGGTGCCAATACCTGTTGACCTGAATGATCCAACTAAGGTGCTAAATGTGGGTTCACAACTCGGTGTGACAGTACAGAATATGCTAATGTCATTCTTGAAAGCAAACCTGGATGTATTCGCTTGGAGTCATGCCGACATGTGTGGAATATCTCCAGAAATTGCAGTGCATGCTTTGAATATTGATCCAAAATTCACACCCGTAAAGCAGAAAAGAAGAACCCAAGGTCCTGAGAGGTCGACAGAATTAAAAGAAGACGTAGATCGGCTCATGGAAAATGGCTTCATCAGAGAATCCACTTATCCAAATTGGGTTTTTAATCCAGTGTTGGTTAAAAAAGCAAATGGAAATTGGAGAGTATGCATCCACTTTTCAGACTTGAACAAAGCATGCCCCAAACACTGTTTCCCGTTACCTAGGATTGATCAGTTGGTGGATGGAACATCCGTGCATGAATATTGTCTTTTATGGATGCTTACTCAGGATATAATCAAATCATAATGCATGAGCCAGATCAGGAGGACACGAGCTTCATCACTGATGTTGGTCTTTACTGCTATAAAGTCACGCCCTTCGGACTAAAGAACGCGGGGGCAACTTATCAAAGACTTGTTAATGCCATGTTCAAACCCCAGATTGGAAAGACTATGGAAGTATATGTTGATGATATGTTGGTGAAACTGAAGAAGGCAATAGACCACATGGATCATTTGGCAGAAATGTTCGCGGTCCTCAGAAAGTATGGGATGAAGCTAAATCCTCTGAAATGTTCATTTGGGGTAGAGTTCGGAAAATTCTTGGGTTTCATTGTGAGTGCTAGGGGCATCGAAGCTAATCCTGCTCAGATTACTGCTTTAAGAGAAGTCAAAGCCCCTAGAACAAAGAAGGAATTGCAAAGCCTCAATGGGAAAGTCGCTGCTTTGAGTCGGTTTATTTCCAGGGCCACTGATAAATGCATTCCCTTCTTTGACGCTCTGAAGAAAGGAAAGAAAAACTTTGAATGGACTCCTGAATGTCAGAAAGCTTTTGATGAACTAATTCATCACATGGAAACGCCTCTAGTACTTTCTAAGCCCAGCAATGGTGAAGATCTTTTCATATACTTAGCGGTTTCATCTCATGCTCTCAGTGCAACATTGGTACGGGAAGAGGCAAAAGTTCAGTGCCCGGTTTATTACATCAGCAAAAGATTCACTAGGGCAAAGATGAATTATTCAAAGCTGGAAAAGCTCGCCTATTGTCTATTGATTGCATCCAGAAAGTTGAGGCCATATTTCCAAGCTCATCCTATTAAAGTCCTCACTGATCAACCTCTAAAGCAAGTCCTATTTCGCCTGAAACTTCGGGTCGTCTTTTGAAGTGGAATAATGAAATCAGCCAATACGATATCACCTACCATCCACGAAGAGCGATCAATGGACAAGCTTTAGCAGATTTCATTGCAGAATACAAAGATAAAGGTGACAGTGAGGAAGAGGTGGCTGATGACATCCTGATCCAATGGAAATTATATGTTGATGGTGCAAGAAAGGACTATTGTTCCGTAGCTGGGGTTGTGCTTGAAACCCCCGAAGGGCAGTCATTGTGCTATTTATTGAGATTAGAATTTTCTTCGACAAATAATGAAGCAGAATATGAAGCTCTTGTTGCCAGCTTGAAGATTGCTAAAGAACTGAGCATCGAAGTATTGCAGATCTTCAGTGATTCCCAGCTTATTGTATGCCAAGTCAAGAAAGAGTTTCAAAGTAAAGGAGGAAATCTTCCTGCTTACTTGTCAAAGGCCTAGGAGCTTCTCAATGATTTTGATGATTATACAATAAGCCATATACCACGGGAAGAGAACATGAAGGCAGATTCTCTCGCAAAATATTCAAGCTCTCGCAAAATATTCAAGCTCTCGCAAAGCTCAATTATTGGGATTGGTCCCTGTGGAAGTCCTGTCAGCTCCAAGTACTGATGAGATGGATATTGACCGGATTATGGCTGTATCTCAAGAGCAGGAGTCGTGGATGACCCCGATCAAGGAATATCTCCACAATGGCTCCTTGCCAGAAAACTCAGAAGAGCGCTAGAAGCTGTTAAGAAAAGCCCCGAGATATGTAATTCATGACGGCCACTTGTACAGATGAGGATTCTCGATGTCATTACTCCGATGTGTAACCAAGGAAGAGGCTAAGACAATTTTAGCTGAGGTGAACGGAGGAGAGTGTGGGGACCATTCAGGTGGCCAAACTTTTGCAAAGAAAATTCTCCACTATGGGTATTTTTGGCCAGATATTAATCGAGATGCTGCTAGCTACTCCCGAAAGTGTGACAGATACCAGAGATTTGCAAAAATCCCAAGAGCATCTTCCATCGAGCTAACACAAATGGTCAGTCCATGGCCATTCGCCATTTGGGGATAAATCTCATTGGGCCTTTGCCGATTGCCAAGTCCGGAATCAAATATGCTATTGTTGCTGTTGATTATTTCACTAAATGGGCTGAAGCTGAACCATTGGCTACTATTACCTCTAAAACGATGATAAACTTTGTGACTAAAAATATCATTTGCAGGTATGGTGTGCCTCAGAAGATAATCACAGACAATGTTACCCAATTTGAAAGCGAAGAATTCCAGGACTTTTGCAGGCGATTCAAGATCCAAAAAATCTTCTCAGTAGTGGGTCATCCGCAGGCAAACGGGCAAGTGGAAGCAGTGAACAAAATTATCAAATCAACCATCAAAAAACAGCTGGAAAAAGCAAAAGGTGGTTGGGTCGATAAGCTGCCACTAATATAGAACTACCCACAAGACTGCGACTGGGCACACTCCATTCTCATTAGCATATGGATCAGAAGCAATGATTCCAGTGGAAATTGAGGTCCCCTCACACAGGAGAATTCATTTCAACCAAGCTAAAAATGAAAAGTTGCAACTTGAAGCACTTGACTTGCTTGATGAAATAAGGAAAGAGGCTGAGCTCAGAGTTGTAGCCCATTAGCAAAGGATAGCCAGGCACTTCAATTCTAAAGTTCACTAACGCAGCTTTGAAATTGGGGATCTAGTCTTGAAAAGGGTCATGACAGCAACCGGAGTGTTTCGGCCAAACTGGGAAGGGTCATACGTCATAGGCAAAAAACTTCTTGATGGCACTTTCAAGCTTACAACTGTCGAAGGAGATCCAATTCCGAGAGCCTGGAACAGCAATCACTTGCGTCCATATTTTACTTAGAAGATATGCTTAAATTTGTAAAATGATTGTGGATGTATCATTCTTGTATTGTAAGCCATTGTAAAATCAGTGTGAGTCAATAATAAGAACTATAAAGTGGATGTAGGCCCAATTCTTGGTCGAACCACTATAAATCTTTTGTTCTCTACTACTATAAAATGTCTGTCTCATTTCGATGTGCAAATATCTTAAATATATTGCTAAAATGTCGATTTAATATTGCAGGTTATCAAATCATAGCTTAACTATTCAACACATCACAAGGCCAGGCGATTCCTACAAATCACTCTACAAACAAAATGTCAAGCCACAAAAATTCTAGATTCAATTCCTACATAAGGAGTGCTTCTCACAAATAGTTGGTGATACCACCAAAGTGGCACCTTCCCAAAGTGAAGGTTCCAGGCCCTTGCTAACTGATTGCGATCGTTTGTGCAAACAGACATCCGGTTAAGTAGCTTGCGCCTGCCCCGTGGATTCACTTAATAATGAAGTAAACTTCTCTGGAAAAATCGAACAAACTTACAAAAGAAAGGAACATGTACTTGGAGATGATAACGAGGAATCGTTGAGGGGCAGATGGAAAAGACATGGGAAAGCAGACAAAAACAGCCAAAACTGGATCTTGTCTCTCAACAAAAAGTTGGTGGGACCACCAAAGGGGCACCTTCCTAAAGTGAAGGTTCCAAGCCCTTGCTAGTTAATTGTGAACGTTTGTGCAAACAAACATCCAGTTAGGTGGCTTGCGTCTGCTCCGTGGATCCACTCAACTATGAGATGCAGCTTTCCTGGCAAACGAAACAAAAAAGCCCTCTTCGGAGGCATACTTCCACTCTCAAGGGAAGATCAATTTCTCTATAATGAGAAGATTCTTCCCCAAAAAAGTTGAAGTGCCAAATGAAAAAGCCCTCCAACGAGGCACGCTAAAAAATGAAATGCTTTTCTCAAACAAAAAGGTTGGTGGAACCACCAAAGGCGCACCTTCCCAAAGTGAAGGCACTAGGCCCTTGCTAACAAATTGTGATCGTCCGTACAAACGAACATCCAATTAGGTAGCTTGCGTCTGCCCCGTGGATCCATTTAACTATGAGAAGTAACTTTTAGGAAAACAAAAAAGCCCTCTTCGAAGGCACACTTCTACTCTCAAGGGAAGATCAATTTCTCCATAATGAGAACATTCTTCCCCAAATAAGTTGAAGTGCCAAATAAAGCCCTCTAACGAGACACGCCCAAAAATGAAATGTTATCTCTTGAAAAAGTCGTTGGTGGAACCACCGAAGGGGCACCTTCTCAAAAAGAAGGTTCTAGGCCGTAGCTAACTGCTCGTGATCGTTTGTGCAAACAAATATCCGATAAAACAGCTGACGCCTATCCCGTGGGCCCACTTAGCGATGAGATATAACTTTCTGGCAAACAAATCAAAGCCTTCTTCGGAGGCCCGCTTCGCCGCGTAGGGGAATCCACTTCTCAAAAATAAAAGTGACAATCTCCGAAAGTTGAAGTGTAAAAACTTTTTCTAATAAAAAAAACATAAAACTTCTCAAATACAAGGCACACTCTACTAGAGCAGAATAATATTTCCTCAAATGGAAGAATTATTCTCCAGAGTAAGAGTACAAGTCTTTTCAAAATGGAGAAGGTTGCAATAAGCCGTGGTATGGAGGCAAAGCTACATTAATAAAAGCAATGCTCAAGCAACATACCACGAGCTCACTGCAATATCATACAAAGAAAATAAAGAAACTTGTGCAAAAATAAAGAATAAATGCATTCACAATTACAGACAAAAGATTGTACAAGTAAAAAGAATCATTCTATTTCATACTATAAAAGATTTGTATACATGTGCAGGTTTCAAAAAGCGGGGGCCGGTACCCGCACAATCTCCGGTCGATACAAGTCTTTAGATACAAGCAAAAGGCAAAAAAGCAGAACAAGAAGGATAAAACCAGACTCGTTACTTCTTCTTCCCACCACCTTTGGAGCCCTCGCCTGGCCTAATGGTTAACTTCTTGAGTCGGCTTGAACGAGTCGGGGAAGAAGGAGAAAGAGGTGCAATTGGGTCTCCTTCCGCTTTCTCATCGCTAGCAGAAGTGCCCTTATTTTTCTACGAAATTCCGCGCTTTCCCCTCTTCTATGAAGAAGATTCACTGCCCGGAGTGATAAGATCAATCAGCTTTGTATCATCGGCGGTAAATTTCTTCGGGGTCCTCTCACCCTCCTCAAGTTCTTTAGCTTTCTGCTCTTGTGAAGCAGCCGGGTCATCTAAGCCTTGAAGAGCTCCTATTTGTTCTTCTTGCAACCCCGGTTGAGAAGTAGAAGAAGGAGTAACTTGAAGAGGTGGAGGGGCAACAACTGGAGGAGGCGAAGCTTGTACAACACTTGTTGTTTTCACTACAGAAGAAGAAAAGCTAAACATCAGTTTTCCTAGCAAAGAGAGGAGATAGTGGCACGTTGAGGCTTAAGTAATAAGCAAGAAGTTCATCGAGCTCATGTGAAGCAAACGAGTAGTCCACTTGAGCTGGATCAGTGTTGAAGTTACCTGTAGAGATTGGCTTTATCACGTCAATTTCAAAATCTTGGGCTTCAGTGTCTTCTTGGGCCTCGTCTTTGGCATGAGCAGTTGTAGTTTCGGTTTTGGCTTTGGCATGAGGCAGAGAGTGGGAACTGGAGCCAATAATATCGATGTCAACCGTAGCCGAAGGACGAGTTGGGTTGGCCAATGGTGCCTTCCCTAGATGCTCTCCTTCCACCGCTTCGGCTCGATCCTTGGCATGTTGTTCTTTCCCTCTGGCGAGGCGGCATGACCCTCATCATCCAAATAATAAGCCTCAAGATCCTCCTCAGCGTAGCCAGCGTCTCTAAGCGTTTCAACTGCTGCCTCCCACACTTCAGCCAGGGTAACCTCATACTTTGGGCCCAAAAATGAAAGACTGCCACGCCTCAAGACGCTGTGAACATAAAACTCGAATAGAGTGGAGTTGACGTTGGCCTTAGTTGCCTCATGTGATTGTTCAGCTGCTGCTTTTCCAGCGATGGCCTCGTCACGCTCCTTTTCAGCCTTAGAAAGCTGGGCCTTTAACATTGTAATCTCTAAACCTTGGGAGTTAGTCTTTTCCCGCAGCTGAGTAGCATCATTGCGGTAGATTTCCATGATTTTCCGCTCCTCCTCAAGTTTAGCCTCAGCATCTCGTTGAGTAGAGTGGGCGTCTCTTACTTGCTTTTGAAGAACCTTTTCCTTTTGAGTATAAGAAGTGGAAGAGGTGGCAAGATCATCTTTAAGCTTCTTGATTTCAGCCTCAAGTTCCTCGTTACAGGCGGTGATGCTTTTCATCTCCGTATCATGCTGATCAAGAACTTTTTGCCACTCAGACTTATCACTTTCCATGGTCAGCATAGCCTCGAGATTTAAACGATTTACTCTTTGAAGCTACTCAACTAGTTTTTGCCAATCGGACATTCTTTCAATTTCAAGCTTGATAGCGTTGAGATTTCTTAACATAGCCTGTTTATCAATTGGAACCAAGTCCAGATCAAAACGTACTCCTTTCAAACACCAATGCAGAAATCAGCTTTGGAGTGCAGGCGAAGGCTTCTCAACTCGATAAGGAGGCCTATTAATGATTTCTTGAATTTCAGCTCTTTTAAGGGCAGGAGAGCTAGAAGGGATGTCTAGAGAGATAGAAGCAGCAGGCACTTTAGAAATTTCATATGTAGACTTTTCGCTAAACTTGGCTCGCTTGCTTGAATCTTCAGCTACATGACTCTTCCACTTATCGTCATGAGACTTTCTCTTATGGGAGTCATCATCCCTCTGGTAAGAGTCATGTCGGTTGTCTCTTCTTCCATAACGCTCCTCATAAGCCTGCCTTTCGCGAGCTTTCCTAGCTGCTCTTTTCTCATCAGTCTCCCTAGGGCCAGGAAGATAGCGCCTGGGGTCATAAGAATCACACCTCACATAGCGTTGAAAGTCATCATAATATGAGCTGCTGTATCCCATGGGAGAACCTGAAAGTAAAGAAGAGACAAAATTTAGAAATCTTCGAAATAAAGAAGCTAAGTGCGCATAATTGCCAAAAATCCTAAGTGTGTGTGTGGCGTGCGAACTACACGCGTCAAGCTACAAACCACTCTTTGGCTTTGGAGTGATGTCGGCTTTTGCAGCAGGGGTCAACTCTTGGGTTGATGGAATTGATCGCAAGGCAGATGTCGCTTCGATTGCTGGAGAAATAAGCTTAGAAGTAGTGGTGTCATCTTTAAAGAGTTCGTGGGAAGTCACCATAAGATCGCTCAGTCCTCCAAAGATATCATCACCATCATTCCCAACGGAATGGGTCATATCAGCAGTGCCCTCTTTAGCACGTTTTACACTCTTCGTTATAGAACTTTCTTTCTCAGTTCCCTCATCAGCTTCTCTAGTAGCCTTCCCATAATGTTGAGGAAATTCCTCTTCTTCAATAACTGGAGGAAGTTTATATTTGCCAGATAACCCCACACCGTCAACGGAACTGGAGCATTTCACTAATGAAGTCTCTACAATAGGTTCCTTCGGTGCGAATTCCTCTGTGGAGGCTGGGGCATCTGACGCTTCTGCTTGAGAACTAGGGGCATCACGGGACTGAATGGATCGAAAAGAGTGCAAGAGTCCGAATTTGTGCAAAAATTCGTTCTTCAGAAGAAACTTAATACTTCTCTCATCGATAACTACAGCACTCAATCTTTCGAAAGTCGATTTGTGACTAGAATCTTTAGAGGGAGGAGGAAGTGCTGCAAAAGTAAAGAATGAAGTTAGCACTTGACGACTCGAACTTTGAAAGGCTCAAAAATAAAGAGAATGGAGATAGGTAGTCTTACTTCCTATTCTCCAGATACTGTAGAATCCTGGAGGGCAACGGACAAAGAAGAACTGGTTTAAAAACCCATGAGCGCTCTCGGGCAGATCCGTAATCAGCTTGCGGTTTCTTGCACTCCTTACAAGAGTAATGGAAGGGTGATCTTTATTCCTCCCGAATGAACACAAATAGTAGATCTCCTGGAAGCTTGGGAGGCGGTTAAGCGTCCTCTTAAATAGTACGCACAACCCATCAAAATGGCATAGCCATTAGGGTGCAACTGGAATGGAGAAATAGTTAGTCGAAGGAGGAGTGTTCTAAGAAAATCGTTGAAGGGAGGAATAGCTCCATTTAGACACATTTGACGATTGACTGCAATGAAGCCAAGAGGCGGCCTATCGGTAGTGTCATTTACCCCAGGAAGCAGAGCATCCGCTTCAACAATGCCGAATTGAATACATAGCTGGCTGAAAGCCCGTTGGTTCAATGTAGTTGAAACTCTTTCCAGAGGATTCTCCAAAGGGTCAGCAATTGGGAAAACCTCATCGGCCTGCTCTACTATCTCTTCTCGTACTTGTTGAGAAGCCATTCTACACAAGGAACTGAATATTCAAATATGAAGGTGCACGTTTCCTAAAAGCGTGTGAAGTGTTGTGCAAAGCTACTGAAATAACAAGTAAATAAAGTAAAACATGAAATAATACTGGTTGGCGCACGTCAATTCAGGAAGATTCATGGCCTGTTATTGGAACAAAATTAAGTGTAGTATCAATGTAGATAATATTCAGCAATAAGCAGTTATAACTGTATGAATTTTGCGATGATGCTTCATTTAAGTCAGTTGATTTACAACATTTCATTTTTAATTAGATTCATATTATTTTACTTAAGTAAAATATCTTTGACCTAATCCATCACTCGATGTGGGAAGACAATGATGAGTATATTCGTCCTAGTTTTCTGCATTATAATAACAGGTTATTAACAATCAAATGTTGGTGCAATCTGTTTAGAGGTAGTTGAAAGTTCAAGCAAGCAGTTCAAGTTAAAGGTCTAGTCAAATTTTACGAATTAAGCAGTGCGATACTTTATCTTGTTCAACTTATGCTGTTCATATGGTCCAAAGTCATGGAATGATTAGGCATGTGCAAGGAAGAAGGTCACGGGTTAAGGCTATAAGGCTTTAAGTCACAACAATGCAAATGTACTTAAGTCTTAGCTCGTCCAAGTACAAGAGCGACCTAAAGGTTATGCCATAAAAAGTTAACTCGCCCAAATTATGGTGCGACCCAAAGATGGGTCGTTAAGGGAGTTATCTCATCTGAAGCAGTATACTATATATCCTAAGTCGCTTGAGTTCTTAAGTTATTCCATTGAGCTCTAACGACCTAGCTTAATTCGCAGGATGACTATGTCGCTCAAAAAGTTATTCATGTGCCCTGTTCCAACGACTTAGCTTAAGTCTCAAGCTCTCTAAGCCGTTCAGACTCCCTTAGGTCGCCAAAGTTCATAAGTCGCTCAGGCTCCTTAAGTTTCCAGGCCCATATGTCGCTCAGGCTCCCTAAGTCATCAAGATTCTTTGGTTGCTCAACTCTGTAAGTCGCTCTACACGATTAATTTGCCTCATGCCCTAGGTCGCCCTAAGGGTATCTCGGAAATACCGAGCTCTCTTCTACTAAAAACCTAAGTCCTGCTCTCCACTCACACATTGCCACATGCTCATCCCCTTTACTTCACCAGAAACGCCACAACATAACCCGAAATCCGTTAACTCAAAACCTCCTCTTCTCCAAACTCCCAAAACCCATGATCAACTCCAAAAACTCTATATTCACCCAATAACTTCATAGAACCCTAAGTCGATTCATTCTTCGAGAATAACGCAATTACAAACATTCGGCGATGATCGAAAGGTGAGTCGGGGTATAATCTTTCAGCATGGTAACAAAAATTGCGTGAAATTGGTTATGGGAGAACCAATGGTGAACACGATGGTCAGATGATCGGATTTACCATGATTTGCTGTTGAAAATGATAATCGAAGATACGAGGAAGGGAATTTCGCTTTAGCTCTAAAATTTGAATACAACAATGGCGGCAAGATGATAAACACTAAAGTGAAGAGGGTGAAACGGCTTAGCGGCTTATATAGAAGAAAAAGGGGAAGATGAATAGGCGCACGAGTTAGCAAGGTCCTTGAGTCGCCCATGATTTAGCAAGGTTAAATCGAAGCACACGACCTATAACCTAGGCATGTAATTTGAGGGGCAAGTATTAATCCCTTTTCTGAATGGCGACTCAACTGCTTAAGAAAAGCTGGCGACTTAACGACCTAACATAACAACGGGTTAACTACCCCAAAGCCCCAAGTGACTTAACTGTTCACAGCTCCAAGCGACCTACGACCTATAACATCTGGCGAGCTAACATTCCAATGAGTTAACGACTCAACCTCCCAGCGGCTTTCAACGAGTTAAGCGACCTAAACAGATCAACGGCATAGTGACTCAAACACGACATTGGGTTGAATACTACAGCGACTCAATGAGGTAGCGACCTAGCGACCTAGCGGGTTATGAGCCCACAGCTGCACCTAAATAAGCCGCGTCTCCTTATGCCGTTTCTATATAGGTCACTCCAACCTATATTAGGTCGCTGCTTCTCCCAAGTCTATCCTAAGTCGCTCCGCCTGATGCCCCATCATATAGGTCGCCTTCCATTCCCCATAGGTCGCTGCGACCTACCAGCCAACGCAAATGGCCAAATACACCCACTATAAGCCGTAACCCGTACCCATTAGGTCGCCCGTGACCTAACTCACCGCCTAAGCCGCTCCCGACCTACACCAAACGACCTAACTCCGAAACTCCCCTATAAATACCCCGCCTACTCCACATTGGAGGGGACTTTTGAATGATTTCTGGAGCACCAAGACTTTGCTATTTTCATGACTCCTACCCTTGCTCCAACACTTCAAGTGCCAAAGACACTTCAAAGAACCTTCAGAAAAGATCAAGTTCATTCAACATGAATTCAAAGAGCTTTTCTGCAGCAAAGTTCTAACTACTTGTCTTGATTGTGTTATAATTGAAGAATGATTGTAAAATTTGTAATCAAATCAGTAATAGAAGAGATTAAGTGGACGTAGGCTTGACTTTGAGCCAAACCACTATAAAAATTGTTGCCTCTTTACTATTTTCTGCTATTTTCTGCTTGTTTTTAGTTCCCGACCAACTGGTAGTGCTTTCGCTATATCACAACTCACACTAGGGTGTTAGCGTACATTTTTAGCGTTAACAAAAGGTAAATAATCTTTTGGACCTTTGCTGTAGCATCCTTTTGACCACTTTGAAAGGTTCTAAAGCTTTTACACTTTGGCTATAGCATCACTTCGACTCTTTCGAGAGGTCTAACCAGAGCCTTTTCCTCTTGTACTTCTTTTCCTAATTCTCAAACTAATTTTGCCTTTTTGGCATTCCCGTATGAATTTTGACCAGTCATTTAAATCTGATCTAACAGCTTGCCGCCTTTTCTAACTTCTCTTATAAATTAGGTCTTCTGCCTTCTTCCTTTTCACTTATCCGCAATCAAATTTCGAGTGAAAGCAAAGGAATTATAAAATCTTCAAATTATCTTTTTCCTCAATCAAAGAAGAAATTAGGTCCTACCGTAAGATATAATTATTTTGTTCCACTAACCTCTCTCTTTTTTATTTCATGGTGAATCTTAATTATTATTTTCCGAATCTCACAACCAAGATTCTAGTTTTTGATTTCGATTTCACTGGAACTTGTTTGAGTTTTATCTTAACTAGAAGTACTTTTTGATTTGATTTCATAGTTCAATTTGATTTATTATTACTCTCTTTTCTGTTAATTTTCATTTTAAACTCAATTCCAAATTTTGCGATTTTTGTTGCTTTTTAGAAAACTTGAATTTTCGTTTTTGTGATTTTGAAATTTAAAATGTTAATTCATGTTAAAAAATATTTCTTAAGGGTTTTGAATCATTTTTTTAATTAATTTTTTGAACTGGGTTTGTAATCAGGTATGGGAAAGAAAAGGTTTTTTGTTTTCTTTGCCCGGAAGCTTTGAATTGTAAGGGTTAAAAATTGGCGCCATAAATTTACCTTTCTACCCTTATGAAAGGGAATAAGGCTGCAACTTTTATTTTCTTTCTTAGCCTCTTTCGATGGGGTCGAATGGTATTATAGCGCTAATTTGACCGACTTTGTCGAAAGTTTATATATAAAGTAGTATGCAGTCACCTCATTCGAAAGAAAAATGTTTCAACTTAGTCAAAACCTTTTATGCTGATTGAAACCTTTTCCATTTAGTATGTTTTCGAAACAATGGTGCCCATTCGACCCTATCGAAACCTTCTGTAACTAATGAGTCGAAACCCTTTATAATTACCATTCTCCAACATTGTTGAAACATTCCAAGTTCAAATGATTTTAACTTAGGACCTTTCGGCTCAATGGGTATATAAGGTTTTGATGGCATTTATATTTCCAGTAGAAAAACTTAAGCCATGTGTTTCAACAGTATTGAAGGGTCTTGTTATCCTATGTATTTCATATTAGTAGTATGTGCTTGGTTCAAATTTTTAAAATGTTTTTTAACTGTTTCCTTCTAACAACATGGTTTATATTAAGCTTTTGGCATTATTGAAATGTGCCAATTGGACATATACTTCTACTCTTCCTGTCGACGTTGTCAAAAGCTCAGCGAATTTTCATATTTAGGCTTTCGACATTGTCAAGAGGTATTTGTTAACTGTTAATTTTTCCTGCCCTTTCGACTCCGTCGAAAGCTCTATATCTCTAATATTTAACTTTAACACTCTTCCAATAATTTGAAGTTTCATGTTTGGTTTTATGTTTATGTTGCTATAGTAGGTTTTTACTATTTCTTGAAAGAATGTTTTGTTCATAACAAAATGGAAATTTTAACTAAAATGTTTTCACCCGGTAGAATCATGAGCTCTCCGAAGAAAGTCGAAGCCACTTCAAAGTATTCTTCGATATCTACATAATATGAAGTAGATGCCATTCTCAATGACTATGGAATTACCGATGTGGAAGCCATTCCACCTAAGGAAACTTACACCATTAGTAACTGTTAACAAGATTTCTTGTCAACACCACAAAGTTATACAAAGAAAGATTGATGGTCTTTTGGAGGATAGTAGGCATGATTCCCTTAGGAACTGCCTTTTAATTAGCTTATTTGTTGATAATTCTTGGTCTAAACATTTCGATGTCATCGAAAGGTTTAGATGATGGGTTAAGAAACCTTCTGGCTTTGTTGAGCTAGTATGAGGCCTCTTTGGTGGATATGTAATAGGATTCGACCTTATCGAAAGGTTAGACTATCAACTTTATAGCTTCCAAAGGTTGTAGGTGTTATTAAAGCCTAATGAGTTATCGACCTTGTCGAAAGATTTAAATCACAGAGCTAGTGGCTTTAGAAGGTTGCAGTAGATGTTAGAGTCAGAAGTGTTATCGACCTTGTCGACAAGAACCTTTTGATGAAATTAAACCTGGAAAAATGAGGTTAATCCAACAAAAAATTTAGTAAACAATAACATAACAAGCAAAACTCATGTTTTCCCTCTTTAACAAAGAGAAACTTCATTTTTATTGAATTTCCAAATCACCCAATTAGGGTTAGAATGCTTTTCCTCAGAAGATGCAAGATTTGTATGAGAGAAATCCAACCCCCTAAACATGACCCCTTGGGTCTTATTTATAGATGCAGGTGGCCCCCTTTTTGACTCCTTGCTCTCAACTGGATCGGAAGGTCTTCCTTTTATATGCAACTATGAACCCTTCATCTTTGTTGTAAGGTTTGTTCCTTATATTCCATAATGGACCTTTCGACATTGTCAAAAGGTTGGTCTTTTCGATGCCTTCACAAACCTTTCGACTTTGACGAAAGGTTGCTTTTCTGATGTCTTTATGAACCTTTCGACTTTTTTGGTAGGTTGCCTTTCTGATGCTTTCATGAACATTTTGACCTTGTCAGAAGTTTCCTTTTGATGCTTTCATGAACCTTCCGACGTTGTCCAAAGGTTTGCCTTTTTCATACTGTTGTGAACCCTTCAACCTTGTTGGTGGGTTGCTTTGCACTTGAACATCATCGAGAGCAGTGCCTCCTTCAAATGTTCTCGAAAGGTTGTCTTCCATTCTTTACTGACTTCTAAGTGTTTCCTTCTTTATATACCCTTTCGACTTTGTCGAATGGTACCTTGATGAATTTTAACTAGGTCATAAAGTTTCCCATGCTTTCGAAAAGGTTATCATAGGGTTGCCAATGTTTGCTTTCACTTCTTCATCTTCTTCGAAAGGTAGTAACCCGCTTAATGTTGTGAGATGAAACCTTTCGACCCCTTCGAGGGGCTTTGAAGCTGTTAAACATTGATGGTTGCATCACTTCGACTACTTTGAATGGTATGGTCTAAACTGTGAGATGGAATCTTTCGACTCCTTTGAAAGGTTTTGTTGACGCTTCCATATGTTTTTCGAAGAATCTTTCTTATGTTGTGATGTACCATCCTAACATCTCTAATCTTCATCAATTTTCTTGCTCCTTCTTTCATACTTTATTTGAAAGAATATTTTATGGATAACATTTAGCCCCCTTAGTATGAATGAAGCCTTTTGTTCTTTAGGAAAAAACCTCCAAGGAACTTTTTCCTTTATTTCCTACGGAATAGATAAATGCCTTTATTATGATTGTAACCTTGCTAGTAGTTCTTTGAGGGTAATCTTAATTTTATAAAGTAAATGTTCTAGATGTGGCCTGTTAATATTTTTGGATAAAATATTAAGAATGTAGAATAATATCATCGAATTTGCTGACCACGATTCAATTAAATGAACCTTACGAGAAATTCAGCTATATTCTCTAGGTATTCTCTCCTTTAGTCAAACCTCTTTTAACACCAACTGAAACCAAAAGATATGAAAATTCATGAATTATCGACAAAATTCAGAAGGTGGTTCAAAATCCATAAAATTTGGAATCTAATAAGTGACCATCTAGAATCCAATGTGGAAATCACGCGCATGTAATCCTTAAATCATCATTAAAGTCTTCAAGGAATTCTTAGAATTCACTAAATCGGAAAATGAATAAGTGATCATCAAAAATTTCAATACGGGAATACTGAATATGGAATTCACAATGAAAATGAATAAGAAAATCTAGGATTCACCAAGTCAGATATCCAACATGAGATCATCAGAAATTCAATAAGTCAATCAAAAATTCAAAATCGATAAATCATCACAAAAATCCATAAGGAAGAATAGAATTCACTAAACCCGAAAAACAATAAAATCATCAAAAATTCAATAAGAAAACCAAAAATACAAAATTCCTAAATCATTATGCGAATCAACAAGGGAATCCAGAATTCACAAAATTGGAGATCAGAAATTCAATAAAGAAATTAGAAATGGGAAATCTTTGAATCATCATAAAAACTCAATGCGAAATCAAGAACTCCTTAAACCATGCAATTTTTAAGAAATCATCAAGAAAATTCAATGGGGAGAAACTCAGTATTTGAAATTCATAAACCATCATAAGAAATCAATAGGGAAACTCAAAATTCATGAAATCAGAGATTCAATTAAAAGTTACTGTGGAAATTCGATAAGGAAAACAAAAATATGAAATCTATATATCATCATAAAAACCAATATGGAAATTTGGAATTCATGAAATCCAAAATTAAATTTGCATCAATAGAAATGGTGAAACCCAAAATTCACGAAATCAAGAACTTATCTGGAGTCTCGTCAAGATCACATCTAACGTATTATATATTCAAAACTCCATTCAATATAAGTAGGAAGCCTTAGATATGTCTAATAATAACATATTTAGTATATTTCAAATAAAAGATAGTTAAGTTTATCTAACCTTTATTCTATGGTTATTCACCGGAAAGTTTCCTGTTAATAAATAGGTTGCTCCTACCTATAAGTTAGCAACATTTGTATATATGTACATATATTGGTATAATAGGGTCTTTTATCCAATCAGTCACTTTATCTCAAAGGATCCAGGAGTGGCTTTCTTAACCTACTTTTGGAGTGAAGTACTTTATCTTTGTAGCTAAAAATCTATTATCTACCCATTCCTTTGGTTTTCATATCAGTCTTTATTTTCATTTCCATGTTTCCTTCCATTTTCTGGTCTTATGCCTTTTTGTGGTATGAAAGTTATTAATCCTTCGATGTAGAAATCATTTTTCTAGGATTGGAAGTTCTATAATTCGTTAACATATATTTTGTCTTTTCTGGATATGACGTTAGATATCCTCATCCTTTTGCCTCTCTATGTATCCTTTTTTAGGATTTCAACTTTGTTTCAGATGACGAATAGGTTTTTTCATTAACTATTTATTCTCTTAGGTTTTGATTTTCTTTCTGAGTTGTCGACATCTTTTTCTTTCTTCATTTGTTTGGTGCCTCTTCCAAGCTTCCATTGGCTCTGATCCTCCCTTAAGAGGTGATTTGGATGTTAGAGACTTTGATTTTAGGGATGCTCATCATGAACCTCCCCTAAGTGGTGATATGGACGTTAGGGGCTTTTGATTTTGCCGGTGCTCATCCTGACCCTCCTGTAAGAGGTGATATGGACGTTAGGGGCATTTTATTTTGTTCGTGCTTATCCCGACCCTTTCCTAAGAGGTGATATGGATGTTAGGGGTTTTTAGAGGTTTTGACCCTCCTTATATGTGGTGCTTTTGGTAAGGGCTTAAGGAGATTTGACCCTTCTCCTGGTGGTGCCTTTGGTAAGGGCTTTTTTAGAGGTTTTGACCCTCCCTCTATAAGGTGCCTTTGGTAAGGGCTTAAGAGGATTTGACCCTTCCTTCCGAAGGTGCCTTTGGTAAGGGCTAAAATGGTGGGTGCATGACCCCCTTCCCTTTAGGAGGTGCTACGGATTGGCCGTAGTCTAAAGCTTTGTTCACTAAAATCATTTTTGGCCACATGAAACGCTCTTTGAAAATCCTTTGAATATTGGCTTTTTTCTAGAGAAAGAATTTTTGTAAATGGACCTTTTAATATAGCAAGGGATTACATTTTGTAAAAAGGCTTGATTTGATGAAGATCCTTTCTTAGAATTACTCTCTGTAAAGGTTTCAAAATTATTCACATTATGGAGACACGGATCTCAAATAGGAGACTGCAAGGTCATGATTCATGGGCCAATAGTTTTTTAGTGGAGAATAAGTTTCTCTAATCTGATTTTTTTCAATAAACTTTTGATGGCTTTAAAACCTTTCATAAAGAGATATGGATTGGCTTCTCATTGCCAATGCTTTTAAGAAATCTTTTGAGATATCAAGACCGCTTAATCAAAAATCATTTGTGTGCATTACTAATGGTAGGTAATATCTTTGAAAAATTAATTTTTGGAATATGGACATTTGTCCTCCCCTAATTGTGGGATAATTGGAAATAGTTTTCTTATGAAAACATGCTTGGGAAATTCCTTTCCTAACAACTTACAAAAAATAGAGTTGAGAAATATATTTTTTCCTTTGGGTTTATCACCGTGCTCTACTAGGCACTGCTTAGCAGCTGAATAATCTATTTGTAAGCTTCTTAAATAACGATATAGAACTAATATTAGTAAGTTTCATGAGAACTAATCTTTGTACTACATTGACTTAAACATTGATAGTTGCTATGTGTTATGCATTAAAGCCATCTTTCTTAGGTAGCTAGAAATTTGTTGTGCTCCAAGGGTGTGCTGAATGTCATGGACTTATTTTGTTTTTTTTCTGTAATAGCACCTGATTTTTGAATCGGTACAAGTTTAAATTTCAATACAAATCTGAATATGAATCAAAGTACTAATCAAGTTAAAAAGCTAAGGAAGAAGAGAATTCGTAGTTGAAATCATGCTGTAGAACTTCACGATTTGATTAGAATCTGAATTTTTTGAAGTTGCTAAGTTGTTTTCTTCAGTATTTTGCATTATGCTTCTTTAGTAAACTCCTTTAAAGTTCCTCACATGACCATATTCGAAATTATCCCAGCTAACGTATGACCCATATCTATTTTGTGTCCATTCAATTTATGATAATCATAATAATTTTCCACTTTTCTGGATTCTGATCTACCCCTCATCCTATGAGTAGTTAAGAAACTTCCTTCATCTTTTACCAAGGCCTAAATACGAGAGATTGGTTTTCCTATGGCCACATAGTTGGATTTTGCAATTTTCCTCCAAATTCTTTCTTCGTTATCTGAACCTTGGTCGGAATTCTAGGGATTAGATCTTTCCCCTTCTTCGTCTTGTCTCGATCTTTTCATATCTTGGCTCATTTCTTCTATGTGGATAAATTTTCTTGCTTGGGAATAGAAACATTGAAGATATTTGCACCCATTGATATAAAGATCTTCCCAAAATGGGGTGCTCGACCAACCCTAATCGAACCGCCATTAGCTTTTCTCTATTGCTTATACTTCCTACCTTTAATCCTTCTATTTGTAATCTTTTTAAATATTTATCAAGGGATTCTCCCGGTCTTTGTCTGATAGTATTTAATAAGCTAAAATCAACAGCCAGACCTTTGAATGCACAAAATTGAGCCGCAAATTCATTAGAAAACTATTCCCAAGAATGGATTTATTTTGTTCGAAAATTCTTATACCATTTGATAGCGGCTCCTTGAAAAGTAATAGGGAAATCCTACAATGTATCGGCCTTGGAGCATTATACAAATCCATTCTTATTTCAAAGGCTGCTAAGTGATCTTTTGAGTCGGAATTTCCATCATACTTCAATGCAGGGATTTGAATGTGCGAAGGAATGCTAGTTGCCATTATCTCTTCTGAGATAGGAGTTCTTTGCAGGATAACGTATTTCTCGAGGCTAGTAACTTGTTTTCCCTTAAATGTATTCATTATTATTCTATGTATGGGGTCTTCTTGGGTGGCTTCATTTTTATGGCAACTTTCACTATTTCTTTAGATTTGGATATTTGACTGCTTGAAGGACTTATTTGCTCGACTCTCTTGGTTTTTTACCTTATTTGAGGTTGTGCGTCCCCTCCTTCTTCCATAATTATCAGTGCTTCTTGAGATGGAGCTCTTTCAGAAAATTCTTGGATCGCCATCAATTTTTGTGGTTGATTTTGAACTGTAATTTCATTGTTTTCTATTCTTATCAAATTTGATGGCTGTTTAGTTTCCATCTTCTCTAAATTGAATTTCGAAACTATGTTAGTTTTCAAACTAGGTTTTGGCATTGCTTCTTCATTTAAGATATTAATTTTATTCCCTGCTTCCTCCATTTTCTTCTTTTGGATGAATTACTCTATCCAATTAATTTGTGATGAAAGTGATTAGGGATTTAAGGTTCAAGCCTACCTTCTAGCTCCAAAAATGTTAATAAGATTTCTCGTCAACACCCCAAAGTTATACAAACAAAGATTGATGGTCTTTTGGAGGATAGTGGGTGTGATTCCCCTAGGAACTGCCTTTCAATTTAGCTTATTTGTTGATAATTCTTGGTCCAGACCTTTCGATGTCGTCGAAATGTTTAGATTCTGGGTTAAGAAACCTTCCAGCTTTGTTGACCTAGTATGAGGTCTCTTTGGCGGATATGAAATAGGATTCGACCTTGTCGAAAGGTCAAACTATAAACTTTATAGCTTCAAAAGGTTGCAGGTGTTATTAAAGCGTAATAATTTATCGACCTTGTCGAATGGTTTAGATCACAGGGTTAGTGGCTTCGGAAGGTTGCAGTAGATATAGAGTCAGAAGTGTTGTCGACCTTGTTGACAAGAACCTTTCGATGGTGTTAAACATGGAAAAATGAGGTTAATCCAACAATGATTTTAGTAAACAATAACGAAACTAAAACTCAAGATTTCCCTCTTTAGCCAAAGAAAATTCATTTTTATTGAATTCCAAATCACCGAATTAGGGTTACAATGCTTTTCCTCAGAAGATGCAAGATTAGTACGAGAGAAATCCAATCCCTTAAACATGACCCCTTGGGTCTTATTTATAGATGCAGGTGGCCTCCCTTTTGACTCCATGCTCTTGACTGGATTGAAAGGTCTTCCTTTTATATGCAGCTATGAACCTTTCGTCTTTGTCAAAAGGATTGCTCCTTATATGCCATATTGAACCTTTCGACATTATCGAGAGGTTTGTCTTTCTGGTGCCTTCATGAACCTTTCCGCTTTGACGAAAGGTTGCTTTTCTAATGTCTTTATGAATATTTCGACTGTTTGGAAGGTTGACCTTCTGATGCTTTCATGAATATTTTGACCTTGTTGAAAGGTTTCCTTTCTGAATATTTCATGAACCTTCTGACGTTGTCGAAAGTTTGCCTTATTTATAATGTTGTGAACCCATCGACCTTGTTGGAGGGTTGCTTTTCACTTGAATGTTGCCGAGAGTTGTGCCTCCTTCTAATGTTGTCGAAAGGTTGTCTTCCATTCGTTGCTGACTTCAGAGTGTTGCCTTCTTTATATATCCTTTCGACAAAGGTAACCTGAGGAGTTTTAACCAAGTCAAAAGGTTTTCTATGCTTTCGAAAAGGTTATCATTGGGTTGCCAATATTTTCTTTAACTTCTTCATCTTCTTCAAAAGCTAGTAACCCCTAGATGTTGTGAGATGGAACCTTACGACCCCTTTGAAGGGTTTTAAAACTGTTAAACCTTGATGGCTACATCACTTCGACTACTTCGAAGGGTTTAGTCTGAACTATAGGATGGAACCTTTCGACTCCTTCGAAAGGTTTTGTTGATCCTTCAATTTGTTTGTCGAAAACTGTTTCTTACATTGTGATGTATCATCCTAACATCTTCTAATCTTCATTAATTTTCCTACTCCTTCTTTCATACTTTATTTCTGAAAATATTTTATGGATAATAGTAACCCATCCGAAGGGTTCATTGCTTATACTGCCTTTAATATATGGCACGGTGGATTTCTCCCTTTTCCAGGGTTCTTGTCTAAGTTCCTTTCTTATCTCAGAATCTCTCCAATCTAGCTGTCCCCGAACATATACACTTATCTTTTATCTTTTAAGCTAGTGGTATTAGGTTCTGGCCTCCCTTTTTTAAATGCTGAAGTATTGAACCACTTGGTCTGATTGGTCAAGCTCAATAATCTCAATAGCCAAATCTTTATGGCAAACCCTCCAAAGAAGTTGACATAAGATGGGGTTTATCAAGTTTGAGACTAGGAGAATAGTTCTTCTTTGTCAAATGCTAGCCAAATTTCAGTGGGACTTTCTCTACTCCTTGTAAATTCAGATTTTCATTATTTTCCTTCTATCTTGTTACTTTTCTTGTCTAATCTTTTTTTTATGTCAAGTGCTGCTGCTAAAGAACTTAATGAGACTGATAAAAGAACGGTGGTGTCTCTAGTCGAGCTTCTTAAAAGATCAGAAACCAATTGAAGTTGCTAAATCCTTCCAACTGGAAGAATTATTCTCTCCTCCCCTTCGGTCAAAGGATTTTAATGGAAACCTCCTTTGATCCAATACACATCATGAAGTAAACTCTTCCTTTCTCTGGGAGACCCTACACATTTCTCTCCCATGCCGCCTATTTGCTCCGACCATTGCGATGAATTATGGACAAGGCATTTGCTTTCTATTTCTGCGTTGCTTTTCGATTTATTTTGCTAACTTATAATCTGTTTGAACTCTTTTTAACTGCTCTTCAGGTTGAAAACCTACTAGTGGTCCGCTCCTCGTCTTGTTGCCTCTCGTGCGCCATCGCTCGCTCAATATCTTGCTAAGATAAAAATGGTCATTAGAGAAAATTGGAGTAATCAACTATGAAGAAACCACTCCTTAAGATAGCTATGTGGTTGATGTTCCTGATTCAGAAGAGGAGGAGTCTTCATCTATCGATAAAGCTTTGGAGAGCCCGATTGTTGAAGCTCCCTAGGATAAATCAAAGTAGACTCCTACTGCAATCGATCCTCTCTTTTGCATTCCCATCTCAAGCTCTCCAACAGCACTCAAGCAGATGCACAAGCTTTGGAGATGACCCACACTCAAAAGTGCATTTCTCTAAGGTCAACATCTCTTTCTTCCTCCATTAGTTTTGAAGGGATAGGCTAGTCTATCTTTAATTTTGAGTCTTTTGCCTCCATCCACCCACCTTCTGTCGTTTCTGACTTAGTAGATCACTATCGTTCTCTAATAGGACAATAATTCTTGGTATATTTCTCTTCACTTGACTTTATCATTAATGTTCTTCTTTAAATTTCTGACTTGTGCTGTATTTGTTCTTTCAGATTTCCAAGAGTTGGTTAATTGTTCATGAGCAGACATCTAAATCTTCTGTCAACTCTTCCAAGTTTCAAAAGGAAATTTTTGCCTTGAAGAATCAAGTTTCTTCCATATCTGTGGAAAAAATGAAGCAACCTCTAAACTGGAGCGATTGAGAACTTCTCTCACTCAGTCAGAATCCCCTATCTTGAAAAAAGAAAGGCCCGCCAACTCCTCGTCAATGAAAACATTGCAATGCAACTAACCATAAAAGAATCCAATAAGAAGAAAGCCCGAATGGAAGCAAAGAACTCCTCTTTGAAAGAGAAGTTGAAGAAAAATAAGGCTTCCTTGAAACTGGCAGTATATACCATTTCAAATGTCAAACAACGAGTATCTCAGTTTCTTGATACTACCCTTGAAGAGATCACGATGAATTCTTTTGAGGAGGCTCATATATTTTTTTACATAGAGAATAACATAAAATTCCTTGATCTAAGTTTTCCCTAACTTATCTCTACCTTCATTGATAAAGTTATGGGCAAGATTAACCAGACGAAGCAGGGAACCGAGGCTGTAGAAAAGGAGGAAATTGATTCCTCCTAGATTCATTCTTTTGAAGTCCCTTCTTTTCAAGTCGAATCTAACTTAGAAGATGAAGGCAACAAAGATGATGCTGTCAGAGAAAAGGGAGACAACAATTATGATGACAACGATGATGATATTGACGATGATGATGATAACATCAACGGTGGCGAAGGTTCTGGTGTTGGCCGAATGGGCCACACCGCGACTTCTAACAAAGATGTAGATGGTAATACTAGAACTTTTGAAAAAGATCCATCTCCTCACAAAGGAGTCCCGCCAGAATCTACCGCTCTGTCTGGTCCTCAAGAAGAAGAGCCTGTTTTTGTTGATGTTGAAGGGCGAAGGAGAAAGAACAAGCTTCCTAAGCATATGTCCTATTATCTCAGGTATGGGATTCTCTATTTAAACACCTTTCACTTCAAAGACAATAATAGTGTAAATGTTTTGTTTAGATAAGAAAGAAGTCTACCCAACCTTATAAAACTAAGCCTGAAAGAAAACAAGCAGAGATAAATATTTTATATATGGATTTAGACAGGCAGTTGAAGGAGCACAACATTCTTTAGGATAAATACCATAGACTCAATAGAAGTATGGTAGTGTTAGCCTCCTTTAAGCATCAAGAACCCGCCCTATGATTAAGGAGAGCACGCCTTCGTTATGATGGTCTTCATAAAGAAAATCGTGAGTTAATCACCCTATTTTGGATGTTGATCGAGGAGAGAAATATTTTAGTTAATTTCTTGTACAAGGCCTATTATAGACAACCGACTGTTGATTTTTCATATTTAGGTGAATTTAGCGGGGGTCTACTTAGGCCCTTACATAAAAGATCATTGAACAAATTCGGATCTGACCCACATCCTAGAGCTTGTTGGAACTTGCCATAAGTTAGAACCATTCCCCAATATCTACCTCTTGAAAAAATTAAGTATTATAAGGATAAATTTGTTTCTAAATATTTACTAATTCTATCTTGTATGAACCAGATGAATAAATGTAAACATTTAATACGTTGATTTGTAAATATTTGATTTAGTCTTTCTTTTTATGCTTAGCTACATTTCATTATGTTATCACAGAGCGACTGTTCATGTTGCCTACTTATTTCTACAGACCATTTATGTCAGTATGTTAAACTGAGGAGATTTTATCTTGAAAATGCATCAATATTGAAGTCTTGAAAATTAGCATGATACTGTTTTCTTAGAGACTCAAAAAAACTTTATATGGAATATCCCCATCTCTTTTTTGAATTCCTCGATGATGAAAAAGAGAAGCTGCTTACGGAAATCAGGACATTCCACAATAAGTTAATTTGTGGTCGTGATAGTCATACAGCCGGGGGGTGGGGCTATAGAAAATATTCCTTGGTGATTACTCCAAAGGGGCTAAATGTACCTTTTGACTCTATAATTATTCTTTCTACCAATTCATTAAATAAACTTTGATATGTTGTGTCTCATCTTTAGATATAAAACAACTGTGTATTATATCATTTAGTTTCATTGTCATTTGAACTGTAATATTTTATTTGAATAATAAAGAGATTTTTCATTCTGATTTTGACACCATTTTGTTTCTTTTTATTTAAATAGGAGTTATAATTTTCAGCAGCTCCTCTCTTACTCGATTCAGCGTCACGCTTCACTAATCATAGAGATAAACTATTAACAGAATTTTAAAGGAGCAAACTCCTCAAAGATACCCTACTTGCATGCTTTCATAGCAATGTAGCTTTAAGATGGCATAAAAGATACTTATTTCATAAAACTATATTTAGCAATCTTAGAGATCAAATTGCCAATTTAGGAGCTAATGTTAAAAGTAATGATGAAACAATTTTCGTACTTAAGCGTTAAGTCAAGTCGAACACTTCAATTGATTTCAATCATAAGATGTCAGAACTTCTCTAACGAATTAGTGATCTGGAGTTGAAATTGAAGGATAGTCAAGCTCAGTGTGAATCATTGGAATATATTACGAGGGATAACATTCCAAATATTGACTTACCAGCTCCCCTCACTACTCCTTTTGTTATTGGACCTACATGGTCTACTTCCCTCACTGCTTAGAAATTCCCCACAATGACCAATCCTCCTCTTGGCTTAGACGAGAGGGTTGTGGCTGAATGGTGTAGGAAAATTAGGTTTAAAGTGGCTAAGTACTTCGATGAACAACAAAGAGAGAGATATTCATAGAGCATAAATTCGTGTGCCGCCAATTTTAAGAAATTGAACGTAACAGCTACTTCCTTCTGAAGCTCTTCACCGAATTAGAAAGGGAATGTAAAACCCTTAAAGGTGCAAAAGAGCTTTCAATAGCTCTCCGAAGACTAACATCGATGCAATCGACGATGTAGACAGGGTAAGGAAGAAAGAAAAGAAACTCAAAGAAGTCCTTTCCATCGCAATTCGTCACATAGATGATCCTTCGATTATTAAGAATTTGAGCAAGGCCACTCAAGGTTTATGATAGACTTGTATTAATGAAATTTATGAACTTGTTCTGTATATTTGTAAATAGTTTCATAAGCCATGTAAATCATATAAACTTTGTAAATATCACCTAATTTGTGATTTTTTTGCAATGTCATTTCTTAAGCGTTTGTTTGATAGCTCATACTATAATATCTGCATTTGCCAAATCTTCCATCCTTCTTTGCTGTTATGGTTTCCTAGAAAAGTATTAAGCAAATAATATTTCAATTGTTAGCTTGAAATAGACATAAAAGTCTATGTATATCATTCTTGTAAATTAACAAGTCATCATGTTAATCACATTAGAAGTAATTTATATCAAATATCTAAACCCATCTTTGACCGTGATGAGAAATCATTAGGAATTTAACTTTTACCATTTTGTTGGAATATCTGAAGTCTTTTGATAGAAACTCCCATCATAAAGTACGGTTATAAACGTTAGAGAGTCTTTCTCCCGAGATAGTTAATAAAAGGCATAATATGAAAGAGTTTGTAAATCATAATTTGAATATTTTTAATAGAAACCCAATGACCCATTCTCGGGTATTAATGAAATTTGAAAACATAGAAATCCAAAACCTGGATTTGGGTATTAACAGAAAGTAATAATAATGATCTTCTTGAGAAAAGTCTTTGACCGAAATTCAGGTTCACAATAGAAATCTCAAGCCAAAATTATGGCTTTAATAAGTAATAGTCTTGTAACCCATATTCGGGTATGATAAAGATAGTTAGTGATTGATAAAGACTCGAAACTCATATTCAAGTATTAGTAAATGAAGTTTAGAAATGAAAGTCCCGAGACCCAGATTCGGTATTAATAAGTGGAATTCTATTTTACTCCTTTGATTTTTTTCTTCTTTAACATGTATGAACCCTTTAGGTCTTGTACGTAGTTGTAATTTGATGGGTGGCCTCTTGAGCTTGGACACCTTTGTCCATAATCTGATATGTCATTTCTCAGATTTGGACATTTTAGTCTCTTAAAGTTATGTCATTTCTCAAGCTTGGACCTTTTAGTCCATCATTTGGTGATTCTCTTCTTGGGCTTAGACATCTTAGTCCATTATTTGATGAGCCACTTCTTGGGCTTGGATATCTTAGTCCATTATTTGATAAGCCTCTTCTTGGGTTTGGGCGTCTTAGTCCATTATTTGATTAGCCAATTCTTAGGCTTGGACGTCTTAGCCCATTGTTGTCCAGTGCTCTTGATTAGCACATCTTAGAGGCTGGAATCAAAGAATTACCTAACCTCCCTCAAGGAGGCGTCCTGCCCTGGCCATAGCATGGCGTGGACAGGGGCTTCTTCGGTGCTTTATCTAGGCCATAGTGTAGCATGGATAAAGGCTTACTCCATCCTCCCTCTAGATAGTGCCTTGACCTGATCAGAGGCTCGGCCAAGGGCTTGTCCAATGCTTTAACCTGGCCATAGCATGGTGCGGTTAAAGGCTTACTTCAACCTCCCTCCATGAGGTGCTCTACCCTGACCAACTCGGCGTGGACAAAGGCTTTCTACCATCTTAGTCAGTATTCTACCATTTTAGGTATTACCAAAATGCATGGAGCATTTCACTCCAAACCATTTAGATCCTTCATAGAAAAGTAACTCTTTGTTGATTTTTCCCAAGTTCTCTTTACAAATTCATTAATCTTTCCTGGATGGAAGAAATTGACTATCATCACTTCTAAGGCTCTGCAATGGTTGGTTTCATGTCCATTCATCTTGTGATAATGACAGTAGGATCCTCCTAAATTAATTTCATGTTTTGGCTTCTTTCTCTTGGATGGTCAATAATTGAGGTCATCCGTTATTAGCAAGTAGACATTCTCCATAGATGTTGTTAGATTGCATTCTTTAGGAAGTCTCGACTTGAAGCTCGTTTCTTGAGGATGGGTTTCTAATCTATTATTACTTGGTTCTGGAGTTTCCTCTTTGATAACTAGTTTTCTCTTTAAAACTCTTTGGGGTTCTGATGAAGGTATTGTGCCACTTGTGACTTGACCCCATTTGTGTGCAAAAGCGTTGTAATCTGCCATTATTTCTTCTTCAAAGATTGTTCCTTCAGCATAGAGTTAGATTGTTTTCCTCATTTGTCTAAACAAGTTGTCACCTTTTGTCTTTCCTAGAGCAAAATAGGGGTAGGGCGAATAGGAAAAGGATTTATGCTCCACTTTTCTGGATCATACGATTCTGCTCATTTCTCTTTTATAATCAGTAGAGCTTTCAAACATAAAATCTTCTCTTCATGTAGTTTAGTATCCTGAGTTGTTCTTGTGGTAAATCCGATTAAATGTCGCTCTGGGGATCTTTCATTGATCTTTTGATTCAGTGAATTATGATGAATTATGGCCTTGAGTTGTTGACAATATAACTAGTCAAAACCTTAAATTTCAAATTAGAGTATGAGTAATGCCTTCGAAAACTCCTTTCGAATGGGTGAAGATTGCTAAAGCTTTTCAAATAGGTTATTGTGGTCAAAAACTCGTCTTTGGTACCTTTCGACACAATTGAAAGGGAAGTTTATCTTCTAGTAAGTCCTTTCAAGTGGGTTGATTGAGAACTCTGTCGAAACCACCTTTCAACACAGTAAGGGTAGCCTAGGTTATGGATTTAATGATCTCTAGAAATTGGAAAGCTGGAAAGGTTTTGACATAGTCGAAGGGAATAGCACCTGCTTTCTTACAGATTTAAGCAATGGATTCTAGAGATATAAGAACTAAAGGTTTCGACCTTGTCGAAGGGGGACCTTCCAATCAGTTCGACTATAACTTGGCATATTCATGAAAAATAAGGAAGTATGAGCTGCTAAGTAAATGTGATGATCAAAATCTTCTTTTTATTAAACTTTATTTGACAAATTGACCAAATCCCCAATTCGATTTGGGAATTAGGGTTTACAAACTAAAGAAAATACAAGTGAGAAGTAAAAGAAATCGAATCCCTTATAACTGACCCTTGGGGTCATATTTACAGGTATGGGTTATGGACTTTCAACCCTGAGCTCTCGACGCAGTTGTAAGGTCAGCCTTTCTACTTTCATGATTGTCCAATGATTCCTACCTTTCGACCTGGTCGAAAGGGTTTCAACCAATCTTCTACTACCTTAGAAGGTTAGGCTTCTCTCTCTTGCCTTATTCCTTTTTGACTTTGTGGAATGGTGCTAATGGATAGCTTTTGACCTCGGCGAACGGTTTATTGACGAGCTTCTAACTTGAATGTTGTTGTGCCGTATAAGTTAATCAAAAATCATTTGTGTGCATTACTAATGGTAGGTAATATCTTTGAAAAATTAATTTTTGGAATATGGACATTTGTCCTCCCCTAATTGTGGGATAATTGGAAATAGTTTTCTTATGAAACATGCTTGGGAAATTCCTTTCCTAACAACTTACAAAAAATAGAGTTGAGAAATATATTTTTTCCTTTGGGTTTATCACCGTGCTCTACTAGGCACTGCTTAGCAGCTGAATAATCTATTTGTAAGCTTCTTAAATAACGATATAGAACTAATATTAGTAAGTTTCATGAGAACTAATCTTTGTACTACATTGACTTAAACATTGATAGTTGCTTTGTGTTATGCATTAAAGCCATCTTTCTTAGGTTGCTAGAAATTTGTTGCGCTCCAAGGGTGTGCTGAATGTCATGGACTTATTTTGTTTTTTTTCTGTAATAGCACCTGATTTTTGAATCGGTACAAGTTTAAATTTCAATACAAATCTGAATATGAATCAAAGTACTAATCAAGTTAAAAAGCTAAGGAAGAAGAGAATTCGTAGTTGAAATCATGCTGTAGAACTTCACGATTTGATTAGAATCCGAATTTTTTGAAGTTGCTAAGTTGTTTTCTTCAGTATTTTGCATTATGCTTCTTTAGTAAACTCCTTTAAAGTTCCTCACATGACCATATTCGAAATTATCCCAGCTAACGTATGACCCATAACTATTTTGTGTCCATTCAATTTATGATAATCATAATAATTTTCCACTTTTCTGGATTCTGATCTACCCCTCATCCTATGAGTAGTTAAGAAACTTCCTTCATCTTTTACCAAGGCCTAAATACGAGAGATTGGTTTTCCTATGGCCACATAGTTGGATTTTGCAATTTTCCTCCAAATTCTTTCTTCGTTATCTGAACCTTGGTCGGAATTCTAGGGATTAGATCTTTCCCCTTCTTCGTCTTGTCTCGATCTTTTCATATCTTGGCTCATTTCTTCTATGTGGATAAATTTTCTTGCTTGGGAATAGAAACATTGAAGATATTTGCACCCATTGATATAAAGATCTTCCCAAAATGGGGTGCTCGACCAACCCTAATCGAACCGCCATTAGCTTTTCTCTATTGCTTATACTTCCTACCTTTAATCCTTCTATTTGTAATCTTTTTAAATATTTATCAAGGGATTCTCCCGGTCTTTGTCTGATAGTACTTAATAAGCTAAAATCAACAACCAGACCTTTGAATGCACAAAATTGAGCCGCAAATTCATTAGAAAACTATTCCCAAGAATGGATTTATTTTGTTCGAAAATTCTTATACCATTTGATAGCGGCTCCTTGAAAAGTAATAGGGAAATCCTACAATGTATCGGCCTTGGATCATTATACAAATCCATTCTTATTTCAAAGGCTGCTAAGTGATCTTTTGAGTCGGAATTTCCATCATACTTCAATGCAGGGATTTGAATGTGCGAAGGAATGCTAGTTGCCATTATCTCTTCTGAGATAGGAGTTCTTTGCAGGATAACGTATTTCTCAAGGCTAGTAACTTGTTTTCCCTTAAATGTATTCATTATTATTCTATGTATGGGGTCTTCTTGGGTGGCTTCATTTTTATGGCAACTTTCACTATTTCTTTAGATTTGGATATTTGACTGCTTGAAGGACTTATTTGCTCGACTCTCTTGGTTTTTTAACTTATTTGAGGTTGCGCGTCCCCTCCTTCTTCCATAATTATCAGTGCTTCTTGAGATGGAGCTCTTTCAGAAAATTCTTGGATCGCCATCAATTTTTGTGGTTGATTTTGAACTGTAATTTCATTGTTCTCTATTCTTATCAAATTTGATGGCTGTTTAGTTTCCATCTTCTCTAAATTGAATTTCGAAACTATGTTATTTTTCAAACTAGGTTGTGGCATTGCTTCTTCATTTAAGATATTAATTTTTTTCCCTGCTTCCTCCATTTTCTTCTTTTGGATGAATTACTCTATCCAATTAATTTGTGATGAAAGTGATTAGGGATTTAAGGTTCAAGCCTACCTTCTAGCTCCAAAAATGTTAATAAGATTTCTCGTCAACACCCCAAAGTTATACAAACAAAGATTGATGGTCTTTTGGAGGATAGTGGGTGTGATTCCCCTAGGAACTGCCTTTCAATTTAGCTTATTTGTTGATAATTCTTGGTCCAGACCTTTCGATGTCGTCGAAATGTTTAGATTCTGGGTTAAGAAACCTTCCAGCTTTGTTGACCTAGTATGAGGTCTCTTTGGCGGATATGAAATAGGATTCGACCTTGTCGAAAGGTCAAACTATAAACTTTATAGCTTCAAAAGGTTGCAGGTGTTATTAAAGCATAATAATTTATCGACCTTGTCGAATGGTTTAGATCACAAGGTTAGTGGCTTCGGAAGGTTGCAGTAGATTTAGAGTCAGAAGTGTTGTCGACCTTGTCGACAAGAACCTTTCGATGGTGTTAAACATGGAAAATGAGGTTAATCCAACAATGATTTTAGTAAACAATAACGAAACTAAAACTCAAGATTTCCCTCTTTAGCCAAAGAAAATTCATTTTTATTGAATTCCAAATCACCGAATTAGGGTTACAATGCTTTTCCTCAGAAGATGCAAGATTAGTACGAGAGAAATCCAATCCCTTAAACATGACACCTTGGGTCTTATTTATAGATGCAGGTGGCCTCCCTTTTGACTCCATGCTCTTGACTGGATTGAAAGGTCTTCCTTTTATATGCAGCTATGAACCTTTCGTCTTTGTCAAAAGGATTGCTCCTTATATGCCATATTGATCCTTTCGACATTATCGAGAGGTTTGTCTTTCTGGTGCCTTCATGAACCTTTCCGCTTTGACGAAAGGTTGCTTTTCTAATGTCTTTATGAATATTTCGACTGTTTGGAAGGTTGACCTTCTGATGCTTTCATGAATATTTTGACCTTGTTGAAAGGTTTCCTTTCTGAATCTTTCATGAACCTTCTGACGTTGTCGAAAGTTTGCCTTATTTATAATGTTGTGAACCCATCGACCTTGTTGGAGGGTTGCTTTTCACTTGAATGTTGCCGAGAGTTGTGCCTCCTTCTAATGTTGTCGAAAGGTTGTCTTCCATTCGTTGCTGACTTCAGAGTGTTGCCTTCTTTATATATCCTTTCGACAAAGGTAACCTGAGGAGTTTTAACCAAGTCAAAAGGTTTTCTATGCTTTCGAAAAGGTTATCATTGGGTTGCCAATATTTTCTTTAACTTCTTCATCTTCTTCAAAAGCTAGTAACCCCTAGATGTTGTGAGATGGAACCTTACGACCCCTTTGAATGGTTTTAAAACTGTTAAACATTGATGGCTACATCACTTCGACTACTTCGAAGGGTTTAGTCTGAACTATGGGATGGAACCTTTCGACTCCTTCGAAAGGTTTTGTTGATCCTTCAATTTGTTTGTCGAAAACTGTTTCTTACATTGTGATGTATCATCCTAACATCTTCTAATCTTCATTAATTTTCCTACTCCTTCTTTCATACTTTATTTCTGAAAATATTTTATGGATAATAGTAACCCATCCGAAGGGTTCATTGCTTATACTGCCTTTAATATATGGCACGGTGGATTTCTCCCTTTTCCAGGGTTCTTGTCTAAGTTCCTTTCTTATCTCAGAATCTATCCAATCTAGCTGTCCCCGAACATATACACTTATCTTTTATCTTTTAAGCTAGTGGTATTAGGTTCTGGCCTCCCTTTTTTAAATGCTGAAGTATTGAACCACTTGGTCTGATTGGTCAAGCTCAATAATCTCAATAGCCAAATCTTTATGGCAAACCCTCCAAAGAAGTTGACATAAGACGGGGTTTATCAAGTTTGAGACTAGGAGAATAGTTCTTCTTTGTCAAATGCTAGCCAAATTTCAGTGGGACTTTCTCTACTCCTTGTAAATTCAGATTTTCATTATTTTCCTTCTATCTTGTTACTTTTCTTGTCTAATCTTTTTTTTATGTCAGGTGCTGCTGCTAAAGAACTTAATGAGACTGATAAAAGAACGGTGGTGTCTCTAGTCGAGCTTCTTAAAAGATCAGAAACCAATTGAAGTTGCTAAATCCTTCCAACTGGAAGAATTATTCTCTCCTCCCCTTCGGTCAAAGGATTTTTATGGAAACCTCCTTTGATCCAATACACATCATGAAGTAAACTCTTCCTTTCTCTGGGAGACCCTACACATTTCTCTCCCATGCCGCCTATTTGCTCCGACCATTGCGATGAATTATGGACAAGGCATTTGCTTTCTATTTCTGCGTTGCTTTTCGATTTATTTTGCTAACTTATAATCTGTTTGAACTCTTTTTAACTGCTCTTCAGGTTGAAAACCTACTAGTGGTCCGCTCCTCGTCTTGTTGCCTCTCGTGCGCCATCGCTCGCTCAATATCTTGCTAAGATAAAAATGGTCATTAGAGAAAATTGGAGTAATCAACTATGAAGAAACCACTCCTTAAGATAGCTATGTGGTTGATGTTCCTGATTCAGAAGAGGAGGAGTCTTCATCTATCGATAAAGCTTTGGAGAACCCGATTGTTGAAGCTCCCTAGGATAAATCAAAGTAGACTCCTACTGCAATCGATCCTCTCTTTTGCATTCCCATCTCAAGCTCTCCAGCAGCACTCAAGCAGATGCACAAGCTTTGGAGATGACCCACACTCAAAAGTGCATTTCTCTAAGGTCAACATCTCTTTCTTCCTCCATTAGTTTTAAAGGGATAGGCTAGTCTATCTTTAATTCTGAGTCTTTTGCCTCCATCCACCCACCTTCTGTCGTTTCTGACTTAGTAGATCACTATCGTTCTCTAATAGGACAATAATTCTTGGTATATTTCTCTTCACTTGACTTTATCATTAATGTTCTTCTTTAAATTTCTGACTTGTGCTGTATTTGTTCTTTCAGATTTCTAAGAGTTGGTTAATTTTTCATGAGCAGACATCTAAATCTTTTGTCAACTCTTCCAAATTTCAAAAGGAAATTTTTGCCTTGAAGAATCAAGTTTCTTCCATATCCGTGGAAAAAATGAAGCAACCTCTAAACTGGAGCGATTGAGAACTTCTCTCACTCAGTCAGAATCCCCTATCTTGAAAAAAGAAAGGCCCGCCAACTCCTCGTCAATGAAAACATTGCAATGCAACTAACCATAAAAGAATCCAATAAGAAGAAAGCCCGAATGGAAGCAAAGAACGCCTCTTTGAAAGAGAAGTTGAAGAAAAAGAAGGCTTCCTTGAAACTGGCAGTATATACCATTTCAAATGTCAAACAACGAGTATCTCAGTTTCTTGATACTACCCTTGAAGAGATCACGATGAATTCTTTTGAGGAGGCTCATATATTTTTTTACATAGAGAATAACATAAAATTCCTTGATCTAAGTTTTCCCTAACTTATCTCTACCTTCATTGATAAAGTTATGGGCAAGATTAACCAGACGAAGCAGGGAAACGAGGCTGTAGAAAAGGAGGAAATTGATTCCTCCTAGATTCATTCTTTTGAAGTCCCTTCTTTTCAAGTCGAATCTAACTTAGAAGATGAAGGCAACAAAGATGATGCTGTCAGAGAAAAGGGAGACAACAATTATGATGACAACGATGATGATATTGACGATGATGATGATAACATCAACGGTGGCGAAGGTTCTGGTGGTGGCCGAATGGGCCACACCGCGACTTCTAACAAAGATGTAGATGGTAATACTAGAACTTTTGAAAAAGATCCATCTCCTCACAAAGGAGTCCCGCCACAATCTACCGCTCTGTCTGGTCCTCAAGAAGAAGAGCCTGTTTTTGTTGATGTTGAAGGGCGAAGGAGAAAGAACAAGCTTCCTAAGCATATGTCCTATTATCTCAGGTATGGGATTCTCTATTTAAACACCTTTCACTTCAAAGACAATAATAGTGTAAATGTTTTGTTTAGATAAGAAAGAAGTCTACCCAACCTTATAAAACTAAGCCTGAAAGAAAACAAGTAGAGATAAATATTTTATATATGGATTTAGACAGGCAGTTGAAGGAGCACAACATTCTTTAGGATAAATACCATAGACTCAATAGAAGTATGGTAGTGTTAGCCTCCTTTAAGCATCAAGAACCCGCCCTATGATTAAGGAGAGCACGCCTTCGTTATGATGGTCTTCATAAAGAAAATCGTGAGTTAATCACCCTATTTTGGATGTTGATCGAGGAGAGAAATATTTTAGTTAATTTCTTGTACAAGGCCTATTATAGACAACCGACTGTTGATTTTTCATATTTAGGTGAATTTAGCGGGGGTCTACTTAGGCCCTTACATAAAAGATCATTGAACAAATTCGGATCTGACCCACATCCTAGAGCTTGTTGGAACTTGCCATAAGTTAGAACCATTCCCCAATATCTACCTCTTGAAAAAATTAAGTATTATAAGGATAAATTTGTTTCTAAATTATTTACTAATTCTATCTTGTATGAACCAGATGAATAAATGTAAACATTTAATACGTTGATTTGTAAATATTTGATTTAGTCTTTCTTTTTATGCTTAGCTACATTTCATTATGTTATCACAGAGCGACTGTTCATGTTGCCTACTTATTTTTACAGACCATTTATGTCAGTACGTTAAACTGAGGAGATTTTATCTTGAAAATGCATCAATATTGAAGTCTTGAAAATTAGCATGATACTGTTTTCTTAGAGACTCAAAAAAACTTTATATGGAATATCCCCATCTCTTTTTTGAATTCCTCGATGATGAAAAAGAGAAGCTGCTTACGGAAATCAGGACATTCCACAATAAGTTAATTCGTGGTCGTGATAGTCATACAGCCGGGGGGTGGGGCTATAGAAAATATTCCTTGGTGATTACTCCAAAGGGGCTAAATGTACCTTTTGACTCTATAATTATTCTTTCTACCAATTCATTAAATAAACTTTGATATGTTGTGTCTCATCTTTAGATATAAAACAACTGTGTATTATATCATTTAGTTTCATTGTCATTTGAACTGTAATATTTTATTTGAATAATAAAGAGATTTTTCATTCTGATTTTGACACCATTTTGTTTCTTTTTATTTAAATAGGAGTTATAATTTTCAGCAGCTCCTCTCTTACTCGATTCAGCGTCACGCTTCACTAATCATAGAGATAAACTATTAACAGAATTTTAAAGGAGCAAACTCCTCAAAGATACCCTACTTGCATGCTTTCATAGCAATGTAGCTTTAAGATGGCATAAAAGATACTTATTTCATAAAACTATATTTAGCAATCTTAGAGATCAAATTGCCAATTTAGGAGCTAATGTTAAAAGTAATGATGAAACAATTTTCGTACTTAAGCATTAAGTCAAGTCGAACACTTCAATTGATTTCAATCATAAGATGTCAGAACTTCTCTAACGAATTAGTGATCTGGAGTTGAAATTGAAGGATAGTCAAGCTCAGTGTGAATCATTGGAATATATTACGAGGGATAACATTCCAAATATTGACTTACCAGCTCCCCTCACTACTCCTTTTGTTATTGGACCTACATGGTCTACTTCCCTCACTGCTTAGAAATTCCCCACAATGACCAATCCTCCTCTTAGCTTAGACGAGAGGGTTGTGGCTGAATGGTGTAGGAAAATTAGGTTTAAAGTGGCTAAGTACTTCGATGAACAACAAAGAGAGAGATATTCATAGAGCATAAATTCGTGTGCCGCCAATTTTAAGAAATTGAACGTAACAGCTACTTCCTTCTGAAGCTCTTCACCGAATTAGAAAGGGAATTTAAAACCCTTAAAGGTGCAAAAGAGCTTTCAATAGCTCTCCGAAGACTAACATCGATGCAATCGACGATGTAGATAGGGTAAGGAAGAAAGAAAAGAAACTCAAAGAAGTCCTTTCCATCGCAATTCGTCACATAGATGATCCTTCGATTATTAAGAATTTGAGCAAGGCCACTCAAGGTTTATGATAGACTTGTATTAATGAAATTTATGAACTTGTTCTGTATATTTGTAAATAGTTTCATAAGCCATGTAAATCATATAAACTTTGTAAATATCACCTAATTTGTGATTTTTTTGCAATGTCATTTCTTAAGCGTTTGTTTGATAGCTCATACTATAGTATCTGCATTTGCCAAATCTTCCATCCTTCTTTGCTGTTATGGTTTCCTAGAAAAGTATTAAGCAAATAATATTTCAATTGTTAGCTTGAAATAGACATAAAAGTCTATGTATATCATTCTTGTAAATTAACAAGTCATCATGTTAATCACATTAGAAGTAATTTATATCAAATATCTAAACCCATCTTTGACCGTGATGAGAAATCATTAGGAATTTAACTTTTACCATTTTGTTGGAATATCTGAAGTCTTTTGATAGAAACTCCCATCATAAAGTACGGTTATAAACGTTAGAGAGTCTTTCTCCCAAGATAGTTAATAAAAGGCAAAATATGAAAGAGTTTGTAAATCATAATTTGAATATTTGTAATAGAAACCCAATGACCCATTCTCGGGTATTAATGAAATTTGAAAACATAGAAATCCAAAACCTGGATTTGGGTATTAACAGAAAGTAATAATAATGATCTTCTTGAGAAAAGTCTTTGACCGAAATTCAGGTTCACAATAGAAATCTCAAGCCCAAATTATGGCTTTAATAAGTAATAGTCTTGTAACCCATATTCGGGTATGATAAAGATAGTTAGTGATTGATAAAGACTCGAAACTCATATTCAAGTATTAGTAAATGAAGTTTAGAAATGAAAGTCCCGAGACCCAGATTCGGTATTAATAAGTGGAATTCTATTTTACTCCTTTGATTTTTTTCTTCTTTAACATTTATGAACCCTTTAGGTCTTGTACGTAGTTGTAATTTGATGGGTGGCCTCTTGAGCTTGGACACCTTTGTCCATAATCTGATATGTCATTTCTCAGATTTGGACATTTTAGTCTCTTAAAGTTATGTCATTTCTCAAGCTTGGACCTTTTAGTCCATCATTTGGTGATTCTCTTCTTGGGCTTAGAAATCTTAGTCCATTATTTGATGAGCCACTTCTTGGGCTTGGATATCTTAGTCCATTATTTGATAAGCCTCTTCTTGGGTTTGGGCGTCTTAGTCCATTATTTGATTAGCCAATTCTTAGGCTTGGACGTCTTAGCCCATTGTTGTCCAGTGCTCTTGATTAGCACATCTTAGAGGCTGGAATCAAAGACTTACCTAACCTCCCTCAAGGAGGCGTCCTGCCCTGGCCATAGCATGGCGTGGACAGGGGCTTCTTCGGTGCTTTATCTAGGCCATAGTGTAGCATGGATAAAGGCTTACTCCATCCTCCCTCTGGACAGTGCCTTGACCTGATCAGAGGCTCTGCCAAGGGCTTGTCCAATGCTTTAACCTGGCCATAGCATGGTGCGGTTAAAGGCTTACTTCAACCTCCCTCCATGAGGTGCTCTGCCCTGACCAACTCGGCGTGGACAAAGGCTTTCTACCATCTTAGTCAGTATTCTACCATTTTAGGTATTACCAAAATTCATGGAGCATTTCACTCCAAACCATGTAGATCCTTCATAGAAAAGTAACTCTTTGTTGATTTTTCCCAAGTTCTCTTTACAAATTCATTAATCTTTCCTGGATGGAAGAAATTGACTATCATCACTTCTAAGGCTCTGCAATGGTTGGTTTCTTGTCCATTCATCTTGTGATAATGACAGTGGGATTCTCCTAAATTACTTTCATGTTTTGGCTTCTTTCTCTTGGATGGTCAATAATTGAGGTCATCCTTTATTAGCAAGTAGACATTCTCCATAGATGTTGTTAGATTGCATTCTTTAGGAAGTCTCGACTTGAAGCTCGTTTCTTGAGGATGGGTTTCTAATCTATTATTACTTGGTTCTGGAGTTTCCTCTTTGATAACTAGTTTTCTCTTTAAAACTCTTTGGGGTTCTGATGAAGGTATTGTCCCACTTGTGACTTGACCCCATTTGTGTGCAAAAGCGTTGTAATCTGCCATTATTTCTTCTTCAAAGATTGTTCCTTCAGCATAGAGTTAGATTGTTTTCCTCATTTGTCTAAACAAGTTGTCACCTTTTGTCTTTCCTAGAGCAAAATAGGGGTAGGGCGAATAGGAAAAGGATTTATGCTCCACTTTTCTGGATCATACGATTCTGCTCATTTCTCTTTTATAATCAGTAGAGCTTTCAAACATAAAATCTTCTCTTCATGTAGTTTAGTATCCTGAGTTGTTCTTGTGGTAAATCCGATTAAATGTCGCTCTGGGGATCTTTCATTGATCTTTTGATTCAGTGAATTATGATGAATTATGGCCTTGAGTTGTTGACAATATAACTAGTCAAAACCTTAAATTTCAAATTGGAGTATGAGTAATGCCTTCGAAAACTCCTTTCGAATGGGTGAAGATTGCTAAAGCTTTTCAAATAGGTTATTGTGGTCAAAAACTCGTCTTTGGTACCTTTCGACACAAATGAAAGGGAAGTTTATCTTCTAGTAAGTCCTTTCAAGTGGGTTGATTGAGAACTCTGTCGAAACCACCTTTCAACACAGTAAGGGTAGCCTAGGTTATGGATTTAATGATCTCTAGAAATTGGAAAGTTGGAAAGGTTTTGACATAGTCGAAGGGAATAGCACCTGCTTTCTTACAGATTTAAGCAATGGATTCTAGAGATATAAGAACTAAAGGTTTCGACCTTGTCGAAGGGGGACCTTCCAATCAGTTCGACTATAACTTGGCATATTCATGAAAAATAAGGAAGTATGAGCTGCTAAGTAAATGTGATGATCAAAATCTTCTTTTTATTAAACTTTATTTGACAAATTGACCAAATCCCCAATTCGATTTGGGAATTAGGGTTTACAAACTAAAGAAAATACAAGTGAGAAGTAAAAGAAATCGAATCCCTTATAACTGACCCTTGGGGTCATATTTACAGGTATGGGTTATGGACTTTCAACCCTGAGCTCTTGACGCAGTTGTAAGGTCAGCCTTTCTACTTTCATGATTGTCCAATGATTCCTACCTTTCGACCTGGTCGAAAGGGTTTCAACCAATCTTCTACTACCTTAGAAGGTTAGGCTTCTCTCTCTTGCCTTATTCCTTTTTGACTTTGTGGAATGGTGCTAATGGATAGCTTTTGACCTCGGCGAACGGTTTATTGACGAGCTTCTACCTTGAATGTTGTTGTGCCGTATAAGTTGACTTGGGCACTAGCCTTCAATGTTGTCAAAACATGACTTCTTTTGGCTTCAAATGAGTCGAAACACACAAAATGGCTTTGTTGTAAATGGTTTCCTTCAAAAGCTTCTGCCCTGACTAATTCGGAACCTTATTCCTTTATGGTAATGGCTGTATAGCTCTTCTTTCAAAGGTGAGAGTGGCCTAAACCATTTCGAAAGGCTTCATATGCTTATGATAGAGCCGAATTGGTTGAATACATCTATGGCGGAAGTGAATGAAGGTGAAACCATGACATTTCAAATGGTTTGGCATAAAATGTAGAGTTTCTACTATCCATTGCCTTTGAGAGGTATCATTTTGAGTACTTTGGATGTTGTTGACATGTTAACTATCACCTTTGAAAGGTAGACTTCGACCTTTTTGAAATCTCTCTATTAACATTGTTGAGACGTCCATTTGACCTTCTCGAAAGGATCTACTGGTATGCTTTCTGGTCTTTATCAAAGCTTTCTCCCCTTCTTTCACACTTTTTTCTCTTGTGAATGTTTTATGGATAACATTTCTCCCCCCCCTCAGTATGAAAGAAGCTTTTGTTCTTTAGGACCAAGACTCCAATGATTCCCTATCTTTACTTCCTGTAAAACAGTTAATAATTCTTATAAGGGTCATACTTTATTATGAGGCCTTAATGGATATTTTCTAAACTTATGGAGTTATGGTGCTATTTAGTAGCATTTCTGAACAATATATTTTGAATATCATGCGATTAAACCACTATTTAGTAGCAGATGATGACTCAAATAAATAAACCTTTGGAGAAAGTTTGCTACATACTCTAGATATTCCTTCCTTGAGTTAAGTCTTTTTCAACACCGTTGGTTAATGATTCTCATTTAGTGAAAAAGTAGTAAGTAACTTAGTACTGATTTCATTTGGTGATATGAATATCTTGCACTGCTATTAAATTTTGAATCCAACGAAAAGTTCATAAAACATCATAGAAATCAACAGTAGAATATATAATTCATAAAGTTTGGAGTGCAATGAGAGTTCCATAAGAAATAGGACATACTATTAAAATCCACAAGGAAATTTAAAATCTATAAAATCTAGAAACTAAAAAGAGATCAACCAAAATCCTATGAGGAAATCATAATGATGAAATGCATAGAGCATCATCGAAACACCTAAGGATATTTTAGAACTCGCTAAACTGGAAATTCAACAAGTGTTCATAAAAAATTTCTATTCGAAAATCAGGAAACTGAAATTCACAAATTGCCATAAAAATGAGTAAGGGAATTCAAGATTTTGTTCTAGAAATTTGTGGTTTATGCTTTCGAAGGGGACGAAAGGTTGCTTACGAAAGGGTGGAAAGGAAAAGCTTTCGAAGGGGATACTTTCGAAGGGGTTGAAAGATTATTTGCTTTTATCCTTATAAAACAAATATTGTTCAACCTTAGGGATACCGGGGTGGGCTTAATGAGTTCAACAATAGTTAGGGATCAACAATTATAGGTTTTGACAATCATTGGGGATACTAATGTGAATTATAAATGGATATAACCTAAATTAGGGACACCAATGGCAATAGGTTAATCATGTGGATAGCATGAGATAATTAGATTCATGTGGATATCATAAGTTAAATGGTCAAGTGATTGGTTCACATTTAACCTACGAAAAATATGAGATGTATGATGGTTAGTCAACATTAAGTTGGAGATGGATAGTCTCCATATAATTGAAGAAGGGTTCAGAGTAATCCTGGGAAAACTATGGGATGGTTGATGGATTGTCAACATTATGTTGGTATGGATAGTCTCCATATGTTTTATGAAGGGTTTATAGTCATCTTAGGAAAACTATGAGATGTGAAATTGATAGTCCTCACCTCGTAAGGAGAATGGAAATGGGATGGATAGTCCCTCATTGAGGCAAATTAAAACCTAATAGGGGATAGGGAAATCCTAAATGTTTTTTAGTATGAATATCATCATAACATTTTAAAATTGTATGTTTTAACCATTGTGAATGTAGAGTAAAGAATATGGCTTTATAAAAGTTTTAGGATATTAGTGAGGGAGAAACCCGTTCCGCTAAATGCGTGGTCTCACTAGATATCTAAAAATTATTGAGATGTTAGATTATTATTCAAACTAGGCTTTATGTTTGACTCGAAGTTTTTGTTTTCCCCTTAAACTCGCGGGTACTCAAATGATTTTGAGTAGTTTGAGATTTAAGGTATTTAGGTCTCTTCTTAGAGCAATAAAGCTTCCAAAGGCATGCAAGAGGCAGAGAGTTAATTAGAGTTCTTCTTCCGCTGTGTGTTTTATTTGTAAAGGCCGATTTATCAGCCTTACTATATACGCTTGACAACCAAGGGGGCATCTTCATATGTCACTATTGGTGTATTGGTAATAATTATATTTTTCAGAACGTGGTTAACATATTATGGGATTATGTAATGAACATGAAATTTTTTGATTTGAATGGGGAAATATGCTTTTGGATTGTTAAATTTTTTACATATTTTTGTTATTTGTGTATCAATGAATCTAACACTGTCATATTTGGTCGTCAAAGATTAATCACTATGGATGACTACATCATCCGTAGCCGTTAGTTTTGAGCCTCCAAGTAAAGGGATGTTACAAGTTTGTATCAGAGCATAGGTTTATGAAACTTTAAAAGAAAAGATAAATCAAAGAGTTTTTTAAACATAGTCCAATGAATTTGAAAATAAGATCGGGGTTTGTTTACACTACAATAATGTACTTGTATTTCATTTATAGATATATATATATATATCTAAGTACGTATTCCCTTCTCTTAGAACGTTCTTCTTCATCTTACTGAGGCTCGTATGTAGATATATGGGAAAGAAGATATGGAGGCAGGAAATGGAAGAGGAAATCTCGGTAGAGGAAGCACCACAACAAACGGAAATGCTCGACCTAATACTCGAAGAAACCAAAGCCGATAGTCTAATGCTAATCAAAATGCTGAGGCTAATGTAGGTGTTGGAAATGCATCAGTAGATGCGAGGATGGTGTATTAGTTGTTGGCTAATATTTTGCAAGCAGGAGCTGCTGGGAATGTTGGTGTAGCTAATCTTGTAGTTCCAATTGGATATAACTATGCTAAGCTAAGCCGAGACTACATCAGTCTTGGTGGGAAGCCATTTCTTGAATCAAAGGATGCTGTCGAAGTAGAGAATTGGCTTTTGAATTGTGAAAGGATCTTTACGGATTTAGTCTTGAATGAAGGAGAGAAGAGAAGGCTAGGCTTTAGGTAGTTGCAAGGGTTAGAACTTCATTAGTTGAATAGTGTGACGGTAGGTGTGCCGAAGGAAGAGTTGATGTAGGATGACTTCAGGAGGAGGTTTGAGCATAGGTAATTATCTGAGGTTGCCAAGTCGGCATTAATGAGGAAGTTTATGGATCTTGTCCATGGAGATATGTTGGTGATTGAGTATGCTGCTATGTTTGATGAGCTATCTCGATAAGGTTATGCTTTGATTAACATAGATGTCAAAGGAATAAGATATTCATTAGAGGATTGAGGCCAGATCTAGGTAAAATGAGTATGGCCCATAGCCGAGATCGTTCTAATGTGGTGGTGGAGATGGCCATTCGCCATGCAGAAATGCTTGTTATTTCAGCTAGAGAGAAGCCGATGGAATCCCGGGTTCCTCAGGGGAAGAAGAGGAAATTTTCAAGAAGAAGGGCACTTAGAAAGGAGGAGCATCAAAGAAAGGGAAAGCAAAGATAGTTTGCTATAAGTGTGAGAAGAAGGGTTATTATGCAAATGAGTGTCGTTCGGGAGATGAAAGGTTGGATGTGGGGAAGAAGAATGTGCAATGCTATAATTGCAACCGGATGGGGCATTACAAGAACAAGTGTCCTGAAGGTGCGAAGGCAAGAAAAGGAAAGGCCTTTTCTTTGCAACCTTCTTCTTCTAATCCAACTGCTGTTGAGAATCTAAAGTGTGTGATGGAAGGTACGCTTCTGATTCATAGCATACTAGTTAGGGTATTATTTGATACTAGAGCATCGCACTCATTTATATCTCCTTATTTGGTTGATGGGTTGTGTATAGAAACCACATACCTTGTTATGCCCTTAAGGGTTGCAAATCCAATAGGAGGGTATGCAACTCTTGGGATGGGATGTGACTAGTTTGTACTTGATTTGTTAAGTCATAAGTTTGCATGTAGTTTGTATGTTTATAATTTCTAAGATTTCGGGATCATTTTGGGTATGGATTTGTTGTGTAAGTATGATGGAAAGATATTTTTCCATAATCGAGAAATATCATTGAGGCACCCAGAGAATCATAATCGAAGCATCTTCTCAGTGGAGAATTCTAGTAGAAGTGTTGGTGCTTTGTTAAGTGCCATGGAGGTTGGAGATGAGCTTAGTCAGGTTTGTGTAGCAAAGAATTTGCAGACGTATTTGAGCCGGCTATTGGATTACCCTCGAATTAAGCTGTTGAGTTTTGGATAAACCTTATACCAGGAGCTGAACCTATTAGTAGACACCCCTATAGCATGACACCGATGGAGATGAAGGAATTGAAGGAGCAACTATTGGAACTTGAGGGAAGAAATTTTATTAGACCAAGCAGTTCGCCTTGAGGAGCAATTACCATATTTGTGAAGAAACCAGATGAGTTACTAAGGATGTGCATCGACTATTGTAAGTTGAACGAAAGGGCGATCAGGAATTGGTACCCTATATTAAGGACCGATGATCTATTCTGTCTATTGAGTGGAGCCAGAGTATTTTCTCAAACAGATTTGGTGACCAGTTTCCATCACTTGAGAGTAGCAAAGGATAGCATTACTTTAACATCATTTTAGATTAGGTATGGTTCGTATGAGTGGTTAGTAATGCCATTTGGATTGACGAATGCACCTACGTTCATTGTTGATTTGATGAACAGGGTTTTCAGAGAGCACTTGGATAGGTTTGTGTTGGTGTTCATAGATGACATTTTGGTGTACTCTAAAGATGAAAGAGAGCATGAGATTCATCTTAGAGTGGTGTTGGGGACGCTGAGGTAGAATCAGCTGAAGGTAATGTTTTCCAAGTGTCATTTCTAGAAGAGAGAATTTAAGTTTTCTGGTTATGTGGTTTTAGAAGAGGGATTGTTAGTTGACCTAGTTATGATCGAGGCAGTCAATAATTGGAAGAGACTAGAGATTGTAACCGAGATCAGGAGTTTTCTTGGACTTGCTGGCTATTACTGGAGATTCATTAAGGGTTTCTCATAGATAGTAGCACCTCTGACTAAGTTGACCAGGAAGGACATGAAGTTTGTTTTGTCCAACAAATGTGAGGAAGGGTTCCTTAAGTTAACGCATTTGTTAAACAATGCACCAGTGTTAGTAGTTTTGGATGGTAACAAAAGGTTGGTAGTATACACTGATGCATGTGGCACTAGATTGGGAGCAGTGTTGATGCAAAGGGGTAAAGTTATTGCTTACACATCTAGACATCTTAGACAGTACGAAGTTAGATATCCTACCCATGACTTGGAGTTAGCTACCGTGATATTTTATTTGAAGATTTGGAGGCATTATCTTTTGGAAGAGAGATTTGAGTTATTTACCGATCAAAAATCATGAAGTGTTTATTCTCTCAAAAGGTGTTTAATATGAGACAATAGTGGTGGCTGGAGTTTTTGGCTGCTTATGTTTTCGGTATAGAGTATACCTCTAGAAATGGAAATACGGTGGCATATGCTCTTAGTAGAAAACATCAGAATGTGGTGTTAGCAATGTTGGAAGAATGGAATGATCTAGAAGTTGTAGCCAGTTGTGGTGTGTAGTTGAGATCTATTGCTAGTTCTAGTCAGGGTACTACAATGTTGTCTTGTTTAGAAGTTCGACCAGTGCTGATCAAAAGGATAGCTTCTAAGCAAAGAGAAGATCAAGTTTTAGCCTCAAGGATTAGAAGGCTTGAGGAAGGATCAGAGATTGATGACCTAAAGGATTTTAGTCTGGACCGAAGAGGATGGTTATAAAGAAGGGAAGATTGTGCATTTCGGATGTAGAGAACTTAAGTATGGAAGCATTAGAGGAATGCCATCGATCAAAGTTTACGATTCATCTTGGAGGGACCAAGATGTATCAAGGTATGAACAGGAGATTCTATTAGGAAGGCATGAAGAGGGATGTTGGCTTGTGGGTTAGGAATTGTGTTAACTGTCATCAAATAAAGGCCGAACATCAAAAGCCAGGTGGGTTACTTCAGGCTTTAGATATTCCACTTTGGAAATGGGATTCGATATTGATGGATTTTATTGATGGGTTGCCAATGTTAAGGAGAAAAAATGAAAGCATATAGTTTATTGTGGACAGGCTGACCAATAGTGCCCATTTCATTTTGGTAAAGTCAACCGGGATGGCACCTGTTTTGGCCAAGTTGTTTATAAAGAACATAGTTATACTTCATCGGATTCCTAGTTGCATAGTAAGCGATAGAGATGCATTATTCACTCGTGAATTTTGGAGGAGTCTACAAGATGTATGAGGTACCAAGCTTAAGATGAGTGCGCTTATCACCCACAGATGGATGGGCAGTGTTATCCCGCCTTTTGGTAGAGCCATGACACCAAGTACTAAACTAGACATTGAAGATGATTCGTCTTAAAGATTGAGTTATCTATAGGTCCACTATGGATACGGGAAAATTTGAAATGAGTCCGGATCAAGATACAGTTGGCATGGTATGACAATCAAAGCTATGGAAGACAATTTTCCAAATTTTGGGTCAATCGAAGTTCGTATGCTTAAGTTATGGAGCGCTAAATATCCATGTAGAAGATATCAGTTCGTATCCATTAAAGTCCATCTCATTTCTTATCCGTCTGCTTCGTATCCATAAACTTCATACCCTTCCGGTTCATATCCATCTAGTTCATATCCATCTAGTTCGTATCGATCATGCTTCATCTATCCATCAATAGTGTGTTTCGATCAATCACTCATTTGATCAATACAAAGACTAGGGCTGAGCATCGATTCGAGACCACTAACCAACCATTGATACGAAGGCAGGATGCAAGCATCGATATGAAGAGAGCAATCTCAGATGGATACGAAGGAAGCAGTCGAACCAAAGGAAATGGTCTTTAGGCATGAAACACGTATCTCTATTGAAATCTCGCTCCACGTCATCGATACGCACACATCAATATGAAGCCTTCAGTCAAACTGGAAATCCAATCTTGGATCGATCATATCTCGAAATCTACCAGTCCAAATGCCATGAAACTTTCATAGGAGCTTACTTATCACCTAAAGAACCATCATAATCAATCACAGCTCAATTGGAGCCAATCTTGCTTGATACAAAGTCAACATGGATCGATCAAGGATCGATCCCCAATGACCCTAGACCGATCTGGTGGGCCCACCTACGTGTGAGAATGGATATTCCAAGATTCAAGGTAGATATTTCCAGCTCTACACCTATAAATAGCACCCCTACATTTACAAAAGGAGGACTTTTTGGCTTCTCTACGTCGTTACTCTGTCGAAACTCCATTGTAACTCTAGAGCTAGTGATTTGTACGGTTGTAATTAATTTTCAATCATCAATAAACACCAAAACTATTCAAAGTGGACGTAGGCTATAACACCGAACCACTATAAATTCTTGTCTCTTTCTATTTTTTCTTGCTTTTATTGGTGTGATTGTTAGGTTAGTCTCTTTTTTCATTTAATTTCTTCATTCCAATCTCTTTTATCATATCCGAAGAGTGTTGTGCCTAATTTTGGTACAAACAGGCAGAAAGAGAGGGTCAACAAGGTACTCAAGGATTTACTGAGAGCTTGTTTATTGGACTTTGGTGGATATTGGGAAGACCACCTACATCTGATTGAGTTTTCCTATAATAATATTATCAGACTAGTATAGGGATGACACCTTTTGAAGCTTTGTATGGAAGGCCATGCAGATTGCCAGCATGTTGAATGGAAACTGGAGACATATTGGTCATACGTTCGGATTTGGTTAGGGAGGCATCGGAAAAGATTGATTTAATCCAAGGCCGGATTAAGGAAGCTCAATCCAGGTAGAAGAGTTACGCATATAAGAGGTGTAAAGACCTAGAGTTCTCAGTAGGAGACAAGGTTTTTATTAAACTATGTAGAAACTTCTAGGCATCCAGCTGAACCTTCCTCCCGAGGAGGGGCACTTCCTTATCACACCATTCATGACCAAGCTGCTACTGCCGCTATAGATCTGGAGGATGAGAGCCAAAATCAGCCAGATCTAGGTTATCGCTAACAGGTTCATGCTCAAGATCCTCACTTTCCCAAGGACCGGGAGCCAAGGAGGCGAAGAATGGACCGCATACAGCAACCGAACCGTCCCCGCAACATGGAACCCAACCATGCCATGGCCCCGAATATCTAAATGCCTGACATTCCAACAATGATATGCCAAATGAGCAGAGGAAGTCAAGGCCTCACGAATGATGACTGGGGGATCTACAGAGGCCACACTCCATTCACAGATGACCTTCTTTATGCAGAGCCTCCACGTCGATTCAGGATGTCGACCTTTCTAGTATACGAAGGAAATTCAGTTCCTAAACAACGTATTTTGAAATGTTAATGGCTTATGAAAGCCACTCGAGTCGACGATGTGGTTAAGTGCAGAAGCTTCCCTATTTCCTTAGAAGGCATTGCAACTATGTGGTTCACTTGTCTACAACCTAGATCAATCTCATGTTTCGATCAGTTGGCTATAAAGTTCACAGAGTAGTTTCGTATGCATGTTACGGGCCAAAGGATGTCAAAACCTTGTCCAGTGTTACCCAAGCTCTAAGTGAAACCCTTAGGCGTTATTTAGAAAGCTTTCATGTCGCTTGCGCTAAGGTCAGCAACCCTAATGATAATTCAATTCTAGTGGCATTGACTAAAGGGATTGATCCAGATTCTGAGTTTGGCAATTGGCTGGCTGGGAAACCCCCCGCTACGTTTGATCGTTCCTATGCTAAAGCGGCCCGGTTCTTGAGAAGAGAAGAAGTTAGACGATCTAGGAAGTAGGATGATGTGGGGCCCAGTGGTGAAGGCATTCAATGTAATGTTGCTGTAAAGCAGACCGGCGAGAACTCCGACAAAGTATAATGGAACATACAAAATAAACAAGGTCAATAGAAGGGTAACAGAGAACAAGGAAAGAAGGGAGACCCACATCGCAGATCGAGACCCAGAGCTCCCACGTTCGATTGATATTATCCCCTAAACACATCGCTGGAAAATGTTTACCTTTAGACTTGTAAAACCGAACAGTACAAGAAGCCAGCTTAAACCATACATATGAGAAACAAATTTAATATCGAAAATTCTGCATATTCCATGATTGTTATACCCATAATACTAACGAGTGTCATCATTTACATGACATCATCGAGACGTTGATTAGAGAAAGGAAGTTGGAGCAGTTTGTTTGGGCTCTACGGAATGGAGGTGCGGGCCCATCTAATGTGAATCAAGGTTAAGGCCAAGCTAGGCTCGAAGAAACCACGTGTACTGGCGAGAGGTTGGTAATGAATACTATAAGTGGTGGTCCTCATCCTGCTCGATTAGGCATGTGGACTTCGAGTGTTGTAGTAATTCTGATGACCGGGCCCCCGGAGAAACAACAAAGGACGATGCAGATGACATCGTCTTCAGAAACGGTGATGCTGACAAGTCGAGGCCCCCACTTTTGATCCGCTGGTTATCTCGGTCAAGGTAGGTCTTGCACGGATGAAGAAAATCTTTGTCGATAGCAGAAGCTCTATGAATATTCTTTTCAAGCACGCTTGCGACCAAATGAGAATGGAGGTGAAATATCTAAAACCGTGTCAATCATGCATACATGGTTTTAATGGAAGTGCAACCATACCAACTAGTATGGTGGAGTTACCTATTGAATTAGGTATTGGAGATTGTCGGAGAGCCCGAATGTTGCAGTTTGTGGTGTTGGACATATATTCCCCCTATAATTCTTTCTTGGGCCGACTGGCCCTTGCAGAATTTTGGGCAACGATTGACCCGTGGTGTTTAACTCTGATGTTCCCGCTGATAACAGGGTTGGAGTAATGCATGGTGATCAGGCGACTGGATGTGCTTGTTATGTCGCAAAGCTGTGAGATGCATAGCGCAAGGAGAAATGGAAGGGCGTAAAGTAATTTCTCTACGTCCATTTTTTAGAAAATTGACAATTAACGCTTGAGCCTAGGCTCGGGCACCACAACCAGTTTCTAATGGACCTTGACCCCAGAGACAATAATAATGAGGAGGAAGTCAATGACTACCATGCTTCCCTGGTGGTGTTGACGATCGATGCTCCGATCCACGATGATGACAATTCCAGAACGGTAAAGGTTGGATCTCTACTTAGCCACCAGACTAGATAGGAGTTGGTTGATTTTTTCCGAGCGAACCTTGATGTGTTTGCCTGGACTCATTCAGACATGTGTGGGATCTCATCGAACATCACAAGCCATGCATTAAATATTGACCCATGGCACATCCTAATCAAACTAGTAAGGCATGGTATGGATCTAGAGAGATCTACAGCCCTGAAGGAAGTAGTAGATAAACTCAAGTCAAATGGGTTTATCCGATCGAATCTAGTGCTTGTCAAGAAGTCAAATGGGAAATGGTGAACATGTGTGGACTACTATGGTTTGAACAAAGCCTGCCACAAGGATGGCTTCTTGCTTTCCAGAATCGATCAAATAGTGGATTCAACTGACGGACATGAACTCTTATCTTTAATGGATACATACTCCGGTTACAATCAAATATCGATGCATCTCCCTGATTAGGAACATACCAGCTTCGTCACTAATCTGGGACTCTACTGCTATGAGGTGATGTCGTTTGGATTCAAAAATGCTTAAGCAACTTATCGAAGGCTTGTGAACCGAATGTTCGCCAACCAGGTCTAAAAGACCATGGAGGTGTATGTAGATGATATGCTCGTGAAGTCACAACTATCTATCAACCATGTCAGAGATTTGGAAATTTATTTTAACATACTCCAACAGTATAGAATGAAGCTCAATCCTTTGAAGTGAAATTTTGGAGTTGCATTAGTAAAGTTCCTTGGTTTCATCGTCAACGGTAGAGGAATTGAAGCCAATCTTGAGAAAATGTTGGCGACTCGGAATCTTGAAACTCCTCGAATCATAAAGTAGGTGCAAAGCCTCAACGAGAAGATGGAAGCTTTAAGCAGATTCATTTCTAGATCCACGGACAAATGCATTCCCTTCTTTGATCTGATAAGAAAAGGAAAGCCAAATTTTGAGTGGACGGAAGTGAGTGAAGCCACATTGTAGGAACTAATTCAACATCTAGCGACTCCATATATCTTATCGAAATCGATTGATCATGAAAAATTATATAACTATTTGGCAGTTTTGCCAAATGCGATAAGTGGTACTTTGATTCGAGAAGAAGATTGGATCCAACGACCGGTCTTTTATAACAGCAAAAGGAAAACTGGGGCAGAAAGAAACTACTCGAAGGTAGAAAAGCCAGCCTATTGTCTTGTCATAGCCTCAAGAAAGCTTCGTAAGTATTTCTAGGCTTATCCATCACTATTCACACCGACCAGCCATTGCGATAGATTTTGACACGACCTAAGATGTCTGCTAGATTACTTAAGTGGAATATCGAATTGAGTCAATTTGACATCACTTATATCCCAAGGTGAGCAATTCAAGGATAGGTTCTTGTAGTCTTTGTAGCTGATTTCACCATACCATAAGACTTGCTCGAAAGTAGTGAATCTCCCAAGCATACACAGAAGCTATATACTAATGGTGCATCGAACAACCGTTGTTCAAGCACTGGAGTGGTCCTCAAAACCCTAGAAGATCAATCCGTACGCTATGCTTTGAAATTTGACATCCGAGCAACTAATAATGAAGCCGAGTACGAAGCTTTAGTTGTTAGACCAAGGATTGCCAGAGATATGAGAATTGCTGCTGTGGGGATTAACTATGATTTGCAATTGATTGTATGCTAGGTTCTGGCGGAGAATCAAGCAAGAAACCAGAGATTGGCCACTTACCTTACTCGGGTTTAGGAAATGTTGAATCAATTTGACTATTATGCTATTTGCTATATACCCCGAGAGCACAATCAGAAAGCCGATTCTTTAGCGAAGCTGGTCAACACTAGCGAAGCACAATAGATGGGCTCATCCCCATCGAGACACTTACTGCTCTAAGCATTGACCGAATGGAGACAGATTGGGTGCCCAAAACAATGCCCAAGAAGGAGTCATGGATGACTCCATTCTGAAACTATCTTGAGCACGGAGCATTGCTCGAGCATGGAAGTGAGAAAAGACAGGTTATCCGGAATGCTTCGCGTTTTATTTTCTAGAATTGAGTCCAATAAAAGAGGGGATATTCTGTTCCTTTACTCCAGTGTATCGCCTATGACGAAATCAAATGAGTATTACATGATGTACATGAAGGAGAGAATGGAGACCAGACTGGTGGGCTAGCCCTTGTAAAAAAGATACTTGTATATGGATGTTACAGGACGACGGTGAACCGAGACACGTCAGATTATGCTAAGAAGTGCGATAAGTGCCAGAAGCATGCTATAATTCCAAGAGTCCCGCCTACTGAAATCACTCAGATGGTCAGTCCATGGCCATTCGCCACATAGGGCATCGATATAATAGGATCCTTACCTTTAGCCAATGTTGGTGAGAAGTACGCCATTGTTGTAGTTGACTACTTTAATAAATGGGCGGAAGCTGAGCTTCTTGCTACTATCAAGACAAAGAAAGTAATCAACTTTGTTGTGCACTACATCATCTGTCGCTTTCGCCTCCCACACACCATCGTAACTGATAACGGGACTTAATTTGTTAGCATTGAGTTCAAAGATTTCTGTCAATGCTACCACATCCAGAAGAAGTTCTTAGCAGTAGCTAACCCCCAAGCAAATGGACAAGTCGAAGCTGGTAGTAAAATTATCAAGTCCATCCTGAAGAAATGATTGGAGAAGGCTGGAGGCAACTGGGTCGATGAGCTCCCCATGGCCTTATGGGTATATCGAACTACCCATAATTCCACAACCAATCATACTCCGTTTGTATTTTCCTGTGGCTCCAAAGCCGTTATTTCGTTTGAACTAGAAGTAATTTCTCACCGTGTAACCTATTACGATCAAAAGGCGAATGCCATCTTACTCGTAGAATCTCTGGATTTACTATATAAGAAGCATGGAGAGGATGATTTGAGGGCAGCTGCATACCATAGTCGAGTCGCCCGATTATATACCATAGTCATCGAGCTGCATACCATAGTCGAGAACCTTCGAAGTTGGCGATCTCGTACTTAAGTGAATTTACTCGGTTCCTTTGCATATGAAACTGACATGGGGAGGACCATATGTCATCGAACGAAGATTTGGAGACAATACATTCAAACTATCAACTGTTGACGGCCTTACTTTACCAAGGGCATGGAACAGCGGGAGTCTACGTCAATAGTACACATAACTGGCTTTTACTCATTTAGTCTGCTTTTTATTTTAAATTTTTTTATGAATTTTTTGGGATTTGAACTTGTAATAAGGTAACTAAATTTGTTGTACTTTCTTATTCCAGCAATAAAATGCAAACTCATCACGCCAGAGTGACAATTCTCGAAACGCATTATGCAACTGTCACGGTGTACGAAGAGCTAAGTCCTAGGCTACGGTAGGACTTATTCAAATTGGGAGTGATCATGATCTTACCGGTCACTCGCTATGTGAAACCCCAAGCTCATGGGAAGGAAATGATAAAATCAAGAAGGATTGAAACATGACAATCCTCTTGCGAACTCCAGGTCTCAGAGTGCTAGCTTAAGCATATAACTCCAAAATCCAGACTCGAGGAAGATGGTTCGGTCCATCCACGATCTCACCTTCATAAAACCAAGTTCGAAGAGGATGGATCCATCCATCTACAACTTTTCTTGCCAAATTAAGGTGGATGTGATCCGGCCGTCCACAACCTTGACCAACTTCTTGTTCCCAGAGTGCGAACAAGATCCTAATACTTAAACAGATGTGATTAACCGTATGTCAATTAACTCTGGTCTCGAGAGCACAGACTGGAGTGTAAACACCAAATGGGTGTGATTGACCACCTATCGACTAACTCTGGTCCCAATTAGCATGGACTGGAGTATAAACATTAACCGGTTGTGACTGACCGCCTGTAAAATAACTTATGTCCTCGGAGTTTGGATTTAATCTTAAACATTAAACAAGTGTGACCGATCGCCTATAAAGTAACTTATGTCCCTAGAGTGCAGATATAATCTTAAACATTTAACGGGCGTAAATAACCGCCTGTAAAATAACTTATATGCCCGGAGTGTGGATAAAATTCTAAATACTAAGCGGGTATGACTAATCCCCCGTAGATAAATTTATGTCCCAAGAGCATGGATATAATTCTCAGCGATAAGCAGGCGTGACCGACTATCAACATACAAGTCCAATCCCCAAAGTGCGGATGAAAATACCATCAGATGAGCGGGTGTAACTGACCGTCTATAAAATAACTTATGACACTAGAGTATGGATATAATTTTGAATACCAAGCAGGTATGATTAATCGTCCGTAGAGAAATTTATATCCCAGAGCACGGATATAATTCTAAGCGATCCGCAGGCATGACCGACCATCTGCATACAAGTTCGTCCCTAGAGTGTGGATGAAAATACCATCAGATAAGCAAGTGTGGTCCGACTACTCAAACTTATTTCACTTTAACTTTGTTCCAACCTAGTTAGATTAAAATTAGCAAAGGTGGAAAATGACTGCCGAGTGACTACTTCAATTCTCCCCAGGACCGGTGACATTACTCAAGTACTAATTGTTGGCCGAGACAATGCAACGTTGGGACCCAACTCAATGTAAGATTATAACCTGAAGCTATGACCTCAAGACTTAATGATCGGACTCAAGTTCGACTCGAAGACTAAACCCTCACAAGAACATTGGATGGAAACGTGAGTGCTAAAATACTTAAACAAATAAATGCAGAGTTATGCTGAAAGACAAAAAAATGTTTTATTTCCACTATTCTTTGAAAAGGTAAGTACAAAAATCTATTCGAAGAATTCCTATAAGCGAGGGGCCAAACCGCATCCATACATACCTTGCAAAAGCAAAAGAAAAGCTTATTCTAGCAACTCTCCAAAAAAAATAAAGCCAAAATGCGGGTCTACGCCTTCGATTTCTTATCGGTTTTTATTTTTTCGACATAGACCCACTCAATACACTACCAGAGCTTCCCTTATGACCTTTGCCTCCCTAGCCCACTCTAGTTAGCTTGTCTCGGCTGGGGAATTGAAGCAGTCTCCTCCTCAAAATTCACAGTGACTAGAATATCCCCTGTGTGCGGAGCTGGAGCACCCTTGATGTTGGAAGGAGGCGCGTTGGTATCCACGAAAGTGCCACCCGGAGGAACAACAAGTACAAGGACTAGAGTGGGCCCTGCCATTCCGCCACTGGTTCTATGATCCTGCTCAGCTTGCTCGATTTTGGCTTTGATTTCTGCCATTATCTATTCAGCCTGGTCCATGCTTACACCCTTTAGGACGCTGCTGGTCGGGCCTGTAGAGCTCATGATTATCACATCTTCATCTATACTGAAGGGTATTTCAATGGCCGGATCACTTTGCTGGATGAGGAGTGCTTCCATTCATTTATCATCGAGAACACAGCTGCTTTCATGTGTCTCCCCCGTCAATGCAATAACCGTTGTGGTTATAGCCTCAGTTGTTAATGTCTCTTGCTTGTGATGCATTTCTTGAGTTGCAGGAGTGTCAATTGATGCAGAATCTAAGGCTGAATGAAGATAGGAAAAAAAATATTAGTAATATATTCTGACAATGTGCCTATGTTTGAATAAATGGGAGAAGTGTTCGGAATACCTTCCTCAGTTTGACTCATATGCTAAGCCGACGTGCCTTCAATGCCGCGTTCATGTATCAAAGAGAGATATGGTCTTTCTGGGTCATATCCCAGGACCATTAGCGGATCGATAGAAGAGGTGGGCTTGAATTGAGACACTGGAAGTGCTTCAGAACCTACTTCACGATGTTCAATCTCAGATCCTTCCCCACCATCTCGATAATTGGCAGCTAGCTCCTCTTTTTCAGGAGCGACATTTGTTTCATAAAGTACTTTACACTCATTCCCGACTAGCACTTTATTTTCGAGTTCGAAAGCGTCAATGGTTGTGGCATTGCGGGTAGTTTTTCATCATCTACCAAGCGACTCAAGGACTTGTATAATTGAAAGAGGTAGTCTTCACTAAGCCAGTTTAAACTGTAATTTCTCAAGACGTTGGCATTATAAGTGACCAAGAGATCTTCAAATTATTTCTTCATCCTGGCATCCACTACTTTAATTTCATTCTCGAACATGGCATCGGCTTCTTGAGCCATTAAGTTCTTCGCATCCCTCTCTTCCTTGAGTGCCACCACCTTTTCGCATGCCTCTTAGGCAGCTTTATTCACCTCATCTTTTACCTTGATGGCCTCGGCTAGCTTCGCCCTTAGCTCCTCAACCTCTTTTCATGCAGAGTCCATTTCATGAGCAATAAAAGTGTTATAGTGGCCCTTCTCCTGCAGTAGGTCCAAGTGAGCTTTTCGCATGTTTTCCATGGACTATCTAGCCTCATCGGCCCTCTTATCAGCCCCCATCTCCGATTTCCATGATGATTCGGCTTCATTATTAATAACTTCTATTACTCTGTCTTTCTTAGCAAGGTCGGCCTTAATTTTCTAGATCGTTTTGGCCCACTCAAAAGATACTGCTAAAATCCTCTATAGTCTTTGCCGCTCCCGGTACTGGCTGTATGTGTCATGCAATTAATCTTGAAACAGTGGTTCGATGCCGTTAGGGATCATTTTCAAGTTCAGAGGGAAGTAAAAGCCATCAAAGAAAATATTTGGGAAGTCTTTCTTTAACTTAGAAATTCGGATGGCTCCTTCTTCTGTAGGCTCCATAGCAGTTTGCCCGGTGATGATGGGAGTTTCCGTTTTGGTTCTACGATGGTGATCTTCGAATTTTGAAGCATGAGGAGGTGCTACTTGGTATGCGGTTTCAGATGGTTGCTTACCATAGCCGGATAGCTTTGAAGAACCTTTATGGGGTGGAAATCGCGACTAGGAGCGGTGCCTACTCTAATATGTCCTTTCTTTCTCCCTTTCATAAAGGTCATGCTCTTGGCTGGAGCAGTGGCCACGATCGTAATCCCTTTCACTTTCTCTCCTATGAGATTTAGAGTAAGAGTCAGAAAAAAGGCGTTCGAAGCGAAGATTACATAGCATCGACCCTTGCCTCACCATCTTGTCTGTAAAACGAAAAGAGAAGTGGAATTAGTTATCTCCAGAGATTAAGAAACTTGTGATTAGAAATTTTATGGTGTCGTGAAGTCCGTGTATGCATGTGCAAACCCCCCGACCGACCGATTGTGGTAGCCTTGCTCACTAGAGTTGGCTCCTTTACATCTAAAGAAGATATGCTTGTTTCCATCTGTGATGGAGAGTGTAGCCCCTCTAATCCAAGGTCTTGAAATGAATCTATGTAATCTGGAATAGGGAATCCGCCAATCCTCTTAATAAGCCTTCCATTTGCTCCGGACCTATAGTAATCGCACATGTAAAGAGATACTACAATGGTTTTATGCCACTTAGCTTTATGGGCGAGACACTTTCCTTTTCTTTTTGATTCTGATGATTGAAGACACTGCGAAGGTGTGACTGTAGGTTCATCCCTAACTAGCATACTCTCATCATCACCCCGTTCAATGATTGTAACTCTAGAAGCTCTCTTTCCTCCGTGCGTTACCGGTGACACTTTGGGAACTCCGATTAATCCAATGCTTCGGCCTTTCTCTGTGAGCCCCATGGCGATCAAATTATCATCGCTAAGGACTTCATCGATCATTCTAAGTTTAGCAGAAACTGATTGGAGATTTCTCACTATCTCCTTGATTTGCGCTCCTTCAGGCCGTGGAATCGAATCTGTAAGAGAAATGCAGTATATTACCTAGTTAATCGAAGAAAAAGTTGGAGCACTTATGTCTAACTAGCCACTGTCTCACAAATCCTTGTGGACACCTAACAAAGAACCATTCAGTCTTGACATAACTTAATTTACTGCAAGCACTTGCCACTACTTGGCAGTTTCTGACCGTTTCAAGGAAAGTAAACGAAGTATTATCGCCGCAACTCTTGAAGTTGAATAGATATCTGATTTCCTTAGTGGTCGGGGGATGGAAAAGATGCTCCATAAAGATGATGTATAAATTGTTGACCAGAGCTTAACCATTCAGATGCTATTAAGAAGGTGCAATCCTCAAAAAGAGCAACACTTCCCGAATAAATTGATTGAATGGGGGCAACGTTCTGTCTATGAACATGAACCTACTGAAAGAAGTATACCCCTCTGGGGGATTGTGGGCTCTGTCTTCCGGCCCTGGTAAAGAAACATTTTCTAGAGATAGGCCATGTTTGAGGCAGATCCTACCTAGCATGTCTTTGGAAATTTTGGAGCTAACCGAATCCTCTGGATTTAAAAAAAAACTGCACCCGGCATTTCATCCAGAGCAAGACTTACTGCATAAGCCATGATTTCTAGTATATCTACGATAGGAAGTGGAGAGCTTTGAACTTCCTACCGCCCTAAGCTTTTAGGATCCATAGCTATTGAACTTAGTAAAAACCATTGCTAGATGGCAAGAAACCCATGCACCTTTCAATGTAATGTGAATGATCATGTTGTGTAGTGTTGTGCTACATAATACTATAAATTTATGCAAGTTTAGAAGATGGTAAAATGCAAGAGTTCGAGACTCAACCTAAGTGACCGTCATCGCTAACTGTCCCAACCGTGCCATCCTAACTTCGGAGAACGATCCATGTTAAAGTTTTTATGTTTATCGAGTTACAGTTCCATTGAAAAGCACTGAAAGATAGTCAAGTATGCAGTTTAATGGTCAAGTCCAGTTATGCAAGGCTAATGCTCTTCAAAGTCAAATGCTCGAGTATGCAAAAGGCCACAAGTTTGTATCCATTAAAGGTCAACTTGGATCATTCCCCACAAGCCCGCTTTCTTATCGATCCTAGAATTTAGGTTTCTTATCAATCATTCCAGAAGTCATGGCGCTTCGTATTAATCGCTTCAGGTTGATGCTCTTCATATCGATCCAAGGCGAGCGGCTTCGTATCCATCAACCAATGTCGATGTTCTTCGTATCAATCTAGGGCGAGCAACTTCATATCCATCAACCGAAACTGATACAAACTCCCATGATTTCTTGATCGATATGAAGCAGCTGTCTCCATCAACCATCGATACGAAATCCTACAATTCCAGTTCGGCATGAAGTTGCTCCCACCATTTCGCCATCGATATGAGATTGAAGTTAGGGATTCTTCCAGTGGCTTTTTCGTCTCCATCGATCATTTCTTCTTCTTCCCCAACCTTCCAAAGCTACTGCCTCCTCGACCTCACTCCAGCCCAATTTAGGCATCAACGACACCGGAATCAGCCACGACCCTGGATGAAGCGGCATCGAGACTCTAATCTTACCATGTTGGTATAAAGTTAATTGATTAATTACCTAGTTTGAAGGGTTGATTTGAAGGATTAACGAATGGTTTGTTTTAGAGACAAAAGGCTTGGCAGTTTTATTTCTCTTTAGAATGATATGAAGTGGAGATTATAAACAAAAGAAAGTAAAATGTTTTTTCTATGTCAAGAACCTATTTATAAGTCTTCGTATCCAAGGGGAGAGGTTCGATATCCCAGTCGCTAAACCAAGAGAAACATTTAATATCCATCAATACGAAGGTTGGCACTTGTACCTATCAACAAATATCGATTCAGAGTTCAACACTTTGTATCCATCAGTTTGATACGAAGCTTAACTCTCATATCCATTAACTAAAAGTTATCTGCTGTCTAGCACTTCGTATCCATCAATGACCAGCTGTCTTTTTCGTGTCCATCGATACGAAACCCACCGATACGAAAGTCATTGAAAGATCATATTTGAACCATTCAACTCCATCGATATGAAACATCAATCTCATATCCATCTTTTCAGAGACCCAAAACCTCATATCCAACGATACGAAACCTATATTCCAAAATCTCAGATCGATCTAGGAGGGGATCGATATGAAGGAGTGAATTAAAGCAACCATCAATTGCTATTACAACTCGAATTTCATATCGATCAAGGAGAGGATTGATACGAAACTCTATCCAAAAAAGAATAAAATAACTTGACAACAATCAAAGGATGTGCAAATGCGAATAGGAGTCAGGTTAACATATGTGCATGTTTGATAAACTAACATTTGATTTCCAAAGTTAACAAGAATTGAATGCTTACCTGGTGACAACCAGAACAGTGAATAACAAATTTGTAGCACTTGGCCTTCAGTTACAACAAAAGATTGCATGATCATTGGCAGTCTGCAACTTAACATTTATATATTACTGGAAATTAATCAGAGGTTATGTTGCTAGATGAAAGGACAACAACTATTTAGTAAATTGGATAGAAACATATTAGAATGTAGGTTGCAGCTTCTTAAAGCACGTCACGTTCACACAGGATGTACTTTGTGGGGAAAATGATATCCTGCCTTTTGGCAAGGCCACGACACCAAGGACTTAACTAGAGATTGAAGACGATTCGTCCCAAAGATTGGGTTATATACAGGTCCACTATGGATATAGGAAAGTTTGGTCTAAGTTCAAATCGAGCCACAATTGGCATGGTACGACAATCAAAGCTATGGAAGGCAATTTTCCAAATTTTGGGTCAATCGAAGTTCATATGCTCAAGTTATGGATCGATCAAAATCCATGTAGAAGATATCAGTTCGTATCCATTAAAGTCCAGCTCATTTCATATCCATCTTCTTCGTATTCATATACTTCGTACCTATCCAGTTCATATCCATCTAGTTCATATCCATCCGGTTCGTATCAATCACACTTCATCCATCCATCAATAGTTTGTTTCATATTGATCACTCATTTGATCGATACGAAGACTAGGGCGAGCATCGATACGAGACTGCTAACAAACCATTGATACGAAGGCGGGATGCAAGGATTGATACGAAGAGAGCAACTTCAGATGGAAACGAAGGAAGTAGTTGAACCAAAGGAAACAGTCTTTAAGGCATGAAACATGGATTTCTAATGAACTCTCGCTCCATGTCATCGATATGAAATCAATCGATATGCAAGCATCGATACGAAGCCTTCGATCAAACCAGAAATCCAATCTTGGATCGATCATAACTTGAAATCTATAAGTCCAAATGCCATGAAATTTTCACAGGAGCTAGCTTATCACCAAAAGAACCATTGTGATTAATCGCATCTCAATTGGAGCCAATCTTGATTAATACGAAATCGAGATGGATCGATCGAGGATCGATCCCCAATCCCACCCACGTGTGAGAAAGGGTATTCCAAGATGCAAGGCAGAAATTTCCAGCTCTACGCCAATAAGTAGCACCCCTATGTCTACAAAAAGAGGACTTTTGGCTTCTCTATGTCGTTACTCTACTCAAAATCCATTGTAACTTGAGAGCTAGTGATTTGTACTGTTATAATCAATTGTCAATCATCAGTAAACAATAAAACTATTCAAAGTGGACGTAGGCTATAACGTCGAACCACTATAAATTCTTGTTTCTTTCTATTTTTTCTTGCTTTTATTAGTGTAATTGTTCGATTAGCCTATTTTTTCATTTAATTTCTTCATTCTAATCTCCTCAATCACATCCGAAGTGTGTTGTGCCCAATTTTGGCACAAACAGGGAGACTGAGAGGGTCAACATGGTACTAGAGGATTTACTGAAAGCATGTTTATTAGACTTTGGTGGATCTTGGGATGATCACCTACATCTGATTATGTTTTCCTATAATAATAGTTATCAGACTAGTTTAGGGATGGCGCCTTTTGAAGCTTTGTATGGAAAACCATGCAGATTGCTAGTATGTTGGTTGGAAACTGGTGACCGATTGGTCTTATGTCCAAATTTGGTTAGAGAGGCATTGGAAAAGATTGAGTTAATCCTAGGCCGGATAAAGGAAGCTTAATCCAGGCAGATGAGTTAAAAAGATAAGAGGCGTAGAGACCTACAGTTCTCAGTAGGAGATAGGGTTTTTATTAAAGTATCACCGATGAAGGGTGTGTTACGATTTGGGAAGTCGAAAAAATTGGCCCCAAGATTGTTGGACAATTCCAGATCGTAGAAAGGATTGGAAAGCTCGCATAAAGAATATAGTTTCTAAGAAGTTTGGTAACTGTTCATAATGTATTGCATGTGTCCCATCTTTATAAGTATGTGCATGATCTAGAGTTTACCATTCCTCAGACTGAGTTGGAAGATTTGATAGTAGGGCCTGATGTGACTTTTTTTAGACAACCTATCCAGGTTGTAGCGATAGATGAGAAGAGACTGAGGACCAAGACAGTCAAGTTGGTGAAAGTTCAGTGGAGCGACAACAAGAAAGACTATACTTGGGAGACAGAAGACAGTATCCGAGATGCTTATCCTGATCTGCTTTGATGGTATGTTTATATAAGATTTATATGGATTGTTGCTAGCCAAGTAGGCTAATATGGATATTAGGAAATGTTTCAGGTGATTGCTATGGTTGTTAGTTAGTCCTTACTGAATTTTGAGGATGAAATTCTTTAAGGAGGGGAGCCTGTAACACTCTTAAATTTTGTATAACATTATTCAGGATTTTTAATAAGAATGAATTAAATAGAATAATGCAGATAATAAGATTGAGGTTGATTAATCAACTAAGTGGTCGTTCTCATCTAATCAAATGAACTTATAAAAATGGTTAAGTAATAGAATACAAGGGAATTAGGGTAAATAACCACTTGTATTTCCCACCCGTATACCATTCTCATTAGGTTATGCATGTTTATTTTTTCAAAAAAAATTTTATAACCGTGTGAAGTAAGCAAGGCCGACCATTAGGAAGAGGAGAAGAGAAAAATTAAAGTAAAAGATTAGGATCAAGCTAGAAGAAATCAATCTCAATCAAACTTCAATTTCCTTATATAATCAAAGGTAAGTAATAATTTCTACATCTCTATTTTGATTTTAATATCATATTGTTTTGTATTCTAGATAAATTTTTTTTACGATATACTGAATGATGATATGCTTGATTTTGATTTATATATGTTTAAATAAGGATGTTTAAAAAGGATATATACATGGTTTTAGGGCAAACCAAGATGAAATGATTTTTAAATACCATGGAAAAATTCTATGTTATAGAAAACCAATTATGGAGATGGGTTTCAATTTCCATAATTTTTTGAATTAATGTGGATTTTATATAAATTTTATAGTGAAGAAAACGATTTATTAGGTTATAAATTATTTATGGCTAAAATAATAATTATTTGAGTTTTAAATTTATATATTTTTGAAAACATATTGAAATAGATTTTTTGGAATTTTTCTAGATTTTTCCTAAGTGATTTGATGAATATTTAATGTTGTTTAAGGTATGAGACTTAAATGTTTTATACATTTAATTAAGGATAAGGGGCATTTTACAAAATAAAATTATTATTTAATTCTAAAATTAGTGGCATCACTTTTCTGAAAAGTATTTATCAACCAATGAAAATTTAACAAACAAAGGTAGGTTAGACGAAAGTTATCATTTTAAGTTATAACCAAGAGAAACATGCTTTTAGCATGTTTCAGCCATTTTAGGCATCAAACCTTCCGACCCAGACATTTCGATAAAGTTGAAGGGTTATAGCTTTCGATAAGGTCAAACTAATGCATAAGGTATACAGTTACTTGGTACGTAATGAATTAGACAAGGTCGAAGGGTTCTTAGTCGAAAGGTTAGTTTCCAAAGAGGATGGATTATGTTTGTTTTATAAACCAAAAGAGTCGCATGCTTTTCTTTCGAATAAGAGCTTTCGACTTGGTAGCTTTCGACCAGTTCAAATATTTAAAATAAAGGTTTTAAAGATTTCGATATAGTCAAATGGTTACTGTTTTGAACCTTTCGACAAGGTTACTGTCGCTTTATCATTATTTTGATTTGAACCTTCCGACTCAGCCGAAAGGTTGTTGTCGCCTTTTTCCAAGCTTTCAAAGTCTTTGCTTTCGACAAAGTCGAAAGGTTTGCTTATTTCAAAACCAGTCGCTTCTCCATTGCTTTCGAAAGGTATCTAAGTGTAACATCCCCTATCTACAGGCCTAAAACTAAGTGCTACAAATGTTGCAGTCATCTATAGTATTAGCTTCCTCAACTAAATACGGTTATGTTAATGGTATCAGTAATATCAAAAGCATTTGAATATGAAACAAAACACATACTTCAAAACAAATTTTACTTCATTACATTATAAATCAAATTGTTTCACATTCACAACACATAATCCTAAGTCGTTCCCAGGCATAAATCAAATATAATTATTACAAAATACTCCAAGAGCGGTATATGAAGATACCCCCATGGTTGACTAGAGTCATGTGGTCGTAATAGACCTAATACAAAACAACATAGTGGAAACTCCATCAAAACATAAAAAGAACTACAACTCCTATATACTTATCCATTTGCCTCCTGCATGCCTCCGGTAGCTTATTCATCATCCTTTTAAAACCTGAAAAAGACCTTAAACCCCCAGCCTACTCAAATTAATTTTGAGCACCCGAGAGTTTAAGGGGAAAACATAAATTTCGAGTCAGCCGTAAACCCTGGTGTGAATAATAGAATACACCCGATTTAATTATGTTAAGTGAGACCACCCCGCTTAGCGGAATGGGTTTCCCCTCACTAACATCTTTTAAAAACATATCTTTTGCAAAACCATTCATAAAAGCATATGCTATAATCCTACATCCACAATGATTAATATTTATAAAACATTATGGTGATATGCATAATTGGAAACAATTAGGATTTCCCTATCTCCAATTAGAGTTTAATTATATCAAAGAGGGATTGCCCATTCTACATTAATTTTGTTTAAGTTGATGCAGACTATCCATCTCACATAACATAGTTTTCCCAGGATGACTATGAACCATTAAATTTGCCACTTGACTCATGCTAACCCCATGAATCTATTAGTATCATCTTATCCCTATGATTCTATTTATATTTACAACTTGACTTATGCTAGCCCCAAGAATATATTTGTATCATGTTAGCCCCACGATTCTATTTGAAATTGCCACTTAACTTATGCTAGCCCTATGAATCTATTCGTCTCATGTTAGCCCCATGATTTCTTTTTTATCATGTTAGCAACATGATTCTATTTTATCATGTTAGCCCCATGATTAACCTATTTCCATCAGTGCCCCAAACTTAGTTCATACTTAATCATAGTTTTCATTGGTACCCTCAAAACCTTTAAAACTCAAACCTTTTGAAACCATTGAAACTCTAAACTTTCGAAACCATTGAAACTCAAACCTTTTCGAAACCATTGAACTTCAAAATTTTCGAAACCATTGAACTTCAAACCTTTCAAAAGAAACAAAACCTTAGATATCCTATTTTAAAAACCACTTGAAAGATTGCCTTAGAAAACCTTTAGAAACCCATCCATTTAGAAATCATTCAAAAACAAAACCTTTCGACCGTGTCGAAAGCTATCTTTCGACCGTATCGAAAGGTTACGTTCGACTCCATCAAAAGCTTTGCTTTCGACCCCTTTGAAAGTTTTGCTTTCGACCCTATTAATATCATTCAATAAAAAATCCTTTTGAAAGCATAAATTTTTCTTAAACACAACCTTTTGGAAACTTTTTGGGTAAAGCAAGTAGAAAACCTTCTTTTAAAACCATTTGACTTTACAGGAAACAACCTTTCGGTTTTGTCGAAATCTCAGCTTCAAATGCTTCTAAGACATAGTATTTAAAACATTAGGCATCTGCCTTTAAGACAATTCCTTCGAAAGCTTTGGGTTATACTTCAACTATAAAACAAAAATAAATCACCTATGTCGAAAGCTTCCATTCGAAAGCAATGGGAGAAGCGGCTAGTTTTAAAACATGTAAACATTTCAAAATCAATCAAAGTAAACCTTTCGACCTTGTTGGAAGGTTCAAACTAAAACATATACATAAAGCGTCAGTAGCCTTTCGACTACGTCGGAAGGTTTCAAAACTAAGTAGTAATAGAACAGCAGTAACCTTTCGATTATGTCAAACCGTTTAAAACCTTTCTTTTAAACATTTGGACCTGGTCGAAAAGCAATAAATTCGAAAGCTCTAATTCCAAAGCAATGCGAATGAAAGCTTTGGGTTTATAAAATAGCATAACCCAACCTTTTTAGCCATCAACCCTTCGACTAAGTACCCTTCGACTTCATCCAATTCATTATGTACCAAGTGATTTGGTATCATATGCATTTGTTTGACCGTGTCGAAAGCTCTGAACCTCGCGACCATGTCGGAAGGTCTGGGTCGGAAGGTTTGTTGCCATAATTGACTAAAACATGCTTAAAGTATGATTCCTTCGTTTTTGACTTAAAAAGGATAACTTTTCAACTAACCTGTCTTTTTTTGTCAAACTCTCATTGGTTAACAAATTCTTTTTAGAAATGTGCGGCCACTATTTTCAAAATTAAATAATAATTTTATTTTATAAAATGCCCCTTTTCCTTAATTAAATAGATAAAACATTTAAGTCTCATACCTTAAAATTATTATATATATATTCATCAAAACACTTAGGAAAATCCTAGAAAAATCCCATAAAATCTATTTCAATATGTTGCCTAAAATATAAAAATTTCAACCTTAAATAATAATTATTTTAGCCGTTAATAATTTATATCCCAATAAACTATTTCCTTCACTAGAAAGTTAATATAAAATCCACTTTAATTTGAAAAATTATGAAAATTGAACCCATCTCTAAAATATCAATTGTGACCTATATTTAAATTTTCAAGTCATTTTGATGTCACCTAGCATGGTTTTCATACCAATCATATCATTAAAAACAAGTATGAACATGCATAATTCACCAACAAATGTATATAACTTTAAATAATCAAAGCATGGCCTATTGCAGCATTTCGGATCTTATTCTTTAAACAGAAAACTAAAATAAAAAAGGATGTAGTTATCATTCACCTTAGCTTTGAGATTATGGATGTGAGATTTGATTGTTGAATTAGTTGATTATCCTCCTTCTTCGTGAATCCTAACTTTAGTCTTCTCTAGAGAACAATAATGGTGGTTGGCCTTAGGAAATTTTAGTTTGAATGAAATGAAAATGAACATGAGTTTCATTCCTAAGGGTTTAGGGTATAAGCCCCACCTATTTTCCATTTTGCCCTTGTCATTTCCTAACACCTTTGTTTAGGTTATCTTATTTTAATTAACACACTAACATGGCACGACTACCCTTTGCTATAACTAATCTCCACCTATAAATCTCCATATTATTTTATTTAATTTAACTAATTAAATATCCTAAATAATGTTATGAAGATATGGGGTGTTACTGACTCCCCATCTTAAAGAATTTCGTCATCGAAATTACGATATGGTACTCAGCAAAATAATCAAAGGTAAAGCATACCATCAAAAAAATTAAGGTATGAGTCTCTAATCCTACTCTCCATCTCCTAAGTACAGTCTCTAGTATCGTCACTCCACTAAACTTTTACTAACCCGACTGTTTTGTTCCTCAGCTTCTTCTCATCTCTAGCCACATTCTGAATCGGCTTTCTGACTATAGTCAAATATGATTCTGCTACTAAACCTTCTAACAACGTAGGTGTTATAGTAGTCTCCAAGTCTCTAACACATTTCCTAAGATGAGAAACATGGAAAACATCGTGGACTAAAGCCAAACTACTTGGTCACTCTACTCTATAAGCGAGTTTCCCGATCCACTCAATAATACAAAAAGGACCAATGAATATAGGTGCTAACTTTCCTTACTTTCCAAATCTAATCACACCCTTCATCGGTGAAACCTTATTGAACACATAGTCTCCAACAAAAAATTCCAAGTCCTTCCTTCTTCTATCCGCATAAATTTTCTGCCCAGATTAAGCTTCCTTCGTCCTAACTCGGATCAACTCAATCTTCTTTGCAGCTTCCTTTACCAAATCCGAACCAAGAACCAATCTATCCTCAGTCTTTAGCCAACATACAGGAGACTTGTATGGTCTTTCATACAATGCTTCAAACGATGCCATCCCAATGCCAGTTTGACAACTATTGTTATATGAGAAATCTAGTAGAGGAAGATGGTCCTCCCATGAATCTCCGAAAACACACAAGTTCTTAGCAAATCCTCCAAGATTTTTTTAACTCTTTCCATTTGCCCATCAGTCTGTGGATGGTAAGGGATACTCATGTTGAGCTTAGTTCCTAATGCTTCCTATAGACTTTTCCAGAATCACTAGTAAATAAAGAATCTCTATCACTGACAATACTACAAGGATATGTAGTCTAACTACATTCTTCATAAATAACCTCGCTAAAATAGGTGTCGTCCTAGATGACTTTACCAGAATGAAATGGACACTCTTAGTCAACCTATCTACTATGACCCATATGCTTTCATTTACTCTACTAGACCATGGAAACCCATCAATAAAATCCATAGAGATAGAATCCCTCTTCCGTAACGGATCCTCTAACGGTTGAAGCAATCCACTTGGCTTCTTATGCTCAGCCTTTGCCTGTTGGCAATTCAAGCACTGCTTAACACATAAACCAATGTCTCATTTCATACCTTCCCAAAAGAAAATTCTCTTCATATCGTGATAGATCTACATTCCTCCAGGATGTATAGTGAACTTTGAATGATGGCACTCATCCAAAATTTATTTCCTCATGTCTCCTATATTCGGAACACACAACCTTCCTTTCTTTTTCAACCATCCTTTTTGGTCAAGCTAAATCCTTTAATTCATCGCTATCTGTTCCTTCCCCCAACCATCTGATCTGTTCAGCCAAAGCTTGATCCTCCTCTTGCTTAGAAGCTATCTTCTCAATCATTATCGGTCGGACCTCTAAACAAGACAACATAGCACTACTTGCACTAGAACCTACCTTGGATCTAAACTGCACACTACAAGCTAACAATGCTTCTAACTTTCCACTCAGCAATCATACCCAATACTGCATTTTATTGCTTTTTGCTGAGAGCATCTGCCACCTTATTTCCTTTTTTGGGTGTGTACTTAATTCCAAAATCATAAGCAACAATAAACTCCAACCACCTCTACGGTCTCTTGTTCAACTCCTTCTAAGAGAATAAGTACTTCAATGACTTATGATCAGTGTAAAGCTAAAATCGCTCTCCTAAAAGATAATGCCTCCATACCTTAAAAGCAAATATAACGGTAGCTAACTCCAAATCATGCATTGGATTCCTAACTTCATGTAGTCTAAGCTGACTAGTAGCTTAAGCAATACTTTAACTCTTTGCATCATCATAGCTCCCAATCCAATTCCATATGCATCGGTATAAAAAACTAAATCTAGATTCCCCTTCGGAACCACCAACACCGGTGTATTGGTCAATAAGTGCTCCAAGCTCCAGAATACTTCCTCACACTTATCAGTCCATACAAACTTCACATATTTTCGTGTAAGCTTAGTCATCGATGCAGCTATCCATGAAAAATCCTTTATAAACATTCGATAATATCCAACCAATCTAAGAAAGCTCTTAATCTCGGTCACCATCTCGGGTCACTTCAAATTATTCAGCCCTTCAATCTTAGTTGGGTCTACAGACAACCTTTTCTTTGAGATGACAGTATAAAGAACTTCACTTCCTTCTTCCAAAAATGACACTTCGAAAACTTTGCCTTCAACTGTTGCTCCCTCAACGTGTCAAGCACAATTATAAGATGAACTTCATGCTCCTTCTCATACTTAGAGTATATCAAAATGTCATATATGAAGACTAACACAAATCTATCCAAGTGCTCTCAGAAAATTCTATTCATCAGATCTGTAAAGAATGTCGGCACATTAGTTAGTCTGAATGACATAACCAACCATTCGTACAATCCATATCTCATCCTAAACACCCTCAAAGGAATATTCTCCTCTGCCATTCTAAGCTGATGAAATCCCATCATCAAATCCAGTTGAGAGAATACCTTGGCTCCACTTCACTAATCAAACAAATCATCAATTCTCAGCAATGGATATCGGTTCTTTATCGTCTTCTAATTCAACTTATGATAATCGATACATAGCCTCAACGATCCATCTAACTTCTTTGCAAACAACGCAGTAGCTCCCCACAGTGAACTACTCGGTTGGATAAAACGTTTGCTCTCTAAATCCACCAACTGCACCTTCAACTCCTTCATCTCTCTAGGTGTCAACCTGCTTGGCGACTTACTCACTGGTTCTGCTCCAGGCACTAAATCAATTCGAAACTCAAAAGCTCGTTTGGTGGTAATCTGGCTACCAGCTCAAACACATCGAAAAAATTTCTAACTACTAAGACTCGATGCAATTCATCCTCAAACTCCATAATACTCAAGAAAGAATTCACTTCACAACTAGGTTTTTCTACAGTATAAATTATCCAATCACTACAATTCGAGTGACTAAGTGATATCTTTCAATCATTGCAAAATACCCAGCATCATATTTACTTAACCAATCCATCCAAAGGATAATCTCAAATCCCATAAAGTTAAACACATGCGAACAACAATCAAAAGTATGACCTAGCAAATTAAACTCTTAATGGCCACACCTCATCCCAAATGTTGCATTTCCTCCTACCAAATTTGCAACCCTTAAGGAAGTAACTAAGTATGAGGGTTCTAGGTTAAGCTTATCTACCAAACATCGAGAAATAAAAGACCGAAATGCTCCGATATCGAACAGTATCTAACTTCTATGCCATGGATCAAAAGCGTACCTTCCACAGAGATTTTCCTTTCTCAGTAGCAGTTGGTTTGAAGGACGATGGCTCGAAAGCAAAGACCTTTCCTTTTCTTGCCTTGGCGGCTTCAGGACATTTATCCTTTTAATGCCCTATCCAGTTGCAATTGTAGCATTCCACATTCCGCTTCCCTACAACCGACTATCCATCTCCCGATCGAACTCATTAGCATAGCACCCCTTCTTATCACACTTGTAGCAAACTATATCTGCTTTCCCTTTCTTGGGGCTCCTTTCCTTTGAGCGCCCCTCTTCTTTAAGAACTTCCTCTTGTTCCCCTAAGAGCCTTGAAATTCAACTGGCTTCTCCCTAGCTGAAGCATCAAGCATTTCCTCCTGACGAATGGCTATTTCCACTACCACATTGGAAGGTTCCCGAAAACAGGCCATAGTCATTATGCTCAGCTCTAGCCTCAATCCTATAATAAATCTCTCATTCCTTCTAACATCTGTTTTAACTAAAACATAACATATCGAGATAGCTCATCAAACCTAGCAGCATACTCGATCACAAACATCTATCCTTGGACACCATCCCTAAACTTCCTCATTAATGCCGACTTGGTCACCTCAGACAAGAACCTATGCTCAAACCTCCTCTTGAAGTGAGCCAAAGTCAACTCTTCCTCTGGCACTCCGACCGTTACACTATTCCACCAATGGAGCGCTAACCCCTGCAACTACATCGTGGCTAGCCATCTCTTCTCTCCATTATTCAAGCTTAGACCCATAAAAATCCTTTCACAATTCAACAACCAATTCTCTATTTCAACAGCATCTTTCGTTCCAGCAAACAGCTTTTCTCCCAAACTGATATAGTCTCTACTCACCTAAGCATAGCTATATCAAACTGGAACTATGGGATTAGCTCCACCAACATTTGCAGAAACTCCTGCTTGCAAAAGATTTGCCAACAACAGATACAAGGCTCCAATATACACTTAAGGAACACCAGCATCCACATTTTTAGCTTGAGCATGACCGAAACCTCATCTAGCATTTGGTTGGGCATTTCCATTTATAGTGGTGATATTTCCTCCCAGGTTAACTCTGCCTCTCCTTCCTTCCATATATGTGTTCAAATCTCTTGAGATACAGATGATTAGCCTAACTAAGATAGGAGCTTAGAGATATAGCGTATACTTATATATATAACAAATACAGGTATGTTACAATAGCGTTATCCTATACCCTGATCTTAACTCTAATTTCTAAGGATTATGTTTTCAAAAATCATTTTAAGTTAAAGTAGTTCATAAACCATGCTCTGATACTAAGCTGTAACATCCTATATCTAGAGGCCCAAAACTAAGCGCTACATATGCTATAGTCATCTATAGTATTAGCATCTAATGACTAAATATGGCTATGTTAATGGTATCAATAATATCATAAGCATTTGAATATGAAACAAAACACACAATTCAAAACAACTTTTACTTCATTCCATTTCAAAACCAAATTGTTTCACATTCACTATACATAATCCCAAGTCGTTCCCAAGCACATATCAAATATAATTATTACAAAGTATGCCAAGAGTGCTATATGAAGATAACCCCTTGGTTGACCAGAGTCATATAGTCATAACAAACCTAATACAAAACAACACAATGGAAAATTCATCAAAACATAACAAGAACTACAACTCCTAAATAGCTATCTGTTTGCCTCCTGTAAGATTTTGGTAGCTTATTCGTCATCCTACTAAAAATCAAAAAATGCCTTAATCCCTTAGTCTACTCAAATTAATCTTGAGCATCCGAGAGTTTATAGGAAAAACATAAACTTCGAGTCATACATAATGCCTAGTGCGAAGAATAGTATACATTCGGGTTTAATTATGTTAAGTGAGACCACGCCGCTATAGTGGAACGGATTTTTCCTCACTAACATCTTCTCAAAACATATCCTTTGAAAAACCTTTTATAAAACCATATGTTATGCTCTTGCATCCACAATGATTAAAACATATATTTATAAAATATTATGGTGATATGCATACTTGAAAACAATTAGGATTTCCCCATCCCCAATTAGAGTTTAATTATATCAAAGAGGGACAACCTATTCCACATTCATTTTGTTTAAGTTGATGGAGACTATCCATCTCACATCACATAGTTTTTCCAGGATGACTATGAACCTTTCAATTTTCCATTTGACTAATTCTAGCCCTATGAATCTATTAGTATCATGTTAGCCCTACGATACTATTTGTATTTTCATCCTGAATTATGCTAGCCCTATGAATCTATTTGTATCATGTTAGCCCCATGATTCAATTTGAAAATACTCCATCAAAAGCTTTTCTTTCGACCCCATTAAAATCATTTAATAAACAAATCCTTTGAAAGTATTAACTTTTCTAAAACACAACCTTTCGAAAACTTTTTGGGTTCAATTTAGAACAAGTGAAAAACCTTCTTTTAAAACCTTTCGACGACACTGGAAACAAACTTTAGGCTTTGTCCAAAGCTCTATGTCGAAATCCTCTAAAACATAGCATTTAAAACAATAGGCCTCTGCCTTTAAAAAAACTCCTTCGAAAGCTTAGGGTTATGCTTCAATTATAAACAAATTAGTTCACCTAAGTCGAAAGCTTCCTCTCGAATCAATGGGAGATGTGGCTTATTTTAAAACAAGTAAACCTTTCGAAATAAACCAAAGTGAACCTTTCGACCTTGTTGGATGGTTCAAAATAAAACATTTATATAAAGTAGCAGTAACCTTTCAAGTTTGTCAGAAGATTTCAAAACTATGTCAAAAGTTTTAAAACCATTCATTTAAACATTTTGACCATGTCGAAAGCAACCAAGTCGAAAGCTCTAATTCGAACGCAATGCAAGCGAAATCTTTTGGTTTATAAAACAACATACCCTGACCTCTTTGACCATCACCCTTCGACTATAATACCTTCAATTTCATCCAATTCATCATGTACTAAATTACTTGATACCATATGCTTTGTATGGACCTTGTCGAAAGCTTTGAACCTCTTGACCTTGTCGGAAGGTCTGGGTCGGAAGGTTTGTTATCGTAATAGGCTGAAACATGTTAAAAGTATGATTTCTTTGTTTTTGACTTCAAAAGCATAACTTTTCAACTAATCTAACTTTATTTGTCAAATTCTCATTGTAAACAAGAAATGTGCTGCTACTATTTTCAAAATTAAATAATAATTTTATTCCATAAAATGCCCCTTCTCCTTAATTAATTATATAAAACATTTAAGTCCCATAACTTAAATAATTTTATATATATTCATAAAAACACTTAGAAAAATTCTTGAAAATTCCTAGAAAATCTATTTTAATATGTTGCCTAACATATTAAAGTTCAACCCTAAATAATAATTATTTTAGCCGTAAATAATTTATAATCCAATAAGCAATTTCCTTCACCGGAAAATTAATATAAAATCCACCGTAATTCGAAAATTTTTGAAAACTGAAAAATATCTCGAAAATATCATTGTTGACCTATATTTAAAATTTCAAGGCAGTTTGATGTCATCTAGTAGGGTTTTCATATCAAACATATCATTAAAAACATGTATGAACATGCATAATTCACCAACAAATGTATATAACTTTAAATCATCAAAGCACAACCTATACTTGCAAAAAAAAATTAGATCTTATTCTTTAAACCAAGAACTAAAAGAAAATGAGATGTAGTTATCATTCACCTTTGCTTTGAGATTTTGGATGTGAGATTTGATTGTTGAATTAGTTGATTATCCTCCTCCTTCTAAAATCCTAGCTTTAGTCTTCTCTTGAGAACAATAATTATGGTCGGCCATACCAAATTATAGTTTGAATGAAATGAAAATGAACATGAGTTTCATTCCTATGGGTTTAAGGTATAAGCCCTTCCTATTTCCCATTTTCCCCTTATTATTTCCTAATACCATTGTTTAGGTTATCTTAATTTAATTAACACACTAACATGGCATGGCTACACTTAGCTTTAGCAAATCTCCACCTATAAATCTCCGCATTATTTTATTTAATTTAACCAATTAAATATCCTAAATAATGTTATAAAAATATACGGTGTTACATTAAGCTTTCGACTTAGATGTTTTACCTTTCTTTTCTGATTGAAGTATGACCCAGAACTTCGAGACAGAGCTTTCGAATAAATCTAGAGGTAGCATCCAATGAAATTAAAAGGTTTTAAAAAGAAGATTTTCCACATGTTTTAAATTGAACCCATTATGCTTTCGAAAGTTTTATGTTTAAAAAGTTGAATATTTTCGAATGGTTTGTTTCCCAATTGTCTCAAAAGGTTTGATTTCCAATGCTTTCGAAAGGTTTACTGACAAATGGTTTGAAAGTTAGGCTTCCACTCTTACTTAATGATACTTCAAATAAGTCGAATTCCGAAGGAAGGGCTTTAAAGTATTATAAAGGTTGGAACCCATTGTTCTAAAAGTTTTTGGTTTATGCTTTCAAAGGGGTTGAAAGGTTTCTTTCAGAATGGTGAAAAGCAATGGTTTTGAAGGAGCTACTTTCAAAGGGGTTGAAATATTGTTTTCTTTTAACCTTATAAAATAAATTTTGATGAATCATGGGGATACCTGGGTGGGCTTAATGAGTCCAGTAATAGTTCGGGATCAACACTTACAAGTTTTGACAATCATTGGGGATAGTAATGTAAATTATAAATTGATATAACCTAAATTAGGGATACTAATAGCAATAGGTTAATCATGTGGATAGCATGAGATATTTAGATTCATGTGGGTAGCATGAGTAAAATTATCAAGTGATGGGTTCATAGTTATCCTAGAAAAACTATGGGATGTATGATGGATAGTACACATCAAGTTGGAGATGGATAGTCTCCATATGATTTAAGAAGGGTTCATAGTAATCTTGGGAAAACTATGCGATGGTGGATGGATAGTCAACACCATATTGGGTATAGATAGTTTTCATATGTTTGATGAAGGGTTTATAGGCATCCTAGGAAAACTATGAGATGTGAGATGGATAGACCTCATCCATTTAAGAAGAATAGAAATCGGATGGATAGTCCCTCATTGAGGCAAATTAAAATCTAATAGGGGATGGGGAAATCCCAAATGTTTGTAAGTATGCATATCATCATAACATTTTAAAATTTTATTTTTTAACCATTGTGGATGCAGGAGTAAAGAATATGGCTTTATAAGAAGTTTTAGGACACCCGTCAGGGAAAAACCCGTACCACTAAGCGGCAGGGTCTCACTAGATGTCTAAAAAGGATTGACATGTTAGATTATTATTCATACTAGGCTTTATGTCTGACTCAAAGTTTTTGTTTTCCCCTTAAACTCTTGGATACTCAACTGATTTTGAGTAGTTTGAGATGTAAGGTTTTTTGGTTTCTTCTCAGACGAATAAAGCTTCTAGAGGCCTGTAGGAGGTAGATAATTAATCAGAGTTTTCCTTTCCACTTTGTGTTTTGTTAGTAAAGGCAGATTTATTAGCCTTACTATATATTTTGATCAACCATGGGGGCATCTTCGTATGTTGCTCTTGGCATAGTTGTAATAATTATATTTTGCTGAACGTGGTTAACACACTTTGGGATTATGTAATGAACATGAAATATTTTAATTTGAATGGGGAAATATGTTTTTGAATTCTTAAATTTTTTACATAATTCTATCTGTGTATCAATGAATCTAACATTGATGTATTTCATCATCGAAGATTAGTAACTGTTATGACTACAGCATCCATAGCCGTTACTTTTGGGCCTCCAAGTAAAGGGATGCTACATGGGACCTTTCAACCATAGCATCTTGACACTATCGTACAGTCAACCATTCTTCTTTCACGAGTTTCCAATGAGTCCAACCTTTTGACCCGATCGAAAGGGTTTCAATAAATCTTCTACTACCGCTGGAGATTGGGCTTCTCTCTCTTGCGTAGTTTCATTTCAATTTTGTCGAAAGGTGCTGCTGTATAGCTTTCGATCTAGTCGAAAAGTCTATCGATGCAGTTCAGTCTGGAATGTTGGTGTGCTGTAAAAATTGACTTCAGCACCAACCTTCATTACTATCGAAACATGTCTCCTATTGGCTTCAAATGAGTCGAACACCCAAAATGGCTTTGTTGTAAATGGTTTCCTTCGAAAGCTTCTGCCCTAACTAATTCAGAACCTTATGCCTTTATGGTAATTTTCGTATAGCTCTTCTTTCATAAGTGAGAGTGGCCTAACCATTTTGAAAGGCTTTATATGCTTTCGAAAGGGACGAATTGGTTGAAAACATCTTTAGTGGAAGTGAATGAAGGTGAAACCAAGACGTTACGAATGGTTTGGCACAAAATGTAGAGTGTCTGGTATCCATTACCTTCAAGAGGTGTCTTTTTGAATACTTTGGATGGTGTTGACATGTTAGCTACTTCCTTCGAAAGGTAGCCTTTGACCTTGTCGAAAGCTCTCTGTTGACACTATTGAGACGTCCTTTAACTTTCTTGAAAGGAACTGCTAGCGTGCTTTCTGGTCTTTATCAAAGCTTTCACCCCATCTTTCATAATTTTTCTCTAGTGAATATTTTATGGATAACCTAAGTATTCGATCTTAATGTAGAATTAGGTTAGAAACAGGTGGTGTTGGATGTGAAACAGAGTCGGTGGTTTAAGCCCTTCTTCTAGCGCCAAAAATGTTAACAAGAAATCTTGCTAACACCCCAATGTGGAGTTAAGGGATAAGGTTAATCCTTTTTGGTTTTCCTTAGGTAAATAGAGAATAATGGAATGTGTACGTCCGCTTTAGTTCCTCTTTCGAATAGATTGCCTTAGTGAGAAATTATTCAGATCGACCTTTTAATCTAGTTGAAATGGCTAAATCCTTTACTTAATAGCCTCTCGAGCTTGTTGAGATGATATGGATGTCCCTTCGAAAGCCTTCCTTTCAAAGCGGTTGTAGAGCACTAAAGGATATTCTCAAGGATCATAGATTAAGAGTTAATTTAGGGTGTTTCGACTTTGTCGAAAGCTAGGGTAATTTGTGGTTAAGACTTGAATCAGGAATCAAGAAAAGAGGTTTCGACCCTATCGAAAGCAGTATACTTGAGTGTCTTGGTTAGGATCGGGAATTTAAGGCTAAAACGAATTGGTATAAGGTTTCAACCCTGTTGAAAGTAGGATTCTCAGGAAAGATGCTTTGGAATTTATATCTAGTATTACTTAAGAGCATAGGGATTTCGACCTGGTCGGAAGAAACCTTTCGATACAACCGACACCAATAACACAAGGTTAGACCAGATAAAAGCTTGAGAAACAATTAAGTAATTAGAAATATTAAAGACTTCCCTTTTTCAATTAAAAGAAGATTTTATTCATAAATTTACCTAATTCGGTTTACAAATTGGGTTTTACAGCTCTTAGAATTAAGAAAGTACATGTTTATAATGATTGAATTTAGATCCCCAAAACAAGACCTCTTAGGTCTTGCTTATAGATGCGGGTGTTTGCACAAAAAATGGACAAACACCTCGAAGTTGTATGATTTAGTATATCTTATGTTATTCTTAGTGATTTGAGCGATTTATGCAAATATATGAAAAACAGGGGCTAAACTGTAAAAAGACACGCAGATTTATAGTGGTTCAGCCAGAATGTGCCTACGTCCACTTTATATGTTATTTCTCTTCTCTTATTCTGATTACAATTACAAAGCTTTGATACAAGTAAAAGAAAGTTGTTTGAAAGTTCCTTCCATGCTTGAGCTCTCAAACTTGTCCCCATTGTTGTACCCCTGCCCCTCTATTTATAGAGTGAGGCTAGGGGTAGGGGTCCAGGATGTGTATAGTTGCTGATGGGCCTAGGCTGATGTGATCTGGCCTGTTACGTCTTGGTTCGGCATCGCTTGGTTCGGAGGTGGTTGGAGTGTAGAATGGACCGGTTGTAGGTGATCCGATGCTATGTGGCAATCGCTTGGTCCGGTTTGGGGGTTGGTCCGGTAGGAACATGGGAAGTGCAGTTTGGACCGGTAGTTGCTTGGTGAGGTTGGTCCGGTGTGGAGATGGTTCGGCATGGGCTGGTCCGGCTATGGAGTTGGTTCGGCGATGGTTGGTTAGGAGTTGGTCCGGTGGAGCTTCGACTCAGTTATGCATAGAGGAGTTGGTTTGTTTTACTTGGAGGGTGGCTGGTTCGGCTCTTCCGGTCCGGGGGTGAGAATTCACCCAACACTTGCCCCCCCAAAGTGGGGCGTATGCTGGCATACGGCCTACTTTGTTCCTTGGTCGTCCTCATTCGGTCACTGAGTGCCAGACCATCTGATCCGGTGTCCTTTGTTTGCCTATAAGTAGGGGTGGTACGCCTTCGTCATTCCTTTCCAATCCCAGATAGCCGAACTAAATATCTCTACCGAATCAAGCTCTCTGCCGAATTGCTTCAGAAACACCGAATCAGGTACTTGACTTTCCTTTGCCGAATGAAACTCGTATGTTGTACCGAATGAACTTTAGCTGTGAGAATGCCGAATGGACCTTTGAGAGTGAGAATGCCGAATGAACCTTGTAAAGTATGGTCGCCGAGTGTGTTTAGGCGTTAAGTGCCGAATGAAGTCATACACTTGAATAACCGGATGAACTCAGGAATCTTGAATTCCGAATGAAAATGATAACGAATAAAACTGATACTGAATATGTTTTTACCGAATGACGTCATATACTTGTTTACATCTTCTGTTCTAACGATGTGCTTTTCCAGTGTTGCAGATAATGTCTCGTAAAGCGGAAACTCGATCAGACAAGAAGAAATCCGGGGGCGAAGGAGGTTCCTCTGCCGTGCCCCCAGCTCAGCCGAATCAAGAACGTCACGGACCAACCCCGAGATCGCTAGTGGACGGGTACGGCCCTCATGAACTTCTGAACTCCCCGCCCGATTGCTTTCCTAGCTCCCTCAAGGAGGAGCAGCTTGATGTCATTTCCCGATCCTTTGGAATCGATAAGGCGCACTTGCTATTGCCTGGGAGAGACGTTATGCCGTATGATCCTCCTGAAGGGTACTTCGCCTACAGCAGATACCACTGCATGTGTGGTGCCATTCCTCCTCTTAATGCTTGGATAGCCAGCTTCCTCACATATCTAAAGGTGGCCCCATTCCAGCTTCAACCCAACTCCTATGCTATACTGGTGAGCCTCTTCCTCATTTTCTAGAGGAAGTATGGTCGTGCTCCTTCCAACCGAGAGATCCGGTATCTATATAATCTGAGGGGCTATAAGAAGGGGTCCCCATACATTAGCTTGGAGTCAGCTGTGACCTTCAAGCCGGTCTTGGATCTGTATTCCAAATTCAGCATGTTCAAGAAGGAATGGTTCTTTGTCAGGGACGACTCCGTTTCAATTCGGCGCTTTACTTCTGGATGTAAGTTGATGCTTTTACTTATAATTTCCATTACGATTGCGATGCTTCTTCTCATACTTTCTCATTTTTGCTAGCGACAGGTGGCTTTGCGGTTGTGGAGACTGATCGCCTGGTTCAGACGGCGACTGAGATAGAAGCTATTCTCGAGAAATATAGATCATCTGCCTTCCTGATCAGAAATGCGACCCTTCTGGAGTATAACTTAATCCTTCCACAGCAGTCAGTAGTCAAGCTGAGGGAAACGGCGGAGGAGAGGGCGGCTGTTCAGACTAAGGGAGGTGTTATGGTAGAGAGTAGCAAGAGGAAACCTTTCACAAAACCTCCAGCCGTCGGAGGTAAGAAACTCAAGAAGTCGGACGGTCCCTCCCCCAGCAATTGTCCACTTACCCAGGAGGAGGAAGACATAGAGGAGGAAAGAGGTGAGGGTGGAGACGGTCGGGAAGGTGATAAAGGTGGCGATGGCATCGGGGCCTTGCTTCCTGGGCAGGCGGGCGAGATTCAGGAGTGGACGGATGATGCGTTCCACCAGGCTTTCGAGGGGCTGGATGAAGATCCGGCTTTGGTAGAGAAAACTGGGAAAGCTGACAAGGCTGGAACTGGTGCAAGCGAGCCTCCTCAGACTATTCCAGCCAAGGTGGCTCCGACGACTCAAGGTGAACTTTTGATTCCTGCGGGCTCCATTTATGATAGGGACTTAGGAATATTTTATGACCCGCTCCCGTCCTGGAATGAAATCCAGGACTTATTGCAGTATCCTACTCCTCCCCAGGGTTTGTACAACCACAGATGTGTTTCCTTTCTTATTATCTTTTAATTTGCCGTGTTTTCTCGAATTATAGATCAATATATGCTTGTGACACTTTTTCTTCATATCAGGAGCAGGTAAAACGACCAAGGCCTCAGATCTTCTGCACAGGCTTGAACAGTACAAGCTTTCCAAAACTTCTGTCAAGTCGAAGCATTGGACCCACCGCTCCGGGGATGTAGTCGGCTACCGTCCTCTTCTCGGTGTTATCGAAGAAGGTATTCAGCAGAGAAAGAGGAGTCATCCTTTATCCGAACCTTCGCCCGGTCCTCAGCTCCCGGCTCAGCCTCTTCATGATATCACGGAGGAGGACAGCGAGTTTGCACCCTCTCCGCACCCGTCCGAAAACCCTTCCGTTACTCATATCGACCGTCCTGACTTGGCTCGTAATCCATTTGCGGGTCATCCTGATCTGGATCCAAGTTCCCACGACATTACCTTTGACGAGGTTACTGGTGAGCACCTTCTTCCCCGCAATCCCATGGTACGGGTGCTTGATGAGGCTAAGTCCTTAGATCTTGATCTACTTACCACTCGGATAGTTACCATGGGAGACGAGGCCAAGGCTAATATCGACCGGGTGGCGGAGGAGACTAGGAAGCTGATGGGGCATCTTGCCCGGCTGGTTAAGGCTGGAGAGGAGATTTGGAGTGCCAACATCCGACTAAGATTGATGGTTTCGGACCAGGCCAAACAGCTCGCTGATTAGGCCATTCAGATTTCTCAGCATGAGGCTGCCTCCGGGCGGTTGAGGAAGGCTATGGAGGAGGCTAGTAAGGCGGAACTGCGGAAGATGGAAGCTGCCTGCAAGGAGCAGATAAATATGGCCATCTCGACAGTGGATGAGGTTCGGAGGGCGGATCTTGAGCGGGTAGAGGAGCTGTCGGGGAAGCTTGAAGCCGCAGAGCTTGCTCAGGTTAGGCTGAAGGAGGAGATGGAGGTGATGCGGAAATCCCTTCAGGCTGACTGCTCGAGATACCGCTTGGAGAGAGAAGCTGCTGTTGGAAGGTTGTCGGCTTCCGAGGCCCGGATGAGGGAGTTTGAGGAGAATGAGGGGATGATGGATGAAATGCTTCAGGACATGTACTTCCGAACTTGGAAGCAGGGCAACCTATCCTGGATGGATGATTATCCTAGGGTCATGGCTAAGATCTATCTTCGGGCTTTGGAGGAGGCCAAGGCCGATGCGGATAAAGATGGTGGCGTGGTCTTCAGCATGGATGCGGTCACTGCTCAGTTTGCCAAGGAGGAGAAGGTGGCGGTGAAGGAAGGTATGCGGTTGCTTGCCGCTGAGGAGGTAGGCGTGCAGGTAGAGGATGACGATCAGGATAGTTAGGAAGCAGGCGCTGGTAAGTCTCCCTTTTTAGTTTCTCCATCAACTTGGTTGCTTATTGCTAATGAATCCTTTCTCTGACTGGACAGGGGGTCAACAGGACAAGGATAAAGCTCCACTGCAGCCGGCCCCTTGATTATACCTGGAAAAACTCTTTTTGTGGATTTGACAGGGTTGTATATGTTAGTCGAAAAATAGTAATGTAGCCTTTAGGTTGTAATATTTTTCCACTTGTAATAAATAGCTCTATTCTTGATGTGTAATTCTTTAACTTAAGCTGATTTTGTCGTCTTTCGAATGTTTGTTGCTATTTTGACATGTCGTATGAGAAATATAGCTATGCATATCCTTGTAATTGAATTGTGTTTGATGTCAGGTTCTGGTTTTAAAACATAATTTCATGACTTGTAATATTAGCGTGTGGTGTGAACAAATTATAGTCATGTATTTGTACACAAAAGAAGAAAATACCGCCCTTCATGTTTTAATCGTAGATGGCAGTTTTGAATATCTTGTATGACCGAGCATGGAATGCAGTCGAGTGCCTGCCATCCAATCGTGAGTCCCTACATCCATTGGCTAGTATCTCCTACTCTGCATCCTGTACTTTAGGGACCGTTATAGAGGACAGGAGAAAAGCTTTTTAAGTAAAATTGAAATATGTGAAAAAGTAAAACTTCCAATCATGGAAGGCCTTCGATGTGCTTAAGTTCGTGGCAAACGGGTTTTGTAGTCACTTTCCCTAGCTGTGGGTCTTGGAGACATTTGTCACCCATCTTACGCCTCCGCGGGGAGTTAATTCTTTTTTACCACAGCCGCACTTAAGACACATCGGAGCCGAGATCGCGCACAGTAACTACCCGGGCCATTATGGCCCGTAATCATGGGTATTATTCGATTTACTGTGACCGGCTAGCGTAGGTGCCGATCGTCAACTGTGAACTGCCCCTGGCTGGCCACACCTTATGTTGGGGCTTATAGTCGGTTCACAGTTGCCAGCGAGCCTAATGCCGTAATGAGCTGCCTCGGCTATAGTCGGCCTTCTCGGTGGCTTATAATCGGCTCATTACAGTTGGCTTTAAGGGCCGTCGCGAGCAATGAGTTAACCCGCAGCAGAGGGATGCTGGAGCAAAAGTGTCTCATTGGCGAGGGCATAGATTCGCATAGTACCTGTTAGGTTTTGCCCAGGTGAAGTTGCGTCGTGGAGTGCTTTGAGTGGAGATGCTATACGCATAGGATTTTGTTCAACAGAAAAGGATAAAGTTAACAAGTAGCCAAGATATAAAGGAACAAGTTAAAAAAGAGACAAAGTTTTTTAAAGTGGTTCGGCATGAAAAGGCCTACGTCCACTAATTCTCTTTGTTAATTCACTTCATATGGGCAGTACAAGTTAAGAAAAGTATCGACGGAGGTGCTGGATGTTCCATGCCCTCTGGAACACCTCTCCGTCCACTGTTGACAAAATATAAGCTCCATTGTGGAGATCTTTATGAATTACATATGGTCCATCCCAGATGGGGTCTAGTGCTTCAGGGCGAGGGAAGATTCGCTTGAGGACAAGATCCCCTTCTTGTAAGGTACGATGCTTGACTTTGGAGTTGTATTGCGCTGCCACTTTCTGCTTGTGGGCTGCTGTTTTAAGGACTGCATCATTTCTTCTCTCCTCAACTAGATCCAAAGACATGTGGAGGAGCTCTTCATTCTCTTCCGGGTTATAGTGGATCCTACGGTGGGAAGGCACAATGGTTTCAACTGGGAGCATAGCCTCCGATCCGTATGTCAAGGAGAAAGGAGTGTGCCCCGTTGATGTTCTGAAAGATGTGCGGTAGGCCCACAGTGCCGTAGGGAGTTCATCCACCCAAGCGCCCTTTGACTTTTCGAGCTTCTTTTTGATCAGAGTTTTCAGAATTTTGTTGACTGCTTCGACTTGTCCGTTTGCCTGGGGATATGCTACGGATGAAAAGCTTTTATGAATTCCATGCTCTCGGCACCAGTTGGCGAATTCCTCGCTGTCAAACTGAAGTCCATTGTCTGATATGATTTTGAGTGGGACTCCGTACCTGCACAGAACATTTTTGATCAAGAAGTTAATAACTTTTGCTGAAGATACTTTATTCAGAGGTTCCGCTTCCACCCATTTGGTGAAATAATCAACTGCCACTATAGCAAATTTGGCCCCGCCTCGGCCCATCGGTAGCTCGCCGATTAAGTCAATTCCCCATATTGCGAAGGGCCAAGGGCTGGTCATTTGAGTAATCTCAGTTGTTGGTAGCCGTGGAATCTTAGCAAACTTTTGGCATCTGTCACACTTCTTGACGAAATCTAAGGCGTCCTTGCTTAAGGTGGGCCAGAAATATCCGTAACGGAGTATCTTTTTTGCTAATGTTTGCCCTCCGGTGTGATCTCCGCAGCTCCCCTGATGGATGTTGGATAAGATTTCCTTGGCTTCTCTCCCAGCGACACACCTTAATAACGGGTTAGAGAATCTGCGCCGATAGAGGATGTCTTCTTGTATTGTGTAGCGGGACGCTTTCCTCAAGATTTTCTTGACTTCGTTACGCACATTGGGTAGTGTGCCATTTTGTAGGTAGTCTCGGATGGGAGTCATCCAAGTTGCTTCTTCGGTTACAGTTATCAGATTCACTTTCTCAAAACTTGGGACCGTTTGCTTTGAGATGGTTACTGCCCCGAAGATGGTGATGTCTCTCATACTTGCTTGCTTTGCCAATTCATCGTCCTCTTGGTTCTCTTCCCGAGGGATGTGTTTGACTAAGTAGTGGTCTAATCGGCTGAGAAGCAACTTGGTCTTCTTTAGATATGCTATGAGTCGTTCCTCTCGAGCTTGGAATTCTCCTAGTATTTGATTAACAATAAGTTGAGAATCGTTGTGAAGACATAAAGAATTGGCCCCGATTTCTATGGCGATTTCTAGTCCAGCTATCACTGCTTCATATTCTGCATCGTTGTTAGTGGCATCGAACTCCAACCTTATAGCATAGTGCAGTTTGTTTCCCCTGGGGGTGATTATTACCACACCTGCCCCCGAGCCTTATTCGTTTGATGCACCATCCACAAAGAGATTCCACTTGATATCTTCTGTTATTTCCAATTGCTCCTGATCTTCGTTGGTAGTGAATTCTGCAATGAAATCAGCCATGGCCTGTCCCTTGATGGCGGTGCGAGGGTGATAGGTGATATCATACTGACTCAGTTCATTGCACCATTTAAGTAATCGCCCAGAAGTGTCGGGACGATGGAGTACCTGCCTCAGCGGTTGATCGGTCAGAACTTTGATGGAATGGGACTGGAAGTAGTGACGCAATTTCCGTGATGTGATTAGTAAACAGTATGCTAAGTTCTCAAGTTTAGGATATCTGACTTCTGCCCCAGTAAACCTTTTGCTGACGAAGTAAACTGATCATTGCGTGCGGTTGTCTTCCCTTACCAAGGCAGCGCTTAGAGCGTGAGATGACACAGCAAGGTATAGGTATAATTCTTCGCCTTCGCTTGGAGTCGAGAGTACCGGTGGTTTCTGGAGGTGTTCGATTAGGTTAAGGAAAGCGGTTAAGCATTCGTCCGTCCATTCGAACTTTCCTTTATCTTTCTTTAGAGCTTCGAAAAAGGGGACGCACTTGTCCGTTGCCTTTGAGATGAATCGGCTTAGGGCGGCCACTTTTCCATTTAGGCTTTGCATTTCCTTTCGGGTGGAAGGTATCTTGATATCCCTTAGCGCTCGAACTTGTTCAAGGTTTGCTTCAATCCCTCGGGCATGGATGATGAACCCTAAGAATTTTCCCGATGATACTCCGAAGTAGCACTTTAGTGGATTCAACTTCATTCCATACTGTCGAAGTACCTGGAACATTTCGCCTAGGTGGCTTACGTGATCTTTGGCTTTCCGTGATTTCACCAGCATGTCGTCCACATATACTTCCATAGTTTGTCCTATTAGCCCCACAAACATCTTGTTGACGAGGCGCTGGTAGGTGGCTCCTGCATTTTTAAGTCCGAAAGGCATTACCTTATAGTAGTACAAACCCCGGTCGGTGATGAAACTAGTGTGGTCTTGGTCGGGAGCATGCATAGGAATTTGGTTATATCCTGAGTATGCGTCCATAAAAGATAGGAGCTCGTGCCCGGCTGTGCTGTCTACAAGTTGGTCGATTCTAGGAAGTGGGAAGCAATCCTTTGGGCAGGCGTCGTTTAGGTTGGAGAAGTCAATGCAGGTCCGCCACTTCCCATTAGCCTTCTTTACCAGTACCGGGTTGGCGATCCATTCCGGGTAAACAGCTTCTCGTATGAAGTCATTGGCGAGTAGGTTCTTTACTTCTTCATCGAGGGCTGCTGATCGCTCTGCCCCCATACTTCTCTTTTTTTGTTTTACAGGCGCCTTGGTAGGATCAATGTTCAATATGTGGCATGCTGTGTCGGGGGAGATTCCGGTCATGTCAGCGTGTGACCAAGCGAATACATCCAGGTTGTGGTGGAGAAAATCGATGAGTTGTTCCTTCAATTCGACTTTTAGTTGGGACCCAATTTTCAATAGTCTACTTGAGTCGTGCTTGTCTATAGATATAAAATCCATAGCCTCTGCAGGCTCGGCGGTGGCCTCCTCCTCTTTGTCCCTAGGGTCTAATTCATTGAAAGGGTCGCTGGTATATCGAAGAGGAGGGGCTTTCTTTAGTTGCTATGCTTCCAGACTTTTTGTGCAGAGGGCAATCTCTACACCCTTCCCTTTATCCTTCCTGTGGTTGTTGCGAAGTTCAGTCACATAGCAGTCTCGAGCAACGTCCTGGTCTCCTTCTACTTCCCCTACTCCATTGCCCGTTGGAAATTTCATCTTTAGGCACCATGGGGCTAAGACAATTTGGAAGTCAGACAAGGATGGCCTTCCTAAGAAGGCGTTGTAGGCCGACTGGTTTTCTATTAGCACAAACGTCTATTTCCGTACAACGGAGCGGGGATGGCTTCCAATCTCAACAAAGAGGTCCAGTTGCTCGAGGGGCATTTTCGCATCTCCAGTGAAGCCGTGTAGTGGTTTATCGCAGGGAGATACATCCTTTATTGATAGCTTCATTTTGTCGAATGCGTGTTTGAACAGGATGTTTACTGAGCTTCCAGTGTCTACCAGGATTCGGTAAACTTCGGCGGGACCAAGTCGGGCAGAGATGACCATGGGATCCATGTGAGGGTACTGCCTTCCTTCTAGGTCACGCTTACCGAATGTGATGTCGTCACTTTATTTCCGCTTCGGGTGGCGTTCTTCTATAACCGAATTGACATAGTCTTTATTGTCTCTAAGCGACTTTCCGTACCTTTCCATCTCTTTCCAGCTTCTGTCTGCGATGTGTGGCCCTCCTGAGATGGTATGGACCACTATCTTTTCTTGACTAGAGCTGCTAGCGTTGCGGTTTCCTCTGTCGGCCCCCGGCGAGGGTAGCCTTGGGTTTTCGTTGGCAGGAGCTGGAGTCCTGTCCTGACTTTTTACATAACGTTCCAGTTTCTTCCTTCTGATGTGTTCCTCAATCAGATCTCGGAGATGATGGCATTCGTTGGTATCATGCCCGTGAGATTCGTGGAAGCGGCAGAACTTCCCAGACTTCTGTGCGTTATCGGATTCCTTCTTGTATGGTGGGCGTTTGTATCTAACTTCGCCTTAGGTGGCAAGGAAGATATTTTCGATGGTCTCGTTCAAAGGAGTGTAAGTGTCGAATCTCGGTCCTGGCCGATATGGATGCTTTTCTCCCTTCTTGCCCCCAGCATTGTCTCTGGAATCATTTCTTCGAACGTCCCTTGCCACAACAGGGGCGTTGCTATGGGTTGTCTTATTTTGCTGTCCTGACTGCCCCTCAATGGCAGCATCTTCAAGCCTCATGTATTTCCCGGCTTCATGGAAGAAATCGGGTAAAGTAGCTGGTTTTTCTTTTGTCAACCTTCTAGCAAATTTAGTGTCCGGATGCACACCACTACAGAGGGCCATTAGGATAAGCTTCTCATCGGCATCTTGGACTGCGGCTGCTGCAGCGTTGAATCTGGTTAGGTATTGTTGCAGCTTCTCTCCAAGTTTCTGTTTGACACTGGATAGGGAATAAGCGTCCTTAGGTTGCTCCACATGAATGCGGAACTGACTGATAAATTTTTCTTTCAACATCTCCCACGAGCTGATGGATCATTGGGGTAGATGACAGAACCAGGAGGTAGCAAGATCTGCTAAGAAGAGCGGAAAGCATTTGCACAGTACTCCCTCTGTCGCCCCACTCATGAGCATATGTTGCGTGTACCTCTATAAGTGTACAACGGGATCGGAGGTTCCTTTGTAGGGTTCCATTGTTGGCATCTTCCATTCTCGGGGGGTGATAGCAATTTCGATATTGCGGGCGAAAGGGCTGGTTACCCTAGCGCCTATCCCTCGATCTCTTTGCTCCCGTTGGACACACTCTCTGAATAAGCGTGCCATCCTTTCATCAGAACTTGGAGCAGATAGAAATGAGTTTGGTTCTGTTCTGTGGGATTGATTCCGTCCAGATGACCTGTAGGGATGGTATCGTCTATCATTCCTCATATTTTCCAGAGGCTGCCTTTGATCTTCTGGGAGCATGCTCGGGTCAGCTACAGTTGGCCCTTGCCTCGATCTCCCCCTGCTGGGTTCTGATCTAAGCACTTCCTCGGGTCCAACTTCGGGCTGGACTCTAGCTCGGCCCCATTCACTGGCGTTTCTGTGGTTAGGCAGCATGACAGGCTCAGCTACAGTTGACCTTCGCCCGGTACCTCCCCCGTTGGGTTCGGTACCAAACGTTTCCTTGGGCCTAACTTCGGGCTGTGCCCGGTCTCGGCTCCTACCATGGCTACTTCTGCCGTTAGCTCCTTCGAAGAAGGAAGATCTTTGTTGTCTCTGAGATCCTCCAGACTGGGACTCGCCCCATGATTCAGTGTTGGGGTTGGATTCTTCAGCGTCCCTTAAGCGTGACATGAGATGGTCCACCAAGGCTTCCTGCTGGGACGTGAAGCGGTTAGTTACTTCAACCACAACTCTGTCCAAATTTGCCCTAGTAATTGCTGTAGGATGTTCTGTGGCAGGAGTGGTTGGGTTAGCCTGTCCTTCATTTGTTACTGTTGCTGGAGGAGGACGATTTACTTGATTCGTGACAGCTGGATCTGGAAGACTGCTGGATGCGATGTTTTTTCCTTTGTTAACATCTTTTCTCTGTTTGGGAGGCATGTTTTCCAAGTGGCGGACGATGCTGTTTAGGAAAACTCGTTAAGTGGATGAAGCTGAAGCTTCGAGCTTCTAGTTCTTAGTGAAAGCACCAAAAATGTTTGCACAAAAAATGGACAAACACCTCGAAGTTGTATGATTTAGTAGATCTTATGTTATTCTTAGTGATTTGAGCGATTTATGCAAATATATGAAAAACAGGGGCTAAACTGTAAAAAGACACGCAGATTTATAGTGGTTCAGCCAGAATGTGCCTACGTCCACTTTATATGTTATTTCTCTTCTCTTATTCTGATTACAAGTACAAAGCTTTGATACAAGTAAAAGAAATTTGTTTGAAAGTTCCTTTCGTGCTTGAGCTCTCAAACTTGTCCCCATTGTTATACCCCTGCCCCTCTATTTATAGAGTGAGGCTAGGGGTAGGGGTCTAGGATGTGTATAGTTGCTGATGGGCCTGGGCTGATGTGATCTGGCCTGGTACGTCTTGGTTCGGCATCGCTTGGTTCGGAGGTGGTTGGAGTGTAGAATGGCCCGGTTGTAGGTGATCCGGTGCTATGTGGCAATCGCTTGGTCCGGTTTGGGGGTTGGTCCGGTAGGAACATGGGAAGTGCAGTTTGGACCGGTAGTTGCTTGGTGAGGTTGGTCCGGTGTGGAGATGGTTCGGCATGGGCTGGTCCGGCTATGGAGTTGGTTCGGCGATGGTTGGGTAGGAGTTGGTCCGGTGGAGCTTCGACTCAGTTATGCATGGAGGAGTTGGTTTGTTTTACTTGGAGGGTGGCTGGTTCGGCTCTTCCGGTCCGGGGGTGAGAATTCACCCAACAGCGGGTCACTACCTCTCGACCCTAATGCTTTCAACCAAGTCGAAAGTGACTGTCGTATTGACTCTAAAATGGTTTTGCCTTTATCGAAAGGAACTGTTGCGGCTTTCTTTCCTATGTTGCTTTGTAGGAGCTTTCGACTATACTAATAGGCTTTGTCCTGTGGTTTTAAAGATGTTGAGTTGTTGATGGCCTCGATATAATTTGTTGCTTCTAAACTCTTTCCCATGACTCGATGCGAAACTTTCAAAAAGGTAGTTCAGGTTGATACACGCTATTGAGTGGTTTGAGTGAAGGCAAAAAATTTGGTTTCGAATGGTTTGGCAAATATTTGAACGGTTGTCCTTCATTACCATCGAAAGGTGTTGCTTTGACTTATTCAAAAGTTTTTCATGCATATGGAATCACCTACTTCGAAAGGTGGTCAATGAAGGCGGAATGGTGCTATCGACTCCTTCGAAAGGTAATGAATCTTTTGGACATTGACTGTAGCATCCTTCCAAACCATTCGAAAGGTTTTGAAACTTTTGGACTTTGGCAATAGCATCTTTTCAACTCTTTCGAGAGGTTAGCCTTTTCTTTTGTTCTTCTTAGCCTTATGCTCAAACTTGTTTTGACTTAATTAAAAGCAATTTTAGTCAGTAGATCCAGCTAAGATCAAAGTAGTGAATAGTTGGAATAGACTAGAAATAGTGACTGAGATAAGAAGATATCTTGGATTAGCTGGTTACTATAGGAGATTTGTTAAGGATTTTTTGAGAATAGTAGCATCGATGATTAAGCTAACTTGGAACTGTTGACTAAAAAAATTTTAGCACCCTAAAAATATGTTAAGGAACGAGATTTTCCCTTTGGTAGGTGGAGATGAGTGGATTGTTTAAATCCTTTTTGAAATTCCTTTCAAATAGACTGCTATAGTAGTGAGTTTCTCAAGTTGACCTTTTGACTCAGTCGAAACGATAGTTTCCTTACTTAACGACCTTTCGATCCTATTGAAATAGTGTGGATCTTCCCTCGAAAGCTCTCCTTTCGATTTAGTTGAGATGCCCTAGGTAAGTTTTTCCTTGGTTGGTTCTGATCTAGTCAAAGGCTTTTGTTGCACGGTTAGAACTTTATCCAATAATCTAAGATAGAGGTTTCGACCCTATCGAAAGCGTTTTCGATTAGATGTTAAGACTTAGTCGAGGAATCCGAAGATGGGGTTTTGGTCTTGTCGAAAGCTTGATCTTTTGGTACTTGTATTAGGTTAGGCTTTTTAAGGCTTAAATAGCTGGGAGTTAGGTTTCGACCTTGTCGAAAGTTAGGTCCTTAGGTTCCTTGTGTCAATCCAAGATTTAAATGGATTATGGTTAGGATTTGACCTTGTCGAAAGCATTGGCTCTGGGGAAGGTTGCTTGAAGCAGTTAACTGAAGTTATTTGAATATACCAGGTTTTGACTATGTCGGAAGGGTCCTTTTGATATAGGCGACACCTGAAACATAGGGTTAAACCTCCCTAAAGCTTTTAAAATGGTAAAGTAATATGAAAAATATAACTTCCCTTTCACAAGCTAAAGAAAACTTTATTACTCAAAATCCCCAAATCAATTTAGAAATTAAGGTTTACAACTCTGTTGATTTGGAATATACAAGTTTAGAATGAATAGATTCGGATCCCCCAAAAATGACCTCGTAGTTCTTATTTATAGATGCGGGTTTGCACTTTTCGACCCTAATGCTTTCGACTAGCTCGAAAGGTGTCTGCCAATATTACTCTAGCATGCTTTCGCCTTTGTTGAAAGGAATGACTGCACTTCTCTTCTTTTTGTTGTCTCATATGAGCTTTTGACTCTATTGATAGGCTCCGTTAAGTGGTTTTGATGATGTTGAGGTGCCGCTGGTTTCAACACTATTGGTTGCTTTTGAATTCTTGTTTGTGACTAGATGCAGAACCTCTATAAAGAATAGTGGCCCATACCGATTCAAAAGGCTTGGTATAGCTTTCGAAGGTTTGTTCAAGCTAATACATGCCTTTGTGTGATTTGAATGAAGGCGAAGCTTTTGGTTTCGAAAGGTTTGGTGCCTATACAAAGAGCTATTCTTCATTGTCTTCGAAAGATGTTACTTTGACTCATTCAAAAGGTCCTCATGCCTATGGAATTACTTAGTCGAAAGGTGCTTACCGGTGGCAAAAGGTTGCTTTCGACTCCTTCGAATCCTTCGAAAGGTTAGGACCATCGGGATCTTGATTGTAACATCCTTTTGACTCATTCAAAAGGTCTATTTGGAGCTCTTTCCTCTTGTTCTCCTCTTTTCTACGTTCAAGCAGGTTTACGACATAGTCGAATGGGGATTTTTGGTAGTAACATTTGCCCCCTTGCGAAGGGATGTTTTTGACTTTCCAAGTCATCTATGTTGAAACTTAAATGTTTCCTGCCTCTTGCTCTTCCCACGTGAATCAGGGCCGTCAATTTAAATTTGATCTAACGGCTCGCCGCCTTCATTGACTTTTCTTATAAGATATGCTTTCTTACTTCTTCTTCCTCACTATCTCACAATCAAACTTCAAGCGCAAGTAAAGAATTCTAAGTCTTCAAATCTTCTTTCTACTTCCTTAAATCAAAGGAGAAAACAGATCTTATAGTAAGTTAAAGTTATGTTTGCTCTTCATATCTTTCCTTCTTTTGTTTAACGATGAATATAAAAATGAAAATCTTCTATGAATCTCACAACCAAGATTCCAGGCTTTTTTTAATTTCAATTTTCTTAGAATTCTTTTGAATTTTTGTTTAGTTAGAAGTATGTTCGTTCGATTTTATAGTTTAATTATTACTACTCGCCATTTTGTTGTTTTAATGTTAAACCCAATTCTAAATTCTTATGATTAGGCTACCCTTTTAGTGACTTTGAAATTTTATTTTAAAACTTTCGAAATTGAAAATGGTTTATTCATGTTGAGATCCATTTTCTTAACCGGTTTCATTTATTTGTTTAATAAATTTTTTGAAATCCTGGATTTGCAGTCGGGTTTGGGGAAGACTAAAGCTTTTGTTTTCTTCGCCCAAAGGTTTTGAGTTGTACGAACGAAAAATTGGCGCCACAAATTCACCTTTCTACCTCTTCGAAAGGGATTAAGGTTGAAACATTGGTTTTTCTTTCTTAGCTCCTTTCAATGGGGTCGAAAGGAGTTGTAGCTTGCATTTGATCAACCTTGTCGAAGGGTTGTGTATTGAAGTGGAATACAGTCACCGATCTCGAAAGCAAATGTTTCGACTTAGTCAAAGCCTTTTATGCCGACGGAAATCCCTTCTCTTAGTATGCTTTTGAAACCATAATGCCCCTTTGACCCTTTCGATACCTTTTGTATCTAATGAGTCAAAACCCTCTAAAATCACATTACCCCAGCATTATCTTAATGTTTTAAGTATTCATGATTTTAACTTTGGACCTTTTGACTCAGTGATGTGCATGTAAATATGCATATTTTTACCACCATATTTAATCTATTTAAATTAAATAAATGATCATATTGGGTATTTTAACATGTTTAAGCCAAAATTCGAATTATTTTCAAAATATCGTATATTCATCTTTATATAGTGGAAAATGTTCATTTTTGTGCATATATTAATTTGACAAAATTTAATTGGAAATTTCAATATTATTTTGTAGGAATTTGGCTTCATATACAAGTGGTTTCATGAAGATATATGCATGCACAAGAGTGAAGATAAGCAAATGAAGATGAAAAGAATTCATTTCATGAACATAGAGGACCCCACCTATCCCACTTACCATAATGTACACTTAGGAGCTAATGTACATGTAATGGAAATTAAAGCTACATGTACATTTAAGTGGGAGATTAAGACATGTTAATGATTGCTTGGTGGCCACACTACCTCAAGCGCAATTTGGGTAGTTCCCAAAAAATGGATTAGGGTTTTAAAACATGTATAAGTACTCTATATGTTCATGTATCTCTCTCTTCTTTAGTCTCTCTTAGGCTCTTTTCCCTTAGTTAGTTTAGATCAAAAATAAAATGAGAGCTCTCTTTCTTTTCATGGCTACTTAGCCATTTTTACTTCATGTAATTTTTTTTACGTAATTTAATACATGCCATTTTCTTTTACATGCTTCTCTTCCTATGGTAGTAGTGTAGTTTAGTTTTCATGCAAGTAGATTAGTGTTTATTTTTTGTTAATTAGTTTTTCTTATCATTTTTCTCTCTTTTACCTCTTAATTGTTTCATGTTGTTTTCTACGTTTGTTGATTTGATAACAAATATGAGAGCCCAATCCTTTCTATTTAGGAGTAATGAAGCTCTCTAGTATGTAGATGCAACATTTTGATGTTTTTGTTCTCTTTTAGTGCTTAATGGAAACATTTGAAGTGGTTCAGTGTTGTTGCTTAGCTTTGAATTTGATAGTCTATATTGTTGACACCAAATAGGCTATGCTTAAATAAACAAAACACAAATTGCCTCTTCATCTAAATATGATTATGGAAAAGAAGTGAATGTTGAAATTAAAATTTGATGGTCTATATTTCGTACCAGTAGTTAATAGGCCATGATTAAAATAGATTTTTCTTTCAACTTTGTTGTCATATTTCATGAGAATTAAATGTGTATTAGTGGTTATGTTATAGTTTGATGGTTTATATTGGGCTAATTAATAACACGAATATAACATACTTATGATAAGCACATCAAATAATTACACTAATGACAAGAAAAAAGAGATCATAACTTCATTGTTGATTTATGTGATCTAAAGAGTGGAAATTAACCCTAAATTGTCATTTAACTCTCATATTTTTATCATTTTCTTTTTGTTAGTTTGTTAGTTTTCTCCTTTTCAAGCTTTATGTTCTCTTCAACTTTGGTTCAATTTGTTTGAATAGAAATTTAAAATCTAACAATTCCTTGCGGATCGACCCGTATCGCCACATACTTCAATAGTACGTCGTGCGCTTGCGGTAAATTTTATTTTAATTTTTTTGGCGATTTTCTAAAAAGATAGAAAATCCATAGTTAAACAAGCTTTTGTCGACGTTGTTGGGGAATAGTTTTGATTTTAATTTACTATTCTTCGGATTATTTGTTGTTTGATTTTTATTGTGTGTTTCTTTGTGTGTTGAGTGTTTTTAAAAATACTTGTGTAGTATGTTTGTGTGATTTTGTTTGCAATTTGTTTGTGTGCATGTTATTGTAGTCTTTCTATTTTTAGTTACATTTCTATTTAAAAAAAAATATACAGTTTAAAAAAAATTATTGCATTTCAGTTACATTTTTACATTTAAAATTTCTTTTCCTTGAGCTGAAGCCTTGGCGCAATGGTTAGGTCATCCTCATGGTGATCTAGACGCCTAGGTTCGAGTCCCGAAAACAACGTCTTCGCCATGCGAGGGAAAGACTGCGTACATTATCGACCACCCCAGAGTCCGCTATCATGCGGGAGCCTCGTGCACTGGGTTCCACCTTACAATTTTCATTTCCTTCTCTTTTTTACATTTGCTTTTAAAGAAAAACTAACTCAGTTCATCCACCGTTGCTCTGCCTTCGCCCTATCTGCAAACTGTCAACCCAAAATCTGCCTCTACATTCAATCACCAATGCCTCTCCCCTTTACCTCCCACTGTTGTACTTGAAACCACTGCCCGCGCATACAACTAATGCCTCATCAAACTACAGCAGTTCACCTCTACATCATTCATCCCCCTGCAGCTGAACTGTAGCTGCAAGAACCACAATTTAACAACTACCCAACAAAAAACTTTCTGCACCACTCGAACTCCTCAAACAGTCAGCTACTTCTGCCTGCACTACGATCAAACCAAACAACCACCAATACATCCACAGTAGTGTGCATATGCTTCATCCAACCTACACACCGGTGTGCACATATCACATACAAACTTCGCATCATTTTAGCATACCCAAGCCATTGTACAAACTTGCTACCCCTTCCTCGACTATTTCCCCTACCACATCAGCTCCACCATCTTGACCACACTGCCTTTCCACTTCACATCACCTAACATTTGAACCATCAAACTTGACGAAACCAGACCAAACAGTTGTTGCCTAAACCACACAGCATCGAACCATAATCTAATAAACTACCTCCATACTTTCCACTTCAAAACTGCCATAACCACTATCATAACAACACCTTTCAACCACTATACATCACCACAGTGACCACCATATACCACTGCTGCACTATCTCTCCATTTGTTGTCCAGTTATCATAAAACCATTCTACTGTGACTGCTCCACTTTCACACCGTCTCTCCTCTTGCTTACTGCACTCTAAAAACTGCAAACAATTCCCTTACCCTTTAATTTCTGCCCTACTCAACAACAGCAGCATCTCTCCTCGAACCACTGTCAACAACGGTGCACAACTCCTTTAACCCCATATCTCCATATCTCCACTGCTTTCATCCTTCAAAATCAAACAAAACTCAATATCTCCCCTGCTTTCATTAATTTTCAATTCAATGATACTTCAACACATATGACCCTCCACCACAAAAGACTACACACCTCCCCATCACTACAGTTGCAAACAAACCAGAGATCACAACATATAGAAAACTGACCTCATAGCATAGAGTACACATCCTCTTATTGCTCCACCTACTGACCACATAACAAACTGCGGTCTGACATATTCAAATTAACGGTCGACCACCATACCATCCTTCTATACAGACCACCATACCATCCTTCCATACCACTCGCAAATTTCCACCAAGACCTAATCGCCTTGCCTTCCACGAAAACAAACCACTGCGACCACGGCTCCTGCCTATTGCATACTGCCCGAACCACCTCCAAGATTCACATATCCCCCTACCAATTTCCCCAAATTTCCCATGCAAATCGAACCCAATCGCACTTTAAACCCAAAATGGCTTCATCCACATCACCACCTGAGACACCTAGCTCCATTCGCAACCAACTCCAATTGGCAACCTTTTTTTCCTTTCCTTTTCTTATTTTTTGATTTTGTAGTTCCTTCTTTTTAAAAGGGGAAGTCACTTTTCTCGTGTTTTAATAGAGAAAAGGAAATTAAGGGTTAGGGTAGCGGGCTTTGTGGCTATTGGGCTAAGTGGAATTAAAAAAAAAAGAGTTGGTTTTCTTTTGTTGGTTCAAAAAATAAAAATTGTATATATATAAAAAAAATTCAAATTTTCTTTTCCCTTTTTTTCGCTTTCCTTTCATAATAAATAAATATATATATATATAGTTTCAACTTTTCAGGTTGCAAAAGCAGAAAATCAGAAGAAGAGGAATTGCTTGCTTGCTTATATATAAAAATTTACTGCATTAAAATAATTACTAATAATTCTGCATGCTCTGGTATCGTGCTCTTATCACTAGTTTGAATTTGTTTTGCACCATTGGTTACATGCATTTGCATTTATATATAAAAAAATTTGAAAAAAAAAATTCGAAATAAAAAAATTCGTCATAGTTGCATTGTTAATTCATGTTTGATTTCAGTTTTGCATTTCATCTTTAGAACTTGACTAATAATAACGGTTAAACATCGATAACACTTAATTGTGTATTGATAAGTTGTCCTCTTTCGACAATTTAATTTCTTGGTGCCTAGGCTATGGTAGAGCAGTAATCATTTATAAATATTACGGTGATTCGTAAATATTATGGTGGTCATTTGTCTAAAGTTACTTAAACCTTCGGGTGCATTGCTATGGTGATTTGTGGTGCACCGATAACTCTTGCCCGTTACCTAGTTGAGAACTATCTTGTTGAATTAAGACAAAGTGCAATTATACAATTTTGGGTTAGAAGCAAATAATTTTTCTAATTAAGTCCCTTGCAATCATTTAGTTGCACTAGTACATGCATATTTTTTAAAAAAAACAAAAAATTTCAAAACCCAAAACTAAAATAATTGTAAATATTCCTTAAGTTTTGTTTTTAAATCCTTTCTTTTGAATTTTTTAATCAAAAAAACTTTTACTTAGTTTTTTTAAAAAAACCAAAAATCAAAAAATAAAATGTAAAATCTTTCAAAAACAAAACAAATTAAAAAATCCAAAAAACCAACAAAAATCAAAATTGTCCTTCTGAAAATAAATTCCCTTTAGTAAATAGTTTTCCTTTGTAAAAAAATCCAAAAAAGAAAAAGATTCTCGAAAATGGCTCAATTTCCCTACTCGCATGAATTTTACAATAGTTTTGAAAATCAATATAATCCATACGATTTCACTCCAAATTCATATGGATATTTTAACACCAACTATTGTTTAAACGATTCAGATTTTGAACCATTAATTTTTCAAAATGATGACCAATCCTCAAATTTTTAAAATAGCATTTCATCCTTAGTTGAACTCTCTACACAACAAAATTAAAGTATAAATGATTTGTGTAACTCATATTTGTTTAACGGTTCAGGTTATAGTTTTCAAAATAATCAAAATTTGAATTCTCTTCAAAATTCAAATGATTTCGAGTATAACCATGCTAATTCAATTTCGAGCTTCAAAATGAATTTCAAAATCAAGACGAAAATGTGAACCAATTTTCATATAATTTTGGCAATGGGAATAATCTCGACTACGATGCAAGTGATAATTTTTATTCTCAACCAATTCAAACTGAAAATTTTCAAGATAATAATTATAAATTTGACTTTGTTGAGCAAATGAACGAAATATACAATGATCACACAGATTTTGTGTTTGAAACATATATGAAACAACGTGAACAACAAAATCAAACCCCAACGCGTGACGAGTCAACTAATAATCCACCTTTTACCTAAACAACGATTTTCGAACAATAACTTTTGAAATTGAAAATGACAATCTTAACAAAGTAGTTGAAAATTTGTCAATTGAGTTGGATTTTAATTATTTTGAGGGTGAGAAACTTGATTTAAATTTCGATCTTCCTTTTTTCAATTTCGAAAATTTGAATACAACAACTTTGGATTTGGAAAATGGTGTACACAATGAAGTTGTTGATAATCCAAAGGAAAACGAATTTAATAAACACGAATTTTTTTGACTTTTTGAAAATGAGTTGTTAAATGACGAAGGGGAAGAGTTAAATCACCATTTTGATTTTGAGTCATTACCTTTGAGGAATTCGTCAATGATGAGCTTGAATTTCAATATGGCGAAAATAAACTTGAATTTCGATCAATTGTTTTATCGACCCCAAAAATTAATGAAAATAAAACAACTCGCACGATTTTTAACAAAACAACATTTGTTTTTCCAAATCAAGATTCAACTCTGAAATAATTTATGATTTGGTTTTTCTTGCTTAAGCCGTGTCTCGCTTACTTAACGGGACAAATGAATCGGTCTTTGGAAGATCGTTTCATTTACTTTTTCATGATATACTTTCTGATGTCTTGTAAATAAACATCTTTTCATTTTCATTTAAATAAAGGTCATGTTTTTATTTTTATTTTTCTCCTTCCACTTGGGTGGACTGTGGGGACGGTCAAAATCAAGTATGTGGGGAGTCTCATCTTCATTTTTAATTTTTCATACTTACTTTGCATTTTCTTTCCAAAATTAAAAAAATCTCAAAAACATATAAAAAACAAAAAAAGATATTTTTAAGCATTTTGATTTATTTTTAAAAGAAACGCTATAAGATAAATATATGGTTTTAGGTAATTAAACTGAAATTTTTGAAAAATTTATTTGTCTCAACAAAAATAAAAATAAAGTTTGATTACAAATAACGATGTTAACGTTGGAAATGAACGCTAACACCCCGATGTAAGTAGTAATAAAGTGAAAGCACCACCCGTTGGTACGGGAATAGAAAATAAGCAGAAGAAAACTGAAAATAATAAAGAGACAACAGTTTTTATAGTGGTTCGGCTCAAAGTCAAGCCTACGTCCACTTAATCTTATTTATTGCTGATTTGATTACAACTTTTTCAATGACTCTTCGATTACAACACGATTAAGACGAGTAGCTAGAACTTCGATGTAGAAAAGCTCTTTGAATTCATGTCGAATGATTTAGATCTTTTCCCAAAGTTCGTTGAAGCGTCTTCAGTGTTTAAAGTGTTGAAGGAATCGAGAAAACAGCAAAGTATTAGCGTTCCAGAAATGATCCAAATGTCCCCTTCCAAGTGGAGCAGGTGGGGTATTTATAGGGAAAATCTGGAGGTAGGTCGTAGGTCGTCAGCGACCTAATGGATATGGGCTACGGCTTATAATGGTTGCGCTTGATCAACTGCTTTAGCTGGTAGGTCGTAGTGACCTATGGGGAATGGAATGCGACTTATATAGAGCGACTTAGGATCATTATGGGCGAGGTAGCGACATAAGGTTGAGAGAGACCTACATGCAAGCGGCTTAAGGAGTTGCGGTTTCTATAGGTGCTTAGGTCGCTAGGTTACCTCGTTGAGTCGCTAGATCGCTTAGGTCGCTAGGTTACCTCGCTGAGTTGTTAGGTCGCTTAGGTCGCTGAGATGCTGTAGTGTTCATTCCATGGCTATGCTGTTGAATATGCGTCTATATAATTTTTGTTTGATGATAATAAACATATATATATATATATATATATATTCATTTAAATGTATTTGATATTGTACTATTTTAGTTTTCACAGACTAAATTAAATATTTACTGAATAAAATAAATAACACAGAATTTGAATTCAAACAGACATTTTATTCAAACAACTATTTATTACAATTTTGAATAGTACAAATTCAAGCTCTCACTATACATATACAATTTTGATTACAATACATCACAATTTCATATCTACATTTAACCTCACTACACATCACTCATTCACTCAATTCGTATTTAACTTCAACTTCATTCCAGTTTGAATCCAGCATCTGAGCAATCTGCAAAAATATATACTAACGCAGTAAAATTGAAAAAGAAATATTTTTGCAATTTAAAATAAAAATGTGATTTTGAAAATTTTATTTGCCTCAGTTATTTGGGTTGTTCGTCATCATTTATATTTGAATTCATCACACACAAACAATGTGACATGCACAGCGTATCACTGTACATGCCACAAGGCCATGCACACCGATATACAATTGATAGTATTACAGGGACAGGTGAGCACAGGTCGAACCCAAAAATCAGGTTCAACTCACGTCACGACATTTGCACAAGGTCAAACCCGAGCTGTTAACTGGATTCAACACAGGTGAAATTCAAAATACAAATATTTCTCGAGTGAAACAAAGACCGTGCAAGCTATATACAGTCTCAAGCTAAATACTGCAACACTACGACAACTACGAGTGATCAAACAATACAAGTGCAGACTATACAAAAGTAAAGCAACTCGAAACTGCAAATACCAAAATCGAGACAAGAAAGCTACACAAACCAGACTAGAGGCTACAAATCAATAAGATGGATACAATGAAGCATATATGCACACACAATCCAAAGAAACCAGCCATGACCAGAAAGTAGTATGACAGTAAAACAGGCTATCTACAATATCAAAGTGAAGAATGGATGCAAAAATGCCCAACACAAATGAAACGTGATACTAGTGACATGAAAATGACTCGAGAACAAGCATACATGAAGACTACAAGAATGCACAGAACAAAATACATGCTAAAAGGACAGAGTGCAGTGAACCAAGACATGATGAAACCAGTGATAGCAGATCACAATGAACACAGGAGCCAGGGTGAACTCAACAAGATATATATGCAATGTAGACATGCACACATCAAGTATACAGGAATCAGACTTCATATATACATGCAATCAGACAATATCAGGTGAATGTGCAGACCCAACCAAAGAAAGAAGAACCAAAATGACACTGAAACACAATGACCAGATAAATATGCAAACATATGCACAAATGAACAGCTACAACTCAATGCAAACCAGATTCAAGTTCAAGCAATGCAACTGTAGCTCAAAGCAAAGTGCACCACTAGACCAACAGCAAGTAGACAAATGAATACAAGTCGAAATGCTCAGATCAAATGGAACGAACTAGTGAACAGCAAGATGAACACATGAACGCAACAGTGGAACAAATCAAAAAATGCAGACCAGTAAACACCAAAGATCAACAGCAAGTGTTGACCAAGACCATACTGAAACTACACTAATCCAGAACATCAAGGATACAAGGTTGCAAACATACATCATGAAACAGTGTGACAAACAGTCACATACATACATACATGTATGCATATAATGTGTTTACAGGTACAACATAGTGCACCAGAGAACAATGCAGAATACACAAGCCAGTGCACAAATATATATAAATATACATATGTATATACACATGTATACATACATATAGTGTCAACATAGCAGTTTGAAACTGCACATTCAACTACAGAAAAGCAACCAGGCTACACAATGAACTCAAGCTCAAGTAAATACAAGTACAGCTAGCAAAACCAAAATGAATAGCAGTTATAACTAAATTGTAGTCCAAAGTAACCAAAGTCAGAGAAGTCATCAAAAGTCGATATTGAACAAGTCGTTGATGAAGTTAATACTCAATGCAAATGCACAAGTACAGGAAGAAACAAAACCAGGTCAGAAAATATCGCAAGTTCAAATTCAGAGATTTAATGAACAAGAAATCGAAATCAACACCGTGTCAACCAAGCAACATAAATATATACGAGTTGAAGAAGTCAGAGATCAATCCCAACATTCAATCAAAATCATACGGCCGAAACAAAAAAATTGACAAATTCAAATATATTATCAGACGAGTTCGTATATGAAATACGAACGAAAATATAGGAACGAGAATTCTATTTAAACCCTATACATCATCTGCAAAAATGCAGTGACTCGAGTAAAAGCCAAACAGAGAACAATAATCATTCACTCGAATCAAGATCGAGTTCAAGCAAGCCAAAACCAGTAAAGCAAAAGGAGAAAATCACATACCGGTATCGTAGACGAACTCGATCAAGAGGAGGAGCCGCGCACATTCGAATTGATCAAAGAAAGAAATTGAAGCATCGACAATAAATTCGACAGAGCGACGCCTTAAATTTTCACAAGCCCTAATTTCGCAAAGAGGAACGAGAAGCCACCATTTTCACAAGCAAAGCGGGCCAGAAATAAAAGGGAAAGAAAGCAGGCCGGCATATAATAGAATATAGAGGGAGTTGTTTTATCACTTATTATAGGCTGACCAAATTAAAATTAGGGCTTAGCTTTATTACATTTAAATTAGGGTTTGTTTTGTTTTATTTTTGTTTAAAATTGTATTTTCCTTTTTAAACCATTGTATTTACTAGTCGTGTGACTAGAGGACAAACTACGAGGCGTAGTTTGAGAATTCGCAACTCAGTGGCTGAGTTGTGGCAGGGTTTTGAGCATAGAGTTAGATTAGTCAATAGCGGGTATAGCGAGTTTATGTGTGTAAGCGTCTGACTGTCTAATTTCTAGTAGAAACCTTGGGGGCAGCACGTAGGCAGGGTTTTGCCGAAGCTGGGTAATTTCTGTGTTGTTCTGTTCTGCTTTTATTATTATGATATTATCTGTGCTATGTTTATTCTGCTGTGATCTGTGTTAAAATTAATATACACTTCCGCAATAATTTTTATAATTAACACTATCACCCTATTCACCCCCCCTCTAGGGTTAAATCAATCCTACAAGTGGTATCAAAGCAAGGAATAGAAGTCAATTTTTGATTTAAAAATTCAATTTTTTTTTCAAAAATCAGTTTTTGTTTTAAAAATTTGAATTTTTAAATGGCTTCTTTTAATAATGCTTTTGCTGAGGGTCAGTCGATAGTTAGGCCGCCAATGTTCAATGGTGAATATGCTTATTGGAAAAATAGGATGAAATTTTTTCTAGAAACCATTGATGCTTGGAATATTATTGAGACAGGTTATAAAACTCCAACTATAACTGTAGATAATCAGGAAATTAAAAAACCAAAGGAACAATGGACAGAGCTAGAGAATAAATTACAAAATATTAATGCTAAAGCTATGAATTCTATTATTTGTTCATTAGGTCAATTTGAATTTAATCGTGTCTCACATTGTCTAACTGCGCAGGAAATATGGCACACACTCGAAGTGACTCACGAAGGAACATCTCAAGTCAAAGAATCTCGCCTTGCCATGCTAAGCAGCGAATATGAAAACTTCACAATGGCCAAGGAAGAAAATGTCAAAGAGATGTTCGGGCGACTTTCCAATATCGTATACAAATCAAAAGCTCTCGGAAAATCATACACAGAATTGGAAATAGTTCGGAAAATCCTCAAAGTCCTTCCACGAAGCTTTGAAGCGAAAGTAACTGCCGTTCAAGAATCAAAAGATTTAAAACAACTCAAAGTTGAAGAACTCATCGGAAATCTCACCACTTACGAGCTAGAAATAAGGTCAAGGAAGAGAATGAAGGAGGAGGTACTCGGAAGAAATCAATAGCTCTCAAAGAAACAACAGAAAGTGATGACGATGAGGACGATGATGGAGATGCTGAGCTGGCAAAATTAATAAGGAAATTCAAAAAGTGGAATCACAAATACGGAAATCCAGCTCAAAATCAAAAATTGAAAAGCAGAATAGCCAAAGTATTTGACAGCCCAGATGAACAGAAGATCATTTGTTACAAGTGCAACAAACCCGGTCATATCAAGCCTGATTGTCCACAAATTAAATTCAGCCGTGGAAAGAAACAGAAAAAGAAAAGTTTTGCAGCCACTTGGGATGAAACAGATGAGGAAGATTAAAGCACTAGCAGTGAAAGTGAAAAAGCAGAATTATGTCTTCGAGGTGATATAACTGACAGTGACGATGACGAGCCAAGTGAGGTATCAAAACTTACCCATTCTGAGTTGCTCATTTATTTTCACAAAGTAAATGGTTATTTTGAACGACTTAGGGAGAGATACGCTAAACTTGAATCACAAAGAGATAGTTTGATATAAACAAAAGAACAGATTGAACAGTTAGTTAAAAACTATCAAAGTAGAATCCCTAAGTGTAATAAGTGTCCAACATTCGAAGATGAGATTAAAAAATCAGAAATTAATATAAAATCACTTGAAAAGGAAATTCTGATTTTAAAAGAAAGTGAAAATACGAGAAGAGAAAATTATATCAAAAGGTGCACTCAATTATTGAATGAAAACGAATCACTTAAATCATAAGTCCAACAATTGTCTACTACTTTAGATAAATTTTCCAAAAGTGAAAGATCGTTGAATATGATATTAGGGAAACAAACTGTCAATATTGATAGACAAGGACTTGGGTATACTCAAATAGAACGGAATAGAAGGGAAACTAAACAAGTCAATTCAATGTGCATTATTTGTAGAAAAACTGGACATGATCAAAATAATTTTTGGTATAGACCCAAACATGTGAAAACAATTCCAATTTGGGTTCCAAAATGCACAAATATAGAATCTCTCAAAGTTAAACAAATCTGGGTGCCAAAAGGAACATATATAAATAGTTATGGGTCTCCACAAAATTATTTTTCAAATTATTCTGCCACCAACAACCATGGACCTATAAAAACAAATAGGTCACAAAAATATTTTACTGTGTAGGTGTGGTGGCAGGCTAAGGAACAACATCGGTGTTATCTGGATTCTGGCTGTTCCAGAAACACAACGGGCGACGATTCAAAGTTCCTTAGCCTAGTATAAAGATGACAGATTCACAATGGACAAACAACGAAAGATTGTTGTAAAGGTAAAACAAGTAGTGGTAATTATTTTGAACGATACATTCAATGTGATAATCTGCACCATAATCCGAATAAAATCAGCCAGTTATGTGAAATAATTGATGATGTTAATTCTGACTTCTTCAAAATGTTGATCAATCATCTTTGAATAAAATTGCTTGGATTAATTATGATGTTGATTGATTACTGATTTCTCTTGCTACAAGTAGATATATTTGTTTACTTGTTTATTTCAACGTCTTCAATCCAATTTCAAGAGAACTTCATTCAAAAAGATGTTACAAATGATTTTATGAAATTTGTTGAATTTTCACAAGCCTGGTTTATAACATTTAAACAATGATAATGTTGACTGAAAGAAAAATTCAGATGCAGATTACACTGGCAATCTAGTTGATGAAAAATTACTTATGGAACGTGATTTAACATTCAGTAATTGCATCGTTTTTTTAAAGAAAATATCTGCATATTTTTCATTTCAAATAATTAACAGATATTCTTTTTAAATAAACCCTTCAAGAAAATCATTTTTGACCTTGTTTTAGATTAGTTATTTCAGAAAAATTGATTTTATAATTATTTCTGAAATTGATTTTAAATCACTACATCAACTAATCTGACCCCCTGCTAATTATCGAAAAGATAAATAGTGATTGAAAAAGTGATGAGTGTTGATATTAATCATATATTATAACTCAAGAAAGTATATTTAGAAAATTTCTTTAGAAATTTAAACAAGAGTTATAAAAACTTTCGTTCGATAAAAATTTCACGACCATTTCTATTTCTATCATTTTTCTATCAACCATCACTCATCAAAATCCAATATAGTAAGTCAATATGTGGTATTTTAAACGGGAATCATTCATTTTTCATTTTATTATATTTTTTAACAAATAAAAACATCCAAAGAATTCACTCTCATTTAAAAGTCCTCATGGTTATGCATGGGTGAATTACTATGAATTTGTTATGTGCTTCCATGCTCATTTAAAAGTCCTCATGGTTATGCATGTATGGAACGCATATCAAAATTTGATTGATTAAATAGACAAGTTGATTCTAATCCCATTTAAAAGTTCTCACGGTTATGCGTGGTTAGAAGATACTTGAATTCATTTTTTTTAATTTTTTTTTGGAATACTACTAATCTCATTTAAAAGTTCTAACGGTTATGCATGGTTAGTAGATATTCAAATTCCTTATATATAAATATACCACTAATAGACACAACTATATGGTTTTATATTATGACATTATCTCTATCATTCTAAAGTGGAATATGCGTCAAACAGAGTATTTATGATTTTTGTTTGATTTTTTCTATTGAAATTTAATATTTATACTCAATTGGGAATTAATATTGTTTTAATGTCTATCACTTCATCTCTATTTTTCCTAGCACTATTATTCTTTTGCTGATAACAAAAGGGGGAGAGAAAAGTTAAGATTTTGAAAATAAAGGTCAAATATTTTCTAATTGCATCAAGCCTCATTTGAATATTTTTATGCATATATGAAGGGGGAGTATTGTGTAGAGAGGGAGCATTCAAATAGGGGGAGCAAACTGAATAATCAAATACATTTAAAATAGTCAAAATCTTAAATATATGTTTGTTATTATCAAAAGGGGAAAATTTTGAATATGCGTCTATATGATTTTTGTTTAATGATAATAAACATATATATATATATATATATTCATTTAAATGTATTTGATATTGTACTATTTTATTTTTCACATATTAAATAAATATTTACTGAATAAAATAAATAACACAAAATTTGAATTCAAACAGAAATTTTATTCAAACAAATATTTATTACAATTTTGAATAGTACAAATTCAAGCTCTCACTATACATATACAATTTTGATTACAATACATTACAATTTCATATTTACATTTAACCTCACTACACATCACTCATTCACTCAATTCGTATTTAACTTCAACTTCATTCCAGTTTGAATCCAGCATTTGAGCAATCTGTAAAAATATATAATGACGCAGTAAAATTGAAAAAGAAATATTTTTGCAATATAAATAAAAATGTGATTTTGAAAATTTTATTTGCCTTAGTTATTTGGGTTGTTCTTTATCATTTATATTTGAATTCATCACACACGAACAATGTGACATGCACAGTGTATCACTGTACATGCCACAAGGCCGTGCACACCGATATACACTTGATAGAATTACAGGGATAGGTGAGCATAGGTCAAACCCAAAAATCGAATTCAACTCAAGTCATGACATTTGCACAAGGTCAAACCCGAGCTGTTAGCTGGATTCAACACAGGTGAAATTCAAAATACAAATATTTCTTGAGTGAAACAAAGACCATGCAAGCTATATGCGGTCTCAAGCTAAAGACTGCAACACTACGACAACTACGAGTGATCAAACAATACAAGTGCAGACTATACAAAAGTAAAGCAACTCGAAACTGCAAATACCAAAGTCGAGACAAAAAGGCAACACAAACCAGACTCGAGGCTACAAATGAACAAGATGGATACAATGAAGCATATATGCACACACAATCCAAAGAAACCAGCCATGACCAGAAAGTAGTATGACAGTAAAACAGGCCATCTATAATATCAAAGTGAAGAATGGATGCAACAATGCCCAACACAAATGAAACGTGATGCGAGTGACATGAATATTACTCGAGAACAAGCATACATGAAGACTACAAGAATGCACAGAACAAAATACATGCTAAAAGGACAGAGTGTTGTGAACCAAGACATAATGAAACAAGTGATAGAAGATCACAATGAACACAGGAGCCAGGGTGAACTCAACAAGATATATATGCAACGTAGACATGCACACATCAAGTATACAGGAATCAGACTTCATATATACAAGCAATCAGACAATATCAGGTGAATGTGCAGACCCAACCAAAGAAAGAAGAACCAAAATGACACTGAAACACAAAGACCAGATAAATATGCAAACATATGCACAAATTCACAGCTACAACTCAATGCAAACCAGATTCAAGTTCAAGCAATGCAACTGTAGCTCAAAGCAAAGTGCACCACTAGACCAACAGCAAGTAAACAAATGAATACAAGTCGAAATGCTCAGATCAAATGGAACGAACTAGTGAACAGCAAGATGAACATATGAATGCAACAGTGGAACAAATCAAAAAATGCAGACCAGTAAACATCAAAGATCAACAGCAAGTGTTGACCAAGACCAAACTGAAACTACACTAATCCAGAACATCAAGGATACAAGGTTGCAAACATACATCATGAAATAGTGTGACAAACAGTCACATACATACATACATACATGTATGCATATAATATGTTTACAGATACAGCATAGTGCACCATAGAACAATGCAGAATACACAAGCCAGTGCACAAATATATATAAATATACATATGTATATACACATGTATACATACATATAGTGTCAACATAGCAGTTAGAAACTGCACATTCAACTACAGGAAAGAAACCAGGCTACACAATGAACTCAAGCTCAAGTAAATACAAGTACAGCTAGCAAAACCAAAATGAACAGCAGTTATAACTAAATTGTAGGCCAAAGTAACCAAAGTCAGAGAAGTCATCAAAAGTCGATATTGAACAAGTCGTTGACGAAGTTAATACTCAATGCAAATGCACAAGTACAGGAAGAAACAAAACCAAGTCAGAAAATATCGCAAGTTCAAATTCAGAGCTGTGGTGAACAAGAAATCGAAATCAACACCGTGTCAACCAAGCAACATAAATATATACGAGTTGAAGAAGTCAGAGATCAATCTCAACATTCAATCAAAATCATAGGGCCGAAACAAAAAAATTGACAAATTCAAATATATTATCAGACGAGTTCGTATATGAAATACGAACGAAAATATAGGAACGAGAATTCTATTTAAACCCTATACATCATCGGCAAAAATGCAGTGATTCGAGTAAAAGCCAAACAGAGAACAATAATCATTCACTCGAATCAAGATCGAGTTCAAGCAAGCCAAAACCAGCAAAGCAAAAGGAGAAAATCACATACCGGTATCGTAGACGAACTCGATCAAGAGGAGGAGCTGCGAACATTCGAATTGATCAAAGAAAGAAATTGAAGCATCGACAATAAATTCGACAGAGCGGCGCCTTAAATTTTCACAAGCCCTAATTTCGCAAAGAGGAACGAGAATCCACCATTTTCACAAGCAAAGTGGGCCGAAAATAAAAGGGAAAGAAAGCAGGCCGGCATATAATAGAATATAGAGGGAGTTGTTTAATCACTTATTATAGGCCGACCAAATTAAAATTAGGGCTTAGCTTTATTACATTTAAATTAGGGTTTGTTTTGTTTTATTTTTGTTTAAAATTGTATTTTCCTTTTTAAACCATTGTATTTACTAGTCGTGTGACTAGAGGACAAACTACGAGGCGTAGTTTGAGAATTCGCAACTCAGTGGCTGAGTTATGGCAGGGTTTTGAGCATAGAGTTAGATTAGTCAATAGCGGGTATAGCGAGTTTACGTGTGTAATCGTCTGACTGTCTAATTTCTATTAGAAACCTTGGGGGCAGCACGTAGGCAGGGTTTTGCCGAAGCTGGGTAATTTCTGTGTTTTTCTGTTCTGCTTTTATTATTCTGATATTATCTGTGCTGTGTTTATTCTGCTATGATCTGTGTTAAAATTAGTATACACTTCCGCAATAATTTTTATAATTAACACTATCACCCTATTCACCCCCCCTCTAGGGTGAAATCGATCCTACATATGCTATGCCGCTGACCTGTCTGGATTGCTAAGTTGCTAAGTTTCCTCTATGTTAGCTCGCTGGATGTTTTAGGTAATTAACCCATAGGTCGTTAGATCGTAGATCGTTAATCCATTGAGTCTCTGGTGTCTTTAGATCATTAAGTCGTCCCTTCGTTAACTCGTTAGGTCGCTGGGTCTCTGGACCATTGAGTCGCTTAGTTCCTTAGGGTTTTAAGTCGGTAAGTCGTTGGGGCGCTAAGTCATGGAAAAGTGGTGTTAACACTTGCCCCTCGAAGTATACGCCTAGGGACAAGGTCGTGTGCTTCGATACCTCTTAACTCGTGCCATCCTGAGTCATTAAGTCGTAAGCGACTTATAAGAAAGTTAGGTCGTTTGCGCCGATTCGAGTTCTAGTGCCTCTGTATATAAGTCGCTTAGGTTGCTTCTTCTCCTCACTTCTCTGCCTATCACTTTGCCGCCATTGCTGTACTTGAGATCAAGAACTTCAAAGCGAATTTCCACTCCTCGTTATTTCGATCATCATTTCCAACAGCGAATTTAGGTAATGCCGATCATTCATCCATTGCGTCTTCCATCGATCCTCCTATTATCAGTTTTACACAATTTTTGTTACCATTTTGTAAAATTGTAACCCGTTTCACCCTCTGATCATCGTCAAACCGTTGATAATTGCTTAAAAAATGAATTGGCTCAAGATCTAAGGGCATTATTTGGCGAATGTTAGAATTTGTGGAGGTAACGATGATTTTTTGGAAATTTGGAGAAGGCGATGATGTTTTAGGTGTTTGGAGGAGATGAGGAGATGTTGGGTTAACAGGTTAGTGGATAGCGGGTTATGTTGTGGCGTTTCTAGTGAGGTAAAGGGGATGGACACGCGGCAACATGCGAGTGGAGAGCAGGACTTAGGGTTTATGATGGAAGAAAACTAGACATTTCCGAGTTACTCTTAGAGCGACCTAATGAATCGAACGACCCAAGAGCCTTGCGACTTAAGAGTATCTGATGCAGCGCAATCTACTAACTCCACTACGTTGAGTCGCCCGATGGCCTTAGGTCGCTCACGAACTAGTGAAAGTCGTTCGCGAGATAGTGTGTTAAGCATTCCAGCGCTCATGTCTTTAGGTCGTAATACAGTGCAATCTACGTGTGCTTTAGGTCGCCAGCGACCTAGTGAAATGATGAGTCGCCCAAGCGACCTAGCGAGTCACATTGGCCGACCAAACTAAGCAACGACCCTAACGAGCAACGATATAACAAGCTATGCTGCGCAACTACTCAGACCGTATTCTTGTTTGTCTTGCTCCACTGCCTTAGGCCGCGAACGACCTAACTTATGTCGCGAAGTTTAGGTCATGCGGGAAGATAAGTCGCGAATGATATATCATAACTCGCTGGTTATTCTTTTGCCGCTTTCCACTCTAAATCGTGTTCAAGTATGCCGCATTCTAGTAAGTCGCTCAAGTATGTTGAATCCTTATGTCGCTGCCAAGCTCCATTAGATCGCTACTGGATGCTAAAGCTTAAGTCGCTGGGAAGATAGGCCACTAAGTCGTTCCTGGAGGATATGTTACTTGTTTGAGTCGTAGATCGTGTGAGTTGTATATATATTAGGTTGCATGGATGTTGTACATAGTGTTATGCCGTGAGTCGTTTGTGATGTTTTGTACTCGTATGTCGTTGAATCACCTGCATGTATAGGTTGTAAGTCATTCATGTTGTAAAGTGTGATGTTGTAACTAAGCCGTGAATGTTAGGTCGTGTGTGTTGAGTTGTAACCCTATAAATAGGGATGTGTAGGTCATTTTTAAGGTTCGTTGATTTTGAATAAAACTTTGTTTGTGTGCTTTGTGCCACTTTGAAATTGGTAGTTGAGTGTTATCTCCTATCTTCACCTTCGGCATTCGAGTGCGCTCGAATCAACGATTGTTGAAGCCAATTCACGGTATCAAGTGCGCTTGATCAACGTTCGAAGAATTGTAGATCTTCTTTCATGGCGTTGTGCGCGATCAACGTGACGAAGATAGCTAGAATCCGGTATCTTTGAGATCAACGGATTTGGGCATTTCGGTATTTTTCATTCCATCGATTGCTACTTTCATCGTTGTATCCATTTCTGTTATTTTCGCTGTGTCATTTGGTATCAGAGCTAGACTTAGCCAATCATAGCTAAGCCGAGTCTTTGGAGCCAATTCCTATTGAAGAATTCAAGCCGAGCCAATTGAGTTTAGGCCGAGCTAGTTGAAGTATTTGAAGTATAGATCCGAGCTAGTTGAAGGCTGTGATACGTTGTTTTAGGCCGAGTGCAAAGATTCGAGTTGAAGTGTGAATTCAATTTGAAGTTCAAGCCAAGAGTTAATTTTTGTTGAAGATTGTTGTTTGTTTAGACAATGCCTCCGAGAAGAGCTAATCGTCATCAAAATGTTGAAGATTCGTACAAAAGAGAAGAAGCCGAACAAATGGAACAACGAATTAGCAACAAATTCAATGAGAAGTTGGATGAAGGTATTGGGAGGTTAGAGAAACTGATGATTGACATGAATCAAGGTCAAAGGAGAAGGTCGACATTCTCGAACCATGGAGGAAACAGAGTTTTGCCATCGGTTACGGAAGCGAGGAGGGTGTCGCCGCAATCTTACCGAGAAAGAAGAGAATCTTCAGTTTCATTGAGAAGAGAACATCATGAGCATAGAAGTAAAGAGAGAAGAACTCCACGGGAGTATAAATATGAACCATATCGTGATGCTGAAAGACATAGTCGAAGAGATATGCGTGATCATAGAGATATTGATGGTCGAGATCGATATAGAAGTCCATTTGATTATGATGAAGAGGGTGATAGATGTAGTGCTCATTATCGAGGCGAGACCAAGTACGAAATGCATATCGGGAGGTTGAAGATGATGGACGATGGGAGTCGGGGATGAAAACTGAAATTCCAGAATTCAAGGGCGGAATGGTAGCAGAAGAATTTTTGGATTGGTTATCTAATGTTGAAGAAATTTTTGATTTTAAGGAGGTTCCTGAGCATCGAAGAGTTAAGTTGGTTGCTATTCGTTTGAGAGGAAGAGCTATGGCATGGTGGCAACAAACTAAACTTACACGAGAACGGATGGGGAAGTTAAAGATTGCTACATGGGAGAAGATGAAGAAGTTAATGAAGGCTACATTCTTGCCGTATAATTATCAATCTCTTATGTATCAACGATTGCAGAATCTGAGATAGGGAACAAAGTCTGTGAATGATTATGTGGATGAATTTTATCAATTGATTGCGAGGAATGATATCATGGAGACAGAAGAACAATTGACCGCTAGATTTGTTAGAGGGTTGAGAATGCAGATTCAAGATATGGTGAATATGTTTGATCCCAGATCTGTCGCTGAAGCACATCAGAAAGCACTTGCTTGGGAGAAACAAGGGAGACGAGGAGGTGGTGTGTTTACAAATTCCAACAATCAAATGAAAGGGGCTAGTAGCAATGCGAATGTTTCTAAGGTTGTTTCAAAACCGGTTGTTAGTGAAGTTGCTAAGACCAAGGTCAATAGTGGTATCAAATGCTTCAATTGTCAGGAGTTTGGTCACAAAAGCAATGAATGTCCGAAGCCAAAGAAGCGAGCAATGATTGCTGAGGTTGAGGATGAGGATGTAGAAGCTGAATGTTCTGATTCACCACATGTTGAGGAGGAAGAAGAGTTGTCAGGAGATGAGGGTTGTAATTTAATGATGAGGAGGTCTTATTTGACAACAAAGCAAGAGGATGATTCTAGCTGGTTGAGGAGCAACATTTTTCAGTCAACATGCACTATTATGGGGAAGGTTTGCAAGTTTGTTATCGATGCTGGAAGTTGTGATAACATCATTTCTACCGAGGCTGTGAAGAAGTTGGCATTAAAGACTGAGAAGCATCCTAAACCCTACAAGTTAGCTTGGTTGAGGAAAGGTGGTGAGGTGAAGGTTGGACATAGAGCTTGTGTTAATTTTTCGATTAGGAAGAGATATAAAGATGAAATTTGGTGTGATATGGTTGATATGGATGTATGTCATCTGTTGCTGGGGAAGCCGTGACAGTATGATAGAGCTGTGCAACATGATGGACGTACCAACAGCTATAGTTTCATGTTCGAAGACACAAAAATCACTTTAGTTCCCAAGAAGCGACAACAAGAAGAAAGCAAGTTGGAGGAGATTGAAGAACTTAAAACTTTGCTATCTTTGAAGGAGTTTGTTAAGGAAGTAGAAGAGGAGCCTGAAGTATTTTTGTTGATTGGACGTGAGAGTAATGAAGTGGTTGAAATTCCTGAAGAAGTAAAGCTAGTGCTGGAAGAATTTGAAGATGTATTCCCTGAAGGGCTGCCAAAGGAGTTACCACCATTGAGGGACATACAACACCAAATAGATCTTGTTCTAGGAGCTGTGTTACCACATAAACCACATTACAGGATGAGTCCAAAGGAACATGAAGAGTTGAGAAGGAAGGTGGAAGAGTTGCTTGAACAAGGGCGCATACAGGAGAGCTTAAGTCCTTGTGCTATACCAGCATTGTTAGTATCGAAGAAGGATGGTTCATGGAGAATGTGTACCGATAGTCGGGCACTGAACAAGATTACTGTGAGGTATAGATTTCCAATGCCTAGATTGGATGACTTGTTTGATTAACTAAGTGGAGCTACTATCTTTTCAAAGATCGATTTGAAGAGTGGTTATCATCAAATTCGAATTAGACCTGGGGACGAATGGAAGACAGCATTCAAGAGGAGGGAAGGATTATATGAATGGCTGGTTATGCCGTTTGGTCTTTCGAATTCACCTAGTACATTTATGCGGGTGATGAATCAGATCTTCAAACCATTTATTGGGAAGTTTATACTAATATACAGTGGAAGCTCAAAAGAACACTTGCATCATTTAAGAGAAGTGTTGTTGATACCACGACAGGAACAATTTTTTGCTGCAACAAAGAAATGCGTGTTCATGACACATAGTGTTTTATTTTTGGGATATGTTATATCAGAAGGAGGTATACAGGTGGATCAGAAGAAAGTTGAAGCAATCAGAAATTGGCCACAACCCAGGACGATAACAGAAGTTAGAAGTTTTCATGGTTTAGCATCATTCTACCGAAGATTTATTCCACACTTCAGTAGTGTGATGGCACCAGTTACTGATTGTATGAAGGGGAAGCAATTTTCATGGCCAGAGGAAGCATGATTAGCTTTTGAGCGGATCAAGGAACTTTTGACGACAACACCAGTTCTAGTATTGCCTGATTTTCATTTGTTGTTTGAGTTACATACTGATGCATCAAAGGTTGGAATTGGAGGGGTGTTAAGTCAGAGGGGACGTCCTATTGCATATTTCAGTGAGAATCTATCGGGAGCAAAGATGAGATATAACACATATGATGTAGAATTTTATGCTATTGTACAAGCCGTGAAACACTGGAGACATTACTTGTTTCACAAAGAGTTTGTGTTATATACTGATCATGAGGCTTTGAAACATCTGCAAGGGCAGGAGAAATTTCAGCTAGGCATGCATCGTGGATTGCATACCTGCAGTAATTTACATTTGTGGTGAAGCAAAAGTCGGGAGTTACAAACCGTGTGGCAGATGCATTGAGTCGAAGGAATCATTTGTTGACTACAATGAAGGTTGAAGTGACGGGGTTTGATGTGTTGCCAGAATTGTTTGTTGACGATCCTTACTTTGCCAATGTGGTTGATGAAGTCGAAAAGGGAAAGACAGATGAGTATGTGTTGGTGGATGGTTTACTTTTCAAAGGAAATCGATTGTGTATACCAGAGTGCAGCTTACGAATGAAGATTGTGAAGGATTTGCATGAGGAAGGTCATGTGGGTAGAGATCGTACTTTGCAGTTGATTTCTGAATCATATTTTTGGCCATCTATGAGGAAAGAAGTTGAAAGATTTGTGGAGAGATGTCACGTATGTCAAGTTTCCAAAGGGACAGCAACGAATACGGGATTGTATATGCCATTACCCGTGCCAACTAGACCATGGGTTGATATCAGTATGGATTTTGTTTTGGGGTTGCCAAGAACTCAGCGAGGGAATGATTCAATATATGTTGTAGTGGACAGGTTTTCGAAAATGGCACATTTTACAGCTTGTAAGAAGATAGCTGATGTCGTCCGTGTTGCTCAATTATTCTTTAAAGAGGTGTATCGATTACATGGGCTACCTGAATCTATTGTTTATGATCGGGATACTAGATTTCTAAGCCATTTTTGGTTGAGTTTGTGGAAGATGGTTGGAACGAAGCTGAATTTTAGTAGCGCTTATCATCCGCAAACAGATGGGCAAACGGAAGTGGTGAATAGATCATTGGGAAGCTTATTGAGATGTCTTGTGAAAGATAATTTGAAGAGCTGGGATATGAAGTTATGTCAGGCGGAATTTGCACAAAATCACGCTGTTAATCGAAGTACTGGGTTCAGTCCATTTCAAGTTGTATATTCAGCAATTCCGAAGGGACCCTTAGATTTGACGACAGTGCCATATTAGAAGGGAGTTGTTAAGCGAGCTTGTGATTTTGTGAATGAGTTGCAGGAGTGCCATAGAACTGTTCATGAACGATTGCTTGCATCAAATGAGAAGTATAAACAACTGGCAGATAAAAGGCAAAGGAGTGTGAACTTCAGAGAAGGTGATTTGGTTTACACCGTGTTGACAAAAGATCGTTTTCCAATGGGAACGTACAATAAATTGAAAGCGCGAAAGATTGGTCCAGTAAAGATCTTGAAGAAGATCAATGATAATGCATATCAATTAAGGTTGCAGATCATATTCACACTGCATACTTTTTAACGTCAAATACTTGATTCCGTATAATGGGGATGAGCTTGTTGTGGAAGAGGAAGGTGCAAATTCGAGGTCGAATTCTAGCCTAGCGGGGGAGGATGATGCAGCGCAATCTACTAACTCCACTACGTTGAGTCACCCGATGGCCTTAGGTCGCTCACGACCTAGTGAAAGTCGTTCGTGAGATAGTGTGTTAAGCATTCCAGCGCTCATGTCTTTAGGTCGTAATACAGTGCAATCTACGTGTGCTTTAGGTCGCCAGCGACCTAGTGAAATGATGAGTCGCCCAAGCGACCTAGCAAGTCACATTGGCCGACCTAACCAAGCAACAACCCTAACGAGCAACGACATAACAAGCTATGCTGCACAACTACTCAGACCGTATTCTTGTTTGTCTCGCTCAACTGCCTTAGGTCGCGAACGGCCTAACTTATGTCGCGAAGTTTAGGTCGCCCGGGAAGATAAGTCGCGAACAATCTATCATAACTCGCTGGTTATTCTTATGCCGCTTTCCACTCTAAATCGTGTTCAAATATGCCGCATTCTAGTAAGTCGCTCAAGTATGTTGAATCCTTATGTCGCTGCCAAGTTCCATTAGATCGCTACTGGATGCTAAAGCTTAACTCGCTGGGAAGATAGGCCTCTAAGTTGTTCCTGGAGGATATGTTACTTGTTTGAGTCATAGATCGTGTGAGTTGTATATATATTAGGTCGCATGGATGTTGTACAGTGTTATGCCGTGAGTCGTTTGTGATGTTTTGTACTTAGGTCGTATGTCGTTGAATCACCTGCATGTATAGGTCGTAAGTCGTTCATGTTGTAAAGTGTGATGTTATAACTAAGCCGTGAATGTTAGGTCTTGTGTGTTGAGTTGTAACCCTATAAATAGGGATGTGTGGTTCATTTGTAAGGTTGGTTGATTTTGAACAAAACTTTGTTTGTGTGCTTTGTGCCACTTTGAAATTGGTAGTTGAGTGTTATCTCCTATCTCCACCTTCGGCATTCGAGTGCGCTCGAATCAACGATTGTTGAAGCCAATTCATGGTATCAAGTGTGCTTGATCAACGTTCGAAGAATTGTAGATCTTCTTTCACGGCATCGTGCGCGATCAACGTGACGAAGATAGCTAGAATCCGGTATTTTTGAGATCAACGGATTTGGGCATTTCGGTATTTTCCATTCCATCGATTGCTACTTTCATCGTTGTATCCATTTCTGTTATTTTCGCTGCGTCAGTATCTCAACGACTTACGAACTTGTGACTTAAGATGTGTAGCATACTTCTTTGGGTGAGATAACTCTCCTTGCGACCTATCATTGGATCGCACTATGATCTAGGCGACTTAACTTCTTGCGACATAACCCTTAGGTCGCGGGCGTACTTGGACGAGCTAACACTTAAACAAATTTGCGTTGTCCTGGCTTAAAGCCTTATGCCTTAACTTGCAGCGCAGCTTTAACTCGTAGGAACATGACTAATAAACTCCATAACTCGGGCAGAGCGACTTAAGGAAGCTCGACCTATGTTAAGTCGTTTAAACTCGATCTGGACGACCTAAATAGTTTCGAGCTAGCTTGAGTCGTTCCTACGACTTAAGGACTTGAACACTTGCCAAATTTTGACAGAACTTGATTGAATTGTCAACTTGAACTGCCAGAATGAACTGCTTGAACTTGTTGCTCTCTTTCACAGATTGTATTGACTTGATTGCTAATAACCTGTTAAATAAAACATTTGCAGAAAACTGGGACGAATATACTCATCATCGACTGCCCACATCGAGTGACGGATTAGATAAGAGACAATATTTTACTTAAGTAAAATAATTTGAATTTAATCAAGTATGAAATGCTGCGAATCAACTAACTTAAATGAAGTATCAACGCAAAATTCTTACAGTTATAACTGTTTATTGCCGAATGTTATCTGCATTGAAACTACACTTAGTTTTGATTAAAAAGTTTCGAATCTTCCTGAATTGACGTATGCCAACCAGTATTATTTCAAGTTTTACTTTTATTTACTTGTTATTTCAGTAGCTTTGCACAACACTTCATACGCTTTTAGGAAACGTGCACCTTTATATTTGAACATCCAGTTCCTTGTGTAGAATGGCCTCTCACCAAGTACAAGAATAGATCGAAGAAGTCTTTCCGATAGCTGACCCTCTGGAGAATCCTCCGGAAAGAGTCTCAACTACTTTAACCCAACGGGCTTTCAGCCAGCTTTGCATTCAATTCGGCATTGTTGAAGCCGACGCTCTGCTTCCTGGAGTAAATGAAACTGCCGACAGGCCACCTCCTGGCTTTATTGCAGTCAACCATCAGATGTGCTTGAGCGGAGCTATTCCCCCTTTTAATGGCTTTCTTAGAACGCTGCTTCTTCGGCTGACTATTTCTTCGTTCCAGTTGCATCCTAATGGCTACCCCATTCTGATGGGATTGTGTGTACTGTTTGAGAGAACACTTAACCGCCTTCCGAGCTTCGATGAAATCTGTTACATGTGTACATTTGCGAGAAACAAAGACCACCCTTCCATTATTCTTGTAAGGGGTGCAAGAAACCGCAAATTGATTACAGATCTGCCCGAGAGTGCTCACGGGTTTTTAAACCAATTTTTCTATGTCCGTTGCCCCCCCGGGATTCTACGGCATCTGGAGAGTAGGAAGTAAGACTACCTGTTTTTGTTCACTTCATTTTCTGAACTTTTTGAAACTCGAGTCGTCAAGTGCTTAACTTCATTCTTTACTTTTGCAGGACTTCCTCCTCCTTCTAAAGATTCCAGCCACAAACCAACTTTTGAAAGTTTGAGTGTTGTACCTATCGATGAGAGAAGTACTAAATTTCTGCTGAAGGAAGAATTTTTGCATCAATTTGGACTTCTACACTCTTCTCGATCTTTTCAGCCTCGTGATGCCCCTGGTTCTCAAACAGAAACATCAGATGTCCGGCTACCGCAAAGGAGCTTGCACCGAAGGAACCAATTGTAGAGGCCTCATTAGTGAATGCTCTACTCCTGTTGATGGTGCGGGGTCGTCTGACAAATTTACACTTCCCCCAGTTATCGAAGAAGAAGAATTTCCTCAACATTCCGGGAAGGCTGCTGATGAGGGAGCTGAGAAAGAGAGTTCTTTTAGGCATGATGGTGATGACATTTTTGGAGGACTGAGCGATCTAATGGTGACTTCACACGAGCTCTTTAAAGATGACACCACCACTACTAAAGTTGTTTCTCCAGCAATCGAGGCGACATCTGCCTTGCAACCAATTTCTTCAACCCAAGAGTTGACGCCCGCTGCAAAAACCGACATCACTCCTAAGCCGAAGAGTGGTTTGTAGCTTGACGCGCGTAGTTCACATGACACACACACTTAGTATTTTTGGCAATTATGCACACTTAACTTCTTTATTTCGGGGATTTCTGAATTTTGTCTCTTCTTCACTTTCAGGTTCTCTAATGGGACGCAGTGGCTCATATTATGATGACTTCTGATGCTATACAAAGCATGATTTTTATGATCCCAGACGCTATCTTCCCGCCCCTAGAGAGACCGATGGAGAAAGAGCCGCCAGGAAAGCCTGCGAAGGGAAAGCTTATGAGGAGCGTTATGGCAGAAGGGACGATCGATACGACTCCTCTTAGAGAGATGATGATTCTCATAAGAGAAAAAATCATGATGATAGGGGAAAGAGTTATATAGTTGAGGATTCAAGCAAGAGGGCCAGGCTTAGTGAAAAGTCTTCTTCTGAAGTTTCTAAAGTGCCCGCTACTTCCATTTCTCTGGACATCCCTTCCGGTTCTCCTACCCTTCAAAGAGCAGATATTCAATCAATCATCAGTAGGCCTCCTTATCAAGTCGAGAAACCTCCACCTATGCTCCAAAGCCGATTCCCGCACTGGTGTTTAAAAGGAGTGCACTTCGATCTGGACTTGGTCCCAATTGATAAGCAAGCCATGCTAAGAAATCTTCACGCCGTCAGGCTCTACATCGAAAGAATGGCCAGCTGGCAAAAACTAGCTGACGAGCTTCAAAGAGTGAACCGCTTAAACCTTAAGGCTATGCTAACAATGGAGAGTGACAAGTATGAGTGGCAGAAAATTCTTAACCAGCATGATGCAGAGATGAAAAGCATCACTGCCTATAATGAAAAGCTTGAGGCAGAAGTCAAGAAACTTAAGGAGGACCTTGCTACCTCTTCCGCTTCTCATTCTCAAAAGGAAGAGGTTTTTCAAAAGCAAGTGAGAGATGCGCATGCTGCTCAGAGAGATGCCGAGACCAAACTTGAGGCAGAGCAGCATGTTGTTGAAAAATAACGCAAGGATACAATTCAACTGCGGGAAAAAGTCAGGTCCCAAGACTTGGTGATCACCATGTTAATATGTCAACTTTCGAAAGCAGAAAAGGAACGTGATGAGCCATTCCTGGAAAAGCGGCTGCTGAAGAATCGCACGAACCAACCAAGGCCACCATCAGCTCCACTCTTTTTGAGTTTTATGTTCTCAGCATCCTGGGACGTTAAAGTCTTTTGTTCTTGGGCCCAAAATACGAAATTAGTCTGGCCGAAGTGTGGGAGGCAGTAATTGAAATGTTTAAAGATGCTAACTACACAGAGGATGGTTTGGAAGCTTGTTACTTGGACGACGAGGGTCGTGCCGCCCTTGCTAGAGGGAAAGAACAGCTTGCTAGGGAGCGAGCCGGAGAGGCGGGAGGAGAGCATCTGGGGAAGGCACCTTTGACCGACCCCACTCGTCCTTCGGCTTCGGTCGACCCTGATATCAATTGTTCTAGCTCACATTCTCCGCCTCCTGCAAAAACCGAACTTGGAACCGCAATTCCTGAGCCCCCAACTATTCAAGTTGAGGAGAAGGCCAAGGACGATATCGAAGTCCAGGACTTTGAAATCGATGTAATCAAGCCAACTTCTCCAGGTAACTTCAACACTGATCCAGCTCAAGTGGACTACTCATTTGCTTCACATGAGCTTGAGGATCTTCTTGCTTACTACTTAAGTCTCGACGTGCCACTGTCCCCTCTTTTTGCGGGGAACACTGATGATTTTAACTTTTCTTCTTCTGTAGTGAAAATGATAAGTGCTGAACAAACTTCGCCTCCTCCAGCTGTGGTTCACCCACCTCTTCAAATTACTCCTTCTCCTGCTTCTCAACCGGGGTCGCAAGAAGAACAAATAGGAGCTCTTCAAGGCTTAGACGACCCTGCTGCTTCGCAAGAGCAGAAGATTGAAGGACTTGAGGAGGGTAAGAGGACCCCGGAGAAATTTTCTGATGACGATACAAAGCTGGTTGATCTCATCTCTCCGGGCGGCGAATCTTCTCCAAATAGGAAGAGGAAGCGTACAATTTTGAAGAAAAAAAAGTAGACTTCCACAAGTGCTGAGAAAGTGGATGAAGACCCAGTTGCACCTTCTTCTCCTATTTCCCCAAATCGTCCAGGCCGACTCAAGAAGCTGACCATTAGGCCAAGCGAGGGCTCCAAAGGTGGTGGAAAGAAGAAGTGATGGGTCTGATTTTGTCCTTCTTGTTTTGCTTTTTTGCTTGTTGTTTGTATTGACCGGAGATTGTGCGGGTACCGGCCCCCGCTTTTTTTAAACCTGCACATGTATATATAAATTTTTTATAGTATGGAATAAAATGATTCTTTTTACTTGTACAACCTTTTGTCTGTACTCGTGAATGCATTTATTCCTCATTTTCGTACAAGTTTCTTTATTTTCTTTGTATGGTATTGTAGTGAGTTCATGGTATGTTGCTTGAGCGTTGCTTTTATTAATGTAGCTATATTATATTGCCCCCATACCACGGCTCATTGCAATTTTCTCCATTTTGAAAAGACTTGCACTCTTATTCTGGAGAATAATTATTCCATTTTGAGGAAATATTACTCTGCTCTAATAGAGTGTGCCTTGCATTGGAGAAGTTTTTACACTTCAACTTTCGAAGACGGTCACTTTTCCTTTTGAGAAGTGGACTCCCCTACGCGGTGAAGCGGGCTTCCGAAGAAGGCTTTAATTTCATGGACGTGCCTCGTTAGAGGGCTTTATTTAGCACTTCACCGTTAAGGGTAGAAGTGTGCCTCCGAAGAGGGCTTGTTTGTTGTGTCTCTGGAGAGGGCTTATTTGGTATGCCTTTGGAAAGGGATTTTTTGTGCCTCTGGAGAGGGCTTTTGTTTTTATTTGCCTGAAAGTTACTTCTCACAGTTAAATGGATCCACGGAGCAGACGCAAGCTAACTAACTGGATGTTTGTTTGCACAAACGATCGCAATTAACTAGCAAGGGCCTGGAACCTTCAGTCTTGGGAAGGTGCCTCTTCGGTGTTCCCATCAACCTTTTTGGTTGAGAAAAACATTTCATTTTACGGCATGCCTCGTTAGAGGGCTTTGTGCCTCCAGAGTGGGATTGTGCCTCCGGAGAGGGCTTGTGCCTCCGGAGAGGGCTTGTGCCTTCGAAGAGGGCTTGTGCCTCCTAAGAGGGCTTTGTGCCTCTAGAGAGGGCTTTGTGCCTCCGGAGAGGGCTTTGTGTTTGCCAGGAAGGTTGCATCTCATAGTTAAGTGGGTCCACGGGGGAGATGCAAGCTACCTAACTGGATGTTTGTTTACAAACGATCACAATCAGTTAGCAAGGGCCTGGTGCCTTCACTTTGGGAAGGTGCCCCTTCGGTGGTCCCACCAACCTTTTTGGTTGAGACACAAGATTCCATTTTGGCGGTCTTTATCTGCTTGCCCATGTCTTTTCACCATCTGCTCCTTAGCGATTCTTCGTTATCATTCCCAGATACATGTTCCTTTCTTTGGTAAGCTGTTTGGTTTTTCCAGAGAAGTGTACTTCATGGTTGAGTGAATCCACGGGGCAGATGCAAGCCACTTAACCGGATGTTTGTTTGCACAAACGATCACAGTCAGTTAGCAAGGGCCTGGTGCCTTCACTTTGGGAAGGTGCCCCTTCGGTAGAATCACCAACCGTTTGTGTGAAGCCCTTCTTGTGTAGGAATTGAGTCTGTAATTTTTGTGGCTTAACATCTGTTTGTTGATTGATTTGTAGGAATCGCTTGCCTTTGTAATGTGTTGAATAGGTAAGCTTTGCTTTGATAGCCTGCAATATTAAATCGACATTTTAGCAATATATTTATGATATTTGCACATCGAAACAAGACAGGCATTTTATAATAATAGAGAACACAAGATTTATAGTGGTTCGGCCAAGAATTGGGCCTACATCCACTTTATAGTTCTTATTATCGATTTGCACTGATTTCACAATGACTTACAATACAAGAATGATACATCCATAATCATTTTACAATTTTAAGCATTGCTTCTAAGTAAAATATTGACGCAAGTGATTGCTGTTCCAGGCTCTCAGAATTGGATCTCCTTCGACAGTTGTGAGCTTGAAAGTGCCATCGAGAAGTTTTTTGCCTATAACGTATGGCCCTTCCCAGTTCGGCCCAAATACTCCTATTGTTGTCATGACCCTTTTCAAGACTAAATCCCCAATTTCAAAGCTGCGTTGGCGAACTTTAGAATTGAAGTGCCTGACTATTATTTGCTGATGGGCTGCAACTCTGAACTTAGCTTCTTTCCTTCTTTCATCAAGTAAGTCAAGTGCTTCAAGTTGCAGCTTTTCATTTTCAGCTTGGTTGAAGTGAATCCTCTTGTGTGAGGGGACCTCTATTTCCACTGGAATCATTGCTTCCGATCCGTATGCTAATGAAAATGGAGTGTACCCAGTCGCTGTTTTGTGGGTAGTTCTGTATTCCCATAGTGCAAGTGGCAGCTTGTCGACCCAACCACCTTTTGCTTTTTCCAACTGTTTTTTGATGGTTGATTTGATAATTTTGTTCATTGCTTCCACTTGCCCGTTTGCCTGCGGATGAGCCACTACTGAGAAGCTTTTTCGGATCTTGAATCGCTTGTAAAAGTTCTGGAATTCTTCGCTTTCGAATTGGGTACCATTATCTATGATTATTTTCTAAGGCACACCATACCTGTAAATGATATTTTTAGTCACAAAGTTTATCATCTTTTTAGAGGTAATAGTGGCCAATGGTTCAGCTTCGGCCCATTTAGTGAAATAATCAACAGCAACAATAGCATATTTGATTCCGGATTTGGCAATCGGCAAAGGCCCGATAAGATCTATCCCTCAAATAGCGAATGGCCATGGACCGACCATCTGTGTTAGCTCAGTGGAAGGTGCTCTTGGGATTTTTGCAAATCTCTAGCATCTGTCAGAATTTCGGGAGTAGCTAGCAGCATCTCGATTAATATCTGGCCAAAAATACCTATAGCATAGAATTTTCTTTGCAAGAGTTTGGCCACCTGAATGATCCCCACACACTCCTCCATGCACCTCAGCTAAAATTGTTTTAGCCTCTTCCTTGGTTACACATCGAAGTAATGGCATTGAGAATCCTCGTCTGTACAACCGACCGTCTTGAATTACATATCTCGGGGCTTTTCTTAACAGCTTCTGGCGCTCTTTTTTGTTTTCTGGCAGGGAGCCGTTGAGTAGGTATTCCTTGATTGGGGTCTTCCACGACTCCTGTTCTTGAGATACAGCCATAATCCAGTCAATATCCATCTCATCAATACATATGGCTTACAAGACTTCCACAGGGACCAATCCCAATAATTGAGCTTCGCCAGAGCTTGAATATTTCACAAGAGAATCTTCCTTCATGTTCTCTTCCCGGGGTATATGACTTATTTTATAATGGTCTAAATCATCGAGAAGCTCCCAGGCCTTTGATAAGTAAGCAGGCAGATTTCCTCCTTTAGTTTGAAATTCTTTTTTGACTTGACATACAATAAGCTGGGAATCACTGAAGATCTGCAATGTTCTGATGTTCAGTTCTTTAGCAATCTTCAAGCCAGTAATAAGAGCTTCGTATTCTGCTACATTGTTTGTCTAAGGAAATTCTAATCTCAACGCATAACACAATGACCGCCCTTCGGGGGTTTCAAGCACAACCCCAGCTCCGGAACAATAGTCATTTCTTGCACCATCAACATATAATTTCCATCGGATCGGGATGTCATTAATCACTTCTTCCTCACAGTCACCTTTATCTGTGTATTCAGCAATGAAATCGGCTAAAGCTTGTCCATTGATTTCTCTTCGGGGATGGTAGGTAATATCGTGTTGACTGAGCTCAATATTCCACTTCAGAAGACGACCTGAAGTTTCAGGGCGAAATAAGACTTGCTTTAGAGGTTGATCAGTGAGGACGTTGATAGGATGAGCCTGGAAATATGGCCTTAACTTTCTGGATGCAATCAACAGACAATAGGCGAGCTTTTCCAGCTTTGAATAATTCATCTCTGCCCCAGTGAATCTTGCAGATATAATAAACCGGGCGATGAACTTTTGCGTCTTCCTGTACCAATGCCGCACTGAGAGCATGAGATGAAACCGCTAAGTATATGAATAGATCTTCACCATTGTCGGGTTTAGAAAGTACTGGAGGCGTTTCCATATGACGAATCAGCTCATCAAAAGCTTTTTGACATTCAGAAGTCCATTCGAAATTTTTCTTTCCTTTCTTTAGAGCATCAAAGAAGGGAATGCATTTATCTGTGGCCTTGGAAATAAATCGACTCAAAGCAGCAACTTTCCCGTTGAGGCTTTGCAATTCTTTCTTTGTTCTAGGGGGTTTGACTTCTCTTAAGGCAATGATCTGAGCAGGATTAGCTTCAATGCCCCTAGCACTCACAATGAAACCCAAGAATTATCCGGACTCTACCCCGAATGAACATTTCAAAGGATTTAGCTTCATCCCATACTTTCGGAGGATTGCGAACATTTCCGGCAAATGATCCATATGGTCTACTGCCTTCTTCGATTTCACCAACATATCATCAACATAAACTTCCATAGTCTTGCCTATCTGGGATTTGAACATGGCATTAACAAGTCTTTGATATGTTGCCCCCGCGTTCTTTAGTCCGAAGGGCATGACTTTATAGCAGTAGAGACCAACATCAGTGATGAAGCTTGTGTCCTCCTGATTTGGCTCATGCATCTTGATTTGATTGTATCCTGAGTAAGCATCCATAAAAGACAATAATTCATGCCCGGCTGTTCCATCCACCAATTGATCAATCTTGGGTAACGGGAAACAATCTTTGGGACATGCTTTGTTCAAGTCTGAAAAGTCAATGCATACTCTCTACTTTCCATTTGCTTTTTAACTAACACCGGATTAGAAACCCAATTGGGATAAGTGGATTCTCTGATGAAGCCATTTTCCATGAGCGGATCTACTTCTTCTTTTAACGCTGTCGACCTTTCAGGACCCTGTGTTCTTCTTTTCTACTTTACGGGTGTGAATTTTGGGTCAATATTCAGAGCATGCACTGCGATTTCTGGAGATATTCCACACATGTCGGCATGACTCCAAGCGAATACATCCAGGTTTGCTTTCAAGAATGATATTAGCATATTCTGAAATGTCACACCGAGTTGTGATCCCACATTTAGCACCTTGTTTGGATCTTTCAGGTCAACAAGTATTGGCACCGTCACTTCCGCCGGTACCACTCTACTTTCCCCTACACTGGTTTTTCTGGGCTCAATTTCTTTCCGTGCTCCACTATGCTCACCAGTGCAAGGAACACCCCGTAATTACTACAAGGTGGGCTCTTTGATGCGAAGCGGAGCCGCCGCACCCTTACCCATCTCTCTTGTCTTCGCCTCCCTCAACTCTGTGAGATAACATTCTCGCTCGGTGTTCTGGTCCCCCTTCATAACACCGACGCCATTACCAGTAGGGAATTTCATAATTAGGCACCTAGGGCGAGAACGGCCTTGAATGCAGCAAGAGTTGGTCGTCCCAAGAAGGTGTTATAAGCAGAGAATTCATCAACAATTACAAAGGTTTGCCTTCGGACCACTTTCTTTTCCCCTTCTCCAAGCTCTACAAATAAGTCGATAGTTCCAATGGGCTGTTTTGGTTCTCCAGTGAACCCAACAATTTTTTGTGAAGAAGCTTGGACATCAGCCATTTGAATTCTCATCTGATCAAATGTCTTTTTGAAGAGGATATTGCAAGAGGCGCCGCAGTCAACAAGCACCCTTCTTACAATAGCTGGTCCGATGCCTGCCGATATTACCAGGGAATCCAAGGTGGGAGCTTCAATACCCACTGAATCTCTAGCTCTGAATATGATGTCATCGTGAAAAGTTCTTTGTTGTTTTGAAGGTACGACATCTTCCAAGGCAAAAACAGTTTCTTCTTTCGGGGCATGTCTCAGAGCGTGAGCATACCTCTCCATCTCTCCCCAACTTTTGCCTGCTGGGTGAGGACCCCCTGTGATTACATTAATAATAGGCCTTTCAGATTCCTGCAATGCAGCCTTTTCACCTGAGCCAGGTTGTCGAGCCGGAAGTTGCAGCACCTGAGTAGATGACGCCGGATCACCTCTGTTTTTTTGACATACTGTTGTAGTTTATTCTCTCGAAACAGCTCTTCAATCAAGTTCTTTAAATGGTGACATTCATTAGTGTCATGGCCAGGTTGATTGTGGAATCGGCAGAATCTCCCATTACGCATAGCATTCTTCCCTGGCTTTACCTTAGGTGGCTTGGGTTAGTCGACAACATCCTTAGTTGCGAAAAAGATATTCTCTGGAGTATCAGTTAAGGGAGTAAAATCTGAAGGTTTAAAGAAGCGCATTTTCTTCACATCTTTCTGCCGCTTTCCACTGTCGTTTTCCCTCTTCTGACCACCAGATTCTTTCTTATTAGAAGCTTGAGCCACATTGTTGTTTTCAGTTTCAGCCACAACCACCTTTGTTGGTGCAGGAAGGCTCTCCAGACGCATAAATTCGTCGGCCTTCTTATAAAACTTCTCAAGTGAATTTGGTTCTTTCATTTTTAGCCATTTTCCAAATTCACTCGATTTGTCGATAGCTCGCATTAAGTAAGTTAGAATCATTCGAGGCTCAGCATTATCAACTTCGGCCCAGGCAATATTAAAGCAGTTTAAGAAAGATTTAATTGACTCTCCGGGGGCCTGTTCAAGGCTAGACAGTGACATTATGTCCTTAGCCTTTGAAGCATACAACCTGAACTGTTCTTTAAATTTCCGAGTTAGGTCGGAGAATTGATCCACAGATAGAACATGTAACTTTGTGGACCAAAGTAAAGCTACTCCCTCCAAATAGACAGGAAAATATCTGCATTTAATCTCATCTATTGCCCTTGCACCTGTCATATGCCAGTCATACTTGCAAGAACTGATTAGGGTCACTTGTCCCCCATAAGCTGGGATAGTAGGGGGCACAAACTTCTTTGGAAATTCAGTTTTTAGAATTCTTTCAGTAAACGGAGTCTTGCATGGAGCAAACCCCCAGTCATTTTCATCTTCTTCCCTTTGCATGCTTTCCTTCATGATTTGTCGAATCATTCCCGAGATGTATTCCTCATTGTTTAGAGGCTCCGCGGGACAGACGTCAGCTACTTTTTCGGAAGTTTGCCTGGACAAATGTTCGCAAAAAGTTGGCTGTGGCCTTGAACCTCCAGCTTGGGGAGGTGCCCCTTCGGTGGTGCCAGCTGCCCTTTGAGGAATATTTCTCCCTTGGGAATCGTGAATATCCTCAGCAATGGTTTGTTCATTATTTTCTGGTTGTTGGTTACCCTAAGCAGAGCGTTTAACCTGTCCATCATCAAAGCATTTTGAGCTTCCATTTGTTGGTATAACCCAGACACAACAGTATCCAGTTCCGCTCTTGTGACTCCAATAGTAGGAGCCACCTGATTTGGCGCTGGAGAAGTGGCGGTCCTATCATAGGCATCTACGGATTTAGTAGATCTACTTTTCCTTCCAGGGGCCATGATTTTCGATAGACTTATGGTTTTTAAGGAGAGTCTTTCAGCAAATCTTTGCGAAGCAATGGTGAAAACACACCTGAGTTCGACGTTCTCAGTGAAAGCACAAAAAATGTTAATGTTAAAATGAACGCTAACACCCCGATGTAAGTAGTAATAAAGTGAAAGCACCACCCGTTGGTACGGGAACTGAAAATAAGTAGAAGAAAACTGAAAATAGTAAAGAGATAATAGTTTTTATAGTGGTTTGGCTCAAAGTCAAGCCTACGTCCACTTAATCTTTTTTATTGCTGATTTGATTACAACTTTTTCAATGACTCTTCGATTACAACACGATTAAGACGAGTAGCTAGAACTTCGATGTTGAAAAGCTCTTTGAATTCATGTCGAATGAGTTAGATCTTTTCCCAAAGTTCGTTGAAGCATCTTCAGTGTTTAAAGTGTTGAAGGAGTAGAGAAAACAACAAAGTATTGGCATTCCAGAAATGATCCAAAAGTCCCCTTCCAAGTGGAGCAGGTGGGGTATTTATATGGAAAATCTGGAGGTAGGTCGTAGGTCGTCAGTGACCTAATGGATATGGGCTACGGCTTATAATGGTTGCGCTTGATCAACTGCTTTAGCTGGTAGGTCGTAGCGACCTATGGGGAATGGAATGCGACTTATATGGAGCAACTTAGGATCATTATGGATGAGGTAGCGACATAAGGTTGGGAGCGAACTACATGCAAGCGGCTTAAGGAGATGCGGATTTTATAGGTGCTTAGGTCGCTAGGTTACCTCGCTGAGTCGCTAGGTCGCTTAGGTCGCTAGGTTACCTCGCTGAGTTGTTAGGTCGCTTAGGTCGCTAAGATGTTGTAGTGTTCATTCCATGGCTATGCTATGCCGCTGACCTGTCTGGATTGCTAAGTCGCTAAGTTTCCTCTATGTTAGCTCGCTGGATGTTTTAGGTTGTTAACCCATAGGTCGTTAGCTCGTAGATCGTTAACCCGTTGAGTCTTTGGTGTCTTTAGATCATTAAGTCGTCCCTTCCTTAACTCGTTAGGTCGCTGGGTCTCTGTACCATTGAGTCGCTTAGTTCCTTAGGTTTTTAAGTCGGTAAGTCGTTGGGCCGCTAAGTCATGGAAAAGAGGTGTTAACAAACGATTATTTATCTAGTATGTAGGAAGATTCATACGTGTTAATTATGAAATATCCTAATCGAAAATCTTTGTTTAAAAAGTGTTGAATTCAAATAAAAGGATATAACATTTTTTGTCTTCTAAGTTAAATGGTGCCATGATGATTTTGCAGAACTCTCTCTTTAAAAAGAAAAAAAATATTTCTTGTATATATATATTTTTTGATAAACACCATGAGTCATGTGTTCACAATTGTGTGTTCACTCGCCATGTTCTATACCCTCCTCACGTAAGCCCGAAAGGCAGTGCACGATCGGTATATCTTGCCTAGTTTATCTAAGTTAGGTGTATGTATGTATAAATTCTTTTATTAATAATGCCTACAGTCGATAAGTGTTCACACATGTATGTTCACTCGCCACGCTCTGTATTTCCCTCACGTAAGCCTGTAAGGCAATGCGTGGGTAATATATCTAGCCTCAGTTTTCTGAGTTAGTCATATGTAAATATTGTTAATATCAATAAAAGTTTCAAAAATAAGAGAGAGTAAGAAATTGAAATTCGAGCACTATTTTTACTTATTTGATTTGACCTGTTATTCAAAAGAAATGAAAATACCAATTTGATAAACTTCGATAATCAACTAAGGATCCATTTTATAGTTGCACCATGTTATCAACTGAAACAACCAGTCAAACTAGAGTCTATTTATTACGATAACCTAATTTTTATTGGAAAATTTGACAAGTAAAAGGACTAAAATTTCTTAATAATGACCAAAACCTATATTTAAAGTATTCATGTCAATTTAAATGTAAATCCTTTATTTTAAATATTTTCAAAATCTTGCATTCATCTCATTGTAAATAAATCTTGCATTCTGTAAATATTTTCACTTTGCGCTTGAGTTTTGTGGGTAGTATCCGCTGAAAACCCTCATGAGACAATACTCGTCCTACTGGGGGCACCCAGAGGTTTAACGACTTGTTGCATACGCTCAATGCAATCGTACTCCTTACGAAAATGAATTTATCGTAGTTTTCCTTTATTCGAGGATGAATAAAATGATAAGTGTGGGGCTATTTGATGTACACATAAATATGTATATTTTTACCACCATATTTAATCTATTTAAGTTAAATAAATGATCATATTGGGTATTTTAACATGTTTAAACCAAAATTCAAATATTCATCTTTATATAAGGGTAAAGTGTTCATTTTTTTTCATATATTAATTAGAGAAAATTTAATTGGAAATTTCTATATTATTTTGTAGGAATTTGGCTTCACATACAAGTGGTTTCATGAATATATAGGCACGCACAAGAGCGAAGATAAGCAAATGAAGATGGAAAAAATTCATTTCATGAACATGGAGGACCAAACCTATCCCACTTACTATAGTATACACTTAGGAGCTAATGCACATGCTAATGAAAATTAAAGCAACATGCACATTCAAGTGGAGAACTAAGACATGTTAATGATTGCTTGGTGGCCACATTACCTGACGCAGCGGCGTAATAACAAAAATGATGATTCGATGAAAGTAGCAATCGGTGGTTTGAAAGAACACTGAATGGCCCAAATCCATTGATCAAAAGATGCCGGATTCTAGCTATCTTCGTCACGTTGATCGCGCACGATACCGTGAAAGAAGATCTACAATTCTTCAGACGGTGATCAAGCGCACTTGATACTGTGAATTGGCTTCTACGATCGTTGATTCGAGTGCACTCGAATGCCGAAAGAGGAGATAGGAGAATACACTCAACTACCAATTTAATGAAAGCACAAAGCTAACAAAACAAAGTTTTTATTCAAAATCAATCTACTTTACAAATGATACCTTCGGCCTATTTATAGACTTACAATTCACATGACTCGAACTGACAACACTTAGGTCGTCCACGACCTAACACAGAAGACTTACGACCTAAGACTTAATATAGGTCGGTAACGACCTAACAGATATATACAACACACACACCCTGCTTCAGCCGACTTAGCACACGTGCCGACCTACGACTTAAAGAAAAAAAATACAATCACATTACAACATAGTATCATCGACATACGACCTATGTACAACGACCTTACAACCAGCGACTCAACACATATGATCCACGACCTAAAATAGCAGCGACCTAAAAGAACATAGCGACTCAACAAAGTTGCGACCTAACTCATAAGTCGGCAGCGACCTAACTTCTTCAGCGACTTAGCAAAGTTCACGACCTAAGGATTTCACGCGACCTAACTAGGTCGTAGGTCGTTGAGCGACTTAACTTAGGTCGTGGGCGACCTAAAACTCTTCCTTTGAACAACTCCACGTGAACAACTCCGCGTGCATCCTTTGTTAGCTCGTACGCGACCTATGATAGGTCGTTGGTTCCCTTCTTCCGCATAACTCGCTTCGCCGCCTTGCTCCGGTACCTCGTTAGGTCGTGGCCGACCTAAAACTTCTCCATTAGGTCGTGGCCGACCTACCCCTTGTGAAATTGTGGATCGTGCTGCATCATCCTCCCCGGGTTGAGAAAAATTCGTCCTCGAATTTGAAAGCTCTTTCTCATCGGATTGGTCATCCCCATAATAAGGTACAGGATGCTTAATATTGAACACGTCAGACGTGTACACATCCTCCGGTAGCTTCAACCTATAAGCATTTTCATTGATCCGTTTCACAATTTTTGCAGGACCGATTTTTCTGGTTTTCAACTTGTTATAAGCACCCACTGGAAAACGATCCTTTGTTAATACAGCATACACCAAATCTCCTTCATTAAATTCGACACTCCTTCACGTCAGATCTGCAGATCGTTTGTACTTCTCATTAGCCTTTTCCAATCGTTCTTGAACGATTCTATGACACTCTTTCAATCCTTCAACAAAATCAGCAGCCCCTTTAACTGTCCTTTCGGGTTGTGGTATTACCATTAAATCCAACGGCCCCTTTGGCAAACTAGAATATACAATTTGGAATGGGCTGAATCCAGTGCTCCGGTTCACTGCATGGTTATGAGCAAATTCTACTTAACATAGCTTCATATCCCAACTCTTCAGATTGTCTTGCACAAGACATCTTAACAAATTTCCCAATGATCTGTTCACAACCTCGGTCTGTCCATCCGTCTACGGATGATAAGCGCTACTAAAGTTCAACTTCGTTCCCACCATCTTCCACAAACTTAGCCAGAAATGGCTTAGAAATCTAGTATCCCTGTCTGAAACAATCGATTCAGGTAGCCCATGCAATCGATATACCTCCTTAAAGAACAACTGAGCAACACGGATGACATCCGCTGTCTTCTTACATGCTATGAAGTGTGCCATCTTTGAAAACCTGTCCACTACAACATATATTGAATCGTTCCCCTTCTGAGTTCTAGGTAACCCTAAAACAAAATCCATACTGAGATCAACCCATGGTTTATTCGACACAAGTAATGGAATATATAACCCCGCATTCGTCGTTGTCCCTTTAGACACTCGACAAATATGACATCTCTCCACAAATCGTTCAACCTCCTTTCTTACAGTAGGCCAAAAATATGATTGCAAAATCAACTGTACTGTACGGTCTCTCCCTACATGACCTTCCTCATGCAACTCCTTCACAATCTTCATTCGTAAGCTGCACTCTGGTATGCATAATCGATTTCCCTTAAAAAGAAAACCATCCACCATTACAAACTCATCCGTCTTTCCCTCCTTGACTTCATCAACAAACTTCGCAAAGTAAGGATCATCGACAAATAATTCTGGCAACACATCAAACCCGGTCACCTCAACCTTCATTGTAGTCAACACATGATTCCTTCTGCTCAGTGCATCTGCCACTTTGTTTGTAATTCCCGATTTATGCTTCACCATAAATGTAAATTGTTGTAAGTATGCAATCCACGAAGCATGCCTAGCTGAAATCTTCTCTTTCCCTTGTAGATGTTTTAAAGCGTCATGATCAGTGTAGAGCATAAACTCCTTGTGAAATAAGTAATGTCTCCAATGTTTAATGGCCTGCACAACAGCATAAAATTCCACATCATACGTACTATATCTCATCTTCGCTCCTGATAACTTCTCACTGAAATATGCAATTGGGCGCCCCCTCTGACTCAACACCCTTCCAATTCTAACCTTCGATGCGTCAGTATGTAATTCAAACAACAACTGAAAATCTGGTAATGCTAGAATTGGTGCTGTCGTCAACAGTTCTTTGATTCGTTCAAAAGCAACCCCTGCTTCCACCGTCCATGAAAACTGTTTACCCTTCATACAATCAGTCACAGGTGCCATCACACTACTAAAGTGTGGAATAAACCTTCGATAAAATGAAGCCAACCCGTGAAAACTTCGAACTTCCGTCATCGTTTTGGGCTGTGGCCAATCTCTGATTGCTTCGACTTTACTCTGGTCCACTTGTATTCCTCCTTCCGATACAACATACCCCAGGAATAAGACACTCCGCGCCATAAACACACATTTCTTTGTAGCAGCATAGAATTGTTCTTCACGAAGAATAATTAACACTTTCCTCAAATGCTGAACATGCTCCTCAGTACTAGAACTGTAAATCAAAATATCATCAAAGTATACCACCACAAATTTCCCAATGTACGACCTGAAAATTTGGTTCACCACCCTCATAAATGTGCTTGGTGCATTCGATAGACCAAACGGCATGACCAGCCATTCATACAATCCTTCCCTCATCTTGAACGTTGTCTTCCACTCGTCTCTCGGTCTAATTCGAATTTGATGATAACCACTTTTAAGATCAATCTTTGAAAAGATCACAGACCCGCTGATTTGATCTAACAGATCATCAAGCCTCGGCATCGGAAATCTGTATCTAACAGTTATCTTGTTCAGTGCCGTGCTGTCCGTACACATCCTCCACGAACCATCCTTCTTTGGTACTAGTAATGCTGGTACTGCACATGGACTCAAGCTCTCCTGTATACGCCCCTGTTCAAGCAATTCCTCTACCTGCCGGCGCAACTCTTCATGTTCCTTCGGACTCATCCTATAGTGTGGCTTATGTGGCAACACAGCACCTGGAACAAGATCTATTTGGTGTTGTATATCCCTCAACGGTGGCAATTCCGTTGGCAGCTCTTCAGGAAATATATCGTTAAATTCTTCAAGTACTGGTTTCACTTCTTCAGGGATCTCAACCACTTCATGACTCTCACGTCCAATCAACAAGAATACTTCAGGCTCCTCTTCTACCTCCTTAACAAACTCCTTCAAAGATAGCAAAGTTTTAAGTTCTTCAATCTCTCCGACTTGCTTTCTTAGTGTTGTCGTTTCTTATGAATTAAAGTGATTTTAGTACCCTTAAACATGAAACTGTAACTGTTGGTACGACCGTCATGTTGCACCACCCTATCATACTGCCACGGTCTCCCCAGCAACAGATGACATACGTCCATGTCCACAACATCGCACCAGATTTCGTCTTTGTATTTCTTCCCAATTGAAAAATTCACACAAGCCCTTCGTCCAACCTTCACTTCCCCGCCTTTCCTCAACCAAGCTAACTTGTACGGTTTTGGATGTTTCTCAGTCTTTAATGCCAATTTCTTCATAGCCTCGGTAGAAATAATGTTATCGTAACTTCCAGCATCGATAACAAACTTGCAGACTTTCCCCAAGATAGTGCACATAGACTGAAAAATATTACTCCTCAACCAGCTAGAATCTTCCTCCTGCTTCGGTGTCAGACAAGACCTCCTCATCATCAAGTTACACCCCTCATCTCCGGTTAACTCTTCTTCCTCCTCAACAGATGGTGAATTGGAACATTCAGCTTCTTCATCCTCATCCTCAACCTCCGCTATCATAGCTCGTTTCTTCGGCTTTGGACATTCATTGCTTTTGTGGCCCAATTCTTGGCAATTATAACACTTGAAACCATTATTGACTTTCGCCATGACAACCTCATTCACAACTGGTTTTGCAACAGCTTTTGTAACATTGGAACTTCCACTAACACCCTTCACTTGATTGTTGGAATTTGTAAACACACCACCTCCTCGTCTTCCCTGTTTCTCCCAAGCCAACGCTTTCTGGTGTGCTTCCGCTACAGATCTAGGATCAAACATGTTCACCATATCTTGAATCTGCATTCGCAACCCTCCAACAAATCTAGCTGTTAATTGTTCCTCTGTTTCCATGATGTCGTTCCTTGCAGTTAGATTATAGAATTCATCAGCATAGTCATTAACAGTCTTCGTTCCTTGCCTCAAGTTCTACAACCTCTGATACATAAGCGATTGATAATTATAAGGCAATAAAGTAGCTCTCAACAATTTCCTCATCTTTTCCCAAGATTCAATCTTTGACTTCCCCATCCGTTCACGTGTAAGTTTGGTTTGCTGCCACCATGCCAAAGCTCTACCCCTCAACCTTGTAGCAACCAACTTCACTCTACGATGTTCTGGAACCTCCTTTAAGTCAAAAATCTCCTCGACGTTAGACAACCAATCCAAAAACTCCTCAGCTTGCATACCACCTTTGAATTCTGGAATTTCAGTTTTCATCCCCGATTCCCATCGACGATCATCCTCAACATCCCGATATGCATTTCGCCTTCGGTCTCGATCTCGATAATGATTATTGCTTCTATCACTCTCTTCATCATATTCTCGTGTATTTCGATATCGATCTCGACCATCAACATCCCTTTGATCACGCATGTCTCTTCAACTATGTCTGTCATCATCTCGATATGGCTCATATTCAAACTCACGTTGAGCTCTCCTTTCTTCATCTCTATACTCATGGTGATCTCTTCTCATCGAAACTGATGATTCTCTTCTACCTCGTTCAGAATGTGGCGACACCCTTCTCGCTTCCGTAACCGATGGTGAAACTCTGTTTCCTCCATGGTTCGAGATTGGCGACATCCTTCTTTGACCTTGATTCATGTCCATCATCAATTTCTCTAATCTCCCAATACCTTCATCTAATTTCTCATTGAGTTTGTTACTAATGCGTTGTTCCATTTGCTCGGCATCTTCCCTCTTGTACAAATCTTCAATATTTTGAGGTCGATTAGCTCTTCTCAGCGGCATGATTTGAAACTTCACAAACACTTTAATTCTTGGCTTGAACAAATCAAAATGATACCAAATGAGGCACGGCTCTAACTTCTAACTCTTCACGTAGCTCGGCTTCACTAACTCCTCAAACTTCTTTAATAAGAATTGGCTCCAAGACTCGGCTTAGCTATGATTGACTAAGTCTAGCTCTGATACCAAATGACGCAGCGGCGGAATAACAAAAATGATGATTCGATGAAAGTAGCAATCGGTGGTTTGAAAGAATACTGAATGGCCCAAATCCGTTGATCAAAAGATGTCGGATTCTAGCTATCTTCGTCACGTTGATCGCGCACAATACCGTGAAAGAAGATCTACAATTCTTCAGATGTTGATCAAGTGCACTTGATACCGTGAATTGGCTTCTACGATCGTTGATTCGAGCGCACTCGAATGCCGAAAGAGGAGATAGGAGATTACACTCAACTACCAATTTAATGAAAGCACAAAGCTAACAAAACAAAGTTTTTATTCAAAATCAATCTACTTTACAAATGATACCTTCGGCCTATTTATAGGCTTACAATTCACACGACTCGAACTAACAACACTTAGGTCATCCACGACCTAACACAGAAGACTTACGACCTACGACTTAATATAGGTCGGTAACGACCTAACAGATATATACAACACACACACCCTGCTTCAACCGACTTAGCACACGTGCCGACCTACGACTTAAAGAAAAAATACAATCACATTACAACATAGTATCATCGACATACGACCTATGTACAACGACCTTACAACCAGCGACTCAACACATATGCTCCACGACCTAAAATAGCTGCGACCTAAAAGAACATAGCGACTCAACAAAGTAGCGACCTAACTCATAAGTCGGCAGCGACCTAACTTCTTCAACGACTTAGCAAAGTTCACGACCTAAGGATTTCACGTGACCTAACAAGGTCGTAGGTCGTTGAGCGACTTAACTTAGGTAGTGGGCTACCTAAAACTCTTCCTTTGAACAACTCTACGTGAACAACTCCGCGTGCATCCTTTGTTAGCTCGTACGCGACCTATGATAGGTCGTTGGTTCCCTTCTTCCGCATAACTCGCTTCGCCGCCTTGCTCCGGTACCTCGTTAGGTCGTGGCCGACCTACCCCTTGTGAAATTGTGGATCGTGCTGCATCATTACCTCAAGGGGAATTTGGGTAGTTCCCAAAAAATGGATTTGGTTTTGAAACATGTATAAGTACCCCATATGTTCATGTAACTCTCTCTTCTTTAGTCTCTCTTAGGCTTTCTTCTCTTATTTAGTTTAGATCAAAAATAAAATGAGAGCTCTCTTTCTTTTCATGGCTACTTAGCCATTTTTATTTCATGTAATTTTTTTATGCAATTTAACTTATGCTCTTTTCTTTTACATGCTTCTCTTCTATGTTAGTGGTGTAGTTTACTTTTCATGCAAGTAGATTAGTGTTTATTTCTTGTTAATTAGTTTTTCTTTCCATTTTGTTCTCTTTTTTCCCTTGTTTGTTTCATGTTGTTTTCTATAATTGTTTATTTGATAATAAATATGAGAGCCTAATCCCTTCAATTTAAGGGTAATGAAGCTCTCAATTATGCAGATGCAACATTTTGATGTTTATGTTCTCTTTTAGTGCTTAATGGAAACATTTGAAGTAGTTTAATATTGTTGTTTAGCTTTGAATTTGATAGTCTATATTGTTGACACCAAAAAGGCTATGCTTAAACAAACATAACAAAAATTGCCACTTCATCTAAATATTATAATGGCAAAGAAGTGAATGTTGAAATTAAAATTTGATGGCCTATATTTCTAAACAATAGTTAAAAGGCCATGCTTAAAATAGATTTTGCTTTCAAATTTGTTGTCATCTTTCATGAGAATTAAATTTGTATTAGTGGTTGTGTTATAGTTTGATGGTTTATATTGAGCTAATTAATAGCACAAATATACCATACTTATGATAAGCACATCAACTAATTAAACTAATGACAAGAAAAGAGAGACCATAACATCATTTGTTGATTTATGTGATCTAGAGAGTGGAAATTAACCCTAAATTGTCATTTAACTCTCATATTTTTGTCACTTTCTTTTTGTTAGTTTATTATTTTTCTCCTTTTCTATCTTAACACTCTCTTCAACTTTGGTTTAATTTGATTGAATAAAAATTTAAAATCTAACAATTTCCTACAAATCGACCCGTATTCGCCACGTACTTCAATAGTACGCCGAGCGCTTGCGGTAAATTTCATTACAAATTTTTCAGCGATTTTCCAAACCAATAGAAAATCCATCGTTAAACACTCGGTGAGTATATATGGTTTCGACAAAATTCCTATATCCCTTAGAGAAACTCAAGTCTTAGTTTTTGACAGTGTCGAAGGGTCTTATTATCTTGTTTATGAAATGTTTGTAGTGTATATTCTTATTCAAGTTTTTAAGTTATCTTTAACTTTTTCCTTTTAACAACTTGGTTCTTTATTGAGCTTTCAACATTGTTGAAGAGTGTCGATAGGATACATATTCTAACCCTTCCTTTCAACCTTGTTGAAAGCTCAATAAATGTTCATATGTAAGCTTTTGGTATTCTTGAAAGGTGTCTGTTATGGGTTAACTTTTCTTCCTCTTTTGACTAAGTCGAAAGCTCTATATTTTTGACTTTTTACTTTAACATTCTTCCAAGAATCTGAAGTTCCCTGTTTGGTTTTGTGTTAAATTTCTTAAGTAGGTTTTTTACTAATTCTTCAAAGAATGCTAAGTTCATAATAAACTTGAAAATTTTAACTGAATCACTTTCACCCAACAGAATCATGAACCATCCGTAGACACTCCACATCATTTTAAAGAATTCCCTGGTATCTTCGTAAGATGGGGTTGATGCCATCCTCAAAGACTTTAGAATTACCGATGTGGAAGCTATTTCATCCAAGGAAACATATTCCATCAACAACCCCCCAACGGGTTCTTCGCTTACACTACCATCTACATATGGCACGGAGGATTCTCCCTTTCCTATAATTTTTGTCCAAGTTTCTTTCTTGTCCTAGGATCGCTCCAATTCAGCTGTACCTGAACATGTACACCTATCTTATATCTCTGGAGTTAATGGGATTGGATTTAGACTCTCTCCTTAAACACGAAAGTTTTGAACCACTTGACCCGCTTGTCAAACTCAGCAATCTTAATAGCCAGTTATTCCAAGCAAACCCCCTAAGAAGCTAATATCAAAAGGGGTTAATTGGTTCAAGGACTTGGAAACTAGTTTTTCTTTGTTAGATGTTTCCCAAACATTAGTAGGACCTTTTCTACACTTCGTAAGTTCAAATTTTCATTGTCTTCCTTCTATCTTGTTACTTCTCTTATCTAAACTTTATCTTATGCAAGGTTCTCCTAGCAAAGAACTTAATGATGCGGACAAAAGAATGATGGAGTCTTTGGTTGTAGCCTCTAACAAGATTGGAAACCAACTGAGGCTGCTAATCCCCTCTAACTTGACGAAGCATGATGTTCTCTTACAAAGTCAAAGGATTTTAGGGCCACCTCCTTTGATTCAGTATACATCAAAGGGCAAATCCTTCCTCTCCTTAGGAGATCCTACTCATTTCTCTCCCACATCACCATTCTGCTATAACCATCCTAGTAAGTTATAGACACAACAATTGTTTTCTATTTCTGCATTTTTTTCTAAATTATTCTGCTAATTTTTAATCTGTATGAACTCTTTATAGCTTCTTCTTAGGTTACAATGTCTGTTAGTGGTGCTACTCCCCTTCCTACAACTTCTGGCATGCCATATGTTATCTAATTAGTCACCAAAACTAATAAGGACATCAAAAGGAAGTTGGCGCCAGCAACTGAAGCAAAACCTCCTCTAAAGGTTGCTAAAGTTATTGATGTAGAAGAGGAGGAATGTTCATCTTTTGATAAAGCTCCGAAGAGTCCGATCGTGGAAGCACCTAAAGATAAACCCGAGCAAACTCCTACTGCCATTGATTCAATTTTACGTATAACAGTTTCTTGTCCTCCGACCATTCTCGAACAAATATAAAAAGCTTTCAAGATGACTCCCACTCTAAAGCACACTCCTTAATGGCCAATGTCTTCTTCTTCTTCAGTTAATTTTGAAGAAATAACCCAATCTATTTTAAACTCGAAGGTCTAGCCGGAGCTCTTTCCTCTTGTTTTCCTTTATTCTATGCTCAAGTAGGTTTTAACTTACTTGAAAGGGTCTTTTTAGTAGTAACTGGAAGGATGTAAGTTTCATCTGGACAGATAAGTTTGAGCAGGCATTTTACAAGCTGAAACACTTATTGACGAATGCACTTGTTATGCTTGTTTAAGAAGGGAATCAAGAATTGTTATTATATATAGATGCATGTGGAGTAGGATTAGGAGCTGTATTGATGCAAAAAGGTAAAGTGATTGCCTTACCTTCTAACCAGCTCAAACCTCATGAAGTTAGATATCTAACTCATGACTTGTAATTAGCTGCATTGATTTTTGCGTTGAAGGTGTGAAGACATTACATTTTAGGAGAAATATTCGAGTTATTTATGGATCATAAGCTGTTGAAGTATTTAATTCTCTTAGAAGGAGCTGAACATGAGACAGCAATGGTGGTTAGAGTTTTTAGCCACTTATAACCGTGGAATTGAGTACACACCACGGAAAGGCAATAAGGTTGTAGATGCACTTATCAGGAAGCATGCAGTGTTGGGTATGATAGCTGTGTGGAAACATTTGGAAGCATTGATGACTTGCAGAGTGCAGTGGAGATCAGAAGCCGGAACCAGTGGGGAGAGGGTTTTGTTATCATGCATAGATGTTTGACCGATAATGATAAAAAATGTTGCTACTAACAATAAGAGGATCCAATGTTGGCTGAACGGATCAAGAAAGTGAGGGTTGGAACAAAGAGCGATGACTTGAAGTTTTGAATGTGAAAGAAAGAGAGGTTATGTGTTCCAAATGTGGAAGAAATAAGGAAAGAAGTTTAGAGGAATGCCATTGTTCAAAGTTCACTGTTCATCCGGGAGCAACTAAGATGTATCAGGACATGAAGAGAAGTTTCATCTAGGAAGGAATGAAGAAGGGTGTAGGCTTATAAATGAAGAAGTGTTTGAATTGTCAGCATGTGAAAGCCAAATATCAAAAGCCATGTGGATTGCTTCAACTATCGGATATTCTAGCATGGAAAAGGGATTCTATCTCTATGGATTTTATAGACGAGTTGTCGAGGTCTAATAGTGGAAATGAAAGTTATGGTACACGGTGGATAGATTGACCAAGAGTGCCCATTTCATTCCCGTTAAGTCAACTAGAACTACACCTGTTTTGGCTAAGTTATTTATAAAGAATGTGATTAGACTACATGGGATTCCTAGTAGTATCGTAAGTGATAGAGATTCCTTGTTCACTGGTAAGTACTGGAGGATTCTATGGGTGTTTTAGGAACCAAGCTCAAGATTAGTACTACTTACAATCCACAAACTGATGGGTAAATGGAAAAGGTTAACAAAATTTTAGAAGATTTATTAAGAGCTTGTGTATTAGATTTTGGAGGAAATGGGAAGACCATCTATACATAAATGAGTTTTCATATAACAAAAGTTATCAGACTAGTATAGGGATGGCACCGTTTGAAGTTTTGTATGGAAGGCCATGCAAATCTCTAGTTTGTTGGTTAGAGAACGGAGATATATTAGTTCTTATTCCAAATATGGTTAGAGAAGCTATAGAGAAGATTGAGTTGATAAGAGCGAGAATGAAGAAGCTTAGTCTAAAAAAAGAGTTATGCAGATAGAAGACGAAAAGACTTAGAGTTCTCTACTGGAGATCATGTTTTCGTTAAAATGTCACCGATGAAAGGTGTTATCAGGTTCGAGAAGGCAGGAAAGTTAGCACAAAAATTGTAGGATTGTTTCCTATAGTAGAGAGGATTGGTAAACTCATGTATAGAATAGAGTTAACAAAAACTTTGTCAGGAGTCCATGATGTATTTAATGTTTCTCATCTGAGTAAGTGTGCTAGAGATTCAGTGACTACTATAGCACCGACTGTGTTATATTATTTAGTAGTAGAGCCAGATATGACTATAGTTTGGAAGCCTATCCATATAGTCGCGAGAGATGAGAAGAGGCAAAGGAACAAGACAGTCGGATTAGTTATGGTCCAATGGAGCAACAACAATAGAGACTGTACTTGGGAGACTGAAATCAGGATTAGAGATGCTTATCCTGATTTGTTTCATGGTATGTTTTACCCTATTGATTGATTTGATGTGTACCATATCATAATTTCAAGGATGAAATTCTTTAAGGAATGGAGTCTGTAACACCCTTAATTTTTAGTAACATTATTTACGAACATTTAATTTGGTAAATTAACTGAAATAATTTAAATTGGTTGAGGGATTGATATTTTTTATTAGTAAAGGTAGTTGTGCCATATAACAAATGAATTAAAGAGATAAAATGTTAAGGCAAATAGATAAGGGGCAAAGTAGGAATAAGGCATGTTCTAGTACACTAAACCCCTTAAGGCCATATTCTCAAGTTTATTTCATATTTACAAAACCAAATATAATCTTGAGGCCTACCACCATTAAGGGAAGAATAGAGAAGATAAAGCTAGGACCAAGAGGAAAAGCATAAGAAAATTAATCAAGATCAAATCTCAACTCCTTAATCTCAAATCTAAAGGTGAATAATAGGTCACATCTTATTTTTTTTATACTCGGCATCTATATCAGATACAAATAAGCTGTAAAGTCATTGCCATGTTTTTATTGATAAAGTGGATATACATGCTTGTTGATGATTAATAATAATTCATATCGATTTTATGATAATTTTTAGGTTGAAAAACCAATTATATGACATTCAAATGCCTTGCAATTTTAATATATGATCAGAAATGATATTTTGGAGATGGGTTTCAATTTCCGTAATTTTCTAAATTAATGTGGATTTAATATTATTTTCTAGTGAAGAAAATGATTATTTAGGTTTAAAATTATTTATAGCTAAGTAATATATGTTTTGGGTCCAAAATTAATATTTGTTAGAAAACATATTAAAAACGATTTACATAAATTTTTGTAGAATTTTCCAAAGTTTTTTAATGAATATATAAAATTAATTAAGGTGTGAGACTTAAATGTTTTATATATTTATAAAAGGAGAAGGGGTATTTTGTAAATAATTCAACTTGTTTATTTTTAAAACTTGCACTTTTAGAAAAGAAAATTAGCTATAATTTTATTTTGACAAAAAAGGGAGGTTAGTTAAAAAAATTACTTTAAAAAGTAAAAAAAAATCAGTTTTTCATGCGATTTACATGTTTCGCTACTCTCGGCACCTTGCTTTCAACTCGATATTCCCGACTCCGTCTCCATCGAAACCAATGCGAATGGTATCATGTCTTCATACATAGCCAATTGGACTAAGGCAGAAGGTATGAAGTCGAAACATAGGGTTTCAAAGGAGGTCGAAGCCTTGCTTTGATTTTAAATGAAAATGCGTTTGCTTTTCTTTCAAAAGGAATGCTTTTGACTAGATAGCTTTTGACTTGAATAAAAGGTTTTAGGAAATGGTTGCGCCTTATGTTTTAAGTAATTACTTTCGATTGGGCCGAAACCCCTTGCTACCGCATTTTACCTTTCGAAGTAGTGCTTTCGAAAGGGCCCTTTGTTTTTAAGTCTTAGCCGCTTCTCCAACGCTTTCGAAGGGTTGGTTTCAACACCATCTCTTTTTTACTTATGAAATAGCTTTTGAAAATGTTGCTTTTGGCCCTATTCTTCTACGACCCTTTTGAGAATTTTAAAGAAAGGTTTCGAAGGATATAGTTTTAAATGGTTTCAAAAGGTTGTTCCACATATTTACTTGAACCCAAATGCTTTTGAAAGGTTTGATGGATTTAATGCTTTTGAAAGGTTTAAGCTAATGGATTCGAAGGGATGGTTTCCCAATGATTTTGAAATGTTTTAAGTGGATGGTTTTCCAACGGTTTTGAAAGGCATATTTAATGTGTTGCGAAAAGAGGATGTTTAAGATTTTAAAAGGCTATCAAAAGAAAGGCTTCGATGATTTCGAAAGGAATATGTAAATGGTTTCGAAAGGTATGTTTTGGCCATTCAGCCTAATGTTTTAAATATATCGAAAAGGTTACTTTCAAGCGTTCGATTGGGGTACTTATTTTGTTTTTGAAAGGTATTGTCTAAAGGTTTAAAAAAAGGTTTTAATGAGTTCTTTAACAATGTTTTAAGAGAAGCATATTTAACATGGCAAAGTATTTTGAGTAAAGTATAGAATATTTTCCTCGTTTAAGTATGATTTAAAAGGATTAAATTATTTTGATAAGAAAAGGTTTTAAAGGAAAATTTTAGGTAGATGACCATTAGTAAAATGACTCGGATATTAGAATACCAGATGGGACTGGTATGGGGTCACGCCCTATACTTTAGTAGTAGCCCCGAGCTAATATAAGTCAAAAATTCCAGTGTGTAAGGCTTTGTCACAGATAAGACTAAAATGAAGTTACACAAAGAAAGGAATGTACACATAGAGAGATAGGTTATTGGTAAGCCCGCAAAACCATTAGGATTAGTTGACCCTAGAGAAGTAAGTTAGGGATAAACCGTGCAGAAGTGGAGGATCTAACAAACGTCAGATTATTTGTTATTTTGTTTGGTAGGCTCGAGTTAGCTGAAGGTTAGTAATTAGCCAAACAAAACTATATTATTCTAATAGATAGTCCATTTTTACCTGAGTTATATGCATATATGATAATGCTTTGAATGTTTTAACCAATTTGGTTGTAGGATTATGATTTGCAAAATGATATATTTTAAAAAGATATTAGCGAGGGGAAACTAGTTCCACCAAGTAGTGTGCTCTCACTGAATATCATATAACTGAGTTGTATTGTATTATTCACACTAGGCTTTATATCTGACTCGAAGTTTCTATTTTTCCCTTAAACTCTCGAGTACACAAAATTAATTTGAGTAGGCTGAGGGTTAAAGGTTTTACAGGCTTTAGTAGGTGAATGAATAAAGCTTCCAAAGATGAGCCGAAGGCTGTTAGCTATTGACGCAGTAGCAGATAACTGAAATGGATGAAACGGTGAAAGTAGCAATCGATGGAATAGAAGATACCGAATGGCCCAAATCCGTTGATCCGAAGTTACCAGATTCTAGCTATCCCAAACACGTTGATCGCACATGATACCGTGTTTAAAGATCTACGATTCTTTGTACGTTGATCTAGCGCACTAGATCCCGTGAATCGGCTTCAACAGTCGTTGATTCGAGCGCACTCGAATACCGAAGGTGGAGATAGGAGATCACACTCAACTACCAATTGGAGAAGTGGCACAAAGCACACAAACAAATTTTATTCAAAATCAACTAACTTTCAAAGTTACAATACACCCTCTATTTATAGCTTTTTGAACAACCAGACCACTGGGTCGTTTTGCGACCTACGACCTAACTAAGGTCGGCAGCGACCTAACAACAGCACAACACAAGCATTACATCACATGATATCACATATTTACAACACATAGGTCGGCTTCGACCTAAAATACAACACAAACGACTTAACTTTCAACACCGCCCATTGGTCACGACCTACGACCTAACATAGGTCGGCAGCGACCTAACAATACAAGCTGATGAACAACACATGCGACCTAAACAAACACGACTTAAAACTGTAGCGACTTAGTACATAGCGACCTAAAACAATGTGACTCAAGTGACCCTGCGACTTAAGATATCTAGGCGGCATAAGCTTCATACGCGACCTAAAGACAGTGGCTTGTGCGAGTTAGGTTGCTCGCTGGGTTGATCCATTGGCTTTGCTAGGTCGTTCACGCGACTTATCCCACTTGGTCGTAAGTCGTTGTGTACGTCGTGACTTAAAACAACTTATCCCACATCCTGTGTCGCACCATTCTTCCAACTTATCTCTTCACTCCTTACATCGTTAGGTCGTTTGCGACCTATCAGTTCCTTAGGTCGTTCGCGACCTAAGACTTGATCAAACTGTGCTGCATCATCCTCCCTTGGTTGGGAAAAATTCGTCCTCGAATTTGCACTCACCTCTTCCACAACGCGCTCATCTCCATGATGCGGAATTAAGTATTTGACGTTGAAAACGTCAGAAGTATGAACAGTATCAGGTAATTTCAATTGATACGCATTCTCATTGATTTTCTTCAAAATTTCTACTGGGCCAATCTTTCGTGCCTTCAATTTATTGTACGTTCCTACTGGAAAACGATCTTTTGTCAACACGGCGTAAACCAAATCCCCTTCTTTTAAGTTCACACTCCTTCATTTCTTATCCGCTAGTTGTTTATACTTCTCATTCGATGCAAGCAATCATTCATGTACAGTCTTGTGGCACTCCTGCAACTCAGTCACAAAATCACCAGCTCATTTAACAACTCCCTTCTGATATGGCGCTGTCGTCAAATCCAACAGTCCCTTTGGCAAGCTTGAATATACAACTTGAAACGCACTGAATCCAGTACTTCGGTTGACTGCATGGTTATGTGCAAACTCTGCCTGACATAGCTTCATATCCCAGCTCTTCAAGTTATCTTTCACGAGACATCTCAACAAGTTCCCCAACGATCTGTTAACCACCTCCGTTTTCCCATCAGATTGCGGATGGTAAGCGCTACTAAAGTTCAGCTTTGTTTCGACCATCTTCCACAAACTCAACCAAAAATGGCTTAGAAATCTAGTATCTCGATCTGAAACAATTGATTCAAGTAGCCCATGCAATCGGTACACCACTTTAAAGTATATTTGAGCAACTCGGACGGCATCCGCTGTCTTCTTACACGCTATGAAATGTGCCATTTTTGAAAACCTGTCCACCACAACAAATATAGAATCATTTCCCCTTTGAGTTCTAGGCAAACCCAAAACAAAATCCATGCTCACATCCACCCATGGTCTAGTAGGCACAGGTAACGACATATATAATCCTTCATTTGTAGCGGTTCCCTTCGACACTTGATAGACATGACATCTCTCCACAAATCTCTCCACTTCTTTTCTTATTGATGGCCAAAACTAAGATTGAGAAATTAGCTGCAATGTACGGTCTCTACCCACATGGCCTTCCTCATGTAATTCTTTCACAATTTTTATCCGTAAACTGCAATCTGGTATACATAATCGATTTCCTTTGAACAGAAAACCATCCACCATCATAAACTCATCCGTCTCCCCCTTCTTTACTTCATCTACAATCTTCATAAAGTAAGGATCTTCAACAAATAACTCTGGAAGTACCTCAAACCCCATCACTTCAACCTTCATTGTAGTTAACAAATGATTTCTTCTGCTCAACGCATCCGCCACACGGTTTGTAACTCCAGATTTGTGTTTCACAACAAATGTAAACTGATGCAGATATGCAATCCATGATGCATGCCTTGCTGAAATTTTCTCCTATCCTTGTAGATGCTTCAAAGCTTCATGATCAGTATATAACACAAACTCCTTGTGAAATAAACAATGTCTCCAGTGTTTCACGGCTTGCACAACTGCATAAAATTCCATATCATATGTATTGTATCTCATCTTCGCTCCTGATAGCTTCTCACTGAAATATGCAATAGGACGCCCCTTCCGACTCAACACCCCTCCAATTCCAACCTTGGATGCATCAGTATGTAGCTCAAACAATAACTGAAAGTCTGGTAATACTAGAATTGGTGCTGACGTCAACAGTTCCTTGATTTGCTCAAAAGCAACCCCTGCTTCCTCCGACCATGAAAACTGCTTGCCCTTCATACAATCAGTAACAGGCGCCATCACACTACTAAAGTGTGGAATAAACCTTCGATAAAATGAAGATAACCCGTGAAAACTTCGAACTTCCGTTATCGTCTTGGGATGTGGCCAATCTCTGATCGCTTCAACTTTACTTTGGTCCACCTATATTCCTTCTTCCGATACAACATACCCCAGGAATAAGACACTTCGCGCCATAAACACACATTTCTTTGTAGCTGCATAGAATTGTTCTTCACGAAGAATAACCAATACCTTCCGTAAATGCTGAACATGCTCCTCTGTACTAGCACTATAAATCAAGATATCATCAAAGTAAACTACCACAAACTTCCCAATGTACGGCCTGAAAATTTGGTTCATCACCCTCATGAATGTACTAGGTGCATTCGATAGACTAAACGACATGACCAGCCATTCATACAATCCTTCCCTCGTCTTGAACGCTGTCTTCCACTCGTCTCCTGGTCTAATTCGAATTTGATGATAACCACTTTTAAGATCAATCTTCGAAAAGATCACAGACCCACTGATTTGATCTAACAGATCATCAAGCCTCGGCATCGGAAATCTGTATCTGACAGTTATCTTGTTCAGTGCTCTGCTATCCGTACACATCCTCCACGAACCGTCCTTCTTCGGTACTAACAATGCTGGTACAGCACAAGGACTTAAGCTCTCTTGTATGCGCCCCTGTTCAAGCAATTCTTCTACCTGCCTTCTCAACTCCTCGTGTTCCTTCGGACTCATCCTGTAGTGTGTTTTATGTGGTAACACAGCTCCTGGAACAAAATCTATTTGGTGTTGTATATCCCACAACGGTGGCAACTCCGTTGGCAGCTCTTTAGGAAATACATCGTCAAATTCTTCCAACACTGGCTTTACTTCTTCAGGTACTTTAACCACTTCATTGCTCTCTTGCCCAATCAACAAGAACACTTCAGGCTCCTCTTCAACTTCTTTAAAAAACTCCTTCAAAGATAGTAAAGTTTTAAGTTCTTCAATCTCCTCCAACTTGCTTTCTTCTTGTTGTCGTTTCTTGGGAACTAAAGTGATTTTAGTACCTTCAAACATGAAACTATAACTGTTAGTATGACCATCATGTTGCACAGCCCTATCATATTGCCACGGTCTTCCTAGCAACAAATGGCATACATCCATGTCCACAACATCACAACAAATTTCATCTTTGTATTTTTTCCCAATCGAAAAATTAACACAAGCTCTTCGTCTAACCTTCACCTCCCCGCCTTTCCTTAACCAAGCTAACTTGTATGGTTTCGGATGTTTCTCAGTCTTCAATGCCAATTTCTTCACCACCTCTGTAGAAATGATATTATCACAGCTGCCCGCATCAATAACAAACTTGCAAACCTTCCCTAGAATAGTGCATGTTGACTGAAAAATGTTACTCCTCAACCAGCTAGAATCTTCCTCTTGCTTTGGTGTTAGACAAGACCTCCTCTTCATCAAGTTACAACCCTCATCTCCGGACAACTCTTCTTCCTCCTTAACAAATGGTGAATTGGAACATTCATCTTCTACATCCTCGTCCTCAACCTCCGCTATCATAGCTAGCTTCTTCGGCCTGGGACATTCATTGCTTTTGTGGCCCACTTCTTGGCAATTATAACACTTGAAACTGTTATTGACTTTCTCCTTCACAACTGGTTTTGCAACAGCTTTTGAAACATTGAAACTTCCACTAACACCCTTTACTTGATTGTTGGAATTTGTAAACACACCACCTCCTCGTCTTCCCTGCTTCTCCCAAGCCAACGCCTTCTGGTGTACTTCCGCCACAGATCTGGGATCAAACATGTTCACCATATCTTGAATCTGCATTCGCAACCCTCCAACAAATCTAGCTGTCAATTGTTCCTCCGTCTCCATGATGTCATTCCTTGCAATCAGTTGATAAAATTCATCCTCATAATCATTCGCAGACTCCATCCCCTGTCTCAAGTTCTGCAACCGTTGATACATAAGCGACTGATAGTTGTAAGGCAAGAAAGTAGCTCTCAACAACTTCTTCATCTTTTCCCATGATTCAACCTTTGACTTCCCCATCCGTTCACTTGTAAGTTTGGTTTGCTGCCACCACGCTAAAGCTTTACCCCTCAACCTTGTAGCAACCAACTTCACTCTACGATGTTCCGGAACCTCCTTGAAGTCAAAAATCTCTTCCACATTAGACAACCAATCCAAAAATTCTTCGACTACCATTCCACCCTTAAATTCTGGGATTTCCATTTTCATCCCCGATACCCATCGACGATCATCTTCAACATCCCGATATGCATTTCGTATTTGGTCTCGATCTCGAGAATGAACACTACATCTTCCACCATCTTCATCAAAAACAGATATACTTCGATAACGTTCTCGACCACCCACATCTCTATGATCACGCATATCTCTTCGACTTTGTCTTTCATCATCACGGTATGGTTCATGTTCAAACTCATATGGAGTTCTTCTCTCTTCATCTCTATACTCATGATGTTCTCTTCTCATTGAAACTGAAGATTCTCTTCTTCCTCGGTAAGATTGCGGTGACACCCTCCTCGCTTCCGTAACCGATGGCGAAACTCTGTTTCCTCCATGGTTCGAGACTGGCGACCTTCTCCTTTGACCCTGATTCAAATCATTCATCAGTTTCTCTAACTTCCCAATACCTTCATCAAACTTTTCATTGATGCGTTGTTCCATTTGCTCGGCTTCTTCCTTCTATACAACGCTTCAACATTCTGATGGCGATTAGCTATTCTCGGCGGCATGTTTGAATCTTCACAAACTCTTCAACAAATTCAAATGTAACCTTCAAAAACTTAAACTCTACTAGCTCGATTCAAGGTCAAGTGACCTAACTTAGCTCGGCACTTCAATTCGCGGTCTAGCACTAGCTCGGTTCGAATCAATTTGCGACTTAACGGCCTTAGCCCGCTTCAATTCTCACACACAATTTCAAATTTTGGCGCGCAAACTCCCACGGCCAAATTCAAACACCTCGCAAACCTTTGATCCAAAATGATATGGATTGAAAACTCCAAACTTGTTGCAACTTTGCGATGAACACGATGAACAACAAACTTCTCAAAAAATGCAAATCCGATCTCCAACAATTCTACTTCAACTTCTTGGCTCCAAGACACGGCTTAGCTATGATTGGCTAAGTCTAGCTCCGATACCAAATGACGCAGCAGCGGATAACTGAAATGGATGAAACGGTGAAAGTAGAAATCGATGAAATATAAGATACCGAATGGCTCAAATCCGTTGATCCAAAGATACCGGATTCTAGCTATCCCAAACACGTTGATCGCGCACAATACTGTGTTTAAAGATCTACGATTCATTGTACGTTGATCTAGCGCACTAGATTTCGTGAATTTGCTTCAGCAGTCAATGATTCGAGCACACTCGAATACCGAAGGTGGAGATAGGAGATCATACTCAACTACCAATTGGAGAAGTGGCACAAAGCACACAGACAAATTTTATTCAAAATCAACTAACTTTAAAAGTTACAACACACCCTCTATTTATAGCTTTTTCAACACCCAGACCACTAGGTCATTTCGCGACCTACGACCTAACTATGGTCGGCAGCGACCTAACAACAGCACAACACAAGCATTACATCACACGATATCACATATTTACAACACATAGGTCGGCTTTGACCTAAAATACAACACAAACGACTTAACTTTCAACACCGCCCATTGGTCACGACCTACGACCTAACATACGTCGGCAGCGACCTAACAATACAAGCGGCTGAACAACACATGCGACCTGAACAAACACGACTTAAAACTGTAGCGACTTAGTACATAGCGAACTAAAACAATGTGACTCAAGTAACCCTGCGACTTAAGATATCTAGGCGGCATAAGCTTCATACGCGACCTAAAGACGGTGGCTTGTGCGAGTTAGGTCGCTCGTTGGGCTGATCCATCGGCTTTGCTAGGTCGTTCATGCGACTTATCCCACTAGGTCGTAAGTCGTTGTGTACGTCGCGACTTAAAACAACTGATCCCACATCCTGTATCGCACCATTCTTCCAACTTATCTCTTCACTCCTTACATCGTTAGGTTGTTTGCGACCTATCAGTTCCTTAGGTCGTTCGTGACCTAAGACTTGATCAAACTGTGCTGCATCAGCTATTTAGGAGTTATTCTGTGGTTTTGATTTATTTTGCTTTGTTGTATTAAGGTAGATTTTGTCCGGTAGTAACTCTGGCCAACCAAGGAGGCATCTTCATATGTCGCTTATTACACAAAAATCCACCTTCTGACTAAGTTGAAAGGTCTTTCAATAAAGACTAAAGTAAAGGAGCACAACCCAAACCTTTCGAAGGAGTCGAAGGGATGCAGTCATCAGGTTTCGCTAGCAACAAACCATTCAATGGAGTCGAAAGGTTTCATCTCTCAGTGCCTAAGGAGTTCTTACCTTTCAAAGAAGATGAAGAAGTCAAAGCAAGTGTAAGTAACTCCATAATGACCTTATCGAAAGCATAGGAAGCCTTTCAAACCAGTTGAAACACATTCGAGGTACCTTTCGACAATGTCGAAAGGTTAACCAAGAAAGTAGCACTCATAAGTCAGCAAAGAATGAAAAACAACTTTTCGGAAATTTTGAAGGGAAGCAAAGCTCTCGACAACAAAGAAAAGAGCAACCTTTTGAAAAAGTCAAAGGGTTTATGACAATCATGTGAAGAGCAACCTTAGGACACGGTCGAAGGGTACATCGTAGAATAAAGAAGGAAAATCCTTCGATAAAGTCGAGAGGTTCATGAATGCATAAAGAAAAACAAACCTTTCAACAAAGTCAAAAGGTCTACAATAGCAGATGAAAAGAAAACCTTTTGAGAAAGTTGAAAGGTTCATGGCCACATATAAAAGGAGACCTTTCGACCCAGTCGAGAGCATGGAGTCGAAGGAGGGTGACTTGCATCATAAATAAGACCCAAAGGGTCCGGTTTTGGAGATCCAACTTCTCTCATTCTAATCTTGCAACTTCTTAAACAAGTTATTGTAACCCTAATTGGGTATTGATTTGGGGATTTAATAAATAGAGTTTATCATGAATAAAGAGGGAAGTCTTTGCCCAATAAATTACTTTACTGGTTTGCTTAAAATTTTAGTAGATTAACTCCTAATTTCAGGTTCAAAATCAATGAAATGTTCTTGTCGACAAGGTGGCCATCACTTCAGCTACAAGGAGCTACATCAACCATCTGAAGCCCTTAACCTTATAATCTAAACCTTTGCATGATAGATAGTATACCTAGTCCAAACACCAATTACAACCTTCCGAAGTGATTAACTTTGAAGCTTATACCCTTCGACTAAGTCAATAGCTCTTACACTATAAGAATACCGAAAAACTTTCAAAGCTAAAACCAATGTGGCCCAACCTTTCAACAAGGTCAAAATTTGTTCTCTAATACAAATACCTAGATTTGAAAGGATAATCCAAAAGAGGTCATTCATACACCTTTCGACATGGTCGAAACTTACTTATATAAGTGAACAACCCTTCGACAAGGTCAAAACCCAAATCATAACTACCATGCAAAAACATACTCTGCTTGAATCAAAGGAAAGCTATCATCCTAACCTTTCGATAGGATAAAAAACCAATCATTAATGGATTGACTTAGGAAACTTCAATCAGGCCAGGAAAAAGCGATTTTTTGTAGAAAACCTCACCTTAATTCAACTAAGGCGAAAGGTTATTTACTTCAAGGACCAAACCTTTCGACGACATCGAAAGGTCCAGACTAAGAATCAACAATAAGCAAAGCCAAATATAAAGGCAATACTTAGGGGTATCCAACTCTTCATCCATAAAAGTGTTTCCACTACTCTTGGAATAATTTTGGGGGTGTTGATACGAAATCTTATTAACATTTTTGGCGCTAGAAGAAGGGCTCGAACCTTTGAAATTGGTTAATCCTTAACATTACTATTCCTTAAACCCCCTTGGACTAATTCTACATCAAGTTTATCTACTTTGGTTTGACCGTAGCCAGAAAATTTAAAACATCTGAACAAGGATCTTATAAACCACACTTGACAAGATTCTTCCAAGTAGACAACAAAAGCTCCAATTAAGATGAAGAACAAGGACTAAGTCTTGAAGCATTAAGATTGTAAATAATAAGAAAGTAGAATCTTACGATCCTGAGAAGTGAAGTCTAAACCCGTTTCATGTTGGCCCTACCCCAATCTTTGCACTTGGAAAGAGATCAAATGGAAGTGATAATATCTTTAATCAAATGAGAAGAACAATTCAACCTTAATCCAAGGGCACAATCTTTGAGAAAGAGATAATGAATGATTACAATGCCTTTCCACAAGCGGTAGTCCACTACAACAAGAGCACTTCCAACCCAAGGGATTGAAAGGGTAGCAAAAAGAAAGATAATTAAAGAGCTTGAAATGATAAGGCCAAAAAATAAAAATAAAAAGAGTTATCCTCAAGAGTCAATTTTTGAGTCTAGACTTCTAAAAGAATGCAACTTAACAACATCAGTTGAAAACGTCTACTTGCTTATAAAGGATGAACTTAACTATTGGCCATTATAAAAGAAAAGGCTAAAGCGTGAAAGGAACTTGGGAGGACCCTTCTGCCACTATCATATAATGAATGATCATGAAATAAACCATTGTAAAGCTCTAGAGGGGATGATCATCAATTTCTCTAGACAAGGAAAGATCGGTGAATTTGTAAAAAGGACGTGAGAAAAGATTAATAAAAATCAACTTTCTATAAAGAGAAAGACTACATGGTTGGGAGTGAAATGCTCCTCAAATTTGGATACTACCTAAGATGGTAGTCTACCTAAAATGGTAGAAAAGCTTCTGTCCATGTTGAGATGGCCAGGGCAGAGCGCCTCTTGGGGGGAGGATGGTGTAAGCCTCTATCCTTGCCTAAGATGGCCAGGGTAGAGCACTGAACAATCCCTTATCCATGTCATGCTATGGCCAGGTTAAGGCACCTACTGGATGGAGGATAAAGTAGGCCTCTATCCATGCCTAAGATGGCTAAGGTAGAGCACCAAACAAGCCTCTATCCATGCTACAAAAGGGCCAAGGAAGGGTGCCTCCTAGAGGGAGGTCGGGTAAGTGCTTAGTTCCAACCTCTAAGATGAGCTAACCAAGAGTACCGGACAATGAACTAAGATGTTCAGGCTCAAGAAGAGGCCTAACAATTAATGGACTAAGACATCCAAGCCCAAGCGAGGCTTTTTCAATAATAGATTAAGATGTTCAAGCCCAAGTGAGGCTTGTTCAATAATAGACTAAGACATCTAAGCCCAAGAAGAGGCTCAATCAATAATGGACTAAGATGTCCAAGCCTAAAAGGAGGCACAATCAACTAAGGACTAAGATTTCCTAGATCGGATAAAGGCAACTTATTTAATTATGGACTAAGACGTCCTAGCTCAAGAGGCAGCTGATCAAGTTATTTCGGTTCACAACCTGAAGGGTTCTTATATGTCGGAAAGGACAAAAGAAAAAATGTGAGATGATTCTCCATTGAATATCGCTCGAATCTAGGATTCAGGTCTTTCTTTAATATCATCTATTAAATACCCAAATCTGGGTTCCGAGATTTTATTAACGTCATCTATTAATGCCTGAATCTGGGCACCAAGATTTCCGTATATGAATTTCACTATAAAATACTTGAATATGGTTTTCAGATCTCTATTAACTTTTGATTATCTTAATATATATGAATCGATGTTTTGGGATTTTATTCTAAACATCGGCTATCAAAACCCGAATTAGGGTTTCGGGTTGTTATCCCGCTTTTGTGAATAGCGACTCAATTGATAAAGTAGAAGCCACGACTTAACATACACGAGTTAACGACTTACAGTATTAAACAAGCAAACATTGCTATGAGCCAGCGACCTACGACTTAACTATTCATGGTTCCCAACGATCTACGACTTACCGATCTAAAGGACTCACTCGACTCAAGCAACTCAAGAAGTTCCAGCGACTTAGTGACTTAAGGAAAGACCAACTTAATATGGCATGACTTAACGAGTTAAGGAACTTTAGCGACCTAGCAATTTGAAGACTCCTACGATTCAGCGGGTTAACGACCTAGTAATTCTATGAAGGCAACGACCTAATGGGTTAACGACATAACGGGTTAACGACATAACGACCTAGCACGCCACAGAGCTTAACCACATGCACACTGCTTCTACTATTAGGTCGTTAATGACCTAAACAAGCCGAGATAACTTCTGCCATACACATGTAAGGTCGCTCACGGCATATATCTCAACCAGGACTACTCCACTAACTCGCTAACGACTTAGGCTACCTCGTGATGATACCTAGGTTGCAACTCCTTAGGTCGCTCACGACCTAAGACATGGCCGACCTAAGCCCAGTTCTCCCTATAAATACCCTGCCTACTCCATATTGAAGGGGACTTTGGGACGATCTTGGAAGCGCCAAGACTTTGACGTTTTCTCGACTCCTTCAACACTTCAAACACCGAAGACGCTTCAACGAACTATTGGGAAAAGATCTAAATCATTCAACATGAAGATAAAGAGCCTTTCTCGATCGATGTTCTAGCTACTCGTCTTAATGGTGTTGTAATCTACATGTCTTAATTGTGTTGTAATCAAAGAATGATTGTAAAGTTGCTTGTCCTAATTGTGTTGTAATCGACGAGTGATCATAAATTTTGTAATCGAAGATTGATTGTAAAGATTGTAACCGAGTCAGTGATCGAGGAGATAATATGTAGGATTGACTTTGAGCCGAACCACTATAAAAATTGTTGTCTCTTTTACTGTTTCTGCTATTTTCTTTTTACTTTTAGTTCCCGTACAAATGGGTGTTGCTTTCACTTGATTATTACTCACACAGGGGTGTTAGCGTTCATTTCTGAGCGTCAACATTTTTGGTGCTTTCACTGAGAACTTGAACTCAGGGATTCTATTGATTGGAAGTTGAGTTTGAAGGTTTAAGAATTTAGATCTGAAAAACTATGACAAGGCAATCAAATAGACGACAAAGAACAAAAAGGAGTCAAAAAGAGGGGAGTCAGGAGGCTTCCTCAGGAGCGAACCAAACCTCAGGCTTCATCATGAGGAATGATATAGGGATAATGATGAGAAGACAAGAAGAAATGATCGAGAATTTGTTTCAACAAATCGCACAACTTGGAGAGCAAAATCATAAACCAGATTGAGCGGGGCCGTTAAGGGCAGCCCCTGAGCTAGAGGGCACACCGCAGGGGCATGTTGATCCAACCTTAGGCAGGATACCAACTGACACTAGGCCACTGAGAGCTAGTAGAGGAACGGAAGCCCAGCCAGAAGAACAGATTTCGGAATTCCCTCATGAGCTCGGGGGGCAGGTTGAAGGCAATGGACGAGAACTACAACTCAGAGATAATGACAGGTTAGCAGAGATGGTCAGGAGGGCTATGAGAGGCGGATTGGTAAACAAAGATCTAGAGGATGTGAATAGGAGTCCATTTACCACAGCAATCAGGCGAGCTAGGAACCTGCCGGATTTTAAGTTACCATCATTGGATATGTATAATGGGAGGACAGACCTTACGGTTCATCTGACAAAGTATATGAGGCATATGGAAGTGCTGGGGGCATCAGAGGAGGTCATGGCCCAATGTCTTCCATTGTACCTGACAGATATTGCGGCGTTATGGTTTAGACAACTGGAGAGTGGTTCTATCGGAACATGGAGTGATTTGACTGAAAGATTTATGAGGCAATTCAGGGTCCATATTTCGAGGCCTAAGAATGTGATGAGGTTGGCGGCACTGAAGCAAAGAACTGGAGAATCTTTGAGAAGCTTTTTGAAGCGATTCAACGCAACTGCGGCATTAGTGGATCGACCAGATCCATCCATGGTCTTGATGGCAGCTGTATCGGGCATAACTGATGGCACTGAGTTCAAGAATTCATTGACAAGAGAACCCCCTATGGATCTAGGGGAATTTTACCATGAGGCCGAAGGATTCTTACGATTAGAAGACGCAAATGCTGAAAGAGAAGAAGGAGAAGGAATAGAAGTTTATGCACTTAAAGGCGGAAAACCTCTTGAAAAGGATTTTGACAAAGATAAAGGAAAGCGGAAAGCGGAAGATAATGATGATATGTCGAAGCGGGCTTGAAGGGAGCCGCGTTTCACCACTTATTCGGAATTGAATGAGAGTTTGGAACGAATTTACCAAGATACTAAGGAGCGAGTTTCTTATCGCAAACCACTGAGGAGAGATCCGACCAGCAATGAAAGAAAGTCAGACAAGTACTGCTTATTCCACGAGTTGAATGGTCATAGCACAAATGATTGTAGGCACTTGAAGGATGAAGTTGAAGGGCACATCCGTAATGGTCTACTATCGCAATATGTGAAAAGGGGAGCAATGACGGTAGAACGGGAATGGCCACCACCCGCACCCACTGTGGACGGCTCAGAATCGAGACGTCAACTTGTTATCAATTGATGGGTGTAATGACGAATAAGTAGCAAACTCCACAACAATGCGATTAAGTCTTTTTATACATGTACAGGACCGCGAACGATCCTCAGGCATGCTTTGATATGACTATTAATCGCATCGATGTAGGTGTTTGCACTTTGACGTCTCTGTTTTTCTTTTGTTTTCCATTTTTCATGCTTAGACTTGATTCTGTTTGATATTTCTGCCAAAAACTTATTTTCAATAAAAGAAAATGCTACTTGTGATTCCATAACGGCTAAGCCACTTACACATGTATGGGATCGCGAACGGTCCCTAGGCATGCTCTGAGATGGTGATAAACCGTCGCAACAAACAATCCAGAAACTCACCCGAACGTGAAATCCGGTATTGATGATACTAAGTCCCCCCCCGGGCACACATAAACTCGCCTCGAACGGCACCCGACCGCAAACGGTCAAAACTCTCCTCGAACGGCACCCGACCGCGAATGGTTACAATTTGCCTCGAACGACACCCGACCGCAAAAGGTCAAAACTCGCCTCGAACGGCACCCGACTGCGAACGGTCAAAACTCGCCTCGAACGGCACCCGACCGCGAATGGGCACAATTTTCCTCGAACGACACCCGACCGTGAACGGTCATCATTCGCCGCGAACGGCATCTGACCGCGAACGGTCACATATTGCCTCGAATGACATACGATCCCGAACGGTCGTCATTCATGGTCAGATAAAACTATCAATTTTTCTTTGCAGGTCATCAATAGGATATGAACATCCGGCTTATAGCTTTACAAAACACTTTCCCATCGCATGGCATGTTTTGGGGGGCAAGTGTTATCCCTCTTTTGTAAATAGCAACTCAATTGCTAAAGAAGAAGCCACGACTTAACATACGCGAGTTAACGACTTACAGTATTCAACAAGCTAACATTGCTATGAGCCAGCGACCTACGACTTAACTATTCATGGTTCCCAACGATCTACGACTTACCGATCTAAAGGACTCACTCGACTCAAGCAACTCAAGAAGTTCCAGCGACTTAGCGACTTAAGGAAAGAGCGACTTAATATGGCATGACATAACGAGTTAAAGAACTTCAGCGACCTAGCAATCTAAAGACTCCTACGATTCAGCGGGTTAACGACCTAGTAATTCTATGAAGGCAACGACCTAACGGGTTAACGACCTAACGGGTTAACGACCTAACGACCTAGCACGCCACAGAGCTTAACCACATGCGCACTGCTTCTTCTATTAGGTCGTTAACGACCTAAGCAAGCCGAGATAACTTCTGCACTACACATGTTAGGTCGCTCACGGCATATATCTCAACCAGGACTACTCCACTAACTCGCTAACGACTTAGGTTACCTCATGATGATTCCTAGGTCGCAACTCCTTAGGTCGCTCACGACCTAAGACATGGCCGACCTAAGCCCAGTTCTCCCTATAAATACCCCGCCTACTCCATATTGAAGGGAACTTTGGGACGATCCTAGAAGCGCCAAGACTTTGCTGTTTTCTCGACTCCTTCAACACTTCAAACACCAAAGACGCTTCAACGAACTATTGGGAAAAGATCTAAATCATTCAACATGAAGATAAAGAGCCTTTCTCAATCGATGTTCTAGCTACTCGTCTTAATGGTGTTGTAATCTACATGTCTTAATCGTGTTGTAATCAAAGAATGATTGTAAAGTTGCTTGTCCTAATTGTGTTGTAATCGAAGAGTGATCGTAAATTTTGTAATCGAAGAGTGATTGTAAAGTTTGTAATCGAGTCATTGATCAAGGAGATAAAGTGGATGTAGGCTTGACTTTGAGCCGAACCACTATAAAAATTGTTGTCTCTTTTACTATTTCTGCTATTTTCTGTTTACTTTTAGTTCCCGTACAAACGGGTGGTGCTTTCTCTTGATTATTACTCACACCGGGGTGTTAGCGTTCATTTCTAAGCGTCAACACGGGTCTTTTATATAAAAATTTCTTCATCTAAATTCTCAAAACTAGGTTTTGAGTCATTATCAATCACTAACATATTAAACCTGAATATGGGTATCAAGACCGCTATTTAGTTAAGCCCTAATCTGAGGGCAAGTCTTTGGATTTTTATTCATCTCAAGTGCCTGAATCTAGGCCAAAGAATATTAACAAAAAGAACACTACTAAGACACTCCAAATGGGAAATTCGAGCTTTCAACTATTTAAATCCAATTAATGTTAAGTCATGGGTGATAGAGTTACTACTTCAATATTTCAGATATGAACCCCTAAATTAGGTATTTGTTTAATAAAAGCGATATTTTAACTTTCATGACCATATGATAAGGCGAAATCTACTATCAACAAGTTTTGTGCATAATAAGTGGAAGGAGTTAAAAACTTGATCATTTCTTATCATGATTAAAGATGAGATCTTAACATTTTGAATAAATTACTTTTCATACAATTAGCAATATGATTTGCTAATTTAGACAAGTGTTATACATAGACAACTATGTCGATTTCAAGCTAACAATGAAAAAATATTGTTTGCTACATGTTTCTCAAGGGAATCAAAATGACAAAGAGTAACAATAGATTCAGCAAGCATAAAAGTCATTGAATGGGCAATTCAAAGGCATATTAAAAGTTACACTACAGAGAAGGTTCACAAATCAGGTGATATTTATAAAAATTCCATAATGTACATAAGTTATGAATTCATTTACAAACAACAAAATTATATATAAAGATAAACTTACATGGCTCAAATATATAAATGAATTACAAATCTTAAGCTACTTTATTAAGAATCACAGCCACTAAAGGATTTACTACCTGATTAATTGTTGCACAGAGAATTTCCTTATGCTTTTTCTCCTTTCTCCTAATTATATTCTCATCATCAATAGCCTCAGTGTTGGTTTTCAAGGCACGGTTAAAAGCCTTGTTTGCAGCCATAAGGGTTTTTCCCCCTTTCTGACTCTACAAATCATTTGTCAAGCAAGTAATTATCGTATTCCATCTTCTGATTCTTCATAATCATTAATGGTTTGATAATACTTTATCTCTTGTTGTTCATCGAAATTTCTGGCTATTTCAAATTTCATCCTCTGGTACCAGTTTCCCACCACATTATCATCTAGGCCCAAGGGAGGGTTTGGCATAGTTGGAAATTTATATGCTGCAAGAAGTTCAACTTGGTAGGCTTAATAGCTAAGGTAATAATTTGGGAGACCATAATATCAACATTTGGAATCTTTTCCCCTAAAAGGAATTCTAATGAGGCACATTGAGCCTGACTATCTTTCAATTGTAACTCTAAATCACTTATTTGAAGAATGAGTTCTAACATCTTTTCATCGAAGTCGATTGTGGTGTTCGACTTCACTTGTCATTAAAGCATGGTGACCACTTCATCTTTTTTCTTAATTTCAGCTTCAAGACATTCAATGTGATCCTTACGATTATTAGCGATGGTTTTTAGAATATGGTATCTTTTATTGCATTTTACGGCACCAACATTGCCACCAAAATGTTCTAATAATACTTCATCCAGAACCACAATCGCTCCACTCTCTGTCAATAATCTCTCTTTGGTTGTATCAACATGGGATATTAAGTTTTGAGAAAGAGAGGTTATATGTGACTGTGACTCCTATTCAAAACAAAAGAAATAAGTTAAGATTAAGATTGAAATAAAAAAATATCTTATTTATTATAGTAACAGATTACAGCTCATATGGCTACAAAGTTAAAAGGAACAACAAACACATTCATCACATCTAAAGTTGAGAGACTACATTCCAAACTTTGTCTAAACTATTAGCTGAAAGCATAACTGTTTAGTCAAAAGGTTTAGTGACTCCTTCAGAGGTTATAGCTGGTGAAAGTTTACTATAATCCCATTTTCCGGCAGGTCGACTACCGCGAAAACAAATTAACTTGGAATGGAATGTTCTAATAAAGCGGAGACGATGGTACTCCAAGTATAATTTTTGTAAATCCCAAAGAAAGAAATATCTTGCTAACTTCGAAGTCTTTAAAGTTGGTGAATTTTTAGAGTAAAATCTTGTCAAGTAAACATATTGACTTAGGTGGTCTCTTGGAACGACACGACCTAGAGGATTGACACTCTGAAATTAAATAGTAAAAGGAAGCTAAGTATAGAATGCATAACACAAAAATGTATTCATAACTCAATTGCTTGTTACATATTTATAATGATTTATCAGGTTCATACTAAATGGACTTAGAGAAATACTTAGAAACAAAATTGTCCTTATAATACTTAAGCCTTTCAAGGGGACATCTTGAGGAATTGATCTGACCCGTAGTAAATTCCAACATGCTCCGGGATGCGGGTAAGACACGAACACATCCAAGTATCTTTTATGAAAACGTCTAAGTAGACCCCAGTTGAATTCACCTATGTATATAAAATTTATGATAGAGTGTCCACAATATGTTTTATGCAAAAAATTAATTAAAACGTCTCTTTCTTCCATCATCCAGAATAGAGTTATTAACTCCCTATTTTTCTTTTGAGCGTGCATCATACTGCAAACGTGCTTTCTTTAGTAAAGGGACCACCCTTTGGTACTTAAAGGTTGTAAAACGGAGGTACTCCTGTCCAGACTGTGGTATTTCTAGGATAGAGCATTGTGTTCCTTTATTAATTTGTCTAACTCCCTGTATAACTTGTTAATTTCAACCTGTTTGCTCTCAAGTTTTGTGCTTTAGGGAAAATTTGACTATTTCTTTATCTAAGACAAATGATCTATCACTAATTATTTTCTTTGAAGTGTAAGATATTTAAACAGAGAATCCCATACCATTGAAATGGGAATGGAAGCCTTTGGAGCTTGTTCTTTCTCTTGTAAATCCTCTATATGAGTGGGTGCAGTTTCCTCCTTTGCAAGTGCAGTTGGGCCTGGGGATGTTTCATGCATATCTTTATGAGGTAATGGCTCTTTTTCAAAGGATTTAGTTGAATCACCATCGTCTTTTCTTGGGCACCAAAGGGACCCCCCTTGTCTCCAACATGGCTTTGACATCCAAAGGGGTTATCGTCATTATCATCATTATCGTCAATGACCTAGTTAATTACATCATCATCTTCGCTCTCCTTAGGATCTTTATCTTTATCATCCTTCTCTTTAGAATTAGATTCAATGTCGAAGGAGGGAATATCAAAAGAGAGTGCTTCCTTTACATTAACAACCTCATCTTCACCTTCGGGCTTGGTACCCTACCTAATGTGGTCAATTTATCCATGACTCTTTCGGCTAAAATTGGGTCGAGAAAGGAAAAGCCAAAGTCAGAACATTTATCACGATTATCGGCATAGGCGAGCATGTTGGCATCTTCATAATGATTCAGCATTATAGGCCTCAAGGTGGATTCAGCAAACTCAGAGACATGCTTTTTGAAATTTGAGAGGGTTTGAATGGCTAGCTTAAGTGAAGCTCTGGACCTCTCGAATTTATCTCTCAATAATGTATTCTTAATAACCAAACGAGCTTTCTCCTCTTTCGAGTCTTTTAAAACTAGCTCCTTTGCAAACTTTTCATCAGTGGAGAGTTGATTAGCCTTCTTCTATGCTTTAAGATCATCTTTAGCCTTGGTAAGGGAAGCCATGACTCACCCCAACTCAGAGGAAGTGGCATTTTGAGTAGCCGTCAATGAAGCTTGTTGATCTTTAAGTGCAACAGTTTCCTCCTAAAGCATGAAGGATCCAGTAGAGAGCCTGAAGACATGTTCGTTTAAAGAAATCCAATTCCTTGAAATCTGTAGCAAAGAGAAGAGAAACACAAGTTAACAATTAGGAAGATTTAGAAATGATAGAATTAATTGGATAAGGGCTTATAAGAGCTTACCATGAGTTGTTGCTCCATAATAGAGCAATGATTCTGTGCCAAATCTGCACTAAATGATGGCAATGAAGAAGAAGCAAAAGATTATGAATGAAGGATAAGCTCGACGAGTTCATCAAAATTGGATGTTAAAGGAACAAAAGAAGACGGCCTTAGTGGAGTTTGCGACTTTGAAGGAGTCTCTAGAAGAGTGATTTGCATCTGTGCTAACGCGATAGGGTAGATGAGATTGTAATATCAGGAAAAGATGCAGTTATAGGTGGAGTTAGCTCTACTTTGTCCGTAGGAGCTTCAATCGTAGGGCTCATTGAAGCTTTCTCTGGAGATATGCACTTTTCTTCCTCCTCCGCATTAGTGATTTTAGATACTTCTGCTGGAGGAGCATCTTTGGGAGGCATTATTAGTTTTCTTTTTGAAGATCTCTTAGATCTAGCAAAAGCCTCCAAGACTAATGTTACATCCAAAGATGATGGAGGAGGAGCGGCATTACTTGAAGAAATAGTTGATTTTGAGGGAGCTGAAATAAACTCAAATGAGTATAAAATTCAATCGGAGTAACTTAAAGAATTATAGAGACAAAGATGAAAAACAGAAAACCAATAGTATACCTGAAGTGTTAGAACAAATAGGTGACACTGAAGTAAAATGTTCAACATCACCTGAGGAAAAGAAGTGCTTGCCACGAGAGTTGTGCATAATGGTGGGTGGAGTGCCTATAATCCTATGGCCAGGCGACAACAAAGAATGTTTCCTTAGATTCTAAAGAGATAGAAGCGTCAACCTGCCCCTAATTTGTTCTAGAGCTATAGTTAAAGAATTGATTGTTATCTAGTTTACATCACTAAGTGTCTTGGGAGATTCACCGGAAAAAGATCAGAGATCAATTAATAGAAAACATAGAGTACAGAAAAGACAACACTAAAATAGATTATGGGGGAAGGCAAAGGGCCTGCAAACATCCGCAAAGCACTTGACGAAGAAAAATTGGTTTTCCCAATCCTTAGACTTATTGATTCCATCTAATATTAGCTTCTTATATATGTTAACTCTAAAGGTCTGCTTGTTAAATTGGCTTAACCTTGCCAGGTTGGTCAAGGAGTTTAAAACTCCTTGAGTTTAAAACTTCGGGATTGAGCGAAGGAAGTCCAGAATCCAACGCCAGCATTTCAAGAGGTAATAGATGGGTATAAACATTAGGAGAAAGTTGTATTGGAGTAACTCCAATATGAGACAGGTAGGAGAGCATGAACTTGATAAATGGAAGAAAGCCATCATGCCATATGTGGATGGCCGTGTATGCATAAAACCCTTATAGAGGGTTTTCAATGGTATCAATTAGTTTAGGAGGGACGGCTTCTATCCCGATGATGCCAAAGTCTTTGAGTATAGCATTGACTTCACTTTGAGATTCAATGGAAGATCGCTTAGCCGTGGCTTTAGTATTTGAGGAGCTCATAATTCTGCCAGGTGAAAAAAGTTTAGTTAAAATCCATGATCATTTATTAATTTAGAAAGCAATCAAGCATAAAGATATTAAACAAGTTTTCTTAGATAGCATAAGTATGAAAACATACACAATGTTTAAAAGACGGTGCAAAAAGTTTGAGTAAAAAACTTGATAGTTAAAGCTTTTGACAATTTCGAAAGGTTTATAATAAAAGCTTTCGACAAAGTAGAAAGGTTTATAAGAAGGAGCTTTCGACAAAGTCTCAAGGCTTATAGATCAAGCTTTCGATAATGTCAAAAATAATAATGATAACAATGTTGACCATCATACTTCAACAGTGTTTAAAAGTAAGTAAAAATATAACTTCCTAAAGCTATTGAAAAAGTTGAAAGGAAGAAGTGGAACATCAACCCATTCATCACCATTCGACATTGTCGAAAGCTTTAGGAAACCTAGATCTACTCCAAGTTTAACATAAAGTTAAGTGGCAAGACATTTCGACTTGGTCAAAACCAAAACCTTAAAATTCCAAAGTTAGAAAATATTGATATTATTGATGTTGTCAAAAGGTCTGGTCAAATCAAAATATGTTATAAACATTGAAGTTGAAAGATTTCAAATTTGACCTACGCATGCTTAAAATGTTTCGACAAAGATGGGTAGAAACAACTCAAAGGTTGAAGAATTCCAACCTAGATGAAGGATAGTAATCGAAAGGTTTGAAATCCTTCAACCTTGACGAGAGCTTTTTGCCGAAAGGTTACACCACTTGGTTATCAAACCTTTCGACAACAATAGCAGGTCGGCAAAATAATACCTTCCGACCTCATCGAAAGGTAAAAAGAGGGAAAATCCATATTTGCCGCCTCAGTCTCTTTCGAAGGGGTAAAAAGGTCATTTTGTGTTTCCAAATTGAACACTAGAGGGTTCCAGGTTAACATATCCGGTTTAACCAAACCCAAAACCCAATAATAAATGCAGTTTCAAATTTTTCTTAAAGAAAAAGAAAAACAAACCCAATAACAAAACTAATTTCATCTGAAATCGGTCTAATTCATTTACCAAGAGGAACATAAATTATCAACAAGTCAAAAACCAAGGATTGAAAACAAAAAGAAAAAAATTAAAGACTCTAGGTTAAAGGTTAAACCTGATTATGGGATTTCCTTTATCAAAGACCATCAAACTTCAAATCCTAAGCTACAAATGAATTTTGTTAGAAACCAGTTTAGAAGTAAAAATTTTCAGAAAAACCATCTAAAATTTAATCTCAATTTTGGATTAAAAAAAATTAGAAATTTGACTGAAAACTGATAAGAGTGGAGATTAAACTAAGATCTGCGAATCAAATTCAAGAAATTACCTTATTGTTCTGAAACGAGATCTGAGAAGTTTTGCAGAACTCTTTACTTGTGCATGATAATTTTGATTTCAGGTAAAAGAGGAAGAAAGAGAAGAAGCGTACTATGTAAGAAAGTCGCTCAAATTCTTGACCTTCGAATCTGATTGAAATAGATGGCCCAGATCAGTGAGGGAAGGCCGTGGGACGGGAAATTTTATAGCTTTCGACAAAGATGACTTGGAAAGTCAAGAGCATCCCTTCGAATGAGAGGGGGCAAATGTTACACAAAAATCCACCTTCCGACTAAGTGGAAAGGACTTTCAATAAAGAGTAAAGAAAAGGTGCACAACCCAAACATTTCGAAAGAGTCGAAGGGATGCAGTCATCAGGTTTCATTAATAGAAAACCTTTTGAAGGAGTCGAATGGTTTCATCTCTCAGTAACTAAGGAGTTCTTACCTTTCGAAGAAGACGATGAAGTCAAATCAAGTGTAAGCAACTCCATAATGACATTTTTGAAAGCATAGTAAGTTTTCGAACCGGTTGGAACACATTCAGGGTACGTTTCAACAATGTCGAATGGTTTATAAAGAGAGTAGCACTCATAAGTCAGCAAAGAATGAAAAAAAACTTGTCGCATACCGTATCTGGAGGGAAAAAGCTAAATGCTCTAGATGCTACAATCTTCTATGGTATTAACTTCTGGTGACAAAATATGGCATTGCTAATGGTATCCATAATATCAAATCACTTGAATATGTATAAAATCACAGATTTCCAAAACAATGATTTTAGTGATTACATTTCAAATAAAATCATATCCAAGTTACAAAAATCCCCAAACGTATTCAACGCATTGATAAAATATAATTTATAAAAATACACCAAGAGCGACATATGAAGCTTACCCCTTGGGTGATCAAAGTAGTATGGACATACCTATCTTAATAAACAGTGGACACAAATTTTTAAAACAAAATTCCAAGATTAGCTATCCATCATCCAACTACTCGTCTTCAGAAGCTAATTCGCCAAAATCTGCTAAAACCTGAAAACCTAAACCCTCAGCCTAATCAAATTAATTTTGAGTACCCGAGTGTTTAAGGGGAAACCATAACTTCGATTCAGACGTAAAACCATGTATGAATAATTTCTGTTACATCTCTATTTACTGTTATATAATAAGACCATGCCGCTAGCGTAACGGGTTTCCATTCACTAATGTCTCTTTTCTAAAACATATATATTGCAAATCCTTTCCTACAACCAAACCCGTTAATCAACTGATTATAATAACAATATAACAATATCCATTATGCTAAAATAGTTAATCACATAGACCATTTTTCTAAAATCTAAGCTATCTGTTCTATACTGGATTATCTATCCTATATTCTAAGATATCTGCTCTCTTCTGGACTGCCTGTTCTAAAGTTGATTATACCTAAATACCATATCTTTTATGCATGATAATGGGCTATCTGCCAAAATAGGAAAAAAGGGTGGACTAAATGTCCTTAAAAAGTAGCACGGTCATTTATGCTAATAAATGAACTATCTTTTCATATCAAAGATGACAACTTTTTCTGGACTAACTGTCCTCTAGGTTGACCACCCTCAAAATGGACTAACTGGCCGAATTTAAATGAGTCGATTGCCTGAATTTTTTTTGAGTTAAATACCCTTTAAAACATCTGGACTAACTTCCCATCAAAATATTTGCACTATCTACCCTTCAAATTTTCCTTGAAAACCTTTTCAAAATGATTTAGTTCGTCAAATCATATATATACAAGGAAAATATATCTGTAGCTTTACTCTAAGCTACTTTTGCCATGATATATATACTTTACTCAAGTAATGCTGATGATGTTCAATAAGGATTACATATCCTTTTAAAATACGTTAAAGACAACATAAAACACATAGGCTATCTGCCGAATCATTACACTCAAATTCTTTGTTTAAAACCTGTAAACAACATTTCGTAAACATAGAAGGTACCTCCTTCTAAAACATTAGAAAAACCCTTCGAAAGCATTGAAGGTAGCTCTTTTATATCCTTTAATAATCCTTTTGAAATCATTGAAGGAAACTCCTTCAAAACCTTTTAAAAAGCCTTTCTTTTACAAGCTTTAAAACATATGACATCCACCTTTAAAATCTTTTAAACCTTAACCTTCCAGAAACATTGCAAAACCAAACCCTCCATCCTCGCCAAAAGGTTTGAAAGCCTGGGGAACCATCACTTTAAAATCATTGATAAAACACTCCAAAAGCATTAAAACCTAAAACCTTTCGGAGATATTTGGTTCAATTTATAACAAGCGTAAACCTTCAGGAACCACTCAAGGTTGACTGCAACCTTTGGACGTTTCGGTTTAGGAAGTTTGGAAAATGCCTTCAAGTATATCAAAAGGATCCATAAAACTTTAGAGCCAAAGGCAACTGCTTTGAAACCTTTAACAAAACCCTTCGAAGTCAGTCAAAAATAAAGAAGTTTTGGCATTGGAACCAACCCTTCGAACTCAATGGAGAGGTGGTATATTTTAGAAAACAAAAGATTCCTTTGGAAAGCAACTAATCCGAAGGGTTGGAAGCGGCAACAAAGCATCCGACCTTGTCGGAAGGTTTACCTTTGGACGTTACCAAAAGGTTTCAATCAAAACAAGAAAGCAAACCAATCCCAAACCTTTTCTTTTAAACCATTTGACAATTTTGAAAGCTCTTTGCCGAATGGTAGTAGGTGTAATTTTATTTTAAAACCAAAACAAAATTCATATCTTCCAGAAGGTTTTACCTCTCATCCCTAAATCCTTCGACGTTGACTAACTCACGACGAACCAGTTGCCTGATACCATGCGCATTAGTTATTGATCCTAGCTGAGTGGTTTAAAAACCTTTGACCTTGTCGGAAGGTTTAGTTTAGAGGCGAAATTTCTTGCTGAAGGAGATAAAATAGTAAAAATCCTATCTATTTGTGCTTTAAAATAGTTCTTTTGTACCAAACCTGCCTTATTTGTCTAAACTTGATTGGTTACCAAAATTTTATATTCAAAGGTGCTACCGACTTCCTTATTTGAAAATTTAAATAATTTTGAAAAAGTTCCTTTCTTCTTTATAATTATATAAAACATTTAATTCCCATTCCTTAAATAATTTTATATAACTATTAAATCATCTTAGAAAATTGTTGAAAAGTTCCAAAAAATCAATTAATATGTTCTCTTCAACATATAAAATTTTAGTATCCAAATAATGAATTATTTACTCGTAAATAATTTTATAATCCAAAACACCATTTTCTTCCTTAGAAAATTCATAATAATTTCACACAAAGTCTGAAAATTTGAAAATTGAATCCCATCTCTAAAACATCTTTTTAGATCATCATAAAATTCGCAAGGCTATAGGATGTCATATAATAGGGTTTTCTTCTTAAAGCATGTCATAAAATCTTCATGAATGTACATAAATCATCAACATGTGTATATAATCATATTATCATTCAAAAACATGGAAAATATTTGCAAAAACATTCGGAATTTATCTAAAATCAAAACCATAAAATTTTAGAGACGTAAACATCATTAACTTTTGCTTTTATGATTAAGGAGCTTGATATTTGGATGACTTTGATTCGAAATGCTTTCCTTAAGCTTTTCTTTCGTTTCCTCCTCCTCTTTCCTTATTAATGGTGGTCGGCCTCTCTTTGGAAATTTATAAAATGAATGAATGTGTATACAGATACATGGCCTGAGGAAGGTGATATAGGAATGGCCTCTTTCCCATAATACACCTCCTCTAATTCATTTTAACCCTTTATTTACTTTATTAGTTAAAAAGGCATGAGTACCTTAATTAAATAAAATTTCTATCCCCTAATCAACGCATTATTTTATTTAGTTTATCTAACTAAATCTCCAAAATAATGTTATCATAAATTCGGTGTGTTATAGACTCCCTTCCTTAAAGAATTTCATCCTTGAAATTACAATAAGGCTTAAAACAAACAAAAAGGTCAAACATACCATCATACAAGTCAGGATAAGTATCTCTAATCCTGCTCTCAACCACCCAAGTACAGGCTCTATCATCCTCACTCCAGACTTTGACTAATTTGACCGTCTTGGTTCTAAGCCTCTTTTAATCTCTCACAATAATTCAAACTGGCTTCCTCACTATGTTCAAGTCCTGTTCTACCACTAAATCATCTAGCACAACCGTTGCAATAGCAGTCTCCGGGTCTCTAACACACTTTCTGAGATGAGAAACATGAAAAACATCGTGTACACCCACCAAACTGCTCGATAGCTCTAGTCTATAAGCGAGTTTTCGATCCTCTCAAGAATAGGAAAAGGTCCAATGAACCTAGGGGATAACTTCCCCAACTTCCCAAATCTAAACGCACCCTTCATCGGTGATACTTTGACGAAAACTTGGTCCCCATTTGAGAACTCTAAATCTTTCTGTCTCTTATCTGGATAACTTTTCCACATAGCCCGAGCCTCCTTCATTCTAGCCTGAATGACCTTAACCTTTTTTGCAGCTTCTCTAACCATATCTGGGCCAAGAATCAACATATCCCCGGTCTTCAACCAACAAATGGGAGATTTTCATGGCCTTCCATACAAAGCTTCAAATGGCGCCTTCCCTATATTAGTTTGATAACTGTTTTTATATGAAAACTGGACTACATGCAGATGGTCCTCCCATGATCGCCAAAAATCCAGAACATCAACTCTTAACAAATCCTCCAGGATCCTGTTAACTCTTTCCATTTTCCCATCTATTTGCGTATGTTAAGCGGTACTCATCTTAGGCTTGGTTCCCAAAACTACCTGCAGAATCTTCCCTAACTCACTAGTGAACAAGAAATATCTATCACTAACTATACTGCTCGGAATCCCATGCGGTCTTACCACATTCATCAAGAAAATCTCGCTAAAACAGGTGTCGTCCTGGTTGACTTAACTGGAATGAAATGGAAAACTTTGGTAAATCTTTCCACTATGACCCATATACTTTCGTTACCTCTGTTTGACATTGGCAAACCATCAATGATGTCCATAGAAATAGAATCTCATTTCCACACTGGAATGTCTAACGGTTGAAGCAAACCACTTGGCTTCTGGTGTTCGGCCTTTGCTTGTTGGTAATTCAAGCACTGCCTTACACACAATGCAATATCCCACTTCATACCTTCCCAAAAGAAAGTGCTCTTCATATTCTGATACATCTTGTTACCTCCGAGATGTGTAGTGCACTTCTAACGATGGCATTCATCCAAGACTTCCTTCCTTATGTTTCCTACACTCGGAACACATAATCTCCCTTTCTTTCTCAACCACCCATTCTGCTCAAGACTGAAACCTTTCAAGTCATCACTCTTGGTTCCTTGCTTTATATTTCTGATCCTTTCATCTAACACTAGATCTTTAACTTGCATATGAACAAACGGGTCGAACATCCAAACAATACAATACAACATTATTCCCACTAGACCCAGCCTCAAATCTTCATTGCGCTCTGCAATCTTCTAAGGCTTCTAAATCTTTCCACTCAGCCATTGTTTCTAAAACTGCATTTTGATGCTTCCTGCTAAGTGCATCTGCAACCTTGTTGCCTTTCCCTGGTGTGTACTCGATCCCAAGATCATATGCGGCTATAAACTCTAACCACATTTGATGTCTCATGTTCAACTTCTTCCGAATGAACAAATACTTCAGCAACTTATAATCAGTGTACAGCTCAAAACTTTCTCCCAAAAGGTAATGTCTCCACACCTTCAAAGCAAAAATCACTACAGCTAATTCTAAATCATGCGTTGGATACCTGACCTCATGCGGTCTAAGCTGTCTAGAAGCATAGGAAATTTCTTTACCTCTCTACATCAGCACAGCTCCTCATCCCATTCCACATGCATTAGTATAGACTACCAGATCATGATTCCCTTCTAGAACAATCAGCACCAGTGCATGGGTCAATAAGTGTTTCGAACTCTGGAATGCTTCGTGATACTTATCGGTCCATACAAACTTCACATCCTTCCTCGTCAGCTTGGTCATCGGTGCTGCTATCCATGAGAAATCCTCAATGAAGTTCCGATAATTACCAGCCAACCCAAGGAAATTCTAAAGCTCGGTTACTATCTCGGGTCTCTTCAAACTATTCACTACCTCTATCTTAGTCGGATCGACAAATAACCCTTCCACTTTGTTAACATATCCTTTTCGATGACCTAGCACCCAACGATCTACGACTTACCGATCTAAAGGACTCAAGTGACTCAAGCAACTCAAGGCTTCAGCGACCCAACGACTTAGCGAGCTAAGAGACTCACTGGCTCAACAATCTACAAGCTAATGACTTGGTGACTCAACGGGTTAACTACCTACCAGTCAACGAGCTAATGACTCGGTAAAAGCAACGACCTACCAAGCTAAAAGGGGAACGACCTACCGACCTACCGACCTAACAACCTAGCAAGCTTCGGAGTTAGGCCGCGTGCACATTGACTCTTCAAGGTTAGGTCACTTACGACCTAAGCTAATCAAAAGAGCTCCTATAATGCACTAGCTAAGTCGCTCGTAGTACATAACTCGCCCAGGATAGCTCCACTAAGTTGCGGACGACTTAGTTACCTCGGGTCACTCTTACGTCGTGCATTCTTAGGTCGCATACGACCTATCACAACCGATCCAAGGGGCTGCTCCTCCTATAAATACCCCGTCAACTCCACATTGAAGGGGGACTTTTCCAGACTTTGAAGCGTCGAAACTCTGATGCATTCACGACCTCTACAACACCTCTACTACCAAAAACACTTCAAACTACCTAAAAAGAAGATCAGCTACATTCAAGATGAATTCGAGAATCTCTTTTGCATTATAGTGCTAATTACTTGTATCGATTGTTGAATAATCGAAGGAATTCTTGTAAAACGGATAATTGAACTTGTGATAAAGAAGATAAAGTGGACGTAGTCTTGATTTTGAGCCAAACCACTATAAAACTGCTGTCTCTTTACTTTTACTGCAATTATCTGCTTGTTTTAGTTCTCGTACCAACGGGTGGTGCTTTCACTTTGCTAATATTCTCACTGGGGAGTTAGCGTTCGATTTTGACGTTAACATTTTTGGTGCTTTCACTGAGAAAATCGAACTCAGGTGTGTTTTTACCATTGCTTCGCAAAGATTTGCTGAAAGGCTCTCCTTAAAAACTAGAAGTCTATCTGAAATCATGGCTCTTGGAAGGAAAAGTAGATCTACCAAATCTGGAGATACTCGTGGTAACACCGCCACTTCTACCGCACCAAATCAAGCTGCTCCTAGTGTCGAAGTCACAATAGCAGAACTGGATGCTGTTGTGTCTTGATTATTCCAACAAATGGAAGCTCAAAATGCTTTAATGATGGACAGGTTAAACGCTCTACTTGGGGGTAACCAATGACCAGAAAACAACGAAGAAACCTTTGCTGAGGATATTCACGTTTCCCAAGGGAGAAATATTCCTCAAAGGGCAGCTGACACCGCCGAAGGGGCACCTCCCCAAGCCGGAGGTTCAAGGCCGCAGCCAACTCTTCGCGAACGTTTGCCCAGGAAAGCTTCCGAAAAAGTAGCCGACGTCTATCTCGTGGAGCCTCTAAACGATGAGGAATCCCTCTCGGGAATGATTCGACAAATCATGAAGGAAAGCATGCAAAGGGAAGAAGATGAAAATGACTGGGGGTTTGCACCAAGCAAGACTCCGTTTACCGAAAGAATTCTAAAAGTTGAATTTCCAAAGAAGTTTGTTCCCCCTACTATCCCAGCCTATCGGGGGACAAGCGACCCTAATCAGTTCTTTTACAAGTATGACTGGCATATGACAGGTGTCAGGGCAACAGATGAGATCAAATGCAGATATTTTCCTGTCTATTTGGAGGGAGTGGCTCTGCTCTGGTTCACAAAGCTACCGGTCCGATCTGTGGATCAATTCTCTGACTTAACTCGTAAATTCAAGGATCAGTTCAGGTTGTATACTTCAAAGGCCAAGGACATAATGTCATTGTCCAGCCTCGAACAAGCTCCCGGAGAATCCATCAAATCTTTCTTGAACCGCTTCAATATAGCTTTGGCCGAAGTGGATAATGCTGAGCCTCGAATGATTCTAACTTACTTGATGCGAGCCATCGATAAATCAAGTGAATTTGGAAAATGGTTGAAGATGAAGGAACCAAATTCACTTGAGAAGTTTTATAAAAAGGCCGACGAATTTATGCGTCTGGAGAGCCTTCCTGCACCAACAAAGGTGGTTATGGCTGAAACTGAAAATAATAATGTGGCTCAAGCTTCTAATAAGAAAGAATCTGGTGGTCAGAAGAGGGAAAACGACAGTGGAAAGCGGCAGAAAGATGTGAAGAAAATGCGCTTCTTTAAACCTTCAGATTTTACTCCCTTAACTGATACTCCAGAGAATATCTTTTTCGCAACTAAGGATGTTGTCGACTAACCCAAGCCACCTAAGGTAAAGCCAGGGAAGAATGCTATGCGTAATGGGAGATTCTGCCGATTCCACAATCAACCTGGCCATGACACTAATGAATGTCACCATTTAAAGAACTTGATTGAAGAGCTGTCACTGTCTAGCCTTGAACAGGCCCCCGGAGAGTCAATTAAATCTTTCTTAAACTGCTTTAATATTGCCTGGGCCGAAGTTGATAATGCTGAGCCTCGAATGATTCTAACTTACTTAATGCGAGCTATCGACAAATCGAGTGAATTTGGAAAATGGCTAAAAATGAAAGAACCAAATTCACTTGAGAAGTTTTATAAGAAGGCCGACGAATTTATGCGTCTGGAGAGCCTTCCTGCACCAACAAAGGTGGTTGTGGCTGAAACTGAAAACAACAATGTGGCTCAAGCTTCTAATAAGAAAGAATCTGGTGGTCAGAAGAGGGAAAATGACAATGGAAAGAAGCAGAAAGATGTGAAGAAAATGGGCTTCTTTAAACCTTTAGATTTTACTCCCTTAACTGATACTCCAGAGAATATCTTCTTCGTAACTAAAGATGTTGTCGAATTCCCCAAGCCACCTGAGATAAAGCCAGGGAAGAATGCTATACGTAATGGAAGATTCTGCCGATTTCACAATCAACCTGGCCATGACGCTAATGAGTGTAGCCATTTAAAGAACTTGATTGAAGAGCTGTTGCAAGAGAATAAACTACAACAGTATGTCAAGAGAAATAGAGGTGATCCGGCCTCATCTTCTCAGGGGCAGCAACTTTCTGCTCGTCAATCTGGCTCGGGTGAAAAGGCTGCAGCGCAGGAATCTGAAAGGCCTGTTATTAATGTAATCACATGGGGTCCTCACCCAGCAAGCAGAAGTTGGGGAGTGATGGAGAGGTATGCTCACGCTCTGAGACATGCCCCGAAAGAAGAAACTGTTTTTGTTTTGGGAGATGCTGTGCCTTCAAAACAGCAAAGAACTTTTCATGATGACATCATATTCAGAGCTAGAGACTCGGTGGGTATTGAAGCTCCCACCATGGATCTCTTGGTAATATTAGCGGGCATCGGACCAGCTATTGTAAGAAGGGTGTTTGTTGACTGCGACGCCTCTTGCAATATCCTCTTCAAAAAGACATTTGATCAGATGAGAATTCCAATGGCTGATGTCCAAGCTTCTTCACAAAAGATTGTTGGGTTCACTGGAGAACCAAAACAGCCCATTGTAACTATCGACTTATTTGTAGAGCTTGGAGAGGGGAAAAGAAAGTGGTCCGAAGGCAAACCTTTGTTATTGTTGATGAATTCTCTTCTTACAATGCCTTCTTGGGACGACCAACTCTTGCTGCATTCAAGGCCGTTCTCGCACCATGGTGCCTAATTATGAAACTCCCTACTGATAATGGCGTCGGTGTAGTGAAGGGGGACCAGAACGCCGGGCGAGAATGTTATCTTACAGAGTTGAGGGAGGCAAAGAAAAGAGAGATGGGTAACGGTGCGGTAGCTCTGCTCCACATCAAAGAGCCCACCTTGTAGCAATTATATGGTGGTCCCTGCACTGGTGAGCATAGTGGTGCATGGAAAGAAATTGATCCCAGAAAAACCAGTGCAGGGGAAAGTAGAGTGGTACCAGTGGAAGTTACGGTGCCAATACCTGTTGACTTGAAGGATCCGAACAAGGTGTTGAATGTGGGTTCGCAACTCGGTGTGATTGTTCAGAATATGCTGATATCATTCTTGACAGCAAACCTGGATGTATTCGCTTGGAATCATACTGACATGTATGGAATATCTCTAGAAATCGCAGTGCATGCTCTGAATATTGACCCAAAATTCACACCCGTAAAGAAGAAAAGAACAACGCAGGGTCCTGAAAGGTCAGCGGCATTAAAAGAAGAAGTAGACCGGCTCACGGAAAATGGCTTCATTAGAGAATCCACTTATCCAAATTGGGTTTCTAATCCGGTGTTGGTTAAAAAAGAAAATGGAAAGTGGAGAGTATGCATTGACTTTTCAGACTTGAACAAAGCATGCCCTAAAGAATGTTTCCCGTAACCTAAGATTGATCAATTGGTGGATGGAACAGCCGTGCATGAATTATTGTCTTTTATGGATGCTTACTCAGGATACAATCAAATCAAGATGCATGAACCAGATCAGGAGGATACGAGCTTCATCACCGATGTTGGTCTCTACTGCTATAAAGTCATGCCCTTCGGACTAAAGAACACGGGGGCAACTTATCAAAGACTTGTTAATGCCATGTTCAAACCCCAGATATGCAAGACTATGGAAGTTTATGTTGATGATATGTTGGTAAAGTTGAAGAAGGTAGCAGACACATGGATCATTTGGCAGAAATGTTCACGATCCTCCGAAACTATGGGATGAAGCTAAATCCTCTGAAATGTTCATTCGGGGTAGAGTTCGGAAAATTCTTGGGTTTCATTGTGAGTGCTAGGGGCATTGAAGCTAATCCTGCTCAGATTACTGCTTTAAGAGAAGTCAAAGCCCCTAGAATAAAGAAGGAATTGCAAAGCCTCAACGGGAAAGTCGCTGCTTTGGGTCGATTTATTTCCAAGGCCACAGATAAATGCATTCCCTTCTTTGACGCTCTAAAGAAAGGAAAGAAAAACTTTGAATGGACTCCCGAATGCCAAAAAGCTTTTGAGGAGCTGATTTGTCATATGGAAACGCTTCCAGTACTTTCTAAGCCTGACAAAGGTGAAGGTCTATTCATATACTTAGCGGTTTCATCTCATGCTCTCAGTGCGGCATTGGTACGGGAAGATGCAAAAGTTCAGCTCCCGGTTTATTATGTTAGCAAAAGATTCACTAGGGCAGAGATGAATTATTCAAAGCTAGAAAAGCTCGCCTATTGTCTATTGATTGCTTCTAGAAAGTTGAGACCATATTTCCAGGCTCATCCTATCAAAGTCCTCACTGATCAACCTCTGAAGCAAGTCCTATTTCTCCTTGAAACTTCAGATCGTCTTCTGAAGTGGAATATTGAGCTCAGCCAATACGATATTACCTACCATCCTCGAAGAGCAATCAATGGACAAGCTTTAGCCGATTTCATTGCAGAATACACAAATAAAGGTGACAGTGAGGAAGAGGTAACTAATGATATCCCGATCCGATGGAAATTATATGTCGATGGTGCAAGAAATGACTACTGTTCCGGAGCTGGGGTTTTGCTGGAAACCCCCGAAGGGCGGTCATTGTGCTATGCATTGAGATTAGAATTTCCTTCGACAAACGATGAAGCAGAATACGAAGCTCTTATTGCCGGATTGAAGATTGCTAAAGAACTGAACATCAAAGTATTGCAGATCTTCAGTGATTCACAGCTTATTGTATGCCAAGTCAAGAAAGAGTTTCAAACTGAAGGAGGAAATCTGCCTGCTTACTTGTCAAAGACTTGGGAACTTCTTGATGGTTTCGATCATTATACAATAAGCCATATACCCCGGGAAGACAACATGAAGGCAGATTCTCTCGCGAAGTATTCAAGCTCTAGCGAAGCTCAACTATTGGGGTTGGTCCCTGTGGAAGTTTTGTCAGCTCCAAGTACTGATGAGACGGATATTGACTGGATTATGACTGTATTCCAAGAGCAGGAATCATAGATGACCCCGATCAAGGAATATCTACTCAACGGATCCCTGCCAGAAAACAAAAAAGAGCGCCAGAAGCTGTTAAGAAAAGCCCCGAGATATGTAATTCAAGATGTCTGATTGTACAGACGAGGATTCTCGATGCCATTACTCCGATGTGTAACCAAGGAAGAGGCTAAGACAATCTTAGCCGAAGTGAACGGAGGAGAATGTGGGGATCATTTAGGTGGTCAAACTCTTGCAAAGAAAATTCTCCGCTATAGATATTTCTTGCCAGATATTAATCGAGATGCTGCTAGCTACTCCCGAAAGTGTGACAGATGCCAGAGATTTGCAAAAATCCCAAGAGCACCTTCCACCGAGCTAACACAGATGGTCAGTCCATGGCCATTCGCCATTTGGGGGATAGATCTCATCGGGCCTTTGCCAATTGCCAAGTCCGGAATCAAATATGCTATTGTTGTTGTTGATTATTTCATGAAATGGGCTGAAGCCGAACCATTGGCTACTATTACCTCTAAAAAGATGATAAATTTTGTGACTAAAAATATCATTTGAAGGTATGGCATGCCTCAGAAGATAATCACAGACAATGGTACCCAATTCGAAAGCGAGGAATTCCAAGACTTTTGCAAGCGATTCAAAATCCAGAAAAGCTTTTCAGCAGTGGCTCATCCGCAGGCAAATGGGCAAGTGGAAGTAGTGAACAAAATTATCAAGTCAACCATCAAAAAGCCGCTGGAAAAAGCAAAGGGTGGTTGGGTTGATAAGCTGCCACTAGCACTATGGGCGTACAGAACTACCCACAAAACTACGACTGGGCACACTCCATTATCGTTAGCATATGGATCAGAAGCAATGTTTCCGGTGGAAATAGAGGTCCCCTCACACAGGAGATTTCATTTCAACCAAGCTGAAAATGAAAAGCTGCAACTTGAAGCACTTGACTTACTTGATGAAAGAAGGAAAGAAGCTAAGCTCAGAGTTGTAGCCCATCAGCAAAGAATAGCCAGGCACTTCAATTCTAAAGTTCGCCAACGCAGCTTTGAGATCAGGGATTTAGTCTTGAAAAGAGTCATGACAACAATGGGAGTGTTTGGGCCAAACTGGGAAGGGCCATATTTCATAGGCAAAAAACTTCTCGATGGCACTTTCAAGCTCACAACTGTCGAAGGAGATCTAATTCCGAGAGCCTGGAACAGCAATCACTTGCATCTATATTTTACTTAGAAGCAATGCTTAAATTTGTAAAATGATTATGGATGTATCATTCTTGTATTGTACATCATTGTAAAATCAGTACAAATCGATAATAAGAACTATAAAGTGGATGTAGGCCCAATTCTTGGCCGAACCACTATAAATCTTGTGTTCTCTATTATTATAAAATGCCTGTCTTGTTTCGATATGCAAATATTTTAAATATATTGCTAAAATGTTGAATTAATATTGCAGGCTATCAAAGCAAAGCTTACCTTTTCAACACATCACAAAGAAAAGCAATTCCTACAAATCACTTAACAAACAAATGTCAAGCCACAAAAATTCCAGACTCAATCCTTACACGGGAAGGGCTTCACACAAACGGTCGGTGATTCCACCGAAGGGGCACCTTCCCAAATTGAAGGCACCAGGCCCTTGCTAACTGACTGTGATCGTTTGTGAAAACAGACATCCGGTTAAGTGGTTTGCGTCTGCCCTGTGGATTCACTCAACCATGAAGTACACTTCTCTAGAAAAATCAAACAGCTTACCAAAGAAAGCAACATGTATTTGAGAATGATAACGAGGAATCGCTAAGGGGTAGATGGTGAAAAGACATGGGCAACAAACAAAGACCGCCAAAATGGAATCTTATGTCTCAACCAAAAAGGTTGGTGGGACCACCGAAGGGGCACCTTCCCAAAATGAAGGCACCAGGCCCTTGCTAACTAATTGTGATCGTTTGTAAACAAACATCCAGTTAGGTAGCTTGCGTCTGCCCTGTGGACCCACTTAACTATGAGATGCAACCTTCCTGGCAAACAAAAACCAAAGCCCTCTTCGGAGGCACAAGCCCTCTCCGGAGGCACAAAGCCCTCTCCGGAGGCACAAGCCCTCTCCGGAGGCACAAAGCCCTCTCCGGAGGCACAAAGCTCTCTAACGAGGCACGCCGTAAAATGAAATGTTTTTCTCAACCAAAAAGGTTGGTGGGACCACCGACGGGGCACCTTCCCAAGACTGAAGGTTTCAGGCCCTTGCTAGTTAATTGCGATCGTTTATGCAAACAAACATCTAGTTAGTTAGCTTGCATCTGCTCCGTGGATCCATTTAACCGTGAGAAATAACTTTTAGGCAAACAAAAACAAAAGCCCTTCCCAAAGGCATACCAAACAAGCCCTCTCCAGAGGCACAACAAAAAAGCCCTTCCCAAAGGCATATCAAACAAGCCCTCTCCAGAGGCACAACAAAAAAGCCCTCTTCGAAGGCACAAGCCCTCTTCAGAGGCACATTTCTACTCTTAACGGTGAAGTGCTAAATAAAGCCCTCTAACGAGGCACGTTCAAGAAATCAAAGCCTTCTTCGGAAGCCCGCTTCACCACAAGGAGGAATCCACTTCTCAAAAATAAAAGTGGTCATCTCTGAAAGTTGAAGTGTATTAACTTTTTCTAAAAAAGAATAAGAAGAAAACTTCTCCAATACAAGGCACACTCCACTAAAGCAGAATAATATTTCCTCAAAACGGAAAAATTATTCTCCAAATCAAGAGTACCAGTCTTTTCAAAATGGAGAAGATTGCAATAAGCCGTGCTATAGGGGCAGTATAATACAGCTACATTAATAAAAGCAACGCCCAAGCAACATACCACGAGCTCATTCCAATGTTATACAAAGAAAATGAAGAAACTTGTGCAAAAATAGGGAATAAATGCATTCACAAGTACAGACAAAAGATTGTACAAGTAAGAAGAATCATTTTATTCCATACTATAAAAACTTTATACATGTGCAGGTTTTAAAAAAAGCGGGGGTCGGTACCCGCACAATCTCCGGTCAATACAAACAACAAGCAAAAAACCAGATCCATCACTTCTTCCTCCCGCCGCCTTTTGATCCCTCGCCTGGCCTAATAGTTAACTTCTAAAGCCGGCCTGGACGAGTCGGGGAAGAAGGAGAAAGAGGTGCAACTGGGTCCTCCTCTACTTGCTCACTGCCAGCAGATGTGCTTTTCTTCTTCTTCGAAATTACACGCTTCCTCCTTTTCCTTGAAGAAGATTCGCTTCCCAGAACTATGAGATCAATCAGCTTTGTATCATCAGAAGTAAATCTCTCCGGGGTCCTCTCACCCTCTTCAAGTTCTCCAGCCTTCTGCTCTTGTGAAGCGGCCGGGTCGTCTAAGCCTTGGAGAGCTCCTATTTGTTCTTCTTGCGACCCTGGTTGAGAAGCAGAAGGAGTAACTTGAAGAGGTGGAGGAGCAACATCTGGAGAAGGTGAAGCTTGCATGGCACTTGCTGTTTTCGCTACAGAAGAAGAAAAGTTAAAATCATCAGTATTCCCCTCAAAAAGAGGGGAAGTGGCACGTCGAGACTTAAGTAGTAAGCAAGAAGATCCTCAAGCTCATGTGAAGCAAATGAGTAGTCCATTTGAGTTGGGTCAATGTTGAAGTTGCCTGGAGAAGTTGGCTTGATTACATCAATTTCAAAGTCCTAGGCTTCGATATCGTCTTTGGCTTTCTCCTTGACTTGAACAGTTGGGCGCTCAGCAATTGCAGTCTCAATATCGACTTTTGCAGGAGGCGGAGAATGAGAGCCAGAACCAGTGATATCAGGGTCGACCGAAGCCAAGGACGAGTGGGGTTGGCCAAAGGTGCCTTCCCCAAATGCTCTCCTCCCGCCGCTTCGGCTCGCTCCCTAGCAAGCTGTTCTTTCCCTCTAGCAAGGGCGGCACACCCCTCATCGTCCAAGTAACAAGCTTCCAAACCCTCCTCTGTGTAACTGGCATCTGTAAACATTTCCATTATTGCCTCCTATACTTCGGCTAGAGTAATTTCATATTTTGGGCCCAAGAACGAAAGGCTTCCACGTCCCAGGATGCTGAGAACATAAAACTCAAAAAGAGTGGAGTTGTTGGTGGCTTTGGTTGTTTCATGCGATTCTTCAGCAGCCACTTTTCCAGCAATGGCCTCATCACGCTCCTTTTCTGCTTTTGAAAGTTAAGCTTTTAACACCGCAACCTCCGAGTCTTGGGAGTTAACCTTCTCCCGTAGTTTAACGACATCATTGCGATAATTTTCAACAATTCTCCGCTCCTCATCGAGTTGGGCTTCAGCATCTCTCTGAGCAGCGTGGGCGTCCCTCACCTGCTTTTGGAAAATCTCTTCCTTTTGAGTATGAGAAGCGGAAGAGGTAGAAAGGTCCTCCTTAAGTTTCTTGATTTCTGCCTCAAGCTTTTCATTGTAGGCATTGATGCTTTTCATCTCCGCATCATGCTGATTGAGAATCTTCTGCCGCTCGGACTTGTCACTCTCCATAGTCAGCATAGCCTCAAGATTTAAGCGATTTACTCTTTGAAGCTCATCGACCAGCTTTTGCCAGCTAGCCATTCTTTCAATGTCAAGCCTCACCACATCAAGATTCCTTAACATGGCTTGCTTATCGATTGGGACTAAGTCTAGATCGAAGCGCACTCCTTTTAAACACCAATTTGGGAATCGGCTCTGGAGCGTAGGCGGAGGTTTCTCGACCTGATACGAAGGCCTATTAATTATTGATTGAATATCGGTTCTCTGAAGAGCAGGAGAGTCGGAGGGGATGTCTAAAGAAACGAGAGAAGCAGGTGCTTTAGGAACTTCAGAAGAAGATTTCTCGCTAAGTCGGGCCCGCTTGCTTGGGTCCTCAACTACATGACTCTTTCCTCTATCGTCATGAGATTTTCTTTTGGGGGAATCATCGTCTTTCTGGGAGGAGTCATAGCACTCTCCTCTTCTGCCATAGCGCTCCTCATAAGCTTGCCCCTCACGAGCTTTCCTGGCTGCTCTTTCTTCGTCAGTTTCCCTAGGTGCAGGAAGATAATGCCTGGGATCATAATAATCACGCTTGGCATAGCGTCGGAAATCATCGTAGTACGAGCCGCTTCGTCCCATTGGAGAATCTGAAAATGAAGAAAAGGTAGAATTTAGAAATCTCCAGAAATGTAAGTTAAGTGCGAGTAACTGCTAAAAATCCTAAGTGTGTGTGGCATGTAAACTACATGCGTCAAGCTAGAAACCACTCTTCAGGATTGAAGAAATATCGACTTTCACGGCAGGAGTCGACTCCTGGGTTGACAGAAGTGAACAAAGTACGGATGTCGCTTCGATTGCTGGGGAAGTGAGTCTAGAAGAGGTAGGGGTGTCGTCTTTGAAAAGCTCATGGGATGTCACCATAAGATCACTTAACCCCCTGAAGATGTCGTCACCGTCATGCCCAACCGAGTGAGTCACACCAGCAGTGCCTTCTTTATCATGCTCAGCACTTTTTGTGACAGAACTTTCCTTCTCCTTCCCCTCATCAACTTCCGTGGCGGCCTTCCCGGGACGTTGAGGGAGTTCCTCTTCTTCGATAACCGGGAGAAGTTTAGACTTGCCGGAAAACTCTGCACCTTCAGCAGGACCGGAGCATTTTATCAATGAAGATTCTACAACAAGTTCTTTCGATGCAAGTTCTTTTGCGGGGGCTGGGGCATCAGATGTTTCCGGTTGAGAAGCAGGGGCATCATGAAGCTGAAGGTATTGGGAAGGATCTAAAAGGCCAAATTGATGTAGAAATTCATCTTTCAAAAGAAATTTGATACTCCTCTCCTCGACGGCTACAGCACTTAGCCTTTCAAAAGTTGGCTTGTGGCCGGAGTCTTTAAAAGGGGGAGGAAGTGCTACAAGAGTAAAAATGAAGTTAATACTTGACAATCCGAATTCTGAAAGGCTCATAAATGGAATGAATGGAGATAGACAATCTTACTCCGTACTCTACAGATGCCGTAGAATACTGGAGGGCAACGAACGAAGAAAAACTGAACCCGTGAGCGCTGTCGTGCAAGTCTGTAATCAATTTACGAATTCTAGCGCTCCTTATAAGTGTGATGGAAGGATGATCTTTATTCCTCCCGAACAAACAAAAGTAGCAAATTTCGTTGAAGCTCGGAAGGCGATTAAGTGTTCTTTCGAACAACACACACAACCCCATCAGAATGGCATAGCCATTGAGGTGCAACTGGAATGGAGAAATAGTCAACCAAAGAAGCAGCTTTCTGAGAAAGTCATTGAAAGGAGGAATAGATCCACTCAAGCACATCTGACGGTTGACCGCGATAAAGCCAGGAGGTGGCCTGTCGGCGGTATCATTTACTCCAGGAAGTAAAGCTTCGGTCTCAGCAATGCCAAATTGGACACAAAGCTGGCTGAAAACCCATTGGGTTAGAGTGGTTGAGACTATTTCCGGAGGATTCTCCAGAGGGTCAGCTATTAGGAAGACTTCTTCAATCTGTTCTACTGTTTCTTCTCGTGCTTGATGAGAAGTCATTCTACACAAGGAACTGGATGTTCAAATATGAAGGTGCACGTTTCCTAAAAAGCGTGTAAAGTGTTGTGCGAAGCTAATAAAATAACAAGTAAATAAAAATAATAATACTGGTTGGCATACGTCAATTCAGGAAAATTCAAGACTTGTTATTAAATTAAAACTGAGACCAAGGTTTTAAATCTCGGATATCGGTCATGTCTCGTCTCGAAGAATTTAGATAGCTTATCTCGTATCGGGTGAGATCTCGAACGAGGTGAGTGCATCTCCGTCGTCCATCTCGGATTTACATCTCGGTTTCTAAAATTCATTTCGGAGTTATCTCGGAGTATATGTCATGTCGAAAATTAGTTTTCATACACCTAAATTTATAATACTAGTCACTACCTTAAGGAAAACACTATGCACTTACCTTGAATATATCACACGCTTATCATTAGTAATTTAGTATGGAAAAATATCACTTGTATCATGTAAAATAAATAAATAACTAGATTTCATGAATAATGTTCAATATAATATCATATGAGATAAAGTAGACAAGAAACAAACCATAACATATGCACCTTTACTTTGTTTGATCATTCACTTAAATTTCCTACACAATATAATGTCCCATTTCTACCTTTTATGATTTATAGTGCTGCAAGGGAAATCTTAATTTTATAACTTCAAATACAAAAGTCTACAGGTAGAATTAAGATATTCTATGTCTGATTATAGTATTTAATTATTAGCAAACAAAATCTCATTAAGCAACTAATAGCATAGATATTTCAAACAAACGTAGAAAATAGCATACATAGTACAAACAATTTCAAACATTTAGTAGTATTATAAGAAAAGCAAAAAAATGATGTACGAATGAACATGTAATCATCAAATGAAATTAATAGAGGAAATAGAATTCCTTTATTGCTTAAAAATAAGCCTTGAGGAAAAAAATTATAGCAGCAAAGACTAAATGAAATCAAGTTGGGAATCCATTTAGAACATAAAGTTAAATAAGTGAAGCCCAAAAATTATAACCGCAAAAAAATAGCGTTAGGAAAAAAACTCAAGAAAGTGTCGAAAAAAGAAAAATGAAATCGGATGTAAATTAAGTTGGATCAGAAACCTAAATGAAAATCATAAAGTGAAATACTTACCATAATCGATGTAGATTTTATCATCTTCTTACACTCGTCACTGCCGTAAAATAAGAGACGAAGATTAAATGAGATTTATATAAGAAATAAGGGTTAAAAAAAGTACAATTAAGAAGGCTTAAATTAAGGTAAAGGATGAGCTAGCCCAATACGGAAAAAGAGTTGATTTTTTCCAAAATTCAAAAATTCGGTCGATATCTCGCTGTTAAATCTCGTCCGAGATACCGGACGAGATACTGAAATCTCGTCCGAGATTTGGGTCAGACGAGATTCAAACGAAATTAGTTGTTTTGAATCGCCCAGGCTTGAAAACGAGATCTCGGCCGAGATGAGCGAGATTTAAAACCTTGACTGAGACTAGTGTCAATGCAGATAACATTCGATAGAAAGCAGTTATAACTGTGAGAAATTTGCGTTGGCACTTCATTCAAGTTAGTTGATTCGCAACATTTCACACTCGATTGAATTCAGATTATTTTACTTAAGTAGAATATTATCTCTTGATCTAATCCAACATTCGATGTGGGCAGTCAATGATGAGTATATTCGTCCCAGTTTTCTGCAAATGTTGTATTTAACAGGTTATTAGCAATCAAGTCAATACAATCTGTGAAAAAGTGCAACAAGTTCAAGCAATTCAAATTGGCAATTCAGTCAGGTTCTGTAAAAATTTTGCAAGTGTTCAAGTCCTTAAGTCGCAGGAACGACTTAAGACTAGCTCGGGATTACTTAGGTCGTCCAAATCATGTTCAACGACCTAACAACTCGAGCGACTCACGACTTAGCAACTCAGATGGCACGAGTTAAAAGGTGTCGAAGCACACGACCTAGTCCCTAGGCGTATACTTCGACGGGCAAGTGTTAACACCACCTTTTCGATGACCAAGCACCCAACGATCCACGACTTACCGATCTAAAGGACTCAAGCGACTCAAGCAACTCAAGGCTTCAGCGACCCAATGACTTAGTGAGCTAAAAGACTCACCGACTCAACGATCTACAAGCTAACAACTTAGTGACTCAACGGGTTAACTACCTACCAGTCAACGACCTAATGACTCAGTAAAGGCAATGACCTACCGAGCTAAAAGGGGAACGACCTACCGACCTACCGACCAATCGACCTAACGACCTAGCAAGCTTCGGAGTTAGGCCGCGTGCACATTGACTCTTCAAGGTTAGGTCGCTTACGACCTAACCTAATCAAAAGAGCTCCTACAATGCACTAGCTAAGTCGCTCGTAGTACATAACTCGCCCAGGATAACTCCACTAAGTCGCGGACGACTTAGTTACCTCGGGTAACTCTTAGGTCGCGCATTCTTAGGTCGCATACGACCTATCACAGCCGATCTAAGGGGCTGCTCCTCCTATAAATACCCCGCCTACTCCACATTGAAGGGGGACTTTTTCAGACTTTGAAGCGCCGAAACTCTGCGGCATTCACGACCTCTACAACACCTCTACTACCAAAAACACTTCAAACTACCTAAAAAGAAGATCAGCTACATTCAAGATGAATTCGAGAATCTCTTTTGTATTATAGTGCTAATTAGTTGTATCGATTGTTGAATAATCGAAGGAATTCTTGTAAAACTGATAATTGAACTTGTGATAAAGAAGATAAAGTGGACGTAGGCTTGACTTTGAGCCAAACCACTATAAAACAGCTGTCTCTTTACTTTTACTTCAATTATCTGCTTGTTTTAGTTCCCGTACCAACGGGTGGTGCTTTCACTTTGCTAATATTCTCACCGGGGTGTTAGCGTTCGATTTTGACGTTAACACACTTAGACCACATGACCAAGAAACTTTACCTCTCTCTTCATGAAGTGACACTTTGAAAACTTTGCTTTTAGTTGATGCTGCCTTGGCCTCCTAAGCAGCACTCTAATATGAACTTCATGCTCTCTTTCATCCTTAGAGTAAATCAAGATATCATCTATGAAAACCAGTATAAACCTATCCCAACGCTCTCGGAAAATCCGGTTCATCAAATCAATAAAGAAAGCTGGTGCATTCGTTAGTCCAAACGGCATAACTAACTATTCGTACGACCCATATTTGGTCCTGAACACCAACAAAGGCATACCATCCTCTGCTACCCCGAGCTAATAAAAACCTGTTCCCAAAATCCAAATGGGAAAATACCTTTGTCCTACTTAACTGGTCAAAAACCTACGATAATCGATACATAGCCTCAACGAACCATCTAGCTTCTTAGCAAACACAACCGCTACACCCCACGATGAACCGGTCCGCCTGATAAAACGCTTGCCTTTTAAATCCACCAACCGCACTTTCAACTCCCTCACCTCTAAAGGGGTCATCCTGCTCGGTGGCATACTCACTGGTTCATCTCTCGGAACCAAATCTATCTGAAACTCGATGACCTACCTCTATGGCAATCTAACTACAGGTTCAAACACATCTGCAAATTCTCTAACCCTGAAAACTTTTCTTAACTCATCATCTGAATCCAAAGCAACCATCAAAGAAAACACTGCGCTGCTAGAGCCTCCTACGGTAATGACAATTCAGTCGCTACAATCAAAGTGTCTAAGAGATATCTTCCTATCCTTGAAAAATATCCTAGCATCGTACTTGCTTAACCAACCCATACCAAGGATAATACAAACCCCACAAAATCAAACGCATGCAAACTACACAAAAAGTATAACCTACCCCTGCACCGAATCTAGTGATAGTGCGCTGTAAAGTGTGCCAGGCGACCATGGACGACTGTCAGGGTAGATTAAAACAACAGAATCTATCGTATTACTCACAGCGCATGGACAAAATACAATAGAACATATACATAGTGAAGCTTTACAGAATAAAATGCCATCATATAAAACTTCATAATAGTTGAATACAAGCATCCAAATAGCCAATACATCAAGCCTCACTACATAACACTCAGAGAATACAAAACAGCGGAACATCCAGTACATATAATAAGAAGAAGATAATATGCAACCCTCCAGCTCGTCTTCGATATCAGCATCGTGAGAAGAGAACAGCACCTGTCACCTGCTACCTAGTCTGCCCGTCCCAAAAATGGACGAACAACCCAAGGCAATAAGAATTAAAACATAAAGCCTTGAGTCAGACAATAGTCTTAGTGAGCAGTAAATTAACTAACAACATACCAAAAGAGCATAAAGGAAAAGGAATAGGAATACAACCCTCCCACTCCACCTCTTTCTACAGTGATAGCCCCAAACACACACTAAGCAGAAGCAACACAGCAGAGCATACAATTTAAAGTAAAGTAATAATCATTCGAGTCAAGGGCGATGTTTTCCAAGTACCAAGGCCTAAATCAGATAAGCACCCAGAAAATACCGCTCTTGAGTCCGAATGACGATACAACCAAACATCCATGACTCTGGCTATCACTATTATCATTGCTTCGATATCACCGTTAATTGAATGACCGGCACATTCTTTCAGCCGTCCGTCAAGGGCTAATGGAAACCCCGATTCTAGACATAACTCCCGCACGTCGTCGCAGCCCGTGCCTAGGACTATCGAATCTGCCCAGAGTACTCGACCATCAACAGTTGGCCGTTGGGACTATCGAATCTGCCCAAACGTACTCTTGCTTAGAGCATGCTAGAACCTTCAACAACGATGCTATCCAAGCCTCCTAGTCATCCTCCTAGACGACTATTCTCATATCCATTCATTATCCTCAACTCGAATCATATCACCGAGTTATCAACAAGCTTGGAATGATCCCGTCTGGATTAGACCAAGTCTTCATCACATGATTGCCTTGCTTCATCACATCCTCGCAAATCCTCATCTCAACATCACATCATCAAATCTATGCATAAGAGCTTCATCATCCCGCTACATATGCCACGAGCAGCTTTCCCAATTCAAGAGCCTTTCCCTTAGCTTTTGAATCATCTTCGGTCTAAATCAAATCATAAATCATCTAATTCATAGCAGTCAACCAAATCAAACATTAATCCAAACAATCAAGCATTCAAATAAGATCTAAATAGACAATTATAACAATAATGGCATTTTCGTAATTAAAGAGTTGAAAGTCTAACAAGCATGAAAACATGAACAGTATCTCTACAAACTTGATGAATGAACTTGCATACGCTAACATATGATAAAATGGATGTAACATCATCATGAACAATGGATCTACATGGATCTACACTTAGGTTTACAAAAATGCACAGAAATCACTATTTTAACACCAAATCAAGCCAACAATCCGATCTACTCCTTTGGATCCGTGTGAGAGATAATCACCACTCACCAAATCACCAAAACAAACCCAAATCAACACGCTTCAGATCTGGACAGCGAGGGATCAAGCTTGATCTATCACGAATCCGCTTCAAACGAAGAAATCTCTCTTGAAAAGATGAAGATCTTCAATCTATGCTCTTGAACCTTCAATCTTGATCTTCGATTTGGATGAAAGGAAGCACTAGATTAGAGTGGAGAAAAGAAGTGAAGAAGTGTAGAAGTCGAGCTCTCAAAATGGCAGCACTTCGTCGCTTCAAAATCCGGATCCCAAAAATGAAGCCAACCCCCTCTATTTATAGCTGAAATCACCCCTAGGTCGCTCGGAGTTAGGTCGTCCACGACCTACGACCTAAAACCTACCGACCTAAAGACTTACCAACCTACGACTTAACAAAACCCCCAGCCTCTACGACCTAACCTAACGCGCAGCTGTGACCTAGCGCTTAAGCACATCTTCGACCTAACTGCTAAGCCTTACACGACCTAACAAATAACTGGGTATACGGCTTACGACCTAACTACAAGGCCATACTCAACGACTTAACAGATATGCATGCGCGCCCCAACTCCTAGGTCGCTCACGACCTAACGGCTTAGCAGAACTCCGCGACCTACGACATAAGGAATTCTCAAGCGCGCGACTTAACTTACACGTGACTTAACAACTACTAAGTCGCTCACGACCTATCACTATACAACCTAACTACACTAACTCGCTGCCTATACTTAACTCTTAGGTCGCATGTTCCTTAGGTCGCTATCTCCTATAGGTCGCTAACTCCTATAGGTCGCTAACTCCTATAGGTCGCCTAATTCCTATAGGTCGCTCCAACCGACCTAACACTTCCAATTCCTTCCTTAGGTCATAAAACATCCTTAAGTCGTCTACGACCTATCTTTTTACATACGACTTATCTCCTATACAACCTAACTCTCACACGACCTAACAACTTAAGTCGTTCCAACACTTAGGTCGCTCCACATCACTAAGTCGTACACTTCCTAAGTCGCTGCCGACCTACCCCTTAGGTCGCCAATCCTATAAGTCGGTCACGACCTAGGACTTAGAAAAATTCTGCCTAAAATCTGAAACGACTTAAAATGCTGAAAATTCCAGATTTGAACGAACTTTTCGATCCGTTAAAATATGGGTCGTTACATTCTCTCCCCCTTAGGAATTTCTCCCCCGAAATTCCAAACAAACAAAGTAATCAAAGACTATTCTACATGCCTACCATCCATAGCAATCAGCCAACCATGCATCCAATTCTAGCTTAGCATGCAGAATTCTAAAACTTAGAACAAGTTACAATATCGTGAGATGACATGACACCTTAGGGCCATACCTTGAAGAGTTCAGGATGAGCAGCCTTCATCCTCTCTTCCACCTCCCACGTACAGTCGTTATCATCATCACTCCATTGTATCTTGAGCAACTTAACTACCTTCCTCCTAAGCTGTTTCGTGTCGGTTTCAACAACACGAAGCGGCTTACGAGGTCTTCTATCAACTGGATCAACTTCGAAGTCTTCACAGCTATCAGCAGAAACCACTATATTCGAGTCGTGCACATACTTCCGTAGATATGATACATGAAAAACATTGTGCACACTCGACATCTTCTCTGGTAACTCCAATCTGTAGGCGAGCTTTCCAATTCGCTCGATGATCGGGAATGGTCCAACAAATCTCGGAGTCAATTTTCCTTTCTTCCCGAATCGAATAACATTCTTCAGTGGAGAAATCTTCACAAAAACCATATCACCTACGTCGAACTCCAAATCCTTACGACGCTTATCGGCATAACTTTTCTGACGGTCTTGGGCTGCCTTCATTCGTTGCCGAATGATCTCTATACAATCTGAAGTCTACCGAATCATCTCTGGCCCAAGTATCAGCTTTTCTCCAGTTTCCAACCAACATGTCGGAGAGTTACACGGTCTTCCATACAATGCCTCATACGGTGCCATACCAATGCTTGACTGGTAACTGTTGTTGTACGCAAACTCCACCAAACGAAGGTGATCTTCCCATGATCCTCCGAAGTCCAAAACACATGCTCTAAGAAGATCTTCCAAAACTCGGTTGACTCTCTCGGTCCGACCATCTGTTTGAGGGTGATAAGCTGTACTCAAACACAACTCGGTTCCCAAAACTTCCTGGAAGCTCTTCCAAAATCCACTAGTGAACAATGGGTCTCGATCGCTCACTATACTCTTCGGAATACCATGGAATCGAACTATCCACTTAACATACAACTCAGCCAACTTTGATGCAGTCCTAGTCGATCGAACAGGAATGAATCTTGCGCTCTTAGTCAGACGATCCACAATGACCCAAATCCCTTCATTTCCCGTTCTGGTTCTAGGTAATCCATCAATAAAGTCCATCGATATTTGCTCCCACTTCCATGTAGGAGCTTCTAATGGTTGAAGTAATCCACTTGGCTTTTTCTGTTCAGCCTTTACCAACTGGCAGTTCATGCACTTGGAAATAAAATTTCCAACATCCTTCTTCATGCCTTCCCAGTAGTAGGTTCTCTTCATATCCCGATACATCTTATTTCCACCTGGATGAATTGTCAGCTTCGAGTGATGACTTTCCTTCAGGACTTCACTCCTCAATTCATCTATATCGGGAACAACTAGTCGTCCTTGCTTTCGAAGAAAACCCTCTCGATCGACCTCGAATCCTTTATCCTTTTCTGGGTCCAATCCAGATTCCAATTCACGGAAAATCTTGACAAGCTTATCGTCTCGCTTTTGGCTCTCGCCAATCCTTTCCACAAGAGAAGGTCTTATCGATAAGTTTGCCAACATCTCAGGTTCCAATTCACATCTAGGCCTGAAGTCAAATCCAGCTAAATACTCGAGACTCTTCCATTCTGAAAACATGGCTCCCAATCCTGCATGTCTTCGACTTAACGCATCTGCCACTGCGTTACCTTTTCCCGGAGTATAAGCTATACCAAAATCATATGATGCTAAAAACTCTAGCCAACGTTGCTGCCGAAGATTCAAATCCTTTTGGGAGAAAAGATACTTCAACGACTTATGATCCGTAAACAACTCGAATCGAACTCCCAACAGATAATGTCTCCACATCTTCAGAGCAAATACAATCGCCGCTAACTCCAAATCATGAGTCGGGTAATTCCTTTCGTGCGGCTTCAGTTGTCGACTTGCATATGCAACAACTTTATCCCTCTACATCAGCACTGCTCCAAGTCCAGTACCACATGCGTCGGTGTAAACCACCATCTCATCATTCCCACTTGGAATAGTCAAAAAAGGAGCACTCGTCAATCTCTCTTTCAGGATTCCGAAAGCTTGCTCACACTTAGCATCCCAACTGAACACTTGGTTCTTTTTCATCAATCCTGTTAACGGTGCAGCTACCTTGGAGAAGTCTTTGATAAACCGTCGATAATATCCTGCTAATCCAAGAAAACTTCTCACATCAGATGCATTCTTAGGTCTAACCCAATCCTGGATTGCTGCCACCTTAGCGGGATCAACCGCTATTCCATTTCCAGAAATCACATGGCCTAAGAACCTCACTTCACTCTTCCAGAAGTGACACTTCGAAAACTTAGCCTTCAGTTGATGTTTCCGCAAGATTTCCAAAACAATACACAAGTGCATCTTGTGCTCTTCCTCCGTTCTGGAATAAATTTGAATATCATCCACGAACACAAGTACGAACTTGTTCAACTGATCTCTGAACACTCTATTCATAAGATCCACAAAATATGCTGGCGCGTTAGTCAATCCAAACGGTATTACCAGCCACTCAAAGAAACCGGATGGTGTCCTAAAAGCAGTCTTCGGCACACTATCCTTAGCCACTCTCAACTGGTGAAATCCCGTTGCCAAATCCATCTGAGAAAACACCTTAGCCTCGTGAAGCTGATCAAACAAGTCATCTATTCTCGGCAATGGATACTTGTTCTTCTTTGTCACCTTATTCAGCTCACGATAATCCACACACAATCTCAACGACCCATTTTCTTTGGTTGCAAACACAACTGGTGCGCCCCACTCGGACACACTACGCCGAATGAATCCTTTCTGCAAAAGATCATCAACTTGCACCCTCAACTCCTGCTATTCCCTAGGCGCCATCCGCCTAAGAGGCATCACAACAGGTCTGGCTCCTTCAACTAGATCTATACGAAACTCGATCTCTCTATGCGGCGGCAACCCTTTGACTTCGTCAAAGACATCCTCGAATCCATTTGCGATTGGCACTGATGACAGTCCATCCTGTGGAACAACCAGCGAATACATGAAGCTCATGAAGACGCCTTCCTCATGCTTACATCGTATTACAACCTTTCGCCCCTCCACATTCTCGACTGTCACTTCCAACCTCTCGCAATCAACCTTTGTCGCATACTTCCTAAGCCAGTCCATACCCAAAATAATTCCGAACCCCGCAAAGTTCAGAACAAAGCAATCACAAACAAAAGAGCAACCATGACTCGATACAACTAGACCACGGCATAACATACACAAACAAGACGAACCCCCAACTGGATTAGTCACAACCAATGGCCTATCGACAATATCCGGCTTCAAATCTAACCGGCCTACAAGTTCATTACAAACAAAAGAATGCGACGCTCCAGTATCAAACAAAACTCTAACTGGAACACCACATAGGAAAAAGTACCTTGAACAACCACACTCTTTCCTTTCTCTTCAGCAGTAGGAGCTTTCGAAGACGACAGAACAGCTCCCAAAGCATAAGCTTGCACAATCTGCTTGTCCCTCCTCGGTTCTGGACAATTCTTCCTGAAATGCCCCGGCTTGTCACAGTTGTGACACTTCATCGGCAACTTCGGATTCTTACAATCCTTCGAGAAATGGCCCTTCTGCTGACAATTGTAGCAAGTCACCTCGCCTTTCGGCTTCTTCTGGCCATCCTTACCCTTCTGCTGCTGCTGCTTCCTCTTCTTGTTTCCACCCTGCTGGGGTTTAGACTCTTCCCTGGCCACAGCAACAACAGCTCCTTCCTTAGGAAACAGACTCTCATGCCTAAGAGCTTTCTCCACAAGCTTCTTAAATGAATCGTCCAAATGATCCACCAACTGTCTCCCAAGATAACTGTCCAAGCCTGTCACAAACTTCTCATTCTTCTGATAAGCAGATTCAATATATGACTGGGCATACTTGGACAAAGCTTCGAACTCAGAAACATACTCAAGAACTGGTCTCCCACCTTGCTTGAGCTCCACAAACCTCTTGAACAGAACAGACTTCTGAGTTGTAGAAATGAACTTAGCTTCAAACCTAACTTTAAATTGCTCCCAAGTAATCTCTTCCTCCGGAGTAGTGATGGTAATAATATTCCACCAATCAGAGGCCCTCCCTTGAAGCTGCCTTGATGCCAACTTCCTCTTAGTTGCATCATCAATTCCCAAATCACCAAAGATCCTTCTACAAGCATCTATCCACCTCTAGACCTCAATAGTTGATTCTGTTCCCAAGAAAACCTTTCCTCCAAGAGCAGTATAATCCTTGCACAACTTAGCAAAATCCACTGGTTTCGGAGTTTGGACTTGAACTCCAACATCTACTGCTGCCTCCGGAACTGGTATCCTTCTCATGATCGAAGTCATCATAGCTTCGAACATGGCTGCATAATCAGTAGTCCGCTCAGTAGCACGGCCTTCCCTAGCAGCTGGTCTCCCTCTTCGACTCATTCTCAATATCTATAAAAAGGAATGATCAGAACCTCTAGAGAAACAACTGCATAAAGGACTAACTTACTGCTAAACTACTATATTATATATAGTAATCATCCATCAAAATACAATTACGTCTCTCATACGTAGTTACGTCAGCGAGCGTTGGGTAAAATCGATTAACCAATGCTCTGATACCAAATATGACGACCGCTCATGACCCCTGCACCGAATCTAGTGATAGTGCGCTGTAAAGTGTGCCAGGCGACCATGGACGACTGTCAGGGTAGATTAAAACAACAGAATCTATCGTATTACTCACAACGCATGGACAAAATACAATAGAACATATACATAGTGAAGCTTTACAGAATAAAATGCCATCATATAAAACTTCATAATAGTTGAATACAAGCATCCAAATAGCCAATACATCAAGCCTCACTACATAACACTCAGAGAATACAAAATAGCGGAACATCCAGTACATATAATAAGAAGAAGATAATATGCAACCCTCCACCTCGTCTTCGATATCAGCATCGTGAGAAGAGAACAGCACCTGTCACCTGCTACCTAGTCTGCCCGTCCCAAAAATGGACGAACAACCCAAGGCAATAAGAATTAAAACATAAAGCCTTGAGTCAGACAACAGTCTTAGTGAGCAGTAAATTAACTAACAACATACCAAAAGAGCATAAAGAAAAAGGAATAGGAATACAACCCTCCCACTCCACCTCTTTCTACAGTGATAGCCCCAAACACACACTAAGCAGAAGCAACACAGCAGAGCATACAATTTAAAGTAAAGTAATAATCATTCGAGTCAAGGGCGATGTTTTCCAAGTACCAAGGCCTAAATCAGATAAGCACCAAGAAAATACCGCTCTTGAGTTCGAATGACGATACAACCAAACATCCATGACTCTGGCTATCACTGTTATCATTGCTTCGATATCACCGTTAATTGAATGACCGGCAAATTCTTTCAGCCGTCCGTCAAGGACTAATGGAAACCCCGATTCTAGACATAACTCCCGCACGTCGTCGCAGCCCATGCCTAGGACTATCGAATCTGCCCAGAGTACTCGACCATCAATAGTTGGCCGTTGGGACTATCGAATCTGCCCAAACGTACTCTTGCTTAGAGCGTGCTAGAACCTTCAACAACGATGCTATCCAAGCCTCCTAGTCATCCTCCTAGACGACTATTCTCATATCCATTCATTATCCTCAATTCGAATCATATCACCGAGTTATCAACATGCTTGGAATGATCCCATCTGGATTAGACCAAGTCTTCATCACATGATTTCCTTGCTTCATCACATCCTCGCAAAGCCTCATCTCAACATCACATCATCAAATCTATGCATAAGAGCTTCATCATCCCGCTACATATGCCACGAGCAGCTTTCCCAATTCAAGAGCCTTTCCCTTAGCTTTTGAATCGTCTTCGGTCTAAATCAAATCATAAATCATCTAATTCATAGCAGACAACCAAATCAAACATTAATCCAAACAATCAAGCATTCAAATAAGATCTAAATAGACAATTATAACAATAATGGCATTTTCGTAATTAAAGAGTTGAAAGTCTAACAAGCATGAAAACATGAACAATATCTCTACAAAATTGATGAATGAACTTGCATAGGCTAACATATGATAAAATGGATGTAACATCATCATGAACAATGGATCTACATGGATCTACACTTAGGTTTACAAAAATGCATAGAAATCACTATTTTAACACCAAATCAAGCCAACAATCCGATCTACTCCTTTGGATCCGTGTGAGAGATAATCACCACTCACCAAATCACCAAAACAAACCCAAATCAACACGCTTCAGATCTGGACAGCGAGGGATCAAGCTTGATCTATCACGAATCCGCTTCAAACGAAGAAATCTCTCTTGAAAAGATGAAGATCTTCAATCTATGCTCTTGAATCTTCAATCTTGATCTTCGATTTGGATGAAAGGAAGCACTAGATTAGAGTGGAGAAAAGAAGTGAAGAAGTGTAGAAGTCGAGCTCTCAAAATGGCAGCACTTCGTCGCTTCAAAATCCGGATCCCAAAAATGAAGCCAACCCCCTCTATTTATAGCTGAAATCACCCCTAGGTCGCTCGGAGTTAGGTCGTCCATGACCTACGACCTAAAACCTACCGACCTAAAGACTTACCAACCTACAACTTAACAAAACCCCCAGCCTCTACGACCTAACCTAACGCGCAGCTGCGACCTAGCGCTTAAGCACATCTTCGACCTAACTGCTAAGCCTTACACGACCTAACAAATAACTGGGTATACGGCTTACGACCTAACTACAAGGCCATACTCAGCGACTTAACAGATATGCACGCGCGCCCCAACTCCTAGGTCGCTCACGACCTAATGGCTTAGCAGAACTCCGCGACCTACGACATAAGGAATTCTCAAGCGCGCGACTTAACTTACACGCGACTTAACAACTACTAAGTCGCTCACGACATATCACTATACAACCTAACTACACTAACTCGCTGCCTATACTTATCTCTTAGGTCGCATGTTCCTTAGGTCGCTATCTCCTATAGGTCGCTAACTCCTATAGGTCGCTAACTCCTATAGGTCGCCTAATTCCTATAGGTCGCTCCAACCGACCTAACACTTCCAGTTCCTTCCTTAGGTCGTAAAACATCCTTAAGTCGTCTACGACCTATCTTTTTACACACGACTTATCTCCTATACAACCTAACTCTCACACGAACTAACAACTTAAGTCGTTCCAACACTTAGGTCGCTCCACATCACTAAGTCGTACACTTCCTAAGTCGCTGCCGACCTACACCTTAGGTTGCCAATCCTATAAGTCGGTCACGACCTAGGACTTAGAAAAATTCTGCCTAAAATCTGAAACGACTTAAAATGCTGAAAATTCCAGATTTGAACGAACTTTTCGATCCGTAAAAATATGGGTCGTTACAGCAACCATCAAAGAAAACACTGCGCTGCTAGAGCCTCCTACGGTAATGACAATTCAGTCGCTACAATCAAAGTGTCTAAGAGATATCTTCCTATCCTTGAAAAATATCCTAGCATCGTACTTGCTTAACCAACCCATACCAAGGATAATACAAACCCCACAAAATCAAACGCATGCAAACTACACAAAAAGTATAACCTAACAGATCAAACTCAAACTGGTCACACCTCAAACCTAGAGTTGCATACCCTCCTATTGAATTTGCAACCCATAAGTAACTAAATATGTGGGTTCAAGGTTAAGGCCTATCCATCAAACATCTAGATATAAAAAAATGAGATGCGCCAGTATCAAATAAAAGGCTAACAGACATACCATGAATTTGAAGCTTTCCTCCAAGAACTGCTTCCCCTTCACCTAGGTTGTTGGCTTAGAATTATTAGGCTTCAATGCATACACCTTGCCCTTTCCCTCTCTAATGGGCTCCTTGCACTGGTTCTTATAATGGCCTATCTGGTCATAGTTAAAGCATTTGACATTTTTCTCCTTAACCACATCCTTCGCTTTCCCTAAGCGACACTCATTACTAAAGTTCCCCTTCTTTTCACATTTATAGCACACAGCCTTAGACTTTGCTTTCTTGCCTGCTCCTCCTTCTGAGCACCTCTCTTGGGAAAGAACGTTCACTTTTGGCCCTGCCCAACCTAAACTTATTCTTCTTTGCTCTTCTCTAGAGACTTAAGGACTTCTTCCTGCCTAAAAACCATCCCTGCAATAATATAAGAAGGATCTCAAAGGTGGGACAAAGTAATACTTGCTAACTCTAGCTTCAATCCTCTGATAAACTTCTCATTCCGCTTCAACACTGTATCCATGGAAGGATACCCATACTAGCCCAACTCTTCAAACATCCTAGCATGGTCAGCAGTAGACATCTCTCCTTGCACTAGTTCAGCAAACTACCTAATTAAAGCTGGTTGGGCCATCTACGACATAAACCTCTCCTAGGATCTCCTCTTGAAATCCCCCTAGGTTATTGTCTCCTCATCGACTGTCGTTGTTACACTAATCCACAAAAACAATGTGGCTCCCTAAAGTTGCTTAGATGCCAACCTCCTCTTCCTCTCATCATTGAGCCCTAGTTCTGCAAAAATCCTTTCGCAGAGCAACAATTTGTTCTCCACCTCAGTGGCATCCTCCGTCCCCATAAACGGCTTCACTCCAAGTTTCAAAAAATCTCCGCTCAACTTAGCATAACGATTAAATACCAGAACTTTCAGAACTCCTGCCCCTATAGCATTTCTTCCTAGCACTCCGGTTGTAACTCATGCCTGCATCATATTCCTGAAAAACTGATACATAGCTTCCATTTCGATATATGGGACCTTAGTACTAACATTCTCCGCCAGACCTTAGTTTCTCCCGACATTAATTCCGACATTCCTTTCGGTGCTTTCCTCTACTGGGTTAACTCTACTTCTTCTACCATCTATATATGTATTCAAACCTCATGAGTTACCGAAAGATAACTTAGTCAAAGATAGATGAATAGAGATAAAGCACATAATTATATATAGCAAATACAAGTACCTTACTATAGCGTTATCCCAACCCAAAACTTACTATAATTTATTTGGATTTTTGTTTTCAAAACCATTTTTAATTACATAACCTATGCTCTGATGCCAATTTGTAGCATCCTGTATTCGGAAGCAAAAAGCTAAACGCTCTGGATGTTGTAGTTGGCATAGTATTAACTTCTGGTGACGAAATACGACATTACTGATGGTATCCATAATATTTGAAGCATTTGAATATGAATAAAATTACAGATTTCCAAAACAATAATTTTAGTGATTACATTTCAAATAAATCATATCCAAGTTACAAAAAACCCTAAACGTATCCCAGGCACTGATAAAATATAATTTACAACAATACGCCAAGAGTGACATATGAAGATGCCCCCTTGGATGATTAAAGAAATATAGACATAACTGTCTTAATACATAGCGGAAATAAATTTTTAAAACAAAATTCCTAGATTAGCTATCCATCAGCCACGTGGTCTTCTTCGGGAGTTTATTCACCAAAATCTGCTAAAACCTCAAAACTTAAACCCTCAGCCTTATCAAATTAATTTTGAGCACCTAAGAGTTTAAGGGGAAACAAATTTTTTGAGTCAAACATAAAGCCTGGTATGAATAAATTCTTCTACATCACTGTTTACTGATATATAGTGAGACCGTGCTGCTTAGCGGAATGGGTTTCCACTCGCTAATATCTCTTTTCTAAAACATATATTTTGCAAATCCTTTCCTGTAACCAAAATGGTTAATCTACTGATTATAATAATAATATAACAATATCCATTATGCTAAAATAGGAAATTAGATAGACTATCTATCTAAAACCTAAGCTATTTGCTCTATATTGGACTGTCTGTCCTAAATTCTTAGCTATTTGCACTCTTCTAGGCTACCTATCCTAAAATTGATTATACCTAAATAGAAATATCTGTTATGCCTAATATTAGGCTATCTGTCCAAAACAGGAAAAAATGGTGAACTAACTATCCCTAAAAAGCAGTAAGCTTAGTTATGCTAATAAATGTACTATCTGTTCATATTAGAGCTGGGTGCACTTTCTGGACTAATTGTCCTATGGGCTGACTACCCTCAAAATGGACAACTGTCCGAATTTATATGAGCCGACTACATGAATTTTCTTTTGGTTTAACTACCCTTTAAAACATCTGGCCTAACTGCCCTTCAAAATATTTAGGCCATCTACCCTTCAGAATTTCGTTGAAAACCTTTTTAAAGTGATTTAGTCCATCAAATCATATATATACAAGAAAATATATCTTTAGCTTTACTCTAAGCTAATTTTTCCATGATATATATACTTTACTCAAAATAATGTTGATGATGTTCAAGAAGGATTACCTATCCTTTTAAAATAAGTTAAAGTCCTTCATAACATAAACCACTTAGGCTATCTGCCTAATCATTATACTCGAATTCTTTGTTTGAAACCTTTAAACAACCTTTCAAAAACATAGAAGATAACTCCTGAAACATTAGTAAAACCCTTCAGTTTATAGGCTTTATAACATATGACATCCACCTATAAAATCCTTCAAACCATAAACTTCTGAAAACATTGCAAAACCAAACCCTCCCTCCTTGCCGAAAGGTTTCTTTTTGACTTTGCTGAAAGGTTTGAAAGCCTGAGGAACCATCCCTTTAAAATCATTGATAAAACACTTTGAAAGCATTAAAACATAAAACCTTCTGGAGATATTGGGTTCAATTTATAACAAGTGAAAACCTTCCGAAACCATTCAAGGTTGACTGCAACCTTTAAACATCTTGGTTTAAAATGTTTAGATTAGCATTCAAGTATAGCAAAAGGATCAATAAAACTTTGGAGTCAAAAGCAACTACTTTGAAACCTTTAACAAAACCCTTCAAAGTCATTCAAAAATAAAGAAGGTTGGCGTTGGAGCCAATCCTTCAAACTCAATGGATATGTGGAATATTGTAGAAAACAAAAGATTCCTTTTGAAAGAAACTGATTTAAAGGGTTGGAAGCGACAACAAAGCATCCGACCTTGTCAGAAGGTTTACCTTTGGACATTGCCGAAAGGTTTCAATTAAAGCAAGAAAGCAAACCAATCCTAACCTTTTCTTTTAAAACAATTGATAATTTCAAAAGCACTTTGCCGAAAGGTAGTAGGTGTATTTTTCTTTTAAAACCAAAACAAAATTCATCTCTTCTAGAAGGTTTTATCTCTCATCCATAAACCCTTCAACCTTGACCAATTCACTACAAACAGTTTCCTAATACCATGCACATTGGATGTTGACCCTAGATGAGAGGTTTAAAAACCTTCGACTTTGCAGGATGGTTTAGTTTAGAGGCAGAATTTCTTGCCCAAGGAGATAAAATAGTAAAAAGGCTATTTATTTGTACTTTAAAATAGTTCTTTTGTAACAAACCTGCATTACTTGGCTAAATTTGATTGGTTGCAAGAATTTTATATTCAAAAGTGTTGCCGACATCCTTATTTGGAAATTTAAATAATTTTGAAAAAGCTTATTTCTCCTCTATAATTATATAAAACATTTGAGACCCATTCCTTAAATAGTTTTATATAACTGTTAAATCATCTTAGAAAATTCTGGAAAAATTCCAGAAAATATACTAATATGTTCTCTTCAACATATAAAATTTTCAAATCAAAATAATAAATTATTTGCCTGTAAATAATTTTATAATCCAAAATACAGTTTTCTTCCTTAGAAAATTCATAATAAATTCACAGAAATTTTGAAATATCTAAAAATTGAAACCCATCTCTAAGACATCTTTCTAGATCATCATAAAAATTCGCAAGAGTATTGGATGTAATATATTAGGGTTTTCAACTTAAAACATGTCATAAAATCTATATGAACAAACATAAAACATCAACATGTATGTATAATCATATTATCATTCAAAAACATGGCAAATATTTGCAAAATCATTCAGAATTTATCAAAATCCGAAACCATAAAATTTTTGAGAAGTAAACATTATTCACCTTTGCTTTTATGATTAAGGAGCTTGAGATTTAGACGGGTTTGATTTGAATATTGTTTCCCTATGCTTTTCTTTTGTTTCCTCCTTTTCTTTTCTTATTAATGGTGGCCGGCCTCACTTTGGAAAATTTTGAAATGAATGAACGTGTATGATACACGGTCTAAGGAAGGTCATATAGAAATGGCCCATTTCCCATAATACACCACCATTAATTCATTTTAGCCCTTAATTTATTATTTAAAAAAGCACGGCTACCTTAATTAAATCAAATCTCAATCCTCTAATCAACACATTATTTTATTTAGTTTATCTAACTAAATCTCCTAAATAATGTTATTAAACATCTGGGATGTTACACAACCTGCCAGCAAATTTGAAGGCAAGCATAGCTCTCAATGACAAAGAAAAGAGCAACCTTCTAATAAAATCGAAGGGACCACAACAGTCATGTGAAGCGCTACCTTTTGATATGGTTGAAGGATTCATGGCCGAATGAAGAATGCAAACCCTTCAACAAAGTCGATAGGTTCATGAAGCCATAAAGAAAAGCACACGTTTCAACAAAGTCGAAATGTCAACAACAGCAGATGAATGGCAAACCTTTCAACAAAGTCGAAAGGTTCACAGCCGCATATAAAAGGAGACCTTCCGACCCAATTGAGAGCATGGAGTTGAAAGGAAGGCCACCTGCATCTATAATTAAGACCCAAGGGGTCCTGTTTTCAAGATCCGATTTCTCTTATTCTAATCTTGCAACTTCTTAATAAAAGTATTTTAACCCTATTTGGGTACTGATTTTGGGATTTAACAAAATAGAGTTTATCAGGGATAAAGAGCAAAGTCTTGCGCCCTATTAATTACTTTACTATTTTGCTTAAACTTTTTTGGATTAACTCCTAATTTCAGGTTAAAAATCAACGACAGGTTCTTGTTGACAAGGTCGACAACAGTCCTGCTACAAGGAGCTACAGCAAAATTCTAAAGCCCTTAACCCTATAACCTAAACCTTTCAACATGATTGATAGTATTCCTAGTCCAAACACCAATTACAACCTTCTGAAGTGATTAAATTTAAAGCTTAAACCCTTTGACAAAGTCAATAGCTCTTACACTATAACAATACCAGAAACCTTTTGGAGATAAAACCCAAGTGGCCCAACCTTTCGATAAGGTAAAAATTTGTTCTCTAATACAAATACCTAGATTTGAAATGATAATCCAAAAGAGATCGAATAGGTCGAAACTTACTTATATAAGTGATCCAACCCTTTGACAGGGTCGAATCCCAAGTTATAACTACTAAGGAAAATCATACTCTGCTTGAATCTAAGGAAAGTTATCATCCTAACCTTACGATAGGATAAAAAACCAATCTTTGAAGGACCGACTTAGGAAACTTCATCCTGGCCAGGAAAACGAGAATTTTTAGGGAAAACCTCACATCAATTCAACTAAGGCGAAAGGTTATATACTTCAAGGACCAAACTTTTCGACGACGTCGAAAGGCCAAACTATTAATCAACAACAAGCATAGCTGTTGGGCTTGTTCTCACCCAGAAGATCTCAAGACCAAGAAGCTTGATTCATTCGCGCTCGCCTAAGCTCCATTCGGTCTCCTACCACTATCGGACCGTGCTCCCACCGAACCAACTCAGCTCCACCCTACCGGACCGTGCTCCCACCGAACCAACTCAGCTCCACCCTACCGGACCATGCTCCTACCGGACCAACTCAGCTCCATCCTACCGGACCATGCTCCTACCGGTCCAACTCAGCTCCACCCTACCGGACCATGCTCCTACCGGACCAATTGCCACCGGACCGAGACGTTCCGAACCAAGCTCCTTCCGGACCAACATACCAAGCCAGATCGCGTCAGCCTAGGCCCACCAGCAGTTATGTACATCCAAGACCCTTACCCCAGCCTTACTCTATAAATAGAGGGACAGGGGTACAACAATGAGGGACAAGTTTGAGAACTCAAGCACGGAAAGAACTTTCAAACAACTTTCTTTTACTTGTATCAAAGCTTTGTACTTGTAATCAAAAGAAGAGAAGAGAAATAACATATAAAGTGGACGTAGGCACATTCTGGCTGAACCACTATAAATCTGCGTGTCTTTTTACAGTTTAGCCCCTGCTTTTCATATATTTGCATAAATCACCCAAATCACAAAGAACAACATAAGATCTACTAAGTCATACAACTTTGAGGTGTTTGTCCATTTTTTGTGCAAACATTTTTGGTGCTTTCACTGAGAACTAGAAGCTCGAAGCTTCAGCTTCATCCACTTAACATTTTTCTTAACAGCCTTGTTCGCCACTTGGAAAACATGCCTCCCAAACCAAGAAAAGATGTTAACAAAGGAAAAAACATCGCATCTAGCAGTCTTCCAGATCCAGCTGTCACGAATCAAGTAAATCGTCCTCCTCCAGCAGTAGTAACAAATGAATGACAGGCTAATCCGACCCCTCCTGCCACAAAACAGCCTGCAGCAATTACTAGGGCAGATTTAGACAGGGTTGTGGTCGAAGTAACTAACCGCTTCATGTCCCAACAGGAAGCCTTGGTGGACCGTCTCATGTCACGCTTAAGGGATGCTGAAGAATCCAACCGCAACACTGAATCATGGGGCGAGTCCCAGTCTGGAGGATCTCAGAGACAACAAAGATCTTCCTTCTTCGAAGGAGCTAACGGCAGAAGTAGCCATGGTAGGAGCCGAGATCGAGCACAGCCCGAAGTTAGGCCTGAGGAAACGTTTGGTACCGAACCCAACAGGGGAGGTACCAGACGAAGGTCAACTGTAGCTGAGCCCGTCATACAGCCTAACCACGGAAACGCAAGTGAACGGGGCCGAGCTAGAGTCCAGCCCGAAGTTGGACCCAAGGAAGTGCTTAGATCAGAACCCAGCAGGGGAAGATCAAGGCAAGGGCCAACTGTAGCTGACCCTAGCATGCTCCCAGAAGATCAAAGGCAGCTACTGTAAAATATGAGGAATGATAGACGATACCATCCCTACAGGTCATCTGGACAGAATCAATCCCACAGAACAGAACCAAACTCATTTCTATCTGCTCCAAGTTCTGATGAAAGGATGGCACGCTTATTCAGAGAGTGCGTCCAATGGGAGCAAAGAGATCGAGGGATAGGCGCTAGGGTAACCAGCCCTTTCGCCCGCAATATCGAAATTGCTATCACTCCCCGAGAATGGAAGATGCCAACAATGGAACCTTACAAAGGAACCTCCAACCCCGTTGTACACTTACAGAGGTACACACAACATATGCTCATGAGTGGAGCGACAGAGGGAGTACTGTGCAAATGCTTTCCGCTCTTCTTAGCAGATCTCGCTACCTCCTGGTTCTGTCATCTACCCCAGGGATCCATCAGCTCGTGGGAAATGTTGAAAGAAAAGTTTATCAGTCAGTTCCGCATCCATGTGGAACAACCTAAGGACGCTTATTCCTTATCCAGCGTCAAACAGAAACCTGGAGAGAAACTGCAACAATACCTAACTCGATTCAATGCCGCAGCAGCCGCGGTCCAAGATGACGATGAGAAACTTATCCTAATGGCCCTCTGTAGTGGTGTGCATCCGGACACTGAATTTGCTAGAAGGTTGACGAAACAAAAACCAGCTACTTTACCCGATTTCTTCCATGAAGCCGGGGAATATATGAGGCTTGAGGATGCTGCCATTGAGGGGCAGTCAGGACAGCAGAATAAGGCAACTCACAGCAACGCCCCTGCTATAGCAAGGGACGTTTGAAGAAATGATTCCAGAGACAATGCTGGGGGCAAGAAGGGAGAAAAGCGCCTATATCGACCTGGACCGAGATTCGACACTTACACTCCTTTGAACGAGACCGTCGAAAATATCTTCCTTGCCACCCAAGGCGAAGTTAGATACAAACGCCCACCATACAAGAAGGAATCAGATAACGCGCAGAAGTCTGGAAAGTTCTGCCGCTTCCACGAATCTCACGGGCATGATACCAATGAATGCCATCATCTCCGGGATTTGATTGAGGAACACATCAGAAGGAAGAAACTGGAACGTTATGTAAAAAGTCAGGATAGGACTCCAGCTCCTACCGATGAGAACCCAAGGCTACCCTCACTGGAGATCGGCAGAGGAAACCGCAACGCTAGTGGCTCTAATCAAGAGAAGATAGTGGTCCATACCATCTCAGGAGGACCGCACATCGCAGACAAGAGCTGGAAAGAGATGGAAAGATATGGAAAGTCGCATAGAGACAGTAAAGACTGTGTCAATTCGGTTATAGAAGAACGCCACCCGAAACGGAAAGAAAGTGATGACATCACATTCGGTAAGCGTGACCTGGAAGGAAGGCAGTACCCTCACGTGGATCCCATGGTTATCTCTGCCCGACTCGGTCCCGCCGAAGTTTACCGAATCTTAGTAGACATTGGAAGCTCAGTGAACATCCTGTTCAAACATGCATTCGACAAAATGAAATTATCAATGAAGGATGTATCTCCCTGCGATAAACCACTACACGGTTTCACTGGAGATGCGAAGATGCCTCTCGGGCAACTAGACCTCTTTGTTGAGATTGGAAGCCATCCCCGCTCCGTTGTACGAAAACAGACGTTTGTGCTAATAGAAAACCATTCAGCCTATAACGCCTTCTTAGGAAGGCCAGCCTTGTCTGACTTCCAAATTGTCCTAGCCCCATGGTGCCTAAAAATGAAATTTCCAACGGACAATGGAGTAGGGGAAGTAGAAGGAGACCAGGACGTTGCTCGAGACTGCTATGTGACTGAACTACGCAACAACCACAGGAAGTATAAAGGGAAGGGTGTAGAGGTTGCCCTCTGGACAAAAAGTCTAGAAGCGTAGCAACTAAAGAAAGCCCCTCCTCTTCGATATACCAGCGACCCTTTCAATGAATTAGACCCTAGGGACAAAGGGGAGGGGGCCACCGCCGAGCCTGCAGAGGCTATGGAATTTGTATCTGTAGACAAGCACGACTCAAGTAGACTATTGAAAATTGGGTCCCAACTATAAGCAGAGTTGAAGGAACAACTCATCGATTTTCTCCGCCACAACTTGGATGTATTCGCATGGTCACACGCTGACATGACCGGAATCTCCCCCGACATAGCATGCCACGTATTAAACATTGATCCTACCAAGGCGCCCATAAAACAAAAAAAGAGAAGTATGGGGGCAGAGCGGTCAGCAGCCCTCGACGAAGAAGTAAAGAATCTGCTCGCCAATGACTTCATACGAGAAGCCATCTACCCGGAATGGATCGCTAACCTAGTACTGGTAAAGAAGGCTAATGGGAAGTGGCGAACATGCATTGACTTTTCCAACCTAAACGACGCTTGCCCAAAGGATTGCTTCCCACTTCCCCGAATCGACCAGCTTGTAGACAGCACAGCCGGGCACGAGCTCTTATCTTTTATGGACGCATACTCAGGGTATAACCAAATTCCTATGCATGCTCCCGACCAAGACCACACTAGTTTCATCACCGACCGGGGTTTATACTGCTATGAGATAATGCCCTTCGGACTTAAAAATGTAGGAGCCACCTACCAGCGCCTCATCAACAAGATGTTTGCGGGGCTAATAGGGCAAACTATGGAAGTATATGTGGATGACATGCTGGTAAAGTCAAGGAAAGCCGACGATCGCGTAAGCCACCTAGGTGAGATGTTTCAAGTACTTCGACAGTATGGAATGAAGTTGAATCCTCTAAAATTCTCCTTCGGAGTGTCATCAGGAAAGTTCTTAGGATTCATCGTCCATGCCAGAGGGATTGAAGCAAACCCTGAACAAGTTCGAGCGCTAAGGGATATCAAGATACCTTCCACTCGGAAGGAAATGCAAAGCCTGAATGGAAAAGTGTCCGCCCTAAGCCGATTCATCTCCAAAGCAACGGACAAGTGTGCCCCTTTTTCGAAGCTCTAAAGAAAGACAAAGGAAAGTTCGAATGGACCGACGAATGCCAGACCGCTTTCCTTAACTTAATCGAACACCTCCAGAAACCACTGGTACTCTCGACTCCAAGCGAAGGCGAAGAATTATACCTATACCTTGCTGTGTCATCTCACGCCCTAAGCGCTGCCTTGGTAAGGGAAGACAACCGCACGCAGCGGCCAATTTACTTCGTCAGTAAGAGGTTTACGGGGGTAGAAGTCAGATATCCTAAACTTGAGAAGCTAGCATACTGTTTACTAATCACATCCCGGAAACTGCGTCACTACTTCCAGTCCCATTCCATCAGAGTTCTGACCGATCAGCCGCTGAGGCAGGTACTCCACCGTCCCGACACTTCTGGGCGACTACTTAAATGGTGCATCGAACTAAGTCAGTATGATATCACCTATCACCCTCGCACCGCCATCAAGGGACAAGCCATGGCTGATTTCATTGCAGAATTCACTACCAACGAAGATAAGGAGCAATTGGAAATAGCAGAGGACATCAAGTGGAATCTCTTTGTGGATGGTGCATCGAACGAACAAGGCTCGGGGGCTGGTGTGGTAATAATCACTCCCACGGGAAACAAATTGCACTATGCTATAAGGTTGGAGTTCGCTGCCACCAACAACGACGCAGAATATGAAGCAGTGATAGCCGGACTAGAACTTGCCGTAGAAATCGGAGCCAATTCTTTGTGTCTTCACAGCGATTCTCAACTTATTGTTAATCAAATACTAGGAGAATTCCAAGCTCGAGAAGAACGACTCGTAGCATATTTAAAGAAGACCAAGTTACTTCTCAGCCGATTGGACCACTACTTAGTCAAACACATCCCTCGGGAAGAGAACCAAGAGGCCGACGAATTGGTAAAGCTAGCAAGTATGAGAGACATCGCCATCTTCGGAGCAGTAACCATCTCAAAGCAACTGACCCCAAGTTTTGAGCAAGTAAATCTGATAGCTGCAACCGAAGAAGCAACTTGGATGACTCCCATCCGAGACTACCTACAAAGTGGCACACTACCCAACGGGCGTAACGAAGTCAAGAAAATCTTGAGGAAAGCCCCCGCTACACAATACAAGAAGACATCCTCTATCGGCGTGGATTCTCTAACCCGTTACTAAGGTGTGTCGCTGGGAGGGAAGCCAAGGAAATCTTATTCAACATTCATCAGGGAAGCTGCGGAGATCACACCGGAGGGCAAACATTAGCAAAAAAGATACTCCGGTATGGATATTTCTGGCCCACCTTAAGCAAGGACGCCTTAGATTTTGTCAAAAAGTGTGACAGATGCCAGAAGTTTGCTAAGATTCCGCGGCTACCAACAACTGAGATTACTCAAATGACCAGCCCTTGGCCCTTCGCAATATGGGGAATTGACTTAATCGGCGAGCTACCAATGGGCCGAGGCGGGGCCAAATATGCTATAGTGGCAGTCGACTATTTCACCAAATGGGTGGAAGCGGAACCTCTGAATAAAGTATCTTCAGCAAAAGTTATTAACTTCTTGATCAAAAATGTTCTGTGCAGGTACGGAGTCCCACTCAAAATCATATCAGACAATGGGCTTCAGTTTGACAGCGAGGAATTCGCCAACTGGTGCCAAGAGCACGGAATTCACAAAAGCTTCTCATCCGTAGCGTATCCTCAGGCAAACGGACAAGTCGAAGCCGACAACAAAATTATGAAAACTCTAATCAAAAAGAAGCTCGAGAAGTCAAAGGGCGCTTGGGTGGATGAACTTCCTACGGCACTATGGGCCTATCGCACATCTTTCAGAACATCGACGGGGCACACTCCTTTCTCTTTGGCATACGGATTAGAGGCTATGCTCCCAGTTGAAACCATTGTGCCTTCCCACCGTAGGATCCACTATAACCCAGAAGAGAACGAAGAACTCCTTCACATGTCTTTGGATCTAGTTGAGGAGAGAAGAAATGATGCAGTCCTTAAAGCAGCAACCCACAAGCAAAAAGTGGCAGCACAATACAACTCCAAAGTCAAGCATCGTACCTTACAAGAAGGAGATCTTGTCCTCAAGCGAATCTTCCCTCGTCCCGGAGCACTAGATCCAATCTGGGATGGACCATATGTAATTCATAAAGATCTTCGCAATGGAGCTTATATTTTGTCAACAGTGGACGGAGAGGTGTTCCAGAGGGCATGGAACATCCAACACCTCCGTCGATACTTTTCTTAACTTGTACTGCCCATATGAAGTGAATTAACAAAGAGAATCAGTGGACGTAGGCCTTTTCGTGCCGAACCACTTTAAAAAACCTTGTCACTTTTTTAACTTGTTCCTTTATACCTTGGCTGCTTGTTAACTTTATCCTTTTCTGTTGAACAAAATCCTATGCGTATAGCATTTCCACCCGAAGCAACCCACAGCACAATTTCACCTGGACAAGACCTAACAGGTACTATGCGAATCTATGCCCTCGCCAATGAGACACTTTTGCCCCGGCATCCCTCTGCTGCGGGTTAACTCATTGCTCGCGACGGCCCTTAAAGCCAACTGTAATGAGCCGATTATAAGCCACCGAGAAGGCCGACTATAGCCGAGGCAGCTCATTACGGCGTTCGGCTTGCCGACAACTGTGAACCGATTATAAGCCCCAACATAAGGTGTGGCCAGCCAGGGGCAGTTCACGGTTGACGATCGGCACCCACGCTAGCCGGCCACAGTAAATCGAGTAATACCCACGATTACAGGCCATAATGGCCCGGGTAGTTACTGTGCGCGATCTCGGCTCCGATGTGTCTTAAGTGCGGCTGTGGTAAAAAAGAATTAACTCCCCGCGGAGGCGTAAGACGGGTGACAAATGTCTCCAAGACCCACAGCTAGGGAAAGTGACTACAAAGCCCGTTTGCCACGAACTTAAGCACATCGAAGGCCTTCCATGATTGGAAGTTTTACTATTTCACATATTTCAATTTTACTTAAGAAACTTTTCTCCTATCCTCTGTAACAATCCCTGAAGTACAGGACACAGAGCAAGAGACGCTCGCTAATAGAAGCAGATACTCACAGCAAGATACTAGACCGCGTCCCTTACTCGGTCACACAGGATAGTCAAAGCTGCCATCTACAAGCAAAATATAAAGGGCGGTATTTCCTTCTTTCATATATGGCTATGATTTATTCACACCTCACGCTAACATTGCAAGTCATGAAATTATGACATCAAACACAATTTAATTACAAGAATATGCATAGCTATATTTCTCATACGACATGTCAAAATAGCAAAAACATTCAAAAGACGATAAAATCAGCTTAAGTTAAAGAATTACACATTAAGAATAGAGCTATTTATTACAAGTAGCAAAAATTACAACCTAAGAGTTACTCTACTGTTTTAAGGCTAACATATACAACCATGTCAAGTCCACAAAAAGAATTTTCCAAGTCCAATCAAGGAGCCGGCTGCGTCGGAGTATTGACCTTATCCGGTTGCCCACCTGTTCGGTCAGAGAATGGAATCATTAGTGATGAGCAAACAGAGTTAACAAAAGAAGAAACTAAAGAAGAAAAGGTTACCAGCAACTCCCCCTTGATCATCTTGGTCGTCATCCCCTACTTCCAGGCCTGCCTCCTCAGCTGCAAACAACCGCATCCCCTCCTTCACCGCTATCTTCTCCTCCTTGGTGAACTGAGCGGTTACCGCATCCATCCTAAAGGCCGCTCCACCCTCCTTATCCGCCTCAGCCTTGGCCTCCTCTAAAGCCCAGAGGTAAATCCTAGCCATAACCCGGGGGTAGTCGTCCATCCAAGATAAGCTGCCCTGTTTCCAAATGCGAAAGTACATATCGTGCAGCATATCATCCATCATCCACTCATTTTCCTCAAACTCTCTCATAGGAGCTTCAGAAACCGATAGCCTCGCAATGGCAGCATCCCTCTCCAGTCGGTATCGCGAGCAGTCAACCTGAAGAGACCTCCTCATCACCTCCATCTCCTCCTTTAGCCTGACCTGAGCAAGCTCTGCAGCCTCATGCTTCCTCGACAGCTCCTCTAGCTGCTCGAGATCCGCGCTCCGAACCTCGTCCACTGTCGAGATGGCCATATTTATATGCTCCTTGCAGGCAGCCTCCATCTTCCGCAATTCCGCCTTACTAGCCTCCTCCATAGTCTTCCTCAACCACCCGGAGGCAGCCTCATGCTGAGAAATCTGAATGGCCTAATCAGCAAGTTGTTTGGCCTAGTCCAAAACCATCAATCGTAGTCGGATGTTGGCACTCCCAATCTCCTCTCCAGCCTTAACCAGCCGGGCATGATGCCCCATCAGCTTCCTAGTCTCCTCCACCACCCGATCAATGTTAGCCTTGGCCTCCTCTCCCATGGTAATTATCCGAGTAGTAAGTAAATCGAGATCTAAGGACTTAGCCTCATCGAGCACCCGTACCATGGGATTGCGGGGAAGAAGGTGCTCACCAGTGACCTCGTCAAAGGTAATATCATGGGAACTTGGATCCAGATCAGGATGACCCGCAAATGGATTACGAGCCAAGTCAGGACGATCAATCTGAATAACGGTAGGATTTTCAGACGGGTGCGGAGAGAGCGCGAACTCAGTATCCTCCTCCGTGATATCGTGAAGAGACTGAACTGGGGGCAAAGGACCAAGTGAAGGTTCGGATGAGGAATGACTCCTTTTTCTCTTTTGAATAACCTCTTCAATAACCCCGAGAAGAGGACGGTAGCCGACTACACCCCCAGAATGATGGGTCGAAGGCTTCGGCTTGGCGGAAGCTTTGGAGAGCTTGTATTGTTCAAGCTTGTGTCGAAGATCTGAGGCTTTGGCCGTTTTACCTGCTCCTGATATGAAGAACAAATGTCACAAGCTTACATTGATCAATAATTCGAGAAACGCAGTAAATTAAAAAGTTGAAAGAAGAAAGGAAACACATCTGTTATACAAACCCTGGGGAGGAGTAGGATACTGCAATAAGTCCTGGATTTCATTCCAGGACAGGAGCGGATCATAAAATATTCTTAAGTCCCTATCATAAATGGAGCCTGTAGGAGTCTAAAGTTCACCTTGAGTCGTCAGAGCCACCTTGGCTGGAACAGTCTGAGAAGACTCGCTTGCACCGGTCCCAGCCTTGTCGGCTTTCCTGGATTTCTCTACCAAAGCCGGCTCTCCGTCTAGCTCCTCGAAAGCTTGGTGGAATGCATCATCCGTCCACTCCTGTATCTCACCTGCTTGCCCGGGAAGCAAGGCCCCGATGCCATCGCCACCATCACCACCTTCCCGGTCATCTCCACCCTCACCTCTCTCCTCCTCCACATCTTCCTTCCTCGGAGTAAGTGGACAAGTGCTGGGGGAAGGACCATCCGATTTCTTAAGCTTCTTACCTCCGACCACTGGAGATTTTGAGAAAGGTTTCCTCTTGCCACTCTCTACCGTGACACCTCCCTTAGCTTGAGCAACTGCCCTCTCCTCTACCGTTTCCCTCTGCTTGACTACTGACTGTTGTGGAAGGATCAAATTATACTCCAGAAGGGTCGCATTTCTGATCAGGTAAGCAGCCGATCTATCTCTCCCGGGGATAGCTTCTATCTCGGCCGCCGTCTGAACCAGGCGGTCATTCTCCACAACCGCAAAACCACCTGTCGCTAGCAAGAAATAAAAGCACGTAAGATAAAGCACTGCAGTTGTAACGGAAATTATAAATAAGGCTTCACACTTACAGCCGGAGGTGAAACGACGAATGGAAACAGAGTCACCCCTAATGAAGAACCATTCTTTCTTGAACATACTGAACTTCGAGTATAAGTCCAGGACGGGCTTAAAGGATACGGCAGATTCCAAGCTGATATAGGGAGACCCCTTCTTATAGCCTCTCAAGTTGTACAAATACCGGATCTCCCGGTTGGAAGGAGGACGCCCATATCTCCTATGGAAGATGACAAAGAGACTCACCAGAATGGCGTAAGAGTTGTGTTGAAGCTGGAATGGGGCCACCTTTAGATATGTAAGAAAGCTGACTACCCAAGCATTAAGAGGCGGGATGGCACCACACATGCAGTGGTATCTGCTGTAGGCAAAGTACCCTTCAGGAGGGTCATATGGCATAACTTCTCTCTCTGGCAACAGCATGCGCGCTCAATCGATTCCGAAAGAACGGGAGATGACATCAAGCTACTCCTCCTTGAGGGAGCTGGGAAAGCAATCGGGCGGGGAATTCAGAAGCTCCTGAGGGCCGTACCCGTCCACCAGTGATCTCGGGGCATTTCCGTGACATTCTGGTCCTGGCTGAGCAGGGGCACTGCAGAAGATTCTCCTTCGCCCTGGGACTTCTTTTTATCCGATCGAGTTTCTGCTTTGCGAGACATTATCTGCAACATCGGAAAAACATGTTGTTAAAACAGAGGATATAAACAAGCAAGTACACGTAGTCCGGAATTTCGCTCGTGATATGAAAAGTGAAAAAATCAAGTGTATCAAGTTCATTCGGCATTCTCATTCTCAAAAGCCCATTCGGCATTCTCATTCTCAAAAGCCCATTTGGCATTCTTATCTCGAAAAATTCATTCAGCGTTTCTCAGTAAAGGCTCATTCGGCATTCACAACTAAAGTTCATTCGGTACGTAGGACACACGAGTTTCATTCGGCGAAGGGAAGTTAAGTAATTGATTCGGCAGGCTAAAGCGATTCGGCAGTAGGATAAAATCTGATTCGGCTATGTGACTGATTTGGCTCGGCTGTCTCGTTCGGTGGAAGGTACGAAAGCCCTAGGCCCTTATTTATAGGCGAGCATAGACGACCGGACCGGCCGATTCGGTGAAAGCATCCAAGCTAACATCGTTGGTTTTTAAAAACAAAGCACGGCATATGCCGGCATATGCCCCACTTTCGGGGGCAAATGTTGGGCGTGTTCTCACCCAGAAGATCTCAAGACCAAGAAGCTTGATTCATTCGCGCTCGCCTAAGCTCTATTCGGTCTCCTACCACTATCGGACCGTGCTCTCACCGAACCAACTCAGCTCCACCCTACCGGACCGTGCTCCCACCGAACCAACTCAGCTCCACCCTACCGGACCATGCTCCTACCGGACCAACTCTGCTCCACCCTACCGAACCATGCTCCTACCGGTCCAACTCATCTCCACCCTACCGGACCATGCTCCTACCGGACCAGCTGCCACCGGACCGAGACGTTCCGAACCAAGCTCCTTCCGGACCAACATACCAGGCCAGATCGCGTCAGCCCAAGCCCACCAGCAGTTATGTACATCCAAGACCCCTACCCCCAGCCTCACTCTATAAATAGAGGGGCAGGGGTACAACAATGGTGGACAAGTTTGAGAGCTCAAGCACGGAAAGAACTTTCAAACAACTTTCTTTTACTTGTATCAAAGCTTTGTACTTGTAATCAAAAGAAGAGAAGAGAAATAACATATAAAGTGGACGTAGGCACATTCTGGCTGAACCACTATAAATCTGCGTGTCTTTTTACAGTTTAGCCCCTTCTTTTCATATATTTGCATAAATCACCCAAATCACTAAGAACAACATAAGATCTACTAAGTCATACAACTTTGAGGTGTTTGTCCATTTTTTGTGCAAACAATAGCCTAATATAAAGACAATACTTGAGGGTATCCAGCCCTCCATCCATACAAGTGCTTCCACTCCTCTTGGAATAAATTTTGGGCTGTTAGTAAAAATCTTATTAACGTTGCTTTTGGCATATTTTATAATAATTTTATTTGTTCAATGCTTGGGAAACCTTTGGGATTACGTAACTTGGATACAAAATTGTGTTTTGAAATGTAATCTGAAAAGCTTTTTTGAAATCTATGATTTTATTTCATATTCAAATGATTCTGATATTGTGGATGCTATTAACATTACCTTATTTGGTCATGGAAGTTAATGCCATAGATGAGCATCTGTAGTGCTGAGCTTCAGGCCTCTAAATAAGGGATATTACACCTAATTAAGATTTATTTGGGCTTAAGTTTAGATCTTCGATTAATGGATAGTTCTCCCATGTCCTTGTTCATTAATTTTATGTAATGTAGTTCGGTTGGCATAATGTAACATATGTTTTGATGTTGAAGCTTAATTTGTTATATTCTAATTCAATTTCCATATTTCATTTTAATAATGCTTTGACACAACTCTCCCTCTTCTAATTCTATTCAAATATCCATTACTAGGATGCTTCTGCTCCCACCATTGTTCCAAACCAGAAGGGTTCTAATGTGGTTGAGGTGGATGATGATCGTAAGAATTACATTGCTCGATAAAGATATGATGTTGAGAGTCTTGAAAAGGAGTTGAAGTTCAATCGAGAAGAGCTTATCAAAGCTTAGAGTGTACTTGAGCATTAGTATGATTATATAAAATGATTGAATGTATTGTCTGTACGTGCGATATCATGGGTGGATGGGATACATAAGACCATAAAGATGGGCGAAAATCTTTACGGTATTGTCTATAGGTTTGAAATTTTTAAACATGAGAAGAAGTGGAGGACATGTCGGTAGAGCCTGCCAGTTACTTGGCGAGCTGGAGTCCACCGAGCATAAGAGGTTGATTGAAATATCTCAATTATACACTGATTTTGTTCATCTAATGAGCTATGGATCTTCCTTTCTTCGAGGTAGTAGTTGGTGGGTTATTACAAGGAGATTGTTTGGAGATTTCGCAATGAGAGTAGGAAGATGAGGGCTAAGACAATTGAGGCCTTAAATGATATGAGAAGAAGGGCAACATTAGAGGTGTACAAGCTTGAAAGCATATTGACGTCCTTTAAAGACATGGTTGCTTCCTTTTCGAATAAACTTAAACAAGAGAAGGCTAAGAATAAAAAGGTTAAAGTACTTGAGATCTTTTTGAATTTTTTTGCCCTCATTGAATCAAAGTTTTCAAACTGATTAGTAGGGCTATGAGATAACAGTTGATCTGGGTGAGGACCCCAGGGCAGGAGTTCGTTGTGACCCACGATAGTCTATGGCTCACACTTAGCATTTTGTTATTATAAATTTAGTGTTAAGAGAACACCTTTGCAACATTTAACTTGACTTTAGGGTGGGATTAATGCTAATTTTAATTTGAAGTTTTTTTAAGATGTAGAAGTTTGTTAGCTACTATTTTCATATAGAAACATATGAGTCTTTCAGTAACCCTACTCTATTTTTATACATATTATTTTATTACAAGCTTATTCAATCCTCTTTGGTTATTTCATTTTATTTAGGATTCGGTGGTAGATGCTTTGCGAAAGAAACTAGATTCTGCTTAGCTCAGAATTGAGGAGATGGAAGGTTTGTTTAGGAAAGTTGAGAATATCTACGGGGAAATATACATATGAGATTATTGTTAACAATAAAACTTATCAACACCCCAAAGTAGAATCTAATGTGTGGACATCTCCTTCGAAACCTCTTTTTGATCAGATAGAGATAGTGCGAACATCATTGTTTGTTTAAAACTACCTTTTGAACAAGTCGTTATATTTCAAACTACTTCTTGTTCAACCTTTCGACACGGTCGAAACACCTGATTCTCTTTATTATACCTTTTCAACTAGCTAAGTCAAAATTCCTTACGACCTTCCGACTCAGTCGAAACACATGTATCCCTTTTTATTACGCCTTTCGAACTAGTTAAGTTGGTTTAGTATCCTCTCAAAACCACCTTTTTGAAATAGTTGAGATGATTCAAGGATTGGCCCTAAGGATATGAATTGAATATTGAGGTTTTGACTTTTTCAAAAGCTGGCCTTTCGATGACTAAGGGTTAGGTCCTATAGATCTAAGGATATTTGTTTAGCTAAAGGTTTCGACTCACTTAAAAGGTGACCTTTCGATCAAATTGACATAGGTAGATCATAGACAGATAGAATCTCATAGGAATATGAAATCAGCTGCATACCTAAAAATATAATAATCTTGCTTTGATTAGGCTAATGTAATACAAATTGACAACATTCCCAATTTAATTTTAGAATTAAGGTTTACAAATTTAATAAATTACAAGAATGGAGTGAATGAATTGGATCCCTAAACAAGACCACTAGGGAATTATTTATAGGTGTGGGTCGGCAACTTTCGAATCGGTCTTTTCAACTTGGTCGAAAGGCGGCCCTATAGACCTTTTGTTACCGTTAACATTAGGGCATCCTTCTGCATTGCTTTTTAATGGACTTGAGTGCTTTTGACTTCATCGAAAGTGGTGTGTGGTTCTCCACTTTGTGCTACTATGTTGTTGCAAGTAAGAAAAGGTATGAGATTTTTGGGGTTTCCTAGGAGTTGAAACGCTGAAGGTTTTAAAACCTAAGGTAGCTTTCAAAGGCATACTAGTTAATTGATGCAGAACCGCTTTTACTGGCGTAAGAGATTGCAATTTTGAACATTGGTAAACTCTTCTTTCTAAGTTGTGAATGGTTTCAACTGGTTTGAAAGACTTAATTTTGCTTTCGAAGGGGTTGATCTGGCAAAACATCCTTCTATGGTACGTGAATGAAGACGAAACCTTCAATTTCGAAAGGTTTGGCATGCATGGGAAAGCCTGTAATTAGTTTCCTTCGAAGAGTGTTCCTTAACTTATTCGAAACATTTCTATGCATGTGCGAGCATCTGCTTTGAAAGGAAGCAATCAAAGCAAAAGTGTGCATTTTCCACATTCGACCCCTTCGAAAGCTTTTTGCGCATCTAACTTTTGCTATAGCATCTCTTCGACTCCTTTAAAAGGCTTTGTTGATTCTATCATCTCTTTTAAATCCTTATCTTCTATTCCTCTTGGTTTCAACAAAGTTGAAGTGAGAATAGGTGGTAGCACTTGCCCCCCTTGCAAAGGGATACTCTTGGCTTTTCAAGTCAACCATTTTGAAATCCATAAAATTTATCACCTTTTAATTTACCCAGATAGATCATGATCGTTATTTCAAATTTTATCGGATGGCTTTCTCTGCATTTGCTACTTTTATAAATTGCGCTTCTTTCTTCTCTTTTTCTTCCACCTATCACTGAAAGCTCACGGCAAAAATCAAAAACTACAACTTCATTTTAAATTTTATTTTCTTTCATCATAAGTTTGAATTCAAGGTACGTGCTTGTCGTTTTATCCTTTAAACTAATCTACCATGCTAGGTTTCAAATATATTTTTTAGATTTGAACTCTTATTTTTATTCTATTCCTATAAAGATGATTCAATTTTTTCATCTGCATCAAATTATCCATAAATTCATTTATATGTTTATTCCATTCGATTTTGCTATATAAATCTTAAACTGAAGTTCTGATTTATTAGACTTTGGGATGTTTCATTATTACTGTGTATGAACCAATGTTTAAACTTTCTCATACTTTATTCAGCCTTTATTTATGCTTTGAGTTTGAATTTTGGGCTGTTGTCATTGTCGAGCATAAATTCATGTTTGATTCAATTTAATCGTTGGCCACTTGGGGTAATAGATTGGAAATTGAATTAGGGAAAGAAAGATTTTCCAGTTGCTTCACAAAGAAGATTAAGTTGTACAAACTAACACCTGCAAATATAATTTGACCTTTCAACCCTTTTTTTTAATCTCTTCGAATGTGGTTGAGGTGGTCACTTTTACTTTACTATTTCAACCACTTTCGAAGGAGTCGAAAGGAGGTTGTGTATTTACCTTTAGGTGAACCCTTTCGAAGGAGTTGATGTAATCGATAAGAAATGGACTCCTTTGAAAGCAAGGCCATGTTTAAACAGTCTTCTAATACCTTCCAAAGAAATCATTTTAATGTGTTTCATTTAATGGTCACATAATATACCTTTGAATGGCCAACTTTTTTTAATTATTTCAAAACCTAATGTATACAAAAGTGGGTTTAACCTTTCACTAGGTTCATTCCAAATTTTAATTTACTATAGAAAGGGTTGGGAGTTAAAGATTTACACGTCTCATGATAAATTGGAAAGAGTAACATATTTGTTAAAGTTGTAATACTTATCAAGCCTTTCGACTTGATTGAAACCTCCCAAATCAAAACAAGTTTAGTTGTCTGCACGCTTTTGAAACCCTTGCCCCCTTTAGACTTTCTCGAAACCTGTTGTAATTATCAGTGGTATAACTATCGTTTTTATAAACACCATCGAAATTTTCCAAAGCACATTTTATTTGTATAAAAGTAATTTAGATTTGAGTCTTTGGACTTATTGGGAATATTGTGCTTCGCCAACATTCATATTCTTTAAGTAACACAAAGTTTGTGGGTTTCGGCATTGTCGAAAGGTTTATTTAGTTTATTTGTTAAATGTTGTTGAAGTAGACATATATTCAAACTAACTGTGTAGGTTTAGCTATTCCTTTTAACAATAAAATTTTCCTTGTTCTTTCGACATTGTCGAAGGGTTTTTATATGGGTTCTTATTCCATTTACCCTTTCGAGGCTGTTGGAAGCTCAATGAATTTCATGTCCCGAATTGACATTAACACTCTTTCAAGGATGTGAATTTACATATTTTTGTTGATATTTGAATTATTGCAATAGGTTTTCGACATCCTTGAAACGTGTCAATAATTGAATAAACTATAACTTTTTACTGAAATGATTTTTCCTAACAAAATCATGGGTATGAAAAAGGTCTCTAAGAAACATGAAACAGACATAGCTCCAAAGGTAGAATCTTCTCCAAAGAAGGTTGAAGCCTTTTCTAGCATTCTCTAATATCTTCCCAAGATGAGATTGATGCCATTCTGAATAGCTTTGGCATCACTTGGGTAGAAGCCATTCCCACTTGCGATAGCGGTACCAGTTAAAATCCTTTCGAAGGATACTTCACTTATATTGCCATTCATATTTGGCATGGTGGCTTCCTTCCCTTCCTCGATTTCTTGTCCAAGTTCTGAACCTAGATAGGCATTACTACTATCCACTTATCACCTAATTTATATACATACCTTCTCCCTTGGGAACATATGGCTCTTCAATCAAGAATTCCTTTATTAAATGTTGAAGTTCTCAACTATTTGTATCTCCATGTCAAACTCAGATGTTACCACAAAATTTCCTTTCAGCCATGTCGAAACTTTATTGAATAAAAGGAAATGAATAACAAGTGTGTAAAGCACCAACAAAACCTTTTGAAGGACTTGAAGGGATGAAATAGCCAAAGAATAGTAGTATCAAGACCTTTTGAAGGGGTCGAAAGGGTCGAAAGTATGCTTCCGTGTCAATGAACACCGTTCGAAGTAGGTGCTTTTGTAGGCACGAAGACCTTTTGAAGGAGTTAATGAAGAAGCATTCGAAGATAATGCATGACAACTTTCATCTGCACATCAAACCTTTCGAGTCCAAAGGTTCTGCCTTTACTTAAACACTTAGAAGCACATCCTAATTGAAATAACCTTTTCGGAAGCAAATTCAAGCCTTTCGAACCGGTCGAAGACTTTGATATCCATGGAAGGATCCATCAAGTTGTAAGCATATGATTGAAGCTACGATCAACATTGAAACCATCACCAACTCAACACCTTCGAAGCCCCTTGAAAAACCCTTCGATAGAGTCTAAATCTCTTACAAAGCACATGAAGAATAGAAGGCGCAGCTACCACTTTCAATGAAGATGGAAGCATTCGGGCCAATTCAAAAGAATTACATTAGGTAGGACAAGTGCCAAAGGAGTAGAAAGGTATCGGAATTTGTCGTTCGACCAGGTCAAAAGCATTGGGTTGAAAGGTGCCAATTCGCATCTTTAAATAGGACCCAAAGGGTTTGTTTTTGGGATCCAAACTCAATGATTCCACACTTGTATTTTCTTAATTATAAAACTTGTAACCCTATTTTGTAAATTGAATTGGGGAAGAATTGAATAATAAAGGTTTCTTTTTGTAGATAAAGGGAAGACCTTTGTACCCTTGAGTGCTTAGTTATTTTGAAAACTTTTTATTAGAACTAATCATGTTTTGCAGGTGTCGACCACATCGAAAGACCTCCTCCGACTTGGTCGAAACCTCAGCATTTTTAAGAAATTTCAATTATTGACTCCAAGCAACTTTTAGTTGGATTCTACTTTCGAATGGATCGAAACCCTAATCGAAATCAGTTTTACCTTTAATTCCCAATTCAACCCTAAGAAACTTAGGATCCAGCTTTCGATAAGGTTAAAACTTTTTGAAACTGAACATAACCATGAATCTTAGAGCCATCCATTAGGCTTCTGCAACCGCTTCAAAAGGACTGTTTCGAAGGGATAATCAAGCTACTACATCCAGTTCATAATATCGAAAAGAATAAAACTTGTGCATTTCGACTAGATCGGAAGGTTAACATGGGAATGCTATCATAAAAAGAACCCATTTGAAAGAGTGAAATGAAAGAATTATCTACATCCTACTTTCTCCCACTTAACCGAAAGATATCAAAAAGGACTAACGTTATCCAAAAAATAATTTTGAGGTGTTGATAAGTTTTCTTGTTAACATTTTTAACGCTAGAAGGGGGGCATGAACCTCCGACACTATTGAATACCCACCACCACCGACCACCAACCTATCTCTTTTTCAAGCTTATCAACTTTCGATCTAACTTCATTATGGCTAGCAAAGTAAAAAGATATGAGCAAGGATCTTCCAAACCACACCTAATAGGATTCTTGTTATAAACAACCAAAGATTCCAATCAGTATGAAGAGCAAAGGCTAAAATTTGAAGCTCTAATGATTATTAATAAGAAGTGAGCGAAATCATATGATGCATAGAAATGGAGCTTAAATCCCTTTCATATTGTCCCAATCTCTATTTTTGCCTTAGGAGAAAGGAAAAAGGAAATGACAACTTGTTTAATCAAATGAGGAGGAAGATTCAATGCTATACCAAAGGCACAACCATTGAAGAAGAAATAATGGTAGAATATAATGCCTTTGCACATAAATGGAAATAAGCAATAACTGGAACATTTCGGACATGAGAACTCCAATGGATATAACAAAATAAAAGTGATAGATGAGGGTGAAACCACAAGGCCAAGTAACAAGAAACCGAAAAGCCATCCTCAAGAAACAAGTTTCAAGTTAAGATTTCCTAAAGAATGCAACCTAACAACATCAATAGAGAATGTCTACTTACTACCAAAGGACGAGCTTAATTATTGGTCATCATAGAAAAAAAACCAAAATATGAAAGAAATTTAGGAGAATTCTACTGCCATTTCCATATAACGAAAAGACAAAAGACCACACTGCAGAGCCTTAGAAGGGGTTATAATCAGCTTTTTTCGTCAAGAAAAAATCAATGAATTTGTAAAGAGATCATAAAAAGGTCTATAAAGAATTACTTTTCAAAGAAAAATCAACATGGTCGGGAGTGAAATGCTCTTTTCATTTGGACATCACCTTAAATGGTCAAAGCTTCTTTCCGCTTTGAGTTGGTTAGGGAAGAGCACCTCATGGAGGGAGGAGTGTAAGCATTTAACCGCCCCATGATATGGCCAGTTTAAAGCATCGACAAGCCCTTGGCCACGCCTCTGGTCAGGTCAAGGCACGTCTTGGTGTGAGGAGTGTAAGCCTTTAACCGCGCCATGCTATAGCCTGGTTAAAGCATCGATAAGCCCATGTCCATGCCATGCTATGGCTAGGGTAGTGTACATGCTGGAGGGAGGAGTGTAAGCCTTTATCTACGCCACACTATGGCCAGGTTAAACTATTGACAAGCCCTTGGTTTTGCCTTTGGTTAGGTCAAGGTGCCTCCTAGAGGGAGGTTGGGTTCTAGCCTCTAAGAATGAGCTAAACAAGAGCACCAGGCCATAACAGACTAAAACGTCCAAGCCTAGGAAGGGGTGGACTAAGACGACCAAGCCCAAGATGAGGCTCGCCAATCAATGGATTAAGATGTCTAAGCCTAAGAAGAGGCATATCTACAAGAGACTAAGATGACCAAGCCTATGAAGTGGCATATCAAATGATATATAAAAACATCCTTGCTCGAGAAGTAGCTAATCAAACCGCAACCACATACACATGTCAAAGATGATAAATTCTATGGAGTAAAAAGGAACTCCAATTATTAATACCCGAATCTCGGTTTCGAGTTTCTTATTTCTTGACTTTATTAATGCCTGAATATGGGTTTCAATTCATTCATTATTGAAATATGAAATTTTACACACAAACACCCAAATCTTGGTTACAGATTTTTCAATTCATCATAACTAAATCTTGGTTTTGAGACTATTACTTAATCTCACTAATTAATGCCCAAATCTGGGCTTGATATTTTTATTATGGATTTTGGATTATCCACTACTAATGCCCTAATCTGGGTTAAAGGCTTCTATCAAGGAGATTATTATTAATTTTTGATTATGTTAACCCCGTTTTGTCAACGACCTAAGGTGTTTGACGACCTAAGAGAAATCAACAACTTAAGAAATGAAGCGTCTTAATGTCTTCAGCGGGTTAACGACCTAAAGGAACCGCGACCTACGGCTTAAGGGAATGTGACGACTTAAGCGGGTTAACGACCTAAAGGAACTGCGACCTAACGACTTAAGGAAGTAACCACCTAACTACGGAAAGGACTGAACAACTTAGCAACTGCACTTAAGTCGCGACCGACCTACGACCTATGATAGGTCGCTCGCGATCTAAACAAACAAACTCAATGCCGCATTATTCACATGGTGGCCTCCTAACTCGTGGACGATCTGGGACTTGTGATATATCCAAACGAACAAGCATACATCTGTGGAGTCTCAACCCAGCTTAGGTCGGTCGCAACCAGTTGAATCGTTCACGACCCAACTTAGGTCGGCCACGACCTACGACCCAGGCACAGGATTTCTCTATAAATACCAACCTAACTCCAACGTGATGGGGACTTTTCGATCACTCTCTGAAGCGCCGATACTCTATCGCTTTCTCAACTGAACCAACACTTGAAGAACTCCAAACATTGAAGACACCACACCAAGCTTCGAAAGAGATCTCGCACATTCGATATGGATTTAAAGAGCATTGTCACATCGAAGTTTGAGCTATTAGTCTGAAGTGTTTTGTAATCAAAGTGAATCGTATTTTAAGTGCATTGTATCAAATTGTAACTAAAATCAGCAATAAAAGAATATAAAGTGGACGTAGGCTTAATTACGAGCCAAACCACTATAAAACCGTTGTCTCTTTACTTTTCTGCTATTTTCAGCTTATATTCTGTTCCCGTACCAACGGGTGGTGCTTTCACATTACCACTACACATACCGGGGTGTTAGCGTTCACTTTTTAGCATTAACATTTTGGTGCTTTCACCGAGAGCATCGAACTCAGGACTGCATTCACCATTGCTTTACAAAAGTCTGTTGAAAGAATCTCTCTAAAAACCAGAAGTCTGTCTGAAATCATGGCTCCTGGAAGAAAGGGTAGATCTACTAGATCCGGAAATGCTCATGAGGGAACCTCCGCTCCCCCAACAGCAGATCAAGCAACTCCCACCATCGGAGTTACAAGACCTGAATTAGATGATGTTGTATCTGGATTATACCAATAAATTGAAGCTCAAAATGCTTTGATGATGAACAGGTTAAACGCTCTACTTTGGGCAAATCGACAACCAGAAAATTATGAAACAGTCTTCGCTGAAGATGCTCATAATTCCCAAGAGAAAGATATTCCTCAAGAGCAACTGGCACTACCGAAGCGCCACCCTTCCAAGTTGAAGGTTCAAGGCTGCAGCCAAATTTTCGCGAACATTTGCCTAGGCAAACTTCTGAAAGGAGAGCTGACGTCTGTCCGGCGATGCCTCTGAACAATGAGGAATACTTATCGGGGATGGTTCGCCGAATCGTGAAAGAGAGCATGCAGAGGGAAGAAAATGAGAGTGATTGTGGATTTGCAACAAGCATAACTCCATTTACTGAAAGGATCCTGAAAGCAGAGTTTCCAAGAAAATTTGTACCTCCTACTATCCCAGCTTATAGAGGGACAAGTGACCCTAATTATTTCCTGTATAAGTACGACTGGCATATGACCGGTGCAAGAGCATCAGATGAGATTAAATGCCGATACTTTCCAGTGTACTTGGAAGGAGTGGCTCTACTTTGGTTCACTAAGCTACCAGTTCGGTCCGTAGATCAATTCTCTGACTTAACTCGAAAATTTAAAGATCAGTTTAGGTTGTATGCTTCAAAAGCTAAGGATATAATGTCACTGTCCAGCCTTGAACAAGTGCCCGGAGAGTCTATCAGATCTTTCTTGAACCGTTTCAATGTAGCCTTGGCCGAAGTGGATAATGCAGAACCCCTTATGATCCTGACCTACCTGATGCGAGCCATCAACAAATCAACTGAATTCGGAAGATGGTTAAAAATGAAGGAACCAAATTCGCTTGAAAAGTTTTATAAAAAGGCCGACAAATTCATGCGCCTAGAAAGCCTTCATATGCCAGCGAAAGCAGTTGTTGCCGAAGTCAAGAATAACAATGTTGCTTCTAACGAAAGAGAATCTGGAAACCAGAAAAGGGAAAATGACGGAGAAAAGAAGCAGAAGAATGTGAAGAAACCTTGCCGCTTTAATCCTTCAGACTTCACTCCCTTAACTGACACACCGGAAAATATCTTTTTCGCGACAAAAGATGTTGTCAAGTATCCCAAACCACCTGAGATGAGGGGAGGAGCAGTGAATAAAGGGAAATTCTGTCGATTTCACAAACAACCTGGCCATGACACTAACCAATGTCGCTAGTTAAAAAATGTGATTGAAGAGTTGCTGAAACAGGGTAAACTGCAACAATATGTGAAGAACAACAGAGTCGACCCAACCTCATCCACTCAGGAGAAACAACATCCTGTCCATCAATCTAGCTCTGGCAATAACACTGCAGTGCAAGATTCCGAAAAGCTTGTCATTAATGTTGTCACAGGGGGTCCTCACCCAACAGGCAGGAATTGGGACAACTGCTGACTACCCACTAAACTGCAGCCGGGGCATCTTCCAATCTCTCTGGCATATAAATCCAAAACTACGAGTCCAATGGAAATGGAAATTCAATCCGGAGATTCTGGAACAACAATCACTTGCATCCATTTTTTACTTAACAGCCTTGCTTAGATTTGTAAAATGATGGTGGATGTATAACTTTTGTATTGAAAACCACTGAGAAATCAGTGTGAATCAATAATAAAGAACTATAAATTTTGTATTCTCTAATACTATAATATGCCTGTCTCATTTCGATATACAAGTATCTTTAAAATATTGCTAAAATGTCGATTTAACATTGCAGGCTATCAAAACAAAGCTTACCCATACAACCCATCACAAAGCCAAGCGATTCCTACAAATCACTCAACAAATGAATGCCAAGCCATAAAAGTCCCAAAATCCAACTCTTACAAAAGAAGTGTTATTCACACAGCTAGTGATTTCCACCAAAGTGGGCACCTTCTTGACAAGAAGATTCCAGACACTTGCTAACCAATCACGATCGTTTGTGCAAACGTACATCCGATAAAGCAGCTGGTATCTGCCCCGTGGATTCATTCATTGATAAAGTACACTTCTCTGGCAAAAATCAAACAACTTGCAAAAGAATGGGACATGTATTTGGAATAATAACGTGGAATCGCTAAGAAGCAGATGGTGGGAGGACACAAGCAACAATGCTACTCCTCAGAGTCAATATGCTACTCTTTGGAGTCCAAAAAGACCTCTTCGGAGGCCCACTTCACCAGAGCTGAAATGCCAAAACGACCTCTACGTAGGCCAGAAATTGCTTCGGAGGCACAAGCCCTCTTCGTAGGCAAGAAATTGCTTTGGAGCCACAAGCCCTCTTCGTTGGCAAGAAATTGCTTCGGAGGCACAAGCACTCTTCGTAGGCAAGAAATTGCTTCGGAGGCACAAGCCCTCTTCGTAGGCAAAAAATTGCTTCGGAGGCACAATCCCTCTTCGTAGGCAAGAAATTGCTTCGGAGGCACAAGACTTCTTCGTAGGCAGGAAATTGTCTCGGAAGCATAAGCCCTCTTCGGAGGCACAAAAATCAAGACTTCTTCGTAAGCAGAAAATTGCTTCGGAAGCACAAGCCCCCTTCGGAGGCACAAAAATCAAGACTTCTTCGTAGGCAGAAAATTGTTTCGGAAGCACAAGACCTCTTCGTAGGCAAGAAATTGCTTCGGAGGCACAAGACCTCTTCGTAGGCAAGAAATTGCTTCGGAGGCACAAGACTTCTTCGTAGGCAGAAAATTGTCTCGGAAGCACAAGCCCTCTTCGGAGGCACAACTCTTCGAAGGAGCCCTCTCCCGAGGCACAACAAAAAAAAGCCCTTCCCAAAGGCATATCAAACAAGCCCTCTTCAAAGGCACAACTTTACTATCAACAATGAAGTGGTAAACAAAGCCCTCTAACGAGGCACATTCAATAGATCAAAACATTCTTCAAGAGCACACTTCACTGCGTAGGGGAATCCACTTTTCAACAAATAAAAGAGATCATCCCCGAAAGATGAAGTGTTCTTTAGAAAGAGAAAGACAGAAAAACTTCTCCAATACAAAGCGTATTCTATTAAAAGCAGAATAATATTTCCTCAAAACGGAAGAATTATTCTCTAAAAATAAGAATACAAGTCTTTTCAGAATATTGCAGTAAGCCGTGGTATAGGGGCATATAACTATATTAATAAAAACAGCGCTCAAATATCATACCACTAGCTCACTGCAATATCGTACAAAGAAACTTGTGCAAAAACAAGGAATAAATGTGTTCACACATATACTAACAAGAAATTGTGTAAGTAGAAAGAACCATCTTATTCCATAACTACGAAATTTTTGTACATATGCAGGTTTCAACAAGCGGGGACCGGTACCCGCACAATCTCCGGTCAATACATGCAAAAAGCGAAAATCAAATAAGAAGCATAAAATCTAGCTCATCACTCCATCTTCCCGCCACCCTTAGAGCTCTTTCCCGGCTTGATAACTTGTTTTGGAAGCCGTTGTGGACGGGTCGGGGGGGAGGAGAAAGAGGAGTAGTTGGATCCTCTTCTACTTTATCTTCTCCAGCTGAAGTGCTTCTCTTCTTTTTCCTCATTACGCTCTTCCCCTTCTTCTTCGAAGAAGACTCACTCCCCGCAGTAAGAAACGTAGAAAGTTTTGTGTCGTCATCAAAAGACTGCTCCGGGGTCTTTTCACTGTCCTCCAGATCTTCCGCCTTCTACTCTTGAGAAGCAGGTGGTTCATCCAAGCCTCGAAGGGCTTCTATTTGCTCCTCTTGCGACCCTGGCTGAGAAACAGGGGTAACTTGAGAAGGAGGAGGAACGTCAGTTGAAGAAGGAGAAGTTAGCGCAGCTTTCGGAGCTTCCGCTACAGAAGAAAAGAAGTTAAAATCAGTATTCTCCGAAAAGAGAGAAGATATGGGTTCATCAATACTTAAGTAACAATCTAGAAATTCATCAAACTCGGTTGAAGCAAACAAGTAGTCCACTTGACTTGGTTCAACATTGAAGTTACTTGGAGAAGTTGGCTTTGTAATATCAATCTCATAAGCATGAGCTTCGATGCTTTCTTCGCCTTCATCTCCGTCCTGTGCAGTTGTAATCCCGGTTACGATTTTAGCAGGAGGCGGAGAATGGGAACTGGAGCCTATGTTACCAACTATAGCTGGTACCGAAGTATGGGCAGGGGCAGTTGGAGATACTTCCTGTCTCGGATGCTCTTCTCCCGCTGCTTCAGCTCGTGCCTTAGCTAATTGCTCTTTTCCCTTGGCAAGAGCTGCGCGGGTCTCATCATCTAGATAAGTTGCTTCAAGATCTGCTTCGGCGTAACCGACACCGCCGAGCATGTCAATCACCGCCTCCCATACTTCAGCCACAGTGATTTCATATTTCGGTCCCAAAAATGAGAGGCTCCCACGCCCCAAGATGCAGTGGACATAAAAGTCGAACAAAGTAGAGCTGATATTAGCTCTAGTTGCTTCGTGAGATTCTTTGGCGGCAACTTGACTAGCAACTGCGTCATCACGCTCTTTCTCAACTTTAGAAAGTCGATCTTTCAATGCTGCTGTTTGTACCAAAAATGGGCTCAACACTCTTTGGAAGTTTTTGAAGAGATAAAAGTGAAGAATGAAAATTAAAACTGTGGGTTATCTAACAAAAACTCCAAGTAACAGAAAGTAAATTGCAAAGACAAGCGATTTAGAGTGGTTCGGTGTTTTGCCTACGTCCACTATGAAGTTTTATGATTTTATTGCTCGATACTTGAAGATTACAATTCTTGATAACGTAGTACAACTGAAATTATATGCTAAGTCTCCATCTAAAGCAGCGGTGGTGTTCTGGAGTAAATCTAGCAGAATCTAGGCCCTCTTTAGTACTTAGAATTGTCCGACCTCTTTTCTGAATAACCAGGGGCTCTATTTATAGGTGTAGGAGCTGATATTTCGCCTAAATTGAGGGGAGACCAGTTCTGGCACGTGAGGGGGCCCACATGGCCGAAATCTGGAGATCCGGCCCCACTTTGGGATCGATTCAACCCTTGGTTCGAATCGATCAGGAAAGAGTCCGATCGAGCTGAAATTTGGTGTGGACATTCTTCATCATGCGTTTAAGCTTCTGCGAAAATTTCATTGCATTTGGACTTGTTGAACTCGAGTTATGATCGATTCAAGTTGAAGATTTTCGTGCTCTTCGTCCTATGGATTCGTTCGAATCGATATCGTTCGAATCCATAGGGTCGAATCCATGCTCCTACATGTGAAGGCGATGATGTGGCACGCGTCCCTCAAATCGATCCACTTTTCACTCCGAATTGACTGGGTCGACTCCATGTCCTTTGCAGCTTTGACTGGGTATCCTCGTGATAATGGATTCGAAGATGCGGTCCTTCGAATCGATAGGAGGGATGTTCCTACGTATCGATCAGGACAGTCCACAGTCGGTCGATACAAAGACTTCCCAGCTGGATGGATTCGAAGTGTCTTACCTCGAGGGATTCGAAGAGAGGTCTTGTGCCGGATTCGAGTGGTCTTTGACTTGATGGATTCGAACCGAGGTTGGGTTTCCTGGATTCGAAGTAGTACACGTCTGATGGATTCGAACTAAGACCGATCTACTCCATCTTTTGTCGATGATATCTTGAGCATACGAACTCGGATTGACTTGAAACTTTGATCGTTGGTTCCCACGGCTTTGCTTGACGTGCCTTATCAATTGTAGCCCGATCCGGACTTGGACAAATTTCATCGATATCCATAGCGATCCTTGCGCGTAGCTGGTCTTCGAGACGATCTGTCACCGGTTTCTAGTTAAGTCCTTGGTGTCACGGCCTTGCCAAAAGGCGGGATAACATTTGCCCCCCAAAGTACGTCTTGTGTAAACATGATGTGCTTTGACAAGCTGCAGTCTCTTATTGGACAGCTATGACATGCTTTACCGAAAGTTGCATTCTGTATCGCTGTAATCGACCGTCATGTAATTGTGACTGGCTGTTAGTTTTTTGAGTCGTGACGAGATGAACATTTGATCCCTGTAAATGACAAAGATCGAACATTAGTCAGAGATATGTGCATACATGTATTATCTTGACTTTGGTTAACGTTGCGTGATCGCAAGTCGTTGTTAGTTCGGTTTGTCATCGAATTCTGCATCGGTCCTCTCCTGGGCCGGTTTGAGATTCGAGTTAAAACATTGCTTTTATGATTGTCTTATGATCATCCCCTTGTATCGATCCTCTCCTGAATCGCCATAAAGAGTTGGTAATCAATTTTTCATATTGAAACGATTCAACCACTTGATCGGTGGCATTTGATGGATTCGAAGCTATGCTTCTTCGAATCGATGACCTTAGAATCGAGAGCCCTAGGGACCTCGTGCTTCGAGTCGATAAGACTCTCAATCCATCCTTTGTTTGGCTACTCCTTCAAATCGATGATGCTTCGCATCGATACTGTATGAATGGATTCACCGTTGTAAAGGGTTCGAAACCGGATGGATTCGAATTAAGGGATGGATTCGAAGCTGTGGAACGACCCTGTGTTGTGATGGACTCGAAGGTAATGGATAATCGATCATACGTTCGAATCGATGGGGCTGCGACCTGCTGTGATCGGTCATCATGACCGGGAGACGAAGAGCCTCGAGTCGCCCTTGGAACCCATATAAATACGCGAGGCTAATTTCACTTTCACTTTTTACATTTTACTTTTGCAACTGCTGCTCCTTCGAATCGATCCTTCAGAGCTCCACGTCTTGCACGAATCAATTAGATTACACCGAGTCTTAATTTGCAATCGAACCCGTCCAGGTACCTAAGGGATCAATTCGAGTGTAGAACGATGAAACCGGGATTCGAACATTGACTTCAATCCTTTCTTTTGAGAAACATGAGGAGTAGTAGGAACTGAAATGGGAAGACTCGATGGATTTGAAAGAGAGAGCTTTTTCGACTCATATTGATTCGGGGACAAGTAGCCCGAATCGATCGAAGATGCAAGATTTCGAATCGATGCAGGGTTAAGTAGAATGAATCGATGAAGAATATAAGACTTCGAATTTATTCAGGGATAGGTGGTTCGAATCGATACGAAACTTCGCACCGATGGTTTCGAAAGATCGTATCGATCGATTCGAAGTAGCAATATCCCAATCGATTCGAAGGTGTTGAGCATTGATCGATTCGAAGTTATGCATAGCTCATGGATTCGAAGTGCTTCTCCACCCTAAGATTTCATCGAGTCGAACATAAGCAGAGTCGAATCATACCGATTCGACTCATATCGATTCGAGTCGATCGATTCGAACACCCTTGCTTCAGGGGCTTCTACTCTTCTGATTTGCTCCAACATCTGAACCATGACCAATTTCAAGTTGAACTTTGATGAACTCAATGAATTTTAGCACACTTGACTCCGACGAGCTTCGGCCTTGCATAATCGAACTTGACTGAAAGATTAAACTTGAATTTCCTTTGAAGCTTGTAGATGGAACTATGACTTAACCAATAATATGACTGATTTATACTTGAAGTGGTCAGTGGCGTTTGGATGGTGCAGAAGTGACGGTCAGCGATGACGGTCATCTTCGTTCCCAAATCCCCAAGTTTTTGTCGTACGTACATCTTGCTTTAATCTGTAGAATCTGCTTAAGTAACGCATAACACTTGCACTGTACGACACGTTCATACACTTCACACTGGGGAATGCACAGGCTCTTTATGTACTTAACATTTCTTTATGATGAGTTAGTTAATTATGGAATCTTCGAGCTCCCAACAACAAGAGGTACAGAGCTCGACTCCTCCGGTGCTTGAGATTCCCGATATTCCTGCCGATGTGATCGATCCAGCTCCAGATGAATTGCCAGAGGCAATATTTATTGAGGACCCCGTTGACTCTGTCCAATCTAACATTTCTGAATCCTTATTGGGCCGAATTTGCTTGAAACATAACATATCTCTGGACGATGTGTTATTACCCAGTGCCGCTGATAGACCGCACAATCCGCCCGAAGGATATACAGCTTTCTATTGCCATGCTTGCGCGGCCGGAACTCTCCCTCCTTTCAATCAATATATCAGAGGGATGCTATCATATTTAGGAATCGCTCCTTCACAACTTCATCCCAACGGGCACGCGTTGCTGAACAGTGCCTTTGTCATATTTATGGACTGTTTCTTTTGCCCGCCAAGGTCAACTGAGATTAGACATATATTTAACTTCAAGAGTAGGGGTGATAGTCCGTCTTTTACATTTCTGGAGGCAGTTAGAAATTGCCAAGTTGTTGTCGGAGCCTGGACCCGACTGAGTTATTTCAAGAACGAATGGTTCTATGTTCGATGCCCTCCGGGTTTTGCTAGGCGATGGTTGTCTAGACGTAAGCGCCTTAACCTGTTCTCTTGACCGATAGCTTTTTGGAGTTAGTATTGACATCTTATTTCTTTCACAGCCATTATCTCCAGACCCGATGGTAGGTACTTCAGGGGTATAGTCCGAAGTCTTCAAGAAGTTCCGAGTGAGCTAAGACATATCGACTCGGTGATGGATGACTATAACTTAAGAACTCTTGGTCTGATCGAAACCAATCAAAGTATAGTTATCGAAGGGTTGGCAAAGCCCGCCTCCAAGAAGGAAAGCAAAAAGAAAACCAAGAAGAAAATGGCGAAGAAACCGCTCGGAATCACCATAACCGAAGCGAGTGACGAAGAAAGAACCCATACAGATTCGGAGCCTATGGCTGATCTCTCGGGAAACTTTGAAGAGTCGGGAGAAAAACGGAAAGGCAAGGCCGCCGTTTCCAAAAAACTTAAGTCCAAGGGGTGGAAATCTGTAGATGTGTCTCCTCCCACTTCCGGAGTCATGATTTCTGAGGCCGCCCCTTCTCATGCGAGAGATTCTTTCAAAGGGCTTGACGATATTTCTATCCCAGATTATATATCGATTTCTCATAATCCTGGGTTGGAGGAATTTCAAGATGTCCTAAATATGAACGAGCCCTTTCCTTTAAGTGCGGTCAACACTTCCGGTCGGTTTGGGGGTTTACACATTTACACAGACTTCCACAGCACTTCATGACTTTTGCATAGTAAACATTGCTTTGTCGGATCCTAATCCGTAATTCTTTTTTATCGCAGGTGAAATGTCAGGCAGAGGATCTACTCTGGATAGGCTCCGTAATGTGCGCCAATCTTCCCCATTTTATGATTTCCACAGGAGAGAGACAGATAGGGATCACGGGCGAGGCTATTCAAGTCAAGAACGTTATGATAGAGATAGAGGTTACTCGCGTGGCTGTTCTGGCCATGATTACTCTGACAGAGATCGGGGATACCAGTACCGATCCCGATCCCGATCTCCTCCGCCTCCTAGGGCCCCAGTTGATCTTCCCAGGCCTTCTCAACAGCAAAAGCCGCCTTCTCAATCTTCTTGGCCTGATACTCAGCAGCCAAGAATGGAACCGACAACAGCCGCTATAATAGAACAAGCTCCGGCTGAGTTGACAAGTGAGGGAGCCATCAAACTTGCGCAAATGAAAAAAGATTTTCCTGAAATTTGTATGGATGCCTATGTCTTCCCTCCTAATCTTAAAAGAATTCCTTCGGATGCTGAGAACATTGCTCATAATTATATCCGTGACTTCTATGCTTAGTATAAGGAGTGGTACAAAGCGGCAGCGAAAGCATCGAGAGTAGCTTTTGACCGGGCGAGGATTATTGCTGAGCGCGATGCTGACATTGTCAAGAAGGACCGCATCATTCAAGTTCTCCAATCTGAAATGGAGACGTCTCGAAATTCGGAACTTCGAGCGCTTCAGAAGCATGAGGATGCCGTGGCCAAAATGGCGAGGATGCAACAGGAACACTGCACCACGGTAAAAGAGATGGGCCACCGCAACACCACCATTGCAGCTGAGCGAGACTTAGCCGTTAAAGAGCTGAACGAGCTCAAGGCCAAATTTGCTGAAATGGTGAAGGAGAAAGATGACGCAAATGCCACTGCACAAGAGGCTTGTGACCAAGCAGTATCTCTCAGGGCCGAACTTGCTGCGGCGGCGGTCAAGACTAAATCTGTGGAAGCAAAAATCCAAGGAAAGATTTTAGAGGAGAGGTCCAGGCTGGATGCTGAGTTTGATGATCTCTTGGTCACGTACAACGCTAATGTTCTGGAGCACAGAAATTTAGCATGGCTGGGAGATGACTCCAAGATCCTGTACAACGCCTGGACCCGGCTGGTGGATGAGAAGAGAGCAGTGCATCCAGATGAAATACTTGATGACTTTGAGCTGGAGATGCGTTTGCTCACCGAGGATGAGAGGAAGGTCCTTCATGAGGCGGTGATTTCTATGGCGAAAGAAAAGCTTGGTGTTCAATCTCTAGAGACAGGCAAAGGCTCGGGGATCGCGCATCACGAGGCAAGTGTTGAAGCTGTAATTCCAACATTGCCCGAAACCACTGGTGCGGTAGATCCCCAGTCTGTTCCTGCATATAATCCTGACCAACCGCTATTATCTTCCGCCGATGATTATGCCCACGTTCCGGTCCAGACTAAGGAAGGTATTTGAATGCTTCCCGCATTTTAGTTGTGAAGAACCTTAAGCAACACACTTAGCTGACAATCTTCGCTTTTTTGCATTTCAGTGACTGAAGTCGTTGTTTCTGTGCCTCTTGCACTATCAGTTCCATATCAAACACAAGGGGCTGTTTTTACTGAAGCCAACACGACTTCTACCTTGGTTGGCAAAGAGGGAGATGCAAACATGTTTTCTTTTAGTGCTCAAATGATTGAGGAGCTTCTTAATGAACCCATCAATCCCTCAGTTAATCCGTCCGATGCAATGAGTGGGGCTGCTCTGGCCGTTAGTTCATCTATGCCAGCTACTGGTACATCCGATGTGGCCCAAGCATCTCGCGAGGACGAAGTTCTTGCTGAGATTGATGCCGAGATGGTAGCAGGGACTGCTGGTATGAATCCGTCAGGGCCTGCCCCATTAATGGTGATCTCACCGGCCGGTACTGTAGTTATTGAAGCTGCTCCTGCCCCACTCCCTGTTACTATTCCCATGCCTTCAACTCGTCCTTCGAGAATAATTTCCGTCGCCTCAAGCTCTAAGGAAGACGTTGATATTATGTCGCTACCGGAGGACAAGCCTGAAAAGAGTAAGCGGTTGAGGGGAAAATCAGGCAGCGGATCTGGCGGAGCTACCCCGAAGAAGAAAATAAGGAAGAAGAAAGATTAAACTCTTTCTTTAATTTTCCGTTGCATGGGGTAATATTTTGTTGACTTTTCTGTAGCCGTGTATAGATGTGGATTCGGCTCCCACTAGTAGAAATTTTTTGAACCACTTTGTAATCAGATTCTTTTTGTTGATAGTGGAAATGAAAATTTATTCCCTTTTGTCTTCAACTTGTTATGTGTTATGGTTCTGCCCCCAGTATTGGGGATAAGTGTGGAGTTGATGTATGTTTATACTCCGCCTCGCACTCTGGGAGTCTGGAGTTCGTTGATATTTATACCAGCGCGTGCTCTCGGAGTACTCTGGGGTTTTGTGAATGTTTATACTCCGTCTCGCGCTCTGGGAGTACGGAGCTGAATGAATGTTTATACTCCGCCTCGCACTCTGGGAGTACGGAGTTAAGTAAAATGTTTATACTCCGTCTCGCGCTCTGGGAGTACGGAGTTAGGAAAATGTTTATACTCCGTTTCGCGCTCTGGGAGTATGGAGTTAGGAAAATGTTTATACTCCGTCTCGCGCTCTGGGAGTACGGAGTTAGGAAAATGTTTATACTCTGTCTCGCGCTCTGGGAGTACGGAGTTAGGAAAATGCTTATACTCCGCCTCGCGCTCTGGGAGTACGGAGTTAGGAGAATGTTTATACTCCGTCTCGCGCTCTGGGAGTACGGAGTTAGGAAAATGTTTATACTCCATCTCGCGCTCTTGGAGTACGGAGTTAGGAAAATGTTGTCGTGTATCAACCCGTTTCTAGCCTGATGTGATGGCTTGCCCCCGAGCTCGGATTTCATTTAGTGAGTGGTTGATTGCTTCATAGCCACTCCCTACTTGAATAAATTCCACTATGTGATGGAATCTAGCTCTTCGTGCATCATGATGTTGTACATTGTATTTAATGAATCACAGCTCTGGCTCGAAGAGATGGCATTTTATTGCTGAAATAAGAAAATATGGCAAGTCAGTTGCCTTATTACAAATTCTAATTTCGAAATGCAAAAGTAAATTGCTGAATAAAAAAAACATAATGAAATAAATAAAGCCTGTCATATGTAGTAGCGACGGAGACTCTCGCTGTTCCAGGCCCTTGGTAAAACTAGACCGTCCACGGTTTATAGTTTGAATGTGCCATCTCCAAGTCTTTGTGTAATCATGTACGGTCCTTCCCAATTTGGTTTCATGTGTGAAGGAACCGGGTAGATTCTCTTGAGGACAAGATCACCGAGTTAAAAGGTTCGGGGTCGAACTTTGGTATTATATGACCGGGCGACCCGACTTCGGTATGCGGCCGCTCTCAAATCAGCTTCTTCCAGTTTCTCGTCTAACAGATCCAAAGATTCAGCGAGTAATATAGCATTTGTTTTTGGATCGTAATAAGTTACGCGGTGAGAAAATACTTCTGTCTCGACTGGGATAACGGCCTCCGAGCCATAAGATAAGGAAAATGGGGTGTGTCCAGTTGCGGTCTTGTGAGTTGTTCGATAAGCCCATAATGCCATAGGAAGTTCATCAACCCATTTGCCCCCAGCCTTTTCCAGTCGTTTCTTTAAGATGGATTTTATAACTTTGTTAACTGCTTCGACCTGACCGTTTGCTTGTGGATGCGCGACCGCTGAGAACTTTTTATGAATATGAAACCATTGACAGAAATTCTTGAACTCCGAACTCTCGAATTGGGTCCCATTATCGGTGATGATGGTATGCGGGAGTCCAAATCGACAGATGATATTGCGGACCACAAAGTTTATTGCTTTCTTCGTTGTAATTGTTGCGAGAGCTTCGGCCTCGGCCCATTTTGTAAAGTAGTCAACATCGACGATAGCGTACTTTGCACCACCTTTTGCCAGAGGTAAAGCGCCAATGATATCGATACCCCACATAGCGAACGGCCAGGGACTGACCATTTGAGTTATCTCGGTAGGTGGGGCTCTTGGAATTCGAGCGTGTTTCTGGCACTTGTCGCACTTTCTGGCATAATTGGCTGCATCTCGGTTCACTGTCGGCCAGTAATATCCATATCGGAGTATTTTCTTAGCAAGCGCTTGTCCACCGGTGTGATCGCCACATTCTCCTTCGTGCACGTCATGTAACACTTGTTTGACTTCGTCGTGAGCGATACACCGGAGGAGTGGAACAGAATAACCTTTTCTATACATGATCCCGTCCTGAATGATGAACCGCGAAGCTTTTCGTAGAATTTGCCTTTTCTCATTTCGGTGCTCAGGCAATATCCCATTCTCAATATAATTTCGATACGGAGTCATCCATGATTCTCTGCTGGGAGAGGTTTCCAACACATCATTCCTTTTTTTGATCGGTGCTTGGGAAGGACAAAGTTTCGACCGGGACAAGTCCCATTTGTTATGCTTCACCTGTGCTGGCCAGTTTTGCCAAGGAGTCGGCCTTTTGATTGTGATCTCGAGGTATATAGTAAATGGCGTAATAATTAAATTGATCCAGTATTTCTAGAACTCGAACCAAGTAAGCAGCTAATCTCCGATCTCTTGCTTGATACTCTCCCCGTACCTGACACACAACCAACTGTGAATCGCAATAAATTTCCACAGTGATAATTCTCAAATCTCTGGCAAGTCTTAATCCAGTCAATAGGGCTTCATATTCCACTTCATTGTTGGTTGCGGGAAAATCAAACTTCAAAGCATAACATATGGATCGGCCTTCGGGGGTTTCAAGTACAACACCAGCACCCGAACACCGATCGTTTGATGCACCATCTGTATAAATTTTCCAGACATATTCAGGAGATTTGCTGGCTTCGGGTAAGTCATCCGGAACAGTAAATTCAGCTATGAAATAAGCTAGGACTTGCCCTTGAATGGCTTTCCGCGGAGCATAAGTAATGTCAAATTGACTTAGTTTGATATTCCACTTGAGTAACCTACCAGACGTCTCAGGCCGCGTGAGGACCTGTCGTAACGGCTGATCGGTATACACAGTAAGCAGATGAGCTTGGAAATAAGGACGAAGTTTCCTCGAGGAATTGACCAGGCAATAAGCCAGTTTCTCCAACCTGGGGTAATTTCTTTCGGCTCCGGTCAATCGTTTACAAACATAATAAACCGGTTTCTGCACACTCGATCTTCTTCTTGGACCAGAGCAGCACTGATTGCATGCTCTGATATTGCCAGATAAAGGTATAATTGTTCGTGATCAACCGGTTTTGACAAGATCAGTGGTGTAGAGAGATGCTGAACCAGCGATCGGAATGCACCTTCACACTCCATGGTCCATTCAAAGTTTTGTTTTCCCTTCCGGATCAAATCAAAGAAAGGAATGCATTTATTAGTGGATTTTGAAATGAACCTGCTTAACGCTGCTACCTTCCCGTTGAGACTCTGCACTTGCTTTATGGTCCTCGGAGTTTGCAAATTCCTTATTGCCCAGATTTTTTCGGGATTTGCTTCTATCCCACGAGCGTTGACGATGAAACCGAGGAACTTTTCGGATGCAACGCCGAAATGGCACTTCAATGGGTTGAGCTTCATCCCGTATTCTCGTAAGATGCGGAACATTGAATCTAAATCTCTGATGTGTTCTGTGGAAAATCGGGACTTTACCAACATATCATCCACGTAAACTTCCATGGTCTTCCTGATCTGGTCAGCGAACATTCGATTAACCAAGCGTTGGTAAGTTGCTCCGGCATTCTTTAAACCAAAAGGCATGACTTTGTACCAGTAGAGTCCCAAATCGGTCACGAAACTGGTATGTTCCTGATTGGGTAAATGCATAGGTATTTGATTATAACCAGAATAAGCATCCATAAAAGATAATAATTCATGGCCCGCCGTGGAGTCCACGAGTTGGTCAATTCGAGGAAGTGGAAAACTATCTTTTGGACAAGCTTTGTTTAAGTCGGAGTAGTCGACACAAGTTCTCCATTTCCCATTCGGTTTTCGAACCAATACCGGATTTGACACCTACTTCGGGTACAGAGCGTCTCGGATGAACCCATTTGATTGCAACTTGTCAATCTCTTCTTTAAGGGCGGCAGATCTCTCCGGATCCATACCACGCCTTTTTTGCTTGACCGGAACATGTCGCGGATCAATATTCAAGGAGTGACTCGCAATGTTCGACGAGATTCCGCACATATCAGAATGCGTCCAGGCGAAAACATCGAGATTCGCTTGGAGAAATTCAACCAATTCCTGTTGTATCTGTTTTCCCAGTTGAGATCCAACTTTTAGTACTTTGGAGTCGTCATCCTCACTGACTGGGACGTCCACAGTCAGTTCGGCTGGAGACGCTTGATTCTCTTTGACTTCATCTTTATCTTCGTTATCTATAGGGTCAAGATCTTTAAGGAATTGGTAGTGGTGCCCGGGCCGGGGCCCAGGCGCTAGTTGTCAATTATCAGTAAAACGGACGCAGAGAGATTCCTCTATGCCCTTTCCTTTCTCCTTTCTCTGCGCCTCACGCAGTTCAGCAACATAACAGGCTCTTCCTGCTGCCTGATCTCCTTGAATGATTCCAATCCCATGATCAGTTGGGAATTTTAAAGTCAAACACCACGGGGCAATAGCTGCCCTGAATTCAGCAAGGGCTGGTCGGCCCAAGAACGCATTATACGGTGAAGCGATGTCTAGAACAACAAATTGCAGCAGTCGGACTCTCCTGCGTTCTCCAATCCCCAGTTCAACTGGTAGTTGCACTATCCCAGTGGGTATTGTTGCACTCCCATTGAAGCCGTGAACTCGAGATTGGCAGGGTTTCAAGTCTTTTGCTTCCATCTTCATTAAATCATAAGCTCGTTTGAATAGAATGTTTACAGAACTCCCACTGTCAACCAGGATCCTCTTCATCCAAGCAGGACCAACCTGGGCAGATATGACTAGTGGGTCGATTGTTGGAGATTCGATTTTGTCAGCATCTCGGTTTCTAAATATGATGTCATCAGACATTGTCTTTTGTTGTTTAGCCGGAGTTCCATCCTCACAATTACTGCAGCGTTCGAAGCTCGCATGCTTGATAGAGCTAGCATACGACTCCATTTCCCTCCAGCTTCTGTCTGCTGGATGAGGACCACCACTTATGGTATTGATAACTAGCCTCCCGCCTGTACGAGCGGGTTCTTCTTGTCTTTCTTGATCCTGTGTACGGTTTGGATTTGACGGGCCTGCACCACCAGACTGTGGTGCCAGCACGAATTGATCTAACTTCCTCTCCCCGATCAGCTTTTCTATGAGGTCCTGCAAATGTCGACAGTCATTTGTATTGTGGCCATAACTTTCATGAAATCTACAAAACTTTCTTGTCTGAATCTGCCTCTCTGATGACCACTTCGGAGCGGGTTTCTTATACTGTTCAGTGTTGCAAGTTTGTAGGTACACATTTTCTAGTGATGTATTTAACGGTGTATAATTTTCGAACATCGGAGCCCTACGCCGTGGGCCTGGATTCGGATTTCTCTTCTTATTCTGACCATTGCTACCTCTTGGCTGAGTTTGTTTGTTCTGTATGTTTAACTGAACTTTTCCGGAATTGTCACCAGACTGTTTAACTGCTACATTGCTTTGTATTCCCTCACTTCTGGGCTTTGCATCGTCCTGCTTCCTAGACTGTTTCGCGTCCTCTTGCCGTAAGAATTGAGCGGCTTTGGAGTAGAAATGGTCCAACAATGCGGGTGGTTTTCCAGCTAACCAGTTTCCAAACCCAGAATCGGGATCGATTCCCTTTGTCAATGCCATCAAAATTGAGTTATCATTGGGATTACTAATCTCCACACATGCCGCATGGAATCTCTCCAAGTAACGCCATAGCGTTTCCCCACGAGCTTGGGTAACACTGGACAGGGTGTTAACATCTTTGGGTCTAGCGACATGCATGCGAAATTGTTCAACAAATTTCTTAGCCAATTGGTCAAATGAAGAGATAGATCTTGGAGGTAATCTTGTAAACCACATTGTTGCAATTCCTCCCAGTGAGATGGGGAAACTTCGACATTTCACTGCATCGTCGGCCCTTGCGGCGCTCATTGACCATTCATATTTCAATATGTGCTGATTGGGATAAGAATTTCCTTCGTACATAGGGAGAGTTGGCATTCTGAATCGCCGAGGAGGTTCAGCGTACAGTATCTCGTCCGTGAAAGGAGTATGACTTCGAGAAATCCCCCAATCGTCGTTGGTAAGACCTTGGCTTTCACGAATCATTTGTCGTATCATAGTCGAAATGTTAACCATTGCTACATTTTGAGCCTACTGAGCTAAGGTGTGGTCGGGTTCCACAGCGCGAGTTCGGACCGGGCGCTGTCGATGGTCCAAATTTCGCCTCCTTGGCTCAGCGTCTCCTGGGACGTATGGTTCAGGAGTACGCCTAGGTTGTTGATTATTTGGCTCTGAAAGATTTCGGGTATCAACCCTTGTTTCTATTGTGGAAGTTGCGGCATGGTTGTCCGTGGTATGCTGTGTAGTAGGGCCTCCTTGTGTTGAGGGCCCGGCCTGAAAGTTGGTCGACGGTCCTGCCCTCAACTGTCCAACAGTCAAGACAGGTTGATATCCGGTCGTTTGTGCATGACTCCCGTCTAATCGAGGACGGGTAGATCTGTGATAATGGTCCGATGAGGCGGAACTTTCAGTAGATGATCGGGAAATATCATCCCGTCTGGACCTTCTGCGGCCTTGGCGGTTCAGTTGGTTTTTTAATTCAATATTAGCACGCAACTGTTCGGCCAATTGTTGCCGACTTTGAGTCAGCTCTTGAAGCAACATATGGAGCTCCTGTCTGGTGACTGGTCCAGACGGTTCTGAATGAGCGACGTTGTCTTGGTTGGATGGCTGCTGTTGAGCAGGATTCTGTCCATCCCTACCTTCTTGTCCAGCAGCCGTAGAAGCGGTTCTTGTGCTAACCATTTTGAATGATGAATCCTTTTCCTAGACTTTATGCAAATCTGAATAGAATGGAAGGATTATGAATTAGAGATCTGGATCTTCCTCTTGGATTTATACAATCCGGTATCGATGGTAGATCCAAGGAGCAGGAGAAAAAAGCGGGTTTTTTCTCAATGAAAGCACTAAAGTGTTTGTACCAAAAATGGGCACAACACTCTTCGGAAGTTTTTGAAGAGATAAAAGTGAAGAATGAAAATTAAAACTGTGGGTTATCTAACAAAAACTCCAAGTAACAGAAAGTAAATTGCAAAGACAAGCGATTTAGAGTGGTTCGGCGTTTTGCCTACGTCCACTATGAAGTTTTATGATTTTATTGCTCGATACTTGAAGATTACAATTCTTGATAACGTAGTACAACTGAAATTATATGCTAAGTCTCCATCTAAAGCAACGGTGGTGTTCTGGAGTAAATCTAGCAGAATCTAGGCGCTCTTTAGTACTTAGAATTGTCCGACCTCTTTTCTGAATGACCAGGGGCTCTATTTATAGGTGTATGAGGCTGATATTTCGCCTAAATTGAGAGGAGACCAGTTCTGGCACGTGAGGAGGCCCACATGGCCGAAATCTGGAGATCCGGGCCCACTTTGGGATCGATTCAACCCTTGGTTCGAATCAATCAAGAAAGAGTCTGATCGAGCTGAAATTTGGTGTGGACATTCTTCATCATGCGTTTAAGCTTCTGTGAAAATTTCATTGCATTTGGACTTGTAGAACTCGAGTTATGATCGATTCAAGTTGAAGATTTTCATGCTCTTCGTCGTATGGATTCGTTCGAATCGATATCGTTCGAATCCATAGGGTCGAATCCATGCTCCTACATGTGAAGGCGATGATGTGGCACGCGTCCCTCGAATCGATCCACTTTTCGCTCCGAATTGACTGGGTCGACTCCATGTCCTTTGCAGCTTTGACTGGGTATCCTCGTGGTAATGGATTCGAAGATGCGGTCCTTCGAATCGATAGGAGGGATGTTCCTTCGTATCGATCAGCACAGTCCACAGTCGATCGATACAAAGACTTCCCAGCTGGATGGATTCGAAGTGCCTTACCTCGAGGTATTCGAAGAGAGGTCTTGTGCCGGATTCGAGTGGTCTTTGACTTGATGGATTCGAACCGAGGTTGGGTTTCCTGGATTCGAAGTAGTACACGTCCGATGGATTCGAACTAAGACCGGTCTACTCCATCTTGTGTCGATGATATCTTGAGCATACGAACTCGGATTGACTTGAAACTTTGATCGTTGGTTCCCACGGCTTTGCTTGACGTGCCTTATCAATTGTAGCCCGATCCGAACTCGGACAAATTTCATCGATATCCATAGCGATCCTTGCGCGTAGCTGGTCTTCGAGACGATCTGTCACCGGTTTCTAGTTAAGTCCTTGGTGTCACGGCCTTGCCAAAAGGCGGGATAACAGCTGCGATCTCCAAGTCCTAGGAATTAACTCTTTCCCGCAACTGAGCGGTATCTTTGCGATATTTTTCAGTTACACGCTGCTCAAACTCGATTTTCATCTCAGCATCCCTTTGAGCAGCATGTGCATCCCACACTTGTTTTTGAAAAACTTCTTCTTTTTGAGAGTGCGAAGCGGAAGTAGTGGCGAGATCTTCCTTGAGTTTTGTAACTTCGGACTCAAGTCTTGCATTGTCGTCAGCAATGCTCGCCATCTCTGCATCATGCTGCTTGCAAATTTTATCCCATTCTGCCTTGTCATTCTCCATAGTTAGCATGGCTTCAAGATTCATGCGATTAACTCTTTGAAGCTCGTCAACCAACTTCTGCCATCCGAACATTCTCTCGATATCAAGCCTAACAGCATCGAGATTCCTCAACATGGCCTGTTTATCAATAGGAACCAATTCTAAGTCAAAGCGTACTCCTTTTAGGCACCAATTTGGGAATCGGCTTTGGAGTGTACGCGGAGCATCCTTAACTTGATACTGAGGCATGTTGATAATTGTTTGAATGTCGGATTTCTGAAGAGCAGGAGAATCAGAGGGGATATCAAGAGAAATAGAAGCAGGGGTCTATTCCAAAATTGCAGATGCATCGCTAAGTTTGACCCGCTTGCTCGAATCATCGACAATGTGACTCTTCCCCTTGTCGTCGTGAGATTTCCTTTTGTGAGAATCATCGCTCCTATGAGAAGAGTCATATCGCTCATCCCTACTCCCATATTGTTGTTCATGGGCTCTTCATTCTCGATCTTTTCTGGCAGTTCTTTCTTCGTTGGTTTCCTGGAGGGAAGAGAGGTAGCGTCTGAAATCATAAGTATCGCGCCCTCCATAACGCCGGAAGTCATCGTAATATGAACCGCTTCGCCCCATTGGAGAAACTGAAAATAAAAAAAGATAAGTGTTAATAATCTTCGAAGTAAAGAAGCCGAGTGCATTTAATTGTAAAAAATCCTAAGTGTGTGTGGCGTGCAAGCTACGCGCGTCGAACTACAAACCACTCTTTGGTGTGGGAATGGCGACGGCTTGTATAGAAGGCGTCGAAACTTGTTGTATAGAAGAAGTCGCCTCGATAGCAGGAGAAATAGCTTTTGAAGCGTAATTTTTGAATAGCTCCTGTGAAGTCACCATTAAGTCACTAAGATCCCCAAAAATGTCTTCGCCGTCATGCTGGGCGGAACTCTCTTTCTCAACCCCTTCATTGGATGCCTTCTCGGAGCATTGAGGAGGCTCCTCCTCTTCGATAACCGGAGAGAGCGAAGATTTGCCGGACGGCCCCGCAACGTCAATAGAGGCAGAACACTTCACCAGTGAAGCCTCAGTGGTAGGTTCTTGCGGTATAGGTTCTTCGACAAAAGCTCGGGCATCAGACGTCTTATCCGGAGAATCAAGAACTTCTTGAGGCTGAGTAGAGCGAGAAGGGTGAAGAAGTTCAAACTGGTGCAGAAATTCATCTTTTAACAAAAATTTAATGCTTCTCTCCTCAACTGGCACAACCATAAGCCTCTCGAAAGTTGACTTGTGGCTGGGTTCCCTGGAAGGGGGAGGAAGCGCTGAAAAGTAAAGATGAAATTAGCACTTGACATTTCGGATTTTGGAAAACTCAAAGAATAGAAGAAGTAAAGATGAATAATCTTACTTCCTTCTCTCCAAACGGCATAAAACCCCGGAGGGCAGCGGACGAAGAAGAATTGACTTAGAAACCCGTGAACACTATCCGAAAGGCCAGTGATCAGTTTGCAGTTTCTAGCGCTTTGCACGACAGTGATGGAAGGATGATCTTTATTTCTGGCGAAAGAGCATAAGTAACAAATCTCATCGAAGCTTGGAAAACGGTCAATTGTCCTCCTAAATAGCACACACAATCCCATCAGAATGGCGTAGCCATTAGGGTGTAGCTGGAAGGGGGAGATGGCTAGTCGACGAAGAAGATTCTAGAGAAAGTCATTGAAAGGGGGAATAGCCCCGCTCAGGCACATTTGCCGGTTAACTGTGAAAAAGCCAGGGGGTGCCACATCAGCGGTGCTGATTTTTTCAGGAAGAATGGCATCTGCTTCAGCGATACCAAACTGGGTGCACAATTGCCGGAAAACTTTGTACGACAAAGTAGTTGAGACTCTTTCTGGAGGATTGAATAACGGGGCTTGAATAAGGCCGGCCTCTCCGGTTTGAACTACTACATCTTCTTGCTGAGAAGTCATTCTACACAAGCAACTGGTTATTTAGATGCGAAGGTGCATGTTTCCTTGAAAGTGTGAAGTGTTGTGCAGAACTAATAAAAATAACAAGCAAATATAGCTGAAGTTTAACTAATCGGCAATTGATCGATTACAAAATTTCAGGACTTGTTAATTTAAAATTTAGGTGCAGTATTAGTGCAGACCGGTCAGCTTTAATTGGCTATTCTAGTGTTGCTTTAATACTTTGCTTGAATTTGTAGATTTTGTAGCACTTCGTTCACACAGTCTATTTAAGTTAATTATCCTTTGTTAACTAATCTGTCATTTGATGTGGGCAATCAGTGGCAGTATATTCGTCCCGATTTTCTGTAAATATTGTATTAAGCAGGTTGTTAGCTTACAAATAGAAGCAATATGTAAAAGAATGCAACAAAGTTTAACAGGTTAAAGTCCAAACAATTCAGTATTCAGGTATTTTACTTCAATAATTCAAGTTAAAGTTCAAGTCAGAATTATGATGCATGACAGTTCGAAGTGCTAACTCATCCACGACCTAAAGAATGTGGGACGAGGTAAGTTAGGTCGTTTGTGCTCTAAGTCGTTAATGCCTTAAGTCGTTGGTTCTTTAAGTCGTAAGGCGTAATAAGGGCAAAAGACTTCAGTTCGAAGCGAGGTGAAATTCTCCAAGTCCTATCTCGGCCATGACTTAGCACTTAGGTCGGTCCAAAGTTAAGTTGCGAAGGCTGGTAAGTTGGTCCAGAGTTAAGTCGCGGAGGTTATTGGGTCGCTCAAAATTACTGAGTCGCGTCCAAGCTAATGTCAAGCTTTCTTTGACCGACCGACCTCTTCTTAAATTAGTAACCCGTCATCCTCCTAACCCGTTAACCCGTATAGGACAGTATCGTCTCCTCTAAATTCGCAGATCAACTATCTCAAAACATGGTAACCCATCGTCTTCCCCTTGCAAGTCATCTAAAAACTCGATCGAACCGCTCCAAGTTTGTTGGCAATCGATCGCAACGTGATTCGAGATGAAGCATGGTGTGAAGATTTGGATTGGGGTTAGAAAGTGGGAAGTCCATGCTCAAAAGGTAGCGGTAATCGTGAAATCGAGTGAGTAATGAGTTTACTTACGTAGTGTGATGATGAAGATTGTAGGAATTTGATGGGTGACGAGGTAAACTGATTGGATTCGTTTCTGGAAGCTTCGAAGGTCAATAATGGTGGAAGTAAAAACGGAAGCAAGTAGGTGAAGAAGAAGCGACCTAAGCCTTTTATACACCAGGACAGTGGAACTCGAATCGGCACACACGACATTATTTTCTCATAGGTCGTCCGCGATCTAACAACTCTTCAAAGCACGAGTTAGAGAAATCGAAGCACACGACCTACGACTTAGGCGTGTACTTCGAGAGGCAAATGTTAACCCTGTTTTTTCAACGACCTAAGGTGTTTGACGACCTAAGAGAAATCAACGACTTAAGAAATGAAGCGGCTTAATGTCTTCAATGGGTTAACGACCTAAAGGAACCGCGACCTACGACTTAAGGGAATGTGACGACTTAAGCGGGTTAACGACCTAAAGGAACAGCGACCTAACGACTTAAGGAAGTAACCACCTAACTACGGAAAGGACTGAACGACTTAGCAACTGCACTTAAGTCGCGACCGACCTACGACCTATGATAGGTCACTCACGATCTAAACAAACAAACTCAATGCCGCATTATTTGACATGGTGGCCTCCTAACTCGTGGACGATCTAGGACTTGTGATATATCCAAACGAACAAGCATACATCTATTGAGTCTCAACCCAGCTTAGGTCGGTTGCAACCAGTTGAATCGTTCACGACCCAACTTAGATCGGCCACGACCTACGACCCAGGCACAGGATTTCTCTATAAATACCAACCTAACTCCAACGTGAAGGGGATTTTTCAATCACTCTCTGAAGCGCCGATACTCTGTCACTTTCTCAACTGAACCAACACTTGAAGAACTCCAAACATTGAAGACACCACAACAAGCTTCGAAAGAGATCTCGCACATCCGATATGGATTCAAAGAGCATTGTCACATCAAAGTTTGATCTATTAGTCTGAAGTGTTTTGTAATCAAAGTGAATCGTATTTGAAGTGCATTGTATCAAATTGTAACCAAAATCAGCAATAAAAGAATATAAAGTGGACGTAGGCTTAATTACGAGCTGAACCACTATAAAACCGTTGTCTCTTTATTTTTCTGCTATTTTCAGCTTATATTGTGTTCCCGTACCAACGGGTGGTGCTTTCACATTACCACTACACATACCGGGGTGTTAGCGTTCACTTTTTAGCGTTAACATTTTATCATACACTAATCGCCTAATCTAGGTTTCGGGCTTCTAAACTTTCAACCACAAATGTTCAGACAGTGATCTCAGAACTACCATTACATGGACATTATTAATGATCTATTAGTTATCTCCAAAGGATTGCTTTCTAAAATATATATATCCTTAGTTTAGACAATCTAGGAATATGTTTAGAGTTAAATTCTAAGTCATCTTGTACCATTATCAAAGATGGATTTCAAAACGTTTCGTTAAGGGTAGTTATTTTTCGCTCATTATCATATGTTGATATAATAATTTTTGATCTCCATAAATGATATAGACTAACTTTCATATAGATTTCAAGCTAATTATAAGAAAATTGTTTGCTTCATGCTTTTCAAGTAAAGCAGAACACCACAAAAGACTGAAAGATTCGACAAATATAGAAATCATGGTATATGTTATTAAACAGATGTATCAGAAATAATGACACTAGAAAGGACCATGGTCCAGGTGATATTTAAACATTTTTCATATTTTGCATAATCTATGGTATCATTATAAGTGCACAAATTAAATATATACATATCATTTATGAATCTTGAGCAGCTTTATTCAAATTCTCAACAATTAGAGGATACACGATATGACGAATGGAAATGCGAAAGACCTCTTTTAGTTTCTTCTCTTTTTTCCTCAGTTCAACTTCATAGTCAATATTGTTGATGTTAGTCTTTAAAGTAAGATTAAAGACCATGTTCGCACCTTTAAGTGTTTTATTTTCCCTTTCTAAATCAGCAATGTGCTTTAAAAGAAGATACTTGTCATGTTCGAACTATTGTACTTTATTAGCATATTCATTTATGCATTGAGAGTATCTTACTTTCTACTGCTTATCAGAATACTTCATCATTTCCAATTTAACTTTTCTACACCATTCCCCCACTACTTTTTCATTTAAGCTTGGAGGATTTGTTGTAGTAGGAATTTCAGAATAATAAGAGAAGTGGATCTAATAGACTTGTAGATAGATGAGATAGTAGAAGAGATCGAATAAATCAATGCTCAGGATGTTATTTCCCATGATAAACTCCAACGATTCACATACTTCAACGATTCACATTAAGCTTGGATATCCTTTAATTTAACCTTTAATTCACTTATTTGTTGAAAAGTTCTGAATTTTATGATTAAAGTCGGTTGAGGGATTTGACTTGACTTGACGATTTAATGATAAAATCGTCTCGCTTTCGCTCTTAACATCCACTTCTAAGTTGGCGATTTGATCGTTAAGATTTTTGATGATTATTTTTTGAAGAAAAAATCTTCTATACCACTTTAATGCTTCTGTATCACCTTGAAAACAAGTATATAGAGCATCATCAAGAAATTTTCTCTTTTAAAGGTTCACTAATATCTTGTCTTTAATATTGATGAAGCGAGATGCCTAATCTAGCAAGAGAGGTATGGCATATAATTGTAATTCCTATTCAAACAAAAAAGAAAGGAAACGAAGTCAAGACTTAAGCAATCAATTTCCTTATTAAATCAATAAAAGATTACAACTTAGATAACAATGAAACTAAAAGAATACAATTGGACATTTGCTTTGCACCTAAAGTTGAAAAACTTCATTTCTAACTTTACTCAATGAATTAGCAGGAAGAATAACTGACGAGTCAAAAGGAATTTTGAGTCCTTTTTGAGTAATGACCGGTGCATATTTACTACTATCCCATTTTCCAGCATGAGGACTATCACATCCACATTTTAGTTTGGTGTGGAATGTTCGAATCTCTTTGAGTATCTTGTCCTTTTCCTCGTCAAGAAAATCGATGTAGAGGCGAGGAATTTTGACGCAGCGGATATTCTCGAAAGGGATACAACGATGAAAGTATAAATTGATGGATTGAAAAATACCGAATGCCCAAATCCGTTGATATCAAAGATACCGGATTCTAGCTATCTCCAACACGTTGATCACGCACGATACCGTGTTAAAAGATCTACGATTCTTCGAACGTTGATCTCGCGCACGAGATACCGTGAATCGGCTTCAAATCCGTTGATTCGAGGGCACTTGAACACCGAAGATGGAGAAAAGAGCTCACACTCAACTTCCAATTTCAAAGTGGCACAAAGCACACAAACAAAGTTTTATTCAAAATCAACTGATTTTACAAATGACACAACCCCCATATTTATAGGCAATTTACAACACAACACTTACACGACCTTTAATCACACGACCTATGACCTTACATAGGTCGTTAACGACCTAACACTGCATGACTCAACACAGGTCTCACGCGACCTAACACAGAGACGACCTAATAAATACAACACAAGCGACTTACAATTACAACGACCTAACATATTACATCAACACAGCAGAACGACTTAACAGTATTTACAACATTCATGCAGCTTACCAAGCCTTGTGACCTAAACATGTAACGACCTAACATAGCTTCAGCGACATAGGAATCTTCGACTTAGGAATTTCAATGCAGTTGCTCGCGACCTATGGAGTAACGACCTATCAACTTGAGCGACTTAAGTAGGTCGCTTACAACTTAAGATGGTCCGGTAATGCTAGGTCGCTTTGTACCTTGCCACGCTTCAATTCCCCTTTGTTCCTCGTTAGGTCGTATAACCCAACTTGTTAGGTCGCTTGGTCGACCTACCAACATACTAGGTTGCGGCCGACCTAAATCCAATGCCTTGGTGCTTAAAGTGTTACCTCGTGAGCGACCTTCACTAGGTCGTGAGCGACCTAAGACCCTTGAGCGATTCAACTCCAATGAATTTGTAGATTGCGCTGCATCATCCTCCCCCGGTTGACAATAATTCGACCTCGAATTTGCACCTTCCTCTTCCTCAACAGGCTCATTCCCATGAAACAGAATCAAGTATTTGACATTGAAAACATCAGAGGTATGAACATCATCTGGCAATCTTAACTGATACGCATTCTCATTGATCTTCTTCACAATCTCTAAAGGACCAATCTTTCTAGCGGATAGCTTGTTGTAAGTTCCAACAGGAAATCGATCTTCTGTCAACACGGCGTAAACCAAATCACCTTCTCTGAAGTTCACACTCCTTCGCTTTTTATCTGCCGGTTGTTTATACTTCTCATTTTATGCAAGAAATCATTCATGAACAGTTCTGTGGCACTCCTGCAACTCAGTCACAAAATCACAAGCTCGCTTAACAACTCCCTTCTGATATGGCACTGTCGTCAAATCCAATGGTCCCTTCGGACTTGCTGAGTATACAACTTGAAACGGACTGAAACCAATACTCTGATTAACAGCGTGATTATGTGCAAATTCAGCCTGACATAACTTCATATCCCAGCTCTTCAAATTATCTTTCACAAGACATCTCAACAAATTTCCCAATGATCTATTAACCACTTCCAATTGCCCATCTGTTTGCGGATGATAGGCGCTACTAAACTTCAGCTTCGTTCCAACCATCTTCCACAAACTCAACCAAAAATGGCTTAGAATTCTAGTATCTCGATCAAAAACAATAGATTTAGGTAGCCCATGTAATCGATACACCTCTTTAAAGAACAATTGAGCAACACGGACGGCATCAACTGTCTTCTTACAAGCTATGAAATGTGCCATTTTCGAAAATCTATCCACCACAACAAATATAGAATAATTTCCTCACTGAGTTCTTGGCAACCCCAAAACAAAATCCATGCTGTTATCAACCCATGGTCTAGTAGGCACGGGTAATGGCATATACAATCCCGCATTCATCGCTGTCCCTTTGGAAACTTGACAAATATGACATCTCTCCACAAATCTTTCAACTTCTTTCCTCATAGAAGGCCAAAAATATGATTGCGAAATCAACTGCAAAGTACGATCTCTTCCCACATGACCCTCTTCATGCAGTTCTTTCACAATCTTCATCCGCAGACTGCTCTCTGGTATACACAACCTGTTTCCCTTAAATAGAAAACCATCTACCAACACATACTCATCCATCTTTCCTTTTTCGACTTCATCCATAACCTTAGCAAAGTAAGGATCATCAACAAACAATTCTGGCAATACATCAAAACCCGTAACTTCAACTTTCATTATAGTCAACAAATGATTCCTTCGACTCAAGGGATCTGCTACACGATTTGTAATTCCCTGCTTATGCTTCACCACAAATGTAAATTGTTGCATGTATGCGATCCATGAAGCATGAATGGCTGCAATCTTATCTTGTCCCTGCAAATGCTTCAACGCCTCTTGATCAGTATACAATAAAAACTCCTTGTGAAACAAGTAATGTCTCCAGTGTTTCACATCTTGCACAATAGCATAAAATTCTACATCATATGTATTATATCTCATCTTTTCTCCCGATAGCTTCTCACTGAAATATGCAATAGGACGTCCCCTCTGACTTAACACCCCTCCAATTCCAACCTTAGATGCATCAGTATGTAGCTCAAACAACAACTGAAAATCTGGTAATACTAGAATGGGTGCGGTCGTCAAAAGCTCCTTGATCCGCTCAAAAGCTAATCCTGCTTCTTCCGTCCACAAAAATTGTTTTCCTTTCATACAATTAGTAACTGGCGCCATCACGCTGCTGAAATGTGGAATAAACTTCGGTAGAATGATGCAAACCCATGAAAACTTCTCACTTCAGTTATAGTCTTGGGTTGTGGCCAATTTTTGATTGCTTCGACTTTACTTTGATCCACCTGAATACCTCCTTCAGAAACAACATATCCCAAAAATAGAACAATATGAGTCATGAACACGCATTTCTTTGTTGCAGCATAAAATTGTTCCTGACGAAGTATCATCAACACTTCTCTCAAATGATGCAAGTGTTTTTCTGTGCTTTCACTATATATCAGTATATCATCAAAATACACCACCACAAACTTCCCAATAAATGGTCTAAAGATCTGATTCATCACCCGCATAAACGTACTAGGTGCATTCGACAAACCAAACGGCATGACCAGCCATTCATATAATCCTTCACGTGTCTTGAATGCTGTCTTCCATTCATCCCCTGGTCGAATTCGTATTTGATGATATCCACTCTTCAAATCAATCTTTGAAAAGATAACAGCTCCATTCAACTGGTCCAACAAATCATCCAATCTCGGCATCGGAAATCTATACCTTACGGTAATCTTGTTTAGTGCTCGACTATCGGTACACATCCTCCATGTTCCATCCTTCTTCGGCACTAACAAGGCTGGCACTGCACAAGGACTTAAACTTTCCTACACACGCCCTTGTTCAAGCAATTCTTCCACCAGCCTTCTTAACTCTTCGTGTTCCTTTGGACTCATTCTGTAATGTGGTTTATGTGGTAACATAGCTCCTAGAACAAGATCAATTTGATGTTGAATGTCCCTTAACGGCGGTAACTCCTTTGGCAACTCCTCTGGAAATACGTCTTCATATTCCTTCAACACTGGCTTTGCTTCCTCAGGAATTTCAACCTCCTCACTACTGTCACGTCCAATCAACAAAAATACTTCAGGCTCCTCTTCTACTTCCTTAACAAACTCCTTCAAAGATAGCAAAGTTTTAAGTTCTTCAATCTCCTCCAACTTGCTTTCTTCCTGTTGTCGCTTCTTAGGAACTAAAGTGATTTTTGTGCCTTCAAACATGAAACTGTAGCTGTTGGTACGACCATCATGTTGCACAGCTCTATAATACTGCCATGGTTTCCCCAACAACAAATGGCGTACATCCATATCAACCACATCACACCAAATTTCGTCTTTGTATTTCTTCCCAATCGAAAAATTAACACAAGCTCTTCGTCCAACCTTCACTTCACCACCTTTCCTTAACCAAGCTAACTTTTAAGGTTTCAGATGCTTCTCAGTCTTCAATGCCAACTTCTTCATAGCCTCGGTAGAAATGATGTTATCACAGCTGCTCGCATCAATAACAAACTTGCAAACCTTCCCCAGAATAGTGCATGTTGACTGAAAAATGTTGCTCCTCAACCAGCTAGAATCATCCTCTTGTTTTAGTGTTAAACAAGACCTCCTCATCATTAAATTACAACCCCCATCTCTTGACAACTCTTCCTCCTCCTCAACATGTGGTGAATTAGAACATTCAGCTTCTACATCCTCATCCTCAACCTCAGCTACCATTGCTCGCTTCTTTGGCTTCGGACATTCAACGCTCTTATGACCAAATTCCTGACAGTTATAGCACTTGAAATTATTGCTGACCTTGGTCTTAATAGCTTCATTGACAACCGGTTTTGCAACATCCTTGGAAACAATCGCATTGCTACTAGCCCCTTTCATTTGGTTATTGGAATTTGTAAACACATGACCACCTCTACTACCTTGCTTCTCCCAAGCTAGAGCTTTTTGATGTGCTTCATCAATAGATCTCGGATCAAACATATTCACCATATCTTGAATCTGCATTCTCAACCCTCCAACAAATCTAGCAGTCAACTGTTCTTCTGTCTCCATGATATCATTCCTTGCAATCAATTGATAAAATTCATCCGCATAATCATTCACTGACTTTGTTCCCTGTCTCAAGTTCTGCAATGGTTGATACATAAGAGACTGATAATTATACGGCAAGAATGTATCCTTCATTAACTTCTTCATCTTTCCCCATGTAGCAATCTTTGACTTCCCCATTCTCTCCCGTGTAAGTTTAGTTTGTTGCCACCATGCCATAGCTCTTCCTCTCAAACGAGTAGCAACCAACTTAACTTTTCGATGCTCAGGAACTTCTTTGAAGTCAAAAACCTCTTCAACATTAGATAACCAATCCAAAAATTCTTCTGCTACCATTCCACCCTTGAATTCTGGAATTTCAGTTTACATCCCCAACTCCCATCGACGATCATCTCCAACCTCCCGATATGCATTTCGTACTTGGTCTCGATCTCGATAATGAGCGCTACATCTATCACTTTCTCCATCATAATCAAATGGACTTCTATATCGATCTCGACCATCCATATCTCTATGATCACGCATATCTCTTCGATTATGTCTTTCAGCATCACGATATGGCTCATATTCATACTCTCGTGGAGTTCTTCTCTCTTCACTTCTATGTTCATATGTTCTCGTCTCAATGAAACTGAAGATTCTCTTCTTTCTCGATAAGATTGCGGTGACACCCTCCTCGCTTCCGTAACCGATGGTGAAACTCTGTTTCCTCCATGGTTCGAGACTGGCGACCTTCTCCTTTAACCTTGATTCATGTCTATCATCAGTTTCTCTAACCTCCCAATACCTTCATCCAACTTCTCATTGATTTTTTTACTAATGCATTGTTACATTTGTTCAGCATCTTCTCTTTTGTACAAATCTTCAACATTTTGATGACGGTTAGCCCTTCTCGGCGGCATTATCGAATCAAACAATCTTCAACAACTTTAACTCTCAGCTTGAACTTCAAAGTGATGCACGACCTCCAACTAGCTCGGATCTACACTTCAACTTCTAGCCCTCGGCTTAACTCTTCAATAGGAATTGGCTCCAAAGACTCGGCTTAGCTATGATTGGCTAAGTCTTGCTCCGATACCAAACTGACGCAATAGATATTCTCGAAAGGGATACAACGATGAAAGTAGAAATCGATGGATTGAAAAATACCGAATGCCCAAATCCGTTGATCTCAAAGATACCGGATTCTAGCTATCTCCAACATGTTGATCGTGCACGATACCGCGTTAAAAGATCTACGATTCTTCAAACGTTGATCTTGCGCACGAGATACCATGAATCGGCTTCAAATCCGTTGATTCGAGCGCACTCGAATACCGAAGATGGAGAAAGGAGCTCACACTCAACTTCCAATTTCAAAGTGGCACAAAGCACACAAAGTTTTATTCAAAATCAACTGATTTTAAAAAAGACACAACCCCCATATTTATAGGCAATTTACAACACAACACTTACACGACCTTCAAACACACGACCTACGACCTTACATAGGTCGTTAACGACCTAACACTGCATGACTCAACACAGGTCTCACGCGACCTAACACAGAGACGACCTAACAAATACAACACGAGCGACTTACAATTACAACGACCTAACATATTACATCAACATAGCAGAACGACTTAACAGTATTTACAACATTCATGCGGCTTATCAAGCCTTGCGACCTAAACATGTAACGACCTAACACAGCTTCAACGACATAGGAATCTTTGACTTAGGAATTTCAATGCAGTTGCTCGCGACCTATGGAGTAACGACCTATCAACTTGAGCGACTTAAGTAGGTCGCTTGCGACTTAAGATGGTCCGGTAATGCTAGGTCGCTTTGTACCTTGCCACGCTTCAATTCCCCTTTGTTCCTCGTTAGGTCGTATAACCAAACTTGTTAGGTCGCTTGGTCAACCTACCAACATACTAGGTCGCGGCCGACCTAAATCCAATGTCGTGGTGCTTAAAGTGTTACCTCGCGAGCGACCTTCACTAGGTCGTGAGCGACCTAAGACCCTTGAGCGATTCAACTCCATTGAATTTGTAGATTGCGCTGCATCAAATTTCCATGTAAAGTCTTTGTAAATCTTTAAGAAAACAATATCTGGCAAGTTTTGAAGATTTCAAAATCGATGCCTTTTCAAGAGAGTTTCTTCCTAATCTAACATATTGACTCAGATAATCCCAAGAAACAAAGTTGTCAGTGGGACGGTCACTATGTAATAAAGCAGTGAGATACAGCTAAGTATAGACGGAAAATTAAAAAAAGCATTCACAAATCATTATTATTACACAACTACAACTATTCCTATGGTTCATACAAAATTTATTTTGTAAATAATTTTGAAATAAAATTGACCTTATAATATTGGAGGGTAAATCTTAGAGAATTAATTTGATTCGATGAAGATTCCAACATTATCCGAGATGCAGATCAAACCCAAACTCATCCAAATACCTTTTGTGCAAACGCCTAAGCAAATCCCCATTAAAATCGCTAAATATAAAAAATCAACTTTTGGGTGTCCATAATAGGCTTGTACAAAAAATCTACCAAAATGTCCCTCTCCTTGATCAACATCCAAAAGAGTGTAATCAACTCCTGGTTTTCTATCGAAAGAGAATTGTATCGAAGGTGCGCTATCCTTTGTCGTGGGGTCACTCCTTGGTGTTTGAAAGATGCCAACATTACCGTACTTCTATTAAGTCTTTAATATTTATTGGAGATAATGTTGTGCTCCTTCAATTGTTTTTCTATTTCCTTATGTAAACTATTTACCTCCTCTGGTTTTCTTTCAAGCTTGATTTTATAAAGGCGGAAAGATTTCTTCCTTATCTAAATAAGTGATTTACACTATTATTATCTTCGAAATAAAAGAAGTTTAAACAGAGAATTCCATATTGGAGATACCGAGTTTAATTCTCGGAAAACCTGCTCTTTTTCTTTCAGTACATCAACATTAATAAAAGTAGGCACCTCTTGGGAGCCAAAAGGTGCAGGAGATTTAGGCGGAATCACTTCATGGGGAGATGAATCTTTTTCAAAGGACTTCGTATTATAATCTCTGTCTTTTTCAGAAATTTCTCTTTGGCCACCTCTGTTGCCACTAATTCAGGTCCGTTGTTGATGTTATCATCTTATCATCATCATTATCATCATTATTGTAATCATCAACATCGCCGTCCTCCTCTTCGATGACCTTATCATCGTCATCTTCATCTTTGGAGTTGGATTCAACTTCGGAAGAAGGAACTTCAAAAGTAAGAATTTTGGAGGCGTCAATCTCCTCCTTTTCAGCAACTTCAACTCCTTGCTCCATCTGCTTGATCTTGCCCATAACCTATCGACAAGAGTAGGGTCGAGTGAGGGAAAGCTCAGATCAGGGCATTTCTCGAAGTTATTAGCGTATGCGAGCATCCAGGCATCCTCGAAATAATTTATAACAATATCTTCAAGAGATTAGTTAAGAAATTTCGAAACTTGTTGCTTCGCATCAGAAATGGTGCCGGTAGCCAATTTTTGAAAGGCCTTGTACTTTATCAATTTTTCCATTAACAAGGATTGTTTAGATGCCATCCTTCCTTTTTCCTTATAAGACTCTTTCAGAGTCCTTGACAAAGCTAAGTTCTCATCAGTTAAAAGTCGACGATCCTTCCTTTCCGCTACAATAACAGACTCCGACTAAGCAAGAGAAGCTCTCGATCGGTACAATTTAATTGTAGTCTCATTCTTCTCCACATACAAAGAGGAAACTTGGTTATTCAAAGTAGCAATTTCCTCTCGAAGTTTAGATGTTTTGGTAGAAAATTTGGACATATTTCCATGTAGGGAGAACCAGCTTTTGGAAATCTTAAATAAAATTACAACATAAGATAAAAGCTTAAAGAAAATTAGGGATAATAGTGTTAAGAAACAAAAAAATACCAAGAGTCGTTGTTCGAGAAGGGATCGATAGTGAAACTCCAAATCAAAAACAGAAGACTATAGCTGAATTGAAATGAATTGCAGAGAGTTTAAGATAGAATGGACCATCTTTTCGAAGTCACTCGAGGGTGTAGAAGATGATGGTGTGGGAAGATTCAGCACTATAGTAAGGGTTGAAGTCCTTAAATACTCTTGCATTTGCTCAATTACACTTGGAGAGCTGGAGATGACGATATGACAAAGAGGATCAACCTTTGATGGAGTTTCTTAGGTAGATCGTAAGGAAATTCGACGGTTGGACCTTCCAAGGATTCTTCAATACTAGTGAACTAACCCTTCGCTAACGATGGAGAATCTAGAACTTAGACTATTCTGACAACCTTTAGAGGTGGCTTCACCACAACCGACTTCAACAATTTTCTCTTGACGACCATCTTTGTTTTCTTGAGAGCTTGATAAAAGGAAGGCGCATGAGAAGTCAAAGAAGGAAGGGCCAAACCACTGATAGGTTTTCAACCTAAGGAACTGCTATAGAGAACTCAAACAGAATATAAATAAGCAAAGTAATTTGACAAGCAACATAGCAATAGATAACAAGCACAACATTTCAGATTACCAGAGTGATTGGGACATATAGGTGATCATGGGAATAAGTTTGACGGGTCTCCCAAAAAAGGAATCATTTGCTTCAAGAGTTGTGTTGGACTGAAGGTGGTTGGCCAAGTTTCCTTTAGCCTGTTGACAAATGGGAGTGCTTTGGTAGATTTGTTAGATTTAGCAACGTTAATATGTTCCCAATCTTGCTTGAAACTGCAAATTAGAGATTCAACTATTCAATTATCTTATTCGTGTAGTCCTTTGGCGGGAGCACCTCACAAATGCATAAATTAGCAAAGAGAAGTAACTATATGGAAATAAAATAATGCAATCAGAGCTTAAGTGGAGTAAAGAAGGTCCCGGTGATGTGAGGAAAGCATCTAATGAAGAAGAACTGATTCTTCGAGTCTCTAAATTTATTCAGACCATCAGATACCAATTTCTTGTGATTTACATGGAAGATTTGGTTGTTAAGGTTGCTAAGCTTAACCAAATTGGACGAGGTGATTCAATACTTTAGCATTCAATGAGGGAATGCCAGATTCCAGCGCCATCAACTCCAGGGATAAAAGATAAGTGTAGATGTTTGGTGATATTCGAATCAAAGCAATTCAATGATGAGCTAGGAACCTTGACAAATATTCCAGAAATGGAAGAAACCTTCCATGCCTTACGTTTATAGCAGCGTAAGCAAACAACCCTTCAGGAGGGCTACTGATTGTGTCATTTTCAGTAGGTGGAATGGCATCCACCCCGATGACTCCAAAGTTATTGAAGATAGCATCCACTTCATCTTGAGTGGATATCAAAGAATGCTTGGAAGTAGCTTCGATTTTCTTTGGAGAACTCATGATTCTGCTAGGTGAAAACATTTCAATTAGAAATTACAATTTTTTATGAAGTTAATATTCATTCAAGGAATTGTAGGAACCTAATACAACAATTTGAACATCAAACAAAACATGAAACTTCAAATTCTTGAAGAATGTTAATGTTAAAGATGAGATTTATTGAGCTCCCAAAAAATTTGAAAGCAAAATAAAAGTTAACACTTGACAAACACCTCTCAACAAAGTTGAAATCCTAGATATAAGAATCCACTGAGCTTTCGATGGGGTAGATAGGGATGGTAGAAGTATATGTCCAACCGGCACACTTCATCAATGTCAAAAGCTCAATAGGAACTTTGTTATTAGATAGAAATAATAGAACCAACATAAAGATAAGAATTAAATAAATAGTACTAATATTCGATAAACAAAATGAAAGACCCTTCGACACTGATGAAACCATATATACCAACTAAGTCGAAAGGTTTCCAGTTGACGTCGTACTGTTAAAAAAATAGAAGGACATGGAACGTTTCGATAATATTGGAGAAATATGATTATAGGAAGTTTCGAATCATTAGTTACAGATGGTTTTGATGGAATCGAAAGGAATGCATTTTTTCGAAAGCCTACTAACAACTAAATTTCAATCAATATAAGGGGTTTCGATTAAGTCAAAATGTTTGGTTTAATTTATGAATTTTACGAAGTATGCTTTCCTGGGCTCAATTTATAAAGCATATCAATCTCTAACTTAAGACAAATTTAAAACAAGTTTATATTAATGGTTGTGAAACCCATGGGATAAAATCTGTGCTTTTGAAAATGTGAGTTACAATGCAACAACCAACTTCTTTGAAAAGTGTTAGAGTCGAAAGCATAAAATTGCCTTCGAAGAGGTCGATTTCATATGAACTAAATAACCTTTCAACAAGGTCAATCAAATAAGGCGTTAGATTACCTTCTAACCCCATCGAAAGGGGTTGAAAAAATCAAAATAGTAAATTGCTGCCTCAATCACTTTCGAAGGTGTAAAAGGGTTAAGCTCTATCATCGAATTTTTGGTCCGTACAGGTTAAAACTTCTGTGCAAAGTTAATCAAAAGTTTTTCCTTCCACAAATACGATTTCAATCTAAAAATTTAAAAATCATGTAAAAGACGGATTTAAACATGAATCGATTATTTAAATTTTTATATCTTTGAGAAAACATTTGGATTCTCCAAAGAAACACACGATAACACTAAAATCTGGATTGGATGGGTTCAAAATGAAATTAACAAGAAAAAACAAAAAAATCAAATCATAAAATTAAATTGATTGATATTTTCAAGAAAATAAGAATTTAAACAATTTCCAACAAGTCAAAATGGTAATTAAAAATCCAATCTGTGAAAGTTGGTGAAATCAATATTTACTGCAAAGTAAAGAAGGGAAAGATTCAAGAAATATGAAAAGATAAACTTACTCTAGATTTTGATTTTTTATAATGAAAAGAAAAGACTATTTAAAAGTTTGGCAACTTTGATTTTTCTTGAAGCCGATTTCGTTTTTAGGTAAATGAAAGAAGAGGAAAGAAGAACAAAATTTCTAATAAAAGTCAGTAGAGGTGGGGAGCTGTGCGATTAGATTTAAATGAGCTATCTAGATTCACATGGGAACGTAGAAAAGATAGAAATATTAAAGGTTTCAAAATGATTGACTTGAAAAAGGTCATTCATTGAACACATTTGGATTGACTTGAAGGGATGCAATAGCCAAAAAATAGTAGTATCAAGACTTTTGGAAGTGGTCGAAAGAGCCAAAAGCATGCTTCCGTATCAATGAACACCTTTCAAAGTAGGCACCTCCGCATGCATGAAGACCTTTTGAAGGAGTTAAAGAAGCAGCTTTCGAAGATAGTGCATAACAACCTTTCATCTGTGTACCAAACCTTTCGAGTCCAAAGGTTTCGCCTTCGCTTAAGTCACCCAAAAGCACATCCTAGTCGAAACAACCCTTTCGAAGCAAATTCAAGCCTTACGAACCGGTCGAAGCCTTTGATTTCAATGGAAGTTTCTACATCATTTCGCAAGCATATGACAAAAGCTACAAACTGCATCGAAACAATCACTAGTTCAACACCTTTGAAGCACCCAAAAACAACCAATCGATAGAGTGGAATGCTCTTACAGAGCAACATGGTGAATAGAAGGTTCAACCACCCCCTTTGATGAAGACGGAGGCAGTCGAGCCCATTCAAAAGCATTGGAGAGGGGAGTGCAATTCCGAAAGGAGTCAAAAGGTATCTATATTTGCCTTTTGACCAGGTTGAAAGCACTGGGTCGAAAGGTTCTGGCCCTCATTTAGAAATAGGACCCAAGAGTTTATTTTGGGAATCCAGACTCAGTCATTCCACACTTGTACTTTCTTAATTCTAAAAGTTGTAACCCTAATTTGTAAATTGAATTGGGGAAGAATTGACTAATAAAGATTTCTTTGAGTAGATAAAGGGAAGATCTCTGTACCCTATGGTATCTAGTTGTTTTGAAAGCTTTTTATCAGAACTAATCATGTTTTGCAAGTGTCGACCACATCGAAAGACATCCTACGACTTGGTCTAAACCTCCACATTTTAAAGTATTTATTTATTGGTTCCAGGGAACCTTTCGTTGGACTTCTACTTTCTAATGGATCAAAACCCTAACCAAAACCTGTTTTTCCTTTAATTTCCAATTCAGACCTAAGAAGCTTAGGACTCCAGCTTTCGGTAAGGTTAAAACCATTTGAAACTGACATAACCTTGAATCTTAGAGCCATCATTAGGCTTCCGCAACTTCTTCAAAAGGACTATTTCGAAGGGATAATCAAGCTACTCCATCTAGCTCGAAGATTGAAAAGAAAGGAATTTGAACATTTCGACTAGATCGAAAGGTTAACAAAGGAAGGCTGTCATAACAAGAACCTATTTTAAGAGGAGAACTAAAAGGTTAATCTACATCCTACTTTCTCCTACTTAACCGAAAGAGATCAAAAATGACTAACCTCGTCCTAAAAATAATTTTTGGTTGTTGACAAGTTTTTTATTAACATCAACAATTTAAACAACCACATTTCCACAGCTAACCCTCCCCCAAAAAAAAAAACTAATCCCGCAAGGGCTAAATAAATTTAGAGATCGAGAGACGCAATTCTTCTTCGTCAAATGCTTTGCAAACATTAATAGAGTCTTTTCATCTCCTCATAAGTTGATTATTATCTTTTTCTTTATTCAACAATTTTTTTTGTCTTAACCTATTGGTAGCCATAAAAATTCACCTAAGAAGAAAGGTATGAAAGAAGGTTAATGAAAATGGTAGGCCCTACTAGAATCGCAGGCATAGGTCTAACACCCCTAATTATATTGACATTATTCAAGAGATTTACTTAGAAAATAATTAAATAGAATAGCATAGATAAGGATATGGAGGTCGATTAATAAACTAGGTGGCCGTGCTTTTGTAACTCTAATTAACTTATATAAATTGCTAGGATAGTAAACATAAGGGCATTAGAGTAAATAATCATACTTTCCACCCTTATATTATTCTCATTAGGTCATACATGTTCATTTTATCCCGAGCAAAATTTATAACCATGAGAAGCAAGAAAAGCCAGCCATTAGGAAGAAGAGAAGAGAAAATCAACTTAAAGCTTATGATTTAAGTTAGTAGGAATCAATCTCAATCAAACCTCAATTTCCTTATCACATCTAAGACGAATAATAATTCCTGCATCTTTATTTTAGTTTTATGATCATATGGTTTCAGGTTTTAATATAAATCTATTTTTAAGATGAAAAGATTGATTTAAGATTTATATGCATTAAACGTGGTTGTTTAAAAAGAGATATACGCGATTTTAGGGTAAAACCGAGATGAAATGATTTATAAATTCCGTGGGAAAATTTTATGTTATAGAAAACATAATTTTGGAGATGAGTTTCAATTTTCATAATTCTCTGAATTTATATAGATTTTTTATTAATTTTCTAGTGAAAAAATGATTCAATGGGTATTAAATTGTTTACGAAAAAAATAACGATTATTTGGGTCTGGAAATTTTAATATTTTGGAAAATATATTAAAATAGATTTTTTGGGATTTTTCATAAGTGTTTTGACAAATATAAAAAATTATATAAGGTATGAGACTTAAATGTTTTATATATTTAATTAAGAGGAAGGAGCAATTTATAAAATAAAATTATTATTTAGATATGAAGATAGTGGCAGCATTTTTTTAAAAAGTATTTGTTAGCCAACGAGAATTTGACAAACAAAGGCTGGTTAGTTGAAAAGTTATTCTTTTTAAGTTAGAAACAAAGAAATCGTACTTTTAGCATGTTTTAGCCTTATACGGCATCAAACCTTCTGACCCAGACCTTTCGGCAAGGTCGAAAGGTATAAAGCCCGCGATAAGTTTGAGCCAATGCATATGGTATCAAGTAACTTATTACATAATGAATTAAACAAGGCCGAAGGGTACTTAGTCGAAAGGTTGGTTGCCAAAGAGGTTAGGGTATGTTTATTGTATAAACCAAAAGCTTTCACCTTTTTGCTTTTGAAAAGGAGCTTTCGACTTGATTGCATTCGGCCAGGTCAAATATTATAAATAAAGGTTTTTGAACCTTTCAACAAGGTCGAAAGGTTTCTGCCGCTTAGTTTTGTTTTGAACCTTCCGACAAAGTCGAAAAGTTTACCTGTTTTACAATCAGCCACCTCCCCATGCTTTCATATTATATCAAAGCTTTCGACTTAGATGATTTACTCTTGTTTTGTAATTTAAGTATAACCCAATGCTTCCGAAAGAGGTGTTTTAAAAGTTGAAGTTGATTGTTTTAAAGAAAGGTTTTAAAGCCTTCGATGCAGACCTTCCGACAAAGTCGAAATATTATTTCTAATGCATTCGAAAGGTTTTAAGTGGACTTTCCACATGTTTTAAATTGATCCCAGTAAGTCTTCGAAAGGTTTATATTTAATGAGTTAATGCTTTCGAAAGGTTTGAATTTCTGAATAGTTTCAATGGTTTTGAAGGGTTGGGTTTCAAAAGGTTCTTAGTTTTGTTTAAGCTTTCGAAAGTTTTGCTTTCCAATGACTTCGAAAGGTTTGCTTTCCAATAATTTCGAAAGGTTTAAAAAAACCTATAATCTAAATTTTTAAAGAAAATCCATGGCTTATATAATGGAGTTTTGTAATGACTTTAAGTATGTGATTTTGAAGAAGTATGGCCTTGATAAAAATATAAGTTAAGCATGTGGACTATGTTTTATGAAATGTATATCAAAGACCTTAAACCCACTAGAGTGGTATTGTTAAATTGTGTTTTACTTCTTCAAATGCGAATATATTTACATGATAACCCATAACTGTATTTCGAGGAAAAAGGGGTAAAAGAACCAACTAGGTTAACTCGATAATGAATATAAATTACTTAAACTACTGAATGAGTAGAATTACATCCAAGGAGTCAAGGTGACCAAAAATATCAGATGTCTAAACTTTGTAGTATTGGAATTGACTAAAAGGTACATAGTTAACCCATGAAAACTATGGTAAGGAAGTTATTGATGAAAATCAAAAGGTTTGTAGTAAATCCATGAAAACTACGACTAAGTAGTTATTGGAGGAAACCAACATGTTCATAGTTTACCCATGAAAACTATGTATCAAGGACAGTTGGCAGGGGACAATTGGTTTGTAGTGAACCCATGAAAACTATATTCGTATTAAGAAATAACATCAGTCAATAGGTTCCTAGTAAACCCATGAAAACAAGGATAAGAGTGTAGCTAATGGGTGTATCAGTAGATTCTTAGTCAACCCATGAAAACTAGGGTATGAAGTGAGTTACTGGATAAGTGTATATGTTCCTAGTCAACCCATGAAAACTAGGATAAGGTGAATAGTTACTTGAATGGCTTATAGGTTCAAGGTAACCCATGAATTAACTTAGTTAACTGGTAGGAGCCTATAGGTTCTTAGTTACCCCACGAAAACTATAAATAGGACAAAGCGTTCTTTAGTTATTTAAATGTTATGAATTAACCTATGATAACTACAGGTAAATAGTGACCCCAGGAACTATAATTGAATCAGGGAGTCAGTTTAAATCGAGGAAGGGAAATCCTAATTATTTTAAAAATTGCATATCATCATATTGTTTTAAAAACATATGTTTTAACCATTATTGGTACATCAGTACAGTATATGGTTTTATAAAGGCTTTAGGATACCAGTTAGGGAAAACTTGTTATGCTAAGCGGCATGGTCTCACTAGGTATCTAAAAGGATTGAGATGTTAGATTATTATTCATACCGGGCTTTATGTCTGACTTGAAGTTTTTGTTTTTCCCTTAAACTCTTGGGTACTCAATTGATTTTGAGTAGTCTGAGATTTGAGGTTCTCAAGTTTTCTTGTTTAATGAATAAAGCTTATGAAGGCGTGCAGAAGGAAGATAGTTATTTAGATTTTTCTTTCCACTTTGTGTTTTATTTGTAAAGGCGGATCTATTAGCCTTACAATATTCCCTGATCAACCAAGGGGGCATCTTCATATGTCGCTCTTGGCGAAATTGTAATAATTATATTTTGCTAAACGTGGAAACGATTTTGGGATTATGAAATAAAGAATAATGTTTTGACTTGAGTGTTGAAACCTTCTTTTGAATTGTTTAAATTAATTTCATATTTCTGTGATCTATGTATAAATGTATCTAGCACCGCCATATTTGGTCGTCGAAGATTAATTACTATGGATGAGCACAGCATCCGTAGCCATTAGTTTTGGGCCTTCAGGTAGGGGGTTGTTACAAGTTGGTATCAGAGCATATGTTTAGGAAAAATTAAATAAAAGTTGAACCTAAAAGCTTTTCCAAACATAATTGAATGAATTTAAAATTTTGATCGGGGTTTGGGTTAACGCTATAGTAACGTACTTGTATTTGATATATATGTATATATACATTTAAGTACGTATTCCCCTCTCTCTTAGACCGTTATACTGTATCTTACTAAGTTTCATATGCAGATACACTAGAAAGAGGATAGGGAGGCAGGAAACAGAAGACGAATTCTAGAGGGTGGAAGCGCCACAACCAACAAAAATGCATGACCTAATACTAAGAGAAACCAAGGTCGATAGGTTAATGCTAATCAATATGCTGAGGCTAATGTATGTACAGGGAAATCTGCCAGTAGATGCGGGGATGTTGTATCAGTTGTTCGCAAATATTTTGCAAGCAGGAGCTGCTGGAAATGTTGGTGGAGCTAATCATGTAGTCTAGCTATATATAAATATGATAAGCTAAGTAGAGACTATACCAGTCTAGGAGAAAAATCATTTCTTTGAATGGAGGATGCTATTGAAGTTGAGAACTGGTTATTGAACTATGAAAGATCTATACAGATTTAGGCTTGAATGATGGAGAGAAGAGAAGGCTAGCCTCTAGACAATTGCAAGGGTTAGCGCTTCATTGGTGGAATAGTGTGACGGCCGGAGTGCCAGAGGAAGAGTTGACATGAGCTGACTTCAAAAGTAGGTTTGAGCAGAGGTTCTTTTTTTATGTTGCCAAGTCGGCATTGATGAGGAAGTTCATGGATCTTGTTCAAGGACAGATGTCTGTGATCAAGTATGCAGCTAAGCTTGATGAGCTATCTCGATATGGTTATGCTTTGGTTGACGTTGATGTGAGAAGGAATGAGAGATTCATTAGAGGTTTAAGGCCATAGCTTGGAAGAATGGCTATGACTCATATTGGACAGCCTTATCATGTGATGGTAGAGATATCCGTCCACAATGAGGAGATGCTTGGTGTTTCAACTAGGGAGAAGCCGGTTGAGACCTAGGGTTCTCGGGGAAGAAAAAGGAAGTTATTTAAGAAGAAAGGAGCCAAGAAAGGGGAGGCTGCTAAGAAGGCAATGGCTGATTTGGTGGGTTATAAATGATTGGAAGGGCCATCATGCCCTTGAATGTAGAACTGGTAATGGAAAGATGCCTATAGAGAAGAATAATGTGAAATACTTCAACTGTGACCAAGTTGGGCATTATAAGAACCAGTGTCCGGAGCCAATCAAGATGGACAAAGGGAAGGTGTTTGCTATTGGACCACCATCTTCATCAAAACCTACTACAGCAAAGAAAGGGAAAACTGTTTGGAAGGTACGCTTTTGATTCAGAAGATACCAATTTGGGTACTTTTTGGTACCGCTGCATCACATTCATTTATGTCTCGGTATTTGGTTGATAGGTTATGTGTAGAACCCATATATCTTGTTACTTCCTGGAGGGTTGCGAGTCCAATAGGAAGATATGCAACTCTTGGGATGAGATGTGACCTGTTACAACTTGAATTGTTAGTTCATAAGTTTACATGAAGTTTGTATGTTTTTAACTTCGTAGATTTCTGGATCGTCTTTGGTATGGATTTGTTGGATGAGTATGAGGCTAGGATATTTTGTCATGATTAGGAAATATCATTGAGGCATCCAGATAGCCATAACCGAGTAATTTTCTCGGTGCAGACTTCCAGTAAGAGTGTTTATGTTTTGTTGAGTACCATGGAGGTTGGAGAAGAGCTTTTTCGGGTTCGGGAGGGTAGAGAGTTTGTAGATTTCTTTGAGTCGATTACTGGATTACCCCCAAAAAGATTGTTTAGTTTCGAGTAGACCTTGTACCGGGAGCTGAACATGTCATTATACCACATAGTAGGATGACACTAACGGAGATGAAGGAATTGAATGTGCATGTAGTGGATCTTGAAGGAAGAAATTTTATTAGACCAAGCAGTTTGTTTGGGAACTGTGGTATTTTAGAAGAAACTTGATGAGTTGTTAAGTATGTGCATAGATATCGTAAGTTAAACGAAAGGACGATTAAGAATAGATACCCTCTGCCGAGGATAGATGATTTTTTTGATCAATTGAATGGAGCCAGAGTATTTTCCAAATTGGATTTAGCGATACGGTCCCATCAGTTGAGAGTGGTAGAGGAAAGCATTCCTTTGACGATATTTCGAACTAGGTATGGTTCGTATGAGTGGTTGGTGATGCCATTTGGTATGAAAAATGCACTTGCTTTCTTTGTTGATTTGATGAACCGAGTTTTTCGGGAGCATTTGTACAGGTTCATGTTGGTGTCCATAGATGAAATTTTGGTGTACTCTAAAGATGAAGGTGAGAATGAAATTCATCTTAGAGTGGTGTTGGAAACACTGAGGCAGAACCGGCTAAAAGCGATGTTTTCTAAGTGTCGTTTCTAGAAGAGAGAAGTTAAGTTTCTTGATCATGTGGTTTCGTAAGAAGGATGGTCAACTGATCCAGTTAAGATCGAGGCAGTCAATAATTATAAGAGACCCGAGACGGTAATCGAAATTAGGAGTTTTCTTGGGCTTGCTAACTATTATCGGAGAATCATCATGGATTTCTCACGGTTAGTAGCACTTTTAACTAAGCTGAACAGGAAGGAACTGATGTTTGTTTGGTCCGACAAATAATAAAAAGGATTTCTTAAGTTAAAGCATGTGTTAACTAATGCACCAGTGTTAGTAGTTTCAGATGGTAACCAAGGGTTGGTAGTACACATTGACGCATGTGGTACTAGATTGGGAGCAATGTTGATGTAGAGGGGTAAAGTCATTGCTTATGCATCTAGGCAGCTTAGACCGTACGAAGTTAAATATTCTACTCACAACATTGAGTTAGCTACGGTAATTTTTGCCTTAAAGATTTGGAGGCATTATCTGTTGGTATGGAGATTTGAATTGTATACAGGTCATAAGTCATTAAGTATTTATTCTCTTAGAAGGAGTTGAATTTGAGGCAGCAAGATGGCTAGAGTTTTTGGCTACTTATGATTTCGGTAAAGAGTATACTCTATGAAAAGAAAATAAGGTAGCGGATGCTCTTAGTAGAAAACATCATATTGTGGTGTTAGCAATGTTGGAAGAATGGAAAGATTTAGAAGCTTTAGCCAGTTGTGGTGTGCAATTGAGATCTAGTGCTTGTTCAAGTTAGGGTACTTCCATGTCATCTTTTTTAGAAATTTGACCAGTGCTAATCGAGAGGATAGCTTCTAAGTATAGAGAAGCTCCAGTTTTAACTAAGAGGGTTAGAACGCTTGAGGAAGGGTCAAAGGCTGATGACCAAAGGGATTTTAGTCTTGACCAAAGAGGATGGTTGAGAAAGATGGGACGGTTATGTGTTCTAGGTGTAACGAACTTAAGGAGAGAAATTCTAGTGGAAAGTCATCGATCAAAGTTTATGATTCATCCTAGAGGAACCAAGATGTATCAATACATGAAAGGGATCTTCTTTGGGAAAGGCATGAAAAGGGAGGTTGACTTGTGGGTAAGGCAGTGTGTTAACTGTCAAAAAGTGAAGGCCGAACACCAGAAGCCTAGTGGGTTACTTCAGCCTTTAGGTATTCCAATTTGGAAATAGGATTCGATATCGATGGATTTTATAGAAGAGATGCCAAGGTTAAATAAAGGAAATGAAAGCGTTTGGGTTATAGTGGGCAAGTTGACCAAGAGTGTCCATTTCATTCTTTTAAAGTCAACCAGGACGGCACCTATTTAAGAAAAGGTGTTCATGAAGAACGTTGATAGAATTCGTTGGATTCCTAGTGGAATAGTCAGCGATAGAGATGCATTATTCATTAGCAAAATTTGGAGGAATCTACAACATGTATTAGGTACCAAACTTAAAATGAGCACAGTATATCGCCAACAGAAGGATGGGCAGACAAAGAGAGTCAATAAGATACTCGAGACCTATTGAGAGCTTGTCTGTTGGACTTTGGTGGATCTTGGGAGGATCACCTACATCTAATTGAGTTTTTTATAATAATAGTTATCAGACTAATATAGGAATGATGCCTTTTGAAGCTTTGTATGGAAGGCCATGCAGATCGTATATGGCTAAAATCATCAATATTGAGGAAGAGGAGAATCGCTATCTCTTGAAAAAGTTCCCAATAGACCTATCATCGAAGCCTCTAAGGACAAGTCATAACAATCCTCGCTTATTCCAGATCCCTTCCCAAACATCTCAATCTCCGACTCTCTGGCTACACTCGAGCAGATGCAGTTGGCTTTGTTGACGACTCATTCTGTAAAGAAAACTCTTCCTGAGTCATCATCTTTTGCTCCTCCGCCTATAAATTTTGGAGAATTTGTCGAACTCATCCTACATTTTGAAACTTTTACTTCTTCCTTGCTATTGTTGTTTTCTCCAGACTTGCAGAAAATTATTGTTCTCTTATGGAACAGCAACTTTTGGTAAATTCTCACCCGATTGATTTTATTATTGGTGGATTTCCCAATCACTAATTCATGTTTCACTTCTTGTGTAGATTTCCAGGAACTGGATAGCCCTATATAATCAACTTTCAAAGTCTTCAACGGAATACTCTAGGCTGTAGATGGAGAACTCTACTCTCCCTGAGGAGGAAACTACTCCGAACTATGTTGTAGATCCAAAAGAAAAGGAGCAAACATCCTAGGCTTCCATTCCAGTTTCATAGGAATAGAATTTCCTATTTAAATGTCTGACTCTTTGATGACAGTAATTAGTGATAAATCATTTATCTTAGATAAAGAGGAAGTCAAACTTTCCCTATAGTACAAAACTTAGGGGAAAACAGATGGCGATTGACATGGAATACAATGCTCTATCTCAAAAATATCGTAGTTTGGACAGGAGTACCTCCACTTTAGCTCTTTCAAGTATAAGTGGATGGGTCCTTTACTAAAGAAAGCGTGTATCCGATACGACGCCCTCTTGAAGGAAAATAGAGAGTTAACAACTCTATTTTGGATGAGATGAAAGAGAGAGACATTTAAATTAACTTTTTGTATAAAGTATATTGTAGATATTCTATCATAGATTTTTCATACATAGGTGAATTCAGTGGGGCTCTACTTGGACGTTCACACAAAAGATACTTAGATGAATTCAATTCTGACCCACATCCTGGAGCTTGCTGGAACTTAGCATGGGTCAAATCGATTCTTAAAGATCTTCCGCTTGAAAAGCTTAAGTACTACAGGGAATAATTTTTTTCGAAGTTTTTCTCTAAGTCTATTTTGTATGAAATTGATGAGAAATTGTAAATATGTATAAAGTAATCAATATTTGAATACATTCTTCTGTTATGTTCGCCAGGCTTAGTTTCTTTTACTGTACTATTTCAAAATGTTAGCTCTTTAGGTTGTGTCGTCCCAAGAAATCACTTAAGTCAATATGTTAACTTAAGGAGATTTTACTGTAAAAATGCACTAACTTTAAAGACTTCGAAGTTAGCAAGATATTTTTTTCTTCGGGATTTACAAAATTTATAGTTGGAATACCCTCGTCTCCACTTTGACTTCCTCAGTGAATAAAAGGAATCATTCTTAAAAGTAATCAGAACATTCCATTCCAAATTAATTTGTGGTCACCAAAGTCCACCTGTTGGAAAATGGGATTATAGTAAATGTCCACTGGTTATTACTCTTGAAGGGTTCATGATACCTTTTGATTTGACGGTCATTCTTTTTGCTAATACTTTAGACAAAATTAGGAATATGGTCTCTAAACTTTAGATGTGATGAAAGTGTTTGTTGTACCTTTTTAACTTTGTGGTCATTTGAGTTGTAATTCATTACTATAATAATAAAAATATCTTTTATCCTAAATTTGATTTTATCACATTTCTTTTTATTTAAATAGGAGCCACTACCATCTATGTTTCATCATTCTCAGAATTTACGTTCTCATGCCGATGCTATTAGAGATAGATTATTACAAGGAATGGCGAGATCGTGGTCCATGATGAAGTGCTTCTCGAGCATTTTGGTGGCAACACTGAACCCATGAAGTGGCATAAAAGATATCTTACTCAAAAGGCCGTCGCTGGTGGTTACAAAGACCATATAGCCTATCTCGATGTCGATGTAAAGAAAAAGGATGAGATGATCACTGCACTTAAGATACAAGGGAAGACCAATTCTGATAGCGTTAAGGGTATGCCCTAAGGGCAATTATGTAACGAGTTACATATATCTAACTCATTGACCAATCTTTTTCGAATTAAAGGTGTTTTCTTCCTATTATATACTTGATATAATGTGATTATATTAGTTAATTCACTTAATTAAAAGTATATTTAATAGAAAAATCAGTAAATGGTATATTTTGTAATAGTAGTTAAAAAGTGTTGTAACCGTGAGTAATTTATCACAACGAAACAAAAATACCATTTTAAATGTTCCTAGTCAAGATGCATCGAGACTGGATATCGATATGTCCATTGAGAGTGGAGTATGTAACACTCTCCAAATGCTGGGCAGTGTATTACTCATGACTATGGGTGCACCTAGGGGTTATGTACTAATAGTTATTGGATAACTATGGAACGACTCGCTCGATAGTTTTTTGTTGGTTAATATAACTAAGGTCAAATAGAAAATATCGATGTGATTGATTTACACAGTTCTCTCAACCTGAGAATACTGTGGATCTTAATATGAAAACACCGCTTTGATTATAGCCAAATCATGGCATGGCGTTCATCGAGTGACTATAGTTGGGTCGAGTGGAAGTATTGAAATTGAAGAACTATTCAAGTGAGGATTCGTCTCCTCGGTTATATGCGGTTAGTATCACAGTAAACTCAAAGTCAAAGTCTCGGGCCAGAGCATTTCGTTCAATAATAATTGTTATTATTGAACCAAGGAGTTTGTATTTAGACTATAAAGTTGAATGTGGATGAGGTTCGAAATTTGACCATTACCAAATTCCATAAGTCCAAAGTGACAGTTTTGGCAAAGAGAATTGGTGTAAACAAATATCACAACCGGGTAACGCTTATTAAACTAAAATTGGATTTTTACCGAAAATTAGTAAGTGGTAAATTGTGCCATAATGTCACACCACCTGCTAATTGATGTGTGAAGGATAACATAAGAACAGTTAGATGTTAATCGCTGACCAAATTTACATCCAAGAGTTACACAGCCGAAATGGTGAATTCCTTTAAGACTGAACTGTTTAATTAGTTTATAATTGTTATAAATTAATTAATATTTATGAAATATTAATTATAAAATTTAAATATGATTTGAGAAATAAATAATGTTATATATATTTATAACAGTTAAAAATATATTGATCAATATACAATATCGACAAGTGATTAAATTAGATTTAATTGCATAGTATTTTGGCTTGGGCTTAGATGGGTTTAAGGCCCATCATTAGGGCAGCAAAATTTCGATTTCGGGGAAGGTCTAGGGGTGTCTAAAACATAGGAAATTGGCTTAGAGATAATGGGTTGAGATCGAGTAATAACGGGTAAAAATGTTTTCCTCGTTTCTCTTTAATACAACCATATATATATATATATATATATATATCTGTGTATGCGTGTGTATGTGTGTATATATATGTATCTCAAAAAATAATTTTTCGTAACCTTTTTGGCCGCCATTACCTTCTACATTGCTGGTTAAAACATAGCTCTCAATCCACTCTAAAATACTCATGTATATTTCAAATTAAAATAATACTATTCGATAGTTAGAAGTTGGTGATTCCAGACTTGCAATCCGACGAATCAAGAACAGTAAAAGGAAGGGAAGTCATTTCTTCAATGTGGATTCAAAGGAATCATTAAATTAGTATTTTAATTCATATTACATTAATTAAATTATATTCTATGATCCTATAATGATCAATTTCATTTCTGTTTAAATATATTGCAAATTTATGTTTAGTTAGGTAAGATTTTTGTAAGTAGATGTGGTTGTCACAAGTGCATAATTTACACTACGCCATAGATGACCTTCTGCAACATTTTTGCAAGGTGTTGCCAGCTAAAATGTTGCGACAACTATAAAATTTTGGTCCTACTGCAATGTTGTTTTTTTGGTGTTACCTTAGGCATAAAAATGTGTTGCTCTAGCTAAACAAGTGTAACACGATGCAACATTTTTATATAGTGTTGCTATAGATATATTCTAATTAAAAAAAATTTACACCTCAGCGATCCACACCATTAGTTAAAACAAATTCTCAACCATTCATCCACAATCTATTACGCTTCCTCTATTTCCCGCTAACATTTTCATTCACGCGCTTCCTTTTCATTTCGTTCTCCCCAAATCGCAGAAACAAAAAATTAGGCTTCTCCCCCAAATTTCTTTTTGCTCTGGCCCGATCTATGGCAATCTTCATGGGATTCGCATTTGAGTATTCCTTTTTCATTTCTTTTCCACACCTACTCTCTTCTCTTCCTTATGTCCGTAAACAGAAACGTAAAGAAAAACAAACACGATGGTTTTAAATTCAAAATCAATTCAAATTAAAATCCTAAAATTTAAATGTTTGTATTTTTGGACTTCTTATGTCGAGATCAACGCATCTAGGTCCGTTTCGAAGGGTGCGGTTCCAGTTTTGGGATGATCGATGTTAGGCAGAAATCTAAGATTGTGTTTTCGAGATTGTTGGTCAGCAATGGTAAATACGAGGCTTGGTTTCGTGTTTTCTAGGCTTGTAGCAGTTTCTGGTGGGAATTTGTGAAGCGCGGTGGAGTTTAGATGGGGTTCGATGATTTGGGTTTCGATCCAGGTTGTTGAAAGTCGCGGTTTAGGCTAGGGTTTTGTGTTGGTTTTGGGATGTTGAGGTCGGATAGCACCTACGGCGGCAATATAGGGCAGTGTGATGGGCTAGGGGATTGCTGCGACTTGGTGTACGGTCGATTGAGAAGAGTAATGTCGTGTTTAGGGGTGGTTGTGGAGTACTCAGTTAAACGCGAATGACTTGGAAAGTTGATGCTTTTAACACCAGTTTGGGAACTCAAACGTCAACAGTGGCGATTTTGAGTTTCTCATTGCTTTCAGTCCCACTACTGGGTAAGAATCCTCATTTTATCATGGATTTAAGGATTTGATGATTTTAATTTTGTAGATCTACCAAATGAGATTCAATGTTCTATTATTTGGGGCGTGGGTTATATCAGTGGTCTTTACAAGTGCTTAATTAAACTAAAAGTATTAACCCATATAACAGTAAGATCATATCAGTGGTCTTTACTCTCTATTTTGATCGGAAGATACGTGCTTGTATTATATTTGTTCAATTTTTCAATCCACATTGCAAGAAATCTTTGGATTATTTTGACAATTAACGGTACACAGAAATGAACAATGGTAGACATGATCAATGCTTATTGGAAGAAAGTGACAGTCGTGATGAAGTTGGTGATGCAATGATAGATGGGAATGTTATTGTAGCCGATGCCAACATATTTGATGAATCAGATCATGATTCAACGTCAAGTCATCCTAGTAGCAGATCCTATAATAATCACTGGCCTTAAAGTTTCAGGTATGCGCTTTCTACTATGCCATTATCCTGTCAAGGTACTTAATTCGTTCAGTGTTTATAATTTTCTATTTAGCTAATAAATCTGCTTATATGTAATAAAGAATAAGGTTCAGTGTATGAGTTGGATTTAAATCTATGATTTATGCATTGATACTGTGATCGATATGGAATTAGTTGGCTAGACTAAAGTTATGTGTAATTAACACAATTAGGCACTAAAGTTGGATTTACATATAATTAGCGCAATTAGGCACTAAAGTTTGAACCATTGTGTGCAAGAGTATATTTTTAAAGGTCATGTATTATTTACTGTATATTTTTAAAATGACAGCTTTTAATGTTAAATATAGGAATTTGCTAAAAATATATAGCATTAAACGTTTTTACAAAAATAAGAAAATCGATAGTTTCATCTGTTATAAGTTGGGATAAACTTATATTTGTTTGAATTTAAATCTATTTTTGTTCCAGTTTACTGTGTGTGTATGTTTCTATACTTGATAGGTGTACAGATGGTTGGACAGATATGGAAGTAGTTGAAGATTCAATATATGAGTCTGTATGTGTCTGTAAATGAAACTGTATATGTAATGAGTGAACTGAGTGATGTAGTGAGGAATATCTGTATATGTGAATATCAGTGTTATATATATCATTAAATTGTAAAATAGTGGAGTCAAGAATTTGTACTATTTCAAATGTTGAAATAAAATATTAATTTAAATAAAATACTGTTTTAATATCAAATTCTTTGCAATAGCATTTTATTAAATAAATATTTCAATTAAAAAATAAAATATGCTCTACATTGTGAGCCCCATAAGATGTGGACCTATGACAACATTTTTGGAATGTTGCTACAGACACCTATGGATGTTGCTATAGACCCAAATAGGGTTCTATTGCAACAATATTACTTATGTTGCCTTAGATAGTCAAAATGTTGCCTTTGAGGTCTAAGGCAACGACAAAAATTGCATCATCCGAAAAGTGTTGCCATAGACCTATGGCAACATTTTTTGGGCCTGACCCAACATTTTTTTTGTGTTGTAAAAGGCCATTTATGGCGTAGTGTTATTTATTATACTATTTGATTTATGTATAGACAAATGTTGTTTGATCTACAAATTCAATATTGGTCATTAATAATGTTTTATATATATATATATTTATAAATTCATATATATATATATGTATATTAATGTATATTTCTCTCTCAAAAAAGCATATATGCAGATATAAGATATATATATATATATATGATATAAAAAACTTTAGTACACTTATTTATATATAATATCATACATATATTCATATTTTTAAATTAACATTTATTGAAGTTTTGAATTTTTTATTATATATTAAAAAATTAATATATTAAAAATTCAATTTTAAATTTCAACTAAAATATTATATTATTTTAGAAACATATATAAAAAATTTAGGAATTTTTCAATAAAGTTTATTATTTTTAATAATTAATATTATTTCAAAAAAATAGTATATGATTTATTGAAAATAATAATTTAATTGAAAAATTCTTCAAAATTTATTTTAACCTTTCATTCATGAACCTAGAATTTCTAAAATTTAAAAATTTGTATTTTTATAATATATTATTTTATATTAAATAATTATTGTTAAAATCAGTGTATTTGTTTTACAACATAATATTTCAATGTTGAAAAATCTTCAGATTTTTCCTAAGCTCTACTTTGTAAATGTAGATTTTTGAAAATTGAAAAATATTAATTTTCATCAATAGTTTATTTTATGTTAATTATTTATGGATGAAAACATTATTTTATTTATAAAATATACAAATTAAAATGCTAAAATTATTATGTTTGCAAAACTAAGTTAATTTTGATTTAATTTTTAATAATTATTCTATCTCTTTCTATATATATATTTATCTATATATAAATGTTTTATGTTCATATATTATATATAATAAATTTATATATACATATGTGCGTGTGTGTATTGTAACATATATACATGCACCTATTAGGAAAATATACATGACATAAAAAATGTGCTAATATGTCTGTTGCGATGTAAATCCCAACATCTATATATAAGCATATATTTGGATTTAAATAAAATAAATGAATTTATGTAAATGAAATTTAGAGATGCTCTAATTCAATTAGACTTATAGGCCCAATAAAAGATCTAATTGGGTAAAAAAATTAAAATTCACCGATAACTTCCGCTGTAGACTAGTCTAGTTCCATCAAGTTCCGCAGCTGATTTTGACCAAAATATGTTTGAACTTATTCAACATATATGTGATTTAGAGCTAAAGTTAAAACATAGCCAGGCGTAGTGTTCCTCTCTAGAATCCATCTTGGGAGACAAGACTCGAAAGATTGAGCTTTCGGCTCCTAGAGCAACTCTTTAAGCTGCCAAGCCTACTAAGTCAAAACTTCTCGCAGCTCAAAAATTTCCCATTATGCTCAACCTTCCCCCAGGCTTAGATGATAATGTAGTGGGGAACTGGTGTCGAAGGGTAAAATTTGAAATCACCAAGTATTTTGACGAGCAGTAGAAGATGAGGTATTCTCATACTATTTATGATTACGCTACTAAAAAACGGAAGCTAGAGCATGATAATTACTTTCTCGACAAGCGGGCTACAGAGTTAGAAAGGGAATACAAAACCCTTAGAGCCGCAAATAGGACCTTTAATCATGCCTTGAAAACCAACATTGATGTTATTGATGATGAGAACCAAATAAGGGGAAAAGAAAAGAAATTTAAGGAAGTTCTTCGCGCAACAATCAATCATGTCTTAAATCCTTCGATGGCGGAAACTCTCAATAAAGCAACTCAAGATTTGTAATTCATTTATGTATTCGAATCATGTAAATCAATCTTGTACATAATTCTGTTGTTTATAAACGAATTCATAACTTATGTAAATTATGATAATTTTGTAAACATCACATGATTTGTAATCCTTTTCTGTAATGTAACTTTCAATATGCCATTGTATTACCCAATCAGCGACTTTTGTGCATGTTGCATCTTTTATTACTCCTTGTCACTCTGATTTCCCTGAGAAACATGCAGCAAACAATATTTTTAATTGTTAGTTTTAAATTGACATATTTGCTTATGTATATCATTTGCCTAGATTAAAAAATCATCTAGCCAATTGTATGAAAAGTAAGTTATTCAAAATCCTGAGATCTCATCTTTAACCATGATGAGAAATGATCATGGATTTAACTCTTTCCACTTGTTCGGAATGCATAAAACTTGTTGGGAGTAGATTTTTCCTTATCATAATGTCATGAATGTTAAAATATAAATTTTATCAAATAAAGAACCTGATTTAGAAATCCATATCTAAAATTTTGAAGTAGTAACTCTCTCTCCCATTCCTTAACGTTAATGGGATTTAAAAAGTTAGAAAACTAAAGTCCCCATTTGGAGGATCTTAATAATGGTCTTTTCATTAGTATTTTTTAGCCCAGATTCAGGCATTTGTAATAGATAGAAATGCGAAGATGTTGTTAGACTTAATTCCCAAATTCAGGTATAGTAAATGAGTGATTGATAATAACCCGAAACCTAGATTCAGGTTTTTAGATAATGAAATATTTATATGAAAGATCCAAAGTCCAGATTCGGATTATAATTGTAGTGATAGATAATGTTGTCATGCAACGATTTGGGCTTAGTAAAGATGGCGATTGATAGAATCCCAAGACCCAGATTCAGGTATTAGTTATTGAGATTCAAATATGAGAACTCCGAAGCTCAGATTCAAGCATTAGTAGATGATTAATGAAGTCTCGAAACCCAGATTCGGGTAATAGAAAGTGGAGTTCCATTTTACTTCTTTGTTTTCATCTTCTTTGACATTCATAAACCCTCCAAGTTTTGAATATGTATTGAAATAATTTAATTGGCTGCCTCTTGAGCTAGGATGTCTTAGTCCATGATTGAATATGCTTCTTCACGAGCTTGATAATCATAGTTCAGTATGGATCGGGCCTTATTTAGGCATGGACATCTTAGTCCTTTTTTGATTAGGCCTCTTACTAGGCCAGGACGTCTTAGTCCATTGCTAAACGAGCCTCGCTTCGGCTTGGACATCTTATTCCATTATTGATTGGGCCTCTTCTTGGGCATGGACATCTTAGTCCATTGTCTGTGCTATTGGTTTGTTCATCTTAGAGGCTGGAACCAAGGACTTACTCGACCTCCCTCCAGGAGATGCCCTACCCTAGCCCTTTTGTGGCATAGACAGAGGCTTGTTCGATGCTCTACCCTGGCCATCTTAGGCATGGGTAGAGGCTTAATCCATCCTCCCTCCAGGAGGTGCCTTAACCTGGCCCTTTTGCGACGTAGTTAAGGGCTTGTTCAGTGCTCTACCCTGGCCATCTTAGGCGCGAATAGAGGCTTACTCCATCCTCCCTCTAGGAGGTGCATGAACCGGTTCTTTTGTGGAGTGGTTAAGGGCTTGTTTGGTGCTCTACCCTGGCCGTCTTAGGCGTTGATAGAGGCTTACACCGTCCTCCCACCAAGAGGTGCTTTGCCCATCTCGGCACGGATAGAGGCTTGTCTACCATCTTAGGTAGTACTACTATCTTAGGAAGCATCCAAATTTGAGGAGCATTTCACTCATAACCAGGTAGATTTTCTCTTTTCAGAAAGTTGATCTTTATTGATCTTTTCTCAAGTTCTCTTTACAAATTCAGAAATCTTTCCTTGTCTAAAGAAATTGATGATCTTCCCCTCCAGAGCTTTGCACTAGTTGGTTTTTTGGCCATTCACCATATGATAGTGACAGAAGGATCCTCCCAAGTTCCTTTCATGTCTTGGCTTTTTCTTTTGTGATTGCCAATAGTTAAGTCATCCTTTGTAAGAAAAAAAACGTTTTTCATTGATGTGGTTAAGTTAAGTCTGGACTTGAAACTTGAGTCTTGAGAATAATTTTTAGCTTTTCACTTTTCGGCCTTGTCATTTCATGATCTTCAACTATCTTTCTCTTCTCTACCCTTTGAATCTCTTGGGTTAGAAGTGCTCTTGTTGTGGTTGATTTCCCTTTGTATGCAAAGGCATTGCAATCATTAATTATCTCATTCTCAAAGATTATGCCTTCGGAATAATGTTGCATTGTTATTCTCATTTGTTTAAAGACAGTTTCACTTCCATTTGTTCTCTTTCCAATTGCAAAGATTGGAGTAAGGCCAGCATGGAAGGGGTTCAGACTCTATTTCTCAGGATCGTAAGATTATACTTTCTTTTATTTATAATCCTTAAGGCTTCGAGCCTTAGTCTTTGTTCTTCGTCTTGGTTGGAGCTTCTGATGTCTACTTGGGAGAATCTTGACAAATGTGGTTCAGAAGACCCTTTTTCTGGTCTTTTAAATTTTCTGTCTATGATCAAACCAAAGTAGACAGACTTGATGTAAGAATTATCCAAGGAGGTTAGAGAATAGTAGTGTTGGTTGTTAACCAAGTCGGAGATTCGAGCCCTCCTTCTTGCGCCAAAAATGTTAACAAGAATTCTTGTCAATACCCCTAAGTTATTCCAAGTAGTACGGATAGACTGGTTTCAGAGAAGGGCTTGATGCCCTTAAGAATTTCATTTATGTTTAGATTCACTTAATATTGAATTTTGGGTCAGACCTTTCGAAGTTATTGAAAGATTTAATCTTTTAATTAAAAAACTTTTCATCTTAATTGGACTTGAATGAGGTATTCTACAAAAGCTTTACTTTTAGCTCGGTTGAAGTTCCTTGAATTTGTTACTTTAAGATTAGTTATTATCTTGTTGGAAGGTTAGGATGATGGCCCTATTTGGGTTTAAGTAGAATATTAAACTCCTTGATAGGGATGTAGAAGCTAACGACCCCGTCGAAAGGTTTGTTCATCTATGTGAAGTAGATTTTATCCTTGTTGAAAGGTATGGGGATGGTCTATTGTGGATTAAGTCTGATAAATCCAGGTATTTTACTTAAAGATTAGTCTTCAATCTAGTCGAAAGTTTAGACCACTTGGGTTATAGCTCCAAAAGGTTATTGATTTTCTTGTAACAAAAGCACTTTTGACCTAGTCGAAAGGTTTTGGACTCAAAGTTTATACCTTTGGAGTGTTGCCAATGATGTTTTGACCAATATTTTATCAACCTTGTCAAAAGGTTTATCAGTTGGGTTAAGGGCTTCGAAAGGTTACAGTGGTTACTTAAAGCAGCAGTGTTGTCGACCTTGTCGATAAGAATCTTTTGTTGTTATTGAACCTGAAATTAGAAGGTAATCCAACAAAAGTATATTCAAGCAGTAAAGTAATAAGTAGACTATAACACTTCCCTCTTTTTCCATGTAAAACTCTATCTTATTTAATTCCAAAATCAGTACCCAATTAGGGTTACGATGTTTTTATTTAGAAAGTACAAGATTAGAATAAGAGAATTCAGCCCTCAAAATTGGACCCCTTGGGTCTTATTTATAGATGCAAGCGCCTCTCCTTTCGACTCTATGCTCTCGGCTGGATCGAAAGGTCTTCCTTTTATATGCAGCTGTGAACCTTTGAGCTTTTTCAAAATGTTTTCTTTTCATATGCTTTTACGGACATTTCGAGTCGAAAAGTTTTCTATTCTTTATGTCCTCATGAACCTTTCGACTTTGTCAAAAGGTTTATCCTCTTTATACTACTACGAACCCTTCGACCTTGTCGGAAGGTTGTTCCTCATTTAATTATTATGAACCTTTCGACATTGTCCGAAAGTTGCTCTTCTCCTATTTATTGTTAACCTTTTGACGTTGTAGGAAGGTCGCTCTTCTTAACTGACGTCGGAAGGTTGTCTTTCATTCTTTATTGACTAGTGAGTGCTTCTTTCTTTATAAACCTTTCGACATTGTCGAAAGGTACCATGGACGTGCTTCAGCCAGTTCAAAAGGCTTGTTATGCTTTCGAAAAGGTCATTAAGTAGTTGTTCACACTTGCTTTAACTCCTTCATCCCTTTCGAAAGGTAAGAACACTTTGGATACTATAGATGGAACCTTTCGGATCCTTCGAAAGGTTTGATGCTAAAGAATTCTAATGATTGCATCCATTCGACTCCTTCGAAAGGTTTGGGCTGTGCTCCTTTTCCTTTGTTTTGTTGAAAGACCTTTCGTCTTAGTCGAAAGGTTGATTTTTAGTGTAACAAATACTTTTGGTTCACGAATCATGACATCTTTGTCTCTTATTGAAGACTCGTGTCTCTATTATAAGTACAACATGAAATTTCTTGCAAGAAGCTACACTGGGAGAAACATTTTCATCAAAAGGATTCATTAGTCCGAACTATTTTTCTAAAGATAGCCCTTCGGTATATTAGAAGGGTTTAATTGCAAAATTCTTTGTCTCAAAGGATACTCCATTTTAATTGGACAAACAATATTTTCATATATAAATACTCAAGCACCTACAATGCTACCGTAGCACCACCTATAAGGTGGGACATAAGCCCATAATGTTATTCCGTTGCACCTCTTGGAGGGACGGACATAAGCCTAGGATGCTATTACATAGCATCTCTTGGAAGGAGAGATAAAACCCCTAACGTCAAAACCACCTCTTAGGGGATGGCAAAGGGTCGTACTCATCAGCGGCCTTTTGGAAGTGGGTCAGCAAAGTATACATCCCTTTAAGACAAGGGAAGCCCAAAGAGAAGCTCATCAAACAATGGACTGTCCAAGCCTAGAGTGTGGCTCATCAAAGAGTGACCGAGACTTCCAAGCCCGGAGGGGCTCCAAATAGAGGAACAAAGACAAAAGTGTCTACAGTTCAAGGCAAATGATAAAACCCAAGAGAACAAAGGGTTAAAGAAAGAAATCTATCTATTAACTAGGATAAAGTTGAAATCCAAAAGAAGGATACTACAGAGACAATAGGACAAAGATGTTCAATGCTATAATCAAGAGCTAAAAAAGAGTTCAAAATCATATTCAAATGAGATAAGATATGAGTAAGCAAATCTTAAAACATCATTGTTTGAAAAAGGTGTAAGAAATCTATACCCTAAAAGAGGGCATAAGATTAGAAAATGGAAAAGAGAATCCATAATATGGGGACAAAGTAAAGGTCTATAACAAGGCCAAAAGAATGGAATAAGCAACAAGTTACTTCTAATGATAATAGAGACTATATTCCAAGAGTAGATTGAGCAAACCACTACTTTATCCCTAGAAATAGAGTTATCTCTTAAAACAAGAGAAACTTCAAGAGTATATGAGGAACTAATATTCCAATTATTAACAAGCCTTTGCAGATGCAACCCAGCTCCAATATATCAACAACTTTACTAACCCATATGTCTAGGAGCTTGTTGTTTGGGCTTACTAAATTTATTATGGCCAGAAAAATTTTTAATTTTGATATTGAATGAATTTCTAATAATCTATTGTCGGTTTGGATCCTGACAAGATTTTGGTCGGGTTCCTGATTTTAAGAACATTCAATTCCTTTTCGTGAGATAATTCATTGATTTCATTGACTTCATGATGATTTATTGATTTCATTGGAGAATTTCTATAGAGGCTTCATATTAAATTCATGGTTCCAAGGTTCCCCAGTTCCTTCGTCAATTTTTGAAATGATTTAAAAGTTTTACACACATGAATTTTGTTTGCACAAAAAATGGACAAACACCTCAAAGTTATATGATTTAGTAGATCTTAGGTTGTTCTTAGTGATTTTGGAGATTTATGCAAATATATGAAAAATAGGGGCTAAACTGTAAAAAGACACGCAGATTTATAGTGGTTCAGCCAGAATGTGCCTACGTCCACTTTATATGTTATTTCTCTTGTTTTGTTGTGATTACAAGTACAATGCTTTGGTACAAGTAAAAGAAAGTTGTTTGAAAGTTCCTTCCGTGCTTGAGCTCTCAAACTTGTCCCCCATTGTTGTACCCCTGCCCCTCTATTTATAGAGTGAGGCTAGGGGTAGGGGTCTTGGATGAGTACAGTTGCTGGTGGGCTTGGGCTGATGTGGTCTGGCCTGGCACGTTTTGGTCCGGTAATACTTGGTCCGGTGGTAGGTGGACTGGTGGTTGGTCCGGCAAGGCATGGAAGAGGAGTTGGTCCGGTGGTGTGTGTACTGAAGAGTGGTTCGGTGGTTCTGGATGGAGTTGGTTCGGTGGTGTGTGTAGTGAAGAGTGGTTCGGTGGTTCTGGTCCGGTGTAGAATGGTGATGAGTGGTTCGGTGGTTCTGGATGGAGTTGGTCCGGTGATACACTGGTGATGAAGGTGGCGACGGCGTCGGGGCCTTGCTTCCTGGGCAAGCGGGCGAGATTCAGGAGTGGACGGATGATGCGTTCCACCAGGTTTTCGAGGGGCTGGACGTAGATCCGGCTTTGGCAGAGAAATCCAGGAAAGCGGATAAGGCCGGGACCGGTGCAAGCGAGTCTTCTCAGACCATTCCAGCCAAGGTGGATCCGACGTCTAAAGGTGAACTTTTGACTCTTGCAGGCTTCGTTAATGATAGGGACTTAGGAATATTTTATGATTCGCTCCCGTCCTGGAATGAAATCCAGGACTCATTGCAGTATCCTACTTCTCCCCAGGGTTTGTATAACAGACGTGTTTTCTTTCTTCTTTTAACTTTTAATTTACCGCGTTTCTCGAATTATGTATCGATGTAAGCTTGTGACACTTGTTCTTCATATCAGGAGCAGGCAAAACGTCCAAGGCCTCAGATCTTCGGCACAGGCTTGAACAATACAAGCTTTCCAAAGCTTCCACCATGCCGAAGCCTTCGACCCACCTCTCCGGGGATGTAGTCGGCTACCGTCCTCTTCTCGGGGTTATTGAAGAGGGTATTCAAAAGAGAAAGAGGAGTCATCCTTCATCCGAATCTTCACTTGGTTCTCAGCTCCCGGCTCAGCCTCTTCATGATATCACAGAGGAGGATAGCGAGTTTGCACTCTCTCTGCACCCGTCCGGAAACCCTACCGTTATTCATATCGACCGTCCTGACTTGGCCCGTAATCCATTTGCGGGTCATCCTGATCTGGATCCAAGTTCCCACGATATTACCTTTGACGAGGTTACGGGTGAGCACCTTCTTCCCCGCAATCCCATGGTACGGGTGCTCGATGAGGCTAAGTCCTTAGATCTTGATCTACTTACTACTCGGATAGTTACCATGGGAGACGAGGCTAAGGCTAATATTGATCGGGTAGCGGAGGAGACTAGGAAGCTGATGGAGCATCATGCCCGGCTGGTTAAGGCTGGAGAGGAGATTGGGAGTGCCAACATCCGACTTCGATTGGTGGTTTCGGATCAGGCCAAACAGCTTGCTGATCAGGCCATTCAGATTTCTCAACATGAGGCTGCTTCTGGACGACTAAAGAAAACCATTGAAGAGGCCAGCCGGGCTGAACTACGGAAAATGGAAGCTACCTGCAGGGAACGGATCGACATGGCCATTGCCACGGTGGACGAGGTTCGGAAAGCGGATCTTGAGCAGATAGGGGAGCTATCCGGGAAACTTGAGACTGCAGAGCTTGCTCAAGCCAAGTTGAGGGAGGAGATGGAGGCAATGCGGAAATCCCTTCTGGTTGACTGCTCGAGATACCGATCGGAGAGAGATGCCGCCGTTGAAAGGTTGTCGGCTTCCGAGGCCCGGATGAGGGAGCTTGAGGAAAATGAGGGGATGATGGACGAAATGCTTCAGGATATGTACTTCCGTACCTGGAAGCAGGGCAACCTATCCTGGATGGATGATTATCCCAGGGTCATGGCTAAGATCTATCTTCGTGCTTTGGAGGAGGCTAAGGCCAATGCGGATAAAGATGGTGGTGTGGCTTTCAGCATGGATGTGGTCACTGCCCAGTTTGCCAAGGAGGAGAAGGTGGCGGTGAAGGAGGGTATGCGGTTGCTTGCTGCTGAGGAGGCAGGTGTGCAAGTAGAGGATGACGACCCGGATAGTCAAGAAGCAGGTGCTGGTAAGTCTTCCTTTTTTAGTCTCTTCATTAACTTGGTTGCTTATCACTAATGAATCCTTTCTTTGACTGGACAGGTGGTCAACAGGACAAGGATAAAACTCTAATGCAGTCGGCCCCTTGATTAGACCTGGAAAAACTCTTTTTGTGGACTTGACAGGGTTGTATATGTTAGTCTTAAAACGGTAAAGTGACTCTTAGGTTGTTATATTTTGCCACTTGTAATAAATAGCCTTATCTTTGACGTGTAATTCTTTAACTTAAGCTGATCTTGTCGTCTTTTGAATGTTTTTGCTATTTTGACATATTGCCCAAGAAATATAGCTATGTATATTCTTGTAATTAAATTGTGTTTGATGTTAGGTTCTTGTTTGAAACATAATTTCATGACTTGCAATGTTAGCGTGTGGTGTGAACAAATTATAGTTATGTAGAAGAAAATACCGCCCTTCATGTTCTAATTATAGATGGCAGTTTTGAGTATCTTGTATGACCGAGCATGGAACGCAGTTGAATGCCCTGCCATCCAATCGTGAGTCCCTACACCCATTGGCGAGTATCTCTTACTCTGTATCCTGTACTTCAAGAATTGTTACAGAGGATAGGAGAAAAGTTTTTTTAAGTAAAATTGAAATATGTGAAAAAGTAAAACTTCCAATCACGGAAGGCCTTCGATGTGCTTAAGTTCGTGGCAAACGGGTTTTGTAGTCACTTTCCCTAGCTGTGGGTCTTGGAGACATTTGTCACCCATCTTATGCCTCCGCGGGGAGTTTATTCTTTTTTACCACAGCCGCACTTAAGACACATCGGAGCCGAGATCGCGCACAGTAACTACCCGGGCCATTATGGCCCGTAATCGTGGGTATTATTCGATTTACTATGGCCGGCTAGCGTGGGTGCCGATCTTCAACTGTGAACTGCCCCTGGCTGGCCACACCTTATGTTGGGGCTTATAGTCGGTTCACAGTTGCCGGCGAGCCTAACGCCGTAATGAGCTGCCTCGGCTATAGTCGGCCTTCTCGGTGGCTTATAATCGGCTCATTACAGTTGGCTTTGAGGGCCGTCGCGAGCAATGAGTTAACCCGCAGCAGAGGGATGCCGGAGCAAAAGTGTCTCATTGGCGAGGGCATAGGTTCGCATAGTACCTGTTAGGTCTTGTCCAGGTGAAGTTGCGTTGTGGAGTGCTTTGAATAGAAATGCTATGTGCTCAGGATTTTGTTCAACAGAAAAGGATAAAGTTAACAGGCAGCCAAGATACAAAGGAACAAGTTAAAAAAGAGACAAGGCTTTTTAAAGTGGTTCGGCACGAAAAGGCCTACATCCACTGATTCTCTTTGTTAATTCACTTCATATGGGAAATACAAGTTAAGAAAAGTATCGACGGAGGTGTTGGATGTTCCATGCCCTCTGGAACACCTCTCCATCCACTGTTGACAAAATATAGGCTCCGTTATGGAGATCTTTATGAATTACATATGGTCCATCCCAGACTGGGTCTAGTGCTCCGGGGCGAGGGAAGATTCGCTTGAGGACAAGATCCCCTTCTTGTAAGGTACGATGCTTGACTTTGGAGTTGTAATGTGCTGCTACTTTTTGCTTGTGGGCTGCTGTTTTGAGGACTGCATCGTTTCTTCTCTCCTCGATTAGATCCAAAGACATGTGAAGGAGTTCTTCGTTCTCTTCTGGGTTATAGTGGATCCTACGGTGGGAAGGTACAATGGTTTCAACTGGGAGCATAGCCTCCAATCCGTATGCCAAAGAGAAAGGAGTGTGCCCCGTCGATGTTCTGAAAGATGTGCGATAGGCCCATAGCGCCGTAGGAAGTTCATCCACCCAAGCGCCTTTTGACTTTTCGAGCTTCTTTTTTATTAGAGTTTTCAGAATTTTGTTGACAACTTCGACTTGTCCGTTTGCTTGGGGATATGCTACAGATGAGAAGCTTTTGTGAATTTTGTGCTCTTGGCACTAGTTGGCGAATTCCTCGCTGTCAAATTGAAGTCCATTGTCTGATATGATTTTGAATAGGACTCCATACCTGCACAGAACATTTTTGATCAAGAAATTAATAACTTTTGCAGAAGATACTTTATTTAGGGGTTCTGCTTCCACCCATTTGGTGAAATAGTCAACTGCCACTATAGCATATTTGGCCCCGCCTCGGCCCATTGGCAGTTCGTTGATTAAGTCAATTCCCCACACTGCAAAGGGCTGGTCATTTGAATAATCTCAGTTGTTGGTAGCCATGGAATCTTAGCAAATTTTTGGCATCTGTCACACTTTTTGACGAAATCTAAGGCGTCCTTGCTTAAGGTGGGCCAGAAATATCCGTATCGGAGTATCTTTTTTGCTAACGTTTGCCCTCCGGTGTGATCTCCACAGCTTCCCTGATGGATGTTGGATAAGATTTCCTTGGCTTCTCTCCCAGCGACACACCTTAATAACGGGTTAGAGAAACCGCGCCGATAGAGGATGTCTTCTTGTATTGTGTAGCGGTATGCTTTCCTCAAGATTTTCTTGACTTCGTTACGCCCGTTGGGTAGTGTGCCACTCTGTAGGTAGTCTCGGATGGGAGTCATCCAAGTTGCTTCTTCGGTTGCAGCTACCAGATTCACTTGTTCAAAACTTGGGGCCGGTTGCTTTGAGATGGTTACCGCCCCGAAGATGGTGATGTCTCTCATACTTGCTTGCTTCGCCAATTCGTCGTCCTCTTGGTTCTCTTCCCGAGGGATGTGTTTGACTAAGTAGTGGTCCAATCGGCTGAGAAGTAACTTGGTCTTCTTTAGATATGCTATGAGTCGTTCTTCTCGAGCTTGGAATTCTCCTAGTATTTGATTAACAATAAGTTGAGAATCGCTATGAAGACACAAAGAATTGGCTCCGATTTGGCACGTTTTGGTCCGGTAATACTTGGTCCGGTGGTAGGTGGACTGGTGGTTGGTCCGACAAGGCATGGAAGAGGAGTTGGTCCGGTGGTGTGTGTAGTGAAGAGTGGTTCGGTGGTTCTGGATGGAGTTGGTTCGGTGGTGTGTGTAGTGAAGAGTGGTTCGGTGGTTCTGGTCCGGTGTAGAATGGTGATGAGTGGTTCGGTGGTTCTGGATGGAGTTGGTCCGGTGATACCCTGGTGATGGAGTTGGTCCGGTGATACCCTGGTGATGGAGTTGGTCCGGTGATACCCTGGTGATGGAGTTGGTCCGGTGATACCCTGGTGATGGGGTTGGTCCGGTGATACCCTGGTTCGGCTAGGGATGGTTCGGTGGTCGTGGGATGGAGCTTGGTTCGATGGCAATGTCGAAATATTCCCAACATTTGCCCCCCAAAGCAGGTTATGTGCCAGCACATAGCGTGCTTTGTTTCTCCTTTGAATAGTCACATCCGGTTCCAGACGCCGAACCGGTTGGTTCGGAGGTCCACCTTCGTCTATAAGTACGGAGCTAGGGCCCTTGTTATTTCCTACCGAACGAAGCACTTGAGCCAAATTTGTTGCATAGCCGAATCAATTTACTGAACTGCCTACGCCTGCCGAATCAGGTACTTAACTTCCCTTCGTCGAATGAGACTTGTGTGTACCGAATGAGTTCGAGACTTTGAATGCCGAATGAGTATTCTTATTTGGATCACCAAATGAATTCCACACGGGGAATGCCGAATGAACCTTGAGACTCTGAATACCGAATGAATTTTAACCTTCACCTTATCGAATGACAATAGGAATTTGGGCATTTTGATTTTATCAGTGAAATTCTAGATTGCACACTCTCGCTTCTTTACTTCCTTTAGTCTAACGACGTTCTTCTTTGTGTTTGCAGATAATGTCTCGTAAAGCGGAAACTCGATCAGACAAAAAGAAAACCGGGGGCGAAGGAGGTTCCTCTGCCGTGCCCCTAGCTCAGCCGAATCCAGAACGTCACGGACCTGCCCCAAGATCACTAGTGGATGGGTACGGCCCTCAGGAGCTCCTGAACTCCCCGCCTGATTGCTTTCTCAGCTCCCTTAAGGAAGAGCAGCTTGACGTCATCTCCCGTTCTTTCGGAATTGATAGGGCGCGAATGCTGTTGCCAGGGAGAGAAGTTATGCCATACGACCCTCCTAAAGGGTACTTTGCCTACAGCAGATACCACTGCATGTGTGGTGTCATTCCTCCTCTTAACGCTTGGGTAGCCAGCTTCCTCACATATCTAAAGGTGGCCCCATTCCAGCTTCAACCCAACTCCTATGCTATACTGGTGAGCCTCTTCGTCATTTTCCAGAGGAAGTATGGTCGTGCTCCTTCCAACCGGGAGATCCGATACTTATATAATCTAAGGGGCTATAAGAAGGGGTCCCCATACATCAGCTTGGAGTCAGCTGTAACCTTCAAGCCGGTCTTGGATCTGTATTCCAAATTCAGCATGTTCAAGAATGAGTGGTTCTTTGTCAGGGACGACTCTGTTTCTATTCGGCGTTTTACTTCTTCATCGAGGGCTGCTGATTGTTCTGCCCCCATACTTCTCTTTCTTTGTTTTACAGGTGCCTTGGTAGGATCAATGTTTAATACGTGGCAGGCTATGTCGGGGGAGATTCCGGTCATGTCAACGTGTGACCATGCGAATACATCCAAGTTGTGGCGGAGAAAATCGATGAGTTGTTCCTTCAATTCGGCTTTTAGTTGGGACCCAATTTTAGTAGCCTACTTGAGTCGTGCTTGTCTACAGATATAAACTCCATAGCCTCTGCAGGCTCGGCGGTGGCCTCCTCCTCTTTGTCCCTAGGGTCTAATTCATTGAAAGGGTCGCTGGTATATCGAAGAGGAGGGGCTTTCTTTAGTTGCTATGCTTCTAGACTTTTTGTGCAGAGGGCAATCTCTACACCCTTCCCTTTATCCTTCCTGTGGTTGTTGCGAAGTTCAGTCACATAGCAGTCTCGAGCAACGTCCTAGTCTCCTTCCACTTCCCCTACTCCATTGTCTGTTGGAAATTTCATCTTTAGGCACCATGGGGCTAGGACAATTTGGAAGTCAGACAAGGCTGGCCTTCCTAGGAAAGCGTTGTAGGCCGAATGATTTTCTATTAGCACGAACGTCTGCTTCCGTACAATGGAGCGGGGATGGCTTCCAATCTCAACAAAGAGGTCCAGTTGCCCGAGAGGCATCTTTGCATCCCAGTGAAACCGTGTAGTGGTTTATTGCAGGGAGATACATCCTTCATTGATAGCTTCATTTTGTCGAAGGCGTGTTTGAACAGTATGTTTACAGAGCTTCCAGTGTCTACCAGGATTCGGTAAACTTCGGCAGGACCGAGTCAGGCGGAGATAACCATGGGATCCATGTGAGGGTATTGCCTTCCTTCTAGGTCACGCTTACCGAATGTGATGTCATCACTTTCTTTCCGCTTCAGGTGGCGTTCTTCTATAACCGAATTGACATAGTCTTTATTGTCTCTAAGCGACTTTCCATATCTTTCCATCTCTTTCCAGCTTCTGTCTGCGATGTGCGGCCCTCCTGAGATGGTATGGACCATTATCTTCTCTTGATTAGAGCTGCTAGCGTTGCGGTTTCCTCTGTCGGCCCCCGGTGAAGGTAGCCTTGGGTTTTCATTGGCAGGAGCTGGGGTCCTGTCCTGACCTTTTACATAACGTTCTAGCTTCTTCCTTCTGATGTGTTCCTCAATCAGATCTCGGAGATGATGGCATTCGTTGGTATCATGCCCGTGAGATTCGTGGAAGCGGCAGAACTTTCCAGACTTCTGTGCGTTATCTGATTCCTTCTTGTATGGTGGGCGTTTGTATTTAACTTCGCCTTGGGTGGCCAGGAAGATATTTTCGACTGTCTCGTTCAAAGGAGTGTAAGTGTCGAATCTCGGTCCTGGCCGATATAGGCGCTTTTCTCCCTTCTTGCCCCCGCATTGTCTCTGGAATCATTTCTTCGAATGTCCCTTGCCATAGCAGGGGCGTTGCTATGGGTTGTCTTATTTTGCTGTCCTGACTGCCCCTCAACGGCAGCATCCTCGAGTCTTATATATTTCCCGGCTTCATGGAAGAAATCGGGTAAAGTAGCTGGTTTTTCTTTTGTCAACCGCCTGGCAAATTTAGTGTCTGGATGCACACCACTACAGAGGGCCATTAGGATCAGCTTCTCATCGGCATCTTGGACTGCGGCTGCTGCAGCATTGAATCGGGTTAGGTATTGCTGCAGTTTCTCTCCAGGTTTCTGTTTGACCCTGGACAAGGAATAAGCGTCCTTAGGTTGTTCCACATGAATGCGGAACTGACTGATAAACTTTTCTTTCAACATTTCCCACGAGCTGATGGATCCCTAAGGTAGATGACAGAACCAGGAGGTAGCGAGATCTGCTAAGAAGAGCGGAAAGCATTTGCACAGTACTCCCTCTGTTGCTCCACTCATGAGCATATGTTGTGTGTATCTCTGCAAGTGTACGACGGGGTCGGAGGTTCCTTTATAAGGTTCCATTGTTGGCATCTTCCATTCTCGAGGGGTGATAGCAATTTCGATGTTGCGGGCGAAAGGGCTGGTTACCCTAGCGCCTATCCCTCGATCTCTCTGCTCTCGTTGGACACACTCTCTGAATAAGCGTGCCATCCTTTCATCAGAATTTGGAGCAGATAGAAATGAGTTTGGTTCTGTTCTGTGGGATTGATTCCGTCCAGATGACCTATAGAGATGGTATCGTCTATCATTCCTCATATTTTCCAGTGGCTGGCTTTGATGTTCTGGGAGCATGCTAGGGTCAGCTACAGTTGGCCCTTGCCTTGATCTTCCCCTGCCGGGTTCTGATCTAAACACTTCCTCGGGTCCAACTTCGGGCTGGACTCTAGCTCGGCCCCGTTCATTGGCGTTTCCGTGGTTAGGCAGTATGACAGGTTCAGCTACAGTTGACCTCTGTCCGGTACCTCCCCCGTTGGGTTCGGTACCAAACGTTTCCTCAGGCCTAACTTCGGGCTGTGCTCGGTCTCGGCTCCTACCATGGCTACTTCTGCCGTTAGCTCCTTCGAAGAGGGAAGATCTTTGTCGTCTCTGAGATCCTCCAGATTGGGACTCGCCCCATGATTCAGTGTTGCGGTTGGATTCTTCAGCGTCCCTTAAGCGTGACATGAGATGGTCCACCAAGGCTTCCTGCTGGGACGTGAAGCGGTTAGTTACTTCAACCACAACTCTGTCCAAATCTGCCCTAGTAATTGTTGCAGGCTGTTCTGTGGTAGGAGTGGTTGGGTTAGCCTGTCCTTCATTTGTTACCGCTGCCGGAGGAGGACGATTTACTTGATTCGTGACACCTGGATCTGGAAGACTGCTGGATGCGATGTTTTTTCCTTTGTTAACATCTTTTCTCTGTTTGGGAGGCATGTTTTCCAAGTAGCGAACGATGCGGTTCGAAAAACTGTTAAGTGGATGAAGCTGAAGCTTCGAGCTTCTATTTCTCAGTGAAAGCACCAAAAATGTTTGCACAAAAAATGGACAAACACCTCAAAGTTATATGATTTAGTAGATCTTAGGTTGTTCTTAGTGATTTTAGAGATTTATGCAAATATATGAAAAATAGGGGCTAAACTGTAAAAAGACACGCAGATTTATAGTGGTTCAGCCAGAATGTGCCTACGTCCACTTTATATGTTATTTCTCTTGTTTTGTTGTGATTACAAGTACAACGCTTTGGTACAAGTAAAAGAAAGTTGTTTGAAAGTTCCTTCCGTGCTTGAGCTCTCAAACTTGTCCCCCATTGTTGTACCCCTGCCCCTCTATTTATAGAGTGAGGCTGGGGGTAGGGGTCTTGGATGTGTACAGTTGCTGGTGGGCTTGGGCTGATGTGGTCTGGCCTGGCACGTTTTGGTCCGGTAATACTTGGTCCGGTGGTAGGTGGACTGGTGGTTGGTCCGGCAAGGCATGGAAGAGGAGTTGGTCCGGTGGTGTGTGTAGTGAAGAGTGGTTCGGTGGTTCTGGATGGAGTTGGTTCGGTGGTGTGTGTAGTGAAGAGTGGTTCAGTGGTTCTGGTCCGGTGTAGAATGGTGATGAGTGGTTCGGTGGTTCTGGATGGAGTTGGTCCGGTGATACCCTGGTGATGGAGTTGGTCCGGTGACACCCTGGTGATGGAGTTGGTCTGGTGATACCCTGGTGATGGGGTTGGTCCGGTGATACCCTGGTTCGGCTAGGGATGGTTCGGTGGTCGTGGGATGGAGCTTGGTTCGGTGGCAATGTCGAAATATACCCAACAAATTTTCATGATAATTTCCCACCAATTGTTTATTTTATGAGTTCTTAATTTCTTAACACCTTTGTAGAGTTTCCATAATAATTTATGGATTTCCCATTGATTCTTGCTGTAACGATCCATAAATTTCTGATAATTGAATTTTTTAATTTAATAAGATTTTTGTAATTTAATATTGAAAGAAATAAATTTTGTAATTTAATAATGGAATAATAACTTGGGTGTAAGTTAATTATTAACTACTTTATGGCATTCCAACCAATTGAAATATTGTGAATATTATACTTGGGTGTAAATTGAATGTAAGGAAACAAATGTAAATATTTAATTATTGTATAAAATAGATAGTTAATGGTAATTGAATAAAATCAGTACTATATACGAATTGTAACATTTTTTGTGAATAATGAATTCATAAGTGTAATTAAGGCTTATGGTAACGATTGTTATAAGTTACCTGTTTATTTGGTCTATTAAATTGAAAGGGGAAACCAATTAGAATTAAATGAACTTTAATGTTACATTAATAGGATTAAGACAATAACTGAGACTGTGAACATAACAAAACGAATAAGAAATGCTAATTTTATTCATAAAGTGATAATTGATTTAATGAAAGAATGAAACCAAGATGAATGAATTTATTTGGAGATTTGAATTTTAAAAATGAGTAAAACTTACAAAATTCAGTATAATTGAAATATAGTGATTAATACAAATAAAAATGGAGATTGAAGGATATTAATGTAATGAAATGTAAAACAAATGTTAACTATATTACAGAGTAATAGTGGATTGAGTATAAAGATTGAAACCAAATAAAAACAATTTATTGAAAATTATAATTAATAAGATTAATGGCAGTTGTAAATCAAACACTGTAAATTTGGAAATAGTCAATAATGAATTGATATAGAGATCTGTTTTAGAGGATTATAAATTACCAAGTGACTTAAGGTGATAGGAATTGTGAATTATAAAATTTGAATTAAAAATTTTATTTAATTAATTAACTATTAATTTTATTTAATTAATGTGAAAATAGTCATTTTGGCCACTGACTTGAATGTCGACGAAACCAGTTTCATCGAATCTGTAACGTGTATTTATTATAGGATTTCAACTTTTGTAACGATCAGACTTGTCGTTTGATCGTACGGACTCAAAAAGCTAGAAATTAATTCAATTGAAATCAATTTGAATTAAGCTGATTTTAACATAACTTCTTCATACGATGGAATTAGGACCTGAAACCTATTCCATGGAGTTTAAAATATTAGAAAACATCTACTTTGATATATGGGTTGACCCATTTTCGTTCCGGAGGCAGAAAGGGCTTTTTGGGTCGTTTATCGTTCCAACCCAAATCAACTCTAATCTGTTCTTTCCATTTTCTAACCTGACTATAAATACCTCATTATAAACCCTAGTTTATTTCTATTCTCATTTGTTTGTACATACATTCTTTCTCAACTCCTCATTTCAATGGAAGGCAAAACCTAATTCCCAAACCTCAATTTCAATTTCAAAACCAATCAAAAATTCAAACTCCTCAAACTATATCGAATTATATATCAATTTGAAGCTCTCAAAGAGCGCAAGTCAATTATGTGATTCGTTTCTCGAATTGGGTTGCTGTGTGGCTAGAACTGGGTGATATAGTCTTGGTCGTTCACAGGCCACCATCTCGATTTGACGGTAGATCTTCGACTAGAGGACGATCGGGATGTGCCATCACATAGAGCTCGATGAGTAGAGGTCATCCATGCCATTCGTTTGTCCTCTAGTGCCATGATTTTATCGTGATTGGCTAGCGAACATAGCGGGGGCAAGCGTTTGGGGAAGGCGGACGAGGCCGCTCGACCATGATATGAGAGGCGCGAGGCGAGGAGGCCAGTGGCGATGTCTGATGGGTGTGATAGGACCCGTGGTAACGGCGAATTTGAGGGGAGCTGCATGAGTTTGGCGGCGGCTGGATGAGCTAGGTACGCAGTCATTAGGGTTTCGCGAAGTAGGGATGACGTGGCCGATATGATTGTAGTTTATTTTATTATTATTATTATTTAAATTCCTATTTCAAATGTTCTAATCTCAATAACTTTTGCATACGAGTTTCGATTTGCATTCAATTTCATGCGTTGGGATCGTATCAAATTTCTGGACATTTTGACGCTGTTTGGATGGATTCTGAGACTGTTTGAATTTTGGGTTTAAATTGAATTTAAATTCGATTTAAATTCAAAGGTGAGTGTTTTAACCCACTCACAACTTCTAAAATTCCATATGTTTGTTAAATTTAATTTATAATGTGATTAGGAATTTATTTATGACTGTTTGTATATTTTAAATCATCATCTCAGTTAATTTGAATTTATTTGAAATAAATCATTATTTTATTTGTTATTGACTATAAATTGCCAGTTAAATACCTGCCATCAATTATCAGTTCTATATTGATATTTAATGATTGATTTGGATGATGATTGTGATGGATGTTGATTGTTGCTATTGGTTGAATGGATGTTGTATTTTATATCGTTATAAACTGCAAGTTCGTTATGGATTTTTATTTAATTCGGGACTGCAGTTTGAAATGATATATAACCGTAAAATTTTATATTGCAGATTGAAATGTTAAATATCTGTATCACTTGACCCTAGAGTAGAAAATTATATACAGACAGCAGATTGTTTAAATTTAATAATTTTGAACTTCTTAATTTTTGAATTAATTAAAAGGTATCTTGAAATAAAATTGACGTATAAAAATGGAGGTATTATTGGAAAATCAAGTTTTGTGTTGAAATATGAATTGGTTTAAAAGGAATTTATTTAAGAAATTAAATTGAAAGTTTAAAGTTAAACTTTTAAGAGTAAATGAAATTTTATCGAAATTAAGTTATTGAAGTTGTTTGAAAATAACCTTGAAATATTTAGAAATTGGAGTAATCCGAATTGATATTCGAACATAGATTGAAATGGTATGAAATTCAATAGTTTATTGAAATGTTAAATTGAAAGGTTTGGAATTTGGTTTGTTGACTTAGAAATTGAAAATGGTCCAAATGTGTTGAAATGAAATGAATAGTTTAATTTGATATTAATTCCAAATTCAACTTCTAATATAAACTGTTTTAAAATATATTACTTTAAAATTTCTGATTATTAAGATTTTCAAAGTATTAAACTATTTTAACCTGTATTAATTTTATTAAATCATTTTAACATATTTTAAACCATTTAATTTATTTAAACAAATTAACCTATTTTAACTTATTTTAAATCTTAATTTATTTTAAAGCTATTTAATATATTTTAATTATATTTAATCTATTTTAAATCTATATTAACTATTATAACTATTTAAGACTATTTTCTTTTAAATTCCAAACTAAGTAAAATGGATGGGTTATATTCAAATTCTCAATTTTAAAGTGAATATGGTTAATTATGTTATAACCTAAGTTGGGATTTAAATGTTAACTAATGGGATATGATGATTTTGAAGTAAAGATTGAACCTATTTTGGAAATATGATTTTGGAAGAAATTATGATTTTCGGAAACGATATGATTTTGAAAGTAAATATGATTCAAACGTGAATATAATTTCAAAAGTGACGGTTTCGAGAATATGATATTTTGATACAAATTCCGAATTGACTTTTGAAATATAAAAGAACCATCTAATGTGTAATAAGCGATTCCGGGATCAGATATTGTCAAACTCTCTACCAATACCAAAAATCACTTTGACAACTATGTACGCGGTGGAGATTCCATAATGAAGTAGGATGGTGGCAACGATCCTATATGAGGTATATACGTGGACCCGATTCCCATGAGTTAGCTTAAGGTGGCTAAAACAGGAGCAATCAATGGGCTAAGTGAGGTCATTCCTCCGATTGGGCGCACTCCATCGATATTATATTCTGACTTTTGATTTATTTGGTGGCCACCCATGATTTTTATTCGGGAGTGTGTTTCGAGGTGGGCGGTAGTAGCTGCTATGCGTTACCACCAGTCTGGAAGTGTAATTAGTATATCTACCGCGGCATTGCCTTGTTATGCCGTGTCATCTAACCTAGCGCGCCTTCTACGAGTTTGTTTTGTACCATACCTATGGAGTGCTCTTTGACGACGTCTAGTACGGGCGGGATTATGGTACTATATAGACTATAGAAATATAAAAAATGTATTAAAGGGGATATGGGTAACACTTTAAAGCTATTTTAATACTTTTACTTTATTGTACACATATTATAATAGCATATTTTACTACATAGTAGATAGTTTAACGGATCCTTATAAGATGTGAATCCCGAGCATCTCTTAAGTTACTACACTCATGTTAGACACTGGATAAGAGATGTCAAACCTCGTAAACATCTCTGATGCCGTTCCACTCATATTTATTTACCATTGATTTAACTTACATAATATCTTTTAGTTCTGACTCGAGTGTTTTGTCTTTTCAATTCGCTCGGGTCAGCTTGAGCATTTCAGGATTTGAAGACCTTATTTCTAGAGGACGAAGACGAAGATTTTATTATTATTATTTACTATATTATTCCACTACATCGCATTGTTACACTACATTGTTATTTATTTTTCTCTGATATGTGTAACTTTGATTCTGTGTTGTATAAGTATAATCATATGTTTTGTAAACAGTTTCATGAACTGTTTTTTGATTATTATATTTTATCATTCTGCTATGGGATTTTATTTTGTTATTTCTTCTTTCTCTGCTTTTCTTATTTACCCCATAACAATCCGCCCTTCTGTATGGTTTGAGCAGGCACGTGTGTCTGCTTAAACTGTCCAAAAAGGCGGGATGTTACACTTGCAATGATTTGCTGACTCTTTATTCATGATTTCTTTATTAAGTCATTGTGGTGTTTTCTTACTGAACTATTGGTTTAATAAATTTTCAGTTTCCCCATTGACTTCTATGATGATTCATGAATTTTCTAATTACCTCCCCATTGAATTTTCATGACAATTTCCTATTGATTACATGTTTCTTGTGTTCATGATTTATTGGTTTCTTTTATTGAGTTTACATGACGATTTTTGAATTTACCATTAATTTCATGATTTTGAGTTAGAATGGACAAATTTCAAATCACGTTTTTGGGGATTCTTAGATTCTAGAGTTCCCTTCTTATAACAAGTTCCTCGATTTAATGAAATCTAAGTTTCCTTGCTGATTATTATGGTGGTTGATTAATTTCACATTCCTAAATTCCTTTTCTGTATTACTGATAATCTTTTACTAAGCTTTCGACTTGATGAATTCTGAATTACTTGTTGATTTTCATGACAATTGTGAATTTCTGATCTCCTTATTGAGTGCTTGATAATCCATTATGATATTTCTAATTTATTGAATTCCAAATTTCCTTGTGGATGTTTACAATGATTGTTGAATTTTGTATCCTTAATTTCTTCAATGGATCTTTGATGATATCTTATTGGATTTCAGATATAATGAATTTTGAATTTCCTTGCTAGTTTTCCAATTATTCATGAATTTTTCATTCCTCATTTTCATGTTGTAATTTTGATGGTGGTTTCCTGATTTATTGAACCTTGCACTTTCTTTTGAATTTTTACAAAGGATCATGATTTTTCATATTCACGATTGCTTTATTGGATCTCTAAATCCCTGATTTTTTGAATCCTCAATTTCTTTACACATTTTCATGAAGAATTATGAATTTCGTGTTTCTTATTTCCAAGTTGAAAATATTTAATTAATCCTTATTGAATTTCTGGTTTAGTGAGTTACAACATTTACTTGAGGGTTTCAATAATGATTTATGGATTACGGGTGCATGATTTTTTCATTAGATTTTGGACGATCTCTTTCTAGATTTCGGATTGAATGGATTTTAAACCTCATTGTGAATTTTGTTGGTAATTCATGAATTTCACATTTTTTATTAAGACCCCCATTAGACTCCTGACTTTGAAGAGTTTTACATCTTATTGTTGAATTTTATGGTGGTTTATGAATTTATCGTTAAATGAAAATTTTGGTTTGAATAGAAGATGTTCATATCAATGATACCGATTTGCTTATTGCTTTCTCACTAAGTAATAATTATTAACCAATAATGTTAAGAGTGGTTTGACCCAAGGGAGGAATACATGGATAATATAGTTGACATTCTCCTAAGGCTCAATTAATTGGATCGTTGTCTACAAAACAGGTGATATAATTCCACAGTCTTAATAATATATATATATACATTAGAATGTGTTTTATCTGGAAATATCAGCGAACATCTTAAACTTCAACCCTATAAATTTAAAATTAATCTTTAAGGTCTCCTAATAAGGTAACAACCTTAATAGAGTTTATTATCTATGTCGCAGGAATTAAAGAAAGAAGTACCTTGGAGTTTTTGTCCTAAAGAACAAAAGTTTCTTTCATACTCGGGGGCTAAATGTTGTCCATAAAATATGCTCAGGAATAAAGATATGAAATAAGGCACACAAGAGCATTGGTAAAGATAAGAAAGCACCAAGATGATCCAGTTAATCATAACTTCCAACAAGGAGGTGAAAACACTCCAGTAATACCTTTCGACAAGGTCGAAAGGGCGTTTCGACAGGATTAAGAAGGAGCTTTCGATATGGTTGGAGGCTATCTTTCGAAGTCCATATGCAATGCAATTCCTCTACATATCCTAAATCACTCAAGACATTTTATTCCGTCTCGTTTTATGCATATTGGAAAAGACTTCCTCCAAATCATCCCTTTTGAAGCATACATAGCCTTTCAAAATAGTTGGAGCCACCCGAAGCAAGAAAAAAGTACGTTTCAACAATGTCAAAGGCTAGGACCTAGGATAGCTTGTGCATCACTTCAACATTTGAGACAAAGGTGCATAAATAGACCTTTCGATAAGATCAAAAGTTATCAAGCAACCTCTTTCGACCAGCTCGAAAGGAAACAAAGCAAAAGAAGGAGGCCTAACCTCGAACATCAATGTTAGGATAACAAAAACCCTTTCGACTGGGTCGATAAATATGGATCGGTGGATATACATGAAAGCAAAGGGGTTGACCTTTCGACCATGTCGATAGCTTAGGGTCGAAAGGGCCAAACCCGTGCCTATAAATATGACCCTAGAGGTCAGTTAAAGTGATCTGATTTCTTCCACTCTTCTCTTTTATGTTTCTTAAACTTGTAAACCCTAATTCTCAAATTAAACTGGGAATTTGGTCAATTTGTGCAATTGAATTCAATGAAAAGAATATTATGATAATCATGTTTGTTTAATAGCATAGATTTCATTGCTTTTTATTAATATGTCATCTTGCCATCTTCATAGCCGAAAGGTTCCCTTTCTACCAAGTCGGAACCTTAAGTTTCTTAATTTTCTATAAGCCTTCATTTAGATCATTCAAATTGTAGGAATTACCCATTTCTGCAGAGTCGTTACCTTTCCAACATAGTTGCTTTCAGAAGTCATTAAGTCCTTGACCTAAGAATCCTTGTCTATGTTGAAAGTTTCTGTTGATATCGTTCCTACTTAAACCATTCGAAAGGATTAATTTGAAGAGATTTTGCTCTTTCGACTACGTCGAAAGGTCCTAAAGACTAGATTTAATAATTTTCACTCATCAGAGAAGCCCAAGCAAACTTCACCTATTTCGAAAGGAGGTTTGGAAACCATCATTCCTACTTCAACTTCAAATTTGAGGTGTTGATAAGTTTTCTTGTCAATAGCTATGCTGTAGAGTGATGATTCTTGTTTGAATGGGATGTCACTTGTATTCTGATGATTCGGCAGTTTTCACTTATATGGTAGCATTGCCAGTCTCCTCCCTCGCAATCCTGACATCCTTTGTAATCAAATTTTACACCCTTTAATTTATCATCGCATCTGACGCATCCGATGTGTCAGTCGGGTGACCTACACATTTACTCTGTTTAATTTATCCATTGAAAAAAATGAACTATTGGCTTCTAATGCATCCACCTACACATTTACTATGTTTAATTTATCCATTGAAAAAAATGAACTATTGGCTTCTAATGCATCCAATGCCAATGTTTTGTTAGCCAATGGTTCCTCACTTAACTCCCTATATACTGCATTCCTCCTCCTTATTTCTTCACCAACCTCTCGCCTGAATGCCGAAATACAAAAATTTAAGCCTTCTCAGCACTTAAAAGATTGTTAATCTAATTTAACCAATTTCGTAAACATATATTTGTACTTCTATCTACAATCTCTATTTTTATTGGAATTATTTCTACTTGTTCAAGAATTCTTACCAACAAATCGTCACACTTTTATACCAAAAACATTATGGATAGGACCACTAAATGAACAATGGTATTCATTTAGATATGCTAAGCCAACATCGGTTCTCGATCAGGGCGTGTAGGACATTGGTATGATAAGATTGTTACTGCTCTCAATAGCCAAATGGATGTAAATATACAACTAACCAAATGAAAAAAAGGAAAAATCTAAAGCGCTCATGAAACCGTTATAACCTTTCGATAGAGGGAGAGTACTTAAATATGAAGAAAGAAATTGTTGATGAAGAAGATGGTTACTATAATACTGGAATTTCCCATGAGACATATGGCTTTTAGGGACAGAAAGGAGTTAAGTAAGAAGAATGGTGAGCTATTGGAGGAAGGCTTCATCAGATGGAGCATATTTGAGTAGGGAGCACTAGTCATCTTCGCTTCAAAGGCGGATGGTTCCCTTCGACTTTTCGTAGACTATAGAGAGTTAAATAAGCTCACAAAAAAGAACCGTTACCCACTTTCTAGGATGTAGGATCTTTTCGATCAGTTGGTTAGCTCTTCAGTATTTTATCATCTTTATTTAGCCATTGTATTTCATTAGCTTAAGTTCGCTGACGGTAGCATGGATAAGACAACATTTAGGACACCCGATGGATTCTTTGAGTGGTTGGTTATGCCATTTGGACTTACCAACGTCCCAGCCTATTTTGTTGATTTAATAAGCCGCATTTTTCAAGATGTCTTAAATAAGTTCGTTGTCGTATTCGTGGACGACATTCTGGTGTTTTCCAAAAGTATGGAAGAGCATGTTATTCATCTTAAGGTGGTTCTTCGTACACATCGTGTTCATCGGTTAAAGGCAAAGTTCTCGAAATGTCACTTTTGGCGTAAGGAGGTGCATTTCTTGGGGCATGTAGTCTCAAGAGAGGGTCTAGCAATTGATCCCGCTAAGGTAGTAGCAGTACAAGATTGGAAGACCCCTAAGAACGTTACCGAAGTTAGAAGCTTCCTAGGTTTGTCTGGCTATTATAGGAAGTTTATTAGAGATTTTGCTAAGATTTCAGCACTGCTTACTCGCCTCACTAAGAAGATGCGGCATTTGTGTGGGACGTAAATTGTGAGGATTCCTTCACGGTGCGAAAGTGGGCCCTTACTAGTGCACTAGTGTTAGTTTTACCCAACGGAGCTAAGCCTTTTACAATATTCACTGATGCATGTAGGAAGGGTCTTGGAGCAGTATTGATGCAAGAAGGGAGAGTAGTATGTTATGGAAGTAGGTAGTAGAAAAATCATGAGAAGAACTACCCTACCCATGATTTAGAGTTAGATGTTGTTGTTTTTTCGCTCAAGTCTTGGAGACATTACTTGCTAGGAGAGAGGTTTGAGCTTTTCATTGACCATAAATCATTGAAGTACTTATTCTCACAAAAGATTTTAAAACGAGGCGGCAGCATTAGATGGAGTTTTTGGCATCATATGACTTTGACATAGCTTACACCCCTGGTAAAGGGAACGTGGTGGTGGATGCATTAAGAAGGAAGAGAGCAACTCTTAGTACAATGTTCGTGGAGTGGAAAAGCCTAGAGTTTATTTCCACCTTTGATTTTAAGCCCTTTACCGATGTTACCCCAGAATTATTGGCAGCAATTGAGGTTAAGCCAACCTCGTAGACTAGATTAGCTAAAGGCAGCGAGAGGATTCAGTGCATATGAATATTTTTGAGAGGATTAGTAGAGGAGAGGTCACTAGACATCTCCATCGCTATTCCATGGATAGTAAATGGTGGCTAACGAGAGATGAAATACTTTGTGTCCCATACACCAGTGATTTGATGAGAGTAGTTCTAGTAGAAGCACACCATTCTTGAATGACTATTCATCCGAGTGGTGATATGTTATATAGGAACATGAAGAGAGTGTTTTATTGGAGTTTCATGAAGAATGATGTGGTAGAGTTTGTAGCTAACTGTCTTGTATGCCAAAGAGTTAAGGTAGAGCAGTAGAAGCTCAATGGATTGCTTCAACCATTGGATGTACCTAAATGGAAGTGGGACAGTGTTTCGATGGACTTCATAGATGGTTTACCCTGATCTAGGAAGGGGAATAGTAGTATTCGGGTGATTGTAGATCGTTTGACTAAGAGCGCCTACTTCATTCTGGTCAAGAGTAAGAGGACCGCACCTTATTTTGCATCCTTATACATTCATGAGATAGTATGACTTCATGGAGTTCCCTCTAGCATAATGAGAAATAGAGACCCTATCTTTACTAGCGAGTTTTGGAGAAGCTTGTAAGAGGTTTTAGGGACGCAGCTTAGGTTGTGTACGTCCTATCACCCTCGGGCGGATCGCCAAACGGAGAGATTTAATAGAATTCTTTAGGATTTGTTGAGGATGTGCATTCTTGATTTTGGAGGAACTTCGATACTGCATCTTACTTTAGGGGAATTCGCATGTAATAATAGTTTTTAAACTAGCATTGGGGTGGCACCTTTTGAAGCTCTTTATGGAAGACCTTGCAAGTCGCCTTCGTGTTGGTTGGACTCTATAGAAAGATTGCTACTTGGTCCCAACATGGTTAGAGAGACTTCGGAAAAGAATGAATTGATTTGGAGGAGAATGATGATGGCCCAAGATAGGCAGAAATTTTATGCAGATAAGCAGAGAAAAGATATTGAGTTTAAGGTAGGAGAGTTAGTTTTCTTTAAGGTATATTTGCTAAGAAAGGTAGTAAGATTTGGATCAAGTGGGAAACTTGCTCCCAGATTCATAGAGGATCGTTCACCATTGTGGAAAGGGTAGGAAATATGGCATATCGGATAAAGCTACCGATGTGGCTCACAGGAGTTCATGATGTTTTTCATGTTTCGCACTTGAGAAAGTGCTTACATGATTCATTAGAGTTAGTGGAACTTAGCCAACTTGAGGAAGTTTAAGTTAAGAGAGAAGCATCCGTTTGTCGCATTCCTACTAAGATCGTTGGATGTGATATCAAGAAGCTTAGGAATTAGGAAATACCTTTGGTTAAGGTGTAGTGGGGAGATAGCATTTAAGACACTATGTGGGAGGCTGAAGAGAAAATTCATGCATCTTATCCATGTCTTTTCGATAGTACGCTTTGAATTTCCTATTTCCATCTTTAGTTTTGAATAGGTTCTTTCATTTAGTATCCTTTAGGAGGGTAGATCTTAAGGTTTAACCTATGGATGGTAGGACTGAATGTAAACATGTTACTAGAACATGTTATGTATAATGGACACTAGTGGTGACAAGTGTTTGCTAGTGGATGCTAATGGAAGCATACATATACACTAGGAACAATTATCTCTTAGGGATCGGCCTAACTTAGTCACTAAAGCATATGCATGTGGATGTGTGCCCATTTGCATTTCTATTTTATTTCCATGGTTTCTACTAATGGATGATTATCATATGATTGTTGCATTTGGATAATGATTGTAGCATGCATATAGAACTATCAGTTATCATTAGGGAATTTGCATTCATTTGGATACATGCCACAAACATGATTGGATAAAAGGAGGTCGACTGAATCAGTAGACCATCTAATCTTTTGCTTTAGTTAGGGACATTGAAACTACTCTATTACATATAACCTAAGTTGCATTAGAAAGCTTAATGACAATGGATGTAGTGGATGGTGGTTGAATATTTGGTTGTATAAATTGGATGAAAATATTTATTTCGTTCTTCTGTCCTTAGATATTTCGGGGACGAAATTCCTTAAGGAGGGAAGAATGTAACAACCCAAAATTTGAGCTATAATAATTAATTAATGAACTAATTAAATAATAAAATAAGTTTGTGAAATTGTCAGAATCAAGCTACGAGAGTTACATCGTTGTGTCCGTGGTGATATTATGGTCAATATTCATATATAATTTGTCAAAATCTGAGTAAATATGAAGAAGTTATGAATTAAACAAGAAATAAGAAATATAAAGAAGAGCCTAGGTCGACCCAAGTTAGGGATAGGTTGACCTTAGGGTCAACCCAACTATACTCAGGTCAACCTAGGGGTTGACCCTCAATGATGCTAAGTCAACCCGCTTTTGTTTATTGGACATATATTTTTCCAAAATAAAGAAAATGCATCATTTTGCAATTTCCCTTTGATCACCTATGTTAATGTTTCCATCCGACGGTTCCCAACGAGCTTATGTTGTGGTTGCACGAGATTTAATCTTCAAATCCAACGGTCTGAGATCCCTAAGCTACAATATAAATAGAACTCTAGGACTAGGTTTTTTTCTCATTCAGATTTTCTTCTATTTGAGTTCATTGCCAGTGGTTGGACCCTAAATAGAAAAAATTTCTAGGGAGGAAATCTTTTTGCTAAAAATATTCTATGCCCTAAGAGTGGATCAAGGAAGACCAAGGACTAGAGCTAAGGACCACATGTGAGTGTAGTAATTATTTTAGATTTTTAAGTAATTTAAAATAATAGGGTTCTCAACAGTTGTAGTTTTTCTACAATTTTGAGACATTTGTTATATATGTTATTTACAATTAGTTTTTATAGTTCTTTTTAGTCTATTTTATTTAGCTATTTTCATTCAGCTATTTTATTCAGATATTTATAGTTATTTACATTTATTTACATCTGTTTTACGTTAGAATTTAGCCTGTAAATGTTAGTTTCTTTTTATTCATTTTTACGCAAATAAAATATTAAAAAGAGAAGGATTCGGAAATATGGATTAAAATAGAAAATAGTAGATTTACAAAAATTAGATGTAAAATAAGAAGAACTATAATAAAAAGAAGATAGACTGAAATAGGCAAATTTGAGACATTTGCAAGCATGTTTATAACTAGTGGTTATAATTAAAAAAAGAAGATAGAAGAGATAACAAAAAAGGCTTATTTTAAGAATTAGATTAAGTTAATAAGCAAATATAGAAGAAATAACAGAAGAGGCTTATTTTAAGACTTACACTAAGTTAAAAAGCAAAAGATAGGAATAGGGTCCGTTCCAACTGCATTCCCTTTCAGACTAGGACAGATGGTCTCACAATAGTTAGGTGAGGTTAGATAGGACCCTTTTAGACTTAGACTGATGGTCTCACATTAGTTAGGTGAGGCTAGGACATGCTTAAGCTAACTAGGGTAAATAAGTGGCTAATAGATAGAAGCTAAAATCCGAGGATTTAAGCAAGGGGTGCAAGTAGATTTTGTTTGTTAGAACTAGTACCAGTAGCATTCCACTTTAGACTAGGGCTGATGGTCTCTCAAACACTTGGGTGAAGCTGGGCAAGACCCTTTCAGACTAGGACTGATGTTCTCACAACAATTTAGGTGGAGCTGGGCACGCTTATGCTAATTAGGGTAAATAAGAGGTCAAAATTGGGAGCGACAGTTAGTTGTACCGGCGGTGACCGAGCGTACAGCATCGATTAGGGTAAGTAATTCAGTACTACGTTCCAAGTGCTAAACAAGTGTCTTTTTCTATAGGACCAACAAGATTGGACTAGCTTACAGTGGCACAACAGAGATAGTAGGCTGATCAATTGGTAGAATTAGGATTTCAGACTATTAAAATAGGGTTAGGGTTTCATCTAAATTACAGCAAACTAAGACAAGTGTAAATAATCACAATCAAAGCTAACGGTTAAACAGTATTTTATCCCAGTTTTATCTTTCTTTTATTTCCTTTTATACTATTGCTATTGCTAAGTATATTATCTTTATCTTGCTTAAGAATGCTAGTAATTACTTTCACTCACCAGACTTATAGTCTGACCCACTCCTATATTTCCCTTTTCCCCCAATAGGCCAGCAGAGGCAAGGACAGTAGATTTGGATTTCATGAAGAGCCATGTGTAGAGCCTTCCCATTCTTCATGTATTCTTCTTCTTTTCGGTTTTCTTTAGTTTGACTTTTTCATGTATCGATACTTTATGAAAGGAATGATTTTTATTGTTTATGTACTCTGATGATGTAACTGAGATGGTGTTTTCACAAGACATGTGTATTTGGTTTTCAAGACATATTCTATTTTAATGACTAATTTTATGAAGTAATGAAGTTTAATTTTAAATGTTTTCGCTATTATTATTTATTTGTCTTTTAAATCTTAGTCTCTGAGATGCTTTAGCCATACTTACAACACACTATATCTTTTAGTGCCCTTTTTGGGTATACTAAGGGGTGCAGGGTGTTTCAAATATTATGATATCTCACCCGACTTCTCGAGTGAGATTTAATTACGAGATATTAGTCGATTTTTATAATTTTGATTAGCTACTACTACTTTTTGTTACTTATTAGCAACTAGCAGCTGTTCAATTTTATTAAAACATATGGCTGCTACAAAGTAATTAATAGCTACGATTATCTTTTGGTTTAATATAACAAAGAGTATTGGGTTGTCCATAAATAAGAAGCCGATAAATATGAAATTGATGACATAAAGCTTATTAATAACTACTTCTACTTGAAATGCACGTATTACAATTTAGGCAATAATAAGAAGATTACAAATTCTTTTGTGTTCCTTTACTGTTAATTTTGAACATGCCAAAGAAGTTAATGACAATAAATAAAGCAACAAAGTTTGATTACTACTTTTATTAAAATGACCATAGAACTTGCTTATTGTTTAGTGTTTGATAGTAAATAAAAGCATAACACTACCATTTTGAATAAGATGCATATAAGTAAATAAGAAGTACATAGTTTACTATATTCATCATTTTGGCAAAATTTGTAGGCAATGTTGTTATATCAGTGAAGAAAACCAAATACAAATGCATATACAGAATTCTAGATATAAAAAATTTCATATACTTCTGTAAAATCATCTTGCTCTAAATTTCATATAAAAACTTTATAGTTAGTAGCGGAAAATAAACATTAGAACATTTTACTATATCATCATACATGTTCTTCAACCAAACCTGAATTGAGCTTTAGCAGGATCTAAACCGTAAGTAGATTCATTAATATTACCTTTGCCACCAATGAACACATAAGTCTACAATATGTATGGCTAACCACTTCTATTTCCCAATAATTTCATTGTGTGCACCAAGTTCAGAGAAGAGAATTGACTATATTTTGAAGGATATAAAGAGTTATAACTTAATAAAACAAAGGAAAGTAAGAGAATAATGTGTATAAGTTATTATGTATAATGTAGTGATGCTCCTTGTTGAATCTCCTGGAACCATTTTTATTTGCATTCTTGCATACTGAAGTGGCCAAAAGGTATGATCCTCTTAATTAAAATCTAGTTTCTATGCAAATACTTAATTAATATACGTAAATCTTTTCTTTCTAAATGAGTGATAATGAACGTACATACATGTGTAATTATCATGGTAAAGTTGAATGTTCCTACCAACATTCTAGTTCTTAACCTAAACAAAAGCCCAAGTGGAACGTACTTATGTAGAAGTTGAACATTTCAGTAGCTTCCATGGTGTACCAACCATTGCACTAAAGATAAATAGCATTAACAGACACAAAGATGCGGTTGAAAGAAAATGACCACTACCAGCCATGCAACATACCAAAACCATCGCCAAATCTTTCTCACAATCAACCCAAACAAGAGTCGCAAGCAACTACATCACCCACACGTCCAAATCTACACTTCCACAAAACACCTCGTTTCGTAATCTACTTTGCAAACAAACATCACCTAAAATCCTGAACTTGATGCCCACCTCATCGCTCCCTAAATCCAGATCTTAACCTATACCCCTTTCCTTAATTCAACCTTGCAACCATCACCTCCAAGATGCAGCCTACTCCTCTATCACTAGCAATACAACCTCTAGCAATGAACTACAAAAAGAATTTGCATGAAGAGGTAGAAGAAAGGATAGGGCCATCATGAAAAAATTATTTTTTTTCCAATTTTGGGATGCTTTTTATAATTTTGGAGTGAATGAAGAATGGAGAAGTTTCAAGGAGATAATTATTAGACAGCTTTATCGATGTATGCGGATAACTGGTTGTGAGCATTGGACTTTGCTATCTGAACGGTTGAGAAGAGAAATAAAATTGGATGTGGATTTGTTAATGTTCAACACCATCACAAAGGTTGCGATGCCAAAAAATTAGTAATATATATGTATATAATGTCACTACGATGTCGCTAAATTTCTTTGACATCACAAATGCATATGTAATTTCCAATACATTTCTGATGGCAAATTGAAAACCTCGTAATATCCACAACATCACTGAGGTGTAGAAAATTTGTGACGCCCTTGTGATGCCTTGCTAACAAAAGTAAATTTAGCGATGCCCTACCGATGCCGGGTCATTATGGTGTCACTAATCTACTTTGGAAATCAGTCCTTTCTCTTGTAGTATTGTGACATCTTTGGCACAAGTCAGCATTGCGGCTCTCCCTCAATGCATAAACATAATGTGTGGTCGTAGTTTGGGACATCTATTTCCAAAGCAGAAATTGTAGGTAATCCTGTGTTGGAATATTCAAGCAGCTATTAGCTGATCCTTAGTTGTTTTGATGTTCGATTAGTTGTTTAACCTAAGTATAGCATTCACAAGATGTTATTGTATGGGTGTTTAAAACTATACCCCTTAGATAAATGGAACGAGTAATTCATAGATACTAGTAGGACATCCTAGGTCGCATAAAGTATTAATGAAGTCAATTGCATGTGATCACCATATATTAATGATATTACTCATTCACCATACTTTTGTCTGGCCCACACCTTTTTTTCTCCTACCATAGGAGCATAGGGTAGTAGGGATAGCCCTAGATTTTAGTACACGGAGGGGCAAGCATGGCATTAGAGTTGCTATTTTTTTCCATTAATCTATATGTAACCATTTATTGTGCTTAGTACTTGTTAGACTATATATTATATTTCTGTGTACTTTGGATTATGACTACTTATTGTATTGAGACCATGTTTTCAAAGATAATTTTTGAGATGGTCATTTTCTGTATTTATATTTTATTGCCTACCGCTATGAGATCTGAAAGTTTAACACATCTTAGATCTTAATTGTATATTCTTTGTCTTTGTAATGTTCAAAACATGATAACTCGTACTTCTTGGCACTGAGCGATTTCGAAAGTCACCCTTGACTTTGGATTGGTGTGTTAGGAGGTGTGGGTTGTCACATTATATACGGGAATGAAGACCTCCTTTTGATGAGTTATATAGACTCCACCTTTCAAAGTGATACGATAGTAAATCTGTATTTGGTAATGTTTTACTTTAAATGGTGGGTTGTTAGTTAGAAAGTTCCAGAGAGGAACTGATTCAATGGTTGTGGCCGAATACATTACCCTTAACCAAGAAGCTAAATAAGTGGTATGGATGTGTGAATTTATTAGTAAGCCAGCAATGATTCCTAACATGGAGATCTAATGATACTATTTTATGACAATAGTATTATGATGCAGATCAGGATGGAACCTGTAACGAATAAGAAAATAAGACACATTATTCTGAAGTTCTACCTTATTAGAGAATTTGTCTTGAAGAGAGAAGTTATAATTAAAATAGCAGATACCAAAGACAACATAGCAGATCCATTCAAAAAGGTCTAGCTCTATCAATTCTCAATAAATTCATCGAATTACTATGATTGAGATTCCATAATTGCTCCAAGTGCAAGTGACGGATTAATAGGGTTAGGGGTATGTCTTATGGGCAATTCTGTAATTTTTTGTGAACTAGTTACCCTATAATAGAATCTCGTTTGAAATAAATGGTATTTTTTACTTATAATACTATTAACATTAGTTAATTATTTAGTTTAAGAATGTCTAATAGGAAATACTTAAATCATATTTTACGTGAGAGTAATTACAATGTGTTGTAATCATGAGAAATTTATCACATTATAAATAACATATTGTTTTAACTATTCCTAATCAAGATGTTTCGAGGTATGATATTTCTATATCCATTGATACTAGAGCCTATAATGCTCTCCAAAGTTCAACAGTGTGTTACTCATGGTTGTTTGGGGGCAACAAGCGGTTTCATATTGGTAGTTATTGGATAACTATGGAATGACTCACTGTAAAGTTTTCTATTTGTTAATGTAACCAAAGTCAAATGGAGAATCTCAAAATGATGATACTAAATAGTTCTATTGACTTTAGAACTTTAATGTGGACACTCCACTTTGATTATAGTTCAATCGTGGCATGTGACCATCGAATAACTTAAATTAGGTCTAAGTTAAAGCATTTGAAGTGAAACACAATTCAATAGGGAATTTGTCTCCTCGGTCATATGAGGTTAGTATTAAGATCAACTGTTGTCAGCTAAAAGTTAAAGTCTTTAGCTAGTGAAGTTCCATTAATAATAATTATTATTAATGAATAAGGACTTTGTAGTTTGATTAAACAAGTTAAATGTGGATGATATAGGAATTTTGAAAAAAAAACCAAATTCCATAAGTCCTAATGTGATATAGTTTTGATGAAGATAATTGATGTAAATAGTCGGTACTACCATGTATCAACTACAATAGTGAAGTTAGATTTTACCTGTTACTTGATACCTTGGATCGGCTACAAAACGATAGTTGCGGATGCTATAGTTGAACGTTGATGGAAGTAGGGTCAAGGAATGATCTACTTCGGGCCGTTGTGGAGTTTGCTTCGAGTCAAAGGGGTGTTTACTCCTAGTCGTCTCTTCGTCAACTTCGATTTGGTATGGATCACCTACTAGAGGTTGGCATGAGAATATGGAGAGCAGGTTGGCATGTCTAAAGCACTTGAGAACGACATGTAGTTTAGGGTCGTACGCATTTTGGATAGTTCGGCATAGCTTTGGGTTAGTGGTGGAATTTCCTCGGGTCGGTATTGAATCAGGTCGGCATGTTTGGATGAGCTCGGCAACTACTTCGGATCGGCATACTCCGGTTTGACATAACTTTTTAGGGATAGCATTTGTATTTGGGGTCGATGCACCTAAACCAGGTCGTTGTAGCAAGAAGCGATCGACATGTTCATAATGGATCGACAAAGCTCATTCGGGTTGGTAATCACCATAACAGGTCAACATGCCTATATCTGGTTGGCATTCACTGTGCTTGTACTGGGGGTCAACATGTTTGGAGTATTCGGTGTGTTTGGAACTCAGATCGGTATTGTGAGTTCGACCTTGAGGGGTCGGCAAGTTCAGGTTGTACGGCATTGATGTTGGGCTGAGGTCTCTTGGTAATGGGCCCTAGTGAATGAAGAGAAGTCATAGATCTAAGATGCCAGGCTGTCTCCATCTATAAATAGAGGGACTGGGGTCTATTTTTGAGGATCTTTCTTGGGCGAACTGAAGGGAAACTCAGCCGTTTTCTGTAATCATTTCCTCTTTATTCAAACTTGAACTCAAACTGTTCTTTATGGATTATATATGTATTCAAGTAGTTGATAAAGCAATAAAGAGTATATTCAAAGTGAATGTAGGCAACTAACAATGAATCACTATAAATTCTGATGCTCTTACTTTTTACTGTTCTATTTTACATTATATTGTATTATTACTCTTTTTCCATTTACTTTCTTTATTTATCTCGCTACACAAATCTGTTCTAGTGTGTTAGTGACAAATTATGGTGCTAACATTTTGGTGCTTTCATTGGGAGCACTGATTCTTAGGCTGTTAGGATCACCTTTGTTGCTACTGGATTGAAGAAATCCCCCGAAGGAGATCCATGTTTGTTCTCAAGAGTTTGCATATTCTATTCAGAGTTTTCAAAGCCTAGGTAAAGAGGTCTAAGATAACATGGCCGCGCGCCAAAACTACCTCTTATAATGTCGATGCCAAGGAAACTACTAGTGTCAGACAATTAAGGCCAAGCAGCCAACCTAGAATCTTGCAAATTCCATTACCAAGGCTGAATTCAATGATCTGTTGAGGGAGCTAATGCAGAGCAGGAGGTAGCTGAATGTACAAATCCAAGCGAATGCTAACCTGATGAACCCGATCGCCCTACAGCAGTGCCAGATTGCTGGGGGAATTCCCACTTCCTACTCATCATCTGATAGCTCAACTTCGTCAGATGAGCACTACAGGCATCGCGGGATTGAAATGGTGCAAACCGAAGCAATGGAGCAATTTGTGGCAAGCCATCGTAGGCAATCCAACATAACCGATCGTGACCCCTTAACCGGAAGAGTGGCACTTCAACTATACTTGGGAAGTCGCGCTCAACCTAGAATGGTAAACTTAGGCTCCAGATCGTGTGTGGAAGCTGGTCGATTGCCTCGTCGGGATGGTAACTAAGAGGATCCTTATAATACAAACCTAGATGATAATAAGCCAAGAAGGCATGAAATGCCCGTGAGGTGCCAGCCGGAACAATCACATAGGGTGGATCCCGACACGGCACCACCTATCCAAACTCCAGATTTATGTACAATGGTCAGGCAGATGATGAGGGAGAATCAGGGCTTGACTAATGTCGATTGGGGAATCTCTAGGAGTCATACTTCATTTATCGATAACATTTTACAAGCTGAATACCCCCAGAGGTTTAACATGCCTACCATGCTCGCTTACGAAGGGAAGACCGACCACCGATAGCACATTATGAGGTACGAATAGTTGATGGACTCAGCTAGAGTGAACAACGCGATTGAATGCAAGTGCTTTCCAATAACTCTATCTGGAAACCCTACAATGTGGTTCACGAGGTTGCCCCCATGGTCGATCTCTAGATTTGATGAGCTGGCGATGAGGTTCATCAAGCAGTTTCGGACCAATGCTACTCGCCTAAAAGACGTGATGTCGTTATCCAGTATGATCCAGGCTCCAGGTGAGTCGTAGAAAGATTATTTACAAAGGTTTCACGTTGCTGCTACTGAAGTTAGTAATCTGAATGACCATGCCATCGTCATGGCCATGATGAAGAGGGTTGACCCAGAATCTGAGTTTGGTGATAAGCTAGCTGAAAAATCACCTACCACCCTGGAGTGTTTTTATTCAAAGGAGAATCAGTTTATGAGAAAGGAAGAAGCCAGGTTGTTAAGAAGGGGCAATGCTGCAGGATCAAGCAGAGAGGTAGTGCAAAGCAATATTGCAGTGAAGCAATTGGTCGAGAGCTCTGGGAAGGTCTAGGTTAACGTCCAAAATCAGCTGGAGCAACAAAAATGGATTGGAGGAGGAAATCCCGGTCCAAAGAGGGAAGTTGGAAAGTGGAAGCCGAGAATTCCAACTTATAATGAATATACATCCCTGAACACGTCCTTGGAAAACATTTATTTATCGACCTGTAATACTTTCCTGTACCGAAAGCCACGTTCGAAGGAATCGACCGACGAACAAAAGCGAACCGCGAAATACTGTTGGTTTCACGAGTCCTATGGGCACTACACTTATGAGTGTAGGCATCTCCATGATGCCAAAGAAAAATTGATTCGCCAGAAGAAGTTGCAATAATTTGTTAAGAATCTACAGGAAAGCGGGTAGGGAACTTCTGATCGCAGTCCAGGACAAGCTCTACATCGACCTGAGGAGCCCGCTCAAACTGGAAGATGATTGGTGATAAACACAATAGTTGGTGGGCCGCACCCTGTAGATAAGGGTTGGTAGGAAATGGAGCTTTATGCTAGTTCTTTGAGACATGCAAATTTTGCGTGTTGCTCGAATACGGAGGATGGGACTTTGGCAAAGCAACAACGAATAATGACAGATGATATGGTGTTCAGGAGTAGGGATGCCGATCGAGTCGAGGCTCCTACTATCGATCCAATGGTTATCTCTGCTATAATTGGACCCACGCTTGTGAGGAGAATATTAATTGAATGTGGAAGCTCTGTTAATATCATATTTAAAAAAGCTTACAATCAGATGAAGATGGAGGCTAAGGATCTGAAATCATCTAAAGCCTGTATACATGGCTTTAATGGTACGACTAATGAAGCAATGGGTTTAGTTAAGTTGCCAGTTGAGTTAGGAGAAGGTGAACTATAAAGACCCAGAATTTCAGTCATTTGAAATTTGTTTATTTAATCGATTTCAAATATTAACAAGTAAAATTTGTAAGTTGAATAATTTATATTTCGAATTTCTAGACTTAATTGGATAATTTAAATTTTTAATTTAATAATTGATATTGTGAAATAATTGAAATTTGAATTTAATGTGAATGAAAATGAGTTATAAAGTTGAATTAAATTCTATTTGAATTAGAATGATGATCGTAAACTTTTAAAATTGAATCAAAAGTTAATTAATAGAAATTGAATATTTTAATATTTAATTGGCGAGTAAAAATAGCCATTTTTCATATAGTCTCTGATTTTAACGAAACTAGTTTCATTGGATCCATAATGTTTTATTATTGTAAGATTTCAAATTTCGAGTCAATCGGATTTACGGTTTGTCCGGGGCAAGCTAAAACGCGTAGAAATCTATTTAAGTGAATTTTAAATTTAAATAGTCAATATGAATACCTATCTTCCAAATACGATCGAATTGGATCTCGATATATATTCCATTTTGTTCAGAATATGGGTAAGACTTTATAAATGCTAGGCGGCATGCTTCGTTTCGAGTTCGAAAATTTTCGGAATGAATAGTGCGTCAGAATTTTCTATATAAGCCCACCTTTTTTCACATTTTTCACTCAAAAACCCTAGCTAGGGCAAGCCGCCGTTTCATTTAATTTCAATGGCCAAGAAACACCGATCTTCTTCCTTCGATTTCTTCCAATCCACACATTAATTCGAGAAATCTCCAACTACAAAGATGAAGATTAGCAAGATCTAACTAACCAACGGTGGAGATCGTTTAAAAAGAGGCGGATCGACGACAAACTGCATTAAAATACACGCCATTCGATCATGCATTTCAAGGCTTGCACATGAACAAGCTTCACGCCGTGGGGACCAAAGGTGGAGTGGAGCAAGGGCTTCGTCTTGACATTGTTCGATCAATGTAAAGATGATCGTGGGATGATCGGCGATTAAGGAGTCAACGTGAGCTATAGGTTGTTGCGTGCATTCTTCACCTGGGAAAGAAAAAGAAACACACGACTGTGATCTTCAATCTAAAAATGAATGGCTATGATCAAGTGGGGTTTTAAAATTTAATAGAAAATCGAAAATTAATTATATTTAGATCGTATAAACATTAAAAAGCTATAACTTTTTCATACGAGGTCTGTTTCGCACGAAACAAATTGCACCGAGTTCGTATTGACGAGAACTACATTATGGAGCTTGATTGGGATTTATTCGAGCTAGTGAAAATTTTGGTTGAAATTAAACGCTTGTTTAATTTTAATCAGAATAAATCGCTATTGCGACGACTATAATCAATGTGAGTATAACTCACTCTTTCTGACTCACTAATATTTTTATATAAGTGAGAAATAATATTATTTATGATGATTGATGATTGTTTGGATGATATATGATATATTGGTTGGTATATGGATATTTCTTGCCTATTGGAGAAGATGACCCTATACGTTCTCATGTATGAGCGGATGACCCTTTGTACGCGCGTCTGCCTCGAAGCGAACATTGTACATATATTTTTAATATATATATTTATTGCAGGTGACAGGTTGGAGGGATCCAACTAGATTCCTCACCACTGTTGATTTATTTACAAATATTGTGATATATACTGTTATCATCTGATATATGATGTTTTGGTTGATGTGATTAACGCATTTGGTGTTGTTGCAGCATTAGGCCTATTTTGGTAATTTAAAAATGTTAAAGTGATGATTTCAAAATTAAATGGATTTTTAAGTGATTTGAAAATATATTTTTTGAATTGCTATAAAGAAAGGAATTTATTTTAAATAAATAAATGTTATAATTTATATGTTATAAAAATTATGATTTTTGGAAAATATAATTGAAATGTGACTTTTGAAATGTGAAGTTAATTATTTTGTGAAATAGTATAAATGGAGATTTTGGAAATTATTATAAATGGTTTAAATATAAGATTTATAAATAGATATTTTATATCTCAAAATATTGGAACTATAAATGAGTTTTATAAGTGTTAAAAAGGAGTTATAAATGGATTTTATAAGTGGATTAAGATTTATAGAATTGATGAAGTTATAAAAAAAGAATGATTTGTAAATGAATGAATTATAAGCAATTAACTTATAAATTAGATTTTGGCTTATAAATGGGTTATATATGGAATTAGTTAATAAAGAAATTTTATAAATTGAATTTTTTTTAAATGGAAATGGAATTTATAAACATTGTTTTATAAATCCGAAATCAATTGAATTTGATAAGTTAAATATGGAAGTTTATTAAAGGAATTATATTCGCAATTTTTGATAGTGCATAATCCTTTAATAAATGTGTAGAAGTATTGAATTTGATAAATGAATTATATCCACGATTTTGGATAGTGAATTATCTTTAATTAGAAATGTAGAAATAATGAATTTGGTAAATGAGTTATATTCACGATTTTGGACAGTGAATAATAATTCAAATTAAATAAAAGTTTTTGTAAGTGATATATTACAAGGAGTTAATGGTTTAAAGATGTTTAAAAATGTGTTAAGTATCGAAACCATAGAATTCAACATTTATTGTTGAAATAGACGTTTTCGAGAAATAAGGAAATGATGGACTATAACACTGTTGTTATAGTAAATGATTTTCGAAAGGAAATGTTTTGTATAGTATATGAGATTTATATATCTATCTTATTTTCAAATCCCTATATAAGTGATTTTGGGTTGTCGTAACGATGTTTTACACAACATTCGTTTTGACCCAAATAAATGTGTTTAAAGAGAATGTTTTCCTAAAAGAATAAAATATATACTTAATCATGATTTAAGTATATGAAATATTTTCTAAGTGTTGAAAATAAAGAGAATTGTGAATTACCTATTATTAAATAAGTATTTGGAAATATTTTCCAATGTTGAAAATTTTGAGATTATATCTTTTTAAAGATAATTTGAAGTGAATATTTGGCAAGTGATTTAATTAACAAAAGATTAATTAAAAGGGCCTAGTGATTTTATATGGTGCTAAATATTTGCTAGTTTGGTTTGATAGTTAAAGAACCAACTATCAAACTTGGCCAAATTTTAGTTCCTCGACTTGATGTGAGAACTCATTAGTCGTACACTTAGTACATAGCCTTTTATGTAGGCTTGATTATCATTTGTGTTGAGGATGTTGATTCGTAAAGTGCGGAGTATTACTCCAATCTATCGAGGTTCCTTCTTGGCCCAAAAGATAGCAAGTTGAATGTTGGAGACGTGATAAGTCTACGAGACTTAGTTTCTGTGTGAGGTTGAGAAACGCTTTTGCATTGTTGGTGCGAAGAAACCAGGATCAGATTTATCTGAAAACCACTTCGGACCAATGTATATGCGACGATTGGGCAGGTTGCTTGTGATGATATTGATATTCTAGATTTTCATAGTGGGGGACTGCTTGTTGATAATTTGGGGTTAAAATCCCAATATAAATATAGTAGCAGTGGTCTCTACATTATGAAATATCCAATGCAAGGACTATTAGCTACTAATCCTAGGGACTTCCCGGTAGGATGTGGTAGGAAAGTACCTTCGGTTTGTCCTATTCCTGGACAACTTGTATGGATGTTTGTCTGACATTGCATTTCTACAGATTACGTACATCTGTTTTTCTTGATTATGTTTGGCCTGATAGGGGGTTATCGCTTTGTGAACAGTGACGAAGCTTAGACTCTTACTCCTACATGACTCTAGTGTGAAAGGGTTGGTTGATAGTCGAGAGGCTTACCGTAAAAGTAATTCCAAGGTATCACCTGTGGTCATCTCCATGTTGAAAAGTAGGAGTACCCCTATGTTCAAAAGTAGAAGGGTAGCGGGATGGTTAAAAAGCCTACTAGGTCGGGTGTAGGAGTTGCCCATTCGTCACATTTGGTATAAGAGCTTAGATTTTGTATATTCCTATGCTTTGATGTGTACTCAGTATAGATAGGGATAATAGAACCCTAGATTGAGTATGAGTGTATTAAAGATATGAGCACGTATTTTTTAGTGAATATAAAATGTTTTATATTGTGTTTACTTATCCGTTGAGTTGTTTGTAAATTCTGGTCGGTATGTGGGACGCCATGTTATCGATAAGGATTTTTAAACACTTAAACGAGGCAAGTCGACATAGTATTATTTTAATTTGGGTAAATGAAAAAATTTTACCTCGATTATATTTTATATATAAAGGAATAACTTTTCGGAAAAGTATTAAAGTGTATATAAATTAATTGTTTGGTTGTTTGAAAATGTAAATATCTATAAGTTAATGAAAGCTGTCTGAATAATCTAAATATAAACAACAATTATGAAAAGGATAAATTACATAAGAAAATGAATTATAATCATATCATTGATCCAATGGTAATCTCTGCTATGGTTGGACCCACGCTTTTGAGGAGAATATTAATTTATTATGGAAGTTGTGTTAATATCATCTTTCGGAAAGCTTACAATTAGATGAAGATGGATGCTAAGGATCTAAAATCATCTAAAGCCCGTATACATGGGTTTAATAGTATGACTAATGAAGTAGTGGGTTTTGTTGAGTTGCCAGTTGAGTTAGGAGAAGTTGAACGTAGGAGGATACGTATCCTACCATTCATTGTTTTGGATGATGATTCCTCATCTAATTTTTTTCTGGACCAACCAGCCCTGGCTGAGTTTAGGGCAGCTCTGCCTCGTGGTGTTTGACATTGAAATTTCCTATAGACAGTGGTGTTGGTGTTGTGCATGACGATCAAGCGATTGGTTGCGCTTGCTATGTGGCTGAGCTGAGAGAAGCCCAATGAAAGGAAAAGGGAAAGGGTGTGGACAAATCGGTCTGCATCGAAGTTACTGAAAGTTGACAAGTACTGCCTGAGCCTTGGCATAGGCACCACAGTGCGTTCTATAGAGATATAGATTCGAGAGATAACGAAGAGGAACCCAAGGAGGCCAAGGCAGTGCCAACTAAATTGATGATAGATATCACAGTCAACCACGATGATCCGTCACAGGTATTGAAGATCAGATCATAACTGAGCACCTCAATGATAATGGAGCTTACTAATTTTCTTTGAGCGAACCTTGATTTATTTGCTTGGACTCATTCTGATACGTGTGGGATTTCACCCGCTATTGCAACCACATGCTGAATATTGATCCGAAGTATGTCCATGTGAAACAAAAGAGATGAGGCATGCACCAAAAGAGGTCTGTTACTCTCAAGAAGGAGGTGGATAAACTTAAAGCCAACGGGTCACGACGCCCTCTATCCTAAATGGGTATCTAATCCAATACAGGTAAGGAAGGCAAACATGAAATGGAGAACATGTTTTGATTATTCAGACCCGAACAAGGCATGCCCAAAGGATAGTTTTCCCTTGCCTAGAATTGATCAGTTGGTTGACTTGACGGTACGACATGAATTATTATCATTCATGGATGCGTACTCAAGATACAATCAAATTTTGATGCACATCCCAAATCAGGAGCATATCAGCTTTGTCACAGATGTTGGGTTATACTATTATGTGGTGATGCCATTGGGGTTGAAGAATGTAGGAGCAACCTATTAGCGTCTGTGATGCAGTGCAATCTGATGATAGCTTAGTTCACGAGCAACCTAACGAGTTGATAAGTCGCTCAAGCGACCTTGCGAGTTATGAAGCGAGTTATGTGAGGCAAAACGAGCCATGACCTAAAGAACTCCGACCTAGTAAGTCTCGACCTAAGACTAACGAGTTATGTTTTAAGTCGCTCCAGCGACCTAATGATGGTAATGAGTATGTTTTAAGTCGCTCCAGCGACCTACCGAGTCAAACAACTAATTGTATCGGCCATGTTGCCTTAGGTCTCGAGAAGTTAAGTCGCATTTCTTAAGTCGTTAAGTCGCTAAAATACTTAAGTCGCTCAAGTGGATATGGCTATTTTCTTAAGTCGCTGCTAAAGTTCTTAGGTCGCAAGACCTTATCTCTTAAGTCGCTCATGAAGCCGAAGTTCAACCTGAAGATGTGTTATCTTTTTAGGTTGCTCAATCTTGCTATCTTCTTAGGTTGCTCCAGTGCTACATCGCTTGAGTTGGAAGGTCGTTCAGACCATTCCTAAAGCTGGATATAAGTCATAGGTCGCATGTAAGTTAGAGTGTTAAGTCGTTTGAGATGTAAATACTGTTAAGTCGTATGTTTTTTTTGTGTTGTTCTTAGGTCGCTTATTGTTGATTGCTTATTATGTCGTTATGATGTATGTAGTTGAGTCGCTTGTATATGATAGGTCGTAAGTCGTGATTGTTAGGTCGGTTATGTTGTGTATGTTGTAACCCTATAAATAGGGATGTTGGATCATTTGTAAAGAGGTTGATTTTGAATAAACTTTTGTTTGTGTGCTTTGTGCCACTTTGAAATGGGAAGTTGAGTGTGATCTCCTTTCTCCATCTTCGGTTATTCGAGTGCGCTCGAATCAACGATTTTGAAGCCGATTCATGGAATCTTGTGTGCAAGATCAACATAGAAGAATCGTAGATCTTTTAACATGGTATCGTGCGCGATTAACGTGTTTGAGATAGCTAGAGTCCGGTATCTTGTGAGATCAACGGATTTGGGCATTTCGGTATCTTCAATTTCACCGATTCATATTGCTTCATCGAATCGTTTATCGATTTGATTGACACGAAATCTTCATTTCGTCGTCATCACGTAATATCCACTACGTCAGTTTGGTATCAGAGCTAGACTTAGCCAATCATAGCTAAGCCGAGCCTTGGAGCCAAGGAGAAGTGTTGAAGCACGACTTAGCCAATCATAGCTAAGCCGAGCATATTAGGAGCTGCAGTCAGAGTAGAGCTGAGCTAGTGAAGTTTTTGAAGTTTGAACCGAGAAGAGAAATCAAAGCCGAGCCAAGTAAAGAGAGAGATCATGCCTCCGAGAAGAGCTAACCATCATCAGAATGTTGCAGATATGTATAGAAGAGAAGATGCTGAGCAAATGGAGCAACGAATTAGTGATAAGTTTAATGAGAAGTTTGATAAGGGGATTGGTAGATTGGAAAAGCTCATGTTGGATATGAATCAAACTCGAAGAAGAACATCGCCAATTTCGAACTAAGGTGGAAACAGGGTTTCGCCGTCGGTTTCGGGTGAAAGGAGAATGTCGCCACAATCTCATCAAGGTAGAAGAGAATCATCAGTTTCAATGATGAGAGATCATCATGGGTATAGAGATGAAGAGAGAAGAAGTCATCGGGAATTTGAAGATGAACCATACCGTGATGTTGAAAGACAAGGAATAAGGGATATGCATAATCGTAGAGAGGTGGATGGTCGAGATCGATATAGAAGTATATCAGATTTTGAAGAGTATGATGATAGAGGAAGTGTTCATTATCGAGATCAAGGCCAAGTGCGGAATCAAGATAGAAATTTTGAAGATGATCGTCGATGGGAGTCAGGGATGAAAATGGAGATTCCAGAATTTAAAGGGGGAATGGTAGCGGAAGAATTTTTGGATTGGTTGTCTAATGTTGAAGAAATTTTTGACTTCAAAGAAGTACCCGAGCATCGTAGAGTGAAGTTGGTTGCTACACGATTGAGAGGAAGAGCTATGGCATGGTGGCAGCAAACTAAACTTACACGGGAGAGAATGGGGAAGTCGAAGATTGTTTCATGGGAGAAGATGAAGAAGTTGATGAAGGCTACTTTCTTGCCTTATAATTATCAGTCTCTTATGTATCAGCGCTTGCAGAACTTGAGACAAGGGACAAAATTGGTTAATGATTATGCAGATGAGTTCTATCAACTTATTACCAGAAATGATATCATGGAGACGGAAGAACGGTTGACAACTAGATTTGTTGGAGGATTGAGAATGCAAATTCAGGATATGGTGAATATGTTTGACCCTAGATCCGTTGCAGAAGCACACCAGAAGGCGTTAGCTTGGGAGAAGCAAGGCAGAAGAGGAGGTGGTGTGTTTACAAATTCCAACAATCAAGTGAAAGGGGCTAGTAGCAATACCAACGTTCACAAGGCTGTTAGTAAACCGGTTTTCAATGAATCTGCTAAGACCAAGGTCAATAGTAATATCAAATGCTTTAATTGTCAAGAGTTTGGTCACAAGAGTAATGAATGTATGAAGCCTAAGAAGCGAGTGATGGTTGCTGAGGTTGGGGATGAGGATGCAGAAGTAGAATGTTCTAATTCACTACCGGTTGAGGAGGAAGAATTATTATCGGGAGATGATGGATATTCATTGATGATGAGGAGAAATTGCTTGACACCAAAGCAGGAGGAGGAGACTAGCTGGTTGAGGAGTAACATCTTTCAGTCAACATGCACTATTTTGGGAAGGGTTTGCAAGTTTGTTATTGATGCAGGAAGTTGTGACAATATTATCTCTACATAAGCTATGAAGAAGTTAGAATTGAAGACAGAGATGCATCCCAAACCAGTCTTGGTTGAGGAAAGGTGGGGAGGTGAAGGTTAGTCGAAGTGCTTGTGTGAATTTTTCCATCGGACAGAAGTATAAAGACGATTTTTAAATTTGGTGTGATGTTGTGGACATGGATGTGTGTCATTTGTTGTTGGGCAGACCATGGCAATTTGATAGAGCCGTGCAACATGATGGAAGGACTAACTGCTATAGTTTCATGTTCAATGGCACTAAAATCACTTTAGTTCCTAAAAAGCAACAACAGAAGGAAAGCAAGTTGGAGGAGATTGAATAACTGAAGACTTTGATATCTTTGAAGGAGTTTGTTAAAGAAGTAGAAGAGGAGCCTGAAGTATTTTTGTTGATTGGACGTGACAGTAGCGAGGAGGTTGAAATTCCTGAAGAATCAAAGCCAGTGTTGAAGGAATTTGAAGACGTATTTCCAGAGGAGTTGCCAAAGGAGTTACCACCATTGAGGGACATACAACATCAAATTGGTCTTGTTCCAGGAGCTGTGTTACCACATAAACCACATTACAGAATGAGTCCAAAGGAACACAAAGAATTGAGAAGGCAGGTGGAAGAGTTGCTTGAACAAGGGCGTGTACAGGAAAGTTTAAGTCCTTGTGCAGTACCAGCCTTGTTAGTGCCCAAGAAGGATGGAATGTGGAGGATGTGTACCGATAGTCGAGCACTAAACAAGATTACAGTGAGGTACAGATTTCTGATGTCGAGATTGGATGATTTGTTGGACCAATTGAATGGAGCTGTTATCTTTTCGAAGATTGATTTGAAGAGTGGATATCATCAAATACGAATTCGACCAGGGGATGAATGGAAGACAGAATTCAAGACACGTGAAGGATTATATGAATGGCTGGTCATGCCGTTTGGTTTGTCGAATGCACCTAGTACGTTTATGCGGGTGATGAATCAGATCTTTAGACCATTTATTGGGAAGTTCGTGGTGGTGTATTTTGATGATATACTGATATATAGTGGAAGCACGGAATAACACTTGCATCATCTGAGAGAAGTGTTGATGATACTTCGACAGGAACAATTTTACGCTGCAACAAAGAAATGCGTGTTCATGACGCATAGTGTTTTATTTTTGGGGTATGTTGTTTCTGAAGGAGGTATACAGGTAGATCAAAGTAAAGTTGAAGCAATCAGAAGTTGGCCACAACCCAAGACTATAACTGAAGTAAGAAGTTTCCATGGGTTGGCATCATTCTACCGAAGGTTTATTTCACATTTCAGTAGCGTAATGGCACCTGTTACTGATTGTATGAAAGGAAAACAATTTTTATGGACGGAAGAAGCAGGATTTGCTTTTGAGCGAATCAAGGAGCTTTTGACGACAGCACCAATTCTAGTATTGCCAGATTTTCAGTTGCTATTTGAATTACATACTGATGCATCTAAAGTTGGAATTGGAGGGGTGTTGAGTCAGAAAGGTCGTCCAATTTCTTATTTCAGTGAGAAGCTTTCGTGAGCAAAGATGAGATATAATACTTATGATGTGGAGTTATATAATATTGTGCAAGTTGTGAAGCATTGGAGACATTACTTGTTCCATAAGGAGTTTGTCTTGTATACAGACCATGAGGCGTTGAAGCATTTGCAAGGGCAGGATAAAGTCGCAGCTAGACATGCTTCGTGGATCGCATACTTGCAACAGTTTACATTTGTAGTGAAGCATAAGTCGGGAATTACGAATCGAGTGGAAGATGCATTAAGTCGAAGGAATCATTTGTTGACTACAATGAAGGTTGAAGTGACGGGGTTTGGTGTGTTGCCAGAATTGTTTGTTGACGATCCTTACTTTGCCAAGGTGGTTGATGAAGTCGAGAAGGGGAAGACGGATGAGTATGTGTTGGTAGATGGTTTTATATTCAAGGGAAACAGATTGTGTATACCAGAGTGCAGCTTACGAATGAAGATTGTGAAGGAGTTGCATGACGAAGGACATGTAGGAAGAGATCGTACATTGCAGTTGATTTCGCAATCATATTTTTGGCCTTCTATGAGGAAAGAGGTTGAAAGATTTGTGGAAAGATGTCATATATGTCAAGTATCCAAAGGGACAGCTACGAATGCGGGATTGTATATGCCATTACCCGTGCCTACCAGACCATGGGTGGATATTAGCATCGATTTTGTTTTGGGGTTGCCAAGAACTCAACGTGGGAATGATTCAATATATGTTGTCGTGAACAGGTTTTCGAAAATGGAACATTTCATAGCTTGTAAAAAGACTGCTGATGCAGTCCGTGTTGCTCAATTGTTCTTTAAGGAAGTGTATCGACTACATGGGCTACCTGAGTCTATTGTTTCTGATCGGGATACACGATTTCTAAGTCATTTTTGGTTGAGTCTGTGGAAGATGGTTGGAACGAAGCTGAATTTTAGTAGTGCCTATCATTCGCAAACAGATGGGCAAACGGAAGTGGTGAATAGATCGTTGGAAAACTTGTTAAGATGTCTTGTGAAAGATAATTTGAAGAGCTAGGATAAGAAATTATGTCAGGCAGAATTTGCACATAATCATGCTGTTAATCGAAGTACTGGATTCAGTCCGTTTCAAGTTGTATATTCAGCAATTCCGAAGGGACCATTGAATTTGATGCTAGTACCATCTCAGAAAGGAGTTGCTAAACGAGCTTGTGATTTCGTGAACGAGTTGCAGGAATGTCATAGAACTGTTCATGAGCGATTGCGTGCATCAAATGATAAGTATAAACAACTGGCAGATAAGAAGCGAAGAAGTGTAGACTTCAAAGAAGGTGATTTTGTTTACGCGGTATTAACGAAAGATCGTTTTCCAGTTGGAACTTACAACAAGTTGAAAGCTCAAAAATTTGGTCCAGTGGAAATTTTAAAGAAAATCAATGATAATGCGTATCAGTTGAGGTTGCTGGATCATATTCACACTACAGACGTTTTCAACGTTAAACATTTAATTCCGTATTATGGGAATAAGCTTGTTAAAGAAGAGGGAGGTGCAAATTCGAGGTCGAATTCTTGTCAACTGGGGGAGGATGATGCAGCGCAATCTGATGATAGCTTAGGTCGCGAGCGACCTAATGAGTTGATAAGTCGCTCAGGCGGCCTTGCGAGTTATAAAGCGAGTTATTTCAGGCAAAACGAGCACGACCTAAAGAACTCCGACCTAGTAAGTCTCGACCTAAGACTAACGAGTTATGTTTTAAGTCGCTCCAGCGACCTAACGATGGTAACGAGTATGCTTTAAGTTGCTCCAGCGACCTACCGAGTCAAACAACTAATTGCATCGGCCAGGTTGCCTTAGATCGTGAGAAGTTAAGTCGCATTTCTTAAGTCGTTAAGTTGCTAAAATACTTAAGTCGCTCAAGTGGATACGGCTATTTTCTTAAGTCGCTGCTGAAGTTCTTAGGTCGCAAGACCTTATTATCTCTTAAGTCTCTCATGAAGCCGAAGTTCAACCTGAAGATGTGTAATCTTTTTAGGTCGCTCAATCTTGCTATCCTCTTAGGTCGCTCAAGTGCTACATCGCTCGAGTTGGAAGGTCGTTCAGGCCATTCCTGAAGCTGGATATAAGTCGTAGGTCGCATGTATGTTGGAGTGTTAAGTCGTTTGAGATGTAAATACTATTAAGTCGTATGTTTTTTTGTGTTGTTCTTAGGTCGCTTATTGTTGATGGCTTGTTATGTCGTTATGATGTATGTAGTTGAGTCGCTTGTATATGATAGGTCGTAAGTCTTGATTGTTAGGTCGGTTGTGCTGTGTATGTTGTAACCCTATAAATAGGGATGTTGTGTCATTTGTAAAGAGGTTGATTTTGAATAAACTTTTGTTTGTGTGCTTTGTGCCACTTTGAAATTGGAAGTTGAGTGTGATCTCCTTTCTCCATCTTCGGTTATTCGAGTGCACTCGAATCAACGATTTTGAAGCCGATTCATGGAATCTTGTGCGCAAGATTAACGTAGAAGAATCGTAGATCTTTTAACACGGTATCATGCGCGATCAACGTGTTTTGGATAGCTAGAGTCTGGTATCTCGTGAGATCAACGGATTTGGGCATTTTGGTATCTTCAATTTCACCGATTCATATTGCTTCATCGAATCGTTTATCGATTTGATTGACACGAAATCTTCATTTCGTCGTCATCGTGTTATATCCGCTGCATCAGTCTGGTAAATCGAATGTTAATTGACTAGATTGGTAGGATGACAAAAGTCTATGTGGATGATATGCTCATGAAGTCACGGCAATCAAACGACCATAATCGAGATTTAGTAGAGATGTTTGACATCCTTAGATTTTATGGTATGAAAATCAACCCATTGATGTGCTTGTTTGGTGTTGCATCAGGAAAGTTTCTGGGCTTCATTGTCAACGTGCGTGGAATCGAAGCGAACCTAAAAAAATTAAAGCCATTTGGGATACATAAGCACCTAGGACCATTAAACAAGTACAGAGCCTAAATGAAATGGTTGCTGCGTTGAGTCGATTTATATCTAGGGTAACCTATAAGTGCATTCATTTCTTTGATTTGATAACAAAAGGGAAAAGGAATTTTGAATGGATGGAAGACAGTGAAGACGCGTTTCGAGCTCTGGTGAGTCATCTGAAGACGTCCCATGTCTTGTCGAAGCCGGTGGACCTTGAGGAGCTGTATGTTTATCTAGCCGTGCCACTGCAGGCCATAAGTGCTACCTCGATTCATGAAGTGGACCGGATCCGGAGACGGGTGTATTATGTCAGTAAACGATTAACGAGGGCAGAGAGAAATTACCCGAGGATAGAAAAGTTGGCGTACTGCTTGGTGAATGCATCACGCAAGCTTCGCCTATACTTCCAAGCACATCCAATCAATATCTATACTGACCAACCATTGTGGCAAGTACTCTAATGGTCTAAAACCTCTTGAAGGTTTGCTCAAATGGAACATCGAGCTCATCCAGTTCGACATTACCTACCTACCTCGAAGAACTACCGAGGGACAATGGCAGATTTCACTATGCAAGACGAACCAAATGGGAGCGATACGATTCCTGCCATACGAAGGAATTTATACACCAATGGAGCATCCAATGATCATTGTTCTAGGGCTGGTGTCATTCTCGTAACCCCCAAGAATCGATCTATTTGTTATGCCTTGAAGCTTGATTTCCCCGCTTTGAATAATGAAGCCGAATATGAAGCTTTGATTACTGGATTGAAGCTTGTTAAAGAGCTCTAGGTAAAATCGATCGAAATCTTTTGATACTCGCAGCTGGTAGTGTACCAAGTTAGAAGGGATTACCAGGTGAAGGGGCAACTACTTGCCCTATACCTGTTCGAGTTCAGGAGTTGTTGTCGGACCTCGAATACTACTACACTTCGCACATCCCATGCGGGCTAAAGGAGAAAACCGATTCGTTATGAAAACTCACAAGCCCTGTTGATGCACAACCAAAGGGCTTGGTTCTCATCGAAACCCTACATACCCTAAGTATAAATGCAATGGAAGTTGATCATATGTCGGAGATGGAAACCAGTAAGGAGTCGTAGAAGTCCCCATTTAAAGAATACTTTTTTGCGCAGAACCTTGCCTGAGAAAAGGAACGAAAACGGCAAGTCCTTTGCAAGGTATCGTGATATGTTATGCGAGATGGGATTATGTATCGAAAGGGATTCTCTATTCCTTTACTCAGGTGCATCGCCCATGATGAGATAAAGCGGGTCAATGAAGAAGTCCTTGAAGAAAAATGTGGCGACCATACTAGAGGGTAGATGCTAGCCAAAAAGATACTTCGTTATGGGTATTACTGGCCAACCATGAATCGAGATGCTATAGATTAAGTGAGAAGATGTGATAAATGCCAGAAATATGCAAAAGTCCCAAGAGCGCCATTGACGGAAATAACACAAATGGTTAGCCTATGGACGTTTGCGATATGGGGAATTGATATTGTCGGCTCGTTGCCGATTTCCAAAGGTGGTGCGAGGTATGCAAATGTCGCGGTTGATACTTCACCAAATAGGCAGAAGAAGAACCATTAGCTATGATCACTACCAAAATGGTCATTAATTTCATTGTGCGAAATATTATATGTCATTTGGGCTCCACGGACTATTGTCACCTATAACGAAACTCAATTCGATAGTGTTGAATTCAAAGAGTTTTGTCGGAAGCATCATATTGAGAAAACGTTTGCGGTAGTCGCTCACCCTATGGAGAATGGGCAGGTTGAAGCTATAAATAAGATAATTAAATCCATCCTGAAAAAGCATTTGGAAAACACTAGAAGCAAGTGGGTGGATGAACCTCCAATGTCACTTTGGGCATACAAAACCACTTAGCGACTAGCCACACCCCATTCGCCTTGGCCTATGGGGCTGAAGCAGTTATACCCATTGAGCTTGATGTCCCTTCCCATAGGGTAACTTTTTACAATCTCAAAACAAACCAAGATCTCTTATTGGAGTCATTGGACTTTACTGGCGAGAAGCGTAAGAAAGTTGATCTAAGCACAGCCGCCCATCATCATCTAGTGACCCGATATTATAATATGAAAGTCTGACCAAGAGTTTTTAATGTGGGCGATCTTGTTCTGAGTGAGTCCTTCCGATCCCATCACACATGAATTTTATAGGGAAAGGGTTGTACGTCATTGAACAGAACCCTTTCTCGTAGCTTACTTTCTTGCCCTCTTCACGAGCGGCTTCCTTCAGCACTTCAATCTGGGAGAATTCCTCATCGAGCTTCGCCTTCAAGTTTCTTATCTGGACAATTTCCTTGCAATATTTCTACAACTCCTCTTGCGCTTCTTTTTTCTCCTCCTCTTCCTTAGATAGCAATCTCTCCAGCTCTTCCACGCTGCAGGCTAGAATGTCTTTCTCCTTTTGTAGGGAATCTTTCTAAAGCCAGAGTGCCTCTACGTTGGGAAGCATCATTTAATTCCTTTTTGTGAGTAGCCTCTAAGCGACTAACTACCTCGACCATCTCTTTGGCATTCCTTTTTGCATCCTCCAATTGGGCTTTGAATGAGAGCAATTCGTTATCCGATACTTTATGATGTCCATGTCATGGATGGCCTCTAGCTTTAGGCAGTCGATCTCATGCTGACGTTCAATAGAAACCTCCGAGACCTTCTCAACCAAGTGTATGAATGCATCATGTTGAACATATACATCATTCATGCATGCAAGATAATCTTCTTTTGTAGCCTTAGGGATGGGATGTATAACCGGGAGAAAATTTAGCCCGTCGAAGCAAATTTTCGAAAAGGTGGCTATAGGCTCAGCTAATTTCTCCATTGTAGTTGAGTCATGAGCAAGGACTGGAGGATTTCGTTCTGACGAAGTCAATGTTTTCTTGTGAGATCACGAGACTTCCTAGTGTTGGAAGACCCAGAGTGCTGGTCGGGGGGACCGTCAGACCAGAAGCCTCGGTATGTGGGCTTGTCTCCACCATGCACAAGAGGATTTGTAGGGTCACTTTGATATGAAGTATGCCCATGAGTTTTTCTCTTTCATCTCCCTCTCTACATTTTTCGGACTTTGAATCCAAACTGGAGCGGTGGAAGATAGTAGAGCCACGAAGGTGATCAAAGCCGTTTGAACGAGTCATTGCACCTATAAATAAGGTTGAGCAAGAACCAGTTAGTAGATGCCATATAAATAGTTGAATGCAAGTGAATGATGAAATGTAAGTGCTTATGTGTGTATGCATCCCTGAACCGGACCGGTGGTTTTTTCTTTGCTCATAGGTGTCTGTTCTACTTTACTATTAAGTCATTTTCTTTCACCGCTACTTGCAGGAAAATTGAGTCCTTCAACATCAAGGTCAGCAAAATCATAATTTAACAAGTTGCCCGGGATAGAAAGGTCGGAGAGTCCCTTCAGCGAGCTTTCCATTTGATGGGAAGACGACCTCTTCTCAGTGGGAGTTATAACAAATTTTAGGGTCTCCCCGGTTTTCCTCTTTTTAATTCTATACGCCAGGCTCGTTTTCTTTTTCGGAGAAGGTTACGGCTGGCTTGTGCGGGGAAAGTTGGCAGCTAGCACTTGTCCAGGATTTATGTTTTTGGTATTCGGCTCTGGGCTTTTGTTTCTTTGATCTCCCCTTCCTCAGTACCCTCATGGACTCCTTCAACGGAGAGCATCACAAGACCGACTTATCCTCTCTTCTTATTAGCTACCACCCTTGAGGTTGCTCTACTCCTTGGAAGGCCGATCCTACGACCATCTACTAGTAGCCCAAATAGCGAGAGTAGCTCATTAGTAACTAATGGTCTGATCTCTCGATCTTCTACTAAAGTAGCACAAATAGCCTCAACTGCCCTGGAATACTTAGCGCCTTTTGGCCATAGGCGAACACCTAGAAGAGTCAAAAAGCTCAGATGAATAGAAAGAATATGATTAAAGTCCTTGAATGAAGGGCAGAATGGAAATAAAACTTACGTCCTTCCAACCAATTTCTTATGAAGCCGGGAGGATAGCGCATGTAGAACAACTCTTGCTTGAACATGGAAAGCTTGTTACATGCACCCATTAGAACTTGGCATCTGGGTAGTGGCTCAAGGAATACGTACAAGGGACTATCGGCTCACCTCTTGACATTGTAAATATATCGGATGTCGAGTTGGTGGTCGGAATAGAACGCCCATGAAGAGCAAGAAAGTTCCATGTTTAAAATCATAACTATTAGGGTGCAATTGAGTAGGGCTGATTCCCAAGTACTTCAGCACTTTACTGTTAAAGGAGTTAAAGGGTGACACACATCCCGCCCAGCACATGAATTTATTATATGCAGTGTACCTGACTCGGGGCAAGTGGGGCCTATCTTCTCTTGATGTGAAACACCCCATACCCCTTAATATACCCAAAAGGACACACTAAAAGACTTGGTGCATTATAGGCATAACTAAAGCTAGTAGAGACTATGATTCACCAGACAAAATAGATAGATAATAATAACATAGCGGAAGTAATTAAAAACAATTATTGATTTTAAAAATTAATGCTTCATAAATACTTTAGACAAACCACACACGTTCCAAGTACCAAATACAATTATCTTATGAAAATAAAATCTCAGTCTCATCAAAGAAACCAAAGTACAAACACAAACTTTCCCTCAATATAGTGCTAGTAAAATAAAAGAACAAAACGCTAGAAATAAAAAGAAAGAATACATGATAGGGTATCCAAGTCTCCAAGAAGCCACGGTCTATCTTCCTTGCCCCTGATTACCAATGAGGGGATAAGGGAGGGAAGTAGAGGAGTGGGTCAAACTAAAAGTCCGGTGAATGATAGTACATACTAGAATCTTTAAGCAAGGTAAAATTAATAGACTTTAAAATTGTTCTAATATATAAAAGAAAACAAAGGAAATAGGGATAAAAATAAGCTGGAAATAAATACGAATTAACATAATTGATTAACTTTGATTGTTTGCACTTATCTTTGATAGCTACTTTGATTAGGCTGAATTCCTAGTCCTATAATTAGGCTGAAATCTAATTCTACCCTTTGATCGACCTGCTACTCCATAGACCTTACTACGGACTAAATGCTATATAACTCCCTACACGGAAATGGTGTCTACAATGACATGCAAAGTATCTACTGTGGAATAGACGTTATATAGCTCCCTAAACAGAAGGCAATGGTGCCTACAAAAGGCGCACATACTAAGCGCTTGGAACTCATAATGATTACTGAGCACCCAAATGGAAGTTGCATGCGTAACCACCACCATGCTCATGTTACTTGTTGTTCCACCATTGGGTCTTCTTATTACCTCAAGCTCCAGCATAAGCGTGCCCCTCATCCCACTTTAGGCTAATGTAAGATCACCATGTCCATAGAAAATGGGGGAAATGCTGTTGGTATTGACCTATCATCCAAACAATATCTAGTTGCGCCCCATGATTTGGACTTCTACGTTTTAACCAATTACTACATCTATTACCATATGCGCGCCCCTCATCTCACTTCAGGTTTATGTGAAGCACCGTGTACATAGAAATAATAAGGGAATGCTACTTGGTACAGGTCCTACTATCATCTTTGCTTATTAACTTAGATAAATTATTTAAATAAGCCATTTTAATTCATCTCTATCATCTTTGCTTATTAATTTATCCTAAGTCTTAAAATAAGCCTTATTCTGTTCTATTTCTTATTATAACCTATGTTATAATCGTGCTTATTACTTAACCCAACTAAGTGTGAAAATAAGCTTCTTTCATCTTATACTCCTTTTAGTTATAATTCTAAGTTATAACTAGGCCAATTATCTTTAATTAGTCAAATTCTAATATTAATATCATAATTACGCTCAATTTCAGTCTTAATTCCATTTTTATTACAGTCTTTCCAATTTATATCTTATCTTCCATTATTTCAGTATTCTTATAATTTTAATCCATATTCGTGTTTGCGCCAAAAATGGTCACAAACCCCAAGTGTTGTGAAAGCACCAGCGTATGAATACCAATCAACAATATTCACACACAAATCACGGATCTAAGAAAATAACAAATAGCAATCCTGAAATAATGAACAGTGACACAAGATTTATAGTGGTTCGGCTATCTCCGGCCTACGTCCACTTCAAGGTTTTTATGATTTTATTACTCGATGTTTGAAGATTACAGTTTCTTGTAATGTAGTACAAATGATTTTCTGAGCTAAGTTTGAATCTAAGGCAGCAATGGTGATTCTGAGTAAATCTGGCAGAGTCTGGGCGCTCTTTAGCTCTCAAAATTGTCTGACCCCTTTTCTGAATGACCTGGGGGTCTATTTATAGGTGTAGGAGGCTGATATTTCGCCTAAATTGAAGGGAGACCAGTTCCAGTACGTCAGGGGGCCCACATGCCCGCTTTCTGGAAATCCGGGCCCACTTTGGGATCGATTCGACCCTTGCTTCGAATCGATCAAGTTTTGTTCCTTAGGTTGCCAGTAAGCTACTGTGAAAATTTCATAGCATTTGGACTTATAGATCTTGGGTTATGATCGATTTAAGTAGGTGTTTTTCGTTTCCTGGAGTCGTTCGAATCGATACGCTCGAATCGATTCGTTCGAATCGATACGCTCGAATCGATTCGTTCGAATCGATCCTCCTGTATGCGAAGACTACGGCGTGGTGCGCATGCCTCGAGTCAACCCTCCTTTATCTCCGAGTTTTACTGAGTCGTACTCGGGGTTTTAGCTGTGTGGACTAGGTGGATTCGAGACTATCGATTCGAAGACGCGCTTCCTTCGAATCAATTGAATTCGTGCTCCTTCGTATCGATCGTGGAAGGTCGTTACTGATCGATACGAAGCATCCTCTGTCTTTGGGATTCGAAGACAATAGCGGCATGGAGTCGAAGCTTCTACAACTTATATCGATTCGAAGAAACTCTCCTCGATGGATTCGAAGTAAGTACTGGCTTCGATGGATTCGAAGTGTGATCTGTTCTAATCGATTCGAGGCAGAGGCTTGCGTTAGATGGATACGAACCATGGCCTCGTCCTGATGGATTCGAAGCGAGGCTCAAGGCCAATTCGAAGTATAGTGACACCTATGGATTCGAAATAAAGCTTGTTCCATAGGGTCCGCTCTGATGGGTACGAAGCAAATGGAGTCGAATTTGTTGGAGTCGAATGTGATGGATTCGAAGTGAGGTGCGGGTATGGAAATGATGGATTCGAACAGTACCTTCTTCCTACCTTGTATCGATCGTATCTTCTCCGTACGAACTCCGATTAACCTGAAACTTGAAACGTAGCCTCTCCTAGTCCTCATCATCATCTCCAATCAATTCCGTCCTGATCGGAGCTCGGCCAAATTTTGACGATATCCATTGCAGCCTTGTTTCCAAGTGAACTCCAATCCTGATATCCATCCTTTCTTGTTGATTTGTTTGGTATTCCGGCTTTGACCAAAATGCGGGATAACATTTGCCCCCCAAAACATGCCTTGTGATAAGAAGGCGTGTTTTGAATAGTTCCGTATCCGATATCCAAAGTCCATAGCCACATCATCCAAGTGCATCATCCTTGACTGCTCGGAGTCGATGCCCAACTCCAAACCCAATAACCAAAGCCTTAGACAAATCCATATCCGTTTGAACCCGACGACCGAATCCTAATCCATCCTTATCCAATAGCCAATAACCGAATCCAGGACCTCCCCGGGTCGATATCCAAATCCATAACCTCTCTGGGCTCTTGCCAAGCGCAATCCACACCTGACGACCGTGGTCCAGTGTCCCTGGACGTTAAGCTAACCTCTCCGGGTTCTTGCCAAGCGCAATCCACACCTGACGACCGTGGTCCAGTGTCCCTGGACGTTAAGCTAACCTCTCCGGGTTCTTGCCAAGCGCAATCCACACCTGACGACCGTGGTCCAGTGTCCCCGGACGTAAGTAATGCCATGGCTTAAGTCCTAAGTCGAATCCTGGTCACTCCGGACCCTTGTTGAGCATAGTCCATGCTCAACGACCTGAAAATGATAATTGATAATACAAGGCCTAAGTCCTAGGCCGAATCCTGGTCTCTCCGGACCCTTGTCGAGCATAGTCCATACTCGACGACCTGAATGAGTCAATTTACCACGTTCGGGAAAAAGGACTCACCCCTTGTCAGGCGTAATCCACACCTGACGATCGTTTATCGAAAACCAAAAAGAATCCAATCAGAATCCAATCTAAAATCCAAATCAAATCGGAAAGCCAGAAATCCATACCAGAAATCAAAATCATCATCCAAAACGGAGAACAATCATCCGAATGAATGCAAAAACCTGAAAAACAAGCAAAATCAGGAGTTCAATCCAAACCCCAAAAACCAAACATGAAAACCAAGTGTCCAATCTAAAAACAAAAGACAGATTTCGCAAACCATGGCTTTGCGGTTTATCATCATTCAGAGCATGCCTAGGGGCTATCTCCGTCCCCATACATGTGTAAATGACTTGGTTGCTCGCCCATGGTTTGTTACTTATTTCATATTATCCTGGTCAATTGATAATCAATCGACCATCATTCCTTGGCCTCATGCCATCATGGCTTGAGGTGGGCGGTGGTTGTTCCTGCTCCATCGCTGCATTCTGAGCCCCAAATACTGACTTAATTGCCCATTCCTCACATGCTCCTCAATTATGTCCTTTAGGTGCCTGCAGCTGTTGGTATCATGCCCGTCCAAATCGTGGAAGAGACAATGCTTTCCTGATGCCCTCTCTCGCTCGGATGGTTCTCTCCTAGCCGGCCTCCGGTAAGGAAGGCGATTCCGAGTTTCCATGTATATCCGCTCTAGTGTCTCGTTTAATTCTGTGTATGTGGAAAACCTTGGATCCTTCCATCGCTTCCTTGCTTTTTCAGAGTTTTCATCCAGCTTCCTTTTTCCTTTGTCCGAGCTTCCGTCGGATGGTCCTCCACTCCCGGTCACATTCACCTCCTTTAGCTTTAAATCCATACATGCGTCTTCTTGCCGAAGAAATCTTTCAGCTTCGTGAAAGAATTCCCCGAGATCCAGTGGTGGGTCTCGTACTAAAGATACCTTAAAATCTGAATCCTCTCTGACTCCCGACACTGCCGCCATCAAAACCATCGATGGATCCGGCCGATCCACCGAAGAAATCGCCGCATTAAATCGAGTTAAAAATGCTCTAAGTGATTCATCCGTTCTTTGCTTTACCGATGTTAACGTCATCACGTTCTTAGGTCTTTTGATATGAACCCGAAACTGTCCCAAAAACCTGTCCACCAATTCCCTCCAATTCCTGATAGATCATTCCTCCAGCTGCCTAAACCACATTGCCGCTAGGTCTGTCAAGTATAAAGGGAAACATCTGGCCATCACTTCCTCCGATGCCCCCAGCACTTCCATGTGTCTAGTGTATCTCATCAAGTGATCAGTCGGGTTAGCCTTTCCATTATATACTTCCATGCTAGGTAACTTGAACTTAGGTGGATTCTGAGCCATCCTGATTTCCCGAGCGAACGGACTCTTGTTCACTCCTTCCAAGTCTCTATTAGTCGAACCTCCACACATAGTCTTCCTAATGATTTCCATTAATCCAGCATTGTCCGTCAGAGGTTGCCCCCCATGCTCTCGAGGGAATTCCGGCACATATTCTTCGTATGGCTCATTAGCAGCAACGTTTGCCCTATCCTGTTGAACTCCTTCCAAAGGTCCTCCTGCATTGGATCCCGCGGGCCTGCCCCCAAGTCCTTGTTGATTGCCTTCCGGTTCTGTATTCTGTCCTCCATTGGGTTCCGTAACCCTAGTTCCTTGTTCCACATTTGCAGTCGCTGTAGTTGGTCCAAGGTTCTGTGTTCCTGTAGCTCTCATCTGCTCGAAGAAAGTCTGCATCATATCCTGTTGACTCTACAGCAACCTCTCGTGCAATGAATTTGCCATAGCTTCCATTTCGTCTCTCGTAATGTAAATCGAAGCTTGTCCTTCTCCAGCTCCGGAGGATGCCTCTTGACTTCCTCTCTGTTGGCTTCTCTCAGCCCTTTGTCTCCTACTTGTTTGTCTAGTCATTGTCTCTAAATCAAAACTCTCCAAACTTTTCAAATCTGAACTCTAAATCCGGTATAGCGGGTGCCAGTTGTTCTCAGTGGAAGCACCAAAGTGTTTGCGCCAAAAATGGTCACAAACCCCAAGTGTTGTGAAAGCACCAGCGTATGAATACCAATCAACAATATTCACACACAAATCACGGATCTAAGCAAATAACAAATAGCAATCCAGAAATAATGAACAGTAACACAAGATTTATAGTGGTTCGGCTATCTCCGGCCTACGTCCACTTCAAGGTTTTTATGATTTTATTACTCGATGTTTGAAGATTACAGTTTCTTGTAATGTAGTACAAATGATTTTCTGAGCTAAGTCTGAATCTAAGGCAGCAAAGGTGATTCTGAGTAAATCTGGCAGAGTCTGGGCGCTCTTTAGCTCTCAAAATTGTCTGACCCCTTTTCTGAATGACCTGGGGGTCTATTTATAGGGGTAGGAGGCTGATATTTCGCCTAAATTGAAGGGAGACCAGTTCCAGTACGTCAGGGGGCCCATATGCCCGCTTTCTGGAAATCCGGGCCCAATTTGGGATCGATTCGACCCTTGCTTCGAATCGATCAAGTTTTGCTCCGATTGAGATGAAATTTGGCATGAACATTCCTTAGGTTGCCAGTAAGCTACTATGAAAATTTCATAGCATTTGGACTTATAGATCTTGGGTTATGATCGATTCAAGTAGGTGTTTTTCGTTTCCTGGAGTCGTTCGAATCGATACGCTCGAATCGATTCGTTCGATTCGATCCTCCTGTATGCGAAGACTACGGCGTGGTGCGCATGCCTCGGGTCAACCCTCCTTTATCTCCGAGTTTTACTGAGTCGTACCCGGGGTTTTAGCTGTGTGGACTAGGTGGATTCGAGACTATCGATTCGAAGACGCGCTTCCTTCGAATCGATTGAATTCGTGCTCCTTCGTATCGATCGTGGAAGGTCATTACTGATCGATACGAAGCATCCTCTGTCTTTGGGATTCGAAGACAATAGCGGCATGGAGTCGAAGCTTCTACAACTTATATCGATTCGAAGGATCTCTCCTCGATGGATTCGAAGTAAGTACTGGCTTCGATGGATTCAAAGTGTGATCAGTTATAATCGATTTGAGGCAGAGGCTTGCGTTAGATGGATACGAACCATGGCCTCGTCTTGATGGATTCGAAGCGAGGCTCATGGCCAATTCGAAGTATAGTGACACCTATGGATTCGAACTAAATCTTGTTCCATAGGGTCCGCTCTGATGGGTACGAAGCAAATTGAGTCGAATTTGTTGGAGTCGAATGTGATGGATTCGAAGTGAGGTGCGGGTATGGAAATGATGGATTCGAACAGTACCTTCTTCCTACCTTGTATCGATCGTATCTTCTCCGTACAAACTCCGATTATCCTGAAACTTGAAATGTAGTCTCTCCTAGTCCTCATCATCATCTCCAATCAATTCCGTCCTGATCGGAGCTCGGCTAAATTTTGACGATATCCATTGCAGCCTTGTTTCCAAGTGAATTCCAATCCCGATATCCATCCTTTCTTGTTGATTTGTTTGGTATTCCGGCTTTGACCAAAATGCGGGATAACAATTCGCGTTTAATCTACTCTAATCCATACACGAAGAAGAAGGGGAAATAAAAGAAAACTGAAATTAGAAGAAAATCCAAAGCATAGGAAAAAGATGTAAATAACGCATAAATAATAGTAAATAAATTAAAATACCATCTGTAAACTGTAAATAAATGGAAAAGCTATAATTAACAGAATTAAACTAAAATTAATTGAAAAAATAGCTAAAACAAATAGACTCAAAATAATTTTAAAAACTGTAAGTAAATTACTAAAAAGGTTATTCCAAAAATTGTAGTAAAACAACAACTATTGGAAACCCTATTATTTTAAATTAATTAAAGAAATCTAAAATAATTACAATCACTCACATGTGGTCATAAGCTCCTCCCTTTTGGTCCTCCCAGATCCACATGAGTGTATTAGAATATTTTTATTAAAAAGATTCTCTCCTTGGAAAAAATTTCCTTTTAGGGTCCTTCCTGTGAACCTAAGAAGAGAAAATCTAGAATGAAAAAAAATGTTAGTGCCTAGGGTTCTATTTATAGGTGTAGAAGTGGATCTCGGACCGTTGGATTTGAGGATTGAACAGGATGCAACCATGTCATAGGCAGAATAGAAGCCATCGAATGGTAGCACGGAGGGACCAGATGAGCCAAAATGATGAAAATAACGTGTAAAAAAACTTACTGGAACCAACAGGAACGAAGGAAATTTCCTTCGCTTCCCATTCGTAGGCGGTTCGACCGCCTTGAAGCCAGGACGACCGGTCGGTCGACCTAGGCCTTAGGATGGTCGACCTCTAGGTCGACCTCCCTATATATTATTATTATTATTATTTATTATTACTGTTATTATTCTAGTTTAATTCGTATCTTATTCATTTATCCCGGATTCTGACGTTCTATATATGGAAATTCACCAAAAAATTACCATGGACATAATGGTGCAACTCCCGTGGCTTAATTCTAATTATTTTACAAAGTTATTTTATCATTTCAATAATTCGTTAATTAATTATTATGGGTCAAATTTCGGGTTGTTACATTGCGAGACCAGAACATCCTCGAATGGAATCTCATGAATCGAGCATGGTCGACGAAGGGCCGTTTTGCCAATTTTCGAAGCATGCGAATCAGTCAGGTTATCCAAGACAAAATAGCTCCATCCACGGCATCGAGAACCAGATCTATAACTTTAGCAAGAAGAGTTGGAATGTCGGAAAAGAGGTCTAACTGCTGACATGCTGTCTCTATTACCTCTTGCTGCTAGCTTGGCCCGGGCTTATCAGACAGAGTAGTGGAGCTTGATTTCTTTTCTGAATTAGAAGACATCGTGGGAAAGAACTTTGTGTGAATGAATACCTGTGTAAGCTATACTTGAAAGACGATCGATATTAGAAATCATAAGAATACATCCCTCCGTGCTGTGTGTGAACTAGTGCAGTGGATCTGACATAAGTGCAAATGGCTTAATATTGGAAAAACGAAAGTAAAACGATGTAGTGTTCAATTTATACCCAAAGAGATCAACATCGCTAACCACCCCGGACAGCGTAAAAGGTAGTCGGTGACAAGAGTCGTAGGATCGGGCATTGACATTGTAGGTGATGAAGTCCATTGCCTGAATTTGTTGGGCTAGTATTACGTTTAGGTCATGTTGTTTGAACTATGGATTTATTAGTTTGAGCTGAGTCCATTGGCTTGTACATGATAAGTCATGTCATTTTTCATCACGTCGTGCTTGGGCAAAGAGATATGTGGTCATAATATTTGGATCACTCGAATGAGGGTAGTTTTAGTTGTCCATGCCAATCCTTGCTACTTTATGCCGACCCCTACGCCTTCATTTATTACCGATCTTCCTCCTCTCTACAAAACATACCGACCCGCTCCTCTCAGCAAATTACACCGACCCGCTCCTCTATACGAAACATACCGATCCCTCCTTGTTTCCTAAGTACCAATCTCTTTTCAATCAGTACTATATTGATCCTACATCTAAACTAAGAATACTGACCCCTAGTTTTCTCGTCCTAATGCTTAGCATACAACGCCGACCCTATTGTTGATAGAACTATACCGACTACTCCTTATATCCTAAGTTATGTCGACTCCATCCTCTACCTTATCCATACCAAACCCATTTCACTCCTACAATCCCCTCAAATTCCTCTTAATCCTTCTACTTCTCCACCTCATATCTACTCCAAACTGGAACTCAATTACCTATGCACCTGGACACCATGTAATTCCTCAAGGTTAGGGTGTGAATTAGAAAGGAAATTCATATCTATATAGCAGATCTAGGGATTAAGGGATAGTAATGGGTTTGAGTTAAGGATAGTTCGAATATGCATGTCATTGGAGGTTGCAAGGCGAGGCAACTTGAATTTGGGAAGGAGAGGTGCAAATGGTGTTGGAGGAGTTGGTTAGGAGAGATCAGTGGAGAAATAAACTAGAGTGAAAGTGGGAAGAAGAGAGTGGTGGATTTTATATGTGGGATGGAATACGAACCGGTCTTCTCCTAGAGACCTGGTCATATTCCTAGTGGTGGACTATTCAACATGCGGACCCCATCCAATGTATAACAATCGAGGGATCGGCATTTGTATGCCAACCACTCTTTTTAAAAAAAAGATAATAAAAAAAAGGATAGGGTGAAACAATGCTTGATTGGGAAGAGGTCAGAAGCTTGGGAGAATTTGTTAAGAATCCAACCTTTGAAAGGTTATATGCAATCAACTTTTGAAAAGTTGAACGAGCAACCTCGGGGCTTTCTTAAGGCTAAACTAATACATCCAAACGACACAAGGCTTCATTAAAAATTAATGGGAAACAACGACTAACTTGAACGAACTAACCTCTAGGAACATGGATTACTCACTGATTCAAAGCACATCATATTATTCACAAGATGCACTTTGGATGGCAAATGTTACCCGATGCCTTGTCCCAGCTACAAAACGGTAGTTTTAGAAGCTACAGTTGAAAGTTAATGCAAGCAGGGTCAAGGAATGATCTGCTTTGGGTCGTTGGGGAGTTTTCTTCTAGTCAAAGGGGTGTTTACTGTCGGTCGTCTCATCGTCAACTTCGAGTCGATGTGGATCACTTATTAGAGGTTGGCATGAGAACATTGATATTAGGTCGGCATGTTAGAAGCATTTGATGTCGGCATGCAGTTTGAGGCCGTATACATTTTGGAGGGTTCGGTATAGCTTTGGGTTAGTGTTGGCATTTCCCCAGGTCAGTATTGAATCTGGTCGGCATGTTTGGACAAAATCGGCAACTACTTCGGATCGACAAACTCCGGTTCAGCATAACTTTTTAGGGATAGCATTTGTATCTAAGGTCGGTGCACTTGAACCAGGTTGGCAAACCTAGAAGTAGTCAGCATGTTCACAATGGATCGACAAAGCTCATTCGGGTCGGCAGTCGCCATAATAGGATAACACGCCTATATCAGGTCAACATTCTCTGTGCTTGTACTGGGGTCCACATGTTTGGAGTATTCGGTGTGTTTGGAATTCAGATCGACATTGTGAGTTCGGCCTTGAGGGTACAGCAAGTTTTGGTCAGTGCTATCGGTTCAATATTGATGTTGGGCTGAGGTCTCTTGGTAATGGACCTTAGTGAATGAAGAGAATTCAGAGCTCTGAGACGTTAGGCTGTCTCCATCTATAAATAGAGGAGCATGGGTGCATTTTTGGGGATATTTTTTGGGAGAACTGAAGGGAAATTTTACCATTTTTTGTACTCATTTCCATTTTGTTTAAACTAGAATTCAAGCTGTTCTTTATGGATTTTATTTGTATTCAAGCAGTTGATAAAGCAATAAAAAGTATATTCAAAGTAGACGTAGGCAACTAATGCCAAACTATTATAAATTCTGTTGTTCTTGCTTTTTACAGTTCTATTTTCATTATATTATGTTATTCCTCGTTTTCCATTTACTTTCTTCATTAGTCCCGCTACACAAATCTATTCTAGGGTGTTAGTGACCAATTTTGGTGCTAACATTAACAAAGAATGTATGAGTGATAAATTCAACCAAACCTTCATAATAGTAGCTTGGGTGTGTAAGCATTAATACTCAAATTGTTCGATGTTAATCGCTGATCGAATTTACAGCTTTGAGTAACACAACCCTAATTTTGAATATTCTGAAATATGACAATTAAATTATAATTATCATAAATTAATTTATTTTTATGAAATATTAATTATTAAATTTTATTTTATTTGTTCAAATTAGTATTTAATAAAGTGCGACTAAAATATTTATATTTGTATGTATCGATATATGATATCGATAAATACATAAGTGGATTTAAATTAAATAAATACTGATTGGATCTAGATCTCTACTTTTTACTCATTAATATTGCCTAGTTAAACCTCACCTCCTCTCTCATTTGTACTTGACTTTTTTCCTCCCCTCTAGTGTATCTTCACTGCAAATTACAAAGGTTCATCCCCTTCATTTCTTTCTCAAAATCAAGTAAATAAAATCTTTTTCAAGAAGTGGTATTTTCTTCTAGACAGCTGCACTTTCATAAGAAGTTTAGATCGGATCTATTAAGAGCTTTATTCAATTTTCAAGGTGATATTAATTGACTCCATGTAATGAACTGCCTTGTCAACCATCGAAAACCAACTCCGAATACATCCACGGTATTCAAATGCCAAACATCCAATCGTCATAAAGAGATAAATGTTAGGTAAAATAAAAGGAAAAGAAAAGAGAATAGGGAAATCATAAAATCACAGCAGAAATGAAAATATATAACATAACAAAGACCGTAAAAACTCGCTCTAAAATACAGATTACATCCAAGTTAAAAACAAACATTATCAGCTGGATAGTTATAAAATCATGACCCTACAATTACTGTTAGATGTACAACATAATACAGTAAAACATAAAGTACTACGAATGGTAAACATCCAGCTCTTCTCCAAGAACTCCATATCACCAATGGCAACAAAAATCTTTGTGAATCCTAAATCATTTGGTAAAAGCTCTCATAATTGTAACTCATTTTGGATTAATAATAATGGAGAGATGGCGGATTCATTAAGGATACGATTATTAGTAAGATCATTATGATCATTAGCCAAGCAAATGATCCATTGCACATGTTTCTATCTTATTCTCTTAACTTCTTTTTTTCTATGCAATACATTAAGGTCGACTTGGATATGTACATTCGAAACACATCATAATCCAAACAATATCAGATATGGAAAATAAGAATGGTGATGATGTTTCGACATTGGTGAGTTTATAAAACTTAAGAATATCCAGGCCAACCTTTTATGGAGTAAACTGAATGAAGCTTAGGTAGTTGCAAACTGGATATGTTTCAAAAGGATGGAACTCCTTTCGCCCTGGTCAAAAGGGGTGTTTCGAAAGGAATCCAGCCTGTAATTGGCAAGCGAATGTGTAAAATGGAACACATTCAAATGGGATCTACACTCCATTGTAACTGCAACCCTTTCAAGGGGTTCCTAAAAAAAGATGACGAGTTCGGTGGGGTCGAAAGCTGTTATTTCACCTTAATAAGAAGGCATACCTTTCGATATGGTCGAAATGATAAGAGTGAACCTTTCGACATGATCGAAAGGTATAGAAGGTCAGAAAGATTAATTGTCTTTAACTCATTCAAAAGAATGGTTTCGGGTTGAATGCTTCGTTCTTAGCTGCATTTCTGGTTTAACTACTAAATCTGTTTTGATTTGGTCAATCAGGTCGAAAGGTTGGTTTCGAAAGAAGCAACTTCTTGTACATTCTTATCTTATATAACCTTATTGGTAATTCACATAGCTTTAGGGATGTTGAAAAGTTTTCTTGTTAACATTTTGATGTTAGAAGGAGGAGTTGAACCACTGACCTTGTTACTAACTTATAGACCAATTTTGGATCATTTAACTTGACATAGGAAAATGCAATCTAGATGACTAAGCATAATGGAAGAAGGAGTTATCAACACAACAACCCTTGAAGAGAACATAGCTCCGTGCTTTAATTTGGATGGGGTTGTTCAATGGAAACCTTTGTCACCAGCTCAACAGGATGAAAATACTACAAAGATCAAACACTTAGGGAAATAGCTGTAAGAAATACAAATGCTCCTCAAAATGGAGTTATCTCTTATTTCTTCGAAAACAACAAAGCTGACTCAGAGGGACGAGGTGCTTTCGCCTTAAAGGAACATGTAATCTCACTCCAATGAAAAAATAAAGATGGAACTAAAATCCTCTAAGAAGAGGGAACGCCCTCGGTCTAAAGCTAATCATCAAGGGATGGTGCTCGATAAATCACTTGAACAATCTGGAAGCTCTACATCAAAAGAATACTTTCCGGACCAAAAAAATTATTGTAATGTTAAAGCTTATTTGAAAGATGCAGCTGAGAAAGCAATTAAGGATGTAATGAATACAAAAGGAAAAGAATATGGATGAAAATTCCAATGGTAATGAACGAATGCCACCTTTTACAAATGAGATTATGGCAACAGTCATCCCACCTTTTGTGAAGATCCCAACAATGAAATATCATGGAGTCATAGATCTTGATGATCACTTAATGGCTTTCGATGGCTAGATGGATTTATACAATGCTTTAGGAGTTGTCTGATGCAAATTATTCCCTATCACTCTCAAAGGAGCTACGACCAAGTGGTACAAATAGTTTTGAAAGAAAAAAATCGATTCATGGAAGTAGTTCTCCTACGAATTCTCAGCCCAGTTATGCATTTTTAAAGATCCCACTATAGATTATATAGTCTTGGACAACATAAAGCAAAGGCATGTGGAATCTTTAGGAGACTACCTAAGGAGATTCAACGATGAGGCACTAAAAATAAAGGACATGAACGACCGAGACAAACTTATCATGGTACATTCTGGCTTAATAGAGAACACCTCCTTCTGGAAGTAGCTGTTCATTAATGGATGTAAGATTTACAAAATTTCCATTTTCAGGCTTACAAGTTCATTCGGATGGATGAGTTGTATTATGCCAAATGGAAAGTTATTCATCAGAAGGAAGGAGGAAGGTTTGTTTAGACAGGGGACATAATAGACCGAAATGGGAAGATCCAATTTCTAATGTAGTCACTTTGAACAAGCCACCATCTTATGTTTATGCCATAGCAAAGGAAAGTGTCAACTTCCCGACTTCCTTTAAAGCTCATAGCAACCTAGAGTAAAGAAAGGGAGGAGATAGTTGTGCATATCACAAGGCAAATGGTCATAAGACTGATGAGTGTAGAGTTCTAGCTGGAATCATCCAAAAATTGATCTACAAGGGTTATTTGAAAGACTTTGTTCAAGATAAGAAGAAAGCTCAACGGATAAGGGATAGTCCATAAAAGCACCATGGTGGGGCCGTTAATATACTGGAAGATGAAGACCTACTGAGCTAAAGCCCGCTAATAAACAGAATTGATGTAGTTCATGGTAGGCCACATCTGGCGGGGAACAACAAAGGGGCCCGAAATAGATACATCAAGGAACCTAAAGAACGGCTTCTCTATCCAAGAAGAGCCTCCATTGAAGAATCCATGACTTAATATTAAAATGCCAAATCTTGTTGTTACCCTTCAAGAGCTGAAAAAAGGGGTTCACCATCCGCACAACGATCCATTAATGATTACTGCTCAGATCAGATTGTCCATCGTATCCAAAATTCTTGTAGACACAGGAGGTGTAGTCAACATTATCTTCAAGCATGCCTTCGATCAAATGAATATCCCCGAGGGTAAACTTGCGCCCAGCATGGAACCCATCTTTGGATTTAATAACAAATGGTCAACTTCGGTGGGGCAGGTGAAGCTGCTTGTGCAAATGGGTATGCCGCCATCATGCAAAACTTTTGAGACTATTTTGTGATTATCAACCAACCATCTTACTACAACGCATTCTTTAGCAGGCGAGCACTCGACGAAATAGATGCATTTGCCTCCACAAAGTAGCTAATGGTAAAATTCTTGACAAAGAGAGGATGGGGCACCGTCCAAGGGAAGCAGTTCAACTCTCGAGAGATGTATTTTGGTACCCTAGATCAATATAAAAGGGAGTATTTTGCTTACCTTTATTCTTCCACTATTCTACAGCATTTGGATGATCGATTTTTACATCCAACATTCAAAGCAAAAGTTAAATTAATAAATCTAACGAGCGTATATATGAAAGGTACATTCCACCTAGAGGCAAAAGGAAGAGAATCGATGCTCATTCTACTGAACAAAGCCGAATCATCACTAAATTTGATTGTAGAGGGGAAATATAAAGGATAAAACCTATAAAGGACCTTCATGAGGCATGCATAGATTAAGATGATAATACTAAGATAGTCAAAGTGGGAAAAGAATTGGATGGTGACTTGAAGAAAGATTTGATCCAATTTCTAATGGTCAATAAGAATGTATTAGCCTGGTCACATTCTTACATGGTCGGGATTGATCCGACGGCCATGTGTCATGCACTTAGCATCAATCCAGAGGCAACCCCCATTAGGCAAGAGAAGAGACAGTTAGACATGGTACGGTCTAATGCTTAAAAAGAAGAAGTTAACAAACTTCTCGAGAATGGGTTTATACGAGAAATATACTACGCAAAATGGTTAGCCAATCCAGTCTTGGTAAAGAAACTAAATGAAAAATGGAGGACTTGCATTGACTATACAGAATTGGACAAAGCATGTCCAAAAGATTGTTTCATGCTGCTGTGAACTGATTAGTAAGTAGATGCAACAAGCGGGCACAAAATATTGCCTCTCGTGGATGCATATTCAAGGTACAATCAAATACCTATGTTTAACTCGGACGAGCAACACACTAGCTTTATGACTGAGTGGGGAATTTACTCCTACAAAGCGATGCCTTTTAGGCTGAAGAATGCAGGGGCTACTTATCAAAGGCTGGTCAACATAATATTTAAATAGCAAATTTGTCGAAATATGGAGGTTTATATGGATGACATGCTAGTAAAGTCCGACGAGGCTAAGAATGATCTTGCGGATCTACAAGAGATATTTCGAATATTACGGAAATATCAAATGAAATTGAAACTACAGAAGTGCTTTGTCGGAATCCATTTGGGAAATTTTTTAGGCTACCTTGTAAGTGCCCAAGGAATTGAAGCTAGTCCCGACCAAATTCAATCTATTAAGGACACGGCCAAACCCGAAATCAGGAAAGAGTTAATGAGTTTAAATGGTAGGTTAGCCACCCTATGTAGGTTCATTTCCAAAGCTACCGATAAATGTATTCCCTTTTTCGATGTAATCAAGAAAAAGAATAACTTTGAAAAGGGAGAAGATTGCAAAAAAGCTTTTTAGGAATTAAAAAGCCATTTGGAAAAACCATCGATACTTTCTAGTCTCGAGAATGGGGAAATCTTATTCTTATATATGGCAATTTCATAACATGCGGTCAGCTCAGTATTGACTAGAGAAGGAAGTGGAGCTCACCTTCCTATGTATCATGTGAGCATGAGATTGAAGGGTGCGGAAGTTCGATACGCAGTGATAGAAAAGCTGGCCTCTTGTTTGATTCTCACGGCATGAAAGCTTAGAGCATATTTTCAAGCACATCCGATAAGGGTATTGAGAAATTTCCCCCTTAAGTAAGTTTTCAGTAAACCGGAAACTTTAGGAAGGTTGGTAAAATGGAGAATTGAGCTCAGCTAATATGATGTAGAATTTCGACCGCGAGCCGCAATTAAAGGGTAAGCATTGGCAGATTTCATTGACGAATGCACTAACTTCATTTAAGTGCAATCAGAAGGAAAAGGATCAGAAGCCAGTGTTTCGTTGATGGAGTGTCGAACGAACAAGGGCCGGTGTAGGATATGTGATTATAACACCAGATGGATACAACTTACATTACGCCATGAAATTAGGATTCCCATAACAAATAATGTGGAAGAATATGAATCTATGGTAGCAAGATTAACCTTGGCATTGGAACTCAAGATTCCTTGAATTCTGATCTTTAGCGATTCCCAGCTAATCATAAATCAAGTGAAGCAGATATATCAAACAAAGTACTCCAAGCTATCTTTATATGTGAAGAAGATACTAAAAATTCTTGCTTTTTTGATGATTTTTCAATACACCAAGACCCAAGAGCGGAAAACTCACAAGCAGATTCGCTAGCAAAACTAGCTAGCTCAATAGGAGCCTGGGAGACATGAATTATTCCAGCAGGGTACTAGGAAATTCCAAGAATTGGAGAGGAACCGTCCGAACTAGGAAAGGAACTATTAGTTTTAACAAGATCTCGAGCTAAGTTACAAGAGGAGAAGGAAAGAGAAATTGATAGAGAAATGTCAGATGAAAGGTTTGACAATCAAGAGTAAGTGACTTGTAAGATAACACCTAGATGTCACCCATCATTGAATATCCTGTTTGGATACTCCCATCTCACAAAGGTGAAGCAAGAAAAATCAAGAGACAAGCTCCAACTTTCACAATGATGGATGGAATCCTTTATAAGAAAAGATATGCACTTCCTTACTTGAGATGCATAAGTCTGAATGATGGTGTAAAATTGCTAGCAGAAACAAATGAGAGAATTTATGGAGACTGCTCGAACAGAACAAAATAAGAAAAGAAGATAATGAGACAATGATTTTATTGTTCTCATATGGTAAGCCAAGCCATAATGTATGCGAGAAGATGTGAGAAATGTTATAAATACTCAAAGATTCCTGGATTACCCCAAAGTCAGTTAACTTCAACTACGATTCCATGGCCCTTTGATGTGTGGCGAATAGATTTAATTGGTCCTTTTCCAATTTCAAATGGGGAAGCAAAATACGCTGTAGTCACTATAGATTATTTCACTAAATGCATTTAAGAGGAACCACTTCCAAAGATTACTTATGGAAAGGTACTCTGATTCGTCATTAAAAATATCATAACCAGCTTTGGAATTCCTCAAAAGATAATTTCTAATAATGTGATACAGTTTAAGAGTGAAGAATTCTCTTGCTTTTTCCACAAGAATGGAATCATTAAGAGCTTCTCCTCCATCGCGCATCCAAAAGAAAATGGGGCATTTGAGGCAACAAACAAAAACATAAAGACATGTTCGAAAAAGTGACTAAACAAAGCAAAAGTAAACTGGGTAAAAGAACTATCACTTGTGTTATGGGCTTATCGAACATCTACATAAACGGTGACATGACACACTCCCTACTCTTTAACATATGGGTGTGAGGCGATGTTACCAATCGAGATTGAAACATCTTCACACCAAAGAATTTCATATTCATTCGATATAAATCAAGAACTGAAAAGAGAGTCCCTGGATTTGATACATGAGCTGAGAGATTAAGCAGCAATAAGAGCACGGTGTATCAAAGAAGAATTTCAATGTACTACAACTCAAAAGAGAGAATGCGATCATTCCAAGAAGGAGATCTGTTACTCCGAAGAGTAATGGAGAATACAAGAAACCCTATAGATGGACTCCTAGGACCAAATTGGGAAGGACCCTTAATCATTTGCAAAGTAATCCCCCAGGGAGCTTACAATTTATTCCGACCAGAGGGCAATATGGCTCCGAGAACATGGAATGCCAAATATTTGAGACCATATTTTCCAAAGGAGAATGACTAAAGAATCTCTTTCTTTAAAAGGAAAATCTACATGGTTGGCAGTGAAATACTCCTTGCATTTGGATATTCCTAAGATGGTAAAAAGCCTCTGTCCACGCCGAGTTGACCTGGCCAGAGCACCTCTTGGAGGGAGAGTGTAGTAAGCCTTTAACCGCGTCATGCTATGGTCAGGTTAAAGCATCAGACAAGCCCATGGTCGTACCTCTGGTCAGGTCAGGACACCTCCTGGAGGAAGGACGGAGTAAGCCTTTATCCGTGTCACACTATAGCCAGTTTAAAGCACCGAACAAGCCCATGTCCGTGCCACACTATGGACATGGAAGGGCACCTCTTGGAGGGAGGCCGGAGTAAGCCTTATGTGCACCATGCTATAGCCAAGTTAAAGCACCAGAGAAGCCATTGGTCGTGTCTCTGGCCAGGTCAAGGCGCCTCCTATCGAGAGGTTGGGTAAGTCCTTGGTTCCAGCCTCTAAGATGAGCGAACCAAGAGCGCTATATAACCACGGACTAAGATGTTAAAGCCTAAGAAGAGGCTCATCAAATAATGGACTAAGATGTCCAAGCCCAAGAAGAGGCTCATCAAATAATGGACTAAGACGTCCAAGTCCAAGAAGATGCTCATCAAATAATGGACTAAGATGTCCAAGACCAAAAAGGGGCTCATCAAATAATGGACTAAGATGTCTAAACCTAAGAAGCAGTATATCTCCAATGGACTAAGATGTACAAGGCCAAGAGGTGGCACATTAGATTATGGACTAAGACGTTTAAGCTTGAGAAGCAGCCATCTGATTATTACTATATACAATGCCTAAAGGGTTTATGCATGTCGATGAAGATAAAATCTTAAGGTTAAAGCAAAACTCTGTCTATTAAATACCCAAATTGGGGTTTTGGTACTTTCATTTCCAAATTTCATCTACTAATTCCTGAATCTAGGTTTTAAGTCTTTATCAATCATTTACGGTTTTTATTATACTCGAATCTGGGTTTTAAGATTATTATTCAACTTCACTTTAATGCCATAGTCTGGGCTAAGGATTTCTATTATGAAGATAATTAATATGAGATTCTGGTAATCCTACGTATGCCAAAATCTAGGCTAGAGATTCCTATTACAAAGGTAATTGTTGATAATTTCTAATTATCCAACGTATGCCCTAATCTTTGTTTGGGATTTTTGACATGAAGAAAATTATTACAAAATTTTAATTATCCACTATAATTACTCGAATTAGTTTTGGGAATTCCATTCTGAGAACTATTTTTGATTCTTGCTTATTAGGACCCGCATCTAGGTTTTGGATATCTTACAATTAACTTCTAAACTCCATTAGCTAACACCCTAATATGGGTTAGGTTCCATAATCTCGTAATTCCTAAATTTGAATTTTTGATTTATCATCAATTTTGATTTCTATTAATCGAATCCCAAGCCTGAGATTAAAAGTAGCAGTATTGAAGCTACAATAGACGTTCAAGTCATTAACTAGAAGCTTTAAGCTAGTCTTCTTAGTAACCAAATCAGGGTTATTAATTTGCAAGTTTAAATGATGCTCATCAACATCTAAATTCAAACTCTAGGATCACTCTTATCTCCAAGGAATATCTCAAAGCACATATTAAACTTTTTTATGGGTCACAAAGTCTTGTCCTCAAATAATAGCTAATGACCTCCTATTTCTTGGCATCGGATACTTCTAACAGGAAGCTCTTAGACTTCAATTGTTATGTGCAGGGATAAATTTTAATTGTTGACCTCATATCCTTTGTTAAATCAAGGTTATGATTACTAACTAATTAAATTTATAAGCAACCCTATTCTAACTTATCATGAGGCATATTTATAAGATAATGGGTCCGTAATAGAAAATGTCACTTACTTTGGATTTTACAGGAAGACAAAGCAATAAGAGCTAGAGGGTTTTGAGATTTTTTTCCTAAAGAACAAAAGCTTCTTTCATACAAAGGGGGGGGGGCAAAATGTTAGCCATAAAATCCATTTAAGAATGGAAGTATGAAAAAAGGTTAATGAAAATGTTAGGATCCGCTGGAGTTACAGGTATTGGTTTCGATAAAGTCACAAAAGGACGTTTCCAAGGCATTGAGAAGGCTTTCAAAGGAGTCGGAGGCACCATGCACACTTACAAGTAATAAAAAGTGTGAAAGCTTTCGGGATAGATGGAAAAGCAAAGCAGGACTACCCTTCCGCCACTTTCAACCTTTCGATGCAAATGGTTTCATTTATTAAAGAAAGTAAGGATGGGCTCGAAACCACCTTTTAAAGGTAATTAACATCAACCACCCATGAACGCCAAACCTTTCAGAACCAAAGCTTTTGCCTTTATAACAACCCTTTAGAAAGCATACCCAAGCATTTCGAATCGATCAAAGCCGTTGACATCGGGAGAAGGTTTTGGATTGATTCATAGGCATGCATTTGGAAGCTACCTACTATATCGAAGCCATTGGTACTTCAACATATTCGAAGCAATTATAGACAACCTATGGACAGAGTCGAAGGCTCCTATCTTTACTTCTGATGACGACAAGGTATCATGAAGAAAAAAGCGCATTTGAAGACATTTCGACGACATCGAAAGTAGTTCTGGAGAAAGCCGTAAAAAGGGATACTAAATACTCAACAAAGGTGAAAGGTTAATAAAAGTGCCTTTCGATAAGGTCAAAAGGTCTGGAATATAGAGAAGGGAAGCACAAGGGTGACTTGAAGGATTCGAAAGAGATGCATTTCGATTGCATCAAAAGTGGGAGAGGCCTTTCAACCATGTCGAAAGGGATAAGATGGAGTATAAAATGGGGCCTTTCGACTAGGTCGAAGGCATAGGCGCAGAAGAGGGGCCGACCTGCATCTATAAATAAGACCCAATGGGTCCAGTTTTAGGGACCGGATTTTTGAATTCTAAGCTCATTTCTTTTACTCTAACTTATTTACTACAACAAAAATCTTTATAAGCCCTAAATCAATTTGGGGAAATGCTCTCATAATTGTAACTCATTTTGGATTAATAATAATGGAGAGATGGCAGATTCATTAAAGATTTCGATTATGAGAAGATCATTATGATCATTAGCTAGACATATGATCCATTGCACATGATTCTATCTTATTCTCTTAATTTCTTTTTTTCTATGCATTACATTAAGGTCAACTTGGATATGTACATTCGAAACACATCATAATCCAAATAATATCAGATATGGAAAATAAGAATGGTGATGATGTTTCGACATTGATGAGTTTATAAAACTTAAGAATATCCAAGCTGACCTTATATAAAGTAAATTGGATGAAGCATAGGTAGTTGCTTGGTCGAAAGGGGTGTTTCGAAAGGAATCCAACTTGTAATTGGCAAGCGAATGTGTAAAATGGAATACATTCGAATGGGTTCTACACTTTATTGTAACTGTAACCCTTTTGAAGGGGTTCCAAAACAAAGGTGATGAGTCCAATGAGGCCGAAAGCAGTTATTTCACCTTCATAAGAAGGCATACCTTCCGACATGATCAAATTATAAGAGTGAACCTATCGACATGATCGAAAGGCATGGAAGGTCAGAATGAATAATTGTCTTCAACTCATTCAAAAGAAAGGTTTCGGGTTCAGTGTTTCTTTCTTAGCCCGCATTTCTAATTCTACCATCGAATATCATTAATTAAAATGACTAATAAAATTCAAATATCATTAATTAAAATGATATATTAATTGTTTTGAAAATATAAGCTCAAGTCTACATACAAAAAGTTTATGTGGGGATATTCAATAAGTGACAGTATAGCAAAATTGCTATAATGATATTTGAATAATTCAAACAGAATGTCACAATTATTTTCAACCAAACAACAATATAACCGACACAAGGAAATAAATTAATATTGACCAAAAACCTATTAGGGTCTCTCTACAAATGTCCTCTGTAAAATACTGGTTATGAACAACATAAATAGTTATATGGTTTCACTACAAATTAGATAATATGTCATTCGTTTTTCAAAATAGGAATCCAACCAAACTGTCAATCAAACAACAGTATACTAACATCCAAGCATACACCAATAATTTATAGCACCATAGATATTATATAGTTTTTTTAAATGTAAGTTTACTCACCGATATTCCAATTATCGCCGACGCATTCCAGTTTAGTCTAAAATCGAAAGGCGTTCGATTTTATCTATAGAATTCAACTAGCTCCAAATCAACCAAATCCTTTCCAAAATGAAGAAAACATTCCTACGAGTCCAACACAAATGACCGCGTCCAAATTCAACCTCGTACGAAATAGTTATGGGTTCAGTAAGATTTAAAATTTAAATAATATAATTACTTTCTTAATTGTATCAGTAATAACTAATTAACCTTCATCAAACCTTAATCCACACTTTGCTAATCTCGACGGCATGTTATCGAAACTCAGCCACCTCCTTCCATAATTCGATGCCACCGCCATGAGCCACCGACCACCGTCACAACCCTGCCACCACCTCCCCAAACCGATACCGACCTAACGCCGTGTAAGTTGCTACTTTGAAACCATTGCCATAGCTCGAAAACCCCAAAAACGATGCTGCTTTCATCTCGAGAACTAGGTCGTCATGCTCCTCCATTCGACGATCCAACTGGTCAAAGTACTCAACTCACCTAGCCAAACATTTGTCTAGCTGGGATCTTTATCGAAAATGGCCTCTAGTGGCCGAAGCAATAGTGGCCATTAGATTAAGGCGGCTAGGGTTGGGCATGAATATGAGATTGGGAGAAAAAGAGAAAGTGAGGTCCTTGCATATATTTTCTAACCACTACTATTCAACTTCAAAATTCACAAACTCCAATTGAGGCATGTTCACTGGCATTCCTAGCTAAATACCCTCATTTCGAACATAATGGAACTATTTTCGAGACCTAATCCATCACATAAAAAAGTTAGCCTTTTAAAATCCAATTATATTATTTTAGTTCTCTAAAATTAATCGTTACGCATTTCGAGTTCGCACGATCACACAGTATATCTGATCGTCATGAAACTCGTAAGCGTATAACGATTCCTTGTTCGGGATACAATGAAACTGGCTTTGTCAAAATCCAAGACAGTTCACTGCACTGATAATTTCACACATTTAAATATCGTTTTATATTTTCGATCCACTTATCGATATTTATCTAAACTATTTATTATTGTAAATAAATTTAAAATTCTAATTTACTAATATTATTTATTAATTGAAAGGAGTTAAATAAGACCATTAAATCCAATTAATCGACATTTAATTCATTATTCGGATATTTAAGTAATTCTATATTTGAATATAAGTTATTAAATTTCAAAATCTAATTATCCATATATTTAAAATTAGTTAAATTTGAAAAATTCAATAACCAAAATTCTGCGTTGTTATGCTTCCAAACTGTGGTAACTTTCTATTTTACAAGTTATTTACAGTCACATGTGATATCTCTTTTATTTTGTTTATATATATGCGATATATTATAACGAATTTACATATGTATATGTTGTCCAATATTATTCACATGAATTTAAAGAAATAAAAAATTATATATATCTTAATAGTATGTATATATTTTTGGTCATATTCATACAGTTCAAATATAATATTTTTCAAATTTAAAAAAAATTATCATTACATGTAAGATATAAATTATTTGTGTGTAAGTAGCGTTCAAGTTCATTCTTTTATTTTTCAGCACACCTATGGTCCAATGATTTTCAGTGCATATTCTGATTGAACATTTAACTAAAATATATAATATGTGCTCTGCAATTAACAAATTTAACTCTTACCAAAATGTGGAGCAACTATTCATTGACACATAAACCTGAACAAATTATTTCTAAAAATGGACAAAGGAAAGGAGTCATTATTCAAGCAAGAGTATCACTTGCCTTCATTTTCATATACAGTTTAGGATATGGTGAGATTTAAAATTATTTTTTTGTTAATGTTTAGAATTAAATTACAGTCTATAAATGCCCTGCTGGCAAAATGTGAGCGGATATGCTTCTACTCTACTAATGCTTTGTTACAGTCAGTCAATCACCGTAATTACGCACTCACTATAATATGAAAGCACTGAGTAAAGGTCAGTGAGTATTAGTAATAGGGAATAATGTTTATACGTTCCAATAAATGAATACTTTATTCTACTCAAAACTGTCACACAATTGCCAACAATTTTCAGCTAAACTGAAAAGCAACAACATGAACGAAGATATTTATATGTTAACTCTGTTTAAAAATTTCTGTATGAAATATCTACTAGTTAAATTTAAAGGAAAATTTGCTAACCTAGGCTTGTATTTGTAAAGAATAACAGAAATAACCCAGTTTTGATAATAATTACAAACGTTGACCTGTTTTTGCCAAGTAGACGATGGCGAATTTTCAAAATGCACCTTCTGGCGAATTTTCAAAATGCGCCAACAGGCGAAATTTGAAAATTCTCCTTTGCAAAAACCCTATACATAAAATAACCAGAGAAACAATAGACAGCAGCCCCCCTCCTCATTTCCACTCTCCCCCAATCGAACCCAACATCCTCAAATTCCTCAAAACCCTCCTCCACTACCATTTCTTCAATTTTTAATCAAGTTCTTTCAAAAAAAATTCAGCGGCAAGCACGTCAGGTATAGAACAAGAAATAGGTATGAATCTATACCCATAATTTGTCATTTCTAATTTAGGGCATGAATATTTTTCTTTTTTACTTCATAAAAAAAATTATGCTCGTAAAGTAAAGCATTTTAATATCAATATTGATAAAACATTTACAAAACTATCATTACAAGTATTTGTACACATTTTAGTCTTAGATTTAAAGCAATTTGAACTAGGTTAGAAGTAGTTTATAAAAGTCATATTAAAAAAGGTTCTTAAAAGCAATTTAAGATTATTTTTATAAGCAATCTATATGAATAACTAGGAGTTTACATGCATTCATACTACTTTGTGGGTTAGGAGGTTGTCAAATTTTGGTTAGTGTATAATTTTTATCGAAATGAATTGGTTTTTAATATTTGTATTTTATAGAGTATGTTGAGATGGAGCCCAGACCCGTTGATGGAAGGGTATCATTTCTTCAAGCTCAGCATTATACTTCTAACGACATATGGATTCAGGTGCTTTAAAAGTATTATAATTTTGTGTCAGTTGGTATAATTCCTTTTTTTAATTATGTATCGTTGAAGAAAGTGACTTCAAACCATCCAGAAGTATTGGCTGAGATTGAGAGGGCTTGTTTTTTACACATATTGAAGTTAGGATACATCTAGCTTGACCACTGTCTTATCACTACTTTGGTAGACAAATGGCGACCGGAGAACTCCACTTTTCATTTCCCTGTTGGTGAGATGATGATTAAATTAGGAGATGTAGCCATGTTGTTAGGTTTTCCTATTGAAGGCAATGTAGTGGCTTATGGTGGAGTGGCATATGACTATATGCAATTGTGTCATGATTTACTTGGTCTTGACCCACCCTCCGAATAAACAAGGGGCAATGAGTTTGTGGAAGTCATGTGGTATCAACGTCAATTATCGCACGATATTCCCGCTGATGATACAGAGGCTCAGATTCAGCAGCAAGCACGTGCTATTATTTTGCACATCATTATTTCCCGTTTGATGTGCGACCATACAAAGACTCGGGTAGATCTGAAATGGCTACCGTATATTACTGATTTAGGGGAGTGTAGTAAGTTTTCTTGGGGCAGTGTTGTGTTATCTTATACATATATGGAGTTATCCAGGCTCTCTCTTTTGGAGAATAAATCTATTGGTGGATGTCTGACACTAGTACAGGTTTGAAACAAACTTCAATAGTTTACTATTTTACATGATTTGTCTCATTTTTGGTCGTAATATTTTCTTATAAATGCAGTTTTGGTCGTGGACTTATCTTCAGATCGGAAGATTGTTAGTAACAAATGTCATTGTCGATCAGTCGATGCCGCTTGGGTCTTGGTATATTTTTTATCCTTTTAATTTTATTAAACAGTGCAATTTTCATTTGTAATATTCAATTATTAACATCTTATAACAGGTGGGTAGGACCAAAAAAATGCGCCAAACTCCAAGACGGAGTGTGAAGTTCTATCGCAATGAGTTAGATGTGCTGGAGGATGACAAGGTGACATGGACACCGTACACACAAGATGTGCTAGCACAGCTTCCAGCCATGTGTACAACTGCTAGATACTTATGGACTGCGAGAGTACCACTCATATCTTATACGCAGACTGCATTTCACTTACCCGACAGGGTTATGAGACAGTTCAGCATGATGCAGCATATACTAGATGATACGCCACCCTGCACGTCTACGTACATTGTAGAGGAGTATGGAACCCACATTCAGTTGTTGAATGAGCGCCATACAGCAACCCAGATTGAGAGGGAACCCACCATTATGCTAGAGCAGTACAAAAGGTGGTACTGGAACATAACACGATGATATGTTCTTACGGCGCCAGTGGAGGCAGTGTATAGAAGTCTGTATGTTCCTAGAGCACCACTTGAGAGGAACGTGGTAAGTTGATGTTGTAAGTAGTATATCAATTAGTTAGTGTAGTTCTGTCTATTGCTAATTTTCATTCAACTTTACAGGCAGCTAGTATAAGTAGGGCTTGGGAAGAAGCAGAAAATCTTCGCAAACAACAAACCAACGAGGAGGGTAGGAGGATGTGCACTAAAATCCAAAGGATTCTAGATGTTGTGTTGTGCAGGAATAAACTTAATAGGCCGAGACCTCCATCTCCACCTCCAGTGCTCGTGTACACATGACGTCGTCCTAGAGGAGGTGTGGATTCATCATTACAAGGCACCTCGTCACAAGCTGCACCGGTACACGAAGAATTTGTTCTTGGCCCATCTCAACCAACGACCGCATTACCTTCGTCCTCCATTGCGTGTGGAGAATGTAGTAGCAGTAGCAGCAACAGTAGCAGTTCGAGACCATTGGTAACGCGTCGGCAGAGAAGAAGCCCGTGCGAATTTCATGAGCTTCATGACTAATTTGATAATGCTATTTGATGCGAATAGTTAGAGGTGATGTGGAAAGTGATATGTACTGTACAAACTAATGCTGTTTGGATTTGTAAAATGATGTTGAATTTGTGTAGTTGTATTTTGTTTGCTTGTGGTCCAAACTAATGTTGTTAGGATTGGTAATGTTTTATGACTTTGTGTAATATGATGTAGTCAAGGGATTGTAATTGCTGCTCTGTTTACAGCAGCAGGCTTCCTTTGGCGAATTTTCAAAATTCGCCAATGGGCGAATTCTTAAAAGGCGCCCAAAGGCGAATCTTGAAAATTCACCCATAGAAACCTGCTATGTTAAAACCAGTTAGCCCCTTCTTCCTTTTTCATTTTTGTTTGTTTTAAACCTAAATTTATGCAAAATCATTCGCAGAAGTCATTAAGGTTGGTATTTTGTCCAATTTTTTCCTCTATTCTCGTATTTGTAGATGTATAGTATGCCATTCTTCAATTTTGTTCAAATCGATAAGTAAATCGACCCAAACCATGGTTGCAAGTTTGACTAATTTTGGTATTTTATTCAACTTTTCTTCTAGGCGAAAATGGATGATTGGGAGATTAATGATCAAACAATGATGGAAATATATGATGATTACGAACGGAACAAGGGCGAAGACGATGAGGTCGAATTTGTTCCAAAGACCCAAGTGGAAGATCTACCTAGAGTGGATGCTACAGAGACAAATGAAGAAGTAGAGAACGAACTTGTTTGTGCTACGCGGGCAAATGACGTACTCAAGAATCCCCAACCTGTTCAACAATCATTGCATTCTAGACTGATGACTGTACTTGCTCATCAAAACCTTGATAGATCAAGTTCTAGCATCATGGGACGTTCTGTACTTTTCTATTGCGGAGTTGAATGTAACGTTATTGTTTTGAAAAGTCAGAGGAATGCAAGACGTTACTTTGAGGCTGTAAAGCGTATATCCATGCATAGACGCGTCAGGGGGTGCATAGTTGTAAATTTTTTGAATGGCTCGATCCTCCATTGATAAAAATGGGGGGTCCAATACGCACTAGAGATGCAAGCTAAGGTTAGTCAATTGGAGAGGATGAATATTGCAATTCGCAATGAAATGCTTGCAGGGTGCTACCGGTTACCACGTGATTGACCGTATGTTTTGTTGTATTGGTAGTAAAGTAGTATCAGGTGGTTGGTGTCTGTATATACTTGTTTTTTATCATGTGTCTGTCTTGTATTTTCTATTGAGAAGTATCTTGTAGTTCAACAAACAAATAATCTATTTCATATCGTGTTTTAGGGTGTTTCTGAATTGGCGACTTTTCAAAAGTCGCCTTTGGGCGAATTCTCAAAATTCTCCTTCAAGCGAATTTTGTAAATTCACACAAAGGCGACTTTTGAAAAGTCGTCAATTCATAAACTGCTTTATATCTAGTCAGCTTAAGCACTCACACCCTTATAACACACCCCTAGTTTTTTCAGTTCTATAGAACCCATTTTCTTTCTGCTTACATCCCCAAACACCAAACTCAATTTCTTTCGATAATCTGTTGGTTGTTGTCATAAAGTCCTCGCTATTCTACGCAAACATCTTCACAATATCTTTGCATCGAAATTGGTAAGAAAATTACAAACCCTAGCTTTGTTACATCCATTAAAATATTTCCATATGAATGGCTAGAAATTGGTTGGTCAAATAAAAACTATTTGTTTGTAGAATGGCTAGAAATCTCATTCCCACACTTTGCTACTACGACGGTGAACTGATCGTCGATGAACAAAAAACGGGAAGTATGTCGATTGTTTTTGTAAACCAAGGAGGGTATGCAAAGGTTGCATGCTATTTGAGTTGACAGAATCTGTTTACAAAGCGACAAAAATAAGCGCAATCGAAATTGATATTGAGTTGGTCGTTAACTGGCCTATGGATTCGGGTTCAAAAGAAATAACACTTTCAGATGATGAGGATGTTGAAGTTATGTTTTCTACGGTTACCAAATCCATTGAGTTGTACATTGGGAAAGTTGCAAAAGAAAATCTACAAGAACATGTACAATCTCCTATCATTAGCATAGAAATAGGGTATTTTATAGATATGTTGGAAACTGATAATCCTTCAGCAAGTTTATGTTCTCATACTTACAGTAATCCATATGTACATGCTGGGGTCATGGTCCTCCTCCCATAAACTATGGTTTCATGCATTACATGATGTCGCAACCAACTCCAGAATAGTACTTTCCATACTACACACCCCGTACGATGCATCCAAGGTATCGTTGTTAACATTGGTATTTTGCGTGTACCTTTTTAAATTACAATTGCCTAATAGTTTCTTCTTACACATTCAGCTTCCAACAACAAATGCATCTACAAAATGTCTATGCTGAACAACAAAATAATCATTTGTCACAACCGGTATATCCTACTACATCAGAAATGTATGATATAAGTCAAAGGTTTGTTTAGCAACTTATTTGGGTAATGTTTCCTATCTACTCTAGCTTCGTACTAAAATACTATTGTAAAAAGATGTACAAGTCTTGAGGATACTGCTGCAGAATGTGGTGCTGGACCATCACAACACTCACATGATTCCAATATTGACACTGATATGGATGCTAATATAGATAGAGACATCGGACATGATCCTCCAATTAATAGTATGGTTGTTGCGACAAGGACTAATAATGATGCGTGTTGGGTAGAACGAATGCAGGTGAATAATGAATCATTAAACTATGACTTTTCGATCGTAGATGATGTTGAAGGTGATGGTGAAGAAGCTCAAATGGAAGTACCGTTGGATGATAATCTATGTACTACACAAATGATGGCAAGATCGGTCGTAGCTAATCTGCAATTTGCTGGAGAAAAATTTTCAACCTAGTGCATACAAAATGGATTTGCTGTTGGGATGGTATTTGAAAGTAAACAAAAGCTGCTACACCAATTAACCGAATGGTCTATTCTACATGGAGTTTCGTACAAGCCGATCAAGTCGAGTAATACTATATACACTACTATCTGTAATGTTGACACTAACTGTCCATGGAGAATACATGCAATAGTCTCAAAGAAATCGCAGTCAGGCTAGTGGGAAATCAGAAAGTTGCCTAGCGAACATACTTGTGTCAATCCTACAGTTAATTCCCACCACAAGCAAGCCACTTCTAATTTTTTTGTGTAAAAAATCATGTCATTTGTCAATGCCGATTTAGATATCTCAGTAGGTATAGTCCAAGTGCTTGTCGACGACCAACTGTTCATCAAAATTAGTTATATGAAAGCTTGGCAAGCATTAAACAAAACAATATACGAGGAGGGTAGGAGGATGTGCACTAACATCCAATGGATTCTAGATGTTGTGTTGTGCATGAATAAACTTGATAGGCCAAGACCTCCATCTCCACCTCCAGCGCTCATGTACATATGACACTACGCCATAGATGACCTTCTGCAACATTTTTGCAAGGTGTTGCCAGCTAAAATGTTGCGATAGATATAAAATTTTGGTCCTACTGCAACGTTGTATTTATGGTGTTACCTTAGCCATAAAAATGTGTTGCTCTAGCTAAGCAAGTGTAACACGATGCAACATTTTATATAGTGGTTCTATAGATGTATTCAAATTAAAAAATTAATAAAATTAGCAATCCGCGTGAATACGATCCAACGGTCTACATTTAATCTGATTGTTAAAATGGATCACCGCTACAATTTGCCCCAAATTTTCGTTTTCCCGCTTTACTTTTCATATCATTTCGTTCTCACCCCCAATTTCCAAACCCCTAATTTCCAAATCATATTTTCGTTTCTTTTTTTTTCTTCCAAAAACAAAATCTCGTGAGTGTTTTGGAAATTTATGGTTGTTCACAACTTGAGTTCGTAGATGAACTTTCCACTTTTCTTCCATTTGTAAGTCTCAGTCGCTGCCGTTCCTTCCCACATGATATGGCTTTTTTAAAATTTCTTGGTCATTAATAATTCATTTCGATGTGTGTTGTAGTTGGTACGTCTTCTTTCCCATGTATTATTTCAATTTTGTGCACTGTAGGTTATGTTTATATTTAATTGTTCCTCCCCTCTGTATATGCCATGTTCGATTAATTTGCAGAATAATAATTTGAGTTGCTAGTTGATGTTTTACAAAGTTCTACTTAATCGAACATGTCTGTAATTGACTTATTGTTTATTGTTCCTCAGACTTTACCCAAAATTGATGCATTCTGTCTAATGTCATGTTTTGGACCAAAATGAAGATGAATTTTGGAACCATCATGCAGCGGAAAGTTAAAAATGCATGGCACTCTTTATTATTGTTTTGATTGCAAACATAGGTCCTGCTTTTTGTTTAATTATATCAATCGGATCTTGTATTAACTTGTGGTTGTATGTTCAGATGTACAATCTATGATGTTCACATTTGGATCCACTATATGAATTTTGTTTCAATTGTTTATGTCTCTTAGTCAAAAGATATTCTGAAGAAAAATATCGATTTTTTATTTAATTATATCGGACATATATTACATTAACTTGTGGTTGTATTGTTATACAAATATCTATTTGAGTTTGTGTTAGTGTAGAATTGAACGATTTAGTTATTTTTGTAGAATCAATATGTTTCTATTTTCATTAATGCAATTTCAGTTTTTATTATGTTAGACGATCCTTAAAAAAATTGTATTTTGATAATGAAATAGTTAGAACTAATAAGTTGACTACAAATAAGAAGGCAATATCAAAGATGCATATACAATGTTTTAGTTAGAGATCCATGGAGAATCACAGATTGTGGTGTATTCTCTCATTCATTAATTGTATAGATTATTCATACATACCTGAGTATGTCGGCATTGCTTAATCTTTATACTAGCTCTAATCTACAATCCAGAAATATGCCCACTTTTATACATTGCATTTCGTTATTCTACGCATCTGAAATTTTTTGCAGATTTTTATCCTCCGTTCTCAATTTATATTTATTTTCTACTGAAGATGAAGTAACATGTTCAGTTACAGGGAACATATCATGCTGGTAAGTGGTAGATGCGCAGTAGTTTCGATGGGTGATGAAGTTGCTGAGGATGGGGTTTGCTAAGTTCAGCCTTCATTTGTGCATTATTTTACGTCATTTCAAAGAAGGCTCGATCTTCCGAAATTGGATGAATCGGGCGGTGCCCACTTGTTCGACCTAACCGGTTAGGTCGATCCCCGTCGGGATTACGGGGCCCCGGACTCCCGCCGGCGCTGCGCCCGGACCCACTACTCGGCTCGCCTTCGGCTTGGCACTCGGCTCGACTCGTCATATATTTGTTAGTGTCGGTGTCTGTATACATTGAAACTGCATATGTAATGGGTGAACTGAGTGATGTAGTGAGGAATATCTGTATATGTGAATATCAGTGTTATATATCATTGAATTGTAAAATAGTGGAGTCAGGAATTTGTACTATTTTAAATGTTGAAATAAAATATTTATTTAAATAAATTACTATTTGAATATCAAATTCTGTGCAATAGCATTTTATTAAATAAATATTTATTTCTATTAAAAAATCAAATATGTTATACATTGTGGGCCCCACAACTTCAGAAAGTTAATATCTATAGCAACATTTTTGGAATGATACTACAGATACCTATGGGTGTTGCCATAGACCCAAATAGGGTTCTATTGCAACAATATTACTTATGTTGCCTTAGATAGTCAAAATGTTTCCTTTGAGGTCTAAGGCAATGGCAAAAATTGCATCACCCTAAAAGTGTTGCCATAGACCTATGGCAACATTTTTCGGGCCTGAACCAACATTTTTTTGTGTAGCAGAAGGCCATTTATGGCGCAGTGCGACGTCGTCCTAGAGGAGGTGTGGGTTCATCGTCATAAGGCACCTCGTCACAAGCTGCACAAGGACATGAATAATTTGTTCCTGGCCCATCTCAACCAACGGCCGCATTACCTTCGTCCTACACTGCGTGCAGAGAACAGAGTAGTAGTAGCAGCAGCAGTAGCAGTTCGAGACCACTGGTAACGCGTTGGCAGAGAAGAAGCCCGCGCGAATTTCATGAGCTTCATGACTAATTTGATAATGTTGTTTGATGCGAATTGTTAGAGATGATGTGGAAAGTGATATGTACTGTACAAACTAATGATGTTTTGATTTGTAAAATGATGTTGAATTTGTGTAGTTGTGTTTTGTTTGCTTATAGTCCAAACTAATGTTGTTAGGATTAGTAATGATGTATGACTTTGTGTAATATGATGTAGTCGGGGATTGTAATTACTGCTTTGTTTGCAGCAGCAGGCTTCCTTTGGCGAATTTTCAAAATTCGCCAATGGGCGAATTCTTAAAATGCGCCCAAAGGCGAATCTTGAAAATTCGCCCATAGAAACCTACTATGTTAAAATCAGTTAGCCCCTTCTTCCTTTTTCATTTTTGTTTATTTTAAGGTCGAACCAAAAACCTAAATTTGTGCAAAATCATTCGCAGAAGTCATTAAGGTTGGTATTTTGTCCAATTTTTTCCTCTATTCTCGTATTTGTAGATGTATAGTATGCCATTCTTCAATTTTGTTCAAATCGAAAAGTAAATCGACCCAAACCATGGTTGCAAGTTTGACTAATTTTGGTATTTTATTTAACTTTTCTTCTAGGCAAAAATGGTTGATTGGGAGATCGATGATCAAACAATGATGGAAATATATGATGATTACGAACGGAACAAGGGCGCAGACGATGAGGTTGAATTTGTTCCGTAGACCCAAGTGGAAGATCTACCAAGAGTGGATGCTACAGAGACAAATGAAGAAGTAGAGACCGAACTTGTTTGTGCTACGCGGCCAAATGTCTTACTTGAGAATCCCAAACCTATTCAACAATCATTGCATTCCAGACTGATGACTGTACTTGCTCATCAAAACCCTGATAAATCAAGTTCTAGCATCATGGGACATTCGGTACTTTGCTATTGCGAAGTTGAATGTAAAGTTTTTGTTTTGAAAAGTCAGAGGAATGCAGGACGCCGCTTTTATGGCTGTAAAGTGTATATCGATGCACATACGCGTCAGGGGGTGCATAGTTGTAAATTTTTTAAATGGCTCGATCCTCCATTGACAGAAAGGGGGGTCCAATGCGCGCTTGAGATGCAAGCTAAGGTTAGTCGCTTGGAGAGGATGAATATTGCAATTTGCAATGAAATGCTTGTAGAGTGCTACCGGTTACCACGTAATTGACCGTTTGTTTTGCTGTATTGGTAGTAAAGTAGTATCAGGTGGTTGGTGTTTGCATATACTTGCTTTTTATCATGTGTCCATCCTGTATTTTCTATTGAGAGGTATCCTGTAGTTCAACAAACTATTAATCTATTTTATATCGTGTTTTAGGGTGTTTCTGAATTGGCGACTTTTCAAAAGTCGCCTTTGGGTGAATTATCAAAATTCTCCTTCATGCGACTTTTGTAAATTCGCACAAAGGTAACTTTTGAAAAGTCATCAATTCATAAACTTCTTTATATCTAGTCAGCTTAAGAACTCACACCCTCATAACACACCCCTAGTTTTTTCAGATATGAAGAACCCATTTTCTTTTAGTTTACATCTCCAAACACCAAACTCAATTTCTTTCCATAATCTGTTGGTTGTTGCCAAAGAGTCTTTGCTGGTCTACGCAAACAACTTCACAATATCGCTGCATCGAAATTGGTAAGAAAATTACAAACCCTAGCTTTGTTACATTCACTAAAATATTACCATATAAATGGCTAGAAATTGGTATTCAAATAAAAAATATTTGTTTGTAGAATGGCTAGAAATCTCATTCCCACACTTTGCTACTACGACGGTGAACTGATCGTCGATGAACAAAAAAATGGAAAGTATATCGGTGGTTTTGTAAACCAGGGAGGGTACGAAGAGGTTGCATGCTATTTGAGTTGAAAGAATCTGTTTACAAAGCGATAAAAATAAGCGCAATCGAATTTGATATTGAGTTGGTCGTTAACTGGCCTACGGATTTGGGTTCAAAAGCAATAACACTTTCAGATGATGAGGATGTTGAAGTTATATTTTATACGGTTACCAAATCCATTTAGTTGTACGTTGGGAAAGTTGTAAAAGAAAATCTGCAAGAACATGTACAATCTCCTATTGTTAGCACAGGAATAGGGTATTTACAGATATGTCGGAAACTGATAATCCTTCAGTAAGCTTAGGTTCTCCTACTTACAGTAATCCATGTGTACATGCTGAGGGTCATGGTCCTCCTCCTATAAACTATGGTTTCATGCATTACTATAACGACCCAAATTTTCATACACGAAAAACCGAACCATTAGTGTTAAAGAAGAAGGAGGTAGAAGAAGAAAATTGGAAACAACAGCAGAATCTCACATCGCAGCAGAATAAATATAATAGATAATAACTAATCTTTACACAAAAGAATCAATATGTGTTTATACATACATCATCAGAATACAACATTAGAGTTCACATAACACACATTTGGACAGTAGGCATAACCTATCCTCACAACAACTGAATATACAACAAATCAACACAGCGGAATACATAAACAAATACGGAAGTACGTGTCATCATCCAGCTCATCTCCTGAGCTCCACAACATCCTATACTGTATCTATAATACTCGGTCTGACCCGAGCATCATAATAAAACAAACCCGAGTCAGTCTGGAAAACCAGCGTGAGAAAATCACACTCAAATTTATTATTAAAGTTTCAAAATCTTTTGAAAATAAAAGCATCTCGTAAGACCACGCCATAAATAAACATGTTGGGTTTTTCCCTTACGATAGCTAAAACACGTTTTATAAAAATCCTTTGATATTGTAATAGTGTCTATATACAAATACTTATTAAAATAGTCGAAATTGTTACATTTATTAAATTCCAGCTATAGCCACAATCGTGGGTAATACTAACAAAAACCGTAAAAGCACGTAGGGTGAATGGATTTCCAACTAATGACTAGGCACTGGGGTACCACCTGTCACAGTACATGGCCTAGATCACAGTACCGAGGAGTACGCCCGCTCCCCTGCAACACAAGGCCGGAACTACCCCTTACTGGATAATTCCGATTAAGATCACCCAACGGTTGGGATCAGCAACCGCACCACTAAGCCGAATAAAAAGGGACATCTAGACAATGATGACCTCACCCTAATAGGTGCTACCCACTTAGCCTTGCTGCATAACCCCTGATTTTCAGACATTCTTGGTTGATGAGTCTCGAGGCTAAGTGTTACCTTTATAGAACATATCCCTTAGAATGCCCACCGTCCACTTGACGATGTTTCGAAAGCATTCATCCATACAAGTCCATCCCGGGTGCGAACGGAACCGAAGGCTCTACTCCTACTACATCAATTTTGGAATCACCCTCAGGATTAGTAGCGACTAGCCCTTGCACTTCACTGTACCATCTTTGATTGCAAACTCGTTTCCCCCACGAAAACGTACAAACCGAATCGAAGTGGTTTTCGAGAAATTAATCTCGATCCCGGTCTCTTCGAAACGATCAACGCATTTTGCCAATATTGATAGTCGGTGATTTAACTATCAATTAACATTCACAAACATCCATCAAACCTAAATAACTTTCCCAAATTATTTATTCTCAAATATCTTCGTAAGATATATTTCCATTTTCCAACCCTTTTGAATACGGTTTCAAACATATTCTCCTCACGGAATAAATTCCCAAATATTTATTTCCACTGAAAATCACCAAGTACAAACTTTTAGATTTTAAAATAATTTTAAAGCACTTTATTATAAATATACTTATAACATTGGAATTAGAACTACTTTAATACTTTATTAAAATATATACTATAAGCATATTTCAAATAAAAACACTTTATAAATAAAAACTAAATTTCCTCTTTTAAACATAATACCAAGTCACTTTTATATAATTACTACAATAATAGATTTGAAAAATACTTACTTTAGAATTTAACGTATAGAAATAAAAAAGTTTCTACAACATGCCTTTTTAAAACAACATTAAAACTTTTAACCAATATTTAAAACTGCTTTGAAAACGTACTTGGCAATCCAGGGAAATACCATTCTCTTTCACATCTTTAAGAATAAATCACTATTTATTTTTAATCAAATTCACATTCCTTTATAAATTCCCACCTTGAATTTATATTTCATTAATTAACCCAAGTTTATAAATTTCAGAGTCTCACTTCTTCTTCTTTTTAATTACAATTCCAAATACTTGAATAAATTCACTTCTCTTCGAAATAACCTTCCTTATTTACTCCATTTATTTCAAAAGTCATTAACTTCAGATCTTATTTTATTTTTTCATTCTGATATTAAATCCTTATTTAAAAATAATAATTTTAGATTTTCCTCGTTCCTTCCTTTTTCTTTTAAATGAATTTAAACCTTGAATTTTTAAATAAATTCTTTATTTCTTTTTAAAATATTATTACTTCAGTTTTAAAATTCACTATTGCTTTATTTATTCAAATTTCCTTTCCATACTAGAAATTCAGTTACTAAAATTTTAAAATCATTTTATTCTTCCTCATTTCTTTCTTACCTTTGTTTAATTTCTCTATAATTATTTTTCTTAAAAATTCAATCCAGTTTATATATTTTGGTAACTCGTTATTCCTAAATATTTTCAATTATTAATATAATTCATCACAGGATATCAATAATCATGTCACATAATATTTAAACAAAATTAAACATTTTGAGGAATCCAGTTGGATCCCTCCAACCTGTTTCTCTACATCCACAGATGTTAGCACAATACCAATTCCACTTCGAGGTGAAATATTGCAGTATATAGGATTAATAAAATATTATCCGCTATTATGCGGCGCATAGGGTCTCATCCGCTATATAATGCGGGAAATCAATCACTCCGATATATATGTACATATACCACTATATATAATATACCACATCCAATCAATTCAATCATTCAACCAATTATTTAAATTTAACTATTTAAATTTAAATAAAAACCAGATGAGTGAGATTAACTCACCTTTGATTTGTTTGCAACCCATTTTCAAACCAGCTTGATTTCTCCCCGATTTAAGACCTTGTACAAGCATTATATGGTTTATTAACATTTGAATCAACCGAAAAATCACTTATCGTTAAATAATATTTTTGGTAACCAAAATAGTTAAATAAGTCAATTAAAACGGTTAAATCCCCAAATCCATTATTTTTTTAAAATAAACTAGTAGATTAAAAATATTTATATGTGTATATTTATTTTATTCTCTTCTTTGAAACTACATATATAAAAATAAATTATAGATTCAAAAATTATACTTTTATAAATTTTTCAAACAATTAAAATCCCCAATTTTCCATAGTCTTATCTTTATACACATTTTCTATCAGCCTATATATATATATATATATAAATACGAAATCGAGCTCAACAGTTCTCACCCAAAAGAAATATGGTGGCCACTGCACTGAAATCGACCCCGCTTAGCCTCATGCAGTGCCACTCTCATCACCCCATCGTCGTTCCTTGCCTGGCCGCTTCCCTCAGCATCTCCAATCTAAAAGCGATGATATTAAGCTGCTCGACCTCAACGTGCCGCGAACCACCTCGGTGGACTGCGCATCACCAAACATAGCCCCCACGTGCTCCTCGTCGACACCATCATGCCCACGCCCTCCGTTTTCCCCAATTAACCCCTACAATCACAATAAACTGAAACCCTAGCTTCGAAACTCCGCATGCAGCTGAGCGACCCACATTTCCTTTCCCATCTCGACTGCCGTGATTCACTCGCCATAAATTCTTTTTTATTTATTTATTTATTTATTTATTTATTGGAAACCAGTTTGATTTTGAATGGGTAGGATTAAATTTGAAGGGGACGAGATAGAGCTGGCCGATGCAATTTTCCTCTTTATCTGTTCGACCATTGTTTGAATTTGATGATTTTTTTTCCTTTTGATTTGCTCGGCTAAGTGACTTAAAATGAAGGAGGAAGCTAAGATACCTTCCGTATTAAAGAAGGGATGAGGAGACACTGTACATGCAGCTACAGTGATTTCGAAATGAAAGAAAAAAAAGTTACGATGTGAAATAATTACGGCTGTAGAGTAGGTTTATTAAGAAACATTTTTATTTAAATTCCAAATGTGTCAATAAATGCAACTTAAGATTTGGAATTCCTACTGAGGCGTGCCGCTAGGCGTTTATAAAGTTATACCTCTATTTCAAATGCAATGGAAAAGGTTTCGAGTCCTAATTCGATCGTATGGAGAAGATAGCTTTTTGGATCCAATTTTTAAATTAAATTTCCGATATAGATTTCAGCGCGTTTATATATCGTACGCTCACACAACAACTCCAAACACTATGAAAATTGAAATCCAATAATAATACACTGTTACGGATCCAATGGAACTGGTTTCGTTGAAATCCGAGACTCTGCCTCGGAAGGCTATTTTTAAATATGGATTTAAAAGATAAAATTTGAAAATTTAACGAATCACTTTTAAATTCAATTTTAAAAGTTCTATTACCTTCAAGATTATCAATGTAAATTTTCTAAACCTTTAAAATATTTTTAACAGGCTTAAAACTCCCGATTCAACATTTTACCCAACTTCAAATTATTTAATTTAATAATTAAATTACCCAATAAATAGTGATATTTGAAATCCAAGTCAAAAATTAACTTTTAAATATTTAAAATCAATTATATATCCCAATTTCAAATATCCAAAAATTCCGGGTCGTCACATTCCTCCCCTCTTAAAAGAATTTCGTCCCCGAAATTGCTAGTTAGGAAGAATGATCCATACCCATTATCTATTTTCTCAACCTAAATAGTTTTTAACAACTTGCCAAAACAAATCTTTTTATCAAAGACACACTAACCCTCTTTCTAACCTTTCAAACTTATCCATAAGTTCCCAAACAATATTACTTACTTAACAATTCAAATTTTAAATTATCAAAAAATTTCAAAAAAATTTCTAACTCCTTAAATTTTTAAAAAATTTCGCCAGCGTTTCCTTTGAGCGGTGTTTGCACAAAAAATGGACAAACACCTCAAAGTTGTATGATTTAGTAGATCTTATGTTGTTCTTAGTGATTTGGGTGATTTATGCAAATATGTAAAAAAAACAGGGGCTAAACTGTAAAAAGACACGCAGATTTATAGTGGTTCAGCCAGAATGTGCCTACGTCCACTTTATATGTTATTTCTCTTCAGTTATTCCGATTACAAGTACAAAGCTTTGATACAAGTAAAAGAAAATTGTTTGAAAGTTCCTTCCGTGCTTGAGCTCTCAAAACCTGTCCCCATTGTTGTACCCCTGCCCCTCTATTTATAGAGTGAGGCTGGGGGTAGGGGTCTAGGATGTGTATAGTTGCTGATGGGCCTGGGCTGATGTGATCTGGCCTGGTACGTCTTGGTTCGTCATTGCTTGGTTCGGAGGTGGTTGGAGTGTAGAATGGACCGGTAGTTGCTTGGACCGGTGGTAGGATGGTGAGGTTGGTCCGGTGTGGAGATGGTTCGGCATGGGTTGGTTCGGTTATGGAGTTGGCTCGGTGGTTCTAAGGAGGAAGTGTGGTCCGGTAGGAGTTGGCTCGGTGGTTCTAAGGAGGAAGTGTGGTCCGGTAGGAGTTGGCTCGGTGGTTCTAAGGAGGAAGTGTGGTCCGGTAGGAGTTGGCTTGAATGGTTCTAAGGAGGAAGTGTGGTCCGGTAGGAGTTGGCTTGAATGGTTCTAAGGAGGAAGTGTGGTCCGGTAGGAGTTGGCTTGAATGAGGTCTGCCGAATGGGTTCCTACGAGGCATGGATACCGAATGAGGTCTGCCGAATGGGTCCTGGAAAACGAGAATGCCGAATGAATCATGCCTCTTGGTCTCGAGGCCTTCTGGGTGAGAACTCGCCCAAAATTTGCCCCCCAAAGTGGGGCATATTCTCGAATATGGCGTGCTTTGTTTGACGTTTTCATTTGGCCCTCGGATGCCGAACCAGATGGTCCGGTCGTGTCCTTTTGTCTATAAGTAGGGACCGTACGCCTTTGCTATTTCCTACCTGCCGAACTAAACATTTGCTCTTGCCGGATCAAACTTCGTAGCTGAATCGAACATGGTAGCCGAATCAGGTGAGACACTTTTACTGCCGGATGGACTTGTATACTGTGCTACCGAATGAGCTTTGGGTTTCCAAGCACCGAATGAACGTTGGAGTACAATTGCCGAATGGGATTTCTAGATGGGGATGTCGAATCAGATTTTACACTTACTTTACCGAATGTCAATGGGGGTCTGAGCATTATGATTTTTATGAGTGGAGTTTCATATTACACACATACTTGTTTACATCTTCCGTCCTAACGATGTTCTTCTTTACGTTTGCAGATAAATGTCTCGAAAAGCAGAAACTCGATCAGACAAAAAGAAATCCGGGGGTGAAGGAGGTTCCTCTGCCGTGCCCCCCAGCTCAGCCGAATCCAGAACGTCACGGATCTGCCCCGAGGTCACTAGTGGACAGATACGGCCCTCAGGAGCTTTTGAACTCCCCGCCCGATTGCTTTCCTAGCTCCCTCAAGGTGGAGCAGCTTGATGTCATCTCTCGTTCTTTCGGAATTAACAGGGCGCGAATGCTGTTGCCAGGGAGAGATGTTATGCCGTACGACCCTCCTGAAGGGTACTTTGCTTACAGTAGGTACCACTGCATGTGTGGTGCCATTCCGCCTCTTAACGCTTGGGTAACCAGCTTCCTCACATATCTCAAGGTGGCCCTATTCCAGCTTCAACCCAACTCCTATGCTATACTGGTGAGCCTCTTCGTCATTTTCCAGAGGAAGTATGGTCGTGCTCCTTCCAACCGGGAGATCCGGTACTTATATAATCTGAGGGGCTATAAGAAGGGGTCCCCATACATTAGCTTGGAGTCAGCCGTGACCTTCAAGCCGGTCTTGGATCTGTATTCTAAATTCAGCATGTTCAAGAAGGAGTGGTTCTTTGTCAGGGACGACTCCGTTTCAATTCGGCGCTTTACTTCTGGATGTAAGTTGATGCTTTTACTTATAATTTCTATTCCGATTGCGATGCTTCTTCTCATACTTTCTCATTTTTGCTAGCGCAGGTGGTTTTGCGATTGTGGAGACTGACTGCCTGGTTCAGATGGCAGCTGAGATAGAGGCTATTCTCGGGAAATATAGATCATCCGCCTTCTTGATCCGAAATGCGATTCTTCTGGAGTATAACTTAATCCTTCCACAGCAGTCAGTAGTTAAGCTGAGGGAAACGGCGGAGGAGAGGGTGGCTGCTCAGACCAAGGAGGGTGTTACGGTAGAGAGTAGCAAGAGGAAACCTTTCACAAAACCTCCAGCTGTCGGAGGTAAGAAACTCAAGAAGTCGGACGGTCCCTCCCTCAGCAATTGTCCACTTACCCGGGAGGAGGAAGACATAGAGGAGGAAAGAGGCGAGGGTGGAGATGGTCGGGAAGGTGATAAAGGTGGCGATGGCATCGGGGCCTTGCTTCCTGGGCAAGCGGGCGAGATTCAGGAGTGGACGGACGATGCGTTCCACCAGGCTTTCGAGGGGCTGGACGAAGATCCGGCTTTGGTAGAGAAAACCGGGAAAGCGGACAAGGCCGGAACCGGTGCGAGCGAGTCTTCCCAGACCATTCCAGCCAGGGTGGCTCCGACGACTCAAGGTGAACTCTTGACTCCTGCATGCTTCATTAATGATAGGGACTTAGGAATATTTTATGACCCACTCCCGTCTTGGAATGAAATCCAGGACCTATTGCAGTATCCTACTCCTCCCCAGGGTTTGTACAACCACAGATGTGTTTCAATTCTTTTAATTTGCTGTGTTTTCTCGAAGTATAGAACAATATATGCTTGTGACACTTTTTTCTTCATATCAGGAGCAGGTAAAACGGTCAAAGCCTCAGATTTTCGGCACAGGCTTGAACAGTACAAGCTTTCCAAAACTTTTGTCAAGCCGAAGCCTTCGACCCACCGCTCCAGGGATGTAGTCGGCTACCGTCCTCTTCTCGGGGTTATCGAAGAGGGTATTCAGCAGAGAAAGAGGAGTCGTCCTTTATCCGAACCTTCGCCTGGTCCTCAGTTCCCAGCTCAGCCTCTTCATGATATCACGGAGGAGGATAGCGAGTTTGCACCTTCTCCGCACCCGTCCGGAAACCCTTCTGTTACTCATATCGACCGTCCTGACTTGGCTCGTAATCCATTTGCGGGTCATCCTGATCTGGATCCAAGCTCTCATGATATTACCTTTGACGAAGTCACCGGTGAACACCTTCTTCCCCGCAACCCCATGGTACGAGTACTTGATGAAGCTAAGTCCTTAGATCTCGATTTACTCACTACTCGTATAATCACTATGGGAGACGAGGCCAAGGCTAATATTGATCGGGTGGCGGAGGAGACTAAGAAGCTGATGGGGCATCATGCCCGGCTGGTCAAGGCCGAAGAGGAGATTGGGAGTGCCAACATCCGTCTTCGATTGGTGGTTTCGGATCAGGCTAAACAGCTTGCGGATCAGGCTATTCAGATTTCTCAGCATGAGGCTGCTTCTGGACGACTAAGGAAAACCATGGAAGAGGCCAGTCGGGCCGAACTGCGGAAAATGGAAGCTACTTGCAAAGAACGGATTGACATGGCTATTGCTACGGTGGATGAGGTTCGGAAAGCGGATCTTGAGCGGGTGGAGGAATTGTCCGGGAAACTTGAGGCTGTAGAGCTTGCTCAAGCCAGGTTGAGGGAGGAGATGGAGGCAATGCGGGGATCCCTTCTGGTTGACTGCTCGAGATACCGATCGGAGAGAGATGCTGCCGTTGGGAGGTTGTCGGCTTCCGAGGCCCGGATGAGGGAGTTTGAGGAGAATGAGGGGATGATGGACGAAATGCTTCAGGACATGTACTTTCGAACCTGGAAGCAGGGCAACCTATCCTGGATGGATGATTATCCCAGGGTCATGGCTAAGATCTATCTTCGGGCTCTGGAGGAGGCCAAGGCCGATGCGGATAAAGATGGTGGCGTGGCCTTCAGCATGGATGCGGTCACTGCCCAGTTTGCCAAGGGGGAGAAGGTGGCGGTGAAGGAGGGTATGCGGTTGCTTGCTGCTGAGGAGGCAGGGGTGCAAGTGGATGATGACGACCAGGATGGCCAATAAGCTTATGCTGGTAAGCCTTCCTTTTTATTTTCACTATTAACTTGGTTGCTTATCACTAATGAATCCTTTCTTTGACTGGACAGGTGGTCAACAGGACAAGGATAAAACTCCAATGCAGCCGGCCCCTTGATTAGACCTGGAAAAAACTCTTTTTTGTGGACTTTGACAGGGTTGTATATGTTAGTTTTAAAACAGTAAAGTAGCTTTTAGGTTGTATTATTTTGTTGCTTGTAATAAACAGCTCCATTCTTGATGTGTAATTCTTTAACTTAAGCTGATTTTTTCATTTTCTGAATGTTTGTTGCCGTTTTGACATGTCGCATGAGAAATGTAGCTATGTATATTCTTGTAATTGAATTGTGTTTGATGTCAGGTTCTGGTTTTAAAACATAATTTCATGACTTGTAATATTAGTGTGTGGGGTGAACAAATTATAGCCATATATTTGTACATAAAGGAGGAAAATACCGCCTTGCATGTTCTGTTTGTAGATGCCCGTTTCGAATATCCTGTATGACCGAGCATGGAGAGCAGTTGAATGCCCTTCCATCCGATTGTGAATCCCTGCATCCATTGGCGAGTATCTCCTATTCTGTATCCTGTGCTTTATGGATTGTTATAGAGGATAGGAGGAAAGCTTTTTAAGTAAAATTGAAATATGTGAAAAGGTAAAACTTCCAATCACGGAAGGCCTTCGATGTGCTTAAGTTCGTGGCAAACGGGTTTTGTAGTCACTTTCCCTAGCTGTGGGTCTTGGAGACATTCGTCACCCATCTTACGCCTCCGCGGGGAGTTAATTCTTTTTTACCACAGCCGCACTTAAGACACATCGGAGCCGAGATCGTGCACAGTAACTACCCGGGCCATTATGGCCCGTAATCGTGGGTATTATTCGATTTACTGTGGCCGGCTAGCGTGGGTGCCGATCGTCAACTGTGAACTGCCCCTGGCTGGCCACACCTTATGTTGGGGCTTATAGTCGGTTCACAGTTGCCGGCTAGCCTAACGCCGTAATGAGCTGCCTCGGCTATAGTCGGCCTTCTCGGTGGCTTATAATCGGCTCATTACAGTTGGCTTTGAGGGCCGTCGCGAGCAATGAGTTAACCCGCAGCAGAGGGATGCCGAAGCAAAAGTGTCTCATTGGCGAGGGCATAGATTCGCATAGTACCTGCTAGGTCTTGTCCAGGAGAGGTTGCGTTGTGGAGTGCTTTGAATAGAAATGCTATATACTCGGGATTTTGTTCAACAGAAAAGGATAAAGTTAACAAGCAGCCAAGATACAAAAGAACAAGTTAAAAAAGAGACAAGGTTTTTTAAAGTGGTTCGGCACGAAAATGCCTACATCCACTGATTCTCTTTGTTAATTCACTTCATATGGGCAATACAAGTTAAGAAAAGTATCGACGGAGGTGTTGGATGTTCCATGCCCTCTGGAACACCTCTCCGTCCACTGTTGACAAAATATAGGCTCCGTTGTGGAGATCTTTATGAATTACATATGGCCCATCCCAGATTGGGTCTAGTGCTCCGGGGCGAGGGAAGATTCGCTTGAGGACAAGATCCCCTTCTCGTAAGGTACGATGCTTGACTTTGGAGTTGTAATGTGCTGCTACTTTTTGCTTGTGGGCTGCTGTTTTGAGGACTGCATCGTTTCTTCTCTCCTCGATTAGATCCAAAGACATGTGAAGGAGTTCTTCGTTCTCTTCTGGGTTATAGTGGATCCTACGTTGGGAAGGCACAATGGTTTCAACTGGGAGCATAGCCTCCGATCCGTATGCCAAAGAGAAAGGAGTGTGCCCTGTTGATGTTCTGAAAGATGTGCGGTAGGCCCATAGTGCCGTAGGGAGTTCATCCACCCAAGCGCCCTTTGACTTTTCGAGCTTCTTTTTGATCAGAGTTTTCAGAATTTTGTTGACTGCTTCGACTTGTCCGTTTTCCTGGGGATATGCTACGGATGAGAAGCTTTTATGAATTCTATGTTCTTGGCACCAGTTGGCGAATTCCTCGCTGTCAAACTGAAGTCCATTGTCTGATATGATTTTGAGTGGGACTCCGTACCTGCACAGAACATTTTTAATTAAGAAGTTAATAACTTTTGCTGAAGATATTTTATTTAGAGGTTCCGCTTCCACCCATTTGGTGAAATAATCAATGGCCACTATAGCATATTTGGCCCCGCCTCGGCCCATTGGTAGCTCGCCGATTAAGTCAATTCCCCATATTACGAAGGGCCAAGGGCTGGTCATCTGAGTAATCTCGGTTGTCGGTAGCCGAGGAATCTTAGCAAATTTTTGGCATCTGTCACACTTCTTGACGAAATCTAAGGCGTCCTTGCTTAAGGTGGGCCAGAAATATCTGTATCGGAGTATCTTTTTTGCTAACGTTTGCCCTCCGGTGTGATCTCCGCAGCTCCCTTGATGAATGTTGGATAAGATTTCCTTGGCTTCCCTTCCGGCGACACACCTTAATAATGGATTAGAGAACCCGCGCCGATAGAGGGTGTCTCCTTGTATTGTATAGCGGGACGCTTTCCTCAAGACTTTCTTGACTTCATTACGCCTGTCGGGTAGTGTGCCACTTTGTAGGTAGTCTCGGATGGGAGTCATCCAAGTTGCTTCTTCGGTTGCAGTTATCAGATTTACTTGTTCAAAACTTGGGGCCATTTGCTTTGAGATGGTCACTGCCCCGAAGATGGTGATGTCTCTCACACTTGCTTGCTTTGCTAATTCGTCGGCCTCTCGGTTCTCCTCCCGAGGGATGCGTTTGACTATGTAGTGGTCCAATCGGTTGAGAAGTAACCTGGTCTTCTTTAGATATGCTATGAGTCGTTCTCCTCGAGCTTGGAATTCTCCTAGTATTTGATTAACAATAAGTTGAGAATCGCTGTGAAGACACAAAGAATTGGCTCCGATTTCTATGGCAATTTCTAGTCCAGCTATCACCGCTTCATATTCTGCATCGTTGTTGGTGGCAGCGAACTCCAACCTTATAGCATAGTGCAGTTTGTTTCCCCTGGGAGTGATTATTACTACACCTGCCCCCGAGCCTTGTTCGTTTGATGCACCATCCACAAAGAGATTCCACTTGATATCTTCTGTTATTTCCAATTGCTCCCGATCTTCGTTGGTAGTGAACTCTGCAATGAAATCAGCCATGGCCTGTCCCTTGATGGCGGTGCGAGGGTGATAGGTGATATCATACTGACTCAGTTCAATACACCATTTAAGTAATCGCCCAGAAGTGTCGGGACGATGGAGTACCTGCCTTAGTGGTTGATCGGTCATAACTTTGATGGAATGGGATTGGAAGTAATGACGTAGTTTTCGTGAAGTGATTAGTAGACAGTATGCTAATTTCTCAAGTTTAGGGTATCTAACTTCTGCCCCAGTAAACCTTTTGCTGACGAAGTAAACCGGCCGTTGCGTGCGGTTGTCTTCCCTTACCAAGGCAGCGCTTAGGGCGTGGGATGACACAGCGAGGTATAGGTATAATTCTTCTCCTTCGCTTGGAGTTGAGAGCACCGGTGGTTTCTGGAGGTGTTCGATTAAGTGAAGGAAAGCGGTCAGGCATTCGTCAGTCCATTCGAACTTTCCCTTGTCTTTCTTTAGAGCCTCAAAAAAGGGGACGCACTTGTCCGTCGCCTTGGAGATGAATCGGCTTAGAGCGGCCACTTTTCCGTTCAAACTTTGCATTTCCTTCCGAGTGGAAGGTATCTTGATATCCCTTAGCGCTCGGACTTGTTCAGGGTTTGCTTCTATTCCTCTGGCATGAACGATGAGTCCTAAGAACTTTCCAAATGACACTCCGATGGAGCATTTTAGCGGATTCAACTTCATTCCATATTGTCGAAGTACTTGAAACATCTTGCCTAGGTAGCTCACGTGATCTATGTCTTTCCTTGACTTTACTAGCATGTCATCCACATACACTTCCATAGTCTGTCCTATCAGCCCTGCAAACATTTTGTTGACGAGGCGCTGGTAGGTGGCTCCTGCATTTTTAAGTTCGAAAGGCATTACCTTATAGCAGTACAAACCTCGATCGGTGATGAAACTAGTGTGGTCTTGGTCGGGAGCATGCATAGGAATTTGGTTATATCCTGAGTATGCATCCATAAAGGATAGGAGTTCGTGCCCGGCTGTGTTGTCTACAAGTTGGTCGATTTTGGGAAGTGGGAAGCAATCCTTTGGGCAGGCGTCATTTAGGTTGGAAAAGTCGATGCAGGTTCGCCACTTCCCATTAGCCTTTTTTACCAGCACCGGGTTGGCGATCCATTCCGGGTAGATAGCTTCTCGTATGAAGTCATTGGCGAGTAGATTCTTTACTTCTTCATCGAGTGTTGCTGATCGCTCTGCCCCCATACTTCTCTTTTTTTGTTTTACAGGCACCTTGGTAGGATCAATGTTTAATACGTGGCAGGCTATGTCGGGGGAGATTCCAGTCATGTCAGCGTGTGACCAAGCGAATACATCCAAGTTGTGGCGGAGAAAATCGATGAGTTGTTCCTTCAACTCGGTTTTTAGTTGGGACCCAATTTTCAGTAGCCTACTTGAGTCGTGCTTGTCTACAGATATAAACTCCATAGCCTCTACAGGCTCGGCGGTGGCCTCCTCCTCTTTGTCCCTAGGGTCTAATTCATTGAAAGGGTCGCTGGTGTATCGAAGAGGAGGGGCTTTCTTTAGTTGCTATGCTTCAAGGCTTTTTGTGCAGAGGGCAATCTCTACACCTTTCCCTTTATCCTTCCTGTGGTTGTTGCGGAGTTCAGTCACATAGCAGTCTCGAGCAACGTCCTGATCTCCTTCCACTTCCCCTACTCCATTGTCCGTTGGGAATTTCATCTTTAGGCACCATGGGGCTAAGACAATTTGGAAGTCAGACAAGGATGGCCTTCCCAAGAAGGCGTTGTAGGCCGACTGGTTTTCTATTAGCACAAACGTTTGTTTCTGTACAGCAGAGCGGGGATGGCTTCCAATCTCAACAAAAAGGTCCAGTTGCCCGAGGGGCATCTTCGCGTCTCCAGTGAAGCCGTGTAATGGTTTATCGCAGGGGGATACGTCCTTCATTGATAGCTTCATTTTGTCGAATGCGTGTTTGAACAGGATGTTTACCGAGCTTCCAGTGTCTACCAGGATTCGGTAGACTTCGGCGGGACCAAGTCGGGCAGAGATGACCAGGGGATCCATGTGATGGTACTGCCTTCCTTCTAGGTCACGCTTACCGAACGTGATGTCATTACTTTCTTTCCGCTTCGGGTGGCGCTCTTCTATAACCGAATTGACATAGTCTTTATTGTTTCTAAGCGACTTTCCGTATCTTTCCATCTCTTTCCAGCTTCTGTCTGCGATGTGCGGCCCTCCTGAGATGGTATGAACCACTATCTTTTCCTGACTAGAGCTGCTAGCGTTGCGGTTTCCTCTGTCGGCCCTCGGGGAGGGTAGCCTTGGGTTTTCATTGGCAGGAGCTGGGGTCCTGTCCTGTTTTTTTACATAACGTTCCAGTTTCTTTCTTCTGATGTGTTCCTCAATCAGATCTCGGAGATGATGGCATTCGTTGGTATCATGCCCGTGAGATTCGTGGAAGCGGCAGAATTTTCCAGACTTCTGTGCGTTATCTGATTCCTTCTTGTATGGTGGGCGTTTGTATCTAACTTCGCCTTGGGTGGCAAGGAAGATATTTTCGACGGTCTCGTTCAAAGGAGTGTAAGTGTCAAATCTTCGTCCTGGCCGATATAGGCGCTTTTCTCCCTTCTTGCCCCCAGCATTGTCTCTGGAATCAGTTCTTCGCACGTCCCTTGCCACAGCAGGGGCGTTGCCATGGGTTGTCTTATTTTGCTGTCCTGACTGCCCCTCAACGGCAGCATCCTCAAGCCTCATGTATTTCCCGGCTTCATGGAAGAAATCGGGTAAAGTAGCTGGCTTTTCTTTTGTCAACCTTCTAGCAAATTTAGTGTCCGGATGCACACCACTACAGAGGGCCATTAGGATAAGCTTCTCATCGGCGTCTTGGACTGCGGCTGCGGCAGCGTTGAATCTGGTTAGGTATTGCTGCAGCTTTTCTCCAGGTTTCTGTTTGACGCTGGATAAGGAATAAGCGTCCTTAGGTTGCTCCACATGAATGCGGAACTGACTGATATATTTTTCTTTCAACATTTCCCACGAGCTGATGGATCCTTGGGGTAGATGACAGAACCAGGAGGTAGCAAGATCTGCTAAGAAGAGCGGAAAGCATTTGCACAGTACTCCCTCTGTTTCTCCACTCATGAGCATATGCTGCGTGTACCTTTGTAAGTGTACAACGGGATCAGAGGTTCCTTTGTAGGGTTCCATTGTTGGCATCTTCCATTCTCGGGGGGTGATAGCAATTTCGATATTGCGGGCGAAAGGGCTGGTTACCCTAGCGCCTATCCCTCGATCTCTTTGCTCCCGTTGGACACACTCTCTGAATAAGCGTGCTATCCTTTCATCAGAACTTGGAGTAGATAGAAATGAGTTTGGTTCTGTTCTGTGGGATTGATTCCGTCCAGATGACCTGTAGGGATGGTATCGTCTATCATTCCTCATATTTTCCAGTGGCTGCCTTTGATCTTCTGGGAGCATGCTTGGGTCAGCTACAGTTGGCCCTTGCCTTGATCTCCCCCCGTTGGGTTCTGATCTAAGCACTTCCTCGGGTCCAACTTCGGGCTGGACTCTAGCTCGGCCCCGTTCACTGGTGTTTCTGTGGTTAGGCAGCATGACAGGCTCAGCTACAGTTGACCTTCGCCCGGTACCTTCCCCGTTGGGTTCGGTACCAAACGTTTCCTCAGGCCTAACTTCGGGCTGTGCTCGGTCTCGGCTCCTACCACGGCTACTTCTGCCGTTAGCTCCTTCGAAGAAGGAAGATCTTTGTTGTCTCTGAGATCCTCCAGACTGGGACTCGCCCCATGATTCAGTGTTGCGGTTAGATTCTTTAGCGTCCCTTAAGCGTGACATGAGATGGTCCACCAAGGCTTCTTGTTGGGACGTGAAGCGGTTAGTTACTTCAACCACAACTCTGTCCAGATCTGCTCTAGTAATTGCTGCAGGCTATTCCGTGGCAGGAGTAGTTGGGTTAGCCTGTTCTTCATTTGTTACTGTTGCTGGAGGAGGACGATTTACTTGATTCGTGATAGCTGGACCTGGTAGACTGCTGGATGCGATGTTTTTTCCTTTGTTAACATCTTTTCTCTGTTTGGGAGGCATGTTTTCCAAGTGGCGGACGATGCTGTTAGGAAAACTTGTTAAGTGGATGAAGCTGAAGCTTCGAGCTTCTAATTCTCAGTGAAAGCACCAAAAATGTTTGCACAAAAAATGGATAAACACCTCAAAGTTGTATGATTTAGTAGATCTTATGTTGTTCTTAGTGATTTGGGTGATTTATGCAAATATGTAAAAAAACAGGGGCTAAACTGTAAAAAGACACGCAGATTAATAGTGGTTCAGCCAGAATGTGCCTACGTCCACTTTATATGTTATTTCTCTTCAGTTATTCCGATTACAAGTACAAAGCTTTGATACAAGTAAAAGAAAATTGTTTGAAAGTTCCTTCCGTGCTTGAGCTCTCAAAACCTGTCCCCATTGCTGTACCCCTGCCCCTCTATTTATAGAGTGAGGCTGGGGGTAGGGGTCTAGGATGTGTATAGTTGCTGATGGGCCTGGGCTGATGTGATCTGGCCTGGTACGTCTTGGTTCGTCATTGCTTGGTTCGGAGGTGGTTGGAGTGTAGAATGGACCGGTAGTTGCTTGGACCGGTGGTAGGATGGTGAGGTTGGTCCGGTGTGGAGATGGTTCGGCATGGGTTGGTTCGGTTATGGAGTTGGCTCGGTGGTTCTAAGGAGGAAGTGTGGTCCGGTAGGAGTTGGCTCGGTGGTTCTAAGGAGGAAGTGTGGTCCGGTAGGAGTTGGCTCGGTGGTTCTAAGGAGGAAGTGTGGTCCGGTAGGAGTTGGCTTGAATGGTTCTAAGGAGGAAGTGTGGTCCGGTAGGAGTTGGCTTGAATGGTTCTAAGGAGGAAGTGTGGTCCGGTAGGAGTTGGCTTGAATGAGGTCTGCCGAATGGGTTCCTACGAGGCATGGATACCGAATGAGGTCTGCCGAATGGGTCCTGGAAAACGAGAATGCCGAATGAATCATGCCTCTTGGTCTCGAGGCCTTCTGGGTGAGAACTCGCCCAACACGCGGCTTGCTCGGTACAACTACAAAATGCCTCATCGGGCCTCCAGATTTCAAAAGAAAATAAAAGGCCAAGTGGCTAAACCAGAAAATCATCAAATTTCATATAGAAATTTAAACACATACCTTTTCCGAGAAAATTTCAATTTATCTTCTAAAATCAAATATTAATTCATCCTTTGCTTCTATATACCTGTATATCCTACTAAGCAATAATACCCAACCACAGTCCCAAAATCATTTTATACATTTCTTTTCAAAATTTCCAATATTGGCTTTACTTAAGCCCGTACGATGCACATATATCATCCGTACGCAATATCAATCCGACCGCTCACTCGATCACACAATTTCACTTCCGAACTAGTATCGTCCACCCGACTCTCTAGTGCAGACTCAGATCAGGTTCCTTGATCAGAAACCGTCATTCTCCTTGCGTAGCCATAAACTATGATAGAGAATTTCCAGAATCAATCAAAATTCCATACCTAGAGTTCACCGTTGAAAATCGAGTAAAAAATCCCATTTCGGATCGATATAACTATCTCGAAATTCTGTGCTCGAATTCTGGATCAAATAGCTATGCGAATAAAATAATATACGTACATCCTACGTATAAATTCCAATTGATTATCAATTATATCAATTTCCCTTTTTATTCACATTCATTTTGATTACATACACTTATCCACAATTTTCCTTTGTCACAACTTTCAATTTTAATCTCCATTCAATTATTCACTCGGTATATTCCTAATACCAATTTACTTAAGAATTTCATCCTTCATTTCTTATGTTCAATATAAATATTTATTATATTTAGTTTTAGTACTTCACTACTAAAGGTTATACTCAAATTGAGTTTCAAATTCCATATAAATTTCAATTTGCTTCACTTTATTAATTAATTTCAAACTTCAATACTTTTATTGCCATCTTTTATCCAAATTTTCATTTCCAATTCTAATTGAATTTAATTCATCTACAAGCTTTGAATATTGAATTCTATTCACCATTATCTCAAAGTTCAATTTTAAATCTTTTGTCGTTAGTGAAAATTTCAAAAAATTTCTAACTCCCAAAATTTTTGGAAAAATTTTGGCAGAGTCTCCTTTGTATGGAGGAGCTTTTGCAATTTGACAAGAGATATAAATATATATACATCGACCAACACGGTCGAAAAAAGCAAAAACAGTTCATATTTCCTATTTTTATTGCGTAGGCGTACCTTATTTAGCATTTTTAAGCAAACGGCTACTTATTTAGCATTTGCGCGGTCAGATCCTGCCAAACGGCTTCCAAAAACCTGTACTTACTCAATTTAAACATGTAAGTGCCATATATAGAAAAATTATTACATCTCACTCATTATCAATAGCTAACACATGGATTTTCTAAGCCATACATACCAAACAACACTTATAAGTAATTAATAAGGTTTCAATCACCAATTCAATTGCTTTCACTCACTTTACTTATTCTTGCATTCAATTTAAGTGACGTACAACTCACTTACTCACCTTCAATTCATTTATAATTCTAAATAAACTCATATTTATATCAATTGATTCAAAAATCAATTTTGTTTACTTCTATCAATTCATACAATTTTATTCAATTCCATTTTATTTTACTAATTAAATTCAATTAGTATACTCATTCAATCCATTATAACTTCTAATTTGCATTCACAATTATTTCTGAATTTATTTTATTAATAACAAGGTCATTTCAATTTATTTCTACTCACTTGGATATTATTTGCAATTAATACCGTCTTTATCCTAATCCAACTTTATTTCATTTGACAATACCTCAATCATATTATAATTTACTACCACTTCGAGTCGAATTTTACTTGAAGCCCAAGTTCATTTCCAAACTCCATTAAGAACTCACAATTCAACTTTTATTTTATATCCCAAGTTTGAATTTTATTTCACTTCCAACATTTAATTTCTTCATTACTCAAAGTTAAATTTTATTTCAACAAATTTTTAAGTTTTTATAAGTTTCCAAACCAAATTATTATTCCAAAAACATTTTTAATTAACTTCCAGAGTTTAAGCAATTCCTCAACACTCCAAAATCACCTTTGAAATCAATTTTATCGAAAATTCTTTGGTAAATTACATTATCCTTTTGAATTTCAAAACTGAACCCAGTTCGCAAACAATTCCAATTTAAAACAATTCGGTAGCAATTCCTCTCCTAGAAACTCGAAAATGAACATCGATAATGATGTAGTCATCACCGAAGTTATTTTCTAGCGACCGAGAAGAGTTTAGTGCTTTTATCTTTTTAAAAACATTTCAAATATTTTTAATTCCCAAATCACACAAGATTTCAAATTCAACTCAAAAATATTTCTGAAATAATACTATTATTTCTCCAAAACTTTTGTAAACCACTTTCAAACCAAAAGGAATTTAAATTTTCCGAATTCCAAATTCGAAATCCATCCAATTTTATATCCAAACATTACTCTGGAAATTTTATCTCATTTTGATTATAAATAACATTTACAAATTTTATTTGTTTATGAATTTATTTCTTAGCTTTTAGTTATGGTTTCAATTTCTTACTCAATTTTACACAACAACGATAATAATTTAATATTATCACTTTCTAACAACCAAGCATCCATATATAACTATAATAATTTACAAAAATTATTTCCTTTATATACAAAAATAATTTGGGAAAAATTATTTCATTTACGCATTTTAAAACAATACTGTGTCGAGTTGTTCTATTCATCTGTTTAGAGATCCGTATCAATAACGTTAATTACTCGTATTGACCAGAATCCATAAACTACTGAATAAACCCATCAACATAATATAAAACCATTTTATATTCACTAACAAATACGCGCTCAATTCTATTTATACACTCAAACTCATTCTAGAGTACTACTGACTCTATTCTATGAGTAATCCCCACCAGAGCCAAGGTTCTCGCTTAACCTTCAGCTCAGATACCAACTGTAACAACCAGATTTTTCATACACGAAAAATCGAACGATTAGTGTTAAAGAAGAAGGAGGTAGAAGAAGAAAATTGGAAACAACATCAGAATCTCACATCGCAGCGGAATAAATATAATAGATAATAACTAATCTTTACACAAAAGAATCAATATCTGTTTATACATACATCATCAGAATACAACATTAGAGTTCACATAACACACATTTGGACAGTAGGCATAACCTGTCCTCACAACAACTTAATGTACAACAAATCAACACAGTGGAATACATAAACAAATACGGAAGTACGTGTTGTCATCCAGCTCGTCTCCTGAGCTCCACAGCATCCTATCCTGTATCTATAATACTCGGTCTGACTCGAGCATCATAATAAAACAATATCCGAGTCAGTTTGGAAAACCAGCGTGAGAAAATCACACTCAAATTTATTATTAAAGTTTCAAAATCTTTTGAAAATAAAAGCATCTCGTAAGACCACACTACAAATAAACATTTCGGGTTTTTCCCTTACGATATCTAAAACACTATTTATAAAAATCCTCTGATATTATAATAGTGTCTATTTACAAATACTTATTAAAATAGCCGAAATTGTTACATTTATTAAATTCCAGCTATAGCCACAATGTTGGGTAATACAAACAAAAACCGTAAAGGCACGTAGGGAGAATGGATTTCCAACTAATGACTAGGCACTGGGGTACCACTTGTCACAGTACGTGGCCTAGATCACAGTACTGAGGAGTACACCCGCTCCCCTGCAACACAAGGCCGGAACTACCCCTTATTGGATAATTTCGAGTAAGATCACCCCACGGTTGGGATCAGCAACCGCACCACTAAGCCGAATAAAAAGGGACATCTAGACAAGGATGACCTCACCCTAATGGGTGCTACCCACTTAGCCTTGCTGCATAACCCCTGATTTTCAGTCATTCCCGATTGATGAGTCTCGAGGATAAGCGTTACCTTTATAGAACATATCCCTTAGAATGCCCACCGTCCACGTGACGATTTTCCGAAAGCATTCATCCATACAAGTCCGTCCCAGGTCTGAACGGAACTGAAGGCTCTACTCCTACTACATCCATTTTGGAATCACCCTTAGGATTAGTAGCGACTAGTCCTTGCACTTCAATGTACCATCTTCGATTGCAAACTCGTTTCCTCCACGAAAACGTACAAACTGAATCGAAGTGGTTTTCGAGAAATTAATCACGATCTCGGTCTCTTTGAAACGATTAACGCATTTGGCTAATATTGATAGTCGGTGATTTAACTATCAATTAACATTCACAAGCATCCATCAAACATAAATAATTTTCTCAAATTATTTATTCTCAAATACCTTCGTAAGATATATTTCCATTTTCCAACCCATTTGAAAACGGTTTCAAACATATTCCCCTCACGAAATAAATTCCCAAATATTTATTTCCATAGAAAAACACAAGTACAAACTTTTAGATTTTAAAATAATTTTAAAGCACTTTATTATAAATATACTTATAACATTGGAATTAGAACTACTTTAATACTTTATTAAAATATACACTATGAGAATATTTAAAATAAAACCACTTTATAAATAAAAACTAAATTTCCTCTTTTAAACATAATACCAAGTCACTTTTATATAATTACTACAATAATAGATTTGAAAAATACTTACTTTAGAATTTAACGTATAGAAATAAAAAATTTTCTAAAACAAGCCTTTTTAAAACAACATTAAAACTTTTAACCAATATTTAAAACTGCTTTGAAAATGTACTTGGCTATCCAGGGAAATACCCTTCTCTTTCACATCTTTAAGAATAAATCACTATTTATTTTTAAACAAATTCACATTCCTTTATAAATTCCCACCTTGAATTTATATTTCATTAATTAACCCAAGTTTATAATTTCAGAGTCTCACTTTTTTTTTAATTACAATTCCAAATACTTGAATAAATTCCCAGTTAATTTCCAATTTACTTCTCTTCGAAATAACCTTCCTTATTTACTCCATTTATTTCAAAAGTCATTAACCAGATCTTTTTTTAATTTTTTTCATTTTGATATTAAATCCTTATTTAAAAATACCAATTTCAGATTTCCCCCATTCCTTCCTTTTTCTTTTAAATGAATTTAAACCTTGAATTTTTAAATAAATTCTTTGTTTCTTTTTAAAATATTATTACTTAAGTTTTAAAATTCACTATTGTTTTATTTATTCAAATTTCCTTTCCACACTAGAAATTCAGTTATTAAAATTTTAAAATCACTTTATTCTTCCTCATTTCTTTCTTACCTTTGTTTAATTTCTCTATAATTATTTTTCTTATAAAAATTCAATCCAATTTATATATTTTGGTAACTCGTTATTCCCAAATATTATCAATTATCAATATAACTCATCACACGATATCAATAATCATGTCACAGAATATTTAAACAAAATTAAACATTTTGAGGAATCCAGTTGGATCCCTCCAACCTGTTTCCCTACATCTACAGATGTTAGCACAATACCAATTCCACTTCGAGGTGGAATATTGCGGGATATGGGATTAATAAAATATCATCCGCTATTATGCGGCGCATAGGGTCTCATCCGCTATATAATGTGGGAAATCAATCACTCTAATATATATGTACATATACCACTATATATAATATAGCACATCCAATCAATTCAATCATTCAACCAATTATTTAAATTTAACTATTTAAATTTAAATAAAACCCAAGTGAGTGAGATTAACTCACCTTTGATTTGTTTGCAACCCATTTCCAAACCAGCTTGATTTCTCCCCGATTTAAGACCTTGTACAAGCATTATATGGTTTATTAACATTTGAATCAATCGAAAAATCACTTATCATTAAATAATATTTTTGGTAACCAAAATAGTTAAATAAGTTAATTAAAATAGTTAAATCCCCAAATCCATTATTTTTTTTAAAATAAACTAGTAGATTAAAAATATTTATATGTGTATATTTATTTTATTCTCTTCTTTGAAACTACATATATAAAAATAAATTATAGATTCAACAATTATACTTTTATAAAATTTTCAAACAATTAAAATCCCCATTTTCCAAAGTCTTATCTATATACACATTTTCTATCAGCCTATATATATATATATATATTTCTTATCCAATTCAGTTCATGTATACATATATGAAATTAAATTAAATATATATATATATGTGTGTGTGTGTGTGTGTGTTCCAGTGACTAGCCAAATATGTATATATATATATATATATATATATATAAATACGAAATCGAGCTCAATAGTTCTCACCCAAAAGAAAAGTGGCGGCCACTGCACTAAAATCGACCCCGCTTAGCCTCACGCGCCGCCACTCTCATCACCCCGTCGTCGTTGCCTGCCTGGCCACTTCCCTCAGCATCTCCAATCTAAAAGCGATGCTGTTAAGCTGCTCGACCTCAACGTGCCGCGTACCACCTCGGTGAACCGCGCGTCACCAAACATAGCCCCCACGTGTGCCTCGTCGACACCACCATGCCCACACCCTCCATTTTCCCCAATCAACCCCTACAATCACCATGAACCGAAACCCTAGCTTCGAAACTTCGCTTGCAACTGAGTGACCCACATTTCCTTTCCCATCTTGACTGCCGTGATTCACTCGCCATAAATTCTTATTTTATTTATTTATTTATTGGAAACCAGTTTGATTTTGAATGGGTAGGATTAAATTTGAAGGGGACGAGATAGAGCTGGCCGATGCAATTTACCTCTTTATCCGTTCGACCATTGTTTGAATTTGATGATTTTTTTCCTTTTGATTTGCTCGACTAAGTGACTTAAAATGAAGGAGGTAGCTAAGATACCTTCCGTATTGAAGAAGGGATGAGGAGACACTGTACAAACAGCTACAGTGATTTCGAAATGAAAGAAAAAAAAGTTAGGATGTGAAATAATTACGGCTGCAGAGTAGGTTTATTAAGAAACATTTTTATTTAAATTCCAAATGTGTCGATAAATGCAACTTAAGATTTGGAATTCCTATTGAGGCGTGCCGCTAGGCGTTTATAAAGTTATTCCCCTATTTCAAACACAATGGAAAAGGTTTCGAGTCCTAATTCGATCGTATGGAGAAGATAGCTTTTTGGATCCAATTTTTAAATTAAATTTTCGATATAGATTTCATCACGTTTATATATCGTACGCTCACACAACTCCAAACACTACGAAAATTGAAATCCGATAATAATACACTATTACGGATCCAATGGAACTAGTTTCATCGAAATCCGAGACTCTGCCTCGGAAGGCTATTTTTAAATATCGATTTAAACGATAAAATTTGAAAATTGAACGAATCACTTTTAAATTCAATTTTAAAAGTTCTATTACCTTCAGTATTATCAATGTAAATTTTCTAAACCTTTAAAATATTTTTAACAGGCTTAAAACTCCCAATTCAACATTTTACCCAACTTCAAATTATTTAATTTAATAATTAAATTACCCAATAAATAGTGATATTTGAAATCCAAGTCAAAAATTAACTTTTAAATATTTAAAATCAATTAAATATCCCAATTTCAAATATCCAAAAATTCCGTGTCGTCACACATTACATGATGTCGCAACCAACTCGAGAACAGTACTTTCCATACTACACACCACCTACGATGCATCCAAGGTATCGTTGTTAACATTGGTATTTTGCGTGTACCTTTTTAAATTACAATTGCCTAATAGTTTCTTGTTACACATTCAGCTTCCAACAACAAAAACATCTACAAAATGTCCGTGCTGAACAACAAAATAATCATTTGTCGCAACCGGTATATCCTACACATCAGAAATGTATGATATAAGTCAAAGGTTTGTTTAGCAATTTATTTGGGTAATGTTTCATATCTACTCTAGCTTCATACTAAAATACTATTGTAAACAGATGTACAAGTCTTGAGGATACTGCTGTAGAATGTGGTGTTGGACCGTCACAACACTCACATGATTACAATATTGACACTGATATGGATGTTAATATAGATTGAGACACCGGACATGATCCTCCAATTGATAGTATAACTATTGCGACGAGGACTAATAATGATGCGTGTTGGGTAGAACGAATGCAGGTGAACAATGAATCGTTAAACTATGACTTTCCGAACGTAGATGATGTTGAAGGTGATGGTGAAGAAGCTCAAATGGAAGCACCGTTGGATGATAATCTATGTACTGCACAAATGATGACAAGATCGGTCGTTGCTAATCTGCAATTTGCTGGAGAAAAATTTTCAACTGCGTGCATACAAATTGGATCTGCAGTTGGTATGGTATTTGAAAGTAAACAAAAGATGCTACACCAATTAACCGAATGGTCAATTCTACATGGAGTTTCGTACAAGCCGATCAAGTCGAAAAAAACTATATACACAGCTATCTGTAATTTTGACACTAACTGTCAATGGAGAATACATGCAATAGTCTCAAAGAAATCGCAGTCTGGCTGGTGGAAAATCAGAAAGTTGCCTAGCGAACATACCTGTGTCAATCCTACAGTTAATTCCAACCACAAGCAAGCCATTTCTAATTTCCTTGTGTCAAAAATCATGTCATTTTTCATGGCCGATTCGGATATCTCAGCACTTACAGTCCAAGTGCTTGTCGACGACCAACTGTTCATCAAAATTAGTTACATGAAAGCTTGGCAAGCATTAAACAAAACAATAGAAAGAATTTATGGTGACTGGGCCGAATCATATGCGACTTTGCCTCAATATTTCGAGGAAATAAAGAGAAGTAATCCGGGGATTGTTGGACATGTGACCCACGATGAAGTTGGAGTATTTGATTGTGCGCTTTGGGCATTTGGCCCTTGCATTACAGATTTTCTACACTGCCGACCGTTGCTATGTATTGATGGCACACAATTTGTATGGTAAATACAAAGGGACATTGCTTGTTGCTACTGCTGTAGATGTGGATGACTGTCTATTTCCATTAGCTTATGCAGTTGTCGAATCCGAGTCATACGATAGTTGGGGTTGGTTTTTTTCTTGCATGCGTGAATTCATTTACAGTGTTTGCAATCATTGTATTACTTTCATATCAGATCGAATGAAAGGATTTCCGAATGCTTTATAGGAGAAATGGCGAGAACCACACAAATATAGGTTCTATGCATGACATCTTAAAGCTAATTTTCAAACAGCGGGTTTTAGGGATAAACGACTTATAGCTTTGTTTTATTCAGCTGCATGTGCTTCAGAAGTAGTCGAGTACAACAAAATCAGAGAAGAAATTAAAGCTACAAATTCACAGGCTCATGAATGGATAGAAAGAAGTTTAGGGAATTTTGAAGAAAATTGGGCCCTATGCAAAGACGATGGAGGACGCTTTCATGTTATGACCACTAATGCATCTGAAAATTTTAATGGTGTATTGAAAGGTGCTCGATCATTACCTATAAAGGCGTTGGTTGCACGAACCATCTTTCGATCGGTTGAATATTTCTGTAAGAGACGAGAGACGGTGGGTGCTATCGCAACACGTTTGACTCCAAAATGGGAAGCTAAAATAGCAAATCGAACTATTGAAGCACGTCGTTGTAGACTAGTTCGATTTAGTCAAACAGAATGACAAGTGATTCACTGCTACGACGATGAATTTAAAGTGTTAATTGATGGTCCTAACTGCTCATGTACATGTAACATCCCCCTACTGCAAAAATTACCGTGTGCCCTTATAATGGCGGCTTGTTCGGCATAGGATTACGGTGCTAATAGAGCACATCATGAGTTCGCATCAGAGTGGTACTCTGTTCGAAGTTACCAAGCTTCATATCAGCCAGAGTTTCATCCCATGTGTGATAAGAGATACTGGAGACCATATACCGGTCCACATATATTGCCTCCACCAACAAGAAGACAACCTGGACGACCTAAATCTACGAGGATAAAAAACATTAATGGACGAGCTTCAAATGCCTAAAACAAACAGGTGCAGCAAATGTGGATCGCATGGCTATAACAGAACGCGATGTACTGCGCGCAGCGATCTAAACTTCCATTATCAAATGTATGACTGCGTAACGAATTAAGATTTATGTGTATTCAACTTTAAACGAATGTAATTTCTATGTATCAAACTAACTAATTATGTATCGAACTTAAATGAACTTCGCAATTGTTAGGTTTGCAAACTGATATCTATGAAAGTTGTTAGACTTGAAAGCTGAAATGTATGAAAGTTGTTTGTTGGATATGTTTCATCCGGTCTCCCCGAACCAGACATGCCGGACCACCCAAAAGTTTCCCACCGAATCAAAACCTTCCTAACTCCCACCGGACCAACCCTCCTGCCGAACCAACCGGACCAACCCATTGCCGGTCCAAACCTCCTGCCGAACCAACCGAACCAACCCTCCTGCCGAACCAACCGGACCAACCCATTGCCGGTCCAAACCTCGCCTCAAACCATCGAACCAACTCATTGCCGGTCCAAGCCTCGCCTCCAACCACCAAACCAAAGTCCTATCGAGCCAGAGCAGTGCCAGGCCAGATTGTAGCAGCCTAGGCCCACCAGCTGCTATATACCTCCAAGACCCCTACCCCCAGCCTCACTATATAAATAGAGGGGCAGGGGTACAACAATGGGGGACAAGTTTGAGAGCTCAAGCACGGAAGGAACTTTCAAACAACTTTCTTTTACTTGTATCAAAACTTTGTACTTGTAATAAGAATAAGAGAAGAGAAATAACATATAAAGTGGACGTAGGCACATTCTGGCTGAACCACTATAAATATGCGTGTCTTTTTACAGTTTAGCCCCTGTTTTTTATATATTTGCATAAATCGCTCAAATCACTAAGAATAACATAAGATCTACTAAATCATACAACTTTGAGGTGTTTGTCCATTTTTTGTGCAAACATTTTTGGTGCTTTCACTGAGAACTAGAAGCTCGAAACTTCAGCTTCATCCACTTAACAAGTTTTCCTAACAGCATCGTCCGCCACTTGGAAAACATGCCTCCCAAACAGAGAAAAGATGTTAGCAAAGGAAAAAACATCGCATCCAGCAGTCTTCCAGATCCAGCTGTCACGAATCAAGTAAATCGTCCTCCTCCAGCAACAGTAACAAATGAAGAACAGGCTAACCCAACTACTCCTGCCACAGAACAGCCTGCAGCAATTACTAGAGCAGATCTGGACAGAGTTGTGGTTGAAGTAACTAACCGCTTCACGTCCCAACAGGAAGCCTTGGTGGACCATCTCATGTCACGCTTAAGGGACGCTGAAGAATCCAACCGCAACACTGAATCATGGGGCGAGTCCCAGTCTGGAGGATCTCAGAGACAACAAAGATCTTCCTTCTTCGAAGGAGCTAACGGCAGAAGTAGCCGTGGTAGGAGCCGAGACCGAGCACAGCCCGAAGTTAGGCTTGACGAAGCGTTTGGTACCGAACCCAACGGGGAAGGTACCGGGCGAAGGTCAACTGTAGCTGAGCCTGTCATGCTGCCTAACCACAGAAACGCCAGTGAACGGGGCCGAGCTAGAGTCCAGCCCGAAGTTGGACCCAACGAAGTGCTTAGATCAGAACCCAACAGGGGGAGATCAAGGCAAGGGCCAACTGTAGCTGACCCAAGCATGCTCCCAGAAGATCAAAGGCAGCCACTGGAAAATGTGAGGAATGATAGACGATACCATCCCTACAGGTCATCTGGACGGAATCAATCCCACAGAACAGAACCAAACTCATTTCTATCTGCTCCAAGTTCTGATGAAAGGATGGCACGCTTATTCAGAGAGTGTGTCCAACGGGAGCAAAGAGATCAAGGGATAGGCGCTAGGGTAACCAGCCCTTTCGCCCGCAATATCGAAATTGCTATCACCCCCCGAGAATGGAAGATGCCAACAATGGAACCCTACAAAGGAACCTCCGATCCCGTTGTACACTTACAGAGGTACACGCAGCATATGCTCATGAGTGGAGCAACAGAGGGAGTACTGTGCAAATGCTTTCCGCTCTTCTTAGCAGATCTTGCTACCTCCTGGTTCTGTCATCTACCCCAAGGATCCATCAGCTCGTGGGAAATGTTGAAAGAAAAATTTATCAGTCAGTTCCGCATTCATGTGGAGCAACCTAAGGACGCTTATTCCTTTTCCAGCGTCAAACAGAAACCTGGAGAAAAGCTGCAGCAATACCTAACCAGATTCAACGCCGCAGCAGCCGCAGTTCAAGATGCCGATGAGAAGCTCATCCTAATGGCCCTCTGCAGTGGTGTGCATCCGGACACTAAATTTGCTAGAAGATTGACAAAAGAAAAACCAGCTACTTTACCCGATTTCTTCCATGAAGCCGAGAAATACATAAGGCTTGAGGATGCTGCCGTTGAGGGGCAGTCAGGACAGCAAAATAAGACGACCCATGGCAACGCCCCTGCTGTGGCGAGGGACGTTCGAAGAAATGATTCCAGAGACAATGCTGGGGGCAAGAAGGGAGAAAAGCGCCTATATCGGCCAGGACCAAGATTCGACACTTACACCCCTTTGAACGAGACCGTCGAAAATATCTTCCTTGCCACCCAAGGCGAAGTTAGATACAAAAACCCACCATACAAGAAAGAATCAGATAACGCACAGAAGTCTAGAAAATTCTGCCGCTTCCACGAATCTCACGGACATGATACCAACGAATGCCATCGTCTCCGAGATCTGATTGAGGAACACATCAGAAGAAAGAAACTGGAACGTTATGTAAAAGGTCAGGACAGGACCCCAGCTCCTGCCAATGAAAACCCAAGGCTACCCTAACCGGGGGCCGACAGAGGAAACCGCAACGCTAGCAGCTCTAGCCAAGAAAAGATAGTGGTCCATACCATCTCAGGAGGGCCACACATCGCAGACAGAAGCTGGAAAGAGATGGAAAGATACGGAAAGTCGCTTAGAGACAATAAAGACTATGTCAATTCAGTTATAGAAGAGCGCCACCCGAAGCGGAAAGAAAGTGATGACATCGAATTCGGTAAGCGTGACCTAGAAGGAAGGCAGTACCCTCACAAGGATCCCATGGTCATCTCTGCCCGACTTGGTCCCGCCGAAGTTTACCGAATCCTGGTAGACACTGGAAGCTCGGTAAACATCCTGTTCAAACACGCATTCGACAAAATGAAGCTATCAATGAAGGATGTATCCCCCTGCGATAAAACCACTACACGGCTTCACTGGAGATGCGAAGATGCCCCTCGGGCAACTGGACCTTTTTGTTGAGATTGGAAGCCATCCCCGCTCTGCTGTACAGAAACAAACGTTTGTGCTAATAGAAAACCAGTCGGCCTACAACGCCTTCTTGGGAAGGCCATCCTTGTCTGACTTCCAAATTGTCTTAGCCCCATGGTGCCTAAAGATGAAATTCCCAACGGACAATGGAGTAGGGGAAGTGGAAGGAGATCAGGACGTTGCTCGAGACTGCTATGTGACTGAACTCCGCAACAACCACAGGAAGGATAAAGGGAAAGGTGTAGAGATTGCCCTTTGCACAAAAAGCCTTGAAGCATAGCAACTAAAGAAAGCCCCTCCTCTTCGATACACCAGCGACCCTTTCAATGAATTAGACCCTAGGGACAAAGAGGAGGAGGCCACCGCCGAGCCTGCAGAGGCTATGGAGTTTATATCTGTAGACAAGCACGACTCAAGTAGGCTACTGAAAATTGGGTCCCAACTAAAAACCGAGTTGAAGGAACAACTCATCGATTTTCTCCGCCACAACTTGGATGTATTCGCTTGGTCACACGCTGACATGACTGGAATCTCCCCCGACATAGCCTGCCACGTATTAAACATTGATCCTACCAAGGTGCCTGTAAAACAAAAAAAGAGAAGTATGGGGGCAGAGCGATCAGCAGCACTCGATGAAGAAGTAAAGAATCTACTCGCCAATGACTTCATACGAGAAGCTATCTACCCGGAATGGATCGCCAACCCGGTGCTGGTAAAAAAGGCTAATGGGAAATGGCGAACCTGCATCGACTTTTCCAACCTAAATGACGCCTGCCCAAAGGATTGCTTCCCACTTCCCAGAATCGACCAACTTGTAGACAGCACAGTCGGGCACGAACTCCTATCTTTTATGGATGCATACTCAGGATATAACCAAATTCCTATGCATGCTCCCGACCAAGACCACACTAGTTTCATCACTGATCGAGGTTTGTACTGCTATAAGGTAATGCCTTTCGGACTTAAAAATGCAGGAGCCACCAACCAGCGCCTCGTCAACAAGATGTTTGCAGGGCTAATAGGACAAACTATGGAAGTATATGTTGACGACATGCTGGTGAAATCACGGAAAGCCAAAGATCACGTAAGCCACCTAGGCGAAATGTTCCAGGTACTTCGACAGTATGGAATGAAGTTGAATCCACTAAAGTGCTCCTTCGGAGTGTCATCGGGAAAATTCTTAGGGTTCATCGTCCATGCCCGAGGGATTGAAGCAAACCCTGAACAAGTCCGAGCACTAAGGGATATCAAGATACCTACCACCCGAAAGGAAATGCAAAGCCTAAATGGAAAAGTGGCCGCCCTAAGCCGATTCATCTCCAAGGCGACGGACAAGTGCGTCCCCTTTTTTGAAGCTCTAAAGAAAGATAAAGGAAAGTTCGAATGGACGGACGAATGCTTAACCGCTTTCCTTAACCTAATCGAACACCTCCAGAAACCACCGGTACTCTCGACCCCAAGCGAAGGCGAAGAATTATACCTATACCTTGCTGTGTCATCTCACGCTCTAAGCGCTGCCTTGGTAAGGGAAGACAACCGCACGCAACGACCAGTTTACTTCGTCAGCAAAAGGTTTACTAGGGCAGAAGTCAGATATCCTAAACTTGAGAAGTTAGCATACTGTTTACTAATCACTTCACGAAAACTACGTTACTACTTCCAATCCCATTCCATCAAAGTTCTGACCGATCAACCACTGAGGCAGGTACTCCATCGTCCCGACACTTCCGGGCGACTACTTAAATGGTGCATTGAGCTGAGTCAATATGATATCACCTATCACCCTCGCACCGCCATCAAGGGACAAGCCATGGCTGATTTCATTGCAGAATTCACTACCAACGAGGATAAGGAGCAATTGGAAATAACAGAAGATATCAAGTGGAATCTCTTTGTGGACGGTGCATCTAACGAACAAGGCTCGGGGGCAGGTGTGGTAATAATCACTCCCAGGGGAAATAAACTGCACTATGCTATAAGGTTGGAGTTCGCTGCCACCAACAACGATGTAGAATATGAAGCAGTGATAGCGGGACTAGAAATTGCCATAGAAATCGGAGCCAATTCTTTGTGTCTTCACAGCGATTCTCAACTTATTGTTAATCAAATACTAGGAGAATTCCAAGCTCGAGAGGAACGACTCATAGCATATCTAAAGAAGACCAAGTTGCTTCTCAGCCGATTGGACCACTACTTAGTCAAACACATCCCTCGAGAAGAGAACCAAGAGGCCGACGAATTGGCAAAGCAAGCGAGTATGAGAGACATCGCCATCTTCGGGGCAGTAACCATCTCAAAGCAAACGGTCCCAAGTTTTGAGCAAGTGAATCTGATAGCTGCAGCCGAAGAAGCAACTTGGATGACTCCCATCCGAGACTACCTACAAAATGGCACACTACCCAACGGGCGTAACGAAGTCAAGAAAATCTTGAGGAAAGCGTCCTACTACACAATACAAGAAGACATCCTCTATCGGCGCGGATTCTCTAACCCGTTATTAAGGTGTGTCGCTGGGAGAGAAGCCAAGGAAATCTTATCCAACATCCATCAGAGGAGCTGCGGAGATCACACTGGAGGGCAAACATTAGCCAAAAAGATACTCCGTTACGGATATTTCTGGCCCACCTTAAGCAAGGACGCCTTAGATTTCGTCAAGAAGTGTGACAGATGCCAAAAATTTGCTAAGATTCCACGGCTACCAAGAACTGAGATTACTTAAATGACCAGCCCTTGGCCCTTCGTAATATGGGGAATTGACTTAATCGGCGAGCTACTGATGGGCCGAGGCGGGGCCAAATATGCTATAGTAGCGGTTGATTATTTCACCAAATGGGTGGAAGCGGAACCTCTGAATAAAGTGTCTTCAGCAAAAGTTATTAACTTCTTAATCAAAAATGTTCTGTGCAGGTATGGAGTCCCACTCAAAATCATATCGGACAATGGACTTCAGTTTGACAACGAGGAATTCGCCAACTGGTGCCGAGAGCACGGAATTCATAAAAGCTTCTCATCCGTAGCGTATCCCCAGGCAAACGGACAAGTCGAAGCAGTCAATAAAATTCTGAAAACTCTGATAAAAAAGAAGCTCAAAAAGTCAAAGGGCGCTTGGGTGGATGAACTCCCTACGGCACTATGGGCCTACCGCACATCTTTCAGAACATCAACAGGGCACACTCCTTTCTCTTTGGCATACGGATCGGAGGCTATGCTCCCAGTTGAAACCATTGTGCCTTCCCACCGTAGGATCCACTATAACCCAGAAGAGAATGAAGAACTCCTCCACATGTCTTTGGATCTAGTTGAGGAGAGAAGGAATGATGCAGTCCTTAAGGCGGCGGCCCACAAGCAGAAAGTGGCAGCACAATACAACTCCAAAGTCAAGCATCATACCTTACAAGAAGGGGATCTTGTCCTCAAGCGAATCTTCCCTCGCCCCGGAGCACTAGACCCAATCTGGGATGGACCATATGTAATTCATAAAGATCTCCACAACGGAGCCTATATTTTGTCAACAGTGGACGGAGAGGTGTTCCAGAGGGCATGGAACATCCAACACCTCCGTCGATACTTTTCTTAACTTGTATTGCCCATATGAAGTGAAATAACAAAGAGAATCAGTGGACGTAGGCCTTTTCATGCCGAACCACTTTAAAAAACCTTGTCTCTTTTTTAACTTGTTCCTTTATATCTTGGCTACTTGTTAACTTTATCCTTTTCTGTTGAACAAAATCCTACGCGTATAGCATATCCACTCAAAGCACCTCACGGTGCAACTTCACCTGGGCAAAACCCAACAGGTACTATGCGAATCTATGCCCTCGCCGATGATGCACTTTTACTCCAGCATCCCTCTGCTGTGGGTTAACTCATTGCTCGCGACGGCCCTTAAAGCCAACTGTAATGAGCCGATTATAAGCCACCGAGAAGGCCGACTATTGCCGAGGCAGCTCATTACGGCGTTAGGCTCGCCGGCAACTGTGAACCGACTATAAGCCCCAACATAAGGTGTGGCCAGCCAGGGGCAGTTCACAGTTGACGATCGGCACCCACGCTAGCCGGCCATAGTAAATCGAATAATACCCATGATTACGGGCCATAATGGCCCGGGTAGTTACTGTGCGCGATCTCGGCTCCGATGTGTCTTAAGTGCGGCTGTGGTAAAAAAGAATTAACTCCCCGCGGAGGCGTAAGATGGGTGACAAATGTCTCCAAGACCGACAGCTAGGGAAAGTGACTACAAAACCCATTTGCCACGAACTTAAGCACATCGAAGGCCTTCCATGATTGGAAGTTTTACTATTTCACGTATTTCAATTTTACTTAAAAAACTATCCTCCTATCCTCTATAACAATCCGTAAAGAACAGGATACAGAGTAGGAGATACTCGCCAATGGATGCAGAGATTTACAATCAAATGGCAGGGCATTCGACTTCATTCCATGTTCGGTCATACAAGATATTCAAGACTGCCATCTACGATTGAAACATGAAAGGCAGTATTTTCTTCTTTTGTGTACAAATACATGACTATAATTTGTTCACACCACACACAAACATTGCAAGTCATGGAATTATGTCTTAAACCAGAACCCGACATCAAACACAATTTAATTACAAGAATGTACATAGCTATATTTCTCATACGACATGCCAAAATAACAGCAAACATTCAAAAGACGACAAAATCAGCTTAAGTTAAAGAATTACACGTCAAAAATAAGACTATTTATTACAAGTGGCAAAATATTACAACCTAAAGGCTACGTTACTATTTTTCGACTAACATATACAACACTGTCAAATCCACAAAAAGAGTTTTTCCAGGTATAATCAAGGGGCCGGCTGCAGTGGAGCTTTATCCTTGCCCTATTGACCCCCTGTCCAGTCAGAAAAAGGACTCATTAGCAATAAGCAACCAAGTTGATGGAAAAACTAAAAAGGGAGACTTACTAGCGCCTGCTTCCTGACTATCCTGATCGTCATCCTATACCTGCATGCCTACCTCCTCAGCGGCAAGCAACCGCATACCTTCCTTCACCGCCACCTTCTCTTCCTTGGCAAACTAAGCAGTGACCGCATCCATGCTGAAGACCACGCCACCATCTTTATCCGCATCGGCCTTAGCTTCCTCCAGAGCCCGAAGATAGATCTTAGCCATGACCCTAGGATAATCATCCATCCAAGATAGGTTGCCCTGCTTCCAAGTTCGGAAGTACATGTCCTGAAGCATTTCATCCATCATCCCCTCATTCTCCTCAAACTCCCTCATCCGGGCCTCGGAAGCCGACAACCTTCCCACAGCAGCTTCTCTCTCCAAACGGTATCTCGAGCAGTCAGCCTGAAGGGATTTCCGCATCGCCTCCATCTCCTCCTTTAGCCTAACCTGAGCGAGCTCTGCGGCTTCAAGTTTCCCCGACAGCTCCTCTACCCACTTAAGATCCGCCCTCCAAACCTCATCCACTGTCGAGATGGCCATATTTATCTGTTCCTTGCAGGCGGCCTCCATCTTCCGCAGTTCCGCCTTACTAGCCTCCTCCATAGCCTTCCTCAGCCGCCCGGAGGCAGCCTCATGCTGGGAAATTTGAATGGCTTGATCAGCAAGCTGTTTCGCCTGGTCCGAAACCATCAACCGTAATCGGATGTTGGCACTCCCAATTTCCTCTCCAGCCTTAACCAGCCGGGCATGATGCCCCATCAGCTTCTTAGTCTCCTCCGCCACCCGATCAATATTAGCCTTGGCCTCGTCTCCCATGGTAACTATCCGAGTAGTAAGAAGATCAAGATCTAAAGACTTAGCCTCATCGAGCACCCGTACCATGGGATTGCGGGGAAGAAGGTGCTCGCCAGTAACCTCATCAAAAGTAACATCATGGGAACTTGGATCCAGATCAGGATGACCCGCAAATGGATTACGAGCCAAGTCAGGATGGTCGATATGAGTAACAGAAGGGTTTCCGGATGGGTGTGGAGAAGGTGCAAACTCGCTATCCTCCTCCGTGATATCATGAAGAGGCTGAGCCGGGAACTGAGGACCAGGCGAAGGTTCAGATAAAGGACGACTCCTCTTTCTCTGCTGAATACCCTCTTTGATAACCCCGAGAAGAGGACGGTAGCCGACTACATCCCCGGAGCGGTGGGTCGAAGGCTTCGGCTTAACAGAAGTTTTGGAAAGCTTGTACTGTTCAAGCCTGTGCCGAAAATCTGAGGCTTTGACCGTTTTACCTGCTCCTGATATGAAGAAAAAGTGTCACAAGCATATATTGTTCTATACTTCGAGAAAACACAGCAAATTAAAAGGAGAGAAACACATTTGTGGTTGTACAAACCCTGGGGAGGAGTAGGATACTGCAATAGGTCCTGGATTTCATTCCAGGACGGGAGCGGGTCATAAAATATTCCTAAGTCCCTATCATTAGTGAAGCATGCAGGAGTCAAGAGTTCACCTTGAGTCGTCGGAGCCACCCTGGCTGGAATGGTCTGGGAAGACTCGCTTGCACCAGTCCCGGCCTTGTCCGCTTTCTCGGTTTTCTCTACCAAAGCCGGATCTTCGTCCAGCCCCTCGAAAGCCTGGTGGAACGCATCGTCCGTCCACTCCTGAATCTCGCCCGCTTGCCCAGGAAGCAAGGCCCCGATGCCATCGCCACCTTTATCACCTTCTCGACCATCTCCACCCTCGCCTCTTTCCTCCTCTATGTCTTCCTCCTCCCGGGTAAGTGGACAATTGCTGGGGGAGGGACCGTCCGACTTCTTGAGTTTCTTACCTCCGACAGCTGGAGGTTTTGTGAAAGGTTTCCTCTTGCTACTCTCTACCGTAACACCTTCCTTGGTCTGAGCAGCCGCCCTCTCCTCTGCCGTTTCCCTCAGCTTAACTACTGACTGTTGTGGAAGGATTAAGTTATACTCCAGAAGAATCGCATTTCTGATCAAGAAGGCAGATGATCTATATTTCCCGAGAATGACTTCTATCTCAGCCGCCGTCTGAACCAGGCGGTCAGTCTCCACAACCGCAAAGCCACCTGTCGCTAGCAAAAATGAGGAAGTATGAGAAAAAGCATCGCAATCGTAATGGAAATTATAAGTAAAAGCATCAACTTACATCCCGAAGTAAAGCGCCGAATTGAAACAGAGTCGTCCCTAACAAAGAACCATTCCCTCTTGAACATGCTGAATTTGGAATACAGATCCAAGACCGGCTTGAAGGTCACAGCTGACTCCAAGCTAATGTATGGGGACCCCTTCTTATAGCCCCTCAGGTTATATAGATACCGGATCTCTCGGTTGGAAGGAGCACGACCATACTTCCTCCGGAAAATGACGAAGAGGCTCACTAGTATAGCATAGGAGTTGGGTTGAAGCTGGAACGGGGCCACCTTAAGGTATGTAAGGAAGCTGGCTATCCAAGCGTTCAGAGGAGGGATGGCACCACACATGCAGTGGTATCTGCTGTAGGCGAAGTACCCTTCAGGAGGATCATACGGCATAACATCTCTCCCAGGCAATAGCAAGCGCGCCCTATCGATTCCAAAGGATCGGGAGATGACATCAAGCTGCTCCTCCTTGAGGGAACTAGGAAAACAATCGGGCGGGGAGTTCAGAAGTTCTTGAGGGCCGTACCCGTCCACTAGTGATCTCAGGGTTGGTCCGTGACGTTCTGGATTCGGCTGAGCTGGGGGCACGGCAGAGGAACCTCCTTCGCCCCCGGATTTCTTCTTGTCTGATCGAGTTTCCGCTTTGCGAGACATTATCTACAATACCGGAAAAACACATTGTTAGAACAGAAGATGTAAACAAGTATATGACGTCATTCAGTAAAAACATATTCGGTATCATTTTCATTCGGAATTCAAGATCCTTGAGTTCATTCGGTTACTCAAGTGTAAAACTCATTCGGCATCCCAATGTGAGAGTTCATTCGGTCAATCCAATCAATAGCTCATTCGGCATCTGAATGTGAGAATTCATTCGGTTAGTCAAGGGTCCAAAATTTCCGAGTTCATTCGGTAGCCTAGCCCTAGAAGTTCGTTCGGTAGAAAACAAGCTCACCTGATTCGGCAGTTCGAAAGATTGATTCGGTTATCGCAGTTGGTAAGGAAATATGAAGGTTAGAGACTCCTATTTATAAAGCAAGGTTTGATAGCCGGACCAAATGCATCGGTCCTCAGGCCGAATATAATGGCTCAGCTGGAACAAAGCGCGGCACCTATAAGCACATGCCCCACTTTGGGGGGCAAGTGTTGGATATGTTTCATCCGGTCTCCCCGAACCAGACATGCCGGACCACCCAAAAGTTTCCCACCGAATCAAAACCTTCCTAACTCCCACCGGACCAACCCTCCTGCCGAACCAACCGGACCAACCCATTGCCGGTCCAAACCTCCTGCCGAACCAACCGGACCAACCCTCCTGCCGAACCAACCGGACCAACCCATTGCCGGTCCAAACCTCGCCTCCAACCACCGAACCAACTCATTGCCGGTCCAAGCCTCGCCTCCAACCACCGAACCAAAGTCCTATCGAGCTAGAGCAGTGCCAGGCCAGATTGTAGCAGCCCAGGCCCACCAGCTGCTATATACCTCCAAGACCCCTACCCGCAGCCTCACTCTATAAATAGAGGGGCAGGGGTACAACAATGGGGGACAAGTTTGAGAACTCAAGCACGGAAGGAACTTTCAAACAACTTTCTTTTACTTGTATCAAAACTTTGTACTTGTAATCAGAATAAGAGAAGAGAAATAACATATAAAATGGACGTAGGCACATTCTGGCTGAACCACTATAAATCTGCGTGTCTTTTTACAGTTTAGCCCCTGTTTTTTATATATTTGCATAAATCGCTCAAATCACTAAGAATAACATAAGATCTACTAAATCATACAACTTTGAGGTGTTTGTCCATTTTTTGTGCAAACATTGTTAGATTTGAAATTATATATCAATGTTGTTGTTAGATTTGATAAACTCTCTGCCTACTGTCTTGTTTGTGTGCAGGGTTTTTGCAAAGGCGAATTTTCGAAATGCGCATTTGGACGCATTTTCAAACGTCGTCTGTTGGAGCATTTTGGAAATTCGCCAGAAGGTGCATTTTGAAAATTCATCATCGTCTACCTGGCAAAAACAGGTCTACGTTTGTAATTGTTATCAAAACTGTGTTATTTCTGTTAATTTTACAAATACAAGCCTAGGTTAGCAAATTTTCTAAATTTAAATTATAGGGCATGAAAGGATTTGAATAACAAAGACTGAGATTTCTTTTATTCAATTGATAGTTTGTAATTAATTGGTACATACAGTAGTCTTGCAATAATATATAGTGTACGAAATGGACTAAAGACCGAAATAGATACAAAGCAGATAAACTGGCCCAACAGGCCCAACACGATTGCAAATACAAGATATCCCAGATCTCAGAATTAGGGTTATCTCTTAATTCCCCCCTTCAATGTCGGCTAGGGTTTTGCTTTCTTCTTCCACTCTCGATTCTTCTGCTGTGTCTTTAATACATAATTTACTCTTGAGTTCTTCGAAGTGTTTGCGAGACAAGGCCTTCGTCAAAATGTCTGCAATTTGGCTGGAGGCTGGCAAGTGATTTACTTCGAGTTTTCCTCTTGCTATTTGATCTCTGACAAAGTATAAGTCAATTTCAATGTGCTTCGTTCTCGCATGTAACACTGGATTGGCGGAAAGAGCTACGGTGCTGGAGTTGTCGCACCAGATGACAGTTTTGTGTGAAAGCTTGATTCCCAGCTCTTTGATTAGGGCTTCAATCCACATCACTTCAGCTGTGGCTGAGGCAACGCTTCGGTACTCTGATTCGGTGCTGGAGCGAGATATAGTTGGTTGCTTCTTGGCACACCACGAGACTGGATTCCCACCTAGAAAGATACAATGTCCAGTAGTGGATCTCCGGTCATCACAATCAGAGGCCCAATCAGCATCAGCGAATCCTTGTATAGATAAGTTTTTGCTTTTCTTTAATTTGATTCCTTGACTTGCTGTTCCCTTGAGATATCTGAGTATACGCTTTACAGCTTTCCAATGTAAATCTAGAGGCTTCTGCATAAATTGACAAACTTTATTCACAGAGTAGGCTATATCCGGTCTAGTTACCGTAACGTATTGTAGAGCACCTACTATGCTTCTGTATTGTTTTATGTTATCGATTTGTTCTCCTTTATATTTGGACAGATGCAAGTTACTTATCATGGGTGTAGGCATTGATTTAGCCTCATACATTTTGGCTCGATTTAAAATTTCATTGATGTACTTTTGCTGACTTAAGATAATTCCTCTATCAGTAGTAGGAATAACTTCTATACCCAGAAAATAATGTAACTTGCCTAAATCCTTAATGGAGAATGTCTTGTCTAACACATTGATAACATATTGTATTTCATTATTGTCATTACCTGTGATTATGAAATCATCTACATAAACAAGTATGTAAGTAATGTACCTTTCATTTGTCTTTGTGTAAATCGAGTTATCAGACTTGCATACCTGGTATCCCATGGAAATTAAAGTAGACTTCAGTTTTTCATACCACACTCTGGGGGCTTGTTTAAGTCCATAGATTGCTTTGTGGAGTTTGCAAACAAGATTTTTGTTGTTGTTTTGAGTATATCCCTGGGGTTGTTGCATATAGACTTCCTCCTGTAATTCTCCATTTAAGAAGGCATTGTTTACATCGAGTTGCCTTATGTCCCATTGATAATGTAAAGCTATAGTTAAGATAATTCTAATTGTGGTTGGTTTGACCACTGGAGAGAAAGTTTCAGAGAAATCGAACCCAAATTGTTGAGAGTACCCTTTAGCGACAAGTCTTGCCTTGTATTTTACATTACTACTGTCTGGCAGAGTCTTCAATCTGTAGGTCCAACGACTGCCTATTATATTTTTGTTTGCTGGTGCTGGAACCAAGCTCCAAGTTTTATTTCTGATTAATGCTTTGTATTCTTCATCCATTGCATTTTTCCACTTACTATCTTTGATGGCTTCATTGTAATTGTCTGGCTCCTTGCTGCTTATATTAGCTGTGTAGATCTTTGGTTTGAATATACCATGCTTTGACCTAGTAATCATGGGATGTCCTTCTTGTGTAGGTACAGTGTTGTCACTACTGGATGAAGAGCTGTTGCCTTGATCATCATTATGATCATTTGTTCCTTGATCTTCTGACTCATTATTATCTGAGTTTAGATCATTACTCTGATCTGGCCCTTCAATGGGCACAGTGTGTTGGAGGTTTGAGTTTGTATCCTCATTGCTCTTGGTGTTGGTAGATTTTTCTTTATCCCATACAGGTATGGGTGGTAGAAATTTCTTGGCACTATAGATCTTATGAATAGTTTTTATGTCATTACTGGTGAAGGGAAATACATTTTCATTAAATGCAACATGTCTTGATACAATTATTTTCCCTTCACTTGTAAGACATTTATACCCTTTTTGACTAGTAGCATATCCAAGGAAAGTACAAGGTAATGATCTAAAACTTAACTTGTGTTGATTATATGGTCTAGTACATGGATAGCATAAACACCCAAAAGTTTTGAGAAATGAATAGTCTGGTTTTGTATTGTGTAGCATTTCTAATGGTGTTTTATTTCCCAAAACTTTTGTAGGCATTCTATTTATGAGAAACACAGCAGTAGTAAATGCATCAGGCCAAAACTTTAAGGACATGGATGCATGGGCAAGTAATGTTAGACCAGTGTCGACAATATGCCTATGCTTTCTCTCTACCATTCCATTTTGTTCAGATGTATGTGGGCAGGTAATTCTGTGATTAATACCTTTCTTAGAACAGAATTCTTTCAGTGTTTTGAACTCTGGCCCACCATCTGTTTGAATTGTTTTAAGTTTTTGATTTGTTAAGTTTTCAGCCTGATTAACAAAGTGTATAACAGCATTCTTTGCTTCGGATTTTGACTTAAGTAACAAAATCCAAGTGTATCTAGAAAAGGAGTCGACAAAGGAAATATAGTAATTCATACCATAATCAGAATTGACTGGGGCTGGTCCCCACAAGTCAATTGCGACCATTTCTAGAGGTTTATTATATTTGGTTGTTGAATTACTAAATGGCATTTTGTGACTCTTTCCTAACTGACAAGCTTCACACACATATGGCAAAGTTAAATTTTCAGACTTGATATTATTATCTCTCAAGACATTTTTAACAGTTTCTACACTGGGATGACCCAGTTTACAGTGCCAAATATCAAAGACTTTGTTACAGTTGACTTTTCTATCAAGCTTTGAATAGTTACACCACTTTTCTTCCTCTCTTGAATCACTATTTTGCACTAGATTGAATTTATATAGTCCATTGTGCATATTACCCTGTAAAAGAATATCCTTATTTAGCAAATCTCTAACTAGACAAAACTTTGGGTAAAACTCAAAATACACATGATTGTCTTGAGCAAATTGAGAAACACTTATTAAATTCTTCTTAATTTGAGGAACTCTAAGAAGATTATTTAAGTGCAACTCTCTTTTGCTGTTAAGTTTAGCTTTGCCAGTGTGTGTGATTGTTAATGAGTTACCATTACCAACATAGATAGATTGTGTACCTTTATATTCTTTGTTTCCCAGATTGAGATTCTCTAAATTGTTTGTTACATGGTTAGTTGCTCCCGAGTCTGGGTACCAATCTTCATACAGCAGATCATCATTCTTGATTTGTGAGTCTGACTCATTCTGATTCTTTGATTGATTGCCTTGATTTCTTGTTTCTGATTGAGTGAGATTGACATTTGGGTTGTGATTTCTTTGAGCATTGTTTGACTGCTGGCCAGTAACGAAGTTCTGATCGAATCTGAAGTAGCATTTTGATGCAATATGGCCTGGTCTCTCGCATATTTGACATTTTACTTTATTAGTGCCAGACCATCTACCTCTACCTCTTCCTCTGAAGTTGTGACCACCTCTTTGACCTGGTTGATTTCTGTCTTGACCCTTTCCTTTGGAATTGGTAACATAGTTTACAGAATATTCTGTGCTTGCAGTTTTCTTTTGTTCAATTCTTCCTTCTTGAGCCAAGAGGGCAGAATTAACATATTGTATACTTGGTAGATTCTTCTTTGATGATATTACTGTGATCACAGCTTCATAGCTTTCATCTAAGCCATTTAAAATGGTTAGAACTTGCTCAGATTCTGACACTTTGTGTCCTGCAGCAGCAAGTTTATCACAGAAGTTCTTCGCCTTGGTGAGGTATTCTTGCATTGTCATGTTTTCTTTCTTCAGATTCTAAAACTGCTTCTTGTAGTGCATAATTCTTGCTGCTGTTTGTGAATTAAAAATTTGCTCTATAGCTTCCCATATATCTCTGGAAGATTTGCACCCAACTATTTGAGATAATATACCCACACTTACAGATGACATTATCCAAGAAGCGAGAAGGCTATCTTGTTTTTGATAGTTTGAGAACTCACTGTTAGGTATCATGTTGTCTTTGTCATCTTTAATCATCTTAGGAGGAATACCAATCATGCCATTGACATAGTCGTCTAGTCCATACCCTCTTATGGCTGTTTCAATCTGATATTTCCATAGCAGATAATTTTCTTCATCCAATTGAACTGCTAAGTGACTTTTTGGTTTTATAATTGGCAGATTTTGACTGATGTTAGCATTTCTGGAGGCTGGTGAGGTGGTTGCTGAAGCTTCTTCGTCTCCAGCCATTTCAAGGGTGAATGGCGAGGCAGTTGGATATCAATTGCAGCCAAGAACTTGATATGGAGGAATGCAGACCTTCAAAGATACTTAACTGACGTCTTATTTATCAAGAAATGACTTCTTGATAAATTTTGCGTACAGAAAGTGACAGACGAGTAACTCAATGATGTTCGCAACGAACTGAGAGAAAGAAATAATTCTGCAGCCTAGTTTCTTGAAGCTTTAGGCGAGGCAGAATGATAAGGATAGAGATTTGATCAAGAGAAGGGTATGATCTCCGATGATGATATTTTGCTGAGGAGATAAACAACTAAAACAAAGTTTTAGTTTGAATCATATACCTTCTTGCCGTTAGGCTTTCAAAGCTCTGATACCATGAAAGGATTTGAATAACAAAGACTGAGATTTCTTTTATTCAATTGATAGTTTGTAATTAATTGGTACATACAGTAGTCTTGCAATAATATATAGTGTACGAAATGGACTAAAGACCGAAATAGATACAAAGCAGATAAACTGGCCCAACAGGCCCAACACGATTGCAAATACAAGATATCCCAGATCTCAGAATTAGGGTTATCTCTTAATTGGGCAGACTATCTGGTCCTGAGTTTTTTGTTAGCTAATGATGCATTTTGATCTTCCAGTAAACTTAATGTTTTGAATAGTTCTTGATACATATTCGGTTAAGCTGAATTCACACTTTTTAAAGTCATATCTATTGGACGCTCACTGTTAAAAAATATGATATGTATATTTCTAATTTTCACAGCGTTTCCACTTTGGTTAGTACAAGTAAATACGTCGATCCCATGTTAAATGGGGAGGGACGATGCTAATCATACTCCTGTAGGCTTTCTTTTTTTCTTCAATAAACATACAGTCGTATATTTATATTTTGGTGCAACGCATTTGCATCAAATATGATTGTGTAAAAACAATTATATTGAAGATGGTTTGCTGTATATATACATAAAATGCTGATCCTGACCATCGGTTTTTGGAAATTAAACGAAAACAAAGAAGATAGTTTTCTCGTAAATTATTTCTCGCAATATTATGGATGCATTCGCGAACTAATTATATTAGTGGTTAGAGATAATGACGTTCGTGGATAAAATTACGTTTGTACGTTTCTACGTAATTATTGGTGTTTGCGTTTCCAGCAGCAGAGGGTATTCGAGCAGAACTGAACTGAGGTCATTATGTTTTGGTGTTTGGGGCTTCATGGGTCGGGTTGGGAGTTGGTAGCAAGTTGCAGTGTAGCTGTTTAAGAGGAGTTCGACTATCATAAGATCAATGTCAAACCACGTGTTTCTATATACATCAAACCTTTTAGTCAGAAATCCTGCTTTTCAGTTATGTTTCTGTTTTTGTTTTTTGTTTTTTCTCGTTTATGTTTTTAGGCAGAAATTAATTAATGCAAATTTTCAATAGTATTACAAAGTTTACAAATAAACAGTAAAACAGAAGCAAGCAATGGAAATTTATTTCTCCAAACATAGTAGGAACCAAACAGTCCGTTTAAAGTCACACAAATATACCCAAATACACAACCAACGTTATTTTAAATAACTGAATAATACATGTCAATTCTGCAGCATAACCTTTCCGCTGCACGTACCCCGATCCTGAACAACGGCCGTGGTGAAAGCGAAACCGAGAGTGATATTAAAACGCATTTCAAACACTTTGTTCTTATTTATGCATCTTATTTCTGGTATATCCAAATTTTGAAACTCATTTCTGAACTGGTTTAAACTGAATAAGGTACCGGGTTGATATTTGTTTCTAACAGAGTAATAGGTGTTGTTTATCTGATCAGATAATAGTAGTGTCCGACTAAAATAAGCTAACTGCCCTAAATTGGACCTTTTCCCGTGAAAGTCCCACTCGTGTTTCCATAAAATTTTGGCGGTTGTTCCAGAAGTCACATCTTTAGCATCATACCATTTAGCCAGTAGTGAATGCAGCTTGTCTATCTGTATTCAAAAACAAAATATGTAAGTACATAAATATGTCATGAATCTAAATATGTCATGAATCTAAATTCATTGCGGAGTAAATTTACGTTTCGGCAATTGACATTTTTGTCAGTGCAGAAACTTTTAGGCCACTGAACGACCAGTTTGTAGAAGTCGTAGGTATTGGTGTTTGCAGTGGGTTGATGGGTTGGTATTTGGGGCTTGATGGGTTGGGTTGGGATTTCGTAGGAGATTGCGGTGTATTTGTTTAAGAGTAATGCTACTATCATGATAAGCTTTGCCATTAGTGCCAGTGCCATGATACTTGATATATATTTTGCATGAGAATTAGTCCTGCTTTTATAGGCTTACGGTGGAGAATAACTTTGATCGAGCGTCAAAACTACGTGTTTCTATATACATCAAACCTAACCCACTGTGTATATTTTTTCCTTGCTTTTCATCCATGTTTCTGTTTTTGTTTTTTGTTTTTTCTCGTTTATGTTTTTTGTCAGAAATTAATTAACGTAAAATTTCAATAGTACAAAGTTTATTGTGTGAAAACATTTTGAACTTGTATATTTATACCTTTGGCAATTTGAACGGCCACGTATCAATGTTGATATAAGTCATGTAATAATTATTAACACAACTTATTTAGTAAAAATTGTTGAAACAGAATTTCTTTTTTTCCCTTGGACAAAAGCATTTGTGTGCACTGAGTTGAGAATGACTTGGAGGTTTTCTAGATGAAACAACTTTAGTATTGCGTGATTCATTGCCCATACAAAACAAGGAAAATAGCACGTTATATATATAATCTCATAAACGACAATCCTAAAGCATAAATGGTGCATGACATTGCCCCAATGTTTTGAAAACCGAACCGTAAGTCGGACCGTTGTATCTCAAGGTCCAAGGTTTTGATGGTCGGACCGGTCGAACCGCTGAAACCTTGCATTTTTATTTTTTTATCGATTTGTACATTCCAAATTGAAAAATATAAACTCATGTTGTTTAATACATGATATTGACTCATGTCATAAAAAATACCAAACACATATTATTACTCAAATACAAGCATAACATATATCATATAACATGATCTTAAACATACAGACCGATAATAATTCACATATAATAGTTGAAAACATCGTATAAATACCACAATAACATAAACTTGAACATTTCATCATAGTTTTAACCTCAATCACACATTAAAGTTAACATGTATATAATAGTTGACACCTACATATTAATAATAAAATAACATGAACATGCAACATGGTTTTATGCATAGTGCTATTAGAGGAGTTTGCAGCAGCAAAGAGCCAAATGATGGAATTTGTAGTTTAGATTTTAGTACCATTATGATTTTTGAAATATAGATTTACTTGTTTTTTTCAAAACAATACAAAAGATGAAAATGAGAGAGAATTATAAGATGAGAAAATAGGAAAAATTAAAAGAACCGCGGTTCAACCAGATAAAATTAATGGTTGGACCGCCGGTTTGAAGGTTCGACCGGGGTTCATGCATGACTAAGGTCTGATTGAGTTTCGAACCGTGATGATCAAAGGTTCAGGGTTATTCGAGGTCGAACCGAGGCTGGGTCGGGTTTTCAAAAGACTGCATTGCCCTCTCTTCACTTAACGCTGTTTGAGTTCATTCTTTTCATCTATCGCTCCTCTAATTTGCCAATGTCAACAAAGTATTTCTAAGTTTTATATGCATTTACTTAATTTAGTAGGAGTTTTCAACTATACGGCAGCTTTTCCAACCAACTCCTACACACTCCTGACACCGTTTGTTGTTAAATTTTACTTTCCTGTTAGTTGTTATCGAAGCATTTAACGGTCAGTAGGTTAATCCATACATTTACTATGTTCAATCGATGCGTAGAAAATAAACTGCTGGATGCATCTGAGCCAACAGTTTATTAACCAACGCTTTACTGCTTAATTAACTCCTTGTATATTTCCTTTTTCCTCTTCATTTCTTCATCAACTTCTCCTTTTAAATCCACAAAATTAGAAAATTTAAGCATTCCAAGCACTTTAACGATCGTCTATCTAATTTAAATAATTTCATTAACGTATATATGTACTTCTGTCTACAGTCTCTATTTTTTTGGATTTTTTTTCTACTTTTTTCGAAATGCTAACCAACGAATCACAACTCTTATACCAAAAACATTGCGGACTGGACCACCAAACGGACATTGACATTCATTTCAATATGCTAAGCCAAATCAGTTTTCGATCTAGGCGTTTAGGATATTGGTATGACAAAATTGCTACCACTAAACATTATGGACTGGACGGCAAGTCTGTAGAATTCATAATTATTAGGGTTTGTGTTTCCGGCAGAGGGTATTCAAAGGAGAATTGAGCTCATTATGTTTTGGTGTTTGGGGCTTGATGGGTCGGGTTGGGATTTAGTAGCAAGTTGCAGTGTATTTGTTTAAGAGGAGGGCTACTATCATAATAAGTTTTAACATTGGTGCCAGTGCCATAATGGTTGATATATATTTTTGCATGAGAATTAGTCAGGCTTACGGTGGAGAATAACTTTGATCAACGTCGAACTGCGTGTTTCTATATACATCAAACCTAACCCGCTATATATATTTTTTTCCTGCTTTTCGATTATGTTACTGTTTTTGTTTTTTGTTTTTTCTCTTTTATGTTTTTAGTCGCAAATTAATTAATGTTCATTTTCAATAGTACTACAAAGTTTACAGTGTGAACGCGTTTTAAAGTTTACTGTGTGAAGTGAACACATTTTGAACTTGTCCTCGTATGCTTGTATTTTTGGCAAATTGAAGGGTCATGCGTGCTTGTATTATGTGCACCCATGTGAACATAAGTGATGTAGTAATTATAATTTTAATACATCTTATTTAGTAAAAGTTGTTGAAACAGAATTTCTTTTATTGTCTTTTGTTTCTGTTATCCCGCCTTTTGGCAAGGCCGTAACACCAAATAACTGACTAGTAACCAATGACGGTCCGTCCTCGAAATCGGTTATACGAAGGTTCACTATGGAATCGACGAATTTTGTCCGAGTCCGGATCGAGCTAAAATTGATATGGCACGACAAGCGAAGCTATGAGAGTCAACGTTCCAAATTTCAAGTCAATCCAAGTTAGTATGCTCAAGTTATAATCAATGCAAAATTGGATAAGAAATAGCCTCGCGTTCGAATCCATTGACTGACCACCATTCGACTCGATCAAGTTCGACTCCATCATAGAGCCGCTGTTCGAATCGATCGAGTTCGACTCGGTCGGCCCCGCATCGATCACCATGGTCTACAATCGACTCGCTCTGCTTCGCAATCATCAGGGAGCCTCTGTTCGACTCGCTCCGCTTCACATCCATGGGTAAGCCGCATTTCGACTCGATCGTCCAATATCAACTTCGCATCCATTCGAAGACGTCTACTTCGTATCCATCGATGCGAAACAAAGCGCAGCAATCGATACCAGCAAAGGCTATCTCCATCGATGCGAACTACGCATCTTTTATCGATGCGAACAAGGCAATACCATCGATACGAGCAGGACGAAAGTTCTAGAATGACTCGATCGAAACGACATCAAAGGCGAAGTGATCCAGAAATTCAATCGCCCCGTCATCGAGTCGAGCAGCGATTCGAACAATACCGAGTCGAATAAGAGCGAGTCGAAACGAGAGCGAGTCGAAGGAAACAGCCAACCGGAGGTCCTAATTCGTAACGATCATATCTCCTAATCTACAAGTCTAAATGCTATGAAATTTTCACAGAAGCCTGCGTGCATGCTAAGGAATGTCCATGCCAAATTTCGATTCCATCGGACGCAATCTTGATCGATACGAAATCTGTTCATATCGATCACAGAACGGACCGAAACTTCGTGGGCTTGAATGCGCGGGCCTGGTCATGTGCCAAAAGGAGCCTTCCGAGATCTGAGCGAAATATCAGCCTCCTACACCTATAAATAGACCCCCAAAGCCAACAGAAAAGGGGTTCCTCTTCTTCTTTGAGATCTCCAATGCCCAGACTCTACGGGATCCAGATCTAAACTCCATTGCTGCTGCTACTAATGAATTTCACTACTACAAATCATTGTCATTCGCTGTAATTCGTTGAAATCAATTGTAAACATAAAAGAAAGATCAATAATGCAAACTACTTCATACTGGACGTAGGCAATCCGCCGAACCACTCTAAATCTTGTGTCTCCTTGCATTTTAATTATTGTCATATCTGAGATTTGGAGTTTTTGTTAGATAATTCCTCTTTTTCCATTTAATTTCTTCACTTTATCTCTTCAAAAACATCCGAAGAGTGATGTGCCCAATTTTGGTACAAACACTTTGGTGCTTTCACTCAGAAACAAACCTAATTTTCCTCCTACTCCTTGGATCTCCTATCTATATCGGATTGCGTAAATCCAGGAAGAAGATCTAGATCTAGAACTTTGAAGCCCTTCCATTCTATTCAGATCTGCATCAGATCTAGGAAAAGACTTTTCTTGATTCACCATGGTAAGTACATGAACTACCTCTACAGCTGCTGACCAAGGGGGATGGGATAGGAAAAATCCCGCACAATTGCCTCCATCAAACCAAGATGCCGTCGGACCTTCAGATCCAGCAGGCCCGGTTACCAGACAAGAGTTTCAGATGCTGCTCCTGGAGTTGACCCAGAGTCGATAACATTTAACTAAACAACTGCGCGCCAACACGGAGCTGACCAACCAGCTAAAATGCCAAGGGTGCAAAAGATCCAAAAGAGACCAAGGTTCTTATTCTTCCACGGAGAGTTCAGCCTCGTCTGATGGTCATCACCGTTCCACACGCCCACGGCTAGGTGTGAGTTACACCCAGGCTACAGGGCACCAACATGTTTCGAATCTTGGGCAACCCAAAACTGGACCATCCACTGGTCATCATACAGAACCTTCATCCCGAGGAGGTGCTGCCCCTTATCATGTCACAGGCAACGTTGCTACTACCACCACTACTGAACGAGGGGTGGATGCCAAAATCCAAACTGATCCTCATCGAAGCCAGTGAGAGCATATTCCAGAGCTTTATGTCCTTGAGAATGTTGAACCAAGGAGGCGAGGCACGGACCATCGACCGCGTCGGGCCCAGACTCGCGATGTGGAACCCGACCACTCCTTGGCACAACATTCTCTTAATATCCGAATGCTGGATATACCAACGATAATCCGCCAAATGATCCGTGAAAGTCAGGGTCTCTCTAATGACGATTGGGGAATCTCTTGGAGTCATATCCCTTTAACCGATGACATATTGTATGCCGAGCCACCTTGGCGCTTCAGGATGCCAGCTTTACCAGTCTACGAAGGAAATTCTGATCCCAACCAACACATCCTGAGGTATGAATGGCTAATGAACGGTGCAAGAGCTGATGATGCAGTAAAATGCCATAGTTTCCCTATTTCCCTAAGGGGCATTGCTACCATGTGGTTTACTCGTTTGCCACAACGATCCATCTCTAACTTTGAACAGATGGCCACCAAGTTTGTTGAACAATTCTATATGCATGTAGCGAGGCCTAAAGATGTTAACACTCTGTCTAGTGTTACACAAGCTCCCGAAGAAACAATTAGACGTTATTTGGAGCGATTCCATGCTGTGTGTGTAGAAATAAGCAATCCCAATGATAACTCCATCCTGATGGCATTGACTAAGGGGATTGATGCTGATTCCAAATTCAGAAATTGGTTAGTTGGAAAACCACCTGCTTCATTGGACCGTTTCTATTCCAAGGCAGCCCAATTCTTGAGAAGGGAGGATGCGAAACAGTCTATGATGCAGGATGACGCAAGACCCAACATTAAGGGAATCCAGAGCAACATCGCTGTTAAATAGTCTGGAGAGAGTTCTGGAAATGGTCAGTTGGACGTACAAAATAAACAGATTCAGAAGAGGGACAATGGGAATAAAAGCAAAAAACGCGATCAGAATCGTGGTCCACGGCGTAGAGCTTCCATGTATGATAATTACACTCCACTAAACACGTCATTGGAAAATGTGTATTTGTAGACATGTAACACCATGCAATACAAGAAACTTGCCACGAAACCACCAATTGAAGGACAAATCCAGACAGGGAAATTTTGTAGATTCCATGAGAGTTATGGCCATAACACAAACGAGTGCCGTCATTTACAAGATCTCATTGAGAAACTGATACATGAACGGAAGTTGGATCAGTATGTGCAGGCACCGCATAAAGGTAGTGTGGGCCCATCGAATCAGAATCGTGTGCCAAATTCGAAAAGGCAAAAGGAACCCGCTCGAACTGGCAAGAGGTTGGTTATTAATACAGTAAGTGGTGGTCCTCATCCAGCAGACCGGAGCTAGAAGGAAATGGAATTGTATGCCAGCTCTATCTGGCATGTGGACTTTGAGTGTTATAGTAGTTTTGATGAAGGGGCTCCGGCCAAGCAACAGAAGACGATGACAGATGACATCGTGTTCAGGAACAGAGACGTTGATAATGTCGAATCCCCCACTATTGATCCACTGGTCATTTCTGCTCAAGTAGGTACCGCTTGGATGAAGAGGATCTTAGTTGACAGTGGAAGCTCTGTGAATATTTTGTTTAAACGAGCCTATGATCAAATGAGAATGGAAGCCACGGACTTGAAACCTTGCGAATCCCAAATCCATGGTTTCAACGGAAAGGCTACTGTACCCATTGGAATGTTGGAACTGCCAGTAGAGTTGGGGATTAGAGAACGTCGGAGAGTATTGTTATCCCGCCTTTTGGCAAGGCCGAGATATCAAGGAATTGACTAGAGAATATGGATTATGCATCCTCGGGGTTGAGTGACCACTGGATATCCCCAGATATCGATGAATTTTACCCGAGTCCGGATCAGGCTATAATTGGTAAGACACGTCAATCAAAGTCGTAGAAACCAACGTTCCAAATTTCGAGTCAATCCGAGTTCGTACACTCAAGATATCACCAACGAAAGATGGGGTAGAGAGCCTTATGTTCGAATCCATAGGTAGATTCTATGTTCGAATCCATGGAGTAGGGATGCCGTTCGAATCCAACACATCAAGCTCATGTGATCTACTTCGAATCGATGAGGTCTCAGTCGATTCGAAACCATCGGGTTCTCCCTACTTCGAATCCATCCAAACAGGCTACGTTCGAATCCCACGCCTCGAATCCTCCAGGTATTCATCCACTTCGAATCCATGCAATCGATGCACGTCGACTCCATCCCATAAGTTACTCCGAAACCACACCTCATGTCCAGCTTCGAATCGATCAACCATGTTATACCTTGATCGATTCGAACAAACACGTCTTCGAATCCACTACCTCGAATCCATTAAGCCAAAACGACTGAAGCCATGGATTCGACCCTGTCAACCCAGAGTGAAAAGTGGCTCGATGCGAGAAATGCGCGCCACGCCACCATCTTCACGTGCAGAAGCATGGAGTCGATCCTATGGATTCGAACCATATCGATTCGAACGAATCCATAGGACGAAGAACACAAAAATCTTCAACTTGAATCGATCATAACTCGAGTTCCACAAATCCAAATGCCATAAATTTTTCACAGAAGCTTGAGCACATGATGACGAATGTTCACACCAAATTTCAGCTCGATTGGATGATTTCTTGATCGATTCGAACCAAGGGTCGAATCGATCCCAAAGTGGGCCCGGATCTCCAGATTTCGGCCATGTGGGTCCCCTCACGGGCCAGAAGCGGTCTTCCCAAATTTTAGGCGAAATATCAGCCAGATTCTGCCAGATTTAGGCGAAAAGGGGTCGGACAATTCTGAGTAATAAAGAGCGCCCAGATTCTGCCAGATTTACTCCAAAACACCACCGCTGCTTTAGATTGGGACTTAGCATATAAATTCAGTTGTACTACAGTATAAAGAATTGTAATCATCAAGTATCAAGCAATAAAATCATCAAACTTCATAGTGGACGTAGGCAAAACGCCGAACCACTCTAAATCGCTTGTCTGTGCAATTTACTTTCTGTTATTTGGAGTTTTTGTTAGATAACCCACAGTTTAAATTCTCATTCTTCAATTTTATCTCTTCAAAAACTTTCGAAGAGTTTTGTGCCCATTTTTGGTACAAACACTTTGGTGCTTTCACTGAGAAAAAACCTGGTTTTTTCTCCTGCTCCTTGGATTTACCGTCGATACCAGATTGTATAAATCCAAGAGGAAGATCCAGATCTCTAATTCATAATCCTTCCATTCTATTCAGATTTGCATAAAGTCTAGGAAAAGGATTCATTATTCAAAATGGTTAGCACAAGAACCGCTTCTACAGCTGCTGGACAAGAAGGTAGAGATGGACAGAATCCTGCTCAACAGCAGCCATCCAACCAAGACAACGTTGCTCATTCCGATCCATCTGGATTAGTCACCAGACAGGAGTTCCATGTGTTGCTTCAAGAACTAACTCAAAGTCGGCAACAATTGGCCGAACAGTTGCGTGCTAATATTGAATTAACAAACCAACTGAACCGCCAAGGCCACCGAAGGTCCAGTAGGGATGATATCTCCCGATCATCTACTGAAAGTTCCGCCTCATCGGACCATTATCACAGATCTACCTGTCCCCGATTAGACGGGAGCCATGCACAAACGACCGGATATCAACCCACCTTGACTGTTGGACAGTTGAGGGCAGGACCGTCGACTAGCATTCAGGCCGGGCCCTCAACACAAGGAGGCCATACTACACAGCATACCATGGACAATCATGCCGCAGCTGCCACGATAGAAACAAGGGTTGATACCCGAAATCTTTCAGAGCCAAATAATCAGCAAAGTGGGCGTACTCTTGAACCATACGTCCCAGAAGACACTGAGCCAAGGAGGCGAAATTTGGACCGTGGACAGCGCCCGGTCCGAACTCGCGCTGTGGAACCTGACCACACCTTAGCTCAACAGGCCCAAAATGTAGCAATGCCCGACATTTCGACTATGATACGTCAGATGATCCGCGAAATCCAAGGTCTTACCAATGACGATTGGGGGATTTCTCGAAGTCATACTCCTTTCACGGACGAGATACTGTACGCTGAACCTCCTCGGTGATTCAGAATGCCAACTCTCCCTATGTACGAAGGAAATTCTGATCCCAATCAACACATTTTGAAATATGAATGGTCAATGAGCGCTGCAAGGGACGACGATGCAGTGAAATGTCGAAGTTTCCCCATCTCACTGGGAGGAATTGCAACAATGTGGTTTACAAGATTACCTCCAAGATCTATCTCTTCATTTGATCAATTGGCTAAGAAATTTGTTGAACAATTTCGCATGCATGTCGCTAGATCCAAAGATGTTAACACCCTGTCCAATGTTACCCAAGCTCGTGGGGAAACGTTAAGGCGTTACTTGGAGAGATTCCATGCGGCATGTGTGGAGATTAGTAATCCCAACGATAACTCAATTTTAATGGCATTGACAAAGGGGATCGATCCCGATTCTGAGTTTGGAAACTGGTTAGCTGGAAAACCACCCGCATCGTTGGACCATTTCTACTCCAAAGCCGCTCAATTCTTATGGCAAGAGGACGCGAAGCAGTCTAGGAAACAGGACGATGCGAAGCCCGGAAGTGAAGGAATACAAAGCAATGTAGCGGTTAAACAGTCCGGCGACAATTCCGGAAAAGTTCAGTTGAACATACAGAACAAGCAAACTCAGCAAAGAGGTAATAATGGTCAGAATAAGAAAAGAGATCCAAATCCAGGCCCACGACGTAGGGCTCCGATGTTCGAAAATTATACACCATTAAATACATCGCTGGAAAATGTGTACCTACAAACTTGCAACACTGAACAGTATAAGAAACCCGCTCTGAAGCGGTCATCAGAGAGGCAGATTCAGACAGGGAAGTTTTGTAGATTTCACGAGAGTTATGGCCACAATACTAATGACTATCGACATTTGCAGGACCTCATAGAAAAGCTGATCAGGGAAAGGAAGTTAGATCAATTCATGCGGGCACCACATTCTAGTGGTGCGGGGCCGTCAAATCCAAACCGTACACAGGATCGAGAAAGACAAGAGGAACCCGCTCGTACAGGCGGAAGGTTGGTTATAAATACCATAAGCGGTGGTCCTCATCCGGCGGACAGAAGCTGGAGAGAAATGGAGTCGTATGCTAGCTCTATCAGGCATGCGAGCTTCGAATGCTGCAGTAATTGTGAGGACGGAACTCCGGCCAAACAAAAAAAGACGATGTCTGATGATATCATATTTAGAAGCAGAGATGCTGATAAAATCGAAGCTCCAACAATCGACCCACTGGTCATATCTGCCCAGGTTGGTCCTGCTTGGATGAAGAGGATCCTGGTTGATAGTGGGAGTTCGGTAAACATTTTATTCAAACGAGCTTATGACTTAATGAAGATGGAAGCTAAAGACTTGAAACCCTGCCAATCTCGAGTTCACGGCTTCAATGGGAGTGCTACAATACCCGCTGGGATAGTGGAACTGCCGGTGGAACTGGGGGTTGGAGAACGCAGGAGAGTCCGACTGTTGAAATTCGTTGTTCTTGACATCGCTTCGCCGTATAATGCATTCTTGGGCTGACCAGCCCTTGCTGAATTCAGGGCAGCCATTGCCCCGTGGTGTTTGACTTTAAAATTCCCAACTGATCATGGTATTGGAATCATTCAAGGAGATCAGACAGCAGGAAGAGCCTGCTATGTTGCTGAACTGCGTGAGGCGCAGAGAAAGGACAAAGGAAAGGGCGTAGAGGAATCTCTCTGCGTCCGTTTTACTGATAATTGACAACTAGCGCCTGAGCCCCGGCCCGGGCATCGCTACCAATTCCTTAAAGATCTTGACCCTAGAGATAACGAAGATAAAGAGGAAGTTAAAGAGAATCAAGCGTCTCCAGCCGAACTGACTGTGGACGTCCCGGTCAGTGAGGATGACGACTCAAAAGTACTAAAAGTTGGATCTCAACTGGGAAAACAGATACAACAGGAATTGGTTGAATTTCTCCACGCGAATCTCGATGTTTTCGCCTGGACGCACTCTGATATGTGCGGAATCTCACCAAACATTGCAAGTCACTCCTTGAATATTGATCCGCGACATGTTCCGGTTAAGCAAAAAAGGCGTGGTATGGATCTAGAGAGATCTGCCGCCCTTAAAGAAGAGATTGACAAGTTGCAATCAAATGGGTTCATCCAAGATGCTCTATACCCGAAGTGGGTGTCAAATCCGGTGATGGTTCGAAAACCGAATGGGAAATGGAGAACTTGTGTCGACTACTCCGACTTAAACAAAGCTTGTCCAAAAGATAGTTTTCCACTTCCTCGAATTGACCAACTCGTAGACTCAACGACAGGCCATGAATTGTTATCTTTTATGGATGCTTATTCCAGTTATAATCAAATACCTATGCATTTACCCGATCAAGAACATACCAGTTTCGTGACCGATTTGGGACTCTACTGTTACAGAGTCATGCCTTTTGGTTTAAAGAATGCCGGAGCAATTTACCAACGCTTGGTTAATCGAATGTTCACTGACCAGATCGGGAAGACCATGGAAGTTTATGTGGATGACATGTTAGTAAAGTCCCGATTTTCCACAGGTCACGTCAGAGATTTAGATTCAATGTTCCGCATCCTACGAGAATATGGAATGAAGCTTAACCCATTGAAGTGCCACTTCGGCGTTACGTCCGGAAAGTTCCTCGGTTTCATCGTCAACGCTCGTGGGATAGAGGCAAATCCCGAAAAGATCTGGGCAATAAGGAATTTGCAAACTCCAAGGACCATAAGGCAAGTCCAGAGTCTCAACGGGAAGGTAGCAGCGTTAAGCAGGTTCATTTCAAAATCCACTGATAAATGCATTCCTTTCTTTGATTTGATCTGAAAGGGAAAACGAAACTTTGAATGGACCATGGAGTGTGAAGGTGCATTCTGATCGCTGGTTCAACATCTCTCTACGCCACCGATCCTGTCAAAACCGGTTGATCACGAACAGTTATACCTTTATCTGGCAGTATCGGAGCATGCGATCAGTGCTGCTCTGGTCCGAGAAGAAGATCGAGTGTAGAGACCGGTCTATTATGTTAGTAAACGATTGACGGGAGCTGAAAGAAATTACCCAAGGTTGGAGAAACTGGCTTATTGCCTAGTCATTGCCTCAAGAAAGCTTCATCCTTATTTCCAAGCTCATCCGCTTACTGTGTATACCGATCAGCCGTTACGACAGGTCCTCATGCGGCCTGAGACGTCTGGAAGGTTACTCAAGTGGAATATCGAACTGAGTCAATTTGACATTATTTATGCTCCGCGGAAAGCCATTCAAGGGCAAGTCCTAGCTGACTTCATAGCTGAATTTACTGTTCCGGACGACTTACCCGAAACCAGCGAATCTCCTGAATATGTCTGGAAACTTTATACAGATGGTGCATCAAACGATCGGTGTTCGGGTGCTGGTGTTTTACTAGAAACCCCCGAAGGTCGATCCATATGCTATGCTTTGAAGTTTGATTTTCACGCAACGAACAATGAAGCCGAATATGAAGCTCTATTGATTGGGTTAAAACTTGCCAGAGATCTGAGAATTATCGCTATAGAAATTTATTGTGATTCACAGTTGGTTGTGTGCCAGGTACGGGGAGAATATCAAGCAAGAGATCGAAGATTAGCTGCTTACCTAGCCCGAGTTCAAGAAGCACTGGATCAGTTTGATTATTATGCCATTTACTATATACCACGAGATCACAATCAAAAGGCCGATTCATTGGCAAAGTTGGCCAGCATAGGTGAGGCTCAGCAAATGGGACTCATCCCCGTCGAAACTTTGTCCTCCCCAAGCATTGATCAAATAAAAACGAGCGATGTGTTTGAAACCTGTCCCTGCAGAGAATCATAGATGACTCCATATCGAAATTACATTGAGAATGGGATATTGCCTGAGCACCGAAATGGGAAAAGGCAAATTCTACGAAAAGCTTCACGATTCATCATTCAGGACGGAGTCATGTATAGAAAAGGTTATTCTGTTCCCCTCCTCCGGTGTATCGCTCACGACGAAGTCAAACGAGTGTTACATGACGTGCACGAAGGAGAATGTGGCGATCACATTGGTGGACAAACGCTTGCTAAGAAAATACTCCGATATGGATATTACTGGCCGACAGTGAACCGAGATGCAGCCAACTATGCCAGAAAATGCGACAAGTGCCAGAAACACGCTCGAATTCCAAGAGCCCCACCTACCGAGATAACTCAAATGGTCAGCCCCTGGTCATTCGCTATGTGGGGTATCGATATCATCGGCGCTTTACCTCTGGCAAAAGGTGGTGCGAAGTACGCCATCGTCGCTATTGACTACTTCACGAAATGGGTCGAGGCCGAAGCTCTCGCGACGATTACAACGAAGAAAGTAATAAACTTTGTGGTTCGCAATATCATCTGTCGATTTGGACTCCCGCATACCATCATCACCGATAATGGAACCCAATTCGAGAGTTCAGAGTTCAAGAATTTCTGCCTATGGTTTCATATTCATAAAAAGTTCTCAGCGGTCGCACATCCACAAGCAAACGGTCAGGTCGAAGCTGTTAACAAAGTTATCAAATCCATCTTGAAGAAACGACTGGAAAAGGCTGGGGGCAAATGGGTTGATGAACTTCCTATGGCATTATGGGCTTATCGAACAACTCACAAGACCGCAACCGGACACACCCCATTTTCTTTATCTTATGGCTCGGAAGCCGTTATTCCAGTCGAGACAGAAGTGTTTTCCCACCGTGTGACTTATTATGATCCGAAAACAAATGCAATATTACTCGCCGAATCTTTGGATCTGTTGGATGAGAAACGGGAAGAAGCTGATTTGAGAGCGGCCGCATACCGAAGTCGAGTCGCCCGGTTGTATAATACCAAAGTTCGACCCCGAACCTTTGAACTCGGCGATCTTGTCCTCAAGAGAATCTATCCGGTTCCTTCACACATGAAACCAAATTGGGAAGGACCGTACGTGATTGCACAAAGACTTGGAGATGGCACATTCAAACTATCAACCGTGGACGGTCTAGTTTTGCCAAGGGCCTGGAACAGCGAGAGTCTCCGTCGGTACTACATATGACAGGCTTTATTTATTTCATTATGTTTTTCATTCAGCAATTTACTTTCGCATTTCGAAATTAGAATTTGTAATAAGGCAACTGACTTTGCCATATTTTCTTATTTCAGCAATAAAATGCCATCTCTTCGAGCCAGAGCTGTGATTCATTAAATACAATGTACAAAATCACGATGCATGAAGAGCTGAATTCCATCACACAGTGAAATTTATTCAAGTAGGGAGTGGCTATGAAGCAATCAACCACTCACTAAATGAAACCCGAGCTCGGGGGCAAGCCATCACATCAGGCCAGAAATGGGTTGATACACGACAACCCTTCACTTAACTCCGTGCTCCCAGAGTGCGAGGCGGAGTATAAACATTTACCTAACTCCATACTCCCAGAGTGCGAGGCGAAGCATAAACATTTTCCTAACTCCGTACTCCCAGAGTGCGAGGTGGAGTATAAACATTTTCCTAACTCCGTACTCCCAGAGTGCGAGACGGAGTATAAACATTTACTTAACTCCGTACTCCCAGAGTGCGAGACGGAGTATAAACATTTACTTAACTCCGTACTCCCAGAGCGCGAGGCGGAGTATAAACATTTACTTAACTCCGTACTTCCAGAGCGCGAGGCGGAGTATAAACATTCACTTAACTCCGTACTCCCAGAGCGCGAGGCGGAGTATAAACATTTACTTAACTCCGTGCTCCCAGAGCGCGAGGCGGAGTATAAACATTTACTTAACTCCGTGCTCCCAGAGTGCGAGGCGGAGTATAAACATTTACAAAATCCCAGAGTACTCCGAGAGCGCGAGCTGGGTACAAACTTTTTACTTAACTCCGTACTCCCAGAGCGCGAGGCGGAGTATAAACATACGTCAACTCCACACTTATCCCTAATACTGGGGGCAGAACCATAACACATAACAAGTTGAAAACAAAAGGGAATACATTCCCATTTCCACTATCAACAAAAAGAATCTGATTACAAAGTGGTTCAAAAAATTTCTACTAGTGGGAGCCGAATCCACATCTATACACGGCTATAGAAAAAATCAACAAAATACTACCCCATGCAACAGAAAATTAAAGAAAGAGTTCAATCTTTCTTCTTCCTTATTTTCTTCTTCGGGGTAGCTCCACCAGATCCGCTGCCTGATTTTCCCCTCAACCGTTTGCTCTTTTCAGGCTTGTCCTCCGGCAGCGACATAATATCAACGTCTTCCTCAGAGCTTGAGGCGACGGAAATTCTTCTCGGAGGCTGAGTTGAAGGCATGGGAGCAGTAACGGGGAGTGGGGCAAGAGCAGCTTCAATAACTACAGTACCGCCCGGTGAGATCACCATTAATGGGGCAGGCCCAGGCGGATTCATACCAGCAGTCCCTCCTGCCATCTCGGCGTCGATGTCAGCAAAAACTTCGTCCTCACGGGATGCTTGGGCCGCATCAGATGCGCCAGTAGCTGGTATAGTTGAACTAACGGCTGGAGCAGCCCCACTCATAGCATCGGACGGGTTGACGGAGGGATCGATGGGTTCATTAAGAAAACATGTTTGCATCTCCCTCTTCGCCAACCGAGGTAGAAGTCGTGATGGCTTCAGTAACAACAGCCCCTTGCGCTTGATACGGAACTGAAAGTGCAAGAGGCGCAGAAACAACGACTTCAGTCACTGAAATGCGACAAAGCGAAGATTGTTAGCCAAGTGTGTTCCTTAAGGTTCTTCACAACTAAAATGCGGGAAGCGTTCAAATACCTTCCTTAGTCTGGACCGGAACATGGGCAGAATCATCGGTGGAAGATAATAGTGGCTGGTCGGGGTTATATGTAGGAACGAACGGGGGATCTATCGCACCAGTGGTTTCGGGCAATGTTGGATTTACAGCTTCAACACTTGCCTCGTGATGCGCGATCCCCGAACCTTCGCCTGTCTCTAAAGGTTGAACACCAAGTCTCTCTTTTGCTAAGGAAATCACCGCTTCATGGAGAGTTCTCCTTTCATCTTTAGTGAGCAAGCGCATCTCGAGCTCAAAGTCGTCAAGTGTTTCATCTGGATGTGCTGCTCTCTTCTCCTCCACAAGCCTGGTCCAGGCGTTGTAAAGAATCATGGCGTCATCTCCCAGCCACGCTAAATTTCTATGCTCCAGCACATTGGCGTTGTACGTGACCAAGAGATCATCAAATTCAGCGTCCATCCTGTACCGCTCCTCCAAAATCTTTTCTTGAATTTCAGCTTCCGCAGACTTAGTCTTAGCCGCCACCGCCGCAAGTTCGGCTCTAAGAGATACAGCTTGGTCGCAAGCCTCTTGGGCAGTGGTGTTTGCATCGTCCTTCTCCTTCACCATTTCGGCAAATTTGTCCTTGAGCTCGTTCAACTCCTCAACGGCTAAGTCTCGCTCAGCTGCAATGGTGGTGTTGCGGTGACCCATCTCTTCTACCGTAGCGCAATGTTCCTGTTGCATCCTCGCCATTTTGGCCACGGCATCCTCATGCTTCTGAAGCGCTTGAAGTTCTGAATTTCGAGATGTCTCCATTTCAGATTGAAGAACTTGAATGATGCGGTCCTTCTTGACAATGTCAGCATCGCGCTCAGCAATAATCCTCGCCCGGTCAAAAGCTACCTTTGATGCTTTCGCTGCTGCTTTGTACCACTCCTTATACTGAGCATAGAAGTCACAGATATAATTATGAGCAATGTTCTCAGCATCCGGAGGAATTTTTTTAAGATTAGGAGGGAAGACATAGGCATCCATACAAATTTCAGGAAAATCTTTTTTCATTTGCACAAGTTTAATGGCTCCTTCACTTGTCAATTCAGCTGTAGCCTGTTCTACCATAGCAGCTGTTGTTGGTTCCACTCTTGACTGTTGAGTATCGGGCCGTGAAGGTTGAGAAGGCTGTTGTGGCTGCTGAGAAGGCCCAAGGAGATCTATGGGGGCCCTAGGAGGCGGAGGAGAATGGGATCGGGATCGGTGCTGGTGCCCCCGATCTCTGTCGGTGCGATCATGGCCAGAGCGGCCACGCCAATAGTCTCTATCCCTATCATGGCGCTCCTGGCTAGTATAACCATGCCCGTGATCTCTATCCGATTCTCTTCTACGGTAATCATAATTTGGGGAAGATTGGCGCACATTACGGAGCCTATCCAGAGTAGATCCTCTGCCTGACATCTCACCTGCGATAAGAAAGAATTACGGATTAAGATCCGATAAAGCAATGTTCAGTATGCAAAAGTCATGGAGTGCCTTGGAAGTGTGTGTAAATGTGTAAACCCCCAAACCGACCGGAAGTGTTGACCGCACTTAAAGGAAAGGGCTCGTTCATATTTAAGACATCTTGAAATTCCTCTAACCCAGGATTATGAGAAATCGATATATAATTCGGGATGGGAATATCGTCAAGCCCTTTAAAGGTATCTCTCGAATGAGAAGGGGCGGCCTCAGAAATCATAACTCTGGAAGAGGGAGGAGATACATCCACAGACTTCCACCTCTTGGGCTTAAGTTTTTTGGAAACGGCGGCCTTGCCTTTCCGTCTTTCTCCCGACTCTTCAAAGTTTCCCGAGAGATCAGCCATCGGCCCCGAATCCGTATGGGTTCTTTCTTAATCACTCGCTTCGGTTATGGTGATTCCGAGCGGTTTCTTCACCGTTTTCTTCTTGGTTTTCTTCTTGTTTTCCTTCTTGGAGGCGGATTTTGCCAACCCTTCGATAACTATACTTTCATTGATTTCGATCAAACCAAGAGTTCTTAAGTTAAAGTCATTCAACACCGAGTCGATAAGTCTCAGCTCGCTCGGAACTTCTTGAAGACTTCAGATTATGCCCCTGAAATATCCTCCATCAGGTCTGGAGATAATGGCTATAAAAGAAATGAGATATCAATACTAATGCCAAAGAACTATTGGTCAGGAAACGTCATCAACAGGTTAAGGCGCTTACGTCTAGACAACCATCGCCTAGCAAAACCAGGAGGGCACCGAACATAGAACCATTCGTTCTTGAAATAGCTCAGTCTGGTCTAGGCTCCAATAACAGCTTGGAAATTTCTAACTACCTCTAGAAATGTAAAAGATGGGCTATCGCCTCTACTCTTGAAATTAAATATGTGTCTAATCTCGGTTGGCCTGGGCGGGCGAAAAAGACAGTCCATAAATATGACAAATGCACTATTCAGCAACGCGTGCCCGTTGGGATGGAGTTGCGAGGGAGCGATTCCTAAATATGATAGCATCCCTCTGATGTATTGATTGAAAGGAGGGAGAGTTCCGGCCGCACAAGCATGACGGTAGAAAGCTGTATATCCTTTGGGCGGATTGTGCGGTCTGTCATCGGCACTTGGTAATAACACATCGTCCAGAGATATGTTATGTTTCGAGCATATTCGACCCAATAAGGGTTCAGAAATATTAGATTGGACTGAATCAACGGGGTCCTCGATAAATATAGCCTTTGGCAATTCATCTGGAGCTGGATCGATTACGTCGGCAGGAATATCGGGAATCTCAAGCGCCGGAGGAGTCGAGCTCTGTACCTCTTGTTGTTGGGAGCTCGAAGATTCCATAACTAACTAACTCGTCATAAAGAAACGTTAAGTACATAACAAGCCCGTGCATTCCCCAGTGTAAAGTGTATGAACGTGTCGTGCAGTGCAAGTGCTGTGCGTTACTTAACAGATTCAACAAAACTGAAGACAAGATGCAAGCTTCAGAAATTATGAAGTTGATTAAAATGACCGTCATCGCTGACCGTCTTAGAACATGTTGCCCAGAATTCATGATTTCTTAGTTCAAGTTGGTTTTTCAAAGTTACGGTTCCATCGACGAGCTACGAAAGGCAGTCAAATATGCACAACAACTTAGTCCAAATATGCAAAGATGAAGCTCGTCGGAGTCATGGCAGTAATTATATGAAATCCTCGTATCCATGGGAGCTTGTTAGTATCGATCAAGGTTCGAATCCATGAAGCTTCGAATCGATCTGAGAAGTGTGCGTTCGAATCGATACCGTTCGAATTGAATAAGATCGAATCGATACTGCTTGAATCGATATCGTTCGAATCGATCTTGAACGAATCGATACTCTTCGGATCGATATAGTTCGAGTTGGAACGATGGAAGGCTTTTCTCTTCGAATCCACCACAAGTTCACTTTTCGAATCGATCTCTGAAAAAACAACATATCAACTAACGTATCCTCGTACCGATTGTATTGGTATAATCTTCGAATCGATCATGGGCGAATATCCCACAACTTCTCATATCGAACACTTCGGGTCGATACGATCAATTCACTACCTATAATCGATTCGATCGACATACCTCCACGAATCGATGCAAGCACCACGGAAAATCTAGTCATCAGATTTCAATTCGAAAAACACTATTCAAGATCGATACGAAGAAGTTGTCTCTCTTTTCATCCCTGGATTCGACTCCCTCCAGATCGATACGAGCGTAAGATAATAAAAATTCATTAGGGCCCAAGACATAAGGTACTTAATCGAATCGCCTACCTAAATATGAGATGAAACTGGAGAGGGTTGGATTGATTCGAAGAAGAACGAATGGCTTTGTTTGCAACGGTTTTTTATCGATTCGAGGATACAGGAAATCAAAGCAATGGTAAAAAGTAAAAAGTGAGAAATGAATAGGACCCCGGTATATATAGGGGAAATGTGATGATTCGCCTCCCGGTATACCTGACCGGCTTCAACAGGTGAGGAGATCGAATCGATTCGTTGCAGCGAGTACGAATCCATGAGACCAGACACTAGAATCGACTCGGACTCCCGCATGCCTTGGTGATAAGACATGTTCGAATCCATTGTAACAAGACTTCGAACCCCTCGTACCTTCGAATCCATCAAGCCTACGTCGATGCAGAGCATCATCAATACGAGGCAATTGAACGAGAACTGGGTTGGAAAAATTATGTCATTTTGAAGGCTGTCGAGTCAAGCAACCAATTCCGAACCCATAGGAAACCATCAACTCGACCAACCACGTCGAATCCATCCATGCAGTATCGATACGGAGCGTCATCGATTCGAAGGGATAATCGAACAAAGGCTGGATTGGGAATCTTACCGATTCGAAGCACGAGGTTCCTCAAACCCTCGATTCGAGAGCCATCGATTCGAAGAAACATAGCTTCGAATCCATCGAATACCACCGATCAACTGGATGAATCGTTCCAATATGAAAAATTGATTGTCAACCCTTTATGACGATTCAAGAGAGGATCGATACAAGAGGATGATCTTAGGAAATCATAAAAGCAATGTTTTAACTCGAGTCTCAAACCGGTTCAGGAGAGGACCGGTGCAGATTTCGATAGCAAACCGAACTGACAACGACTTGCGGTCACGCAACGTTAACCAAAGTCAAGATAATACACGTATGCACGTATTTCTGACTAATGTTTGATTTTTATCATTTACAGGGATCGAATGTTCCCCTCGTCATAACCCCAACGGCAAACAGCCAATCACTATTGAACGACAGTCGGCTATGACAATACAGAATACGGCTTTCAATGAAACATGCAATGGCCAGTCGGCATAAATCCGCAGCTTTTCAAAGCACGCCAGTTTGCACAAGACGTACTTTAGGGGGAAAATGTTATCCCGCCTTTTGGCAAGGCCGAGATATCAAGGAATTGACTAGAGAATATGGATTATGCATCCTCGGCGTCGAGTGACCACTGGATATCCCCAGATATCGATGAATTTTACCCGAGTCCGGATCGGGCTACAATTGGTAAGACACGTCAATCAAAGTCGTAGAAACCAACGTTCCAAATTTCGAGTCAATCCGAGTTCGTACACTCAAGATATCACCAACGAAAGATGGGGTAGAGAGCCTTATGTTCGAATCCATAGGTAGATTCTATGTTCGAATCCATGGAGTAGGGATGCCGTTCGAATCCAACACGTCAAGCTCACGTGATCTACTTCGAATCGATGAGGTCTCAGTCGATTCGAAACCATCGGGTTCTCCCTGCTTCGAATCCATCCAAACAAGCTACGTTCGAATCCCACGCCTCGAATCCTTCAGGTATTCATCCACTTTGAATCCATGCAATCGATGCACGTTGACTCCATCCCATAAGTTACTTCGAAACCACACCTCATGTCCAGCTTCGAATCGATCAACCATGTTATACCTTGATCGATTCGAACAAACACGTCTTCGAATCCACTACCTCGAATCCATTAAGCCAAAACGACTGAAGCCATGGATTCGACCCTGTCAACCCGGAGTGAAAAGCGGCTCGATGTGAGAAATGCGTGCCACGCCACCATCTTCACGTGCAGAAGCATGGAGTCGATCCTATGGATTCAAACCATATCGATTCAAACGAATCCATAGGACGAAGAACACAAAAATCTTCAACTTGAATCGATCATAACTCGAGTTCCACAAATCCAAATGCCATAAAATTTTCACAGAAGCTTGAGCACATGATGAAGAATGTTCACACCAAATTTCAGCCCGATTGGATGATTTCTTGATCGATTCGAACCAAGGGTCGAATCGATCCCAAAGTGGGCCCGGATCTCCAGATTTCGGCCATGTGGGTCCCCTCACGGGCCAGAAGCGGTCTTCCCGAATTTTAGGCGAAATATCAGGCTCCTACGCCTATAAATAGAGCCCCTGGTCATTCAGAAAAGGGGTCGGACAATTCTGAGTAATAAAGAGCGCCCAGATTCTGCCAGATTTACTCCAGAACACCACCGCTGCTTTAGATTGGGACTTAGCATATAAATTCAGTTGTACTACAGTATAAATAATTGTAATCATCAAGTATCAAGCAATAAAATCATCAAACTTCATAGTGGACGTAGGCAAAACGCCGAACCACTCTAAATCGCTTGTCTGTGCAATTTACTTTCTGTTATTTGGAGTTTTTGTTAGATAACCCACAGTTTAAATTCTCATTCTTCAATTTTATCTCTTCAAAAACTTCCGAAGAGTGTTGTGCCCATTTTTGGTACAAACAAGTACAGATGTTACAGTTCATTGTTTTGGACATAGACTGCCCTTACAATGCTTTCTTGGGCCGACTAGCCCTCGCCGAATTCAGGGCGGCCATCGCCCCGTGGTGTTTGACTTTAAAGTTTCCCACTGAGCATGGAGTGGGAATCATTCAGGGAGATCAGTCTTCCGCCAGAGCTTGTTATGTTGTTGAGCTGCGGGAGGCGCAGCGAAAGGAGAAAGGAAAGGGCGTGGAGGAATCTCTCTACGTCCGTTTCACCGATAATTGACAATTAGCGCCCGGGCCTAGGCCCGGGCATCCTAGCCAAGTCATTAAGGATCTCGACCCAAAAGGAACTGGAGACGAAGGAGAATCTAAAGAAAGTCAAGTATCCCTGGTTGAACTGACGATTGATGTCACAATTGACGATGACGATGATTCAAAAATGATAAAGATTGGGTCCCAGCTAAGCCAGCAAACTAAAGATAAATTGGTTGAATTTCTACGAGCGAATCTTGACGTGTTCGCCTAGACGCATTCTGACATGTGTGGAATCTCGCCAGACATCGCAAGCCACACCCTGAACATTGATCCACGTCATGTCTCGGTAAAACTGAAAAGGCGTGGTATGGATCCGGAGAGATCTACCACCCTTAAAGAAGAAGTAGAAAAGCTTAAAGCGAACGGGTTCATTCGGGATGCGCTATATCCTGAATGGATGTCGAATCCCGTGCTCGTCCGAAAACCGAATGGAAAGTGGAGAACATGTGTCGATTATTCCGATTTGAATAAAGCACATCCCAAAGACAGTTTCCCACTTCCCAGAATTGATCAGCTAGTAGATTCGACAGCTGGGCACGAACTCTTATCCTTCATGGACGTGTATTCTGGCTACAATCCGATACCGATGCATTTAATCGATCAAGAACATACCAGCTTCATAACCAATCTGGTACTTTACTATTACAAAGTTATGCCATTCGGGCTCAAGAACGTCGGGGCTACTTACCAACGATTGGTCAATCGGATGTTTGCTAACCAGATCGGGAAAACAATGGAGCTATATGTAGATGACATGCTTGTGAAGTCACGACTCTCCATCGACCATGTTAAAGACCTAGAAACTATGTTCAACATACTTCGAGAGTACAAAATGAAGCTGAATCCACTAAAATGTCATTTTGGAGTTGCGTCTGGAAAATTGCTTGGGTTCATCGTCAACGCTCGGGGGATCGAAGCTAATCCTGAAAAGATCTGGGCTATAAAAAATCTTGAAACTCCGCAAACCATGAAACAAGTCCAGAGTCTCAATGGAAAAGTAGCAGCATTGAGCAGGATCATTTCAAGGTCCATTGACAAATGCATTCCCTTCTTCGATCTGATCCGGAAAGGGAAACGAAACTTTGAATGGACCACGGAGTTTGAGGACGCTTTCCAGGCACTAGTTCAACATCTATCCACACCATCTATCCTGTCGAAGCCTATTAATCATGAGAAGTTGTTCGTATATTTGGCAATATTGGAAAACGCAATCAGCGCTGCATTAATTCGAGAAGAAGACAAGATACAAAAGCCAGTATACTACATCAGTAAGCGATTGACTGGAGCCGAAAGGAATTATTCGAAATTAGAGAAGTGAGCTTATTTCCTTGTAGTTGCATCAAGAAAACTTCGACCGTATTTCCAGGCATATCCCATTATTGTTTACATCGACCAGCCGTTACAACAGGTCCTCTCGTGACCTGAGATGTCTGGTAGGTTACTCAAGTGGAACATCGAACTGAGCCAGTTTGACATTACTTACGCTCCAAGACGAGCATTCAGGGACAGGTCCTAGTCGATTTCATAGCTGAGTTTACCATTCCAGGGGACTTGTCCGCAACCAGTGAATCTCCCAGGCATGCCTGGAAGCTTTATACCGACGGTGCATCAAACGACCGATGTTCGGGCGCTAAGGTTGTACTTGAAACTCCCGAAGGCCGATCTATATGTTATGCTCTGAAGTTCGATTTTCATGCGACCAATAATGAAGCTGAATATGAAGCCCTCTTAGCTGGTTTGAAACTTGCTAGAGATTTGAGAATAGTCGCTTTAGAAATTTATTGTGATTCACAGTTAGTTGTGTGTTAAGTACAGGGAGAATATCAAGCGAGAGATCGAAGGCTGGCTGCTTACTTAGCTCGAGTTCAAGAAGTACTGAGCCAGTTTGATTATTATACCATTTATTGTATACTTCGAGAACACAACCAAAAAGCCGATTCGTTGGCAATGTTAGCCAGCACAGGTGAAGCTTAGCAAATGGGACTCGTTCCCGTAGAGACGCTACCTTCCCCAAGCATTGATCGAGCAGAAATGGACTAGATATGCGAAACCATCCCCAAAAATGATTCGTGGATGACTCCACTCAGAAATTACATTGATCCCGTAGATGTCTATGTGCATGCTAAGGAATGTCCACGCCAAATTTCGATTCCATCGGACGCAATCATGATCGATACGAAATCCATTCGTATCGATCATGGAACGAACCGAAACTTCGTAGGCTTGAACGCGCGGGCCTGGTCATGTGCCAGAAGGAGCCTCCCGAGATCTGAGCGAAATATCAGCCTCCTACACCTATAAATAGACCCCCAAAGCCAACAGAAAAGGGGTTCCACTTCTTCTTTGAGATCTCCAGCGCCTAGACTCTACCGGATCCAGATCTAAACTCCATCGCTGCTGCTACCAACGAATTTCACTGCTGCAAATCATTGTCATTCACTGTAATTCGTTGAAATCAATTGTAAACATAGAAGAAAGATCAATAAAGCAAACTACTTCATAGTGGATATAGGAAATCCGCCAAACCACTCTAAATTCTTGTGTCTCATTGCATTTTAATTATTGTCATATATGAGATTTGGAGTTTTTGTTATATAATTCTAATTTTTCCATTTAATTTCTTCACTTTATCTCTTCAAAAACATTCGAAGAGTGATGTGCCCAATTTTGGTATAAACACTTTCCCCGGGACAAAAGCATATGTGGGCACTAATTTGGGGATGACGTGGACAGTTTTCTAGTTCAAACAACTGAAGTATTGCGTGCTTCATTTTCCATACAGAATAAGAAAAACAACACATTACGTGTGTGTATATATCATAAAAACATTTTGAACTTGTCCTCGTATGTTTATATTTTTGGCAAATTGAAGGGCCATTCGTGCTTGTATTCTATGCACCTCATGTGAATATAAGTGATGTAGTAATTATAATTTTAATACATCTTATTTAGTAAAAGTTGTTGAAACAGAATTTCTTTTGTTGTGTTTTGTTCCCCGAAGACAAAAGCATATGTGGGCACTAATTTGGTAATGATGTGGACAGTTTTCTAGTTCAAACAACTACAGTATTACGTGCTTCATTATATATATAATCTCATAAAAATAAAATAAAATAAACAACGACTATCCTAAAGCATAAATGGTGTATGACATTGCCCTCCCTTCACTTAACGCTGTTTGGGTTCATTCTTTTGATCTACTGCTTCTCTAATACGCCAATGTCAACAAAGTATTTAAATGTTTTACATGTATTTACTTAAGAGTTTTCAATTGTACGACAGCTTTGCCAACCTACTCCCATGCACTCCTGACACCGTTTTTTGTTAAATTTTACTCCCTGTGAGCTGTTATCGAAGCATTTAATGCGTCAATCGGTTAATCCACACATTTACTATGTTCAGTCGATCCGTTAAAAATAAACCACTAACATCTGATGTATCTAATGCCAGCAGTTTATTAACCAATAGTTCACCGCTTAACTCCTAATATATTTCCTTCTTCCTCCTCATTTCTTCACCAACTTCTCCTTTAAATCCACAAAATAGATAATTTAAGCATTCCCAGCACTTAAACAATCGTCTATCTAATTTAAATAATTTCATAAATGTATACTTGTACTTATTTCTACATTCTCTATTATTTTTTGGATTTTTCTACTTTTTACAGAATGTTTACCAACGAATCGCAACACTTATACCAAAAATATTATGGACTGGACCACTAAACGGACCTTGACGTTCATTTAGATATGCTAAGCCAAATCAGTTTTCGATCTGGGCGTTTAAGATATTGGTATGATATAAATTTTTACCGCTTTCAATAACCAAATGAACGCGAATATACAACTAACCAGACCAAAAAAGGGACAATATAAAACACTCATGCAATATTTATAACCTTTTGACTGAAGAAGGGCACCGAAATGTGAAGAAAGAAATTGTTGGTGAAGATGACGATTATTGGAATATGGGCGGCTAACAAATATGAAAAATCCAAAATTTCCACGCCTACAAAGTTTAGAAAGTTGAATATAATGTTTAATGATGTATTAGAACTCCCTTGTGCCAGTACATATTATCGAGCATTCACCTGCCCACTTCAATATATAGATGTACTTGGACTTTTTATGGACAATGGTACCAACTGGCATAATTATCCATGAAATGATTCCAATCCATTACAATCAGTGCAACTTCTATGCATCGAGAAAATCCAGTCTGCTACGAATGCAAGTTTTTTGCACGACACAAGAAGATATACACAATTTCAAAGTGTATGGCTATTGTTATCCATAAAATATTCTCAGGAATAAAGAAATGAAAGAAGAAACACGAGAGCATTGGTAAAGATTTGAAAGTACCAAGATAGTCTGGTTAATCATAACTACCAACAAGGAGGTGAAAGCACACCAGCAATACCTTTTGACAAGGTCAAACGGACGTTTCGGTAGGGTTAACAAGGGGCTTTCGACAAGGTCGGAGGATATCTTTTGAAGTCCATATGCAATGAACTTCTTCCACATATCCTAAACCACTTAAGACATTTGATTCTATCTCATTTTATGCACTTTGGAAAAGTCTTCCTCCTTATTAGCCCTTTCGAAAGCATACATAGCCTTTCAAAACGGTTGGAGTCACCCAAAGCTAGAAAGAAAACACGTTTCTACAATGTCGAAGGCTAGGACCCAGGATAACTTGTGCAGCACATCAACATTCGAGATAAAGACGCATAAGACCTTTTGACGAGGTCGAAAGTTATCAATCAACCTCTTTCGACAAGCTCGAAAGGAAACAAAGCAAAAGAAGGAGGCCTAACCTCGAACAGCAACATTAGGATAACTAAAACACTTTCGACTGGGTCGAAAGGTATGGCTTGATGGATATACATGAAAGCAGAAGAGTTGACCTTTCGACCATGTTGATAGCTTGAGGTCGAAAGGTCCAAACACTTGCATATAAATATGACCCTAGGGGTCAGTTAAATGATCTGATTTTTTCCACTCTTCACTTATACATTTCTTAAACTTGTAATTCCTAATTCTCAAATTAAATTGGGAATTTGGTCAATTTGTACAATTGAATTCAATTAAAAGATGATAATCTAGTTTGTTTTGTAGGATAGATTTCCTCTCTTTTTATTAACATGCCATCTTACTGTCTACTTAACCGAAAGGTTTCTCTTTCGACCATGTCGGAACCTTGAGTTTCCTAATTTTCTATAAGCCTTCATTTAGATCATTCAAATTGTAGAAATTACCCTTTTTGACAGAGTCGTTACCTTCCCAACTCAGTTACTTCCAAAAGTCATTAAGTCCTTGACCTAAGAATCCTTGTCTATGTCGAAAGGCACTTTCGATATCATTCCTAGTTAAATCATTTAAAAGGATTAATTTGAGAGAGTTTACTCTTTCGACTGCGTCGAATTGTCCTAAAGACAAGATTTAATCATTTTTACTTATCAGAGAAGCCCAAGCAAGCTTCATCTATTTTGAAAAGAATTTTGAAAGCATCATTCAAACTTCAACTTCAAATTTGAGGTGTTGACAAGTTTTCTTATTAATATTTTTGATGGTAGAAGGAAGGTTTGAACCTCCAATCTCAGATAACTTTCATCACCAACTAATTGCATAGGGAACTTCGTCTAAAAGAAGAGTATGGTAAAATTAAGGAATAGTAACAACAATCCAAGCGAAGAGGCTGCTTCACGGTCAATTTTGAAAGATCATTTGGTCATAAATTCAAACTTAGGGACTATAGGAGTTGGACAACCATCGACCTTAACAAAGTTGAAAAGCAATATGATCAAGGTCCTGAATCAACGGCCATAAAGGATAGCAATACAAGAATATTCTAAAAGAGCTCCAACCCGAGAATTAATAAATATTATGGAAATAGAGGATGAAGTACAACCTCTAAATGAGATAGAAGATCAAGAGTTAAACCGAGAAATTCGATAAAAAGTTCTCTCGAGCAATCAAATAGTCTAGTCCATGGAAATGACAGGGGTAGTCACAGAAACGAAGCTGACTAAGAAAGTGTCCAACACCAAATAATTATGAATAAGTTTGGAGAAAAAAGGATTTTTGATCCAGAAGAATATGTCATCCTGCAAAAGGTTCCCATTTCTAAAGAAATAATGGCAATAAATCTTCCCCCCCCCGCACATCCAAATTCACTCACTAAAATATGATGGAACAACTGATCCAAACGATCATCTTGTCATCTTTGAAAAATAGATGAACTTATACAATGCACTAGAGGCAGTTCACTGTAAAAAAATTCCCATTACTTTCGAAGAAGCAGTAATCAAATGGTATAGGAATTACCGAATGGAAACCATTTATTCTTGGGAATAATTTACTTGTGACTTTGTGGCTCGCTTTTCTATATTCAGATATACAACTATGGAATTTAGCTTAATAGAAACCATCATAAAAAAGCTAGGGGAACTACTTGGAGAGTATTTGAACAAATTCAATGTAGAAGCATTAAGGGCTGAAAGTAAAACTAATAGAGAAAACTTATGGTTGTTTGATCAGGGCTAATCGAACAAACTCCATTTTGGTAGGAACTTTACATTAATGGATGCAAAGATCTGAAATATTTCTTTCTTCGAGCTGAGAAATTTATTCCAATGGACGAAATGCATCACGCTAAGAAAGAACTACATCGGGAATGAATCCAAGGAGGAAAAATATAATTTTAAACGTCCTGACAAGACACCAAGGGAAAGTGAAATCCATAGGGAAGTCGAAGAAAGAATTCCAAAATAAATTATGCAGTTTTAAACAAATCCCTCTCCAACATATTCGCTAGGATGAAAAGAAATTAGAATTTTACTACACTTGTGAAGGTTAGGAGCATCCCAGAGCCGAATAAAGGAGGAAGTTACCGCAATCACCATAAAGCAAATGGACTTGAAACTAATGAATGTCATGTCCTATCAGAGAAAATTCAAGGCATGATCAGGTCAAGATTTTTACAGGAGTTCATCAAAGAAACTTGAAAGACATCTCATTCAAGCTGAGAGGAAAACAATTCACCAACCCCAAATCCAGATTCCTATCAAATCACAATGTTTCACAACATTAGTTCAAATATGGACTATCTTCCTTACTTTTCATATCGTATCAATTCTATTTGAATTTTCACTAAAGCTCAAATTCGTGTTTGTGCATTAACTATGTACTGATCAAAATTCCAGTGTTATTTCAGGTAAAACAAAACCATCATATCAAAGCATTCAACATAATTTGAGAGCACAACAAATTCCAAGCTACTTGAAGAAAACAATTCAAAAGCCTGACATGGGATAATTAACAATACTTTAGTCAACACAGTACAAAGGCGACCCTCCAATAAATGTCAAATTGCCCCAAAATTTGACGACAACTTAGGGTAAAGTCCATATATACTGACTATAATTTCAACAAATGATTTTAAACGAAATTTCTTAGGTATTTCTTTTCAAGAAAACTATTTTCGATTGCCCCACGGTCTGGGAGAAAACAAATACCTACCTATTCCAAAAATCTAGTTTATGCAACCAATTTGAGATATTATATAGCATTAATGAATGCACATAAAGGACTTTAACTAATCGATTTCAATATTTCAAAAGTTTTTTTAAAGATTACAAGCAGAAAGGAGCTTATTCATACTTTTTCAAGAAAAGATTTTGAAAGCACAAAAAGCTTATGGGAACTCAGACTAGAGAGTCTTGTTCTCGACTAAAATACAGATGGTTCATGAATCATGACTTCTCAGTCTCTTATTCAAGACTGGTATCTCTATTATGAGAACAACAAGAAAGTTCTTGCAAGAGGCTGCATTGAGAAAAACTCTTTCATTAAAAGGATTCAAGAGTCTGAACTATTTTTCAAAAGACAGCCCCTCAACATATTAAATAGGTTTAATTGCAAAATTCTTTCTCTCAAAAGAGATTCCAATTTAATTGGCCAAAAATCATTTTCATATAAAAATATTGAAGCCTACGATGTTATTCCTTGCACCTCCTAGAGGGAGGGAGATAAGCTCACGACACTATTACGTAGCACCACTTGGAGGGAGGGGTATATGCCTACGACGATATTCCGTAGCATCTTTTAGAGGGAGAGATAGAACCCCTAATGTCAAAACCACCTCTGAGGGGATGGGTAAGAGTAGTACCCATCAGAGGCCTTCTAGAGGAAGGTCAACTAATTATACATCCCTTTAAGACAAGGGAAGCCCAAAGAGAGGCTCATCAAACAATGGATTGTCCAAGCCCAGAGAGTGGCTCATCAAAGATTGGACTAAGACTTCCAAGCCTAAAAGAGGCTCCAAACAGAAGAACAAAGACAAGGTGTCTACAATTCAAGGCAGAAGGTAAAACCCAAGAGAATAATGATTTAAAGAAAGAAATCTATCTATCAACTGGGATAAAGTTGAAATCCTAAAGAAGGATACGTACAGAGACAACATGAAAAAGATGTTCAATACTGCAATCAAGAGCAGAAAAAGAGTTCAAAATCATATTCAAATGAGACAAAATATAAGTAAGAAAATCTTAAAACATCATTATTTGAAAAAGGGTTAAGATAACTGTATCCTAAAAGAAGGCATGATTTTAGAAAATGGAAAAGACAATCCATAATATGGGAACAAAGTAAAGGTCTCTACGAAGGCCCAAAGAATGGAGTAAACAACAAGTTACCGCTAATGATAATAGAGACTACATTCCAAGAGTAGATTGAGCAAACCACTACTGAATCCCCAAAAATAAGGTGATCTCTTAGAACAAGAGAAACTCCATTCATATATGGGGAACCAATATTCCAATAAATGATAGGGCTTTGCAGATGCAACCCTACTCCAATATATCAACAACTTTACTAACCCATATGTCTAGGAGCTTATTGTCTGGGCTTACTAAATTTATTATGGCTAGATAAATTTTTAATGTTTATATTAAATGAATTTCTAATAATCTATTGTCGGTTAGATCCTGACAATATTTTGGTTGGGTTCCTAATTTTATGAACTTTCAATTCCTTTTCGTGAAGATTTCATTTTTGATAATTTATTGTTTTCATTGACTTCATGATGATTTACTGATTTCATTGGAGAATTTCTATAAAGGCTTCATACTAAATTCCTAGTTTTAAGGTTCACCAGTTCCTTCATGAATTTTCGAGATGATTTATGAGTTCGATACACAAGAATTTTCTTCATAATTTCCAATTAATCGTTTGTTTTATGAATTCTTAATTTCTTAACTCCTTTGTAGAGTTTCCATGATAATTTATGGATTTCGTATTGGTTCTTGCGATAATTAGCTGATTTTGTATTCATGATTTCTTTACTAAGTCATTGTGGTGATTTCTTGCTTAATTATTGGTTTAATGAATTTTCAGTTTCCCTATTGACTTCTATGATGATTCATTAATTTTCAATATTGCAATTCCCCATTGAATTTTCATGACAATTTCCTAATGACCACTTGTTTCATGAGTTCATGATTTCTTGGTTTCTTTTATTGAGTTTACATGACAATTTTTGAATTTGCAATTAATTCCATGATTTTGAGTAAGAATGGACAGGTTTCAAATCACATATTTGTGTATTCTTAGATTCCTGAATTCCCTTCTTATAACAAGTTCCTCAATTTAATGAAATCTAAGTTTCCTTGCTGATTTTTGTGGTGATTGATTAATTTCACATTTCTAAATTCCTTTTCTGGATTTTTGATAATCTTTTATGGAGCTTTCGACTTGATGAATTCTGAATTACTTATTGATTTTCATGACAATTTGTGAATTTCTGGTCTTCCTATTGAGTGTTTGATAATCCATTATGATATTTCTGATTTAATGAATTCCAAATTTCCTTATGGATGTTTATGATGATTGTTGAATTTTGTATCCTCGATTTCTTTAATAGATCTATGATAATCTTTTATTGGATTTTTGATATAATGAATTTTGAATTTCCTTGGTAGTTTTTCTAATTATTCATTAATTTTGCATTCCTTATTTTCTTGTTGGAATTTTGATGGACTTCTACTTGTTTCCTGATTTGATGAACCTTACAATTCCTTTTGAATTTTGACCAAGGATTATGATTTTACATATTCCCAATTGCTTTATTGGATATTTGATTCTCTAATTTTGTGAATCCTGAATTTCTTTATTCATTTTCATGAAGAATTAGAATTTCGTGTTTCCTATTTCCAAGTTGAAAATCTTTAATGAACCCTTGTTGAATTTTTGGTTTAGTGAGTTCTAATGTTTCATTGAGGGTTTCAATAATGATTTGTGGATTATGTTGCATGATTTTCTCATTTGATTTTAGATGATCCCTTGTTATATTCAAGATTGAATGGATTTTAAACCTCCTTGTCAATTTTTTTGGTAATTCATGAGTTTCATATTTTTGATTGAGACCCTCAATGGACTCCTGACTTCGAAGAGTTTTATATCTTACTATTGAATTTTATGGTGGTTTGTAAATTTACCATTAAATCAGAAATTCAGTTTCAATACAAGATGTTCATATCATTGATACTAAGCTTATTACTTTCTCACTAAGTAAGAATTATTAACCAATAGTGTTAAGAAAGATTTGACCCAAGGAAGGAATACGTAGGGAATATAGCTGACATTCTCCTAAGGCTCAATTAATTGGATCGTTGTCTGCAAATTAGGTGATATAATTCACATTCTTAATCATATATATATATATAAGAATGTGTTTTATCTAGAAATATTAGCAAACAACATCTTAAACTTTAATTCTATAAATTTAAGATTACGCTTTAAGGTCTACTAATAAGGTTACAACTTTAATAGAGTATATTATCTATGTCACAGGAATTAAAGAGAGAAGTAGCTTAGAGTTTTTATCCTGAAGAACAAAAGTTTCATTCATACTAGGGGGCTAAATGTTATCCATGAAACATTCTCAGGAGTAAATATATGAAATAAGGAACACAAGAGCATTGGTAAAGATTAGAAAGCACCAAGATGATCTGGTTAATCATAACTTCAAACAAGGAGGTGAAAGCATACTAGCAATACTTTTCGAAAAGGCCAAAAGGGCATTTTGGTAGGGTCAACAAGGAGCTTTTGATAAGGTCGGAAGCAATCTTTCGAAGTCCATATGCAATGCACTTCCTCCACATATCCTATACCACTCAAGAGATTTAATTCTGCCTCATTTTATGCATATTGGAAAAGTTTTCCTCTTAATCATCCCTTTCGAAAGCATATATAGCCTTTCAAAATGGTTGGAGTCACCCAAAGCAGAAGGAAAGCATGTTTCTACATTACCGAAGGCTAGGACCCAGGATAACTTGTGCAGCACATCAACATTTGAGAAAAAAGCGCATAAATAGACCTTTCGATGAGGTCGAAAGTTATCAAGCAACCTCTTTCGACAAGCTCGAAAGAAGACAATGCAAAAGAAGGAGGCCAAACCTCGAACAACAACGATAGGATAAATAAAACCCTTTCGACTAGGTCAAAAGGTTGGCTCGGTGCATATACACGAAAGCAAAAGGGTTGACCTTTCGATTATGTCGATACCTTGGGGTTGAATTTTTCAAACCCGTGCCTATAAATATGACCCCAGAGGTCCGTTAAAGTGATCTAATTTCTTCCACTCTACACTTATATGTTTCTTAAACTTGTAAACCCTAATTCTCAAATTAAATTGGCAATTTGGTCAATTTGTACAATTGAATTGAATAAAAAGAAGACTATAATAACTATGTTGGTTTAGTAGCATAGATTTCCTTGCTTTTTATTAATATGTCATCTTGTTGTCTTCATGACCGAAAGTTTCCCTTTTGACCAAGTCGGAACCCTGAGTTTTCTAATTTTCTATAAGCCTTCATTTTGATCTTTTAAATTGAAGGAATCTCCCCTTTCGACAAAGTCGTTACCTTCCCGACACAGTTGCTTCCAGAAGTCATTCCTACTTTAACTTCAAATTTGAGGTGTTAACAGGTTTTCTTCTCAATAGCTATGATCATGCAGAGTGATGATCCTTGTTTGAATGGGATGTCACGTACATTCTGTTAATTCGGCAGTTTTAACTCATATGGTAGCTCTTCTAGTCTCTTCCATCGCATTCATGAGCATCCTTTGTAATCAAATTTACTCCCTTTAAGTTGTCATTACTTCTGATGCATCCGACGTGTCAGTCGGGTGACCAACACATTTACTATGTTTAATTTATCTATTGAAAAATGAACTATGGCTTCTGATGCATCTGAAGCCAATGGTTTGTTAGCCAATGGTTCCTCACTTAGCTCCCTATATACTTCATTCCTCCTTCTCATTTCTTCACCAACCTCTCCCCTGAATCCCAAAATTCAAAAATTTAAGCATTCCTAGAACTTAAACGATTGTCAATCTGATTTAACCTATTTCATAAATGTATATTTATACTTCTATCTACGATCTCTATTTTTTGGATTTTTTTCTACTTTTTCCAAAATTCTTAGCAATGAATAGCGATACTTTTATACCAAAAACATTGTGGATAGGACAACTAAATGAACAGCAGTATTCATTTAGATATGCTAAGCCAACATCGGTTCTCGATCCGGGCATGTAGGATATTGGTATGGCAAGATTGTTACCGCTTTCAATAGCCAAATGGACGTAAATTAACCACTAACCAAATGAAAAAAGAAAAATCTAAAATGCTCATGAAACCATTTTAACCTTTAGATAGAGGGAGAGCACTTAAATATAAAGAAAGAAATTGGTGACGGGGATGATGATTATTGTAATACTAGTAGCTAGGAAATATGAAAAATCAAAATTTTCCTCACCGATGAGGTTTAGAGGGTTAAATAAAATGTTTAATGTTGTAACAAAACTCCATTATGCTAGTACATAGTGTTGATGGTCCACTTGCCCACTTTATTACACACCAATCGACTACAACTTCCAAGCATCAGAAAAACCAGTCTGTTGTGAGTGCATGTTTTTTGTGTGATGTGAAGATGATATACACCATTGTAAAGTGTTTGGTTATGCGAAATAAGATGATCCTTATTTGAATGGAATGTCAATTACATTCTGATAGCTCGAGAGTTAGGCTATAAAATGCATGTATTCTATTGGACAAACCTATATAGTTTAGGCAGTTTTTATAGATGAATCTTGATGACTATTTGATCCCTCATGTTTGAATTGAATAGTTGATATTGAGGATGGCAAGAATATTAAAGAATTAGTTCAAGAAGATAGAAGTAGTTTGCGAGAAAGAATAAGATAAAAGTGGAAGAAGAAGGTAGTGTTTGAGAAGGTGATTGAAAAAATAAAGGGTGGATGGTAATAAAGTTCATTAGAGGAGCGTAGTTCAAGCAAAAATTTCATGCAAGGAGTAGAAGAAAAGTGTCAGTACATAGGATATCAAGAAAAGAGGAAAAAATTAGAAATGGTTTTGTTGGTGAATTTTTTTGGTTTCACCACACTTGAGCTGACCATGAAGAAACCTTACGGTTGATTGTCCTCATGGCTACGAATTAACGAACAAACTTGGTTACATTCGCTCTTAGGAGGTGACTGTGCTGTTGAATGCTTACATGGCCAAGTAGTTACACTCCAACTATATATTGAAATGTCAAAATGGATTAATGAACACAAGAGCAGAGAAAAGTGAACTACAGAAAATTAAAAGACATGAAGATTTTTACGTGGTTTGGATTGTTGCAAGTCCTACGTCCATAGGATAATCCATTATATTTTACCATTTTTTGTACAAGAGGTATCAATGGTCCAGTGGCATACAATATGTTCTTTTTTCTTAGAAAGAAGAAGGCCAAAGAAGATTCCAAAAGCTCGGGGCTCAAAAATAAGCCCCCAAAAAATGATGATGATCCAATGCCTTTCCTTTTATAGCATCAAAAGTGCTTTGTAATTGGTGGTAAGCTTCTCTCGTATTTTCCATCAACCTTCTCTATTAGATTATTCCACTTTATCATTTATCCATGATGCTCGTACTTTATAGTTAGATTGATGATGTGTCTTAGGAGGGAAAACCTGATTTTGGGAAAGATTAGAATTTTGAAGTGGAATGACTTAAAAGTGGGTGGGAATCCCAGGTCTACATAGGTCGGCCTCTTCTCTATTGAAATAGAAAGCTACCACAATAGGAATGATAAGAGACCTTTCTGGAGCTTTTCCGTGTTGTTGACACATAAGAAAAGATGTAGTGTGAATGTCGCCTAGTGTTAAGACCATATTGCTCTATTGTTTCTCTTGTTTTTCTTGCATAATTTGTTACCATATAGAGTAAGAATGAGGCAGTTCTTCCCATTCTATGCTAAGAGAATTTTTGACACTTGCTTGTTATTTGAGTTTTGAGAGAAATGTGGGATCCTCTAGAATAGAGGAGAGCACACATGTAAATATGTGTATATCACACAATACAAGGTGCTTCCAACATGCCTGGCAGGCGGCTAATCTAAGTACAAGTATCAAAGAAAAACTCAAGTACCCCTAAAATGAGCTCCAGCATGGCTACCATCCATTACACCTCAATACCGAGATCCGGTATGGCTACCACCCAATATTAAGGTGTTAGAAGTACCTAAAAAACATTGGAACATCACATAGCCAATGATACTGGAAGCTAGCTCCATCTAAGAAGGAAATTCCATGTTGTTGACTTAGAAAAAATGAAGATGCGAATGATCAGAATGGAACTATGAATGATCTAGAATGGGAATCGCTACTCTATAGACTCAGTAAAACAGGAAGATCTTCTCACTACAAATAGCAATCCTACCATCAGCAATCCAATAAACATACAAAAAGAAATTAATATCATATCTAGCCTAAACCTGTATCTGAAAAGGAACTAGAGAAAATAGTTAGAATGATACACATATATGTATATAAATGAAGTTTATATACATATATATATATGTATAAATGAAATAAAAGTAAAGAAATATCTTAATAAGCTATTAGGACAGAATAAACTAAAGATTATGATAAAGACTAAGAGTAATCTATAATCAAATGAACTTAAAGATCCATTAACTAAAACGTACTAAAACTAAAATAATAACCAAATCAAAATCAAAACTTATCCCTATGGTCCTTTGATCAAAGTATATAATGATTCAAAGTAAAATGATCATTTAATTTTGAAAAAATATTAATACTACAATTATTAATGTCAAAAATTTTATATTTATTTTTAAATAACTTAATATTATTATTAACCTTATTAAGATATTCTTTAAAAAGATTATTTTTAGCTAATTTATATTTAGGATTAGAGATCCAATTAAAACAAAATGAAGAAATTATAAAGATCAATTTATTAAAATGACTATTATTATTTATAAAAATTCTCTGATTTCTCTCAAACCAAATATACCAGCAAATTTTAGTGAATAAATTGTCAAATTAAATTCTATTTTCCTTTTTGAAATTGGATCTAAAACTATTCCAATAATATTCACAATCAGAAATTTTAGATGTTAGACTAAAGTTAATGATTTTGAGGGTATTATTTAGAATGAAATAAGTATCTATGCAATCATAGTATATATGTTCTATTTCTTCAAAATGCAGATTACAAAATAACATTTATTACCCATTTGCATTTTTCTCTTTTTAAAAATTCTATAGTATTTAATTTTCCATGCATAATTTACCACATGTGAATTTTAGATTTTGGAGGAGCATTTGTTCTCCAAATAAATTGGTTACACCCGAGAAGTTAATAAATCTATAAAAAGGATTAGAAGTATATTTCTTACTCTTATCCCATTCCCAACTAATATTATCATTATTATCATCGATATTATATAAATTTAATCCAACATCAAGCAAAGCAAGCTGCTTAATAGTTGAACCTACTAAAATTCCATTAAAACTAAAATTCCAAGGAAGGTCATTTTCGGGAGAAAAAACTTCTATAATTAAAGCATCCTTAAAATTACAGATTTCATAAAGCTCTTTAAATTCTATCCTAAGAGGGAGAATGGAAATCTAACGATCATGCCAAAAAGTAGTATTATTACCTGAATGAACTATTGTATTAGTGCCTAGGTTAAAAATCTCATGACATTTTAAAATAGATTTCCAAAAATTAGACAATTTACCTAATGTAGGAGTAATTTGACAAACATTATTACTACAATTATAGTAATATTTAGAAATGATTTCTTTCCAGATAGGATTATCATTAATATCTTTAAACTTCCATAACCATTTACCAGACAAAGAAAAATTCATGTTACGCAAATTAATGACTCCTAAACAACCATCCTTTTTGGATTTACCAATAGTTTCCCAATTTATTTAAAATTTAATACTACTATTAGAGTTTTCCCTAGTCCATAAGAAGTCCCTACTAATTTTATCAATTTTATCAATGACCCAATCTGGAAAAAGATGCATAGACATCCAATAGATCGGGAGAGCTGATGTGACAGAGTTTATTAGAACTAATCTATCAGCTCTTGATAAAAATCTCCCATTCCAATTAGAAATCCTATTTTTGATTTTATCTATAATAATAGACCAGTCATCATGTTTAAGTTTAGTAGGTCTAATAAAAAAACTAGTATAATCAAATGAAAAATTCATAGTTTTAAAATTAAGCGTATTAACAACTAAATTTTCAACCTTTTCAAAATCATTCAAAACTAAAACTGAAGTTTTATCAAAATTTATTTTTAAACCTGATAATAGTCCAAAACTATATAAAATAAATTTAAGAGTGATGACATGTCCAGGTAAATGGGAGGAATAAAGCAAGGTATCATCAACAAATTGAAGGACGGATATACTGCAAGATATCATTACCAACATTCCCCAAAGGTCCACTATCAACCGCTTTTTTAATTATCTTAGCGAAAACATCTGTGGTTAAGTTAAACAAGAGAGGTGATAAAGGATCACCTTGCCTTAAACTTTGCTTAGATTGAATTTTATTACCTAAAATACCATTAACCATAATACTAAAGTTACCTGTTCTAAGCAAATTAAAAATCCGGTTAATCCATCTATGACTGAAACCTCTAGCATGAAACATATCAACTAGAAACTCCCAATCAACCAAATCAAAAGCTTTCGCAAAGTCCAATTTTAGAATCACACAAGTTATATTATTATTACAATAGTGATTAATGAATTCTTGAACAACAACCACACCATCGGAGATATTTCACCCCTTAATGAAAGCAGTTTGTGAACAGTTAATAGATCGTTTATTCTTATACTAAGTCTATTAGCTAAAACTTTTGAAATAATTTTAACCGAATAGTTAATTAATGAAATAGGTCTAAAATCATTTAAATTATTAGCACCTACTTTTTTGCGCAATAAAATAACATTTGCAAAATTGAGTCTCTCTAATTGAAATTTTCCATTATAGAATTCATTAATAATGCTAATTAAATCGAATTTTATAACATCCCAAATTTTTTTATAAATGAAAATAGGGAACATATTCGGACCTGAGGATTTATCACCTGGCATGTCATTAACAGCTTTTCAAATTTTCTCTTCAGTAAAAGGATTATCTAACTCAGAAAGATCAATATTAAAATCAGATGGATAAAGATCATTCCATCTAGCATTATTTCTATGTTTATTTTTATTACCAAAAATATCTCTATAGTAGTTTGTAAAATCCTTATTAAGATCTCTTTGATCGACCAATTCTTCGTTATTCATAAAAATAGCGTGTTATTTAAGTTGTTCTCTTGATTGTTGTTAATGAGAGATAAAGAGAGGGTGAGCTTCACAATTGTCGTTTGCTTGTAGGGTCGAGTCTGTATTAAAGCATAGTTTGGGTGATCCTGTATGTAGCCTAGGTAGAGTGCTTTCAACTCTATGTGGCATTGTTTACGTTGCCCCCAATATATGATTGCACAGAACTTTTCCTATAAACATTTGACAAAATGTGAATATAATTAACTCAAAACCCCATTTGCTAATCTCATGTGCTTTGGTATTGTACTCTAGCTTGGTCTTTTTTCCAAAAATGGTCAGTTTGTTTAACTCTATGTTCTTGAAGTGCACAGCATCTGTTTTGTGTCGTTTTGATATTTTTATAGAATATTTGGATCTGTTCAATAGCATTGACCTTATGCACGTCGATTGCCTAGTTCGTGGTAAGAATGGGTATAACACTTGCCCCTCAAGTTTGCGGCGACTTCGGGTTAGGGTAGACTTGTTTCCTTATGCACCCACTCTATACCCTCACTTAGTCTTGTCTAATTTATATTTTTGGTGCTAGAAATAAGTCATTTCAGTTGCTAGTGCATTTACTGTTTTAGTACATGCATCAATGTCTGGTTGGACCATCCTGTAACAGCTGTTCGATTTGCCTTCTCATTTTTCTAGGTGGATTTTTTATAAGTCATTTATACACATTACTTTTCTCATCAAATCCACATTTCACTTAATACTTGATCATTTCAGTGGTGTGGCTACAGTTTAGACTCAGTTGTGCATTTTCCATTCTTCATCTTCTCGAAATCTTTTCTGTCTTCTTATTTGTAAAGAGTTAAATTAATTCTCGAATTTAGGGATAATTCTGTTGGTTGAGAATAGGATAATCCATGTTAACTCTAGCTTAAACTTCTTTTGAAATATTACCTTAGGTTCTAGAATGGATTCTTCTGATTCTTCTTCGTCATTTCTACCTTCTGAAATTACTCGTTTGGAGGACGCCATTAACATCCTTAAGCAATTCAGATTTTATAGGTTTGCATTAGGATTCCAGAATCACATCGGTGGATGAACACTATACAAAAGGGTTATATTGCCATTACTCCCAAGCATATTAGGAGTGGGTTGTTTTTTCCAATTCATCAGACAAACCGTGAATGGCTTATCAACTTAGGATCATTGTAGTTCAACTTGTCCCCAATTCTTACACCATTGCTTTGGCCACATTCATCCTTTATGCCAAAAAAGGCATTATCCTTACTAGTGAGGAACTCTGATTCCTTTTCAAGGTTAGAAGAAGTCCTGGAAAGAGGGATAAGGGTTTTTTTTACACTCAAGCTAAAGATGCATTTTTGGCCGGCACCCTTAGCAGGAGCGAACTATGGCTCTCATATTATTTCTTTATTTTGAATAATGATGGGTTCCCTTCCTTTTCCCATCATTATTCTATTCACACCATCTCCTCAAAGGTGAACAAGCGAATATATGAGTTTTATAAACGTTAGATTAAGGGTTTACCTGAGGATGTTAGGAATATACCCAAGTTGTTTATTGGATCGAAGCTGAAAGATCATGGTTTACTACGTCCAAATTACATATTTTCTAGAAGAATATTGATGCCTACTTCATCCATACCTAAAATTTAGGGTATAATTATATTGCAACAATTTTTAGGTTCCCACACATATGATCCTGACTCCATTATTTTTCCTTTTGCAGATAACATGGATAGAACTATTGTAGCTAGACTTTGCAGATCAATGGAGGCAAAGGAGAAGAAAGATGCTACTTTGAAGAGTTTGTTTGATGAGTCGGATGATCCTTTCACTCCTCTTAGGAAACTGAGCACTCCAAAGAGCACTCCACCACTTCCCAATAAGGATAATATTGTTTTGTAGGTGCCTATATCTTCAGCACTAATTAGCTCTTTCTCGTAGGGATAATTTGCATTTGGTGCTGGTGGTTTGGCCACATCTGAAGTCTCCCTATCTATTTTAATGAAGAAGATGGGGATGTCTGCGTTAGTTCCTTTCTTTCATTCTTCTTTATCTTTCGAGGTGCCCCTTTCTACCATTTTGTCAGAATCCCATAAGCTCTAGACTTATGTGAGTAATCATGCTCTCTCTACACTCTTTTTTAGCCTAAGTTTGTCACTTATATTGATTTATGTTTCTCATTCTTATAGTCTATGGCCTTGATGATGAAGGCTTGTGAATCTTTGAATGTGTAGGCCCTACTTTTGGGTCGGGTTACTAGTCTTGAAGATGATCTTGCTACAGCCAATGTTGCGCTGGCTTCTACTAAGGTTAGGGCAGATGAGGAGGCTAAAATGCTTTGGGAGTAGATGGAGAAGGTTGAGAAGGAGTCCATATATGCTGTAGATGCTCGAGCTGCTCTAGGATGCTTATGGAGAAGGATGCAAAGTTTGCCAATGTTAAAAAGGATATGTAGACATTTGAGAAGAAGCTTTATACTCTCATTTCAAAGGTCACATATGGTTTTTATGTTGCAGCCAAACATCGGCATATGGTGGAAGTTAGGCCTGACTTTGTGGATTATGATTCAATGGCAGAGTCTACTTTTGCTTACTGGCAGAAGAAGTGGAATAAGGAGGAGGAGGTTTCAAGAAGGATTGTTGATCTTGGTTGTTTTGAGCATCTTTTTCGGGAAGAGAAGGAGACAACATTGATGGATCAGGTGATGCTGCAATCTGAAAGGCAAGAGCAACTTGCAAACAAGGTTAATTCACCTTCTTTGATAGAATTAGATGTTTAATCCTGGATATCTTTTTGGTGTTTACTTTGTATATAAATCATGAAGTTTAATTAGTTGTTTATACTATAATGTGCTATTTGTTTCTTGAATGATTGGTTCTCCTTATTGTTTTGTTTAGTATTCCGGAGTGAATGTGTTCATTAAACTGTTGAAGGAGACTGAGGCTGGACTCGAGAGAAACACATTAGATCATCTAAGATTATGTTCTATAGCCTTGACTAATCTTGAGCAAGAGTTTAATCAAACTTGCGTTGATCTAAAAAATGAGGTCATGGAGTTATCAACCTGCATTGATCAATTGGTTCATGATAAGGAGGCTCTCAGCGATTTTGTTTTGCACTGATGGGGGCTTACATTACAGAGCAGTTCTCCCCCCGATAGCCTTGATGTAACATCTCCTATCTAGAGGCCTGAATTAGTCAAAGGTTAGTAGTTAGCTAAACAAAATTATATTATTTAGATAGATAATCCATTTTTACCTAAGTTATATGCATATATGATAATGCTTTAAATGTTTTAACCAGTTTGGCTGTAGGATTATAATTTTCTAAAAGATATATTTTAAAGAGATATTAGTGAGGGGAAACTCATTTCGCCAAGCAGTGTGGTGTCACATAATATCATATAACCGAGATATATAGTATTATTCACACCAGGCTTTATGTCTTGCTCGAAGTTTATGGTTTCCCCCTAAACTCTTTGGTGCTCAAAATTGATTTGAGTAGGCTAGGGGTTAAAGGTTTTACAGGTTTTTGTAGGTGGAAGAATAAAGCTTCCAAAGAAAAGCACGAGGCTGTTAGCTATTTAAGAGTTATTCTGTTATTTTGATTTATTTTGTTGTGTTATATTAAGACAGATTTTGTCTAGTAGTAACTCTGATCAACTAAGAGGGCATCTTCATATGTCGCTCTTAACGTATTTTGTAATAATTATATTTGTTCAATGCTTGGGAACATTTTGGATCATGTAACTTGGATATGAAATTGTGTTTTCAAATGTAATGAGAATAACTCTTTTTGATGCAAGCTGGAAGCGTGGGTGGGTGCTAGAGTCTTGCAAGTTAGTATGGAAGAAACGTATCCGTACTTTGTAAATTTGATGCAAGCGGGTGTTGATGTGCGATTAGTTGGAGAAGGAGTTCAAGAAGCTCTAGTAGTGACTAACTTTGCTATTCTAAGCAGAGACTATGCTCGATTAGGAGGAAAGCCATTCATTAGTATTAAGGATGCAATCAAAATTGAGAACTGGCTACTTCATTGCAAAAATATTTTTGCTGATTTAGGGCTCAATGATGTGCAAAAGAGAAGACTTGATTCAATACAGCTAGAAGGAGCAACATTTTATTGATGGAACAATGTTACGGTTGGAATTCAAGAGAAGTTAATGACATGGGATGAATTCAAGAGGAGATTTGGAGAAAGGTTCATGTCTGAGATTGCTAAGTCTATCTTACTCATCAAGTTTGCTGAGTTGGAGCAGGAAGAGATGACTATTCTTGAGTATGCTAGGAGTTTTGAGAAGCTAGCAAGTTATGGTTATTCTACAGTGGATACCATGATTAAGAGGAATGAGAAGTTCATAAGAGGTCTGAAACCAGAGTTTGCTAGAGTTATGTTGACACATATTAGAGACCTATGTGATGTTGTTATAGAAATGGTTTTAAGACATAAGTAGATGCTTTCTTTTCTGGAGAAAAATAAGGCCAAGGAGGTTCCTGTAGTGCAGAGTCAAAAGAGAAAGTTTTTCCATAAGAAAGGAGCTTAGAAGGGAGGAGCTAATAAAAAGGGAAAGTTTGAAGTTGTCTGCTACAAGTGCGATAAGAAGGGGCACTTTGTTAACAAACGTCACACATGAGAGGCAAAGAAAGTGATCGAGAAAAAGAACATCATGTGCTTCAACTACGATCAAATAGGCCATTACAAGAAACAGTGCGAAGAACCAGCAAAGAATAGGGAGGAAAGGTATTTGTGTTGGAACCAGCTACCTTGAGACCAACAATAGAGGATAAGGGAAAGGCTGTGTTGGGAGGTACGCTTATGATACATGTGACACAGCAGCGGAATAACAAATGGATGATTTTGTGAAAGTAACGATCGATGGAATGGAAGATACCGAAATGCCCAAATTCGTTGATCCGAAGATACCGAATTCTAGCTATCCCAAACACGTTGATAGCACACTATTCCGTGTTTAAAGATCTGCGATTCTTCGACGTTGATCAAGCGCACTTGATTCCGCGAATCGGCTTCTACGATCGTTGATTCGAGTGCACTCGAATGCCGAAAGAGGAGATAGGAGATTACACTCAACTACCAATTTGGTGAAAGCACAAAGCTAATAAAACAAGAGTTTTATATCAAATCAACTAAACTTTACAAAATGACCCAACCTGACTATTTATAGGCGTTACAACTCACGCACCAAAATGTACAACACTTAAGTCGTTTCCGACTTATAATTTGCGACTTAGTACAATCTGCAACACACTTGCGTCTTACGACTTATCATAGGTCGGAGACGACTTATCAACAGCTACGACTCAAACAGTTACACCACAGATATTTACAACACTTAGGTCGTATACGACCTAACTACTCACGACATAAAAACATACAACACATTACAACACCATATCACGACATACGACCTACTTAAGTCATTAACGACTTAACAAAATCAACACACCTTATTTACAAAGTACACGACTCAAGAAATAAACGACACACGACTTAGCTTGGGTCGGTAACGAGTTAAGAAACATCTTCAGGCCAATCTTCATGCGACTTATAACATGGACGACTTATCATTGCCACGAGTTAATAGGTGCCGCGACTCAACAACAAACGACTTTTCATTGCCACGAGTTAACATTCAACGACTCAAGAGAAAAACTGCTGCATCACGTCACGCGACCTAACTAGGTCGTAGGTCGTACGCGACTTATATTAGGTCATGAACTTTCCTTAGGTTGTAGCCCGCTTGAGTTAAGTCGTGAATGACTTAGGCCTTGGAAATTTATGGGTTGCGCTGCATCATCCTCCCCAGGTTGAGAAAAATTCGTCCTCGAATTTGTAAGCTCTTCCCCATCGGATTGTTTATCCCCATGATAAGGTACAAGATGCTTAACATTGAATACATCAGACGTATACACATCCTCCGGCAGCTTCAACTTATAAGCATTTTCATTAATCCGTTTCACGACTTCTACATGTCCAATTTTTCTTCCTTTCAACTTGTTATAAGCGCCCATTGGAAAACGGTCCTTTGTTAACACAACATATACCAAATCTCCTTCATTAAACTCAACATTTCTTCGTTTCAAGTCTGCGGACCTTTTATACTTCTCATTTGCCTTCTCCAATCGTTCCTGAACGATTTTATGACATTCAGTCAATTCATCAACAAAATCAACAGCTCGTTTTACCGTCCCCTTTGGTTGTGGTACTACTGTTAAGTCTAACGGTCCTTTTGGCAAGTTTGAATACACGACCTGGAATGGACTGAAACCTGTGCTACGATTTACCGCATGATTATGAGCGAACTCTGCTTGGCATAACTTCACATCCCAGCTTTTCAGATTATCTTTCACCAGACATCGCAATAAATTTCCCAGCGATTTGTTAACCACCTCTGTTTGCCCATCAGTTTGCGGATGGTAAGCGCTACTAAAATTCAGCTTCGTTCCGACCATCTTCCACAAACTTAGCCAAAATTGACTTAGGAAACGAGTGTCCCTATCCGACACAATAGATTCTGGCAATCCATGAAGTCGATAGATTTCTTTGAAAAATAACTGAGCAACATGTATAGCATCCACCGTCTTCTTACAAGCAATAAAATGTGCCATTTTCGAAAATCGGTCAACCACCACATAAATGGAATCGTCCCCCCTTTGAGTTCGCGGTAACCCCAAAACAAAATCCATACTCACATCAACCCAAGGCTTAGTTGGTACAGGTAACGGCATATATAATCCAGCATTGGTCGTAGTTCCTTTCGAAACCTGACAGATATGACATCGCTCCACAAACCTTTCCACTTCTTTCCTCATTGACGGCCAAAAATAAGATTAAGAAATCAGCTGTAATGTACGGTCTCTACCCACATGACCTTCCTCATGCAATTCCTTCACAATCTTCAACCGTAAACTGCAATCCGATATACATAATCGATTTCCCTTGAACAGAAAACCATCCACCATCATAAACTCATCCGTCTTCCCATTCTTGACTTTATCTATAAACTTCATAAAGTAGGGATCTTCAACAAATAATTCTGGTAGCACATCAAACCCTGTCACTTTGACCTTCACTGTAGTCAACAAATGATTCCTTCTGCTCAATGCACCCGATTTGTGTTTCACAACAAACGTAAACTGTTGCAGATATGCAATCCATGATGCATGTCTCGCTGAAATCTTGTCTTGCCCTTGTAAATGCTTCAATGCCTCATGATCAGTGTAAAGAACAAACTCTTTCTGAAATAGATAGTGTCCCCAATGTTTAATAGCTTGCACAACAGCATAAAATTCCACATCATATGTACTATATCTCATCTTCGCTCCTGATAACTTCTCACTGAAATATGCAATAGGACGTCCCCTCTGACTCAACACCCCTCCAATTCCTACCTTCGATGCGTCAGTATGTAATTCAAACAACAACTGAAAATCAGGTAATGCTAGAATTGGTGCTGTCGTCAACAATTCCTTGATTTGTTCAAAAGCAACCCCTGCTTCCTTCGTCCATGCAAACTGTTTACCCTTCATACAATCTGTAACAGGTGCCATCACACTACTATAGTGTGGAATAAATCTTCGATAAAATGAAGCCAACCCGTGAAAACTTCGAACTTCTGTTATCGTCTTGGGCTGTGGCCAATCTCTAATTGCTTCGACTTTACTTTGGTCAACCTGTATTCCTCCTTCCGATACAACATACCCCAGAAATAAAACACTCCTCGCCATAAAAACACACTTCTTTGTAGCTGCATAGAACTGTTCTTCACGAAAAATAATTAACACTCTTCTCAAGTGCTGAACATGCTCCTCAGTACTAGCACTGTAAATCAAAATATCATCAAAGTATACCACCACAAATTTCCCAATGTATGGCCTGAAAATTTGATTCATCACCCACATGAATGTACTTGGTGCATTTGATAGACCAAACGGCATGACCAGCCATTCATACAATCCTTCCCTCGTCTTGAATGCTGTCTTCCACTCGTCTTCTGGTCTAATTCGAATTTGATGATAACCACTTTTAAGATCAATCTTCGAAAAGATCACAGACCCACTAATTTGATCTAATAGATCATCAAGCCTCGGCATTGGAAATATGTATCTGACAATTATCTTATTCAGTGCCCTGCTATCCGTACACATTCTCTATGAACCATCCTTCTTCGATACGAGTAATGCTGGTACAGCACACGGACTTAAACTCTCCTGTATTCGTCCCTGTTCAAGCAATTCCTCTACCTGCCTACGCAACTCTTCATGTTCTTTCAAACTCATTCTATAGTGTGGTTTATGTGGCAACACAGCTCCTGGAACAAGATCTATCTGGTGTTGTATATCCCTCAACGGTGGCAATTCCGTTGGCAGCTCTTCAGGAAATACATCATTAAATTCTTCAAGTACTGGTTTAACTTCTTCAGGTATTTCAACCACTTCATTGCTCTCTCGCCCAATCAACAAAAACACTTCCGGCTCCTCTTCAACTTCTTTAACAAACTCCTTCAAGGATAATAAAGTTTTCAGCTCTTCAATCTCCTCCAGTTTGTTTTCTTCTTGTTGACGCTTCTTTGGAACTAGAGTAATATTTGTGCCTTCAAACATAAAGCTATAACTGTTGGTATGCCCATCATGTTGCACCACCCTATCATACTGCCATGGTCTCCCCAGCAACAAATGACAAACATCCATATCTACCACATCGCACTAGATTTCGTCTTTATATTTCTTCCCAATTGAAAAATTCACACAAGCCCTTCTTCCAACCTTCACCTCCCCGCCTTTTCTCAACCAAGCCAACTTGTACGGTTTCAGATGTTTCTTAGTCTTCAATGCCAACTTCCTCACAGCTTCTGAAGAAATTATATTATCACAGCTTCCCGCATCAATAACAAATTTGCAAACTTTCCCCAGAATAGTACATGTCGACTGAAAAATATTGCACCTCAACCAACTACAATCCTGCTCTAGCTTTGGTGTTAAACAAGACCTCCTCATCATCAGATTACAACCTTCGTCTCCCGTCACTTCTTCTTCCTCCTCATCAGGTGGTGAATTGGAACATTCAGCTTCTTCATCCTCATCCTCAACCTCCGCTATCATAGCTCTCTTCTTCGGATTTGGACATTCATTACTTTTGTGGCCCATTTCTTGGCAATTATAACACTTGAAACCATTATTGACTTTTGTCTTCCCAACCTCATTAACAACTGGTTTTGCAACAGCTTTTGAAACATTAGAACTTCCACTAACACCCTTCACTGGATTGTTGGAATTTGTATACACACCACCACCTCGTCTTCCCTGTTTCTCCCAAGTCAACGCTTTCTAGTGTGCTTCCGCTTTAGATCTGGGATCAAACATGTTAATCATATCTTGAATCTGCATTCGCAACCCTCCAACAAATCTAGCTATTAATTGTTCCTCCTTCTCCATGATGTCGTTCCTTGCAATCAGTTGATAGAATTCATCAGCATAGTCATTCACAGATTTCGTCCCCTGTCTCAAGTTTTGCAACCTCTGATACATAAGTGACTGATAGTTATAAGGTAAAAATGTAGCTCTCATCAGTTTCTTCATCTTATCCCAAGATTCAATCTTTGACTTCCCCATCCGTTCATGAGTAAGTTTAGTTTGCTGTCACCATGCTAAAGCTCTACCCCTCAACCTTGTAGCAACCAACTTCACTCTTCGATGTTCTGGAACTTCCTTGAAGTCAAAAATCTCTTCAACATTAGATAACCAGTCCAAAAACTCCTTAGCTTGCATACCACTCTTGAATTCTGGAATTTCAGTCTTCATCCCAGACTCCCACTTGTGATCATACTCTGATTGATTTCTTCCTTGGCCTCGTCCATGAACACTACCCCCATCGAACTCCTCTTCAAAATCAGATGTATATCGATGTCGATCCTGACCACCAACATCTCTACTACCATCATTCCTTCCACCAACATTCCTTCTACCAGCATCCCTTCGATTTCGATCTCGATCATCAGCATTTCTATAACTGTCTCGACTCACACTTCTATGATCATTATCAATACTTCTCTCTCGGTTGGATTGTGGTGAAACTCTACTTCTTCCATGGTTAGATTCTGGTGAAACCCTTCTCTGATTCTGATTCATCTCCAACATCATCTTCTCCAAACGACCAATTCCTTCATTAAGCTTCTCACTAAAGTTCTCATTAATTCTTTGCTCCATTTCATCAGCCTCTTCTCTTCTATACAAAGCTTCAATGTTTTGATGACGATTGGCTCTTCTCGGCGGCATGATTGCAATTTCACAAACTCTTCAATTCTCGGCTTGGACAAATCAAAAGATACCAAATGATGTATGATCGTCAACTTCAAAATCTCGGCTCTACTTCAAACTTTAGCGCGCAAAACTTCCACGCAAGATTCAAACACTTTTCCTCCTTTGATCCAAAATGAAATGGATTGAAAACTCCCACTTTGTTGCGAAAAATATGATGAACACGATGAACACAACTTCTCCAAATAATGCAACTTTCAATTGCCAACGCTTCTACTTAGCTCGACTCTACACTTCAAGCTCGGCTAACACTTCAACTTCGAAATTCTTTAAAGAATTGGCTCCAAGACTCGATTTAGCTATGATTGGCTAAAACAAGCTCTGATACCAAATGACGCAGCAGCGGAATAACAAATGGATGATTCTGTGAAAGTAACGATCGATGGAATGGAAGATACCGAAATGCCCAAATTCGTTGATCCGAAGATACCGAATTCTAGCTATCCCAAACACGTTGATAGCGCACTATTCCGTGTTTAAAGATCTACGATTCTTCGACGTTGATCAAGCGCACTTGATTTCGCGAATCGGCTTCTACGATCATTGATTCGAGCGCACTCGAATGTCGAAAGAGGAGATAGGAGATTACACTCAACTACCAATTTGGTGAAAGCACAAAGCTAAGAAAACAAGAGTTTTATATCAAATCAACTAAACTTTACAAAATGACCCAACCTGCCTATTTATAGGTATTACAACTCACGCACCAAAATGTACAACACTTAAGTCGTTTCCGACTTATAACCTGCGACTTAGTACAATCTGCAACACACCTGCATCTTACGACTTATTATAAGTCGGAGACGACTTATCAACAGCTCCGACTCAAACAATTACACCATAGATATTTACAACACTTAGGTCGTATACGACCTAACTACTCACGACATAAAAACATACAACACATTACAACACCATATCACGACATACGACCTACCTAAGTTGTTAACGACTTAACAAAATCAACACACCTTATTTACAAAGTAGACGACTCAAGAAATAAACGACACACGACTTAGCTTGGGTCGGTAACGAGTTAAGAAACATCTTCAGGCCAATCTTCATGCGACTTATAACATGGACGACTTATCATTGCCACGAGTTAACAGGTGCCACGACTCAACAACAAACGACTTATCATTGCCACGAGTTAACATTCAACGACTCAAGAGAAAAACTACTGCATCACGTCACGCGACCTAACTAGGTCGTAGGTCGTACGTGACTTATATTAGGTCGTGAACTTTCCTTAGGTCGTAGCCCGCTTGAGTTAAGTCGTGAACGACTTAGGCCTTGGAAATTTATGGGTTGCGCTGCATCAACATGGAATGTCAATTAGCGTTCAGTTTGATACTGGTGCATCACATTCTTTTATATATCGTTGTTTGGTAGATAAGCTTAACCTAGAACTCTCATACTTAGTTACTTTCCTATGGGTTGCAAATCTGATGGGAGGGTATGCATCACTTGGAATGATGTGTGACCACTTAGAGTTTGACTTATTAGGTCATACCTTTATTAGGCTGTTTGCATGTGTTTGACTCTGTAGGGTACAAAATTATCCTGGGTATGGATTGGTAGAGTTAATATGGCGCTAGTATATTTTTCCATGATAGGAAAATATCACATAAACTCCCTGACTATAGTGATCAGATAGTATACACTTTAGAAATCCTAGTTGTGTGGTTAATGCTTTGTTGGGTATTACGGAGGTAGAAGACGAGCTAAGACGAGTTTTCATTGTTAGAGAATTCACAAATGTTTTTATGCCCGTGGTAGGGCAACCATGTAATGTGCCTTTGAATCTCGGATAGACTTAGTACATGGAGTAGAACCGGTGAGTAGACCGCCAAGTAGGATAACACCTACCGAGATAAGGAAGTTAAAGGTGCATTTGGCAGACTTGGAGGGTAAGAATTTTATCAAACCAAGTAGTTCGCCTTGGGAGTAGTTACAGTTTATGTGAAGAAACGAGATGGATCGTTAAGACTTTGTATCGGTTATTGTAAGTTGAATAAGAGGGTGATAAAGAATCGACATCTATTGCTTAAAATCGATGATTTGTTTGACCAGTTGAGTGGAGCCAAAGTATTTTCTCAGTTGGATTTTGCAATAGGGATCCATCAGTTTAGAGTGGCTGAAGATAGTGTTCTTTTGTCGGCTTTTAGTACTAGATATAGATCATATGAATGGTTAGTGATGCTGTTTCGACTAACTAATGCTCCAACATTCTTTGTAGATTTAATGAACTGAATTTATGAGAGCACATCGATAGGTTCATGTTAGTGTTCACATATGATATTTTGATATACTTTAAGGATGAGAGGGAGCATGAAATTCATCTTAGAGTGATGCTTGAGGCCTTGAGAGAACATCTGTAACGATATGTAAATTTTAGTGGTTTTATTGATATATTTAATTTAAAATTTGTGAAATTTTAAACAATAAATTATTGAAATATAAATTTGATATTTGGAATAAGTCTATTTAAACATAGCAAGTGGTAAATTTTCATCATATGATATGGAAGTTTATTTTCTTGTGTAATTTTACTTAAATTCAAATCAGTTAATAATTATTGATAATAAAATGTTTTCCAAACCTGAATATTTTTACATAATAAATTTTGTAAATCATATTCTGGTTGAGATGCCATATTTTGTTTCTTCAAATTTGGAGTGCTATTGCCTCGTTTATCTTTATTTCGGCATTTTAGCAGTAATTTTGGTACCAATTATCGGCTTTTGATAGGATGATCGTACCATAATATCTGTATACCATTTTGATCATCTCTTCGTATAGATCTTTGCGGTACATTCAATTTTGTGTTTTAAAGTCCGATGCGTGATGGAATCTGTAAAACCTCGGACCATATCGATACCGGTTTCGTGCCTTTCGGTTTACTTATGACCATTGGTTTATCTTTCGTGAACTGTATAGCCTTTTTATATTCCTAGAAAGTGAATAATTTGATTTTTCTTTTTCCATGTTATCAATTTACATTCTGGCCTTTCATTCTAGAGAAACGTTTATACAATAATATAAATTATTTTACTTACGTTTGCTCTTCCAAACCACTTCCTCCCTCAAACTCATTCCTCACCATTGCCCTTCCGCCTCCATCTAAAAAAATATATATGATGAGATGCAGCTTCGCCTCGGCCAAACCATACTCCACCACTCATGCGACCTTCCTCATCCATGTCATCCAACCGAGTGCCCGCTTTTCTTGCTGCGAATAGCCAAACCCACCACTTTTTGCATCGCCTTACCCATGCTTTTTCCCCTGACTTCGGTGCCAGCCCGCCACCACATAGCAGCTTGCCCGACCCCTCTGCCTACGCCACTAAGACCAACCCAGGCCGAGCAAAGCTACCTTTCTCCCTTGCTTCGTCCAGCCGTGCTCCTCCTCACTATGCAACCCCATCTTGTCGGGACCTCTACCTTCGTTTTCTTTTCTTTACAGGTTAGTTATATTTAAAGTTTATATATATATATATTATATGATATGTAAGAAATATATGGAATTATAGTAATACACAGTTTCGTGTGTTATGTTTTGAGTACATATATATTTATATGTAAGTACTTATATAAGTTTTCAAATATGCAGTTACATAGAGGTGTGTATATATATATAGATATATATTTGTTTACATAAGTTTGGGTATTATAATGTAAGTCTGTATACATTGGTACTTATATGGTCTGCATATTTAATATATGTTGATCATGGTTTAATTAACTTTATTATATACAATTTACCTATATATTGATTTCAATATAGATTGTGTTAGTACTCAATTTCCTGCAGTTGTTATTATAAGGTCGGTTTGCAAAGTTCTATTTATATAAAAAAGGTATATATTCGAGTTATGTTCCAGCTAATATATACATATTGTATATATAAAAGCGTATAAGCTGCATACATATATTATTATTATTATTTCTCTCTTCTTTGCCCAACTGACCAAGCCGCATTTGTTAATTTTAGAAATCTGCTTTACAATTATATAAGAGTTTATATATAAGAGTTAAAAGCTTAAAGTGTATATATGTTATGATAGTATATGTACTAGTGTTTATCATATATGAAAATACATAAAATTGTTTACAGGATAAGTTCTATATACATCAGTATATATATATAAGGATTAGACTCTCAGTTTATATATATATATACACACACACTATATATGGTCTGCATTTGCTATAGAAAGAAGCCTGTTCTTGTTTATACATGGCTATTGTTTAAATATTGCTTAAGTAAAATGTATTGTATATAAGATATTTTGGAAGGATGTTATACAAGTTATACTGTTGCATATAATACAGTTTTATATATACAGTTGTGACAACATTTTATATATGGTTTGAAACAGTTTTTCATATATATAGTTTTAAACAATAGTTGTAGTTGTATAGGTGTCATATATATTTTGAACTGCTTTACATTTTCCTTATATATATATAAATAGAGTTGGGCCTGTATATATATTGTCTGACTATTTCATATATATGCCATATTTTGTTATGTAATTTTTAAGCCTGCATGTATATAAATAACTTATAGTTTATATATGAAAAACTTATGAAAGTATAATTGTTTGAGTAGCTTATATATATATATATATTCTAGTAGCATATATAGATGTCTATATTTAGATTTATTGTGTTGTGGGTTTGCTCTGAAGAATTTAGTAATATATACTTTTATATATAAAGGTATGTGTGCAGAAATTCTTTTGTTTGGTTTTGTAATATATGGATATTATTGATTTATATGTATATTATTTTATTCGTCTTAAATTAAAATATTGATTTTAAGGAAATACTAATAATGTATCTATTTTCAGTTTATATCAAAACGGATTGTGATAGTTCTCATCGTTTTCCCATTTATCTGCTTTGTCCATCGTGCCTGTTTTCTTCATCGAATCGTGTCCATCTAGTATTGCCTTTGGAATTCATTGCCCATTTTTTGTCAAATATATCTAGCCTCGAAAAGTGAGAAATCACTCAAGATTAACGTTCTTATATTTATTAAATTCGATTTTAATTGAAACGACAATTGAAATATGCCACGGTTAGTTATTTACATTGCTATATACATATTATTATCTGTATCTATTCACCTGTGACATCTGACACGTTATTTGTTATTTATATTGATGATATAAACCTGTTATATTATTTTCATATCTGTTATCACTCTGCAAGTTCCCTGTTTGTATATAATTCCCTATGGGTTGAAATGATACATACACGAACGATTTGTAGAATAGGAGAAAATCGTTATGGGTTGAAATGATAGACCCAAGCATTTTCATTTGAATTGAATTTGGAATTGCGGGTTGAAATGATATATACCCGTATATATTTAAATTACGGATTGAAATGATAAATATCCATATCAATTGACCATAGAAAAGAAAATTATATACAGAGACCGTGGTCTATATATATATTTTGAAATGATTTTCAAAGTTTTAAAAAGAAATATATATGGTTTATATAAATATTGATTTTTAAATAATATATATAAATGTTATTATATATAGTTAATTCTTGACTTTTAAAATTATGTGTTTTGAAAATTTCAATTTATAAGTTAGTTTTGAAATTATAAGTTTTAGAATTTACTTCCAACTTTACTATATTAAAATATATATAAATAAGTCTTAATATAAAATAGGTTTATTTAATAAGATTTAATTTAATAAAGTTTTATTTAATTTATATATAATATGTTCAAGTATTTATTTAAAATTATATTTTCAAATATAGAGTTTATAATAATTTTTAAGGTTGGGAAGATAGATTTGAAATTGATTTGAAATGGAATTTCATTAAGAATTTATTTAATTAAATCGATTTGAAACATATTGAATTTTAGAATTTTAATGGATATGTGTTAACGGTAAAAAGTGAACGTTAACACCCGGTGTGTGTAATGGAATTGTGAAAGCACCACCCGTGTGACGGGAACAAGAAATATGCAGTAAAGTAGTAAAAAGCGGTAAAAGACAGTAGTTTATAGTGGTTCGGCTTGAGATCGAGCCTACGTCCACTTTGAATCTCTTTATTACTGAATCTGGTTACAAAACGATACAACCCACTTATGAAAACAATGCAATTTAATCTTAAAGACAATCTTGACTACTAGCTCAAACTTCGATGATGAAACTCGATGAATCCGTGTTGGATGTAGGGAATTCCTCTCAAAGCTTGTTGTAGTGTCTTGAATGTTTGAAGATCTTCAGTTGTTGAATGAGTGGAGAATTCAGCAGAGTAACGATGTTTCCAGAAATGATTTGCCAAAAGTTCTCTTCATGTTGAAAGTGGTGGTCTATTTATAGGAGTCGAATTCTGAACAGAAGTTTCATCACCAAGTGATAGGTCGGTTACGACCCATGGTAGGTCGTAGAACGTAAATCGATGATGACATAAGGAGTCTGGCTTACTTTGGTTGCAGCTGATTCTTCTGAACGAGTTAGTATGTCGTGCGCGACTTAATGTATAAGTTGTAAGTCAGCAACGACCTAAAAGATGCAATACTGCCTTCGTTTCCTTAAGTCGGTGAGCTTTTAGGTCGGTACAAAGTTAACCCGTTACTCCTTAGGTCGTTGAGCTGTTATCTTCTTAAGTCGGTAGGCTCTTCTCAGTAGTTAGGTCAGCAACTGTTGGGTCAAAGTTCTCTTAGGTCGTAGCCATCCTTAACTCGCAAACTGTTAAGTCGGAATTTTCTTAGGTCGTAGCCTGTTAAGTCAGAGATCTACGTAACTCGTAACTGGTTAAGTCGGTCTTCTTCTTAAGTCGGAGCCTTCCTTAACTCGTAGCTCATTAAGTCGGTTCATACTTTAAGTCGTCTACTGCTCTTAAGTCGGTTCATACTTTAAGTCGTTAGGTCGTGAAGCGAAAGAGGGTTAACATTTGCCCCTCGAAGTGTATGCCTAGGTCGTAGGTCATATGCTTCGATATCTTTTAAGTCGTTCCTCTTGTTAGGTCGTAAGTCATGGATCGATTCGCATTTCAATACCTCGGTGTATAAATAGCCTGGGTCGGCCCCTCTTTCTCTTCACTTGTTTCGTTATCCTACGCAGCCATTAACGAATACTCGAGCTCTCGAAGACGAATTTCTTCGTTCGATCATCAGCTATCATCAGCATTACATTGCATAAGTGAATTCGACTAATATCCAATCGCGATCATCATTGAATCGAGGATCCCGTGTTCGTCGCCCTTATTTCGAGTTCTTACATTATGTTTTATCACAAGTCGTATTGCATCCGATTCTCGACTTTATTTAATTGCGATGTTAGGGTGATCCTTGAATTCAATGCTGTATACCAACTTCACGATTGATTTGGGATAATTTGGTGATGTTGTGAGACCCGATTAGGAGGCGCGACTTAGGGCTTTTGATAGGGGATAGATCGAAGTTATTGGGTTTATGGATCTCAAGTCGGCTGACGAGTTACTGAATTTCTCAATGGAGAGGAAGATAATCGGCCGAAGGAGATAAGGGTTTGATTCGAGCAGAAAATAGCTTGAAATCCCATCGGAGGCGACCAGGGAAATTTACGACCTAAAACACTCACGATTTAACATTTCGTCCGATCCAAGAACCATTGCGACCTAACTTTTCCATGACCTAATAGCTTTGCGGCATAGACCCTAAGTCGTGGCCGATCTTGGACTTAGAGAAAATAATGCTGCTTGGACCTGAAGTCTTCATATGTATTATGACTTAGAACCAACGACTTAACCTAACTTGTAGCTTTTCCCTTAGGTCGTGGACGAGTCAGAACTTTACATAATTTTCACTGCCTTGAACTTTAAGACTTGAATTGCCTGAACTTTGGACTGTTGAACTTTGTTGCATTCTTTTATAGATTATCTATCATTCTAATTGCATGTTATAACATTTACAAAAAACTGGGACGAATATACTACCACCGACTGCCCACATCAAATGGCAGATTAGTTGATAAAGAGAAAATCAAATTAAATGAACTACACGAGTGAAATGCTATACAATAACCAATTCAAGTGAAGTATTAAAGCAAAATCGCAATAGTCAACTGAAACTGTTTTGTTTGCATTAACACTGCACTTGAGCATTAAGAAGTTCTGAAATCACGTAATCAACTGATTGTCAGCTAGTTTGATTTTAGCTACATTTGCTTCTTTTTTTCATTAGTTTTGCACAACACTTCACACTTTTTAGGAAACGTGGACCTTCACATTTGAACATTTAGTTGATTGTGTAGAATGTCTTCTCCACAAGAAGAAATAGAGCAAGTTGAAGAGACTTTTCCAGTTGCTGTTCCATTGAACGATCCTCCAGAAAGGGTCTCAACCACTTTGAGCTATAAAACCTTTAACCAGTTGTGCATTCAGTTCAGAATTGCTGAAGCAGATGCACAACTACCCGGGAAGCATGACACTGCTGATAGACCTCCTGGTGGATTTGTTGCGGTAAATCGACAAATGTGCCAGAATGGGGCTATCCCTCCTTTTAATGACTTCTTGCGAACACTTCTTCTACGATTAACCATCTCCCATTTCCAGCTGCATCCCAATGGATATGCTATCTTAACGGGGTTATGCGTGCTCTTTAGGAGGACACTCGATCGTCTTCCAAGTTTCAATGAAATTTGTTATTTGTGCACTTTCGCTAAAAACAAAGATCATCCTTCTATTACCGTCGTGCGAAGTGCTAGAAATCGTAAATTAATCATTGGCCTTTCGGAGAGCGTTCACGGATTTCTAAGTCAAGTTTTCTATGTTTGTTGTCCCCCGGGGTTCTACACTATATAGAGAGTATGAAGTAAGATCACTTGTCTCTGTTTCTTCTGTTCTTTCGAACTTGTCGAAGTCCGAGTTGTCAAGTGTTAACTTTGCCTTTTTCTTTTCAGCACTTCCTCCTCCTTCGAGAGATTCCGGTCACAGAGCGACTTTTGAGAGGCTTATGGCAGTGCCAATTGAGGAGAGGAGTATTCAATTTCTATTGACAGATGAATTTTTACATCAATTCGGGCTTTTACACTCTTCTCACTTTACTCAGCCTCGTGAAGTTTCTAATTTTTCAACACAGACACCAGATGCCCCCGCTTCAACGGAAGAGATGGCTCCAAAGGAAACAACTGTAGACACTGCATTAGTAAAGTGTTCTACTTCTATTTATGTTGCGGGACCGTCCAGCAAACCGGCACTTGCTCCAATTATTGAAGAGGAAGAAAATCCTCGAATTTCTGAAAAATCAGCCGACGTGGAAGTTGAAAAAGGGAGTTCTGTTGGGTGCCATGGTGATGACACTTTTGATGACTTGAGTGATATAATGATAACTTCTCAAGAGCTCTTCAAGGATAATATTTCAAAAGCGACCTCACCTGTCGTTGAAGCGACTTCTACCTTTAAACAAGCTTCGACACCTTCTACACCTGTCGTCTCCGTTCCCACATTAAAGCGTGGTTTGTAGTTTGACGCACGTAGTTTGCACGCCGCACACACTCAGGATTTTTCAGCACTTATAAGCACTTATCCTCTTTTTGGAGATGTCTAAACTTCAATTCTTTTTCTTTTTCAGATTCTTCGATGGGACGCACTGGCTCATACTATGACTCATTTCAGCGCCGTGGAGGCCGTGGATCTTATGACTTTAGGAAATACCTTGATGCCCCGAGAGAGACAGATGAAGAAAGGGCTCGAAGGAAGGCTCAAGAAAGGCGGGATTATGAGCAACGACAGAGAAGAAAAGACGCTGAGCGATATGATTATTCTCAAAGAAGTGACGATTCCCATAAGCGAAAGTCTTATGATGACAAGGGGAAGACTCATATTGCTGACGAATCGAGCAAGCGGTCCAAGCCTAGTAACGCATCTGCAATTTCTAAGAAGACCGATGCTCCCATCTCTCCTAATGTTCCATCCGGCTCTCCTGCTTTAAAGAAATCTGACATCCAGTCGATCATCAGCAGACCTCAGTATCAGGTCAAAGATGCCCCTCCTGTTCTTCATAGCCGATTTCCGAATTGGTGCTTAAAAGGGGTGCGTTTTGACCTTGATTTGGTTCCGATCGATAAATCGGATATGTTGCGTAGCCTAGATGCTGTCAAACTTAATATTGAAAGGGTGTCCGGATGGCAGAAGCTTGTCGATGAGCTGCAATGAGTCAATCGTGCGAACCTTGAAGCGATGCTGACCATGGAAAACGACAAGGCGGAATGGGACAAAATTTGCAAACAGCATGACGCCGAGATGACGAGCATTGCTGATGATTATGCGAGACTTGAGTCCGAGGTTAAAAAACTCAAGGAAGATCTCGTCGCTTCTTCCACTTCATAAACTCAAAAAGAAGAAGTGTTTCAGAAACAAGTGCGGGATGCGCACGCTGCTCAGAGGGATGCTGAGATGAAATTTGCAGCTGAGCAGTTCGTTGTTGAAGAATACCGCAAAAGTAACACAGAGTTGCGGGAAACAGTTAACTCCTAGAACGTGGAGATTGAATTGCTAAAGTCCCAACTTGCTATGGCTGAGAAAGAGCGTGATGAGGCTATTGCTGGTCGAGTTGCAGCTGTCGCCGAAAAAGAGGCGGCCGAGCAATCACATGAGACAACAAAAGCTAACATCGGCTCCACCTTATTTGACTTTTATCCGCACAGCGTTCAGGGTCATGGGAGCCTCTCTTTTCTGGGTCCTGACTATGAGGTTACCCTGGCTGAAGTGTGGGAAGCAGTGGTTGACATGCTTGGCGGGGCCGGCTATGATGAGGCGGAACTTGAGGTCCACTATCTTGACGAAGAAACTCGTGCTGCTCTTGCCAAGGGAAAAGAGCAACTTGCTGAAGTTAGAGCTGGAGTAGTGGCAGAAGAACATCCAGAGAAGAAAATATCTTTAACTACCCTTGTCCACACTTCGACTTCGACCGACGTCGATATCGTTGGTTCCAGCTGTTGGGCGTGTTCTCACCCAGAAGACCTCGAGACCAAGAAGTTTGATTCATCCATCCAGGCTT